>OY728133.1:1957344236-1962344236 GCA_963277665.1 Viscum album
TACAAAAATGACTTTGCAATAATTATTGCAAACATGTCATTATGATGAGATGGGAATTCTATTTGACATACACCAATTTTAATAATTAAATGACTTTCCTTGATCTGAAAAATTTAAAAACAAGGATTTATCGGAAATAATAGATATATGGAATAACCATGTGTTTAACGAAAACTAATAATCCCTAATGTTCTCTAAACCGACCTCTAATACCAACTATAAGTACCCATACATAAATATTACATAATCATTAATTAAATATATATTTCATATGGGGTATCTTTTTAGTTTTAGTGTTTTAGATAATTAGGACATAAATATTACATTACATATAAAAAATTACATGGTAGACACTTCTACTCAGTTTCCATTTTTTTCAAAAAAATAAAAACTCATAAAAAAGCATCATGTCTAGTCCCTTGTTTTTGACATCCTGATTATTCCTTGTTCACATTCTTGACCCTATTTGTAATTAAGTACTGTGAAAAACATTTCAAAACACGGGATATGTATAAAACTATCACTAAGGGTTATAAAACAATGAATGAAAATATTAGTTCATCATTACCTACAAAACATAAGCTCTTTAACATAACTCATGAAATAATAAAATTTACATAGTAAACCCTAATCATAAAAGTAACTTGTGGCCTCCATAAAAATCATACATTGTATCTATCATATCTATATAATGATTTACATTGGGAATTCCAATTATTTTATATTACTTAAATCTCTTATGTGAAACAATCACTTTTACCTCCTTCATGTTATCCAATGCATTGGAGAGAAATCGCAGACTCACCCACCCTATGAATATCATGGAACAACCACTATACATAAATAGTGTTGGAAAATCATAATGAATTCATAACACATAAATGAAGCGTAAAGGAAATATTTCATTTCTGTATTTCTCTCACAATATATTATTTCAAGATATTGACATAATAAATTATTTATCAAACCATTTTCAAAAACTATTTAAAAAATTTAATAAAGGGATTTTTGAATCAAAGTTTCCTATACCACATTGAATCATTTAAATGAATTACAATTTTAAAACATTAATGTCCATATAAATAAATTGTAAAATCTATTTTGAAAAAATGGACATTAATGTGAAATATTTACATGAATAAATCATTAAAACATTTAAAACGATATATTAGTTAAAAAGTATGTAACAAAATGAGAGACACTTGAATAATAATAATTGAGTAATAACATTTAATCATAACTTCATTATATCATAAGAATATAGGGATTCATGATATAAAAATCCAAAGGAAAATATATACACCATATAAGTGTGAACTAGCGAATAACAACAATGAAGGATCAATGGAGTGTAAATTTAGATGAAATCCATTATAAAGATGGTATTCTTAGATTAAGGATATATAAATGGAATAATTATGTTTGAAAAATATGAATACACCCAATATAATTTGATATTATCTATAAAACAATAAGAGTTTATTGACCCATATTCCTAGCATTGCATAATCAAAAAGTAGTAGTTTATCCCAAAAAAAATGAAATTGGGTGAAGAAGATCCCTTACTAAAATTTGACAGTCTGATGAAGCCACATTAAAATTCATAAATTGAGTTGATGAGGGAGAAAAGGGTATCTCATCACTTGGAAGTAGAATTTCTAGAAATAATTATATTTAATAACATATCCCAACATAAGAAGATGTAAATTAAAAGACACAACAAAAAGATGTCTTTTCAAAATAGGATGTTGAAAGAGTCCCTCACCGATTTGGTAACTTACGAAATATACAACCCATGAAAGAAAGATCATAAAATTAAGATGTAAATATAAATAAATGAAATTATATTACATAATTAATACAATCATGGGAATTACATACACCACAAAAAAGGAAATAGTGTCAAATATAACATGAATCTCATGGGAATAAAAAGTGAGATGAAAACCACATACTACATATTAATCAATTGACTCATATAGAAAAAAGAAAATAACTATGAAATGAATGACATATTACCTTGAATATAATTAAAATCATGATAATATACATAAAATGGAAGTAAATAATACATCACATTCATGAAATAAGTGGCAAACCATGGAAATCTCACAGAATTAAATGTGTGATAAGAAACCCCTTCCCACGTGTCTGACTTGACTATTTCGTTAATTAATCCCTTGAATATTAAGATAATGATAATTTATACTTGATTAATAACCTTTAAAGGATTATTATTCCTTTAATATAACATATTACCAGGTTATAAAAATTATGAATTCATTTATGTTAATAATTGTCATTTTGTTGATATTTCATACTTTAGTAAAAAATAACTATATTATAATTACAAGTTTTTCGTGTGGTAAAAAGGTCACTATATTGAGAATGATATTAATCATTTATATATAATATATGTCATATATATTCCGTATATTTATTTTTTAATAATATTACATAACATTTGTAAATAAGAAATGAAATGCACCGTTCATGGAGAGGGTAAGCCATACGTACGGATGAACGCTACTTTACTTTATATTTATTATTTAATTGAATGAAAACATAATTATACATAGGTATATTATAATTCCAGTATAATATCATAATATATATATGTTACATAATTTTATTAACTCCATCTTGTATATGTTCAATTTATTTCATGAACGAATCATATCACCTTTAAGGGGCGCTAGTTCACACATCCTCAAATGAAATTATCATATATACACATATTGGAAAGCATAAAAGTATGTTTGTAAATAAAAATTACCAAATAAGGGAGAAAAAATAAACATTATATATGTATTATATATATTGTGATATCATAATGTCCACCATAAGAGGTAGTAGAAAGTGATTGAAGAATTATCATTTCGTGAGGGGTTAGTTTTTCGTCCATAGAAACAGTTTTTTTCATTACACATTAGATTGAGGTGTGTGTAACTGAATTTAGAATTATTATAATAAAAATAACCTTGTTTATTAGGGATAGTGGTGTTTTTATATAATAATTGAATAAAATGATTTTAGGGGTTGGTGAAGTGAAATAAGACAGAATAATTGAAGAGAAGATGCTACCTTTAAATCAGGTAACTCCCATTGGTTTGAACCAAAACAGTTTCATTAAGTTCCTTATGCCTAATTTAAAGAATCTAGGAGGATGATAGGGATCATTAGAAATTATTTAGGCTGAGGTTGGATGAGAAAAGATGCTTTAGAGGTTTGATTAATAGGTTAGAGGAGAGGGGGTTTTATAAGGGGGGGGGGGTTCTTTAGGAAAGTGTGAAAATATTATATTATTATAACATTATTTTCAGTTTGTAAAGGTCAAAAATATAATACAGTCTAAGATAAGATGACTAATGGTCAATATAAAACCAAAAATATTAATTTGATAGGTTTGGTATATTATTTTAATCATTATAATATTATTTATTTAAATCATTTATTAATTAGGTAAACATTGCATCATAATTGTGTCGTGAATAATTTAATTATTTAAGGTCTAAAAATTATAAAACAATTACTATAACATTGGAAATTTTTTAGATTTATAATTAATATTTATATTCAAATATACCAAATATATAACCCACATTAAACTCGTCTTAGCAAAACAAAACATGTTTATGATATTTTTATACATTTAATAAAAACTTGTTAATATCATTGTCTTACCCAAGTGGATTTAAAGGCCAAAAGCCTCACCCAAGAATTTTCATGGTTATAAATTACTCATCAAATAGGGTTTGGACAAGTGATAAGGTAATTTGAAATTATTATAATATTATTATTACCTTGAATTACCATATCCACCTTTAACTGTGGTAAATAAATGTCAAAAGTAACTGTAAAACAAAAAATATTTTCATCTTATTGAACCACATTTTACATACTAATAAAAACCATGTATGCCGGATTTATGATATTAAATTCAAAGAAGTGGAAAAATTTTATTTAAATGAAGAAGTCTGCTTTTTAAATACTACTCAGTGTTTTCAAAATTCATAATAAAAATGATGTATTTCAGAAAGATACAAAAAATTCAGCCTAAGATGTATTTAAAATTCTGAATTAAAAAAATTTTATTGTTCAACAAATAAATTAAATATAAGTTTCATTAATTTATTTATAATTAATTCTTATGGTCAAAAAAACATTTTTTTAATAAATAATAATTATTATGATATTAACACTTGATTATATCAAATTTCAAAGTGAAATTACATCCAGTGATCAGCAGTCTATTAAATTGTAAAAATATAATATAATTTCACCTTAAACCAAATTAAAATAATAATTTAACCATATATATAGTCTTGATTAAAAGTTATTTTTGAATTGAAAAATAGTATTATTAACTATTCCTTAAAAATGGATTTAATCAGAAAAACACCAAAAACGCACCCAAAGTAAATTTTGATGTCCCTATTTGAAATAATAATTTTCTTGTCAAATAAAACATATTAAAGTGACCAAAACTAGATTTAAATAGGGTTCACCATTAAAAGGCGGTGAATCGACCTTTTAACAAATATTGGAGTATTTATGCTTAAAATAGATAAGGAACAATTTATGCCTCTATCATTTATTAGATAAATTTAAAAACATTTATCAATCATGTCCAATAATATTGATTATAGTTATATTCATTCCCACTATTACAACAGTAAGGCATTAACTACCATTTAAAATATTATTATTATATTAATTTTTTTGTATGACTCGGCCTTTTGTGCAACATAAGATTTCAAAGATACATGTTGTTCCATATCAGGCATGCCATCAAACATAGAAACCCCTTTAAAGTAATGTAAATATTTAAATCACAAATCTTAATAATTATGAAAAGGTATTATTCTTTATTTACTTGGGATGTTACACGTTGAGAATTATACCTCTATTTTTATTGAGCATGAGACTATATCTTTTTATGTTGAGAAAATTTAGGAAACTAGTTCTATTTAGAATAATGATTTGAAACCAACAATGTATCTATCGATCATTATATTCGTATTACATAAGTAGACCAGGACATTCCTTGATATCCTTGTAAAATTGGCATTAGACATCAAAATGTTTTCATACTCTTTTTTTCAAACTCTTGAATTTCCTATTTATATATACTTTCTTTTCTTGGGGAAAATATTTTTCAAATAATATTTCCTTAAAGTACCTCAATTTAATTTATTCAATTTCTTCTTGCTTATTCATGTATTGAATTAGTGACCAACACTGATCCACATATCCTTATAGATAATAAACTACCATTTTAACATTCTTCCTTTCATCACATCCCAATGCGATAAATATCTTATCTACAGAACATACTCACTTCATTAATATGAATGGGTTTGTAGTCCAATTGAATGAATGAGGTTATTGTTGCATAAATAGGTATAACATTGCTCTTACACTTTTTGGATTATGATACTCCATATGCGTTAGTTTTTTGAACATAACCCGAGTAATCTATTACAGTATAATTATTAGTCATGCATCACTAGTCCCATCATCAGAACCACGATCATTATTGTTCATAGTAGGGAAATCCCTATTTGGGATACGTGCTTTCAGGTAGTTTCCATTCCTTCAATTATGTACCATTTATAAATAATTCCAAAATCTAAATAAGGTTATGAGTCTTAATTTATAATTTCAAAATATAAAAGAAATAACATAAATATAAATTTTATGATTTTATAAATTCATAATTTTATGAATGAATTCATTAAAGTCACATTTCTATTTAAATTCATTATAATAATTTATAATGAAATATTGAATTATCCAATGAATATCCCATAGAGGTGTCAAACTAGGTTCATAGTAAGGCTCATTTTCATTTACCAGGTTACCCCAACTCACTCATGTAACACCTTGGTGGAGTTGTTACCCCATGTTACATCTATGAAAGGATCACTTAAACTTATAATATCCAGAAATTAATGTATTTTGTTGTAATATCCACCCAATATATACCACACAAGAATTATATTATGTTTTTGTATTATTATTCTCAAAGTCATTATTAGTGTTTTATCCATATTCTACATTTTTCATTTCCAATTTCCATGGATTCTACTAAACTTCTACTTATACAAACTATATGTACCAATTCCCCCATATTCCTAGGGATGGTTCCTTATATTAATACATATACATGACTAGAAAAAGTTTTATCCCAAATAAATAAATATTTTTTTAGATTATGAAATCTAGATACAAAAATAATATAAACATTACAATGGGGAATGAAATACATTATAAAAAATCCATTAGAAGAATCTATGACTCCTAGATTATCTGTGATAGTTCTTTATAATATTCATCATCACAACCTCAAAAAATAAATCATTAGAAATGTGTGATTTTGGATTCTTAGTAATGTTAATTGATATGACTTATGTTATGATAAAAATAAATACTATTCATTGTGATGAAGTAAAAAAAAATTCATTAAAAATACCCTTGAGCATTTAATGGAGAGATTGAAAACTAATTAATTACAACCATATAAATGATCTTATGAGAATTTAACATAACCATTGATATTATAGTACTTTTATAATCATGTGGTTTTTCAACTACTAATACCATAACGAGGGAGTTCATAATGTCGGATATTAGAATTATAATATCAAACCCTCGACCAAGTTATCTAAAAATACTAGAGTAAGGCCTCGACTGGAACCCAATTTGGTTTTCTCTCATGTGACCTACTGATTCATCGAGGGGATATAGGGGGACACACCTATCAACTTCTATGTCTAATACATTCTACATATAAACTAGGCGAAACATAAACCACATGAAAATAGGAAATAATTTTCCCCAACTTATTCACATAAACAATAACCATTTTTAGTAGTATTTTTAATGATATCAAGATATAGCATCCACAATAAAAATGTTAATATACATTTTCATACAATATTTTTGATAATAAAAATAATGTAATAAATAGAATAATAAATAAAATTTAATAGATGTTTTGAAATTGGAAAAAATACTCAAATAAAATCATTGAGTAATATTTGAGAGAATTACATATTTACTTTTAAAAGAAGAGATATTTTTGAAAAATAATTTCTTAAAAAAATAAATTAACTAAGGTTGTTTTTCAATGACGAAATGATTGGGTTTATAAAAATAATTTTCGCTCAAAATATGTTATAGAGTGCACTTGAAAGTTGGTTAAAATTTTTGAAATTCCATTCAATATGGATAGTTTATCATTAAGAACTAAGAATGATCTTTATAAAACATTTAACTACATATAAAATAAAAAAAGGACACTAATTATCACACATATATAAAACATTCAAATATAATTTTAAATAAGTTGAGAAAAATAATGAATACTTTTTTTAGAATTAACAGATAAAAAGTGTAACATGATGGAAAAAAGAAGTTTAGGTACAAAAACCATACATTAAGTCTGAATTTGTTCTTTACTTTACCTTAATTTAATGGATAATCAATCTAAATACATTAATTAATTTATTAATAAACATATCTACCTGAATTTGAACTATTATAAGTTAGTTATGTTTATTTAATTAATTTTTTTAGACATTAAATGATATAATTATATCACTCTGGAGCATTTGATTTCTTGGTATTCATGATCTATGTACGTGTATATGATATGGATTATCATGGGTATTTTGTCTAATTATCCGAAATTTAATTTATATGATACATATGAAAATATTTATGATTAAATGATGAAATTTTTCAATTGGATATATTTAATTTGAATGAGTTGTTAGATAGATCAATAGTGATAATCATTTTTATTATTTTGGAGATATTTTAATTATCAGGAACTAATTAAGTTGTATGAATTATTATTTTGTTTATATACATGTTAAAAAACATAAATAATACATATTAAATATTTATTAATCTGTTTTAATGAAAATAAATGTTTCATGACCATCCTTTAATGATAAATTGAATAATGTAGGTCCATCGTGCACATAGGTTGTAATTCATCACCTCATGGGTGATGATTTCGTTTTTAATATAAAAGAGAGATTGATATTAGTATGAAGAAGTATATTCCATTAACATGATATCATTCAAATATATAGATGATAGTAATGTAATCATGATCATTTTGATAGAGGAGTTATGGGTATTATAAGAAAAAAAATTTAAAATGAAATTAAATGAAAGATGAAGAGGGTTTACCTCATCAAATATCATCTTTAACAACCTCTTCAAAGAAAGGGTTTCAGTATTTTTTTCATAAAAGTGAGTTATTTAATGTGGGGATAGAATAGGGAAGAGTATTTGGGTAGATCATTAAGATGATTCAAGTCATATAGGATTAATGAAAAGACAGTGTGGTGGGCAGTATTATAGTGCTGGAGAGGTGTAATTTTTAATATCTTATTCATTATTTTATTACAATCATAAATAATTAAAATAGTGTTGATTATTGTGACTGAAAGAAATAATATGTGAATGTGAATTTAATTTACTTTTTATTACATCGGTGAAAACTCATTAAAAAGTGTATTTATCTTATAATGTATTTATACCGTAAATTGCCTAATTCTTCAATTTAAAAAAATACAATTATTTTAGAAAAATACAAAAAATTTACCATAACTAGTTATGGATGGGTTGAATTCAAAAATTGACTCAAATTTAAAAAAATAATTTTAAATATATGTGAATTTAATTTTCAATAAAATCATTATTTACTTGAAAAATAATGATTTTAATTATAAAAACGATATTATTAAACTTTCATTAATTAACTAAGGTCTCAAAAAATTAACGTAAAATATGTGAGGAAAAAATTCTTTATTTTAGATTACATTATATAAAAACATAAGGTTATTTTAATCAACTTTTTAATTTAAAATAGTAATTAAATATTTATTACTCTAAAAAATGCATACACCTATTTATTAAATTTAAATATATTCACACTCATTTTTACAATGCCAAAGTTTTTTGTACATACACGGGTGAGTTTAATATTCATAAGGGTCATATTAATATTCAAAATGGTATATATTTTTAATCATAACTGTTAGGTTACTATTCACCAAAATGTTTTGTTGATCATTTCTGACTCTAATTTTCTTACTCTTCACATCTATGAATGTCTGTTTTTCAAAATTCAGAACACCAAGGTGGAAAAATTATATTTAAAAGTTGTATTGTAATAAGAAGTTCTTTTTTACAAAAACTCCATGTTTAATGCATTAGAGTACATATTAAATATATTTTTAAAATAATAGGGTGTTTCAATTATGATATTACATCAAAATGTAGTAGTATATATCCCATATAAACGAATTTTGGTTCATTACATTACAATATGCCTCAATGAATGTAAAGTGAGATGAAGTACCTTACATAATGCTTCCATTTGAATGTGTAACATCCAAAACCTTCTCATTAGCATGATATGGAAGATGAACAATAATCAGACTTAAGAGAAATACTTATGGAACCAAAGGATGATAATAAATTCTGAAAGTGATTAAATACAAAGGGGGGACAATTCACCCATTAAGAATTAAAAATGACAAAAAAATATATTACAAAAAAACCAATATGAGATGAATGATATTAATGAAATAAAACACAAAATTTCATTTATTAAAATCAATATACACCATGTACTACATCAAAACACTACAATATCAATGTGCACAACAGAAGACTATAAAACAAAATGACTCCGATGACAAATCCATTCTCGAATCATGCACTATGATTTAATTAAAAAATATGCTAACTATAATGAAGTACTAAAAAAGATGTTTTTTGATTGAACATTTCTCATTTCTTAATTAACATCATCTGTATAATCACTAAAGTAGAATAGAATCGGTGAGTACTAAAAATAATTATGACCCCTCCCCTAAGGCCCATGTCGTGACTACGCCATGCATGCCTTCATTAGGCCAGGGGCTAGAGACTACCACCGAAAGGATTATTCCCTAAAACTGGGAAGGTGTTGCATTTATTACCGGTAATCTCATGTAACCTAGCACATGTCAAGATACAAACACAAGAAAACGGTATAAAAAAATAATGTTGAAGGTAAAAGGGTCCAGAATATAAACCCAACTGTAAAGGTACAAGTATAACTCAAATACAATACCACTGAAGAAAGAGAATGATTACTATTGGTACGTCCTATGAGGTTACTACCAGATGGGTGGGTATAACACTCTACATCTTGTTGCCACCTCTATGTACCGACATGCCGTATGGTCCACCTCCAAGTACTGTCTGGTCCTGGTACTCTCGTCTTCAGTCATCAATGTCTATCGCATGCACCAAACACAACGAAGTGCTGGCATAGCCCGTGCAGGGGTGAGTATAACAAGACTCAGTAGGGACCCTGAGAACTTTAATGTATCACAAATCCACAAAGGATTAACCTCATATCATGAATCAATTGATAACCCTACATAGGTATATGCCCATACATATACCTAAGTTATCATGTAAACCCATCACATTCATGTGGAAAACAAATAGTCCAACTCAAAGCCCAAAGCTCATCAGTTCCGCAATGTAAGGAAAATCACAAAAGTAAGTACCACACAGGTACACCGCACAGAAGAATTCCACAAATGTATTACCACGAAGGAAAGTACCAAAAGGTACAGACTTAGCTCACACCAGGTATAACTAATGTACAGTAGTAAAGATGATTATACGTAACTACTGAATCATATTACTCTATAAAAAAGCTGACCCGCACATGATCGTTAAGAGCCGACCCACACAGGATTTCTAAGAGCTGACCCACACATGATCTCTAGGAGGTGACCCACACAGGGTTACTAGGAGTTGACCCACAAAGGATCCCTAGGAGCTGACCCACACAAGATACCTTGGAGCTAACCCACACAGGATCCCTATGAGTTGTCCCACACAGGATCACTAGGAGCTGACCCAAATAAGATTACTAGGAGATGACCCAAAAAGGTTCTCTAGGAGCTCACCCACATACGATTGCTAGGTGCTATCCCACTTAGGATCACTACGAGCTGACCCACATTGTATTAGTAGGAGCATACCCATGCAAGATCGCTTGCAGCTGACCCACATAGGATCTTTCTTCATTCTTCTCGTCAAAACCAGATACTGGTTCCTGTACTAAGCCAGATCTTCTTTGGAAGGATTCACACCAAAAGTCACAGGTCGATACTCTAACTAATATGATGTCCCATGAGGATGTATACCAATGTACTATCATGTCATTGAAGTCTCAATGCAAATGACGGTGCATCAATCTGATGCTTAGTATGTTAGTTATTAGTCTTTTAGTCCCGAGGGCCCGATTGTATTTGTGCTGGATCCAACCTGAACGTACCCAAACATTACCCAAATCCTCAGTGGTTTATACTCAAAGGGACCATCTTGTACAATGATTTATAGTTCCTCTGATGGTTCGTGAATCAAAAATTCTATGCCAATGTTATGGAACATGTAAAGTATAGGTTTGTATGAGGTCTAGGTCCAGTCCAACCCGGTTGGACTAAACCGTCCTGACCTGGCATGGGTCGACCCGGTTCGGGTCGACCCGACTTGTGGTGTGTCTTGGCCCATTGGGTGGTCCGGTAGGCTACAAGAGTAGTGAGGGGCCGCAGAGTTCGTGGGTGTCACGGGGTGGTGGAGGTAGTGGGTCGACATGGAAGCGGACGACAACTCAACCGCGGGGGTGCCGTGAGGGCACGGGGTGTCTCAGACCATCCTGGGGAGGCTCTTTTTCGAGGGAAGAGGTCACGGGCGGCTTGTACAGAGGGTTCTGCAAGGGCACGGGGCGGCTCGTCACGACACAGTGTAGCTCGACCGAGATGGAGGAGGACAAGGGACGATTCTGCCATGGCAGCCAGGCTGGGAGGGCGGAGGCCGTGGGTTGGCTCGACCAAAGATGGAAAAGCTGCGATGTGGTTTGGCCATGGATCAACGGTCCGGACACAGAGCGGTGGGTCGCCCGCGAGGGTTCGGTTGCGGATGGCGGCATGGCCGCGGGGCAGTGGCTCGGCCATGGGGCGGTGGCTCGACTACTGGGAGGTATGGATGTAGAGGGCCTTGAAGGTCGTGGGCGGCGGTGCCACAGGGCGCGGAGGCCACGGTGCTGTGCCATTGTACAGTCACCTTCATCGCGTCCGACATAGGTGCCGACCACCGTTCTCATGCCTCATCAGTGCCAAAAAAACCCACAACATTATCCATCTTCCTCCGTCGCAACGAACTCCACATGTCATCACAAGATTTGCAGAGAGTACGAGCCATGTTTTTTGGCCCGCACTCTCAGCATTAGATATGTAGTATGTGGCTCAACGTAATCATGAATCATGAATAATTATGGAAAATATTTAAAAACAACAATCCCCACAACCCTCATCAATCTCTATTCCCAATCCCTCAAAATAATTAGATGGGGAGTACATGGGAAGTGATAATTATATAGAAAAAAACCCCTACCACATTTGATTTCTTGTTGACTTTAAGTTGGAGGAATGCATGGGTGTCAATAGAATATGTTCAATGTTGGAATATATCCCACAAAAGAAGTCGTGTGTTATCATTCTTTATTATAGACCTTTCCCCCAATTCTCCAATGTTCTCCCCTTTGCCAAGCCTTTTCCCTTAATTCTACCTAAATGATAGGTAGCCCAAAATAATAGATTGAGTGGGGTGGGACCATTTAGTTGGGGATGTTTAAGAGGATCCCCCACAATTAATAGGGAGTTCAAGGGGTTTTATACCTTGGGTGGTCCCCACCACCATAACCACTCATGGGAGTTTAGGATCAGTGGTCGCCACCTCCATAACCTCTCATGGGAGGTTTTAGTTAAGGTGGTCCCCACCTGTTAAATATCCACATGGGTGGATTCAAAAAAAACATAATGTTACACCATTTTATTTTATTTTATTCCTACACAAAAATCCCAAAATATATCCTTCACTCTCGACCAACTATGGTCGAGGTGAAGGTCTCCTTAAGCGAATCCCGGCACTGCGAGTTCAACAGTCTTCTCATATTTAAATTCCGAACAACGGTTCAAAAGTTAGAAAAAATAGCTCGCACATTTACAGAACATACCCAAACAAAGTTCATAAAATCATTCCGGGAAATAAAGGAATCAGAATCATACGCCGTCAATTTTTTTGGACTCTTAAAATTACCATATATTTAAAAAAATTAAATTGGAATTTTGGGTCTTTAAAAGATGATAATCCATACATACACACGAGGGAGAATATCATTATATAGATGGAGAAATACTATGTAATTGGATGGTATATTATATATACAGACTCAATACCATGTTATATTTATTATTTACATCCGAAATACTAATTATTATACCCATCCTAAAAAAGAAGTGTTTGAATAAAAAAAGACAACAAGATGTGGAGAAGATATGCCTTACGAACACACATATGGTGACTTTGTCATTTATAGAATGGATAAAAAAATTGATATCATTGTATAATATTTATAATAACATCCCAGTATGTTTGAGGTACTATAGTTATTATTTTGGTATGGAAACAATAATGATGGAATAAGTGTAAGATGAGAAAAACTTGAAAGATGGTGGTGAAATTATTATTACTTCTTATTAAGGTGTTTTCTTTTGAGTTGATCAAAAGGGAACATTAGGATGGCTTTATGATCAAATTAAGGACTCTAGGTTGATTTTATGGATGTTGGGAGGATATTTGGGTAGTGGTTGTCGATTCCAAATAGCTATGGAGGTGTGATTTTAAGAGAAGGGGAGGTTCCCTTTTATAAGAGAGGTGAGGGTCACTTTAGGAAAAGCATGAATATTAACTTATAATAAAATCATATTTGGATTATAATGGCTCCAAATTGATTTATTTATATGGTATGGTAGAGAGGGGTAGAAATAAACTCAACCAATAGGTTTTAGATAGGTTTAGATCATCATATTAACCGTATCATTTAGATTTAACCCTTAGTTAAATATATTTCCTTTTACCATGTATTCTATTATTATTATAATAAATGTTTAATAAATACACAATAAAAATCCAATAGAACCTAAAGTAGTTAATTAATGATATACCTATCAGTATATATGTTCTTTGGAAGATCCTTATATATTTAGTGCTATCATATAATTAAATAATATAATATTTGTTTTAAATTATCATTTATGTCAATTTTGACACTATTTATTATTTGGTTTTTGTGAATGTCATCAATACTTGATTAATTTGAACCAAATACATTGAATCAACCCTAACATGTCACATTAACCTAGAAAATTCTTGTATGTCATAAAAACATAGAAATTATATATTTTTAATATTTATAATACCAATTATTTGATTAATTCATTAATAAAATAATTACTCCATCATCATTGTGTCATAAATAAATTTAATTATTTAATGTCTAGAAATTATAAATAATATAACATGATGAATTTAATCTCTTTATATTTCTAATTAATATTTATATTTCAATTTATTTTATGTATAACCCCATATAATAAAATTTTAGTTATAAAACATTGAATTCAATACTTTTAACTATTATTTAAATAAAAAACAATGATATCCTAATATAATCCATGTGGAACAAAGAGGATAATATTTTATTCCTATGATTTTTTTGTCAAATTAACGATATCCAATACAATTAAGACATGTGTTAGGGTAATTATAATATCATTTTTACCCTTAATTGCACTATTTACTTTTAACCGTGGTAAATAAAAGTCTAAGGTTACTATTCATGAAAAATTATTTTCATCTTATTGAATTACATTTTACTTACTGATGTTAATTATGTCTCTCAATGATTTCAAATTCAACTCAGATAAGAAGTAAAATAATGTTTTATGTATATTTACTTACGTGCCTAGAAAAAGGGTAAAAGTGGTTAAAAAGATAAACTAAATTATATATATATAATTTTATAATAAAATCACTGTAATGAATTACATTGAACATATATAAGAGTTTTATATCTATTATTACATTAAATTAATTTAAATAAAATAAATAAATATTTAAATAAAAAGTCGGTTTTATATAATTACGTAGTGTTTTTAACTATTAATCAAAAATTGAATGCTTTCAGAAAAATACAAAAAAGATACCCTATGTTAATTTTGATATTATGGTTTAAAAAATGAAGTCTATTTTACCAAATTCCAAACATATAAGTATCATTTATTAATTTATAATTAATTTCCATTTTCCAAACCAATAAGAAGGTTTTTAAAAAATAAAATATATCAAAAAAATAGACATATGTTTATGTAAATTTTAAAAGTGAAATTATATATAATGACCTAAATTTTATTAAATGATAAAAATAAAATCTAATTATAATTCAAACCCATTTAAATAAATAATTTCACACTATAAATTATTTTGATTAAAAAAATTATTTTCATATAAAATATATTATTTTTCACTATTTTTCAAATTATGAACGTTATCAGAAGATTAAAAAAAATTATCCGAAATAAATAATTATTTCCCACTTATTAAGAAGAATTATTTTCATTAAATTGAATATATAAAAGTGTCAAATAATGGTTTTAATAAGCCTTTACATTAAAGGCAGTAAAATTGTATTTTTGGAAAAATAATTCTTTAATCTGAAAAAAATGAATTTTTTTTATTTTATGTTTAAGAGACATATTATATGGATGTTAAAATTATATTGAGTATATAAGATTCAAAATGCTGTAAATATTATTCATAACCACTTTTGGAATTACTAGTTTGGTAAATATTTGTGCGTTCGAACTTGGTGTTGCATGTAGAGAATGTTGTTGAATAAATTTGAAGAAATAACATACAATGAAATATTGGGGTGTTACATTTTCATTCCACATTGTTTTGAAAATCACAAACACATTTTCTTATAGAGAATAATCTATCTATAAGAATTATTTTCACATGTAAAATTTTCATTTCTCAAAACTGTTTTATCATTACCATGGTTTTCAATGAATTTGTCATCATCTTCTCAAAAACAAGTCTATTTTTTTTACTAATTAAAAATTTATTATCCTTATTGAAAACATCAGAATAATATAGTTCATTGGATTTTGTGTCTTTCTATTTTCATACTTTAAATTCTCCAAAATTGAAACTCTAAAATATATAAAATTTAACACTTAATTCATTGGAATTAAAACTCAAAATCTCTAAAAATTTGACTATAAAATATTTGAAATATAGATATAGAATTATTTGAATTTCTGAATCAAAATTTTCTATAATTAAGACTCTTAATGCTATGAAATTTCAACACTGAATTATCAATAATTCATACTCCAAATTATCTAAAATTCATACTCCAAATTGTCTAAAATTCTGACTCCAAATTCCTCAGAATTCAGACTCTAAATTCCACCAAATTCAGACTATGAGATCCTTGAAATATAGACTCTGAATGATTCTGAAATCAAAAAACAAATTCCATTGAATTAATACACTGTATTCAAAAAAATTCAGACTCTATTAATTCAATTTTGTATATTATAAATGTTCATATATTTTGAATCCGAATTCTATATTTCCTAGATTCCGATTAATCATTTTTTAAGATACTTTATTTTTCTAGTATATTACACCAACTTTATCAGATCCTATATTACTTATGGTTCATCAATATAGTAATTTTTTATTACATGATAAAATTCCCTTACACATGTTTTTGTTAAAAATAAATGATGTCGTATAATTTTTATCTTACTATATTTGACATAAGTCAATTGTGTACATGCCCCTCGGAGATTCAAGGAAAAATTTGTCTAGTAGAGGAGGGAGACAACCATTTATTTTTTCAACATAAATACAAGATTATTTGAATGATCTCATTATTTTCCAGGATCCAAGATATTAGATGATATGATGTGATTTGTAGAGAGAGAATGACACATGTGCCTTGTGCGTTTTGTGAACATCTAGTTCAGCCATGAACAACTTGTTCAGAATGGTCTGTGTGACTCCAATTATTTCTAAATACTATTGAGGACTTCCAAGGTTAGGAAGACAGTGGATACAACAACTATAATGTTTGAGGATTTTCAGGGATACAAAGACAGAGATGAAGACTACCTTATTGTTTGAGGACTTCCATGGATATGAAGATAGTGGTGTCAACAACCTTAAATTTATAGGGGTTGTGGGGATAGAATTAAAGACTATGATATTTTTATAGAGGTATTAATCTGGTGTATATAAGATATAATTTCATTAATTTATAAATCAAGGTACCACTCTCGATTGTTGTTGGATACCCTTCTATTTTGGATAAATGATTTCCTACATGTTTTCTTTTTTTGTTACAATTTTTAACTTCATTGTATTTCATTAAATAATGAAATTAAAACATTATCATACATTCTTTTACATTTATAACATTGATAGATAAGATTTTTTTCACATTAAGGTAAATTATTTAATTAATATATACATTATTATGTTTCATTAATTATAAATTTTTTAGGATTATTTTCCCAATAATTAAACCAAGTCTTTTCCAATTATCCATTTAAGTAAGAATAAAAGAAGGTTTTTGAAATTACATTGTTTAAAATAGTTGAAAATATATTTCCTTAAGGATAAAAGTGAATTTTTGTAAAATTATAATTCAGCCCTTCTAGTAATTGAGTATCTACATATTCTATTTTGATCTTACAATTGCTATTAGAGTATGTGTTTTGAATAATTATGCCTACAAATATGTTTTCATGATAAAGTTTTTCTTGCTCAATATTTAATTCCTAAATTTTTTTCTCAATTTTTTCTTAAATATTTCTATATTTGTTTATAACCTTTTTCTATTAACAAATTTTTATTGAAAATAATTTTAAAATAGAATGGAAGTTATAAATTGTTTCTCTATTAACCAACATAGTCCTACCAGGCCACCAATATTTTATGTTAATGATTATGAGTACTTGAGAGATAGTATGAATACTTGTTTTATTAACACAAAATAAGACAATTTTGTTATTCCTAATTGAGATTAAATAATTCTAGTAAAATATTTCAGAACCTTCAACAAAAATGAAAAACAATAATATCAATTAATCAACAAGTGATTCAATACTTTGTTGTGTCCTATGACCATGAATATATATAGTCAAATATCTTCCTGTAACGCTACCAACACTATTTGAAAGAAACATGAATTTACAAATTATGGAACTTGTAATGTGATATAAAAAAGAAGAGTTACGTTAAGAGCTAAATATCATGGATCATTATTTATTTATGTAGAACCTTTTTGTAAAGTACACTAATGATTTATGCCCATTTTCAACAGTCTACAGTCAAAGGAATAAAAAGGATTTCATGTTGATGTACTTGTGGAAATATAAATTGATATCATGCCTAATGAATGGGAATCTAAAAGGAATGTAATTTATGAGAACAAAAGGTATCAAAAATTACTCTTGATGAGTTATTTGGAACTCTTATTCACCATGATACAAGAATGAAAAGAAATTATAATTTAAAGAAGAAAAAGAATGGTAATGGATGTGTATCTATTTCTGCTACATCTAATTCCATGATTTAGGAAAGTGTAACTAGATTAAATGTTATAAATGTGGTTATTATATGATAATCATGTGAAAGTGAATAGTCAGAGAAAGATTTAGAAAACATTTCTCGAACGATGAATAAGATTGTGGGATATAAATATTTTTAGCACATATATAAGAAGAAAATAAAAAGGGAAGGAAATATTATGATGTAACTTTTTAAGAATGTAAATAAGATGGAAATATCCAACCTGATTATCCTACGCATAGAGGATAATACATAAAGTAAAATCATTGTGAAATAAACAAAAATAAGTAATACAAATCTATTGCTAAGACTTCCTTGAAGGCTAATGAAACCTGGAGTGCTAGTGTTGGTGACTTTTCTGGTTAATCATTTGAATATGATTCTTCTAGTCAAAATAATATTGGTCTTATAGCTAGACTATCTATTGAAAATCATTGTCTTATAGCTTAGGTACACAATACAGAATCACAAACAAGTATTTCTGTAAATAATAATTTTACTAATGAAGAATGTTATAATGATTTAGATGATGAATCATCCTCATCCGAATATAATATTTACCTCTATTTGAAGAATATTATATATTTTATAAATTACTTGAGAATTAAAATTCTATGTGAAAAAATATATTTGAGAAAGAAAATTCAAGAATTTCCATTTTTAAAAAATCATTATCAGATCTCTTAAAAGATCTTGATCAGTAAACATTTGATTTTGAAAGTGTTTCTAAAATCCATAAAAACATTAATTATTATATTGGTAAACATTCTATAGATCTTGAAATTGATAAGAAAAATTATTTAGAGAATAACATTATTTCAATAACTAATGACTGTGAGGAAAAGATTTTAGTCATTAGACTAAAATCCGAAACATTTTCCTTGAAGTGACTTTTATAGAATTTTACTTCTTTATAAAAGAATTTGAAAAAATTTATTCACAACTTCATCTTCTTATGAATAGTTATGGATTTGGTTATACTCACTCAAAACTAGTTTATAGTCATAATTATTTTATGACACCCCACAATTTCATAGTATGTTATCCCTTTAATGTAATTTAATCTCTTATATTTCAAGCAACATCGATGTGGAATGTGTTATATAAAAGATTTATTTTTTGTGAAAAAATCCATTCGTCTTATAATTATTTAAATGATATATTTATTTATGAATTAAATATTTTGTTATTCATATTAAAAGATAAATTTCAATTTTTTTCACATAAATAAAAAATATTTATAATGAAATTTTTATGATTAATTAAATAATTTACATATTTTAACAAAAAATTTATCTTAAATGAATTAATTTTTTTGTACTTTTTACTAATAATAAAATGAATTTATTCACTCCTTCAAAGATATTTTGGAAAAATATAGTTCATTTTTGAATTCAAAATATCAAAATTAGCTTAGTGTTGATTTTTGGTATTTTTATGAAAACATTAATTTTTTTATGAATAGTGAAAACCCCAACATTATTGTTAAAAATTTTTATTTAACCAATAAATTTTAAATTAAAATTTATCATAAAGTAAAAATATAAGAATATAATACCTATATTTGTTTAATGCAATTCATTGGAATCATTTTTTAATATGATTATATGTATATAAAATTTTATAGAACTTTTTAACACATTTTACCCACCTTCTAGACACATTATCAAATTTGTATAAAATGTAATTTTACTACTTCTGTTAATTAAATTTAAAAAATCTAAGAGACATGGTCTTATTTAGTATATTAAATTTGGTTCAGTATGATGAAAATATTTTTTGTTGAATATTATCTTTTAAATATTATTTACCACGGTTAAATTTAAGAAGGTAATTAAATGTAAAAATAATATTATAATTACTCAAAAACATGTCATAATTCAAATGGATAAGTGTATTTTGACCAAAACCAACCTTAAGGCAAAAATAATATCATTTTTGATCCATTTCGGTTAGAATTTGACATTTATTATATTTTATTTAATGAAGAGTTACAAGTGTGAAGTAGTGATTTTAATAATAAAACCTTTTTTAATATAGTTTTATACATTAGAAAAATATTATTATAAATATTACTTAGAAAAATAAAAATATTTCCTACATCATAGTATTTTATTTATAAATTTTAGTAATTAAATATTTTAATTTATTTATGACCCTATGAAGATGCATAAATTACCTTATTAATGCATGATTAAAATAATTTATATTATAAATATTAAAAGAAATTTAAATTGGAACATTCTGAGCAAGAAAATAATTTTCTATATGAATATTACATGTGAATATCTATTCAATTTATTTTATTTGAAGTAATCATGTTACTATAACCCTAAAAAAATACTAAATAGTTTCAAAATTGACATAAATGAGTTTTTAAAAAAAATAAAAATTTATTAAATAATATGATATTACTAAAAATATTAGATTCTGAAAAATAACATATATAATGTTATATATGTAATTAATGAATTAGTTTCAGAAAATTTTTCATTTTAAATAATCTATATAATACATGTAGAATAAAATTACTAGAATAGATAGTAAATGTTAAACTATTTAAATGAAGGTTAAATCTAAAAATACGGTCAATACAATGACCCAAATATGAATAAAACCTATTGGAAGAGATTATTTGGAGACATAAAAACCTTATACATTTATTATGTCAATTTTAATCTATTATAAACATGAATTAATTTAAAAATAAATTAATATATCAGTCTATTTCTAAAGTACCCCTCACCACTCTTATAAAATGATACTTCTACTTTCTTTTAATTCCCAACTCTATTGCAATTTGAATCAGCCAAAACCTAATCAAATATCCTCCTGAATTCCATAACATCACCCCTATTATCCTTACACTGATCGTAACACATCCTATGTAGACATTTCTCTCAAATGAAAAGGATGTACCCAAAGAAGAGGTAATTTTTTAATCACATCTTTAAAAGTTTATTTCATCGTTAAATTTATTTTTCTTTCTTGTTTCCATACTAAAATAATAAATAATGTACCTTCTACAAACATATATGTTTTTATAAATACTTTACAACCATATTCAATATTTTATCCATCATATGAATGACAATGTCACCACACGTGTGTACGAACGGCATACCGTCTCCACATCGTGCTGTAGTTTCTCACTCAACACATCATTATTAGGGTGGGTATAATAATGAGTATAATTGACCTAAATAATAAATTTAAAATTTAAAATATTCTATATATAAAATATACCATCCAATTACATATTAAATTACCATAAATTGATTGATATTATCGTTCGTGCATATGTACGGCTGACCGTCTCCATGACACGATGAGGTTCATTTAGAATGATCACCATTCAAGAATATTTATCAATATATATATTGAATAAAAATGAGATGTATGAAATTATAATTCTACTATAATAATATATATATATTTAGTTCCATATATGTTCTTTAATTTCTTCCATACTATATGATAAGAAAACAGAAACAACGTTCAAGCCAACATAATGACTACCTTCTCAAAGAACGGTGTTTCCTTTTCATATATCGATATATTATACATATTTATATTCTGAATATATAAGATATATAAATCATGTTCTATATTCTGGAAGTATTTATATAATTAACTCTGTGATAAAATTTAGAATAACATGTTAAAATGCATATGATAAAGAAAACTATTATTACAGAAAATGTTACTTTAAAATGAGATTATTATTAAATAGGTAGTAAAAAGTCATAACATAATCATGTATGATATCATAAATATGAATATGGTTCGGTTATAATTTAATTAGATACTATGTTCATTATAAAGGATGTTAAACATACCGTTGACTAATGGAATGTACAAGGTAAGGGTTAATTAATCAATCTCAATATTATATGAGATTGTTTATATGTATGAATTAATTGGGGAATAATTATCATCCATGTAAATGTTTAATAAAAAAATTCAAACAGAATCTTTTAACATATTATTTAATGGTATATTTAACTAGATAATATATTTAAATGTTATAATAATTTTTTTCTCAAAATCTATTTAATTAATTTCGATGTTTTCAAAATAATGTTAAATATTTATTTATATAGACATCATTGTTTTAAAATTATATTTATTTTCAAAAGCTTCTATGTGGTATGGGAAAATTTGATTGACAAATATATTTTAAATTACTTACTTTATAAATTGTGTGTCTCTTAAATGATTTTATGAGAAAGGGATATTTTTCTCCAAGAGTTTTACTGATCATTTCCAACTATGTCAACATCCTTTACTGGGTACTATTCTTGATTGAGGTTTATTTATTGTATTATAATATTCTATATGGTATTGAATGAGTTATGATATGTGTGACTATGGATGTTCTATTTTTATTCAATTCATGGTTTATGGTTAACATATTGACATTTTGTGTGCTAGTATTAATTCGAATGATTATGTTATATTTCTCCCTTTTTATATAAGGAATGCATTGGGATTAATATGTGATAGGTGGGGCTCGCAATAGCACCTGGATGCATCGGTAGGTCTCATGAGACAAATTAATGTCTTGGAAGAAGGGCTTGACATAGTATTTTTGATTGGACTTAGCACAAGACCATGACGTAGTAGTTATTATGTCAAGTATTATGCATTCCATCAATATGAAATTAGTTATTACATGTGATAATTTGACTGGTACAATATCCATGTTCATGTTTATATGGTAATTTTTGACATAATTTTATCATATTGTGTTCATGTTTTATGCGTAAAAGGCTTCTTTTTTTTAATATTAATAATTTCTTAAATGTTTATATCATTGTTGAATTATTTACCTTTACTGAGAATCAGAAATCACCCCTTTTAAATTTTTAACTTTCCAAGGATGCTGAGAAGTGAATTATTATTGATATGAATGGTTAATCTTGGAAAATGATGTCATCCTAAATGAAAATATATATATTGTATTATATAATATAAATTTTTAATGTGAAGTTCATGTATGTAATCTATTTTTCAAGACTGCATAACAGATCTGTCCTTCAGGACATGATTACATGTAATCATGCCAATGTTTTAAAATAATGCACTGGCTCCAGGCTTCTAGGGTCAAGGATTTACAGTTTGTATTAGGTGATATTTAGAATCAACTATTGAAATAGATTTAGAAAACTAATATTATGGATCTTAAAAAAATGATAAAATTCGAGGATAAGTATTTAATAGAGTCCTAAAATTTTAAAATAGTGATTATGTTGGTATTCCTAGAAAATACATCCATATCTAGATAATATAGGAGAATTTTGTTCTGGAACATATGTACATAGAAGAGAAAACTCTAACAAGGAGTTCCATGCATGACTCGGGGTAACATGGTACATGAAAATGGGCCTTACTATATAATTGGTTTGATAATATCGGTGGATATTCATAGGATATTTCATATTTTCATTTAAAACCATTATGAATAATTTAGGATTAAATATGTCTGCAATGAAACCATTTTTAAGATTATGATAGAAGATATGAATAAATTTTTCAATTTATGTATATACTGTCAGTATTTTAGAATCATGGATTATGATTCATAATCATATCTCATGTATGAAATTATATAGAAATGGAGCCCAGTTGAAGGAATGACTACCTCACAAATACACATGTTCTAATGATTAAGAAGGATCCTATCATTAATGGTTTTATGCCATCATTTTTAAGGGAAATATCCTCCCTTATATTCTCATCATATGAAGAAATAGTATCATCTTTTGATAAGATAAGTAAATAATTCACTTCGTCCTATGGCTTTGAAAGGAAGCTAGAGAATAAGAGGATGACAGAGATATAGATGGATTAAGGGATGAGGGGAAATAAAGATTTTCTAAAATGCGATAATGGTGGAAAAATTCACCCTATAATGTTCTTGAAAGGACTAGATATTTGTTATAAGTGTGGAGAAAAGGGTCATCATGAAAAATAATTCAATGGGATGAAAGAAAAGACTAATGATTAGTGTTTTAACTATAGAGAAATGGGGAATTATGAAAATAAATATCCTAAGGGTCAATGAAATTTATCTTAGAAGAATCAAAGGAATCAAGGTCAAGAATAAGATATTGTTACAGTATACGTGGAATAATTAATGTATTGTTGTTTTTGGATTGACTAAATATTTCATTTGACTGTTGAATCAATGATGTACATGTTATATAAATTATAGAAATAAATAAGGATGATACTAAAGTAATATTTCATTAATTATATGATATTTTATGGTACTATGAAATGTGATTAAATAACTAGTCAAACTTTTTTGGAAAATAAATGGTTGAGGGAATGAAAAACATTAATATGGTCCTCACACTATGGCTGTGATTTTGGAATAATAGATGATGGTTTTAGATAAATTATATTGGATATTACAGACCACCTTGTGACTAATTAATTGTTTTCTTATTCCATAATTTTTGGATTTTACAACATTTTTGGATTTAAGGAGTTTATACAATCTTTAGTAAGGATTAATGGTGCATGAAATTATTCAATATGGTTGTATGGTAATTTGGAGAGTTTCCATGTTTAATGAGAATATGTGATGAATATAGTCACATATTATTATGTTGTAAAATGAGATCATCAATATGATTACCTCCCATAAAAAAATTCAGACATTGAGTTTTGAGATAAGTATGTTGGATAATTATAAAGGTAGTAATGGATTAAGTTGAGAACATGATATTTTTTTGAGGTTAATGTATAAATTCTTGGATACATTGACCTATCCTATGGTTTTTAGTAAAAATCTAAAGGATTATGGACATACTTGAGGACCATCTGATTTATAAAATTTACTTGAAGAATAAAAAATCATTATTAAACATTCATTTCATAGAGTAAGGGTTCAAGTAAAAATAGATCGAAGCACATCCAAATGATGAGATTGTGATGATGACATGTTATGAAATTAAGTAATTTTTCTTGAGTTCTAATGTTGAATGTAAATTAATCCCACATCAGAAAAAAAGAATGTATAAAAATGTGTTATCCTAATAACGTAGGTTTTTTTGAACCGAGGATACTTTAAATCATTATATATTTATGGTTTTGAGGCCCCTTATTTTTCTATTTATTCATCACTTGTTTGTTATTGATGACCTCAATAACCACTAATAAATATTTTATTCCTCTTCTAATTGTTTCTTTTTAATTACAACAATTGTTTTCCTATTAAAAACATTAATTTTGTAGCTGAATTTTTCATTTCCATTTCCCTGTTATTAAAACAAATTTTTTTAAACCAATTTCAGATGTGGGGTTTCCACAAAAGTATTTTCTATTTTCTAAAAATGTATTTTCGATGTAATTTTTCTAATTAAGAGGATGTAATTTATTGGATGATGGGATAACGTAACAACCCAATATTTCATAGTATTATATCTCTTTAATGAAATTTAATCACTTATATTGCATGCAACGCCATCTTGGCATCCATTATACGCAAGATATGATATCATCGAAACAACAAATTAGTATTATAATTATATAAATGATATATTTATTTATCAATTAAATATTGTAATATTAATTGTAAAAAAATGCAAATGTAATTTATGATGTTTTGACATTAATTAAACATATTTATAATTAAAATTTTCTATTTTCGTAAATTAATTTTATATTATGAAAAGTTATTTTCATAAAAGAACAACTTTTATGTCCTTCTTGAACAATAATAAAATTAATTTAGGCACTCTTAAAATTTTAATTTATCAAAATAGACATATTTTTTGAATTTAGAATAACAAATTCACTTCGTTTGATTTTTTGGTGTTTTTCTAAAAACATTCAATTTTAGATGAATAGTGTCAAACACATCAATTTGGTTTTAAAATTTTATTTTAATAATTATTTTTAAATTAAAATTAATATAAAACTCAAAATATATAAATAATACTTATATTAGACCAATTTAATTAATTGGAGAAATTTCATAATTAGATATGAAATGTAAAATTTTATTGAACTTTTTAACGACTATTAACCACATTCTAGGAACCTTTGCATATTTTTATAAAATGTAATTTTACCGATTCTTTGAATTGAATTTCAAATTCCTGACATACATGGATGTCATCAGCATATAAAATTTGGTTTAATTGGATAAAAATAAATTTTTTCTGTACATTAACTTTTGAATTATATTTAACATGATTATAATTAAATAGGGTAATTAAATGTAAAAAAAATATTATAAATACCCCAAAACATGTGAAAATTCTTTTAGATAAGTTTATTTTTTAAAAAATAAACTATAGGGAAAAAATAAGATATTTTTTACATATATTTGGGTTTTATTTGGATATTAATTATATCTTATTTAAAGAAAAATTAAAATTGTTATCTTCATATTTTAGTAACTAAATATTTTTTAATATATGGTTATAAATATGATAAATTTTACTATTAGTATTCATTAGAAATATAAAACTATTTTCCACATCATATTAGTTTTATATAATTTTTAGACATAAAATAATTAAATTTATATATGACACAGTGATTATGGAGTACTCACCTTAATAATGAAAGATTAAAATAATTGATATTATAATTAATAAAATAAATATATTTCGAACCTATTTATTCCATTAAATAATTTATATTGGAATATGACATATTGGGATTTATTAAATTTATTTTATTTTTATTACTGTAGTTTTAAGACATTAACAAGAAAAAAATATTGAATTGTGTCAAAATTGACCTGAATGAGTTTTTAAAACAAATACTATTTTATTAAATGATATAATATTCATAAAAATCTAATATTTGTCCAAATGACTTAGATAATGTTAGATATTTCAATAATGAACTAATTTTGGTTTTATTGTAATTTTATATTAACTATATTAACCATTTATTATAGAAATACAAGAAGACATGGAAAAATTCAAACTATTTATCTAATTGATAAATCTATGAGATATGATTATTATGGTCTCCTAAACGTGTCTAAAACCTATCTTATTGTAGTATTTATACACATATACAACTTATATTAGAAATAAATCTATTTGGAGATATCAAAAAATGATAATAATTTTATAATAAAATAATATTTCAAACTTTTTCTAAAGTACCAATCACATCTCTTATAAAAGGCCACTTTCCCTTTCGATTAATTCACTCCTCAAATGCCATTTCCCTCGTCCACACTAAATTCTCTTCCCAAATACCCTCAAATAACCCTAGAGACCTTATTTTGATCATAAATAAAACTAGAGGATCCTTTTTGTTCAAATCAAAATGAAGAACCCAAAGAAGAAGTAATTATTTCATCACCTCTTTCAATGTTCTGTTCTTCTTGTACTTCCTTTTTCATTGTTTTCACCATACTAAAATAATAACATCAGTACCTTATACATACATAGTTGTTATTACAAATATGGTAAAACCATATTCATTATTCTATCCATCCTTTTAATGTCACAGTCTCCATATGTGTGTATGTACAACTCACCTTCACCAAATCGTGGTGTAGTTTGTTATTCAACATTTAATTATTTGGATGTGCATAATAATGTAAATAATTGATGTAAATAATGAATATAACATGGTACTTATTCTTTTTATATAATATAAAATCCAATTATATACGATTTCACAAACAATTGAATAATATTTTTACTAATTCGTACGTACGTCTGACCGTCTCCCCGAAGGGAATAGATTCATCTTCAACGATCACCATTCAAGAATATTTATAGAAACATTTATATCTTGATTAAGTATGAGATATATGAAATAATAATTTGAATTTAATGATATATATTTATATAGTTAAATATATTTCTCTTACATACTTTCATATTATATGATTAGAAATTAGAAACAACGTTCAGGCATACGTACAAACTACCGACTCCCTAATTGGTGTTTCCATTTCATATATCTATTTATTATACATATTTATATTCTGAAAATATATGATATATAAATTTTTTTATATTCATTAATAATGTAAATCCTGATCTATGTTATACAATCATTAATAAGATGTTAAAACGCATATGAAAAGAAAGTGATTATTACCAGAAATGTTATTTTTACATTGAAATTATTAATAAATTGAATGTGTAAAGTCGAAAATTAATCTTGTATGATACAATAAATATGAATATGGATCTTTTATAATCTAATAACATATTATGTTCATTATATAAGAGTTTAAATGTTCCCTCAACTAACGGAATGTACATGTTAAGGGTTAATTCCTCAATCACATTATTATCTGAGATCGTTTATGTATAAGAATTTATTGTGACATATTTATCCTCAATGTCCATGTTTCATAAAAATGTTTTCAAAAGGAATATTTTGTGGTATTATGGAATGTTATCTTTAACTAGATCTTCAATTTAAATGTTTTAACAATTTTTTTCGAAATCTATTTAATTAATGACCATGATTTAAAAACCATTTTAAGTGTTTATTTAAATGGAAATGATTTTCCTAAAATTTTAATTAATTTCAAAAGATTCAAATTGGTTTGGGACACTTTGATTCATAAATATATTTTAAATGACATCCTTAAAAATTGTGTGACTTTTAAATGATTTTATGTAAAAGGTACATTTCTCTCAAATATTTTTACTGGTCATTATCAACTATGTCAACAT
This sequence comes from Viscum album, assembly GCA_963277665.1. Lineage (NCBI taxonomy): Eukaryota > Viridiplantae > Streptophyta > Magnoliopsida > Santalales > Viscaceae > Viscum > Viscum album. The sequence continues at coordinate 1,957,373,489 of OY728133.1, forward strand.
CATTTAGTGGGTATTATTCGTGATTGCGATTTATTTATTATAATCATTCTTCCAGTTTATATTAAATATGTTATTATATTTTTTACTATGGATGTTCTATTTTTAGGACATTCATTATTTATAGATAAATTATTGAAATTTAATTTGCTAGTTTTAATATTAATAATTATGTTTTGATTCACCCATTTCATATCTGGAATGCATTGGACTTAATAAGTGATGGGTGGTGCCCGCTATAGCGCCTCAATTCATAAGTATGACTCATGAGAAAAACTAATTTTATAGAAGAATGCTTTGAGAGAATATTTTTGAATGGTATAGGCATAATGCCTTGACGTACTAGTAATTATTTTTCACATTATACATTCAAACTTTATGAAATTAGTTATTAAATTTTATTATTAGAATAATAGAATATCCATGTGCATGTTTATACGGTAGTGTTTTACATATTCTAACTATATTATGCTCATCATATATGTTTTAAAAGATGATGTTTTTATTATACATATTTCCATAATGGATTATGGATTTCTATGAATTATTTACCCTTACTTAGTATCTGAGCTAACCAATTAAAAAGGTTTTATTTTCCCAAGACACTAAGATGTGAATTATGATTGATATGTGTGTTAAGATAAGATAATAATGTCAACCACTGATGATTATTTGTTCTATATTTTATGTTATAAATTACAATTTGACAGTGATTTATGTAGTATATTTTCCAACACTACAAAACAGATCGGTCTGTTAGGACATGATTCCCTATAATCATCACAATATATTGAAATACGACACATGAACTGAGCGTATTGGGTTGGGGAATTGCATTTTTTTTTTCAAAAAAGTTCTCCCTTTTTCAACAAGTGTCAATGTGGTGGAAATTGGGTGAAATATGTTTCATTAAATAAAACCAAATCCATTGATTTTAATAATGCTTTATTTTCTATAAAAATATGGAATCCTACCATTTTTCATTCGAAAATATCCAGTTCAAAAAAATTTCCGATTATGAAAGTCTAACTATTTTATTTTCAACAAAATAATGAATTTTACAATAAAATATATGGTATATGGATAGTGTATGTTCCTATCACATTAATGTTAATAAAATATCTTTGTAAAGATTATCAAGACGAAAGGAGGAAAATAAACTTTCAGAGATAATTATCAAGGAGAAATTGTTGGTATAAGTAACATTTTTATTTGAGGAAAAGCATTAATTTCAAATGTTATATTTGTTAAAGGTATTACAAAAAACAACATTAGCATAAAAAATTATTTGATTAAGGTTACCTATTGAATTTTAGGAATGTTAAATGTTTAGTACATAATTCCATGGATAATTTTATTATTTCTTCCCATACGCATCCGAATTTTTATACACAAAACAGAGAAGACCATAAGATTCAATATCTAACATTTCATATTGTAATCGAAGATAAATATTCATCATGGAATAGAAGACTATGAAACTATATCCTTAGGAACATATGCAATCTATCAAATAAAAGACTTCTTAAGGATCCACATTGAACTTATATTTGAATCCTAAAAAGATTATGATCCTTGTCAATATGATATGAAACAAAAGTCAAGATTTAAATCAATCAGTGAAGTATCAACCTCTGATGCATTATATGTGGTGCATATAGATCTTTTACATCCAACCAAAACATGATGTATTTAAGGGAAATACTATGTATTTTTTTCTTTATTATTAAATTAGATTTATATGGGTATATTTTCCAGAAATGAAATCTTAAGAATTTTCTTATTTCAAAACATGTTGATACCATGTTAAAAAAATGAAAAAACTTTCATTTATATCTATTCATAGTATTCATGGAAGAGAGTTTCAAAATTAATATTTTGTATGTTTTTATATAAAGATATTAATTACATATATCTTCTATGCTCCATGAACTCCCCATCAAAATTTGTTTTTGATAGAAGAAATTGATTTACTCAATAGAAAACTAGAACAATGTTAATTAAATAGTCTATTTTTAAACACTACTGGGATGATGATGTTAGTAATTTTTGTTACTCCATAAATAAATTATTAATCAGACCGTTTATTAATAAAAAAACCATATAAATTTGTGAACTGTTCGAAAACCTAAACATTATTACTTCAATGTATTTGGAAGTAATGTATTCATCTTGAATAATAATGATAACAAATATAAATTCTAACCCAAAAAAGATAAACTAATTTACTAAGGATATTCCATAATTATTGTGTATTATAGTATTTTTAACAAAAAATGTTTTACTTTTGATGAAACAGTGCATGATAAATTTGATAAAATTGGTCCTTTTGTTTTTAAACAACCCAAATGTACATCTTCAGATGTGTTTTAAACAATGTTTATAATCCTTTGATATAAGTACGTTAAACTAAGGAAAATAACCAAGAAAATGTTTCTGATATATTTACCCTAGATAACTTTCTACCTTTTATTGATGAAGAGGGTTTACAAAACCCAAATAAGCAGTTCTTTAAAAATAATCCCAGTGATTTTAAGATTAGTGATGTAAATCAACTATTAAAGACTAGAATTTCATTAATAAATGAATTCAATCATCTATAATTTCTTTCACAATAAGAACCAAAAAGAACTGATGAATCTTTATTTGAGGATTACTGCATTAAATAAATGCAAGATGAACTAAATGAATACGAGAGGAATAAATTGTAGACCGTGTTTGAAATTCCAAAGGAAATATACCTAATTTGAGTAAAATTTGACATCTGAAATAAATGTGACGAAAATGGAGTCATTACAACAAATAATGAAATATTAGTTATTAAAGGTTATAGTAAAAAATAATTAATAGACAAAGATAAAACAAATTCTCTAGTATCTATATTTGATTCTATTTGTATTCTACTCGCATTTTCCACATTTTTTAATTTAAATATTTTTCAAATAGATGTGATGTGTGATTTTCATAAAGGATATGTTCAAGATGATGTATATGATTTAAAACCTTCTATATTTTTTTGACACAAAACATCTTTTAAAAGTTTTTGAACATATAGTATCATTATATTGACATAAACAAGCCCTAGAGCATGGTATGATACACAAAAAATATTTTTGTGACAAAACAATTATATTAAGTGAACTGCTGATCCTACTATTTTTATTAAAATGATTAGAAAATTGTTTTTATTGTTCATATATATGATGATAAAATTATATTCAAATAAACTCAGCAATAATTAACTTATTCATTGGAAAATACCATGAAATATGAGTTTGAAATGAGTTCGATGAGTGAGTTAACATTTTTCCAGGGTTAATTTTTATTTCAAAAACAAGAAGGAACCTATATATGTCAACATAATTATATTAAATACATTCATTAAATTTATGTTTATAAAAACACTAAAACAATATTCACTCCAATTAGTACTTCAATTTATCATGATCATGATGCTACTAAGAAACCAGTATATATAACATCTTTTTGAGGTACGATAGAATGTTTATTATGTGTAATATCTAGTATTCTAGAAATTATTTTTTTAGTATTCTTTTGACAATTGTATCAATATAATCCATAGTATTTTCAATTAAATGAAGTGAAAAAATAGATACTTAAAAAGATCCATGGGTTATAGAATTTTCTATTCATCTGGAAATGATTATTTTTTTAAGATATTTTTATATTCTTATTTTTTTGGATGTAAAATAGATAAAAAAAATTATCAGAAACTTGGAATTTCATACGATATAAATTAGTTTTATGGTCATGCAAGAAGAAACAATCAAAATACATTTCCATTACTAATGATGAATATGTAGCAGTTGGAAGTTTTTGTGCTCAAGTGTGGTGGACGCAATAAACACTCATGTTTTATGGAATGAGTTTTACCAAGAAAATAATACTGTGTAAAAATAGATGTTCCATTTCCCTATAGAATAACCCTTCACATCACAATATTTCAATGAACATAGATAATAGGCACCACTTCATTATGGTTCACATACATAAAAGAGATTTCATTCATCAATTTATAAAAATTAAATATCAACAAGCCGTTATTTTTTTTAAAAAAAATTACCATTCGATAGATTTGAATATATTAAAAAAGTTAGGAATGATATTCATAAGGTAATTTTTCATATTAACTTTCAGTTGAATCTAATCTCCTTACATTTATAAACACTTTTTCACTAGGAGAGTACATTTGTTGTTTCTTTAAAAAATAAAATAAATAAAATTATCATTCTTTATCAAATTTTTTTGGGACCTAAATTTTGTTTCACCCAATAATAAATTCTTTCAAACCCAAAATTTCTTTCACTTTCATTAATATGATTTTTCAGAATATAGAATTATTTACTTTCCAAATAAAAAATTTCCAGAATCTAAAAATATTCATATCGATAGTAACAATACTTTCTTTTTAATTTAGAAGGTATGATTCCTTAAATTAATATTTGTAATTTTATTTTATATTTGAAGTTATTTTATTCATGTTTTAAGAATATTATATTGGATTTACAATACTTAAATTTTTTTTCCCTTAAAACCTCAAATGATTGGAACCTACAAATTCCTTCCTCAGAATTCATCATTACCATCAGATCAGATCAAACTTATAACAATCGTTAGATAAAATTCGGAATTCAAACTACCATCTCGATGCCTATAAAAATGACCCTCTAATAAATGTTCCACATCAGGTTTTCTTGAGTTTGGGTGCCAAAAAATTTCCCCACCACAAATCTGTAATTCATTTTTCTATTTTTTCTTACACTCTAGATGTTTCTCAATGTTTCCTCATAGAATAATATAACTTCAAACAAATAAATCAATTATATTAATTTTTTTTTGAATTGTTGGTTGACCAAAATTTCTATTCTAAATATAATTATTTTATTAAAATTAATGTAAAGATAAATAGAAGGGAAAGTATGTGTGTTTCTAAGCTGAAGTGTAAGGAACTTGTTTATCTTGACATTCTCATAGAATATTCTGACACATATTTCATTTATTATTAAGATGGAAGGGAAAAGTTTTATTTAAATATATATGTAAAAAACTATTCTTTTTCCATCAACATAGTTGAAACTTTTATTGGTATTACTTATAAAGGGGAATTAATTTTTTTATCCTTGATGTTTCCCAATAAGAATTTTTTTTGGGAAGGTACAGGTAATTGATTTCCTTGGACTCGATGGAGTAATGTCACAAAATATCAACCTTATTACATAAAATATTAGTCTATTTGAATTAAGTTTGTAGGGTTTTTTGGTAATGAGAAAGGGATTTATATAATCTTTGAAGAAAAGTGACGTCTTTATAATGGAATTCATGGTTAATCTACTAATGGTAAACCGGATCAATTAAATATTTCATAAAATCACCAATTGAATTATTGGAACCCTCATTTCAAAAATAATCACGTATCCAGTTATCTTTTCAATGATCATCATTCTTTGTTTAGAATCTTTTACAATTCCAATTAGTTCAAAACTGATAACCTTAAAGATCATCTTAATTAGTGATGAATCTCTCAGGATGATGAAGGATGGTTTAATTACAAAATTTGGAAAATAGTATTATCTTTATGTAAGTGAGATTCATGATTTATTAAAAAATGGGTATGTCTGGGAAAATTCAAAGAACACATAGTACACGAGAAAGGAGAATGAACTGGAAGGAAATGAAAAATAACCCAGTATGGAATGCCATTAACTCCAATAAATCCGAAAAATATACTCTGATGAAGTAGTAGAAAAGTTTACAGAGAAGAAGAAGAACATGAATGAGGGTGATGATTGATTTGGTCTAGATCCTACTGAGGAAAAATCCCTAATGATTCATGATACTGGAGAAATTGAAATGCAAGAAAAAGATAATAAGTTGAAGAAGAAAATGTTAGAAGCTGAGTCTATCCAAGGCATACTAAATGATAAAGAGAAATGTTCAGTACACATATTCGTACCATAATCCATTCATCAAATGTCAGTGCTAGTAGAAACTCTATGAATAAATATATCATTATAGGATCCTATTGAGGAGCAAGTGATATCTCAACAAGAATATGTAGAAGAACAAGAAGATGAAGAACTAGAAGAAAGTGATGATGTGATAAAACAAGTAAAATAATATCATTAAAAGGAATGTACTTCAAAAAAGATACAGATTTGAACCTCTATGTTTGAGTCTAACGGAATAATTTTTCTAAATAATGATGATGATAGATATGATGAGGTTGATAATCATACTGATGATGAGTGAAACGATCATGATTCCATTTATCATGAAAATATTAATGGAGATACTCTGAATTATGTTGTGGAAAAAGATAATAATATTTGAGTGACTAATAGTGCGAATGAGTCTCTGAGTGATAAGATGGTTATTTAAAATGTTGATAAAGGAAATCAAGTGGTTAATGATACACCTAAAAATGATGTGGTTCTGAAATCTATGAATGGTTTTGGTGGAACATATAAGATAAATGATTAAGAGTTAGATTATTTTTCCTCACCAACAAAGGAATCATCTTCTGAATATTCATCCTCGATGGGATAAGATTTTTTTGTTCAATATTTGATTAAATTAGTGATCACAATACTGTTGTTTCCATGTATCAATTCACGATGCAGTTGCTTCAGTATTATTTCACTCTAAAGTCAAAATAAATAAACATGCTCATGGAAATGTTTATCAAACTAGAAACAGATTTCAAGAATTTAAAAAATTAGTTATTATGCTCATAGGATATATTTAAGGGAAATAAAAAATTGATCAAAGGGAATGATTGATGATATTAAAATCATGGATGAATATCAATATTCAGTCAAATATTTTTTTTATAAGCCAAATTATTCAATCAAAAACTATGAAATATGTTTTTCATAGAAGATGAATCTTGAGAAAATTACTCCGATACAAGAGTATATAGACCTGAATGAAAAGAGGAATTCAATTTCCCTAAATTTAAAGACAAAAATGTAACTCAGAGAAGAGTTAGAAGAATAGTAAAAATGAAAGGAAGAGTTAGTAATGTCTCTGGAATAAGTTCTATAGTCTCTAAAAGAAAAAATAAATACACTCAAAAAGAATGATCACGATCAAGATTAGTTGCTCAAATTGTTTAAGGTTGTTCCCAAGGTTCTCAATATGTTAATGGAAACCATGAGGAATATAATTCCAATGGAAAATAATGATGAATTTTTTCCATGAAACACATATCTTTTGTTTTATTCCTCTTGTAACAATTTTTCCTATCACAGAGAAATTCATTCATTCATTATTTTGTCATGTTTATTTCTAATATTTCAGGTTCATTGTTTTTCATTCACTCCATTCATTTTTTAATATCACAAAGGGTGGGTATATAATGATCAAAATAATACTATATATAAAGAGGAAAATTCCAAAATAAAGGGGAATATTAATTAATGTTTAGTGTACTTAAAGATGATTTTCTTAAGAAAGAAAAACAACCTTCAGTATGAAAGAAAAGAATACGATCCATAGGGATTTCAATAACAAAGGGGATGTTGTTTTTATTCATCATAAGTCATATTTAAAGGAGATATGTATTTCATTTAATATTATAATAGGAAAATATATATTACTTATTTTCTTTTCCAAAAGGTTGTTTCTACTTTCCCAAAAGGTGGCGATTGTTACGTCAACATGTTTTCCATATAACCTTTTCATTCCTTTATTTTTTGAAACAAAATAACACATTGATAAGGAAAATTATCATTCTCTAAGAGTTATTTTCTTATAGAAAATTTTCATTTCTCTAAAAAAAATGTACCTATAACTCAGTTTTCAATTCCTTTTATATTGTCTTCCCACAACTATGTTTAACCATTTTTACTAACTCAAAAATTAGAATCCTTATAAGAAATATCATAATATTATAGTTCATGGATTATAAGATTTTTTGTTTTTTGAATCATAATTTTCTAAAATTAGAACTCTATATTCTCTGAAATTGAAACTCTGAATTCTTTAAAATTTAGACTTCGAATTCTCAGAAATTTGTACTCCAAATTGGTTGAAATTTGGACTCAGAATTTTAAAATATTCAGACTCTGAATTCTCTAAAATTCAGACACTTAATTCTAAAAAATTCATACTCTATACTTTCGAAAATTTAGACTCTGAATTCCCTGAAATTCAGACTCTGATTCCCTTATAATTCAGTATCTAAATTCCATTGAATTCAGACTCCGAAATCCTCAGAATCCAGACTCTGAATTCCATAATATTCACACTCCAAATTAATCAAAATTTAGATGGAAAATTCCTCTAAATTCAGACATTAAAGCCCTTATAAATCAAACTCTGATTTCATCAAAATCTAGATTTTTAATATTCATTTTTCTATTATAAATTTTTTTATATATTATAATCTAAATTCTATATTTTCTAGATTCTGATTATTTATATATGTTTAGGATACTTTATTTTCTTAAAACATTGTTCTATATTTTATGATATCATTATTTAATTATGGTTCATAAACATAATATATATTTTTTACATGATAAAATTTATATACCCATGTTTTTATTATAATGAAATGTGATCATAAAATTTTTTTCTTGACTAACCGATTGTTCAGTGACATGTGTGTTATTCCCTCCAAGAATCATAAAAAATATGACTCTTGGAGGAGGGAGTCGACCTTTGACTTTTTTTTCAATAAATTGGCACTCATTTAAAAGATCACAATGTCATTCTATGATCATGTAGATTACATAATGTGAAGTGATTTATATTGGGAGAAAGGCTCTAGTTCCTTCTATGTTTTTTAATCATCTTGTTCTACTGTTAAATATTTATTCTGCTAGATTTTTTTGAATCTAATTATTTCTGAATAAAATCATGATCTTCCTGGGATATGAAGACAGAGGTGTCGATTACCCTAATGGTTAAGGATTTTTGAGGATTGTAAGACAGATGAACCGAATACCTTAATGTTTGAGGCCATCTAAGGATAGGAAGATCGAGTTGATGACTAACTTATTGTTCGAAGACTTGTGGGGATGAAAAGACAATCTCTGATATTGTTATCAAGGTCTTCCCTGGTGTGGTTAAGACAACCTTTAATTAAATTATAAATCGCGGGCCCTCTATTCCAGTTCTTTCAATACCCTTATCATTGGGTTAAATGATTTCTTACATGTTTATATGTTTTTTATAAAAATTTTAATTCCTCTCTATTTTTTGAAATAAAGTAAATACTACATTCATATATGGCATATAATTTTATAACACTAATAAATAAGTTTCTATATGATCTAAGGTAGAATATTTTCTACTAATAAAAAATATTATGTTTCATTAAGTTTAACTAATTTAAGATTAAGTATCTTATAATTATATAAGGGTTATTACTATTTCCCCCTTAAGTAAGAATCAAAGAGGGTTTTTGAGTTTATCATGTTTAACTTTGTTAAACATAGGCTTCCTAAAGGTTAAAAGTGTATTTTTTTAAAAAATTACAATTCACCCACTCTTATAATTGATAATATACAAATAAAAGTTCTATCTTAAAATTACATTTATGTGGTATACGATTCGACTAATTATAATGTAGTTACAAAATTCTTTACCCAATTTCAATTATATTGGCGAGCCCTCTACTTAGTTGAATATCTCATGTTATGATTATGAGTGGGGTTATATTTTATACATTAAAATTCCTTTAAAATAGTTTTATGTTGGTTTAATGTTGATAAAAATGATAAAATATAATTTATTATTTGTCACATTTATTATATGATGTTTAGAAGTGAAATTTATTTAAGAAATAAATTTTTAATGATTCCCTTAAAACTGCATTTTTCTACCATGTAATAGTTTTATATAATTTATTCCAATTTATTTTACTAGTATTATATTTATTGGATTGAATTATTTTTTACTAATGATTTAGTTTATATAATTTTTTTAATGATAAATATTATATTTTTAAAATATTGGTTCATTCTGATTTTCTAAAAAAAATAAATAAAAAATGTTTGTTAATATATATTTATAGAGCGAAACATACTAAAATAATGAAATAATTATTATTTAAAATTTCATTTATAATATGCCAATTTTATTTTAAAATATAAAAATTTCTATTACAGTTACATTGATATTTATAAATTGATTAAAAAATGGAATGTTTATTTTTTTCAGGAATTGTTTCATGTGATCTTCCAATATTTCATTAATTATAAGAGAAAATTATTTGATATTACTTATGATTTATTGGGGATATTATTAAATGAATCTATCTATATTCTTTTTATGGTTTATTTATGTTTATGATTGAATGATATTTATTATACTCATTTTTTTCTAAGAGTGAGTCTATGATGAAATGTTTGTAAAACCCATTTCTTTTCATGGGTATCAATATGATGAATTATTATTTTTAAATATAAATCACATATGAATGGTTTAATTATATAATGGGTGGAACATATAGCTCCCACACGTTCATTAGTTAATTATTGATAACTTATTCTGTATCTATGATAGACATTAACCTAATTTATTTTTTAGAATTCTATTTGTGGACCTGGTATTCTTGTCCATATGTATATGCCTAGACCAATATTGTATGAAACTTTTTTATGAATGGTAACAATATCATGTGAATATCTTAATTATGGGACCTATTTTAATTTATACATGTTTAAAATGAGAACATTTTATGTTTCAACCACAATTTAATGATTCATGTAAATGATACACATTTAGGAATTAATATTCAATATTGTTTGATTGATGTAGTATGCAACGCTAGGATATATTAAATTACTCTAGATAATGATCCTTGATTTTAAGGGTATAATTTCTAATGTTAGTTTCATGTTATTATCCCCTTATTCATATGTTATTATTTATATATTACGTATTTACCCTCATATGGGATCTGGGTTTACACATTTTATTTTCTTTCTAAATGATGTGAAGGATGGTAGGAATTATTAAAATTCCAAAATGATTTTAGTTTTTTATAGAACAATAGGTATATGATGTAGATGTTTTTTGAACTAGTAGTTTTTGTCTTGATGATTATAATGAATCTAAATACATATGGACCTGGGGTGTTTTTTGTTATTTAATGATTAATTGTCTATTTAGATGTATGATCTAGATATGAAAAATGGTCACTCATTTCAAAGGACCCAAAAATATTAATTTTATTAGATGATAGTAATTAAAAAAAGGGATTATATAGGGTCAAAACAAAGGGTTAATGGTAAAAACCTAGATAAACATGCCCAAATTTAATTTATGATTGTATATTGACTGAGATTAATCTTAACATCAATATATATTTATTTGTATCCATTTTTCCAATAAAATTAAATTATTTAAATGTAATAATTTATGTAATTCAAAGAGTTCTTATCCTTTCACTTATAAAAGAACACCAATTATTATTTTTTTTTCTTTTTCATGAGAATAGAATATTTAGAAGAACCAAATAAATTCTCTTATAAACATCTACATCATTAAATTAGGGTTGTTGGTATTCATAAAAATCCATTCAAATGGTCTTAATAAGGGATTTAAGGGCTGTCTTCTGAAGAATATATTATCAACCTTATCATCTCTTTCAACTTAATTGATTCTCTACTAATATTAAAAATATTTTAACAAAAAATTAAACCAGATATTAATAATAAAGATATTTACATGATATTATGATTATGGTAAAAGCATTATAAGCCACATTTATATTATACTAAATGTGAAAACATAGAAAATGCATATGTATTGATTTCCACCTCCAAGTAGCAGTGTTATTCATTTCATAGCACAATTTACAAAGATGGTTATAAAAATTGAAATAATGAGTATATATTAAAGTTATAAAAAGTTATTCTTTTCTAAATATAAAATATAATCTACCTTCATGACATTATATATTTTTTAAAATGATAATGTCGCTCTTACGTACATATTGACATCAACCATAACAATATAATGTGAATCGTTTTTCATTTCAAAGTAACATGGATTATAATAATGATATATATAATGAATATATATTATATATATTATATTATTAGGAATATTGATTGGGAATTATTATTTACATATTTTATGTCCCATCTCTTGAAATTTAGTAATTGTGTTCCGGTTCTCTTTCGACCTATCATCTCAATGAATGGTGTAATATATTTTTTTATCTCCACTAATAATTGATGATTAAAAATAGGTATATACATAATAAATATTATTTTTAAATCATAAGAATAATTATATAGAATAAACCATGATAAAAATGAAATGATCTAAACTTCCAAACTAAAACATCAATGAAAAAAATAAATAGTTGACAGACAGAAACAAATATTTTAAATGAATTATTAATAAATTGGAGTTGAATTATTTTATGTGGATAATATATTAAATTATAAAATATTATATTATTATATAAATTATTTATATTTAATTTAGAGTAATGTTAAATGAGGATAGTGTTGTTTCCAAGTGGGTGATGCTTCAGGTAAGGATTTATTTCACTACCAAACCATTATTTGAAATTGTTTACATTTGTGAATTTGTTTCCAAAAGAATATAATCATTATATTTTAAAATAAATTTATTTTTTAATTAAATATTTTTTAAAAATAAAATTTTTCCTCAAATTATAAATATTTAATTTAATGTGATGTAGAAATAATTTTTATGGAAAATAGACTTTTTTTCATTTCGTATTGAATACCTTCCTTCCATGTTAGTATATTCAAAAATTAAATTAAATTTTTAAATTTTAATAATATTATTTTATATATAATATTTCAAATATTTTATTTATATATATTATTTTTTATAGGAATCTTCAATTTTTTTTAATGTGGTAATTTTTTGACTTTTTTAAAAAATGTGAACAGAATCATTGTTTTAACATTCTAGGCATGAATGTATTTTCCATCCATAATGATCAATACATTATTTGATGCTTAATTTCTATGTTTCCATACTGATTATGAATCAATATATTTTTATTTTATTTTATAAATTTTGAAAAAAAATTATTTTCATAGTAGAAATATTATTTTCCTCAATATTTATTTAGGAGGACATTTTCGGGTATGTATAGCCATAAAAGACAAAAACACTTTATTTTATATATGATCCACTGAGGATATGGTTTAATGAATTGATTCTTGTGGTTTAAATGGATATTTTATGAATATTTTGGATGGGTAATTTACATAAATATGTTGTAGTGGTTATTTTTATAAGGAAAATAATTGATCATTAGGTTATTTATAATATGTATCATTTTTTATTCATTTGATAAATTCATTGAAAATTTTATGTGATGTATGGAGACTATTAATAAATAAATTTTCAATTTTTTTGTAGGTCTCATGAGATATGATGTTTTGGTATATGGTGAATTATTTAACTGTTTATGTAAGATTTTGTTTCATAGGACCTTCACAATAAGTTTATGATATACAGTATCATGAATTTCACCCTAATGAAATCATTATTGATGTCCTTATGATTATAAAAGTATTTATTGTATCCATTCATAATATTTTTTTTTATTTTATTTTATATATGTAATTATTTTATAATCATTAATTTTTCGAATATTATTCTTTGTTCTCATGTAATAAATTAAATTGAACATGTCTTCATTTATTTAAATAACACTATTGATTATTCCTAATTAATTCATTAGAAATTATTATATAAGTAAAAAAATACTAATAATATTCACATAGATGTATTTTTTTCACTACCAATGGATATGAACAAGGAATAATTAATTCATTTCAATTATGAATAATTTTATCAATTTTATTATATTGTAAATTTCATTACCAATATAAAATTACTATAATGAATCTATATTTTTCATCATGAAAAAATAATCTTCCATCCATTAGTTCAAGATTATTTTTATCTTGTTACAATTTAATAATGAAACCATCGACTCTGGGATAAAATGGTATATTTCATTACATTCACAATCTTCTAGATTTAATTGTACAGTTAATTGTATAAGTGATTTTTCAATTTAATTAGAATAAAAGTAATTTTCATCTATCTAATTCAGTGATATCACAATAGGTCCATGTAATTGAATTCAATAATTAATAGAAATTAATAAATATTTCCTAATATAGTTAAATAATATATGAATTTATTCATCAATATTTTATATTTGTATTCATCGTTGATATAGACTCATTTTTTAGTTGAAGTTAACCATGTTAGTGATTCTTGGGATAGATTAATCAGATAAAAACATTGGTATTTGATAATACATTGTTGAACAATATAGATATTTAACATTTAAAGGGTGGAGAATAGGGTTTACTACATTATTCATTGAATGAATAATGATATATGTTTAGAAGAAACATGATAATAAAACAAATAATCTGATGAATAATATCATACATTTAAATATATTAAATCATAGTTCCATGTGTTTTTTATTTGGTGTATCCTAATTAAAAATTTATATGGTTTATAAAAATTAGAGACTGTGACTATAAAATTAATCATTAAATCAATAATCTTATAAGGTAATATTTTATGAAGGACTTATAACTATTTACTATGATAAAACCATCTAAATACTCGCTAAAAACTTCCTAGAGACATGTTTAACAATTAAATTGAGTAAAATACATTATAAATAATTTTAAAAAATATGAAAAATACACTAAACATATTTTGGGGTTCCTTATGAAATCATAGAACATGTTTTTCATCTCATCATCATTTATTAAAATTTATATAAACATATGTACTAAATATATTTTATAGAAATAATTTTATTTAATTACATAAGATTTTCAATTCATTCATTATAAATTTTTTATTATACATCCCCACTTTATATAACATAAATATTTTGATTCAAATCCCAAAAAAAAATCAATATTAATATTCTTTGATAAGATTTATATGAAAAAATAATTATTTTTTCTAATTTTTTCTAATTAAAATCATTTATTAACATCTCTGAATTTCAAATATTTTAAATATTTAAAAATATTAAAATTATTGTCATAAAACTAATACCTTTGTTTTTATATTATAACTATGTTTTCATTCCAAAAACATGTTGTCTAGTAACAACAAAATCCAAAAGATCTATAATCTACCAACATATCTGACGTGGTTTAATAAATATCTCATGATGTATATTTGATTAAATATTTTTTATCACTCTCTAAAAAATGGTGTGTTTTTTATATTACATGATGAAGCATCCATTATAACAATAATTTTTTATGACATGTGTCTACCAGTGCATATACTATATTATCAAATTATATCTCAATGGTTTGGTCATATTTTTTATAATATGTTCACATTTATCCATTGTTTAAATGTTCCACTGTTTAGAAATCTTTTTCGACACAAAACAATTAACCACAGAAACCATTTATCATTATATATTTCCATATTTTACCTATTTAATAATAGTGAAAGAACATGAATATAATATTAATATTCAAAAATTCCCTATAAAGTATCAGATATTCTTTCATGGCCTCAATATAAAGATGACCAATTATCATTTTTAATGAAATAAAGAATTGGATTATGTGATATTAGTATTATTACAATTTAATGAAATTTTTCTAAATATTAAAATTTTTTGTCATGGTTTTCATTAATTTTGATTATTTTTAAAATATATTTTTTGATAAAATTTTAATTTTCCATTATATAATATTTTAGAAAATTTCAATTTTTTTGCTATTAAAAATAGATTACATAATAATATTATCAGTATTATAAGAACATATATATTTAATTATGATAGGGGACACATAATTAAATAATTCATTGATCATTAAAAAGATTTTAGAAATTAATTGCAATACACTCTTATGAGTATACCATAAAAGAATTTTGTATTTTAATGAATGAATGATACAATGTTAGACATTGTTTAATGGTTTATGAGACAATTTAACCTTCTTTTATGCTTTTGAGTTTTATACAATAAACTAATTAATTCACTTATTACTACATTTTTATAAGTGAATTATAAATACATTTCAATATATATATTGTGATCATTTTTCCCATTGTATTTCTTGATAATTATTATATGTGATGAATGATGTTTTATATACGACTGGACCTAAATAAGAATAATGCCTATTTTTGTTTTATTATGACACTAATTGATATAATATTTAATATCCCAATAAATATAATGTTTCTATGGATCAAAATAAAAAATTTATTGAGGGATAATATATTACCCAATTGTTTAGTTGGAGAAATTTTAATCATTGAGAAATATAAGGCTAGAAAATTTTAATAGTTTCCAAGATTGAATACGATATAGTATCATATCTGGTGGTGGATGTTGGAAAAATTCACAGTTCATAAAAACATTTAATCTATATTAAGATACAATATAATCTTGAATTTTATTTATTTAATTAGGTGAATGATGATGAATTTGAGTTTATAAAAGATATTCTCACTACCTACTAGAAGGAAATATATAAATCGTTTTTTTTTTCAAACATTATTAATGTAATGGAAATTTGATATGAACTCCATTAACATAAATCATGTTTGGAAAATGAACTCTTCTTTGGAGTGTGTAATAAATAAAAATTTTGGTTGATTTATAATATAAAATAGATTAGGATTTTATAATTTCATACACAGAGGGTTTTTTGTTAAAAAATTATATAAAAATATATAGTTTTTAATAATAAGAAATATTTTCTCTAGGATAAATGATAAATCATAGTCAATGTTTTCTTAATATATATATATATATTATATGATAACTAAATATAAAATATGATTTTTCTATTCAATTTATAAAAAATTAGGATGTTATATTATACTAAATTATGTTCATTAGGATATAAATGTTTCCAAAAATGTATTTTAATTTTAATGGTCATGTATTAATATTACGTAATATTTTTGGGGTTTGATGATTTTTATGATTCATTAATGGTTTTTAGAATCGTTAATAAATGAAAAGAATCATGTAAATATATCAAATCATGTCTGATCTTTTTTATATGTGTATTATTACCTATAGTCAAAATATTACACATTATAAATGATATCATGATTTTAATGTCCAGAAATTAATTTTTATAAAAATAATTCTTAATAAAACACATAGGCGTTATAATATATATCATTGGTATAAAAATTTATCATGTTATATTATAAATTATTATTAATAAACGTCATTGTATCTTATTTATTATTTAATAGAAGTGTTTTTTCTGAAGAACACCAAGAATAAATCTATTATAGTTTTACATAATCTGGTTTTTATGAAGGATGAATTTCCCTATAAAGATATAGTGTGAAAAAAGAATTAGTTCCTAGAATATTATCATTGTTGGGAAACCATGTATTATATATTATTAACATGATGTTATGAATATTATTCCTTAATAATAATATAAGGCCTTGGCCTTAAACCATACTTAATATTTAATTAAATGAATAATTCACATTGAAGATCTTTTCAGGTTTTGAGTTTTAGAGAATTAGGACATAATTGTTACATCTCAAAAGATTACAAAGTAGACACTTCTACTGAGTTTCCATAGAATAAAAAACTCTTAAAAAGAAACGTGTCTAGTTTCATGTATTATATAGCATGACTTTCCCTTGATCCCATCCTTGACCCTATTCCACATTAAGTCATGTGAAAAACATTTCAAAAAAACATGGTGTGAGCATAAAAAGCTCAGTAAGGGATTCACAAAGAATGAAAACTGTTAGTTTTTCAAACATCAACTAAACTATGTATACTTTATCAAAGTAATACCTTCACCTTCATGAAGTAGTAAAAACTCTTCACTGAATAAAATATCATTACTTACCTCTTTTTAATCAAAGGATTACCATAAAACCCATATAAAGAACACATAACATAAGGTAACTTGGGACATAAACATACTTAAGTGGAATAACCATACGGTCAACTTCCACACATATCACTTAATGGGATAGTCATACGGCCAAATTCCATACATACTTAATGGAATATCCATACGGACAACTTCCATACCCAATGCATTTGAGGTTATAACGTAACCACCTGTCCTGGTATTCACGTCACCACCCGTCATATGGTTTATCACGTAACCACCCGTCAAATGTCAAGTACCAATATAAAATCATAAAACATAAAACCAATATAATGGAATGATAACATTTCCACATTTCAATCACAATATATCATTTAAATATATTGACATAATAGAATCCTTTAACAAAACCATTTTCAATACCAAAATACATAAAAGAGTATATGGTATTTAATTTTTTTTAAAAACATTATGGCTTGTTGAGGAAGCCAAAGACCAAATAATACTCGCAGCGGCAGAAAAGGTCGTTGTCACCGCGTAAGTTAAAAAAACATTCCTTTTTTCTGTTTAGTAAAACACTTCGTAGAAAAATATTCCTTTTGTATAAAATCAAACATCAAAGTTATTTATACACCGTATAAAAGAAAGTTGTGTATA
Organism: Viscum album; assembly: GCA_963277665.1. Taxonomy (NCBI): domain Eukaryota; kingdom Viridiplantae; phylum Streptophyta; class Magnoliopsida; order Santalales; family Viscaceae; genus Viscum; species Viscum album. The sequence goes on from OY728133.1 coordinate 1,957,392,001, forward strand.
AAACGAAATATGCCTCAATGAAAGGAGATTGAGACGAAGTCCCTTACCTCGGGTCTGACTTGACTCGATCGTTCTATAACATCCTAAATAATAAACTTGAGTTAATTTCTATTTTCTTAAGAACCTTTTTCAATTTCATTATTCATTTTATATCACTTATTTCCATTTTATAAACATTATGTAACCATTTAAGTTAATAATGTTTGTTTTGTCTATATTTGGTTCTTATGTCGAAAGTGGACTTCTTACAATTACATGTTGTTGGTGTGGTCAATGGTTCTTTATATCCAGAAGGAAATTCCTGATTTGGATATAATATATATCATATATATCCAGCATATACATGTATTTATAATATTACATAATCATTTAGAGGTAAGAAATGAAATGCACCATTCATGGAGACGGTAAGTCGTACGTACGCATGAACGCTACTTTCATTTTTTTGTCATATTAATGGAATTAAAACTAAATGAGAGGTATGTATATTTTAATTCCAGAATTATATTCATCATTTAGATGTATCATTAATCATATATATCCGTTATATACATGTACTTATAATAGTACATTACATTTGTGGATAAGAAATGAAATGCACCGTTCATGGAGATGGTAAGCCGTACGTACGCATGAACGCTACTTTCATTTCTATTTCATATTTTTATGGAATGGAATAATAATTATATAGAGGTATATTATCACTCCAGTTTCATATAATATATAATATCATATCATTATCCTCTATACGTCCCACATATGGTATTAATTAATCAAATCACTTTGAGGGGGCGATAGTCTGCACTTCCTTAAATAAAGATATCGCGTTTACCCATAATGGAAACCATAAAGGTATGCGCAAAATGAAAAAATACATAATCTTAAGTAAAACATAAACATATTATATATCATATATAAATATATTTTCATCTTAATGGCCACCTTTGAAGGTGTTAAAAGAATGATGAACAATCATCGTTTCGGGAGGCAGAAATTCGCCACCCACAGAAACAGTATGTTCTTTAACCATTAGATGTAGGTGTGTGTAAGTGTAGCTCAAATACTTTTTATAACAACATCCTAGTATTTTGAAGATACAGGAGTTGTTACAAAATAAATGAATAAAAAGAGTTACGAGGTTGGAGAAGAAAAATAAAACAAAAGGACTCAAGTGAAGACATCACCTTAAAATCGGGTAACTCCCTTTAGTTTGAGCTCAAAGGATTCCTTGGGAAGCCTTCTGCCCAATTCGAGGAATCAAGGAGTAATAGACGGATGTGTAGATACAAAATGGGCAGGGGTTGGCCGATCCAAAGGCTTTGGAAGTGTGGGTAAGGAGGTAGAGGTTGGGGCCTTTTATAATAGGAGAGGAGGGGCACTCTTGGAATGTAAGGAAATGTTACATTATTTTGGAATGATTTTCGGATTTTAATGGTCCCACATTGACGTGTTTCGAGGATAAAGTGGTAAGGGTTATAAATCCACCCATACAATAGGTTTTGAACATGTTTAGGTCATATATTTTACATTATCATTTCATTTTATTTAAATACATTATAAATGAGGTAATCATTGCATCATCATGATGTCATAAATAATATAATTTATTTAATGTCTAAAAATTATAAAAAAACTATAATGATGTAGTAAATCTTTTTATCTTTCAAATGACTATTTATAATAAAAATTCTTACTTGTATAACCCCATGTAAAAATTGAGTTAGTAAAACATCTCATGTTTGTGTTATTTTTACTTTAACATTAAATAAAAAGTTATTTATGTCATTTCCCAACCAAAGTGGCTCCATGGGGTCCCCAATTTGAACCATGGATTTTATTGGTCGGCCATGACACATCCAATAAGGGTAGGACAAGTGTCTAGGTATTTTCATTTTATTATAATATCATTTTTGCCTTAAATTTCACTAATTACCTCTAATCGCGATTAAAAACATAATAAGTTACTATTCACCAAAAAATTATTTTAATCTCATTGAACCAATGTTTACTTATTAATGAAAACCATGTATATCAGATTTTTGAAATTAAAAACACAGATGTATTAAAATTTCATTTACACGAAAAATCAGTTTTTATAAGTACCACTTAGTGGTTTCACTATTTATCATAAATTGAAGTTTTTCAAAAAAATTCCAAAACTTCACCCTAAGCTATATATGATATTCTGAATTCAAAAATGATTTATATTTTAAAAAATACACATCATATAAGTCACATTAATTAATTTAATAATTAATTCCCTCTGTCATGACAAATAGCATGTTTTTATGAAACAATAAGTATCAAAAGATTGACACTAGTTTAAGTCCAATTTCAAAGTGAAATTGATTCCAATGACCACCATTGGATTAAATGGTAAAAATATATTCTAATTTCACTTTTAAACAATTCAAAATACAATCTAATCATATAAATAAATTATATTAAAAAGTGGTTTTGAATTAAAATACAACATTTTTTCACTATTCATTAAAAAAATGAACTTTATCGGAAAAATACCAAAAAATTAAACAAAGTAAATTTTGATGTCCTGATTCTAAAGAAGAGTTTTATTTGGTCCAATAGAATGTATAAGAGTGACCTAAACTATATTTAATGATGGTTCACCCTTGAAAGTTGATAAGTGGACCTTTAGTGAAAATTAGAGTATATATGCCTAAAATTGAATTATTTTCATATTTTAAGCCTTCATATTTTATTGGATAAGTATAAAAACATTTAACAAACATATATAATAATATTTTAGTTATTTCTATTCATTCCCTCCAATACAACGGCTACGTGTTAAGTAACATTTAAAATAATATTATTTTATTACTAGTGTGCAACGTAAGATTTCAAAGAAACTCTTTGTTGCGTATCAGGTACACTATCGAACATAGCAACCCCTTTAAATTAAAATTAATATTTAATTCGTAAATATTAATAAATATGAAAATGTTTTATTCATTATTCACCTGGGATGTTACATCCTTCCCCCCTTTTGGGAATTGCGTCTTGAAATTTTATTCACTTATCAAAATAAGTGGGGGTATTTATCCCTCATAGCATTTTCAGATTCCCAGGTTGCCTCTTCAACCATATGGTTTTTCCTCAAAACATTTACCTGGTGAATTACTTTATTTCGCAATAATTTCTCTCTTCAGTCGAGAATCTGGACTGGTTGTTCTTCATAAGAAAGGTTTTCTTCCAGCTGAACTACCTCTGGACTCAAAACATGAGATGGATTTGGCATATACTTTCTCAGCATCAAAACATGAAAAACATTGTGAACCTGAGATAAACTCGGAGGTAAAGCCACTCGGTAAGCAACTGATCCAACTCTCTCCAGAATTTCATAAGGTCCAATGAACCTTGGACATAGCTTTCCTTTCTTACCAAATCTCATCACACTTTTCCATGTAGAAAACTTGAGAAAAACATGATCACCTACCTCGAAATATAGATCCTTCCTCCGGTTATCTGCATAACTCTTCAGCCTGCTCTGAGATATTCTCATGTGTTTCTGAATCAAGTGAACGTTTTCTGCCATCTCTTCTACCAATTCTGGTCCCATCAGCTTTCTTTCACCCACTTCATCCCAAAATGCTGGAGTTCGAAACTGCTTCCCATATAATGCCTCAAATGGTGCCATCTGTATACTGGAATGAAAACATTTATTATAAGAAAACTCAACCAAAGAAAGATGTTGGTCCCAACTTCCCTAATAATTCATAGAACAAGCTCGTAGCATATCCTCCCAGATCTGAATTGTTCGTTCTGACTGCCCATCTGATTGCGGATGAAAAGTAGTACTAAAATTTAATTCAGTACCCAACGACTTCTGAAGGCCTTTCCAAAAGTTAGAAGTAAACCTAGGATCACGGTCAGATACAATGGAGAGAGGAAATCCATGTAACATGACTATCTCTTTTAGATACAAACGGGAAAGTTGATCTAGGGAAAAATTATCTCGTATAGGAAGAAAATGAGCAGATTTAGTCAAGCGATCTTCAATAACCCAAATTGCATTATTACCTTGAGATGTCTTTTGAAATCCCATGACAAAATCCATAGATATGTTTTCCAATTTCCACTCTGGAACTGGTAAAGGCTGAAGCATCCCTTTCGGTAACTTTCGCTCTCCTTTAACCTGCGGACAAGTCAAACACATCACAGTAAAATGTATAATATCTCTTTTCATTACATCCCACCAGTAATACTTCCGCAGATCTCTGTACATCTTAGTACTACCAAGATGAACTAAAAACGGGGAACTATGAGATTCACATAACAACTCTTTTTTCAACTGTGAATCACAATGCACACAAAATCTCTTCCCAATTCTAAAAACACAATCATTATCAATGTTGAATTCAGGCAACATACCCTTCTATACCAACTCTACCTTTTTCTGCAACTCACTATCTTGCTTCGGTGCTTGCTTGATTCTGTCTGATAGAGAATATTTCACTGATACCTGAAACAAAACAGAAGAACTTCCTGCACCAACAACATCTATGCCAAATTTCATCAAATCAAAAACCAAATGATCTCATTCCAAACGTAGCATGGTTAACGAAGCATTACATTTCGACTCAAAGCTTCAGCCACTTTATTTGCTTTTCCCGGATGGTAGTGAATTGTACAATCATAATCCTTGATTAATTCCATCCATCTCCTCTGTCTCATGTTCAATGTTTTCTGAGTGAATATATACTTAAAACTTTTGTGATCAGTAAATATTTCACACTTTAATCCATAAAAATGATGCCTCCATATTTTTTAAGCAAAAACAACAACAGCTAATTCCAAATCATGTGTAGGGTAATTTACCTCATGAGTTTTCAACTGACCTGAAGCATAAGCAATTACCTGATCATTCTGTATAAGGACACAACCAAGTCCCTTCAACGAAGAATCACTGTATATAACAAAATCACCATTCCTGGAAGGAAGTGCCAAAACTGGAGCATTCACCAATCTTCCTTTCAACCTTTCGGTTGTAACCTGAGTCAACTGAGCCATCACTGCAATAAACTGTGTAGTTCTGATTCTTACCATTTCAGGATACTGATTTGGTAGGTCATTTCCCACAGTATTCCTTCCCAAAAAAAGCTTCTCTATTTCCCCTATGAAAAACCATTCTTAACACTGAAATACCATAGGTGAAGCAACATGGTAATCTTTAAATGCCATATCATTTCAGTCATACCATAAATTAACTTATAATTTACCAATTTTCTAACTCCTAATGTTGTCTAAACCGACCTATGGTACCAATAATAAGGCCTCGGCCTTAAACCATACTTAATATTGAATTAAATGAATAATTCACATTGAGGATCTTTTCAGGTTTATATTTTTAGAGAATTAGGACAAAACTGTTACAACTCAAAAGTTTACAAAGTACACACTTCTACTGAGTTTCCATAGAATAAAAAACTCTTAAAAAGAAACATGTCTAGTTCCATGTTTTATATACCATGACTTTCCCTTGATCCCATCCTTGACCCTATTCCACATTAAGTCTTGTGAAAAACATTTCAAAAAAACTTGTGGTGAGTATAAAAATCTCAGTAAGGGATACACAAAGAATGAAAACTGTTAGTTTTTCAAACATCAAGTAAACCATGTATACTTTATCAATGTAATACCTTTACCTTCATGAAGTAGTAAAAACTATTCACTGAATAAAATATCATCACTTACCCTTTTGTAACCAAAGGTTTACCATAAAACCCATATAAAGAACACATAACATATAAAGGTAACTTGGGACATAAACATACTTAAGTGGAATAACCACACGGTCAACTTCCACACATATCACTTAACGGAATAGCCATACGTCCAACTTCTATAGATACGTAATGGTAGAGCCAAACGGCCGACTTCCATACCCAATGCATTGGAGGTTAGAATGTAACCACCCGTCCTGGTATTCATGGCACCACCTGTCATATGGTTTATCACGTAACCACCCGTCAAATGTCCAAGTACCAATATAACATCATAAAACATAAAACCAATATAATGGAATGATAACATTTCCACATTTAAATCACAATATATCATTTAAATATGTCGACATAATAGAATCCTTTATCAAAACCATTTTCAATGCCAAAATACATAAAAGAGTATATGGTATTTATTTTATTTTAAAAAAAATTATGGCTTGTTGAGGAAGCCAAAGAACATACAATACTCGCGACACCGGAAAAGGTCGTTGTCACCACGTACGTTAAAAAAACATTCCTTTTTGTCATTTTGTAAAACGCTCTGTAGAAAAAGATTCCTTTTGTATAAAAGTAAAATTCAAAGGGTTTTATACACCGTATAAAAGAATGTTGTGTATAAAACGAAATATGACTCAATGAAAGGAGATTGAGACGAAGTCCCTTCCCTCGGGTCCGACTAGACTCGATCGTTATTTAACGTCCTGAATAAAAAACTTGAGTTAATTTATATTTTCTTAAGAACCATTTTAAATTTCATTATTCCTTTTATATCCCTTATTTCCATTTTATAAACATTATGTAACTATTTATGTTAATAATGTTTGTTTTTTTGATATTTGGTTCTTAAGTCGAAAGTGGACTTCTTACAATTACATGTTGTTCGTGTGGTCAATGTTTCTTTTTATCCAGAATGACATTCCTGATTTGGATATAATATATATCAGATATATCCAGCATATAAATGTATTTATAATATTATATAATCATATAGAGTTAAGAAATTAAATTCACCATTCATGGAGACGGTAAGCTGTACGTACGCATGAACGCTACTTTCATTTCTTTGTCATATTAATGGAATTAAAACTAAATGAGAAGTATGTATATTTTAATTCCTTAATTATATTCATCATTTATATGTATCATTCATCATATATATCCATTATATACATCTAATTATAATATTACATTACATTTGTGGATAAAAAAATGAAATACACCGTTCATGGAGACGGTAAGACGTACGTACGCATGAACGCTACTTTCACTTCTATTTCGTATTTTTATGGAATGGAATAATAATGATATAGAGGTATATTATAACTCCAGTGTAATATCATATATAATATCATAACTTCATCCTCTATACATCCCACATATGTTATTAACGAATCAAATCACTTTGAGGGGCAGTAGTCCGCACTTCCTTAAATGAAGATATCACGTTTACCAATAATGAAAACCATAAAGGTATGCCCAAAATGAAAAAATACAGAAGCTAAAAGAAAACATAAACATATTATATATCATATATAAATATAGTGTCATATTAATGGCCACCTTTGAAGGTGTTAAAAGAATGTTGAACAATCATCATTTCGGGAGGCATAAATTCGCCATCCACGGAAACAGTATGTTCTTTAACCATTATATGTAGGTGTCTGTAAGTGTAGCTTGAATACTTCTTATAAAAACATCCTAGTATATGTAAGATAATGGATTTTTTACAAAAGAAATTTATAAAAAGAGTTTAGGGGGTTGGAGAAGCATAATAAAACAAAAGGACTCCAGTGAAGACATTACATTAAAATCGGGTAACTCCCTTTGGTTTGAGCTCAAAGGCTTCCTTGGATAGACTTCTGCCCAAAGTGAGGCTTCATGGAGTAATAGAGGGATGTGGAGAGACAGAATGGGCAGGGTGTGGCCGATCCAAAGGCTTTGGAAGTGTGGTTAAGGAGGTAGAGGTGGGGGCCTTTTATAAGTGGAGAGGAGAGGCACTCTTGGAACGTAAGGAAATGTTACTTTATTTTAGAATGATTTTCGGATTTTAATGGTCCCAAGTTGATGTGTTTCGAGTATAAGGTGATAGGTGTTCGAAATCCACCCATACAATAGGATTTTAACATGTTTAGGTCATATATTTTACATTATCATTTCATTTTATTTAAATCCTTTATTAATGAGGAAATCGCTACATCATCATGGTGATATAAATAATTTAATTTATTTAAAGTCTAAAAATTATAAAAAAACTATCATAATTTAGTAAATCTTTTTATATTTCCAATGAATATATATAATAAACAATCTGACTTGTATAACCCCATGTAAAAATTGTTTTAGTAAAACATCTCATGTTTGTGTTATTTTTACTTTAACATTAAATAAAATGTTATTTATGTCATTTCCAAACCAAAGTGGCTCCATGGGGTCCCCAAGTTGACCCATGGCTTGTCTTTGTCGGCCATGACACATACAATAGAGGTAGGACATGTTTCTAGGTATTTTCATTTTATTATAATATCATTTTTTCCTTAAATTGCACTAATTACCTCTAATTGCGATTAAAATCTTAATAAGTTACTATTCACCAAAAAATTATTTTAATCTCATTGAACCACATTTTAATTTTTAATGAAAACCATGTATGTCGGATTTTTGAAATTCAAAACATAGAGGTGGTAAAATTTCATTTAAACGAAAAATCAGTTTTTATAAGTACCACTTAGTGGTTTCACTATTCATCAAAAATTGAAGTTTTTCAGAAAAATACCAAAACACCACCCTAAGCTATATTTGATATTATGAATTCAAAATTGATATCTATTTTAAAAAATTCAAATAATATAATTCACATTAATTAATTTAATAATTAATTCCCGATGTCATGACAAATAGCGTGTTTTTATAAAACAATAAGTATCAAATGATTGACAGTAGTTTAAGTCCAATTTCAAAGTGAAATTGATTCCAATGACCACCATTGGATTAAGTGGTAAAAATTTATTCTAATTTAACATTAAAACCAATTCAAAAGATAATCTAATCATATAAATAAATTATATTAAAAAGAGGTTTTAAATTAAAATACAACATTTTTTCCATATTCATTAAAAAATGAACTTTGTCGGAAAAATACCATAAATTTACACAAAGTAAATATTGATGTCCCGATTCTAAAGAAGAGTTTTATTTGGTCCAATAGAATGTATAAGAGTGAAAAAAACTATATTTAATGATGGTTCGTCATTAAAATTTGATAAGTGGACCTTTAGTGAAAATTACAGTATATATGCCCAAAATTGAATATTTTTCATATTTTAATCCTTCATATTTTATTGGATAAGTATAAAAACATTTAACAAACATATATACTAATATATTAGTTATTTCTATTAATTACCACCAATACAATGACTACGTGTTAACTAACATTTAAATTAATATTATTTTATTACTGGTGTGCAACGTAAGATTTCAAAGAAACTCTTTGTTGCGTATCGGGTACGCTATCAAACATAGCAACCCATTTAAAGTAAAATTAATTTTTAATTTGTAAATATTAATAAATATGAAAATTTTTTCTTCATTATTTACCTGGTATGTTACAAATAAATAGTTACTTTCAATTTATTCCTTGTTAGTTTCAACTAATCATTATTAGTAATATCATTATGTACAAAATAAATATAATAGATATATTTTAATTCTGTTTAGGTTAGTAAGATATCAATATAATATGTTTTATTTATGATAAATAGTAAACTCACCAAAGAATATTGTATATGTTATTGTTGGGTTATGATCTACCACAATAGTTTTACATTAATCTAGAAAGTTCTATGAATCCTATTGCAGGTAATTATTGAATAATCTTCTAGTTCATTTTAATACCAAATAATGCACAAAAAATGTATAGATAAAAATATTATTTGTAAACAAGGTATAATATTGTTCCAATAAAATATAATAGATTTAAATTTTGAAAATATTGAACTATATTTCTATAAAAGTAACCATGATCTCAATAAAAGGCCAGGAACATTCATCATAGGTTCCACCACATTAGTAAAATTCCAATGAGGGGTGATTTCATTTTTTTCATGTGTATTAAGATTAAAAAATATTATATACCCCAAAACCATTTATCATTAAAAATAATGGTCATAATGTATATATTATGCCATTATATTTGATCGGGGAAATATATTTCATAATTTCTTATTCCAAAAAATATTATTATATAATGTTTCTGATTTTGATATCTATAATGGATAAATTATTAATAATTATTTTTTCTATTATAACCCATTTATATGTAATAATTTTTTTAAATAAAATTCATATAATAAATAACCCCTTAAATAATACTTTTTTAATTACTATATTATTATCATGAAATTTCATTATTTGTGATGATATGTCCAGATTAATGTAAATTGAGGATAATATATATATATATCAAAATTTCAGAAAACGTCCTCATGATTCTCCAAAAATATTAATTAATTTACATATATTATAATATATGTATTTCTATTAGAGAAATTCATTAAAATTATTTGGCTGTGAACATAATAGTCATCGCTAATTGTCATGTATGGACCCGAAGCTATGTAATAGTGCCCCGAGCCTATTCTCCACATGACCTAATGCTTGCCTCCCAACATGTTAGAGGTTGATGACTAGTAGTGAGGGTCTACTAATTCATTCATGGGGAAACTATACCATATTTTATCTAAGTAACATTCTAGCAGAAACAAATAAACAAAAGTGGAATCATATATGACTAGAAAAATATTCATGTCATATTATAACAAAAAAAGAAAATAGAATACTCAACTAAAACAGAAAACATTCTAAGACAATATATGAGTCATGATTAAAATGAAACTGAATGTAATTAAGATACAACTCCTCAAACGTGTCAAAAAATGATATCTAGTTTCCACCACCAAGCCCCATGCCTAATCAGGCTCTAATCACATGACCTTTGTCTTTAACATGTCTTACAATAATATAATATTTTCGAGTACAAATTAGGAATCCCAAATATGGTGTTATTATAACTCAGTAGTCCACCACCAATGGTATTTATAAAAATTCTATTTAAAAGATAATTCATGTTTTTCTATAATGAAATAAGTATATTTCATAATAATAAAATGTTTATCACATTTTTGTTTATTCTTGTCTAACTACGTTATCCTCAGGGTTCCCAAGGATACTATTACCTCAATAAAAACATCATCTCGTACTGGTTCCTAATTACATCCAAATGTAATACCATATCTGAATACCTACTTATCGATGCACTATGTAGTATTCAATGGGTTATGATGTCTTCATGCATGATTCGACTTATGCTGGAGTTAAACTATTCTTTGGTGAGGTCATAACTCAGAGTGAAATAATTTAAATTCATTAATTCACATTTATAATCCACATTGACCAATTTACCAATATCATAAACATGTTTAAGATTTGCATGTTACCATTATTACTATTTAATAGAATTAAATTGTTTCAATTCACTTTACTCATAAGTATAATGACCATGATATCATGTATAATTAACATTATAATTACCACATTCCCATTCCCTTACCCATAAGTATGATGAAAAAGGTACAATTTGAACTTATCAATTTAGAATGGCCATGTTACCATTTACAAACACATAATTAATTTATTAATTTATTCTCCACATCAATTCCCTTACTAATCTTACAATTCTTTAAACACATAAAATCAATTAGTTAACAAGAAAAACAAGTAAATACCTAAATCCCATTAATTAATTAATTAATTAACCAACATCACAACTCATATTCCATAATTAATATTCCATAAATAATTAATATATTCTAAATCGTTACTCTTTGTAAATAATCCCACAATTATTTATCTATATCATAATATCAATGCACATAATTAAATCACAACTATTTATATAAATATAGAAATTTTGATATCTCATAATAAATTTCCAAATTAAATTTATAGATTAAAACAAATATCTCTTATAAAGTTTTTCCCCAAATTAATTTTATTAAAGTTAATCCCCTTAATCACATGATTAATTCCCCAATTAATCTCATATTTTGATGAAATACCAATAAATCAATTGGATAATGTAAATAACCTAATTCATTGAAATAATTTTCTAAATAATGATAGATATCCATCAATATTTCTTATAAATATCAAATCTAGGAATATGGTATGTTTATTTATACACTGACCTCTATTTGTTATTGGATTTTGTCCCAATAAAAATCCCCAAAATCCAAGCAACACAACAATCTGGATCAGAGATTTTGGATCTAAATCCATAAATAATGATATCAAAATATAATGATCTAATAAATATAGTTCTATATATACAATATTAGATCTATATATCGCCCAATAGATTTATATAAGAATAATCATATGATAAAATCCACCTAAATTTTAATCGAAGAAAAAGAAATGACCGCATAGGGAATTGGAATGAAATCAATATAACTGGAGAATAGAATATTTTATTAGGATTTTAATCATAAAACATATAGGTAAAAATGCATAACATCCCAATTAGAATACTCTAGGATCATTCATTGTACTTCAAGACCGAGCCTTGGTATAAATGGGGTTAAATTGGGGGTTTGGGGATTTTTAAAAAAAAATATAATGAAATAAAACTGTGAGCATGGTTTTCCCTGACATAAACGAACGATTAGGGAAATAATGTGCTAACTATGCTGACTTCACTACTCGAGGTCGCATAGTTAACTAGGATATGGATTACTATTTTTCAAACATTGTGAAAACCATTAAAATCCCCCTCATCCATAATATTTCATAATACCACAACAAAACAAACCCCAAAACATTACCCCAATCAAATGAACATAGAGACAACACAACGTAATAGAAAATGTTCTTGAGATGACTCTAATGAAGGTATATATCTTACAATATCCCAACCATATAACAGTTCATCATCTATTTTTACCTCCAAGCCTTTTTATTTTTTTGGTCCAAAAAAGATTGGTCCATATAACCTTCATATATTCTTATCATTCTCATGTGTCCCCCTGTACACCTCAATATTTCCAAAACACATTTTTTATTAGTGTAGTCTTTCTTCGCAACATAATCTCACTACGATCCATCACTCGTATCAAATTATCTTCTGAGGATGAATTTATCTCCATATCTACCTCATCCACATCAATCACATGAGAAGGTTGGGGACATTCCACTACGGCTTTTATATATGAAAAATGTCATGCATAATGTTTTACCTTTGTGGAAGATCCAATCGTTAATCCATCGGCCCAATTCAATCAACTATGTCAAAAAGATCCACTAAACATGAAAACCATATTTCCACACATTCTTATCCTTTATTAAAAAAACCATGGTGACACCCGAAGGAACTCATGATCACACTCTTCAAACACTAGGGGCGGATATCATATCTCTGCATGTGACTTCTATCTACCCCAAGACATAGCCATGTATTTTCGAAACAAAATTACATGCATAGATGTCTCCGAAACAAGGCTCAATATAAATAAATCCTACTATACCGGCTCTATACTGAATAGGGTGATATACCTTCCTACCATAAAAAGATCTATATGGTTACATATTTATAGTTTTTTTATAACAAATATTATAGGAAAACACCACTAATGAGAAATTCATTTCCCTAGATCCATCGATGTCAAACACACATGTCCATAACATATCATCATGCACCTCAATAGTAAATTCTGATTCCCTATCTATTTGTGGGTGGTAATACAATCTCAATAATACATTTGTGCCATGTTCTTTCTAGAATCCCATCGAGATGCATGAAGTAAAATTTTAATCAAGAATTGAAACTATTGTCTATAGAACTCCATTAAAATGGACTATCTCCAAACGTAGGGTTATCCCAAATGTTTTACAGTAATGGTTTTCCATATAGGAAAAAATTATGCCACCTTTTTTATTGGATATTCAAAAAAAATTGCATAAATCTTCATTAGTGTATTTGGAAAACACACTACAATGTCTATTGTCACGTCACCCCACATCCATTCCATAATAGGCAAAAATTATAGTTATTATATAGGTTGTGGATTCTCTAACTTCACCTACTAACAATTGAAGAATCATATCACAAACATGGAAATCTATTATTTAATTTCTAGAAAACAAAACTGTCACTATAGGCCAAACTAAATTTTTTTGATAGAAGGATGTACTACTTCCTTTAAGCAATTAAATTCTCGCACGAGTTCCACTTGCATGATCATAAGTACCACAACTCTATTGTTTACATAGATGATATCATCCACATCATTCAACCAATCTGATGAGGTTTCACCACATTTAACTATTTCCATGAAGGAAAATATAATTGGATCCACATACTTTCTATTCTTAATCCATCACAAAAGTACATACTCCACTGTATCTGAAACCAGGTTCATCTAATCATCACTCTCCTAAATCAGCACATGTATTTTAGCCATCGAGGACATCATCTTGCACAATGAACTCAACTCTTATGCCATATGTTTCTGAGTATTCTTTCCCAAGCCATCAACAATAATATTTACCTCCCCGAGCATATATTCTAGTTCAAAATCAAATGAGTGCAAATAATCAACCCCTATTTTCTTCCGAAGATTCAAAAAAAACTGTGAAAGTATATTCTTCAAGAACCTGTGATCTTTATAGATTATAACATTTTCTCGAAAAATATAGTTTTGCAATCAATTAAGAGGATAAAACACTTCTTCAAACTTGAGTTCGTTCATAGGAAACTTACATTAATGTTGTTTTATTTGCCGATACCTTTACTCTTCAATTCGGTCTCCCTACATTAGTACATCTCAATATCTAATCCATGAAGCCTCACAATAAACCATATACTACTCACCTGACACACGTATGATCAATATCAGTACCACTATCCAACGCTTCTTCAACACCTAAAAATCTCTCTCAGAAGCCTCTAACCATTAAAACATTACACTATTATCGGTCAATTGAAAAAGTAAGGCATCCAAATGGGTAAATTCATGGATGATTATGATGTAATATATTTCTAATCCCATAATTATTTGGATATTAGAAACATTCATGGGTTTCCCATAAGAAACCCCTACTCGAGCATTCTATGGGTCCACTGACAGACCATCGTCTAAGATGATTTCACCCATAAAGTGAACTTGGTCAATCCAAAACATAAGCATAGATTGCTTGGAATATAGACAATTCTCTCAAGTGTGATTAGGAAAATGTTAAGAAGTTGGTTATTATCATCATGAGACTTAATGTACACCAAGATTACAACATAAAAACCCAACCATGAACTAATCTTGATAAGAATGAATGATCAAATTCATCAAAGACATTACCAATTCAAGTGCATTTGTTACACCCAAACTATTTTATAAAATAAAATCATAAATGTAAAATATTCATATAAAATCACTCCCTAGTATATCAGATGTCCTAACTCTAAAATAATGATACCATGATCTCAAATAGATCATTGATAACACACAATATCCCTTCAATTTGTCCAAAATATCATTGATATGAAAAAAAGGATATCCATTATTCATAGTCATTTTTTTAAACTTCTAATAATTGACACATAAGAATAAACTCCCTTAATAATTCATTGTAAAAAAACTGTAAATCCCCATGGTGATGTACTTGGATAGAAAAATCCATTAGCCTCTTACACCTCCAACCATATCATATGTTTAGGAAACTCAATCGGTTCTACTTTGTTTGGTTGAATAGATATTGGATCAGCCCCCAGAAAAAACTCAATAGTGAATTCCATATCCCTCCCCAGTGGTATACCTATGAAGCCACTAGGAATGAAAACCTAAAATAGTTCCACTGCTGTTGGAAGGAAATATTTCAAAACACCTTTATCATATAATAAAATACTAAAAAATGGGATTTGATCTCTCTCAGTTTCTGAATAACTGACCATTCTCAGCATGCCTAGATATCCCACTACAATTGATTAATATACTACTAACCCTTAGAATATTTAAACGTAACTATCCTATGGTACCATTTGAGGTGGGATCAATATGCGACTAGAAATTATATACCAATGATCATGTCTAATCCTATAATATTAAGAACATAGATATTCTATATAATTTAATATTCCCCATTCACTATTGAACATCCCTTACATAGGCAGATATATCTAGAACACACTCCCAACAGGGCATCTATAGTCATTTCCCCTATCACAAAATCCACTATCAGGATCAACCAATTAACATGTTTTTAATATAAAAAGTAATTAGTGGAACTAGTATAAATAAAGGCACTAGTTAATGTATAATCTACTATAATAGTCCCGCTCGCTGTCAATTGTCCCACATCATTATCCACATGAAGATCTCGTACTATATGTAACTATGCTGCACCTATACCCAGTTATTTTTTTTGAATCCCTTTAGTAGAGCCGCTATTCTGATGTAGGATCTCCTTCCCAAATTCACTACATCCACTACCTCTACCACTTAAGCCATTAAAACTCCAACATCAAGACCAGTATGGTGAAGAAAATACTCCTTCCACAGTCTGACACTGCCCAGTTGCTCCTTCAGAACATGCATCGAACTACAACATTTTGAACATATGTAGATATCCAATACTTCTTTAATATCAACAATCTATGACTGGTCCATAATAGTTTAAATGATAGAGTATAGTCCTACCAATGTAATGATAGATTACCCCAGCAATGTCTTGTCCAAATAACCCTCATTTTTGTGTACTATTCTTCCCACATAATTGGTTAATGATATCATAATGGCGCTTCCTCCTCATGGAAGTTGCACCATCTAATTTTCTAGTAAAATCTACCTATCTAGCATAGGATGTCTCCCTCAGTATCCCTTCAACAATGATAGAATGCTACACTGCTTCCATAAACTTCTTTAGCCTTATGATTTTTAAATGATTCTTAATCTTACTCTTACATCCATATTAAAGAAATTTCATTATATATGCCTAATATACTTCTAAAATTGGAGAAAATATGTTCAGATTTATGTAGAATCTAATATAGTCCACCACCGACATGTTCCCCTATGTTAGATTCATGAAATAAATTGATTTCTCATTTCTCAGCATCCTTGGATAATAGTATTCCTTGAACTGTACCAAATATCCTACCATAACATACCTTTAGTCTATCCAATTCGGCCTGAATGTCCCACCCGCACTTCGTTGATCCACATAAAATATAAGAAGCCAACATGAACCTCCTCTCTCATTGGAGTATCCAAATGGTCATGTGTATTCTCGATGGACTCCTCCTAGAATTCATCCAATTTATATCAACCATCTCTAATAAAAGTTGGAGAGTGCTACAACTAAAAATAATATATAAAATCAAACATAATCTTCACGTTCCACCATGAGTATCTTCCCATGAATTTCATGAAGCGAGCATTGTTATCACAATACTACTCCCCTTCAACGTTCCATAGCAGAATTGGTTTCTCATTTTTGCTATCTGAAAAAAACATTCCAAGGTAGGCCCCTCGGTAATCCCCTCAACAAGCGTCATGGAGGCATACTCTTTATAATTCCAAACACACACCTTAGGCCTCATCGGACAACAATATTACATTAACATTAAAGATAATAATTACAAAATTCATTTTCCTTCCACCTCATCACACGGTCATCACTAAGGTGATATCACTACAATTAACCATCATAATCTTTGGTATTGGTAAATAAGGGTAAAAATATTACCATAATCAATTTTTTCATTTAGATAACCAATTATTCTCATATTTCATCATTTTATAATCTTCTAAATTCTTGTTCGGTGCCGTTTTTTATTATAGTCTTATAACAAGTGAAATAGTTCATGCTCAACAACTTTTTCATAACAAGTTATCCCCTATTGGGCCTAAAATGATCGATGCCAAAATAACCCTGAGTTTTTAAAAGGATTCATGTAGAATGAACCCCCCTGCCATTTTAATCCATAAATCAAAACTAAAAAAAATTCTCATAAATAATTATAAAATCACACCACATTTGTGTCAACCAAGTTGAAATAATATTCAAATGCAATAGAAAACGTCAGTAAAAACAATACCACCTTGAGTACTTGGTTTTTCCCTCATACATGGGTTTTCAACTCTCATGCATGTCCTTATTAACAATCCCTAAATAATTCTAGTATATTTTCTAGATTTCCATAAACACTACTACAAATGAAGAAGAAAAAAACTGGTCCACTAATACCACTTTGTCACATACTGACTTGAGATCCATGTGATAGTGCCCAAAGCCTGTTAGCTACATAAACACAAGTGAGCCTCCCCATATTATAGAGGTGACCGATTATCAGTGAGGGTCTGGTAAGTCATTAATAGGGGGACTATATCATCATTTATCATAGTAACATTCTACTAGAAATATAGAATCAAAAGTGGATTCATATATAACTAAAAAAAATCTTGCACTACAAATCAAAAGATGAAATATAATACTCCACTATGAGTGAAAACAAGATATTATAATATGAGGTGTCTAGTGTCAAATTAAAATTAATGTAATTACTATAAGACACCAAAAATAGGTCCCAACCTATGTCTAGTTCCCTCGACCAATATCCATCACCAATTGGACACATATCCCATTTCCTTTTCCCTTATAATATCACGGACCAAGATAATCTATTCGGATACTGATCGGGAAACACGAATAGGGTCCGAGTATAACTCTATAGGATACCACCAATGGTTTCTAATAATATTCTAGTCGATATATAGTGAATGAGGTTTCCTAATTAAATATGTAGAATAAAATAAAAATATTTTTATCTCATTTTTATTTATTCTTATCTAACTACATTAACCCCAGGGTTCATAGGGATACTCATGACTCAATACTCACTTAATCTCATACAGTACCCTGAACCATTCCCCAGGTAAGTCCATATCTTAATACCTACTTCTAGAAACATCACTAAGAATTCAAGGTTCTATGAATTCTCAACAATAAATTCAACTCTTACTGGTGTTCTAATATTTTCATGGGAGTCCATAACTTAGAGATCCATTATATCCATTCTTAAATTTTACATATATAAGCCACATTGCACAAGGAATGAATATAACCAACATAAATAAGATGAACATTTTTCCATGATTACTCCTCAATAGAATAATCATATTCAAATTCAGATAACTCATAAGCATAATGACCATGTTAACATGTATGCATCACATTATAAGGACCTTTTTCTCATTCTATTGCAAATAAGTATGATGGGCATGTTACTATTTGTACTTCTCAATTTATAATAATCTTGGTCCCATTCAGAAACACATAATTAATTAATCAATTAATTACCCACAACAAATACATTACTAATTCAAAAATTAGTTAAACACATAAAATACATTAGTTAAAACAATAATTTACTAAATGACTCAATCCATTTAATTATTGCATTAATTAGTAAAACATATTCACAACTCATATCCCATAATTAAATTTCATTAATTAATTATCTTATGTTAAATATCTTCTCATAAATATTATCCCCCAACTAGTTATTTATATCATAATATCACAACACATAACTAATTCACAATTAGTTATATTAACTTTTACAAATTGTTATATCATAATTAATTTTACAAATATTTTTTGAGACTAAAACCACATTATCTCATAACTAAATTACTTAAATTAATTATATAATAATCTATACCCTTATTCTTAGGATAATTTCCCTAATTAATCATATATTTCAACAAAACATCAATAAATCAGTTGGACAATATAATTAACCAAATTCAATGATATAAATTTCTAAGGGATTCTGGAAATTATAAAATTTTTCACATAAATATCAAATCCATGACTATGGTAATTATATTTACACCTCACATATGGATTTTTTTATTTATAATAGCCTAACATAAATCCACAAAATATGGCAAGGACAACGATGTAGATCTAAGATTTAGGATCAAAATCCATAATTCATGACACACAAATATAAAGATCTAATCAATATAGATCTAGAATAATAATCCCAGATCTATTTCTCACCACATAGATTTAGATTTGAAAAAATATAGGATAAACTCCAAAAATATAAGAGAAGAAAATGGGGGTGTTTAGTTAGTTTAAGGATTTTTCAAAATAACTTTTGATAGAGATAACAATACAGAAACAGTTTTCCCTAATATGGACGCATGCTTAGGGAAACCATGCACTAACCGTGTAGACCTCACTACCTAGGGACCCATAGATAACAGGGTTCATTTTAATGGTTTGTCAAACCATGCCCAAACCATGCAGATCCTATATCATTTATCTTTTTTAAAACCACACCGAAACACATCGAAATACAGAACTGCAAAAAATATAACATAAAAAATACTGAAAGTACATGAAAATGTGCGCAAGATGACTCCCAAGAAGGCCAGTATCATACAAAAATACATAAGGTTATGAATATAATGATACACAATTATTATTAATTTGATACAATTTTTATTAAATCTGTAAATATTCAACAAATACGGGGATGTTTGTGTCTATTTTTAATAATATGCCATGTTTCTCTTAATAAATATATGATTTATCATTTAATATAATAGGTACTAAAGTTTCCCACTTATAATGTTATATTAAATAAATTAATGAACCTAATAATTTGATTGACATGTGATGTAATCATTTACATGGACGAATGATATATTATTTTTCTTTTAAAATTATTAAATGTACCATAAAATATCACGAATGAAATAATTATCAAATTTGATATTGTTACCTATCACTTGTTTATAAATGGGGGAGGGGATAATGGAATTATATTCCTATACCTAAAATATATTAAGATATATCTTATGGGAATGAAAAAAATATAAATATGATCATTTGATTGATATTATTTCATATTACTATATAATTTATTCTTTAATGACATTTTTATTGATTTTTAACTATTCATATGGTCATGAATGATGAATATATAATTATTCAAAATCCTAAAATGCATCTTGGGTTAATATATAACTTCACACAAATAAGAACATGGTTTTTGAAAAACTGATCGATATATATGAAATGTTCAATAACAATATTTTACTAAAAGGAATCATTTATATGTTCTACTAATTCTATTTTAAAAATCATTAAATACTATGAGGTGTTATTATAATTAAGATATTAAAATATGTATTCTCTAATAGGTGTATCATATACAATGATATATACTTTATAGATGTTATTGGTATAAATTAAAATATTTTTATATTTGATATCCCACTATCATTATATCCCAATATTACACATTTTTATGACTTATTTTATTTAAATTTAAATATCATTAAATTATATATATTACACTTTTTAATTGATTTTTAAATCCTCTAATAAATTGTTTTTTGTATTTAATAGATACATTTTATTCTATACAACATTAATATACAGTAAAACATTGTTCATCTATTGTAGAATTCATTAAAACCCAGAGAATCAATAATTTACAAAAGGTGGAAATATAATATTATTTAAAAATAAAAAAATTAATCAATTATTATTTTAAAACCAAATTATCCTTTCTCCTCGATATACCATTATTGTACAGGAGTTTTTATATCATCACCATGAACACAAATACTATTAAATGTTTCATGATTCCACGGTTGGAGGATATACTATGTAGAAAACAACTTGTTAGTTATTTCTAGTGATAATATGAAATAAAACCATCATTGAATAACCAATACCATATGGAAGGATATTTTTAAAATAATATTTTTTTCATCATATAATTATTTATAATTATCAATACGTTTAGATTTCATTTTTCTAAATTAATTTTTTTATTTTTTTAATTAAATAAAATCCCACATATTATTCCAAAAAGTTTTTAATTTCTCTCCAAATAATTGTACTAATAAATAGCATACAAATAATGAGTGAACTAAAATTCATTCATCATCAAATGTCTTCCAAATTATATAATTTCATATGAATCTGTAATCCTTAAAATATACATGTCTTATAAAATTAAAATAATTAAAATATATTGATTCAAAAAATTTTCTAAAAAGAATATTTAAAATTTTTTCCAATAAAAATTAAATATCATTCATAACGACACATAAAATATTAATATAGATTCATAATAACTAAGAAAACAATTATGGATTAAAATGTCTTATAATGGAATTTGTTTTAATATAAATCATATATAAATGATTGAAATCAATAGAAACTGAATCTTATAGCATCATATTATATTAAAAATCATAATACATTAAGATGCATGAAAATTAATAAATTCATTACAAACCATTGAATTTATATTTATGATAAGATAAACATTTATTTGTGTGGTTTTAGAAAATTTAATTGAGTTTTTTATAAAATCATAAGAAACATAATGAATAGAGTTAATACTATTCAACCATTTTTAAACTATTAAATTAAAAATTATTTAAAAATTTTGAATAAATATTAAGTATTCATTATAAATGTCTAATAATAATAAAATTTATTATGATATTAACATTGGAATTATTAATGTTAGAAAACTAAAATATATATAATATTAAGAATTTTTAAATTAAATAAAAAATTCTATCAATATTTATTATTTTATATAAAAATTTATATATATATATATATATTATGTAGTTTTTTTTTAAAATTTATTTCAAATTATTATTTAGTATTGTGAAAATTATTTGTGGTGAAGTTTTATGTATTTTTCATTATATGTTAATCATATATTGAATACTGAAATATGATAGATAAATTATTATATATTATAAATAAAATATATAAGATAAAGTATCATTCATGATATCACAAGCACAATGTATTTCGTAAATACATAATAAAATTTATTTATAGATATAATAATCATCAATGATCTTGGACTTGAAACAAATTAAAATTTATTCAAATATTTATACAACATTTTCAATTTCATATTAAAATAGGCATTCTAAAATGCCTATAAATAATAAACTATATATCTCAATCACTTTATCACCTTACACATTTTTAATAAATTTTTTGCTAATTATACATTTCATCAATATACGGTTTCACACACAACATCAAGTTAAATCAGGCTAAACCATATTAGATTAATATTATTAATAAAATTTAAAAATAATAAAACATTATTTAAATAAAAAGGGAAGAATCCATCAGAAATTAAACTAAGCAAATAATGTTTTAATTATTATTATTTCAAAGAGATTATTTTTCCCATGAAGTCGTTATTTTCATTAAAATTGTAAATTTATAAATTTGACAATGTAATAGTTGTCAAATTTTATGAATTTTTTAATAAATCATTTTATACATGCCTAGCGTGAAATTATAATGTATATATAATATATATTTTTAGTTGAATAATTAAAAATAAACATTCAGTTAGTACATCACTTAAATGAAAGTATCATAATAACATATTTAAATTCAACTTTATAAAAGTTAATATTTATAAAAAATACATAAAAAGCAACATAATGAATTTAAAAACACAATGATCAATTTATATGACATGTTATTAATGTTTTTTAAAAACATGAAATATTTTTATTTAAAAACAATTTTTATTCGCTTAAAATAAAATATAAATTTAGACCATAGAATATTTTAAAAAAAATCAAAATCCAAATGATTACACTTTTTGAATACCATTAAAAATATTTTCGGATTAAAGAATCAAAAATCATAAAAAACCATGATATAATATAGAAATGAATATATATATATGATTATTAATGACATAGTCACTGGGTTTTTGGGTATTTATAAAACAAAAAATATTATAAATTTTATTTAGAAAGAATTTATTAAAATAAATATAGTGATTAGTAATTTGGGAAAAAG
Organism: Viscum album; assembly: GCA_963277665.1. Classification (NCBI taxonomy): domain Eukaryota; kingdom Viridiplantae; phylum Streptophyta; class Magnoliopsida; order Santalales; family Viscaceae; genus Viscum; species Viscum album. Next base: position 1,957,415,676 of record OY728133.1, read on the forward strand.
TAGTCATAGTTAAATTATATGAACTAAATAAAATAATTATTTTAATACTTAATGTTTAAAATGGTAATTATTCTATAATGTATTTTTAATTGTAAAATTATTATTTCCATTGGAATGAAAAATTAATTTTAAATGAGTATTATAATTATTCAAAATTTATTTTACTTATATAGATGAACTGATGAATAATCATCCACAATTTTTTATAAGTTTTTTTTTTAAATTTAGGATAAATTTTTACATTGAATAAATTGATATTTTTTTAATAATGATTTCAAATTAATAAATTTCATCAAATAAATATATGAAATTTAATAATATTAATTAAAAATAATAATTTAATTTATATATAATATTTTTTTAATATAATTTATTAACTATATATTTATTTTTAACTTTCAATAAAATAGAAATAAACATATTTTGTGCTTCAAAAATAAATATTTAATATATTTTTTACATTTAAGGATTATAAATATTAGTATTATTTTATTACCCTTAATGATTTTTTTTTGATAAAATGATAATATAGTTTTATAACATCATATCAAAATTATCCATGGCTGATTCAATGAGATTTTCCAATAAAATTGATATTTTTATGAATAGTGAAAAATATAGATTTTATGAATAATGTTACGTTTAAAAATATATCATGATATTAAAATAACAAAAATATTTAGGGATATATTTTAAAGATAAAATATATATTTATTTAAAAATATAATTATTATATATATATATATATATTTAATTATAAATGAGTGTTTCAAATTTTCATAGATTAAGTATTACATTAATTCAAATAGAAATTATTTATTGTTTATTCCAATTAATCATGTATTCAAACTTATCATTTATGTTCGTTTTGGTGTCAATGTTAATTTATGATCAATTTTAATTTAAATATTATAATTAATGATATTTTAATCAATAATCTATTTTATTTTTCTATGAAATCATTTTTATGCTAAAAATGATTTTTTTTCTAAAAACATATTTCATTTCATTTGATGAAAATATATTATAATTAAATTCATCAAATTCATTGAATTTAATTATATTAAATGTTAATAATATTTTTAATTAGTATTATTAATATTATATAATTATTTTGAAATAATTATTTCTATAATGAAAAGTATCCTTATTAAAAAAATTCCATGTAGTTATGTGTAAAATGGGTTAAAGGTGATAAAAATAAATTGTTATCATTTCTTAAGAACAAAAATTAATTTATAAAATACATATTCAGTGTGAGGATAACAGAAATATATGTATCATTAAATATAAGATATTTTGGATCAAATTCACATTATTAAATGATATATTACATAAAAATTTATCATTTATATACAAAATTTTCAATACCCACTCTTATAAATTATAAACACCTATTTTTACTTTACGACGCCACATAATGCATTTTTCATGACCATTTTCTGTCCAATAACTTTTGGAAAATTCATCTTAATTTTATAGGGGTATTTTTCTTAAAAAATAAATGTACTCAAAGTATTAAGGTGTAATCAAAATGATGTTTTCTAAAGAAGAGGTATTATAGTTAATTGAGTTCTCTAATGCTTATTTATACTACCACTTATAGAAATACTATAATAAAGCATATTTTATAATAAAATAATAATATCAAATTTAATATAAATTTATTATGTTTATGTTATGCCCATTTTTTATCTCTTAATAAATTCCTCTACAAATTAATCCATCCCTAGTGCATATTTGTGGATTATCACCTCTACGATGTGATTTCTTTTTATTTTCAAAAAACTATATTACTCATACATATATAGATAGATTTATCTTATAAATATAACTTCTATAATATTATTATTTTTACTTAATATTACTATAGGATCTCTCTTCCCATGCATTGGAATGATATAAAATCACTCTTTCATAATTTCCTACAACCACCTCCATGGGTCAATGTGGTTAATTTTTTATTTATTAGGAAAATTTTATCTTATAAAGTTAAATTTAATGAATATATATTATATTAATGTAATTTTTGTAATCTTTTAAATGGGATTTATTTTTTAGCAACATTTCCAAAAATCCATTAAAAATTCAATACATCACTCGTACATATGTGTGTACTAAAATCTCTAAAACAATTGATGAAAATCATTTAAATGAACAAAAATATATATCCAGTTATTAATTATTATATAAATAATTAATATTATAATTGAAACATGATTTAGATTCAATATATTATTTGTCCATGACTAAGGAGCATGGATGTGAACTATTGAACGAAAACTTATATTCTAAATAAAATTAGTTTCATGAAAATAATGATTTTAATGAATAATTGTTAACAAAATTTTGATACAAATGATTAATGGAATTATATATAGTATGATATTGATTAATATTTTTCTATATTATTTATATATGAAAATTTATTTATTTTAATTTTAGTTTGAAATTGTTTTGGGAAGGTGATGTATTTTGGTAGGGATTTTTATTGAAATTCCACTCCATTTAGCCATATTTTATATTATAGAAAAACATTTTTGGATATGGTGTGAATAAAAAACATTTAAAAAATATATTATGAATTCTCAATTAATTTTTTTAATCATATAATTAATGTTTTCTTCATTAAGGTTATTATATTGAAAATTTATTGATGAATTGAATATTTAGTTTAATATATCACTCTTAACCGGGATTGTTCGTTTTTAAATTTATGTGGGTAGAATTATATTCAAATTTTCATCATGAAAACCATATATTCTATTATACAATGGTTATTTATTGGTTTACATATTTTTCTTCCATATTTTATGCTCATCGGGTTTCAAATAATAATTCAATATATATAAACATATCCCAACTTATTTCCATTTCTCATTCAGGAATATTTCTTCTTAAAATATTCTTATTTTTGTCATTATCCAATTTTGTTGATTGATAATGTGTTTTTCTTATTACAATTGAAATTATAAAATGGTTTTTTTTACTTTCAAGAAAAAATTATGAAAGGATTTGTCTTTATAAATTATATAGTTTTATAGATATTCCATACATCATATTCATTATTATTTTTCTAGAATACTCGATAATTTTCTATGGTTATTATAAGAAATTATGTTTTTAATTTTTTAACAATTTTTTAGTAAATATTTATACATTATTATTATTATTAAATGAATTTGTGAAATTTTTTTAATCATCATTTCTTCAAAAAAAATTATAATATTTTTCCATTTATTTATATCACATTATCATTTTTAATTCTCAAAATAAATAAATTTATTTATTATATTTATTCATGGTGAATTTATGGTATTCAATAATCATATACATATTTATATATTATACAATATATTTTGGAAATTCACATTCCTGTGATCACGTTTTATATCAATCAATGTTATTTATTGAACAGTAATTATCTCATTCTACTCCGTATAACCAGAATCATGGTTATATATAGTATAATTTGTACTCCCTTAAGAAATTGTTAGTCATATACAATTTCAATATGTATTGTTATTTAATGGATTATTATTATGATGATATTTAATTTACGAGAAAACTATGGATGTTTCATATTATTGAATTAATACATATATTTATTGATTTCTAAGGCATATTGGTTATATACTATTTTATACATTCAATATTTAAACCATTCATGTGATATTTTTAATTCAATGGTTGGACATAATATAAGATAGGTCCTTGATTAATCATTAGTTTTCATGAATCTAATAAAATGGGTATTTCCACATGTTTTTCGGCCCATATAATGAAATATTTGTTGAATAATTCTTTGATTCTTTGAAACTTTTCATTGACCAAAGAACTGATATTATTGTTCATGATGCCTTAAAATGAGGCCTTGATTGTAATATAATTACATATGATATTATACATCTCTTTTATTAAAATATTATTTATCAATGTGATTGGGAAGGTTTTATTTTTCTGGAATATATTTTGAAAAAAAAGTATATTGATTAAATAGAATATGTATTAATTTTTTAAAGTTAAATATTTTTATCACATATTAATTTATGATATCTTCCATTGTATTATTTCCATTATAGGGGAAATGAGATAAATGTATATTTTTTCCATTACCAATTATATGAATAAAGAATATTTAGTTAAATTCATGTTTTGTTTTTGTCTTACAGTCTAATATGAATGTCATGTTTTTATCTAGTTTTCTAATATTAATAAAACAATCAATACATTGTGTTGTGATTCCATATATCTTATAAAATTAGGGATAATTAATCACCATCCCTTGGTTATGTGATTCACAATTTCTATAGTTGGTTTTAAATGGTGTTCAGTGGGACCCTTGGGAAATATATTTAATTAATTTAGAATAGTGAGTTTGGATAGAAAATACAGGGAATGGAATGGAAACCCATTAATGTGATATTAACTGACATATATTTTCCTTGGGAAGATTAAGATGATAGATAAAATATGTTACATAATTAATGATAGAAAGAAGAGAAATTAAATATAGATTATGATGAAAAAATTATTACATTATCAACTCTTTCTATAAACATTGTATGTTATCCAAAAAGTGTGATTAACTATTTCTTGGATAATGAAATGATCATATATATTAGCTAATTGTCTCTAAAAAAATTATATTTTATGACTTAAATGTATTATGTTAATTAGAATACAGAATGAATTCCCCATGGAATATATCATAAAATACATTACTGGAAGAAAATCTTATATTATAAGTAAACAAAATTAAATGAGGTATTAGATATTAATGGAAGGAGAAAACATCAAACATTTGATAATTGGGGAATAACTCTTCTGAATCCATGATAATAAAGAACATGACCTTGTTACATTTTTGGAGAAAAAAATATAATTCTCATTAATTTACTGTCAAGGGATAAGGTATATAAATCATGTGAATAATAATCATGGTTATGAGATACTATTGAATTAATACCCCAATAATCCAGGTTTCCCCTGGTAATTTCATTATTTTATTTATTTATATAACCATTTTATTTTAAAAAACCATAAAGTGAATGAGAATATCAGGGATACTGTAATATAAAAGAATTCATTTCTGAATTTTAACATGTTTTGTTATTGGAAACAAGATTGTACCTTTATTGGAACTACTTTCTATATATATTGGATATTGTTTATGCATCTAAATATAAGAATATTGTCTTCATTATATATAAATTTTAGGTTTAGTGTTCATTTTCAGTAAGGATAATTATAATAAATTTCTTTGAATTTGTGTTTGTTATATACTGGCATTTGTTTTAGCATATTTTGTACATTTTTCAAATTTATTATTATTGTTAAACCTTTGTTTTTCTTATTGTTTTAATTGAGATATTACAAATTTATTTTATGCAGCACTATGTTATTATTACTTAATCTAACTATTTTTTTAGTTGTATTAAATGTATATATATGTGAGGAATCACAAGAAAAAACCTTTCTTATAATGATTTCACTATTCTTTAATAGATCTCATGATCCCTTAACAGTCCTTCTCATTACGTCGATCATGAAAATTGATTCTACATATTTCATCATTTATAATATAAAATTTATCATACATTGAAAAATTATTGAAACACACCAAGGGATGAAATAACTATAATGGAATATAATGAAATCAGTTAAATATATTTCCTCAAACTCATTAAAAGATATATAGATATATAATGCTTTTGTGAATATTAGCACATCAAAAAAATGGAAACATTATAAAAAAACCTTAACAATTAGAATTATTTTAATGAACCACATATTTTGAAACTAATATTTATTTTTTAGATAATTAGTTTGATAATCCTAAACTAAAAATAAAATTTCAAGATAAACTTGTATATTATGACCAAATATTTTGAAACTAAATTTTATATTTGGGGAAAAAATTTTCATAATGAAAAGAAAATTTACCAACATATTTATTTAATTTTTTCATTTTTCATTAAAATATTTAATATAAGAAAAAACATTCATAAATGTATGATTAAATACATCATAAATGTAATTATTGAAATATTATTGTTATGAATTAGCCTTTTGAATTGATGGTATGAGTTCAAAAAAACACATTATGAAATATATTAAAAAAATTCATATTAAAAAAAAATTTATTAGTTATATTGGATGAAGTACTAAACTATCAATGATAATTATAAAATAATAGAATTTTATGAATATTAAGTGTTTCCAATTTCCATTTGTAAATAAAATCATTATTAAAATAAATTTCTCATTTTCATTTAGTAGATATATATTTCATATATTCAAAAAAACAATTATTTAATATAAATTTTATATTAATTTAAAGCATTTAATAATGATTCATGCATTTAATATCAGTATTTTTATAACTGAAGATAAAATAAATTAACACTAACAGGGATCTTTTACAATAATTAACCAATTAAAAAGTATATTTTTCAACAATAATATAAATTAAAATCAATTTACGAGTTATTTTAATTCAATATATTATCAATATATTATATAAAATAAATTACAAATAATTTTATGTTTGTTACTATGATCAAAAATAGAATAAACTCATTTCTTGCATTAAAAATACATTACTTTTCGATGAAATATTCTTGTATCAATATGTGGAATTTCGAACTAATTACAAACACTTTTAGATACTAAATTTAATAAAAAAGTAATATTTCTATATTGACATATCAAAATATTATAATGGTGCATATATGGGAATCTTTATAAATATTATATTTTTGGGTGCATAGTGATTTCTACCACCAAAATCTTTCTTTTTTGTATTTTTCAAATAGTCACTTTTTGGAAAAGTGAAAACCATTCAAATGTGTTCCCACATACCCTACATCCTTGTAAACAAAACATGAAACATTCAAAATTCAAAAGTTCCAACATTAAATTTTCAAAAATCAAGATTCAAGGGAATTTCAATTACCCACCTCGAGCCACGAACATACCCACCTCAATCTCATACATCACAAGGAGGGGTCTCGAACATAGAGGCCAATTAGGTCACTATCATCCGCCATCATTAGTTACATCATTATTACCATCCTCACCATCAGAGAAGATAATTGGATACCTTCAATGGAATCCACTTCATTGAGATCCATTGCCACAAACACGAAGCCTCTAAACATCAAAATCATCGTAGTCTCCGGCTGGTGGGAAATCCCAATACAGTTGTGAATAACATGAACGACAACCATCATAAATAGGATATATTACAACCATAAACTAGAGACACACAACACATTTCAGATAACATTGGAATGAAAAACTGGAAAAATTCCATAGAACAAGAAACAAGCCCCGATTCAAGCGATTTCCACCACTGAAATAAAAAACCATCCCCAAAGAGAGAGAACCAAAGCCAACATCATAGAAGAAAACTGCAAGGACAAATAAATTGGAGAAAGCCACTTCCACCTGCACCACTCGTAGACTTATACCACTCCCCATTCATATCCCAAAACCTCTATAGAATCTTTCACAATCGACCGACCTGGAAGGAAGCAAAGGTCCAGGAGGCCAAGGCAGGAAGGAACGGAAGAGAAGGAGCAAGGGTGAAACAAAGCCGTCGAGGGTCATGGAGGAACACTGAGACTGAAACCATATGGGAAACCAAAATAGAGGGATTGATGTGGAATTTATGAAATAACCGTCGAGAAATGGGAAAAAAGAGATCAGGGCTGAAACCCTAGAAAAATGAACCGAGGAAGCCTAAACTAATAAGACTGAAGGAGCGTCGTTGCGAGCATCCACCAACACCTCTCAATTGGTCTTGATTACGATCATTAGAGACTATGAATGGGGTCATGTGTGATATAGAAGATCAAAAGAGCAGCAGAAGAAGCCTACAAAAGCAAGGTCGGAGTGAACAGAAGTTGCAGCAACTGAAATCTATGTTTTTTTCTTTATATATTTATGTATTTTTTTTATTCAATTAATTTGTTTCCTCGTCTCTTTAAATCGACTTTTCAAAATGTTCATTGAGGATTACGATTTATTCAAAATAATAAATAGTTAAATTTATACAAAATAATAAATATATTTTCATGAGAATCGTCATTATAATATATTTTATTGTAATATCAATTTTATGATTAAAAATAGTTATTTATAAAAACATTTTTTGGTTTTTTTAAAATTATTTGAAAATAAATATATTTTAATTATGGAAATTTTATAATATATAATGAATTAATTTTTTTAATCATAATATTTACACAATTTAAATTAGTAAATTATAATTTATTTTCATAATTAATATTAAGAATTGAAAAAAATTATCCCCATTGGTATTGTTGTTATTGTAAAATTTATAGTAAATAAATCTATAAAGAATTAATATAAAACAGAAAATGAATATATCTCATTGTTTGGAATTATTTTGATCGTAAAATCCTTATAGACTGTAATATAATAATTATGAACCTCATGAATTGATTAATACATATATTATATAGTATAGAATAAAATATTTACATGTTTTTCACTCACATAACTTATAAAATTGGATTTTCCACTTCTAACAAATCAATAGAACATGATCAATTTATTAGAACCAATATATGGAAAAAACCATTCTATAAATACTCCCTAAAATCTATGGGTTCTATTCTTACCTAAATAACTACATAGATGGATTAAGGTGGACACAAAAAAAGTTTTCGAAAAAAAGTGTTATAAATCATAGCCATGTTCTTTCATGTTTGTATCAACTTCACTAACAATAATCCAAATAATACCAATTTGGAATAACAAAATATATATCTTTGATAAACTAAAATGTTATTACTCTGACGGTTAATCAAATTTATATATCACTATCAATCCCATAGGATATTAAAACTTCCCACTTATGTATGGGTAGACTACGACCTCTAAGGGGAAATGTGTTTCAATTTTCACTACTACTCTCAAGGATGGATATAATGATTAATTTAGTGAAAATATATAAATTTATAAAAAATATTAATGATAATTTTTTAGTATAATATAATCTAAAATCTTATATTCCCTTCCATTTGAAAGCGATAACACCACATGGACATTCATGTGGAATATCACTTTCATGATGTGAAGTGATTCATTGTTCATTATTCTTTAACAATGTTATTAATAAAAAATATATTTAATAAATTTAGATGTTAATAATTATATTATTTCTATTCTATATAGTTTTATTACTATTTATCATTATTTTATACCATCAATTTAATAGTTAAAACCATTTTAGTGGATATAAAAATTATCATCTCCGGGAAGTGATGTAATTAATTTTTCATCACCACTATATATTGCTGATAGTAATATTTAATATATTTATTAAAAGTTATATTTTTTTGCATTCATTATAGTATATAGTTTATTCAAGAATGAAAAAAGATCAGGGATGGGAACCATCAAACTGAAACCTGCATATTAAATAGATAATCTCTCATACAAATAATAATTTTAATGAAGAATTGTTAACAATTAGATAATTTGAAAGTATAAAAAATGATATATCATAAGATATAATTTTATATTGTTAAATTAATGATTTATATGAAATATATATTTCTAATATAGGTTTTTAGAACATATATGAAGAAATACATAACAGGTGGTATGTGTATTTCTTCACAATTCTAGTCATGTGTGACATATTATAAATTATACAATTTGTTTATTTTATATGCTGTAAATAGTACTATATTTACATATTTTATAATTAAATTTACTTTTAACATGTTATTTAAAAATTAAATAATTCGTATCACTTATGGGGATTTAATTGAAATGTTATTAATGTCGTAGTGGATTATTTTAAAAATATTAATATTATTCGTTAATAATGATGTTCAATTTTATGGTTGTGGAATAATACAAACTCATTATTTTTAAAACCACTATATTTTATTATAGTATAATTATTTACATTATTTCCATTTCTTTATTCATACATTTATTCTTTACAGAACTTAAAGTCTAAATGACATTTTAAAAAATAATGACTATATGTGTGTTTTTGTAGTTGGAGAAATTCTTCTTAAAAGTGTTTTATGGATTTAATTTTATAATATTAGATTATTTGAAAATATAACATTACAAAATCATTTAAATTATAATTTAAAAATAATAATTTTTTTCAATTTATACAAACTAGTTGTTTTTTACTTTAATTATAGAAGTATGAAAGGATTGATCCACACACACTATATACAACATGGATATACATTTCCACCCTCAAAAATATTATAAATTTATAATATTACCCTAAAATATTATGGGTTTTTTATTAAATATCCCTTTTCAATTTTTCAATTAATATATATTAAAATGTAATTATTATAAAAATGTTGAATATAATTTTGGATATTAGTTGTAATATAATTTTTACATCAATGTTATAATAGTTTATAAATTATTTTGTGATCATTAACCTTATTTTAATCTTGTTATATATATTATTTCATTATTCATTGAAAAATATTATTATCCTCCAAGCCTATTTTTATTATCACTTTTTTACTTCGTATGATAACTACAATGTCAAACTTTTCTTATTAGTGTACCATTTAAATAAATAATGGAAATTAAAGGATGTATATTAAGAAGTTATTTTATTTACATTGGAAATACTTATGATATATACTATGGATTAAATTTTTATATTTATTTATTGATTATTAATATTTTTTATTTATTATATAATGTATATATGATATTATTAATCCACTCGACGTATTCTTGTGTTGGGAATGGATCATTTTTAGTAATACCTTTTATGAATTTATATTTATCATTATAGGAATAGAATTATTATTTTTTTCATATATTGTACCATAAAATGAAATTTTATTGTGGAATACTTCAACTGTTTTTAATTCAGGTGGCCCTGATGGAAGGCTCATGATATTTTTGTCTTAGTTCTTGATGGATTGATGTTTACATCTATTATAATGTTTTTTTCTCAATTTTAATTTCAAATATTTTTATCCATATGATAGGATTATTTACTTTAGAAAATATAATAATATCAATGATAATAGATAATTGAAATATTTATTTATTATTTACTTTAAAAAATTGAATAATCCTTATGTATTCATGATTTTATCTATTGTAATCCTTACCTTACTAAGCATATATGCTCATTATTTATATTTTTTAATTTCCCCATGATAGTTTTAAAGAAAATTAATCATATTTTAATTGATGATCGAAAATTTTTCCTTCTCTTTTTTATCATGAAATGTAACATTGATTTCATTTTCGTATCTACTTTTCTAAGACTACAATACTATGTTACCCATTATAGTGTCATCCCAAAAATATTTTATCGATGTAATAATGAAATGACTAAATATTGGATACTATATTAGAGGATGCTAAAAATGTTGACTTCATATTTTATATCATTATTTTTATTTTCTTTAACAACTTAAAATTTCATTTTTATTCCTCAAAATAAGTCATATAAGAATAATGTAAATTACCATGACAATTCAAAGACAATTATTTTTAAATCATTTATTATTGAAATTTTTAAACTTATATCAAAAAAATAAATTAATATAATCCAATAAATGAATAATATATAAATATTAAATATCTATATAAATATATTAAAATAAATTAAATTCTTAGTCAATGGTAAATATTGTAAAGAGCATGTAATGTTGAAAATATTATTTGTGAACCAAATAATTTTCTAAATATTAATTTTTTATTATAAAATTAAAATTTACCATCTTTAACAAATTGTTTTTAGTGTATCAATATTATAGATTGTTTTGTCACATAAAATAAATTTTGAAGGGTTGCTGTATTTTTTAAATAAATATAAATTACTTCCATAAAAACCAATTATCATGAAAAAAATAAAAAAAACACATTATTAATTGACATAAATCATATTTTAAACATCTGTGAAATTGTTTGTTAATGCTTTATTATCATTTTATTATTATTATTTTTAATACTTCCTACTATTAAATCTTTTTACCATTGAATATTTTCAATCCATTATTGAAAATGTAAAGGTTGTTTATAAAAATGTCATTTTATTTATATATAAATGGATATAACTAACACCCAATATCACCACCCATTAGAAGTATTTATCTTTAAATACCCTATTAATAAATTCATCTTCAACCCTATCCCCTGGTATATATACCATTCCCTTTCAAAATAAAAATATTTGGACCCTTAAGATGATACCTAAGGGAGAACATTATAAAGGAGGGGTAATGTTTTTAACATATATCATTTAAATTATTCCCACTTTTACACCGTATAGAACAACAATCCATGACTGTATAATAACATTAGTTTTAATAATCAAGAGGAATAGTATTAAAATTTTATAATTTGTTTATTCTTCTTCCTTCCAAAAGGATTTAAAAAATGATGTTGTCATCATGATAAAGGGAAGACTACCCCCTCTATGAAAAAGTTCACAATTATTCATAACAACCACAATTGGTGCATTCAGAATCGTGATTTATTTTAAAAAAATAAAAATTTATAACATTTTTACGTTTTTTAAAAGGTAAATTTTTTAATAGACCTCAGATTAATGAAAAATGGCATCAACATTCATGTGTATGTAAATACGACCGACCCCATATAATGATTAATTTTTTGCCATTTCAACAAATCAAAATTGAATTTTGAAATTTTTTTAATTTTTTAATATGATATTTTGTAAAAATATATAATTTTAGAGGATAATATATTATACTCTATAAATAATTATAATAATAATTCTTTATTACAAAAATAATAGCATTAAATGATGATTTTAATGCACATATCTTAGTTTGATTCAATTTTTGGGAAAAAGTATGATCCTTTATATATTTTAAGATAATAAATTAATAAATTTTTTACATTATATTCTTAGAGATTTAATGAATAAATATTATAACACATCAGAATATGGTCAACATACCATGAATGATTCATAGAAATATACAAAGCCAGTGTAATTAACAGTGATAAGATAAATCTATGTAATAAACAATTGACTGAGGATTATAAATGATCCTAATAAAATTAATATATTTGGAAAATATTCTTATTTTTTAATAAATTTGGGTTGATTATTTATGATGTTTGGAGAACTCGCAAAATGAATCCGAACCCAAGTTATGAGTTTTTTAATCGTTATTATCCATCATGGAGATATGATGTTTATTAACCTAATGTTTCATTAATTTGAATTTTATATTTTATATGTTTTTTTAAATACGTATTGTTGAAAATATAAGAGTTTTTAATTCCATATCATTAAACATTCATGGATTTTAAATTAAAAATATTACTACATTTCAGAAGTTTTTTTATCAAAATAATCATTAATTGGTATATTATTGTTCTATATGAACATATTTCATGTATCGTTATTTAATTATACACGTTTTTTTAATATTTGGTATATGATCTTATATTTTATGAGAATTTACGTTTATACCACATTAAATGTCATTAAATGTTTCCTTTCTTCTTAATTTATGATATCCATTAGGGATTTGGTAAACTCGAATTTACAATTTTTGAGTTATACTATCATAAAATTAGAGACATTATTCCCTATTTCATTATTTATTTTATTTCATATATAATAATTTAATTCATCTTTTCTAACATTTTAAAATTATGTTTCAACTAAAACATAATTTCACAATTTTTTCTTTCTCCTAAATGTGAATTTTTTTTTATGAAAAAACACATAAACATTAAATACAGTTTTCCACCATTTCTATGATTATTATTACAAATAATGTTTTATTATCATATTTTGAAAACCAATAATGCTTTACTAATGTTACATTTAAATATTTTATTACCACTTCTCAATGAAATTATTTTAACATATGTTTTATCTATGAGGTTTTAATATTGGTATTTGAAAATGTTAAATCAACATTCCATACTTTCAAAATAAAAATATTTATCTGTCACTCCAAATTATCGTAACAATTGAAATATAAACATTCAACACTCTATTATTCAATAAATTTTTTTAAAAAATAATCATTGAATAAAAAATTCACGTCATTATTTTTATAGTTTTATTTAATTTATCTATGATGCGTTTTAATTTATTCTTTTTTAGAAAATGTATATTTTTAAAATGTTTTAACAAAAAAAATTAATACATTTATACTTTTAAATGAACTACTTTTGAAATGTATTTTTAAAGGATATTACTTCTAAAAATTGTTCACTTTAACTGTTCTAAAATATATTTTCAATGTGATTGTACCATTATCATTTATGATAAATATTATGTTATTTAATAAAAACAATTTTATTATTTCAATTGTATTTAATCTATTTATATATAATGTATTTATTTATATATAAATTATCTTTCATGAATAAAACACTCACTGTACTTATGAAGTACCATTTATTGGTGATTGAATTGTATATCCATCATTTATATTTGTTTGGTAAATTTTGATCATACTTGTTAGATGTTATACACGAACAATTTCTTCCTTCTCTAGGTTCTCTATGATGTGAGTAGTTATTATTTCCAGTGGAATCCATAATTATGGATTATTAATTATTGGACACCTTTACCTCCCTCTAAAATTTCAACTGATTTTTTTTAAAATATCATCCAAAATCTACATTTAAAAAGGTATATATTTTTTCTAAAGATTTTCTAGATGTTTTGTATCTCAAATGCCCAAAAATTATACATTGGCTATTTCAAAAGATAATGTGGAATCAGAGGTTCTAAATTTATCCCAATCAGGTGAACTATTACTGTACAATGTCTATCATGGTACACAGATTGTTGCCCAATCCCAAGAGGGAATACATGGAGTAGACCAAGCTAAAAAACACTAAGAAGTAGCATCGTACAATAAAATGGGAAATGGGTTATAAACCAAACCCAATACGGTATATAGGATGTTATACCAATTTTAGATTTTAGTGAGAGATATTTGGAAATATTATCTCCATTACTATATGATTTCTAATTGATTTATATATGCTATATTTCTATTTTAGAATGTTATTTCATGTTACTAACGATAATGATTAAAATATAATTTTTATATATAATAATGATTTTGTATCAAATTCATCCAATATTTCTACATGTTATTCAATTATTTATAGTGTACAACTCTTACATTTATATTATCTATTTAATAATTAATTTCAATCAGGCTTCTGATTTGTTATCCGCAAACAGTATACATTGAATAAAATGGTATAGAATTTTCCTTTGATGAAAATTTTTTATCACCCCATTATTATAATACCATTCCCATGGTTAAAAATATTAGTATTACCTATGAGGAGGAAATATTGGACAGGGTATAATTCAATATTGAAAACATTATTACACTTCTAGTAAAAAAGGTTTTTATATAATTTAATGTCAAATACATCAATAATTATTTTCTTTATTAAATATTTTAATTTTACTATATGATGTTTAAATTATGGAAATAAAAGAGAAAGTTTATATTATTATATTATTTCATATCAGTCATTATCAAATTTGATGAATAAAAAACTACTTTTTATGATCAAACCTGAATGTCCATTTTTATGATTCCCCATTCGTTTTACATGATATACACTTATCTTAGTTAAAAATATTAATGCATCTTCAGTTATTTCATCAACAAAATTATAGTACATTCAATATTTATGCCTCATGTTTTAGGAAAACACCAAGGTAACTATTCTTTTTATATTAATCTCTATATATCTTTTCAATTTTATTTTTTTTAATAATATTTCAAGTTTACTATAATATTGAATTTGTATTCAATAATGACTATTGTAATTTAAATTTCATCTACTTTAATATCCTTATATGATTATCAATGATTGTTATTTCATAATGTGTGGTTATGTAGTTAAATATAAGGGTCATTATGAAAATCAATAAAAACATGTATAAAATAGTGCATTCATTATATAAGATGGAATTATCATTGATCCAGTACCTGAGAAACTAATAAATATTTAAATTAAAAACAAATCCCTGATATCATCATAATGAACCAATATTAACATATATAAATGAAAAATCTATCCAACTATGTGAATTATCAAATCTTCCCCAACATCAAAACTCCTCTTACTCCTTTAATTTAGAATCATATAACCGGAAAACCCATTATCAAAATGTAGAAATTAACCATCGATGGTGTATTATATTAATTTTTAATATTAAAATTTGTATTAATATAAGATAAATATATGGACGGATCAGTTTTTTTTTCTTATTAAAAATCTCCAAAGAAACTATTTATATATATAAATATATATAAAAAAAATACAATAATAACCAAAATCCATTATCATCTTCAATCATCAATGTTGGATTTTATTTCCATACTAATAAACAAATTTAAATATGCACTCTATAAATCTTATCATTTTATATAGCTTATTAAAAATAACATCGTAGCCCCTCCTCCCAATGATTACCTTCAAAGGAAAAACAAATTGATATTCAAGATGGTGAAAACATGTGTCTCACCTGGAGAATTCCATAGGTTGGAAAATAGAACTGAGGGTATAATAACAAAAACATTTGGAGGTATTACCCTCAACATGACCATGAAAAGGAGAGAGATAAAAAATAATAATCCAATCAGAACCGGCCCAAAAATATATATTAAATTAATACCAAGTACATTGATTATTATATATTACCAATAATATTAAACGTAATGACAGAAGAAAAAAAATATAACAGAGGTAGATAATACAAATCCCAAAAAAAATCCATTAAAACCATTAGAAAGTAATATTCATCCCAATATCCATCCATCTCCTACTGACAAGAATTAATAATATATATATGTTTTGTGGGAATAACTATATACTCTATATAATTCTTCGCATATCCTCTATCAATAAATATAATACTTGCATGGTAAATAACAATCATTTATATAGAAACTAAATCACCATATACACAATTATATTATGATCCTTCTGAACTATTCATGTAAATCACCATGTATTTAATAAATGGGAGAATATAATATTGTAAAAAACATTAATGGGAACTTTCTCCCCCTTAACCAATTTTCCTTCTCATCCCTAACATCAAATGTTCTGGTCCATCTCTCTCTAAAATAATTTATCCCAAACAATCCTATAAAAATAATCATAACATGAACCTCATATATCATATCATTAAATTATCCCATATGAATATTACTATATAGTAATTGAGTAGTTTTTAAGAGACACAAAATCTCACCTGATGAGTTTCATAAATCTGGTATTATTTTTCAAGCCATATAATCCCATACATTGAGTATGTGGCTTAATCCATCACATTACATACTTATATTAACTATAAAAATATTACAGATAATATAAAAAGGGACATATTTATGAAAAATAACCACAGCCCATTACAACCCTATTGTCAGATATATGGGTATACAAACCACCATGGATACCATCACATGTAACAATGATGAGAAAATAGTGGGTCCAGAATGTGTAGTTATACATTCATCATCTCGATGAGATATTGGGGAAAATAACCTCATAGAATCCACCGAGTTTTAGTATCCATAAGAAATACTACTAAGATAGAGTTAGAAATAATAATATATATAGAATATAATATATCTTAAAACATTAATATGGGAATAACCCAGTCTTAATCTAAATTGTACCAATAGCCACTTATAAATCCCACAACCACATTTAGGTATTAGGTTTCCTATAAGAATAAAAAATATGAATGAAATATGTTTTATTCATTATTATTATTCAATTTTTAACCTTTAATTGATTAATTCATTAGTAATTAATTAAATATCATAAATACTATAAATTATATTACATAAAATATCATAGTAAGGTTGATTCCCACCCGTCATTTTCAAAATTGGGTCTATAGTTTCTCAAGATCAATATTGTAATTTGAAATCTGTTAACACAAACCCCCAAGTTATTGAATTACATATTAAAAAATTTCCCATTAAATAATCCTGAAAATATAGGAAACACATCCTATGATATCACCACAGGGATATGTCGAACCCCAAACAACTAGATGACGAAAGTGGTGCAGAAAGTGATGTAAATAAAACCAGAACCCGTAATATCATCAATTAATATTTTCATTAAATGAAATCATACAACATTATTTATTAAATAACAAATACCATATTCATAACAATCCATCATGATTAGTTTCATCTCTATCACCCATATGTACAGTTAGATGTATCTCACCATAACATCCATCATCAACTACTATCTCATCCTGACCTCCCCTCCACATATCACATCATTCGTCACAGGATCAACAATATATGATGATCATAACACATTTCATAGATAAGATAAAATCTGTGAAAAATTTAGGGTTGTGTGAAAAAAATATAATCAACATGGAAATTTATTATATTTAATAACGTATTCAAATTATACACATAAATAGGCTATGATAGATCCAAATGCAAGGCCTTGTACTTATCAAGAAATGTGTCAACTCAGTATGTTGGAATTTTATTAATAAAAAAATTGTTTCATATACCATACTGAATTAACCAACTAACTATTAATAGTTTTCAACAATATGAATCATAAATAATCAATATTTATAAAGATATAAAAAGAGTAAAGCAATATTATAATAAAACCACATCCAATAAACATAGATATGTTTCATTCTCATTATCATCAATTTTCATTTCTTCATTCCATACCATAATTACAATGATATAAATTTCTATATAAATTCTATTATCAAGGTAGATCATAATAAATTATGAATGACCTTTTAATCAATTTGAATAATGATTAAATTACATGAAACAACTGTCAAAGTTGGCATGCCACTTATTTACTTCTATTGAAGACTAGTTATAAATTTTCGACACTATTTTCATTAACATTTACCACAGAGGTACACATACTAATCCACATAATCTTGAGACAATCTATCATATATAATATAGATATTACATTATATATGACAACAATACGCAAAACATTATTATCTTATCAAATATTAACATTTTATTATAATCTAATTCATTATTAAACTGAACAATTAATTTTTTTTTCATTTACATTAAAAGGTATAAGCCATCATAATATTTTAATTGAATGAAAATAATATAAGAAGAAAAAAAATTCATTACAAGGTGAAATGAAGATTCATGAGACACCCTACACTGAAAAGGGGCACATTCATGATTAATTTGTCACCGGGAGAAACATGAACCAATAAGTAGTATTTTTAAATGCCCTCAAAGGAAGGATTCAATTCCTATAGTACCATGAGAAATAATTATTTTTGTAAAAAGTGAAATATATTTCTATTAAATTCATCATAACATTGATTATTAGAATTTAAGGTTCAAAAACATTCAATTTACCAACTATTATGGATCATACTACAATTGTATAAGAAAAAATTATTTACAAATTCATTATAATAATAAAATAAAGGATATAATTATCCAAGAAGAAATTAAATTTTTATTATTATGAATAACTCCTCTAGAAGACATTGATGATGATTTTAAAAAACATATTGAAATCACCCTATGACTATTTATCTATTACTGAAATCCCCAAGATGCCAAAAGTTCCACACAGTCATTTCACAAATATGATTTATCATGTAGATGATTCGTGTATAGATTCCCTCAAAAATACATTTTATCACATTATTAACCAACATATTTGATCACTCATGAAGGTTATTTCTCATTTAGATAATTCTTGTACCTCATTAAACCACATAATTTAATGATTTCTTTGATCTTCTATTTGGAGGGTTTATATAGCATGTATCTCACATATCTGAATCATGTATCACATTTACCATCCAATATGATTCACAAAATATATTCATAATCACTCATAATTTCCATGATGCTAATTCATACTCATATTTGTTTGAAATGGATGAGATAATTAATTTATAGAACAAATATGTGATACAATAATATGATCCATACATCCTCTACAAAATTCTAATCCTCATTCAATAACCTATATACAATCACACTAAAACCTAAATCACTATATTTCAAAAAAAATAATATGGGAATGATGGACTATTATGTTACAAAACATACATATTAAAAATTATTATCCTTGAGAATAAAAAAATCGACGTGATAAAATTAAATAGGGTTCCTTAAATATCCACCACATGAGATACCCCTCAAGAATCATTCCATAAAAAGATCTCAACCACCTCATTGGGGTAACATCACAAAACAAATAAATAGAATGAGTTATCCCCAAAACATTATCCTAATAGAGATAACTATCAAATTAAAGAAAAATTACCTATAGGAAACAGTGGAAACATTTTATAAACAAGATAAGTCCACATCTATAAAATAATAATTTTTAAAATATATAATATAAAAATCAAACATCTTGGGGCTATTAAGTTCATATATATGAATATAATTCCTAGGTACAATACAATATGAAATTTTATTTCTATATGACCAGAACCATGGGAGTTACACTCCTCTGGAACACTATTCTTGCAGTCAAGGAACACGATTAGTCAATCCAAAATGGTTAGATCAACATTAACATCAATTTCACCCTATTTGATGATATGTGAAATTTAATTAAGAAAAATATTAACATGAGGAATATGAAATGAAACATGTGTCTTGCCCAAATGTGGGGGAAAATTATTACCAATATAACCTGGATATAGAATCAGACACAACCTAATAATGACCAACAAACATGGGAGAAAGAATGCTCCCATTAACAATCCTTCACTACAACCATTGAGGAGTCATAGTACAAACACCTGATCTCTATCACCGAATTATATAGGTAGCCTCCAATGATTTTCATTGGATTTTGGATGATAATTTAATCACATCAACCTTTCATGAAATACTAGGACCATCTCCCTCAAATACAATATTATTTACAACATTATTGTTGTTTCCTCTTGGACTATGATCCATTGAACTAAGAATAAGTATAATGCTTGGACCAAGCATCAAAATTTTCCATAAAAATGTTGGACTCGAAAATATTATTACAATATAAAATGATCAGGTGTACGATCCCCAGCCATGAAACTACAAAATCAAGGATTCAATAGTGTAACATATCATTAAGAGTTCTGATGCTCTACTATATTTCATTATTCGTAAGATGGTAGAAATAAGTGAAATTGGATAAGGGATATCAAAAAGAAGTCTTCAGACCTCCCCAAACTCAAAAAACAAAATATGGATAGAAATTAGATATAATTTTCATAGATATTCCATGAAGTCTCACCATTTCCTCTAGATACTAACACGAAAAACATCCACTGAGAGAAACTCCAAGATTGATATGAAGTAGACTGTCTCCTTAAAAATTGACTATAATCCCCAAAATATGGTTGTTTCCTCCCAAAAATCTAGATTTATCTTAAAATAATTACATATATATGTTCTTAATCATTTACTAGGTAATATATAATGTATGTATAAGACCTCAAGGAATATAGTTCACAGACATCAATTTCTGTAAATTCATACATCGAGAAACATATTCGAAGACTTCATGATTCAACCAAGACCACTAAAACTGACTAATGGAATATCAGTATATCCTTATCCCACAAAAAATTAACATCACAATTAATCTGTGTTAATATTTGGGAACCATCTCATGCATCCCCGAATTTACCAAAACCCTCCCTTGGAATAACACCCTTTGTTGTTCATCCTGAGTAAAA
Source organism: Viscum album (assembly GCA_963277665.1). Taxonomy (NCBI): domain Eukaryota; kingdom Viridiplantae; phylum Streptophyta; class Magnoliopsida; order Santalales; family Viscaceae; genus Viscum; species Viscum album. The sequence goes on from OY728133.1 coordinate 1,957,437,430, forward strand.
TCGATATGTGAATCACAAAAAAAATCAATCTCCCTATACCCCCAACATAGTGTCACCAAACATGGGTTTATCCACCTACTACATCAAATACAAATTAAATTACATTTGGAAATGAAATATTATACATAAACCCTCTATCATATCTTGGTAAATCCCTATGAGAAATTTCATTATACTATACGGATCATCAGATTCCTGCATATCATCACTATATGACTTTCTTCTTAGTGCATCAAATAAAAAAATTACCATTCTAGTTAATACATAACATTTATATCATAATACTAAATTATTTACATTCATTTATTATGACTCATGTTCCATTATTATTGGACGAATACATAGAAATAGTTTTTTGGATGGTAAAAAAAATTCTCACTCATTATTTAATTTCAGTATAACAAAAAGTAAAAAAAATCTTTTTCCAAAAAAAGATCATGTATGGAATTGTTACACTCATAATTATGTAACTATTAAAAACCAAAAATGACAACCCAAGGAATGTAATTTTATATTAAAACTGAAACTAAATTCCTCCCATTGACAATAGAATGACTATAGTGTGGTCTAACATCATTATTTACATGAAATAATATTGACATCAATGGGTTAAAAATAATGACTAACCTATTATTGACAAGTATATAAGAGGAATCACAAACAAAGTAAAATATTCTATTAATATCCTATAATAACCTTTAATAACCAAGAAACTATGTACCTATTCCAATGTCTTGGGGATTTTCCAAGAAACAACTGCCTATATCATGGATGGAACCATAACAAATCAAGTCTAGGATATTAAATTCTCTATGAAACAAACATAAAAAGACCATGAATCACACTTTAGAAACATAATGAATATATTTTATTGATAATGAACCCCAAAAATGGCATTCATATTATCTATATTTCTCTCTATAATCAATGGGTGAACAAGAATTTTGTCAATTAAATATACCACGAACTGACAGAGGAACTCTTTGAATATTGTTTTTGTCAATCCCATGAACACAATTCTGAATTTCATCACACTGAACATCATCATAATGAAGATATAATTAATATGAAGGAAAGTTTATTAATTCTTATGTATATACTCACATATCACATCCATATAATGATATCCTAACAAGAAATAAAAGTTTAGTAATCACGTTTCTCTCTTCAACTGATTGAATATGTCGCGAATCCAATAAAGTGGATACCGGTTCTTCACATTCACGTTTTGAAAATAATATAATCTTTTAAAATATTCAAACTACCATTATAATATATCATGAACAATAATAATTCACCATAAAGATAGTCTAGTTTGGACAAAACCTTGCTTCCATTTATCATCGATATGTACTCACAATAATATCAAATTAGAAGGCAATATAATATATAGAGACACTATGACAGGAGACACACCTGGTTGTTTCTTGATCCCACACTCGATCTCTAAAAAATGGGATAATGATACAACCTTTTATATAGAAACATCACGATACTCTCCCAAAACCCTAGAATGTATATATGATTGAACCTATGACAAATTGAGAACCATCTTGACCATCCAAGATGACAAGGGAAGATTACAGGTGTATTCTATCTTAGGATCTCTCTCACAAATGAATACTATAATATCTCTATCATGAAATAGTAACATAACATATATCCTAAAGGAATCATTGATATTGTACAACAAATACATCTAATTAATGTAAAGGATGATGTCATATTTTTTACCAATAATCATAGGGAGTCTCCCCTCAAGTCTTTAAACCCTAACACTATCTCAATGTCTCTATATACAACATATATGTTAGCTCGACCTCCGACTATCATATTTAAGTACAAGGTTAATGGAATATTATATAACTCACTTCCCAATGAATGGATGATGATATGTGATATGAATTACTAAGTAAATCTTGAATAAAAAATGAATATACTCATGTATAAAACAAGGAATGTGTACACTAAATAATATATCACTCTTCTTTAATTGGAAATGCTAATGAATAAAGATGAACATAACCTACTCCAAAACCTCACTGGTTTTACTAAGGAACTAATTTAGGTCCACACACTTCTCTCTAAGGATAACGAGAATCGTAGGGCCATATGTTTCGAGACCAATATTCTCTTTGTTGACCCCAAATATAAACTCTATGTGGCTATTTACATGAATGGAATTATCTTAATGGATTATCATGAATAGAAACACCTTGTGAACACATGTTTATTTGAATCGCCGGACACTCACTCCACTGATGATCTCAACCTCCATAATAAAAACACATGTCTAGTCACTTTAAATGATTATAAGAGAAACCTCCCCTATAGAAAAAATATAATGGGGGCTGGGACCTACCACTAGATGACTAAAATAACTTATATCTAAAAAATGGAAACCCAAAACCGAAGCTTCACATGTGAAGAATCCTCAATAATACCCTCTCATAAAAATATAGTTATATAATTTAACCTATTAATAATATCTACTCTCTCCTGAACCTCACGATTCAACTTCATTATAAATAAGGTTACCTGAAATCGGATTTCAGAATCCGATTCCTCCTCGAAATGTATCTCCCTGTCATTATTATTTGGAAATATGTATCATTTATAATGTATAATAGTCCTAAAATGTAGTCAAAATACTAACACACTCAAACCCACGTTTTAATGTGTTTCAATTTCATTGTGAATGGTCACCTTCACTATTGATTAAATGATCTATTCTCCAAACTAGACACAGTACTTATCTTATGATTCAGCTAACTCCTAACAAAACTCAATGAATATGAAATACCCCATTCTCACTACTCCACACAGTTTCATAAAACTCAATGAAACCTATTACTCTTTTTTAACCATGAATCAAACTGAAATATATCTCATCCAACTCAAAGAATACTTCTATCATGGAATTATAATTAGTTACCTCATACTTTTTAATACTCTTGCACTAGAAATCACAGTGTGTTCTCCTCTAAGTGTCTTCATTATCGACCTCCACTCAGTATGGAAATGCTGGAAAATCTGGCTAAACATATACTGTGCAAACATTATGATAATACTAAAATAAGATAAATTCATAAAAAGTACCATATTGTTAGATCTTTTAAACCTGTAATATGGAATAATTTAACATTAATTTATTTTTTTCCCTATCATTTTTTTAATCTATACATAGGTATTCCATTTTCAACGCACGATAAATTATGAATGATGCATGATATTTTCCATTGTATGTACCATAAAACTAGTATCACTTCATTAATTAAGATTTATAAATGTTAATTTCCATGCATGATATCATAGGCGTCCAAAAATACTAATGTTTCATTCTATCTCCCATGTTATCATTAATTCATAAACATAATTCAAATTATTTCCATTGAAAGTATGATAATATCACATGTGCCTAATTTGAAACTTCATCATACCCCTCAATATGAACCTCTGATACCATTTTTTCATGACCCCCTCAATAAAATAGTATATCCTCTTGGATGGAACTGATAGGGAAGAGACGGTGACAACCAGAGTCCATCCTCTTGTAGATCATAGGATGGTGATTAATATCGATTGTTTAATATGAGTACATAGGAGATGAATTAACCTCTATGATATATTTCCGAATAGGGAAGTAAGGGAGATAACATAATAAAAACCATATATGAAATATTTATATAATAAATCCCAAGTTCATAAATTTAATTTTAAAAATTAGAAAAAAAACAATGGAAAATTATAATCACCTAAAAGATAAAAATGGTAGTAACCATGAATCCAAAACAACTTCTACAAAACAACGAGTGAGTAACATCTGACCCCTCTCTAATATGTTCTTCCTAGTATAAAAAATTTTAATTATACAGAGGGTCAAAATAATAGTGTACTAATTTGGATATATCTGGGATCCCCTTGTGAAAAGGTAAATAAATCATGCTAATGAATAGTGAAATTTTTTGAAACTAACATGTCACGTAAATAGTTAAATTATTTTCATAAAGTAACCTTGTATATCTCTCATGGAATATAAAATTATAGAGAAAATATAATATGGTAAAAAAATATCAGTGGTACCCTACTAACACTTCGACACTAGTTTTCTTCTCGTCCCCATCATCGCACATCCTAAGAAATCTATTACAAAAATAAGTAATCTTAAGGACACCTGATAAATCCATCACAACATGACCCTTGTTCATCAAATGATCAGATCTTCTTGTCCACATATAAATATATTGTAACCGATTATTTTTTAGGACCCACCATGTACTATATACTCTGTATCACATATCAATAATTTTACCTCTATCCATAAAAACCCATTCAATGATTATTTACCTTGCTCCATTAAAGAACTTTCATGTCATGCCCATACTATTCATATGAATACACTATCTCGATTTAAAAATGTGTAAAATTATAACAAGATATTAAAAAACTTAATACAAATATATGGGGAAAAAAAATTAATTAATAGCTTCGGAATTAACTACTAAGACAATGATTGAGTCTAGACGTCATAGTAATCCATCTATTCTCCCATACAAATGTTGTGGAAATCACCCTACCAACATCCATTTTTCATTAGTCACCATAATATACTTGGGTTGGGAATAGTATGAAATCAATGAATAAACTAGAATCAATATATTAGACAATAACACTGATAGAATAATATATTCCAAAGAACAATCATAGATAATGTCAGATGGAAACTTATATGAAACTTTAAGGGACCAGATACCCTAAAATCACACAACAATTTTGAAGAGATACATTTATTATATTCATTTCATTAATTAGTTTTCCATTCATTAGTTAATTCATACCTTATTAATTAACCATCATCATTATTCCATATTGCATTTTATTAAAAAAAATAGTGTGATGTTTATTCCCTATATGCATAATTCATACTGAGCCTACGATTTCTTAATATCATCAATATAATTTTCATTCATGAAAATCTAATCCCACAAGATAAATATTATTAATAAAAAAATTATTACTTTTGAAATACAATGAACACTAATATAACCATCCTAGGATACAATTAAGAGGAATCTTGAATTGAACAACATCATGTTACTTCATTATAAGGGAATATAAAATCAGCTAATATAAATATTTCATCCATCAGATATTAACAAATTCATTTAAGGACACCAAACAACATTATCAATCAAACATGTAATACCATATTGAACTAATTAAATAATTTTTATATCATCCCCAAAACCATCCGCAATATCCCTATACATTTCTCTATCATAGGTTTCAACTACTTGCATATCATTCAGGCCTCCCTACCTCACAGCACATCATCCATCCCTCATACAGCCATAACTGGATCAAAACGCATCACACAGTGAAGAAAACATTATAATAATGTTATAAATAATTAAAAAATTAAAATAAATATTTATATATAATACTTAAAAACACATCCATAATTCAAACATAAACAAGCTCTCTAGGATCCAAACACATGCCACTCATCCTTCTCATGAAAATGTGAAACATATGACGTAACAATTATCTTAATCACACAACTAGTTCTTCTTCCTTCATGAATAATAATATTTATTATTCATGGGTTCCAAATGTGAGGAACCAAAGGCATCAATCTTTAACTAACATATTAAAAGTTAAACATTCACATAGCATTAAAATAGTTTATAAAAACATATATAAGTACCATTCTCAATATCATACATTTTTATTTAATAATTATCAAAACATTACAGCATTCTTGTCACTCATTATCAGTTCCATTATCATGGAATAACATAATTAACTAATAATTCATATTTCATCAATTTTAATAACTATAAAATTACATGAGAAAATGGATACACATGGCATGTCTCTCTAATTATTTTGAAATCCAAATAATAATTACCAACCTTAATCTAATTACAACATTCAATTTAGATGAACATGATAATCCATTGATTCAAAAAACATTTTATTAATAATAAAATATATAGAACACTATCAAAAATAAAAACAACATATTTTTATCAAGGATACAAACACTGTAACAAACCGAGATTCTATGAGAATTATTAATTTTTAATTTCATTGATGTCTTGTGTTGTAAACTACTCCAAAATTACCTTGTACAATGTGCAACACCGTATTATCTTGCAGTATACGTTACACTATTCTTGTCTCGTGTTACATACAGTTTCAGGTTCATTTTGTGGAAATTATTCTATGCAACATTAAGTATAGATTTTGTTTAATGTATAAATGAAATAAGTTTTGATTATGTTATACGCAACACCAAACAGTTCTATCACTACATGTAGCCCAGACTTGGATTGAATTTCACGCAATCAAGACCTTCCTTGATACCGTGTGTAGTATGCAATACCATGTTTAACTAAAAGAGATATTATTATAATATAATTATGAACTAGACATTATTAATTTTAATAACCACTTTTTAATATTTTATAAATTTTACCATTCAAAATGGACTTCATTTTTGGATTCAGAATATTGAAAATATCCTAGGGTAAATTTTTGGTAATTTTCTGAAAACATTCAATTTTTGATGAATAGTGAAAACACTGGATTACTATTTAAAAACCGACTATCTATTTAAATAATTATTTATTTTATTTAAATTTATTTTAGGTCAAAAATGATACGTAATACCAATATATATTCAATGTAATTCATTTGATTCATTTTATAAAAAATTTAGATATATAAATTTTTTTTTGAACAGTTCACCTTCTATTATCCACCTCCTAGGAGAATTTGAAAATTTACCTAAAACATAATTTTTACGCTTCTGTGAGTGGAATTTCAAAAATCCGAGAGACATAGTTAATATTAAGGAGTGAAATTTTGTTCATTAAGATAATTTTTTTTGGTGAATAGTAACTTTTTAATTTTTTACCACGGTTAAATTAAATAGGGTAATTAAGGGTAAAAATAATATTATTATTACCCTAACACATGTCCTAATTATATTGGATAAGTTTAGGTCGACCAAAAATAACCTTAGGAAGAACAAATGACCATTTAGGTCCACTTGGATTAGATTAGGACATTTTTTATTAATTTATTTAACGAAGGGTTAAAATAGTTAAAATCAAAGTTTAATAACTAAATCATTTTTTATATAGAGTTATACATAAGATAAATTCGACTATAAATATTAAATATAATTAAAAGATGATCTCCTACATAATGGTATTTTATTTATAATTTTAAGACATTACATACTTTAAATTATTGATGACACAATGATGATGCGGTAATTACCTTTTTAATGAAATATTAACATAATTGATGATATAAATAACCAAATAAATGTAATTTGAGACTTTTTATGAATTAAACTAATTTTCTAGGATAATATGACTTGTAACTATTTATTTAATTAACGTTTTTATAACTAATAATATTTTTGTGATTTTTACAAAAATCAATTACCAAATAGTGTCAAAATGGACATAAAATAATTTTTAAAACCAATATTATATTATTATTTGATAATATATTTCTAAAAAACTAAGGATAGGCCAAATGACTTATATATGGTTATATATATTTATAATGAACCACTTGGGGTTTTTTTGGATTGTTATAATATGTTTATTAACTATATGGTGTAAGAAAACCAAAGGACACGATAAAAGTTAAATTATTTAACATAGAGTAAAATCTAAATGATAAGGTTAAAATAGAAACCAAAACATTTATAAAACCAATATTTTGAGATGATTTCGACCCACACCCAATTTATCTTCTAAATAAATCAATTTGGAGCTATTATAAACCGAATATGACTTTATTATAAAATAATGTTTTACGTTTTTCCAAATGTGCCCCTCTCCTCCCTTATAAAAGAGCACCCCTTCCCTCTTCTCTTTACACCCTTTTGAGCCTTGAAGCTCATCCAACCCCAGAACATTTCCCCTATAATATTCTTTATAATCATTATATAAGTTCTGGTATCCTCAAAAGACCAACGGTAGTGCACTAAGTAGAAGCTTAAAAGAGGTGCATCGAAGAAGAGGTAATCTTTTCTATTCATTCCTTCAAGTTTCTTTCTTCTTCAACTTCTTATTATTTATTTGTTTCATCATTAATTAATAACATAAGTATCACTAATATACTTATATGTTATTATAAATATGAAAAAACCCTATTTCACCTTCTATCCATCCTATGAAAAATGAAATCATCGCCCGTGCGTACGTACGGAATATTGTCTCCACTACATGGTGTAATCTTTTTTTCAACCACCACCTTACTTGGATGGGTATAATGGTGTAATTAATGACTATATATAGTTATTATAACATCATAATTATTCTGAGATTTTATATCATACACTCCATTTCAATTCAATAATTATGGTAACGATATCATCTCTCGTGCATACATACGGATTACCATCTCCTCGATGCGATGAGATTCACTCTCCATGTTAACCACTCAAGAATGATAATAAAGTATATATAATGAATAATATTGATATATATGACATGATAAAGATACTGTCTTTATGTATATATATATATATATGACATCTACTTACTTCCATTCAAATCAATAATGAAAAGAAAACAGCGTTCATGCGTACGTAGGGCCTACTGTCTCCAAGAACGGTGTATCTAATTTCATTTCTCTATAATATATATATATATATGTTCTCAATATATATATGATATATAAATCATGATTTACATTCCGGAAGTAATTAAATCAAGATATAATTATTAATAACATCAAGAACAACATGTCCAAACATGTATGATAAATAAAATGATTTTACCCAAAATGCTGCTTTAACATGGAATTTACAAAATAACGGGTAGTATAAATTTATAAGTGAACCATATATTATATCATAATTATGAATATGATTCTTTATTAATTCAATGACATTATTTTAATCATTATACATGATGTCCAGATATGTACGAAGCATATCAGGCTTAAGGTAAGGGGTAACTTTTCCAATCTCGTTTTTATCCGATATTGTTTATTCGTAAGTATTTACTTGGGTTATTGTTATCATCCATGCCCATGTTTTCTAAAAACATTTAATTATTATTTAATGTCCTTTTTCCCAATTTAGAAATTTAACCCATGTTATGAAAGGAATCTTACTTTTATTTAACATACGAGGAACTTTTGGACTTTTCCGACAAAAGTACGAGAGGATTGTTTTTTATTAAACTTATACAGCATGAACGTTTTTTTTATGATTTCATAACTCCATGTTTAAAAAAGCTTAATCTACAATATTTCATAAAAAATAATTTTCATTTAAAATTGTATGGTATTTTGTAAACAGAAAATGATTTTGAAGAATAAAGGATATTTTCCACAAGAATTCTATTCAAGTGTTTTATCAAAACCATTTTCCATTTAATAAGACATTATTTATTATTTGTATATTTCAAGTGTTATTTATCTATGATTTACATGATTTAACTTATCTTTTGATTAAATGATATCCATTTGTTTTATAAGGATTATGTAATAATCGAATGATGTTTATGAAACCCTTTTTATTCGTTAGGTTATTATGAATGATGTATGCTTATTTTGTGGAACACGAAAGAATGATTTCATATTGATATGGGTGAGACCTATATCTCCCTCAAATTCATTGGGTAATTATTTATATCTCATGATATTGACAAGGCTAGAATGGTAAGTTAATCTGTTTCAGTGTCATAGGACTAAAATGAGGAGTGAACTCGATTCAGAAATGGACTTTGTCCACTAAGATGGTCTGGGCAGCAATGCCTTGGCTAATATTGAAATCATATCATGTGATTAATGGGTTTTCACAATTAAATTTTTTTATTACCAAGATATTTTATCATGATTAATATTCCGTTATGATATATGCCTTACGTACTGCCATGATTTACTTCACAACTCAGGATTTTGATGTGTAAAATTTATGTTCATGTTTTGATGTTAAAATGTATATAGTCTATTTTATTTTCTCCATGATTACCCTAACTTAGAAATTTAGCTCACCCTTTATATGTTTTCTTTTCCCCATGATATAAAAAAGGTTTTAGGTAAGAAACCAAAAGGGGACGATTTTATGGGAGATGTTGAAGATCTTTCACCACGATTAGAAGATTATGTTACGAGTTTCCAAAGACACTAAACTATTACGGTCCTTGTGGGTTTGATCTAATTAGGTATTAAGTATTGAAAAAAATTAATGTAATTCCCATGTACGTCAAGCTTTGGGTCCCTATAGTTGGTATTAGAGGAATGTTTTAGTTATCCTTTGGAAACTAGGATGCAAAAACATTACTGAAATCACTAGAGATATTTCTATGGTATGTGTTGGGATATCCCTATGGATAAGTATACGTATAGGTTATAGTCCTAGAATTACGGTAACGATCATAGAATTTGACCTAAGATGTTAGATATTGATGGTACACCCCCTTTGTTATGTTGTTTAACCAAGCATGATTTTTTCCTCTCACGCTATTCTTTTTGGGTTTTAGAAAATGGCTAGAAACAGGAAGATTCATGAAAATGGAGGATATGATCGATAATGGAATATTATTCTTCATGAGAATCCAAATAAAATTGGATATGTATGTCCACATATTGTTATTATGCCTAATCAGCAATCTCATAATATGATCAATAATCTCAACTTTGGAAAGTTTCCCAACTCAGCTAATAAGAGAATGATGGAGTTTCATTATGATCATAGAGGAAAGAATGTTCAATTTCAATCATGTAAATAATCTGGGAAAACGAATCATGGATAATGTTCCAAAGGAACTGGAAGAGGCTTTGGTGCGGAAAAGAAGGACAGAAACCGAGTAAGTGCAAATGAAAAGGGTCAGTTAACACCATGGAGAAGGATAATTGTATTGCTATGACATTAACAATGATTAGATGTTTTAAATGAGGAATGTATGGGCATTTTGCAAACCAATTCCCTAAGGGAAAATCTCATGAAGAGAATCAGCATGGTCATATGGGTAGTATTTATGTGGATGATGATGATGAGACTACAAATTATATATGAGATGAAATAAGTGTTGATGCTTGTTCAATGGTTTAAGAAGGTAGTGGAATGACTTATGTTTATCAAGATTTATGTTTTATAGGTAATGGTACTATGGAATAAAGACACATCTATGTATTGTTACACTATTTTTTCCTAATGTATTTAAAAGTATATGTCCAATGGTACCGGTCACCATGAAAGGTTAATTCATATATTTTTGGAAAGTAGATGATATGCACATAATGAAGGGATATAGGGATAATGAGAAGTTTTATAGTATTGATGATATCAATGCTGATATATGGAAAATTTGATGTCATGGATTAGGTATATAGAATCTTTGGGATTTTGGTATTTGAAAAGGGTTAACTTTTGACACCATTCATGTTTTCAATATGGTTCAATGGGTATTATTTTTTCAAGATAATACCTGATTAAGGTATTCACATGTTTGGAATGTGACCAGAAAGATATATCTTATATGGGGGATAAATGATGGTATTCAAATGCTTGGTTGATGACATTTCTATTAATAATTTTCTTTATACAATAAGATTGGATAGAAGTACTTTCGATAATATTAATGTATTGATTGGATTTTTTGGACATCAGATAGAATTGTTAAAGGATAGAACTTTTTTCGATTCTATTTCTGGAATGTTATTGTCACAACCCGTCCCAGTGGGGCCCGATCCGGAACTCCCCAAGCCCGCCTCCAATAGTCCAGGGGCTGGTGACTAGCACCGAGTAGGGATGATACTAACATGGGAGGAATTTCCTATAAACTTATACACATGCACACACATCTCAATGACCACAAGGCTGAAACGTAAAAAATACAAAAAAAGGAAATTCATGCCTATAATAAAAATCTCAACAAACAGAGTATAATAAAATAGTAAAGTACAGAAAGTGTAAAACCCTGGGGAAAAATTACAAGCCCACCAAAAGAAAGTCTGTAACAAAGTCCAACCTATAAGGAAAGGTACTAGGACTATAATCTATAGTCATAGGAACACACCTCATCCTACCTAATCTCACTGAGCACCGTTCGGTCCTGGTCCACCTAGAATCCTATCAACGGCTCGCTCATCTGCACAAGACACGACACATGTGGGCAAAGCCCGTGTAGGGGTGAGTATAACAATACCCAGTAGGGATCCCTGAAACCACAAAGTAAATTCAACAAGGGAAACACCACAAAGGCAATATATAATCAGTGTTACACATTATATTTCTACGGAATATATAACAGGAATATCCAGATATACTCATGCATGATTGAATATCGTGAATACCACCACTAAGATCCTGCTCGAAGATTTCACTAAGCATGTAACAAGGAGAACACACACCTTGGTATGAGGATAGAGATATGTTATGTACTCAATCCGAGAGGACACACTCCACAAGTACCTTGAGAACATGATGCTCAGATGAGGATCACAACCAAGTCATGGGGTGATTCCGACAACTCAGTCTGAGCTAATCCGCTTAGAAGAGGATCGGTGTCTGGGTAATGTTGGTCACGTCGATACCAAGAACTCTACCTAGGGTTCCAGGACTGAATAAAGGATCATGCTCTAAGTCTCATAGAGGGGATTCCAAAAAATCTATTCAGGAAGTTCTACTGAAGGGATCATACTCATGTGTAAAGGAAATGATACGAGAACCTTCAGGGAAATGACCGTGGCTACAAACCCTAAGAAAACTAGTTCAAGTCATAGAAGACAAGTGGCACAAGTAATTTAAGGCAGGTTACACGACATGTAGTATGGTTACACGTCATGTTCCTTGATCCCAGTTACAGCATGTCTAAACGGTCATTTTCATTCGTTCAAGCCGTGTAAAACCAAATTACACAGCATGTAGAAAAAGTACATGCCGTGTTCCTTGACCCCGGGTACGGCCCGTGTAACCAGCCCATGTCATTCGTCTTGTCGGATAGGGAGAAACTACACATCATGTATAAGAATCACACGCCATGTCCAAGCACCTGGGGCTCACTCCCTGTACGCTGGACATGTGCCCATACACGGTCTCTGCCCATGTCCATGTCGCCTGCCCGTGTACCAGTACACGAGGTATCCCATGTATCTGGCCGGGTCTGGCTGGGGAGGGGTATACAAGGCATGTACTTGGCAGTGTACCCTACCCATGTCTGTGTACTCCCGAAGTACACGCCATGTAATCCTTCCAATGAACACATGCTGTGTGCCCCATAATACACAGTGTGTAGTCGGGAAATTTCCAGAATCGATGTATTCCTCTGCGCACCTTGTCCAAATCTTTGGATCTTGATCCAACCATCCGATCATCATGAAAATCCGGATTTGGGGTCATCCTGCCCCTACGAAACCGATTCGGTTGGTTTCAAGCTTCTGATCTCCCTTGATGGCGCGTCCTAATCTGCCCGCATGAAAACTCTCGAAGAACGGGAATTTCCCAACCACATCAATTTCTCCACCACCATCAATGTTGCACCCCCAGTAGGTCGTCTCGATGTTGGATCTTTGATTTCAGATCATTGAGCCAAAAAATGAATATTTAATGATCGATTTACTCTATGAACGTGTAGAATGCACATGAAGAATGTATAGGAATCGACAGAGAAAAACACAACAATCGAGAGGGAGGAACCTCGATCGATATTTCTGTCGATCGTGGTTCGTCACCGTTAGATGGTTGAATAAAAATGAAATTAATTTCAAGAATCAAATCCCTATGATTCCCACAAAATCCCATCCCACAGGAACGATCGATCCACGGGATAATATTTTCGTGTATTAGTCTGCGTTCGTCATGGAAATAAAAAATGAGGAAGAAATCAAAATTTAAACATCCTACCTGGATTCTGCGGTGTTCGTTGGTGATGATCTGGTCATCGCGTCGTCGTCGCCGGTGAAAATTATTATGAACGTCGTCGCCACGTCAGGTGGTCTTCCGAGCTCTCCAGAGGAAATCAGTGTTAGGGGGATTGCAACCCTGACCCTCCCTATGAAATCTCTATTTAAAAGAATAAAATATTTCATTTTAACAAGCATTTAAATAAAATATTTTATTACGGTTACGTCCAAAAACCAGATTTCACTACCAACCTACGACGGCCGATGTTAGGCCTCTCCAAAGGTAAAAAAACTATTATGAATGCAAAGGTTCCCTCAAATTTCTGATCCTAGAACCCATTTGGTTATTATTCCACTTTTTCAGGAAAGCTGCATGCACGCGTAATTTAATTATTAAATTTAATTCAAACAATTGTTATGGGCTCACCGGGCCTCGGAACTACACGCCGTATCAGAGCCTAGTCTCAAATTAATTCCCATATAATACTAAAATAATACATTGAAAAATCCTAGACATTACATAACACCCACCTTAGGGCTTTTATGTCCCCACAATGCCAATATAAGGGTTACTAAAAAAGATGTGGGTACTGCCCACGAATCCGTGCCTCCCTCTCCCACGTTCTCTGCTGGAGATTCTCGTCTGCCATCAGACACACACTAAGGGAATAGGTCGTCCATGAATGATATTCTCATGTTGATCCTCGATCTCATATGGGTACTCTGCAATGGTCTCCCCATCATCGATGTCCAGCTCGTCCCAATCGATAACGTGTGATGGATCATTCACGTACCTCCGTAGCTGTGACACATGGAAGATGGTGTGTACCCGGTCCATCTAAGGAGGTAGACCAAAGGGATACGCCACCTCGAAAACTCTACACAGAATCTTAAAAGGGCCAACGAACCTTGGAGATAGCTTCCCACCTCGGCCAAATCTTCGCAATCCCTGTCGAGGTGAGACCCGAAGAAACATGGTCTCCCTCTTCAAACTCCAAGGGCCTCCACCTCCTATCGGCATATGATTTATGCCGACTCTTTGCAGTCTTCATCTACTCCTAGATGACCTGAACCTTCTCTGCAGTATCTCTCACCATATCTGGGCCCATGATTGTTGGCTCTCGTCGGTCAGTCCAGCAAAGTGGTGATCTGCAAGGTTGTCCGTAAAGATCCTCGAATGGTGCCATTCCAATAGTGGAATGATAACTGTTGTTATTAGAAAATTTCTCTAGTGGTAGGTGATCCTCCAATCTATGACCGAAGTCAAGAATTCAATCATGAATCATATCCTCTAGGACCTGGATGGTCCGCTCTGTCGGACCATCAGTCAGGGGATGATATGTTGTGCTTAAGTGTTACTGAGTCCCAAAATCTTCTTGCAATCCCTTCCACAATCGGGATGTGAAACGAGCATCACGATCTGAAACTATCGTGGATGGAACTCCATGAAGTCGAAGTATCTCCTACATGTAGAGACGTCCCAGGCTCTTTACTGAACTCTGCTCCTGTATGGCTAGGAATTGGGCCGACTTGGTGAGTCTATCAACGATCACTCAGATGGCGTCGTGTCCCCTAGACGTTCGTGGTAAACCCATCACGAAGTCCATTGATATTACGTCCCACTTCCACTATGGAACCTCAAGGGTCAGATTCAAACCTATTGGCACTTGGTGTTGAGCCTTTACTTTCTGACAAGTAAGGCACTGAGAAAAAAACTCTGCCACACTCTTCTTCATTTCTCACCACCAGAACTGACGTCGGTGGTCCTGATACATCTTTTCCAAGCCTGGATTCACCTCCAAATAAGATGTATGGAAGTCCCGTAAAATTTCCTCTAATAACGTCACTTGTACAGCCGTATTCCCTCTGAAAAGAAAAATGTTCTTCCCACATTCTGAATTTCCATCAGCAGCAATGGCTAAGGATACCTAAGCACGTAGAGACTCATAGCTATCATCCTCAAGTTGTGCTTCCATATGTTATTGTATGAGTGCAGGGGTAACAACCATCGACTGATGGTAAGATACCTCATCCCCATCCATGAAGGATAACTGTAACGAGGCCAACTTCCCCGTCGCCTCATCCAGCAACTGTGAACTGTATTTTCTACTGAGAGCATCTGCCAAAACATTCCCCTTCCCAGGTGTGTAAACGATCTCAAAGTCGTAATCCTGGAGGAACTCATTCCATCTTCATTGCTTCAAATTCATATCCTTCTGAGAAATGATATATCCGAGACTCTTGTGATCCTAGTATTTGGTAATCCACTCGCCCATCAGGTAGTGACACCACACCTTCAACGCGAAGTCTACTAATGCCAACTCAAGATCATGGGTCGCATAGTTCTGCTCATGTTGCCTCAACTAACGTGAGGCATAGGAAATCACTGTTTGCCTCTCTATCAAGACACAACCAATCCCAGTTCCTGGTGCGTTGCAGAACACTATGTACTTGACACCCTCCTCTGATAATTTCATGATCGGGGCGCTCGTCAAACTCTGTCTCAACTGCAGGAAAGCCTGCTGGAATCACTCGGTCTACACAAAAGGCATCCCCTTTTGGTTCAAAACCGTCATGGGTGTTGTAATCCTAGGGAAATCAAGGATGAAGCTTCAATAGTAGCCTGCAAGCCCATGGAAACTCCGCACCTCCGTCACACTCCAGGGTGGATCCCATGCTAGCACTGCCTCCACCTTGGCCTTGTCCACTGCTACCCCATCTGCTATGATAATGTTTCCCAGAAAGTGGACCTCATGTAACCATAACTGACACTTCAAGAGTTTCCCATACAACTAGGGCTCTGGTAGTGTGTCCATAAGCATCCGTAGGTGTCTTGCGTGCTCATCCTCAAACGTATAGTACACAAGGATATCATCATGAAGACCACTACTAACCGCTATTGATAAGGCTGAATTATCCGGTTCATTAGTCCCATGAACACTTCCGGTGTGTTTGTTAAGCTGAACGGAATCACAATGTACTACTAGTGACCGTTGCGACATCAAAAAGTTGTCTTCTGTATATCCTCATCCCGTACTCGCAACTGGTGATTGCCTGATCATAGATCAACCATCTAGAACCATTGTGCCCATCTCAACTGGTCGAAGTGGTCATCGATCCTCGGTAGTGGATATCGGTTCTTCACGGTCACCTGATTCATGTGCTAGTAATCCACATATAGCCTAAAGCTCTCCTTTTCCTTCATGGAAAATAGAAGAATGGCTACCCAGGGTGAAACACTGGGTCTCACAAAGCCCTTCTTCTGCAAGTTGTCGAACTACACCCTCATCTCACGAATCGCTGTAGGAGCCATCTGATATGATGATTCTGATATCGGTGTCATCCACAGTTGCAACTCAATGCAGAAATCTATCTCCTAGTGGGGAGGTAGCCCAGGGACATCCTCCGGAAAGATGTCATCATACTCATCCACAACTGCTGGAAACTGTAAACCCGTAACATATGCTTCGCCAAGGGCTAGGCTAGCCTACTGATGTGAAATCGGTTGTTCCCTCCTATGAACAAGTCTATCATGCCCTTCCTTTGTCTCTCTTTCATGATAAAAGTGAACCTCATTCCATCACTACGAGCACACTGGACCCTTCATCTAAAATACTCGATCTGCGCATGAACTGTGGATAGAAAATCCATACCATGAATGACATAGTAAGGCCTCGACGGTACCACCAAGAGGTTCCAACCGAAACGCTCACCTCCAAGGGTCAGGTCACACTGTCTCTAGAGGTGTGTGATCTCTGAATCTTCCCCAGTCAGTGTTTCTAAGCATAAGGGTTGAGTCAACAGCTCAACCGGAATCTCAAGGCCTCGAACAAGATAAGAAGAAAGAAAGGAATGACTAGCACCTGTGTCTATCAGTATGGTAGCCAAAGTAGAAAATACACAGATAGTACCTCTAATAATTCTGGGAGTACCTGGGTCATAAGCCTCTGTCTCCTGTAACTGTCCCTGCCTCTATCCACCAGCTCCCTATGCCTGGGATGGAACTCCTGGGGTGGTGGTGGCAAATGGTCAAAATGCCAACCACCTCCAGCTGCTCTCCCAGCTCCCCTACCACGTCCGCCACCCCGCGGATCTATCTGCTTCACACATTGCCTCTGTCTCGGTGGTTCATCCACTTCTCCCATGTCAGTAGTACGGCGGGTCAGACAATCTTGAGTGGTATGTCCCCTTCCCTCACATGTGTAGCATCGCCTCTCCCATGGTTGGATGGATGGGCCATGAGAACCCTGTACGGCAGATCCCCTGTCCTGGGATCTCCTCTGGAAATGTCTCCCGTGCTTGGGTCCCTGATGTCGACTCCCTGATACCGAGGTCTCTGCTCCAGCACGCCATCTACTAACAACTGCTAGCTGTCTCTACTCTTCCAAGATGTTCTCGACCACCAAATACCGCTCGATCACCCCATCTTATGTAGGAATTCTCACAGTAATGATTCTAGCTCATATATCTCTTTGCAAGCCCCTCACAAAATTTTGAGCTCTAAAGTTTTGATCTCTGACCATATCCATCGAGTACCACGAGAGGTCAGTAAACCTTAACGAATAGTTAGCCACCATCATGGTTCCCTGCTGAAGCTAAAGAATCTCTTGTATGCGTACTTCTCTCTAGGTCACCGGGGATTCCTCATCTCTGAAGAGATGTTGAAACTCTAACCATGCATGTGACGCCTCGTCATGAGTCTGGATGACCAAACTCCACCATCGTCATGTTGAGCCCTACAGAAGGATCACTACTAGGATCACCATCTGGTCAGCCAGTGTCCTTAACAGACAGAAGACTCTAGCCACTGCCTCAAGCCAGTCCTTTACTGCTTGAGGGTCAGTCTCACCTCGAAACCTGAGGCGTATCTGTCTCTGAAACTCATGGAGTGTGCTCAGCCTCTGCTCCTCCTCCACTGGTACAGTTGGAACTAAAAACTGCTCCATCGGTGGCAGGATAACTAGCACACCACCCGATGGTATAACTTGGGGATCTGGTCCCTGTATCGAGGCTTCATCACTGAGGGGTCATCCTCGTGATTGAGATGATGGATCCTAGCGGGTGCGCATCGCAGGGGCATCAAGTTTAAGAAACAAGATGTATCTCAGTTAGTGAGTATATCTGGAGAGCTGACTCAAAAAGGACATGGAAACCACAACCCATTCTTATATGATGCATGTACTATTATTTTTTCCCTACAACTAGTGAACTCATGTGTAGAGTCGAAAAAAAAGTTATCAGAGTCCTAGTGTATGGATATGTCGGCTGCCCGCACCATCACTGGGGTCCCTGGCACGGAATCCAAACTCGAAACACTCAACACTGTTGCCCCAAACCAACTCACTTGCTCTCAGTCCTAAGGTAGAACTGACAACCTCTGATTCCACTCTGTCATAACCTATACCAGTGGGGCCCAAGCCGCAACTCCACAAGCTCGCCTCCAATAGACCAGGGGATAGTGTCTAGCACCGAGTAGGCATGCTACTTTCATGTGAGGCATTGACTATAAACCTGTACACACACACACATCTCCAAGCCCACAAGGATGAGATGTAAAAACCTCAAAACAAATGGAAATGCATGCATACACTAAAAATATCAACAAACAGAGTATGATAGGAAGGTAAAGTACAACATGTGTAAAACCATGGGCCAAAAGTACAAGACCACCAAATGAATGTCTATAAAAAAGTCCAACCTGTAAGGAAAGGTACTACGACTACAATCTGTAGCCATCAGAACACACCTTGGCCCGCCTGATCTGACTGAGCACCGTCCAGTCCTGGTCCACCAAGAATACTGTCATATGCTCGCTCATCTGCACAAGTCATGACACCTGTGGGCATAGACTGTGCAGGGTTGAGTATAACAATACCCAGTAGGACACCCCGAAACAACAAAGGAAATACAACAAATGAAATTCCACAAAGGAAAGATACAATCAGCTCTACACAGTATATGTCTACCAAACATATAACAAGAATATACAGATATACTCATGCATGATCGACTATCGCGAATGCCACCACTAAGATCAAGCTAGAAGATTTCACTATGCACATAACAAAGAGAACAAACTACTTGGTCTGAGGAGAGAGAGACACGAAGTACTTGTTCCGGGAGGACACACTCCACAAGTACCTTGAGAACATGAAGCTTAGATGAGGAACACAACCAAGTCATGTGGTGATTCTGACAACTCAGTCTGATATAATCCACTAAGTAGATGATCGGCGCCCACGTAAAATTGGTCACGTCGATACCAAGAACTCTACCTAGGGTTCTAGGAATGAATAGAGGATCTGGATCTAAGTCTCATAGAGGGGATTCCAACAACTCTATTCAGGAAGATCTGCTGAAGGGATTATACTCATTTGTAAAGGAAATGATACCAGAACCTTCAGGGAAAGGACCAAGGGTACAAACCCTATGAAAACTAGTCCAAATCACTGAAGACAAGTGGCTCAAGTTTTTTAAGATAGGTTACACGATGTGTAGTATGGTTACACGCCGTGATCCATGACCCCGGGTACTTCCCGTGTAAACGGCCCGTGTCATTTGTTCAAGTCGTGTAAAACCAAACTACATGGTGTGTAGAAAAAGTATATGTTGTGTTCCTTGACCCCGGGTACTTCCCGTGTAGCCGGCTTGTGTCATTCAGTTTGTTAGATCGAGAGAAAATACACGGTGTGTAGAAGAATCACACGCCATGTCCGAGCACCTAGGGCTCGCTCTGTGTATGCTGGCCATGTGCTCGTACACGGTCTATGCCCGTGTCTGTGTCACATGCCCATGTACCAGTACACGGGTATCCCATGTATCTGGTTGGGTCTGGTCAGGGAGGGGTACACATGGCGTGTCCTTGGCCGTTTACCCTGCCCCTTTCAGTTTACTCCCAAAGTACACGACATGTAAACCTGCTGACAATCACACACCGTATGCCCCATACTAAACAGTGTGTAGTCCGAAAATTTCCAGAATCGTTGTCTTCCTCCGCTCGCCTCAGCCAAATCTCGGGTTCTTGATCCAACTGTCTGATCATCATGAAACTCAGGATTTGGGGTAGTCCCACCCCTACGAAACCGATTCCATCAGTTTCGGGCTTCTGATCGGCCTTGATGGTGCGTCCCGATCCACCCATATGAAAACACTAGAAGCACATAATTTTCTGAACCACATCGATTTGTCCACCGTTGTCGCCTTTGCACATCTTCTAGGGAATCTTGATGTTGGATCATTCATTTCAGCTCATTGCGCAAACAAACAACTGTGCAATGATTGATTTCCAACAAGAACGCGTAGAACTCACACGACGTATGTGTAGGAATCAGGAGGTAAAAATAAAACAATCATGAGGGACGAATCCTGATTGATGTTCAAGTTGATCATGGTTTGTCAGAATTAGATGGTTGAATGAAAACCAAATAAATTTCAAGAATCAAATCCCCATGATTCCTACAAAATCCCATTTCATAAGAATGGTTGATCTGCGGGCTAATCTGTTCGTGGATTTGTCCGTGTTCATCGTGGAAGTCAAAAACGTGGAAGAAATCACAATTTTAACATCCTACATGGATTCCGCGGAGTTCGTTGGTGATGATCTAGTCTCAGCGTCGTTGTCGTCGGTGAAAATCATCAAGAACGTTGCTGCCACATCGAGAGGTCTTCTCCAGAGCTCTCTAGAGTAAATCAAAGTTATGGTGATTGTAACCCTGATCCTCCCTGTGAAATATCTTTTTAAAAGAATAAAAGATTCCATTTCAACATGGTTTTAAATAAAATATTTTTTTACGGTTCCCTACCGACTTGTGCCAGCAGTAGTTAGGCCTCACATAAGGAAAAGACGTTGTTCTGAATGCAATGGTGCCCTCATATTTCTAATCTGAGCACCCATTCGGGAGTTATTCCACTTTTTCAGGAAAACTGCATGCAGGTGTAATTTAGTTACTAAATTAAATTTAATCATTTATTTCGGGCTCACCGGGCCTCGGAAATGCACGTCGTCTCAGCGCATAGTCTCGAATTAATTCCCATATAATATTAAAATAATACATGATAAAATCCAGGACGTTATACTTATAATAATGTATTTTTAGAAAACGGGCATCCTGCAGGACGGGTGACAACCCGTCACGTTGGACAAGGCTATGGGAATCGAACCCACAACCGAAGTGAAACAAGCCTTTATCGCCTACCAATGGCCTACAGGAAGTCACTCGTAAGTAGAAAATATTATTATTTTATTAAGAAGGATGATATATGAAGTATAAGTCAATTTTGGAACCATATCTTATTAATATCACCATAGATAGTCTTATGTATATGACTTTTTCTAACCCTATTTTTGAGACAGATTGAATGACCTATCATTCCATCACATGATCTGCTAACACTTTGCGAAAGACAAATTAAACTTCATTTCATTAAGAGATGGAGAGGAAATTGTTCGAGGAATGAGCAATGTTTAGATTCTACCAAAATCAAGTAAGTATTTCTTTTAATTCAAAAATTATTCAACATTAGGGAAATGATCTTGAAAACGAAAATTTTTGTCCTAGTGCTCTCATATCTGATGAATCTAGTGGTACCTTAGTTCATCAAAATTTTATGGCTTAGTGACTGTTGGATTTTAAATATCCATGTTCTCTACCACTCTCCATCAAAACATGACGGTTAGATTTCTCTTCCATATCCATATTTTCACCTACAATCTCCTATGTGGTAACCCAAGTGATGAGTTACATTGGGTATCCATTTTGTTTCTAACATTCATTAACAAAAGAATGTTTTGGTATTCCTTTTTATGAATTGGGTTTCTATGAAACAAACTTTCAAGTAGTAAACCATTTATAACTCCGAGGAATTTTGAGGGAGAAATTCATTTTAAGGGTGGTAGAATGTAACAACCCAAGATTTTAAGAGAATTATTCTTTTTAATTTCATTGATGTCTTTTGTTGTATGCTACAACAAAATTAGCTTGTACTATACAAAATATCGTATTATCTTGCAGTATACATAAAACTATTCTTCACTCGTGTTACACAGAATTTCATGTTCATTTTGTTGAAATTATTCTACGCATCATTAAGTATAGAATTTGTTTAATTCATAAATGAAATAAGTTTTGATTATGATATATGCAACACCAAACAAAGATTTCACTACACGCAGCCCTAACTTAGCTTGCATTACACGCAATCAGGACCTTCCTCGATAGCGTGTGTAGTACGCTATACCAAGTTTCACTAAAGGAGATATTATTATAATATTTTATGAAGTAACCGTTAAGAATAGTATTACCAACTTTTTGAAATTTTATAAATTTTATCATTCAAAATGGACTTCATTTTTGATTTAGGAATATCCAAATTACCTTATGGTGAATTTCGGTAATTTTCTGAAAACATTCAATTTTTGATGAAGAGTGAAAACACTGGGTTACAATTTAAAAACTGACTTTTTTTAAAACAATTATTTTTTTATTTAAATTTATTTTATGTCAAAATTGATACATAATATCTATATAATTTCAATTTAATCCATTCGAGTTATTTTTTAATAATTTTATATATATAAAAAATTTATTGAACTTTTCACCTTCTTTTACCCACCTCCTCAGAAAATTTGAAAATTTACATGAAACATAATTTTACCGCTTTTGTGAGTGGAATTTCGAAAATCTGAGAGACACATTTAATATCAAGGAGTAAAATGTGGTTCAATAAGATAAGAATATTTTTTTGTGAATAGTAATTTTTAACTTTTTTTTACCACGGTTAAATTGTAATAGGGTAATTAAGGGTAAAAATGATATTATTATTTCCATAATAGAAGTCATTATTCTATTGGATAAGTTTATTTCTACCTCTAACAACCTTAGGAATAAAATATGACCATTTCGGTCCACTTGGATTAGATTAGGACATTTATTATTAATTTATTTAAAGAAGGGTTAAAATAGATAAAATCAATGTTTAATATCAAAATCATTTTAATATAGGGTTATACATAAGATAAAGTAATCTATAAATATTCAATAGAAATATAAAAATATTTCCTACATAACGGTATTTTATTTATAATTTTTAAAAATTAAATAGTTTAATTTATTAATTATACAATGATGATGCAGTAATTACATTTTTAATGAAATATTAACATAATTGATGTTTAAAATACCCAAATAAATGTAATTTGAGACTTTTTATGAATTCCACTAATTTTATAAGTTAATATGACATGTGTCTATAAATTAAATTATATTTTTTTAGAACTAATGATGTTGTTATGATTTTCAAAAATATTAATTACCAAATAGTGTCAAAATTGACATAAAATAATTTTTAAAAAAACATATTATATTATTATTTGTTATAATAATCCTAAAAATATATGGATCGTCCAAATGGCTTAGATAAGGTTATATATATTAATAATGAACCACTTAGGGTTCGTTTGGCTTGTTATAGTATGTTTATTAACCATATGGTGTAAGAAAACAAAAAGACACGGTAAAAGATAAATTATTTAACTTAGAGTTAAATCTAAATAATAAAGATAAAATACTAATTTAACTTGTCTAAAACCTATTGGTTGAAATTATTTAGACCCATAACCACATTATATTCAAAATAAATCAATCTGGAGCTATTATAAACCTAATATGACTTCATTATAAAATAATATTTTATGTTTTTCCACAGGTGCCCCTCTCCTCCCTTATAAAAAGGGCACCCCTTCCCCCTTATATTAACACCCTTTTGAGCCTTGAAGCTCAGCCAAAACTTGCCCATTTAACATCTCATAATCCCTATAAAAAATATAGAGGTTATGCTCTCATTAAAATTCCATCTATAGTTCACTATGATGAAACTTAAAAGAGGTGTGTCGAAGAAGAGGTAATCTCTTCTCCCGATTCCTTCAAGTTTCTTTCTTCTTCAACTTCTTATTATTTATTTGTTTCATCATAAATTAATAACATAAGTATCACTCATATACGGATATGTTATTATAAATATGAAACACCCTTATTTCTCCTTTTATACGTCCTACGATAAACAAAATCACCGCGCATGCATACGTACGGAATACCGTCTCCATGCCGTGGTGTAATCTGTTTTTCAACTACCACCTTACATGGATGGGTATAATTGTGTAAATAATAAATATATATAGTTATTATAACATCATACTGATTCTGAGATATTATATCATCCAATACAATTCAATTCAATAATTATGGGAACGATATCATCGCTCGTGCGTATGTACGAATTACTATCTACAGGACGCGATGAGATTCATTTTCAATGTTAACCACTCAAGAATGATTAAAAAGTATATATAATGAATAATAATGAAATATATGACATGATAAAGATACTATATTTATGTATATATATATATATATGTCATCTACTTACTTCCATTCATGTCAATAAGGAATGGAAAACAACGTTCATGCATAAGTACGACCTACCGTCTCCATGAATGACGTATTTCATTTCATTTATCTATCTAATATATATATATATATAATGAATATATATATGTTATATAAATCATTATTTACATTCTAGAATTATTTAAATCAATATATAAGTAGTAATAATATCAAGAACAACAACTCCAAACACGTACGATAAATAAAACGATTTTACCCAAAACACAGCTTTAATAAGGAATTTACAAAAGAACAGGTAATATAATGTCATTAGTGAACCATATATGATATCATAATGAATAATATTATTCTGTAAAAAATGACATTATTTAAATCATTATACAGGAGTTTTGGATACGTACGAAGCATACCAGACTTAAGGTATGGGATAACTTTTCGAATCTTGTTTTTATCTGAGATTGTTTATTCGTTGGTATTTACTGGGGTTATTGTTATCATCCATTCCCATGTTTTATAAAAATGTTTTCATGTATTTTTAATGTCATTTTTACCCAATTTTGAAATATATCACATGTTATGAAAGGAATCTTATTTTTTTTACCACATGATGAACTTTTTGACTTTTCTGACAAAAGTATGAGGAGAATGTTTTTTAAACTTATACGGAATGAACAGTTTTTTTATGATTTCATAATTCCTTATTTTAAAGAATCTTACTCTATAATATTTCAGGACAAAATTATTTTCTTTTAAAATTTCAGGACATTTTTTGAAAAGAAAATGATTTTGAAGAAGAAAGGATATTTTCCTCAGGAATTCTTTTCAAGTGTTTTTTCAAACCCATTTTCCATTTAAGATGGAATTATTTCATAAGTGTATGTTTCAAGTAAAACACATCTATGATTTACATGATTTCACATCTCTTATGATGAAATTATATCCATTTGTTTTATATGGATTATGTTATTATGGAATGATGTTTATGAAACCCATTTTATTTGTTGGGTTATTATGAATGATGTATATTTATTATGTGGAACACTACAGAATGATTTAATTATGGGATGGGTGGGACCTATATCTCCCTCCAATTAATTGGGTAACGATTTATATCTCATGAGATAGACGTGGATGAATGGTAAGTTAATTCGGTTTAGTGTTATAGTACTGAAATGAGGAGTGAACTCGATTTAGAAAGGGACATTGTCCACTAATATGGTCTTGGCACCAATGACTTCGATACTATTGAAATCATATCATGTGATCAATGGTTTTCCAAAATTAAATGTTTTATACCCATTCTATTTTATCATGATTAATGTTCCTTTATGATCTATTCCATATGTTCTAACAATATTTATTTCACAACTCATGATTTTGATGTGTAAAATCTTTGCTCATGTTCTGAAGTTCAAATGTATATGGTTTGTTTTATTTTCTCCATGACTACCCTTACTGAGCATTTGAGCTCACCCTTTATATGTTTTCATTTCCCCATGATATAAAGAAATTTTTTAGGCAATAAAACCTATAGAGAAGATCATTATGGGAGATGTTGAAGATCAGTCACCGCAATTAGAAGATTATGTTCCGAGTTTCCAAAGACACTAAGCTATTACGGTCCTTGTGTGTTTGTTTTTGTTATGTATTAAGTATTCTAAAAAAGTAATGTAATGTCCATGTACGTCAAACATCGGGTCTCTACAAACATACACCATAAATCACAATCAATATCATTTTTAACACGATAATATAATTTTAATATCATTCCATTTCCATAAAACAATTTAAACCATTTTATCATTACAAATGAAATAAAACAAATTGAATAATAAATGTAACCCATACCATGGATGATAGAATCACCACATGAAATGCTTCATCGAAAACTAGTGGCATGCCCAACTTGGAAACATCATTGGAAGAAGATGAAATAAATAGATAGATTGATTACATGACATTAAGGGTAGGATACACATCCCATTTAATCATGAGATATTTAAATATATATGGGAAAAAGGAAGGATATTAATTTATGAGTTAGAATATATGGATGATCATAATTTATAGCACCAAAATATTCAATTTTCTATATATTAGGGATCTCATTAATCTCCATCCAGAAAGACTCATTTTTATACGTAATAATTTTATGAAATCAATGATATAATTATCATTGATGAATCAGAATATGAATTCTCCTTGTTCATGATACCGGATGATCCATATGGAATTTTGACACAACTATTGGAAAACCCCATCATGATGAATCCATGTATCTGAATGACTGGTGTATCCAAAATCACTAAATAACCATTTCACATATCGAATTTATCACATAATATATTCATGTATCTGATCAGTTGAGTAAATTATTTATCAAAGAGAATATCAATGAATACAATTTATTAGTAATTTATTTCCCATGATGTAGATTGACATAACTAATTTGACCTAGAGTCCAAATCATGATGAAAATATTGTGACGAATCATATTTATATATCTAATCACTCACATAGCCTATTAATATAGATGTTTAGAGGAACAAGAAATTCATGTAATCTATAAATACACATAGCTGATTCAAATAATTGATAACTTTTGAAATAGATTTTTATAGATGGTGATTTCTTATATAGTTGATTTTATCATTTAGCTGATTTAACATTCCAAGAAAACAAAATCTGAAAACTATTTGGGGTTACTTTCAGGTGCTACCCCCAACCTCCAAACCACACCATTTGTATGATAAATAACTCTAGTTATCCCATAGATTCCTCAATCAATTTCTTTTTTATATATTAATAGTTTGCAATTTCTGATCAATCACATTAATTTAATTCAAATTTTTAAATTTAATAGATACTTTTTATCATATCATAATATAATTATGAAAAAATTATAATCTACCCCATATTAAAATAATTAAATAATTCTCATTAGATAAAGTTGAAGTCACTTTTTAATGAAATTACCCTTAAATTAATAGAATATAATTCTATTTATTCTAGAATAATGTATAAAATTAGTTTGAAAAATCATGACATCATTGTTTTCCATAGAAAAGACATATTCTGATACCAAATTCAAATTATTTATTGGGTATGTTCATTTATATTTCAATTATTATACTCCAATAAACTCAACAAATAGATACAAATATTCCAAAAAATAATTTTTATCCACCATTGATGTTACATATATTCATAACAATCTTAATAAACAAACATTAGATAAATATATAACTGATTAAATAGAAAATATGGATGGAATACTTGTGATAATATAACCAAAATTATGAAATTTTATAGATCATTGTATTTTATAATAACATGAAGTAAAAATATTTCGGAATCATGCCAAAACTATTCTACCCTTAAAGGAAATAACTCTAAAAATAATTAAATAATGGAAAATATTATATGGAAATTATCACTATAAATATCATTATGACTTCACCTATGAATAATGAACGGATACATATTTATTCCAATAAAGAAATTACATGAAGGAAGTATATTTTTTTCTATACTATTAGTGTTAATATATATTTAATCTTATACATTAATTTAATCACTATTAATTCCTCTTATTAAGGTAATCTAATTAGATATGGAAATAAGAACGAATTTATTATACTCTTTAGTGATATAATGCAGGTTAAGTGTTTCTTCCCAACTAAGAAACTTCATTTCATCCTGCTTCCACATTTTTAGGTCTCTTTATGATGAATAGTCTAACAGTTATACAAAATTCAATTACCTTAGAAAATACTGTTTCCTTTTATCCATTACTTTTTTATAATTCATTATTGAATTTTTCACTACACAAATCAGTGAAAAATATTTCTTATGTAATTTATTCATTTTATTATCAATATTCAATTCGAGACAAAATATGATGACCCATTACATTATTTTATAGTTATATTTGAAATATTTTTCAAATGAAATATCATATACACTTCACTAACATATTTTTTTTATCAATATATATACATGAATATCAAATTAATCTTCTTTATTATATTCCCCCAAACTAATAAATAATTTTAAGAACCAATTTTATCTAAATTCTTTCTCTATCATGATTAAATTGAAATTATTATTTATTAGAATATTGAAACAGTCCGGGCTTTTATGTTTAAATTCATAATATATTCATATTATCAGTATTGTGATATCCATTTAAAGATTCACCATGGGTTTGTACTGTTTAACATGTTCTTATTTAATAACCCTCAGGCTGGACTCACTATGATTGAGGGAAATATTTTTTGGGATTATAAATTTTAGATAAAATGAGATAAGCTTAATAGATATATAACACGAACCATAATTATGGAGTAAACTTTATATAATTTCCATTAAATTTATTATTACTTTCAAATAAATTTAC
Organism: Viscum album; assembly: GCA_963277665.1. NCBI lineage: Eukaryota > Viridiplantae > Streptophyta > Magnoliopsida > Santalales > Viscaceae > Viscum > Viscum album. The sequence goes on from OY728133.1 coordinate 1,957,467,118, forward strand.
AGTATATAGATTTTCCTTCATTTATTAACATTTTATCATTATTATATGATCCCTCTTGGCTTTTTCATTCTTCCACCCAAATAGAGGACTTGATTATCATATAATTACTTATATAATATGCCAAAAATAAATGGGATTATGTTAAAAAATTTCATTGATCATGTTTTATAAATCAATCAATTATATTATCTTTTCAACTTAATCTTAAGAAACATAGCAATGTGGTACTTTTTGTGTAATAAAGAATTCCTTTTTATATTATTTTGGTGAAACAGAAGATCATAATTTTTTTATCCCACTTTATTTATTTTGTGGGTTAATTAAAATTAATCCATACACATTTATCTGGATTTTCATTTTCCATCAGTAGTTCCAAATTAAATAATGTTAGTAGAAATAATATTTATTGGAAAATGGGTTAACTTTTCTATGTTATTATAGTATATATAAAATTAATATATTTCCATACCTCTGTTACTCTCGAATATGAAATTTTAATTAAATAATATTATAAAATTAATTAGGGAATTATCTATTATTTTTATTTTATTTAAATTTTTTAGCTTATTCCAATTCTATATTTTTCATGTTTACCTCTAATTAATGTGAATAAAAATTATTTTATTTTTACTCAACATCAAATTATATTAAAATTACATCACATTAATTCATAAATTTTGAAATTTCAATTTTATAAAATTATCTTCATTCATAGAAGTTATTTTCCAACAACATTTTATTTTATAAATATCTAACAATTATTTATTAAAGTCATCAATAATAGAATATTAAATTATTCCCAATCTATATATTTTTTAATAAAATGAATTAAAACTTCTATACCTCTCATCACATATAATTTTCTATTCTTTTTTATTAAGGGATGATATTAATTTTAATTGAATAGAATTCTGTATTTTCTATTTATCAGGTTGGATAATTTTTATCAATTTAAAAACATGAATTTCAATATTGTTTTAATTCAACTGGCTTAAAAAAGAAGAGGAATTTTTTTACTACATACGATTGATAAAAAAAGTAATTTGACATCAAGAAGAGGGAATGTTTTCATAAAATCGTTTATTTTTCTCTAAAAATCACATTGGGATTTAATATTACAAAACTCATAACATATTTCACATTATTCATCAAAATTATATTTATTTATTAAAAATTTTAATATATTAATGATTTTTTTTTAAAATATAGTTGTGTATGATCTTTCTTCATTATCAAGTGATTGATCTCTCTCATATTCTAGCATTTTATCATCACATTATTATTTAATGTTTTGGTTAAAACCCCCGTATAATCTATGATATTTAAGTAAAAAACTGCGTAAAATAATAAATTCAAATATTATTGATAAAAACTAACTAGGAATAATATATTAAATTATAAAAATAACCTATAATCTGATACAACTTCCCTTACCTAATAGGTTCATGAAATCACAATGTGATTGGAGATGTATTAGTGTGATCTATGTTTTAACAAATTTAACTCCCCTAAGTAATGTGATACACTACATAATTGGTGATGTATTGATTTTGTAAAAATTTACTAACACCAACACCACACAAACATTGTCTCAATTAAATAAAAGATCAATAAAAGATATTTTTAATTGTTTTTATGCAATTTGGGTTTTATTATCCTTATTTTGTTAGTGTAGAGTCTAAGACAAATGAATTTAACTATTATCATAAATGAATAATGATAGAGATGGTTTTATCCATTATCCTAGAAACTATTTCCCAAAATTTATTTAACTCATTACTGGTTCATTATATTATAATACTACAAATTTATAATTGTACTACCAAAATCCCATTTATGAATAATATATTCCAGAATATTCAGTACATAATATAATAATAAAACTAATCCTTCTTCCAAAATTTTAATTCATCGAATACAAATGAATGAATGACCATAGTGTAATCTATTTCTATATATTTCTCCGAAATTATGAATTATAAATAGATGATTCATCATGTAAAGGCTTCTTGAATTTTCCCTCAATAAAATAAATATATGAAACAATTACGTATGATTATAAATATTCAATTATTTGTGGTTATCTGAATTAACCCTATGATTATTTAGAATATGCGAGTTTGTTTGAATATATTCGTTTAATATTAATTTAATAAGAAATTATAATATATTTAATGATTTTTATAAAAAGAGGACAATGGTCCATAATCATTGTTTCTCCATCATCCTCAAAACAATTTATGTTCAAATGTTAGAAGTATCCTTTCATCATAATCTTTCATTAAAATGAAATTCTTGGAAATCTATATTGGTCTATAACTTCTTTCCCTACCTATCATGACATGTCCCCAGGGGCCCGTTCCGTGACTACCCAAATCCGGCCTTCCACAGGCCAGGGGTTGGCGACTAGCACTAAAGGTATATTTCCCTAAAACTGGAAAGGCATTGCCTTTATAACCTGAAGAAGCACACAACAGAGTAGAGAAGGAAGAAAAAAACTATGTAAAATTGTATACAAATGAGTGAAAAATGTAGAGAGTCCAGAATAAAATCCTAACAGGAATTTACAACAATAACAGAAAAACAGGTAAATAGAAGAAAGGTAAAACATTTGTTGGGTTGTCCTCCCGGATTCCTACATGAAGGGTATGTTCATATAGCCTATACATCACTCTATGTCCGTCCGTCTCCTCCATGTACCTTCACGCCATGTGGTCCACCTCTATTTACTGTCCAGTCCTGGTACATTTAGCCCAGGTCAGTGATGTCCATCATATGCACCAAACAAAACAAGGTGCTACCATAACTTGTGTAGGGGTGAGTATAACGATACTCATAAGGGACCCCGAGACCCTCAAGGTCTCACAAAATCAACAAGGATAACAAAAAACTTATGAAATCAATAGATATCCCCACTTAGGTATATTCCCATACATATACATATGTTATAAAGTAATCCATCTCAATCAAGAGGTAAACACAAAAGTTACTTACTCAGCTCAACCAGGATTACTATTCACATTATCGAAACCATTTCTACGAGAGAACTCCTGCTCAATAAAGTACCGTGGGCCTTCCATGACACCAAGTTGATTCCCACTAACCTTGGACTGTTGAGATACTCCTCATGTTGAGTAATGTGGGTCTGTTGCGTCACACAGAGGCGCTCCCCATTGTGGGTCTGTCGCGTCACACAAAGGCACTCCCCCTCATAGCCTACTGAGGAAATCCACCTTTAAAGTATCAAGGGTATGAAATGTTACAAAAAGGTTCTCCCCTTCATGGGTATTTCGCGACACCAAGGCACTCCCCAATGGGGCATTCGAGTAACATCGTGTCTAAACGGTCAGTAGTCGTCAGGTCTAAGCCAACTACTAGGTCTCTGCACTCTACTCGCTCGTCACCAGGAGGAGTCGCTCCACGAGCTATTGGTCAATACTCCAACTATCACGAAGCCCCATAATAAAGTATCTCAATCTTCTACCACGTCATAGGGGTCTCAATTAAATAGGCAACGTTTCAATCGGACGCCCTGTCTGTGTGTTATTAGCCTTTTATTCCCGGTGGCCCAGTTGGAATCGTGAACGATCCAACTTGACTGTAACTCAACTATACCCCAAACTCCAGTGTGGTATACTCAATGTGACCACCACACTCCAAGATTACCAGAACCAATGGTGGCTCATCAAATGGACATCTTCTGCCAAATATATGGGCAAAAGGAATTAAAAGGGTCAGCAGTGGGCCCAGTTCCCGTCTGACCCAGTCCGACCCTGTCTGGGATGAACTGGTCTGGGTCGACTTAGTGAGACCTATTGAGTCTAGCCTGGCCCATTGGGTGGGCCATCCTGTTAGGTTCGTCCCACCCTACTAGGCACAACACAGCTGGCCACTGGGGTGGTTCGGCCCAGGCTCAGGGCCGATTCATCCTAGAGCACCACGAGGGTGCAGCTCAGTGTCTCAACTCGGATGGTCGTGACAGGTTCGGCCAGCGCCGCGATGGGTGCGGCACGGGGCGCGTGGGCCGAGCAGGGAAATTTGTCCGATGGAGTTTTTCCAAGTGCACGTGAGGAGGCGAGGTAGGCCGATGGGCAAGCCGGTGGTACGCGGTAAGGTCGGCAGGCAGCCGGGTAGGGCGTTAGCGGACCGACAGGCCGCCGGGCACCGGGCGGGCCATTGGGCGGCTGGACAGGCTATGCGGCGTGGTCGGGTGGCGGCTGGGTAGGCAGGAGTGGCACGGTTCGGGCTGGTGCAGTCCGGTAGGGTTTTGGCCGGGGTGCACGGATGTCTGGTTGCGATAGGGAGCTAGATGTCACGGGCACGCCAACAAGAGGTGCAGTTCACGTGGGCCACGGGTAGCGCGTTCGTTGCCTTTGTCGTTTTGTCTCCTAATTGCATCTTCACCATGATGTAGATTATCATAAACAAGACCGATGGAGGGAGTCATGCCATTTTAGTGTGGCCCGCACCCTCCGTGGTTAGGGTGATAACAAGAGGCTCACATGTATGAAGCACAATAACCATAGATCTTCATTTTGAGATAAAGGAAGAACATGGGAATAAATCATATTAAAAAAACCCCCCTACCTTGATCCTTGTTCATCGACGAAGTCGCGGGGAAGAAGACGGTGTTGTATCCATTCATCGTGTCCGCCGAACACATCCAATCCCTATCTCGCATCGGTTGTGGAAGATTCTCCATGGCGGTAGGTTTCTGGAGAAGAAGTTTAATGAAGATAATTGTCGGTGTTCTTCATTGGAAGAACGTGTTCTTCTTTCTTAGTTGGAAGATGAGGTTATATGTTAGAGAATTCATTTTCTCGCATGCTCTCCTCTACCCAAAAAAGAAAACATGTTCCAAATAATAGATTTTAAAATCTAATAATTTGTTGGAATGATTTCAAAAACTTATCACTTGTTGGCACATTCAGATTAATGGGAGGATTTGAACCCATTAATAGTGTATGTTATCAAATTTAATGTATAGTAAGCTCAAGTGGCTCCTACACATTAAAGAGGGGGGGTTGAGAGGCTTTCCTCTCCTCTCATTTAATAGTGGTCGGGTGGTCCCCACCCCTATTATTCAATTATGGAGGTTATGTGGTCTCGGGTGGTCCCCACGACATTAATCCTCCCATTGGATGTTGAGTTTAGGGGGGGGGGGGCACCACGATAACATCTCATGTGAGGTTAAGGTGTGGTGGTTCCACCTCCAACATCCATGAGGAGGTTTTAACCAACAAATATAAATTAATCCACACACAATTTTTTTTTTAATTCATTCTCTATGAACCCAAAATCTATATTTTAATCTCAACCCACTTTCGTCAAGGTGATTGTCTTCTTTAGAGTGTATTGGTGCTGCAAGTTCAATGGTGTCCTCGTATTTCAATTCTGATCACCTGCTCAGAAGTTATAAAAACCCGCTCATACGTTTACTAAACGTACCTGAAAAAAACATCAGAAATTGATTCTGGACACACCGGGCCTCAGAATCTTGCATCGTCGGTTTTAATGGACTCATAAAATTCCCATGTATTTAAATAATATTTCCACGGAATTTTTGGGTCATTAAATTCTACCCACCTCAGGGATTTACATCCCCATTAGGTACAACTCTGTCTAAGGGAACATGTGGGGGTACTGAGCATGCATCTTAGCCTCCCGCACTAATGTGCTCTCCTGGAGGTTTTCATGCTGCCAACAAACATGCAACAGAGGTATCAACCATCCACATAGGACCCACTACTTTTGATCCTCAATATACACAATAACCTTCATGAAATTGACCCCATCATCGACATATAACTCTCCATGGTCAATGATGTGATAAGGGTCATGCACGTATCTCCTCAGTTGAGATACATGGAAGACGTCGTGCACCCTGTGCAACTGAGGTGGAAGATACAAGAGGTAAGCCACATCACCTACTCTGCTGAGGACCTGGAAAGGTCGATGAATCTCGGAGATAACTTACCACCTCTACCAAGTATTCATAAACTCCATTGAGGTGAGACCTATACAAAGAAGTGTTTTCCATTCTCTAATTCTAGAGGCCTCCATCTTCTGTCACCATATTACTTCTACCAGCTCTGTGCTGTCATCATCTTCTCCTGGATGAACTGCACCTTCTTTGTGGTAGATCATACCATCTCTGGTCCCACCAATGCTGACTCCCCTGATTCTGCCCAGCAGAAGGTTGATATGCATGGTCACCAGTATAATGCCTCAAAATGTTCCATCCGTACGGTGGATTGATAGATGTTGTTGTATGAAATGTACACCAAAGGTTAGTGATCCTCCACGCTGTGACCGAAGTCGAGGACATAACCACATCGCTGGTCCACTAGGGTCTGAATGGTCCGCTCTGTATGGAAATCCATATGAGGATGAAAGGCGTTGCTCAGATGAAGCTACGTCCTGAAAGACTCCTACAACCACTTCCATAGGTGGGAAGTAAATTGTGCATCATGATCAGAGACAATAGAAGAAGGTACTCCATGTAGCCGCACAATCTTCTACACATAGTGGTGTCTCATGCTCTCTACTGAACCCTTCTCTCTTATCGGTAGGAAGTGGGCCGACTTGGTGAATTAGTCAATGACCACCCAAATTTACTCGGGACCCCTGGATATTCATGGATGTTCAGTCTCGATGACCATGGATATCCCATTCCACTTCCACTATAGGATCTCTAATGGATGAACCAAACCTGCTGGTACCTGGTGCACAACCTTCACTTACAGAAAAGTGGGGCATTGAGAGACAAACATCGCTACTGCCTTCTTCATACCAAGCCACATGTACTGTCGTCAATGGTCTTGGTCCATCTTATCCACTCATGAATGTACCAATAAAGGAGATGTGTGGAACTCCCTCCAAACTTCTTCCGGAAGAGACCCTTGCACCACAGTACGTCCTCTAAAGAAGATGATGTGCTCCCAACATTCAGAAAATCCATCAGGTGCCTACCCTATGGATATCTGAGCAGGTTGTGTCTCGTAGTCTGCGTCTCCATGTTGAGCCTCCCTGACTCGCTAAAGAAGTGGAGGGGTGACTGTAAGAGACTGCAGGAAAGATGCTCGATCTCCGTCAACAATATATATTTTTAAAGTAGCAAATGCTATGTCGACTCTCCTAGAATCTATATACCAGATCTTCTACTGAGTGCAACATTTACAACATTCCCTTTTCTAGTAGTATGCACTATCTCAAAGTCATAGTTCTGGAGGAACTCATGTCATCGATGTTGTCTCTGGTTCACTTCTTTTTGAGAGAAGATATACCTTAGACTCTTTTGATCAGATTACACGATAAAACATCTTCTCATCAGATAGTGTCACCACATCTTATAGTTGATGAATGATACTTATAACTCCAGGTTATGGGTAGCGTAGTGCTTCTCATGTTGTCTGAGCTACTGATAACCATACGCGATCACTGCTCAATCCTGCTTCCAGAAAAACCCGAGTCCAGTCCCTAATGAGTCGCAGTAGACTACGTACCCTATGCCTTCCTCTGTAAGCTGCAAGATGGGGGAACTACTCAGCCTCTACCTCATCTCCTGAATGATCTTCTGGCATGTCTTCAACCACACAAATGGTCTCCCATTCATTTTCAAGGCTGATAGTGGTGTTGCAACTCTGGAGATGTCTGGAACGAACCTCTGGTAGTAACAAGCCAAACTCAGGAAACATTGTTCCTCTGTCACACTCATGGGTGGATCTTAACCATATACCACCTCAATATTTGCTAGATCTACTACAACTAAAACCTCTAAGATAACATGACTAAAAATGTGAAACTCCAATTAGGGCCAACTGATGAGTGATCTACTGCGTCCTCCTCCGAGTAAGTATGTCTGGTGCTGCAAAGGATCCTTTCTCACCAGTGAAGTTAAAAAAGGTCCAATATATGTGTTCAAACTGCACTTTGTTCCTAATATAGTCGATCTAAGCATGGAACATAGATAACCAGTCCATACCCAAGATGATGTCGTAAGTCCTCGATGCCGCTACTAGGAGATTCCAGCGGAAGCTCTCGCATCCTAGAGTAAACTCACACTACTGGCACCAGTGCGTAATCATTGAGTCATCTTCGGTAGGAGACTCTATCTGTATGGATCGATCCAATGAATCAGTCAGAATCTCATAGCTCCATACAAGGGCAGTGGCAATGAAAGAGTGACTAGAACCAATGTCTATAAGTACTGCAGCTAAGGTGAAGTAGACACAATCGTACCACAAATCATCTCCAGAGCCCCATGATTATATGCCTCAACTACCTGGAGCTAAGATCTCACATATCCACTTACTCCCTACGATCGTGGTGGACCTCTTGGTTGTGGTGGAAGTAACACCTCGAAACATCACCCACCGCCAACTGCATGACTAGCACCTCGGCCACATCCGCCTACTCCCTGCGGACCGCCTCGATTGAATCTTTGTGTCTGCATAGGTGGTCCTTGGACAGTCTGCTGATCATATGAACAATAGGTCGGATAGTCACAAGCCATGTGACCCTTCCTTCCACATGAGTAACACCGCCCTCTCATGGCAGGTATGTATTTTCCCAGGGTTCCCTACACAACTGATCCTTTTCCTTGTGGTCTTCCACTCATGGGTCTAGTCCTCTTGGACCTCTGCATCATCTGTGTAGTGCCAGCTATAGAAGACTCCAATGCACGTCCACTAGTGGTGGGTCTCGTAGCTAGATATTGCATAGAGAGGAAACTTTCCACCAAGAGGGCTCTCTCTAGAACCCCTGCCTACGTCGTAATGCTGAGTGAGATCATTGAATCCATGATCTCTCTCATGATCCCCTAATCAAAGGTATGAGCCCTATAGAATGGGTCTTATACCATATATGTGGAGTAGCGTGAGAGGTCGGTGTACCTTGCTGAGTATTGTGCCACTGTAATGCTACTCTATACAAGTGAAGTAGCTCCTTTATTTGCACCGCACGTAGAGTGGTTGGGAAAAACTCCACCTGAATCATGCTCTCAAAGTCTTTCCAGAGTAGTGTCACCTCATCATGCACCTAGAGCCCCAGACTCCACTATTTGCCTATTGCTAACTGATGGAGGCTCGTAATAAGGATCACCATAAGGTTGGCTAGTGTCCCTACCAGTCTGACGAATCTCACCACAACCTTCAGGAAATCCTCAGCTGGTTATGGGTCCGTCTCTCCCCTGAACTAGGGAGGCCTCTAGATCTGTAACTCGTGCAACACGCTCAAGCGGCATGCATCATCTGCTGCTAGGGCTGGTGGCATCGGTGGCCCAACGGATAAGGGTACCGATGGTGCCTCCGCTGGAAGAGTGTCTTGCACTGAGCCCTCGTCTCTTGGTGGGATATCATTGCGTACAAATCTCTGGACTCTCACTGGTCTCCTAGGGGATGCATCTAGAAAGAAACAGATGTGACCTAATCATATATAAAACCTGATCAGTGACCTGGTTGATCTGACTTAATGAAAATGTTTGAAAACACATATATAATCTGTGTTATTGTGCACTGAGTTAGAAATATGTAGTTAGGGCCATAGTGAATGAATATTTAGGCCACTGCATCAACAGTGGAGACCCTGAACTGAAAACCACACTCAGTACTCTCAACACTATTACTTCACAGTAAATATTAGAGTCTGATGTCCTACGATAGAACCGACTCCTCTGATACCAATTTGTCACGGACCATCCCTCGGGGCCCATGACATGACTACTCCAAGCCCGCCTTCCATAGGAAATGGGTTGGTGACTAGAACCAAATGAGTTTTTTCGAAAACAAAGTAATGAATTACATTTATAACAATAAAATACAAATAATAGAGTATGAGTTGGAAGCAAAACACTGAGTAAAACTATATACAAAAGAGTGCAGAATGTAGAGGGGCCGGAATTCAATCCCAACATTAAATTACAAGCACAACGAAAAAAAAAGTGCAACAGAAGATAGGTAAAAAATTTTTGGGTAATCAACTAGGATTCCTACATGAATATTAGGTACTAATAGCCTCCACAAAAATCCACGTTCATCCTTCTCCTCCTTGTACCGTCACACAGTGTGGTCCACCTCCGTGTATCGTCTAGTCCTGGTACACTCCACTTTGGTATGTGTTGTTCATCATCAGTATCCAACACAATGAGGTTCAGGCATCGCCCATGTAGGGGTGAGTATAACTATACTCATTAGGGACCTCAAGACCCACAAGGTCTCACAAAACCAATAAGGATAATCCATAAATTATGAAATAAATAGATAACACCACTTGGGTATATGCCCATACAGATACCTATGTTATCATGTAATCTATCTCAATCATGAGGTAATCATAAAAGTTACTGACTTTACTCAACTAGGATTTTTATTCACATTATCAAAACCAGAGCTATTGGAGAACTCCTGCTTCATCGAGTATAGTGGGCCTACCACGACACCAAGGTTCTTCCCACTAACCTTGGACTGATGAGACTCTCCTCCTATCGAGTACAGTGGGTCTGCTGCATCACACAAAAATGATCCCCATAGTGGGTTTTCTGCCTCACAGAGAGGTGCACCCCACCGTGGGTCTGCGGCGACACCAAGGCGCTTCTCACTGGACCAATCGAGTCACACCGGTTCGAAACGGTCAGCATTTGTTAGGTCTCAGCCAGCTACTAGGTCTCCGCACTCTACTTGCTCGTTACTAGAAGGATCCGCTACACAAGCAATTTTTCGATACTCCAAATATCAATAAGTATTGAAAAGAAGTACCTAAAAGGTCCTCCAAGTCATAGGGGTCTCAATGCAGAAGGTAGTGTGTCAATCAGATGCCCGTTTTGTGAGTTATTAGCCTTTTAGTCCTACGGGCCCGGTTGGAATTGTTCACGATAAAACCTAGCCGTAACTCAACTCTATCTTGAGCTCCAGAAGGTTATACTCAATGGGACCATCATGCTCCATTATTACCATCACCGCTGACAGTTCTTCAAACGGACATCAGGTGCCAAAGATATGGCCAAACGAAAGTAAAGGGTCAATAGTGGGCCTGGGTCTAGTACGACCGGTCCGACTGTGTGGGTGCTGCTCGAATTCTCTACCCGGATGGTTGAGACTGGTTTGGCCAGAATCGGGAGGAGCATGGCTCGGGCGGAACATGGCATGTGAGGCACGTGGGCCGGTACTGTTCGGTCGGGCGCAGAGGAGGTAGCCGGGCAGGCCGGCGGGGCGCGGCCTGGCCTGCAGGCGTCCTGACAGTGGGCCAGGCGGGCTGATTGGCAGATGGGAAGGGTGTGGCCAGGACGGCACGTGGCCGGGTCGGGCACCCGGCGGGCTGATGGGCGACCATGAAGGGCGCCGGGTGGGCCTGCCGGCGGTCGGGCATGGCAACAAACGGGCTGGCGGGCAGGGCACCAGGGGGCCCAGCTGGCGGCTGGGCAGGGCCTTAAGTGGGCCAGCGGGCGACCGGGAAGGTCGGGCGGTGCGGCAAACCAGTGTCTGGGCATGCCGGCGAGGCACGATTCAGGTCACTGCGGGCCAAAAGTTTTTCGGCCGGGGCGCATGAAAGTCCAGTGGTGGCCGGGAACCGGGTGGCACAGGCCGACCGACTGGTGATGCGGTTCATCCAGAGGTGGCAGAGCCAATCTGGTGGAGCACCACATGGGGGCTCGGTTTTCAAGGGCCATTGGTAGCATGGTCGTTTCCTTCGACATTCTCTCGCCTCATTGATTCTTCTCCATGTTGTAGATTATCATAAACAAGATCGACAGAGTGAGTCGGGCCATGTTAGTTTGGCCCGCACCCTCCATGGTTATGATGACAACAAGAGGCTCACAAGTATAGAGCACAAAAAACATCATTATTTATTTTTAGAGGAAGGTAGAACATGTGAATTAATCATATTAAAAAAACCTCTACCCTGATCCATGGTCATCGACAAAGTCATAGGGAAGAAGAAGGTGTTATCATCATTTGTTGTGTCTGTCGCACACTTCCAATCACAATCTTTCGCATCGGTTGTGTAAGACGCTCCATGTAGGTAGGTGTTTGGGGAAAAAGTTTGAAGAAGTTCATTGTTGGCGTTCTTCGTTGGAAGAACACATTCTTCGTTCTTTTATTGGAAGATGCGGTTCTTCATTGGTGAACTACTTTTCTCCCAATCTCTTCTCTCCACAAAACAGAAAAGATGTGAAAAATAATGGATTATAAAATAAATCATTTCATTGCAAATATTTCAATAACTAAACATTTTTTGGAATAATCAAATTAATTTGAGGATTTTGACCCATTAATTGAGTGTGTTGGGAAAATTATTATGGTGGAAGCTCAAGGGGATCCTCCACATTAAAGAGGGGGGTTAGAGGTTTTCATCTCCTCTCATTTAATAGGGGTCAGGTGGTCCCCACCACTACTATTCAATTAGGGAGGTTATGTGGTCTCGTGTGGTCCCCACCACATTAATCCTCGCATGGGTGGTTGCATTCAGGTGGGCCCACAAACATAACCTCTCATGGGAGGTTATGGTGTTGTGTTCCCACCTCCAACTTAGATAAGGAGGTTTTAACGAACATATAAAACTAAAGCTACACACTTCATTTTTTTAATTCAATATCTAAAAACCCAAAAAAATATTTTAACCATGACCCACTATCGTTGAGGTGATAGTCTTCTTAAGTGAATACTGGCACTACGAGTTCAATAATGTCCTCAGATTTCAATTCTGAGCACCGGTTCAACATTTATAAAAACCCGATCATACATTTACTAAAGTACCCGAAAAAAACATCAGAAATTTATTTCGGTCACACCAGGCATCAAAATCACACATCGTCAGATTTCAAGGACTTGTAAAATTCCAATGTATTTAAAAATTTCACGGAATTTCCAAGTCTTTACCATACCTCAAATAAATTTATAGATCCCGAGATTCAGATTCTCTTAGTGTCTTCAATAATTACATTGACACATATAACTTCCTTACATACTAAACAATTTACTTGATTCTACTATTTTCTATACAATCAAGGGGACTTAGAAATTCTCTATAATTAAAATTTAATATTTCATAATAATGATAATTTCATCATTTATTCTATAATCTTCCTCTATTACCCCTCCTCAAAATTAACTATGGTTTGGAAAAAATCACTTTCAATTCATAAAATTATTTTTTATCAACTTTGAAAAATTAATCCTTAATCCAAACATAATCATTTATATATTTTATTTATAATGAACAACTCAAAATAATCACAATCAATTTTGTTACTATATAAATTATTTTCCATTATGATTATGTTGATCGTATGAAATATTTGGGTTACTCCAACATATACATCTAATTTTCTTAGTCAATATTTAAAAAATATTGATCTTTTAGAGTTTTTTCAAAGCAACAACACATATCCCAATCTATAAGAAATATAGTATCATGTTTTAGATCATATTCCACACATCACAAAGTAATTCCTCTCAGAAAAAATATATTTTTTCCTCTATTTAATACACTGTAAGGTATCACTACATTATATGATGGTACATTAATACACATCATAGTCTTCATGTTCTTATACACTTCATCAACATTCACATATAGTATTCAAAATTAGTATAAAAAATAATAACACTAAATATAATTCCAACATCGAAATTACTATCACATATTTCTGAAAATAAATATTATGTTTGATAGCATACAAGATATTCCACTTCAAGCTTCAATGAACAACTACATATTATAATTCAAATGTTACCATTATAAACATTCTATTATAATTCCAGGTAAGATCATGATTACCAAAATTATTAATTTATTGTTTAAATTTGTATATATAATGTATAACATTTTTTTATTTAATTATAAATGAAAATAATACCCTTTAAGGAAAAAGGGAATATATTTATGAGAACATATTAAAATACGCACAATGGTGTTTTATACAAATAAAAATAATTTATCCCTCTTATTGGAATATATTAATGGTATATATATATAATATTGAATATAATTTTTTACATTTATCTTATGTGTTTTCTATATGTGACGGAAATAATAAATCTTTTTTTATTGATAAAAATATCTATTTTTAAAATGATGTTTTTTCACCTTTTGATTGATACATTTTTCTAAAATTAAAATTTCAAACATTTATAAATTCTATTTTAATAATTAGTTTACATTTTTGAAATTGTAATACCAAATTTAATTTTGTTTTATTTTTGGTATTTTTCTGATATATATTCTTTTCTGATTAATTGTAAAAAATACGTCATTTTAATTTACAATTGTAATTTCCCCAAAAGAGTCTAGAATTTTAATTTTAATTTATATTTTTGTTAATTATAATATGATATATAATACATATATTTATTAAATTAATGTCGTCTCAATCATTTAATGTGGGATTTGGATATAAACAATTAGAAATCTTTTTAATTTTTTCCCTTAAATCCCCATTTTCCTAACTCATTTACAAGATTTGTTGAATTAATTTTAGCCACATATGTGTTTTAAATTTTTAAAAAAGTAATCTTACATTGGAATAATAATGTCCAAAATTAGTAAATTATAACATATTATTTTTTGAGTTTGTTAATTTTAATTGTTGTTAATATGTATTACCATATGTAATAGTTAATCAGGTAAATCAGCGTAAAAATAATATTTTTATTTTTTATAAAACCACTATAACAATTTGTATAGTTTTATTGTATTAGTGACTTTCAACCAAAAATATATGTTTGCCTATTTTTATTGTTCCTGTATCCACTTGTATGACTATAGTCGCTATATATTATTTTATTTACAGAAAATTCAAACTTATCTCATTAATGTTTTTGAAATGTATTACATTTCCCTTATGCGGTTACTCCGAATATATTGTACACTATATATATAATTTTTAAAAATAACATATTTATATTCATCATGGTAATTTATTTTTAAATTTTAGTAATTATATACATACCTTAAAGGCTTACACAATCATGACACTATAATTGATTAATTAATGAAAATATCAATTAAATGATAACAAAAAAGGTAAAATTAATATATTATTAGATAATTATTTTCATACAAAAATTATATATATGTTTTTTAGATTTAATTGATTTTTACTAGTTTTCGTTTGAATTATTATGTTCTATTTATCTTTTTAAATGTAAAAACATGGACTAGTATCAAAACTGACATTAATGTTATTTTAAAATTAATAATATTATATTAAATTATATAAAATTTATGAAAAATAGAAGTTCATGAAAAATATTATGATACAGCTAAAAATGTCATAAATTTTTCATTTATGTTTCTTTTTTTATTTTATATTAATTATATTATCCCGAGATGAGTAATTTCCATTATTTCACGATTAGAGTTAAAAAGGTAAAATAGGGGATAAAACTAAAAGAAATGGATTGAAATTTTTTTAAACATGTATAATTTTATTTTTATGTTATATTTTTTTCTTTAAGTCATCTTATAATTGAAATAAATCATTTTCGATGAACATGGATATGAATATCAATTAATATGTATTTAATATTTGGAAACAATTCTAAATTTCCCCTCCCCTATCCTATAAATGGGATACATTTTTCTCATATAAAAAACATAAAAAATGTGATTTTTGAAATATTTTGCTGAATAAATTCTTATAATCCAAAAAAACATTCTAGATGTCCTAGTTTTTTTCTTCATAAAACCAACCTTATTGTCCACATGGTGATAAATAATTAAGTATTTCTAAACAAGAGGTGACATATTTAATTATGTTTTTTTTCTGCTTTTTTCATCCACCATTAAAACCTATTCAACCATTAAAAAATAATAAATAAAATAACATCAATATTATTAGAATTTATTTTTTCAATGTAATCACACAAAAACATCTCAACTTCCATAGAATTTGAGAAGATGTTATCATTAATATTTTGGGAGGACCAATGCCTCAGAGAATAAAGAATTTTGTCCATAAATATCTCTCATTACTGGTTATAATTATCGAATTAATATAAAAATATATTAATTATAGATTTATCATTTAGAAAATATAATTTACCATTTATTTGTATTCTTTGTATTCACAAAATATAATATTGATGTTATTATATATGCGTAAATTATCACCTCCATGAAGAGATGTGATTCATAATTCATCACCAAATAAAATCAATAAGTTATATATGTATATTTAAATTATTAATATGATATCAGTATATTATTAGAATTATATAATGAAAAAAAAGGACTTAAATTTTTCCTAAAGTTATCATTGAATGATGAAAATGCTCCTCATGCGCATGTAAGGCCAACCATATTCATGATTAAAATATTGTGAAATTTTCATATCTATACATAAATTATTGGAATAATTTTATGATTAATGTAGAAAACATATAATAATTTCTGGATTATTATACTGTAGATGATGGAATAATGAGAACATCGGCTATAGACATCATAGAAATGTTATTTTGGAATCAAGTACTGAATATCATAAAAAAATATAAAGTAAATGAAAAAATATATATATTTGTTATAAAAAGATAATACATGATATAAAAAGAATAATAAAATGAAAAAGGTTCACAGAAATTTAAATAAAATTCTAATGATTTTTATATAACAGTATAGATAATGAGTGATATGTTTTGAACTCAAGGTAAGGGGCTTCATCTCAATTTTATTTCAATGATTCATATTTTGATTTTATGCACATATATTATTTTATGATGACTGTATATCTCTCAAATGGAATTTTATATCATGATTTATTTTATTTTGACTCTATTTTTTGGGTTTTTAAAATGTTAAACAATCTTGTGTATTACTATTTGACTTTTTACAAACAATGAGGGATTTATTAAGTGGTTTTATATTTAATATATTTAGACCCTACATTTTCGGATATGTCATGTCATGATTATGTGGGAAAATAATTTTGATTATCATAATTTTTATTTCAAAAAATTTATTTTTTATATACCATATTCACAAGATCTATTAATTTGATTAAGACATAGTTCAATTTTATGATTTTTGGAAGGGACTATTAAACTCAAATATAATTTTAAATCATATAAGTATTAATTCATCAATATATATTTTATATCATGGTCATTTTTATGAATATATTTATATATAAATGAATTATTTATTAGGGTTATTTTTGAATTTTTGTTTAATATTATCATAATGTTATCTTTTTTAGGTATTTTACAAGGGACATTTTTTAAAATAAAATATATTTTAGTGTTACTCATAAAACAAATTTTACAAAATCCTAAAAGATTGGTAAATTTACAAATACATAGTGGTGTATACTCTAACTTTTATGAAACATTATTTTTCTTAAGATTCATTTAAAATTTTAAAATTTAATTTTAAAATAAATGATTCTTATTTATGAGTGCATGACTTTGTCACAATGAAAAATTATTTCCAAATTGAAATGTAATTTCCATTAAGATTTATTATTATATTCAATTATTATTTATTTTGTTTATTTAAAAGTTAGTGGTCATTATATATGAGGACAAGTGGTTTTGTGATAAACCGACGGAGGGTAAAACTGTTATAGAATTATAATTCATTGTAAAAGTGACGGAGTTACCTTCTTGGGATTCTACTAAGAGAATAATGGATTATACTACGGTGGTTATTACAAATGTAACTATAAAGGATACTCACTATGTTGTTATCAAACTGATTTTCTATGTAATAGCGATAAGAATACTATTCCACAAGTTACCATCATGAGTTATGGTTCTATGGGTTTTATAGGAAACAAATGATTCCATAAGGTATTATAAAGAGATTCTATTATATATATATAAGTTAAATTCTTTTAAAACAACATTCATTCAAAGACTAATAGTTTTATTCAACATTTTAAGCCCCTTACTAATAATTTTTTTATTATACTAATTTTTGAAATGTATATGACATGGAATAAGGATGGGTAATATAATAAATGAATTCATGTTGAATGTTATGTATATCTGTGATGAAAAAGGAATCATGTGTAGTTTTAAATTTTTTAAATTATGTAAAAAATGGATAATGCTTTCGTATTATAAAATTCGTATGAATTTGTGTTGATATATACAAATTATGACCTATTTTTAAGGAATGTAAATAGAAAATATACTTAGAACATTAATAACGTGAATAATAATTCAAAAAAAACTAAAACATTTAGTGAGTAAGGTCAAGTCAATACTGTTGGTATTAGAGGATGGTGTATAAATGTTTATAGATTATGATATTTTATTTTGTTTTATTATAAAATGTTATGGATATAATCATGTAATTATATTTATATAGAAAATCATATTTTTATGGTCATAGAAACCCCTTTTTAGGTTTTATGTTATGTAATTTTTTGTCTAATAATGTTATTTTTGTGAGTCATTCTTTTATATGGTAGTTATGGTTTTTTACATTTTTGGATTAAAAATGTAATGTATGAGACAAAAATTATGGTTAAACAATATTAAATACAATGGACCAGAACTATTTAGTCTATTTCGTTGTAGACATTTATTAATTTAGTTGTTCTGGTATTCAAGGTGACATATCCACAACACTTTTCAAAATTTCCAATTTGGTGAACAGTTCATACGGTAGCCTTCTATACAGTTCCAATGGTAGACCGCTATGAACAGTTATAACTGTAGCCTTCTAAACAATTCCAATGATAGCTTTATGCTAACAGTGAAATGATAACCTTATGTGAACAGTGAAACGATATCATTATGTCAATAGTTCTAATGGTAACTTTAGGTGAACAGTGTTACGGTAACCTTATGTGAATAGAGCAATAGTCGCCTTATTTGAAAAGTTCCAACGGTATACTTATTTGAAGAGTGCACTGTTAACATTATGTGAGCAGTGAAATTGTAACCATATGTGAAAAGTTTAATGGTAACCTTATCTGCATATTTCAATTGAACCCTAATGTGAAAAGGCCAAAGGTAACCGTATTTTAACATTGCAACGGTAACCTTATGTGAACAGTACAATAGTAGCCTTATGTGAATAAAGTCAATAATATCCGTATTTGAATAGTGAATTGGTAGCCTTTTGTGGACATTTCAATGATATCCTTATGTGAATAGTGAAACAGTCGCCTTATGTGAATAGTATAATGACAACATTATGTGAAAAGTGTAAGGATAACCTTATGTGAAAAGTGCAACAATAATATTTTGTGAATAGAGCAATGATAACCTTATGTGAACACTGAAATGGTAGGATTATGTGAAAAAATCCAATGGTAACCTTATGTGAACAGTTCAATGGTTTCCTTATTTGAATAGTTCAATGGTAACCTTATGTGAATAGTTTCATAGGAAACCTTATGTAAACAGTGCAACGGTAGCCTTTTCTGAATTGTGTTTCCAGAATGGTGAGGTTCCATCAGTAGCCTCTTTATTTTGCCAAATTTTTTGTTCATGAATAGTGTTTCTATAATTGTGAGGTCTAATGTAGTCTTATATTTCCTTTTTAAAATTTGGAGTTCAAGAAAAATGTTTCCAGAATGGTGAGGTCCAACGGTAGCCTCTTTTTCCTTTCACAAATTTCGTGTTCATAAATAATTTTCCAGGAATCCTAATGTTTCCCCCCATTGACATTTCCTTTTAATTAAAATTCATGTATATCCCGACTTTAAGGAATCTAAGGCCGATTCAAAGTCTATAATTCCTATATTAATCTTTTTTAAGGATTGGGATGCTTTTACTTGGTCAAACCATGAGGATTAATAAAATCCACTTTCAAATAAAAATATATCCTATCTTAAACCAATGCTCTGTTAAATCTTCTAAAGGGATGACATATCTTCCCTCATAGTTGTTCCTCCTTGTTCTTGGGTGTGGGATGCATGAACAATCCATTCCATTCAGTAGGAGTAGTGCAATTATACATTCCTCATTGGATTTGTTCCCCTCTGTTTTTGATGAAACCAAGTAGTATTGATCAATCTTCGACATAAGGTATGATCGTTCTTCATTATATTGGGTTCAAATCCTTCTATTTCTCCTTTACCTTTTATGGAATTCTATTTCCATGTTCCTAATGGGATTTTCATGGGTGTTGAATTGTGTGGTAGTGTCTCTACATCCTCAAGTTGATACAGTTTTCACGGGGGAGGAGATTGTAACCCATTTTGTGGCTCATTCTTGTATAAAGAATGACAAGAACCGTTGGAGGTATGGGATTCATTTCTTCTCTTTCATTTTACGGGAAACTGTATAGTTATCATGTTTTATCCCACTAGAGCATAGTGTAAATGATATAATTAATATTGTGATAGTAAAAATAATTTGATATTGTTTATATGTTGTTGAATCTTGTTTTTCTAGATATTGTGATATCTGAACATACTTTGTTAATATTTTTTTTCTTGATACAATTTGGTAAAAACAGAAAGATGGAATTAATTGATAATTTTTTGGCTAATGAAAAAGTGGAATGTGAACGAATCCGATTATTTTTGCTATAATTTGATGCTAATTAAACTGATTCAGTAAGCATATTTAATAAATTTTTATATCTTACTATTTAGGATTGTTGTAGTGGGAACCTACGAATAATAACTCGGTTAATTCCAAATGGATTAAAGTACTGGTTTTTTTATAAAATATATTTCCTTGTAGGGTTCTGAGTTACACTCTTACTTGTTTAATGGATATGATCACAATTGCTATGATGTTTGTTTTCTTATAGCTTCGGTTGTGATGTGATCCTGGATGACTCTTGTGATATGTGGGGGAATGGAGGCCTATTAGTTATGGTAGTAGTTGACACTTAAATTAGAGAGATGTATCAATATATGGATATTTGTGTCGGGGAGTAGACTGGGGACGATGAAATGGGTTGGATGTGAATTTTTGGATGCTTGTTGATTCTTATTGGTTGTTTATCCTATGTAATTTCCGCACTGCCCAAGGAAGCTGGTTTTCACACCCTCCTTCTAAAATGGGTGAAGAATGTCAGGGTATGCCACATGCTTTCTATATATATCTTCTTGAGTGGGAATTGGTCTATGATCATACTATTGGTGGAAAATACTTGACTGGTAGTTCATCTACTCACCGAGTTGACCCCACAGGGGATCAGTAGCTTATAATATTTTTCTAGAATGCCTGGGATTATTGGAAAGTAATAATGTAGTTCATAAATGATTGAATAAATGATGGTAAACATAGGGGTTAGAGCATGCTGGGACACAATGAAGATTTTGCAATTTAAACAGATTGTGGACTTTGGGTGTGATGCTAATGAAATATAATGTGGAATTGTTAATTGTTAATTAATGCTTAAATAATTAATTCACGTAAAGTTAAACCAATAATTAGGGTTTGAAATAATTTAATAATGAAATTTAAATGGGTTTGTGCTTAAAGGATAAATAGTATTACAAGTGGAAGCCAATATATTGATAGAAGATAGTTGTAGTTGAGTCTAAGACTAGGTTATTCCCCTTGTGTGGTTGGGAACTATAGTATATTCTATAATTTTTCTGTTACTATATTTCACACCACCATTTCAGTTAGGTCAACTAACACCCTTGGGATTATGATCCATGGACGTGTTTTCACCAACATTATGGTTAGAGGATGGATGGATGAATACCCCTTTTGTACACACCCTCTTCTCTTGGTAGTCACTTATGCTAGTTTGAAAAAAGGATAGTTTTCCCCATATATGTGTGTAGAGGGCTGTAATGTCTTCTCTTTATTCACACACACAAAATCTAGATATAGTTTCCTATGTAATACTATAGGTGTAACATGTATAGGAAATAATGGCATTAGGATCTTTAGTCGTTGTATGGCCTATAATGGCTTGAGGATTAATACCCGACATATGATATGCATTATACACGTTGGGGTGGATCCCAAAAACTACTGGGATACTTTGAATATGTGGACGTATTGGTTTCGTTGCATGAGTAACATGTCGTGGCGCTTCACCCAGGTGTCTGTGAACAATCTGTTTTGGAGAGAGATGCTTATGACTTGTGACATTGGGGAAAACGACAAACTATTGGGGATATAATACTGGGGTACCCCTGATAATTTTTATTATATTATATACTCTTATATGAAATAGTTCGGGAGAGTATCCGGGGTGAGGCTACAATCATAGTATTCCAGTTTAGGTGATGAGGAATTTTCACTTATTGTTCATTGTGTTTCAGCATACTTTCATTACTTTTTCATGAGAGGCCACAAGGAGGATCCTACTGAGTATACTGTTTTACTCACCCTACATATATAAACTGTTTTTCAGGTCACTTAGAGAATTATGGAGATCCATTTGGTTTATACTAGATTTGGTTTTCATGAGCATTTTGGGCATATGGTTATTATTGTTTTTTTAATTTCCTTTGGTACTTTCAGTTATAACATTTAGTTTTAGTAGTTTTTACTGAAATTACATTTGTGCACTTGGGATTTTTATTATATTATAGTATGAGTTGGAGGTTGTTGGTGTATGTCTTATCTATCTTTCTTTTTCATGTGTTATCTTGGAGGGTAATGACTCCATTTTTTGTGTTTACTATAACATCAGTGCTAGTCTCCAACATAGGGCCTACTGAAGGTGGGACTCAGGGGTTATTATCTTTCTTCTCCAATTGTCAGCCCAGGAAGGGTACACCTTACGGGGAGGGGTCATGACATTATGGATATTATAATGAATGATTCTAAAATTTATATAATTTTAAATATCATATGACAATTTATTTTTTTGAAAGAATAAAATAGACATACCATGTGGCAACCCATCACATCCACGAAGATTGTGAGTTTTGATACCAAAACCCTATGGTGGTAAAGGTGCATCAGCATCCAAAGGTCTATGTGGATTACTAGTTAGTAGGACATTTTAATTTTATTTTAATTATTTGACAGATAAAGAATATATTTATTTTGGTATCATGTGTTTTGTCAAATATATTATCATTGGAGTAACAAATGATTTGACTAGCATAATTTTAATTTTATTTTATAATAAAATCAATATATTTAATCGTAGAAATTTAATTTAAAAAAATACAATGGAATTTGATTTGATGAATAAATGTGTAATTATAATCTTGAAGTAAATAAGCTTTTATTTTTGACTTATGGTGATTTGGTATATTTATGGAAATGGTTATCATATCTTGTAGATTATTTAATTTATAAATTAAATTTTTTGAATTATTCATTAATAATGATTTAGGTTCATCGGAAGATGATGTGAACAAATTAGTTTTGGTATTCAATCATATTCTATCTGATTTGTGATGAATTATAAGGGAAATTTTTTATAAATGATATATGTTGAATGTTGGGTGAAACTATTTAAATTCTATTTTAAAAATTATTTTTTCTTCTTTTCAAGATTTATTACATTCAATAATTATCAAATATTATCATATCATTTTTTCATTAATTATTAAATACATGATTACCATATTACTTTTATTTCATAGATTTTATGATCTATAAAGTTTGATTAGAGTTTTTCAATCACGAAAAACTCATGCTCTTCATTTGGAAAAAAATATGAGTTTATGATAGAAGCTAGTTAACAGATTAAACTATTCATATAAATAATTTTATTTTATCGATTTTCATTGTATATATGTTAATAGAATCTCTCAGCTCTAGGAAAATTTGTTTTCAAATAAAAACATTATGTTTTATACTTTCTATACTATGAAATAAATGCAATTTTAACCAATTAAAGATTTACGGTTTTGTGATGGTCAACGTATTGTTGATAATGTTATCTCTCATTCTCCATTGGAACATGATAGTCAGTTTTATCATCCATGTCTATATTTTCTTTAATGTAACTATAGAAAATTTTATATCAAATTACAATATTAAATTTCATTCTCCCTTTTAAAATTGATGTTTTATTGACCTATGATCTGATTTGGGATTTCATCAATGCAATTTTGAAAAGTATAACGCATATATATTTAATAAAAATATTAAATTTGGATGAATAATTTTATTACTTGTTGGATAATGTATCATCCTGATTTTATAAAAAGAAATTCTATGGATGATAGTGTACATGATATGCCACATAGAGCTTAATCATACCACTATATAAAATTATATAAATTACTATTATAACCTAACCGTTAGAATGTATGGTATGAACATGATAATCTGATTTATAAAAATACGGTTTAAAATTTATATATAATGATTTATTTTTTGTTCAGTTAATTATAAATTATAAATTAAACCATACATAGAATTAAAAGAAATCTTTTTCTAAAAAAAATTAATATTCCCTCAAGGTTATTTTATACGAATAAATTAGAAAAATCACCATTTTTAGAATATTTTAAATATATAAATTTATAATATTCAATATACTATTTAAAAATCATCTGATGTGTTTTTTATATATCATAGAAATATAAATACCAATTTACACATAAAAAGATGTATTTTTTCTAAAAGGATGTTTTAAAGAATTAAAAAAATTAACATGATATAATTTTATATTTAAAAATAATTATTAATTATATTTCAAAATGTAATATTCAATATTAAATTGTAATTTTTATAAATTGGAATAATTTTTGGTAATTTATGATAAGTTCCTATTTTACATAAATATCAAAAAATACTTTATTTTAATTGTAAACAGTCATTCCAAATAAATAATTTATAATGTTAAATTATATTTTCAAATATTTAAATGTAATATTGTATAAATTATTTATCAATAAATAAAATTCAGGAAATTTTAATCCTTTTAATATTGAATTTTCATTTAAAAACATTTCCAATTTTTGAATGCTTTTGAACTAAAAACATTTTTTTCACTTTTTCTATGTAAATTATTATTAATTAATATTATTAACTTCAATATATAGATTTTTTTAAATTGAATTCTATATTTTGAATTATTTATTCCAAATTTATTTCATATTACCCTTTTTATAGACAATATAAATTGTGGTCTTAGTAATTTATATTACCACATTTAAGTCTCAATAGGTTAGATAAGGGTAAAAAATGTTATAATATTATAAAACCAAAATAAAACATATAATCATTTTATTTTTTATGTTTTTGTCCATTTGAATAATCATTTTTACTAATTGAGGACATCTTGGATGCACATAGGTGACATTATTTTCTTTATTGTATTTTATCTTTTGAAAATTATATCATATCTCACAAATTTTTTAAAAATATTTTTTACATTTCTAATATTGTTGTTTTTAGAAGTTATCTTACACTAGAAATAAAAATTTGATATATCACATGATTATATTCATCATGGTAATTTATATTTATTTATTGGGAATAAAATAATTTCCTTAAAGGCATTAAAAATGATGATAAAGTAATAGTTTAATTATTGGAAAAATAAAATAAATGTTACTAATAATATTAAACAAATATAGATTGAGATAGATAAGGTGTTCCAATAATTGTATAGATTATGTTGACATGTTATCTATTTTTTTATTATTTTGTTGTTATCTTGAACTATAGAGTTTTGTAATAGCGAAAATAATGAACAGTGTTAAAGTTTACATGAACGATATTTTAAAATTAATAATATTTCATTTAATGATAAAAAACTTATAAAAACCCAAATAATGTAAAAAATATATTTTAATAATATTTAATATATTATTTTGGATTCATTTATTGGTAATTTAGTAGTATATAGTGACTATATAAACCTTTAATCTACAAAATTAAATTTTTTCACGAAATGAGTCAATGAAGTTAAATAAAAGATCAAACCAAAGATAAAGGTTAGAAAAATATTTAAAACATGTATAATTTTTATTTGATAATAGGATATCGACCCAAAGAAATCCTTTCTTTAAATTATATCATATTTGATAGATTTTTAATAGAAAATTAGTTTATATTAATTTAATATTTTTAGAAATTACAAGAGTCCCCTCCCCTATAACATATATGGAAAGCCATTATTTTCATTTAAATTAACATAAATCATCTTTTTTTCGACAAATATCTTCCCATATATTTTACTGGAATACCATCCCATATTTTTATTAACTACTTTTGGCATAACATTTTGCTTGTGGTCATAAATTTTTAATGAATGAAGGATTTCTATAGAGTATGTAACATTTTTAATTAAGTGTTTCAATTGGTTTATTCATCCACATCCATTAAATATTCTTAAGGTATAATGAAATAATAATATTATAATACATTATATAATTTTTTTTATTATGTTAATATTATCTCCTAAATACATAACAACTTACATGAAATGGGAAATGTAGTTATTGTTCGTGTGTATTGAGGAATACCACCTCTCGAACCAATAAAATTAGTTTACAAACATTATCACTCTAGAATGTTTACAATGATCGGATTAATTTTTTCAGAAGATTTTATTTATATATTTATCATTATAAAAATATTATATATCATTTATACTCTTACCATTCAGTGTTTGGAAAAATAATAATGTCATTTGTTTGTTTGTATAAATTATAACCTCCATGGAGTGATTTTATTCATTTATCATCCCACCTTACATTAATTATATATATATGTATATTTTAATGAATAATAAATTATATATTATAATATTATAAATATAGATATATTTAATATATTTTTCCTTAATTATTTAATGATCATTGAAAAATGGAATCATTACTCAGAAGTACTTACACCATACCATCTCTATGATTATAACACAATTCATATTCTGTACCCATGCATAATATATTTATTTGAAAATATATTATATTAAATTTAATTTAAATAATTCCATTTCATATTGTTCTTTATTGGATGGATGAATGAACACTATGAAAAATGACCTCGAACTAAAGTCATTTTAGACTCAAGTGCTGAAAATCATTAAATTATTAGACATAAACATAAATTATTCAGAAATTGTTGTATGAAGGTTATAAGGGATATAAAAATAATAATATAAAAGAATAATGTTCCTGATAATGTATATAATTAACCCATGTTTATTATTTGGGATGATAAAGAAAATATATGACGTTTTGTTTTTGTGGTAAGGGACTTCATCTCAATTTTATTTCATTGAGGAATATTTTTATGTTATGAACATATGTTCTTTTAAGAGGACTATATAACTATAATTTTCCTGGTTAAATCATGATTTTGTTCATTCTCATGATAATAAATGATTTTTTAGACATTACACTTTCCTGAGGAATGCAATTCTACTGATTACAATATAATAGTGATTTCATTACTTAATTTCCATGTATTGGGTTAAACATATATTAATTAATTTTGAAAACTGATATTATGTTTGTATTTATTTATTTATGATATGCTTTATTTACACTTATTATGTGTAATTTTATTTTATATACCTAATCTATTCAATTCATTAACACCTAGTTCAATGATATGTTCATTATATGGGACTATATAACTAAATAATTATTTTAATTATTTTAGTGATGAATTATTATAATGATTCTCTTGGATATTAATTACTTTAAAAAAAATAATATGAATAAATTTATATAGAAATGAATATTTAAAAATTCAAAATTTTAAATTAATATAAATTTTTTTATAAAAGAGATTTTTTTAGATTTTATTTGGGGAATTAATTTTTAAACTATATTTTAATGTTACTCTTTCTACAAATTTTAACAAATTCTAAATGAATTTTTAAACATACATTGTATAAGTGGAGTATTCCAATTTCATGATACATTGATTTTTTAAAATTTTATTTTCAAAAGAAGAATTTTATTTTAAATTTTTTTTTTGTAATAGTGTGTGGAATTGTAAAAATGAAAATTGATTTCAAAAGGGAAATATTATTTTCTTCCAGAATGATTCCTATATGAAATATATATTTTTTATGCTCATTTTATTTTTCATGTGAATTTTTCATAATAAATCTTGGTTCTATGGTAAACTGAGTGTGGGTGAGCCTGTTATATCTTTGAAATGAATTGGGTATAGAGAAAGATTTATTATTGAGGGTTTATCAATAGATTTTAATTTAATATACCACATAATTTATTAAAAAATTATCAATGATGGATAATAACTATATTGTTTTGAGAGATACAATTTATGACTAAATAATATGAAAATGATATCATAAGTTACCTTTATGATTTATGCATTCAATGAGATTTACATTAGAAAATGTTTTTATATCATAAGCTAAATAGATTATATTTATTTTATAAAAATTTTAACTTTTTGAATTTTTTTATATTTATAGAATATTTGTTTAATTTTTGTAATGTAAATTAAAAATTATTTATTTATTCTTCAAAATTTTAT
The DNA here is from genome assembly GCA_963277665.1 of Viscum album. Taxonomy (NCBI): domain Eukaryota; kingdom Viridiplantae; phylum Streptophyta; class Magnoliopsida; order Santalales; family Viscaceae; genus Viscum; species Viscum album. The sequence continues at coordinate 1,957,495,419 of OY728133.1, forward strand.
CATCAAATTCATAGGGTATAAGGATGGGTAATAAATTAGAAGAATTTATTTTTAAAGTTATAATGATTTTTCATGAAAAAGAAATCAAGTTTTATTTTACAATATTAATATTATTTAAAAATGTATAATGATTTTGTTGTATCCAATTTCTAGGAATATGGTTCATAATGGTTATATTATGACATAATTCTCTAAAAAATCTAAATTAATATATCATTATAATTAAAATAAATTTAATTCTTGTAGAAAAAACATTGTAATGTGTTATTTTAGAGTTTGGGTCCATTAATAAACATTATCTGAAATATTAATCATCACAACATATACATATATGTTTTCCTTTTAATTTTAATTCTTCATTATATTTTTCAATATTATATAATCATAAGGATTCAAAATTTTGTTCTCATATAGAATATGATTAACGCTATAATGAAAAGTAAATGCTAGTTTATTTAATTTTGTAATTTTATATAATTTTAAACTTCTCAAAAATAATTATTATAATTTACAAAAAAACATGTTTCATGTGAAAAAATATTTAATAATACTTTTTTATCAAATATTATGAACAGAAATATATTAATGTACCTAATATCTGAAATTCAATATAATTATTCACGCAAAATCAACTAGAACAAAATACATTTTTGAACATATTAGTCATTCTACTTCTAGTAAAAAATATATCATATTTTAAATATAGTTACATTTAATGATATATATTACTATATTTTGAAATAATAATTTATTTTATTTTTTATGTATTCTCCTAAAACATCTATATTTAGATCTTCATCTGATTCCAAAATATTTATATTTATAAAATAATAATATTTAATTTATATTTGTGTGATCTTCTAAAAAAAGAATAAAAATTTATAAATAATTATTTAACATTATATGAATCAATTATAATTGATTAATTTTATTATTAGTTATATAAGAATCAAAATTAAAATATTTACCTAATATAATCATTATCATATAGAAATATCATCATCTTTGTAATGAAACAAAAAATATATATATATAGCTATTTTCCCTATTAATTATTATTATATTATACATTATATATGTTATAATAACAATAAACTATCAATGTAAACATACCTCCATATAATGAAAATATAGAGGAACCATAATAAATATGGGCCCAAATTTACAAAATTTAAGAAATTATTTACATTGTATTCTAATGAAATAATATAATACAAAAAAAATATTTTTGATAATAAATAAATTATAGAACCTCTCCCACAAGTATTAATATACTAGATGTTTTTTGTGAAATTGTCCAATCATCCTCATGAAATGCCTATTTTTGAAAAAAAAATAAACAATTAGATAATGTATCATAGAAATATTGTTAAAAATATGTTAAAATAGTTCTTAATATTTTTTTTAAAGAAACTATTAAGGATTTTAGGTGCATGTGGAAACTGAATCAATACTCACAGTTAGGGTTCATTCGAACCACCCTCATTAGTTTTAACTTACACATTCTCTTATATTAATATCTACTACTCATACTATGTCCATTGTTTTTCATCCATATAATTTATACGTTATGAATATAAATATTCCATGTTATATTAAATTTCTATTTAACATAAAATATATATTTTATGTTCCATTAAAAATTGTCTCCATTATGTGAACTTTTTTATGGTGACCTACCTTTATTTTTTTGAATGTCATGTACAATCCCAGTACTATATTTTTAGACATTACTAGTTTTGAAAACCCTATATATATTATGGGAAATTTTACTATCTAAATTATAGTTTTACTGTTAATATTATTTTTTCACTTCATTAATAATCCTTTATCAATTTAAAAATGATATTATATGTATTTTATTAGAATTATTACTTATCTAAACATTATCATCAATTTTTTAACATTCGAATTAAATAATAAAAACCAATATTTCATTCTCAAATATGATCATCTAAACTAATTTTCTCCTTATTATATTTGGAATCATTATTATATAGCCTTCAGTTTTACATTAGGATAATATTATAAAACCCACTTCATTTTAATAGGTTTTCACAAGATTATGATTTAATTATGGTTCACATTCCACTTTTGAAACACATATAAATTTATATTTTAATAACATGATGGTTTAAACCTTATAAAGATTCAATTATTTGGACAATTATTACATTTCTTGAGATATATTGTATGGTTCATGAGTATTGAACCAAAATTCACTATTTTATTTTGTATTTGAGGTACTACATAATTGTTTCCGAAGATATAATGCATTCTGTGGTTTCCAAAAATTTATGATTAAATTATATTATCATTTATATATACTGTGTCTCTATCCATATTCTAATTATCATTATGGTATCATGTTATGCCTCTTTAATTATATTTTTTTTTCACCTTCATGCATGTGTGTGATTATTACCTCACTAGAAATTCTAGCTCACCTTTTCATTTATGTATTTACACAGGTATTCCATTGTAGTTATAAAAGTCATATAAGAGTTTAGAGAACCACCCTAGAGTTTTGATAAAATATGAAAATATATATTTATTATAATATAATTAATTTTATAATATTTCATAGACATTATACCTATAAATAAATGGTTTATACGTTTTGTAAATAAATTTAAAAAATCATGTATTTAAATTTATATAGATTTTCCCCAGAATAGATGGTATTAGATAAATGTGTTCTTATTTTGGGGATTTAGATTAGATAATTCAATTTAAAATATTAAAGATAAAAATATATGTATAATAACAACGGAAAATTTTGGTAATGAATATTTTTTAGATTTTCTTAGATATTTTATCCATGTATAGATATTGGTATACAGATTCAATTGTTGAATAGATTCCCTACTAGAAATCACATTAAATTAGGATGTTTAAGTATCAACTTGATCATAACATAGTGCATGATGAGTGGGAATATAATGGTACTCATGTCCAGAAACACCTAAGGGATATTCATTGGTTAATTAAACATTTCATGAAAAACAATCTTGAGGTATTTGGATATAATTTTTCTTAAATAACATACTGAAAAAGATAACTAATAGTGTTAAACCCTTAAATTAGTATTTATTTTCAATTAAAAAAAATCAATCTGTTTAATATCCTATGATACAAGTAACATCGAGTTTAAATGAAACAAAATACCCAATTAATATATTATTTCAACACAACAATTAGAAAAATTATATTATATTAGAGGGTATGAATTTAAATAATATTATTATGAAAATTTTTGTTATCTTTCTATTATAAATTAAATAAGAATCATTTAAATGTAAAATAAATTATTTTGCAAAATAATTGTTTTTTCAAAGAAAATATTTTCATCTCTTATTGAGACGTTATGATAAAATTAATATTTGAAAAATTATTAAAATTTCATTTCGAAAATTATATTTAATTTTTAAATTAGAAAATAAATATTTTCATAGGGTGAATTCTTTTGGTTTCTTAAATGTCTCATTTTTCGATGAAAAATGAAAATAAGGATTTGATTACAAAGTACTTTTTAATTTAATTTATTTAATAATATTAAATATATTTTAAAATTCATTTTAACTATAATTATGTCAATTATAATATAATAAATTCAATTTATCTTATTTGAATCAATTTCATGTTGAATTTTTTGCGTTAAAATCATTTGTACAATTAAGAATTTTCTCTTTAGTAACCTACCTTTTGTCACTTTTATCGGTATATTTATAAATTGGACTCTTCCAATAATGTGAATTTAATTACAAAAAATGGGATTCAATATTTTGATTCATAATATTATATTTTATATAATATGTTCAACATAACTTTGTACCATTATCATTAGTGAAAAAGTATAAAATAATTACAATTATTATCATAAAAACGGTTTATGGGGTGGTTAAAATGTAGAAATTATAGGTTTAAATTGGAAAATAACATCTAAAAAACAAATTAATGGAAATTTATAGAATTTATAATTTATATTGTTTAATAATGGCCCATTTTTGTGTCTTAATTAATGAAAAAACGTTAGTGCAGTTAATTCTTTTCAAATTTTCCACATGTATACTCTTCAACGCCTATAAAAGGCCACCTCAAATCCTCCACACATAACACATCCAATGTAATTAATATCATCTCATATAACATCCTTAATCCCCTCATAATTTATTTATTCCATATAATTTATCATAATGTTGGACTATGAATGATGTTTGTGAAAACGTAAAGAAGTTATCCAAAAAAAGAGGTAAAATACATAAAAATTAAATCTCAATTTTTTTATTCCACCTCATGATAATATTGTTAAACAATGATTATATAATAACCTCATTATATTAAATATAATAATTTGTTATTATGTAAATATATTAATATATAGGAATCTCATCCCCTATCAAATTGGAAATTAAATCGTCAATCATATGTGTGAAAGACTATAGTGTTGTGAATCGATGTAATTTATTTTTCAACACCTCCTTTAAAAAATGAATATAATTATTTAATATAAAAATTTATATAAATTAAATTAAATTTTTATACATTTATAATTTTAATATCATATATACCTTATTAATTTGAAGTTTTTTTAAATATGATAACATATTTCTTGTGTACGGCGGACTACGTCCTCACAAAGTGATGTCATTTATTTTTCACTTTATCTTTTAATGAAAGGTTATAAAGAATAATTTATATAATATAGGTGATATATATTATGTTATTTAATATATATATATTAATGTATCCCAAAATCCTTTTACCAATCACTCATTAATTGAAGGATATCATCACTCATTCCTATGTATGTCCTACCATCTTCTTGATGCAACACAAATCATTTTCCTTACCCAAATATTCCAAATGATTCTAATAATATATATAATTATTAAATATCATATTACTAAAAATTTTTAAATTAAATATATCATGTATTTATATCCTTTCTACGAGAACCATAACTTTCATAGAACACATGATTACACAAATTTATTAACAAAAATAAAAATACAAATGTAGATATATTATTAACAAAAAGGTAGATAATGTTATAATAGGATCATATATGATATTATAAAAATGATTAATATTATTTATTAAATTATTCATATTCTTTATTCCATTATATTTTATTTTAGTTCATTTTAAACTAAATGATGTATGAGGTAAGACATTACATTTCAATTTCAATTTTAATTTCATTGATACATATTGGTTAATATAAACTAATTAACTTTAGTGTTCTTTGTATACATCCCATTTGATGTATTTAAAATTAATTGTTTTGTATTAATTATTTTTAATTAATTTTTTCAAATATATTACTCAATATAATAATATTTAAATGTTATCGAAGAGGTTGAAAAATTATTGATCAATCCCTTTGAACAATAAAATTACTAAAATAATATTGTGGTGGAAATTTTGTTTTCCTAAATATATAATATTATATTATTTATATGTTTATTATCTAAACTATATACAAGTCTTATATATGTTTGTTTCTTGGAATATTATTTGAATAACGGGTGGAAATATTTATTAATTTTTATCCATTACTTTGTATGAATATTTAAAGAAAAATATTATTAATTTATGAATTAAATTGATTATTATATATAATCATAATTTTTGAATCATGTAGTTATGTTCGAGTCTCGGTTTTTTAATCACCTTCAATATCATTATAGGACACTGGAGAAAATCAGTGGTGAAAATAAAATAGATTTTTACATGCAGTGTAATGAATTTCGGTGGGGAGTGATAATAGTTGTAACATTATAACTAATATCATAATATATAATAATTATGAATTTCATTCATTAATAATTTTATAATTATTATCATCCTTGATATTATCACCATGATATTTTCTATTGATGCATTTCATTAATACTTTATTGATTATATGTAATAGAGTTTCATTTATTTACCTTTCTATCATGATATGGATTTATTGATTCATGATATATTCCAAAATAAAGTGCCCATATTCAGAAATTGAGATCACAATTATTTTTTTTCATTTCCCTATGATATGAATAATAAATATTAGAATGATTTCAAGGATTATAAATGTTATCTATAACTCTTATTCAAATTTTTTTTCCTTTGTAAAATTGGTATCATATTTGAATATTATTATATAAATTTTTTTATTATTAATGGTCATTCGTGTTACTGGGGTTATAGATGTTACTATTGGTATCAGGTTATGTTAATTAGAAACCAATATAACTTAGTTATGAAAAAAAACCTATTTTGGTACATAACCCTATGATTGTCATTGGTGATAAGATAGATGAACACCCAAATGTGTTTTTAAGGAACAAATTATTTGGATTTTCCACAAAATGCATCGATTTATAAAAAATAATAGAATACATGTTACAAAAACCGATATAGATTGTGTAAATAACGCTGAAAAGGGATCAATAGGCTTGACCAAATCATCCCAAGGCGAACAAGAATATTCCTTACATTGTAACGTTCATTTCTCTTCAATGGGAAATTGTTATAATAGTCCAAAACATCTTGAAAAACCATTATAAATTATTTATAAAATAAATACTTCCCTAATTAAATAGGATTTATAATTCTAAAATTTTAGAAAAAATAGTAATTTAATATATCTAATTTGATAAATGATATTTCAAATTATACAATTTTATGTTAAATTAATAACATTATAAGGTAATATATTATATTCCATTTTTATAAATGTATCATAGAAATATGACATGTATCAATACTCATTTGGAATGTATATATTTTACTATTGAGAAAGAAATTTCAACCGGTATTTTAACTGAATAAATAATGTCTATATGATGGAAAAAATTATTTTATGAAATATAACTTTCCCTGAATAAAAAAATATTTTCCAAATCAAAATTCTCTTATGATTTATCACATCATGTGATAGGAGCCCCTATAATTTTTTGGTACTACTTATCTAATTTTCTTTGAGTAATTGATTATGTTTATAGATGTGACACCCTGACCTCAAATACTCTTTTATTTTTCTCTATTATTAGTCTCACATATTTCTTGTTGAGGTTTAGGATTGGGTCTGAGTTTGAAATTTTATACGTTTGGAATTTTTTGTTGGTTTTATGCCGGTGGACGGGCACCGCATAGTTATCGGTAATTGTACGGTCAGCCTAGGTGACAGTGCAGTTCCCTACAACTATTAATTAATAAATTTTATAAAGAAATGAAATATAAAATTTACATAACTAATAATAATAATAATAATGGTATTATTATTAGCATTATTTTAATATTATTATTATATAATAGTAATTATTCTTATATTATTATTTTTATTATTATATTTTTATTATTATATTATTATATTATTTACTAAAACTATTGTTTTTATAATTCCCTTTCTTATCCCTCAATTAACCCCTTACTAGTCCCACATGACGCAACACCCCAAGGGGTTACCCCTATATCATGCCCGACACCCTCTTCAACCCGCCTTCAATCTGCAATTATTGGTTGTATTAGGTTAAATTCTTCATCTAAATCACCAGGGTATAGTATCTACTCATTTCTCCTCTAGGTTTTGACATTCAGATCAGCCTACCCATCACCCCATAGGGCCTGACCGAACAATAGTTCTTTGGGTAATCTGATTTATTGGGTTTCTTTTGTTCTATAGTTGTGAGAATGGTCTCTCAGGACCCTTGGGTGCATGTTACGATAACCGCCATGGAAGGTAGAGCGGTTCAGCTTATTATTGCTGGTTTCTACTATACGATGTGATGTTTAAATCATATTTTTTTGTTCCACATGGTCTAAATTAGGATCTTTTATCTCGTTAAGGTTCATATTAATTTTCTGGTAGTGTTTTGTGTTGGTAAATTTTGATTAAACTGGTTATTAGGGGAAATCATCAATTATACTAATTTGTTGGCGCCTTTAAATGTTTGATAAAATGACCATTGATTTCATAGATTAAATTAATAATTGTTATGATATTTTCTTATTGAAATATTTGGAGACATATTATTAAATATATTAATTTGGATAAATTTTCAAATTGGGTGAATTTTTTATTTTAGTGGCAATAATGAAATATTTTGCGAGTGGGTTTTCAGGTTTTTAAAAGAAGTTTTGTTAAGTTCTTCAAGTTGTATAAAATTATTGGTTTTGCTTCCTCGAGTGGTTTTTCAATGTGGTTTAAATTGTATTTTTCTATTTTTTCCCTATTTTATAATTGAAACGTGTTTTGACTATTTTGAGAATTATTTGTCCTTTTTTTTAAAAATTACTCATTGGTTTTTGAAACATATCGTGGTCCATTTCTTTAAATTATTAATTATTTTAGGGGTCTTGTGATTTTTTAGTAGTTTATTATTTTTACAAACTGTGTTGCACCTCATTGTGGTGGTTTTGAGTTTTTGGTGTCAGGGACACCTAAATATATAACTAGAGAGTAAGACATATATATATAAATTCCCTCTTTATACACGTTCTATTAATTAATAAAGAATATGTGAAATTTAGCTAGGGGAATTTATATATATGTATAAATGCATGATCTTGTATGAATGAAGGGTCAGCTCTAGTGGTCGTTGTTAAAAAAGGATAATTTTTGAGGTAGGTATCCCTTTACATTAGCATTTACATTAAAATAATTATTGATTTCATTATTTTCAAACCATTGGATAATATTTTACAATAATGTGTAGTTTATATAAATATTTTTTTTGTGAAAATGGGTGATTTCTTCTTTTATGTGAATTTTATGAAATTGTTAATGAAATTTTCAAACCAAAAGATTTAAAAGATTTATTTTGGCCTTTAAAAATTAATTCTAGTTTTGAAATGGAAATTTGGTTTTATTAAATATGTTTATATACATGGTTCTAGTTTTTAATTTGTTGTGTGTGTGATTCTATATGAAATGGTTGGTTGAAATCGGTTTGGTTCCTTTATATAATTATTTTCTCTGAATACTCTATTTGGGATTCACATCTTCCCTTTTTGGTTGTTTATGGGAATGGGTTGTCCTCAGAAGGGACATTCCTTATGTGAAAAAGTTGAAGGATTGGGGGGGGGACCATTGGTTTGAATCGAGTTTGAATTTTGTGAATGTGTCTTGTGTTTGATACATTTATATGAGATAGATTCTTTGTTTTACATTATTGGATCACCCCCTTTTATGTTTGAACATGGGAACCGAGCATAGTGGGAAAATTCTCATTTAATGGTTGTTGCACTAGTATAGGATATTACACTAGCTAGTGGACTATAGTAGCAGTATATGTCTCCTCATTATTATTAGATTGGACCCCTCCATCATTCCGGGTAGAGAATGCCTTTAGGCATTCGGGAATTCTAACGTCATGGGTTAGGGTATGCCTTTACGATGATTCATATGAATAGTATGTTCATGATTATTCACATTCTCCTTGGTTTTCCAATTTTTACATCTTTATTCTTCTCTATGGAATATTATTGAGATTCATATACTAGTTGGTTAGTGTTGTGTATTGTTTTTCCATTTTCTGTGGTTTATTTTTGTCTATCTTGGTTCCTTGCATAGTGTATCTTTTTGATAAAAGTGATAAAATCATTTCATGTGTTTATAACAAAATGTTTTGATTTTCATACATCCATCCTCCATTTTTAGTGTAAAAATCTCCTCTATTTTAATACCAATTTAGAATTCATACATAGAGAGTATCGATTTTATTTGAAAAAGGACAGTCAACCGTGATTTTTTATTAGATGAAAATATTTGGAAATATAGTTTCATAAATTTTATTTAAATTTTGACATTCAAGGATCATTTCTATAATGTAAATTCATATGAGAATATAATTTTAGGGAATGACTACTGAGATTTAATAATCACTCCTATTGTTTTATCATGGTTTTTACCTTTAGTACTTCTTGCTTAGATTTGGTCGTCATGGTACGTCATTTGTCTAAGGTCGGTGGTGACTCATTGGGTCACATTGAGTAATGTAATGTTATATTTATGTAAATATTATAGTCTTAATTTTAATTTTTTAGTTTTTCTTATTTAATAGCATTTCATTTATTTTTCAAATCATTCCCAATTGTTCAATTTTGATGCCTGAATCAAGTTTCCTATATATGGGGATTTGGAAAACCCTTCGTGCCATGTTGCGGCCCTGATCAGGTGACCGATTCAGGGTCGACCAAGTTTAGATCATGACAACAATTAATTATGTAGGACAATGTTATTTTGGGTGCCTTGTTGATGGATATTCGGTCCTTTGTGACTCATGAGTTAGGTTTTGTGTTGTTTCCTAACCACCACTTCTCATGACTATAACTAGGTTGTCATGGGTTTTCTGGGAATTGAGTCTTCTGACATGGATTTGTATGAGGGAAGAAAATGGATGCATTCTAATGTTATGTCTTCATTTCCCATGGATTATTGACCCATATAGAGTCTGAGTGCATAGAATAAGCTCCTCATATTTTATGATACTTATATAAGGTTGGGATAACAACTAATCCACTAGGTTAAGCATAACCACTACTTCATCATTCCAATTGGTTGGTGCATGTTTTGGTTCTCATTGATTGTGGTTGGTATAAGTGTGTTTTTGAAAATGGAAAGTGTACTATAAATTAAAACTCATTCTTTTGAATGAAATATTTTGGTAAAGTGGGTTTTAAAATTGAATGAGTTTTGGTTTGAATATTATAAAATTATTTGGAATTGGTTATTAAATTGATTGGGTGAGACCGTAGGTTTATTTAATAGAATATCACATTTTTATGGATATTTATTGAATGTGAATGGGGGGACACGTACATGAAAGGCATGAGTGGAATGGATGGAAACACATGTGACAGTTCATGGGATGCCATAGGTGTTTATTTGGAACCAAATGCATGGCCTTGTTTTTCTAAAATCATTTCTAGAAGAGGAAAAAAATTATAGAAATTGGTTTTTGTTATATAATTTAGGTTTATTTTTGTGGAAGGTGGGTTCTGTTTTTGGAATGAATATTTTAAATATGGTGGGTTTGAAATAGAAATGAAATTGTAATTTTTGAAAAGTGAGTTTCTAGGTTATTATTGTTGTGTTTGGTATGTGAACAATTTGTTTGGCATTAGATTTTATTTTTATTATGATTTGATTGGATTCTTATTTTTTTCTCTATTATATGATGTGGATTAGAATATTCCACCCATAAAAACCCCAAAATTTCTAGTGATTCATGCCCATTTTCTTGTTCATATCAACTGTTGACTATTTTTCTGTATGATTTAGGTCTGTTAGAGGTCATGGTGTGGCATGAAGAGGTAGCATGTGTCTTCATATAGTTGATAACTCTAGATATATTTGGATATCATGATGTTTTTGGGTTGTTGGAGGATCCAACCCTGGGACAATGTTAGTTTCTTGGACTTCCATCGATAAAATATGGGTTGATGTGGGAGGTGTTTGGGTTATTCCTTGTTTGAGGATTCATTTATGGGGAGGTGAATACGAAAATAAGGGAAGATTTCATGAGTATTCCAAAAGGATGACAGATGATGGAGGATTATATTGAACACTTAGAGGAGATTATATCCATTTCTCAAGAGGTATTTGGTTTTCGGAGCACATATGTTTGGTAATGTGGTTCCTCTTGCGATTCATGAAGGTTCCCATCTGAAAAAAACAGATGCTAGAGGAAAATGTTCATAAGGAGGAATCCCCATTAGTTATGGATTATAGTTCATCATACCACATTTAGGTGGGCTATCATGGTGTCTTGTCTACACACTCAAATCCATCTTTCGGCATCCCACTGAAGACATTCCATGTTGTGCCTGTTTGGATCACCTGGAGATTTTCTGTCAAAATCATTTCCCTTAGACGGTTTTATGGGAAAGTGTTGCCTATGCCAGAATATGAGGCAAAAGATTCTACATCCATCAAATCTCCAACATCCTATCTCTGAGATAAGATTTCACATGGTCAACAGTTTCTGGGGGTGTGAAGCCTTTTATTGGGTTTTGTGTCCAATGATGTTATTCAAGCAGTTAAATAATTTTCATTATTGTTTTTTCTGTAGTAAATAAATCATTTGTGGTGAAACTGTGATAGATTTTTCCACTATAATCCAACTAGTTCTTCTTATTTGAATGTTCATATTTCAAACATTTATTTTCCTTGAGTGTTTAAATTGTGATTTTTTTTTGTTGTGTGAGCTTAGGGAGATAAATGTTCGTAATAGTGTTTGTTTTCAAAATTTTGTTGAGTTCTTCTCTTAGATTGGGTCGAGTGCTCTAGGTTTTAGTGTAAGTGTTGTCTTGCTCATATTAAGGATATTGAGTTTGTTTCGGTTTGCGTGATTGGGTCAACATGGGAAATTTTTTGTTCTGACAGTGTTTTTATAGGTATTTACTTCATCCTATTGCCCTGGTATGCTAGGTTACCTTGTAATTGAATTTCCATTTTAGTCGTGGCAGTGTGGTTTAGTTGTGCAGTTGTGTTTTAGTAGTTTAATTTTGTAGTTCAAAAAATCTTAGTTTTGGTGAGGGAGTTTTTTGGCTAATCTGATATGGTTGAGATGGTTTCTAAAGTATTTGTTTTTTAGTTTTATCTGTATTATATTTCTATTTTTAGTCATCTTGGTCTTATTTGGGATTTGATGTTTCTATGTTAGACATCTTCGTTTAGTGGGGAGAATCCCTCATGTGGTCCCCTCATCTTCATGTTTTTCATTCTTCTTGATGATTACTCTTTGACCTGGGGGATGAATATTAACCTTGAAGTTCATGTTTTCTCTTTGTTTTGATTGGTAGAAGACTATATTTTTAGTAAATGTTTGGATTTGTGTCTTTATAGGGTGAAAAGGTGTTTGTGGTGGGTAGAATTGTCACACCCCGGCCTTAGATACTCTTCTATTTTAATTTTTTTCATTATATCAATTTTTTGTTAGATATGTGAGTTTGGGTCCATCTATTAAATTTTTGAAAATTGTAAATTTTGTCCATTTTCAGACTGGTTCACAGGGTCTGCATTGTTAGAGGTAGTTGTACGATCATCCCAGGTGACCATGCAGTTTCCCACAACTTAAAATAAATATATATTATGATTACAAAATGAAAAATAAAATTTATATAATGAATAATAATGAAAATTATTATATTAGTATGATTATTATTATTATTATTATTATGTCTTTATTATTATTATTATTATATCATTATTAATTTTATTAGTAATATCAATATATCAATATTATTATTATATTATTATTAATATTATTAAAACTAATCTTATTATAATTTAATTTTTTTCAAACAATCATATCCACCATTGCTTGACCTATGCGACACAACACCTCAAGGGGTTCCCTATCTCACACATTGTGACCCCCTCTTTGACCCCCCATCAACCCACAATTTTTGTCCGAATTTCTTTCTATTCTTCGTCCAAATCACCAACATAGAGTTTCTCCTCAGTTTTTCTGGCATCTGTTTGGCCTACCTATTTCCCCAAAGGGGTTTTACAATCACTATGTCTTTGTATAATCAAATTTATCAGTATTTTATTTTTCTTGGGTTATGGGAATGACCTCTTGGGAAACATGGGTGTGTGTTATGAAAATTGTCATCAATGTCGGAGTAATTCAGCTTGTTTTGATTGGGTGTCTCTATTAGAGGTGACATATAAATACAGTTTTTTTGGGTATTCATTATTGAAATTATGATTTTTAATTATTTTAATATTCATATTAATTATCATCTCGTGGTTTTGTTTTGTTAAAAAAAATCTAAATTTAGTTTTTAGGGTAACTCTTCAATTATTCCCTTACGTTAGTTCCATTTAATGTTTTATAAAATACCTATTGTTTTTATAGTTGAAACCAAGCCTTTATATGTAACATTATCCTGGAAACATTTTGGAAAATTAGTATTAATTTTTTTAATTTTTATTAATTTGAAAATTGGGTTCGATTTTGGTTTTGTGGATAGAATGAATTGTTTTGGGGAAATGTGTTTCATCATTTTAAAAATAGGTTAGTTAAATTCATTAAATTCTATAGAATGGTTAGGATGAGATCCTCAATTGGTTTCTCAATACTATTTAAAATATTTTTTGAATGTTTTACCCATTTTATAATTGAACCATATTTTAGGTGTTTTGATAGGTATTTGTCCTTGTTTTTATAAAATTTTTCATGGGGTATTGAATATTATATTTCTTCATTTGGAATATTTTTAGGGGATTTCTGATTTTTAATTTTTTTCAATAATTTTTAAAAAGTGCATTAGACCATGATACTGTGGTTTCAGGATGTAGTTGTCAAGAATACCTACATGTATTTCCAAAGGTAAGGGAATATATATATATATATATTCATTCTCTGTAAATAATACCTCATGGACTGGGGAAATGTGAAATGAAGATAGGGGGATATATATATAAATGTTTGAATGAGTGTATATGTCATCAGAAATGGACTTCTTGAGTGGACTTCTTAAAAAAGCCATGTTTGAGATATGTTTTTCTATTAATTTTCTTTTTAATTTAAAATAATTTTTTATACCATGGTCTTCTCACATTAATTTAATTTAATTCAAAAGGGTATATTATTCAGAAAAAAAATTTCTTTTTAAATTGATTGATTCCTTCATTGTATGTGAATTGAATGAAATTTTTGATTCTATGTGAATACCCAGTGCATAGTGTATTTTCCATTTTGATTTTATATATGCATTCACGTTTTAAAATGGTTGTTTGGGTGTATTAATTGGGATAAAAATTGTGGTTCTAGTTTTCAAATTGGTGTGTGTTTGTGTGATTCATTAATAAATGGTTGGTTGTGGGCCATATGGTACCATTATAAAATTTGTTTCTTTTAAAACACTCTATGGTTTTCACCTCTTTTCTTGTTAGATGTTGATGGTACTGTGTGGTCCTCGAATGGGACATTCCTCATGTGTAATTTTATAAGATAATAGGGGTAAAATCACATAGATTTTATTCATGGTGACCATTTTGTGTGTTTTTTGTATTCAATTCATGTATATGAAATATATTTGTTGTTTGAAATTGTTTTCTCTCCCCATTTTTTGTATGAACATGGGAACACAGAATAAAGATACAATTATTTGTGAACAATTAATTCAAAATTCTCAGTTATTACACTATCTAGTGGCCCATAATAGGGGTTATTTTATTGTCACTTGTATGGAATTAAGCCCCTCAAACCATCCAGGTAGGGAGACATTCAAGATTTTGGGTGTTTTGAAGTCATCATGTAGGGAATTCTTTTAGCGTGAGTCACATGTATAGTATGTTCAAGATTATTCTTAATATCCTGGTTTATACTATGTTGGCTGGTAATTATTTATCTATGAGATATGATTGAGATGAATGTGCTAGTTGGTTAGTCTTGAGTGGAGTTTTTTCATTTCCTTAGTTTTATTTTTGTTGATCTTGTTTTATTTCATACTGTATCTTCTTCCTGAGAGTGAGAAAATGGTTTCTAGTATTAATGAAAAAATATTTTTATGATGGTTTACACTTCCATCCTCCATTATCATTGTAGACATCACCTCCTGTAAAATAACAATGTCTAATATTTGAAAAGGGAATAAATTTTTTAATTGAAAAGGGCAGTGGACTTTGATTTTTTTAAGAAGAAAATTTTCCAAAATCAGGTTTCATATATTGTATTTCAAAAATAAAATTCTAGGATCAATTATTTCAATAAAATGAATATGGGAATATGTTTTTGGGAATTCCTACTGATTTATAATACTCATAGCTATTGTTTTATTTTTTTAGCTTCGATGTTACTTCAGTCTCAGATCTGGTCACTATAATGAGACATTGGATTGAGTTTTTTGGTGAACAATATGCTCATATTGTGTTATACTTAATATTTTTTTTATGTCTCAACATGTCATTGTTTTAAATTTTTATGTTTTTTATTTATTAATATTTAATTTATAGACCAAATAGATCCCACTTGTTTTATTTTGATGCCCAACTCTAGATTCCGCATGTGGGGAGTGGGTACTCCCTTCAGGCCATGCTGTGGGCCGTCTCGAGTGACCACTTCAGGGCCAGACTAGATCAGTTCTTGACAATATAGAATATATATATGGCATTATGATATGATGAAAAATAAATTTTTTTATATTTAGTGAGTTTTGTTATTGTTAGGGATGAAAAATGGATTTTTTTGAACCGAAATACTAAGGATGAAGAGGTATGTTTTCTCATGGAATACAAAAATTATATTGTGACATTCATTGAAAAATATTTCCATTTTGAGGAAAAAATGAAATGAAGTGAATGTATAAAATATTAATTGTAAATGTGGAATAAATTTTTTTTGTGTGAGGATATTTATACAATGTTATCTATTTGTAATTTCTTGACCCCATATTCACTTGATGGTTCCCTGAGCCTATTTTCCATATGATCTCAAGTGCACCTCCCCATATGCTAATGGTTACCAACTAGACACTCTGGTCTGATAAGTCATTCATGGGGATAATATACCCTCATTTAACTGATTAAAAAACTCATGAAAATTAATAAAAACACAAAATCAAATATGTGGAAAACAATACATAGTTGACATGATAATAAAACCAGAAATCAATAATCCAATGGAGTGTAAGTCATGGTATACTGATATAATTTCCATGTGTATATAATGATAATGAAAAAGACCATGTGTCTCCCTAATCATTTTATGAACCATGTCTGATTCCCTCATCCAAGCTCCATCACAAATACGCTATCCATTACATGTCCATTACCTTTATCCTATAACGCAAAAATATAATCTATTTGGGTAATGATTAGGAATCCCTAATATGGTGTATGTTCAACTCAGTAGGCCCCCAAAAAATGGTTTATAAAACAATTACAATCAAAAGATTTGGAATGTTGTTTTATAATAAAAAAATATAATGCATAAATAACTAGCTATTACATTGTCATTTATTCTTATCTAACTACATTTAATCAATGGTACCCCGAGAAACCCATTCCATAATACTAACTTTATCACATATTAAATCCCAAAAAGTCTCCCAGGTAAAATCATATCATAATACAGCATTTTTCCAATGAACAAAGTATTAAATGGTGTTGTGAGATCTCAATACTAGATTAAAATCATGTCGGAGGTCATATATTCTCATTTGAGGCGATAACTCAGAGTTACATTATTTACATTCATTAGATTCACATTTATAAACTAAAATTTCATTGTTAAAAATATCACAATAAAATGTAATATGAAAATGTTACCATGCTTACTCCTCTAATGAATGACTATTACACCACTCACTTTACTCAAAAGCATAATTACCATGTTACTATTTATACATATCAAATTAGAATGACCTGGTTCCCTTTCAGCTTACTCAGAAGTATGAGGACCATGTTACCATTTTTAATTCCTAATTTTGAATGACTATGCATTCATATTTTATCACATAAATAATTTACCAATTAATTATCCATCCTGATCAAATTACTAATTGATGAATTATATAAACCCATTCATTCAATTGGTTAACTCAAAAATTAACTAATTGTTTTAAAATATAATTTATTTAAACAATTAATAATTCAATATCACAATATAGATTCTATAATTAATTTTTCCAAAATTATTTATCTCATTCAAATATCAACTAATAATAATTAATCCCAAAATTAGTTATCTTGATCATATTATCAAAATTACATATTTAATCCATAATTAATTATCTCAACTTTTCCATTTCAATATATCATAATTTTTCCCTAATTAATTATCTATATTACAGCCCTACCTATTAGAATACATTTTCATAAATTAATTATCTATTATGGTATCACCTTAGTCTCAGGAGTAATTCCCTAATTAATAACATATTTCGAAAAAGATTTGATAAATCAATTGGACAATGAAATCCACTAAATTAAAGAATATAAATTTCTAATAGATTCCAAAAATTCATCTATTTTTCATATTCATATCAAAATCCATAATTATGGGAAATAGTGTTAGACCACCTACCTCTTTTTAACAGACATTTTCTCAATAGAATTTTCCAACATCTAAGAAAAATAATCATATAAATATTTTTTCTAGATCTAATTACCAAAATCAATATCATGATATATTCAAAATATATCTAGATCTTAAATCCTAGACGTAGATATCAACACATTGTTTATGTTCAATGAAAACAAACAATGAAGGATCTTGGTGAGAGATGATAATGAGTAAAAACATCAATGGAATTAGATATATATACCAGGGGGAGAGTATATCATCAATTTGGGAATTCAATATCAATTAATGGAGTTAATATGGCCTTTGAATCCCTCAATGTCAATAGAATATAATTCCCTTACCATTTGGAAAGAAGCAAACTCGAGTTATGACTTAATTAGAGGTGAATTGGTTCATTAAAATTTGAAAACAAGTCAGATCCAAAATAAGACAATCACACAGTTGGATCATGTATGGTTTAGTTATAAGTATAGTCAAATAATGTGCTAATAGTGTGTTATCCACTACTTCTAGGGGGCCTATAAAAGTTTTCTTGAATAGTGCCCCAAACAATTCTTTAACCGTGCAGAAGATACTACCTCAAAAGACTATTGAGAACACAGTTTCTCTTTAATCGCTACAATGTTTGTTAGAGCCGTGTTCCAACCATGAACCACCCATTTTTCTAAAAAAATATCCTATAATTCACCCAAACACACACCATTACACACATCCAATCTGGTGTACATATGCAAAAAAAAAATTTCATGATAATCACCCCTATATATCTCTATAAAAGATCAGGATATTACAATGTACCCACCGTTAAATATATGTTCGTAGAGGTTTCAACACTATAGAAATCAATGATTCTAAGGAAAAATGGTAGAGCCATTGAGACCTCTTATATGATTTCCCATGATTCTTCCTGCACATATCCATGTTTTTATTAAATATGAACTATCGACATAGTCTTTACTTGTATCACTTTGTCACTACCATCCAACAGATGTATCAAATACTACTCAAAGGGTGCACCTATCTCCAGGTCAACCTCATCCACATAGACCACATAAGAAGGGTAAGGGTGATACCGAAAAGGTTGTGATTCATGGAATACATCATGTATAGAATTGTATCTCTATGGAAGGGCCAATTGATAGGCTACGTGTGTGATTCACTCCAATATCACTATTTGTCCAACAATCCTTGGTGGCAAATTCCTTCCCCTCCATATCCTGTGGTGACCCAACATATGAGTCACCCAATGGATCACTCAATCATCCTGTATAAATATAGGGGTCCTCTCCATCCTTCATCATATGAATTATATCTAATCTAAGCTATATCCATAATTTTTTGAGTCAAATGTACCTTATCTGATGTCTCGTGTAGGAATATTGGTACCAACAGTTCTGACTCGCCAGCCTCCATTCATTATAGTGGTGATCTACAAGGCCTATCATAAAGATAATTGTATAGGGACATCTCTATAATTTTTGAATAACTATTTTATAGGATAAATCAAATAAAACCATGTTCTTTTCCCAAGATCCACCAAATTCAATCACACATTCCTGTAGCATATCCCCAAGCACCAACATAGTATGTTCTGACTACCAATCTATCAGTGGGTGGAATGTCTTACTCAACAATACCTTTGTTCCAAGTGAGTTATGAACACACTATCAGATTCATGTAGTATTGTTTGAATCACAATATAATATTATAGTCGATGGAACTCCATGCGGATAGACTATCTCCCAAATGTTGTGTAATTCAAACTATTCTAATATAAATGTATCTCTTATATGCATAAAATGTGATAACTTTGTCAGTTGATAAACAATAACCCAAATATGGTCATTATTAAAATTTTCTTTAATAGACCCACTAAAAAACCCATGGTCACATTGTCCCACTATCATTATGGATTTGGAAATGGTTGTATAAGACCACCAGGTCGTTGATTCTCTTCCTTCACCTACAGATAGGTGATGAATCTTGCACAACCAATGTTATCTCAATTTTCATTCCTGGCTACCAAAACTATAATTGTTGGTCATGGTACACTTTGGATACACCTAGATTTGCCACCCATTTTGGGGAATGAAATTACCGTTTGAGATCCTATAAAATTCATGTTGGAAGAACAAATTGATTTTTAAAAAGATGGTCTCATCACCATATGTCAACCATTATGAAAATTTCTCCACACCATCAAAATATTACCTCAAGGATAAGCAATCTGGATCCTCATAATATCTATCTATAATCGATATCGAAAGCTTAGGATCCACTACTACTAAAACTAGAGTCATTAGTTCCTGACTCTCCAAATCCACCAGATACATTTCATCCACTATGTTCATCATCTTCATCTCTACTCTAGACTTCTGAACTATCTAATTCTATGTTTTTCTGATCAAGGAATCAGCCACACTATTTCCCTTATCTAGATTATATTCATGTTCAAAATCTAAATACATCATATACACAACTCATCATTACCATCTACGATTCAAATAATGTTTTGAAAACATATACATCAAGCTATTGGGATCAGAATAGACTATAATGATTTCTCCCATAAGATAGTTTCACTAACACATAAGATCGTATACCACTACTAGAAACATGGGGACATTTTTAGTGTAATTTAATTAATGGGGACCCAACTATCGAGACCCATATGACAAAAAGCGATCACCATATATCCGCACTACTCTACGTTCGATCCGAAAAGAATCAGAATAAACTGTATACTCCTCACCTGGAAATGTTAGGATCCTAATTTGTGCCAATGTTATGCGCTTCTTTAACTATTAAAAATCATTCTCACATGAATCTGACAATTAAAATGGTACTATCTTTTTTTCAAGCCCTAATGCGGCACTTCCAAATGGGAAATTTCTTGGATGAATCTCCTATAATACCAATTAATACTAAGAAGTTACAGATATGATAAAAAAAAATAGGATACTCCCATGAAACCACTACAAGAATATTCTCCGGGTCCACGAACGCACAATCATCTAAGATGATGGAACTATAAAGATTACATGTTCAATCCAAAACTGATAGATATATTACACAGTGTATAAATAATGATCTCTTAGTGTACTCAGTATGATATCATGATGTTGGGCATGTTCCTGTTGAGTCTTAGAGTACACCATGATGTCATCCACAAACACTGCCACAAACTGATCTAGATATGGATATAAAATAATGTTCATCAAATCCCTAAAATCATCTAGTGAATTTTCCCGCCCAAATTGAATTTCCAGAAACCCATAAATTAGTTACCTACTTCTGTAAGCAGTACATTTTATATCAGAAGACCATACTGTCAACCGATGATACCTTGATCTCAAATCAATATTTGAGGAAACAAAAGTTCCATTCAATTTGTATTAGAAATTATTGATATACAGAAGAGGATATTGGTTTTTCATAGACATTTATTTCAACATCCAATAATTGAAACACAATCATAATCACTCATCAGCCTTCATTGGGAACAATAAATGGGACCACCCTCACAATGTACATGGGAATATAAATCCCTTATCCACCGAATCATCCAACTACGTATTAAACACTTGGTACTCAGTTGGATCCATTATTTATGGAGGAATAGATACTATATTAACCCTTAACATGGGATAAAAATGAATTTCACATATCTCTTCGGTAGTGTCCCTGATAAGTCTTCAGGAAATACATCCAGAAACAATTATCTTACAAGTGGAAGGATTTCAATTCTAGCTCTACATTCATCCCTCAAATATCTAGAAACATTTGGTATGTGATCTCCCAATTGATGAATAATTGGCCCTTCTCACCCTTCCTAGATATCCCACTATCCACGATGAATATAATAGTCAACTTTAGGGGATTTAAACATCACCCTCTTATGACAACAGTTGATGTGATCTCATTATGGAACCATCCATTCCATGACCATAAATAGTTCTATGCCAATATTAAAAAGAACATAGATATTTTAGGAACCCAAATCTTAATTTCAACTATGGATCATGATTTCATGTGTTTTTTTAGAAAAAATGAAAAATTCAGAAATTTTCTAAGTACGTGTTGTGTACTATTGAGTACACACAGTGTACTCTTCAGTACAATCTATGTACCCAGGTTGATGTTTGTTGTCGAGTACTTTCCATGTATTGACTGAGTACACAACTATGTTGACCACCTAAAGTAGGGGCCAGTTGAGACATGTCCATGACATATACATCAAATGAACACCCCATAAACTTTTATATTATCTGATTAATCAGACTGAGGTCATCTCTGATCTCCAGAACGGTGTTCATCTAACCATATCTCTTCTAGGAGTGACTACGAGTGATGTTAAATTTATGAACCATTTTTTCTCCATCCAAGATCATATTTGAACTCTGACGGGTGTGTTGGAATCCAACAGTTGAATCCTTCATTCTTATAGAGCCTCATTTCATGTTTTCACCTATTTCATGAATTATCCAAGGTTACATGTTGTTGAACATTTTTTTGATCTATGAAATTCTATGAAAATTAAAGGGCCAAAATTTGTGAGTGGTCATCGTAAAATGTCAAGGTACATGGTTTTTTTCCTTTCATATTTTGTCTTTGAGGTATATATATTCTTATGTGTCAATTACCCTTGATTTGGGTATTTGTGTTAAGGATTTGAACCATGTTATCATATTATTTATATTTATTGATATATTAAGGGTTTACATTGATACCATATTCTATGTTTCATGTCTTGGGAAACATCATGGGTGTGATTCCTTGTTTGAATGGTTTTGATCCTTTAGTTCGGGTTTCCTATGAGGCAGACCTTGATTCCTGGTATTCCATGTTAGGTTGGAACTGATTGATTATTGCTTTTTGTTAAATTCTAGTGTTATGAATTGTATCTTCTTATACATGTATTGTTGATATTTTTTGGGATAATAGATATTGTTTGTGCCTAATTTTATTACAGAGATCCGTGAAAACATAGTGTAGTTAGACCATAGGGTATTTAAAGTTTATGACTTCCCTAGAGTGTCTGTTATATTTTTATTTGGAGACCATATGTGGGATTTATGGTGAGCTCTTCCTTAGAGTTTCTATAGTATACCATTACGGGACCACATGGGGTGTTAAAATCGAGTTCTTCCTCAAAGGGTCTACAGTTTATTTTAAAAAGACCACATGGGTAATTGACGGTGTGCACTTCCTTAGAGAGTCATTGTTTTTGTGAGACCAAAGGGTTCAGACTGTGTGAGCATTCCCAGATAGACATTTAATATTTATATAATTGATGATATGTTGAAACATCGGGGATATTGTATGATAGCATTCATATAGGGTTTCATATGATGATTGATTGATGATGAAAAGACTTCCCTGCTAGAGAATAAGTTTAGAATCAGTCTTACCTATTTGTTAAATGGTCTTCCAAGACATCAATTTTTCTGTTACCCATGATTCATATGCCTTAGGTTAGATCATGGGATTCCATTATTAAATTGTTATAATAATTAATAAATGTAAATGAATTTAATCATAAATACTAGAATTGTTTACTTTGGTGTACTTCCTCTTTTATTGGTTCATTTTTTATATTTCTGGATATATATATTCTCTGAAATATAGGCATAGATATTTTTGGGGATCTCTATTGGGATTCATCTCACACCCTGTTTTTGTCATTTTCTTTAGCACAGATAGATTATAAGGTTGTGGGTATAGATAAAGTAAGACACCCTAATTCATCAGGTACATTCTTACTATGGATTTGAAGAGTACAAGACCAAACAAAGGCTTCTGATTTTATAAATTTTTACTTGTTTTCTTTTGTAATATTGTTTAATGCTATATTTTTTGTATTTTGACTTGATTTTATGTATTACTAGTCATATGTGACAAGCATAATTTATAATTGTGTTCTATTTTTTTATTACTATCAATCTTTTGTTTTTTACTTTTGTGGTATCGTATTTCTTTTTCCGCTACTATTTAGTGTTTTTTTTTCATTTTGTTACTCTTATAATGAGGGAATATTTTCTCCACTGTCACAAACAATTCCCTCACTCCTAATCAGTGTCCTCTAGTGTTTGTGGAAATGTTCTTGAGGCCATGTGACTAACTAAGTACGGGCACCATTAGGTGGCCCCCGAACCCAAGATTTTAAAGATATCCCATATGAAACAATATTCCCTAATATTTAGCGAACATCACTTGCATAGATCGATATAACATTATTATACTCCCAATAGTGTATCTATAGTAACTACCTGACTCACAAACTCTACCACCAGGATCAAACCACTAGCATGATTTGAAAATATATTGGAATGAGAGGAACCAATATCAAATAAGGAACTATTTTAAGTATAATCTACTAGAACAATACCTCTCACTATTAATGGATCATTCTCTCAATCTATATGTATAGGATGTAAATCATGTAAAAATTACATCCCTCTTACCTATGATTCTATCTAACTCCCCTAGGTAGCACAAAATAGCTGATATGGGTGCTCCTCCCTAGATTCTCAATGTACACTACCTCTATTGTCTTTGATAGAATAACATCAAAATGTAGCCCGATACGGTGTAGAAGATCCTATTCCTATACACTAACTCTACAATGTTTCACCTTCAGTAACTGTCTATCACAACATACTATGTAGTATTTGTAGATGTTCCATCTTACAACCTAATCTACACTATATTGGTGGTCATAAAATGTGTATATTATAGTTTCCTGATGTAGAACACATATGATAGATGACCCAAGTAAAATCTAATAAATCATATCAACCTTTAAGTAAACTCGTCTTCCCACCTCCTTGGCTAATGATTTCATAATGAGACTTTTAGCTCTAGTATGTCACACCTCCGGATCGGGAAGTAACAACCACCATTCAAGCACTGTATGCCCCACTCAGCTTCCCTTAAACTATGAGATCTTGATCCACCACTTCTATCAACATATCTATCCTGAAGATATTCAGATTGGAAATAATCTAACACTTATTACCATCTAAAAAATGTTTCCTCCTAGATTCCTTATCTCCTGCTAAAATTGGATGAAAGCATTGTAGATCTGTATAGCGTTTAGAATTGTCTATCACTAACTTAACCCCCTAGGTCAGATGCATAGACTAAATAGTTTACTATTTTCTCCACGTCTAGAGATAAAATTTTTCCTAGAACCAATCCAAGAATTTCTTCCATATTATTTGTTCATTCGGTCCAATTCATACATGAATTTTCCATGAATACTTCACTAATCCCTGTAGAATATAATATTCCAACATGAACCTATTCCAATCCATAGTCTCTAAATGGTACTGTATTATCTCTATGGACTCAACATAGAATTAATCTCCCTCATGTCCACCTTCTACAGAAAATATCATAGCATTATGCTAATAAAATTTCTTTGTCCATGTTGACATAATTTTCACAACTCACCTTGGGAATATTTCTCTTAATTACATAAATTAAGAAATGATATCTCAAAATTCCATCCTTCTTCTTCATCTGGCATGATCAGTTCCTCCAGTTACCAAACTGGAAAATCATTCATAGGCATACCACATGATCATCCCCTCAAAAAGAGTAATGGGGAGAATATTCTATACAATTCCAAACACACCTATTAGGTCTCATAACACACCCTTATAACATTTACACATAATGAAACAATCCGTCCAATCCATTTTCCCCAACTCACCACACATTCAATAATAAGGCGCTATCACTACCCTTAACCACCCTACACCTAGGATTTGATTAACAATATTAAAAAAACTATCAAAATCAAGTATCTTATTAATAGAAAAAATTAATTCATGTTACGCACCATTTTTCATTTTAATAACAAAAAAAGGAAAAATATTCAAGTTAACAACTTACCTATAACCAATTTTCTCATGTGTGCCTCAAATTACACACGTCACAATAACTCTAAGTTCCTATAATGATTCATGAAGACTCAACTCTTGTTCAATTTTGGGCCATGAATAAATACTCAATAATTCATAGAAATTATAATCACATCACACCCCAAGTGCATCCCCCATGGTGGAATAATACTCAATTATAATAGAAATGAGGAATAATAAAAATCACATCCTGAGTACTTGACTTTTCCCACATTCATGGGTTTAAAAACCCATCCGTGAGAAAATTATAGAGCCCCAAATTTTCTTAGTCTCATGTCTATAATTCCAAAAATAATAATACAAAATAAGAATAAATAGAATTGTAACCTCTGATAACACTTTGTTACATCCTAACCTGGGTTCCAAGTGATTGTTCCCCAAGCTGATTCACCACATGAACTGAAGAACACATTGTTATATTCTGGAAGATACTGAATAATAAAAAGGGTTGATTATGTTATTCATGAAGAGACTATAAACTCATTAATCTTTCTAAAACAACAGTATAAATGAATAAACAAATATATTAACATATATAACAAAAAAATACTCATGTCACAAGAAGATCAAATATGAAAACTACACTCAAATGAAAGGGAAAATTTTATTCCAGTATAAGTGCCTTGTTTCTATAATGCTCATATTTACAAATTATGATTACACAAGTCGGCTACAAACTAGGTATGGTCCCCTTATCAAAGCTCCATCCTGAATCAACAATCCATCCCGGGTCTTTTTCCCTTATCCTTCCCAAAAATAATATGTTCTTTTCAGGTACCAATCATGAATCCTAAATAATGTGTTAGTAAAACATACTAGTCCACCACAAACTATGTCTAAATCAGTTCCTATCAAATGATTGTGTATGAAGTTCTATAATAAATATTTACAATTCATTATGAAATAGTTATTTCATTATCATTTACTCGTACCAAGCTACATTAACTATATGGTTCCTAAGGATAATCGTACCTCAATACTTACTTCATCTCATACTGTATCCCGAAGTGTTCTTTTGAAAATATCATGTCTTAGTAACTATTTGTTTTTGAATATTGAAGTATTCAAATTTTCTAAGATATATCATTACCTTTTTTTACTAGTTTCAAAGTTTTAATATTCTCATCTGAGGCCATTAGTCGTAGTAACATTATTTCTACACATTACATTCACATTTATACACCACACTACCCAAGTTACCTATATAAAAAAATAATATAATATGACCATTTTTCAATTCTTAATCCTCAATAGATTGACCATCTTCCCTATTATCATTACTCATAAGTATAATTACGATGACTCAATTTATTCATAGGAGTTCAAAATCATGTTGTTTTAATTCTAATAAATCAAAAGCAGGACTCCCTTGTTACTATTTGTTCCTATAAAATTCAAATTACCATGTTCCCATTATTTTATGCATAACTTGTAACTCATTAATTATCAATAAAAGTCCCATTACCAATTCAATAATTATCTAAACACATCCATTACTTTAGTTAACTCTACAATTTAATATGTTATTCAAACAATTAATTAATTCATTAATTAATTTATCAATATCATAAATAATTTCCCCTATTTTTTTTATATTTAATTATCTAATTATAATCAAAACATTCCATAATTAATCCCAATATTAATTATCGATGTGATATTATCAAGGGAACATTTTTTATCCATAATTAATTTTCTCAACTTATCAATTTCAATATCTCCTACTTAATCCCTCGATTAACTATATAAATTACAACCCCACATCTTATAAACAATTTCTCAAAATTAATTATCTAATACAGGATCCCCTTATTCTCATGATTAGTTGATCAATTAAACACATATTCTGACAAATATTTGGTAAATCAATTGGTCAATATAATTAACCCAATTCATGTAAATCAATTTCTAAATTATTCTTAAAATTATACAATTTTTCATATACATATAAAATCCAAGACTATTAGAAGTATATTTATAATAAATTACTCTTTTTTGAGTGATTAATTCTAAAAGTAAAATCCCAAAATACGAGAACCACAATGACATAAATAAGTGTTCTAGATTTAAATCCATAAATATCGATCACAATTTCAAAATATAACCAAAATAGTTTTAGATCATCACTCATTGATATTTTTCTCCCAAAATATGTCCAGATATAATAAAACATAGGATATCCTCAAGAAATGGATGAAGGAGCTAGAGGAGAATGTTAAGGAAAAACAATGTGATGAGATCCACTTACCGGGCCAAGAACCAATCTTCAATTTTTTTATTCAATCTCGAACAACTGACTTCATGGGGCCTTGGAGTCCCTCCATGAAGATGGGAGAACGATAACTTACCCATTGTAAAGATAAAACCCATGTTAGGACCACAAAGGAGGTGACTCAGGTAATTATAAGTTGAAAATGAGTATGATTCACAATTTTAGCGTATCATAGATGGATTGCACATTGTTTAGTCACACAATTAGACAATCTGTGAATTATTCACTACATCAAGGGGGTATCGCATGGTTTCCTCACACAGCTTAAAAACCCAAGCCTTAAAAATGAAGAATTTACTACCACAATAAAACAAGGAGAACACAATTTAGCCTAGACAGTGGCACAGTTTTTTCAGTTCATGTGCCAACTGTAAGTTGCAACTTCTTCTCTAAAATTAACTTAGAATCCACCCTAACTCAACCAAATTCACAAAACCAATCTGTGGTACATATGTATAAAATATTACCTAAAAAGGTGGTATATATAACTATAGTAAAGGATAGGATATTACACAATTTATTATTCTAATAACATAAAAAACACATATTTCATTATTAATAATTTCATTTAATGATTTATTTCATGTTTTCAAAGGGTTTTCGTCTCTAAAACATTTAAATCATATGATGTAATAGTTTTTTATTCCATAATAACGGTGAAAAACCTCTCTAGATAATAAAAACTAAATAGAAATAATAAAAATGAGTGGTAAAATAAGCACCAATAAAAAGGGAATGAATCATATAATAGGAAGAGAATGAAGCAATTTAAATCATGTGATAAATGTGACAATAATCATTATAGGGAATTAATAAATGGATTTGGAGATTTGTATATGTTTCTATATTTTGCATAATATTATAAATAATGTAATTGGATGAAATAAAACACTACTATTTAGTGATTAAAATATATTGATATGGGGAACAATTCAAACAGAATCCCTAAGAATCCTGAGAATATACCAATTGAATATGATTTTGGGAGAAGGTTTTGAATATGTGATGACTAAGAATAAGGTGGAACTACCAAATGATGTGGTGGAAAATACATTAATGATATGTTAAAATTCATCAACTTTTTTATTTGATTGTATATACATGATAAATTTTATATAACATCTAGTATTTCTTGATAATGAGATATTTCCAAAAAATATTAATACTAGTTTTGTATTAGAGATTCCTAGTGGTTGACTAACTGCCATAATGATGATCTTATTAGTCCCCAGTGTAATAGATAATCATGATTTATTGGAGACCTTATTATATTAAAAATGATTTAATTTTATATATTTCACCAAATTCAATGGATTTTAAAATATGATTTAATAATTTATTAGAAATATATATATAAAAGACGTGATGATGATATGAAATTATTTATCATTAGATTAGCGGAATCACAATGTGAGAGCTTTTTTTTACAACCATATTTGATCTACTGATTTTGATTATTGTGGGAGATGAGTATTAAAAAATCTCATGATGGAGATGATAATTATAAAATTAAAGATATAACTATTTTATAGTATTTAATTGATGTATTTTGTAGACTATTACCTTTAAATCCACCAAATCATGAAGTTTAGTTTTCTATTTATTTAGTCTGTTATAAAAATTCAATATCAATGTATCCCTATAGATTGGATATTATGGAATTAGTAGATTTCATTAAATGACATGATAATTTGTGTGGTAAAGGATTTATTCTTGTTTGTTATTAAAAGTTTGAAACCCACTATATATTTGTGACAAATTTCTAGATTCATGATAATGTTCATTATTTATATGTACGTCAGTTATATTATGATAAAATAATTTTTTTTCTCTTCTTATCATTGAGGGATCATTTCATCACCCAAATCAACACAATTTTATTCAATATTAACCATCAAATGTGTTTTCATCAATTGTGCGTAATGAAGGAATAAATTCTAAAAAAATTCCAAATGAGGTATATGCGTTACAATTATTCAATAATTTCTCTTAGATTGACTAGCACACCCTCCATTATTATGTGTGTAAATAACAAATTATTCATAGAATATTTTAATGATTTTTATTATACAGATTGATGATATGTTGATTTAGTATAAATTCAATGACAACATTATGAATTTCATTCATATAATTCTAGGTATATATAAGAAGAACTATTTCTATTATAAATTTTGTTGAAGTGATTTATGGAATCAATTACATTATTTTTTGGGAAATATTGTCTTTATGGATGTAATCTCATTTAATTATTTAAAGACAAAGGTAGTAAGTTAATAAACCATAATAATGAAATTTAATGCATTATGTAGTTTTATTGGTTTAGAGATTATAATTAGAGAACAATTTTAAATTTTCCATGATTGGATACACTTTTAACTAGGAAAATATTTAAAGGTGTTGTATTCACTTAAATAGTGGAATGTGAATATTATTTTGACTAACGATAGAATATATTGTTCAATGCTACGATTTTCAATCTACCATGTAGAAATAATGTTTATATATATATATATATTAATGCATCACGGAGGATAATTGGGTGATTATTAATGAATAATGGTAAAGGTATTACATATAAATCACAGAAATTAAATATCGTGAAAATATTGACGCATGTTCTTATGTTAATAGATATATTAACTATTTTTAAGATAAAGTTCTAATACATCTATGTTTAGAGATATGATATATACATAGATCATAAAATAATAAAATAAATATTTTCATAGATAGATATCCTTATAAAACATAGTTTATCTATTAATATACAAATATGTTATGATTGGTTGATTCAATATGCGTAATGAAATGAAAATAAGGTAGGGGATTCATTGAGACAAATAGATCATAATGTATGGACCCACATTAGGATTTAAAGGTATCCAATTTATAGGGATTTAGTTATGATGGATATGGGAATTATTAAGGAAGATGTGAAATTATACATATTTTTCAAAAAAGTTTACAACCATATTTATTATAAAATATAAAATGTTCTCAATGTTATTATGAGATCCTTAATATAATAATTAATTTTTGAAATGAATGGAAATTAGTATACACTTTTTGTAGTTGTGGTGTTCATAAATTTTTAAGGAGATTATTTCTTATATCTATACGTAATATAGATATGGAATTGTTGGATGAAACACATGGATCAAATTTGTATATACACATTGGTTTCATGTAGATGTGTTGGTACTTGAGGATACTTTCATGGTGGGATATAATTATGTGTGAAATTGATTTTTTGGTTTATATTTTTTATTATCATAACTTGTGAATTAATTGAGATAGAAACCTAGATAATTATTGTAACCTATTCCCATTGTTGTGTGGAAATAAAATGAAATTCCTATAAACTAATTCATATTACTACCAAATACTCAAAGAAGTAATGATTATAAATGTGTTATCACTGATATCCTCACAAAATATTTACATCTTCTCACTATATTTGAATATTTATTTCTTCTTCATATTAAAATGATCTATTTTAATAACGTTGTAAGGTTTCTTAGAACACACCACTTTATCGTGTCTAATCCTGATACATATTTTACATCATAACACTAGATGATTCATAAAATGTGTATTAATATTGTGCTTATATTGAGCATTACAGACCATTATAAAACATATGGAAATTATAAAAGTACTATTAAAACTCTATAACAAATTTTTATGTCAACTTTACAAGGCTTTCATTGAATCTGGGATTAGTATTTACAATTGTTATAATATTACATTGAATATAGTTTCAATTAAAGTATAAAAATAGTGTAATATGGATAAATATATTGAATTTGTATTCATAAACAATCTTGTTTGTATAGAATTAATGAAATGAATAATTTTCCCCCAAAAGATGATGAAGATACCAAAATAATTGTATTGTCCATTCAGGATCATATAAAATCATATCAATGAATGAAAATGAGTTGTGTTATAAAATTATGAATGATTTGGAATTACAAGGTGGAGTACATGTTTTATTTAGAGAATCTATTTTGGAAAGATGAAATAAGGTTCAATGAGAAAGGTAAAGACAGGCCTATTACATTAAAACCATTGAAATATTTTATCAAATTGTATCTACTTATAGGAATTTGGATATACTAACATGTCTCTTAGAAGAAAATTGGGTATTCCATATATCATTGTTAAGTTAGTACATTCATTAATCAGTGAATGTTCTACTCCACTGATGAATTATACTTTGATCATGATCAATCATACTATTAATATCACTTCTCTATTCTTCATATTAAATAGAAAAAATTGAGTAATTGAAAAAATGGATAGGTAATATAACATTTGAGAATCAAAAAATTGGGGAATTAAAAAGGGAACTAGAGGATATTTTGAAGATGAACGTCCCTCATTTGTTAGAAGATAATATTCATGAATTAAAGAGAATTATATTTTTTACGAAGGAACCATGTATCATCGTGATAAATTAATGTTAATTTCCTTATAAATATATCTAAAATCTCTAATTACATATGGTTGACACAACACATTGTTTAAATGAAATGTAATACTCTATTAGAGTATAATTTAAAAGTGAATATTATAACATTGTTGTTATGTTTGTGTGTGTTTGTATAACTTCATAATTTTATATAATAATTATTATATAATGATTATAATTTCATTAAGAATAATTTTAATGTAAAAGAAAATATATTAGGAAAACAATATTTATACAATGAAAATGGTTTCATCACTTCAAAATAACATTTGGTAGTTTTTTTTGAAACATTTAAAAACATTATTTGATAAAATGAAAAAAAATATGAAATTAGAATGTGAAATTAATATTGAGGTGAAATTTTGGATTTTGTTGAAAAAATTGTTTTGTCGAGAAATTGTCAAAAATAATGATTTATATTGATAAAAATCATTGGAATAAATTATTTTAATATTAAGATTATATTTTAAATTTGTTTTAATGTATAATTATATAAATATCAATAGAATGAATTAAAATTATTTTATCATTACAAATACAATTTTGAATTTTCATATTATGACAATCAACTCTTATAAGAAATTTCCCTTTGTAAATAATCATTTTCGTAACGTCTGCATGTATAATTATAAATTGGATTATTACACATATATGAATTTATTTTGGAATTGTATCATAAATATGTAGAATCATTATATTTTATTTCCAATGTTATGGTCATCTTTATTTTATACAATTCTGAATATATAATTTATTAAATATTAATTAATCATGTAATTATAAAAAATTATTTACAAGGGGTAAACTAAAATGGTTTGGGGTAAAATGACCTAAAAATTCATCCAAAATAATTTTATGTCTGTATATAGAGATTATAAAGTTCAATGTTATATAATTACTCATTGATTTATTATTTATTCATGAAAAATACATTCTTGTAATAGATCCTTTTTAGAAATTGTTTGTGCCCCCCACATATTAAAGGTAACCCCCTCATTTCACCTCATCACACATATATATAAAATTAGATTAAAATATACTCATCGTAATATTTTCCTTATTCCCCTCCCTACATCATTTATCCCCTAGATATATCCAAAAACATTCCTAGGATGGATTTTAGTGAAATGTAAAATATGTTTTCCGAATAAGGAAACATTCTATAACAATAGTTTTTTTTCTCCAACCGATTACATATATTATTGAAATTTTATTATATAATATCATAAATATAATTAATATTAGGATATTTTAATATATTAATTTATTTAAATATATCCATCCTCTCTTCAATCACATGCGATAAAAACCCATCGATCATATTTATGGAGGATTACTACATCACTACCGGATGTATATCATTTTCCATCGACAAAATTTATGGTGAGATATAATGATGGATATAAAAAAAATTATATAGATGGTATATATATATATATAATCACAAATTTATTCTAATTATCCATACATTTTAAAAGAAAATATCATAACTTGTGTGTACGATGAGCTACCACCTTGTGATGTGGGGTGATTCATATTTTCTTTAGAATTACCTGAATGTCAATAATAATAAATTTAAATAAAATATATAATATATATATAACTAAATTAATTGTTTTAAATTAATATATCATTAATTTTCTATCCCATTCACCCATTTACGCAATGATTTCACCTCTCGTGAACACGTACGACGTTCAACCTTCATGAAGAGATGAGATTCATTTACTTTGTCAAAATTTATATAAGTGTTTTAAAAATGAATTTACATTATAAATATGATTTATAAACATTGGAATAATGTGTGATATGATATATTTATATAGTATATATAGGAACAAAAAATATTGCGACATAACACAAATGACAAAACAAAACGATTAACACTTGAAAAAATAAAAATAAATATTATTAACAAAAATGTCTAAAATAAAAAATATGTAATGAATATAAACATGGTATCACAATATTTGTGTATTATTTATTACATTTGAAAATGATACATTGAATCACCTCATAAAATAATGAATATTTTTTTATACTTGGTAATCCAGATACATACATGATTAATAGATTACAATTGAAAAAAAATTATAGAGTCTTTTTTTAAGAATAAGATTTTCCTCTCTATCATATCATTTTATTCCCAAACAAGTTTACACAAAGGATATGTGATAAATAAAATAAAATTTGAGAGACCATAAAAATTTTTAAATTCTTAACTATAGTAAAAGATATCATGAATCAATATTCATAATCATGAAGGAATGGTAAAAATAGAATGCGTCTTCCATTTAAATAACCTAGAAATCATGAAAACAAAAGGAATAATCAATTGTGGAATGTAAATAATATAAAAAACGAAATTTAATCAAAATACCATTTATGTAAAGAATCCATATATAATATTAGTGTTATAATATTAAGAGTAATAATAAATGAATTCTAAATGATCCAAATTCATTATTATGAGTTTTCATTTATCAGTTACCTGATACCTTAAATATTACGACCGTTCCCATTGATATTTCAAAAAATTGGTAAAACCCTATTTAATTCTTGGATACTAATTTATCTCTTAATACATACTATTTCATTGAGGAACTATCTATAACCCAACCCCACACATATATTTTTTTATAAAGAATTACTATAATTTAAAATGAACAACTTAATTCATAAATTAATATCCCATACCATTAAATATCTTAATTTTAGAAATAATACTTATTATCACAATTTAAAAATAGAATCAAATAAAATACAATGTAAAAATCTATATGTATAAATTATACACCGTTCAATAAATAAGCATATCCATCGTAAATAATATCGATATTTAGGGGAAATTTAATGTCATTTGATTAAAGAAAAGTAAATATTTCTAGTGAATGTAAATGACTCTAAAGATGAATTGAAGAAGTGATGTAAGTACTATATAATGATATGATAATAACAAAACATATAGAGGTAGAAAATGTATGGTATAAATACAATAAATACTTAACAGGGTATATGAAAAATAAAGTGTTATTTTTTATGATAAATACCACAAAGAGATCTTGGAAAAAAATGTTGAAGAAAATATCAACTTCATTATAATAATCAGTTTTTAAAATTAATTTTTTTAATGTTTAATTAATTTCATTGAAAATATTTTTTGAATAATTTAAATTAATCATTAACAACATGAGGGTTTTTGGATGTTATAAATTCTATAAATGAAATGTATATTAAGGAAATTATTCATTTCACAATTTTAGTAAAATAGAAATGATCATGGACATAAATCACACATGAATAGAATAGTCAAAAAATATTTTAAAAATTAAAAACTAGATGAAAATTATTTATAATGAAATTTTATTAGGGTTTAAAACATTTTTTAAAACAATTTTAGAAATCATGGTTTTTGAAGAAAATAAATTTCTGAATGAATAGTTAATTAAAGTAATATTTCCATAATAATACTTTCTAAATAATTTTTATTACCAATGTGTTAAAATGGGTACTATTAATTCAAAATATAATAAATAAATAGATTAAAATAAAATTTGATTCATTTATTATTAAATATTTAAATAATATCCTAAAACTCAAATTGTAGAATAATGAATATTGATTAGAATGTGATTTTGAAATAAAAACATACAATGATCATAAAATTTATTTAATAATTTATCAATTAATTTATTTTGATTATAAAATGTTATCCCCATAAAACAAATTGAAATTTAAAAGAATATAATGAGATGTAATTTCAAATAAAATCAATTATTATCCTAGACATTGGAGGAGTAATATATCCCACTGAAATGAAATTGTGTAAAACATTACCACTTCGTCGTGATTATGTTAAATGCACCTTAAATTAAAAATTTCAATTAAAAACCTTAAATGAAATGTATGTTTAATTAATAATTATATTTCAATTTAATTGGAAACTATATAATATATATAATTGAATGTACATGCATTACATTACGACATATATCAATGAATGGAAATTGTGATGATGTCCCATAGTTGATGGGTAAATTTTTTAAGCATGCTTTAACCTATTATATAATGGCTTTAAAAAATTTATACATATTCTAATACCATATTAATAAATATAATATATTTTTATCTCAAATAATATTATAATCCATTTTTTAATAATTATACAAATATTTTCAATGTTCAATATTTTAATCCTATTGTATTCAGATTCATTTTTTAAAATTTATGAATTTATTTTTGGGCATATTATACTGACAAATCATCTACATAATAATAGTAATGGAATAATTTTAAGATTTTTAAAATAATTATTTTTAAAAAAAAACTAAATTATTTCAATGAAAAGTGAATCATGTTAATATCATGATAAAATAATGTCGTACATAAAATTGAGTATCATATCAATTTTCAAAATATTAATATGGAAAGGTTTTAAGTAGTATTTTATCTTTCAGAAATGATCATAATATCAAATATAAAATATTATTTCAATAAAATGTACTTTTATATATCAAGCATGATGTTTTTTGATGAATATATGTGGTATAACCTCATTATGGTTGTAGTCAACAATTACACCAACAATATCGTCTTTTTATAATATAATAATGAAAATATAATATTATCTCTTAAGAATTTTAAATTTTCCATTAATAAGTAATTTATTTATTTTATGTCACATATAATAATTAAATCTATCCATATAAATTTCTATATAATGATTTAGTTCAGGATGAATCACACCAAATTGTTGGGTGGTTGTACACTATACGGAAAAGAAAAGTTATTGTGTCCACTATATAATGTAATGTAAAAGGTATATAATAGAAAATGATTGCCTATATATAATTATATTATAAATTTCATATATATACTATATTTAATTTAGAAATTCTAAACCATTATATGTGGTTATGGCTAATTTAATGACATCATTCTGTGAGGAGGGAGTTCTTTGTACACATGAATGATCATTTTATAACCAATTTGATGGTAGTGGAGATATTTTTAGTTCAATGAAATTATATACAAATATATTAGTATTTTAACGATACTAAGATTGTTATTTCATCTGGTTTTCAGAATAATTCTATGATGTGGAGGTCGAAATATAATAAAAAAATATCGTTGAATAATGTTACCTCTTCTTCTGATAACGTCCTTAGGTTTTAACCAAACACTTACATGGTTGAATTTATTCAAAAATTAATTGTAACACCCCAGGTAAATAAAGAATATGACATTTCATATTTATCCATATTTTTGAATAAAATATTTAAATGACTTTAAAGGGGACGCTATGCTCTATGGCATACCCAACACGCAACAACGAGTTTCTTGGGAATCTTACGTTGCACTCTAATAAAAAAATAATATTATTTTAAATGGTAGTTAACATGTAGCCGTTGTAATGGCGGGAATGGATAGAAATAACTAAAATATTATTATATATGTTTTTAAATGTTTTTACATTTATCCAATAAAAGATAGAGGCTTAAAATACGGAATGAATTCAATTTTAGGCATATATGCCCTAGTTTTCACTAAAGGTTCACTTATCGCCTTTTGATGGCGAACCATCATTAAATATAGTTTTGTTCACTCTTATACATTCTATTGGACCAAATAAAGATCTTCTTTAGAATCGGGACATCAAAATTTACTTTGTGTAAATTTTTGGTATCTTTCCGATAAAGTTCATTTTTTTTAATGAATAGTGTAAAATGTTGTATTTTAATTCAAAACCTCTTTTTAATCTAATTTATTTATATGATTAGATTATCTTTTGAATTGGTTTTAGAGTGAAATTAGAAAATATTTTTACCATTAAATCCAATAGTGGTCGTTGGAATTAATTTCACTTTGAAATCAGACTTAAACTAGTGTCAATCTTTTGATACTTATTGTTTTATAAAAACATGCTATTTGCTCTGACAGCGGGAATTAATTATTAATTTAATTAATGTGACTAATATGTTTTGAATTTTGTAAAACGGACTTAACTTTTGAATTCGGAATATCAAATATAGCTTATGGTGAATTTTTGGGATTTTTCTGAAAAACGTCAATTTTTGATGAATAGTGAAACCACTAAGTGGTACTTATAAAAACTGATTTTCCGTTTAAATGAAATTTTTCCATCTTTGTGTTTTTATTTTCAAAAATCCTACATACATGGTTGTCATTAAGAAATAAAATGTGGTTCAATGGGATTAAAATAATTTTTTGGTGAATAGTAACTTATTAAGTTTTTAATCGCGATTAGTGGTAATTAGTGTTGTTTAAGGTAATAATTATATTATAAGAATGTGAAAATACCATGATACTTGTCCTACACCTATTGGGTGAGTCATGGCCGACCAAGACAAGCCATGGGTCAACTTGGGGACCCCATGGAGACACATTGGTTGGGAAATGACATAAATAACTTTTTATTTAATGTAAAAGTAAAAATGACACAAACATGATATGTTTTACTAAAACAATTTTTAAGTGGGGTTATACAAGTCATATTTTTGATTATAAATATTCATTGGAAAGATAAAAAGATTTCATAAATCATAGTATTTGTTTTATAATTTTTAGACATTAAATAAATTAAATTATTTATGACATAATAATGATGCAGCGATGACATCATTATTTGACGATTTAAATAAAATGGAAAGATAATGTAAAATCTATGAACTACACATGTCCAAAACTTATTGGATGAGTTGATTTCGAAGACTTATCACCATATCCACGAATTATATCAATGTGGGTCCTTTTAAAACCGAAACACATTTTCAAATAAAGTAATATTTCTTTACTTTCCAAAAGTGCCCCTCCTCTCCTCTTATAAAAGGCCCCCACCTCTACCTCATTTCACACACTCCTCAAGCCTTTTTCTTGGCCAACCCCTGCCCATTTACTCTCTCCACATCTCTCTCCTCATCCTAGAGTATTCCCTTTGGGCAGAATCCTTTCAAAGGAAGCTTTTCGGCTCAAATCAAAAGGAGATACACTTTTAAAGGTAATTCATTCTCTCATGTTCATTTGTTTTATTTTGCTTCTCCAACCCCCTAAACTCTTTTTATTTATTTCTTTTGTAACAAAACCAGTATCTTAAATATACTAGGATGTTTTTATAAGATTTATTCGAGCTACAGTCTCACACAACTACATCAAATGGTTAAAGAATATACGGTTTCCGTGGATGGCGAAATTGTGCCTCCCGAAACGATGATTGTTCAATACTCATTTAACACCTTCAAAGGTGGCCATTATGATGTCACTATTTTTATATATGATATATAATATGTTTATGTTTTACTTATGCTTCTTTATTTTTCATTTGTGTCTTACCTTTATGGCTTCCATTATGGGTATACGCGATATCTTCATTTTAGGAAGTGCGGACTACCGCCCCCTCAAAGTGATGTGATTCGTTAATGCCATACGTGGGACGTATAAAGGATGGATTTAATGTTATTATATATGATGTTATACTGGAATTATTATTTACCTATATATCATTATTATTTCTTTCCATTAAAGTATGAGATAGAAATGAAAGTAGCGTTCATGCGTACGTACGGCTTACCGTCTCCATGAACGATGCATTTCATTTCTTATCCCCAAATGTAATGTACTATTATAAGTACATATATATAATGGATATATATGATGTATGATACATCTAAATGATTAATATAATTCTGGAATTAAAATATACATACCTCTCATATAGTTTTAATTCCATTAATACGACATAGAAATGAAAGTAGCGTTCATGCGTACGTACGGCTTACCGTCTCCAGGAATGGTGCATTTCATTTCTTTCCTCTAAATGATTATGAGATTTTATAAATACATGTATATGCTGGATATATATTATATAAATGATATCCAAATCAGGAATGTCATTTTTGGTTATGAAGAACCTTTGACCAAACGAACAACATGTAATTGTAAGAAGTCCACTTTCGACTTAAGAACCAAATATCGACAAAAAAAACATGATTAACTTAAATGATTAAATAATGTTTATAACATGGTAATAAGTGATATAAAAGGAATAATGAACATTAAAAAGCTTCTTAAGTAAGTATAAATTAACTCAAGTTTATTATTCAGGATATTAAAGAATGATCGAGTCAAGTCGTACCCGAGGTAAGGGATCTTACTCCTATCTTTCTTTTTAAGTACACACTTTTATGTAATTACTTTTAAAGCTCATATTTCTTGTTATTGGGATGATCTTTTATATTACAATTACTGTAATTTTTATGTTCATGTGATGAGAGACCCTATTCTCTCTCATCAATCCATTTTGGAAGTTTTATGTGGCGCCGTTAGGCTGCCGAGTTTTCGTAAGGGATTTTTCATCTCGCTTTTATTCCCGTGAGATTTATGCTACATTTGCCACAAATTCCATTGAGTGGTGTATGTACTGTCCATTATTATACTATTTGTGTAATATAATTTCGTTTATGAGTATTTACGTCAATGATCTATTGTCCTTCTTTCATGGGGTGTATGTTTTGAAAGATACCCAAGTCGGTAAGGGAACCTTTCACCCTCCTTTTTTTAAAAGTCTTTTTTTGTTGGGTCTTTT
Organism: Viscum album; assembly: GCA_963277665.1. Taxonomy (NCBI): domain Eukaryota; kingdom Viridiplantae; phylum Streptophyta; class Magnoliopsida; order Santalales; family Viscaceae; genus Viscum; species Viscum album. The sequence goes on from OY728133.1 coordinate 1,957,536,727, forward strand.
AATTTGCATATTTTTATGTTGGGATATGTTCTCATATATCCATATTGATGTAAATTTTATGTCCATGTGATGAGATACACATTTTATCTCTCATCAACTCATTTTGATGTGATGTCGTTAGGCTGTCAAGGGAACTTTTTAACCCAATTTCGATTTCTTTGGGTTCAACATGTAGTCATTGAGTATGTCATCCATTGAATATGTGTGAATGACCTTTTATTGTTTTACACTTAATATCCACTTATATTGGGTGTATTTATATTTGTAACACATATTTTGAGATTGATTTGTCCTTAATTTAAGGATACCTTCTTTATAAGGGATTTCATCACATTTGACATTTCTATTGAGGGATCATTGTTGTTAAGCACCAATTCACTCTTATATGGTGTATATACTGTCCTTTGGAGTATTATACCATGAATCCTTTTATTTTCATGATATTATAAAGTTCTGACTAAATGTTATTCCTTGATTATTGTATTCAAGTGTCTTTAATTTTGGTAAAACCCCTTTAACCAAAATATCGTTTTAAATGTTTTAATTATTTGTTCTTATTAATATCCATGTTTTAAAAATGGTTTTAAGGATTTATTTATATGGATATTAATGGTTTAAAATGTTAAAAGCTTCAAGGTGGTATGGGACACATTGATTCAAAAATCTCTTTATTAAAAATTTTAAATGGTTTTGGAAATGGTTTTTTTTGAATGGATTCATTATTTCAATATCCTAAAATGTTATATTGTGATTGAAATGTGGAAATGTTATGTTTCCTTTATTCATGTTTTATGTGATACGATTATGTTATGGTTCTTGGGCATTGTTATGAAGAACGAGTGGTTCCGTGATAAACTAAGGGCGGGTGAGCCCGATATAGCTCTCCAATGCATTGGGTAACGCGAAGGAGTGAAACGTTAAGGTTTCTCCGAAGAGATTTAGGGAATATACTGGGATGGGTATTCCAAACGTAACCAAGAGGGTTACTCCCTATGTATGAATGTTATGAATGCCTCAAGTTACCTTTATGTCTTATGTTTTCTATGATTTATTCATGATTTGATATGCCTATGTTTTATGGGTAAAGTATTATTTCATTCTTATGTATATATGAACTCATGTTTCCTTTCCATATTTTTATAACCCTTACTGAGCTTCTTATGCTCATCCCATGTTTTTGAAATTTTTTTCACAGGACATAGCGTGGGATAGGGTCAAGGATGGGATCAAGGGAAAGTCATGCTACCTAAAACATGGAACTATACATGTTTCTTTTAAAGAGTTTTTATTTTATGGAAATTTAGTAGAAGCGACTACTTTGTAATCTTTTGAGATGTAATTGTTATGTCCTAATTCTCTAAAATTCTAAACCTGAAAAGATCCTCAATGTGAATTACTCATTTAATTCAATATTAAGTAAGGTTTAAGGCTGGGGCCTTATAGTTGGTATCAAAGGTCGGTTTAGATAACTATAGAGGTTAGGGTATTCTTTAAGCATAAGTGACATTACCATAATGGTTAGGATTTCAGAAAGAGTCCTAATTTTAGATAAAGTGAATGAGTAAGTGTATCTTAGTGTTTTCCTTCCTCATTAGTACATGATGGTTTTGTGGATATACTCACACTGACATTTCTATTTTCAGTGAATGGATGGATTTAGCAGGCACCAAAGAGACAACAAGTTTGAAGGAAACTATGGTGGTTCTCTGATTAAGATACTAGATAAAATGGAGGATTCAATGAGGAAACTCGTGGTTGTTCTAAACCAAATATCAAGGAGTCATGATCAACCACTTCAGCCTTGGTGAGTTCTCTAATGCATCATGTACGATATGGCCAACTCGATGTGGAAATTCAGGTAATAATTATTAAGGTAACCATTAGGGTTTATATGATACTTAATTTTTAGGTAATTATGGGTTACACTATGATGTGATGGAATATGAAAGGAATGAGATAAACTTGAGGTTAAAATATATTATGATTATTCTTGAAGATTTTTTTCTCATTTTGAGGAATGCTTTAAGAATTATATAGTTTTGGAAAAAGGACAACACGCAGACCGTGTGACTACCCGTCGCGTCGGACAAAGCTGCGGGAATCAAACCCACAACCAAAGTGCGACTAGTATTTATCGCCTACCACTGGACTACGTGAAGTCCCTGGTTAGTTTGACTGATTCATTCTAGTTATATGATTGTATGAATTAAGAGTAAGTTGATTTTGGGTTATTTATGAAAATGATTAACCTATCATGGAGGATATGTGATTAGGTTAATTACTTTTCAAAACGAGACTTTAAGAGCAACTGATATTGTTTGGAGATAAATGTTATGATTTATCTTGGAAGACTATGTGACTAAATCCTTCAAATATTTGGGTTTCAATCTTATATTGGTTTACTTTGAATAATTTTATAGACAAATTGATTATAGAATGGTCCTCGTTGAACTTTGGGTTTTGTTGGACAAATTTTGGAGATTAAGAATAGATTTTCTTTTTATAAAGAGTTATCCTTTTTTGGATTATCTGATCTTGTACTAGCCTTTTTGGTTTTGGTTTTGGTTAAAGTCTAAAGACATGGGAAGTATATAGTTCTATTTTGTGGATTAGGTGATCCTCTAGAAGTTGATTATAGTACTCTTAATGTGAACAAGTCTTCCTAAATACTCGTCTTTTGGAGAAAATATGAGTTTGTGTAAGGAATCTAATAAAATTTGAAAGTCAATATGATAAGTGATTATGTTTCCTTATGAATAAATTCCTCAATAAAAAGTAACTTAAAACAAAAATGTTGTCTATTAACTTTTCCTACTGGGGAATCGAATACCGTTTAACCCATCACAAGTTTGTGATTTTCTCATGGTTAACTTTCTCCTAAACATGTTTTCTATCACTCTCCATCAGAACATGACCCTTTGTTTTTTCCTCCATGTCCATATTTTCATACTTGGAATCCTAGTATGGGTTAACTCGGGTGACCTTTGTACTTATCTTTCCTTATTTTAATGTGTTTGTTTTACCGACTTTTGTTCCGATGTGGGACTTTCAAGGATGTTTCCAAGCGCAATTTTAAAATTGTGAGGACGCAATTCCCAAAAGGGTGGAAGGATGTAACACCCCAGGTAAATAAAGAATATGACATTTCATATTTATCCATATTTTTGAATAAAATATTTAAATGACTTTAAAGGGGACGCTATGCTCGATGGCGTACCCAACATGCAACAACGAGTTTCTTGGGAATCTTACGTTGCACCCTAATAATAAAATAATATTATTTTAAATGGTAGTTAACATGAGGCCGTTTTAATGGCGGTAATGGATAGAAATAACTAAAATATTATTATATATGTTTTTAAATGTTTTTACATTTATCTAATAAAGGATAGAGGCGTAAAATATGGAAAGAATTCAATTTTAGTCATATATGCCCTAGTTTTCACTATATGTTCACTTATCGCCTTTTGATGGAGAACCGTCATTAAATATAGTTTTGTTCACTCTTATACATTCTATTGGACCAAATAAATCTCTTCTTAAGAATCGGGACATCAAAATTTACTTTGTGTAAATTTTTGGTATCTTTCCGATAAAGTTCATTTTTTTAATGAATAGTGTAAAATGTTGTATTTTAATTCAAAACCTCTTTTTAATCTAATTTATTTATATGATTAGATTATCTTTTGAATTGGTTTTAATGTGAAACTAGAAAATATTTTTAACATTAAATCCAATAGTGGTCATTGGAATTAATTTCACTTTGAAATCAGACTTAAACTAGTGTCAATCTTTTGATACTTATTGTTTTATAAAAACACGCTATTTGCTCTGACAGCGGGAATTAATTATTAAATTAATTAATGTGACTAATATGTTTTGAATTTTTTAAAACGGACTTAAATTTGGAATTCGGAATATCAAATATAGCTTAGGGTGAATTTTTGGGATTTTTCTGAAAAACTTCAATTTTTGATGAACAGTGAAACCACTAAGTGGTACTTATAAAAACTGATTTTCCGTTTAAATGAAATTTTGCCATCTTTGTGTTTTGATTTTCAAAAATCTGACATAAATGGTTGTCATTAAGAAGTAAAATGTGGTTCAATGGGATTAAAAGAATTTTTTGGTGAATAGTAACTTATTAAGTTTTTAATCGCGATTAGTGGTAATTAGTGTAGTTTAAGGTAAAAATGATATTATAAGAATGTGAAAACACAATGACACTTGTCCTACACCTATTGGGAGAGTCATGGCTGACCAATAAAATCCATGGGTCAACTTGGGGACCCCATGGAGTCACTTTGGTTGGGAAATGACATAAATAACTTTTTATTTAATGTAAAAGTAAAAATGACACAAACATGGTATGTTTTACTAAAACAATTTTCAGGTGGGGTTATACAAGTCATAGTTTTGATTATAAATAGTCATTGGAAAGCTAAAAAGATTTCCTACATCATAGTATTTGTTTTATAATTTTTAGACATTAAATAAATTAAATTATTTATGACATAATAATGATGCAGCGATGACATCATTATTTGACGATTTAAATAAAATGGAAAGATAATGTAAAATATATGAACTACACATGTCAAAAACTTATTGTATGAGTGTATTTCGAAGCCTTATCACCTTATCCACGAATTATATCAATGTGGGACCTTTTAAAACCGAAACACATTTTCAAATAATGTAATATTTCTTTACTTTCCAAAAGTGCCCCTCCTCTCCTCTTATAAAAGGCCCCCACCTCTACCTCATTTCACACACTCCTCAAGCCTTTGGCTCGGCCAACCCCTGCCCATTTACTCTCTACAAATCTCTATCCTCATCCTAGAGGATTCCCTTTGGGCATAATCCTTTCAAAGGAAGCTTTTAGGAACAAATCAAAAGGAGATACACTTTTAAAGGTAATTCATTCTCTCATGTTCATTTGTTTTATTTTGCTTCTCCAACCCCCTAAACTCTTTTTATTTATTTATTTTGTAACAACACCAGTATCTTCAATATACTAGGATGTTTTTATAAGATTTATTCGAGATAAACTCTCACAAAACTACATCAAATGGTTAAAGAACATACGGTTTCTGTGGATGGCGAAATTGTGCCTCCCGAAACGATGATTGTTCAATACTCATTTAACACCTTCAAAGGTGGCCATTATGATGTCACTATTTTTATATATGATATATAATATGTTTATGTTTTACTTATGCTTCTTTATTTTTCATTTTTGTCTTACCTTTATGCATTCCATTATGGGTATACGCGATATCTTCATTTTAGGAAGTGCGGACTACCGCCCCCTCAAAGTGATGTGATTCGTTAATGCCATTCGTGGGACGTATAAAAGATGGATTTAATGTTATTATATATGATGTTATACTGGAATTATTATTTACCTATATATCATTATTATTTCTTTCGATTAAAGTATGAGATAGAAATGAAAGTAGCGTTCATGCGTACGTACGGCTTACCGTCTCCATGAACGATGCATTTCATTTCTTATCCCCAAATGTAATGTACTATTATAAGTACATATATATAATGGATATATATGATGTATGATACATCTAAATGATTAATATAATTATGGAATTAAAATATACATACCTCTCATATAGTTTTAATTCCATTAATACGACATAGAAATGAAAGTAGCGTTCATGCGTACGTACGGCTTACCGTCTCCATGAATGGTGCATTTCATTTCTTTCCTCTCAATGATTATGAGATTTTATAAATACATGTATATGCTGGATATATATTATATAAATGATATCCAAATCAGGAATGTCATTTTTGGTTATGAAGAACCTTTGACCAAACGAACAACATGTAATTGTAAGAAGTCCACTTTCGACATAAGAACCAAATATCGACAAAAAAACATGATTAACTTAAATGACTAAATAATGTTTATAACATGGTAATAAGTGATATAAAAGGAATAATGAACATTAAAAAGTTTCTTAAGGAAGTATAAATTAACTCAAGTTTATTATTCAGGATATTAAAGAATGATCGAGTCAAGTCGTACCCGAGGTAAGGGATCCTACTCCTATCTTTCTTTTTAAGTACACACTTTTATGTAATTACTTTTAAAGCTCATATTTCTTGTTATTGGGATGTTCTTTTATATTACAATTACTGTAATTTTTATGTTCATGTGATGAGATACCCTATTCTCTCTCATCAATCCATTTTGGAAGTTTTATGAGGTGTCGTTAGGCTGCCGAGTTTTCGTAAGGGATTTTTCATCTCGCTTTTATTCCCGTGAGATTTATGCTACATTTGCCACAAATTCCATTGAGTGGTGTATGTACTGTCCATTATTATACTCTTTGTGTAATATAATTTTGTTTATGTGTATTTACGTCAATGATCTATTGTCCTTCTTTCATGGGGTGTATGTTTTGAAAGATACCCAAGTCGGTAAGGGAACCTTTCACCCTCCTTTTTTTAAAGACTTTTTTTTGTTGGGTCTTTTAATTTGCATATTTTTATGTTGGGATATGTTCTCATATATCCTTATTGATATAAATTTTATGTCCATGTGATGAGATACACATTTTATCTCTCATCAACTCATTTTGATGTGATGCCGTTAGGCTGTCAAGGGAACTTTTTAACCCAATTTCGATTTCTTTGGGTTCAACATGTAGTCATTGAGTATGTCATCCATTGAATATGTGTGAATGACCTTTTATTGTTTTACACTTAATATCCACTTATATTGGGTGTATTTATATTTGTAACACATATTTTGAGATTGATTTGTCCTTAATTTAAGGATACCTTCTTTATAAGGGATTTCATCACATTTGACATTTCTATTGAGGGATCATTGTTGTTAAGCACCAATTCACTCTTATATGGTGTATATTCTGTCCTTTGGAGTATTATACCATGAATCCTTTTATTTTCATGATATTATAAAGTTCTGACTAAATGTTATTCCTTGATTATTGTATTCAAGTGTCTCTAATTTTGGTAAAACCCCTTTAACCAAAATATCGTTTTAAATGTTTTAATTATTTGTTCTTATTAATATCCATGTTTTCAAAATGGGTTTAAGGATTTATTTATATGGATATTAATGGTTTAAAATGTTAAAAGCTTCAAGGTGGTATGGGACACTTTGATTCAAAAATCTCTTTATTAAAAATTTTAAATGGTTTTGGAAATGGTTTCTTTTTGAATGGATTCATTATTTCAATATCCTAAAATGTTATATTGTGATTGAAATGTGGAAATGTTATGTTTCCTTTATTCATGTTTTATGTGATACGATTATGTTATGGTTCTTGGGCATTGTTATGAAGAACGGGTGGTTCCGTGATAAACTAAGGGCGGGTGAGCCCGATATAGCTCTCCAATGCATTGGGTAACACGAAGGAGTGAAACGTTAAGGTTTCTCCGAAGAGATTTAGGGAATATACTGGGATGGGTATTCCAAACGTAACCAAGAGGGTTACTCCCTATGTATGAATGTTATGAATGCCTCAAGTTACCTTTATGTCTTATGTTTTCTATGATTTATTCATGATTTGATATGCCTATGTTTTATGGGTAAAGTATTATTTCATTCTTATGTATATATGAACTCATGTTTCCTTTCCATATTTTTATAACCCTTACTGAGATTCTTATGCTCATCCCAAGTTTTTTAAATGTTTTTCACAGGACATAGCGTGGGATAGGGTCAAAGATGGGATCAAGGGAAAGTCATGCTACCTAAAACATGGAACTATACATGTTTCTTTTAAAGAGTTTTTATTTTATGGAAATTTAGTAGAAGCGACTAATTTGTAATCTTTTGAGATGTAATAGTTATGTCCTAATTCTCTAAAACTCTAAACCTGAAAAGATCCTCAATGTGAATTACTCATTTAATTCAATATTAAGTAAGGTTTAAGGCTGGGGCCTTATATTAATGCATCTAGAATTATTGGATGGAAATTGGTATGTTATTTTGGAAGTTATTTATTGTTTCATTAATGTATGAAGGTATATAAAACATTGGATAAGTGGTGAGATTTTATATGTGATGTGACTGGAAGGCTTGTAATTTCTAAAATGAAAAAAATGAATCTGGGATTTTTACATAATACTGGTTTCCAATGTTTATTATTATAAATAATTATATATTATAATTGAAAATTAATTCCATGATATTTAATTTATACTTGTTTAATTCATTTTTTCCCTTATCATTTTTTGAACCCTACTAATCACAATTTAACCTAAATTTTAGAAATTAATATTTAATAATTTTAATATTCTTCTTGATTGGAAAATAATTTTATTTTAATTAATAGTATAAATATTTATCATCCCCAAAATAAATTAATTTTTTTTCAAATAAAATAATCTAAATTGATAAATTGAATTTAAAATTAATCCAAAAAGCACGACGATAATGTAGAGTTTCAAAAATAAAATTTTTCAAATGTTTAAAATGTTTTAATATCAAAATTCAATATAAAAAATATTATAATAATTTAAATTGAACTAATATATACATAATTAATATTTTTTAAATTAAAACCAATCCCATAATCTAAATTATTTGATCAATAATGCTATTTTCAATAAAAAGTTAGCATTATTTAATATTCTATAAAAAAAATCATTTTAGAAAAAAAACAATAAATTCGTAGATATATAATTTTGATATTATAATTTTTATAATAATATTAATTTATAAAAATAAATATCTAAATTTAGGAAAACATAATTTTAACTCATATTTCTAAAGATAATCTAAAATATCATAAAAATTAAACATTTTTTCCAAAATAAAATTCATTTTATTTTAAATGAATATTAATTTATATAAAATAAATATATATTAAATATTTAAATAATATAGTTAGTAATATTCATATCACACAAAATAATTTCTCATTTATAATTTTATAATGAAATACTATTTTACTACACTCATGGTTCTGTGTTTTGCAAACAATTGATGAGATAAAATTAAAAGAAATGTATTTCATGAGAAGATTAAGCTATATGTTTGATATAAAATAGTCACAAAAATTAATTTTTTTATTTTAAAATATCATTGTGCAACATTCACCAAACATTCATTAATTTAATCATCACAATTAAAACGTGAACATACAAATAATGCATTTGGAAATTGGAAATACCATTGTTTGAAAACCAACATCGTAAATGGGTTCATAAAATATATTATCAATAAGAGTGAAAGGAATGTGAAGAAGACATATGGAATATCATAAAAATAGAATTTTTTTATTTGATAATTTATTTAATATGATTATATGGAAATGTATTAGAGGCATAAATAATTATAGGGAGTGATAAAGGTTATTGGGCACAACAAAATTATTGATAAATGGAATGTTAAAGACCTCGAGTACAAAAATATTTGATTTTTTAAAATACCATTTCAAACATTATATCTGGATAAAATGGGATAATTTTTTTATTCTAATATCTTATTCCAAATATTTAGTAACAACGTTTTTTATGAATAAACGTATAAAAAATTATTCGATACATTTCTAGTTTATAGGAAAAAAATTTCATTTCATTGTTAATAGATCAATTAAAAATTAATTTCTCACTCTAATAAATGAAGAACCAAAAATAATTATTTTTTTCATATAAAGCACTAAAATTCATTTTTATCATATCATTAGATCTAAACAATGTTGAAGAATCTTTTTATATGTCTTTATCTATTTTATTAAACTGATATGGTTAGAAGAAGATAATAAATAAATATCATTAAAATGTAATCCAAAATAGTTACACCAATAGTTCTTCATTGAATTTTATCTTCACATATCTTAAATAATGTTATTTTAACTAGGATAACACATAGTCCATAGATTGATATTAAAAAATATAATTATTTTATTGTGGTTTCAATACCCACATCCTTGCAACATGTGACATGTTTTCACTCGACATGTAGGTTATCCTTTATTATAAACTCTATTAGTATATTCCCTATAATGAGATCAAAAAATATAATATGGAAGTCCTTAAAATCAGTAAATAAGATATTTACTATGGATTTTAATATGAAATATTATTTCTATTATGTCTAATAATCATATTTGACAAATAATAAAATTTCATTCTTTGTCAAATTAACCCTAAATGTAATCAATACCTTACTTTGTATGTCTATAAAATGTATGGAATTTCTGAAAAAATTAATTTTCCACTAATTCATATAATTGGAATAAATTACTCCTAAAATATTATAAATCAAGGAAGAATATCATCAAATAAAAATACTAAATTGGATATTAAAACAAATATATGATGATCAATCATAATTTCATAAACCCATGATGGTATTCATAACTCTTAAGTTAATTAAAACATATATGAATCTAAAATTTAACACAATACTTATATGTTTCATAATTAGTTTAACCTAAATATAATTGGAGAAAATATTTATAAAATACAATTCTTTAACAATGATACATAAATACATTTCATGTTCTCTTCCACATAGGTATTTCCATGTTATTGGGTCAATCCCAAGAAATAGGTAATGGAATAAAATGATGTTAAGGTTTCCCACATTTTTAACAAAGATCTATAAATGGATCCCAATGATGAATTTTTTTTATTCCATTATAAAATTTATTTTCTCTGGTAAAATTTATTTCATTATAAAAAAAATTTCTACACATAAAAATATTCATTTTCTATTAAGAAAAATTTAATTTAAATTAAGAAAATGATGTTTTTTATAAGTTATTAACTATCAACCTCTACACAAAGCCTTCATAATAATTTTTAATGAAAATGTGAATTACCCTATTAATATACATAATGAGTGTCAAAACAAGGTAACAGTAAGGCTCATTGACTTTTTCAATGTGATAATCGGGTCAATCCCCATGCATCCTTTTGGAATAATAACCTCTTATAACATCTATTCTGAAACCATATCCACATTTATTATCCATAAAAAGAAGTAATGAAAAAAATCCACATAGTCTATTTCATACCAAAACATTATGATTTTTTTCTATTATTTATTCTAAAAATATGTCATTGGTTTATGATCCATAATCTTTGATTCTATTTTTTTAGTTCCCAATTTTTCTAATAAGCATAAAATGATACCAATTATAGTCACCCCATCACTAGTTTACCTAATTTGGTGTCTGCATTTATACATTTTCATAAGATACAAGGAATCACATAACTAAGGTTCTAATACCATATTAGTATTAATAAACTAGATACATACTTGATTCAAAATTAAATTTGAAAAAAATGTACAACATTTTTCAATAGAATAAAATTATTCCATCTAGAAAATTATCAATTATTAGAGAATGAAATTAATATGAAGAAAAATTTTCTATGAAAATGGCATTAATAATAATCATTGAATTCATAATGATGTAAATAATGAATTATTGGACATCATGTCTTAAGAACCCCATTCCATTACCAACAAGATGTTTCATACGATGGTTTAATATTATATCAATGAACATGTTTAATGCAATCATACAGTTTTGACTCATTACACCTACCATTGCATTAATTGAATATCTATAACAAGGACACACATGTATATAAATGTCCAAATTAATCTCCAAAATTATAATTATCTATTTATTTCACAAGTCAAAATGAATTATTATTATATATATGTATTCAATAAAGAATAAAGTTTGTTAATATTTCCACTCTTAATAAATTAATATTCGCAAAATGTATTTTATAATGATTTATAGTCTGATAAATAAGTATATTTATGATAAATATTTTAGTTATTTTGGGTAAACATAATTCATAGTGATCATAAGTATGTTAATATTTCAATAGAATGTTAATTACTACAATAATATATTGAGTGTGTTAATATAAAAGACATCCGTCGAAAAAATAATCATAGAAACTTCATAGGAATATAAATTATACTAACAATAAAACATTATTATATGTAAAATAAAGGTAATTTATCATTGATTAATATCACAAAATATTCTTTTAACTTTATTTGAGGAAAATATCCTTTCGATTTTCAAAATATAACAAAAAAAGTTTTACAAAAAAATTTTAAATAATTTTATTTGAAAGTAATTTTTGAATCTAAAAAATGATATTATAAAATAATGAGTGTTCATGATGACATGATATTCAATAGATGTTGAGTACAATAATACAACAATTCAATTAAAAATTTTAGTTAAAGGAGAATGGGATTTATTTTGAAAAAATGTGCCGATTCCATTCAATTATATCTATAAAATATAAAAATATATAAAAATATATTTAATAATTAATTTTAATAGGTTTATATTAATTAATAATAAAATAGATATAAAAAATTGCTATCAATGAAAATGTATATCAGGCAGAAGAGACAACTGACATCATATTAATTTAAAAAATAATAAAAAAGAATTTTGATAACTATATAGTGTAATATAGAACAATTACATGAATATATCATGAATTACCAAATTATATGAAAATTAGATGGGTTTATTAGGAAACTGTGATATAATTTCATTCCACTGGAATTCAATGATAAATAATCTGGATAAGAATGATATTTCAATGAAATCATATAGTGATCATAATGTTTTAGTGTGAAATAATTAATTTTTTTTATAATTTCTAAAAAACATAAATCAAGATATAACATTTTAAAATTAGATATATGAAAAAAAAAAATCAAACATAATATTATAATATCTATTTTAATTATGGAGTAATACTATCCAATGGAATTAAGTGTAATTATAAATTTTTTTCCACATAGAAACTAATATGTAAAATTTCATTATATTAAATTTCAAAAATTGTAACTATAAATACTAGTTACTATTACTGATAAATTATATTTCATGTAAAATGAGATGTATCTACAACATATACAATAATATAAGTGCATAACATTTCAATATACCATGATAATGGGAAATTTAGATGATGTATGTTCCCTGATACATCCTTTTAGTTGAAAATTATTTATACTAATGTATATTTGGTTAATACATGTTATTAACATATTTTATAAGAATATTAACAACTATAATATCCTATCATCTCATAAAAATTATCACCAACTAATGAATACTCTTCATTATTTTCATTGTGCCATGTTTTGATTGCCTTATTTACCCATCAATGCATTGTCATAATTGTTTATATTATTAATCATAATATATATATATATATCATCTATATAATATTAATAATGACATACATATTATAATTCTACATCAATAATTCTTATAATACTATCATGAATTAAAGCTTTAAAAAGGAACCATGTTAGAAACATGGAGACAGTTGGTCTTATGTATGCATGAGTAACATTTCCATTTTCAAATGATCATTATGGAATGGAGGAAAGTAGTATTTCCCAAAAAATAATTATAATAATATTAGATATACCAGAAAATTAATTTAAATATACTTATATATTTCATTCACATATTGTGGTAATGAAAAGAGAGTCACATGGCTTTGTGAAGGTGGTAGTCCACGCATGCTTGGACGATGTTATCATTAATAAGTATAATAATAAAATTGATATATTATATTTTATGAGTGATAAATATGTAATGAAAATAATAATTATGTATAGTATATAAACATTTATAATTCAATATATCATTTTTAGTGTCCATTTAAGGTGTTAAAAAAAAGATGAATCAAATCGCTTCTTGAGGCTGTAGACAGTCGTACACATGAGCAATGTTATCATATACCCTATGAAATTTATATTTAAAATAAATGATTGATATAAAGAATCATGAGGTTTAATTATTATTATATATATAATATACATATATACGTTATAACAATCGCCATACCAAAATGCTAGATGTTGTAATTGAAAAACAAATGAAATCAGTTCGCGAGGATGTAGACATCCATAAAAACCAATGATGATTTCGAAAACCTTTTTATGGTAGTGGATATGGTTGTAGAAATTTCCATTATCCTTTTTATGAGATATATCTAGAAGGCCAGGGCCTGTTGACTAGCACCGAGTAGGTATATCCCACATGTGGGAGCCATTATTCTAACGTGCCTTTAAGCACACACACCTATCTAAGCTACAACTGATGAAATAAAAAATCTCTAAGTAAAAAATTCCTGAAAAACACAATTTTTTCACAAAAAGTGTAAAAAATTTAAATCACTGGAATGTATACTAGGTCAAAACAAGCCCAACCCAAGGAGTTTGTAACCATAATTCCATGATATAATAAATGATATACCATGAATATTTTTTGATCTACATGAATACACCATATTGTCTATTATCACACTTCACTTCATGGTTCCTTTCTACATAGTACTTCATCAAAGGGTTGATCATATACCAAAGACATGACACCTGTGGGAAGTGCCCGTGCATGGGTGAGTTTAACAATATAATGTTGGACACCAAGAAACCCCCTAGAAAATATATTAAAGAATAGCAATATAGTCTTATAAAAATGATTATATGCCTTCCGAACATAGAATAAGAACATACAAAAACTCTCTTGAAAGACCCCACACCCTCATGTCATCATAACCACCTTCCAGCCACATGATTATGCTTGATGCATGCTTATTCCAGGAGAACGTGCTCCTATATCCATTATTACAACATAGAAACTCATGATGAGGCCTAGCATATTTAGGATATCCACAAATGAGAATTCATTGGTCAAGGATAATTATTATAAATAAAGAATGGATCCTTTCTAACACACTATGGAATTCCAAAAACCCAACCTGAATAAATTTGTATCATAAGGTATACTTCCCAAATACATATTACGTTATACTAATAATACAAATTTGTTTTACTAGATGGATGATCATCCCCCTTATCACTGAGTTTATGCCAATTCTACAAAACTGCACTAGTGGTGATACGAGATCTTGCACATGTCCCACATAAACATACCACAACTCTTTCTAGGACTTAGCCTCTAGATTGGATTGAAATTTTGTAATGTAGAGGTAATGCCAAACTTAACCCTTGAGGAAAATACCAGGGTAATGCTCTATAAATATGATGGTACATTATTAAAACTCCACACAATAACTCAAAAGGAGAATCTCAACCTTAGGCCACCAGTGCCATTTAAGTCTTGTCAAATGGTAGTTCTACTTGAATGTTACAACAATTTGACGATTCAATTTTGGATCGACACTTTCATGTCCTGACCACATGATCATTCCACTGAATGTCGCCTAGACCTAGTCCGATAATGGTCCAACATCGCCCACTAGATCTGAACCGGCCAACTCAATCTGACAAGGCCTACTAGGATCGACAATTTCATTCCACCCAGCCTATTGGCATGCCGGTCTCCTATCCCAACATGGTCTATATGGTCTCCACTCACATCCCCCATGAATTTCAATTTCTCTGCATCCCACATATCAACAATGTTCTATGGCTTTATGTCATTCCACCTCCATGTCCCCAACTCCACCGCTTCTACATCAAGTATTCTTAACCACCAACTTTGGTCGACACCAACTAGATCACTAGCACCTCCCATCACCACGGCCCCTACATTCTATAGCCACCACCTCACATCGCCAGATCACCATACTATGCCCATGTCATTGGACCCTTCTATGGACCTTCAATCCATCATATATGACATAATTAGAAATGCTTGATGATTTTCACTCATTAGTTCCCAATCTATACAGACTCTTGCACTATTGTCAGTTTGCCTCTAACATAGGGGTTTGATTACATTCAAAGCCACATGGAAAGTCAAAACATGGAAGCATGGGTCCAATGACAATGAATGATATGAATTAGGGAGTAAAAATAAAATTAACACCTTGAAGAACAAACACCATCCTTCATCAATGTCAGCCTCAATCAGTTTCATTTAAAAGGATATACAAATAGAAATTAAAATAAATATCCTGATATTCCTATAGATAATTTCAAATTCTGTTACAATGAGTAATCATTTCATTAATTTGTTCATGGATTGACTTTATTTCATCATGGTAATCCTGAATGGGAAAAATTAAAAATGAAGAAACCACCTTAACTTGGTTTGGATCATTTGCTGATGAAGTATTATCATCATGTCATCATTTTCGGTGAGGTTACTTCAAATTGGTTGTGCGATGATCACCAATTCATAATTCATCACCGTTTGATCGAGAGACTGTTTTCCCCAAGTTTGAAGGGAATTCTTGGTTTATTATTCTAACCATTAATTTCTGAAAAAGGCCAAATAAAAAAGGTAATGTCTATATGTTTTAAAAATTATTTTTTCCCTAAATTAATTATATATACAATTAATCCCTCTTTGACATTTTTTATATATGACCAATACCGAAAAACATTGTGGGATGCATAGGTTAAACATCAAATTAAAAACTCAATACTGGCCTCATATTTCCAATCCATGTCTCCATTCATAGGTTATTAAGGTTGAAAATTAAAATTAAATAATTTAATTATTTATTTATAGTCATGTTCTTGGTGTCTTTCTCTACCGATTTCTCGCAGATGAACCAACACAATCAACCACAAATGAAGTATCATATCATACTAATCCACGATCCCCATCGAGAACTCAATAAAATTCCCACCATCCTTTATGTCCATCATTCCCCAATTGATGATGTATGATGGGTCATGCATGAACGACCTTAGCTATGACGCATGGAAGACATCATGGACGTGCTTTGTTTATGGTTATTGAGCCAATCGGTATACCACATCGACAAATCTAAATTTTATCTACAAAGGTATAATGTTCCTTGGAGATTTCAATCCTCCTTAGAAATTTCTCCATACTCCTCATCAATTTGAGACCCGAAGAAACACATGGTCTCTTTACAAAAACTCTAAAGGCCTCCATAGCCTGTCAACATAATCCTTATAGTGGCCCTATGTTGGTTTTATCTTATCCAATATGAGATTCACCTTCTCTGTAGTAGCTACCTCAAACCCTGGGATCATGAGTGCTAACACTCCTATTTCATTCATGCAATGTGGAATCCTACAGGGTGACCCATATAGGGATTTAAATGGACGTATACCAATAGTGGAGTGACAAGTGATGTTATGTGAAAACACCACAAGTGTAAGGTGATCATACCAACTAAGACCAAAATATATCATGCATTCCTACACCAAGTTATACTGATAATGAATGAACCACTTATTATAGCCTTCCATCTGTGGGTGAAACACATTTCTTAAGTGCAATTGGGTCCAAAATTCCTCCTCCAATCCCTTCCACAACCAGGATGTGAAGAGAAAATTGTTATCTGAAAAAATTTCCATTGGGCTCCATGGAGTCGAATTATCATCTTCATGAAGAGGTGTCCCATGATCTCTATTTTACTCTACTCAAGAATAGATTAGAAGTGAGCTGATGTAGTGATTTAGTCAACCTTATCCTAGATGGAATGGTGACCTTATGACGTGAATGTAAAACTAATCATGAAGTCCATTGATATCCCATCCCACATCCACTACGGATCCTCTAGGTGTTGAACTAAACCTGCTGGAACCTGTTTCGTAGCCTCCAATTTTAGATCAATGGTGAATTAAGAGAAAAACTCTACAACATCCTTCTTCATCCATGGACACCAAAACTAGCATCATAGGTCTTAGTAAATCGTTACGAAACATGGATATACCACCATTGGGAATGTGTGCAAATCCATTAATACCACCTCAGTCAATGCTAACTTAATAACTATTCACCCTCTGTAAATATTGGCATTATCCCCACTATTAAATTACTAATCTGGAGAATATCCTTTGAACATATGGTCACATAAGTTCTCACAATTGGTGTCTCCAGGTGGTGCCTCCCCGACTATATATATGATTGGAGGGGTGATAACCATCAACTGGAGGTAAGCTAATCCATATCCATCCACAATGGATATATGAAATGAGGCCATCTACACTAGTACCACTTTTAAAAACAGAAAACTATATCTTATGTAGAGAGTAAGTTCCACCATTTTCCCCTTTGAAGTATAGAAAATATCAATGTCACAGTCATAAAAGAACTCTATCCATATCCTATGTCTCATGATAAGTTCTGTAGGTGGAAAAAATACAATATATTATTTCGATCATAGTATATGATGAACCAATTTTCTATCTAGTATTATTTCGACATTTTCAATTCAAAGACTGTAGATACAAGCAGAAGATAATGAGCCACTTAATTATTCTCATGTGGTATCAAATGGATCGAACCATATGAAATCAATACTTGATATTGCATTAGGAAACAACCAAGCCCATTCCATGATGCATCACAAAACACCACCTACTCTATGGATTCCTTGTGTAAATTTAGGGTGGTAGAACTCATCAACATCTACCTTATCTCCTTAAAAAACTCCTAGCATTTCACTATTCAAAAAAGTCTTCTTATACCAGGTCAGTGTTTTCAATGGTGTTTCTACTCAGGATAAGTCATGTAAAAATCTCTGATAGTACCCTTCCCAATCTAGGAATTTATGCACCTCAATACCACTCAGGGGTGTCTCCCATGTAAGAAATGATGAAACCTTCACCATATCCACCAAAACACTGACCTCTAAGATGACATGTCCTATAAAATGGATCTCTAGAATATGAAAGCTACAATTTTATTGTTTTCCATCGTTCTAGTGCTCTCAGAATGTGTCAAGGATCATCTTCATGTATATCACATTGTCCTCCTCAGATGTTATGTACATTAGGATGCAGTCGACGATGACCACATTGACCCATTCAATGAAAGGATGAATGATCTAGTTCATGTGTACCACCAACACTATTGGGGTTTTCTTCACATCAAACATCATCACCATGTACTCAATCAAACCATAAGGACATATGAATTCTGTCTTTGTATATCCTCAAATAGTACTCACAACTGGGGATAGAATAACCTGATGTCAATCTTTGAGAACCATTGTTCCCATTTCAAATGATTAGTGGTTACATTGATCCTTAGTATTGTGTTCTTCATGGTACCCTAGTTCACGTTTTGATAAGCCACACATAATCTCAATCTCTCATTATAATTCATAGAGAACATGAGTTTAGATTCCCATGTTGAAACACTAGGTCTCACAAAGTCCTTACTATATATGTCCTCCAAATGCACCCGTATATCAAAAATCTCTACGAGTGCCATTTGATATACCTGTTTAGATGTAAGATTAGTCCTGAGGTTTAGATCAATAAAAAATTCAGTCCTCCTTCTGGAAGATCAACCAATAATATCTTAATGAAAATTTTCCCCATACTCTACCACCACTACAAGAAAATGTGGACTTATATAATCCATTCCATCAAGGCTGGTGTTAGAAAACTGATGTGTAATCTATTCACACCTCCAATGTTTGAGTCCATCCAATGATGTATGTGTTTCCTTTTCACCAAAAATGAAAAACCCAGTTCCATCATTGTGGACACAATACACTCTACACCTATAAAATTCAATCTTAGAATTAACTATCGATACCAATACATAAATAGAATTATTTCGTAAGGCATCGATGATGCTACCAAGTGATCCAAACCAAATATCTTTCCCATAATAGTAATGGAAAAATGTTAGATGTAGGGTGTGATAATCGAATATCCTCAAGTAAGTGAATCTAAATGTAAATATTGAGTCAACGGTTCAATCAGAATCTGTGTTTCTCAAACATGATTAATGGAAAAATGTTATAAATATAGCCCATTTCTATACAAAAGAGTATTGGTGGAAATGACACATATCATATCTCATAACATCCCAAGATCCCCAAGGTCATATGTCTCATTTCTTATAACTGGAAATGTCCCTATACAGTAGCTCTCTAATCCTAGCATAGGCCACCTCAGAGTGGTGGTGGTTATAGTTCAATCCTCTGACCACCTCATACTACCAAACCATTACCTTTTCCATGCCCTCCAACCATCAAACCACCCCACTTCTATCTCAACCTCTATCTCAGTAGTCCCTCAAATATCCCTCGATTAGTTGTACAATAGGTCATGTAATCTCATGGATGATGTCCCCAACCATATCATGAGTAATAACATGTGTCATTTGGATAACTCAGTTTACCCTAGGATCTATGAAGCACTAATGGTGAGTCACAGGATCATCCCCTAAAGTTCCATTCCAACATGGATCCCTATAACAACAATTTACTAACAACTACAAATTTTTTTAACAACCCTATTCCCACTACTATCTCCCACAACTAGTGTCATCTCCACATGAAACATACCCACAATAATGTCTCCCTCAAGTACCCCATCTTATGTAAGAAGGATACGAGATATCTTTGATTACTTAATGTCACAGTGTATTCCTTTCTTGAAGGACCAAGCCATGATGAACATGTCTCACACCATGTCCATATAGTTGGTTGAATGATCACTAAGCATTGTTTAATACTCTACTATGGTCATACTACCCGGATTCATATGTAGAAGTTGATGTATGGGTACCAATCGATACAAGGAAAGATTGAACTCCTATCTTAAGTGGCACTTGTTGTCTGTCTAGGGGAGGTATTTTTAATTGTAATATTGTGTCACCAATCTCCACTATCACCCTGTGATGCCTTGAAGAAGAATCATGGTGAGGACTTCCATATGATCAGAGGAAATCCATATATGGTGGAAAACATGGGTGAATACCTAAAGGTAATACTCATTTAACTAGGGATCTGGCTCACCCCAATAACATGGAGGATGCAACCTCTTAAACTCTTGAAACACACATAGCCAGTCTGAATCCTCGCATACTAGTTCAAGTAGTAGTAGCACCTCGATGGGTAGTGGTATAGCTGGTAAACCACCATGAGGTACTATCTATGGTAAATGCACATGTATCAAAGTCTCATCCCAAGGAATATCATCATTACTATCACACTATGGATTCCATGATTGTTGTCTTCGTAGAGGAATCAGGATGTAAAACAGGGGTACCACAATTAGTTGACTATACAAAGAGAGCTGACTCAAGAAGTTCATAGAAGACACAACCATTCTAATATGATGCATATTCCATGGTTTTTCCCGACAGCCATCCTTTTCATCTACTGAACACTGGAGTCTCTATCTAGAATGATGAACTCAAAACACTATAAAATGGTCCCCCAAACCAACATCATTGACTTCAGTTCATAAATTTGAACTGAATTAATCTAATAAAACTCTATCACCACCCATCCTAGATGGGAACATGTTGTTACTTCCCCAAGTCTACCTCCAATAGTCTAGGGGTGCATGACTAGATCAAATTGGGAATAAATTAAAAATGGGAGGAAATAACCTATTTTAATTTTACGCAAGCACACATATCTAAGACCAAAATTATGAAACTATAAAATTATTTAAACAATTCATGAAGACCATAATATCCAATAACCAGAGTACAATAGTTAATATACTAGAAGGTAAATATGGTTAAAAAATCCCACCACAATGATTCAGTAACAACAAGTCCATACTCTAACAAAATATCTACTAAGAATTATCTCTAAACTTTAAGAACATAACATTTCTATATTCCATTAATAAGAACTAACTAGTCCTTCTCCACCTAGGACTCTGTCAATGGTCTGATCGTCTACACATGAAACAACACGTGCAGGAAAATCCCATGCATGATTAAATATAATAGTACCCAATAGAACACCCTGAAACCACATAAGAAATTACTAAAAGGAATAAAAAATAGGCATATTAACATGATTATATATCCAAAAAAATATAGAAAGAACATATAGATACACTAAATAGTGACAACACTCACTTAGGTTGTCATATCCAACTGTAAGCCACAAAATTATTCTTCATGCATGCTCATTCTAGGAGAAGACTCTTCTCGATCCATGATATCTTTAGAGACTCCCACAAAGACGTCTATATTATTTCCTCCAACCCCAAAATGATAACACATTGATAACGAATAATTATGATAAATAGTGAGGGAATAATGACCAACACACTAGGGGATACAATGCACCCAATCTGGATCAGTTCGTAGTGTAGGTGATTCAACCCAAATACACTGCAAAATAAAAAAACCATACTGATGTGGTCTCTTAGATGGATGACCAATGACCTTCTCTCATAGGTTATCTAGATTCCGGAAAATATTAATAGGGGTGATAGAGGATCTTACTTTAGTACCATGGAGTTATAGCATAACTCTATATGGGACTCGTCCTCTATATTTGACTACAATCTTGAAATGTCGATATAATGTCGTACTGAACCCCTGGGAAAAGGACCACAGGAATTCCCTCAACCTATACTAGTCCATGTTGAAAACTCACCACATTATATCAACTAGACCGTTTCAAATACACGGCCCCAATGTCAAATAAATCTTATCAAACAGACATACCATGTGAATGTTATAGTAGTTTGAAGTATCAAACGGGGGTTACTAGGACCATGGAATGAATTCATTGTTGGTCAACAAACGGTAGTGCTCAACTATGGATTTTCTCCACTCCGGTGTCCCTAGTCCAACATGGGTATGACTCCGGCCTCTGGGACTGGATGGATGGGCCCAACCTATTCACTTATTCTATCCCCTCGCATAGAGTCCACCTATCCTGGCCTTTTCCACATGAACATTGATACATCCCCGATAGTTGTCGCAAAAGTCGAATGACACAGCTCCAACATATCATGTGTCCCTATCTCCATTACCTCCACATCCTGTGACTTCCACTGCCACCTTCAATCACCAAAACACCAATCACCACCACCTCCGATCACCCCCTCCCCTGGCTACCAACACCGCCTCTGCAACTCATAGTACCACCACATTGTGCCAGCATTTATATTCTCATCCACAGACCAATGAATGAACTCTAATGCTTGTAATTCAAAACATTCATAGATTTCAGATCATCAGGTCCTGATCTACACATTCCTAGCCTCTTCATTATTATTTCCTCTAGTCTGGGGGTTTGATCTTGTTTATAAACACTCATAATGTTGATCAATGGTAATGATGGTCTAACAGTGAAGAAACTGAAGAATTGGGGGTGAAAATAACAACAACACGCTATGGATGATACACATCCTTTGTTTGTGTCTTCATAAATCGGTTTATATTAGAAAGATATACAATGTTTAATTAGAATAAAACCCTAGAAAATCCCATAGAAAATTTCTCATCCCAGTATAATGATGGAATTTTTCAAAAATTTATTTCTTTTGTATAACCCATAGTCATCTTGAAAATAAAAAGTAGGGAAAATTACAATGAAACCACTATCCTACCCAATTAGGATCATTGAATCAGCTATGAATTGATCATTGATCCATGATCTACCACAGTTTTCTTAAGATATTTAATTATTCAGGACGGAGAGTAATTCTAGGGTTATGATGTAAATCATAAATTCATGACAAAGTCATAATAAAAAGAAAAATTCATTATGTTAAAAACAATTATTTATTAAATTTTATTTATTTGAGTAACACCCTCTAATAATTTTTCTATAGATTAACCGCATAAAAAAATGTTAAGTTGCATCTTGGGTAAACACCACATTAGGAACTCAACGGTGGTCTCAGAATTCTAGTCCGGGTCAAAACTCATGAGTTTTTAGGATATAAAAATAAAATAATTGTATTTAATTATTTCATTTACAGTTATGTTCTTGTTGAATTTTTCTATAGATGTCATGTGCCAACCAGGGTTTGGTCGTGGAGAGGATAATTCCACCATTCTGAACTCTATAGTTCCTTCTGATTTCTGATTTGAGCATCCATTTATGATCTTTAACATTTTTCTATGAAACTTCTATAAGATCCTAGCCTTTTCAGGAGTTATATCATGTATTAAATTCAGATACATTGTTTACTTTTTATTATGTACCATTTATGGGAGTTATAACATGGGATATTTTTGTTAGAGTCAAAGACAACTTTTGTGAAAAAGGGCCAGCGCAGGGTGGGCACATGGTTCGTACAAATTGTACAGCTATGTAGGAGAAACTTTGTTCTATTTATTATTTTGATTGAGTATATTCGACATGGTAAAAAAATGGGTTTCTAGGTTTGCAAGTTTGGAATGAACACCGTGTTAGGTCCCCCATCATGTAGTGTAAAATTCAAGATTATCACATTGATTTTATAACCATGTGAATAAACTTTGCATAGGCTAGTAGTGATATCCTAGAATTGTTTATCACACTCGTTATTTCTTATTGAAAACCATTTTATAATCTTATGCATCCATAACTCAGTATTTTACATTCCTAATGGTATATAAGGTTCTCAAATCAACCCATAGGGATTCTAAGGCATGTAGACATTTCTGATTCGTGATTTAGAGATTGACTCAAATATCCACTCTTCGCATGGTAAGTTGAACTCATTTTAATGGAATTCTCTCTCATTCTCTTATCTTACCTTTATATGTTAATGGAATATATCCTCTATTTCATTATAAATAAACCAATTTGGTGATATCATGATCTAATATTATATATATAGATCGATATTTTTTATATCATGTTATTTTGGTTTTTATTTAGGTATTTAAATCTTGACATAATATCTATGTCATTGTGCTACTAGGATTTTTTGGATTTTTATTCAATTAATGTAAATGTAATAATAATGGTATGTGGTTTAAATATAATTACTATATTCATGGATTTTATTCATATATGAAAACTTTTAAAATTTCAATCATCATTTAGAAATTTATTTTATTAAATTGTGTTTATTATGTTTACCAATTGATTTATCAATGCATTGTTGAACTAAATAATTTGATGACGAATTAATAATTAGACATAGGGGAATTAATATTAGATAATTAATTCTAGAAAATGAGTTTTATATTTAGTGACTAGAATGTAAACTATTAATCAGCAGATTTATTATGAGATATTTAATTTGTAATGTTGAGATAACTATTGGTTGATTTATTGCCTGTTTTGATATTATAATAAACACAGTTTATTGTGGTATTAATTATGATGAGTTGAAATTTAGAATAGGGAAATTAATTCACGGAAAGTTAATTATTGTGTTATGAATTGTGACAGGGATTAATTAATTGATTGAATTAATTATTGAAGATTGAAATGGTTAGTTAATTGTTGAGATAACTATTTTTTGTATTTATATAATTATTTAATTTGTAATGAAATTAATGTGGATAAGTAATTATAAATTAATTATGAGTCCACAAATTGTAACATGGTCATTCAAAACTAAGAATTACAATTGGTAGCATGGTCATCATACTTATGAGTTATAGAATTGTAACATGATCATTTGTATGAGAAGTATTGATGGTAACATGGTCATTATACTTATGAGTAAGAGAATAGAAACAAGATAATTCTATTGAGGAGTAAGTTTGGTAACTTGGTCATCATACTTATGTTTTAGATATTTGAAACTTTTGAAAACTGGCATATAAATTGGAAATTAATTTATTGAAATAATGGCACTCCGAGTTATGGTATCAAACAAGAATATTTGGACCTTTGACATGAGATGAATTTGGAGTTGTGATTGCATAAATACTTTGAATACATAAAGAACTAGAATGAATTAGGTATTATTATATGAAATTACTTAGGGATAACATCTGGCTCTATAAATTGAAAAAGATGGTATTTGGGTACATGACTCATTGGAAACCCTTGAGTTATTGTAGTTAGATACGAATAAATGATAATATAAGAACCTATTATTTATGAATTGTACTTATTTCTTATACGACAATAACCACTATCAGTAGATTGGACTGGTTTTAGACACCATTGACGGTGGCCTATTGAGTTGTAATAACACCCAATATGGGATGCCTTATGAGTAACAGAATAGATTTTATTGTTACATAATAGGATAAGGGAAAAGTCCATATGATAGATTTCATATTTTTATGGATATTAGAAGAGGGGACTGGATATTGTTCTTAAAACGATTTTGGAGTAGTTCTATCTTTTTTTAGCTTCATTAGAGAAACATCAAACTTATATTTGAATTTAGTGTTATCTATTTCGTTTCTGTATTGTTTTCCTTTTTTATTAAATTGTGACCTGGGTATTGTTTTGGTTATATATAATTCTATCTTTTTTTTAAAATGTTTACACTGTTTTTTATCATATATATACAAGGGTATAGTCTCTCTCTGATCACTTGCTAAAACCTCTCTACTTTTCATCATCCTGTTGGATAAGGGGATGTGTGCTTGAGGGGATGAGGTGAACCCACTAGAGTCACCGTCACTTGGAACCTGTGTCTAGATATTAGAAAGTTTCATGGGAGGAAGTTTCCATTTTTGGTGTCAATGAGGATGTTCTTCCAATATCATCTGTATTATGGAAATCCCACATTTAATGAAGAGGATATGATGACCACCATTATAATGAATAGTGGATACCTCTCCCTTTAAGAGGGATTTTCTTGGGGGATTCCCAAGTTCTAGATCATAGAGAAAGAAAAATCCATGTGGGCATGGATCAATGAGGACAATATCATGATCCTGTGAGGGCTTGGACTATTATATAATTTATAGATATAGGTTTTATTTCTTCTCCTTTTGTCAAAGTATGTTTTGAAAGGTATAAGTGACATTATGAATAGTCGAGGCTTGGTAATGAGCTCATGTATGGTAGTTTCCAACACAAGTATGGGGGAAAACCATGTACTCAAGGTGGTATTGTTGTTGTTGTTGTTGTTTTATCTAATATATCACTAATATTTCACCATGTGTGATTCAACTATGGTGTAATGTGATTATTTTTTTGAAAAATATTTACTATTTATTTAGATCCCTGAATGGAACAATAGATGAGTCTGCATGCATAATTCTTTGAACTCTGTGTTATTTAGACTTGCATCATTTTATCAATGCATGGTAAAATGGTCTACAGATATGATTTTAAGAATTAAATTTTTTCATTTTTGATGAGATTAAAATGTAAATTGGTGGAAAACATGAATTGATTTTTTTTAATAAATTGATGCGAAATTAGAATAATTGGGTGTCTTAATGAGAAACATGACTATGATAGTTTGTTTACCCCTGTTAAACAAAACCATGGAGATGGATCATTAAGAGTTGTGATAGAGCATCAGTTTGACAGTGTGGCATGATTTGGGGGTAAAATACATTTTGTAACTTATTGTGATTATATCATATTCATTAAATGTTATAAGGTTGTGTTATGAGCACATATATCTGTCATTGGAATCATATATAGTATGTATTGATGAAACTTATTTAGAAGAAGAATGATGGTCGAGCATATGAATTCTTTTCTAGTTAGGGAACATGAGGCAACGATCATTCCAGTAGAAGATGATTGGGTCAGTTTCAAGAGAACACATCATTCTTCATGTAATATTAGAGTCTAATCCAGCACTTCCATAATAAAAAAAGTATGAAGGTATGAATGGGCATAGTATTACAAAAGATCATTTCTAAAGATTGTGAAGCGCTAAACATCAACAACAATTTTTATCCTATTTGATATATGTGAGGAGTATAAGGTTTATATATTTGATTCTAGGATTGGACATGGAGTTGTGATGATTTAGGGAGATCTTGTTATGGAATATGAGTCTTAGTATATAAAGAATATTGAATGGAATTACCCTACACACATCCTTGAGTTGGTAACAGGGGTTTATGTTCTTACATGTTGGTGCACTATAATTTTGTAGAGAATTTTACTGTATATATAGATCAAAAAATATTGAAGTAATTATTTTCACTTTGTGATTTCAATCTATGGAAGTGGATATTGGTTGATTATATGAAGTATTTAGATTTTTAAATGGAATATAGAACCGTAAAGGGAAATAGTTTAGTTGATGACATGAGAAGGAATACTCAAACATAGATGGTTTGGGGGTTAACTGCATAGTGGATGATGAATACCTTGCAGGCTGAAATGCATGTTGTGGTATTAGAGAGTCACAAATAGATGAATATCATTTCATTTGTAGTGAAATATATGATTTTGAGAAAGATTAGTGATAGAAATTATTGGGATCAAATGTTATTATCATTGTAAGAACCCGGATCTACATTTTAGGTATGTTTTTCCTTTTTATGATGTTTTTGAGAAAAGGGGAATTTCTGGAAATTATTGAAGTACATGCCATATACTATATGAGTACATAGAGTGTACTCCCTTTCCACACCAAGCCATCATATGGCCGTGTCTGGGCCACACACACGGTGTGTAAGGGTTAAGTGAAGGCCTCTTAAAGTGGAGAACATAAAAATAGATTAAACATCGTTTTCCCAATAAGTACACGCCGTGTATTTTATTTTTTTCATTAAACAGACTGGGGTCACGCCTAATCGATGGAATCGTCTTTATCTAGGTCCCATTCGACCAAGATACGTCATACGACCACAAAAATAATCTGAATCCTCGCGCCTTCATCCGTTCTCTGAATCGACCGCTGTTGATTGGGTTGGAACTGCAGCGGTGAGTTCTTCCTTCTCCTAGAGCTTTGTTTTCCAATTCCTCTTCTTTCTCAAGTTATTGTGGGTTAAAACTTTTGTGCATTTTTGTATATCCACACCATTCTAAGGATAACCAATCTTCATGGCTGATGTATATTGAACTCCTATCATCCATGTAGGTGGTTTCTGCCTTACATTTTTATTTCATTGTGTTTTATATTAAAATTCCACCAATACCAGTGAACGGGGTTTTGTGTGTTTACCGTTTTTCCCATGTGGTTATTCCTGCCTTGATTTCATGCTTGTGTATATGTAAATTGATCATGTTTGTGGATAATTGTTGTTCTTGTATGTTTTTACCATGATTTGTTTTGTTTATGACTTTTGGGTTTTTGTTAGCCTTGTTCATTTTGCATATTTTCATGCCTAGTGACCGTAGGATGGGGTACCAATTATAAAATGCTTCTTTTCTGTAGACTATTAGCCAAGTAGCTCTATAGGTTTACATTTTTCAGCCAAGTATCTCTATAGGTGTACTTTGGACTTATAAAATTATTTTGCACTGACTGGCATGATGTTGTGAGAACCAGGTGATATAGACTATAAGGGATAGACCAAGTGAGATTCCCAAAGAGTTAGTGACATTATAGGCTACATGGGATTGACCGAGTGAGCTTCCCAGAGTGCCTTTGACATTATATGTTATAGGGGATACACCTAGTGAACTTCCCAGAATGACTTTGATCTTATATACTATAAGAGGGTAGACTGAGTGAGCTTCCTCAGAGAGTCTTTACATGTTGAATTGCATTTAAACCATTTTTCCAGGCTAGAGGAGGAATTGACTGAATGATCTTCCTTAGAGAGTTTGTTGTAGACCTCAAACTATAGGAGGAATCAACCGTGTTAGCTTCCTTAGAGAGTTTCTAGACATTGGCGGTTCTTGGGAGAAGCATATCCCTGTTGTGGAGTTTGCCTACAATAACAGGTTTAAGGAGACTATTTAGATGGAACCTTACGAGGATTTGTATGGTAGGTCATGCCAATCACCCTTATGTTGGATGGAGGTAGGAGAGGCTTCTTCTCTGGGACCTCATCTTGTTCAGGAGACCTCTGAGCAGATGGAGTTGATTCAGAAGAGTATGGCTAAAGCACAGTCTCGGTAGAAGTCTTATGTTGATCAGCGGAGATGACCAATGGAGTTCATGGTCGGGGATTAGGTTTTCCTACGTGTCACACAGAGGTTGGGACACAAGAGGATTTAGAGACAGGTTAAGCAATCACCATGGTATGTCGGGCCATTTGAGTTGTTGTAGAGAGTTGGGCCGGTCACCTATCGGTTGCAGTTACCTCAGAGGTACCAGGATATGCACGACGTCTTCCACAATTCTCATCTTCAACATTAATTTTCAGACCTATATCATGTCTTCCAACCTGAGGAGGTTGAGCTCAAATAAGATGCATGTTTGAGGATCGTCCTATCTAGATTTTCAATCGCAGTACGAAGGTTCTATGAGGTCGATCTGTTCCTCCAGTACGGGTGCTATGGCAGCACGATCAAGTACAAGATGAGACATGGGAGAGGGAGGCCATTGTGTCATCACATTGGCCGGAGCAATTCGGGGTTTCTTCTTCCACGCCTTGCTGGGGAAATTCAGGGACAAATTTCATTAAGGGGGGAAGTTTCTAAGAACCTGGATCTTTGTTTTTGGTATGTTTTTCCTTTTTTTGAAGTTTTTGAGAAAAAAGGAATTTCTTGAAATGTTTGAAGTACACGCTGTGTATTTTATGAGTACATGTTGTGTACTCCCTTACTGTGCCAGGCTGTGTGCTGGTCATGTCTGGGCCACACACAAAGTGTGTAGGGGTGAAGTGGAGGCCACATAAAGAGGAGTACGGAATAATAGAGTCCACTCCATGTACCCAAGAAGTACATGCCGTGTATTTACTTTTTTTCCTTAAACAGACCGGGGTCACGCCTAATTGACATGATCATCTTCTTCTAGGTCTCGTTAGGCCAAGAGAGGTCATATGGCCGCAAAACTTATTTAAATCCATGTGCCTTCATCCTTTCTCTGAATCGACCGCTTTAAATTGCGTTGGAACCGCAGCGGTGAGTGCTTCCTTCTCCTAGAGCTTTGTTTCTCAATTCCTCTTCTTTCTCAAGTTATCATGGGTTTATCATTTGGTGTGTTTTCATAGATCCATGATGTTATAAAGAGAATCAATCATTGTGGCCCATGTATATTGATCTCCTATCATCCAGGTAGGTGGTTTTTTCCTTACCTTTTGACGCCTTTGAGTTTTATGTGCAAATTCCACCAATACCCGTGAATGGGGTATTGCATGTTTACCGTTTTTCCCTTGTGGTTATTCCTTCCTTGCTTGAAAGCTTTTGTAGAGGCATATTGATCATCATTTTGGATAATTATTGTGCTTGGGTGTTTTTTCCATGCTTTGTTCTGTTTATGACCTTTGGTTCTTTGTTATACTTGGTCATTTTTCTTGTTTCCATGCCTTGTGACTGTAGGATGGGGTAATGATGATAACATTTTTGTTTGTTGTAGACTGTTAGCCATATTTCTCTATAGGTGTACTTTGGTAAGCCAAGTAGCTAAATAGGTGTTCTTTGGCCATATTGAATTATTATGCACTGACTGGCATGGTGTTGTGACAACCGGGTGCTATAGACTATAAGGGATAGACTGAGTGAGCTTCATAGAGAGTCTTTGACATTATAGGCTATAGGGGATAGACCTAGTGAGCTTCCCAGAGTGCCCTTGAACATTATATTCTATAAGGGATAGACCAAGTGAGCTTCCCAGAGAGCCTTCGATCTTATATACTACAGGAGGGTAGAACGAGTGAGCTTCCTCAGAGAGTATTTACTTGTTGAATTTCTTTGAACCCCTTTTTCCAGGATAGAGAAGGAATTAACTGAGTGATAATTATTAGAGAGTCTGTGGTAGACCTGAAAATATAGGATGAATCAACTGAGTGAGCTTCCTCATAGAGTTTCAAGATCGTGGGGCCACAAGTGTTAGACAACGTGTTCTTCCTCAGAGAGTCCCTTACTACCCTAGACTATAAGGGGAATTGACTGAGTGAGCTTCCCCAGAGAGTCTTATAAATTCTTAAGACCAAAACCATAGGGGTTAGGCTGAGGGAACTGCCCATATTGTTGTGGTACTTCTCAGTTAGGACCAGAGGGGTTGGCTGCAAGTACTTCTCAGAGGGTTTCCTATTAGTGGTTACCTGTTTTCTTCAGTATTGTATATTGATCTATGGACTTATTATTGTTTTATATCTTCCTGTTACTGCCTGTTGTTAAATTTTACTGTTTACTTCTTACAATTCTATTACCTACCATATACTCCCTGACTATTAGGCATAGATCATCAGGTGGTTTCCTACTAGGATTTAGTCTCACACCCTGTTTGGGCCATTCTTTTGGGCCAAGCAGACTATTTTGTTGCAGGTATAGACAAGGGAAAGCACCCATCGACTTCTGGTACTTGATTTCTTGGAGAAAGAGAGAATGGGACCAAGCTATGGGTTACGATGCGTAGGAGTTTATATGTATACCTTCTTTTGTAATTTGGTTTGGAACTATTGTATTTTTACCATTGTGACTTTTTTGGATGGTTTCCTATAAATATGTATCATTCATAATTTCATATATATGTGTGTGTGTGTGTGTGTGTGTGTGTGCTCAAGCAGTTTATTGCTTTAGTCTTTCGGTATTTACTCGTGTATGGATTGAACAGTTTCTGCTATTTCTTATTGTTTACATCTGTTGTGTACTTAGCCAATGACGGCATAGTTTCCCCACTATCACACCCATGGCCCTCACTGCTAGTCAATAGCCTCTGGTGTTTGGGGAAATGCGCTTGAGGCCATGTGTGCTACCGGGTACGGGGCACCTCTGGGTGGCTTTTGGAACCGAGATGTTACAATCATTGATGTAAGATATTTATGGTAGAGAGTCATCATTACAGCAGTTTATTGATGAATATGATATGATGTTTGTGAATTATCCATTTGTGGTACCTACAAGCATATGATAGGAACTCATGTGGAAATATTAGTCCTCGAAATGGGTGGAATGTCTTGGTGTAAAAAATTTTACCAAGACCTATGATGAGATTTTTGGGGGATAGACATGAAAATGGGGATAACAAGGTTTGTGAGAAGATGATTCACCAATCATCTAATGAAGGAAGATCATCACCGACCATTAGGGTTACTAAAACTATTTCTCACAATGGTATGAAAGTGGGATGATGTGACCATAGATATTTTTGGTGGGTCTCCAGATGGTGCTTAGGAAAAATGATTCTATTTAGGTCAATGTGGATCAACTAAAAAAGGTTTAGCACTTCATGCCTTTAAGGTAAATCTTTATAGTAGAATAGTTTTGAGAACTATAACTTTAGAATATTGTTCGTCATCATAGTGTGCCCACATACTATACTTTAATATCATGATTTATGATTTACTTCATGCTTTGGGTGGGACATTGATAATATCTTGGCATAAATGTATTATTGGGTAGGTATTTCCACTCATAGGAAGATGCAATGTCAGAACATACTACATAAGTTATTGAGGATATTGTACAAGAATGTGTGCATGAATTTAGTGTATCTTGAGAAAATAACATGTTTTTTATTGAATTGACCTATAAAAATAGTAACCATGAAACTATGCATTTGGAACCATACAATGTTCTTTATGGGAGGACAAGTAGATCACAACTATGCTAGATAGAGGTTGGTGAGTCCAAGTTGGTGTGACCAAGTCTCGTTCATGATACGTTGGATTAGGTATAGTTGATTTGAAAACATATGGCTATAACATAGAGTATATGGAATTCAAATGATATGATATAGAGATGACACCTAAAGTTTATATAGGGTGATCATGTTTTCCATTAGGTATCACCTTGGTGGGGAGAACAGAGGATATGTATGTAGGGAAATCTGGGACACTTGTTTTTTTGGAAATTTGTGATAGTTAATAAAATTGGGTTGGTTTCATGATTTCTAACTCTTTTATAGAGATATAGTGGTCTGCAAGGTGTTTTACATGTATATAATCATCGGAAGTGTCACCCTGACCCTTCTCATGCAATCAATGTGGATGAGTCTTACCTTGAGACAGATACATCCTTTTAGGATAATCTAATACATGTTTGGGATCATAGTGAGAATTTTTTATGGGGAAATGCCATATTGATAGTTCATGTGTTATGGAAAAATGGATGTGTATAAGAGGAAAAATGGGATTTAGATTTAGATATGAGGGATCAATGCATTGATAATTTTGGTTTGGAATCTTAGAAAGGCTAGGATGTGCAGCTTGAGGAATAGATGTTATAAGATGGGGATATTGTAAGATATTGACCATCTCTCAGGTTATCCAGTGCATCAAATTTCGGTACTCTTTTACATATATACCATTGATTGGATATATGACATGGGGTGCATTTGGGTGGATTCAATGAAAATTTTGGTGAAAAGGGGTAGTTAATAGTTGGCGCATGGAATGTATATACATTGAAGCTATCTAAAAGAATCCATGCGCTCATTATTATTTTGAGTTAGTAGAATCAAAACTATTAAAAATGTATTTTGGAGTATGTATGATGAAACCATGTGTGATACCCATTGAAGAAGTGTCTAACACTTGGTTAGAATAATTTTTTATTAACCGTGTGACTAAATCATGTGCGAGTCATTAGTGAGATCCTAAAATATTGTATCACACTTGTTTTTACAATATAAATAACTATTTTGTATGCAATGTAGCCCTATCTCAGGATTGTACTTTACAACAGGTAAGGAAATTTTCACCCAATGAAACAGAAGGATTCCAATTCTATCA
The DNA here is from genome assembly GCA_963277665.1 of Viscum album. NCBI lineage: Eukaryota > Viridiplantae > Streptophyta > Magnoliopsida > Santalales > Viscaceae > Viscum > Viscum album. The sequence continues at coordinate 1,957,571,070 of OY728133.1, forward strand.
GACCTCTGTTCTTTGATATTGAAATCCCTAATGGAAGATCATCTCTTCAACATGTAATTGGATCTCATTCCATTTCCTTTCAATTTCATTTTCCTCTCTTACCTTGATCTTTTAATGGATGATATCCTCTATTTCATTAGATAAAAACGTATTTGGTGAGATCAATATTTATTATTGTAGATCTATATATAGATTTAATAGATCTTGATATCATTTTTTTGGTTTATGGATTTAAAACCATAACTCATATTTACATCGTTGCACTACTTAGATTTTGGGGATTTCCATTGAGCAAATATCCCTTGAAAATTTGTGGTAGGTAGTGAGAAATATAATTCCCATAGTCATTGTATTGATATGTATATGAATAAATGTAGTATTTCTAGAATCTTTTAGCAATTGATTTTCATAAATTTGGTTGATTAACTTGACCAATTGATCTATAAAATCATTTTTTATTAATTTATTAGTTGAGTAATTCATCGTTTAACTAAAGATATTTCCTATTAGATAACTAATTTGGTAAATTTATTACTATATTTTGGTTTTGTAATGTAGAAAATTATTCAGCAGAATAATTATGAGATATCAAAATGGTTATGTTGATATAATTAATTATGAATTAATTATGTGATTTTATATGATGATCTAGATAATTAATTGTGGGAATAATTATAATGAGTTGAGATTTATAAAGTAATAATTAATTGTGGAAAAATTAATTATTTGGTTTCAAATTTTGGCACACATTAATTAATTTATTAAATTAATTAATGTTGATTAAAATATTAAATTAATTATTGAGTTACTAAATATTTTTTAATATTTAATTAACTATTCAATTAAAAATGGGATTGATATGGATAATCAATTATGTATTAATTATTTGTGAATGAACATGAATATGGTGATTCAAAAATGAGAATTAAGTGTGAAAACACAATCATCATACATATGAGTATGAGAATGGTAACATGGTTATCCTTTTTAGATTTTTACATGGTTACATGGACCTTATACATAAGAGAATGATAATATCAAAAATATCATTCTATTGAGTAGTAATTATGGTATCATGTTCATCTTACATTTGGTTGTGATATTGGTAACCTTTGTAATGATTCCAATAAATGGGAAATTAAAAAATGGAAATAATGGAACACAGAGTAATGGACTCACATGAGAATATTTCAAACACTTTCAGGTAATTCCCAGACCCCAGAATCAATGACCCAATGTATTATTTTAACAGGTTGGCATTATCACAAGGAATCTATTCCTGAAGAACCGACCAGTTTAGTAGTCTTGGAAACAATATACACACTTAATTTCTACACTACCACTTTAAAAGAAAAACATCACAAATTATTTCCATTAGAAACATCCAGGAATCCATAATTTTTCCTACAAGTCACTCATAAATAACATCATCATATCCTAGGAAAATAAATCATTTGAATGGGGTGAACTCAAATTCTTAGTATTAGAAAGCAATACAGCAGAAGATAACATAAACATTGGGCATGGTGAATAATTGAAAACACAAGCCTTTACAAATAATTAACATGAACACATTACGGTAGAAATATGAGCTAAGAAAATAATTCCATAATAATGCATATTAATGGGATTATACTAGTCGAATATCCACATGACATATCATTAGATACTCTTATAATGATGGAATGCATAATGTCAGACATTATAACCACATAGTCAAGACATCTTTTCAAGAATACAAATAAGATTTTGTCAAGGCCTTATGCAAAGGAACTAGTTTGTCTTAGGAGACCTACCGATGAATCAAGGATCTATAGCGGGCTCCATCTGTCACTTATTAAGTCCAATAAATTCCTTATATGAAATGATTGAAACATAACATAAAAATTATTATTAAAAAAATCATATGAATTTTAAATAATTTATCCACAAACCATGAATGGTATAAAAATAACACATCCATAGTAAAAAACAAACCTTTAAATACAATATAGAATATTTTATTATTACATATTAACCTTAATCAACAATAATGAAGGATATTTACTTAGATGAAAATTATCATCAATACCATTTGAGAGAAATATGACTCTTTTTATTGAAAACATTGAAAAGTCACACTATTTGTCAAGAAGCCGTTTAAAAATTGATTTTTAAATCAAAGTGTCTCATTCCAATTTGAAACTTATAAAAAGAATTTTAATTTTAAAACGTTATTTTCCATATAAATAAATCCTTAAAACCATTTTTAAAACATGGACATTAATGTGAATGATTTAAAAGAATAAAATATTATGGCATTTAAAAAAATATTTTAGTTAGTGTTCATAACTAAATGAGAGATGCTTAAAAACAAATAATTTATGTAATAAAAACATAACAATATCATGAGAAAAGTTATTCATGATATATTATGTCAAATTATAGTATTTACACAATATAAAAGTGAATTGGTGCATAACAAAATGATGTCTCATAGGAATGTAAATAGAGATGAAATCCTTTATAAAGACAGTATCCTTAGGTAAAGGATAAATCAATGAAATAAATATGTATGAAAAATATAAATAAACTCAATATTATTGGATATTCAGTGTAAATCAATCATAGGAAATTTTCACATGTTCTTGTAAAAACAACACTAATGACTTGGATATTTAACTCAATAAATGGAAATTGAGTTAAGATAAAGTTAATTTCAATGACATGAGAAGTTATCAATGTAGTGATTATGTGTATCAAGAGTATATCAAAACAAAGGGGAGTGGAATGTACTACATAAAAAAATTCATTGTGATTCCCCACATAATCTTGGGGTTAAATAGTCATTCAGGTATTCGTAAATTTGAATGAGAGGAAATTGAAATTTGAAGTTCCCTTACTGATTTGGTAACATAAGAAACATAAAACCCATGAAAGAAGGATCATAAAATGATGATGTAAATACCCATAAATTAAATTATATTATACAATTAATATAATCATGGATAGTAAATATACCACATAAAAGGAAATAGTGGCCAATATAGCATGAATCTCACGTGAATAAAATGTGAGATGAAAAACCCTTACTTCGATTTGTTTAATCGTGTTGTATGAAAAAAAGTTAATAACCACCAAATGAATCACAGAATACCATGAATATAAAAAAATAATTATAATATATACCAAATGGAAGTAAAAAATACACCACATGCAATTAATAAGATGCAAATAATGGAAATCTCACAGAATTAAAAGTGAGATAAGAAACTCCTTACCTAAAGTTCGACTTGATTTGTATGTTCATTGTTCTTCATGAATAATAATCTAAATTTAATTTATACTTGATTAAGAACATTTTTCATGATTATTATTCATTTTATATCACTTATTAATTTTCTATAACAATTATTTAATTATTTGAGTTCATATTGGATATTTTATCGATGTTCAGAAGTTGAGTAAAAAATGAACATGTTATAATTACAATTTTTCAAAGTGGTAAAAATTCCATTATCTCCAGAATGATATATATGATATTTATATCATATATATATTATATATCCAGTATATATATATTTATAAAAGTAAATAACATTTGGAGATAGGAAATGAAATTTTCCGTCAATGGAGACAGTAAGTTGTACGCACGCATGAACGCTACTTTCATTTCTATTATATATTTTAATAGAATTAAAACATAATTATACATAAGAATATTATAAAACCAGTATAATGTAATATATTATATCATTAATTCAATCCTTTATACATTCCACATAAGTCAATATCGATTCATATCATTTTGAGAGGGCGGTAGTCCGCACTTCCTAAAATGAAATTATCACGTTTTACCCATAATAGAAACCATAATATATTGATATAAAGGGAAAATAGATAAGAATAATGAAAAAATAAAAAAATATATGTCATATATAAACAAATTCCTCTTTAATGGCCACCATAAGAGGTGTTAGGAGATTATCGAACAATCATCGTTTCATGAGGAGTTAGTTTACCATCCACAGAAACAGTATGTTCTTCACAGATTAGATGGAGGTGTGTGTAAGTGTAGTTAAGATACTTCTCACAAAAAACATTATAGTATATTCATTTTACTGTTGGTGTTTAAAAAAATGTAATAAAAATTGGTTAGGTGGTTGGATAAGTAAAATAAAACAAAATAAAACCGAAAAATTTAAGAGAAACGGTTACATTTAATTTGGGTAATTTCTTTTGGTTTGAACCAAAAGGACATATTGAAGTGACTTATTCCTAAGGTGAGGATTCTAGGAGGAAGAGGGAGATTATGAAAGATTATTTTTTCAGGGTTTGGATGAGACACATGTCTTGAGAGGTGTTTGGAATGGGTTAGAAGTGGTATCCTTTTATAAGGGGGAGGAGGGGCTCTTTATGTATGTTTGAAAACAATATTTTATTATATTGTGATATTTGGTTTCTAAATGACCAAAACTAATTAAAGTAGAATATATGATGACTCGTGGTCGAAATAAAATCATCCAATAACAATTGGGTAGGTTTCGGATATTATTATAATATTAATAATCATATTTATTTAAATAATTTATTAATGAGGTAATTACTACATCATTATTATGTAAAAATTAATTTAATTTATATGATATGTAAAAAATATAAACAAATTAAGATAATGTAAGAAATATTATTATCTTTCTAATGATTATTTATAGTCAATAATATGACTTATATAACCCCATCTAAAAATTTATATACGAAAATATATTTGTTAATGCCATTTTTGTCTTTTATTTATGTTAATTAAAATAAAGTGTCATTATCATTTTTGAAGTGGCTCCATGGGTCCTAAAATTCACCCATGGATGACCATGGTCTGTATTGAATCATCCAATAAGGTTAGGACATGTGTTAAGCTAATTTCTTCTTATTATAATATTATTTTTTCTCTGAATTACCCTATTTAACATTAACCGCGTTAAATAAATGTCAAAAGTTAGTATTCCTTAACATATATTTTCATCTTATTGGACCATGTTTTACTAACTAATAACATCCAGGTATCTCGAATTTTTGAAATTAAATTCAAATAAGCGGTAAAATTTCATTTAAATGAAAAAGAATGATTTGTAACTACTACTTAGTGGTTTCATTGTTCATCAAAAAATGAAGTTTTAAAAAAAAGTAAAAAATTCAGCCTATGTTATAATTGATATTACATATTCAAAAATGATGTCTTTTTTATCAAATTCAAAACATTGATGTTGGATTAATTAATTTAAAATTAATTCACATTGTCAAAACACATAGCATGTTCTTATGAAATAATAACTATGAAAAGATTCACACATTTTAATGTATAATTTCAATGTAAAATTCATTCTAATGATAAAAATTAGATTAAATTTTAAAAATATAATCTAATTACACTTCCAAACAAATTTAAAATATAATCTAACCATATAAATAAATTAGATTAAAAATAAGTATCAAACAAAAATACATTATTTCTCATTATTCATAAAAATAAGAATATTATTTAAAAAATAAAAAATTTTCATCCAATGAAAATTTTGATGTCCCGATTAAAATGAATAATTTTATTTTGAAAAAATGAATATATAAAAGGGTCATATATTGGATTTAAAAAGGGTATGACATTAAAAGGTGGTAAAATTGAATTTTTGGAAAAATAATTTTTTTATCTGCACAATTGAATTTGTTCATATAATATGTCTAAAATACACATAATACATAAGTTAAAATTATATGGAGTATATAAAATTCAAAATCCAGTTAATACTATTCATAAATGATTTTGAACGGCTAGTTTGGTATGTCATGGTGCACTCGAACATAGTGTTTCATGTACTGAAATCTATTGAATTTAAAGAAAATAACTTATTATAAAATATTGGGGGGTTACATTCTCCCCTGATTTAATAAATTGAGTCCTTGTAATTTGAAATTTTTCTTCGAAAATAAAATGTTAAACATAGATAAATATATTCATTGAGAAACTAAAACAGGAATTGGGTTAATAAAAATTAGTCTTAAAAAGAGAGAAAATGAGATGAAAAAGTCACCAATAAATTATGATCTCGATTAGGAGAACATTGTTGCAAATTAGAGATACAAAATAGGAGAAAAAATGTAAATATATATAGGGAATGATCAAGGTCATCAATCACTAACATGTGTAAAATTAAGGGCCGCAAAGCGATCAATCTATGTCGATTTAAAAGATCATCTGTTCAACAAAACATAAAACATTAGGATAAAACATTTTTAGTTTTATGATCCCTTAACAAATGTCTAATACTTAATTCATTCATAGAATTAGAAAACTAAAATATACATGACAAGTAGAGTTTCATCAATTATTTAATTCATAACACAAAATAAACATTCACTCCAAATGATGAGTTTTAAAGATGACTTGGTCACACTTGAAACACCAGAATCAACTTATAGAGAATCACATAATCCACAATGGATGATCTATATATTTCACTTTTCTGTAGAGATTACCCAAAACCAAAATGGGTAGTAAAATATCAGATGATTCGCAAAATGGATAATACTTTAGAGAAAGAAAAAATAACCATAATTTCATAAATTAGTCCAAAAATATCCCAAGATTATTAAATACAATTAAGTAAACAATTATCCATAAAATCATTTAATATAATCCAAACTAATATTCAAACCCAAAACACAAAAAGATTTTCTTACGTAGTTTTCCACATTAAATTGTATCTCCAAATAATACCGACTACGCGTAAATTAACCTAATCACATATTCACTTTGATAGGATAATTATTTTCATAAATAACCCAAATGACTATAAATCCATGAAAACACATAGGTAAAAAACAAATGTATTCTTAAAATTAAATCCTATAGTATTCTAATTTCCATAGGCTTATTGTATTCCCAATAGAGTGAATGTCTTCCAAAATAACTTTTATCACTTATTCACCAAATCAATTTCCTATAATAAGGATATCCATTTGACAAAAAATAAGATCCCAAATCAACATAATAAAATCATTTAACTAAAAATAATTAGTCACACTAACCAGTGACTTCACCTAGTCTAGTGGTAGGTGATAAATATCAATCGCACTATATTTGTGGGTTTGATTCCCACAGATCTATCATATTCGATTGGTTATCACACGGTCTTCATGTTGTCCATTTTAAAAAATATATAATTTTATAATATTCACAATAATTAGAATGACTCCTCAAAATAACTATATCATTATTTCATTACAAATTTTTTCTCATACCTCACATTTTCATTCCAAAATTTAATAACTTGTAATTTCCTCAAATTCAATGATCATATAAAACACAATGGTTATTTATAACTATATCCACTAAAGAAAAGATAATTATTCCTCAAATATTATTTTCACATGATAAGATGCAGTGTTACAAATACAAGAGAAATGTATTCCAAAGTAATCCCATCAACAAAGAGCATTAGTACTTTTTAAAAATTTCTCTATCTATTTATTTCAACATATATTTATTCCACGACCAAGAGGATATCCTATAAAATAGGGAATTTGCTCGGTTAATTTCCAGGTCCCCCATATTTATGGAAAATGATTGTAAATGGATTCATAGGACCATTTGTATTTTATTCAATAGTACTATTCATTTTCCTCAACAATTATTTCTTTTATATCCTTCTTTCCCACACATAAATCATTTCATTATTCCATTAAGAGACCTTCTATGGTGTCTCCTTCCACCATTCCTGGATGATAGAAAACGAGGTTTCTTTTCTCCATGGTCTTCACTAATGGAGCTCTTATCATTCAACACTTTTCTCTTTATTGTTGATTTTAGGAGTTGGATAATAAATATGTCGTTGATCATATTTTTTGAAAAATGATTCGGCATGAACACGATATCTTTTACCCTTCACAACATACCATTTTGTTCTCCATTATTACCACTATTCAAACCTTGTACATCATGCTCAAAGTTACTATGACTTCCATGGAATCTATACATTAACTAAAAACAGAAAGCATTTTTTGAGTAATTATAGTCATAAAATCATCTTGTTAATATCATGGAACCTTATTTTCAATTAGAAATACCTTAGGATTAACCAAGGACATTTAATCTCATCTTATATTAAAATCTTTCATATTGATTAGTAAAGAGAATGTAAATTATCATAAGCATATCCCCCGAGAGTTTATTAACCAAGAGTGCAACAAGCCCTGTTGTTGTGTACCAAGCTTCCCCAGGTCAAACCCAAAACTCTTTGTCGGAGTTTTCACTCCTTGATACATCTGTTCTAGAGCCACCTCTACCTGCTCATATCTAGACATGGTTTTACTTCTAGGAAAATACAAAAAAATATCTACATTACCCAGATTCTAGGAAGGTCTTCAATACTAATCCTCAAAGTCTATCTTAAGGTAATGTTTTCTAATCAGTGTTTTTCTAAATCTAGTTTCCCAGGTTGGTACTAAACTGTCTATGATACCAGGTGTAACACCCTGACCCTAGAATCCAGGATCCAGTTGATTATTTTAATATAAAGGCATTATTATAAGGAATCAACTCCCGAATGACTGATCAGTTTAGTATTCTTGGAAATAAGATACATACATAGGTTCTACACTACAACATTAAATGAAAACAACACTAATTTATTATATTAGAAGCATATAAACATCCATGATTATTCATGAAAGTAACTAATAACTAACTTTATTATATCCTGGGAAAATGAAATATAAGAAAAGGGGTGATCTCAAACACTTAGTAAGAGTAAGAAATACAGTTGAAGATTTCATAAACATTAGACATGGCGAATAATAGAAAACACAAGCCATTACAAATAATTAACGTGAACACTTTATGGAAGGAATATTAGTTGAGTAAATAATTCCATAATAAAACATATTCATGGGTATTCTACTAGTCAAATAACAAACTGAAATATATATATATAATCTCATTATGATGGAATTCATAATGCCTGACATCATAACCACATAGTCAAGGCATCACGCCAAGACTACAAATAAGATGTTTTCAAGGCCTTGTTCTAGGACAATTGTTTGTCTTATGCGACCTACCGATGCATCGTGGTGATATAGCAGGCTCCACCGGTCACTTACTATGTCCAATACATTCGTCATATGAAAAGTTTGAATCATAACATAAACATTTGTATTAAAACTAGCATAAAAAATGTCAATATGTTATCCAAAACCCATGAATGGTATAAAAATAGCACATCCACAGTCAAACATAAATCATTCAATACAATATGGAAGATTATATTGTAACATATCATATTCAATCAATAATAATGAAGGATATTGATATAGATGAAAATAATAATCAAAACTATTTGATAGAATTATCCCCCTTTTTCTTGAAAACATTCAAAAGTCACAGTATTTTTAAAGATGCCGTTTAAAAATAGATTTATGAATCAATGTGTCCCATGCAACATTGAAACATTTAAAATGAATTTTAATTTTAATACATTAATGTCAATATAAATAAATCCATAAAACCATTTATAAAACATGAACATTAATGAGAATTATTTACATGAATCGATTTTTAAAACATTTAAAATGATATATTAGTTACAGTTACTAACCAAATGAGAGATGTTTGACCAAACATAATTGATGTAAAAAAACTTAAATATATAATGTGAAAATGGATTCAGGATATATTTTGTCAAATAACAGTATGTACACCAAATAAAAGTGAATGGATTAATAACATTAAATAAGTCTCAACGGAAATTAAATTGAGATAAATCCCTTATAAAGATAGTATCCTTACGTAAAGGATAAATCAATGACATAATTTTGTGTGAAAAATATAAATACACTCAATATGATTAGATATTAAGTGTAAATCAATAAGAGGTCATTAAAACAGGTTCTTGTAAAAACAACACCAATGAAATTGATGTTAAACTAAATAAATGGAAATTAAGTAAAGATAAATTTCACATTAATGAATTGAGAAGTTATCAATGGGGTGATTATGGGAGTCAATATTATATCCATACAAAGTGGAGTGTAAATTACTATATAAATAATAAATTTGGATTCCACACATAATCTTGGAGTAAAATAGTCAATGAAGTATTTGTAAATCATAATGAGTGGAAATTGAAATTTGAAAATCTCTTACTGATTTGGTATCTTACGAAACATACACCCCATTAAAGAAGGATCGTATAATGAAGATGTAAACACTAGTTTAGAAAAAATTATTTATGTTGGTTATTTTTCATTTTTTACATCGGTTTTTAGCCGACGTTAATACGAAAGACTTTAAAAATAACGTTTTTTAAGTCGGTTATTTAAAAAACCGATATAGAACAATTATCATCACTGTGTTTATCACGTCGGTTAATTAATAACCGACGTGAAAAAAACAGGGGGGGGAGGTTTATAACGTTGGTTATTATATAACCGCCATGATAAACCGGGGGGCTTATCATGTCGGTTATTATATATCCGATGTGATAATCATGTGCGGGGGAGTTTATCAAGTCTGTTATTAAATAACCGATGTGATAAACCCTTGGGAAATGGTTTGTCATGTCGGTTATATAATAACGGACGTGACAAACCTATCCATGTGGGGGGGGGAGGGGGTTAATCACGTCAGTTATTAAATAAGCAACGTGATAAACCATTCCACAGGTGTTTATCACGTTGGTTATTAAAAAACTAACGTGATAAACCCTTCTTGATTTTTTTATCACATCAGTTATAAAATAACCGACATGGAAGACATATTTTTTTATAAAAATCAAATGTAGTCCTCTGGTCTCCCCCAGAAACAACCAGAAACCAAATCAAAAATTTGTACCACAAAAACAGAATGAGATAAAATCAAGAATTAAAGAAAATTTAACATTTACATTGATAAAATATAAAACATACCCCACATGACAGCCCCCATCACACCCCTGGACTACACCCCGACCCCCTGGACTACACAAAACACCCCGGGACAACCCCAAACACCCTGGGACAACCCCCCCTGGACAGCCCCAAACACCCCGAGATAGCCCGAAATACCCCGGGACAACCCCCCACCCTCATGTATACCCACCACACCTTGGGCAACCCTCCCCCACCACATTGGAGGCCCCACCACACCCCTGGACTGCCACCAAACCCCCTGGACATCCACAAACAACTCGGTACAACCCCCCCTAAACAGCCCCAAACACCCCGAGACAGCCTGAAACACCCAGGGACAACTCCCCCACCAACATGTATACACCCCACACCTTGGACATCCCTCCCCCACCTCATTGGAGCCCTCACCACACCCCTGGAATTCCCCCGACCCCCTGGACAGCCCCAAACAGCCCAGGACAACCCCCTACCCTCATGTAAACCCCCCCCCCCCACACCCTAGACACCCCTCCCCCACCCCATTGGAGCCCCCACCACACCATAGGACTTCTCCCGACCCCCTGGACAGCCCCAAACACCCCTGGACAACCGCCAACCTCTTGTAGACCCCCCACCCCATGGACAGCACTTCCACACCCCTGGACAACCCTCCCACACCCCTGAAACACACCATAAAGATACCAAAAACAGACCAGAACCCCCTCAACCCACTAGACATCCCCCACCACACCCATGGACATCCCCCCCATCCTGATTGTCATCCTGGAACCCCCCCCCCCCCCCACTGGACATCCCCCCCCCCCCGAACCCCTGGACATCCCCAAACACCCCAAGACCCCCCCCCCCCCCACCCTCTTGAACAACACCCCCTCACCCCCTAACCCCACATGAAAGCCCCCACCACACCCCTGGACTGCCCCTGACCCCCTGGACAGCCCCAAACACCTCGGGAAAACCCCCACCCTCATGTATACCCCCAGACCCTAGCCAACCCTCCCCCACCCAATGGGAGCCCCCACTACACCCTTGGACTGCCCCCGACCCCCTGGATAGCCCCAAACACCCATGGGCATCCCCCCCACCCTCCTGTAGACTCCTACCCCCTGGAAAGCACATCCAAACACCAAGACAGCCCTCCCACACCCCTAAAACAGACCCCAAAAGTTACCAGAAATAGACCATAACCCCATCAACCATCTAGACATCCCCCACCACACCCATAGACATCCCCCCCTCAACCCCATGGACACCCTGGACCCCCACCCCCAACTATACAGTCCCCCCACTCGCCCCCCACCCCGACCCCCTAGACATCCCCAAACACCCCGGGACAACCCCCCCCCCCCCCCCCACCCTCCTGAACAGCACCCCTCACCCCCTCATCCAACTTGAAATCCCCCACCACACCCCTAGACTTCCCCCCCCCCCCGACTCCTTGGACAACCCCAAACACCCCCAGACAACCCCCCCACCGTCATGTATACCCCCCCCCCCCACACCTTGGACAACCCTCCCCCGCCCCGTTGGAGCCCCCACCACACCCCTAGACTTCCCCTAACCCCCTAGATAGCCCCAAACACCCCTTCACAACCCCCCACCCTCATGTATACCCCCACCACCTGGAAATCACTTCCACACCCCTGGACAACCCTCCCACACCCTTTAAGCAAAACAAAAAGTTACTGAAAACAAACCAGAACCCCCTCACCCCACTAGACTACCCCACCACACCATTGGACACTCCCCCCCCCCCACACCCCTAAACATCACCACCACACACTGGAAATCCCCCAATCTTCTTGTATACCCCCACACCCCATGGACAACACTCCCACATCCCCGGACAGCCCTCCCACACCCTTGAAACAGACCAAAAAGTTACCAGAAACAGAACAGACCACCCTCAACCCATTAGGGAACCCCCACCACACCCTAGGACTGCCCCCATCCCCATGGACACCCATTCCCCCCCACTGGACAGCCCCCTAGAACCCCCCCCCCCCCCCCCGCACCCCACAAGACACCCGCACACCCCTGGGCACCCCCTGGATAGCCTCCCTCTCCCATGGACAGCCCTTCCACCCCCTTAGAAATGCTCCCACCCCCTAGAATACCCCCCCCCCACCCCACCCCAAAGGATATCCCTCCCAGACCCCTGGACACCCCCAACCCCATTGAACACCCCCCACACCCCTGGAACCCCTCCCCTCCAGACCAGAATCCATACCAGAAAAACCATCATCAGTAGACCAAAACAACACATATAGAAAAAATAAACATTAACATATATAACATTCAAAACATACACTGTCAACTAAAAAAACTAAATCCAAAGTAAAGAAATACCAAATACACAATTACAACGAAAATATTCAAAATTACATTTTACATTACAAACAACTAAAATTCAATCAAACCTGTAAAATAATTTGTCCACTCCACTTGTACATGTTTTATGTCTTCAATAGAATAAGGTTGATGGTCATCAAAAAGCTAAAAATGAAAAGGATAGAATTTTACGTGTATAATGAATAAATCAATTTGAAATATTATTGCAATGTTTAAGAGGAAATCTTACAAGGTCAAATTTCCCAACTGTCCCAGTTGTAATTATTTCATACATAAATCTTAACATAAAATATCTGCATTCGATGACGCCTTTTTGTTCATCACAATTATATTTGAATGAGTGTAAATTAAATATATTATTTTTATGTAATAAATCAAAAAGTACAAATTTTAAATGGATATTTACCTTTGCATTTACATATTTTATGTTTTCACTCCTTTTCTTTGTTTTTTTTCAAATGTAGGCCCATGCCCCGTTAGAAAATAAAATGAATGGGGTAAATTTAAAATTCATTATAATATATAAAACTATTGAGAAATTGAAACTTACTTTTCTAATAAATTCTTAAAACTTTCCCACACATCATCATGGACAGATCAAATCCAATAAAGTTCTTTCTCCCATGGGTAGAAAACCCCTAACATCCAATGATCACGGATAAAATGAAATTTAACGTTAGTGGTTTTTTATGTTAAAAGAATATTAACTCTTTGAGAGAGATGTGTTTCATAACTCTCACAAAACGGAATCATCCAACATTGTGTGACTATATTCTTTTCAATTCTTTCAACAATATAAAGCATTATTTTTTCCTCATCCAATGCACATGATTCAGGGGAAATCAATTGCGGGTCCAAGAATCCATATACATCTATTAGCTCATTCCTCTCACAAATTTTATAATGATACCTTATACAAAATAGCCATAAGTATACATTTTTTAAAAATATAACGCAAGGAAAAGGTGCTATGACTTACATGGAAAAAATTTGCACCATGTTGATGCCCAACTTATATCTAGTAACAGGCTCCATGATATCAGTTTTCATAATCCCCACACTTATTTCACGTACAAAAACATGATCTTCCATTGGAATCTCATAATGATCCGCCATCAAATTTGAATATCGTGACAATCTGTCAATACTACTAGAATATGTTTCTGATGGCATATTGATTTTTCTTTATTTTTTTCTATATAGTATTTCATTAACTTTGATGTATAACTGTATAAATAAATTGAAAAATATATTAGTTTTCAAATTATAAAACAACAATAATAAAATAATAAAATTAACTATATAACATTCATACCTCTATGGTAATGAGTCGAAGAAGTCTGGATGGCCAAATTAAAAAATGGTTGATACTATGTCCAACTGTCGTCACCTCATCTGTAGGTAATGGTACCCGAGCTGATCAATCTATAATATCCGATATAGTGACCCTCTGATTCTCTACCTCTAATTGTTGATGATGAATTGTGTCTCCTATAAAATATACCAACCCATATTCAACTATATGATGTTTAGAATAATCGACATAAAACTCGAAATAAGTAGGAAGTTATGATGGCGGATTAGGATAAAAAATGTTGTACGCAGGTTGAGGTGGGGGAGTGGGAGCTATAGGTGGAGGTGGAGGATAAATTATGGGGTCTGCAGGGGAAGGTGGAGGAGTGGGAGCTGTAGTCTAAAATTGTCTTTTCATGTCTTCGAACATATACTATACCAACGCTCTAATATTTTCCTCCATCGTTGAATTAATATTATGAACTTCAACTTTCAAGGATTCTATTTTTTTTATAAACCCCCTCAAAGTTCTATGTTGAAGAACCTGGCAACACTTTTCTTACCAATACACCTGCCAGATATCCTCTAACATGACCAGGATGTTCGAGCTTTCCCAATGCTACAGATAAAATATCTTGCCTCGCATTAGCTGTAAATGTCCCATATGGACTCTTCTCCTCAAGAGAGTCTTGTATTAATTAATTGAAAATTTCTATAATGATTGAAATTATATGAATAAAATAGTTAACTTAAAAAAATAAAATAGACATCTTAGAATCCTCTCAGCTACATTTCCCTATTCTTCTGAAAGATATTTCCCTTTTTTCCCTTCTGAGATCTCTTTGATTTTTCATGTCTAGATGGAGGTGATGGAGGGGCCACCTCTCCAGATCTTAAATAATCATATCTTAGTTGTTGAAATTTTTCAACCATCATTTGTTCTTCCAAAAATGCATACCCGCCCTGAGATAAACTATGAGGGTATAAATTTTTAGATTGGATATTCTGATAAACATTCCGTGTTTTCTATAAATTAAGAATACGAAATCATTAAAAAATCATTAATAAGATCATTTATATAAGAAATCTTATAAAATTTTACATTGACCTTACCAAAAATGACACCTTTCTTCTACATTCAAAAAATTGTCTCCATGTGTCTTCATCTATAAAAGTATATATACGACATGGATTTTCATGACTCCTATGACCATAAATGAAATCAGATGAGAGGGTTGATTTGAAATCCCTCCATCTCCTAGCATCCAACAATAATAATTTCTTCCTGACTCCTCTAGTGTCAGGAATATCAAATGTCATCTGATAAAGAAGTGGTTAAACATATTATATATACTAGAAACCTTTAAAGAATAATCACACAATATAAAAATATCATACCAAAATCGTCTCCCACAACTGAGTGATTATCACTTTATTCACACATCTCCAGTAATCATACAGAATGATTACTTTTGTTTTAGCCTGAGTTTCTAAAAAACTCTTAAAATCATTTTCATTTGGACCTCTTGGAATATCATCATCATCAAACTCAATGAGTATCCTATGATCCTACGTACGGGCAAGTGCTAATTTTGGTAAACGTGTGCACCCATGTTTACCAACCTTTGAACTCTTTGTCATAATAGTTTAACATGAGGAATATTGGGGAACATCAAGAGGAGAATGTGAATGTTCCTCCCCAGAGGTATGTCCAATATTCGCATCTCTTGAATCATGTGGTTGATCAACTGAATAATCTGTCATTATCCTTAAAATAAAAAAAACAAACATTATTTCACAAATATAAAAATTTAAGTATTTTAATAATACTATAATTAGAAAATAGAAATTTTTACAAAGTTGCGTAATAATAAAAATTAGTAATATGGTAAGCATGCTAAACAATGCTAAAGAAGGTAAATATGGTCAAGATTGTAAACATGGTAAAAATGGATAACATGTTAAACCTGGTAAACATGGTAATGTAATTTTCACTAAATGAAAATAATAGATATATAATTAATGTAATGGTAAACATGATAAAGTAAACAAAAAATCGTAAATCAAACTTAAAACAAAAAAAACAGATACTTATTTTGTTTTAAAACATGTTTTCATAAATAAAAATCATAAAATATCTAACATTTTATGAAAAAAAATAATAGTAAACAAGAAATAAACATATGTTACCTGTAATTTAAAGAATGTACAAATGGATTGTTTTCCCAAATTCTGTTGTCTTGATCGTCCCTTATGGAACAAACCATGTCTTCAACATGCTCATCATTATGTTCTGTTAATCATTCCATGGAAGTAGGGATCTAACATAAATCAAAATCTTCATCATGTTCATCCTCACAAACATATTGTTTTTACCCTTGTAAAACAACACCCCACTGCATATCTGATTGATATACTACATTGAATTTTTTTTTCATGTGTTTCCATTAAAAAAGAATCAGCTGTGTCTTCCAATATATTCATATTAACAAGTGTCATTACAAATTCCTCATGTCTGACACTGTTGTTAAAGATAAACCATTTATATTTAAAAAAATTAATTTTAATGTAATCAACCTCCCATAAGTATTCAATCACTCCATAATACGCACTTGATGCAGAAATTGGGTTTTTCCCTTATCACTCGAAAAATGAATTGCATTTGCAAACACCAATACACCACTATTCTGAACTACACTTTTGTTGTCTTGAGCTTTCATATGAAATGTATAGCCATTAATTTCATAACCGGACCATGTTATCACATTTAAATGTGGACCACCCACTATCCATTTTAATGTCTCTGATACATCTATTCTACCTAGAAAGGTCTTTTTAAACCATGACCAAAAGGTTTTGTTGTGCTCATTCAAAATCCACATTTCATTTTCTTTGGACGACATTGTTTCAACTCATTAATATGCAATGTGATATACGGTTGAGCATCAGATATGTTATTCAAGATGTATGATTCTAACATCTTCATCTATTCAGTTGAAAATGATTTGAATTTCAAACCATGAATCCCCTTTCCCTAATTATAAAATCATTCATGGAGAGATGGAGGCAAATCTATGTGTTTCACCGCAGCCAAGTAGCTCATACAAAACTCTGCTACCTCCTCATAAATATACTTTTCAATAATGGAGGATTCAGGTCGATATGGATTTTTAACATACCCCTTTAATATTTTTATATACCTTTCAAAAGGATACATCCATCAAATATATACAGGTCCACAAAGAATTATTTCTCAAATAAGATGAATCATTAAATGAAACATTATATCAAAAAATGTCGGAGGAAAATACATTTCCAATTGACAAAGTATAAAAAATTGCATCCTTTTCCAAAATGTTCAAAGCATTCACATCAATCACCATGTTACAAATTGAATTGACAAAATAACACAACATCATTATAGTCTTTCTGACATGGATGTGAAATATTACATGAAATGCAACTGGTAGAATTTGTTGCATCATGACATGACAATCATGGGATTTCATACCTATCAACTTCACACCCTTCAATGTGACAAAAATTTTACATTTGAAGAATAACCACGATGCACTTTGATATCATGAAGACACTGTCAAAAGATAATTTTCTCCCTATTTGATAATGTATGACAAGACGGGGGAAGAAATGTTCGTCTTTCATTAGGAGTGGGAGCTAACTCCAAACGTATTCCCATTGATAGTAAGTTTAATCTTGCATTCAACCCATATTTTTTCTTTCCTTTAATATCTAACAATGTTCCAATCAAACAATCACATATATTCTTCTCCATGTGCATGAGATCAATATTATCTTTAACATCATGATACCTACAATATGGTAGCTCAAAAAGTATTGACCTTTTCTTCCAAATATGTCTATCATTACAAGATTTCTGCGTCTTTCCCAATGTCACATAAAGGTTTTTCACCCTCTCAAAATACAGATCAGTGGATAAAGGTTTTAGTGAAGTATCAAATTCTTGTGAGCCATTGAATGCCTTTTTTAGTCATCTATAAGGGCGATCCATAGGCAAAAACTTTAGATGACCCATGTACATTGTTTTCCTCCCATGATTCAATTGACAAAATGACGTCTATTGTTCGCAAATTTTACATGATTTATTCCCATTAACACTATATCCAGACAAATTTCTATACGTTGGGAAGTAATTTATAGTGAACAGAAGCACTACATGTAGTTGAAAATATTACATTTTATAAGAATCATACACCCTAATACCATCTTCCCATAACAGTTCCAAATCATCAACCAATGGTGATAAGTAAACATCAATATCATTAGATGGTTTCTTTGTACCAGAGATCATTATACTCAACATAACATATTTGCGCTTCATACGAATTTCTGGAGAGATACTTACCTGATGTCAATCTATGAGAACAACATCACCATGTACTATTGGGGTTTTTTCACAACAAACAACATCTCCATGTACTCAAAGAAACAATTAGGACATATGAATTCCATCTTTTTATATCCTCAAACAGTACTCACAACTGGTGAGAGACTAACCTCATGTCAATCTTTGAGAACCAATTTTCCCATTTCATATGATTAGCAGTTACATTGATCCTTAGTATTGTGTTCTTCATGGTAACCTAGTTCACGTTTTGATAAGCCACACATAATCTAAATCTCTCATTATACATCATGGAGAACGTGAATTTGGATTCCGATGTTGAAACACTAGGTCTCATGAAGTCCTTTCTATCTATGTCCTCCAACTGCACCCACATCTCAAAAATCTCTACAAGTGCAATTTGATATACATGTTTAGATGTCAGATTAGTCCTGAGGCTTAGATCAATACAAAATATAGTCTTCCATTGAGAAGATAAACCAATAATATCTTAAAGAAGTTTTTCCCCATACTCTACCATCACTACAGGAAACTATGGAATCATATAATCCATTCCATCAAGGGAGGGGTTAGAAAACTGATGTGTAATTTGTTCTTACCTCCATTGTTTGAGTCCATCCAATGATGTATGTGTTTCTTTTTAACCAAAAATGCAAAACCCAGTTCCATCATTGTGGACACAATACACTCTACACCTAAAAAAATCTATCTTATAATTAACAATCAATACCATTCCATACAAGGAATTATTTCGTAAGGCATCGATGATGCTACAAAGTGATCCTAACCAAATATCTTTCACCTAATAGTAATGGAAAAATGTTAGCAGCAGTGTGTGATCCTCGAATATCCTCATGTAATAGTATCTAAATGTAAATATTGAGTCAATGGTTCAATCAGAATCTATGTTTCTCAAACATGATTAATAGAAAAAATGTAATAAATATATCCCATTTTAATAAAAAAAGAGCATTGGTGGAAATTACACATATCATGTCTCATAACATCCCAAGATCACCAAGTTCATATGTCTCATTTCCAACAACTAGAATCATCCCTATACAGTAGCTCTCTGATCCTAGTATGGACCACCTAGGAGTGGTGGTGGTTATAGTTCAATCCTCTAACCACCTCATACTACCCAACCATCACCTCTTCCATGCCCTCTAACCTTCAAACCACAACACTTATATCTCAACGTCTATCTCTATAGTCCCTCAAAAATCCATTGATTAGTTGTAAAAAAGGTTGGGTAAACTCATGGATGATGTCCCCAACCTTAACATGAGTAAAATCATGTGTTATTTGGATAACTCATTTTACCCTTGGATCCATGAACCACAAACCGTGAGTCACATGATCATTACCAAAAGTACCATTCGTACATAGATCCCTATAACAACCATTGACTACCAACTACCAGTTTTTTAACTACCTTATTCCCACTAGTATCTCCCACAACTAGTGTCTTCTCCCCATGAAACATCTCCACAATAAGGTCTCCCTCAAGTACCCCATCTTATGTAGGAAGGATACGAGATATCTTTGATTACCTGATGTCCCATTGTGTTCAATTCTTAAAGGACCATTCCATGATGAACATGTCTTACACCATGTCCATATAGTTGGTTGAATGCTCAGTAAGAATTGTTGAATACTCTACTAGGGTCATACTCCCCTAATGAATATGTAGAAGCTGCTGTATGGGTACCAATAGATACATGGAAAGATTGATCTCCTATATTAAGAGATGATTGTTTTCTGTCTAGGGGAGGGATTTTTAATTGTAATATTGTGTCACCAAGCTCCACCATCACCCTGTGATTCCTTGAAGAAGACTCGCGGTGAGGATTTCCATATGGTCAGAGGAAATCCACATATGGTGGAAAACATGGGTGACTACCTAAAGCTAATACTCATTTAACTATGGGTTGGGTCAACCCAATTACTTGGAGGATGTGGCCTCTTAAACTCTGGAAACACACATAGTTAGCGTGAATCCTCACATACTAGTTCATGTAGTAGTAGCACCTCGATGGGTGTTGGTATAGCTGGTAAACCACCCTGAGGTACTATCTATGGTAAATGAACATGTATCAAAGTCTCATCACATGGAAGATCATCATTACTATCTCACTATTGATTCCAAGATTGTTGTCTTCATAGAGGAATCATGAAGTAAACTAGGGGTACCACAATTGGTTGACTATATACAGAGAGCTGACTCCAGAAGTTCATAGAAAACACAACCATTCTAATATGATGTGTGTTCCATGGTTTTTCCCAACAACCATCCTTTTCATCTACGGAGTTGAAAAATAAGTAATTAGAGTCCTGGTGAATGGATGCATTAGCCAACACACCAACACTGGAGTCTCTAGCCAGAATGATGAACTCAAAACACTATTCAATGGTCTCCCAAACCAACCTCATTGACTTATGTTCATAAATTTGAACTGAATTAATCTAATAAAACTCTATCATCACCCATCCTAGATGGGAGCTTGTTGTTACTTCCCCATGTCTGCCTCCAATAGACGAGGGGTGTGTGACTAGATTCTAGTGGGAATATATAAAAAATAGGAGGAAATAACCTAATTTAAATGTACTCAAGCACACATATCTATGACCAAAATGATGAAATTATAAAACTATTTAAACAATTCAGGAAGACCATAATATCCAATAACCATAGTACACCAGTGAATGTACTAGAAGGTAAATATGGCCAATACAATCCCACCACAATGATTCAATAACAACAAGTCCATCTTCCAAAAAAATATCTACTATGAATGCTCTCGAAACCATAAGAACACAACTCTTATATAAGCTATCAATAAGAACTAAATAGTCCTGGTCGACCTAGGACTCTATCAATGGTCTGATCATCTCCACATGAAACAACACGTGCGGCCAAATCCCATGCATGATTTAATATAACAATACCAAATAGAACACCCCGAAACCACATAGAAAATTACAAAAAGGAATAAAAAATAGTCATAATACAATGATTATATATCCAAAAGACATATTACGCTATTATATTGTCATATCCAATTGTATACCACAAAATTATTCTTGATGCATTATCATTAAAGGAGATCTCGATCCCTGATACATGATATCATTAGAGACTCTCACAAAGAGGTCAACATAATTTTCTCCGACCCCCCAAATGAGAACAGATTGATAATAAATAATTATGATAAATAATGATGGGATAATTACCAAAACACTAGGGAATACCATTCACCCAATCTGGATCAGTTCGTAGTGTAGGGGATTCAACCCAAATACACTACATAATAAAAAAACCCTACTGATGTGGTATCTTAGATGGATGACCAATGACCTGCTCTCAGAGGATATGTAGATTCCAGAAAACATTTCCAAGGGTGATGGAGGATCTTACTTTAGTACCATGGAGTTATATCATAACTCTATATGGGAATCTTCCTCTATATTGGACTACAATCTTGAAATATCGATATAATGTCATACTGAACCCCTGGGAAAAGGAGCACAGGAATTACCTAAACCTATATTAGTCTGAGTTGAAAACTCACCACATTATCTCAACTAGAACGTTTCAATTACAGGGTCCCAATGTCATTGACATCTTATCCAATAGATATACAATATGAATGTTATAGTTTTTTGAAGTATCAAATGGGGGTTACTAGGACCGTGTACAGAATTCACTATTGGTTAACAAATGGTAGTGCTCAACCATGGGTTTTCCCCACTCCGGTGTCCCTAGTCCAACCTGGGTCTGACTCGGCCCTTTGGGACCGGATGGCTAGGCCCAACCTATTCACTTATTCTAGCCCCTCGCATAGAGGCCACCTATCTTGTCCTTTTCCACATGATCATATACACATCCCCAACAGTTGTCGCAATTGTCGAATGACATAGATCAACCAAATCATGTGTCCCTATCTCCACTACCTCCACATCCTGTGAATTCCACTGCCACCTTCGATCACCACCACACCAATCACCACCAGATCTAATCACCGCCTCCCCTAGATACCTATACCACCTCTTCACCTCATAGTACCACCACACTATGCCTGTAATAATATTCCAATCCACATACCAATGGAAGAACTCTAATGCTTGAAATTCAAAACATTCATAGATTTCAGCTCACCATGTCATGATCTACACGTTCCTAGATTGTTCAATATTATTTCATCTAGTCTGGGTGTTTGATCTTGTTCAGACACACTCATAATGTCTATCCATGGTAATGATGGTCCAACAGTGAAGAACGTGAAGAATTTAGGGTGAAAATAACAAGAACACGCTATGGAATGAAACACATCATTTGTTTGTGTCTTCCTAAATATGTTTCTATTATAAGGATATAAAATTTTGAATTAGAATAAAACCCTAGATAATCACATAGAAAATATCACATCCCATTATAAGGATTTAATTTTTCAAAAGTTATTTTCCTTGGAATAACTCGTAGTAATCTTGAATATAAAAAGTATGGAGAATTACAATGAAACCATTACCCTACCTCAATTAGAATCATTGAATCGGCTACGCATTGATCATTGATCCATGATCTACCACAATTTTGTTAAGATTTTTCATTCTTCAGGACTGAGTGTAATTCCAGGGTTATGATGTAAATCATAAATTCATAACAAAGACCTAATAAAAAGAAAAATTCATTAGGTTAAAAAATTTATTTATTAAACTATATTTTTTTGAGTTACACCCTCTAAGAATTTTTCAATAGAATCACCGCATAAAAAATGTTATGTTTCATATTGGGTAAAAACCACGTTCAGAACTCAACAGTGGTCTTAGATTTCTAGTCCAAGTCAAAAATCATGAGTTTTTTGGATATAAAAATAAAATAGTTGTAATTAATTATTTCATTTACAGTTATGTACTTGGTGAATTTTTCTATAGATGGCATGTCCCAACCATGGTTTGGACATGCATAGGACAATTCCACCATTCTGAACTCTATATTTCCTTCTAATTTTTGATTTGAGCATCCATTTATGATCTCTATCATTATTATAGGAAATTTCTATAAGATCCTTGCCTTTTCATGAGTTATATCATGTTTTAAATTTAGTTACATTGTGTAATTTTTATTATGTATCATTTATGGGAGTTATAACATGGGAGATATCTGTTATAGTCAATGAAAACATTGGTGAAAAGGGGCCAGTTCATGGTTGGCCCATGGTTCGTACAAATTTTTCAGCTGTCTAGGAGAAATTGTGTTCTATGTATTATTTTGATTGAGTATCTTCGACATGGTAAAAAAATGGGTTTGGAGGTTTCGAATTGAAACTGTGTTAGTTCCCTCATCAAGTAGTGGAAAATTCATGATTGTTACATTGATTTTCTGACCATGTGAATAAACTATGTGCGGGCCAGTAGTGATAACCTAGAATTGTCTATCGCACTAGGTTTTTCCTATTGAGAACCATTTTATACTATTATGCATCGATAACTTCGTATTTTACATTCCTAATGGTATAGAAGGTTATCAAATCAACCCATAGGGATTCTAAGGCAAGTAGAATTTTGTGATTTGTGATTTAGATATTTATTCAAAGATCCACTCTTCACTTAGTATGTTGAACTCATCCTAATGGAATTCCCTCACATTCTCTTATCTTACCGTTATATATTAATGGAATATATCCTATATTTGTAACGCCCCGACCCCAGCTACCCAGAGTCGGTGCATTACTTCGTAGCATTGGCATGATCACAAAGGATCAAGTCTCGAAAGACCGATTAGTTTAGTAGCCTTGGAAACACTAGATACATTCATAAGTCTTTCATTACATCAAAAAGTGAAAAACTACAATAACAAAGTCTCCATAGTCCACACTCATATCCTCTTCCGACTATCCCTGCAGGTCATTCATAAAATACTTCTTCACATCCTGGAAAATTTTTAAAACATTGAAAGGGGTGAGCTCAGATGCTCAGTAAGGATAACAATAATGCGGAAGCTTTCATAAATAAACATTAACATTTAAGGCAATGTATAACTAAAACAAAAGCCTTTTAAACATGAACTTCAACATAATATGGCAAAAGTAAAATGAGATAATGCCATTTACTTCTTCACATGGATATTCTACTGGTCGAATAATCACATGCAATATCAATAACCACTTTCATAATGAGGGAATGTATAATGCCGGACATTCTGAAACATTTTGTCAAGGCCTCGGCCAAGACGTCTAAAATGATTAAGGCCTCGGCCAAAACCATAAATCAAATTGGGAAAGGGCCTCGGCCAATTCCACGTCTAGTTGTCTCATGAGACCTACCGATGCATCGAGGAGCTATAGCGGGCTCCACCCATCACTTATTAAGTCCAATACATTCCTCATATGAATAGGTTTAAACATATCATAAACCATAACATAATCATATCACATAAAACATTCATAAAGGAAACATAACATTTCCACATTTCAATCACAAGATATCAATACAACTCATTTTTATAATACAAACGCTTTCAAAACCATTTTCAATACCAAGGTAAAAGAAAGTTAAAACTTTGTATTTATATTTCATTAAAAAAAAGATGGCTTGTAGAGGAAGCCGAAACTCAAATAATGGTCACGGCGGCGGAGAAGTCGTTGTCGCCACATAAGTATGGAAAGAAAAACATTCCCTTTTTGTCATTTAGTAAAACTCTTCGTATAAAAAAGATTCCTTTTGAATAAATGTAAAAGTCAAAGGGGTTTATACACCGTATAAAAGAAAGTTGTGTATAAAACCAAATATGCCTCAATGAAAGGAGATTGAGACGAAGTCCTTAAAAAGATCATTTTTAAAATAAAATAGATCTATTATGTGTATTCACTATAGTTACACATAAAGAATACAAAATAAGACATAATAATATCATGACATAATTTTGAAAGTAGGAGATTAACCCAAAGAATGGAAGTTGGGTTAAGAAATTCCCTTACAAATAAAATAGATCTATTAGGTGTATTCACTATAGATACACATAAAGAATACAAAATAAGACATAATAATATCATGACATAATTTGAAAGTAGGAGATTAACCCAAAGAATGGAAATTGGGTTAAGAAGTTCCCTTACAAATAAAATAGATCTATTATGTGTATTCACTATAGATACACATAAAGAAAGTACAAATACAAGATAGGACATAATAATATCATGAAGTAATTTGAAAGTAGGAGATTAACCCAAAGAATTGAAGTTGGGTTAAGAAGTTCCCTTACCTCGTGTCTGACTTGACTCAACCGTTCTTTAACCTCCTGAATAATAAACTAGAGTTAATATATACCTTATTAAGAACCATTTTCAATTTCATTATCCTTTTTATATCACTTATTACAATGTTATGAACATTATGTAATTATTTAAGTTAATAACGGTCGTTTTGTCGATCTTTGGTACTTGAGTCAAAAATAAACTTCTTATAATTACAAGTTGTTCATGTGGTGAAATATCCATTATATCCGGAATTATATTCATGATGTAGATATCATATATATCATATATACAGTATATACATTCATTCATAATGTCACGTAACATTTAGAGGTAAGAAATGAAATGCACCGTTCATGGAGACGGTAAGCCGTACGTACGCATGAACGCTACTTTCATTTCAATTTCATATTTAATGGAACTAAATCATAATGATATAAATGTATAATATAATTCCAGTATAATATAGTGTATAATACCATTTACTCCATCCTTTATACATCCCACATATGGCATTAACGATTCAAATCACTTTGAGGGGGCGGTAGTCCGCACTTCCTAAAATGAAATTATCGCGTTTTACCCATAATGGAAATCATAAAGTATGCCATAAATGAGAAATACAGAAGCATAAGTAAAACAAAAACATATTATATATCATATATAAAAATAGTGACATCTTAATGGCCACCTTTGAAGGTGTTATATGAGTGTTGAACAATCATCGCTTCGTGAGGCAGAAATTCGCCATCCACAGAAACCGTATGTTCTTTAACCATTAGATGTAGGTGTGTGTAAGTGTAGCTCGAATCCTTCTTATAACAACATCCTAGTATATTGAGGATACTGGTGTTGTTACAAAAGAAATGAATAAAAAGAGTTTAGGGGGTTGGAGAAGAAAAATAAAACAAAACAACATTATAAAAGACATTACCTCAAAATCGGGTAACTCTTTTTGATTTGAGCCAAAGGCTTCCTTGGGAAGAGTTCTGCCCAAAGTGAGGATTCTAGGAGTAAGAGAGGGATGTTGGGAGAGTAGTTGGGCAGAGGTTGGCCGAGCCAAATGGCTTGAAGGTGTGAATAAGGTGGGAGAGGTGGGGGCCTTTTATAAGTGGAGAGGAGGGGCACTTTTGGAAAGTAATGAAATGTTACATTATTTCAAAATGCTTTTCGGATTCTAAAGGTCCCACATCTATATAATTCGAGGCTAAGGTGATAAGGTTTCGAAATATCTTCATCCAATAGGCTTTGGACAAGTGTAAGCCTCGGATTTTGCATTATCTTCTCATTTTATTTAAATCGTCAAATAATGATGTCATCGCTGCATCATTATTATGTCATAAATACATTAATTTATTTAATGTCTAACAATTATAAAAAAAATACTATGATGTAGGAAATCTTTTCATCTTTCTAATGAATATTTATAGTCAAAATTTGGACTTGTGTAACCCTACTTAAAAATTGTTTTAGTAAAACACTTTATGTTAGTGTCATTTTCACTTTAACATTAAATAAAAAGTAATTTATGTTATTTCCCAACAAAAGTGGATCCATGGGGTCCCCAAGTTAGGCCATGGCTTGTCTTGGTCGGCCATGACACAACCAATAAGGTTGGGACATGTGTCTAGGTCATTTCATTTTATTAAAGTATTATTTATACCTTAAACCACACTAATTACCACTAATCGCGATTAAAACTTAATAAGTTACTATTCACCAAAAAATTATTTTTATCCCATTGAACCACATTTTACTTCTTAATGACAACCATGTATGTCGGATTTTTGAAAATCAAATCACAGAAGTGGTAATATTTCATTTAAACGAAAAATCAGTTATTTAACTACCACTTAGTGGTTTCACTATTCATCAAAAATTGAAGTTTCTCAGAACAATGCCAAAATTTCATCCTAAGCTATAATTGATATTCCGAATTCAAAAATGATGTCTATTTTACAAAATTCCAAACATATAAGTTGCATTAATTAATTTTATAATTAATTCCCGCTGTTACGACAAATAGCGTGTTTTCAAGAAACAATTTATATCAAAAGATTGGCAATTGTTTATGTCCAATTTCAATGTTAAATTAATTCTAATGACCACCATTGGATAAAATGGTAAAAATATATTCTAATTATACTCTAAAACCACTCAATAGTATAATTTATCACTATGAATTATTTTGATTAAAAAAGTTGTTTTTATGTATTTTTCACTATTCATAAAAAATTAGAAGTTCTCAGAAAAATACCAAAAATTCAACATAGGCTAATTTCGATATTACGAATACAAAAATGAAGTCCATTTTGAAATATAAAATTTCTATAATTTTAAAAAGTGGTTATTACTATTCATAACGGCTATTTTGATTAGTTGCGGTGTGTTAGAACTCGAACTTGCGTACAATGCAAGCTATTGCATTATTGAATGAGAAGCGTATCGTGGAAGCTCGGGGTGTTACATTCTCCCCTCCTTCAATAAATTGCGTCCTCGCAATTTGAAATTTTTCTTGGAAAATAAAAGGTTGAAAAGAGACAATACCTTTGAGGAAAACCCACATCGGAAATAAGGTTAATAAATATATAACATTAAAAGAAAGCAGGATAATTACAAAGGTCACCCGATATAGCCCATTCTAGGATTATAAAAATATGGATATGGAGGAGAAACAAACCATCAAGGTCTGATGGAGAGTTATAGAAAACAGGATTAGGAGAAAGTTTAACCATAAGAAAATCACAAACTTGTGATTGGTTAAACGGTCATTGAATCCCCAGTTGGAAAAGTTAACCGACAACATTTTTGTTTTAAGTTACATTTTATAATGTTGAGGAATTTATTTAGGAGATTTACTAAGAACGTAAGGGAATATACATACTTGTTATGTATACTTTCATTCGTTAATAAATTTTTTACCACAAACCCAACTTTTACTCCAAATGGTAACGGAACTCAAAAATATTCTATTTATCCTAATTGTATAAGGTTCCAAATGTTAACACATACCATTTAGATTAGTAAAACGATTTTGTAATAACCAGGGACTTCCTGTAGGCTAGTGGTAGGAAATAAAGGCTTGTCGCACTATGGTTGTGGGTTCGATTCCTGCAGCTGTGTCCGACGCGACGGGTTATTCCCCACCCTGCAGGTTGTCCTTTTTCTAAAAATATAGTATTATAGTATTCCAGAAATAATCTTCAGAAAAGTTTTAACCTTAAACAATACTATTCAAAGTTCAACTTAATCCATCCCAACATTTATAGTTATCCAAAATACCTCTGTCCAAACTTTCTCTAAAAGGTCTCTTAATTCCAAAATCAATTGTAACATCAGATTCCCCAAACAAAGAAAAGTTTCTCTTATTGTCACATACTAAAAATATGATTACCTTAATCATATTAAAACCTTACTGAAACCAACAAGTACTGCAGTACAATCCTTATATAGATCACATTATTCTAATAACCAGAATATAATCCATGAGTCCGAAAGCATCAATACATTAGTTATTCTGCTTCAACTGTAGTAATAGCATAAGATTGTCCTTGATCCCTTGGCCTTTTCTGAGGTAAGATTCCTTGACGCTTAGGACATTCATTTGCGTAATGACCCATTTCTCTACAATTGTAGTATTCAACTTTGACAGCCTCTTTCTTTCCCTTGCAATCACGTGCCAGGTGACCTTTTTCTCCACATTTATAACAGACTCCCATTCCTTTTAGGCAAGTACCAGGGTGATTCTTCCCACAATTATCACATAATGGAAAATCCTTCTTTCCCTTTTTCCCTTTATCTGTCTCTCGTTCCACCGTTCTCTTCTTCTCTTGCTTTACTTTGTTGTCATAAGACTTAGAGAATTCCTTTTCTGTCTTGATAGCACATGAGACTATATCTTCGTATGATGAGAAGGATTGTGATACTAAAGCTCGTCGGAGAAATGGTTTTAACCCATCAAAGAAACGATCAATCTTACTCCTTGGGTTACGTATATAATTGGCAGCATGCCTCGCTAACCTTGTAAAGTTAGCCTCATACTTTGCGACATTCTCATCCTCCTTCTGCCTCAGACTCAGAAATTGCCTTTCCATATCTGCTCGATGGTCACGAGGAAAGTATTTTTCTAAGAAAAGCTCTTTGAACTCCCTCCATTCCATATTCGATACGTCATCATCTTCCTTTGTGTTTTGAATCAGTGACCACCACTGATCGGCATCTCCGGTGAGGCGGTAAACTGCCATGACAACCTTCTCCCTTTCACTACTCCCCAAGGCATGGAATATTTTCTCTAAGGAATTTATCCATTGCTCAGCTACTGTAGGATTTGTACTCCCATTGAAGGTTGGCGGTTGTTGCCTCATGAAACGGTCTAGCATTGATCCTCCACGTTGCGAATCAGGGTGCTCCATACGAGTAAGGTTGTTATTCATAACATGCGTGAGTTGTCCCAGTATGGTAATAAGTTGATCAGCACCAGTTGTATCTCCAGGTCCACAATAATTATCTTGAGCAGGAGGGCAATCCCTACACGGAGTTCGTGCATTGATACAGTTTCCATTCCTTCTACTAGGCGCCATTTCTAAACAATGGCATAATCCAGATTAGTTTATGAATCAAAATACATAATTCCATACTTGTATAATACTTAACATAAATTGAACTATTTATGGATATAATCCATAATCATAAAAAGAAATGTTTCCTTTGAGGAAGTATGTACTCATAAACCTTACATAATGGTTTGTAAAGAAAATGAGAATTATCCTAAGCATATCCCCCGGGAGTGTCATAACCAAGAGTGCAGCAAGGCCCGTTGTCGTGCACCAGTTCCCGTTTGAGTCTAGCTCAAAGCGGTGTTTTCGGGTTTTACCCCTAGGTACATCTGTGCCAGAGCCACCTCTACCTGCTCGTATCCAGACAGGGATGTATTGCTCGGAAAACTCACAACATCTCTACAATACTAAAATTCTAGGAAGTTCTTCTATACTAATCCTCAAAGTCTATCTTTGGGCTATGTGCTCTAATCAGAGTTTATCTAAATCTAGCTTCCAAGGTTAGTACTAAACTGCCTCTGATACCAACTGTAACGCCCCGACCCCAGCTACCCAGAGTCGGTGCATTACTTCGTAACATTGGAATGATCACAAAGGATCAAGTCTCGAAAGACCGATTAGTTTAGTAGCCTTGGAAACACTAGATACATTCATAAGTCTTTCATTACATCAAAAAGTGAAAAACTACAATAACAAAGTCTCCATAGTCCACACTCATATCCTCTTCCGACTATCCCTGCAGGTCATTCATAAAATACTTCTTCACATCCTGGAAAATTTTTAAAACATTGAAAGGGGTGAGCTCAGATGCTCAGTAAGGATAACAATAATGCGGAAGCTTTCATAAATAAACATTAACATTTAAGGCAATGTATAACTAAAACAAAAGCCTTTTAAACATGAACTTCAACATAATATGGCAAAAGTAAAATGAGATAATGCCATTTACTTCTTCACATGGATATTCTACTGGTCGAATAATCACATGCAATATCAATAACCACTTTCATAATGAGGGAATGTATAATGCCGGACATTCTGAAACATTTTGTCAAGGCCTCGGCCAAGACGTCTAAAATGATTAAGGCCTCGGCCAAAACCATAAATCAAATTGGGAAAGGGCCTCGGCCAATTCCACGTCTAGTTGTCTCATGAGACCTACCGATGCATCGAGGAGCTATAGCGGGCTCCACCCGTCACTTATTAAGTCCAATACATTCCTCATATGAATAGGTTTAAACATATCATAAACCATAACATAATCATATCACATAAAACATTCATAAAGGAAACATAACATTTCCACATTTCAATCACAAGATATCAATACAACACATTTTTATAATACAAACGCTTTCAAAACCATTTTCAATACCAAAGTAAAAGAAAGTTAAAACTTTGTATTTATATTTCATTAAAAAAAAGATGGCTTGTAGAGGAAGCCGAAACTCAAATAATGGTCACGGCGGCGGAGAAGTCGTTGTCGCCACATAAGTATGGAAAGAAAAACATTCCCTTTTTGTCATTTAGTAAAACTCTTCGTATAAAAAAGATTCCTTTTGAATAAATGTAAAAGTCAAAGGGGTTTATACACCGTATAAAAGAAAGTTGTGTATAAAACCAAATATGCCTCAATGAAAGGAGATTGAGACGAAGTCCTTAAAAAGATCATTTTTAAAATAAAATAGATCTATTATGTGTATTCACTATAGTTACACATAAAGAATACAAAATAAGACATAATAATATCATGACATAATTTTGAAAGTAGGAGATTAACCCAAAGAATGGAAGTTGGGTTAAGAAATTCCCTTACAAATAAAATAGATCTATTAGGTGTATTCACTATAGATACACATAAAGAATACAAAATAAGACATAATAATATCATGACATAATTTGAAAGTAGGAGATTAACCCAAAGAATGGAAATTGGGTTAAGAAGTTCCCTTACAAATAAAATAGATCTATTATGTGTATTCACTATAGATACACATAAAGAAAGTACAAATACAAGATAGGACATAATAATATCATGAAGTAATTTGAAAGTAGGAGATTAACCCAAAGAATTGAAGTTGGGTTAAGAAGTTCCCTTACCTCGTGTCTGACTTGACTCAACCGTTCTTTAACCTCCTGAATAATAAACTAGAGTTAATATATACCTTATTAAGAACCATTTTCAATTTCATTATCCTTTTTATATCACTTATTACAATGTTATGAACATTATGTAATTATTTAAGTTAATAACGGTCGTTTTGTCGATCTTTGGTACTTGAGTCAAAAATAAACTTCTTATAATTACAAGTTGTTCATGTGGTGAAATATCCATTATATCCGGAATTATATTCATGATGTAGATATCATATATATCATATATACAGTATATACATTCATTCATAATGTCACGTAACATTTAGAGGTAAGAAATGAAATGCACCGTTCATGGAGACGGTAAGCCGTACATACGCATGAACGCTACTTTCATTTCAATTTCATATTTAATGGAACTAAATCATAATGATATAAATGTATAATATAATTCCAGTATAATATAGTGTATAATACCATTTACTCCATCCTTTATACATCCCACATATGGCATTAACGATTCAAATCACTTTGAGGGGGCGGTAGTCCGCACTTCCTAAAATGAAATTATCGCGTTTTACCCATAATGGAAATCATAAAGTATGCCATAAATGAGAAATATAGAAGCATAAGTA
Source organism: Viscum album (assembly GCA_963277665.1). Lineage (NCBI taxonomy): Eukaryota > Viridiplantae > Streptophyta > Magnoliopsida > Santalales > Viscaceae > Viscum > Viscum album. The sequence goes on from OY728133.1 coordinate 1,957,604,557, forward strand.
AAACAAAAACATATTATATATCATATATAAAAATAGTGACATCTTAATGGCCACCTTTGAAGGTGTTATATGAGTGTTGAACAATCATCGCTTCGTGAGGCAGAAATTCGCCATCCACAGAAACCGTATGTTCTTTAACCATTAGATGTAGGTGTGTGTAAGTGTAGCTCGAATCCTTCTTATAACAACATCCTAGTATATTGAGGATACTGGTGTTGTTACAAAAGAAATGAATAAAAAGAGTTTAGGGGGTTGGAGAAGAAAAATAAAACAAAACAACATTATAAAAGACATTACCTCAAAATCGGGTAACTCTTTTTGATTTGAGCCAAAGGTTTCCTTGGGAAGAGTTCTGCCCAAAGTGAGGATTCTAGGAGTAATAGAGGGATGTTGGGAGAGTATTTGGGCAGAGGTTGGCCGAGCCAAATGGCTTGAAGGTGTGAATAAGGTGGGAGAGGTGGGGGCCTTTTATAAGTGGAGAGGAGGGGCACTTTTGGAAAGTAATGAAATGTTACATTATTTCAAAATGCTTTTCGGATTCTAAAGGTCCCACATCTATATAATTCGAGGCTAAGGTGATAAGGTTTCGAAATATCTTCATCCAATAGGCTTTGGACAAGTGTAAGCCTCGGATTTTGCATTATCTTCTCATTTTATTTAAATCGTCAAATAATGATGTCATCGCTGCATCATTATTATGTCATAAATACATTAATTTATTTAATGTCTAACAATTATAAAAAAAATACTATGATGTAGGAAATCTTTTCATCTTTCTAATGAATATTTATAGTCAAAATTTGGACTTGTGTAACCCTACTTAAAAATTGTTTTAGTAAAACACTTTATGTTAGTGTCATTTTCACTTTAACATTAAATAAAAAGTAATTTATGTTATTTCCCAACAAAAGTGGATCCATGGGGTCCCCAAGTTAGGCCATGGCTTGTCTTGGTCGGCCATGACACAACCAATAAGGTTGGGACATGTGTCTAGGTCATTTCATTTTATTAAAGTATTATTTATACCTTAAACCACACTAATTACCACTAATCGCGATTAAAACTTAATAAGTTACTATTCACCAAAAAATTATTTTTATCCCATTGAACCACATTTTACTTCTTAATGACAACCATGTATGTCGGATTTTTGAAAATCAAATCACAGAAGTGGTAATATTTCATTTAAACGAAAAATCAGTTATTTAACTACCACTTAGTGGTTTCACTATTCATCAAAAATTGAAGTTTCTGAGAACAATGCCAAAATTTCATCCTAAGCTATAATTGATATTACGAATTCAAAAATGATGTCTATTTTACAAAATTCCAAACATATAAGTTGCATTAATTAATTTTATAATTAATTCCCGCTGTTACGACAAATAGCGTGTTTTCAAGAAACAATTTATATCAAAAGATTGGCAATTGTTTATGTCCAATTTCAATGTTAAATTAATTCTAATGACCACCATTGGATAAAATGGTAAAAATATATTCTAATTATACTCTAAAACCACTCAATAGTATAATTTATCACTATGAATTATTTTGATTAAAAAAGTTGTTTTTATGTATTTTTCACTATTCATAAAAAATTAGAAGTTCTCAGAAAAATACCAAAAATTCAACATAGGCTAATTTCGATATTACGAATACAAAAATGAAGTCCATTTTGAAATATAAAATTTCTATAATTTTAAAAAGTGGTTATTACTATTCATAACGGCTATTTTGATTAGTTGCGGTGTGTTAGAACTCGAACTTGCGTACAATGCAAGCTATTGCATTATTGAATGAGAAGCGTATCGTGGAAGCTCGGGGTGTTACAATATTTCATTATATATAATCCAATTTGGTGATATCATGATCTAATATTGTAGATATAGATCTAGATTTTTTATATCTTTTTATATTGGTTTCTATTTCGGTATTTAAATCTTGACCTAATATATATGTCATTGCACTACTCATATTTTTTGTATTTTTATTCAATGAATGTAAATCTAATAATAATGGTATGTGATTTAAATATAATTACTCTATTCATGTATTTGATTCATATATGAAAAAATATATTATTTCAATCGTCATTTAGAAATTGATTTCATTAAATTGTGTTTATTCCGTTTACCAATTGACTTATCAATGAATTGTTGAATTAAATAATTTGATTACTAATTAATAATTATACAAAGGGGAATTCCTATTAGAAAATTAATTTTAGAAAATGAATATTATATTTAGTGAATATAGTGTAAATTACTAATCAGCAGATTTATTTTGAGATATTTAATTTTTAATGTTGAGATAACTATTAGTGGATTTATTATGTGCTTTGATATTATAATACACACACTTAATTGTGGTACTAATTATGATGAGATGAAATTTAGAATTGGGAAATTAATTCATGGAAAATTAATTATTGTGTTATGAATTGTGACATTGATTAATTAATTGATTGAATTAATTAATGAATATTGAAATGTTTAGTTAATTTTTGAGATAACTATTTTTTTATTCATATAATTATTTAATTTGTATTGGAATTAAAGTGGATAAGTAATTATAAATTAATTATGAATCCAAAAATGGTAACATGGTCATTCAAAACTAATAGTTACAATTGGTAACATGGTCATCATACTTATGATTTATAGAATTGTAACACAGTCATTCTGATGAGAAGTATTGATGGTAACATGGTCATTATACTTATGAGTAAGAGAGTAGAAACAAGATAATTTTGTTGAGGAGTAAGTATGGTAACTTGGTCATGAAACTTATGTTTTAGATATTTGAAACTTTTGAAATCTGTCATATAAATTTGATATTAATTTATTGAAATAATTGCACTCCGAGTTATGGTATCAAACAAGAATATTTGGACTTTAGACATGAGTTGAATTTGGTGTTGTGATTGTATAAAATCTTTGAGTACATAATGAACTATAATGAATGAGGTATTATGATATTAAATTACTTAAGGAAAACATCGGGCTCTATCAATAGACAAAGATAGTTCTGGGGTACATGACTTGTTGGCAACCCTAGAGTTATTGTAGTTAGATATGAATAAATGATACTATAAGAACTGATTATTTATGAATTGTACTTATTTATTATAGGACTACAACCACTATCAGTTGATTGGACTCGTTTTAGGAACCATTGAGGGTGGCCTATTGAGTTGTAATAACACCCAATATGGGATGCCTTATGAGTACCATAATATATTATATTGTTACATGATAGGATATGGGAAAAGGTCATATGATAGATTTCATATTTTTTTTGGATATTAGAAGAGGGGAATGGATATGGTTCATAACACAATTTTGGAGTTTTTCTATCATTTTTTAGCTTCATTAGAGATACATCAATCTTATATTGGAATATAGTGTTTTCTATTTCGTTTCAGTATAGTTTAATTTTTTTATTAACTTCTGACATGGGTATTGTTTTGGTTATATATAATTATATCTTTTTAAAAAAAATTACACTGTTTTTTTACATATATATACGAGGGTATAGTCTCTCTCTGACTCAGTTACTAGAACCTCACTACTTGTCAACATCCAGTTGGATAAGAGGATGTGTTGTTGAGGTCATGAGGTGAAATCACTCGAGTCACTGTCGCTTGGAACCCGTGTCGGGATGTTAGAAAGTTTTATGGGAGGAATTTTCCATTTTTGGTGTCAATGAGGATGTTCTTCCAATATCATGGGGATTATGGAAATCCCACATTTAATGAGGAGTATTTTATGAACACCTTTATAATGAATAGTGGATACCTCTCCCATTAAGAGGAATTTTCTTGGGGGATTTACAAGTTCTTGATCATAGAGAAAGAAAAATCCATGTGGCAATGGATCAAAGAGGACAATATCATGATCTTGAGAGGGATTGGACTATTATTGAATTTATAGATATAGGTTTTATTTCCTCTCATTTTGTCTTAATATGTTTTGAGTGGTATATGTGACATTATGAATAGTTGTGGCTTTATAATGAGCTCATGCATGGTAGTTTCCAACACAAGTATGGGGGAAGCCCATGTACTCAATGTGGTATTTTTGTTGTTTTTGTTGTTGTTTTATCTTATATTTCACTAATATTTCACCATGTGTGATTCAACTATGGTGTAATGTGATTATTTTTTTGATAAATTTTTACTATTGATTTATATCCCAGAATGGAATAATAGATGAGTCTGCATGCATAATTCTTATAGCTCTGTGTTATGGAGACTTGCATCATTTTAGAAATGCATGGTAAAATGGGTTATGGATATGATGTTAAGCATAATTTTATTTTCATTGTTTATGAGATTAAAATGGAAACTGGTGAAAAACATTAATTGAAAATTTTTGTAATAAGTTGATTCAAAATTAGAATAAATGGGTGTCATAATGAGAAACATTACTATGATAGTGCGTTTTCCCTTATTAAACAAAACCATGGAGTGGGATGGTTAAGATTTGTGATAGAGCATCAGTTTTACAGTGTGGCCGGATTTGGGGGTAAAAAACATTTTGTAACTTATTATGATTATATCATATTCATTAAATGTTATAAGGTTGTGTTATGAGCACAGATATGTGTCTTTGGAATTGTATATAGTATGTATTGATGATGCTTGATGAGAGGAAGAATGAGGGTCGAGCATATGAATTATTTTCTAGTTAGGGAATATGAGGCACCGATCATTCTTGAATAAGATGATGGGGGTCAGTTTCAAGAGAACATATCTTTCTTCATGCAATACATTGAAGTAGACCTAGGATGAGTTGTGAAATTTATGTCTATGTCTGACAAGGGAGTTTCAGTTTCATCACCATATTATTGTTAATGGAGAGGTTGGATCTGAGGGAGATGAATTCTGGATTGAGTCCATAGGGAAAATACATGACCATTTGGATACTCGAGCTTAATAGGGGGTCAAGATGGCCTCTAATATTCTAAATTCATTAGTGATGATTTTCTGGGACATTCATGGAAAAATAGACAGACTGGCATTATGTTATTGAAGTAATTCCTAGAGAGGTTCTAGAAATATTATTATATAAAAACGCAGATTCCAGATAAAGATGTTTAGTTCATTAACATGAAATATGAGAGCATGTTGGTTTTCTACTACAATGCACACTACACTAACCTATAATTCTATACTCTTACATTAATAGGTGAGGAGAAAAATATGGAGAAATGTTCTTGGGATGGACTTAATATTGAGATTATGTCCTTGATGAAAGTCTTTAGGATGAAGATTCTTATGGAAGTGCTGGATTAGACACTAATATTTGAAGGGAACCTAAGAGAGGATTCTAGTGTTTGGAAGAATGTTTTTCATGGATGATCAAGAGGAGCGACTTCTGAGAGTAGGAATCGTTGTTATGGAATCTTTAAAAAGGGAAGCAGTAAGTATAGTATGCAATCATGAGGTTCAGATGGAAAGCACCATAATAGGTTAATCTATCATTAGTGTGTTATGTTGGGAAAATATCATTGAAATTGTTCCCAACTACCATTTTATTGTTGATATTAATGAAACATGGTACATATATAGATTTTCGTTATGTTGTATTGACTGACTGATACTGATGGAGATGTTTGGAAGTGTCAGAATATGGAAAAATATATCTTCTACAAAATATTCGTCTGGAAGATGGGGTTCTACTAGATTAGGTGTTCGAGGTAGTGGTCATGGTACTTCTAAGAAGGGGATCCTACATCAAGAGAGTGGTTCAACTTCGGGATGCCAAAAAGCATCACATAGAAGATGGGAAACACAATTACATGAAGTATAACCTACACATGTGGATAGCGAGGTTGGACCATCAACATAGAGATGTAGAATTCTAGTTGCTTATAATATATCTAGTTCATTTTTTTGATATTGTGGTATCTCATTCAATTATATCTATAACATTTTTTGTTGGTTTGCTGTTGACGGTGGAGTTTGTGAATAGGGTAATGACTATTGATACACTATTAGGAGTGTCATCTAGAAATATCATTCTTTGTAATTGACGTTCACTAGAGATCATACAATAAAATTTTCCATTGTATTAATATGTTCTTTATATGAAGAGCTTTGAATATATTATATGGATGGACTGGCTATCCGCCAATCGATCCCACATTGATTATTACTATAGGATAATGACCATTGATTCTCATGAGGGTGACCAATATAATCATCATAGAGAGTTGGATATCAAGGAAGGCCTAAAGGACCAATTAATCATTGAATGGGATATCCGACATCCCAGAATTCTTTTCAATTGATGTATGAAGGAGGTGTCATGAAATATTCCCTTCAACTAGAAGTGGAACTATTTTAGTATTCCATTATTGAAGACTTATGAGGGATACCACATTAGAGATTAGTATAATTCACTATTGAGATCATGTCGGTGGATGATCCATTATCCTTTCCATCATACAGAATGGCTCTGAATGAGCTTAAAGACCTTAGGACTCAATTGGAGGAGTTATAGGGTTAGGTATTTATCCATCCGCATACATCATCTTGGGTATCACTTATACTGTTTACAAAGAAGGATTATGAGATTTTATGTTTGTGTTTCAATTAACATTAGTGGAAAAAATTATTGTGATGAACCACTATCTTCTTAAATGTATTGATGATATATTAGAACATTTGAAGGGAGATTGGGTGTTTTCAATGATCTATTTGAGATTAAGGTATCATTAGTTGTGAGTACATACTTCTTTTATAGCGAGGTCTTCTTTTAGAAGCTGGTTTTTCCATTATGTGGTTGTCATAATACTATTTGGGTTAATAAATTCACTATTAATATTTATGGATTTGATGGATAGAATCTTTCATCTCTATTTGGATCAATTCCTTGAGGTGTTTTTGGATGACATCTTGGTGTAGTACATGACTCTTTACATCTATGGACAACAACTTTTCTTTAGATTGTGTACAATTAGAAATAAATGGTTATACACCAAGCAGTATATGTTTATGTTTTCGATAGAATGGTTACACTTACTAGGGCTCATTGTCTCAAAAGAAATTTGAGTAAGTGTACCCAGAGAAGGTCTGTGTAGTGGATTATTGATTGAAACCCAAGATTGTTTTTGATTTCCAATGATTCCAAGGAATAGATGTATATTATAAGAAATTAATCCACGAATTTCCAAATTTATTATTTAAAATTTCAGGAATAAATAAAAAATGATGGAATGTATGAATGGTCATAGTATTAAAAAAGATATTTTCTAAAGATTATGAAGCGCTAAACATCGGCACCAATTTTTATCCTATTTGATATATGTGAAGAGTATAAGGTTTATAGAGGTGATACTAGGATTGGACATGGAGCTGTGATGATATAGGGAGATTGAGTTGTGGAATATGAGTCTCATTAGATGATGCATATTGAATGGAATTACCCTACACACATCCTCGAGTTAGTAACAGTGGTTTATGTTCTTACGTGTTGGTGCACTATAATTTTGTAGAAATTTTTACTGTATATATAGATCAAAAAATATTGAAGTAATTATTTTCACTATGTGATTTGAATCTATGGAAGTAGAGATTGGTCGAGTATATTATGTATTTCGATTTTGAAATGGAATATAAAACCATAAAGGCAAATTGTGTGGTTGATTCCATGAGAAGTAATACTCAAACATAGATGGTTCGAGAGTTAACTGCATAGTGGATGATGAATACCTTACAGGATGAAATGCATGTTGTGGTTTCAGAGAGTCACAAATAGATTAATATCATTTCATTTGTAGTGCACTATATTATTTTGAGATAGATTAAGGATAGAAATTATGATGATCAAATGTTATTATCATTGTAAGAACCCGTATCTTCTTTTCAGGTATGTTTTTCCTTTTTCCGATGTTTTTGAGAAATGGGGGATTTCTAGAAATTATTGAATTACAGGTCGTGTACTTAATGAGTACACATAGTGTACTACCTTTCCACACCAAGCTATCTTCTGGCCATGTCTGGTCCACACACATGGTGTGTAGGGGTGAAGTAGAGGGCGCTTAAAGTGGAGTATAAAAAAATAGAGTACACGTCGTGTACCCAAGAAGTGCACAACGTGTATTTTGTTTTTTTCATTAAATAGACAGGGGTCACGCCTAATTGATAGGATCGTCTTCTTCTATGTCCCATTTGACCAAGAGATGTCGTACGGCCGCAGAACTTCTCTAAGTCTCCATGCCTTCATCCGTTCTCTGAATCGACTGCTGTCAATTGGGTTGGAACCGCAATGGTGAGTTCTTCCTTATCCTAGATCGTTGTTTTCCAATTACTCTTCTTTCTCAAGTTATTGTTGGTTGAATGTTTTGTGCGTTTTTGAAGATCCACACCATTCTATGGAGAATCAATCTTTGTGGCTCAAGTGTAATGAACTAGTAACATCCAAGTAGGTGGTTTCTGCTTTACCTTTTGATTTCTTTGTTTTTTATATGCAAATTCCACCAATACCAGTGAACGGGGTATTGCGTATTTACCGTTTTTCCCTTGTGGTTATTCCTTCCTTTCTTGCATACTTATGTATAGGAAAATTGATCGTGTTTGTAGATAATTTTTGTGCTTGGATGTTATTCCCATGCTTTGTTCTATTTATGACCTTTGGGTTTTTGTTAGCCTTGTCCGTTTTGCATATTTCCATGCCGAGTGACCGTAGGATGGGTTAATGATGATAAAATGCTAGTTTTCTGTAGACTGTTAGCCAAGTAGATCTATAGGTGTACTTTGGTTAGCCAAAAATATCTATAGGTGTACTTTGGCCTTATAGAATTATTATGCACTGACTGGAACGATGCTGTGAGAACCTAGTGCTGTAGACTATAAGAGATAGACCGAGTGAGATTCCCAAAGAGTCTTTGACAATATAGGCTATAGTGGATATTCCAAGTGAGCTTCCCAGAGTGAATTGGACATTATAGGCTATAGGGGATAGACCGAGTGAGCTTCCCAGAGTGCCTTGGATCTTATATTCTATAAGAGGGTAGAATGAGTGAGCTTCCTCAGTGAGTCATTACATGTTGAATTGATTTTAAATTGATTTTCCAGGATAGAGGAGGAATTGACTGAGTGAGCTTCCTTAGAGAGTCTGTGGTAGACCTGAAACTATAGGAGGAATTGACCGAGTTAGCTTCCTCAGAGAGTTTCTAGACATTGGCGGTTCTTGGGAGAAGCATACCCCTCTTGTGGAGTTCGCCTACAACAACATTTTTCAGGAGACCATTCAGATGGCACCTTACGAGGATTTTTACGGTAGGTCATGCCAATCACCCTTATGATGGATGGAGGCAGGAGAGGCAGATTTTCTGGGACCTCATCTTGTTCAGGAGACCTCTGATCAGATAGAGTTGATTCGGAAGAGGATGGCAATAATACAGTCTCGGCAGAAGTCTTATGCTGATCAGCAGAGACGACCACTAGAGTTCGAGGTCGGGGATTAGTTTTTCCTGCATGTCGCATAGAGGTTGGGACACAAGAGGATTCAGAGATAGGGTAAGCATTCACCATGGTATGTCAGGCCGTTTGAGGTGTTGTAGGGAGTTGTGACGGTTACCTAAAAGTTGTAGTTACCTCAGAGGTACCAGGCTATGCACGACGTCTTCCACGATTCTTAGCTTTGTCGTTACTTTTCAGACCTGTATCATGTCTTCCAACCTGAGGAGGATGAGCTCGAAGCAGATGCATTTTTTGAGGATCTTCCTATCCGGATTGTCAATCGTAGTATTAAGGTTCTCTGAGGCCAGACTGTTCCTCTGATACGGGTGCTATGGCAACACGAGCGAGTAGAAGATGAGACATGGGAGAGGGAGGCCGATGTGTGGTCACATTGGCCAGATCTATTTGGGGTCTCTTCTTCCACGCCTCGCTAGGGAATTTAGGGACGAATTTCAATAAGGGGGAATGTTTGTAAGAACTCAGATCTTCTTTTTAGGTATGTTTTTCCTTTTTCTAATGTTTTTGAGAAAAGAGGAATTTCTTGAAATTTTTGAAGTATATTTCGTGTATTTTAGGAGTACATGTCGTGTACTCCCTTGCTGCACCATGCCATGTGCTGGCCATGTCTAGGCTACACACACGGTGTGTAGGGGTGATGTGGAGGCCACATAAAGTGGAGTACATAAAAATAGAGTACACGCCTTGTACCCAAGAAGTGCATGTCGTGTACTTACTTTTTTATCATTAAACGGACTGGGGTCACGCCTAATTGACATGATCGTCTTCTTCTAGGTCCCATTCGACTGAGAGACATCGTACAGCCATCAAACTTCTCTGAATCCCCAATCCTTCATCCTTTCTCCCAATCGACTGCTGTCGATTGCGTTGGAACCGCAACGGTGAGTTATTCCTTCTCCTAGAGCTTTTTTTTTCATTTCCTCTTCTTTCTCATGTTTTCTTGGGTTTACCATTTTTGTGCATTTTCATAGATCCATGGTGTTAAAAGGAGAATCAATCTTTGTGGACCATTTATATTGATATCCTATCATACAGGTAGGTGGTTTGTGCCTTATCTTTTGATGTCTTTGAGTTTTATGCTCAAATTCCACCAATACCCATGAATGGGGTATTGCGTGTTTACCGTTTCGCCCTTGTGGTTATTCCTGCCTTGATAGTATGCTTGTGTAGAGGTAAATTGATCATTTTTGTGGATAATTGTTGGGATTGGACGTTTTTCCCATGATTTGTTTTTTTTATGACCTTTGGGCCTTTGTTAGCCTTAGCCGTTTTGCCGGTTTCCATGCCTAGGGACCGTAGGATGTGGTAATGATGATAACATGCGTGTTTGCTGTAGACTGTTAGCTATGTTTCTCTATAGGTGTACTTTGGTCATCCAAGAAGCTCTATAGGTGTACTTTGTCATTATATAATTATTATGCGCTGACTGGCATGGGGCTGTGACAACCTGGTGCTATAGACTATAAGGGATAGACTGAGTGAGCTTTCCAGAGAGTCTTTGACATTATAGGCTACGGGGGATAGACTAAGTGAGCTTCCCAGAGTTCCCTTGGACATATATAGGCTATAGGGGATAGACCGAGTGAGCTTCATAGAGTGACTTGGATCTTATAGAATACAAGAGGGTAGAACGAGTGAGCTTCCTCAGAGAGTCTTTAATTTTTGAATTTCATTAAAACCTTTTTTCCATGCTAGAGAAGGAATTAGCTGAGTGATATTTCATAGAGTCTGTGGTAGACCTAAATCTATAGGATGAATCGACCGAGTGAGCTTCCTCAGAGAGTTTCTAAACCTTGTGGACACAAGTGTTAGGCCACGTGTTCTTCCTCAGAGAGTCCCTAACTACCCTAGACTATAAGGGGAATTGACCGAGTGAGCTTCCCCGGAAAGTCTTATAAATTCGTAAGACCAAAACTGCATGGGTTAGGTTGAGTGCACTACCCAGATGGTTCTGGTACTTCTCGGTTAGGACCAGAGGGGATGGATGCAAGTACTTCCAAGAGGTTTTCTTATTAGTGGTTATCTGTTTTCTTTACTACTTCATGTTGATCTGTGGACTTATTACTGTTGTATATCTTCATGTTACTGTCTACTGTTAACTATTACTATTTACTACATACCATTCTATTACCTACAATATACTCACTGACTGTTAGGCATAGATGTTCGGGTGGTTACCTACTAGGATTTAGATTCACACCCTATTTGGTCTATGCTTTTGGGCTCAAACAGACTATTTTTTTGTAGTTATAGACAATGGAAAGTGTCGATCGACTTCTGGTACTTGATTGCTTGGATTAGAATAGCATGGGACCATGCTACGGCTTGCGATGCTGAGGAGTTTATCTGTTTACCTTTAATTGTACTTTTGTTTGGAACTACTGTATTTCAAACATTGTGACTTGTTTGGATGCTTTCCTAGACATATGTATCATGCATAATTTCACACACACACACATATATATATATATCTGTGTGTGCTCTAGCTGTTTTTTACTTTAGTCTTTCGCTATTTACGCGTGTATGGATTGTACTGTTTCTGTTATTTCTTATTGTTTACTTCTGTTGTGTACTCATCCAATGATGGAATAGATTCCCCACTATCACACCCAAGGCCCTCGCTGCTAGTCGGTAGCCTATGGGGTTTGGGGAAATGTGCTTGAGGCCATGTGTCCAACCGGGTACGAGGCGCCTCTATGTGTCTTCCAGAACCGGGACGTTACAATCATTGATGTATGTAATTTAAGGTAGGGAGACATCATTTCAGTAGTTTATGGATGAATATGATAAGATGTCTGTGAATTATCAATATGTGGTACCTTCAAGCATGTGATAGGAACTCATGTGGAAATTCATACCTAGAAATGGGTGGACCGTCTTGGTGTAAACAAATTTACCATGACCCATGATGAGATTTTTGGGGGATTGACATTTAAATGGGGATAAAAAGGTTTGTGAGAAGATGATTCTCCAGTCATCCAATGAAGAAAGAGAATCAACGACCTTGAGGGTTACTACAACTATTTCCTACCATGGTGTGAATGTGGGATGAAGTGACCATAGACTTTTTTGGTGGGTCTTCAGATGATGCTCAGGAAGAATGATTCTATTTAATTCAATGTGGATCAAATAAAAAAGGTTTAGCACTTCATGCGTATATGGAAAAACTTTATAGTATAATAGTTTGGAGAACTATAACATTAGAATATTGTCTGTCAACATAGTGTGCCACATAATATTGTTTAATATCATGATTTATGGTTTACTTCATGATTTGGGTGGGACATTCATATTAGCTTGGCATAAATGTATTATTGAGTAGGTATTTACACTCATAGGAAGACGCGATGTCAGTACATAATACATAGGTTATTGAGGATATTCTACAAGAATGTGTGCATGAGTTTAGTGGATCTTGATAAAAGAACATTGTTTTTATTGAATTCTACTATTAAAATAGTAATCATGAAACTATGTGTAGGATCGAAATAGTAATGTAGATGCTCAATATATAAGAGGGGGGGGGGGTGAATTGTATACTTTAAAATTCCTTTGGAACTTTTAAAGATAGTTATGAATAAATATGTTTTACTTAAGAGAAGGAAATGGATAAGTTTAACAAAGTTAAACTAAGCAAATTCACAACACCTCTAACACCAAATGCAAACTTGGAAAAAGATTCCGAACGAGGGTTCCGGAAATATGGTTCCGGAAATTGAAACTTAACAAAATATTTCAATATGAGATTCTACCTTAAAGCGTATAGAATCAAAATGAAACAGAGTACAAATAAGGAAGTATAAGAATGTTATACTTTCCTTATAATAAAAAATGTAGCGGAATATAAACAAGTAGTTAAACTACAGGTAACAAGATATAAGTCTTTTAACCCAAAGAGAAGGGTATCCAACAACCTTGGATAAAGATCCCTTGATTTATACTTTCAAGCAAGTCTTTCTTACCCACACCAGGGTAAGCCCTCGATACGAAGATCGGAGTCTCTGTCTTGCTATCCCCGCAAGCCCTCAACTTCAAGGTAGTTGGCAACCTCTGTCTTCCTCAGCAAGGATTCCCTCGAACATCAAGGTAGTCGGCACCTCTGTCTTCCTATACCCGGAAGTCCTCGAATTTAATCACCAACATTCGGAGTCTCACGACGCATTGAGAGTTAATAAGAGCCTCTCTATCTAGAAATCACTTCAACAGCATGTAGGAACAAAACCAAGTTGTTCATCTTTCATCAGTATCGAGCTCTTTCAAATGAGCTCCTATTTATAGGTAAGGTCGGATCCTTCTCCAATGGTCATATTTTCCTTATAGATCGGAGGGACCTATACACGTGTCACTTAGACATCGGTTAGTTTATAACAAAATAGGCGACATCGTTTTATGACAAAACAAGTGTAACAAAATGTACGAAATCGTTTTAATTATAACTCAAAAGTTCGGAATGAAACCTTCGGAATGAAGATTCAGAGAGTAATGAAAATAATAAAGAGTAAACAAATTATAGAAGTGTAAGAAGAGTAAATGTTCGGAGTTTAACCAAAATATTTTTTGGATTCTGAATTAATTCAGAGTGTATAAAACAAAGATAATCAGATTCTGTTTAATAGGTGAATTTGTAGTGAGAATTCGGAATGGGAATTCGTCATCAGAATTCGTAATGGGAATTCTTCATCAGAATTCGTAATGAGAATTATTCATTGGAATTCGTAATGATAATTCTTCTTCAAAATTCTTAATGAGAATTCGTTATCGAATTTCATAAGAATTCGTATCCTGAATCTAGAATAGAACTTAGTCAGAGTTCATTTCCGAAATTCGGAATGAAACTTCCTTATAGTTCTTATCTAGAATCCAAATCCTAAAACAGAATGTGTCATATCAATGTTAGAATGATTCCGAGAAAATAGAAATGAATCCGAATCCCATACATAAGAGAAATATAGATGAAAATAAGAAAAGGATAATTTTTCTTAAAAAAGCGATTTTGCTTATAAAAGCAATTTTCATTATGAAAGCAATTTTGCTTATAAAAGCAATTTTCCCTATGAAAGAAATTTTCCTTATAAAAGCAATTTTCCTTATAAAAGCAATTTTCCTTATAAAAGCAATTTTCCTTATAAAAGCAATTTTTTTTAAGAAAGCATTTTCCTTAAAGATAAGGTGTTTGTGATTTTGAAAACAAGAAGGAATGGAAAAGTCATAAGGAAAACCTTATTGACTCAACAATCTCCCCATTTTGGGAAGGCCCAAACATCCTTACGAAAAAAAATTCTAAGAAGAATGAAAAACAATAAGGCTTATCTCCCTTGGATTTAAGGAAATTGATGAATACGACTAACTCCCCCTTTGGCTTTGAAACACTAAGGATCGTATTCTCAATTTCCGGAGTGACATTTCATTACGAAAAAAAATAAAGTCTTCTTTTATGAAAAACTCCCCCTTAGATAAACATTCTTCTTTTTCTTAAGGATCTTTTCCTTCTCCCCCTTTGGATATACTTTCTTCTTTTTCTTAAGGATATTTTCCTTCTCCCCCTTTGTGATTTTCAAAAAGAAATCGAGGGAATGGAAAAAAATAACAAAGTACCTGAAATATTAGTAATGACAACAAAAGAAACGAGACGCACAATTTTCATTAGGTTTGAAATCTCGACAACAAAGAAAATATTACAACAAAAAGATCGGATTTGGTTATTTTGGATCTTTTTCCATCGACATGAGCCCTTTAAAAATATTCTTGATCTTCTTCAGGTCTTTATGATCTTCTTCTGCTTGCTTCTCTAAGACAACTATTCTTGCGGATTGAGCTTCAATTTTTTCTTCCTGGGCTTTGAGATTTTCTTCCCAAGATTTGATCTTTTCTTCCTAAGCCTTCATCCTTTCTTAAAAATCAATCTGATGATCCCTTTCAAACTTCCAGTTCTGATAAACAGAATTCAACTTCCCATTCAGATCTCTTACTTCTTGAATCCGAATGTTCTTTTCTTTTGTCAGCTTCTCTTCAAAAGATGAAGTTAACTCATTTATCTTCTGGTCCTCGGTCTCAAAATAATCTTTAACATTGTCTTGAAACTCATCAAATAACCTCATCTCTTCAACAGTCTTCTTCGACCAATTTGTCATCCTCTTGCAAGATTTTCTATGAGCTTCTTAACCAACAAAGAAGGTTTTGAACTGAGACTCAATCTCAACGCACTTGTCCATAACCATAGATATGGAGTCAGTTTTCTGATTCAAAGCATGTTGGAGCATCTGACATCTTGAATCAATACTAGAGAATGTCGGAATGAATCCCACAAACTTCTTTAAAGACTGGACAAAAAAATCATGCCCCAACGAGGATGACTCCGAATCTGAAACTTTTCTTGGTGAATTTTCATCCTCAATAAGCTCCAACTTCCTTTTAGATGAATCACCAAATTCTCTTTTCTTTCTAGCCACTGATTTTTGAGTCTCAACAAAAAGTTTCTTTCCCTTGTCTTTTTTCAGAATTGATTGTTGATCAGGGGTTTTCTTCTCACCAGTAGACACTTGAACAATATCATTAACTACTTTTTGAACAACATCTTCCTCATTCTTATCCTTCTCTGAAGTTACTAACTTAGAGGATTCCGCCTCGGAAGTTCGGAGTGACAGGTGTTCCGAAGGCGGCCCCTTATACTCATCTACTTATTTCAATAAGTCTCTTGTTTCACCACTTGCTTCAGCAACTTGTTCTTCCTGTTTCACTTTTTGATCCTGCTCGAGTTCCTCAACATGTTCGGTTGTAACCTCTTCCAGAAAATCAAGGTTTTTCCTGGAGTCTCAGGTAAGGATTCTAGGGAGAAAGATCTCAGAACAGGGATGCTTCCGGACACAATCTCATTAACCTTTAACAACGCTTGGACTGCCTCGACTTCTGTCATCTTTTTCTTGATCTTCTTCACCTTTACTTGTTTTTCAAGCTCATCAGCAGTTCTCTCCTTTAATGCCTTAGCTTCCGCAGGGTGCAATCCGAACTGCGGATCCCCTTCTTTCCTTTTATCTTTATCTGCTCTCCACTTCGCAACTACCTCATCAGGAAAGGCCTTCTTCTTCTTTGGTTTGGGAGGAGCGGATTGAGGTTTCTTAGATTTTGGATCCTGTACCTCAGCTGCAACTTCCTTCAACTTTCTTTTCTTCACTGGCTTAGACGATTCCGGTTCAGCAGTTTTCGGAGCCGCTTCTTCTTGATTAGGCAGATCAAAGAACTCACCAGTCTCCTTGTTGAAGGCCACATCCATCCTCTTAAGGGTATCATCACTGAGCAACAAAATTTTGCAAACCTTGGCTTAGATCTGTAGGCTTCCTTGAACGATTCAAGACACCGAACTATCAATCTTGATAAAATTGATGGGTACATTATGATCTGTGCTGTGAGATTTCCTTTCATAAGATTCTCAATGGTTATAAGAATGTGTCTCATCAAGTTAAACTTCTTTAGATTTATCAGGAAATCTAAGATGTAGATCTCACTCTTCTTCAAGCTGTCTTTATCACCTTTCCTCGGAACAATAAGACCTTGCACCCACAACTCTTGAATCCTGAAATTTGTGGATAAACTTGCAATCTTCGGAGCCTTGTCATCAGCCAGTCTGAGAGTTTCTAAAGCTTTTTCCTTGTCGAAGCTACCTTTAGAATACGACATCACATGAGAAACAAACTCGGCTTCTCCTTTATAGGACAACCCTACCAAGATTGCTTCCTTTGTATAAGAAAGTGTATAAGTCTTACCATAAGACTTAAAAGAAAATTTTTCTCTATTATCTTCCTGAATGAAGGAAACCGATTCATAGAACTCACCAAGTAACTCCGAAAAGACATCATCCTGATTCCAGGGTTTGGATACAACAATATCTTTCCAGCCATTCAACTTAATGGTCTTCGAAATGAGAGAATCGTAGTTGCTGAAAAAATCCGGATGGAATAACCTTTCTCTGTAAACTAACCATTATGGAATAGGCTTAGTGGATGACATTTCTTGAGACGCTAACTCCGCAGACATTCGGATCTGAAGTCCTCTGGGAAGTTCGGAACGGAGAAAACTGAAGTTCGGAACGGCCTTAAATCAGAGAGACAGAGATTCAGGACGCGAGAGCTTGAGATCGATGTGGGACGAGTATTTTGGTCCCCTTTATATAGGCAACGAGATGACGTTTCACCTTCCACAGTTGATCTAACGGTTGGGAGAAACTGAGATCAGATCTGACGGTTGAAATCTTGAATCCGATTTTTTTGAGGTTTTTATTAAAACAATGAATTAAGAAAACTATAAACCTAAATCATAATACAAGAAAATGCCAGCAAGTAAAATATGACTACAAAAACTTGAGTAAGGTAATCATACCTTTTGGATTAGCTTAGGAGGATTATTCGTAATGGGTAATATAAAGATGACTACGGAAAAAGATCTCTATTACGAGAAGACATATCTTGTAAAAACTTTACTATGGAAATTAAGCTAGTTATGAAAAACTCATTATGAAACACTTATTATGGAAAACTCAGTACGAAAAACAAACTTAGTATAGAAAAACTTAGTACGAAAAAAAATATTACAAAATTTTTAAAACGAAAAAAAAACTTATTATGGAAGATTCGGTACGAAAATCTCGTTATGAAATATCAGTACAAATTTTTCCATTCCGGAAATTTTCAATATGAATACTTCCATTCTAGAAGTGTTCTGTACGAAAATGTCCATTCTGGAAAATTGTAGTTTCGGAGATTCCATTCCGAAATTCTTCGTTCCGAAAAGTTTGAAAATAAACTTTGAAAAACATTGTTTAACTAACAATCAAATGTACTCCCCCTATGAAAAATAGTTTATTGCAGTAAGGAGACTTTTTCAACAGAAAGTTACTTAAGGAAAATTACCTTACGGTTATCATCCCTAACTTCTGTTTGATATATTCAAATCTATCAGAAGGCAAAGATTTTGTGAAAATATCAGCAAGTTGATCTTGAGTTCCGATAAACTGAAGAATAATATCTCCTTTAAGTGTGTGATCCCTAAGAAAGTGATTCCTAATATCTATGTGTTTTGCACGAGAGTGATGTGCAGGGTTCTTACAAAGGGCAATGTCACATGTGTTATCACACAAAATTTGAGTTTTGGTAAAACACAAGCCATAGTCTGTGAGTGTGTGTTTCATCCACAACACTTGAGCACAACAACTTCCAGCTGCTACATATTCAGATTCAGTAGTGGAGAGTGCTACAGAATGTTTCTTCTTGCAGGACCAAGAAACTAGTGAATCTCCTAAGAAATGACAAGTTCCGGATGTACTTTTTCTATCCATTCTACATCCTCCAAAGTCAGCATCAGAAAATCTTTTTAAAACAAAATCATTTCCAGAAGGGTAAAATAATCCTAGATCCATGGTTTCCTTAAGGTAGTGAAAAATTCTTTTTACTGCCTTTAAGTGAGATTCCTTAGGATTGGATTGATATCTTGCAGATAAGCATACTGAAAACATCAAGTCTGGTCGACTAGCTGTTAAGTAAAGTAAACTTCCTATCATACCTCTAAAAGCTGTTTGATCTACTGGTTTCCCAGCTTCATCAAGATCTAGAGAATTTGAGGTACTAATATGAGTACTTATACTCTTAGTGTTGTCATAACCATACTTTTTTAGAAGATATTTAATATACTTATGTTGAGATATGTAAGTTCCTTCCGGTATTTGAGAAATTTCAAAACCAAGGAAAAACGTTAACTCACCCATCATACTCATTTCAAACTCAGATTTCATTAGACTTGTGAAAGAGTCAGTCAAAGATTGCTGAGTTGAACCAAATATGATGTCATCAACATAAATTTGATCAATAAAAATATTTTTCTTATCTTTCTTAATAAAAAGGGTTGGATCTGCATTTCCCTTAACATAGTTATTTTGAAGCAAAAATCCAGTAAGTCTATCATACCATGCTCGTGGGGCTTGTTTAAGGCCATATAAAGCATTGGTAAGTCTAAAAACATGATCAAGATGTTTTGTATCTTCAAATACAGGAGGTTGTTCAACAATGACTTCCTCTTGAACATAACCATTAAGAAAAGCACATTTCACATCCATTTGAAAATGTTTGAAATTAATGAATGCTGCAAAGGCAGGTAGAATACGGATAGATTCAATTCTAGATACTGGAGAAAAGGTTTCTTCATAGTCTATTCCCTCTTGTTGATTATAGCCTTTAGCAACAAGTCTAGCCTTATTTCTTACTATGACTCCATTTTCATCACATTTATTTCTGAAAACTCATTTTACTCCAACAACAGATGTTTCCTTAGGTCTTTCAACCAAGGTCCAAACTTTATTCCTTTCGAATTCATTTAGTTCATCTTGCATGGCTTTAATCTAATCACCATCACCTAAAGCTTCATCAGTGCTTTTAGGTTCTAATTGGGAAAGAAATGCTAGATGTTCTACTTCATTTCTTAAGGAACTTCTAGTCCTTACAGGTTGATTTACATTACCAATGATACCATCACTGGGATGATTCTTAAGAAACACCTGATTTGGGTTTTGTAAAACCTGTTCATCAACATAGGGTAGAAAGTCTTCTGGTGTAAATGTTTCAGAAGTATCTTCTTGAACAATTTCCTTATCAGAAGGTTCTTCTATCAAAGGTTGACAATCAGTTTTTGAAAACACATCCGAGGATGTAGGTAGGGATGGTTTAAAAACAAAAGGATCTGACTCATCAAATTTTACATGTAATGTTTCTTCAACAGTACAAGTTTTTTTATTAAAAACTCTATAAGCCTTAGATTTTGTGGAATAACCTAAGAAAATTCTTTCATCAGATTTTGGTGCGAATTTATGTAAGTTATCTTTAGTATTCAAAATGAATACTTTGCAACCAAAAACCTTGAAGTAGGAAAGTCTTGGTTTTCTACCATTCCATAACTCATAAGGAGTTTTATTAAGAAAATGTCTAATCAAAACTCGATTTATAGTATAAAAAGCAGTACTTACAGCTTCAGCCCAGAAATGTCTAGAAATTGAATATTCACTCAACATGGTTCTAGTTATCTCTTGAAGAATTATATTTCTTCTTTCAACTACACCATTCTGTTGAGGAGTTCTAGGTGCTGAAAAATTGTGAGTAATACCTTTCTTACTACAAAAAGTTTCAAAATCAGAATTTTGAAATTCTCTTCCATGATCACTATGAATAGTTTTCAATGGAAGGTTTTTCTCATTTTTAACTTTATCTCTAAAACTTTTGAAATATGAAAAAGCTTTAGACTTCATTGCTAGAAAATAGACCCAAGTAAATCTAGTGTAATCATCAACTAGAACAAACACATAGTATTTGCCTCCAATACTTCCAGTTTGTGTTGGACCAAAAAGATCCATGTGCACTAACTATAATGCATTGGTTGTTGAGACTTCACTGATTGATTTAAAACTAGATTTATGTTGCTTTCCATATTTACAAGGATCACAAACTTTAGAAGAATCAAATCTATGCTTCGGTAGATCCTTAACTAGTTTCTTCTTAGAGAGTATACATAGGTTCCTAAGATTACAGTGACCTAGTCTTCTATGCCATAACCATTAATGATCTTCCAATGAACTTAGGCAAGGTAAATCTTGGCTTCTATGATCTTCTAAGTTCAAAGTGTAGATATTCTCTTGCCTATTGGCTGAGAGAATAAATTCTTCCTTGGAATTGTGAACTAAACACTTATCATTCCTAAAATTCACAAGGTAACCTTCATCACATAACTGACTTATGCTAATGAGGTTTTGCTTAAGACCATTAACAAAAAGAACAATAGAAATCAAGGTTTTACCAAAAAGAACAATATTACCAATACCAAAAATCTCTCCCTTAGCATTATCTCAGAAAGTTACCTTTCCTCCTTTCGTTTTGATAATCTTTTCAAAAAAGCTTTTGTTACCATTCATATGCCGGGAACATCCACTATCAATGTACCATGTATTGTTGCTGGTACTCTCTTTATTTTCCTGAAATCTAGAAGAAAAATTAAACTTTCGGAATCCAAACTTGTTTGGATCCGAGATTTCCAGATAATAACATTTTTGGAACCCACATATTTTTAGAAAAGTAAGCTTTATGAAATCCTCAAGATTGAGTTTTGTTTAAGGAACAATCCTTTTCCCAGTGACCACCACATTGACACTTGGTGAAAAATGGGGCACTTTGAGGAACAAAATAATTGTTACTAAAAATAGGTTTTGCATGGGTATAACCAAATCCGGATTTATTTCTTAAAGGACGTATTTGGGAATACATCTTATCAAAATTTTCCTTACCATGGGTAAAGTTTGAAAAACACTTCTTTAAGGAAAAAATTTCGGACATGACTTTTACAACCAAGTTTTTATCCTCAAAATCATTAGTTTTTGAACTAGAGTTAGCCTCGAAAACATTTTTCTTAGAAATTACTTTTTCTAACTCTTTAGAGAGTTTATTCTTCTTAGAACATACTTCCTCAAGATTTTTTGAAATACTTTCAAAATCAGCATTTTTCTTATTAAGATCTTTAGAATGATCTGATATCTCTTTTGTAAGAATAGAATTCCTAGAGTTTTCCTTATCAAGATTCATATTGAGTTTAGAATTGTCAATATCAAGAAGTTCAGCAAACCTAGAGACTTCTTCATAAGTAGGTAAAGTATTTTCTTCATCAGAAGAAGATTCATCATCAGAAGAGTTATAATACTTACTATCATTATAATTTAAAGAAACATTGGTCAATGATTCAGCATTTCGTACCTTAGCCATGAAACAATGATTATCAATAGGTAATCTGGCTATAAGACCAAGATTCTTCTGTCCTAAAGATTTATAATCAGAAGATTCATCTGAAAAGTCACCACCACTGGCACTCCAGGTGTTATTAGCTTTCAGAACATTCTTAGCTTTAGCATTATAATACTTCTTTCTGTTCCTATCTGAATGTATTTCTTTTCTTTCTTTCTTTTTGATCATAGGGCAATCTGGTTTAATATGTCCAGCTCTTTTGCATTCATAACAAGTAACTTCTCCATCTTTCTTATCTTTACTGTCCTTTTTCTTATACTTGGATTGGAAATTTCTCTGGCCAGCTATCTTGTTCATCCTTCGAGCAAGATTGGCTAATTCATTTTCTGAGACTTCACTCTCTCTAGATTCGGATTGGAAAATAACTTTCTTAGACTTGGATCTGGTTACTCTCTTAGGAGTCTTAGCTTTCATCTGATTTGAAGTTGTATTAAAAGCAACAGTACCATTTCCATTCTTCTTCTTGATGTTGTCAGCATATCTCTTCATTCTAGTCTCATGTTGTAGAAGAGTTCCAAAAAGCTCATCAAGAGAGATCTGAGTGACCTTCTTGTTCTCATCTATAGCTGTTCTTTTGGATTCCCACTCATTGGGAATAATATCATTTATTTTATCCACAAGAGATTCATCATCTAAACCTTTTTCTCCAATAGATGGTAGACTGTTGACTATAGTCATGAATCTCTGTTGAACTTTACAGATAGGTTCTCCATAAGGAAAATTGAAGCCATGATATTCAGCTCTAAGCATAGCTCTTCTAGTCTCAATCACTTTAGAAGTCCCAAAGTGTGTAACCTCTAACTTCTTCCAGATACAGTTAGCTGCTTCACAAGAAGAAATTTGGCTATATATATTCCTGGTCATTGAACAAAGTAGAGTATTGCGTACCTTATAATTGAGTTGATATTCTTGGTTTTCCTGGTTAGTGAAAGTTCTAACTTCCTTGTCAGGAATTTTATAATCACCAGTAAGCATAACAAAGTTGTCTACTCCAGTGTTGATAACAAAATTCTTCATACGATCTCTCCAGTATTCATAATCATTACCATCAAAGATTGGTGGTCTTGTCGGATTTAGATTGTCAATTGATCCAACATTAATTCCTGCCATACTGGAAACCTTGGATACACAAACTTGTTAGTAGAAAGGATTCGTAATCACAAAGTTCGGAATAGAAAAGCGAGAAAGAAAAACTTATTCGTAAGTATAAGTATTTCAGAGACCTCCTCTGGTACCAATTGTAGGATAGAAATAGTGATGTAGATGCTCATTATACAAGAGGGGTGTGAATTGTATACTTTAAAATTCCTTTGGACCTTTTAAAGTTAGTTAAGAATAACTTTGTTTTCTTTAAGAGAAGGAAAGGGATAAGTTTAACAAAGTTAAACTAAGAAAATTCACAACACCTCTAACACCAAATGCAAACTTGGAAAAAGATTCCGAACGAGGGATCCTGAAATATGGTTCCGGAAATTGAAACTTAACAAAAGATTACAATATGAGATTCTACCTTAAAGCTTATAGAATCTAAATTAAACAGAGTACAGATAAGGAAGTATAAGAATGTTATACTTTCCTTATAATACAAAATGTAGCGGAATATAAACAAGTAGTTAAACTACAAGTAACAAGATATAAGTCTTTTAACCCAAAGAGAAGGGTATCCAACAACCTTGGATAAAGGTCCCTTGATTTATACTTTCAAGCAAGTCTGTCTTACCCACACTAGGGTAATCCCTCAATACGAAGATCAGAGTCTCTGTCTTGCTATCCCCGCAAGCCCTCAACTTCAAGGTAGTTAGCAACCTCTGTCTTCCTCAGCAAGGAAGCCCTCGAACTTCAAGGTAGTCGGCACCTCTGTCTTCCTATCCCCGGAAGCCCTCGAAAGTAATCACCAACATTCGGAGTCGCACGAAGCTTTGAGAGGTAATAAGAGCCTCTCTCCCTAGAAATCTCTTCAACAGCATGTAGTCACAAAACCAAGTTGTTCATCTGTCATCAGTATCGATCTCTTTCAAATGACCTCCAATTTATAGGTAAGGTCGGCTCCTTCTCCAACGGTCATATTTTCCTTAAAGATCGGAGGGACCTATACACGTGTCACTTAGACAACGGTTAGTTTGTAACAAAATAGATGACATAATTGTATAACAAAACAAGTGTAATAAAATGTACGACATAATTTTAATTCTAACTCAAAAGTTCGGAATGAAAACTTCAGAATGAAGATTCAGAGTGTAATGAAAATAATAAAGAGTAAACAAATTATAGAAGTGTAAGCAGAATAAAAGTTTGGAGTTTAACCAAAATATTTTTTGGAGTCTGAATTAATTCAGAGTGTATAAAACAAATATAATCAGATTCTATTTAATAGGTGAATTCGGAGTGAGAATTCGGAATGGGAAATCGTCATCAAAATTCGTAATGAGAATTCTTCATCCGAATTCGTAATGAGAATTCTTCATTGGAATTCGTAATGAGAATTATTCTTCAAAATTCGTAATGAGAATTCGTTATCGAACTTCATAAGAATTCGTATCCTGAATCTGGAATAGAACTTAGTCAGAGTTCATATCTGAAATTCGGAATGAAACTTCCTTATAGTTCTTATCCAGAATCCAAATCCTAAAACAGAATGCTTCATATCAAAGTTAGAACGATTCCGAGAAAATAGAAATGAATCTGAATCTCATACTTAAGAAAAATATGGATGAAAATAAGATAAGGATAATTTTTCTTATAAAAGCGATTTTGCTTATAAAAGCAATTTTCCTTATGAAAGCAATTTTCCTTATAAAAGCAATCTTCCTTATAAAGGCAATTTTCCTTAAGAAATCATTTTTCTTAAAGATAAGGTGTTTGTGATTTTCAAAACAAGAAGGAATGGAAAAGTCATAATGAAGACCTTATTGACTCAACACTATGCATATGGAACCAAACAATGTTCTTTATGGTAGGACATGTAGATCACAACTATGCTAGATAGAGGCTGGTGAGTCAATGTTTTTATGACCAAGTCTCATTCATGATACATTGGATTAGGTACAGTTGATTCGAAAACATATGGCTATAACTTAGAGTAGATGGAATTCAAATGATAAGATATAGAGATGACCCCTATAGTTTATATTGGGTGATCATGTTTTCCATTAGGTATCACCTAGGTGGGGACATAAGAGGATATGGATGTTGGGACATATGGCACACTTGGTTTTTTGGAAATTTGCTATAGTGAATAAAATTGGGCTTGTTGCATGATTTCTAACTCTTCTATAGAGATATAGTGGTCTGCAAGGTGTTTTACATGTATCAAAACATCAGTAGTGCCACCCTGACCCTTCTCATGCAATCAATGTGGATGATTTTTACCTTGAGACAGATACATGCATTTAGTATAATCTAATACATGTTTGGGATCATAGTGGGAATGTATTTTGGGGAAATATCAAATTTATAGTTCATGTGTTTTGGAAATATGGATGTGTATCACAGGGAAAATGGGATTTAGAATTAGATATAAGGGAACAATGCATTGATCATTTTGGTATGGAATCATAGAAAGGCATGGATGTGCCACTTGAGGAATAGATGTTATAAGATGGGGATATTGTAAGATGTCAACCATCTCTTAGGTTATCCAGAGCATCCAATTTCAGTACTCTTTTACATATATACCATTGATTGGATATATGAAATGGGGTGCATTTGGGTGGATTCTATGAAAATTTTGGTGAAAAGCGGTAGTTGATAGTTGGATCATGGCTTGTATATACAGTGAAGCTATTCAAGAGAATCCATGAACTCATTGTTATTTTGAGGTAGTAGAATAAAAACTATTAATGAATTGTTTTGGAGTCTGAATGATGAAACAATGTGTGGTAACCCTTGAAGAAGTGTCTAACACTTGGTTGGAATATGTTTTGATTAACCGTGTGACTATATCATGTGCGGGTAAATAGTGAGATCCTAAAATATTGGATCACACTTGTTTTAACAATATAATTAACAATTTTGTATCCAATTCAGATCTGTCTCAGGATTGAACATTACAATGGGTAAGGAAATGTTCGCCCAATGAAACAGAAAGATTCCAATTTTATCAGACCTCCATTCTTCGATATGGAAATCTCTAATGGAAGTTCCTCTCTTCAACATGTAATTGGATCTCATTCCATTGACTTTCCATTTCATTATCCTCTCTTCCCTCGATCTTTTAATGGATGATATCCTCTATTTCATTAGAAAAAAATGTATTTGGTGAGATCAGGATATATGATTGTAGATCTAGATATAGATTTAATATATCTTGACATCATAGTTCTGTTTTATGGATTTAAAACCAGAAATCATATTTACGTCGTCGCACTACTCAAATTTTGGGGATTTCCATTGAGAAAATATCCCATTAAAATTTGTGGTAGGTAGTGAGAAATACAATTCCCATTGTCATGGTATTGATATGTATATGAAAAAATTTTGGATTCCTAAAATCCTTAAGAAATTGATTTTCATAAATTTGGTTGATTAACTTCACCAATTGATCTATAAAATCATTTTTGTATTAAATGATTAGTTGAGTAATTCATCATGTGACTAAGGATATGTCCTATTAGATAATTAATTTGGTAAATTTATTACTATATTTTGGTTTTGTAATTTAGATAATTAATCAGTAGATTAATTATGAGATATCAAAATGGTTGTGTTGATATAATTAATAACGAATTGATTATGTGATTTTATATGATGATCTAGATAATAAAATGTGTGATTAATTATGATGAGTTGAGATTTATAAAGTAATAATTAATTGTGGAAAAATGAATTATTGTGTTATGAATTTTTTCACACATTAATTAAATTATTGAATTAATTAATTTTGATTGAAATATTAAATTAATTATTGAGTTACTAATTATTTCATCATATTTAATTAACTATTCAATAAAAAATGGGATTGATATGGATAATTAATTATGTATTAATTATTTGTGAATGAATCGGAATATGGTTATTCAAAAAGGTGAATTACGTATGGAAACACAATCATCATACTTATGAGTAAGAGATTGGTAACATGGTTATCCTATTTATAATTGTACATGGTTACATGGAAATTATACTTATGAGAAAGAGAATGTGAAAAATATCATTCTATTGCGGAGTAAGTATACTATCATGTTCATCTTACATATGGTTGTGATATTCATAACTTTTGTAATGTTTCTTATAAATGTGAAATTAAAGAATGGAAATTATGGAACACCGAGTTATGGAATCACATGAGAATATTTCAACTCTTGCATGTAACGCCCTGACACCAGAATCCCAGAGCCAATGTATTATTTTAATATGTTGGCATGATTACAAGGAATCAAGTCCTGAAGGACCGATCAGTTTAGTAGTCTTGGAAACAAGATACACACATAATTTCTATACTACCACTTGAAAAGAAAAACAACACTAATTAATTACATTAGAAACATCCATGAATACTAAATTTTTCATTCATGTCACTCATAAATAACATCATCATATCCTAGGAAAATAAAACATGAGAATGGGGTGAACTCAAAAACATAGTATTAGAAAGAAATACAGCAGAATATAACATAAACATTAGGCATAGTCAATAATTGAAAACACATTCCTTTACAAATAATTAACATGAACACCTTATGGTAGGAATATGAGCTAAGTAAATAATTCCATAATAAAACATATAAATTGGTATTATACTAGTAGAATATCCACATGAGATAATAATATATAATCTCATAATGATGGAATGCATAATTCCAGACATTATAACCACATATTCAAGGCATCTTTCCAAGAGTACAAATAAGATATTGTCAAGGCCTTTTGAAAAAACACTAGTTTATCTAAGGAGACCTACCGATGAATCGAGGAGCTATAGCGGGATCCATCTGTCACTAACTAAGTCCAATACATTCCTCATATGAAATGATTGAAACATGACATAAACATTATTATTAAAAAAAGCATACGAATTGTCAATAATTTATCCACAAACAATGAATAGTATATAAATAGCACATCCATTGTAAAAAATAACCCATTCAATACAATATAGAATATTTTATTGTTACATATTAACCTCAATCAAAAATAATGAAGGATATTGACTTAGATGAAAATTATCATCAAAACCATGTGAGAGAAATATGAATCTTTTTATTGAAAACAATCAAAAGTCACACTATTTGTCAAGAAGCTGTTTAAAATTAGATTTTTAAATAAAAGTGTCCCATTCCACATTGAATCTTTTAAAACAAATTTTAATTTTAAATCGTTAAGTTTCATATAAATAAATCCTTAAAACCATTTTTAAAACATGGAAATTAACGAGAATGATTTAAAAGAATAAATTTTTAAAGTATTTAAAAATATATTTTAGTTATGTTCCTAACTAAATGAGAGATGCTTAAAAAAATAATTGAGGTAATAAAAAAATTACAATATCATGAGAAAAGGTATTGATGATATATTATGTCAAATAACAGTATATACACAATATAAAATTGAATAGGTTCATAACAACAAGATGTCTCATAGGAATGTAAATTGAGAAAAAATACCTTATAAAGACAATATCGTTAGGTAAAGTATAAATAAATTACATTAATATGTGTGAAAAATATAAATAAACTCCATATTATTGGATATTCAGTTTAAATCAATTAGAGGATATTCACACATGTTGTTGTAAAAAAAACACCAATGACTTGGATGTTTAACTCAATGAATGGAAATTCAGTTATGATCATGTTCATTTCAATGACATGAGAAGTTATAAATGATGTGATTATGTTTATCAACAGTATATCAAAACAAATGGGAGTTAAAATTACAACCTAAAAAATAAACATTGATTCCCCACATAATATTGGGTTAAAATAGTTATTGAAGTATGCGTAAATCCGAATGAGAGGAAATTGAAATTTGAAATTCCCTTACTAATTTTGTAACATAAGAAACATACAACCCATGAAAGAAGGATCATAAAATGATGATGTAAATACCCATAAATTAAATTATATTATACAATTAATACAATCATGGATAGTACATATGCCACATAAAAGGAAATAGTATCCAATATATCATGAATCTCACATGAATAAAAAGTGAGATGAAAAACACTTACTTTGTTGTGATTTATCATGTTGTATGACCAAAAGTTAATAACCACCAAATGAAACACAGAATTCCATGAATATAAAAAATAATTATAATATATATCAAATGGAAGTGAAAATTACACCACATGGAATTAATAATATGAGAACAATGTAAATATCACATAATTAAAAGTGAGATAAGAAACTCCTTACCTCAAGTTCGACTTGACTTATATGTTTCTTGTTCTTCCTGAATAATAATATATAGTTAATTTATACATGATTACGCACATTTTTCATGTTTATTATTCATATTTTATCAGTTATTAATTTTCTATAACAATTAGTTAATTATTTGAGTTCATATTGGATATTTTATCGATGTTCGGAAGTTGAGTCAAAAATGAACTTGTTATAATTACAATTTTTCCCAGTGGTAAAAATTAGCTTTTCTCCAGAATGAGATAAATGATTTTTATATCATATATATATATTATATATCTAGTATATATATCTATTTATAAAAGTACATAACATTTGGTGATAGGAAATGAAATTTTCCGTTAATGGAGATGGTAAGTTGTACACACGCATGAACGCTACTTTCATTTCTATTTTGTATTGTAATTTAATTAAAACATAATGATACATAGGTATATTATAAAACCAGTATAATATAATATATTATATCATTAATTCAATCCTTTATACATTCCACATAAGTCAATAACGAGTCATATCATTTTGAGAGGGAGATAGTCCACACTTCCTCTAATGAAATTATCACGTTTTACCCACAATAGAATCCATAAAATAATGATATAAATAGAAAATATATAATAATACAGAAAACATAAAAAAAATTATCATATATATATAAAGTTCCTCCTTAATGGCCACCATAAGACGTGTTAGGAGATAATCGAACAATCATCGTTTCAGGAGGCGTTAGTTTACCATCAACAGAAACAGTATGTTCTTCACAGATTAGATGGAGGTGTGTGTAAGTGTAGATAAAATAATTCTCAAAAAAAAAAGTCTAGTATATTTATGATACTGGTGTTTTTTAATAAAATGTACCAAAAGTGTTTATGGGGTCAGATAAGTAAAATAAAACAAAATTAAACCGAAAAATTTAAGAGAAACTCTTAACTTTAATTTGGGTAACTTCTTTTGGTTTGAACCAAAAGGACATATTGAAGTGCCTTATTAATAAGTTGAGGCTTCTAGGAGGAAGAGGGTGATCTTTAGAGATTATTTTTTCAGGTTTTGGATGAGCCAAGTGGCGTGAGAGGTGTTTGGAATGGGTTAGAAGTGGTATCACTTTATAAGGGGGGGGAGGGGCTCTTTATGTATGTCTAAAAATAATATTTTATTATATAGAGATATTTGGTTTCTAAATGTCCAAAACTAATTAATGTATAATATAGGATGACTCACGGTTGAAATAAAATCATCCAATATTAATTGGGTAGGTTTTTGATATTATTATAATATTAATAATCATATTTTTTTATATAATTTATTAATAAGGTAAATACTACATCATTATTATTTCATAATTAATTTAATTAATATGATACGTAAAAATTATAAACAAATTTCAATAATTTAGGAAATATTATTATTTTTCTAATGATTATTTATATTCCAAAATAAGACTTATATAACCCCATGTAAAAAATTTATATACTAAAATATATTTGTTACGTTTTTGTCTTGTCTTTATGTTAATTAAAATAAAGTCTCATTATCATTCTTAAGTGGCTCCATGGGGTCCCAAAATTAACCCAAGGATACTCATGGTTTGTAATGACTCATCCAATAATTTTAGGACATGAGTTAAGGTAATTTTTTATTATTATAATATTATTTTATCTTTGAATCACACTATTTAAAATTATCCGCGTTAAATAAAACTCAAAAGATATTATTCACCAAAAAATATTTTCATCTTATTTTACCATGTTTTACTAAATAATAACATCCAGGTATCTCAAAATTTTGAAATTAAATTCACAGAAGTGGTAAAATTTCATTTTAATGAAAAAGACGGATTTATAACTACTACATAGTGGTTTCATTGTTCATAAAAAACTGAAGTTTTACAAAAAAATATCAAAAATTTAGCCTATGCTATAATTGATATTCCATATTCATTAATGTTTTCTATTTTAAAAAATTCAAAACCTTTATGTTGGATTAATTAATTTAATATTATTTCCCATTGTCAATACACATAGCATGTTTTTAAGAAATAACAACTATCAAAAGATTGACACTTATTTATGTATAATTTCAAAGTAAAATTAATTATAATGACCAACATTAGATTAAAGGATAAAAATATAATCTAATTACACTTAAAAACAAATTTAAAATATAATTTAACCATATAAATAAATTATATTAAAAGGTAGTTTTAAATTAAAATACATTATTTCTCACTATTCATAAAAATATGAATATTATTTGAGAAATAAAAAAAATTCATCCAATGTAAATTTTGATGTCCCGAGTATAATGATACATTTAATTTTGAAAAAATGAATATTTAAAAGGGTAAAATATTGGATTTAAAAATGGTATGTCATTAAAAGGTGGTAAAATTGAATTTTTTGAAAAATAATTTTTTATCTGAAAAATTGAATCTGTTCTAATAATATGTCTAATTGACACCTAATACATAAGTTAAAATTATATGGAATATATAAAATTCAAAATCTAGTTAATAATATTCATAAAAGCTTTTGAACTACTAGTTTGGTAAGTCGTGATGTGCTCGAATACGGTGTTGCATGTAGCGAAATCTATTCAATTTAAAGAAAATAACTTATTATGAAATATTGGGGGGTTAAATTCTCCCCTTCTTTAATAAATTGCATCCTCGCATTTTGAAATTATTCTTCGAAAATAAAATGATAAAAATAGAAAAATAGTTTCATTGAAAACCTACAATGGAAATTGGGTTAATAAAATTTAGTCTTAAAAAGAGAAGAAATGAGATGAAAAAGTCACTAATAAATTATGATCTTGATTAGGAGAACATTGGTGGAAATTAGAGATACAAAATTTGAGGAAAAATCTAAATATATATAGGGAATTATTGAGGTGATTGATCACTAACATGTGTAAAATTAAGGGCCAAAAATCCATCAATCTATGTCGATTTAAAATATCATCTGTTCAAAAAAACATAAAGCATTACGATAACACATTTTTGGTTTTAAGATCCCTTCCCAAATGTTTAATAATTAATTCATTCATAGAATTAGAAAAATAAAATATACTAGACAATTAGAGTTTCATCAATTATCTAATTCTTAACACAAAATCATCATTCACTCCCAATGATGGCTATTAAAGATTACTTGGTTACACCTGAAACACTAGAATCAACTTATAGAGAATCACATAATCCACAATGGATGGTCTATATATTTCCCTTTTCTATAGTGATTAACCAAAACCAAAATACGTAGTAAAAGATCAGATGATCCGGAAAAAGGATAATACTTTAGAGAAATAAATATTAACGATAATTTCATAAATTAAACCAAAAATATCCCAAGTTTAATTAATACCATTAAGTAAACAATTATCCATAATTTTTTTTAATATAATCCAAACTAATATTCAAACCCAAAACATTGAAGGATTTTTTTACATATTTTTCCACATTAAATTGTATCTCCAAATAATACCGACTACTCATAAATTGACCCAATCACATATTATCTTCGATAGGTTAATTATTTCCATAAATAACCCAAATGATAATAAATCCATAATAAAAACATAGGTAAAAAACAACTTTATTCTTCAAATGAAATCTCCTAGTATTCTATTTCCCATAGGCTTATTGTATTCCCAATAGAGTGAATGTATTCCAAAATAACATTAATCACTTATTCACCAAATCAATTTCCTATACTAAGGATATACATCTGAAAAAAAAGATCCCAAATAAACATAATAAAATCATTATCTAAAAAATAATTAGTCACACTAACCAGGGACTTCACCTAGTCTAGTGGTAGGAGATAAATCCCAATCGCACTATGGTCGGGGGTTCGATTTCCACAGCTCTATCAGACTTGATAGGTTATCACACGGGCTACATGTTGTCCATTTTCAAAAATATATAATTTTATAATATTTCCAATAATTAGAATGATTCCTCAAAATAACTATATCATTATTTCATTACAAATTTTATCTCATACCTCAAATTTTCATTAAAAAATTTAATAACTTGTAATTTTTTCAAATTCAATGATCATATAAAACCAAACAGTTATTTATAACTATATCTACTAGAGAAAAGATAATTATTCCTCAAATATCATTTTCATAAGATAAACTGCAGTGTTACAAATACAAGAGAAATGTATTCCAATGTAATCCCATAAACAAAGAGCATTAATACTTTTTAAACATTTCTCCATCTATTTATATCAACATAGTTTTTTTCCATGACAAAGGGGATATCCAATAGAATAGGGACTTTACTCAGGTAATGGACTAGTCCCCTATATTTATGGAAAATGACTGTAAATGGATTCATAGGACAATTTTTATTTTCTTCCATAGTACTATTCAATTTTCCTCAACAATTCTTTACTTTATGTCCTTCTTTCCCACACATAAATCATTTCTTTGTTCCATTAAGACACCATCTTAGGTGTCTCCTTCCACCATTCCTAGATGATAGAAAATGAGATTTCTTTTCTCCATGGTCTTCACTGCTGGATTTCTTATCATTCACCACTTTTCTCTTCCTTGTTGAGTCCAGAAGTTGGATAATAAATATGTCGTTGGTCATAGTTTTTGAAAACTGATTCGGCATGAACACAATATATTTTACTCTTGTCAACATACCTTTTGGTTCCAAATTTTTACCACTATTCAAACCTTGTACATCATGCTCAATGTTACTATGACTTCCATGGAATCTATACATTAACTAACACCAGAAAGCATTGTGTGAGTAATTAAAGTCATAAAATCATCTTGATAATATCATGGAACATTATTTTCAATTTAAAATACCTTAGGATTAACCACAGATATTTATTATCATCTTATATTAAAATCCTTCATATCGTTTAGTAAAGAGAATGTAAATTATCTTAAGCATATCCCTCGAGAGTGTCGTAACCCAGAGTGCAACAAGGCCCGTTTTCGTGTACCAGGATTCCCCCGGTCAAACCCGAAACTCATTGTCAGAGTTTTCACTACTAGGTACATCTGTTCTAGAGTCGCCTCTACCTTCTCATTTCTAGACAGGGTTGTACTTCTAGGAAAATACACAAAATCTCTACACTACCAGGAATCTAGGAAGTTCTTCAATACTAATCCTCAAAGTCTATCTTAGGGTAATGTGCATTAATCAGTGTTTTTCTAAATCTAGTTTCCATGGTTTGTACTAAACATTCTCTGATACCAATTGTAACACCCTGACCCAGGAATCCAGGATCCATTTGATTATTTTAATACAAAGGCTTGATTACAGGGAATCAACACCCAAATGACTGATTAGTTTAGAATACATGGAAATAAGATACATACATAAGATCAACACTACAACTTGAAATGAAAAACAACACTAATTAATTATATTAGAAGCATATAAACATCCAAGATTATTCATGAAGGTCACTCATAACTAACTTATTTATATCCTGGGAAAATGAAACCTGAGAAGGGGGTGATCTCGAACACTTATTAAGAGTAAGCGATACAGTGGAAGATAACATAAACATTAGGCATGGTAAATAATTGAAAACACAAGCCATTACAAATAATTAACTTGAACACTTTATGGAATGAATATGAGTTGAGTAAATAATTCTACAATAAAAAATAGTCATGAGAATTCTACTAGTCAAATAAAAAACTGAAATATCAATATCTAATCTCAGAATGATGGAATACATAATGCCTGAAATCATAACCACATAGTCAAGGCCCTGCTCCAAGACTACAAATAAGATGTTGTAAAGGCCTTATTCCAGGAAAATTGTTTGTCTCATGAGACCTACCGATATATCTTGGAGATATAGAAGGCTCCCACCGTCACTTACTAAGTCCAATGCATTCCTCATATGAAAAGTTTGAAACATAACATTAACATTTTTATTAAAACTAGCATAAAAAATTTCAATATGCGATCCATAACCCATTAATGGTATAAAAATAGCACATCCACAGTCAAACAAAAATCATTCAATAAAATATGGAAGATTGTATTGTAACATATTATCATCAATCAATAGTAATGAAGGATATTAAGAGATTCTTGAACACAAATAATTGATGTAAATAACTTAATTATATAATGAGAAAAGGTATTCATGATATATTTTGTCAAATAACAGTATATACACCAAATAAAATTGAATTGATTCATAAAATTAAATAAGTCTCAAAAGAATTTAAATTGAGATAAATCCCTTATAAAGACAGTATCCTTAGGTAAAGGATAAATCAATGACATAATTTTGTGTGAAAAATATAAATACAAGCAATATGATTAGATATTAAGTGTAAATCAATTAGAGGACATTCAAACATGTTCTTGTAAAAACAACACCAATGAAATTGATGTTAAACTCAATGAATGGAAATGAAGTCAAGATAAATTTCACATTATTGAATTGAGAAGTTATAAATGGGGTGATTAAGGGAATCAATATTATATCCACACAAATTGGAGTTAAATTACTAAATAAATAATAAATTTTGATTCCACAAATAATCTTGGAGTAAAATAGTCAATGAAGTATGTGTAATTCATAATGAGTGGAAATTGAAAATTGAAATTATTTTACTGATTGTGTATCTTTCGAAACATACACCCCATTAAAGAAGGATCATACAATGAAGATGTAAACACTAGTGCTGAAAAGGTTATTTATGTGGGTTATTTTTCATTTTTTACGTCTGTTTTTAGCCGAAGATAGTACGGAAGACGTTAAAAATAATGTTTTTTACATCGGTTATTTAAAAACCGACATAAAACAATTAACATCGTAGTGTTTGTCATGTCGATAAATTAATAACTGACGTGCAAAAACCAGGGGGGTTTATAATATCAGTTATTATATAACCACCATGATAAACTGGGGGGAGGGTTATCACGTCCGTTATTATATAACTGGCCTGATAAACACGTGCGGGGGAGATTATCACGTTGGTTATTAAATAACAGACATGATAAAACCTTGGGAAATGGTTTATCACGTCGATTATTATATAACCGATGTGATAAACCAGGCCAGGTGGGTTATCATGTCTGTTATTAAATTACCGATGTTATAAACCACGACACAGGTGTTTATCACATCGGTTATTAAAAACACAACATGATAAACCCTTCTCGATTTCATTATCACGTCGGTTATAAAATAACCGACGTGGAAGATAGATTTTTAAAAAAAAATGGAATTTAGTCCTCTTCCCTCCCCTAGAAACAACCAGAAACCAAATAAAAAATTTGTACCACAAAAAACAGAAGGAGATCAAAAAAAGAACTAAAGAAAATTTAACATTTAAATTGATAACATATAAAACATACCCCACATGACAGCACCCATCACACCCCTGGACTACACCCCGACCCCCTGGACAGCCGAAAACACCCTGGGACAGCCCCAAATACCACGGGGAACCCCCCCCCCCCC
The DNA here is from genome assembly GCA_963277665.1 of Viscum album. Lineage (NCBI taxonomy): Eukaryota > Viridiplantae > Streptophyta > Magnoliopsida > Santalales > Viscaceae > Viscum > Viscum album. The sequence continues at coordinate 1,957,641,698 of OY728133.1, forward strand.
CACCCTCATGTATACCCCCCACCCTCATGTATACCCCCCACACACTGTACAACCCTCCCACACCCCATTGTAGCCCCCACCACACCCATGGATTGTCACCTGACCCCTGGACATCCCCAAACACCTCGGGACCCCCCCCCCCCCCCCACCCTCATGTATACCCCCACACACTGGACAACCCTCCCCCTCCCCATTAGAGCCCCCACCACACCCCTGGACTGCTGCCTGTCCCCCTGGACATCCCCAAACACCCTGGGACAACCCCCCCCCCCCCCTGGACAGCCCCAAACACCTCGGGACAACCTGAAACACCCCAGGACAAACCCCCACCCCCATGTATAACCCCTCACACCATGGACATCCCTCCTGCACCCCATTGGTGCCCACACCACACTCTTTAACTGCCTCCCACCCCCTGGACAACCCCAAACACCCTGAGACAACCCCCACCCTCATGTATACCCTCCACACCCTGGACGACCCTCCCCCACCCCATTGGAGCCCCCACCACACGCCAGGACTGCCCCTGACCCCCAAGGCAACCCCAAACACCCTTAGACAACCCCCACCCTCTTGTAGACACCCCACCCTATGGACAACACTTCCACACCCCTAGCCAGCCCTCCCACACCCCTGGAACATAACAAAAAGAAACCAAAAATTGACCAAAACCTCCTCAACCCACTAGACATCCCCCACCACACCCCTGGACTGCCCCCATCCCCATTGTCACCTTGGACCACCCCCCCCCCCAACCCCCTGGTCATCCCCAAACACCCCGGGGCAACCCACCCACCCTCCTGAATAACACCCCTCACCCACTCACCCCACATGACATCCCCCACCACACCCCTGGACTGCCCCCGACCCCATGGATAGCCCTAAACACCCCAGGACAACCCCCCACCCTCCTTTAGACACCCCACCCCCTGGACATCACTTCCACACCCCTGGACAGCCCTCCCACACCCCTCAAATAGACCAAAAAGTTACCAAAAATAGGCCATAACACCCTCAACCCACTAGACATCCTCCACCACAACCCTAGTCATCCCCCCCGCTATCCCCATGTACACCATGGACCCCCCCCCCCCCACCCAGTGGACAGTCCCCCCCCACCCCCTCGACATCCCCAAACACCCCGAGACAACCCCCCCCCCTCCTGAACAGCACCCCTCACCGCCTCACCCCACTTGACATCCCCCACCACACCCCTGGACAGCCCTCGACCTCCTAGAAATCCCCAGACACCCTGGGACTACCCCCACCCTCATGTATACCCCCCCCCCCCCCCACACCATGGACAGCCCTCCCCCACCCCATTGGATCCCCCACCTCACCATTGGACTTCCCCCAACCCCCTGGACATCCCCAAACACCCCTGGACAACTAAACCATCCTCATGTATACACCCCACCCCCTAGACATCACTTCCACACCCCTGGACAACCCTCACACACCCCTTAAAACGAACAAAATGTTACTGAAAACAAACCAGAACCCCCTCACCACACAAGACTTCCCCCGCCACACCACTGGACACTCCCCCCCCCCCCCCCACAACCCTAGACATCACCACCAGCCACTGGACATCCCCCAACCATCATGTATACCCCACCCCATGGACAGCACTCCCACATCCATGGACTACCCTCCCATACCGTTTAAAGAGACGAAAAAGTTACCAAAAATAGACCATACCCCCCTCAACCAACTAGACAGCCCCCACCACACCCTAGGACTGCCCCCATCCCCATGGACACCCTTGACCCCCCACTGGAGAGCCCTCCCTCCCACACCCCTGCAAACCCCCCTCACCCCACAAGTCACCCCTGGACCCCTGGACACCCCATGGACAGCCTCCCACTCCCCTGGAGAGCCCTTACACACTCCTAGAAACGCTCCCACCCCCTGGACTACTCCCCCCCAGGGGACAGCCCTCACAGACCCCTGGACACCCAAACCCCACTGAACACCCACCCACACCTTTGGAACCCCTCCCCCAGACCAGAATCCATACCAGAAAACCGATCATAAGTAGACCAAAATAAGAAGTAGAGCAAAATTAAACATTCACATATATTAAATTCAAAACATACATTGTCAAATACAATAAAACTAAATCCAATGTAAATTACTACCAAATACACAATTACAACGACAATTTTAAAAATTACATTTTAAATTACAAACAACTAAAATTCAATCAAACCTGTAAAATAATTTGACCACTCCACATGTAAGTGTTTGATGTCTTCAGAGGTACAGGGTTGAGGTTCATCATTAAGCTACAAATGAATGGGATAGTAGTTTATGTGTATAATGAATAAATCAAATTGAAATATTTTGGAAAAGTTTAAGAGGAAATCTTACCAGGTCAAAATTCACAACTGTCCCAGTTGTTATTATTTCATACATGAATCTTAACATATAATATTTGCATTCATTGACGCCTTGTTGTTCATCAAAATTAGGTTTGAATGAGTGTAAATTCAATATATTATTTTTATGTAATAATTCAAAAAGTAAAAATTTTAAATGGATATTTACCTTTTCATTTACATATTTGATCTTTGCACTCCTTTTCTTTGTGTTTTTTCAAATGTAGGCCCATGCCCTATTAGATAATAATACGAATGGGGTAAATTTAAAATTCCTTATAATATATAACAATATTGAGAAATTGAAACTTAATTTTCCAATATATTCTTAAAACATTCCCGCATATCATCATGGACAGAGCATATCCAATAAAGTGCTTTCTCCCTAGGGAAAAAACCCATAACATCCAATGATCGCAGATAAAAAGAAATTTATCTTTAGTGGTTTTTATGTTAAAAGATAATTAACTCTATGAGAGATATGTGTTTCATACCTCTCACAAAACGGTTTCTTCCAACATTGTGTGACTATATTCTTTTCAAGTCATTCTGCAATATAAATCATTCTTTGTTCCTCAACCAATGCATATGCTTTAGGGGAAATCAATTGCGGGTACACGAATTCATATAAATCTATCAGCTCATTCCTCTCACAAATTTTATAAATATACCTAATAAAAAATAGACATAAGTATACATGTTTAATAAATATAACGCAGGGAAAAGGTGTTATGACTTACATGGAAAAAAAATCACCACGTTGATTACCATCATATCTCTAGTAACAAGCTCCATGATATCAGTTTTCATAATCCCCACACATATTGCACGTCCAAAAACATGAGCTTCCATTGGAATCTCATAATGACCTGCCAACAAATTTGAATATCTTGACAATCTGTCAAGACTACTAGAATATGTATTTGATGTCATATACATTTGTCTTTATTGTTTTCTATTCAGTATTTCTTTAGCTTTGAAATATTCTTGTATAAATAAATTGAAAAATATATTAGTTTTCAATTGATAAAACAACTTTAATAAAAAAATATAATAAAAGATATAATATTCATACCTCTATGGTAATGAGTCAAAGAAGTCTAGATGGCCAAATTAAAAAATGGTCGATACTATGTCCAACTATAATCACCTAATCTGTATGTAATGGTACCCGAGATGATCTATCTATAATATCCTGTATAGTGGCCCTCTGATTATTTACCTCTAAATTTTTATGATAAATTGTATATCATATACAATATACAAACCTATATGCAACTATATGATGTTACTAATCATAAAAATACAACTCGCAATATGTAGGAAGCTATGGAAGAGGAGTAGGATAAAAAATGGGGTCTGTAGGCTGTGGTGTTGGAGTGGGAGCTACTGGCGGAGGTGGAGGATAAATAATGGGGTCTGTAGGGGACGGTGGAGGAGTGGGAGATGCAGTCTAAAATTGTATTTGCATGTCTACAAACATAGACTATACTGACTCTCTAATCTTTTCCTCCATCACCATATTAAAATTATGAACTTCACCCTCCAAGGATTCTATTTTTTTTATAAACCCCCTCAATGTTAGAAGTTGAAGAACTTGGAAAAACATTTCTTACCAATACACTTGCCGGATTTCTTCATACACGATCAGGATGTTCTGTATTACCCAATGTTACAGATAAAATATATTGCCTCCTAGTAGCTATAAATGTCCCATATGAACTATGATCCTCAAGATAGTCCTGTATTAATTAATTGAACATTTCTGTAATGATTGAAATTATATGAAGAAAATAGTTAACTTAAATAATAAAAATAGATATCTTACAATCCTCTCAGCTATGATTCTCGATTCATCTGAAAGATATTTCCCTTTTTTCCCTTCTGAGATCTCTTCCATTTTTCTTGTCTAGATGGAGGGGATAGAGGGGCCACCTCTCCAGATCTTGAAGACTCAACTCTTAGTTTTGGAAATTTTTCCACCATCATTTGTTCTTCCAAAAATGCATAACCTACCTGAGATAAACTATGAGGGTATACATTTTTACATTGGATATCCTGATGAGATTTTCTTATTTTATGTAAATTAAGAATAAGAAATTATTAGCAAAACATTAATAAGATCATTTATATAAGAAATATTATAAAATATTACATTGTCCTTACCAAAAATGACTCTTTTATTTTACTTTCAAAAAAATTTCTCCACATGTTTTCATCTATAAAAGGATATATACGACATGTATTTTCATGAATCCTATGAACATAAATGAAATCAGATGAGAAGTTTGATTTGAAATCCCTCCATCTCCTGGTAGCCATTGATAATCATTTCTTCCTGACTCCTCCAGTGTCAGGAATATCAAATGTGATCTGATATATAAGAGGATAAACATATTATATATACTAGAAACATTTAAAAAATAGTCAAACAATATCAAAATATCATACCAAAATCATCTCCAATAACTGAGAGATTATCTGTTTATCCACACTTCTCCAGTCATCATATAGAATGCTTACATTTCTCTTAGCCTGCATTGCTACAAAACTCTAAAAATAATTTTCATTTGGACCTCTAGGAATATCATCATCATCAAACTCAATGAGTATCCTATGATCCTGTGTACGTCATGTGCCAATTTTGGTAAATTTGTGCACCTACGTTTACAAACCTTTGAACTCTTTGTCATAATTGGAGCACATGAGGAAGATTGGGGAATCTCAAGAGGAGCATGTGAATGTTACTCACTAGAGGTATGACCAATATGCACATCTCCTGAATCATGTGGTTGATCAACTGAATGATCTATCATTATCCTTCAAATCAAAAAACAAACATTAGTTCACAAATAATTAAATTCAAATATTTTAATAATACTATAATCTGAAAATAGAAATGTTTACTAAGTTACGTAATAGTAACCATTGGTAATATGATGATAATTATAAACAATGCTAAAGACGGTAAAGATGGTAAAGATGGTAAACATGGAAAGCATGGTAAGCCTGGTAAACCTGGTAAACATGGTAAAGTAATTTTCAATGAAAAAAATAATAGATATATAATTCATGTAATGGTAAACATGATAAAGTAAACTAAACAAAATTAAATCAAACATAAAACAAACAGTACCTTATACTTATTTTGTTTTAATACATGTTTTAATAAATAAAAAACTTAAAATATCTAACATTTTAAGAAAAAAAATAAATGTAAACAAGAAATAAACATATGTTACCTGTAATTTAAGGAATGAAAAAATGGATTGTTTTCCCATATTCTGTTGTCGTGATCGTCCCTTATGGCACAAACCATGTATTTAACACGCTCATCATTATGTTCTGTTAATCATTCCATGGAAGTAGGGATCTCACATAAATCAACATCTTCATCAAGTTCGTCCTCACAAACATATTGTTTATTCCCTTCTAAAAAACAGCCCATTGCATATCTGATTGATCTACTACATATAAATTTTTTTTCATTTTTTTCCATTATAAATGAATCAGTTGTGTCTTCTAATCTATTCAGATTATCTAGTGTCATTCCAAATTCATCGTGTCTGACACTGTTGTTACAGATAATCCATTTACAGTTAAAACCATGAACTTGAATTTTAATGTAATCAACCTCCCATATGTATTCAATCACTCCATAATATGCACTTGATGTAGAAATTGGGTTTTTTCCCTTTGCACTCAAAAAATGTATTGCTCCGACAAACACCAATACACCACTATTCTGAATTGTACTTCTGTTATCCTGAGATTTTGTATGAAATTTATAGACATTAATGTCATAACTATACCATTTTATCACATTTAAACATAGACCACCCACTATCCATTTTAATGTCTCTGATACATATAATCTACCAAGAAAGGTATTTTCAAACCATGACAAAAAAAATTTTGTTGTGCTCATTCAAAATCCAAATTTCTTTCTTCTTTGTATGTTATTGTTTCAACTCATTAATATGCAAAGTGATATACAGTTGAGAATCAGCTATGTTATTAAAGATGTATGAATCTAACTTTTTTATCTATTCAGCTGACAATGATTTGACTTTCAAGCCATGAATCCCCTTTCCCTCATTTTTAACTCGATCATGGTTAGATGGAGGCAAACCTATGTGTTGCACTACAGCCAAGTAGCTCGTAAAAAACTATGCTACCTCCTCAGAAATATACTTTTTAATTATGAAGGATTCAGGTCGATATGGATTTATAACCTACCTCTTTAATATTTTCATATACCTTTCAAAAGGATACATCCATCAATGATATACAGGTCCACAAATATTTATTTCTCAAACATGATGACTCATTAAATGAACCATTATACCAAAAAAAGTTTGAGGAAAATACATTCCAATTTACAAAGTATAAAAATTGCATCCTGTTCCAAAATTTTCAAAGCATTCACATCAATCACCTTGTTACAAATTGAATCGAAAAAATAACACAACTTTATTATAGTCTATATGACATAGATGGACAATATTCCATGCAATGAAACTGGAAGAATTTGTTGCATTATGACGTGACAATCATGTGATTTCATACCTATCAACTTCAAGACCTTCAATGTGACAAAAAAATTTACGTTTGAAGAATAACCTTGAGACACATTGACATCATGAAGTCAATGACAAAAGCTAATTTTCTCCCTCTTCAATAATGTATGACTAGATGGGGGATGAAATGTTCATCTTTCTTTAGGAGTGGGAGCTAACTCCAAACGTATTCCCATTGATAGTAAGTCTAATCTTGCATTCAAGCCATTTTTTGTCTTTCCTTTAATATCTCACAATGCTCCAATAAAACAATCATAGATATTCTTCTCCACGTGCCTGACATCAATATTATCTTTAACTTCATGATACCTCCAATATGGTAGCTCAATAAATATTGACATTTTCTTCCAAATATGTCTATCATTACAAGATTTATGTGTCTTTTCCAATGTCACATCAATGTTTTTTACCATATCAAAAATAAAGATCAGAGGATAAAGGATTTGGAGTAGTATAAAATTCTTGTGATCCTTTGAATGCCTTTTTTAGTCTTCTATAAGGGTGATCCATAGAGAAAACGTTCGATTACGCATGTACACTATTTTCCTCCCATGATGCAATTGACAATATGACATCTGTTGTTCGCAAATTGGACATGATTTATGCCCATTAACACTGTATCCAGAAAAATTTTCATATGTTGGGAAGTAATTTATAGGGAAAAGAAGCACTGAATGTAGTTGAAAATATTCCATTTTATAAGAATCATACACCCTAATACCATCAGCCCATAATAGTTTCAAATCACCAATCAACGGTGACCAGTAAACATCAATATCATTACCGGGTTTCTTTGTACGAGAGATCATTATACTCAACATGACATATTTCTGCTTCATACAAACTTCAGCAGAGAGGTAGTAAATTACTAATAAAACTGGCCATGAACTATGTGTTCTACAGAGTTTTCGGTATGGATTCATTCCATCTGTGTACAACCCTAGTCTGAGATTTCAAATTTCATTTCAAAATGTATAATACTGTGCATAAATTTTCTTCCATTGTGGACAATCAACATGATGAAATATTTTTCCATCACATACCCACTCATCAGCATACCATCTTAACCTTTTTGCATCATGTGAATTAGAAAATAAACGTTTGAAATGTTGAGTTATAGGAAGATACCAAAATACATTTCAATGGATCTTTGTAATCTCTACATCAGGCTGTGATTTTTCTGTCACATTATACCGTGATTTCCAAAATTTAGGACACTCTGACATAAATTCATATTCCTTCCTATATATAATTCAGTCATTCGGAAAGGCATATATTTTCTTATATCCCAATCCCATCGGGCAGAATATTTTCTTGGCCTTATAATGTGAATCTGGAAGATCATTATCTTTTGGAAGAATGTCTTTCATCAATTGTATCAGATCTGTAAAACATATGTCACTCCATCCATGTTTTGACTTCAGTTTAATCAATAATAACACCTTCGAAAGAACCGTAAAATCTGTACAACCAGGATATAATGGTTTTTTTGCATCACTATATAGATGCGAAACTGTCGGTTCTATCATAATTTGTTCTGCTACAATATCGAGAATCATTCCTTCAATTCCATCGGAGTTACCATCCTGTGAGTCATCATAATCCGTGACATTCTGTCCAGTTTCACCATGCCAAATCCAAGGGCTATAACTCAGATTAAAACCATGACAGATCAGATGATCTTTTATCTCTCTAATTTTCTACCTCTTCGTATTCAAGCATTTCAGTCATGGACAGAAAAAAAATGACACTACTTGGAACATTTCGTTTAGAAAATTCTAAAAAGGCATCAACACCTTCCTCATACTCATTTCTCATTTGATGTGTCAGAATCCAACTTTGACTCATTATTACCTATAACAAAAATAAAAAATATAAATATTTTTAAGATAAGAAAAATATATGTTTATATGAAAAATATCATAATTTTGAAGTAAAACAATTTTGAAATATAAATCAAATCAATGGGTATTTAAAAAAATATTATTAAATGTTTTTTGAAAATAAATATATAGTTATATATACAAGTTTTAAATTCCATTGAATCAACGAAAACCATGGGGCCTAAAGTGGTTGATAGAAAATTGGAGAAAATAGAGTAAACCTTAGAATCAAATCATATTTAAAATAAAAATTCAGATGGAGAAAATAACAATGTAAAGCGAATCATCACAGCACCATAATCATGTCATAATCTCAGAAACCAAGATGTAGTAGTCAATCCCAACTAACACTTATCCCTCTCCTCCATGGACAACCCCACCCCCTGGACCCCCCTAACCTTCTGGACCGCCCCACCCCCCGGACAACGCCCAAAACCCTCTGGACAGGCCCCCACCCCCGTGGACACCCCCCCCCCCCCCACCCACCCACCCCCTTGGACACCCCCTGGACATCCCCAACCCTCTGGACAACCCCCCACCCCCTGGACAGTGCCCACCCCTCTAGACAGCACCCCACCTCTCTAGACAGCACCCCCACCCCTCCTAGACACCACCCCCACCTCCTACCACCATGGACACCCCCTAGAAACCCAAACCCTCTAGATAGACCACACCCCCTGGACAGCCCCCACCCCTCTGGACACCACCCCCACCCATCCTGGGGACCACCCCAACCCCCTACCCCCTAGGACACCCCCTGGACACCCCAACCCTCTGGACAGCCCCCACCCCGTGGACAGCCCCGCACCCCTATAGGAAGCACCCCCCTACCCGCTTGGACACCACCCCCTGGGCACCCCCAACCCCTTGGACAACCTCCCACCCCCCAGACAACCCCCAAACCCTCTGGAATGGCCCTAACCCTATTGGACATCCCCCCCCCCCCCCACACACACACCCATCCACCGCCTGGACGGTCCCCCACCCCTCTAGAAAGCACCCCCACCCCTCCTGGACACCACCCCCACCCCTACCCCCTTGGACACCACCCTGGACATCCTCAAACCTCTGGACAACCACCCACCCCCTGGATATCCCCCACCCTCTAGACAACACCCCCACCCCTCCTGGACACCACCCCCACCCCTACACCCTTGGACATCCCCTGGACACCCCCAACCATCTGGACAACCCCCACTACCCAGAAAACCCCCAAAACCCTCTGGACAGGTATCACCCCCTTGGACAGCCCCCCCCCAAACAACCCCCCAAACAATTATTTGCATATAAAAACTAGGCATGGTGAACATCTTAAAACACATGAATTTAATATATAATTCATCACGAAATACATGGAATTAAATATTATAAAATATTGCTACTTAAATGATCATCTGATAATGAAAAATAACCATTGATATTCAACTAGTCAAATGCTCACAAGTTTTCTCGAAAACTAATATCATAATGATGTAATGGATAATTCTAGAAATCTTAAACATATTGTCAAGGCCTTGGCCAAGGCCTCAAAAATTACTAGTGTATGCCCTTGGTAGATCCCAATTCTATTTGGAATCATGAGACATAGCGATTCATCGAAGGGTCATAGAGGTCATAAGCCATTACATTATATGACTTATAGATTCTCAAATAAAAGAGGATAATCATAAACAATAACAACACATGAAATATCATTGTCCAATTGTACATTTAATCAATAAAAATTCTATGCAGTAATATAGGTGAATGATATCATTAGTTGTCAATGGAAATAAAAATTACTATCAATGTCGGGAATTCAGGAAACAAAAACAAACTAAATAGAAGTAGGTGAGGCTTACGTGAATATTGCGTGTTGATTTAATATATCTGGAGATAATAAATAAGATTATGATAGAAAAACAAGGTAAGAGGGTTCAAAATAAAAGAAACATACATTGTTTAAACAAAAAAATCACAAAACGTAAGTATAGACTATGTAAAAAAACGAATGAAATAATGTCATGAGAGGCTTACCAGAGTGTTGCGAGTGGAGATGATAGATCCGAGGAGATTAGAGATGATAAAAGATGATGGAAAAATGATTTTAATGAAACGAGATCGATGAGTCGATTAGGGTTTACCGTGCGATAGATATGAGTCACCGGATTGTCGATCGCAAAATCGTAAATGACAATCAATGGGCCTTGTTAATTTTTTAAAAGTTTTATAACGTCGTCTATTTAATAACTGACATTATAAACTGTTGTTTTTACATTTATAACGTCGTTTATTATAATAACCGACGTTATAAATGTATCAGATACATATTTTTTTAAGTCAGTTATAAAATAACCGACGTAAAAAAATCCACGTGTTGGTTTTCTAAGTCGGTTATAGAATAACCGATGTTAAAAATACATCAGAAATCACATTTTTTTACGAGGTTTATTTTATAACCGATTTAAAAAATTCGACAGATTGTTTTGTTATGTTGGTTATCAATTAACCAACATCAAAAAGGCCTCTAAAGAATTTGTTTTTACGTTTGTTATTTTATAACCAATGTAAAAAATTCATAGATAAAATGTTTTTTAGGTTGGTTATTTGATAACCGACATAAAAAACACCACGCATTGGTTTTTTTAAATCTGTTAATTTATAACTGTAGTAAAAAATGAACGTGCATGATTTTTAATTTCTGTTATTAAAATACCCGAAGTTAAAAATCTACTCAATGCATTTTTTACATCGGTTATTTGATAACAAACGTAAAAAAACCACATTTCACAGATTATCACGTCAGTTATATATAACCGACGTAAAAAATGGTGACCTAAATAACAATTTCTACAGTAGTGAAATACCCATACGTTAAATTATATTATACAATTAATACATTCATGGACAATACAAATACCACACAAAAGGAAATAGTGGAAATATAGCATTAAACTCACATGAATAAAAAGTGAGATGAAAAAACCTTAATTCGTTATTATCAATGGTGTTGTATGACCAAATGTTAATAACCACCAAATGAATCATATAATTCCATGAATATAAAGAAAATCATGTTAATATATATCAAATTGATGTACACAATACACCACTTGCAATAAATACGTGACGAACAGTGGAAATATCCTTGAATTAAAAGTGAGATATGAAACCCATTACCTAAAGTCTGACTTGACTTGTATGTTCCTTATTATTCCTGAATAATAAACATATTTTAATTTATAATTTATTAATAACAGTTTATAAGTTTATTATTCTGTTTATATCACTTATGACCTTGCTATAACAATTATTTAATTATTTGAGTTTATATTGGATATTTTATTGATGTTCGGAACATGATTCAATAATGAACTTGTTATAATTACAATTTCTCCATGTGGTCAAAATTATGTTATCTCCAGAATGATATACATGATTTATTTATCATATATATATTATATATCCGGTATATATATATATTTATAATTGTACATAAATTTTTGAGATAAGAAATGAAATGTACCGTTCATGGAGACGGTATGTCGTACGCACACAAGAACACTACTTTCTTTTCTATTTTTCATTTTAATGGAATTAAGAAATAAATATTCATAGGTGTATTATAATTATAGTATTATATAATATATAATATCAGTAATTACATCCTTTATACATCCCACATAAGTCATTAATGAGTCATATCATTTTCAGGGGGCGGTAATCTGCACGTCCTCAAATGAAATTATCGCATTTTACCTATAAGGGAAACCATAAAATAATGATATAAATGAAAAATTTAGAAGAATAAAGGAAACATAAACACAATATATATATTATATATAAATACCGTTCCATCTTAATGGCCACCATAAGAGGCGGTAGGGGATAATCAAACAATCATTGTTTTGTGAGGCGTTATTTTCTCATCCACAGAAACAATATGTTCTACACCCATTAGATGGAGGTGTGAGTATGTTTAGTTTAGATACATATCATAAATACATAATAGTTTATTTTGGATACATGTGTTGTAATAAACTAAATTGATAAAAAGTTTTTATGGGGTTGGAGATGTAAAATAAAACAAGATAAAATAATCAAATTTAAGAGAAACTGTTACATTTAATTTTGGGAAACTTCCTTTGGTTTGATCCAAAAGGACTTCTTGAAGTGAATTCTACCAAAGGTGAGGCTTTTATGAAGAATAGGGGATATTGAGATATTATTTTGGCAGGTTTTTGATGATACAAATAGCTTGAGAGGTGTGTGGAATGGGTTAGAAGTGGTGTCCTTTTATAAGGGGGTGGAGGGGCTCATTATGAAAGTGCGAAAATATTATTTTATTATATAGCGATATTAAGTTTCTAAAGGTCCAAAACTAATGAATGTAGATGATAAGATTTATAATGGTCGAAATAATATCATCCAATATAAATTTGACAGGTTTTGGATATTATATTAATAAAATAATCATATTTATTAAAATCATTTATTAATGAAGTAAATACTTCATCCTTATTGTGTCATAAATAATTAAATTTTTTTAAGTTTAAAAATAATAAAAAAATTACCATAATGTAGAAAAAAAATTTATATTTCTAATGATAATTTATATATGAAACGATGACTTATATAACCCCATGTAAAACTTAATATACTAAAAAATATTTGTTAATGTTATTTTTGTCTTTTCATTAAGTTAATTAAAATAAAGTGTCATTATCATTCTTAAGTGGTTCAATGGGGTCCCATAATTGACCCATTTATTACCATGGTTGTCCATGACTCATCCAATAATATTATGACATGTGGTATGATAATATAATTTTATTATAATATTGGTTTTACCTTAAATTACCCTATTTATATTTAAGCGTGGAAAATAAAAGTCAGAAGATATTATTCAACTATAATGATTTTCATCTTATTGGACCACATTGTAATTACTAATAAAAACAATGTATCTCAGATTTTCGAAATTCAATTCACAACAACCATACAATTTTATTTATATAAAAATTCTGATTTTTAACTACTACTTAGTGGTTTCACTATTCATTAAAAATTGAAATTTTCAGATAAATACCAAAAATTCAGCCAATGCTATATTTTATATTCTGAATTAATAAAAAATTTATATTTTACCAAATTCAAAAAATAGATGTTGGATTAATTAATTTAAACATAATTCATGTCGTCAAAACATTTAGTGTGTTTTTCAGAAACGATAAATATCAAAAGATTGACACTTGTTTTTGTATAATTTCAAAGTAAAATTAATTCCTATGAAAAAAATGTATTAAACGGTAAAAATTTAATCTTATTACACTTAAAACCCAATTTAAAATATAATCTATTTTTAAAATAAATTATATTAAGAGGTGGTTTTGAATTAAAATACATTATTTATCACTATTCATAAAAAATGAATATTATTAGAAAAATACCAAAATTTCATCCAAATTAAATTTTGATGGTTTGAATAAAAAAAGTAATTTTATTTTGTCATAATTAATATGTAAAAGGTTCAAGTATTCGATTTAAAAAGGGTTCGCTATTAAAAGGTGGTAAAATTAAATTTTTTGAAAAATACATTTTTTATCTGAAAAATTGAATTTGATCTTATAAAATTTCTATGAAATACATAATACATAAGTTAAAATTATATAGAGTATATAAAATTATAAATCCAGTTAATACTATTCATAACCACTTTTGAACGACTAGTTTGGTAAGTCATGGTGCGCTCGAACTCAGTGTTGCGTGTAGCGCAAGCTATTGAATTTAATGAAAATAACATACTTTGAAATCTTGGGGTGTTACACTACATTAATCAAATATTATACTAATATATCATAAAACCTTTAAATACTTCAAGCTCTATATGGTATTAATTATTAAGATATGATATCGCCTTGGGAATACATCAGGCTTCTGCAGGAGATGAAGCATGTATTTGGGTACGGGTCTCTTTAGGACCCTAAGTGTTAAAGTTGTTTGATAAAATAAATTATAATGTAATAAATAGTTATTATTACATTTTACATATTTTTTATAGATCTTCATGTAGATTATTCTTGCAGGACTGTATTTAAACACCATTGGTGGTGGAATACTAAGTTGTACTCATACCCAATTTGGGATGCCTGATCAGTACCCAAATAGATTATATTGTTAGTGGACAAGAAATGGGAAATTGTCATGGAATGGATTTCATATTTGGGATAGAGCTGGGATGAGGGTACATGACATGGCTCGGAACCTGAATGGGGTGTCATAATGTCTTTTTTCAGTTTCTGTTTTGAAAATTGACACTTATATTAGCATAGAAATGTTTTCACATTTAGTTGAGTACTGATTTCCTATTTGATTATCTGGTGCCATGAGTATTATTAAAGTTATACATGCTTACATATTTAATTATTTTTTATACTAGTGTTTTACTATGATAAATTAGTGTATATTCTCTCCATGACTAACATCCAAGAAAATAGATACTAGCCGGAAGCCTCTAGCCTGTGTGGAGGTGCAGTTAGGGTCATGTGGAGAAATGATATAGGGCACGGTCATTTTTTCACCAAGGTTTGGACTTTATATGAATAGAAATATTTTTTGGTGTAGGATCAAATTATATAATATGATTTCCATGGGCTTGAATGGGAAATCACAAATGGTATTAGATACAAGTTTTTTTACATGTCAGCAAGGACGATGTGCCCTTATATGAGGGACTGTGAGAATCCATCATCAAAGGAGGAGTATGAAACAACCCTTTTTAAAGTGGCGTGTATACCTATTCCAACATGAGGCCTTTTCAAAAGGGATTCATGAGGTCCCGAGACCAATGAAATTAAAAAACATGTGGGATAGGACAAAGGAGGGAAATATCATAATCATGGGCTAAATTTTGTCTTTACAACTGAACACCCATTCAATTAAAAGTTTAATATTTTTCATAAAATTGTTCTAGGAAGACCAAGACACAGAATCTGATGCAATATTTGAACCTTGTCTCATTTTTATTCCATATAATTTCAATAAATAATACATTAGAAATTTTACGATTTTACATCATTCCCACATTGGGGATTTATGCCGCTAAAATCCAAAAAATGGAAGCTCAAATAGATGAGTGTAATTAGCATGAATAGTAGAATATGACTCCTTTGTTCTCAACAAGAGATTTACATGCATCCACAAGACACACACCAAAGTAATCGACCTACCATGAAGGAATATATCTTACAGATCCTCAATCTCCAGCAAGAACATAGATAGTGTCCCAAAATCAGCGATGTCCAGCTCAACCCAATCGACAACGTGCAATGGGTGATTCACGTACCTCCTCAGTCGCGACACATGGAAGACATGATGTTATTTATCTAAATGTGGTGGTAGATCCATGAGGTACACCTCCTCACCAACTCTACACAGGATCTAGAATGGATATGTGAAACTCAGAGATAGCTTATTGGCCTGACCAAATATCAGTTATCCAATTCAATGTGAGACCCAAAGAAACACACAGTCTCCTTCCTTGACCTCTAAGGGCCTCTATAACCTACCATCATAACACTTCTAATGGTAGTATGCATTCTTCATCCAATATGAGATGATTTTCACAATCTTTATAGTAGCTCACACCAACTCAAGACCCATGAGTAATAAATCTTATGGAACTATCCTACAAAGTGGTGTCTTGTAGGGTCTCCCATATAAGTCCCATAAAAGAGTCATACCAATGTTGGATTGATTGATATTTTTGTAAGGAATCATGACATTATATAGGTTTCCCTCCCATATATGATGACAATCTAGTATGCAGGATCACATCTTGTCTTCCAGATCCTGAATGGTATACTCAGTATGGCCATCCATATGTGGGTGAAAATATCTTCTCAAGCATAAATGGGTTATAAATTAATTATGAAATCCCATCCACAAAAGGGTATGTGAATAGGGAATTATGATACGAAACAATTGTTCAAAGGACTCAATGTAGTTGAACTATCTTCTGCACGTTGAGGCATCTAATTCTCTATACTGAACTCTTCTATCAGATAGCTAGGATTTGGGCTGACTTGGTCTTTCGGTCAATGAACATCTAGCGGTCATCATTTCCACTTGATGTACATGGTAAACCCATAAAACTTTCAATTAATATCACATCCCACTTCTATTATGGGACCTCAAGGGGGTGTAGATAAACCTGTTGGAACCTGATACATTGATTTCATTTGCTGAAAAGTGATTTATTGGGAGGAAAACTCTATAACACCATTATTTATACCACCCTATCAAAATAGATTTAGAAGGTCCTAGTATATCATTACCACACATGCATTAATTACCAAACCGGATGTGTGAATTTCCTTCAAAACATCCTCTCGGAATGTCAAAGGTACAATTGTGAACCCTATAAAAAGAACGACATGATCTCCACCTTTCTAATATACATTACGAGTATATCATGTGGACATATGAGAATGTATGGTATCTCCTTAGGTGTTCCTCATCCATGAATACCTGACTCATTTTAATATTTTTTGTTCTGGGAACCTTTGAATAGAGGTAACCATCTCCATATCCATCCATAACAAATATCTTCAATGAGGCCAACTATTCTGACTCATCATTATACCACATCATAAATAGATCTCATTCTGAGATAACATTCAGCAACGTTTTCATTCCCAAGAGTAATGAAGATATCAATGTTACATTACATAGGATACACATTCCATAAACTTTGTCTCATGTTCAAATCAATATGAGAGATGATGTAATTGAGTCACTAATGGTCAGAGTAGATTATGAAAATATCACCCATCATGTAGTGTCACTATAGGACCTCGGGACACCCTGAGACGGGAGGGGTGAATCAGGGTGGAAACTTTTTCTTCTTTAAGTTGTGGATCTTGTTCCCACGTTGGTAGGAACTACTTAAACCTGTATGATGGATATGATCAGAAATTAAACATTCATATGCAGAGATAGATGACACAGTTATTTTTACTTGGTTCACCACTAAGGGATACGTCCAAGGAGCATACACCGACAGGTTTCCTGTCGTACCTAAATCCACTATGCTTCACTAGCTGCGGATACAACTGTTCGGGTGCATTCACTCTGGCCTAGGCTCACTGCCTTTACAAAGGTTCAGGGATAGCTCACTGCTTCCCTCGGGTCACTCCCGTTGACTCCCCCTGGCTCACTGCTGTTGCGTGAAGTCTCACTCAATTTATAGACGTGAAGGTCTCTTCAATGGATATACATGAATTTCTATGTCTCCTGTTCAGCATGAGACTTTGCTTGCATAAGAGTTCAGAGTTGATGCACTTTTCTGTTCAATCCTCCTTTAGTGCAATGACTGAATGCACTAGATCCCCTGTTCTTGTTTTCCTGAATCACAATCACTTGTGTGATTGCTCAATAATTGATGCTCTGTCAAAGTCCAGATTTCATCCACTGATGAATACTCCTCTTTCCCCTGTCCACTGGGCGAACAACCTTAGGAAAGGGTCTTCACAAAGTACCCTACTTCGCACGGCTCCCAATTTTGGAAAGTTCAAGCAATTCTGAGCAGATCCCCTACCTTTTCGTGAAGCTCAATCGTGAAGCACTCTCGTGATGCTCAAGCCTTCGCAATGCTTGGCTATCACGAAGCTCCTGCCACTTCGTGAAGCTCACTAAGCCAACGCAGGGAGAACTCTTTTCGCGGAGCTGGGAAAGTCGCCGCGAAGCTCCTGCCTCTTTGTGAAGCTCAATGAACCAACGCGGGGTGCAACCTTTTCGCGGAGCTAGGATAATCGCCGCGAATCTCAACTTTCGCGAAGCAAAACTACCTTCACGAGTGACCTTTGCGAACCGAGAGCAATGGTTTTTCATTGAGAGCTCTCTCTACTTCGCTCAAAGGGGTCGACCTCTATTTATAGGAGATTCCACTGACCCTAGTCCCTTCCACGCGAAGTCAACACCACGTCATCTCAAATCGCGAAGCACCAAAGTTTCTGCCAGAATTCTGTCCAAATCGCAAAGCACCACGGCACTTTACCGTTCGCTAAGCTTGACGTAGTCGCGAAAAATCACCATCAACATACCTTCGCACCTTTTCTGCGAAGCTCCCTCCCGAAGCCCTTCTTCTCCGCGATGCGCTTCAGCCTCTGCCATTCGCGAAGCTTGACATAATCGCGAAGAATCACCATCATCATTTATTCGCGCCTTCTCCGTGAAGCTCCCTCGCAAAGCCATTCATTGCCACGAAGCTCTCCAGCCTCTACTGTTCGCGAAGATTGACATAATCGAGAAGCTTGACGTAATCGCGAAGACTCGCCGCCTCCATTATTCTGGTCTTCGCGAAATCCAGTCCATGCATCCCATCTTCGCGAAACTCACACCTTTTCCATATTAAATTACGATCTTCCTGGAAATCCACTTTTCGCGATGCTCACCAACCTCCAAATTTTGGACCCCAAAAATTTGGCAAACACTGGAAAACAGCACCACCTTGTATCTGCTCTTTTTTACCACCTCCAGATCATCCATTCCTCTGTCGATGTTCTTGAATCAAACATAGATCGTTGACCACAACTCTTGAACTCGACATTTTACCATGGAATCTCCTTTTTCAACAAATTTCAATGTCATTTTTTTGCTTTGTCGACAAGCACGATCACCTCAACAACACTTATTCTTGGTGATCTGTATCCTTCAGAAACTCTTATGTTTGTATCACAAACTCCTCTATTGTGATATGTATTCTTTGAAGGTATAGCATTAACATCATCAGCTTCTATGACAATGGGATGTGCATGACTATCTCAGAATTCCAATCATTGCACATTGTCTTCTTCATCAACCGTCATGATATACTTCATGCAAACCGATTCAATTCGTCAGGAAGACTCTTCCATGGTTCACACCTCATTCTTCTTTAATCGGTCTCAGATGGATCGCACCCCACATTCTTCATTGTTGTATACAATGTATCACCATTGACACATGTTCTTTGACCTTACGATCAACACAACAATCGTCTGAATCACTACTCCTCTACTTAATCAGAGTACTTCGTGATCTCCTTCATTGTGAGCTTCCATTCCTCCATTTTATTGGAGTACTTCTTGATCTCTTTCATTTTGATATTCCATTGACAACTATTGACAACAAATACAAACCAATACACAAAGTGGTTCCAACAGTCACAACATCTTAAATGAGAATAATAATACTGAAAACTCAATATAATGGGTCACAAAATTCTACTTATGCAGTATCAGGTCCCTGATGCATTACAAAACACCACGTAATCAACACCTTCTCCTGGTAAAATGAGGATGGGAGCTCTCGTCAAACTCTATCTTATCTTCTGAAAGAACTATTGGAATTTCTATGTCCACATTAAAGGCTTCCCATTCTTTTTAAAAGCTATAAACAGTGATTCTACTATATAAAAATCATGTAAAAACCTATGATATTACCCTTCCATCCCTAGGAAATTTCCCAACTATGAAACAATCATGGGTGGATTCTAAGTTGGAATTATCTCAAACATTGCTAGATCCACTAAAACACGTGCCTTCGATATGATGTGTCTCAGAAAATGAACCTCATGAATCCAAAAATGGCACTTCGTGAGATTTCCATAGAGTTTGTTATCTTAATGTGTGTTGAGGACAACTCTCTAGTGTATCACAATCTCCTCCCCATACACTATGTACACTATGATGTTATAGATGAAAACCACCACAAAATAGTCTAACAATGTTGTAATGGTCCTGTTTATGAGTCCCTTGAACACTCTGGATAATTTCATCACACAAATTTACATCACCATGTACACATAGTTACCAAAAAACAACTGAAGGATTTATTTTTTATATCATCATCTCGTACTCGCAACTGGTGATTTCCTTGTCTAAGAACATTGTTTGAGATCCACTAGACCCCTTTGCAATAATCCATGAGGTTTTCAATATGTGGTAGTATATAGTTTTCTGTCATAGTCACATGGATCATGTGCCTATAAACCGCACATTTTCTCAAGCTCTTGTCTTCATTCATGGAAAAAAACTGTAAATTCCATGCGAGATACACTGGGTCTCATGAAACCCTTTCCTAAAAGTCCTCCAACTGAACCCTCTTATTGCAAAGAAGTACGTGAGTAATTCGATAAAAATGTGTATAAATCAGGATTTTCTTAGGTTTTAAATAAATGTATTTGTCCATCTACCTATGGGGAGGTAAATGCGGAACAAAATTTGGAAAAATTCTTCATACTCTATCAAAAATACAAAATACTAAGGACTCATGTAATACACCCCATTGATGGTGAGGATATCCACTGATGTGTAATCGGTTGCACCCTGATATGTTTGATTACATAATGCATTTCATGTTCTTTCTTTACAACAAAAAAGGAAAACCATGTTCCATAATTGCTAATAGGCCACACTCTATGTTTATAACAGTTAATGTGATCATGAAATGTGGATAACCAGTACACATCATGAATTGTGTATTAAGGCCTCAACATGATGACCAAGAGATCTCAACTGAATCTATCACCCCCAGTGTAATGGAACATTGTAGGCCCAGGTGTGTGATCATAAAATCTCCTCCAGTAATTGTCTATAAGAATAAAGGATTGAGTCAATGGTTCTACTAGAATATTTTATTCTTGTACAAGGTTCATTGAAAGAATGGAATGAATAATACTTGTGTCTATCAAAACCACAACTAAAGTAGAAAATACATATATCATACCTCATACAATCCTTGGATCCTCAGTGGGTTATAATACACCCATTCCTGCAACTGGCCTCACAAATATACACTATCTCCCTTAGCCTCGTGTGGACCACCTAGGGGTGGTGGTGGAAGTAGGTCAAACCCCAATCCTCCTAATGATTCCATGCCTTCTATTCTTCTGCGTATTCCAACCAATGAAACAAACATATCTGATCTCGGCCTATTGCATGGTTGTCCCTCAACCGTCCATCAATCAGATGTATGAAGGGTTGGTCAATCTCATGCTAGATGTCCCCGATAACTACATTAATAATTCTGCTAGTCCTTTGGCTGACTAGATCAACCCTGTGAGACTTGGACTACTAACCCAAAGTCCTGGGATAATCTCCTAAAGAACCTGCACCTCATGGAAAATTGTGAATACTTTTGGCTTCCTTCTACCGTGGTCTCAGTGAACCAGTTCCCACTTCTAGCTACCACTAGTTGTTTCTGCTCTGCTAGAAAATTCGCCACTACAAGGGCTCGCTCAGGTATCCTGGATTAATTAGGAATTATATGGGATACCATTGAATCCCTGATGTCCAATGATAATACCTTTTTAATTGTCTGATCACTAAATAAATGGTCTCACACCATGTCCATGGAGTGGAAACAATATCATTAATCCAAGTATTATACTCTACAACAGTCATACTACCCATCTGTAGATACAGATGTTCTTGTATGAATGACAATAGAAGCACAAATAAATAGAACTCATATCAAAAGAGTCACATTATGCATGCCCAAAAGAGGGTTTTCAAATCATGAGACTTTGTCATAAAACTCCACCGTCACTCTAATGATCCATGAAAATGACTTGTGATGATGACTGTCATCTAGCCAGTATGCATCCTCACAAGAATAAAAATATGGGTGACTGCCTCTGGGTAATAATCAGCCAACTATATTTCCAGATCACCCCAAAACCCATGAGGTCACTACCTCTAAAACTCATGCAATTTACTCAGCCTTCATGCATACTCATCTTTTACTGCTTCAAGTAGTTGTTGTTCGATGGGTGTATGAATAGCTTGTAAACCACTCAGAGGAATTTTCTCATGTACATGATTATATAATGATGACTCATCACTTGTTGGATCATTAATAGGATCATGTAATCCAATAATAGATGTTTGTCCTCATGGATGCATCAGGATGTTAAAAAAGATGTACTATAGTTAACTGATTATATCCAGATAGATTACTCAAGAAGGACATGAAAAACACATATATTCCTATATGATTAGTGTAAAATTGTGTGTACCTACCACCACAAATTACATGTATTAATTTGAAAATTAGGTAGTAAGTGTCATGGTGTATGGATTCTTCAGATGTTGAATGAACAATGGATTTCATGGCATGAAATTCATACTCAAAACAGTTAACACTCATTCCCAAAATAAAACTCACCATCTCTTGGTCCTAATGTAGAACTATCCCACTCTGATAACACTATTGCATGACCCATCCCAGATGGGCCCACCTCATGACTACTCAAAGGCCAGGTACAATATTCCATGGGATGGTGACTAGAAATGAGTAGTCACATCTCACTAATTTGAGGTATTAGTCTAAATTATACACACACACAGACATCACCAAGCCAAAAATGCAAAAATGTTAAAAAAATTAATTAAACATTCATGAAAACTACTATATTCCACAACCCATGTACAATAGTATAATGTTCTGAATAGTAAATATGGCCAAAAAAATCCAACCCCAAATATTCATTAACTATAAGTGAAAACCGTAAGATAATAAAATGATGGCATACATTATGAACTTCAAGAAAACAACTTTTATTTCTATCCATGTTAAGAACTACCATGTCCTGGTCCACCTTGGACTCAATCCAAGGGATGTTCATCTTCACAAGAAATGACATGTGCATGCAAAGATCGTTCATGTGTGAGTATAACATTACAAAATTGGAGAACCTGAAACCACAAAGGAAATACCAAAATAGAAAATATAATGTATTCTCCACAGGAGTATATGTCTATAAAACCATTAACATGTACATCCATATACACTCAACAAAGACATCACACTATCAGGTGGTCATAACGAACTTCCATCCACTTGATTCTTCAGAATGTATTCTCATTTTGAGAGAAATAACTCCTAAATATATGATATCATCGAAGACACTCACAAATAAGTCTATCTCATTCTTTCCATGTCTAAATGTGAACTCATTGGTCAAGGAAGCTATGAAATATATAGAGGGAATCCCACCAACAATACTGGGGAATATCACAAACCCAATATGGATCAATTTGAAACGTAATGAATCATACCCTAATACACATGGGAATACCACTAACCCAATAGATGCACTACAAAATATGGAGGACCAACTCTCTACCCTTATAGGTTAATCAAATTCCACAGGACTCTGCTATGGGTGACAAAGGCTACTATTCTAGTTCAACCAAGTAATACCACAACTCTATTTGGGAATAGGCTTCCTGTTGGGACTACAATACAGTAATTTGGATGTAATTTTGTATTGAGACCTTGAGGAAATGACCAATGTAATGCACTCAACCTATACTATTATTTGTTAAAAAAAACCCAATTATCCCAAATGGACCATCATAATGTCAGTGTCTTAATTCCACTACCAGGTCATCAGACGAACGTACCATATAAAGGTTGTAGCATTTTGATGATTCAATGGTGGTCACATGGCTTGTAGAGCATCTCGATGGTTACTCCACCGAACATTTAGGTTGAACATGGATCAAAACCTCTATGGTCTTTCGGGGTGTGACTCAGCTCATTGGGCCAAATCCTGTTTCTCATCCCAGCCTGTTGCCGCATGGGCTGCCTGGGCTGACCCGATCCACGATGACATCGATCATGTCCCCTGTGGGCCCCAATACCATGAAATATCATGCCTTGACTTTAGGCCACAATCACATCCTCGGCTCCACATCCTTCCATCTTTTCAACACCTAACATCACTGCCTTGGATCGATGGTTCCCTGGGGTGCCAACGTCGTTACCTCACCTCACTAGAACACTACGCCAGACCCACAGTTATTGTCCTTTCTAGGGAAAACAAAGCTACCTTTGATTCCTATATTCAAAATGATTTCTGACCACTCTCCTCAAGTCCTTCTATAAATATACCCAGTATCTATTATTTTATTTCCTCTAGTCCAGGTTTGTGATCGCATTGCGAGCCAGCTGAAAAATTGAACCGTGGCCTTGGGGGTCCGATGACGATGAATATGATGAAAGGGGGGGAGGAAATCAAAAGAAGATGTTGAGAAATTTACCTATATATTTTTTCATGTAGGAATCAATAAATTTAAATTATATAGATAATTGAAGAGGACCTGAAATAAATATCTCGATATTCCCACAGATAATATCACATCCCACAACAATGATCGAACCAAAAAATCATTTTCTTAGGGATATACCTGTGTTCATCATATAAATCATGGACCTGAAAATTCACAATGAATAAACTTCTATAATATAATTTTAATCAGTCACCTAAGAAGGATTATCTATGTATCATCATTTTTGGTGAAGTTCCTTCGAATCTATTTTGTGTTGATCATAGATCCACATTTTGTAACTATTTTTTGAGAGAGATCTTTCTCATCATATCATAGGAATACCATTATTATGATTCTAAACTTGAATTCCTAAAATTGACCTAATAAACCGAAAGGTTCAATTTGATATAAAATAATTTGATTTATAAAATTATTTTATTTCCAGTTATGACCTCTGGGACTCTTTCTATAGACGTCCATTAACGAAAATTTTTAAATTACACCTACAGAAAACACCACATTATAAAATCAACGGTTTTATTAGATTTCAAATATGATGAACCATTATGTTTTTATTAGGATTAAAAACATAATATAATTTATTAATTTTATTAGTAATTTTCTTTATAGTTACATACTTGGTGACTTTTTCATAAAATGGCCAGCGCCAGCCATGTTTTGGTTATTCTTAGGGTAAGGCTCTCATTTTGTGCTCAATAGTGCCTTCCAATTTTCAATTCAGACACCCATTTAAGTGTTATTGATAAAATTAGTAAAAAAAGGCATGCATGTTATTAAAAGTATAATATTTTTCCAAAAATTGTTCTATGAATATTGGGCCTCCGAATCACATGTCGTCTCAGCTCCGGGTCTCAAAATTACTACATAAAATTTTTAAATATAATTGATGTGGAAATATACCACATTAAAAACATAAGAACATATTATTTAATTTAAAATTAATATTATATTATATAATAATTTTTTGATAATTTTTTTAGGTGGTGTAAGAAATTAAATATAGATAATCGTTGAAGAATCCTTCTTATTTTTCGGGTAAAATCCTTAGGATTATTCCAATTCCATCCAATGATTAATATATAACAAAAAATACACATCTAGAATAATGCAAAGGAATATTAGTAGCCATATTTTTATTTTTTACATGAAAAAAGGGATTTTATCTTTTAAGGAATCGATGATATAGGTTGGCCTTTATAAGATTGGTTAGTGCCACACTTGATACTTTTGAAATAATAAAGTCTTACGCACCTTTTTCTCATTTTATATATTTTAAAAATACAGTATCATCTATATATTTAAATCATATTGGATAAATATTTTAATATAATATATTTTAGACATATTTTCTAGTAATTTTAGTTCGTATCCACTTCGATAAACCCCCCAGTAGACTCATTTTACCACTACAAAGGTAAATAAATTTTTATTTTTATTACTATTCATTGAATAAGAAATACAAGGAAAACACATTAAAAAATAGAAATTATTTGCATTATTAATATTGAATCCATTATTCCAAATTATTATAATACAATTGGAAAATTTTAATATTTATTTTTTCCTCATTACATGATGAGATAATAGGTTTTAAAGATAAATTTTCAAATGTTTACAAAGTATTTATTTCAAAATTAAATATGAAAATTAATCTATTGACCTAGTATTATTTAATATATAAATAACTGAATTTTTTTTCATTAAATAAATTATAAAATATTATTTAACCTTTTCAACTATTTAAATGAAAATTTATCTTTCACGTAAAATTAAATATATTTAACTATTCGGAAAAATGAAACATGTCGAAAATTTCCTAAAATTATCCCCAATATAGTTTTTATATTTTTATTTCAAAATGGAGTTTTTTAAAAAAATAATGTATCTAAATGTGGTAAAAAAATAATATTATATAAAATGGACAACTCACTATAACAACATTCTTTAGATTGAAAATTATTTTTTTTTTTAAAATTTAAAAAATGTTTTACATTATTTCAAATCAAAAGATATTAATGATTTTCTTAACATAGTAATATTATTACACACAAACATGATGGATATTTTATAAATTATAAAATAATATTTTTCATTTCAACTCTGGGTTATTTGTTCTGCATTCTATTGAAGATCATACATTTAATAAAAAAACATTTCGTGGGTTTTTTGTGCTCAATGTTCCATTTCACATGTGCTTGCCAATTTTTTTTATTCTTTTAAATTATATTGTTTTCACATTGTAGGATAATATATTTTATTTAAAAATTAATTATATGAATGCAACCATTATACATGATGTTAAACCTCATTCACCTAAAGTAAATAATGAGGTATGGGATATATTCTCAATTTCAATTGTATTGAGTCATTTATGTTAATATATTCACATATAAAATTTTATTTCATGTATATACTTCACATTAGATTATTTTAATATTAATACTAATTTATTCATGAAGAATAATATTGTGGTAAATGTAAATTTTCAAGGGGATAAAATTTAAATGTTTCTAAAGAAGTTAAAAAATAATATACATTATAACAATATTTTTATGAGTCATTAAACAATAATGAAACCATCAAATTATTATGTTAATTTTTAATTGTAAACTACATTTATCATAAATATATCAATTATTTATTTATGGATATAATTATTTCAAGAAAATTATAACATTTAACCATGTATGGATTTATTTAAATGTTATCATATAAACATGTATAATATTAATAAATTTGTATCCTTTAATAACTAAATATATTTGATGATATGTAATATTGATTAATAGAATGTAATTTTTATTGAATGAAAGCGGAATAATTTTTAAATATAATTTTGGTGGGTCCTAGTTATAGAGAACAAAAGTTTATATCTATAGTTTTCATTAGAAATATCTAATGGTCGAATGAAGAATGTTTTTTCCTATTGTATAAAACTATCTTTTGAATGGTATTAATAGTAAAGATATCACAATTAATGATAACAAAATGTCCAATAATTATAAATTTCCATCATTTGAAATTTATTTATTATTTTTTTACATTAGATTTCCACTATGATATTATCTAATGATAAATTTCATTCCATTTATTTTTACTTAATGGAATGACAGATTAGTTATTTATAATTCCATATTTATATTGAATAATTTACTCATGATATTATCCACTATACTAAAACCATACTGATCATTTGATCCCACCATTATTTTTTTCTGTTTCCTATGATTGAGGAATTATTATTGGAATGAGTTTAATAAATCATATTTTTCTATTACTATGTTTTTTATTTTCATTATCTTTGTAAAATGG
Source organism: Viscum album (assembly GCA_963277665.1). Lineage (NCBI taxonomy): Eukaryota > Viridiplantae > Streptophyta > Magnoliopsida > Santalales > Viscaceae > Viscum > Viscum album. The sequence goes on from OY728133.1 coordinate 1,957,669,951, forward strand.
TTCTGATTTATTTATTTGGATATCCAAAATAGTTAAATTGAACGAAACATGAGTATTCGACATCCTGTATATATGACTATGTAATAAATTAGGCAATGAGTCTGGGCTACTAGATTTTAGCTCTTTACAGATACAATATAATGGAAAATATAAAATAATAAGAGAGGGTATATATGTCAACTATGGGTTATTCCGTGTATGTTTATAGTTTTCCTATTTTATTATTATTACATTAATTAAATTAATCTCTAAAATTTCATTATTCATTAAAATAGCTAGAAGGAGGATTGACCATTCCCAGAACATATAAATGGGATATGTGATGGTTTACCTAATGAAATGCCTTTTCTAGACGATCTAGTTTGGAAAATTATAAGAGTATTGGAGATACAAACACATATTATTTACACTAACATTAATTGTGTAGAATGGCCAATTTCTTTAAAAATTTGATATGTTTTTATTTATTCATTAATGTGATTGAAAAATTGATATTTTAGTTGAAATTCTTACCATATAATAATATAAAATTATATTATCTCCATTGAGATTCTATTCTAAAACCTTTAACACACTATATAAGAGAGGATTATACACTAAATTTATCACCATATGGGAGAATATCATTACTGGGGCTCACAAATCAATAATATGAATCCCATTTATATCATAGAGAATATAGATTGGGATGTATAAAAGTGGATATTTGTAAATAAATAATGTCTTTACACTATTTTTCTTATAATGAAGAGTGGTTATATTAAATCCGGAAAATTGATAATTAATTTATTCGGCCTTATGAAGAAAACATCATATGTATTTCATTGTACACAACTAGATTTCTAATTTGCATTTAGATTATAATAACATACTTTTTCATTTATCATATAGATGAGTCTGAGAATAGAATTAGTAATTAGGTACATCTATAGCTATGAGAATGTTAGCATATATACCCAAAATATATTAATAGTTATTTGTTATACTTTGTGATAATTGAGGTGATCAAATATGTAGTAGTGAGAGAAGTTTAATTTTAGGAAATATCTAGCTAAATATAATGGTTCCATACTTATCCAACATCCCACATGTAAAAAGTATGGAATGAGAAATCCTAAAAGTTTCCTCAATGGGGGCAGTAAATGTTATATATTGTGAATGCAGGTAAAAGAAGAAAATTAATATTTAAGAGAGATACATATTTCCAAAAATGGAATAAGGGGATCAAATTTATAGAATAATCCTCAACTTGTGGTCCAATTATTCAACTAAAATGAATGTGGATACTGTGAAAAACAAATCACGAAGCCTAGGGGTTTTGAATTTAACCGATTAAATTTTCCTCTAAGGACAAGATATAAATGTAGGACATAAACTATTCCCACTAAAAAATGGGTTTGTAAAATAATTTCAAGAAAATAATACTTTTTATTAATTCCTATAAATTGAATATACTATTATATTTTAGTTTTTTGTTATCTTTCATAATAGACATGTTTATTATAATAATTCAAATACCACAGCATAATAATGAGGTTTTATTACAAGTTAAAATAAAAAATACTACAATTTCTAATTCTAAAATACATAACTAATCCATAGTGATTCATTTTTAGATGAATATCTCTATGAAAAATGTTATAATTCTTTTAGTGTATTTCTATTCTATACTATTAATTGAATGGTTGTTTATATATGGATTGAAATTGACCTTTCATGTGAAATAAATCACATTCAATGCACCAAAATATACTTTAGTTATATATTACTATAAGGATGAGTTTAAATCTAAAATTTCATATTCTATAACAACATGAATATTGTTTCATAATTTAACTGATTATATATCTTATAATATTACAATTATTTAGAGTGTTTGACTCCCTTGACATTCACTCCACAGTATGGGTAAATAAACATATACTTTGTATACTCAAGTTGAAACTAGATATAAAACCATGGATAATAAAATTTAAAATATGAAAATTATATATAATATATAGAAAAAATAATTTTAGGTTTAGTACATTGTATAATTCTGATAAATTTTAAATAAAAAATACATGTTTTATAATGCCTCCATTTTTTGGAATTCATCTCATTCCTTTTTAGGTTGAATCTATTTGAGAATTTATTGAACAATTTAATAATTCAAGAAAAACATTTAAAAATATTGGATCAATGACATGGAGTATTTTGGGGAATCATAATAATAAGAAATTTGGATTAAATATGATGTTGTAGTTTTGGAGATTTTGTACAGCCACAAGCAAGCATGTACCACCCCCCAAAATCCAGTGGGGCTGCCCCTATCATTGTAAACGAACTAAAATCAAAACATCCACCTAGTGGGAATATGGAATAGTGTTAATCCAATAAGAGGAACACCAGGCACTTGGTGGGATTCCAAATCATGATGAAGTTATAAAGGACAACACTTGATCATTGGTGGTTCCCCCAAACAAGATATTGGCATAAGTCTTCATTTAGATTAGGAGGGGTAGAATCATATTTCTACCCAAAAACGATTTTAATGGAAATCATAACACTATTTATTATCTAAATTAGTATTTATGAAAATATAAGGATTTATAGTTCACATAGTGTTTCTCTAAAACATATCCTTAATCCTGAAACCCATTCATTGATCTCGTGAAATGAAATAAGAATGTAACTCTTGTTATTATTGAAATGATGATTTTTTTCTTCTGGTGTCCTATGATACAATATATAAAGAGGATAATCATTTGGTTTACAAATAAAATCATTGGAATTAAAATTTATTTAGTTCATAATAATAGTTTTTTATTTCCTCATTTCTTTAGGTGGGTGGTCTAAAAGAAATCACTAATATCATCATCAGTTTCTATAATATGAAACATTTTTTATTATATTGGCATATCATGATTAAAATATCTATATATTAGGAAATCATATGTTATTATCCCAATTTATCCCATGGATCTTTTTTTTTATATTTGAATTGAGATCGAGACAAGTAACCACCTGATAGGTGTGTCCACTGTTGACCCTAGGCCAAAACAAAGTATTTGTAACCTAGAGCATATTTATTATTTTAAAATTGGATGAGGATAGGAAAATTAATATAAATTTTCCTAACATTAAAGTTGTATATATTATCATGTTATGTAATCACCTGGAATGAAATAATTTTTTCATATTTTAATTTTATTTGGATAGATAACCAATTTTTATATTGATCGATTAATATAAAAATAATAGTAGTAATTAATTGATATTAATAATAGAATATTTTTAGTTAATAGTGAAAAATTGTACCAAATAATAATTGAATTAAGGGTTGTAAATTAAAAGTTAATATATATTATTCAATGCAGTTTATGTGATCATGTTGGCCCAATTTGGTAAATTTTATTTCATTGATTCATGTTGTATTTTTTTAAATAGTATAATCAGGCTTTTAATGGGAATTTTCATAAGGTCCAGTATCCTAAAAACACATATGTGTCCCTACTACTAGTATTTACCCTTGATTTAGTGAATACATTTTCCATTTAAATGTTCCCTCTCCCAAAGAACATGTTTGTGGGTCTGGAAAAAGAATTATCAAAATTCCCTATAGATATGTTATCTTTTACATTGGTCTAGTATTGTTTCCCAATGAACAAGAAAAAATATATATTGTGAAAATTCCCATAGAGCCCATTATATATTTTTGACATGGTTCTTAAGGGTGATAAAAACTATCATATAATACGTGATAGGTTTTATTAATCTTATGAATGAATATTTTTCAGTGTTATGGGTTATCCATATTTTGTTGGAGGATCCAACAATTGACATAAATATCTTTCATCTTGAATAGAGTTAATACATTTCCATGTGATATATTACTCAAAAAATTAATAAATTAATAATGTATGGTGGATGAATGCTTTATGAAATATTTTTTCAGTGGGCCACATGATTGTTTTAATTGAACCTATCAATTCCATGACCATCGACATGATAATGTCATGTGTGCTTGATCCACATGTGTTGCCATCACACAGGTGTTGGTTGTTATTTTCGGTTCACCCCATAAAAATTTACCATGTGTTAATAAGAGTCATTAACCTCGAATATGAGTTACGTGAGTGATGTCACATTACTTATCAAGTTCCTAATGTTGTCCTATAAATAAGACCTTTGGGATATAATTTGGGACTACTAGATCTCTTAAAGGTAGATCAATGCTCTTCCACCCACGAATCCCAAAAAAATCATTAAACCATTATGTAGATTTCAAATCATAATAAATAATTTGGAAATAAAAAGGTTTAAAAACAATATAATCCAATAATGGTATAATTTAGAAAATACCAATATCATTAAACAATTCCCCTTTAGTCTAAAGATATTCTTGATAAAGAAAAACTCTATCCATAAAATTTAAGGTGGTATTCTTCTAAGAGAACCTTAAGAGACACCTCATAACAATTCCACATCATTTCCCATGTATTTTCTAATTTTTATTATCCTTTTATGAATTCAATAGTCACTACGGCAAAAAAGGCATTTAGTGGCGGTTTTTTTTCGTTTCGTGACGGTTTAAACTGCCGCTAAATCGATTGGCCGCGGTTTTGAAAAAATGCCGCTAAATCGTGCTTCGCGAAACTATTCGCGGCGGTTTTCAAAACCATTGCAGAACGTTTCACGGTGGTTTTTTTCGGTGGTTTAAACCTCCGCTAAATGATTTAGCGACAGTTTTTTTATTTTTAATTTTTTTTTATTTTTGATATTTTTGTTATTTTTTTTGTTTTTGTTATTTTTAATTATATATATTTATATATAAATATATATATATTTATTTATTTATTTTTATATTTATTTATATATTTATTTATATATTTATTTTTTGTATTTATTTTTCATATTTATTTATATATTTATATATTTATTTATATATTTATTTATTTATTTATTTTATATATTTATTTTTTGTATTTATTTATTTATTTATTTATTTTTCATAATTATTTATTTATTTTTCGTATTTATTTATTTATTTATTTATTTATTTATCTCTCTATTTTATCTATTTAATTTCTCTATTTATTATATATATATATTTATTTTATTTATTTATTTTTCGTATTTATTTATTTTATTTATTTAATTTCATATTTATTATATATTTATTTTTGTTCGTATTTATTTTATATTTATTTTATTTCTTATTTATTTAATTTTTTTTATTTCGTATTTATTTTATTTATTTATTTATTTTGTATTATTTTATTTACATTATTTATCCATGCATGCACATCCCATGCACATGCACATGCATGCCTATGCAATATAACGAAATTCTGCGTTTGGTGAGATTTGAACCCCTAACCTCTTGCATATTTTCCAAAGACTTTACCACTCCAGCAAGCTCGCCATGTGGTTAATAAACAGAATTTAATATACTTATATATATTAATTGATAAAACAAATAATACATAAATAATTGATATAAAATCGATAATAATAAATAATAAATAATAAATAATAAATATTAATTAATAAATAAGCAATAATAATTAATAATTAATAATTAATAAATAATAAATAATATATAAATATAAATAACAAATAATAATTAAATTTAAATAAATAAGAAATAATAAATAATAAATAATAAATAATAAATAATAAATAATAAATAATAAATAATAAATAATAAATAAATATAAATATAAATAATAAATAATACATAATAACTAATAAATAATAAATAATAAATAATAAATAATAAATAATAAATAATAAATAATGAATAATAAATAATCAATAATAAATAATAAATAATAAATAATAAATAATAAATACATAATATATATGAATAATAAATAATAAATAATAAAGAATAAAGAATATATATAAATAATAAATAATAAATAATAAATAACAAATAATAAATATTCAATAATCAATAATCAATAATGATTAATAAATAACAAATAATAAATAATAAATAATTAAAAAAAATTATTAAATAAATAAATATAAATAAAAAATAAAAAATTTAAAAATTAATATAAATAATATATAATAAATAATAAATAAGAAATAATAAATAAATATAGATAATAAATAATAACTAATATATAATAACTAATAAATAATAAATAATAAGTAATAAATAAATATAAATAATAAATAATAAATAATAAATAAATATAATTAATAATTAATAATTAATAATTAATAAATAATAAATAATAAATAATAAATAATAAATAATAAATACAGAATAGATAAAATTAATAAATAATATATATAAATAATAAATAATGACTAATAAATAATAAATAATCAATAATCAATAATCAATAATCAATAATCAATAATCAATAATGAATAATAAATATTCAATAATAAATAATAAGTAATAATTATTAAATATTAAATAAATAAATATAAATAATAAATAGAAATATAATAAATAATAAATTATAAATAAATATAAATAATAATATATAAATAATAACTAATAAATAATAAATAAATATAAATAATAAATAATAAATAAATATAAATAATAAATAATAAATAATAAATAATAAATAAATATAAATTATAATTAATAAATAATAAATAATAAATAATAACTAATAAATAAATATAAATAATAAATAATAAATAATGAATAATAAATAATAAATAAATATAAATAATAAATAAAAATAATAAATAATAAATACATGTGAATAATAAATAATAAATAAATATAAATAATAAATAATAAATAAATATAAATAATAAATAAATATAAATAATAAATAAAAAAAAATAAATAAAAAATAAAAAATAAAAAATAAAAAATAAAAAATAAAAAATAAAAAATAAAAAATAAAAAATAAAAAATAAAAAATATATAATATATAATAAATACATAGTAGATATAAATAATAAATAATAAATAATAAATAATAAATAATATATATAAATAATATATAATATAAAATAAATAATCAATAATCAATAATCAATAATGAATAATAAATAATAAATAATAAATAATAAATAATAAATAATAATATTAAATAAATAATTATAAATAATAAATAAAACATAAAAAATAAAATATAATAAATAAATATAAATATAAATAATTAATAAATAATAATAAATAAATATAAATAATAAATAATAAATAAATATAAATATAAATAATAAATAAATATAAATAATAAATAATAACTAATAACTAATAACTAATAAATAATTAATAATAAATAATAAATTAATATAAATAATAAATGAAAAATAAAAAATAAAAAATAAATCTAAATAATAAAAAATAAATAAATATAAATATAAAAAATAAAAAATAAAAAATAAATAAAAATAAATAATAAATAATATATAATATATAATAACTAAAATATAATAACTAATAAATAAATATAAATAATAAATAATAAATAATAAATAAACATAAATAATTAATAAATATAAATAATAAATAATAAATAATAAATAATAAATAAGTAGTAACAAATAATAGATAATAAATAAATTAAAGTATATTATAAATAATAAATAATAAATAATAAAGGAAACACATGAAAAAGTTTGAAATGACGGGATAAGGGATTAAAAATCATGAAAACACATGAAAAAGGATGAAAAAGCATATGAAGAATGAGGCATTAGAAAGAATGAAAATGCATGAAAACTCGGGACAACTCTGGAAAACTCCTTAATAAATCAACATAATCATCATAATAATGCACAAAAAACCATTGATAAAGATAAAAAGTCATGGAAACCCAAAAAAAAAGTAATAAATAGAGCAACTGTTAAAACCCGTCAAAACGTTCATATAGAGACAAAAACAATGGACTCACTTTAACGGAGAAAACTTATGATCCGAGAGTCCATTTTAAATCCGCGACCTGTCAAATCAAAGATCCTGAAATGCTCTTCGACCTGAAAGGTGAAAGAGTCCGAATGGACTGGCGGATCGGAAGTTATGACCATTTAGAAAAAAGCTGACAGAGAACGGGTGCTAGAAACGAGGCATTGGAAAACATAACAAACCCGATACCCACTAAAAGACCATAACATATGATCTATGATTTAATGTGGGCACCACGACCAGTCAAACTGAAGCTCATGGAACGAGCTATGATCTGGCAGGTGGTGGAGGTCGAACTGACTCGCGGATCAAAAGTTAGGTCCGTTTGAAGACACATTCGACGGGATACAGGTGACAGAAATGGGATTTTGGAGGACTTCGGAGGGGTTTTTGGGGTCGAAAAAACACGAAAGAAACTTGCTTTAATTATTTTGGTTTGTAGCTCTCTTTGCTGGCTTCGATTTGATATGTGGTAGAGCCTAAACGGACACCCGGAGCGAAAGTTATGGTCGTTTGAAGTTGGAGAACTTTTTTCAACTTTTTTATAACTCTAATATCATCCACACCTTAGATCATCTCATGGTTTTGATTATATTTTCCTCTATATCTCTTCAGGAGCTTCGATTTGACTGGTCGTGGCGCTTCAATGGACGCCCAGATCAAAAGTTATGGTCATTTTAGTGATTTGGGGTTTCTCATGTTTTTTTATTTTTTCATTTCATTTCGTGGCGGTTTTACTGAAACCGCCGCTATTTCACGGCGGTTATATAAAAAACCACAACTAATCCTTGATTAAAATAAAAAAAATAAAAATAAAAAATAAAAAATAATTTTTTTTGCTATTTAGCGGCGGGTTTTTCACCACGGGATTTAAAACTTCCGCGAAATGGCGGCACGAAACGCGTTTTGTGACGGTTTTAAAAACCGCCGCTAAGCGGTGGATTTCTGGTAGTGAGTGTTATTCCAAAGTATCATTTATGTTTTTTTGTCCTAATCCAACCCTGTATCACATGAGAAATCTAATATTTGTTCTCCCTAATTATAACATAGATATGTTAATCTTGGTTCCACCTATGTATGACACTAATGAGGTAATATCTAGTTTATAATTTATAACCTGTTATAGGTACTCTTTATTCATACCAAGTACCAACTACGTTAGCTAATTAAAATTAATCTAAAGTAATCATGGATAAAGCAACCTCTGATTCTAAATTCTCTATGATATCAACATTTATGGGTCCCTCTATAACCCATAATTGTGATTTTGGAATATTTTCCTTAAGAAAACTCCCATGGACACTAAATCAATATGAATAGGGAATAAAAACCTTAGTTTTTTTATTAATAATATATTTAGGATTTAAAGGATATATTTCATTTAACATCTCACTTATATTAGGGCCACAAAATTATTATAATGATATATTCTAGTTGAAATGGGGATCTGAGAATTAGTGATGGTAGATTTAGTTATTTTGGTGACATTCATTCCACTAAATGGCTAAATTTGATTAAAATAATAAAGTATGCATGAATATTATAGAAAACCAATCCCCAATCCGGGGATGAATAATATAATACAAAATAAAAATCAGTATCCCTCCTAGAATAATCATCTTAGATATACCGTAGCCACATCCTCATCCCCTAATGGTTGTATAAATGCATTAAAATATGTGAATCTCAATTAGAGTAATTTCGTATCATTTCTTTTCGGATGCCGCATTCATCATCCCTTTCATATCCCCAACCTTGTTAGCAAGTCAGAATTGAATAACCCCCAAAATTATCTTTTTATTTTATTATAATTCACTCCCAACCATTATTTAGTGATAACGAAATCATATACAATATATATTCTTTTCAATCCATGGATGAGTAACATGGTCATAGATATCAGTAGTGATCATGAAACAAGAATGTTAAAAATTATTATATTTTCACCCATATTACTATAATAAATATATCATAATTTACATACCCACATATGGAAATATCACCAACAATAAAATCATTATTTGTTTGTATCCCCAATGAAGTATCAAATTTTCCTCCACAATAGATGTATCCCCAATATATGTAATCAACATTGGATTGGATTCCCATAATCATGAGATATTTTAGAATCCCCCCTAAAGTTCAATCCCAATATCTTTTTCCTAATATTTTCCTAAATAGACCATATTTAGAGTATTACCAAATCCCCACATGGATGGCCACATAAAAATTGGGATAAATCAGATCATCTTAGTATTCATTGTGGGATATATAATTATAGGGACCTATTGAATTTAAATCCAATCCAATTCAATCTGACCACATTCAATGTTAGAATAATCAAAATATGTGGGGCGTGTGTATGTCCCACAAAAAATTATTCATTTAACATTCATCCATGACAATCCAAATGTATTAAATAGAAATTCCTAGTTTGGACCTTTTCAGATAACCCAAATTTTATGTCATTCCTCATTAAGTGGAATCTAACTACATTGGTTATTATTCCTTTCACAAGGATACATATTATCCACTTATCTTGGTCCCTATTCAATCACTAAATCTCAAACTACCTCTGTGGAAGAAAGAAAATTATACAATTCTATATCACATATATTTTATGAAATAATTATTAAATGTGGTTAATGAATTTGTTAATAAATAGTTGTGATGGAGAACTTAGGATTCATAAAAATGGATCTTTTTATAGAGAATAGAAGAGATATAGAGATGGATAAATTGATAGACAAACATGGATACATTAATATGGATCAACTGATGTATAACCTTTGATAAATATATATAGTTACTCCAATCTTACATTGTCAAAATTAAGGGATAATATAATTATATTTATTTTTTAAAATATTAATAAAATTTATTGAATTTATAATTGATCTGTATATTGTAAAATAACTCCCCCAAAAGGGTTTACTAAGACCCACCACCCAAACACCTGAGTAATATTATTTTGTAATAGTTGTTTTCCTGAAACAATACTGATAAAATTAATCGTGAATTTAGGAACATATCATGGATGTTAGAATAGTTTGGTACATTATCATCTATGATTTATAACATTTAGAAATTGATTCCTAAAGACAAGAATGAAAGTGTTCCAATGAATATTTGTTTGGCCTCATGTATGAACACAAATCCTATGAATCTAATGGATTGTCCGATGTTAAAAATGAATTTATAAATAATTTCCATTTTTTTCATAATTTGTCAATTAATATATATATATATATATAAATATATATATATATTGAATTTTATAGACTTTTTGAAGGTCAGCCAACTGATTTTACATATCCTATATATGTTGTGGTATGGTTCATGTTTAGACTTTATGGATATTTTAATACATCTGGGAATGAAGACCTATAAATGATTGATTTCATTAATTTCAGATATTGGAGAAATGATATTGGAATAACATGGTGTTTAATAACTGGGTTTTTAGAGTATTTAAAATGGAGTCAATATTTATTATTTACCTTTATAACTATAATCATTACTTTATAGTATATCCTTTAGTATGAAATGATTAGATATAATGTTATAATTTATATTTTTTACATCTTTCTTTTATATAATGGTACTATTATATATAATTTATCATATTTTAATAAAATTTTAAATATGTTCCAAAGGATATTGTTTCCAAACCATATTCTATACCCCCAAAAATTTATTCAGAAAACACTAGGGTATGTGGTGGTGTTGTTATGGTTATTTATCAATTCAAATCAATAATGATAAGTTGAACTGGTATGGGTATGTTAAAATGTAGTACTAAATCCCATTTTTCAATTTCATTAATATTTATGAATAGTAGATAAATACTATGATGTTTTGCAGATATGAATTATGTACAAGGATGAGAGTATTCGACCTATCTCTTAGATGAATAACCATGTACATGGGAATGTGAATGCTATAATTACTTATTATTATTAAATTTTCATTGTTTTCTAACCTTGGATGAAACATGTACTGTGTGATGTTAACATTTCAAGACATTATTCTCTTGGTATTGTAACATCTTCTGGGTATTCCTAAATTAGAAAAAATCACATCACAAAATATGTAAAATTGGATTTTCTTGTTAGTAAAATATTTATAAAATGTTAAATATCACCCTATATAAATTTTTTATTGTAGAACCTTGACCTAAATAATAAAATATAATAAATTAAATTATTATGAAATGATATTATGATTATTAATACATTTTGTAGAGTAACATTATGTTAGTGGTTCCATGTTGTAGACTTTTCTTACTGAGTGTTATCTAATTGAGTATATATTATATGAATATTTTTATTAAAATTGAAGAGATTATTCTTCAGTTTCATCTTTTGGTTGATAATTGGTAGGGTTGTAATCATCAAAACCCTCATGTAGATTAGTTTGAACTTATTACAACTCTATGGAACCTGATTTATGATTATATTTATGATTTTTTTGTCCATATCAAGTGGTATAGTGATGGGTATGATTCTAAAATGTGTCATTTTTTTAATTTAATGATTGTGTTTTACCAGTGTTACTATCCCACATTCACCAGGGTTGGCGTCCCATATGGGCAATTTTCTCAACCGAGTTAGGCTAGATTTTATTAAATAATATTGAGACACCTAATGAATGGAGGTTGAATATTTAAGATTATATTATACAACGACCAATTTAGTATTTATTAGATGTGTGGGAATAATCTTGGAATAATGATGTGCTAAGAAAAAAAGGACTTCATGATGAAGATCTCGAGCTACTTCTATAAAGTGACAGTGAGGGAAGCGATATATTAAAAGTCCATGAACCATTCAAAGGGAAAAATATTGGGTATGGAAAACAATAGAAACCACAAAAACATAAATTCACATTCTTTATATATTTTTTATTTTGAGATAGATATTTTAAATCACTAATAAGATTGGTTTTGATAAGAGGTCTTGTTTTGGGTGAATGTATCTCACCTAAGAAACATTTTTGATGTAATGAATCAGGAATTCATCAATAATGGGATCCTAGAGGAGGTCTTCAGTGTATTGAATACAATGGATGATTAATGAGATATTCATTAAAATCATAAAAATCCACTTGAGTAGTTATCACATTGGAAATATATTGAACAATATCTTGGGGAGTGGAAAAAACATCATGACCATTTCCATGAGTAGTTATTTTAGGGTCGATGTCGGGAGACAATATAACATAGTTCCGTTTCACTAATGCGCGGTACAATTCTTGGTGTTGGATAGTCCATCTAAATTTTTTATATCGGATCCCTCAACATTCTAGTTGTTGATGATTAATTTTATAGGAACTGGGTTTTAGGAAGGATTATGTTACCCCTAAGAGAATATGTTACTGGAGTTCCATAGGATTATAAGGATGAGGTAAGCAATAGGGTACCCAAATACAATATTAGTTTAAAAAAACTGGAATGATCATCACATGGGAATTAGACTAAGGCATTTGAAATGGGGGTGAGTAAGATGGAAACTATATATACTAGTCTTATCTATCCATTTGAATGATATTCCACCATTATATGTTGATTCCTATGTCATACGCCCTTTCATATTATTTTTTGGATATATGAACACCACATTCACTTTCATTTGATTAATAATCCAATGGATTCATGTAGATTGTGGATAGAATTAATGGTTTTATGGCCATCAACAAATTGTTATGGGTGATGTCTAAGGGTAGAAGAAGCTTCATGGATTATTATCTTGAAATTAGATGCTACCATTTCAAATGGGATCAATTTAAGATGGAAATGGTTGGATTATATTTGATTTTGCAGATGTATTGGAAAGTTGTGTACACCTATCATACCAACTATTATCATATAAGAGTCACATTCGAATATCTATTATGTGAAACTATACTCACCACGGTGAATTGAATACTCCTAATTGTTTTAGAGGAACACTTCTATAAAAAATTGTATTTTCATATAGATGAGATAAAAAATAATAATTTTTGGATATTGTTGTCATGAAGTAGATTATATTTTTCATTTTATTGGACCATTTTTAGAATTTAATTAATATGGTTTACTATATATTACCACCCTATCAGGATATCGACGTCAATATCATATTCATCTCCATTGTCGAACAAGTTTCTATTCATCCATAAAATATTTCACTAGTAGAGCTCCGTGTAATAAAGGAATATTTTTAATATATGTTTTAAAGTGAATTCATATGTAATACTAATTCCCTATGGGTTTTCTTGGGATCACTTTTAGTAATTATGATTTGAAAATTTTTTCATGTAAGGATTATCAACGATTAAATTAGATTGTAGTCCCAAAATATTTTTCCATTTCATGAAATATAAATGTCTTCAATAAAATGAGAAGTTCATTGATTTCTATATTGATTAAAATATGTATATTTTTTCATATCTAACATTACAATATTTTAATAAGGGAAAATTATGTAAGATAGCGTATACAACATGAACAATCAACTATAAGTGAACCACTAAATATTATTATTCAAATAAGTCCACTATAACATATTGATTAAATGTTCATATAAAAATAGGATTGAAAACATTATGAAATTTATATAAAGGTAAAACATAATAAAAATTTACTTATTAATTATTATTCACTAATTAATTTATTTTAAGAAGAAATTATATTCAAGAGAAAAATTCATTAAAAATTATTTTAATTTCTATATATGAGAAAATGGTTTTATGATTTCACTAAAAGTATATAATTTTCTTTTCACAAAAAGTTTTTTATTTTTCAATCAGAAAAATCATATTCAATTATTATTATATTTTTATAATTGCTTTTCAGAAAATTCATATTCAATTATTATCGAATCTGTAGAATTTATTTTCAAAAAATATTAATTGCATAGTGAGTAGTGAAAAATTAAGACATTTACAAAATTATTATTTATTTCTATTAAATTAATTTGAATTAGTATTCTTAATTTATTAAATTTTTTAAAAATTATTATATATATAATTTAACCACATTAAAATACATTTAATAAATTTTTATACTATATTTTAGTATAATATTATTTTTAGGCTTAAAAACATATATAAAAACTTTTATATTTTTAATCGCGACTCCCAATATTAATTAATTTAAATAACCCCTAATATAGAATTCTTTTTTTAAAAAAATTTATAAATTAAATTTTATAATTATGAAATTAAATTAATATATATTTCATGACCTATAATATAGTTTTTATAAGTCCATCTTTTGGTTGAATAATTTAATCATTTATTTGACACCTCTGAAGGTTTGATATTTTTAAGGACCCTCACCATTTACATAGAACATTACATGATAATTATACATTAGAGTACAACAAAAGGTTAATTTAGTGTAGTGTCATAAAAAACCAAGTACAGAAATCATATAACATGGGGCTAAAAAACCCTTCATTATTTTACTTCCATTAAAAGATTTAACTTCCTTTAAGACCTTATATATGAAAAGGATACCTGGGGAATACATGAACAAAGTAAGAGCTAAAAATCATAGTAAGGGAATTAACATAATAATAAAGTTTATGCATATGAGTTAGGAGGCATAACATAATGATATAAAAAACATGGAGTATATGAAATCATAACATTTAAACTTGGGATCGTATATATGTGGAATAATATAAATGTGGAAGAATCATAAAAAATTTATTTAGTACAAGTCATAGGTAACCGCCAATATCGTTTCCCATAGTAGTATGGGTCATGTCTAACTATTAGTCCCATTTCCCATAGTAGTATGGGTTATGTCTAACCACCAATCCCATATCACATAACATCTCATGGGACTTAACCTTACCCAATGCAATGGATCTCTATAAGGACACACCCATCTAAAATTTCAAGAAAATTTTTTCCATATAAATAATCATTCATAATCAATATTACATAAATATAAGGGTTACCCATGGAATGAATTGGGTACATCAACATTCATATAAAGCATAACCAAGTGGTGTATCATGCATGATTCCATGAGAGAATGGAATTACAATATACATTAATGTTTGTAAGGTAATATAGGGATATATCATGTCATGTGATTTCAAAAATAAGGGACAATATTTTGGAAATGTATTTATAAAATTTTTACATAATTACATTTTTGTGTGGTTTTAGGGAAAATAGTATAAGGATTTTAAAATAAAAAAGAAGATAATAATTTTTATAAAACTTTAATTGAACTAAGAAGGTTTTAATTATAAATTACTTATTTTATGAAGACATTGGTTGCTTAATACATAGGATATATTTCACTTGAAATTACGTAATAATATATTGGAAGTTCCCTTAAAACCGATCAGTTTATCGGAATATACTAAGGGGAAATATTTTAAAAACATTTATATCCCAAAAAGTGTACAATGAAAGGTTCATGATAAATAAATTTTGTAAAACTACACAAAATTTAGAATATGTCAAAAAATAGATAATATAACTCCATTTTGATTAATGATATATATGGCTACTCGAAAGAACAAAGTATGTTTGACTATAATGAGTTATGAGGTATAGAAATGGTGACGGGTGTACCTAAGATGTATTTATGAGTGAGAAAATGAGTTTACAATAACATATAATTCATGATCGAAGTATAGGGGAGGAGAAAAATCATACCACATCATTTGGTATTAAATATAAAATAGAATATCATAGTGGAAATCTTGATTAAGTGTGAAATAGGGAGGATCCCTTGCCTTAATTATGGTGGTGTTCTCCACTTGTTATTAGTGAACTGAATAAACAAATTAGATTTAATAATTAATAATTAATGAACCTCATATATATTTAATTTATTAATTATAACCTTTTATGTTCATTCTAGTCCTTTTTTATAGGATGAGATGTTCAATTTTATTTTTCGGGGCTGTTTGTTTCATTAACATTTATTACTTGTTTAATTATGAACGGATAAACATGTAAGATGATAATAGTTGTATAGGATGGAATAAATATGTTATTAGTGAAGGACAAAAAGAATACATTTTTTTGAAAATACATTCAGTTATTTTAAGTAGAGAGAATTATTATATACAACCTTAGTGATAACTATTTTGGTTAATCGATGGGGTTGATTACAATGAACATGTTTTTCATTATAATATAATACCATTTTATAGAAGGATTAACGAACCATAAAAATGATATCTAACATATATAATAATCTAGTTCACCCATAACACAAATTGATTAATGACCAGAATTAAGTATGTTAATAGAAATGGATAAACCGTTTTCCCTGATTGTGCAAAATTAACACATCTCAAAAGGCGTATTCATTTCTATCAAATAAAAGGTGGGGAATGGAGGGATGATAAAGAAATATCCCATTATAAAAACAAATTTACAGTACTTTTATGTTACTATAGTTATTATACTATAAGGGTGACTGGTGGTGAGGAAATAAATAGGAAATAAAAAAACATAAAAGAAATAAAAAATTAGAAAGAGTAATTTAACTCTGCAGTTTATATCCTTTGATAACCTACTAAGGGGAGAGGTTTTAGAATCGTGAAGAAACTAGGGGCCTTTTGACATGGGGGAGGAGAATAGAGAAATATTTAGGCCGCATATTGTCATTTCACAAGGATTTATAGGAGTGAAGATAATATGGAGTGAGGGGGGAAGGGGTTTATAGTGGAGGATTTGACAGTTTGAATAAATTATTATTAATTAGTATATTATTATCCATCTAGACAAGATATATTTATGATTCAAAGTCAATGAATATTCATAAATTCCTATGAGTTTGAAATTTGTGTTCCTATATCACTTGTTCATTTAGTAACAATGGATTTAAATTATAATGTGTTTATATGGTAAATTAATATATTTTACCCTTCACTAAAAATTCACTCATTTTAAGAGAAATCCCAAAAAATCACCCGAACCCTTTTTTACATGTATAATCTAAAAATAAATTCCATTTTTCAAAAATTATTTTCAAAATAATATTAATTTAATATTTAATTGAAACCATAATTTCCTTGAAAAAAGCTGATTGTAAAGCAATTATTTTCTTATTCCCAAATATATGTATATCGTACATCCACTTGATTATTATTTATATACTATCATTGGTAAAGTTACTATTTATTATTGTATATCACTTTTAATAATGTTCTATTACTATTAATAAGATATTATTATTATTCACAAAAAATTATTCTTTTCTTATCAGAAACATAAGAAGTTATTGATCGCAACTGTGTATGTGAGATTATTGAAATTCATATCAAAAAAATGAAAAAAGTTATGATTATGGGTCACATAGCACTTAGTAGTTCATTATTTTTTTATTTCATTTGGATATATGACATAATTATCAGAAGTAAATTTTCATTGAAAAAATTTGTTCATTACATTCTTCCCCCATTAAGAAATTTCTCCCTCACAATGTCATTTTACATTTTATGTAAAAAATAGGTGTAAGCACATTGCCTTCATTAGCTCTTCTAGACCTCCTATTGCCTCTTCATGGTTATGAATCTGTCACTGTAAATTGACTGGGTTAGTTATCATGTTATGTAGAATAATATCTCGATTATCAAAGAGCTTCACTCTCTACCTATCGTAAGAAATATCATCCACCAACTGATCCACCTCTGAAGAGAGTACATGTGAAGGGTCATGAATGTACTTCCTTAAAATAGATACATTGAGGACATCATGCTATTTTGAAATGGTAGGTTGAAGTGCCAGTTGATCGGAAACAACTTGTACTTGATCAAAGATCATAAAGGGGATGATAAACCTATGGATTATCTTTCCATCATTCTCAAAAATCATGATTTGTTTCTATGGATATATGCAAAGAATTACCTGGTATCCAACATTTAACTCAAGGTCTCATCGATGATTATCTATATAACAATTTTGACGACTTTGGGAAGCCTTGATATGTTTCTAAGTGGTATTCACGTTCACCACCAATTATTTGACCATTTCTGGTCCTAGCAGCATATGCTCACTAACATCATCCCAAAATTTCGGTGTTCTTCACCTTTTCCCATAATGGGAATCATATGGTTCCACTCAGATACATGAGTGTAAACTGTTGTTGTAATAGAATTCGACCAATGGATGATGTTGGTCTCCTCTTCCTTTTAATTCTATAAACTATGCTCTCAATATGTCTTCTAGTGTCTAAACAGTCCACTCATATGAGACATTAGTTTGAGGATGATAGGCCATAATGATGTTAATTTCATTGTATAGAGAATGTTGGAAACATTTCCAGAACATCAAGCTGAATGTTGGATCATGATTGGACACAATAGATAGTGTAACTCCATGTAGCCTTTCCACTATATTGATGTATAACTTTGTATGTTGATCCAATGAAAATCCCTCTCGAATTTCAATAAAGTGAGATAACTTTGTAAGATAAACTACAAAAACCTATATAGAATTGTTTCCCATAGATGTCTTTGGCAGTCAAGTTACAATGTCCATGGTAATCTTCTCCCACTACCATGTTGGTATGGGTTAGGGTTTCATCATCCCCTTAGAATTTTTCCTCTCATCATTCACTTGATGACATACCTGACACATTGATATATATTCAGAAATCTACATTTTCATATTTTCCCACCAGAATATTTTATAGACAACTCAATACAGATTGGTGCTCCCTTGCTGGATAGAGAAGTTTGAGCAATGCGTTTCATTCATAAGATCCATCTTTATCTCTATATCTGATGGTACACATAATCATGACCCAAATCATACAACTCCTTCCTCATTAATCCTGAACACTGAGGATTTACCATTTCTAATAGCTTCTACCCTCTTTAGAGTTTATGCATCCATTCTTTGAGAATCCTTTATTATCATTATTAGGGATGGTTCAGAAATAATTTGAAAAAGGATTGATTATGTTCTTCAATTAATGATTCCCATGGCGATCCTATGCAAATCTAAGAAGGTCAAATTTTTTCAATTCTCATCATTGATAAAGATTTATGATCTTTTCTACTTAGAGCATCGTCTACATTGTTTTCCTTACAAGAATTGTAGTGGATTGAGTCTTAATAATCCTTGATGAGATCTATACATCTTAGTTGGAACACAATACGATCTTCTTATGGGAAAATATATTATAGACTTTTGTGATCAATATACACCGAACACTTCTCCCCATTGAGATAATGCCACTGGATTTTCAATAGAGAGATCATAGTTGCCTACTCCAAATCCTGCACGAGATAGTTCTTCTCATGTATTTTCATCTTCTTTGAGGTGTAGTATATCACTTTATCATTTTTCATTAGCACACAACCATATCCATTTTTGAAGCATCTCTATACACCACAATTAGTTCTCTACTTATTGGGAGTAGGTTTACTTAAGCAGTGATAAACCACTTTTTCAACTACATAAAATAGTCTTCACGTTCCTCAGTCTAGAAAAACATTACTTCCTTCTACGTCATCTTGGTCATTTGTTTTGATAATCATGAAATGTTCCTCACAAATCATCGATAATTCTTAGCTAGACCTATAATGTTATGGATCTCCATTATTGATGTTGTCCTAGTCTACTGTTCAATTTCTATTGTCTTGGAAGGGTCCACAGATATCCATTTTCTGATTAATACATACCCCAAGAATGATACATCATCCATCTATAACTCACATTTACAATAAATTGCATAAAGTATATCTCGTAAAAAAACATTTACATAGTATTCAAATTCTTCTCATGTTCCTCTTTAATCATGGAATATATTAAAATATCATCAATGAATATTACAACAAATTAGTTGAGGTAATCTGTAAAGAATATATTCATTTAATCCATAAAAATTTATAGATCATTAGTGAGTCTAAAACGCATCACTATATACACATAGAGTCCATACCAAATTTGAATGGTAGTCTTGGGAATATATTTGTACCTCACCTTATTTTGGTGATACCCCGATTGACAGACCATGATAGAGATATACCATGCACCACAAATCTGATCAAACAGGTCATCTATCCATGGATGGGGATACTTTTCCTTTATCATTCATTTATTAAGCTCACTGTAATCGATTCATAGGTGCATTGAACTATCCTTCAACTTGAAAATGAGGACTGGCGCACCCTATGGTGAAGCACTAGGGAGTATAAAACCATTTTCAAGATTATATTGTAATTGCTTCATCAGATCTTCCATCTCTTCAGCGGTCATTCTATAAGGTGTCTTTGATACAGGAAAATATCCAAGAATAAGTTCAATTTAGAACTCTACCTCATATTTATGATGAAGGCCATGAAACTCTTCTGAGAATAAATTAGTGTAATCCCTCACTAGGGGAATGACTCAAGAATGATTCTCTCCTCTACCACAATAATTTATGATAGATATGCTTTCTCATAAGTTAACAATATCCACACATGAAGCTATTATTCTAATGGAGATTTATCTCCCTCTTATCACTTGTAAAGAATCATAGGATGCATCAGGATGTGAAGAGTGATCTCCCTTTCCTAACAGTTGATGTAGGCCTTGGAAAAAATGTATCCAATTCATGCCCATGATGTTGTCAATCTCCACTCAAGGAAGTATGATGAGGTTTTATGGGAGGTTCAATACACAAATGTTAATTGGGTAGGAGTTATAAATCATGGACGTAATAATTTCCCCAGCAGCTGTATGTTTCCATAAAATTTTTTATTGGGGTTTGAATAGTTCTACTATACAAGCATGATATGAAAGAATGCATAGAACCAGAATCAAATAGTAAATCTTCTATTCATAAATGAATCCCTAGTGTACCTCTCACTACATGATTTTACAGCTATACCTCTATAGTAGTGACAACATAATCCCTTAATTATTTCCTTGGAGGTTGTTGTTCATTTCCTCTGACAACCCTTTTCGTAGGGTAATTGTTCACATAATGTGCTTACTCCTTGAAGTTGTAACACTACACAATAGGCTTAGTTTTGATCAGAACCTTCCTTTTTTCATCCTCATTAGTGAGATTCTTCATATCTCGTCAGCAGATTTTAGCCAAATTTCCAAACCTTCAACATTTTAGGAATTTCTTTTTTTGCTTCAGACAGTTCCATCGATGCCTATTCCCACAACTTTTACAAGTGGAAAAGTCAGGCTTCATTCCATTATGGGTGTTTCTTACTGAACCAACAATGTTGATCAACATTTTATGCTTCTTTTCATTGGTCCCAAAAAACCACTTAGAATATCCAACATCAATTTCATCCATTAGGGAACAATGGACATCATCCTCATAACTGTCAAAGTCTCAAATAACTATTTCTTTTCTTAGAATCCACTTTCTTCTTCTAATTATGTGATCCACCGTAATTTCTATGTTCATGAAAATTCCAAATGTGTACATTAAAAGACTTATAATTTTGGATTCATATGCCACGATGGAATCATCTTCCTTTTACTTGAGTCTGAGGAACACTCTTTCCATCTTGATATGGAGGTATCAAGAAAAATATTTGCTGGACAAAAGCTTCTTGAATTCATCCCAATCCATAGAATCAACTTCTTCTTGGGACATTGTGTCCCTGATCCGATTCCACCACTGATCAACTTCCCCATCAAAAATTATACCTCTAATATAGCATTCTCTTCTTCTGAGAACTGTAGGATGGATAATATATTCTCAACAACGTTAATCCACTATTCTGCAAGCAGTGGATCATAAGATCCGCTAAACATGGGAGGCCTTTTCCACATGAAGAAATCAACAACAACATGATTTTTCTTCAGAGGATGAGGGTGTTCCAGATGATTAATGTTATCATTCATAATTTGAGTTAGCCGAGCAAGTACTATCACGATGTTTTGAGCTCCCATTCCCATCATATTAGACATATCATTAAAGAAATATTAACATTTCATATCACATTTATTGTTGGAATGTGTTCTTTTATTTCCCTTTATTATCTAAAAATAATAATGTCTAATTTGAGTTCTTTAATGCATATCTCTTGAGCGTAAAAAGGTAATGTTGAACATAAAAGGAGAATCATGTATAGGATAAGTATATCTTATCTTGTGATTCATCTGGACTAAATCCAGTTTATCCTAGATCTATTTCATAACTAATATTCTGATGGGTGTTTTTATTCCCTTAATAATGGTTTGTACGAAGCTCATGAATTTGGAAAAGCATATCACCCAAGAGTGTCAATACCAAGAGTGCATAAAGACCCATTTTCATGTACCAAGATACCCTGGGTCAGGCCCAAAACTCATTTTCAGAGTTTTCACTCCTAGTTGCATCTATGATAGTGTCACCTATACCTTTTTGTTTCGATACATGGATGTATATTTTTTTTGATAAACCACTTAATATTTACTTACAAAAATTTATGGATGTTTTCTTATACTTTGTCTTATTATCAAGGTTGTCACTAAGTTGCTCTATTTCGCATCTCTAAAAAATACTTGACCATACTCTGATACCAACTATAAAGACCCTAGATATTTATATAAAACAATACAGGAGAATTATACATTAGAGTATAATCCATTGAACATTAAGTATAGTGTCATGGAAGACTAGGTACATTAAACATAAACCATGGGGTTAAAAAAATCTTATTTATTTAATATCAATAAAATGCTCCTATCATCTCTTGAGACCATATATCTGCAAAGGGTACCCTGGGGAACACATGAGAAATGGGATGAGCTAAATATCCCAGTAATGGAATGAACATAATAATTAAACAAAGCCCATGAGTTAGGAGGCATGACATAACAATATAAAAAAAATGGGGCATATGAAATCATAACATATAAACATGGGATGATATATACATGGAATCATATAAATGTAGAAGAATAATAAAACATGTCTTTAGTATGATTCATGTCTAACTGCCAATATCATTTCCCATTGTAGTACTGGTCAAGGCTGACTACAAATATTGATTCCCATTATAGTACAGGTCAAGGCAAACTGTAAATCCCAATTCACATATCATCTCATGAGACATAACACCAACAAATGCATTGGAGATCTATATGGGAGCACCCATCATAGATTCTATGAATATTCATTCAACATAATGAATCATACATAATGAATCATACATAAATATAAGTGTTACCCATAGAAAGAATTGGATACCACAAATGTGACATAAAGCATATCTAATGGGTGTATCATGGATGTTCCCATGAGAGAATGGATTGAGAACATACATAGACGTTCATATGGTAAAATATCCATATATCATGGCATGTAATGTCAAATAGAAGTGACAAAATTAAGGGTTTTAATTAATAAATTTTAGCATTTAAACATTTCTGTGCGGTTTTATGGAAAATACTATAGATATTTTAAAATAGAAAAAAGAACAATCATTTTGAAAATAAAAAATTGAACAAATTATGCTTCCATAATAAAATGAATAATTTAATGATGGAACTGGTGGCTAAAATAATTGGATATATATCACTTGAAATTTGTTAAAAAAATGGGAAGTTCACTTCAAACATGTTTTCATATCAGAATGTACTACGAATGGAATCATTTAAAAACATGTATATCTTCAAAATAGCGTGGTTAAAGGGTCATAAACTGAATTTTGTACAGCTACACATAATTTATAAGGTTAAATAAATCGAAAATATAATAGCATTTTGATATAAATAATGATAAGGAAACCCAAAAGGACAAAGGTGATTCGGGTAGAATTCATTATGGTCTATCAGGAAGAAGTCAGGTGTACCTTAGGATGATTGATGATATAGAAAAGGGTTTTATAATCACTTATAAATCATCAGGGATGTTTGGGAGAGGTTATAATTCATACTCCATCATTTGGTATTACACATAAAATGGTTTAACAAAGATGACATCATGATTAAGTGTAAAATGGAGAGGACCCCTTACCTTAATTGGGGTGTTGTTCTCCAGATGTTATTAATGACATGAATAAAAAGAATAGGATTATTAATTATTAATTCTATAACATAATATATATTTAATATATTCATTATAAACATTTTATGTTCATATTTGGCCTTTATGATGTGTTAAGATGTTCAGTTTTGTTGTTCGTTTCTGTTTTATTCATTCACTTTCATTACCGATTCTCTTATGAACTAATAATATTGTATAATGAAAATGGTTGTCTCGAATTGAATTAATAGGATATTATTGAAAAACCATAATACCAATTTTTTTAAAAAATACATTTGTTTTTTGGAAATATAGCTGAATTATTATATAAAATCTTAGTGAAAAAAGTTTTTCTTTATCAGTGGGTTTGATTAAAATGAACATGTTTTGCATTATAAATTAATACCATTTGTAAAAATGGATTAAAAAACATAAAAATGTTATATTAACATTTTAAATTTTGTTATAAATCATAACAAAACTATTTTCATGGCCATAATTAAATATTATTATAGAAATTGATAAACTATTGTCCTTGAATGTGAAAAATTAACACATCTCTAATGATGTGTTCTTTTATTTATAATAAAATATGGCGGAAGAAGATATGATAATTAAATATCCCATTAACATAACAAAAATGATGTTCAAATATGTGACTAGAGTTATCATACCATTTTTTTGAATGGAGGTGAAGAAAGAAACCAGAAAGAAATGAACTTTAAAAATTAAAAGAATTTGATAGAGGAATTTACCTATGGAGTTTTTCTTATTTGAGAACATATTAAGATGAGATGTTTTAGTATTTTGAAGAGACTATGGGCCTTTTGACATTGGGTATAATCTTGGGGAGTGATTTGGGTAGAATATTTGCAAGGCATAATATTTTAGAAGAGTGAATAGAATAGGTTGTGAGGGGTTGCTTTTATAGTTGAGTAGAGGAGGGTTTTCATATTTTTTAATCATTAGTTTATTATTTTCCCTAAAGAAATGAAATGGTGATGATTGAAATATTAATAATAGTCATAAATTCATGTGAATTTTAAATTTGAATTCCTACATTACTTGGGATGTTAGGAGTAGTGGATTTAAATTATAATTTATTTTTATGGTAAATGAATGTATTTTACTACTCACCATCAAATTTTTGTATGTCTGATAAATCCCAAAAACTCACCCGAATGATTTTCAATGTTCAGAATCCAAAAATAAATTCCATTTTTAAAAAATAATTTTCAATATAATATTAATTTAATATTTGATTAAAAACATAATTTACCTCAAAAATACAAATTTTAAAGCATTTATTTTTTTACACCCAAATATAGGTATATCATACTTTCACATGAATATTATTTATATTCCATCATAGATAAGGTTACTATTCATTATGGTATATCAATATTTATAAGGGTATGTCACTATTCACAAGGGATGGTCACTATTCGTCAAATATATTGTTTTTGTTATCAGACTTCAAATAACTCAATAGTCACAACCGTGTATGTTAGATATTCAAAATTCAATTCATATAAGTGAAAAAAATATTCTTAAGGTTCCCATATCATATATTAGTTTATTAGGATGTGAATTAATTTGATTATATGACACAACTATAAGAAGTAAATCTCACTTAAAAACTTTTAGTCTTTAAAATATTCAATTAAATTTTTCATATTTTGGATTTGGATTTAGAAAATTTATTCTAGTAATTGGAGTCACAATAATTTATATTACATAATAATGTAAAATTAATTATTTACCACATTGAATAATGAAATTTCTAAAAAATATTTACCATAATTATGTTAAAGAAGTTTTGTGTGGTTAATATAAGATGATAAGTACAAAAAATGACCCTAAACATGTATTATTTATTATGTTAGGTCATTAATCATCCATATATCTTATAAGATTATAAAATGATATATTATTTGACTTTTTATTGTGATAAATATTTTTTTAATTATTTTATTTTAAAAATTCTATATTTGTTCTCTCCCTCACTTTTAAATGGTCATCCCCTATCCCCTCATATTGAGACATCCAAAACACATTGAATAATCCAATAAAAATTAAATAAGTACCTAAATTCCCATATATAATCCTATAATCTTGGGTTTGATTATAATGACATACTATGAAGCATGTAGTTGTAATCCTGATGTGGTGGTTTCTAAAAATGTAATATTCTTAACCGAATGATTTATTTATTTCATCTTCACCATCCTGTAAATTATATTGCACCACAATGATATAATATATTAATTGAAATTCCTAAAATAAAATGTTTTCTGGTTATGCTAGTGAAATAAAAATATCCCCGCCCCCAACAACTGGAATATAAAACTCTTTACCATGAGTATATTGAACTATTGTATCTGGAATAATTGTAATTAATTTTACATTATAATCTGTCAAGGTTTTATGTAATGATGTATTATATATATATATATATATATTATTTTATATTATTTAAATATTAATAAATCTAGATTATTATTATATCATAAACTTTCTTACATTACAGTCCTTTAAAAAATGATAACACATTTCTGTGTATGGATGATTACCCACTCATGAAGGGATGTGATTTATTTTTACACACCATTATTGATGGTATTTTTATTTAACAATAATTATAATATATTTTTAATGATAAATATTAATTTAAATATTAAATAGTATTAACTTTAATTAAATCATGATCATGGGAAAATGGAATTCTACACAACCATACGTACGACCGACAATCTCTATTATTATAAAATAGTTGATCATTAATAAGAATAATTCATGGTTATATATAAAATATTTCTTTATGTATAAATATTATAATTATTATTATATTATTATTCTATATATTATGGAAGAATTAAAAATTTTAACATCATCAAACACACTGACATCATTTTGAAATAATGAACTAAACATCCTTAAAACACCTACCATGGACATAATTGAATAATAATTAAATAAACACACAAAATAAATACTGATAGTGGTTAATGTATAAGATATTATACCATTAAAAGGTATTTAATAAAATTATATTTGATATAGATTTATTATATATGATTAAAATGATGTACGTGAAACATTCTGGACCTAATGTAAGCGTTTCATCTCAAAACATCCTTCTTTGAGACATAAGTTATTTTAGGAATCTAGTTTTTATATGGTGTATATTCAATCACAATACTTGTTATGTATTTAATCCTTACTAATTAATTTTATTTTATTTATAATTCATTTATGTAATTCATAGTGGATATGATTCTGACATTACTAAAGTAGTGACAGTTCATGTTTGAATATCAATTTAATCAGGATTATTTTATCTATTCCATGTATTATTTTATCAAATTCATGAATTTAATTGATAATGATGAAACATATGGAATATTATGACATTAATTTTTAATTAGAATACTTTGTGAGACTTTGATTACAAAAAATTATTTATTTCCTTATTTAAATAATATTGCATGGGTGGTCATATGTTTCAAATATTGTTTTAATATGAATTATTTTATTTAATTAAATATTGGTGATGATTTTTCACATTGATTATCAATATCAAAATTAAGATATCATTTTTCACATTGATATTAAAATTAATGTTTTTATACGTGGTTTTCACCAAAATAATTTAAAAACCTATTTTGACTTTTTAATAGATCCTTGATGTGGAAAAAATTTATACATGAACCATAGAGGATAAAATTGGAGTTATATTGCAATATATAACGATCATATAATGTTTTATTGATATATTTCATAATGAATTATTCAAATTACATTTAGATATAAAACTATAATTCTATAATGATATTAATTTTATTACGGAACACTTATCTTTTCCACCATATTATATATATGTAATAATAATAAAAGAACAAAATAAAAAATATAATAGTTTGTCATCAAAATTTTTTTTCAAGGAATTATTTATATATTTCTATTATGTATTTTATAAAATGGTTAAATATTATTTAATGAAGAAACACAATGATGATAGATGGACCTAAAATATCAGTAATTGATTAAGTAAAAATTACCATGTTTGATGGATAAATTTAGTAGCTTCAAATGGATCAATATTTACTAAAAATTAAACATTTTTAATAGCATTCGAAACTAAATATAATGAATAAGGATACACAAAAAACAAAATTTTAAATACCGGTTATCCATAATGAAATTCCAGGTTATAACATTAGAATTAAAAAATTCTACCTCTATATATTTTTTTATAATGGATAGAAATTTCAATGAATATATAAAAACATTATGGTTTTTATATAAATTATATAGAAATATAATTAAATGGTTATGAGGAACCTCAAACATATATTGGACATTAAAAGATGTTTTTATAAAATATTTTTATAATGGAAAAATATATGTGGGAATTTTGGAATTAATTATTTTATGTTTATATCCATATATCAGTAAATGTAGAATTTTTATGAATCATTAAAATTCAATGGAAATTCTATAATTGGAGTATTGTGAATTTATATTTTTTATTATTATTTTTATTAAAAAATTGATGTAATGAAAAATATTTATTTTTTTTGTGGAAGGAAAAATTAATCAGCTGCAATGATGATTCAAATGACGTATTTGGGACAATCCATATATAACAAATATTATTTTTTGTATTTTTTATCTTGTCATATAAGAAAATTGAAATAATTTATAAAATTCATGTCACTGAGTTGTTTTAATAATAATTATATAGATGATATGTTGATATTGTCTTTGTAATGTGATAGTTGAATTAATTATATCATAGTATTTTTAATAATATAATTATTAAAAAACTAAACCAGAGATAATATATTTTCTGGAACAACTCATTGAATATTTTTTTCATATAACATTTTATCATGGAAAATGAACCGATATAATTGATTTATAGTGTTTTATGGGACATAGAGTCATGTCCACAATGTGAATGGATAATGATTTAGTACTAAAGGTTCTGGTGCATTCATTTCAATTAATTATCAATAAATATGAGTAATAAACCATTTAAAAGATGATTTCTTGTACTTATTTTCACTATAAGATAAATAGTCATAATATAATGAAAATAGTCTCTAAATAAAAATTATTTCTATAGAAAATAATATGTTAAAATCATTACAATTAAAAATGGAGTCCTAAGGATTATTAAGAGACAACATGAACCATTAATGAAATATTCAATGAATTTATTTTTCATTTATGAATTATGTATAATTTTATAACACTTCTCAGTATCCCCATGTAATATTGTAAAAAATGAGATCACCTCAGGTGAAACAACATGGAACATGAAAATGGATAACTATATAGTGAGATACCTGAAATTATAAATAGTACTATATTATAGCCAATATCTAAAATGGGTATTGAAACCTGTCTTAGTACCAGTATTTATGTTGGAAAACATCACAATAGGCATGATCTCTTGTAATCAAAAATAAACCATGATAAATAATGAAATATGGGTTATTATAGATAAACATTCCAATTCTTCTCATTTAATGGAAATACGATAATAATGTTGAGATAAAAAACAATAAAAGATACATAATACACAATTTACAATAATACATGTTATATCTCATATTATATCACACCTAAGAACCTATATTTAATTTTTCTATTTAGATTACATATGTAAACATCTTTATTTTAAGAAATATGTACATATCTGTAATATTACACCACACATATCCCCCTTCTAAATATATTATACGTTTTAATAATATTCACAACCCATTTAATTAGTGAATAAGAATACGGTGATCATAGACCATAAAAAATTGGTATAACATGTGAGATATCATTCATTGATCTTATGTGATAATTAGATGAACAAGATAGTATGATAATATAATCAAGGTAAATTAATATAATATAATGAAATCCTATATTTTTAAACATTAATAATAAAAAATAACATAATAAATATTTTGAGAAATCATGTTAATGATTTATTGGAATGTTAAAACATGAGGAATTTATCACATATAATCATCAGATAATATAGTAATGTGGCACAAAAATAGTCACAGTGAGTCATATATTTTTTTCAAAGATCACATCGAAGACCATAATCTAATTGTGGATGAAAATATAATATAATATTGTGGACTAGGATAACCTCCCATTTTAAATTTTAAAATTTTTAATGAGATAATCACATTAAAAATAATATCCATGTTCTATAGTGTTTTGATACCACCGATCACTTATTGAAAACTCATAAATAAGTGTTTCATATTATTACATTAATTTATCTATCATAATAATGTAAAACATAGAGAATGAAATCACTTTCATGAACATTTTTCCTAATAACAATATATATTAATAAATTTCGATGAATATACTACTAAATCATATAAAGCTAATCATTAGTTCATTTAAATTAATAAAAAATGATATTGATCAAATATCACTATCGGATCAATATATATATATAACGACATAAAATAAATTTTAATTTTAATTTTAATTATTTTTAAAATAAACTCATAGATTCTGAGAATTTATTAATATGTTAATGTGTATTAAATATGTTAATACATCATTTAAATGATTAAATGTTAAATAAAAACATTTTAAATAATACTGAAAAATGATGTTAAAGAACGTAGCCTGGTTTAAAAAAATGAAAGTTTAAAATAAATTATTAGTACTTCCATAAATAAATAATAGTCAACAAAAAATTAATTTAATAATTTATTAATGTATTATTATATAAATGAGAAAAAAATATTATGAAAAAAATTTATCTGGAAGGAAAATATTCCAATCTAAAAGAAGGGATATAAATATTCAAAAAAATTTAATTTTAAGTGAATATAAAATCAACTAGAGAGGAAATTGAGAGTAGATTTGAAAACTGAAATGATAAAAATATGAGAATAAAATATATTTTAGTATGATTTTCTTCCATAATTTCAATTTTATATATACAGATTATCTTTTTTAAAGTTATATTGGGTAAAAATAATTGCATCATTGGAGAAGAATAAAGAAATGATGGACATAACATTATATGAGTTTTTAAATATAATTTATTACTTGAATATAATTATAAATTCATCCATTGGATAGTAATTACACCATGTAATAGAAAATATGTGGAGAATATTAAATATTTTTCAACGAATGTAAATTGAATTGAGAAACAGTTTTAAACACTACTTAATTTATGGAAAAAATTAATATACAATATAGTGAGGATAAAAATATTAATTAGTAATTTGAGAAAAATGTACATAAATATTACATTGTATTATATTTCATTATATTTATTTATATCATATATAATTATTCATTATAGTTCATTTTTAATTGTCAAATGACTTTAGATTTTTTTGACTTTTATAGGTTTTAGTAAGGAGTTGTTGTTTTTCTTATTTATAATATTTTCATTATTCCATGATTATTCAAAATAAAATAATATTTTTATAAAAATAATGACTTTTAAAACAAAATTTCATTTTATATTTATTTGCCTATATTTTTCAAGAATTAAAATGAAAATATGAATGATTCTGATGTTTTTCTAATAAAAATGACTTCTGTAACGCCCCGACCCTAGTAACCCAGAGCTGGTACATTATTTTAATACATTGGAATGTTTACAAAGAATCTTGTCCCAATGGTTTGATCAATTTAGCAATTATGGAAAATAGATTACATACATTATCTTTACATTTAAATTTCAAACATAAAACACAGCATAGATAGTTATTTGATAACAACATTATCCCATTTAGCGTAACCCTGCATATGAATCATAATACACTTCTTGGAATCCTGGTAAAGTACAACATAAGAAAGGGGTGAGCTCAGATTCCCAATAAGTGTAAATTACATAGCGGGAGCTATAAACTTTTAAAGAAAGATATTTGATAAAGACAACATGAATTTTAAACATGAACATGAACATAATATGGAAAATATAAATCAAAAATTACCATATAAACATGAACATGGATATTATACTAGTATAATATTCACATGTAATAACTAATTTCATAATGAGAGAATGCCTAACTTCGGACATCATTACCACATAGTCAAGGCATCGTGCCAAGACTACAAAAACAATTTTGTCAAGGCCTTGTGCTAAGATTCTTGTTTGTCTCATGAGACCTACCGATGCATCAAGGAGATATATTGGGCTCCACTTATAGCTTACTATGTCCACCACATTCCTCATAT
The DNA here is from genome assembly GCA_963277665.1 of Viscum album. Classification (NCBI taxonomy): domain Eukaryota; kingdom Viridiplantae; phylum Streptophyta; class Magnoliopsida; order Santalales; family Viscaceae; genus Viscum; species Viscum album. The sequence continues at coordinate 1,957,702,986 of OY728133.1, forward strand.
GAAAATTTTAAAACATAACATAAACATTCATATTAAAACGAGCTTACGAAATGTCAATACATTAACCATAAACCATGAATGGTATAAAAATATCACATTTACATTCAATATTATCACATCTTATTTAATATAATAATGAAGATTATATTTATAATAAATCATCCTAAATAATGAATAATACCCAAAAAGGGTTTTGTCATAGTTGAAAATATTTATTAAAAACAATTGAGAAAAATATCATTTTTTGTGAAATCGTTTAAATGTAATGCATTATAAAGGAAGAAATTTAATAAATATTTTTGAATCAAAGTGTCCCATACCACTTTTAATCTTTTGAAATATTTATTATTTCAAAACCTTCATGTCCATATAAATAAATACTCAAAACTATTTTGTACACATGATATTTAATTAAAATATTTAAGAAGATAAATCTTTAAAGCATTTAAAATTTTGACATTGATAAAGAGTACCTTTCACAAATCCTTAAAATATTCATTTAGAAATAAATTTTATGAAAAATGGACATGGATGATAAAAATATCCCCGTAAATACTTAGACATATACAATCTTATATAATAATGAGATTGATGAATTAACCCTTACCTTGCACTTTTCTTTAGTCGAGGGTACATTTAAACTCCTGTATGAAGATCTTAGTATGATATTAAATTATACCAAAACCATATTAGTATTTATGATATCATATTTTATTCAATTATAACTTTATACTACCCATTTTAATATAATTTCCTTCATAAATTAAGATTTCGGGTAATAATCACTTTCATTATCATATGTGTTTTAACTTGTTACTCTTGATTTTATCACATAGATCATGATTTAAATACATCCAAAATATAAAACATGATTTATATATCATATATATTTAGAATATAAATATGTATAATAGACATATATATGATATGGAAAACACCATTTATGGAGATGGTAGTCTGTACGTACGCATAAACGGTGATTCCGTTTTCATATTGTATTGAACGGAACTATGTGAATAAGATATATGTAAGTACATATATATATATATACAAACACACACAAACACACACACAAATATATATATATATATATATATATATATCCATCGGCATTATTTTGTCATATATTACATACATATTATTAATATATATTTTTATAATCTTTGATGAATGTTGAACGTTGAAATAAATCTCATCACGTCATGGAGACTGTAATCCGTACGTACGCACGAGCAACAATTTAATTTCCATAAATGTGTGGAATTGGATGGTATATTAATTTTACAGAGACATAATAAAGTTATTTTCATTATTTATATATATTACTCATCATTCTATCCATCCAAATAACATAGTGTTGAATAAAAAATTACACCATAGTGGGGAGACAGTAAGTCGTACGTACGAACACATTGTGACATTATCATTCATAATATAGATAGAATAATGAATACTAATGTACCATATTTATAACAACATAAAAATATACATAAGGTACTAGAGTGATTATTTTGGTATGTTAATAACAGTGAATGAGTCAGTGGAAGAATAAAAGAACTTGAAAGATGTGATGAAATATTTACCTGTTCTTCAGGTTCTTCATTTGGACATGATCAAAATTTACCCTTAAGTTGCATTTATGACCAATGTAAGGCCACTATGATGAAGTTAGGATATTTCAGAGGTTATTTTTGTAGGGTTGGCCGAGAAAAATGTCTTTCTATGAGTGAATTTGAGAGAAGGGGGAGTGCCCTTTTATAAGAGGTGTGAGGGGAACCTTAGGAAAAACAAAACATAGTATTTTATAATAAATTAATTTTCGGTTTCTAATGGATAAAAATTATTTTATTAAAATATAAGATGGTTATGGGTCCCCAAACACTAAACCAATTTGTTTTAGATATGATTAGGTCACCATATTTACCTTTTCTTTTAGATTTTACTCTTAGTTAAATAGTTTGACATTCACCATGTCTTTTTTGTATTTTTATATTCATTAGTTAATATACATACCATATACATCCAAGGGAACCCCAAGTGGTTAATTAATGATAAAACTATCATTTTATAAGTCATCAATCCAAAACATATATTTTTATGAATATAATATATTTTAATAATATAATATTTCTATTAAAAACTCTTTTAAGTCAATTTTGACACTGTTTGGTATTTTGTTTTTTCTAAATTCATAACAAAATTATTACTTCGAGAAAAATTAATCTATCCAAATTTAACATGCCATATTAACCTAGAAAATTAGTCGAATTCATAAAACGTATCAAATTACATTTATTTGGATATTTACAATATCAATTATTTTAATCTTTCATTAATACTGTAATTACTACATCATCATTGTGTCATAAATTAATTTAATTATTTAATGTATAAAAATTATAAATAAAAAACCGTTACATATGAAACTTGTTTAGCATTCTATGGAATTTTTATAGTTGAATTTATTTTATGTATGACACTATATTAATAATGTTTTAGTTATTAAACTTTCAATTTTACACTTTTAACTCTTCTTTGATTTATATAATAATATATGTCCAAATCTAATCCATGTGGATCAAAGAGGTTAATATATTATTAATATTTCTGTTTTTGGTCTAATTACACTTATCTAATAGAATTAGGACATGTGTTTGGGTAATAATAATATCATTTTCCCCTTAATTACCCTATTTACGTTTAACCGTGGTAAAAAGAAGTAAAAAATTACCATTAATAAAAAATTATATTCATCTTATTGAACCACATTTAACTTATTGATATCAATTTCATCTCTAAAATTTTTAAATTTCACCTAACAGAAGCGGTAAAATTAAGTTTTCTGAAAATTTGCCAACGCTCCTAGGAGGTGGGTAAAAGACGGTAAAAGTTCAATTAAATTTTTATAGATCTAAACATACAATAAAATGACTCCACTGAATTATATTGAACATATATAGGTATTATGTATCTATTTTTACCTAAAATACATTTAAATAAAATAAAAAATTATTTAAAAAATGTCGGTTTTAAACAACAACTTAGTGTTCTTTACTATTCATAAAAAATTGAATGTTTTCGAAAAAAAAACACAATACTATCTCTAATCTAATTTAGATATTCCCGATTCAAAAATAAAGTCTCTTTTACCAAATTAAATATGTAGAAGTTTAATTTATTAATTTAAAATTAATTCCCATCGTGAGTTCCAAAATGCGTATTTTTTAGAAATAATAACTATCAAAAGATTGGCAATTTATTTTTTCCAATTTCAATGTTAAATTTATTATTATGACCAGAATTGGAATAAATTGTTAAAATATTATCAATTTATACTTCCAAACCATTAAAATGTATAATTTAACAATATAAATTATTTTGGTTAAAAATGATTTTTTCAATTAAAATATAGTATTTATCACTATTCAACAAAATATGAATGATATCTGAAAAACACCAAAAATTTATTGAAATAGAATTCTTATGTCCATATTATAAATAAAAATATTATTTTATCTACTTTATTATATAAATGTTCCAAATATTGGATTTATAAACGGTTCACTATTAAAAGGTGGTAAAAGTGCATTTTTTTAAAAAATAATTATTTTATCTGAAAAAATGAATTTATTATTAAATTAAGTCTATGAAACTAATAATATGGATAATAAAATTATAAGGATTATAAAGAGTTCAAATTTTAGTTAATATTATTCATAATCACTTTTGAACGGGTAGTTTGGTTAGTCGTGGTGCGCTTGAACTCGGTGATGCAGGTTGTGCAAGTTATTGAATTTCTTTGAAAAAATAACATACTATAAAATATTGAGGTTTTAAAACATACATTATATTGAACAATAATTTTTCTATATCCCTTAATATAAGAATATAATAATATAAATTAATAAGAAATATAATATGTTTAATAATTTCTTTAATCAGCCATAATTAAAATTATTATTTTATTATATCATAATTCATGTAGGTGGTTGAACCGACCAAAACTAGGACATTTTATACTGATGAATATGGTTGAGTGCAAGGATACTATAATAATGTCATTACAAAAAATAAATGTTTTGTTAATAGAAAATAATATGAGCGGTTAATGAATGTTATAAGTGTGAATTTTCAAATGTAATAGAATAACATACATCATTACATGATACATACATTGATGAATTCACTCCCTCTCATAATGGGTTCCATTACAAAAATTATTTTTTACTCTAGGAAACCAAAAGAAACCAAAATATAATGGGAATTGTATTGGAGGAAATATGGTTAGTGTTAATGGTAAAACAAATGTGAAATTGTTGTTTGATGTTTCCAGAGGGAGTATCCATTTAGAATTAACTTTGAGGGAAATATCATTGAAATTTGAGTTATCTAATGTTTAACGATAGAATCACATGTGATTTAGGTGATTTGGTGGAATAAGTATTAGTTTCAAATTAATGAATAACTCACATGCCTATTATTTGTATTATCTAATATGTGTGTTTATAGTTAATTATAAAAAAATTATTTTCATTTAGATTAAACCCCTTTGAAATGATTTTATTTTATTTTATTACCTTTCATTGCAATTTAATTATAATTAATATAATATAAAAACCATTACATCAATTCAAATGTGTCTATTCATGAATTTTTTTCCATTCATTATTATTTAAAATAAAATCAAAATTCTGATAAAATTAAAATAAAAAATCTTAAATGAAAATTTTTTTCTATTTAAAAATAACTTTTTAAAATTTTAGTGTCCTTATTCTTATTAAAAATCAGTTGCTAATAATTCCATGATGAATAATAATATTATTATACTAATATAAAAATTATGTTTAATTAAATTATTCTGTAAATTATTATATATTTAACTTAATCATATATTTTATAAAAGATTACTAATTATATATATATGTTATTTTTTAAGGAACTATGCATAAATATTCTTATTTTTTAAAAATTAATAATAAATCTATAATTGAATATTTTTTTATAATGTTATATAGGAAATTAATTAATTTAATTATCATATTCTGAATATGATCAATGTAACTATTAATTAAAAAAATATAATAATGTTGGAAGATACATTTTCATGAATAAAAATGATTCATTACCAAATTGATTATTATATTTAACTTATACATCAACCTTTATATATTTAATTGGTGTTAACTACTGACTATAAAAAAATATTTTAAAAAAAATTATTCATTTTTTAAAAAAATATAATGTTATCATTAATTATATTTTAAAATACCAACAATTAATTTTCATTCCAAACAATCATATATATTTCCAACTATCATATAATGGTCATAATAACAATTTTTGGACATATATAATCAAAAATATTTTTACTAAAATACATTCATCATTTTCATTCATTTTTTGTAAAAAAATATTTTTATATTTTTATATGTTTTTTCTTCTATCCATAGTTGTAATTACTTGTATTATTATCAAGGAAACACATGGAAAATGATCATTCATAGAATTTTTATTTACTTTTGGTTCATCTCTTTGTAATTCTCATAATTTGGATTCATAATTATTTCTATTAAATTTTTTCTGATTATAATGTATTATAATATTTTATATTATTAAAACATGCCATTAATTATTTTTTGTTTGAGTTTTATATAATATAGTATATTCAACATATTGATATGATAAAAATGTTTGATTTTGTAATCATTCCATGGAGTTTATTGGAATATTTATATTAATTATGTTTTGATTCATTATGTTGTAAAATCATTAATAATAATTAAAATATATCCATGATTTCAATTAATATATTATTTATTAATTTGATACATTTAATCGCCATTGTAAAGATTAATATATCCTATTATTTTAATTTAATGTTTTAGTATAATTAATTATTATAAAATAAATGACATGGTAATATAATTACCACATGAGTTCCAAGAATGTTAAGACCGATATCTACCTTTGTTTTAATATGTGAAAAACAATTATATTCCCTCCAATAAATAAATACTAGTATATGAAAAATTTGTGAATAACATTAGATACACTAACATGGTGGTCTCAATAATTTAAAGGGGATAACTCCCATCTATGAGATTTTAAATTTATTATGGTGAAATATTTTTTATCAAAATGATGATAAATATATAAACTTTTAGGAAGACATATATTTTTGAAAATGAATAATGGTATTTGAAAATAATGATAAATACCCTGTGCTATTAACGTTATTTACATATAAGGGAGTTATTTATTTACAATTCTTAAAATTTTAATCATATGTTACATTTTTTATTTTGAGTTAATTTTGTGAATGGGAGTTTCTTAATATGTCTTTTTTATTCCAACTTACCACTACAAAGTGCATGATGAATTCCATGTTTCATTACTAAGGTAGTATATTATATAATTAACATGTTTACATTGTAGTGTGTTTTGATATATTGATCCCTGAATTTCATATGATGCATAAATTGTTCATAACATAGATTCTGGAGATATTTTCTATGAATCAATATATATCAATTAGTAAAGGTACTCATGAGGAATTACGAAATATGGGAATTAGTGTTGGATGAAATTGATTCAATTATAATTATTTATGTTTTTTTCATCGATTTATGAGTAAAAAAAAATTATGGATTAAATTATATATACTGAAGGAAAAATAGACTATAATATTATATATAATTTTATTAATACTTCTTGTCCAAAAAAATTATTAAAAAATAAAAACATTCATTTTATTTATGGAAATATTATAAATAATATTTATTTTCATTAATATTTTTTTTTAAAATTAAATAATTAATAGAAAAAATATAATGAAACCACTCGTGCATGAATATTTTATTAGTTATATTAAATAAAAAATATAATAAATATATAATTCACTTGTATTTGGGTTGAAAACATGTGATGGAATATATTATTTTATAAAAATAGAGAATATGAAATTTGGATGTAGATATTTTAATTTTGGGATGATAATTGATGGTCGCTAAATAATGTCATTGGGAGGATATTTTCAAACTCTAAGGATTATTAATACATAAAATATTATTTATCCTGAATAAACCAACCTCCCAAACTACAAAATTAAATCAATACAATTAAAAATAATTAATTTTATAAATTTTGATTTAAAATATCGATATGTATAAAATAAAATATAACTTCATTATTTATTATAAAAATAAATACCTTGATTTATAAAAATACTAAATCTATATAAACATGATATTTATGTTGAAATTAAATTTCTCACATTTATTGATGTTTTATAAAGAATTAATATTATTAAATAATATGAAAAAATAAGGTCTGAATGATGATTTTTTTCATAAGTAGTAAAAATAATAGGGTGTATAGTGAAATAGGATATGTATAATATGTGACATTTTGTGTTATTTTTCTCACATAAATCATTGAAAATTATTCCAAAATGACTTATGTCTATCCCCATAAATAATAATACTATTTACTATCATAATAACCACTAAAATACTTTTTTAGTGAAATAATTGTTTGAATTTTTTATCAATTATTATTCAATATTTAATATAAAAAATCACCCAACTCATTAACTTATAAAACCGACCATATCATTTTATCCTAACACTAAAACCATTTATAATGGTTATACATTCATATTCTATTTACATACACAATTCATCATGATTTTAGACAATCATTTTTTATCAATCCAGTTATAGAGAGGCACTAAATAAGGAATGTGATCATCTCTTGTCACATTACCTCCCCTATTTAAGAATCTTTTGTAATTACATATTCATATCCTATATTCAATTGAATTATTTTTAAATATATACAATAATAAGTTCCATTTTATTTATTATGCATCTAATTATCACAGTACATTTTATTTTACCACATTCATATCTCCATAAGTATAATAGAATCATCCTAATTAATTAATTTTTGTCTCTTTCAGTTATCATTATTTAAATAAAAATTTCTATAATACATATATATATATATATAGTTATAACTAAAACATGGTGTGGTTTAAAGGTTATTTTGAAATTTATGAACCTCATAGATGAATTTATTTGATAAATGGGGTAGTATAGAATGTTTAATAGAGATTTGTTAGATATATTAGTAATATTTACATTGTGAATTAGAAAAACATTTTATACAAAATTTTATATGATATCATGTTGTTTAGATAACATATATACTGGAGTCATGTGGGGACTTTTTTCATTATAAATTTCATTCATTCTTTTTTTAGTCTTCTAATGATATAATTATTGTGAAAATTATCATGAATTAAATAGAGGATCATTGGTTAAATGATATATAGAATGGAATGAATAATTTTTTAGAGTACCCTTCTATGCCATGGTGACATAATGAAAATATATAATTATAAATATTCAAAATATATTTTTGGTAAACTTAATTAAAATCCCTTCACTATAATATAACATGTTCATATTATTTTGTTTAATTAGTTATATATTTAATGAAATATGAGAAGTCCTAATTTTGTTTTTTTGATAATTTTACCATATTTTTTATGTAATATATTATTTACATTGTTTGTGAATGGTGATTAGAAAAAAATTCAATTTATTATAACATTTGATTTTTTATAATTAGATATGGAAAAAATTGAAAATGGTTTCGAGTAAACTAAATGAGTAATCTTACATTGGATTTTTTCTATAATGTCTACCAAACAGTTTTTTCAGAGTCCGGATATATAATTGGATCTAACCATGTGATGGGAACAACTCGAGTCCAGTTGGTGGTACATGGTTATGGAATAATTTACAAAATAAATTTGATAAACAATATGAGATTTCATTATTTAAAATGTTGTTAATTTAACAGTTTATAATTTTATGATTTTAACAACATTGCAATCTTTATTTCCCCATACTTGATTCCATTAAACACCTGGAATCTCCACCCTCTAATTGTTACCTTTCATTTTTCATTCCTTGAAAATATTATTACATCCAAATGGTTGGTTTATCAAGGTTATTCCCTTCAGTTAATTTGATTTTTTCTTTTTTCTCGCATTTCATTTCATTTCATGCCCAAATACTTGTATGGTGACCTTGGCCTATTAGATGATAAAATATAGTTGTTAATCTTAAATTATGGTGATTAAAATTTTGTTATAATTAATTTTTTTATCTTTTTATATTGGATTAAATTTCATGGAAAATGAATTAATTTATTTTTCTTTATATATATATATATATATATATTATCATTTTATTCGATGATGGTTATTAGTAAATCTAAGTAGTAAAAATAATAGGAATTACATATACAGTATATATTGATTCCATTCAAATGAAAAAATTATTCTCTTCCACTATCTTCATATCGAAAAAAGTTGATTTTCTATATACTAACATTTATATTATATTTTCATGCCCACAGTGTCCAGTATGTGTTTATTTTATAGAAATCCAATGTTTCTCAAGACCAAATACGGTTATATATTAGTATTTAATTATTTATATTGTTGAATTAATCAAAATTAAATTATTCATTATAATTTCATTTTAATTTTTATAGTTTTGATATCAATAAATGTCTATTATTTCATATGTTACACTTGATTTTCTCTTGTAATCTATTTAATAATTAGATTTCAACATGGTTTAAAAATGATTTGTTCAATATATTTTATTCTATTTTAAGATATTTATATTTCATAGTTATAAATATATATTACATTCAAAAATGTATACACATGAAGTGGGAGACGTGATTTATTTTATGAAATGTGATCATTTATATTTATGTTTTGAGAAATTGAAAATTTTATCATGGTTTGAGGATATGTATATTATGTAATTACTCATAAAATGGAGATACATTTGGGAATAGTGATCAGTGTTAAGGAAATGTTACTATAGATGGTTAATTTTCTATATATCACTATATTATATACTTACTAATTTCTCACAACTGTATATATTAGAGGAATCGTTTGGTATGTAGTTTGGAAATCAACACATTTATATTGAACTAATTAATGGGGTAATGTCTTTCTATCATGATCTGTGTGGTTATACATTGATTTTAGGCTTTTGAATTTCATCAAGATTCAATTATTTTTATTACATATTAATACTATTTTATATTATATCTTAGGATCTTATGTCCTCCAATGATAATATTAATTTAATAATAATTTGATAAATTACTCCCAATACTCACATTTCACTCATACTAATATTATTATGTTATTTTTTATTTATCTTTTCATTTAATTGATTTAAATTATTCGATGAGTATTTTCATAATGTTTAATTATTCCCTTTATTTTCTTTATAAAAAAAATTATTCTTCTAAAAATGTAGTCTCTATTTCGTCACTAAATATAACTTTTCCTCAGTTTCCAAATATTAATGAATGTTTCTCCCTTAAATGTATTGGATAATCCACCAAATTTTACTACTATTAAGCATGAAAACTATATTAATGTAGGGATATCTTACTATTTTCATAATCATGTGTATATCAAAATAAATGGTTTAAAAAATTTCATTCATCTAATATATTTGTTCATAAATATGTAATAAGAATGTTTTATTTTAGAATGTCTCGCCTTTTTATCTTTTATATAATGGTTTCATATGATTTATATATTTTATAAGTATTAAAAATAATAAAATTACATTCCTAGTTTTATTTTAGAAATTTATTACAATGATTTAAACTAAAATGTTATTTAAACATCATTTAGAGGATAACTAAACGATATTATTTTCATACACCATATATATTACATGTTCAATATAGGTTCAAATTTTATGTGGTGAATTATATATGGATTATAGTTTAGATATGTTATATTATTTGAAAAATTATATTTAATATAATATAGGGAGTTGAGTGTTTTAGAATTCCCTATGGTTATATTTTATTATAATTATTATATAACACGATAAATTTTTATTATTAATGTTTCATCAAAATGTCTTTTGGATATTTTCAATGTATTTCTTGTTTTTAAATATGGGTTAAGGAGTCATAGTATATCAGAAATTAATGATTAATATGTTTGTTGATGTAGTTACCTAGAATCACTTTTCATAGAAAACATGACATACCAAGGGAAATCGAAAATGGTGTGTCTCGAACCAGGCCCTTTTTAAAAATTATATGAATCATTTTTACTATTTTTGTTATCATATATATTTATTATTTATGATTTATTTTGAGAATATAAATATATTTTTAAAACATTGATGAATTCTATGGTAGAGAATTATAACGAATACTCTTGAGAACTACATAAAAAATGTATCAAATTCTTGAAAACATTCAGTCTATATTTTAATACTTGTGAATTTAATTCAAGACCATTCGGTCAAACCATGGATTGTTGAAACATATTCTAAATCGTACATGTTTATCCTTTATTATTCTTAATTTATTTAATTACATTAAATCCATAATCACGTATTAGCTTAGATAATTCTTATATATCATTAATATTTTTAAGGAATATTTGATTATTGGTTTTATATTAAAATTCATATTTTATATCTTTTAGAAATATTTCAAACACACAGTATTTAAATTACATCATATGGTTTTTATTTCCATTGATTTTTTTATATGACCATGAAATTTCGTTAGAGGATAATTATATAAAATGATTTATCAATTTAATTATTGGGATTAATAAAAAATCATTGATCTTTATTATTGGTTAATATTAGTAAATGTTCTCAAAATATAATTATTAATGATTTTATATATTATGAGGTGTTATAATCCAATTATTATTATAATTTTCTAATTTAATTTTTATAGAAATACTTAAAAAAAGTATCAAATTTTTTTATCAAGGTGTTTAAATTTATGCTCAAATGGTATTTATTCTAAACATATAAGCATAATTTATGGATATTAATTTAATTATTATCTCTAATTGTTTAGAGAATGCTTCCACGTAGTTTTTATCTAACATTAAGATTTATTTTTGGAGGAATAACAATACGTACACCAAGTAGTTTATTGAATTTTATTTGAATTGATTGTTTTGTAAGATTCAATTGTTGGGCATTGTATAATTTTTCAAACTCAGGTCATACTAGAGAATGGGTTCATGGGATTTAGAATGATATTACTCTAATTTTATAGGAGGAATAAATATCCCATTATTTTATTGAACGTTACTTCAATATCCTAGATCTAATTGTAACTATATTTCATTTGAAATATATAAAATCAAATTCTTATTATATAGTTGATTAAATTAATATACAATATGAATTAGACACATAAATTCATCATATTTGTCATTATAAATTAAATAAATAAATATATTATGTATTTATTATACATATAACCCATTAAATGATTCATTCTTCACATCCTATGTAATGGATGATAAATAATCAATTAGAAGCTTGGATAAAATATAGTGTAATATATCATTAGTTAATTAAGGTTAATCCAAATGAAAATCTATGTAACAAAAAAATATATCATATAATAACTAAAATTTGGATCAATTATATCCAATAATAATATCAATGGAATAATACCATGGATTATAATAAATGAATTCTCGATGAAATAAACTACTAAAGATGGCAAATATGAAATCATAAATCATCATATCATTAAAATCCACAACTTGTGACTAGATAGTCTAATCATTGGAATTGTATACCACGAACCAAATTAATAAATCAATCCATTTTTTCACATAAGACCCATTAATGAATCTGATGGATATATAATTTATGGACCACCACATAATTTCATCCCCAATAAATTAGTCATATATAAAGTTATCGATTGTATTTATAAGAAATATTCAATATTACGAGTTTTATTTAACTGGTATGCTATATGGAATATCTTGTTTTCTTTATTCAACCAAAAACACTTCATAATAAAAACAATATATTTAAATGGTATATGTTTTAGGAAGTAATATAATCCATGAAATAAAGAGTATTTATATTAATTGAACAGTAATTTTTAATGAAATACAAACTTAATAATGTTAATGATTCAAGATATCATTAGGAAGAAAACTTTAATTATAGATAAAATATGACATTCAATTAATCATAAATATATGTTTTAGATTAAAATTTAATAATTCGGAAAATGAAAGTGAATAAGGAAATTAATTTTACATTATATATAATTATTCATATAACTAATGATATATTATAGAATAAGATGATTTATATAAAATGGATATGTAAATATAGTGTATATTAATGATATATATGTTAATAACATTCCTTTTGATTTTTTTAGAATTTATTTTTAATGATAACCATATTAGAAAACAGTATAAAGTGTCATTAAATCCCTTATTATAGGTCAAGGATATAATAAATTGACCATAATAAATATTCATATAAGAACATAATTTTTAATATAATTTTAAAACATATTTAAATGGAAGTAAAATATTTCTATCCAAAAATTGAAAAGAGAATATAAATTCATTCAATATTTTGATCAGTGATTCAGGAACCAAATATAAAAAAATTATAAAAAAATTGGGAAATATATACTTTACTATAGGATAATAATATATATTAATTTAATTAATTTTAGATTATATAATTCCATCAATGAATGTATTGGAAATAAAAAAATGAGACTGTTCAAATAAATCCTTCCATTATAATGTACTATTAATTGAATCCCTGGGAATGAATAAAAATGAATTGAAGTAGTAATGATCCTGAATATATATATATATATATATATATATTCAATTCATAAATTGGAAATTTTATAAACTATATATGATTAAATAGGTTTACAATACCAAAGATGTCTTAATGAAGTGGGCATTGTTATAAAATCATCAATAACAATCATAATGCCTAGGTGATAATTTTCCATTGAAGATATTTTATAAAATCTAAATCCAAATAAATATATAATAAATAAAACATAAATATTCATATATTATAATACAAAAATTCTTAGTATATAAATTAAAATTAAAAAATAATATAACTGAGTGAAATGAAATTGATTTACGATATCCCTTACCAAAAGATTGACATTAAACAAATGTGATTTTAAAATACCATATTTTAAAATAAAATTTATTATATTAAAATACCATAACCATATAATAGTCAATAATATAATATATGATCCATTTGTATGTTCCGATCACATTTTTATTAACAGCCTTTTATTAGATTCATTTTTCTGTTGTAAACTTCATCAATTTCTTGGAGAATTTAGATTTGTTGTTGTGGTCATTGTATATTTATTTTAGTTTAATAATATTAATAAATTTAATAATTATATATATATATTATTTATTCATTATAAATATATTTATACTTATAGATAAATATTGATGATAGAAATGTTATTTTCACTATTGATTGATAACGTATATCGTACATTGGAATGAATGTTGTATTAAAATTTAAATGAGTTGTCAAAAGTAATTATACATAATAATTCAAAAAAATAATAATTAATATATTATATATATTAATTAAATATATTTTTATTACAATCAATTAAAATTTTTAATAAAAACTTTATGGAATCACTTTTTAGAGGTGATAGTCCACATGTATACACATGGGATATTATCATTTTCGGATAAATTATGTGTCTTGAAGGTAGATTTGATATTATAATCATATAATAATTTTCCATATATATATATATGTTAATTACTTCCATGTTTCTTATAATATATTTAAAATATTTATTTATAATTAATTACACCACTATGTAGAGATGGTAAGTCATATATACGTATGAGTAATGTTTTCACTTTTTATGGGATAGAAATGAGATGAAAAATGTTTTTACGATTTTCATAATATTATATAATTTTATTAATATTTTTGTGTTAATTATTTTAGGATAGTGTCAATATCATTAGAATAAGTATAAGAAGATATAAATTTAGAAAATTTAGTAAAGATGTTTAAATATTCTTTGGTATATAACCCTAAGATCTCGTATTAACGATCGTAAGAATGGATTTTTAAGAAGACCAACATATAAAAAATGTTTCTAAAACTATAGGGAATGGAATTTCAATGTTTATGGGAGTTATATATTTCTTATTGTTTTGTAAATAAATGACAGATGGGGTGTTCTTGTTTTGTTGAGGGGAATGACACGATTGTAATTTTTTAAAATATTAATATATAATAATGTCACATTCTTGGAAATTTGGTTAAAAAATACCATTAATTATTTTTGAGGAAAATATATTCTTATAAAATCATCCATTTATATTTTTATACAGATATCTATTAGTTTAAACATTTACTTTTTTTTATAAAATAATTCCATAGCCATTCAAAACATTAGACATTTCTACAAGTATTTTAACATTGAAGGGTAAAAGTAATAGTTAGGTAGTAAATATTAAGTAACAAATATTCATCCAAATACATTTTTCCAAACTTTATTCCATTTTATAGTGTTGATATTTTAACGATATTTTAATTATTCGCTAAGATATTATTTTAAAAAATAGTAATTTCATTTTTTACTCATTTCATATTATATGAATTTATAAAAAGAAATAAATATAGGGAATTATAATATTATCCATTAATATATATTTTTTAGGTTATATTTAACAATAAAATTCAAGTGGAAATATATATCACCCAAAAAATATTTCAATTATTATTTTACAAATCATTTACTGGTTTTTTCTACTTATTTTAGAAGAAGTAAGTGATTATTTGGAAATAATTTAATGAAATTATATCATCACTAAAAATTCGACATAAATTACAATGTTTTAAAAATAATAATTTAAATTTATGATGAAGAAATAAATCCAAGATAAAATAATTTTCATCCTTTTCAAAAAAAATTAATTATATTAAATTCAATAGAGTGACATTCTGAAATTTTCATTTCATATTATAATGTAAAGTGATCAAATAAAAATGGAATAAAAATGGAATATATTCAATTTTTTATTGAATATTATATAATTTTATTTATAAAATAAAATAAATTAACACACACCAAAATAATTTAATGAATTTTTATGTTTATTTTAAACATAATTACAGGATTTACCCCTAAAAAATTAGAAATATGTTTCCAATGATAGTATTTATAATGTATAAAAATAAAATTGAACAATTTATTAAATTTTAAACTCCATATATATAATATTTAATACACATTATAAAATTAAATTTCTTTTATTATAAGGCCCCGGCCTTAAACCATACATAATCTTGTATTATTACAAGATTACACATTGAGGATCTTTTCAGGTTTAGAGTTTTAGAGAATTATAGAATAAAACTTGAATTACATTCCAAATTTAAACAAAGTGGTTATATAAAATATAGTATTAATTTTTCCCATCAACGGAAACATATTTAAAATAAAAAATGTATTCCCTCTTAACACTTATTTAACACTATCATCATATCATGTACCATTCCCTTGACCTGTGAAAAACATTTCAAAAACAATGGATGAGCATAAAAAGCTCAGTAAGGGATATAAAAGTTCAAAATGAAAACATTAGTCAATTTATGAAATCATACTTTACTCATAAAACATAATCACCTTAACATACTGTCACGACCCGTCCTCGGGGCCCGTGCCGTGACTACCCCAAGCCCGCCTTCCATAGGCCAGGGGCTGGCGACTAGCACCAAAGGCGTAAATCCCGATAACAGGGAAGGCATTGCCTTTATAAGTAACAACCACCACAGAGTCAGCAAGCGGAAAGTAACTACAAGTGCAGAAAAGTAAAGGGGGCCGGAAATACAAGCCCAACTGTAAAGTACAACTCGAAAGGGAAAAACAGCAGCTGGAAGAACGAAGCGGCTCCTGGGTCGTCCGCCTCGATTCCTACCTGAAGGGTAGGTACAGATGGCTCAGCTCCTGGATCGTCCACCACGGATCCTACCTGAAGGGTAGGTACAGATAGCTCCTCTACTCCACAGGTCCTGTCGTCTACTCCGGGTACGTCCGCCCAGTGGTCCACCTCCGGGTACCGACCTGCTCCGCAAGTCTCAACTGCGATCTGCGCTGTCCGTCGTCTGCAACCAACACAACGAGGTGCGGGCATAGCCCGTGCAGGGGTGAGTATAAGCTACTCAGTAGGGACCCCGAGACCCTTAAGGTCTCACCAAATCCAACATTGATATCCACAAAGTAAAGGCAGCAATCACGAAGTAACATCAGACTCTACTTAGGTATACGCCCATACATATACCTAAGTCATCAAGTAACCCATCCAAACTCAAGGATACACAAAAATCATGAAATCAACGGATAACCATCACCCAGGTATATGCCCATACATGTACCTAAGTTATCAAGCGACCCATCTCAATCATGAGGAAACACAAAGGTCAAAGGTCTCAGCTCAAACCAGGATTTCCATTATCGAAACCGTAACTGCTGAAGAGCTCCGTCTCTAGAGTGTACAGTGGTCCTGTCACGACTCCGAGGCTGCCGCTCACTAACCTAGGACTGCTGAGGTACTCCTCCTGTCGAGTACTGCGGGTTTGCGGCCAACTACCGGGCGCTCCGTCCGCTGAGGGTCTGTCGCCAAATACCGGGCGCTACCCAGATAGCCTGCTGAGGTACTCCTCCTGTCGAGTACCGCGGGTCTGCTGCCAACTACCAGGCGCTCCGTCCGCCGTGGGTCTGCCGCCAAATACCGGGCGCTCCGTCCACTGGGCTAGTCGACTCACTCCAAGTCGAGTCGGTCAAGCAGTCGTCAGGTCTCAGCCGGCTACACGGTCTCCGTACTCTGCACGCTCGTCTCCACCGTTGCGGGTCTGTCGCTACAACCAAGCGCTCACACTCCGTAGAGTATCGCGGGTCCGCCGCTACAACCAAGCGCTCCACCGCCAAGGATCTGCTGCTGCATCTAAGCGCACCACTACTGTCAAGTACCACGGGTCCGCTCCACGAGCTACTGGTCGATACTCCAAGTATCACAAGGTCCCGCGAAGAAGTGTCTCAAAGAACCGTCTCGTCACAGGGGTCTCAACGCAACAGACGGCACGTCGATCGGACGCCCGGTCTGTGAGTTATTAGCCTTTTCGTCCCAGGGGACCGGTTGGTTTCGTGAGCGAAACCAAACCCGGCCGTATCTCAACTGTACCCCGAACTCCCATAGGGTAAACTCAAAAGGACCGTTACTCAACGTAACCATCAACGCCGCTGACGGCTCGTCAAGCGGACGTCCTGTCTGAAAGATATCAGCTTTCCCGTTCCAGGGGCCCGGTTGGATTTCGAGTACAATCCAACCCGGCCATACTCCGACTGTATCCAAAACTCGGGCGGAGTATGTCAAAAGTTCCGTCTCATCAAGAGGAAGTCAACGAAACAGACGGCGCGTCAATCGGACGCCCGGTCTGTGAGTTATTAGCCTTTTCGTCTCCGGGGCCCGGTTGGTTTTTAAGGAAAAACCAACCCGACCGTACTCCACCTGCATCCAAACCTCGGGCGGAGTATGCCAAAAGATCCGATTCACTAAGAGGAACACAACGCGACTGACGGCGCGTCAATCGGACGTTCGTGGCTCAAGATATGAGCGTTTCCGCTCCGAAGGCCCGGTTGGTTTCGTGAACGAACCAACCCGGCCGAACTCAAAGTAACCCGAAACCTTGGGTGCGATATACCGAAACGACCGTCTCGATCCAAGGATCGCGTTGCCGCAGACGGTTCGTCATTCGGAGGTCCGAGGCTCAAGTTATGAGCCAAGAACCGAATCTGGTCCGAAACGGGGGGTCCAGGTCCGGGCCGACCCGGCCCGACCCCCCCCCCGGGTGGCGCGGTGGCCGGCGGCGGCGGCCGGCAGCGGCGGACGGCGGCGGCGCGTGGCGGCGGCGCGGTGGCCGGCGGCGGCGCGCGGCGGCGGCGGGCGGCGGCGGCGCGGTGGCCGGCGGCGGCGCGCGGCGGCGGCGGGCGGCGGCGGCGCGGCGGCGGCGGGCCGCGCTGGCGGCGGCAGCGGGCCGCGCTGGCGGCGGGGTGCGCCGCACGGGGTGGTCACGCGGGGGCTTGATTGCCCCCGCTTCTTCACGGACGGCGCGGCCTTTGTGCCGCGCCTGGGTAACAAATCGGCCCCCCACGTGGGGGCCGGTTTTGGAGAGTCAACCGGGGGGCTGCTGCCCCCCCCCTTTTTTTGAACCGCCTCCCCCTCTTAAAGAGGGGGTTATATTGAACCGGCCGGGGAATTTAATTCCCCGGTTTTGTGACATCCGGCCGGCCCGCTGGCCGGCCGGTTTTTACCAACGGGACCGGAAATTCCGGTCCCGCCCTCGACTTCCGACGCCGGCGGCCCGGCCGCCGGTCTTTCCTTCCACCGCGGCCCGGAACCGGCCGCGGTCTCCTCGTCCCGCCGCGGCCCGGAACCGGCCGCGGTCTTCTCGTCCTGCCGCGGCCCGGAACCGGCCGCGGCGTTCGTCGTCCGGCGCGGTGCGACGGCACCGCGCCCCTTTCGCCACACGTTAACTTTCTTTCAACGCGGCGCGACGGCGTCGCGTTCTTGATGTTCCTTCCATGGTGTGCGCGCGACGGCGTTGCGTAAAATAAACGCACGATCATCCACGTGGTGCGACGGCACCACGCCTCTTGCTTCCTCCCGCAAGAACAAACAAGATCATTGGAGGGGGTTCGGCCGTGTTCGTGCGGTCCGGCCCCCCTCACGTTAAATTAATAACGCATCTTAAAATAATCAACATCCCACGTTAGTTATACGAACCACGAGAAAAAGAGATAATTAAATATTAAATCAACCACCCCTACCTCGGGTTAAGATTTGAAGATTTGATCACGCTCCGCGGAAGACGGCGTCGCGGAGGTCGGGCGTCGCGGTCGACGTTCGTCAAATCCACTGACGAAGAGTTATGTCCGAAAAGACACGTCGCTCGGATCTTCGATTGCCGACGAAGAAGGTTCGGGGAGGAAGGAAAGGTCCGAAGATACCGGGTCGCCGAGTCGATGATCCTTGACGAAGTGTTGTCGTTCTTCCTTGAGGATGAAGACGTTCTTCGTTCTTCGTCAGAGCTTGGAGATGAAGGGAAAGCTCTCCAAAGACAAACAAAGAACTCCAAATAAAATAAGACTACCTCTTATTTTATTAACACAACACAAAAGAATTTCAAAGATTCGTTTCTCACCTTAGCTGCCGAACGAGGATCGGCTGCGGAAGAAGAGGCGTCGCCGAAGAACGTCGCGGGTAAAGCTCGTCGACGTCGCAGATCTCGGTGTGCGTCGTCGAATTTCGGTCGCCGGCGTTCTTCGCGTTCTTCGCGGGGGGATGAAGAAACAAGATCCTCTCAAATCCTTTCAAAGGATTTTTAGGTTGGTCTTATTTTATAAACATGCCAACACACGAAACCGGTTAAGAAACGATCCATCAATTCGAAAGAAACGACCCATTAAATTCACGAAAGAAACAGTCCATTTAATTCACGAAATAAACCGCCCAATTAAATGGTCTGTTAAGAATTAAAGAAAACGCGTCGGTTGACTTTTCAGTTACTTTGACGGGTTTTCGCGGGTGCGTTACTTAGCGAAAGAAACGGCGGGGCTCGTGCGGGCCCCACCTCACAAATATCCTACCAAGGGGTAGGATATTTCTGGATAGCATCCTATCCAGTTCAACTCAGTTCAAGCCGCCTTTAAGTGGCTTCAAGTGGCTTCCAAGTGGCTTAAGCGAAATAAAATAAAGTTGTCGCAAAATTATTTTATTTCTTAACTTTAAGCCCGAAAATTAAAAACCACATCCGAGCAAACGCAACTCCGGAAGAGGCGTTTCTAAGCGAATACCGGCGCTGCGATTTCATCGGTGCCCTCAGAATTCGATTCCGGGCACCGGTTCAAAAGTTAGAAAAACCCGCTCGTCCGTTCACTGAACGTACCCGAGCCAAAACTTCGGCAAATGATTCCGGGCACACCGGGCCTCGGAATCAGGTGCCGTCAGAAACTGCGTTCTTGTAAAATTCCAAAGAAAATTAAGAAAAAAATTTCCTTGAAATTTACGGGTCTTTACATTACTCCCACCACAGGGCTTTACGTCCCCGTAAAGCTTCACCACAACCTTAGGGAAACAAAGCGGTACTGAGCACGCATCAGAGCCTTCCGATCCCATGTGCTCACCTGGAGATTCCCGTGCCGCCATCTGTTGCGCACAAGAGGAATCGATCGCCCATGTAGGACCCGCTCCTGTCGATCCTCTATCTCCACCGGGACCTCCGTATAAGACACTCATCGCCACTGTCTAGCTCCTCATGGTCGAAGATATGCGAAGGGGGTCGAGCACGTATCTCCTCAGCTGGGATACGTGGAAGACGTCGTGCACCCGGTGCAACTGAGGTGGCAGAGCCAGGCGATAAGCCACCTCGCCAACTCTGCTGAGGACCTGGAAAGGCCCGATGAAGCGGGGAGACAACTTGCCGCCTTGGCCAAAACTCTGTTTACCACGTCGAGGTGAGACCCGCAAGAAGACGTGGTCACCCTCCTCGAACTCTAGTGGCCTCCGCCTCCTGTCAGTGTAAGACTTCTGCCGGCTCTGTGTTGTCCTCATCCGCTCCTGGATGACGTGGACCTCTTCTGACGTGGCCCGGACCATCTCTGGTCCCACATGAGCTGCGAGATTTCTTCTTTGCCGAAAAGAGAAACCTGGTCTCATCCCCTGGATGAACCACATTCTTTGCCTAAAACAGTCAATCCTAACATGGATGATACTAATCCATACCAAGGATGACGTCGTAAGGCCTCGACGCTACTACTAAGAGATCCAACCGTTACTCTCGCCTCCAAGGGTTGAGTCACACTGTCGGCATCAGTGTGTGGTAACTGGTCTCCTCCAGTAGATGTCTCACAAGTGAGGGTCAAGTCAACAGTCAACTGGAACCTCTTAGTAACATCACAAAAGAGGACAGGAATGAAAACATCTCAAAGGATGCGTCTTTTATTATTGCAGCTCATAATACAAGACGCTACACAAAAGCAACATCAACAAGGAACTAGAAGTACAAGAGACGTATCCACTAGTTCTGCTCCTGTCCACCTGCTCCAAGAGTTCTACTGTTGCTCAAGCATTTGTCGTCGCCTCTTTCTCGGTGGCTCCCTCAAAGCCTGCGGATCGGGAGTCGGACAGTCACGTGCCAGATGACCCTTTCCGCGACATGAGTAACACAACCTGCTCCTTGCACGGCTAGCTCCGTTCCCACTCCGGGTGCCCTGCACCACCGGTCGTAAAACCCGAGACCGTCTAACTGCTGGTCTGGTCTTTCTGGGCCTCAGCATCATCTGTCTACTGCCCACAGATGACTCGGCTTCTGATCGAGAAACACGTGGCAAAGGCAGCAGCTCCTGATCACGCTCAGGGTGTAGAGCTACTGGCACAAACTCCACCCTGAAGAAGGTCTCAAAGTCTTCCCATGCGAAGTCCATCTCATCGCAAAACTGAAACAAGTGGCTCCACCACCTACCTGCTGCTGCCTGAAGGAGGCTGGTAGCAAAGATCACCATGAAGTCTGCCGGCGTCCCCACTAGCCTGAAGACTCCCACCACGGCCTCCAGCCAATCCTCAGCCGCCTGCGGGTCCATCTCTCCCCCGAACCTGGGTGGCCTCTGGCGCTGGAACTCATGCAGTGCGCGCAAGTAGCGGGCATCGCCTACTGCTGGGGCTGGTGGCATCGGTGGCCCAACGTATGGTAGTACCGCTGGTGCCTCCGCTGGTGCCTCAACTGCAAGAGGGCCCTGTACCGAAGCCTCGTCGCTCGTCAGACTGTCAGCACGCTCATCCCTCCGGGCTCTAGCTGGTCGTCCGAGAAAAGACATCCTGAAAGAAACAACGTAACACGATCAAACGATTATACCTGGTGAGCTGACCTGGTTTGAGCTGTTTTAAGGGGGGAAACCTTTGAAAACACACACGCAATCAGTGTTTTCGCGCACAAAGTCGGAAATCAGTTGTCAGGGTCCTGGTGTATGGATACGTCGGCCGCCCGCACCAACACTGGACTCCCTGAACTGAAAACCACACTCGGTACCCTTAACACTATTGCTTCACATAGAAAGAAAAGACGATCAGAGTCTGCGGTAGAACCGACCGCCTCTGATACCAATTTGTCACGACCCGTCCTCGGGGCCCGTGCCGTGACTACCCCAAGCCCGCCTTCCATAGGCCAGGGGCTGGCGACTAGCACCAAAGGCGTAAATCCCGATAACAGGGAAGGCATTGCCTTTATAAGTAACAACCACCACAGAGTCAGCAAGCGGAAAGTAACTACAAGTGCAGAAAAGTAAAGGGGGCCGGAAATACAAGCCCAACTGTAAAGTACAACTCGAAAGGGAAAAACAGCAGCTGGAAGAACGAAGCGGCTCCTGGGTCGTCCGCCTCGATTCCTACCTGAAGGGTAGGTACAGATGGCTCAGCTCCTGGATCGTCCACCACGGATCCTACCTGAAGGGTAGGTACAGATAGCTCCTCTACTCCACAGGTCCTGTCGTCTACTCCGGGTACGTCCGCCCAGTGGTCCACCTCCGGGTACCGACCTGCTCCGCAAGTCTCAACTGCGATCTGCGCTGTCCGTCGTCTGCAACCAACACAACGAGGTGCGGGCATAGCCCGTGCAGGGGTGAGTATAAGCTACTCAGTAGGGACCCCGAGACCCTTAAGGTCTCACCAAATCCAACATTGATATCCACAAAGTAAAGGCAGCAATCACGAAGTAACATCAGACTCTACTTAGGTATACGCCCATACATATACCTAAGTCATCAAGTAACCCATCCAAACTCAAGGATACACAAAAATCATGAAATCAACGGATAACCATCACCCAGGTATATGCCCATACATGTACCTAAGTTATCAAGCGACCCATCTCAATCATGAGGAAACACAAAGGTCAAAGGTCTCAGCTCAAACCAGGATTTCCATTATCGAAACCGTAACTGCTGAAGAGCTCCGTCTCTAGAGTGTACAGTGGTCCTGTCACGACTCCGAGGCTGCCGCTCACTAACCTAGGACTGCTGAGGTACTCCTCCTGTCGAGTACTGCGGGTTTGCGGCCAACTACCGGGCGCTCCGTCCGCTGAGGGTCTGTCGCCAAATACCGGGCGCTACCCAGATAGCCTGCTGAGGTACTCCTCCTGTCGAGTACCGCGGGTCTGCTGCCAACTACCAGGCGCTCCGTCCGCCGTGGGTCTGCCGCCAAATACCGGGCGCTCCGTCCACTGGGCTAGTCGACTCACTCCAAGTCGAGTCGGTCAAGCAGTCGTCAGGTCTCAGCCGGCTACACGGTCTCCGTACTCTGCACGCTCGTCTCCACCGTTGCGGGTCTGTCGCTACAACCAAGCGCTCACACTCCGTAGAGTATCGCGGGTCCGCCGCTACAACCAAGCGCTCCACCGCCAAGGATCTGCTGCTGCATCTAAGCGCACCACTACTGTCAAGTACCACGGGTCCGCTCCACGAGCTACTGGTCGATACTCCAAGTATCACAAGGTCCCGCGAAGAAGTGTCTCAAAGAACCGTCTCGTCACAGGGGTCTCAACGCAACAGACGGCACGTCGATCGGACGCCCGGTCTGTGAGTTATTAGCCTTTTCGTCCCAGGGGACCGGTTGGTTTCGTGAGCGAAACCAAACCCGGCCGTATCTCAACTGTACCCCGAACTCCCATAGGGTAAACTCAAAAGGACCGTTACTCAACGTAACCATCAACGCCGCTGACGGCTCGTCAAGCGGACGTCCTGTCTGAAAGATATCAGCTTTCCCGTTCCAGGGGCCCGGTTGGATTTCGAGTACAATCCAACCCGGCCATACTCCGACTGTATCCAAAACTCGGGCGGAGTATGTCAAAAGTTCCGTCTCATCAAGAGGAAGTCAACGAAACAGACGGCGCGTCAATCGGACGCCCGGTCTGTGAGTTATTAGCCTTTTCGTCTCCGGGGCCCGGTTGGTTTTTAAGGAAAAACCAACCCGACCGTACTCCACCTGCATCCAAACCTCGGGCGGAGTATGCCAAAAGATCCGATTCACTAAGAGGAACACAACGCGACTGACGGCGCGTCAATCGGACGTTCGTGGCTCAAGATATGAGCGTTTCCGCTCCGAAGGCCCGGTTGGTTTCGTGAACGAACCAACCCGGCCGAACTCAAAGTAACCCGAAACCTTGGGTGCGATATACCGAAACGACCGTCTCGATCCAAGGATCGCGTTGCCGCAGACGGTTCGTCATTCGGAGGTCCGAGGCTCAAGTTATGAGCCAAGAACCGAATCTGGTCCGAAACGGGGGGTCCAGGTCCGGGCCGACCCGGCCCGACCCCCCCCCCCGGGTGGCGCGGTGGCCGGCGGCGGCGGCCGGCAGCGGCGGACGGCGGCGGCGCGTGGCGGCGGCGCGGTGGCCGGCGGCGGCGCGCGGCGGCGGCGGGCGGCGGCGGCGCGGTGGCCGGCGGCGGCGCGCGGCGGCGGCGGGCGGCGGCGGCGCGGCGGCGGCGGGCCGCGCTGGCGGCGGCAGCGGGCCGCGCTGGCGGCGGGGTGCGCCGCACGGGGTGGTCACGCGGGGGCTTGATTGCCCCCGCTTCTTCACGGACGGCGCGGCCTTTGTGCCGCGCCTGGGTAACAAATCGGCCCCCCACGTGGGGGCCGGTTTTGGAGAGTCAACCGGGGGGCTGCTGCCCCCCCCCTTTTTTTGAACCGCCTCCCCCTCTTAAAGAGGGGGTTATATTGAACCGGCCGGGGAATTTAATTCCCCGGTTTTGTGACATCCGGCCGGCCCGCTGGCCGGCCGGTTTTTACCAACGGGACCGGAAATTCCGGTCCCGCCCTCGACTTCCGACGCCGGCGGCCCGGCCGCCGGTCTTTCCTTCCACCGCGGCCCGGAACCGGCCGCGGTCTCCTCGTCCCGCCGCGGCCCGGAACCGGCCGCGGTCTTCTCGTCCTGCCGCGGCCCGGAACCGGCCGCGGCGTTCGTCGTCCGGCGCGGTGCGACGGCACCGCGCCCCTTTCGCCACACGTTAACTTTCTTTCAACGCGGCGCGACGGCGTCGCGTTCTTGATGTTCCTTCCATGGTGTGCGCGCGACGGCGTTGCGTAAAATAAACGCACGATCATCCACGTGGTGCGACGGCACCACGCCTCTTGCTTCCTCCCGCAAGAACAAACAAGATCATTGGAGGGGGTTCGGCCGTGTTCGTGCGGTCCGGCCCCCCTCACGTTAAATTAATAACGCATCTTAAAATAATCAACATCCCACGTTAGTTATACGAACCACGAGAAAAAGAGATAATTAAATATTAAATCAACCACCCCTACCTCGGGTTAAGATTTGAAGATTTGATCACGCTCCGCGGAAGACGGCGTCGCGGAGGTCGGGCGTCGCGGTCGACGTTCGTCAAATCCACTGACGAAGAGTTATGTCCGAAAAGACACGTCGCTCGGATCTTCGATTGCCGACGAAGAAGGTTCGGGGAGGAAGGAAAGGTCCGAAGATACCGGGTCGCCGAGTCGATGATCCTTGACGAAGTGTTGTCGTTCTTCCTTGAGGATGAAGACGTTCTTCGTTCTTCGTCAGAGCTTGGAGATGAAGGGAAAGCTCTCCAAAGACAAACAAAGAACTCCAAATAAAATAAGACTACCTCTTATTTTATTAACACAACACAAAAGAATTTCAAAGATTCGTTTCTCACCTTAGCTGCCGAACGAGGATCGGCTGCGGAAGAAGAGGCGTCGCCGAAGAACGTCGCGGGTAAAGCTCGTCGACGTCGCAGATCTCGGTGTGCGTCGTCGAATTTCGGTCGCCGGCGTTCTTCGCGTTCTTCGCGGGGGGATGAAGAAACAAGATCCTCTCAAATCCTTTCAAAGGATTTTTAGGTTGGTCTTATTTTATAAACATGCCAACACACGAAACCGGTTAAGAAACGATCCATCAATTCGAAAGAAACGACCCATTAAATTCACGAAAGAAACAGTCCATTTAATTCACGAAATAAACCGCCCAATTAAATGGTCTGTTAAGAATTAAAGAAAACGCGTCGGTTGACTTTTCAGTTACTTTGACGGGTTTTCGCGGGTGCGTTACTTAGCGAAAGAAACGGCGGGGCTCGTGCGGGCCCCACCTCACAAATATCCTACCAAGGGGTAGGATATTTCTGGATAGCATCCTATCCAGTTCAACTCAGTTCAAGCCGCCTTTAAGTGGCTTCAAGTGGCTTCCAAGTGGCTTAAGCGAAATAAAATAAAGTTGTCGCAAAATTATTTTATTTCTTAACTTTAAGCCCGAAAATTAAAAACCACATCCGAGCAAACGCAACTCCGGAAGAGGCGTTTCTAAGCGAATACCGGCGCTGCGATTTCATCGGTGCCCTCAGAATTCGATTCCGGGCACCGGTTCAAAAGTTAGAAAAACCCGCTCGTCCGTTCACTGAACGTACCCGAGCCAAAACTTCGGCAAATGATTCCGGGCACACCGGGCCTCGGAATCAGGTGCCGTCAGAAACTGCGTTCTTGTAAAATTCCAAAGAAAATTAAGAAAAAAATTTCCTTGAAATTTACGGGTCTTTACACATACATCATCAAATCATGAATAAATCATAGAAATCATAAGATATAAAGGTAACATGAGGCATTCAAAACATTCTAACGTAGGGAGTAACCCTATTGGATATGTTTGGAATACCCATCACATTATTTTCCCAAAATCTCTTCAGGTAAAACTTAACGTTTAACCCCTTCACGTTACCCAATGCATTGGAGAGCTATATCGGGCTCACCGGCCCTTAGTTTATCAGGGAACCACCCGTCTTAATAAAAAATGCCCAATAACCATAACATAATCATATAACATAAATTAATCATAAAGTAAAGATAACATTCCAACATTTCTACAAAAATATAACATTTTATGATAATGAATCCATTCTAAAAACCATTTTTCAAAACCATTTAAAACATTTAATAAAGTGATTTTTGAATCAAAGTGTCCCATACCACTTTGAAGTTTTTAACATTTTAAACCATTAATATCAATATAATTAATCCTTAAAACCATTTTGAAAAAATTTATATTAATGAGAAATATTTATAAGAATAAATCATTAAAACATTTAAAACGAAATTTTAGTTAAAGGGTTTTTATCAAAACGAGAGACACTTGAATACCATAATTGAGAAATAACATTTAATCAAAACTTTATAATATCATGATAATAAATGGATTAATGATATAATATTCCAAGGTACCATATATACACCATATAAGAGTGAATTGGTGCATAACAATAATGAAGACTCAATAGAAATGTAAAATGAGATGAAATGCCTTATAAAGAATGTATCCATAAATTAAAGATAAATCAATCTCATAATTATGCGTGACATATATAAATACACACAATATAAGTGGATATTAAGTGTAAAAATATCAAAGGTCATTCCCACATATTAAAAGGATGACATATTCAATAACTACATTTTGAACCCAAAGAAATCAAAATTGGGTTAAGATGTTCCCTTTGTAAAATTCGACAGCCTAACGGCGTCACTTTAAAATTAATAAAATTAGTTGATGAGAGAGAAAATGGTATCTCATCACTTGGACATAAAATTTACATCTATAAGTATATATAAAAACATATCCCAACATAAAAATATGTAAATTAAAAGACACAACAAAAGAAGTCTTTTAAAAAGAGGAGGGTGAAAGGTTCCCTTACCGATTTGGGAAACTTTTGAAACGTACACCACATGAAATAAGATTCATACAATGAATATGTAAGTACCAAAAAATGAGAATATATTATATAAATAGTAATATAATGGGAATTACATACACCACAAAAAAGTAAATAGTGGCCCATGTAGCAGAATCTCACAGGAATAAAAAGTGAGATAAAAATTCCCTTATGAAAATTCGGCAGCCTAACGGCGCCACATAAAACATCCAAAAATGGATTGATGAGATTAAATAGGGTCCCTCATCATATTAACAAAAAATTTACTACAATTTTAATATAAAATAACTTCCCCCAACATAAGAAATGGGAGCATAATGTATGTTATATAAAAAGAGTACTTAAAAATAAAGAGAGAGGTAGGATCCCTTACCTCGGGTCCGATTGACTCGATCATTCTTTAACCTCCTAAATATAAACTTGAGTTAATTTATACTTCCTCAATAAATTTTTATCAAGTTCTTTATTCATTTTATATCACTTATTACCATGTTATGGACAATTTGTAATTTTTTAATAATAATGGTCGTTTTGTCGATCATTGATACTTGAGTCAAAAATAAACTCTTTATAATTACAAGTTTGTTCATGGGGTAAAATATAAATTTTATCCAGAATTTTATTCATTATGTAGATATAATATATAGAATATATATCCGTTATATGCATGACTTTATAATATTACATAGCATTTAGAGGTAAGAAATGAAATGCACCGTTCATGGAGACAGTAAGCCGTACGTACGCATGAACGCTACGTCCATTCCTATTTCATATTTAATGGAATTAAATCATAATGATACATAATAGAATTATAATTCATGTATGATATCATATATAATATCATTAAATCTATCATTTATATGTACCACATATGGTATTAATGAATCAAATCACTTTGAGGGGGTGGTAGTCCGCACTTCCTAAAATGAAGATATCGCGATTACCCATAATGGAAGTCATAAATGTATTCCATAATTGAAAAATACATAAGATTATGGAATACATAAACATATTATATATAATATATAAATATAGTGACATATTAATGGACACCTTTGAATGTGTTAAACAAATATTGAACAATCATCGTTTCGTGAGGCAGAATTCACCGTCCACAGAAACAGTATGTTCTTTAACCATTAGATGTAGGTGTGTGTAAGTGTATCTATAATACATATTATAAAAATATCCTATTATATTTAAGATAATTTATTAGTTACAAAATAAATTAATAAAATGAATTTAGGGTGTTGGAGAAGAAAAATAAAACAAAAGAACAGAAGTGAAGACATTACCTTAAAATCGGGTAACTCCCTTTGGATTGAACCAAAAGGGTTTCATGAATAGCTTCCTGCCTATGTTAAGGATTCTAGTATGAGGAAAGGGATGTGGAGAGATGATAAGGGCATGGGTTGGTAGAGCCAAAAGTTTGAGAGGTTTGGGTAAGGTGGTAGAGGTGGGGGCCTTTTATAAGAGAAAAGGAGGGGCACTCTGGGAAAGTTATAAAATGTTACATTATATTCAAATGAGATTCGGATTTTTAATGTCCCGCATTGATGTAGTTTGAGGATAAGTTTATAAGATTTATAAATATAATTATACAATATGTTTTTGACATGTGTAGGTCTTAGAGTTTACATTATCTTTTTATTTTATTTAAATCGTTAAATAATGAGGTAATCGATGCATCATACAGATGTCATAAATAATTAATTTATTTAATGTCTAAAAATTATAAAACAAATACAATGATGTAGGAAGTCTTTTTAGCTTTCCAATTACTATTTATAGTCATAAATCGTACTTGTATAACCCCGTGTAAAAATTGTTTTAGTAAAACAATACATGTTTGTGTCATTTTTACTTTTACTTTACAAAAAGGAATTAATGTCATTATCTTACCCAAGTGGCTCCATGGGGTCTCAAAAATAGACCCAAGGTTTTTCTTGGTCATACATAAAACATCCAATAAGGGTATGACATGTTTTAAGGTCATTTCATATTATTAAAACATTATTTTTACCTTAAACTATAGTAATTACCTCTATTCGCGATTTAAAACGTAAAAGTTACTTTTCACCAAAAAAAATTATTTGAATCCCATTGAACCAAATTTTTCATCCTAATGACAACCATGTATGTCATATTTTTTAAATTCAAAACATAGAGGGGGTAAAATTTCATTTAAATGAAAAATTAGTTTTTTAAGTACCACTTAGTGGTTTCACTATTCATCAAAAATTGAAGGTTTTCATAAAAATACCAAAACATCACCCTAAGATATATTTGATAGTCCGAATTCAGAAATAATTTCTATTTTAAAAAATTCAAAACATTTAAGTTACAATAATTAATTTAATAATTAATTCCCGTTGTCAGAACAAATAGCATGTTTTTAAGAAACAATATCTATCAAAAGATTGACACTCATTTATGTCCAATCTCAATGTGGTATTAATTCCAATGACCACCATTGGATTAAATGGTAAAAATATATTATAATTTCACTTTAAACCCAATTAAAAAGATAATATACCTATATAAAAAAATTATATTAAAAATAGGTTTTGAATTAAAAAACAACACTTTTAACTATTCATTAAAAAATGAACATTATCAGAAAAATACCAGATATTTATCCAAAGTAAATTTCAATGTTCCAATCATAATGAATCAGTTTATTTTGACATATATAACTTATAAGATTGTCAAAATATAGATTTAAAAATTGTTTTCCATCAAAAGGCGGTAAAACAATCTTTTAAAAATATTAGAGTATTTATTCTTAAAATTGGATTCATTTATATTTTAAGCCTCTAACATTTATTGGATAAATGTAAAAATATTTAACAAAAATATGTAAAAATTTTGTAGTTATTTCTGCTCATTCCCTCTATTACAATGGCTAGGCGTTAACTATTATGGTATTATTATATTATTAGTGTGCAACGTAAGGTTTCAAAGAAACTCGTTGTGGCGTATTGGGTACGACATCGTGCATAGCATTCCCTTTAAATTAGTATTAACATTTTTTTCACAAATATTGATAAAAATTAGAATGTAATATTATTTATTTACATGGGATGTTACATCCTTCCCCCCTTTTGGGAATTGCGCCCTCGCAATTTCAAAATTGGGCTTGGAAACTCCATTGAATGTCCCACATCGAAACAAGATTCAGTAAAACTATCACATAAAAAGAATGGGAGAGAAGTACTATGGTCACCCGAGTTAACCCAAACTAGGATTCCAAGTATGAAAATATGGATATGGAGGAAAAAACAAAGGGTCATGTTCTAAAGGAAAGTGATAGTAAATAGGTCTAGGAGAAAGTTAACCACAAGAAAATCACAAGCTTGTGATGGGTTAAACGGTATTCGATTCCCCAGCAAGAAAAGTTAACATGCAATATTTTTGTTTTAAGTTACACTTAATTGAGGAATTTATTTTTGAGCTTATCTAAATCATAATGAAACAAAATTACTTGTCATGTAGACTTTCAACTTTCAATAGATTCCTTAATCAAACTCATATTTTCTTCAAAGGACTAGTATTTAGGAAGACTTGTTAACATTAAGAGTACTATAATAATCAAAAAAAAACCCAAAAGATTAGTATGAGATCAGATAAGACGCAAAAAGGATATATTTATTTACAAAAAGAAAAAACACTCCTTATCTACAATATTTTTCAAAAAAAAACCCAAATTTCAATAATTACCATTTGATAAAAAATTTGTCCATAAAATTCTTCAATGTAAACCCAACTAAGATTGAAACCCAAATATTTGAAGGATTTAATCACATAGTCTCCCAAGGTACAAATTAACATTTATCTCCAAATAACATCAGTTGCTCTTAAAGTATCATAATGAAATGTACTTAACCAAATCACATATCCCCCATCATAGGTTAATAATTTCCATAGATAACCCATAATCAACATACTCTTGATTAATAAAATCATCTAACTAAAAAAAAATTTCAAACTAACCAGGGACATCATGTAGTCCAGTGGTAGGCGATAAACACCAGTCGCACTTTGGTTGT
The DNA here is from genome assembly GCA_963277665.1 of Viscum album. Taxonomy (NCBI): domain Eukaryota; kingdom Viridiplantae; phylum Streptophyta; class Magnoliopsida; order Santalales; family Viscaceae; genus Viscum; species Viscum album. Next base: position 1,957,735,754 of record OY728133.1, read on the forward strand.
TGGTTCTATTCATGCATCTTCGTCTGACGGGACGAGTTGTCACAGGGTCTGCGTGTTGTCCCTTTTCCAAAACCATATAATTTTTAAAACATCCCCCCAAAAAGAGATAAAACCTTTAAAAGTAACCATAACATATTTTAACCTCAAATATACCTCATGCCTTTCATCTTCCATCATAACATATTGTAACCCATAATTACCTCAAATGTAAGGATCATATAAACCCTAATGGTTATCTTTATAATTATCACATGAACTCCCACATTGAGTTGGTTCTCTCGTACAAGAGGCATTAGAGAACTCACTAGGGTTCAAGTGGTTGACCATGACTCCTGATAGTTGGTTCAGAATAACCACAGGATTTCTCATTGAATCCCCCATTTCATACAGCCTCTCAATCAGAGAACCACCACAGTTTCTTTCAAACCCATTGTCATTTTGGTGCCTTCTAGATCCATCAATTTACTAAAACCAACAAAGTCACTGTGAGTATATCAACAAAATCATCATGTACTAAAGAGGAAGATAAACACTAAGATATACTTATCCAAGTTATCTCACACTCATTCAAACCTTCAAAAATAAAAATGACTCTATTCAATATAATAACCATTGTGGTCATACAAAACTTTTCTCGTATGCTAAAACAACACTCTAACCTCTAAAGTTATCTAAACCTCCCTTTGATACCAACTATAAGGCCCCAGCCTTAAACCTTACTTAATCTTGAGTTATTACATGATTACACATTGAGGATCTTTTCAGGTTTAGTGTTTTAGAGAATTAGATCGTAAAACATGCATTACATTCCACATTTAAACAATGTGGTTACATAAAAGATAGTATTCATTTTTCCCATCAACAGAAACATATTTAAAATAAAACATTTATTCTTTCTTTACACATCCTTGACACTATCATCATATCATGTACCTTTCCCTTGACCTGTGAAAAACATTTCAAAAACTTGGGATGATCATAAAATGCTTAGTAAGGAATATAAATGTACGAAATTAAAACATTAGTCCATTTATGAAATCATACTTTACTCATAAAACATAATCACTTTATCATACCTCATAAAATCATGAATAAATCATAGAAATCATAAGACATAAAGGTATATTGAGGCATTCATAACATTATTACATAGGGAGTAACCCTCTTGGTTACGTTTGGAATACCCATCACAGTATATTCCCTAAATCTCTTCGGAAAAACCTTAACATTTAACCCATTCGCTTTACCCAATAAATTGGAGACCTATATCGGGCTCACCCGCCCTTTGTTTATCACAAAACCATCCGTCTTCAAAATCAATGCCCAAGAACCATAACATAATAATATCACATAACTTAAGTATAAAATAAAGATAATATTCCCATATTTCAATAAAAATATAACATTTTAAGATAATGATTCCATTCTAAAAACCATTTTCAAAACCATTTAAAACATTTAATAAAGTGATTTTTGAATCAAAGTGTCCCATACCACTTTGAAGTTTTTAAAATTTTAAACCATTAATATCCATATAATAAAATACTTAAAACCATTTTGAAAACATGGATATTAATGAGAAATATTTATAAGTATAAATCATTAAAACATTTAAAACGATATTTTAGTTAAAGGGTTTATAACAAAATGAGAGACACTTGAATACCATAATTGAGGAATAACATTTAATCAGAACATTATAATATCATGATAATAAATGGATTCATTATATAATATTCCAAGGGACCGTATATACACCATATAAGTGTGAATTGGTGCATAACTACTATGAAGTCTCAATATAAATGTAAAATGAGATGAAATCCCATATAAAGAAAGTATCCTTAAATTAAAGATAAATCGATCTCATAGTTGTGTATGAAAAATATAAATACACCCCAAATATGTTGATATTAAGTGTAATAAAATCAAAGGTCATTCACACATATTCAAAGGATTACATATTCAATAAGTACATGTTGAACCCAATGAAATCGAAATTGGGTTAAAAGTTCCCTTGGTAAAATTCGGTAGCCTAACAGCGTCACTTTAAAATTCATAAAATTAGTTGTTGAGAGGTAAAATGGTATATCATCACTTAGACACAAATTTTAAATCTATAAGGATATAGAAAAACATATCCCAACATAAAAATATTTAAATTAGAAGGCATAACAAAAGAAGTTTTTTAAAAACAGGAGGGTGAAAGGTTCCTTTACTGATTTGGGAAACTTTCGAAACGTACACCCCATTAAAGAAGATTCATAAAATGAAGATGTAACTACCCATAAATGAGATTATATTATACAAATATTAAAATAATGGGCATTACATACACCACACAAAAGGAAATAGTGGCCAATGTAGCATGAATCTCACAAGAATAAAAAGTGAGATAAAAATCCCATTATGAAAATTCGGCAGCCTAACAGCCCCACATAAAACATCCAAAAATTGATTGATGAGATAAACTAGGGTCTCTCATCATATTAAAATAAAATTTACAGCAAGAAGAATATAAAATAACTTCCCCTAACATAAGAAATAAGAGATTAAACTAAGTTACATAAAACGAGTAATTAAAAATAAAGAGAGAGGTAGGATCCCTTACCTCGGGCCCGACTTGACTCGATCATTCATTAACCTCCTGAATAATAAACTTGAGTTAATTTATACTTTCTTAAGAACTTTTTTTTCAAGTTAATTATTCCTTTTATATCACTTATTACCATGTTATGAACACAATGTAATTATTTATATTAATAATGGTCGTTTTGTCGATCATTGCTACTTGAGTCAAAAATAAACTCTTTATAATTACAAGTTTGTTCGTTGGGTAAAATATCCATTATATCTAAAATTATATTCATTATTTAGATATCATATATATCATATATATCCATTATATACATGCATTTATAATATTACATAACATTTAGAGGTAAGAAATGAAATGCACCATTCATGGAGACGGTAAGCCGTACGTACGCATGAACGCTACTTCCATTTCTATTTCATATTTAATGGAATTAAAACATTATGATACATAATAGTATTATAATTTCAGTATGGTATAATATATAATATCATTAAATATATCCTGTATATGTACCACATATGGTATTAACGAATCAAATCACTTTGAGGGGGCGGTAGTCCGCACTTCCTAAAATGAAGATATCGCATTTACCCATAATGTAAGCCATTAAGGTATGCCATAAATGACTAATAAATAAGCTTATGGAAAACATAAACATATTATATATCATATATAAATATAGTGATATATTAATGGCCACCTTATAAGGAGTTAAATTAATATTGAACAATCATCGTTTCGTGAGGCAGAAATTCACCATCCACAAGAGCAGTCTGTTATTTAACCATTAGATATAGGTGTGTGTATGTTTAGATCTAATACTTCTTATAAAAACATACTAGTATATTTAAGATTCTGTATTTGTTACAAAATAAATGAATAAATAGTGTTTATAGGGTTGGAGAGGAAAATAATACAAAAGAACACAAGTGAAGACATTGCCTTTAAATCGGGTAACTCCCATTAATTTGAACCAAAAGGGTTTCTTGAAGATCTTCCTACCAAATGTAAGGATTCTTGGATTAGGAGAGGGATGTGGAAAGAGGATATGGTCAGGGTTTGGCCGAGCCAATGGCTTGAGATGTGTGGGTAAGGTGGTAGAGGTGGGTGCCTTTTATAAGAGAAACGGAGAGGCACTTTTGGAATGTTATAAATTGTTACTGTATTTTCAAATGAGTTTCGGATTTTTAAGGTCCCAAATTGATTTATTTTTAGGATATGGTGATAAGGATTCTAAATATAATCATCCAATAGGTTTTTGACATGTGTAGGATTTAGATTTTACATTATTGTTTCATTTTATTTAAATCGTTAAATAATGAGGTAATCGCTGCATCATCATGATGTCATAAATAATTTAATTTATTTAATATCTAAAAATTATAAAAAACTACTATGATGTAGGAAATCATTTTATCTTTCAAATTACTATTTATATTAATAAATCTGACTTGTATAACCCCATGTAAAAATTGTTTTAGTAAAACAATACATGTTTGTGTCATTTTTAATTTTACTTTAAAAATGCATTAATGTCATTATCTTACCCATGTAGCTCCATGGGGGTCCCAAAAATCGACCCATGGGTTGTCTTGATCTGACATGACACATCCAATAAGGATAGGACATCTGTCAAGGTCATTTCATATTATTAAAACATTATTTTTACCTTAAACTACACTAATAATCTCTAATCGTGATTAAAAACTTTAAAGATACTTTTCATCGAAAAATTATTTTAATCCGATTGAACCACATTTTAATTCCTAATGAAAACCATGTAAGTCATATTTTTGAAATTCAAAACACAGAGGTGGTATAATTTCATTTAAACGAAAAATGAGCATTTTAAGTACCACTTAGTGGTTTCATTATTCATCATAAATTGAGGTTTTTCAGAAAAATATCAAAAAATCACCCTAAGATATATTTGATATTCCAATTTCAAAAATGATGTCTATTTTACAAAATTTAAAACATATAAGTTACAATAATTAATTAAATAATTAATTCCCATTGTCAGAACAAATAGCGTGTTTTTAAGAAACCATATCTATCAAAAGATTGACTCTCGTTTATGTCCAATCTCAAAGTGATATTAATTCCAATTACCACTATTGGATTAAATGGTAAAAATATATTCTAATTTAACTTTAAAACCAATTAAAATGATAATCTAACTATATAAATAAATTAGATTAAAAATAGGTTTTGACTTAAAAGACATCACTTTTCACTATTCATTAAAAAAATGAACATTATCAGAAAAAACCAGTAATTTATCAAAAGTAAATTTCAATGTCCCAATAATAATGAATAAGTTTATTTTGAAAAATATAGATTATAAAACTGTCAAAATATTGATTTAATAATGGTTCTCCATCAAAAGGTAGTAAAATAATCTTTTAAAAATTTTAGAGTATTTTTTATTAAAATTGGATTCATTTAAATTTTAAGCCTCTAACATTTATTGGATAAATGTAAAAATATTTAACAAACTTAATTACTCATTATGTAGTTATTTATGTTCATTCCCTCCATTACAATGGCTATGCGTTAACTATTATAATATTTTTATATTATTAGTGTGCAACGTAAGATTTCAAAGAAACTGGTTTTTGCGTATTGGGTACGCCATCGAGCATAGCTTTAACATTAATGTAGTATTAACATTTTATTCACAAATATTGTTAAACATAAGAATGTAATATTATTTATTTACCTGGGATGTTACATTTATATTTCCGAATTTAATATAAAAATAAACCCATAAAATGTGATTAACACGGTTTTAAAGGAAATGGAATTTTATTCTTATAAGTTTACTTGTATCAGACTCATATAAAATGATATCCCTTATAAAATCATTTAAAACATTAAATATAAAATATTTAATATAAAAATTTATTTTAAAAAATAATAATAAATTGTTTATGTTAGTTTATTTAAGGAATGAGTAGATATTATTTCAAAAATATTTTTTTTTAATTATTCATAAAATATTTATCTTCTCAAAAAACACAATAAATTCTTAATACGATAATATCAACATGATTATTTAAGAATATTTTTTCATATTTGAAAATTAATATTCTAAACATTGAATAAATTAATTTTAAATTTCATTCTATGAATAAAATAACTTTTTTTGAAGAATTTACTTTATGCACAAAATTACATCACAAAAAATAAATGAATATTATTTAATAATTAATAAATGATTTTTTATTGATTAGAAAACCTATTTATATATAATAAAATAATTTTACAAATATAAATACCCCCAATTGTAAATTTTATTTTATATTGGCCACATTTAAATATTAAAATTTTTATAATATATCTCAGTCCTCTTAAAGCTTGATCCTTTATGTTGGAAAATATATAAATTAGGTTATTATTTTAAAAAGATAAAGGGTGTTACATTGAATAAAAACTGTTTCTAAAAAATATTTAGAATATATTAAATTTTCCAATTCTTCTTATGTTCATTTTTAACAACATTATACTTAATTGCTTGAGCTGGAAGTGGAGGATGTCCATAATTCAAGCTAACTCATAATGGGTCCATTCAATGGATAATTTCCAAGTACCATTCATATAAAAGTATTTTACAAAGATTAGAAAAGCTTTATTGTCCCAAAACATTACTTCCATAAGTATAAGGATTATTCTAGTGTTGGAGTATGCTTGTTTATTTGTTAAACTACTTCCAAAATTAAATGATTATTCTCAAAAGAATACCTTAAATGAAATTGTATTATAATAGGTCTTATACATGATCTTCAAATTTGACTATCCATGTATCAAAACTTGTCATATGATTACGTAGTGATTCATGATATAAAGATTAATTAAATTGTGATTGGGGTTCCAATTGTTTTTGATATTTCATATATATGTGTTGGTCTTTAAGGGAATTACATAAGTGAAATTTGATACAGACAAAGTTTGGTCAAGTGGGTGGTTGTCTTATGTGGCCTATCTTTTCAGATTATCTGCACCTTCGAGATATATATCATTAGAATTCCTTCATTGTTGTAACTCATATTACATAAAGACATATTTTATTGAATATCCAAAATTAATCAAACACTATAGATAATTTTGTATCATTTTAAAGATCAACAAAGTAAAACCATATAAATGGGGTCGAAAATTAACACAATCTATGGAATATCCCATGGATTATCCTACTAAATATAATTTAGACATGGAGTCTTCTTGAGGTATATAGTATTTTATTTTTCCTCTCCTATACGAATTTCATGAGGGGTCATTTATGTCAAATGATGGCACATTCAGACATCTAATAAAAATAATGTGCATAAATCCTATTGTTCGTTATTCATTATAACATTGTGGTTGAATTTTTTATGTAATGTTTATTGTAACTATATGAAATTTTTTGGTAACATTAGTGTGGTGTTTACTATTTCAATTACTAGTTATGGATATGCATCATTAGAAACACATTTTTCAAGCACCATTTTATTGTTTTTATTTCTTTTATCATATATTTGATCATTGTGAGTGGTTAATTTTTTAGAGAATAAATGTTTTAGAGTAATACATAATATTATGAAGACACCACCAATAGTTATATAATATCTAGTATGTTTATATCATCTCTTGACTCCTCAGTTGATCCTGAGGTACTTCAATATGACTAGTGGATAATTGTATTTAATTCCCTATTCCAACCTTAGAAACTGAGATATAGATTATTCATCATCATTATGTATACTTTGGGAATCTGTCCTATATTCTCTCATGGTTTTTATACCAATATAAAATTGAGTTTTTAATGTAGACAAAACATTTGTATTAAAAATATAATAAAATCTTATTGGGTACATCTCTAACAGCTTTCTTGAGGATTTTATCTAGTTTCTGTGGTATTACATTCTCAACAATTCTTCAAAGGATCCTTTTGTTTTTAGTTTCCAATTTTTCGAATAATATATCTAAAAGTCACGCATTTGTTGATCAGATTTTCAAACTAATAATATTTGGGGGTATAATTTCATATGTATTGGATATTTATCAAGCCTTGATGTTTTTTTATTATTAATATAATTTTTTAATGTTTTAAAGAAATTACAGAATTCATTGGATGAGATTATAACATTTAAAGATTTTATTTCTATTTATCATGACATTGTAAGTGAAATTTAATATAAATTGTGTAATTAAAATTAAAAAGTCATATTTCATATGTAATGATTGTTCATAATGGAACATGGTAAAGTGTATCTATGTGGTTCAATCATAGATATAATTAACAGTATAGTGTATAATACATAATTTCTCACGGTATTTAGAAATAATGTGAACTAACATGGTGAGGATAAATGTATTAATATTTTAATTACTACATTGTTCGTGCATGGATTATAAAATCACTCTCAAACATTAATGATAACCATACGTATGAATTAGTGAATGCATATGTTTAACGTAATATTATTTTTAACACATTATAATCTTTATTTTCCCTTACTTGAATTTCTGGAACACTAGGTTTACCATTTTTTAATTATTTCCTTTTTGTTACATTCATATGTCAATGCTTCAGTGATTTATTTATTTATTAAATGTGAGTCTATCATGTTCATATCTTATATACCCCTTCTCATGTATCCTCTATTTTCCTTCTCTAATATGATCAGAGAGTGGAAGCTCTTTTTTAATAATTTAATTAATATTATTGCTTTTCTAGATTTGGGTTTGTAATTTTATTATGAAGGCCTTTTAGATTCATTGAGTTCGGGTAGCTTCATTTCTAGTGAAATTTATGATTAACTATTATGTTATCTCTATATATTCAATAATTAAATTAATACATGAGTATAAAAACCAATCTATTTATTACACATTAAAACATGATTTAATTACATAAGATTGCTATAAACACAGCCTAAATGATTTTGATGTCTAGTTTCTTTTGGAATTAGGTACATTATATCACATCATAAAAAAATAATTAAAACATATTAATTGGAATCTTCATTAACATTATTGTTCTTAAAAGTATATTGGATAACATGGGGAAAATACATAAGAAAGGGGTGATCCATAAATATGAGATCGTAAATATAAAATAAAACGAAGATATAATTCATGTTAGAATAGTAGTAATAGTGATCCATAAAAGAACATGAATAATAAGGTATGATATAGAATAATAATCAAGACATGGGAAATGTGGAAACTACTTAAAACAGTACATCATATATCATGGATAAAAATCCAATACATCATTATTTACAAAGTCCCATAAAGGAATCCGGTACAACCTTATCCCAATGTGATGTTTCATGATACTAAAAATTTCCAAAAACATTAGAGAAGTATATAATTCTAGGTTCACATTCCACATTCATTTCTTTGTCATAAATAAGTCGGCCGCATATAATATAAAAAATTGATTCATTCATCATTATAATTTACTCCATGGTAAATTAGTGAGTAATAAATAAATTTAATTACCCAATAAAAATGTATATTTGATAAAAATTGAACACCCGTGATAGGAAATGGATATGATATTCACTACCTATTTTTTTGGCAGGGAAGATCATGGTGAAAATTAGGTTGCATAGCAGCATCACTTTAAAGTTAAAAAATTGGATTATGAGATAGAAATGGGTATATAATCATTTTTACCTAAAGTGGATAGTAATTGGGACAGGAAAGGACTTTTACACACATTTATAATTTAAAAAATAAGTAAAATGATAATACATATCCATTAAAAAATGATAGGTAGTGATGCTTGTGAAATTTATGCATAGTAATAGGTGTACATAGGAGAGATTAATGAGAGATAAACTGGTATATAATGATTTTTTTCATAATAATGGATGTACAGGGGAGGAGATAAATCATACCCTGTAATTATTAATTTATAATATAAGGGAATAACTAGATATTGAATCCTTGAAAATGATGAGAAAGGAAAGAACCATTATATAATATAGAAGTTATTTGGAGGTATTAATGAGAGGGAAACGGGTATGTCATCATTTTTACATAATAATTTATGTATGGTGGATTTTATAATATATATCCCTTCATTAGTAATTTAATATAAAACATAATAACATTGAGAAGATTATGGAATTAATTTTATTTAGAGAGAACCCCTTACCTTAAGTGCATTACACCAAAAACATGAAAGGGGATTCTTCAGATAATGGGGGGAATCATTTTAGGATTAATGTAAAATAGGAAAGGGAAATTTTTTGGTTCAAGTATTTTTAGTGAAGATATGGTGGAGACTGTTTGGGTTTATATATGAAAAGATACATTATTATTTAATATTAAGGTATTGGACTCTACAAAATAAAATATTTGAAACCAAAAATAATTCCATTGTAATAAAAAATGATTTTTTTCCAATGTAGAGAGGTTTTAATTATTTTATTAGGAAAATGTTCTAACTTATAAAAATATTTCCCTTGATAATGTGGTGTTGATTCACACATTTAAATAAATGAATTTAAATTAATAAAATATATTATATGTTTTTTCTGGATTCATTAATGATTAATAAAATTATTTATGTAAATATTATATCAAACTATTCTGAGGGGAAAAATATATTTGGATGACTATAACCATTATTTTATTTATTAAATTATATTTGGGTTATTATGAAGCATAAAACACACTATATATATACGGTTTTAAATTTTTACAAAAAAAATCGACAATCATAGAAAATTAGAGAAAATCATTATAGGAAAATTTTATAATTCTGATTCCAAAATTAATATTTATTTTATCTAAATAATTTTCAAAATATGTTAATTTTATCTCTTAAAATATGATATGACATCAATAGAAAAATTATGGATTCTATGAAAATAACTATTTCTGAACCCTTATAAATACTAATTTTCAACTTATAAAAATGAAATGGTTATTTATATTTAATAAACATTATTTATAAAAATTATTAAAATAATATTTATTTAAAAAATCAATTAATTAATTAAAATAAATTCCTTAACTGAATTTGGATATTATCCGAAAGTAATTTTTTTTATGGAACCAAAATATGAATAATTTATAATGTAAAAATAAATTTGAAAAAATATTTATTCTATACAATATAAATATAAATATAATAATGGTATTTATATATATCCCATTATTACATCGGCATACCCCCTACGAGTATGGTGTGTGATGTTGAAACATTCCAGGCATCGTTCGATGAACATTGTTTTGGTCGTGACCTCGATGAGCATGAAATTCTCTGATATATGGTCTTTCTCATGCATATGTTGGTGGATATAAGCATGGGATTAGTTAATGTAAATTACTTGTGATTCTAACTCCCCTGAAAGCTTCGATAAATGGGCTTCATAGGGTATAATCCCACTGGATGAATCCATCATTTTTCTGTCTTTATTGGATTTGTAAAAGATCCGCATTTATATTAATCATTTTATCACGGTCTAATGGATATATTACCTATAATAATATTATTAATGTTCATTCAAATCCAAATAAATAACTACGGATGTTCATGTGTTTTCTATAAAAATATTTCATAATAAATTATTTAATTAAATCACAAAGGGAATATTCATTTATAACAGTTTGTGTCTTCACAATATTCCACCTCTACATTTTAATTTCACACCTTCCCCCCAATATGTGAGTATAGTTTTATCTCATCACTTTCTCTCATTCCCACATTTCATATTGAAACTAGTGGTTTCTTGACAAAACTTTCAAATGGTGTAATATATTATTTCGTAAACATTGTATCTACGATCTAATATCTTCACTGACTGATCCTCATATGAATGAAAATTATAGAGTGGTGCCACCTTGGGATTGAGTGAATGTAATTGTTGAGGTATGTAATTCCATAAGAGTGATACATGGAATACATCATGAACTCGAGATAGGATTGGTAGGAGTTTATGTTTATATAGTATGATGCGATCATGGATCTCAAAGAAGCCGATGTGTCTTGGACGACGATTTCGATTCTTACAAAATATCATCACTTTTATCCATTAGGATATGAATAGAAATACCATGTCTCCAACATTAAATCCTGGTCTGTTAAATTACTGTTAGAATAACTCCTTTTTTGACTCTTTGTATCCTTGATGTGCTACCAAATGATCATTCCATTTTCATCAATTTCCTAGAAAATTTTAGATCCAAAAGGTTTTTCTTCCCCAACATCATCCCTGCATATTGATTTCCTAGACCACTTCCATTAAAATTCATCATGTGGATCTATTTGGATGCTTGTGTGGAAACTATTTTTTAATGAGGACTCAACCTAATTAATATGTTGATCACATCCTCAATTTAAGGTCATTTATCATGACCTCAACATCCCCTCAACTATCGAGATTGTTCACATTAGATGGAAATCGGTTTTCTGTTGATCGGATGTGCGGATGTTCCACTCATAATTTAGAGCATTCTAGAAACTCTTCCAAAATAAAGTGGTGAATCTCAGATCATGATCAGATACAATCGACAGTGGTACTCCATTTATCATTACCACTTCAAAGATGTATATCCATGAAAGTAGATTCATTGATAATTCCTCACAAATCACATTGAAGTGTGTCGTCATTTTAAGACTATCCAGCATAACCCATAATGAATTATTCCATCCTAGTGTATTTATAAGATTATTAAAAAATCCCACGGTTTTGTATTCCCATTTCCATGTAGTTATGGGAAATGGTTGCATCATCCCCAAGGATATTTTTCATTTCACATTTATTTACTGAATTACAAGATATCATGATGCATATTCTATGATATAATTATTTATATTTTCCCTCCAATTGTGTTCTAGGATACCTAGTTACATCTATGTGATTCATGGAGGATTTAGAGGGTTGAGTTATGTGAATCATCCAAGTGCTCTATCTTTACCACTGGATTTGATGGTACACACAATTTCGACCAAAATCTCACAATATATTAATCATTAACATTATACTATGAGGATCTACCTTTTTTTAGCTTCTACATTCATCTATATTCTTACATAAATACATTGAGCATATAGATACCACTCCAAATGATTTTTTTTAACAAATATTCTTGAAATGATTGATGGAATTTCGCATGTTATGAATCTCATGTCCTTCCTCTACAAATAAATGAAGATATGATCGCATTAAATTCTCAAAAATTATAGTATTTCTAGATACATTCTACATTGTGAATCTACTGATTTATTTTCATTCATAAGATGAAGCAGGATTGAGTAGTCATAGATTACGATTATCTCTAACAATTTTCATTGTTTCTTATTAATTTATTTCATTATAAATATATTAGTTAGAAATTTTTAATCCGTATATATTTAAAAACTTCTCCACAAATTGATAATGCCGAATTATTGTTATAATGTAAATCATAGTAGAAAACTCCAAATCATTCATTGGGTAGTTATGTTCATGATCATTAAACTAAAATGAAGCTTATGAAATGAATTTTTTATTTTGAAAAAACACACAACCCAAGCTCCTCTTCGATGAATCATTGAATTCCATTAAAATATATCCACTTATGGATAGTTTGAGCACATACACATTTATAAGACTCCTTTTTTCACATTTATGCTTTCTTTCCATTCATCATTAAAAAAATTACTCCTTTCTACATTATCATGGTAAGAGGATTTGAAATCATGAGGGATTTGGAAAAAATCAACAATAATACACATCTAGTCCATGTATAGTACAAATATATATCATAGATGTTGACCAAATCAATTCATAAATTTCATCTATCATTTAATGTTATCTATAATGAATCTATTAATCATGTCTCTAAATATTTATGGAGTAATAGTGAGTCTAACAGGCATTACTATGATTTTCTAGAGACCATATGTTGTATGAAAATATGTCTTGGTGGTATCCTCCTTCTTCACCGCAACTTATTAATTTCTGTACCAATGATCCAAAATTGTAAATTGTTTTTCTCCAAGTAACTGATCACATAAGACATAAACTTGAGTTAGAGGAAACTTGTTCTTTATGGTCATATTATTGAGCCCACTATAATTGATGCAAAGTAACATTGAACCATCATTCATCGTGACAAAGATAACTGGTGCACCCCAAGGCCAATCACCTAGGCATATGTATTCTTTACTCAAATTCACTTATAATTGATATTTTATATCCTCAACTTCCACAACATTAATTCTATATAGAGTCTTGGATAATAGTAATACATCGATTATAAGCTCGATGGAAAAATAAAATTATCGGCCAGGTGGAATACTAGGATAATCCTCAGGAAACAAATCAATGTATTTACTCACAATGGTTATATCTAACAGGGTAAGTATTTACTTAGAATCAGATATTTTGGTTATATATTCTTGCTCATATAGCTATAATATCCTTCTATGAGATGATAGTGTTAATGTAAATTCATCCTTCTCCATAAATTTGCATATAATTTTAGGATGACTAATAATATGGATACTGATTTTATTCTCAAGGAAAATTATGGTGGATAAAATTATAGAATACTAATCAATGCCCAAAATGGAATCAAATTTCAACATATTGATTATTACATAATTTTCTGGAAATTTATCCCCCAATCATTTAAATGGGAGTTGTTATGTAATTGGGAGGCAATAATTTCTCTATTTTATGTTTTCTATGACATATCTACCTCCATGATCATTTATGGTGTTTTAAAAATTCTACTAAACTTTATTGATATGAAGGATTTCAAAATACCAAAATCCAAAATCACAGTTTCTATTCATGAAGGAATAACTAGATCTCATATCACAACATTGTTTTCCAGTTTCATATTAGTTGTAGTGATGGAATATTATCTCCCATGCTTCCTTGGAATATGTCGGATTTGTCATAATAACTTTGGAATAGTGCATTTCTCTACAATATTCCATTGTTTTTTAAATTTTTAGCAGTTAACAATACACTAAGGGTTGACTAGAGCATTCATTTCCTCTGTCATTATAGTGGGTTTATCCTATCTACAATCATTGGCTAGGTTCCCTTCCTTCCATTACCTCAATAATTACCATATTAACACTATTAAATTTCTAGTTTTCTTTGTAACACCCCATTATTTCATAGTAAGTTATTTTCTTTAAAGTAATTCAATATCTTGCGCTATACGCAACACCGATTTTGAGCGCACCACGACTTGCCACACTTGCCGTTCAAAAAGTAGTAATGAATAGTATTAACAGAATTTTGAATATTATATACTACATATAATTTTACAATCCATATTATGGGTTTCTTAAACATTTTATAATAACAAATCCATTTTTTAGATAAAAGAATTATTATTAAAGAAATGCAATTTTACCTCCGTTTACGGACAACCACTTTTAAAACAAATATTTGACACATTTATGTATTCTATTTAATGAAATTAAATTCTTCTTTAAAATCGGAATATAAATTTATATTTTGGATAATTTTTTTAACTTTTCTGAAAACAATCTTATTTTAAAGAATATTGAAAAATACTAAAATTCTAATTGAAAACAAATGTTTTTATCAAAATAATTTATATTTCCCAATAATGAATTTTAAAGGTTTTTATGTATAATTCGATTATATATTTATCTTGTAATACTATTTAGGTCATTATAAGTAATTGCACATTTAAATTTGACAAAAACACATATCAATATTTTGATTGTTTTTACTTTTTAAAAACATGGTTTTTAGTTTTGATAAGAAGAATTAATTTTAAAATAATTAATATAACTTCTATGTCTTGAATTTGGTAAAATATAATTAATTTTTCAACTCGTATTATCAATATTATAATTGGGTAAATTTTTGGGATTTTTCGGAAAACATTAAAATTTTTTTGAACAGTGAAGAACACTACATTAGAGTTTAAAATTGACTTTTTTTTAAATAATTATTTATTTTATTTGATTTTATTATAAGTTATAATTGATATATAATACCTATATAAGTTAAATATAAATCATTGTAGTCATTTTATAATAAAATTATATGTATAAACTTTTATTGAACTTTTTACCTTCTTTTACTCACTATCTGGGAGCATTTACAAATTTAGCAGAAAAACATAATTTTACCACTTCTGTCAATTAAACTTCAAAAATTTTAGAGTCATGACTTCCAATATTAAGTAAAATGTTGTTCAATATGATGAAAAAAAGTATTGTTGAATAGTAACTTTTGACTTTGATTTACCAAATTTTAAATTAAATAGGTTAATTATGGATAAAATGATATTATATTTACCCTAAAACATGTCCAAATTCTATTGGATAAGTTTAATTAGATCGAAAAAAACATATTAATAAAATATTTTCTTCTTGGACCACTTGTATTAGATCAGGAAATTTATTATTATTTTATTATAAAAAGAGTTAAAAGTGTTAAATTCATTGTTTAATAAATAAACCATTTATAGTATAAGGTTGTACATAAGTTAAATTCGACTATAAACATTCCTCAAAAAGAAAAAAATATATAATACATAATGGTATTTTATATATAATATTTAGACATTATATAATTTATTTATTTACGACACAATGATTATTCAGTAATTACCTTATTAATGAAAGATTAAAATAATTGATATTATAAATATCAAAGTAAATGTAATTTGACGATTTTTATGAATTACACTAATTATGTACGATATTCTGAAATGTTAGGTTTTATTAAATAATTTTTTTTCAATGTAATAATGCTGTTATGATTTTCACAAAAACCAAATACTAAATAGTGTCAAAATTGACATAATTGAGTTTTTAAAACAGATACTATATTATTAACTAGTATAATATTCCTAAAAATATAATATTCATCCAAAGTACATAGAAGATCTCATATATATTAATAATGAACCAATTGGGGTTCACAAGTAATGTTATACAAAGTTTATTAACCATATAATATAAAAATACAAAGAGACATTTTAACTGACAAACTATTTAACTTAGAGATAAATCTAAAAGATAAGGTTAATATGGTAACCTAAAACTATCTAAAACCTATTGGTTGAATGGTTTGAGACCCATATGAACCTTATCCTCAAAATAAATCATTTTTCACCCATTATAAACCGAAAATGGATTTATTTTAAAATAATATTTCCACATTTTCCTAAATTGACCCTCACTTATCTTATAAAAGGGTACTTCCCCTTCTCTTAATTTCACACCTCCAAAGCCATTTGGATCGAACAACCCCTACTTAAATATCCTAAAAACATTATTCCCTTAATCCTGGAGGTATTAATTTTGTCATAAATCCATCCTATGTATCCCTTTTGATCAAATCAAATGTAAGAACCCGAAGAAGAGGTAAATATTTCATCACCTCTTTCAAGTTATTTTCTTCTTCAACTTTGTATTTCATTGTTTTTTCCTTTATAAAATAATAACACCAGTATATTCAATATATTGTGATTTTTATTATATAATTGGTTCAACCATATTTATTATTCTCTCCATCATATGATTGACAAAGTCATAATACGTGCGAACGTACAACTCACTGTCTCCACGTCGTGTTTTAGTTTGTTTTTCAAACATTTAATTATTGTGATGTGTATAAAATTGTGTATAACTGATGAAAATAAAAAATTAAAAAATGTTAATTATTCTTTATATATGATATACCACCCAATTACATACGATTTCACAAAAAAAATAATGATATTGTCGCTCGTGCGTACGTACATATTACCCTCTCCACGAACACAATGAGATTAATTTCCCATCTTAATCATTCCAGAATAATTTTTATTTTAGGATTAAAAATAATTTATATGAACATAATATCATTATGAATATGAATAAAATATATCCTATCAATAACAAACATGGCCTATGTAACCGAGCATATAAAAGAAAAATAGATCAGTTAACACACAAAACTATGATACCACAAAAATATTTTTAACAAATAAATATTATAGGATCATTTACGATATCATATTTAGGTATATAGATCTTGTATATTTTTATTACAATTATTCAAATATTATATAAGATATTAATGTACCCTTGACAAAGGAAAAGTAGAAGGTAAGGGGTTATCATCTCACTTCTTATTCTCATGAGATATTTGATATAATTCCACAATTTCCTTTTGTGTGGTTTATGTGCTTCCCATTATTGTATTATTTGTGTAATATAATTTAATTTATGGGTATTTACTTCTTCATTTTATGATACTTATTTCATGGTATTTGTGTCTCGTAAGTTACCAAACTGTTAAGGGAATTTCAAATTTTGATTCTCACTCATTGGGATTTACGCATACTTCATTGATTATTTTACTCGAAGATTATATGTGAAATCACTACCTATTTATATATGTAGTAATTTAAACTCCCATTTGTATGGATATACTTTTTATAAACATAATCAATCCATTTATTAATTCTTAATTCATCGATATAAACTTTATAAGAGCAATTTTATCTTAATTTCTATTCATTTAGTTAAACATCCAAGTCATTGGTGTTGTTTTTACAAGAATATGTGTGAATGTAATATGATTGATATTCACTGAATATCTAATCGTATAAAGTTTATTTATATTTGGAAACTATAATTATTTCATTGATTTATCCTTAACCAAAGGATATATCCTTTATAATTGAATTCATCTCAACTTACATTCCAATGAGACTTCAATGTTGTTATGCACCAATTTACTTTTATTTGGTCTATATAATGTACATTGACATAGTATATAATTATTCCCTTTATTCTCACATATTATAATGTTTTTATTAAAAACATTATTTTTATTCTAGTGTCTCTCATTTGGTTAGGAACTCAATCTATAATAACATTTTAATAGTTTTAACATTTTATTCTTCAAAATTATTCTCATTAATGTCTGTGTTTTAGATATGGTTTTAAGGTTTTATTTATATAGACATTAATGTTTTAAAGTTGAAATTATTTTTAATATTTTCAAATTGTTATATGACAATTTCATTCAAAAATATATTTTAAACTTCTTATTGATAAATTGTGTTTCTTTTAAATGGTTTCATGAAATATTTATAAATCTCTAAAAAAAATTTACCGATCATTTTCACCCATGTCTACATCCTTTATAAGATATTATTCTTGATTGAGGTTTATTTATTATGATACTAATCTTTCATACTATATTAATGGTTTTGGGATATTTTTGACTGTGAATGTGTTACTTCTATAACATTCATGTTTTATGGATAAAGTATTGACATTTAGTATGATAGTTTTAATATGAGTGTATATGTTAAGATTAAACCTTTTCATTTGAGGAATTCATTAGACTTAGTAAATGATGGGTGGATCCCACTATAACTCCTCGATGAATCGGTAGGTCTCAAGAGACTAACTACTGTCTTGGCCGAGGGCCTTGACAAAATCTTATTTGTATTCTTGTATCAGGGACTTGACTATGTTGTTAATATGTCTGGAATTATGCATTTTATCATTATGAAATTGGATATTGATATTACATGTGATTATTTGACTTGTAGAGAATCCATGTGAATAAGTAACAGAATTATTTGATTTATCTTTTCCATATTATGTTGATGTTTAAGTTTAAAAGGCTTCTATTCTAGTTTTATAGATTTCCTTAAATGTTTATTCTTATTTATGACAGATTAAGCTATATTGTTATTCTTACTGAGTATTCGAGCTCACCCATTTTTTAGGCTTTATTTTCTCTAGGATGTAAAGAAGTGTATTATGATTAACCTACAAGAATAGGATATTCGGTATAGGATTATTCAAAGGGGACACAATGTTATTTCTTTTATTTCATGATTTAATGCAAAACTTATTTATGTATCTAGTACTTCCAAGGCTACTAAACTGATTGGTGTTTCGGTATATGATTCCTTGTATCATTCCAATGTTAGGTAATAATGCATTGATTTTGGGTAACTAGTGTCTGGGCATTACTGTTGTTATCAGAGGATGTTTTTTACAAACCTTGGAAGACAGATTTAGAAAAACACTAATTAAAAAACACCACCCTAAGAAATAATTTTAGGATTAGTATATAAGAACATCAAAAAATTTTGGTAATGCAAATATTATGTGGGTATTCCATGAAATACAACTTTTTCTATATACGAGCATGTAGAGGTGGCTCTGGCACAGATGTACCTAGGAGTGAAAACTCTAACAAGTTGTTTCAAGCATGACCTGAGGTATCAGTGTAGACCATAATAGGCCTTTCATTACCCTTGGTTATGACACTCCAAATGGTTTTCTTAGGATAATTTAAATTTTCATTACAAACCAATTTGATTGATTTTTATATAATATGAGAATAAATAACATTGGTTAATCCTATAGTGTATTAGATTAAAAATAACATGTTATGATATTCTATAAATGATTTTATAACTCACATGATGCCTTCATGTGTGATTAAATGGATAAATTCTAAAGAAGTCATAGTAATATTGAAAATGATGTAAAAGGTGGGAACGATGGTGGGAACGAGGAACGAAATGGAATGTTGATATGTTTAAAATATATTGTGTTCATGTCGTGTAACATCCCAAGTAATTAAAGATTTATGGATTTTAATTTCTATGTAATTAATGAATTTGATAGTGTTTTAGAGGCTTAAAATGAGAATAAATCCAATCTTAAGCATAGAATTCTCTAATATTTCTAAAAGATTTTTTTACCGCCTTTTGATGGTGAAAATTTTTTAATTCTATATATTGACAATTTTATAAGCTCAATTTGTCAAAATAAACTTATTCTCTAGAATCGGGGCATTTAAATTTACTTTGGATATTTTTTTTGTATCTTTCTAACAATGTTCATTTTTAATGAATAGTGAAAAATATTTCATTTTACTTCAAAAATGCCTTTTCATCTAATTTAATTATATGGATATATTATCATTTTAATTGGTTTTAATGTTTAAATATAATATATTTTTACCATTCATTCCAATGGTGGTCATTTTAATTAATTTCACTTTGAAATTCGACATAAACAATTGTCAAACTTTTGACCGATATTGTTTCTAAAAAACCCGGTATTTGTTCTGACAACGAGAATTATTTTTATATTAATTACTACAACTTTTTTATGTAGAATTTGGTAAAATGGATTCCATATTTGGAATCAAAAGGTCCAAATTATGTAATTACAACTCTTTTGTTTTTAGACATTATGAAAAGTAAGGATGGTAATTATCTTTATTTACCATCATTAATTAGTAATCGGGTAGTTTAGGGTAATAAAATAATATCATAATAATAACAAATGACCCCAACATGTTTCCTAATTCTACTCTTTGTGTCATTTATAACCATGGGATTCCTTGTTCCAATCTATGAGACCCCATGGAATCACTTTTGGGTGATAGTGATACTTTATCATTTTATTTTTAAAGAAAGGAGAATATCAATAAAGTATGTATCTCCCAAGTAAAACAATTTTAATTTTGTTTGTGTAAATGATCCATTAGACTATAAATAGTCATTGGAAATATAAAAAGATTTCATATATCATGATATTTTTGTTATTATTTTTAGAAATTAAAAAAATTAATTTATTTACGACACTATGATGATGCAGTGATTACCTCATTAATTAATGATTTAAATAAAATGAAAAGATAATGTAAAATATTAGACATAAACTTTTCAAAAACTAATTGAATTGGTGGATTTCAATCCATTACCACCTTATACTCTATATATATCATTTTGCGACATTTAAAATCCGATACTCATTATAAAATAATGTAACATTTCTTGATTTTCCAAGAGTGCCCCTCCTCCCTCTTATAAAAGGCCCCCACCTCTACCACCTTACCCACACCTCTCAAGACATTTTCTCGGCAAAGATCTTATTATTTTATCTATCCACATCAATCTCTTCATCCTAGAAGCCTTACCTTAGGCAGAAAGCTCTTCAAGAAACCCTTTTGGTTCAAACCAATAGGAGTTACCCGATTTAAAGGTAATGTCTTCTCTAATGTTCTTCTATTTTATTATTCTTCTCCACCCCCCTAAACTCTTTATTTGTAAAAAAATCAGTATCTCCATTATAATAGGATTTTTTATGAGAAGGATTTGATTTACAATTACACAAAATATCATCTAATGGTAAAATAACATACTGTTTTTATTATTGGCGAATTTCTGCCTCACAAAAAGATGATTCTTCAATCTTCTATTAACACCTTTCATGATGGAAATTAAGATATAACTCTATTTATATATGATATATATTATGTCTATGTTTCCCTTATGATTATGTATTTTTATTTTATAGAATACCTTGTGGTTTCCATTATGGTTAAACACGATATCTTCATTTTAGGAAGTGCGGACTATGGCCCCATCAAGGTGATTTGATTCATCAATGCCATATGTGGGATTTATAAAGGATGGAGTTAAAGATATTATATATGATATTATACTGGAATTATAATATACCTTTATATCATTATTATTTCCCTCCGTTAAATACGAAATATAAATGAAAATAGTGTTCATGCGTACGTACAGCTTACCATATCCATGAACGGTGCATTTCATTTCTTACCTCTCAATGTTATGTAATATTATAAATGCATGTATATACTGGAGCCAACGAACCCATACCCAAGTGTTAAGGGATCCTGCTTGCATCCTAGAGACCCATGTTCAAAACCGCGTGGAGGCGAATTTACGGGGTACTGTCGTAGTACTATAGGTGTTACTGTAGCAAGACTGTAGCAGTTACTCTAGCAGTCACTGTAGTAGTACTATATCAGTACTATAGTAGCAAAAACTATTCACCAGATTTGGGCCTTCAGGCCACCGGTTTGGGCATACGGGCCTCCAGGGCCTTGAGGTCATTAAATTCCTTCGGGCCATAGGGCCTTCAGGTCACGTAGACCATGGAGTAACCCAGTTCACATAGATCATGACTGAGAAGAGGATCAGAGCAACAGGAGTAACAGCCACCAAAATGCAGAGCTAATAGGATTGGAAGAATGAGAGGGTATGGAAGCTGCCATTGAGAATAGGCATCGTGCAACATTGTTTGGGTAAATGCTAGACGATCAACAATGCAAGGTGGGGAGCTGAGGAGATCAATGATTTATGAAGTTGGGGAGGGGAAGTTCTAGTGGTCTGGGCCTACAGGTAATGTAATGGGCATGGTATGCCTCTGGGCCTTCAGGTCATGTATTGCGGGTCATGTTGGGCCTTGTGTCTTGGGCCTACGGGTAATGTACGAGTTCCCCTTCAACCCCTAAAAGAGGGATTATCGATAATAAAATAAAAAATAAGGCCTTCAGGCCATTTGGACATGTATATAATCGATATATATTATATATATGATATCTATATCATGAATAATATTATGGATATAATGGATATTTTACCACATGAACAACATGTAATTATAATAAGTTTTTTTGACTCAACTACCAAAGATCAAAAAAACAACCGTTATTAACATAAATAATCACATAATGTTTATAACATGGTAATAAGTGATATAAAAGGAATAATGAACTTGAAAAAAGTTCTTATACAAGTAGAAATTAACTCTACATTATTATTCAGGAGGTTAAATAATGACCGAGTCAAGTCGGACACGAGGTATGTGACATTGTCTCAATCTACTTTCATTGAGGAAAAATTTGTTTTTATACACAACTTTCTTTTATAAGGTGTATAAACCCCTTTTAATTTTACTTTTTTTCAAAAGGAATATTTTTTTTACAAATTGTTTTACCTAAAAATCGATGGGAATGTTTTTGTCGTACAAATGTGGGGGCAACGACTTCTCCGCCCCCATGACCATTATTTGAGTTTCGGCTTCCTCTATAAGCCAGAACATATTTTTAAATGAAAAATAAAAACCATGTTTTACTTTTCTTTTATTTTGGTATTGAAAATGTTTTTGATGATGTTTTGATTATATCAATGTGTTTTTGATATCTTGTGATAGAAATGTGGAAATGTTATGTTTCCTCTATTAATTTTTATGGGATATGATTATGTTATGGTTCTGGGAAATTGTTTATAAAGACGGGTGGTTTAGTGATAAAAAAGGGCGGGTGAGCCTGATATAGATCTCCAATGCATTGGGTAATGCGAGGGAGTTAAAGGCTAAGGATTCTCTGAAGTGATTTACGGAATATACTGTGATGGGTATACCAAATGTAACCATGAGGGTTACTCCCTACTTAACAATGTTATGAATGCCTCAAGTTACATTTATGTCTTCTGTTTTCTATGATTTATTCATAAATCCTATGATTTCATGTGGTATGAGAAAGTGCTTATATTTTATGAGTAATGTATGATTTCATTGATTTTTATGTATACATGGAGTAATGTTTTCATTCCGTACTTTTATATCCCTTACAGATATTTTTTATGCTCATCCCATTTATTTTAAATGTTTTTCACAGGTCAAGGGAATGGTACATGATGTGATGATAGTTTCAAGGAAGTGTCAAGAAAGAATCCATGTTTTATTTTAAATATGTTTCCTTTGATGGGAAAGGGAATATTGTCCTTTATATTACCAACTTGTTTAAATGTGGAATGCAATGCATGATTTGTGATCTAATTCTCTAAAACTCAAAACATAAAAAGATCTTCAATGTGTATTCCTGAAATAACTCAGTATTAAGTAATATTTTTGGATGTGGACTTATATTTGGGATTAGAGGTCAGTTTAGTTAACATTAAAATTTATAATTCTATTAATTCATTTTCCAAAAATATTTTTTTGGGTGAAATTGAAATGAAATATCATTCGATGATTTCCATGTTTCTTTATCTAATACATGTTTTTTTAGAATGTTTTTATGTAGAGGAAACATAGATGAAGTTCTAGGAAGTCATACAGAAGGAAATGACCTTCCGGATCTGCATCCTGAGATGGTCGGAATTGGAACTAAAAAGTTTGTTGCAGTAATGGCGCAGTTGACTCTAGTGATAAATGGTGGTGGTATCCATGCACGAGATCATCCAGATCAACCGCAGAGGAGCATGTAAGTTGGGGAACACTTCATGATGAAACATCCCCCATCATTCAAAGGATCATCTGACCTAGTTCTAGCTGAAGGGTGGATTTAAGCACTGGAAAAGATTTTCGATGTCATGAGGAGCTCAGACAATCAAAAGATTAGTCTTGTTGTTTACCAGTTGGAGGGTGATGCAGATCATATGTGGTAGATGGTCAAAAATATCTGGGACACTAATGAGATTGTTGCTCTTGACATGGATGAATTCAAAGGTATGTTTCTTGAAAAATATTTTCCTAATCTTGTTTGACTTTGTATTGAAAAACAATTCTTGGAATTTAGGCTAGAGGATGACTCAGTGGCTGCTTATGTGGAAAGGATCACGTGATTGTCATGGTATGCTCCAAATATTATCCGAGACCTTGATAGTAAAATCAATCATTTTTACTCATCATTAAAGCCAATATATCGAAGGGCTTTATCTTATCATGAGTTCAAGAGATATGAAAAGCTTTTTTGATGTGTTGAGACGGTGTAAATGGATTTTGACGATGATCAATTGTTTTGTAACAACCAATATAAGAAGATACCATGGTGGCAAGAGAAGGGGAAGAATCCTTCAAAATGGTCTGAGGTTAAGAAAACTATGTTTTTAGTTTGTGATAAATGTGGTAGAAATAATTATGGGGAATTTCTTTTGAATTCTAGAAAGTGTTACTGATGTGGTAAGATGGGACATAAGGCTCATAATTGCACTGAAAAAGATCAGGGTGATGGTAAGACCAAATTTTATTTACAGTTAGTGAAATGTTTCAAGTGCAATGAGATGGGTCATTATGAAAACGAGTGTTCGACAAAGATCTCAAATGATGGTAAGCAGTTAGACTGCAAGTAGAAATGTGTGGTGAAATCCTTTTCAACTACTTCAGTAGATGTTGGACCATCAAATGAAGTGGTATCAGGTACTTTGTTTGTTTTGTTAGATTATGCCTATGTGTTGTTTGATTACGGGTCTACACATTCTTTCATCTATGAAAAATTTTCTACTAAATATGGAATTCCATATCATGAAATGACTCTTGAACTTGTGGTAAAAACACATTGGGGAAATGTTGAGGAAAAAATAATTTATAGGAATCTTCATATCCTTATCCGTGGAAAATAAACTGCTTGAAAACCTTATTGTTTTACCTCTAGTTGAGTTTGATGTTATCCTTGGTATGGATTGGCTCTCTGATTACCTGGCTAAGAGATAAATAAGTTTCTTTTTAGAAATACTTTCATTTTGTTTACAAGAATGAACCCTTACTATTGATAACATATCAAGAAGCTGAGAAACTTGTAAAAGATAGAAATGAATGTTACCTTGCACATATTGTTGAAAAAAAAGAACCGTTCAGATTAAAGATGTGCCAGTGGTAAATGAGTGTCCTGATGTTTTTCCGGATGAGTTTACTGGAATAATACCAAATAGGGAAGTTTAATTTACTATTTACTTAGTTCGTGATGCTGAGACAATTTCAAAACCCTTTATCGAATGACTCAAAATTAACATTTAGAGTTGATGGAGCAATTGAAATATTTATTAGAGAAAGATTTCATTCTACTTAGCACATCACCATGGGGTGCTCCTGTCTTATTTAATAAAAAGGAAGATGGTTATATGAGACTTTGCATTCATTATAGATCCTTGAATAAAATCACTGTTAAGAAAAAATATCCTTTTCCACATATTGATGATTTGTTTGATCAGCTCTAGGGAGCTCAGTATTTTTCAAAGATTGAACTGAGATCGGGGTACCAACAGTTGATGGTAAAGGAAGCAGATATTCCTAAGTACATGTTTCGTACAAGGTATGGCCATTATGAATTTGTAGTAATGCCTTTTGGACTAACCAATTTACATTATATATTCATGGACCTTATGAATAGAATTTTCTACGATTTTTGGTGAAATTTGTGGTTGTTTTCATTGATGATATTTTGGTGATTTATAAAAGTAAAGAGGAGCATGAAAGTAATTTATGTATAATTTTACAAACCTTAAAAGAAAAGAAATTTTATAGGAAATTCAGCAAGTGTGAGTTTTGGTTGCAACAAATTTATTTCCTTGGTCGCATTGTTTCTAAAGATGGAATAACAATTTGTCTTGCAAAAACAAAGGTTGTTGATGAATGGACCAGACCCACAAATGTAATCGAGATTCATAGTTTTCATGGTTTTGCAGGCTATTACCGACAGTTTGGTAAAAAAAATTCATGGTTATTTATTCCAATGACAAAGCTATCTTGGAAGGGTGTTAAGTTTATTTGGATAAAATAATGTGATGATTGTGTTCACGAATTGAAAAGAAGATTGATGAATGCTCTAGTTTTGGAATAACCATCCAAGAATGGTTATTTTGTTATCTACAAAGATTCTTCATTGAAAGGATTGACTGCGTCCTAATTCAGAATGATTATGTTACTTCTTATGCATTACGACTGTTGAAAACTCATGTGGTAAATTACCCTACACATTATTTGGAATTAAATTTTGTTGTTTTTGCTTTAAAAATATAAAGGTATCATTTTTATGGTGTAAAGTGAGAAATATATACTGATCACAAAAATTTAAAGTTTATATTCACTAAGATAAAATTGAACATTAGATAGAGGAGATGGTAAGAATTAATCAGGGATTATGATTGTACAATTCATTAACATCCCTAAAAAGCAAATAAACTGGTTGATGCTTTGAGTCGAAAAAGTAATGCTTCATTAACCATGTTAGATTTGGAACGGAATACATTGGTTAAGGATTTAATGAATTTTGGCATAGAAGTTGTTGGTGCGGGATGTTCTTCTATTTTGTTCCAGGTATCAGTGAAATCTTCTCTATCAGACCGAATTAATCAATCACAGAAGAAAGACAGTGAGTTGTAGAAAATGTTAAAGCTAGTTCAGAAGGGTAAGTTTCCTGAATTCAATAGTGATAATGATTGTGTTTTGAGAATTGGGAAGAGGTTCTATGAGACGTGTGATTCAAAGTTGAAGAGAGAGTTATTATGTGAAGTTCATTGTTCTTCATTTTCAGTTCATCAATGCAGTACTAATTTGTATAGTGATCTTCAGGAGTATTACTGGTGGGATGGAATGAAGAGATTTATTGTTGATTTTATTGTGAAGTGTTTTACTTGTCAATTGGTTAAAGCAGAGCGGCAATTACCAAAAGGGATGATTCAACCCTAACCAGTGCCAGAGTAGAAATGAGAGAATATATCAATGGACTTCGTTGTGGGATTGCCTAAGACACCTCGAGGTAATAATGTGTTCTGGGTTATTACTGAACGCTTGACTAAATATTCTCATTTCATTAATATATGAGATACTTTTCCTCTAGATCAAATTTCCCGATTGTAACATAAAGAGATAGTCAGGTTACATAGAGTTCCCCTCTCTATTGTATCTGATTGTGATCCCAGGTTTACTTCTAACTTTTGGAAAGGACTTCTGAAGTCGTTGGGTACTAAATTTAATTTTAGTACAGCTTTTCATCCTCAATCAGATGGTCAGTCAGAATGAAAAATTCAGACATTGAAGGATATGATACATTCTTGTTCGATGGATTATCAGGGATGTTGGGACCAACATCTTTCTTTGGTTGAGTTTTTTTTATAATAATAGTTTTGATTCCAGTATACAAATGGCACCATTTGAGGCATTATATGTAATGCGGTGTCGAACTCTAGCTTTTTGGGATGACGTGGGTGAAAGGAAGTTTGTGGGACCATAATTGGTAAAAGAGTTGGAAGAAAAAGGTCAACTGATACAGAAACACATGAGAACAGCTCAGAGTAGGCAGAAAAGTTATGCGGACAACAGGAGGAAGGATCTCTCTTTTGAGGTAGGTGATCATGTTTTTCTCAAAGTTTCACCATGGAAATGTGTGATGCAATTTGGTAATAAAGGGATGATATGTACAAGGTTCATTAGACCATATGAAATTCGGGAGAAAGTTGGATCAGTTGAATACTGAGTGACTTTACCTACGAGTCTATCTTAGGTACACAATGTTTTTTATGTATCAATGTTAATGAAGTACATACCAGATATATCTCATTTTTTGAGTCCAGAGGTAGTTCAACTGGAAGAGAACATATCTTTTGAGGAATAACTAAAATTGATTCTTGACCATAGGGATCAAATATTTCGGAATAAGGTGATTTATCAAGTAATGGTTTTGTGGAAAAACCACATGATTGAAGAGGCAATATGGGAATCTGAAAATGCAACGAGGGATAAACACCCCAACTTATTCAATAAGTAAATACATTTAAGGGACGCAATTTTCAAAAGGGAAGTAGTATGTAACATCCCAAGTAAGTAAATAATTATGTATTTTCATATCTATGTCAATTTATGAATTAGATAGTGTTTTAGAGGCTTAAAATGAGAATAAATCCAATCATAAGCATAAAATTTTCTAATATTTTTTAAAAATTGTTTTACCACCTTTTGAAGGAATACCATTTTTAAATATATCTTTTGACAATTTTATATGCTCTATTTTTCAAAATTAACTTATCTTTAGAATCGGGGCATTGAAATTTACATTGGATATATTTTTCATATTTTTCGGACAATATTCATTTGTTTAATGAATAGTGAAAAATAAAACATTTTATGTCAAAAATGCTTTTTCACCTAATTTAATTATGTGGATAGATTATCTATTTAATTAGTTTTAAAATTTCAATAGAATATATTTTTACCATTCAATCTAATGGTGGTCATTGAAATTAATTTCACTTTGAAATTGGACATAAACAATTGTCAATCTTTTGACTGATATGGTTTCTAAAAAACATGCTATTAGTTTTGACAACATCAATTATTTTTAAATTAATTACTACAATTTCTATCTTTGTAATTTGGTAAAATAGATCAATATTTGGAAACATAAGGTCCAAATTATTTAATTAAGACTATTTTTTTTTGGACATTATGAATAGTAACAACGATAATTATCTCTAATTATCGTGATTAGTTAGTAATCGGGTAGTTAAGGGTAATAAAATAATATCATAATAATAACAAATGACCCCAAAATGTGTCTTAATTCTACTGGTTGTGTCATGGCCGACCATGGGATTCTTTGTGCCAAACTTTGGGACCCCATGGAATCAGTTTTGGTGATAGCGACACTTTATCATTTAATTTTTAATGAAAAGAGAATATCACAAAATTATGTATCACCCAAGTAAAACAATTTTAGTATTGTCTGTGTAAATAATATCTTAGACTATGAATAATCATTGGAAATATAAAAATATTTCCTACATCATGATATTTTTTTTATAATTTTTTGACATTAAATAAATTAATTTGTTTATAACACCATGCTGATGCAACGATTACCTAATTAATTAATGATTTAAATAAAATGAAATAATAATGTAAAATATAATACTTACACTTGACAAAAACCTTTTGTATGGGTTTATTTAGAACTCTTATAACCTTATCCTAGAAATATATCATTAGGGGACCTTTAAAATCCAAAAAACATTATATAATAATGTAACATTTCTTGAGTTTCCAAGAGTTTCCCTCCTCCCTCTAATAAAAGGATCCCACCTCTACCACATTACCCACACCTCTCAAGCCATTGGCTCATCCAATATATGCTCATTATATCTCTCCAAATCCCTCTATTCATCTTAGAAGCCTTACCTTAGGCAAAAAGCTTTTCAAGAAACCCTTTTGGTTCAAACCAAGAAGAGTTGCCTGATTTAAAAGTAATGTCTTCTATAATGTTATTTTGTTTTATTTTGCTTCTCCAACACCCTAAACTCTTTTCATTATTATTTTTGTAAAATAAACAGTATCTCCAACATACTAGGATGTTGTTATGAGAAGTATTTGATTTACACTAACACACACTCATGTCTAATGGTTAATGAACATACTATTTCTGTGGTTGGCGAATTTCTGCCGCACGAAACGATGATTGTTCTATCTTCTTTTAACACCTTTTATGGTGGCCATTAATATGAAACTATATTTA
Organism: Viscum album; assembly: GCA_963277665.1. Lineage (NCBI taxonomy): Eukaryota > Viridiplantae > Streptophyta > Magnoliopsida > Santalales > Viscaceae > Viscum > Viscum album. The sequence continues at coordinate 1,957,766,417 of OY728133.1, forward strand.
TATATTATATATATTATGTCTATGTCTTCCTTATGATTATTTATTTTTCATTTATTGTATACCTTATATTTTCCATTATGGGTAAACGTGATATATTCATTTTAGGAAGGGCAGACTACCGCCCCCGCAATGTGATTTGATTCGTTAATTCCATATGTGGGACGTATAAAGGATGGAGTTAAATATATTATATATGATATTATACTGGAATTATAATATACCATTATATCATTTTGATTTATCTCTATTAAATATGAAATAGAAATGAATGTAGCATACATGCGTACGTACGACTTACCGTCTCCATGAACGGTGTACTTCATATCTTACCTCTAAATGTTATGAAACATAAAAAATGCATGTATATACATGATATATATTATATATATGATATCTATATCATGAATATAATTCTGGATATAATGGATACTTTACCACATGAACAACTTGTAATTATAATAAGTTTATTTTTGACTCAAGTACCAAAGATCGACAAAACTACTGTTATTAACTTAAATAATTACATAATGTTCATAACATGGTAATAAGTGATATAAAAATAATAATTAACATAAAAAAGGTTTTTAATCAAGTATAAATTAGCTCTATTTTATTATTCAGGAGGTTATAGAACGATCGAGTCATGTCAGACATGAGGTATGGGACTTCGTCTTAATCTCTTTTCATTGAGGAAAATTTAGTTTTTAGACACAACATTATTTTATAAGGTGTATAAACCCCTTTGACATTTACTTTTATTCAAATGGAATATTTTTTATATGAATCATTTTACTAAACGACAAAAGGGAATGTTTTTGTCGTATGTATGTAGCGACAATGACTTCTCCGCTGTCCTGACCATTATTTGAGTTTCAGCATCCTCTATATGCCATAGCTTTTTTAAATGAATAGTAAATAACATGTATTAATTTTCATTTATTTTGGTATTGAAAACAGTTTTGATAATGCTTTTATTATATCAATGTGTTTTTTATATCTTGTGATTTAAATGTGGAAATGTTATATTTCCTTTATGCATGTTTTATGTGATATGATTTTGTTATGGTTCATGGGAATTGTTTATGAATATGGGTGGTTCGGTGATAAACAAAGGGAGGTTGAGCCCAATATAGCTCTCTAATGCATTGGGTAGTGCGAATAAGTTAACCACTAAGGCTTCTTCTAAGATATTTAGGGAATATACTGTGATGGGTATTCTAAACGTAACCATGAGGGTTACTCCCTACGTAAGAATGTTTTGAATGCCCCAAGTTACCTTTATGTCTTATGTTTTCTACGAGTTATTAATAAATCTTATGATTTTATGAGGTATGATAAAGTGATTATGTTTTGTGAGTAATGTATGATTTAATTGAATCTTATGTATACATGGACTAATGTTTTCATTCCGTAATTTTATATCCCTTACTGAGCTTTTTATGCTCATCCCAAATTTTTGAAATTTTTTTCACAGGTCAAAGGAAAAGGTACATGATGTGATGATAGTGTCTAGGAAGTGTCATGAAATAATACATTTTTTATTTTAATTATGTTTCCATTGATGCGAAAAGAGAATATTGTCTTTTACGTAACCACCTTGTTTAAATGTGGAATGTAATGCATGATTTATGATCTAATTCTATAAAACTCTAGACATATAAAGATCATCTATATGTATTCTTGTAGTAACTCAAGATTATGTAATTTTTAAGTCTGGGAACATATATGCTGAATCAGTTTTCCAAAAGTATGATCAACAAAAAATATATTAACCAACTCCCTGACTCAAAAATGAAGAGAAATGTGTTGAATTATAAGAGCTCATGTAGTAGAGACTATAGAAAAATGACGACTCAATTTACATCATGCAGGAAATGTGGAAGGAGAAACCTAGGTATATTTCTTAGTGGAACAAATAAATGCATTTTCTTTGGTAAAAAAGGACATAAAGTAATGAAATTCTAAGAAAAAATGATGATTACTATGTGTGGGAAATAAAAATGAAACGAATAATCCATTCACATTCCATTTGCATATATGTAGGGGAACTAGTCATTACCCAAGTGAATGACCACTTCTATAAGATAACCACTTGTTCATGGAATATCCTATGTGGAAAAAAATGGATGGAGAAATGTTTAAAAGTCTTATTTCTCTTTGTTGATGGGATTACATTGAAAGACATTTCTCCTGTACATGTAACCCCGTAGTTTGTTATTAGAAAATGCTATTTTAAGAAGAAATATCTTTTCTGTTGTTGATATAGTTATAAATAACCATTTGGGTTTATATGATACTTGAATATGGGGAAATTTCATGTTAATATATTTTTGGGAAAAAATGTGTGTTAAGAGATAACATTTGTGATGAAATTATGTCATGGTTATTTTGAAAAAATATCACATTTTTTGAATGTTATAAAATATAGTTTTTGAAAAATGAAAACATGCAGATCATTTGACAACCCATCACGTGGGACAATGGTATGCGAATCGAACCCACAACAAGAGTGTGACTGGAATTTATCACATGCCACTTGACTACGTGAAGTGCTTGTTTAGTGTGACTAATTCATTTTAGTTCAATGATTTTATTGATCAATAATAAGCTGATTTTGGATCTAATGACTTATGAAATTGATATACATAGTATAGGAAAATTATTTGGTGATTATGTGATAAATTTTATTTGGGAAAATAAACCATTATTTGATGGGCTCGTAAGGGGTGGAACACGAGTGAGAACTGCTTCGACGCAAGTGTTTCCGGTCGCCACTTCCTTCCAACATCCTCATATCCTGGGGTTATTCTCATCTCAAATGTGATGGATCTTTCACACTTCATCTCCCTCATCCTGATACGACTTGTCCTCCTAGAAACCAAGAAACTTCGGTGACTTTGTGTGGAGTATCTTGCGAATCTGGTCCCAGATGTGCTTGGTGGTTGCTGTCAGGAAATTGAATGGTTTAGATTTCTCTCGGTTCAGGTATTATAGAATCCGACTTCAGCATTAGGGAGGGTTTCTGTACCAGCGAGCTTCTAATTGAAGCGTGGTTGCATGGCTTTCTATTGGCTTGGGACTTCCGTCGTTGGCCTTCAGCAATGGAGAGGGTTTCATGGGGCTGAAGAGCTTCGAGGTGTGAGGCAAGAGCATGGGTTTTTGGTGTGGTTCATCAAGAATTATCCTTTTGTGATGGAATGTTTTCATTCTTGTCGATGTGATATGCACTATAGGTCCCCCTATTTCAAGATCTTTTCAACTTTGTGTATTCGTGTTTCCATTCTCGTGTGGGTTGCTGGTGTCTTTGTGGCACAGAATGTTTTTGTTTTCCATTTTTAGTACACATATGTGGATGAAAGATGTCGGAATTATTGGTACCAATTATTTTATATCCTCATCATTTAAGATTTTTTGTTTTATTCAGGGTCAGATTAGGCAGGTCCATCGCCTTCTCCTGAGTCAATACTTTGTCATAGAGGGAGACCTCAAGAACGCTCAGTGATTGTGCAATTTCCTCACCAATTGACCCCTATTTTGTTGTTTGGCACATTGGGGTTCTTTTTTTGAGTTCTAGAATATATTACCTACAATTGATGAATCTTATATGCTTCTATTACCTTTATAAATGTGAACTCCCCTACATTGGGCTGGTTCTAAGGATTCTATGGAATATTGGTATGGTGTTAGAAAACCTGATGATGTCGTTTCTGATCTTGGAGGATCTTGAGTTTGGTTATCACATTTCCTCAAATTGATTGTCTCACATGTTTTTTGGTGTTTCTTTTTGATTGGTTTGTTCTAGGATAGGGTTATTTTCCCAGTCTATTAATGGTTCCTTTTGATAATATGCAGTTTCTCACATGGCCTCAAAGTGATTTGTATGGTGGGTACTAACTTAACCCAAAAGTTTTCCAAAAATAAAAAAGGGAATTTACATCCAATTTTATTTGGGAATATTTTGACTCTATTATGAACACTACATGCCTTAGGAAAAAACAATACTATGTGATTTCATTTGAGGAGTAATGGTGGATTTATATCTAAGTTTCTATTGTGTATTTATAGTGATTTGAGTTATTTATATAAATGATTAACCAATCCAAGAGAAGATGTGATCAGATTAGTAACTTTTAACGATTTGAATTTAAGAGTAATCGATGTTATTTGGAGATACAATTTAACATGGATGAATACGTAATCAAATTTTTCTATGATTTGGGTTTCAATATTAGTTTGGATTATATTGAATGATTTTATGGAAGAATCTTTATTGAATGTTATTTATTGAAATTTGTGTACAATTGATTTAATTTTAAAAATGTAAGATTAATATTTCTTTCTCTAAAGGATTTTCCTTTTTGGGGATCATCAGATCATGTACTAACAATTTTGGATTTTTTTAATCTATAAAGACAAGGGAATTATATAGTTTATCCTTCATGATAATTTGGTTCTCTAGATGTTGATACTAGTGCTTCATGTGTGACCAAGTCATATTGAACAATCATCGTTGAGAAAAAAAGATAATTTAGTGGTAGAAATTTATTAAATTATAAGACTCTACTTAAAATGTAAGTATATCTCTATATGTTCTTAGTCAATAATGTAATAAAATTCCTTATTATTATAAAATGGAACTATAAAAAAGTTTTATGATTACTTTTCCTACTGGGAAACTAATGACCGCTTATCCCAATACATGTTTGTGGTCTCCTTTTGGTTAACATTCTCATGATCATGTTTTCTATCACTCCCCATCTGAACATGACACTTATTTTATCTTATATGTCCATGTTTACCTATATTTAATCCTAGTATGGGTTATCTCAAGTGACCTTTATACTTGTATTTATTTATTTTAAATTGGTAGTTATATTGTCTCTTTTTTTGATGTGGGACTTTCAATAATATTCCCATTCCTAGTTTTAAAATTCTAATAATGAAATTTCTAAATGGTGGAACAATGTAACATCCCAATATTTCATAGTTAGTTATTTTCAATAAAGTAATTCAATAGGTTGCGCTATACACAACACCATCTTTGAGCATATAATGACTTACCAAATTATCCATTCAAAAAGTAGTTATGAATATTATTAACTGAGTTTTGAATTTTATATACCTCATATAATTTTAGAATCCATATTATGGGTTTTTAGACATAAAATATGAGCAAATTCATTTTTTTAGATAAAAGAATTATTTTTTTAAAAATGAAATTTTAGAAACTTCTAATAAAAATCCATTTTTACATCCAATATTTGACACTTATATGTGTTCAATTCTATGAAATTAATTTCTTATTTATAATTGGTATATTAAAAATTTATTTTGGATAGATATTTGGTAGTTTTCTAATAACTTTAAAATTTTGATGAATACTAAAAATTACTAAATTTTAATTGAAAACAAAAATTTTAATCAAAATAATTTATAGTGTTTAATTATGAAGTTGAATAATTTTAAAGTATAATTAGAATATATTTTTATCATTTAATACAATTTATGACATTATAAGAAATTTCGCATTAATAGTTGACAAAAAAACATGTCAATATTTTAATCGTTTAAAATTTATAAAAACCTAAATGTATGTTTTGACAACATGAATTACTTTTAATTTAATTAATGAAAATCATTTGTTTTGAATTTGGTAAAATATAATTCATTTTTTAATTCTGAATATCAAAATTCTCTTAGGGTAAATTTTTTGTATTTTTCTGAAAAAATTCAATTTATTACATCTTGTGAAAAATAGTACGTTGTAGTATAGAACCAATTTTTTTTTAAAATAATTATATATTTTATTTAAATTTAATTTATGTATATATATATATATAAAATACATATACTAGTTCTATGAAATTCATTTGAATCATTCTTTAATAAAATTAGTTGTACAAAATTATATTGAACTTATTACCTTCTTATACCAATATTCTAAGAGCATTTTAAAATATGAATAAAAATTAATTTTATTATTTTTGTGAGTTGAATTTAAAAATTCTGAGATCCATGGTTGACATTATTTACTAAAATGTGATTCAATAAGGTGAAAATAATTTTGTTGAATAGTAAATTTTGACATTTATTTACCAACGTTAAAAGTAAATCAGGTAATTAAGGATAAAAATGATATTATAAATACCCTAAAACATATCCAATTTCTATCGGATAAGTGTAATTTTTCCAAAAAACCATATTAATAAAATATGATCATTTTTTCCACTTGTATTAGATTAGGACATTTTTTATTATTTTATTTAAAGAAGAGTTAAAAGTGTTAAATTGAATGTTTAATAACTAAAACATTTTTTATATAGGGTAATACATATGATAAATAAAACTATAAATATTAATTATAAAGATAAAAAAATTCAAAATTAATGGTATTTTATTTATAGTTTTAGATATTAAATATTTAAATTTATTTATGACAAACTGATGATGCAATAAATACATTATTAATGAATGATTAAAATAATCGATTTTATAAATATCCAAATAAATTTAATTTTAGACATTATATGAATTCACTAATTTCATAGGTTAATATGAGATGTTAGGGGTGATTATATAATTTTTCATTGATGTAATCATGCGGTTATGAATTTCACAAAAACCAAATACTAAATAGTGTCAAATTTGACAGAATTGATTTTTTAAACAAAATACTATATTATTAATTTATATAACATTCATAAAAATATAACGTTCTACCAGAGGACTTACAAAATAATATATATTCTTAATTAACCACTTGAGTTTCTCTTGACTTGATATAATATGTTTATTAACCTTATAATATAAAAATACAAAGAGACATGGTAAATATCAAACTATTTGACTAAGAGTTATATCTAAAAGATATAGTAAATGTGGTTACATAAAATTATATAAAACCAATTGGTTGAGTGGTTATCAAACCATCCACACCATATCTTCCAAATAAATCATTTTAGATCCATTATAAACCAAAAATAATTTTATTATAAAATAATATTACATGATTTTCCTATAGTGACCCTCACCTCTCTTACAAAAGTGTAATTCCCCTTCCCATAATTTCACACCTCCATAGCCATTTTTCTCTAACAAACATGGAACAAATATCCTCACAAAATTACTCCCTTCATCATAGAAGCCTTCCATTTGTCATAAATTAATACAAAGAGCCCTTTTGATCAAATCGAAAGGAAGAACCTAAAAAAGCGGTAAATTTTTTACCACATCTTTCATGTTATTTTCTTCATTCACTAACTATTTCTTTTTTGTTTCCATCCTAAAATAATAAATCATGTATCATAAATATACTGAGATGTTATTCTAAAAATGTAACAACAATATTTATTATTATATCCATCATATTAATGACAATGTCACCATATGTGCGTACATACGGCGTACTTTCTCAACATCATGGTGTAGTTTTTTATTCAAACAAATCATTATTTGGATGTGTATAATAATGAGTATAAATGATGTAAATAATAAATATAACATTTTAATGATTCTTTATATATGATATACCATCCAATTACATACGATTTCACCATCAATATAATGATATGGTTGCTCGTGCGTACGTACGGATTACAGTTTCCTCGAACGTGATAGATTCATTCCCCATCATAATAATTCAAGATTAATTTTCATTTTATGATTAAAAATAATGTTTAAGAATATAATATCATTCAGATTATTAATTAAATATATCATATTCATAAAAAACGTGGCTTACGTAACATAGCATATAAAGGAAAACAGATTAGATCACACCCGAAACGATGATAGTCCTAAAATATTATTAATTAATGAATATTAGAGAATAATATATGAAATCAAATTTATGTATATAGTTCTTTAATAATTTCATAAAATTAACTAAACTATTATACACGAGGTTAACATACCCTCATAAAAGGAAAATTACATTGTAAGGGGTTTTCATCTCACTTCTTGTTCCTGTGAGATTCAAGCTATATTGTAATTATTTTATTTTGTGTGGTGTATGTACTTCCCATGACAGTATTCTTTGTGTAATATATATTAATTTATGGGTATTTATATCTTTATTGTATGAAACTTATTTCATGGGTGTATTTTTTTATGTTAAAAAAGGTACAAGGGAATTTAAAATTATTTTTTTCATACATTGTTCTTTACGATTACATCATTGATTAGTTTATATGAATATTATGTATAAAATAACTATTTATATACTTGTATAGTAATTTAAACCCCATTTTATTGTATAAACATTGGATACACATAATCACTCCATTTATAAATTCTCCAATAACCAATATATTCTTTATAAGAGTAATTCGAACTCAATTCCTATTCATTGAGTTCAATATCCAAGTCATCGGTGTTGTTTTTACAAGAATATGTGTGAATGTACTATGATTGATTTACATAGAATATCCAATCATATTGAGTGTATTTATATTTTCACACATAATTATGTCATTGATTTATCCTTTACCTATGGATATGGTCTTTATAATGGAATCATCTCAACTTACATTTCATTAAGACTTCATTATTGTTATTCACCAATTCACTTTTATTTTGTGTATATATTTTACATTGGAAAAGTGTATCATGAATCCCTTTATTCTCGTGATATCATAATTTTTTGATTACCTCGTGTATTTTTATTCAATAATCTCTCATTTGGGTAGGAACTCTAACAAAGATATCATTTTAAATGTTTTAAAATTTTATTCTTCTAAATCATTCTCATTATTGTCCATGTTTTAAAAATGGTATTATGGTTTTATTTATATGGATATTAATGTTTTAAAATTGAAATTCTTTTTAAATGTTTCATAGTTGTATGTCACACTTTTATTCAAAAATATATATTAAACTGCTTCATGACAAATAGTCATACATTTAAAAAATTACATGGAAAAGGGATGTTTCTCTCAAAGATTTTTACAGTTCATTTTCAACGATGTCAATATTCGTTTGCTATATATTATTCCGTTAAAGTATGATTTATTATGTTATAAATATTTCATACTGTATTGAAGGTTTTGTGATATGATTAAATATGAATGTTTTAATTTAATACCATTGATGGTTTATGGATAATGTATTGACATTTCATATGATAGTTTTAATACTAATGTTTATGTTATGTTTAATCCTTTTCATATGAGGAATTCATTGGACTTGGTATGTTACTGGTGGATCCCACTATATATCCTCTATGCAGCAGTAGGTCTCAAGAGTCTTACTTATGTCTTGGTATAAGGCTTTGACAAAATCTTATTTTTAGTCCTGGTACATGGCCTTGACTATGTGGTTATAAAGTTTGGCATTATGCATTCCATCATTATAAAATTGGATATTGATATTAAATTTGATTGTTCAATAAGAATAATATCCATGTGAATATATAAATGGTATTATTTTATTTATCATTTCCATATTATGTTGAAGTTTATGTTTAAAGTTATTGTGTTCTCGTATTATACATTGCCTCAATTGTTTATTCTTATTTATAACAGTTTCAAAAATATTTTTATCCTTACTGAGCATTTGAGATTACCCTTTTCTTTTGTTTTAGTTTTCCCAGGATTCAAAGAAGAATATTATGATTAACCTACAAGAATATGGTAAGGGATATGGGTGTGTTCAAAAGGGAAAAAATATTAATTTTTTTATTTCATGATGTAATGCAAAAGTTATGTATGTATCTAGTACAGTCACTACTACTAAACTGATCGGTCTTTCTAGGCATGATTTGTTGTACCATTCCAATGTTATGTAATAATGCACCGAATATAGGTAACTGGGTTTGGGGTGTTACATTCATTTTTCTGTACTATTTCCAAGTGGGACGCTAATATTTATTAGCATCGTTAGATATATCTATAGAACTATCATAAATGATCTCCATATTCCATTTTTGATCCCTATAAGAACATTTTTATTTTTCAATCTCTACTTTGAATTTGCGGGAAAATCAGAATATTTCTTCATAGTTATCATTGTCACAGATCTCCATGGATTTTCATAGGATAGGTTTTGTTTCACCAAAGAAAAATTCAACCGTGCATTCAGATCTAACAACAAAGACTTAGGAATTTCATTCAAGAATTGTAAATTTTTATTCATATGTGCAGATAGATTCTTAATTATTCTATTTTAGGTGATGGAAATACCTTTCCAATTTAATCTAGAGGGCGTGGGAAATATTTATTAACAAAAATCACGAAATAAATCCGTACAATTTGATTGATATCTTCCCCATTATTTTTTTATCAAGGATCACCATCGATCTCCTTCACCCTCTATGTGATAGACATCCAAAATAACCATCTCTTGTTTAGATAATTGAAGTATGGATAATGTATTTTCCATGGAATTTATCCATTGTATCATTGTTAATGGATCATATGATCCATGGATTGTTGGAGGCCTCTATCGCAAGAAACTCTAAATTGTAGCTTGTTCTCTTTTGGGGGGGATTTGGATGCTCCTCCTGATCAATATTTCCATTCAAAACCAGATTCAGATGACAGAGTTTCATTTTGAAGTTTGTAATACCATCTCGTAACAGTTTTTTCACCTCGTTGGGGAAGTCTTCAAATTCCTCTTGACAATGACTGAATACCTGACTCCCCCTATTTATAGCCATTGGCTAGAATGAAAGGATAGTTATGTATGAGTTTTAGTAACTTTTAAAAACATAAATGGTAATTTAATGAAATTAAGAGGATAACATATAAATTAAATTTATTTTCCAATCATTATATAGAATAAATGAAAATTTATGTATGAGTATATTTTTATTTTCTTCCCATAAAATGGAATTTACTGATATTTTAGGGGAAACATATAAGTTACATTAATTTCCTTATCTTATAAATTTCAAGGATTCTTTATTTGTTATCCATGATCTAATTAATAACATATACTCTTATGTTATTTTTCTATACCTTAATAATTTTTTATTATTTTCTTATGAATTACAAAAGAATATACCCAAGGTGTATCAAACCAGGGGCGCAGTAATGCCCGTCGTCATGTACCAGGGCTCCCCACGTTAGGCCAGATACACCTAATTGAAGTTTTCACCCATACATACATCTGTTCTAGAACCATGTCCACCATAAATATCCATACATGAATATATTTTATTTTTAAACACTTAATCTTTACTCATAAAATTATTAGTGATGTATTCTTATACTTATTCTTATCTATATGAATTTTTCTATAGTTATCTAATCCTAATCCCCAAAATCACATAACTTTTTCTCTAATACCAACTCTATAATCCCTTTAACATATTATCCAATAATACCGGATTTTATTACATAAAATAACACTTAATACAACATGAAATTTCTTGAATTATAGTGTCTTTTGAAATTGGGTATACTTCCTTACAAAATTATACTTTAATTAAAACATACTTATTTAGTAATTATTTAAAATCCATTATTTTAATACTACATTTGATAACAGTGGGAAAATACATAAGAAAGATGTGACCAATAAATACAAATAATTGAATTAAAATGGAATAACATAGAGATAATAATACATGTTAGACAAGGTATAACAATGTTGAAAAAATGAACATGAATAATAAGGAATGATATATCATGATAAACATAATATGGGAAATAGGGAATCAACTTTAATCAATGCATCCTTAGTCAAAGAGAAACAACCAATATGTCATTGTGGGAAAATCCCATAAAATAATCATGTTAACCCTTTTAACTACTTTATGTATAATGATAATGTTTCCGACGCTTTCGCTGGGGCGCGCGCATCCGTCCGTGGAGGATGCGATGCTTGTTTCCCCGCATTCCCGCTTTCCAAAGGCGGATGACATTCGTTCCTTATTCAGGGACGTCTCCTCCTTGATCGAAACGGGAAGGTGGGATGTTGGTTCTTCCTTCTATGGATTCCTCCTCAGAACTCATCACCTAGTCCGGGTCTCCCTCATAGATTTAATACGTTGTTCGTGAATCTCATTCCCGGTGCCATATCGTCATGGACGCCGGTTAATTACACTACTTCCATCAAGAAATTCCATGGGGTCTCGACATGGTAGTGACCTTCAGTCCGAGTAGACGGCAACATCAGGAATGTCAGGGCATATCTGGGTGCATGGAAATTGGGGAACCTTTATTCTTCCTCATGAGACGACATCTCAAGGGTGCATAACCCGAGGCATGTATCTGAGGTTTTCCTCAGCTTCCCGTGTTTAACACAGGGTATGCAGCATGTTTAACGTCTTGCGAAGAAAAAATAAGGGTGATTAGAACGTCCCATAGAGACGGATTGATGGTGGTGTGCCCCATGGAGGGGAGATGTCACACCGTAATGGCTGATCTGAACACCACTGAGGGCGGATCAGGGGAAGTGCACCCTAGGATGGGGTACGTTACCATTGGTTGGGATTGAACTTCTTGGAGGATTCCTACATAACATGTGTAGAGGGCTGGGATCAAAACCAACGTAGTTCGAAGGGGTGATGAATCGGGGTGTACACAGAGTACAACGACCCAGAGGTATGCTGGGGCTTACACGTGGAAAGCGGCCCATGCACCGCTAGGAGCAGCGAGGAGGTGGATGGAAATATCCCACCAGGATGTGGAAGCCCGGGTGATAATCAGGATGGGTGATGGATGGATGAATGAAGTGGAGGGGGAATGAAATGGGACCATCACAGGGGTGACAGTGAAGTTGGGCTTGAGCATTGAGGAGGCTTCCTACGTATCCCCGTGGCAGGGAATCAATGTCCGCGTAGTTCGGGATAGTACCGGTAAACCGACGTGAAAGTGGACCTTGGCCCGATGAATGTCGTCAGTGAACCGACGTGAAGGTGGACCATGGTCCGATGGGCATCATCAGCATACCGATGTGAAGGTGGACCTTGGTCCAATGAGAGATGGGCTTGATCCTCGGGGAGGCTTCCTACGTACCATGCCTTGACATTGATCAATGACCTCGTAGTTCAAAGGGTTTCATCAGTGAAACGACGTGAAAGTAGACCCGTGGGTCCACTAGTGGTGGGATTGAACCTTGGGAAGGTTTCCTACATACCATGCCTTGACATGGATCAATGTCCTCGTAGTTCAAAGGATTGATGGAATACAGTTTAACGTCATGCAGGACGACAGTGAACCCTGACGTGAATAAATGACGGGCGGTGGGTGTCGGCGAACTGACGTAAATGAGGGACCTTGGTCCGATGGGAGATGGGCATGAACCTCTGGTAGGATTCCTATGTACCATGCCTCGACATGGATCAAAGTCCTCATAGTTCTAATGAAAATGGGGGCTTGGCACACCGACAAGGAGACGGTTTGGGCCAATGATTGTTGGGCTTGAACCTCGGGGAGGCTTCCTACGTACCATGCCTTGACACGGATCAAAGTCCTCGTAGTTCGGGTTGGGAATACAGTTTAACGTCATGCGGGATTGGGGTGAACCGTCGTGAATGAGGTCGGAACGACCGGATGGTGGGTTTGAACCTCGTAGAGGCTTCCTACGTACCAAGCCTTGACATGGATCAAAGTCCTCGTAGTTCGGGTTGATCACAACGTCTTTCAATCGGACAGGAATTACAGTTTAACGCTGTGCTGGACGTAGGTAGAACTCGACATTAATTGGATGATGGGTGGGCTTGAACCTCGTGGAGGCTTCCTACGTACCATGCCTTGACATGGATCAAAGACCTCGTAGTTCAAATGGTGCTTTGTCGGCGAACCGATGTGAAAGTGGACCTTGGTTCAATGAGTGGTGGGCTTGAACCTCTGGAAGGCTTCCTACGTACCATGCCTTGACATGGATCAAAGACCTCGTAGTTCAAATGGGAATGGGTGTGTAGTTTAATGTCATGCAGGACAAAGGGAGGGGCATACAGTTTAACGTCATGCTGGATGAGGGCGAAACTCGACGTGAATGAATGACCGAGCAATGTGGCCTGAACCTCATGGAGGCTTCCTACGTACCATGAATTGACATGGATCAAAGTCCTCGTAGTTCAGGTGGGGGTCATGGTCGGTGCTCACTCTAAGCCCACGTGAGTCATGCTCGGTGTGAGAAACACGAGGTTGCAAGGACCTGACGATCACGTCGCGAAGGATTCGTCTTTGAGAAGCGAAGAGGGGCTTACGCATTAGGCGGCCCATGGTGCTGGGACTTACTCCAGGATGGAGGCCCAGAGAAAAGGATGATGATAGTTTCGGGCTTGAGCCTTGAAGAGGCTTCCTACATATCCCCGTGGAAGGGAATCAAAGTCCACGTAGTTCTTCTGATGATGACATACCGTCGATTGGGGGTTTCAACGGCTTACCGCTGGATAAGGATGTGAACGTCTTACCGCTAAATGGGGTCACAACGGATTACCGATGGATTGGGTCACAACGGCTTACTGCTGGAAAAGGATGTCAATGGCTTACTGCTGCAGAGGATCACAACAGTGGATGGGGATTATGCGAGGAAGATGCCTGGGTGCCGCTATGGAGCGGCAATGGTGAATTGGGCTTACTCGAGGAAGCTGCACGGGTGCCGCTAAGGAGGGGAACGGTGAATGGGGCTTATGCAAGGGGCTGCCCGGATACTGCAAAGGAGCGGCAACGGTGGATGGGGCTTATACAAGGAGCTGCTCGGGTGCAGCTATGGAGCGGAAATGGTGAATGGGGCTTATTCAAGGAGCTGAACGGGTGCCGCTATATATGGAGCAGCAATGGTGAATGGGGCTTATGCTAGGAAGCTACCCGGGTGCTGCTATGGAGTGGAAATGGTGGATGGGGCTTATGCAAGGAGCTTCTCAGACGTCTTCGTCATGTCTGGACATGAGGGAATCCCAACTCACTAATGAATTGAGGCCTTCACCTATGAACTGGTGCAAAAGAGGGATAATTCCAAGGGGCATTGGAATCATGCCATTGTAGTCATGGAATTGAGCATCTTATGCTTGGAGCATAAGGCATCTCATGTTTGGAACAAGAGGCATCCTATGATAGGAACATAGGGAGAATACTACAGTTTCTAGTCTTGTCGGTAGGACTGTTGGCATCTCAGGCTAGGAGCATAAGGCATCTCTTGCTTGGAGCAAGGGTCATCCTATAATTTGTTAGATAGGGAGAGTACTACAGTTTAGAGTCATGTAGGTAGGACTATTGGCATCTCATGCTAGGATCATGAGGCATATCTCGCTTGGAACAAGAGGCATCCTATCATTTGTTAGATAGGGAGAATACTACAGTTTAGAGTCATGTAGGTAGGACTATTGGCATCTCATGCTAGGAGCATGAGGCATCTCTTTCTTGGAGACAGGGGCATCCTATCATTTGTTAGATTGGGAGAAAACTATAGTTTAGAGTCATGTAGGTAGGACTATTAGGAAGAAGGTTCCTAGAAATGGTTGGTGTTGGGACTTACACAAGGGAGGCCCTTTCTGGTTCAACCTGGCATAGGAACCAAGTGATTGGGTTTGGAGGAGTTTCCTGATGAATGGTTCGACTCAAGGTACTCGGGGAATTGATGATGAGAACCTCAACTCACGACATAGGAAACAAATTAAGAGGAATACATCAACTCAAGGTGTTTTATGGTGTGTGGAGGAGTGTATAAAATAATGGAATTCCATAGGTTGAAGGTGGGGGAGCAATGGAAAATCCGGGCATCCCGGCCCGAAAAGATTGCGGTGTGACTCTCCATTTATCATGGGGGTCTGTGACGGTAGCAAAGGGACCGGCCCGGAGGGCCGGGAGCGAAGCCCGACAGTGACTCCGAGCGGGGGTGCGGGGGCGCAGCCCCCATGGTATGGACCGGCGGGCGTGAAGGTGGGATCCTCGCGAAGTAGCTTTGCGGAGAAAAGGTCTCGCGAAGTAGCTTTGTGGAGAAAAGGTCTCGCGAAGTAGCTTCGCGGAGAAAAAGTCTCACGATGTAGCGTCGCGGAGGAAAGGTGTCTCGCGGAGCTTGTTCTCGCGGAGCAGCATCGCGGAGCATGGGCTCGCGGAGCAAAGGGCTCTCGTGGAGCTTGCTCTCGCGGAGGACCAACGCGAAGGAAGCTGCTCGCGGATCATGGCTTCGCGGAGCTGCAATGCGGAGCTCCGCTCGGCCGCCCAAGGGGCGAAGTGGTCGTGGTCGTCCTCTTGGATAAGGGGGGTGAGCTGGATATTTATAGGAAAGAGGCACCGCGAAGCAGACCTCCCGTGCCGCCTCAGGTGCTTCGCGGCGGGCTCACGAACGTCAAATGCATTCACGGAGTGGTACCGCCTCCGGAGCATCGCGGCGGGCTCGCGAACGTCAAATTCGTTCGCGGAGAGTTACCACCTCCGGAGCTTCGTGGGACCAAGCTGATCAGGTGCTTCGCATCAGTGCTTCGCGATGGGTATTCGCGGCACATCGCGAACGTCAAACGGGTTTTCGGAGCCTCTCACCTCATTGCTTCGCGGCGGCGCTCCGCAATCATGGAGGGGGCTTCGCGAATGGGCTTCGCGAACCACATTTCCAGACCAACTTCAAACATCCATAACTCTTAATCCGTAACTCTGTTCGGGCCCTACGACCTACTAAATCGAAGAATGAGAAATGGACTACGATCTTGGATCATGTATATAGGCATTTGGAAAATTTTGGGGATGCGTTTTCTGGGGTCTACAGCTACTAAGCATTATCCAATGCATTGGAATTATATATAATTCATGGTGCACCTATAAATAGCATATCATTCCCATGCTTAGGTGTTCTACAAATATCCAAAAACATAGATTCATTAAAAAAAATAAATTATTCCATGATCAAGTAGTGTGAAATAATTAAATTTATGTCCCGAATAAAAATTTACATGTGCACAATAGTGAAAACCATAGATTGAAAATGGGTGTGGTATTCACTACACATTTGCTTTGATGTGGAGAGTCACAATGAAAATTATACCGCATAACAACGTGACTTATATGTAAACAAAATGGGAGTGTGATAGATAAATGGGTATATAATCTTTATTAAAATTAGTGTACATGAATAGGTAAATGGAAATACATTTCCTCAAATTAATAATTAGAAAAATAATGCATACAATAAGAAATAAGCAGGATGAATAATGGCGAGGAAATGATGATTTATGAAATATCGTCATTGTAATAGGTGTACATGGGGGGATTGATGAGAGATTATGGGGTATCTAATAATATACAGATAATTAGATAAGACATGAGGATCTGTAAAATAATAATATATCATTATTAATTGAAAATAAATGGGCATAACTAGATAAAAAAACTAGGATAAATATAAAAAATGAAAGAACCCTTATGAAATTTCATCATGGTGACAAGTGTTCTTAGGAGGGTAAAATCAGATAAGAATGGGTGTATCAAAAATTAAACATAATAAGGGTAGTATGGTGTAGTTAAAAAAACATACCCCATTATTTGAAATTTAAAATAAAATTGAATATCATTTAGGATATTCTTGAATAAAAATGAGAATGGGAGAATCCCTTTCCATCAAAGCATGACATCAAAATCATGAAAGGTAATTTCAAAGAGCTTGGAGGATTATTATGATGATTATAGTGCTATTTTGGAAGAGTAATGTAGTGAACCAAGTATTTTTAGTGAATATATATGGGATATTGGGTGGGTTTATAATGGAAACGATATGGATTTCATTAATATTTATTTTTTTACTCTACATAATAAAATATTTCAAGAAACAAAACATCCCACAATTTATTGAAATGGTTTTTTGTTCAAAGTTGATATGTATTAATTATTGAATTGAAAAATACTCCAAAATAATTAAAATGTAACACTCTATTAAGTCGAGTTGAGTCAATGTTTTAATGAAATTAATTTAAAATCTTAAAATATATTATATTTTTTGGAGGATATATAAAGGCATAATAAAATTAGTAAATTAACCCCAAAATAAAATTATATTATCGTTACAAAAATATTAGTCCAAAGATACACATTATAGTATTTATTACAAAATTTGTAGTTCATTATAATGTAATAAAATAGACTGTATATTTATATGGTATTTAATTTTTAGGCAAAATATTTAATGTATTAGAAAATTATGAAAATATCATCATTATATAAAATCGATGTTTTGATTCCAAAAATAATATCCATTTTATAAAAATAAATTTATAAATTAGTTTAATTTCACTTCATAAATTTTTTATGTCTTTTTATAATTAAAAAAACATATTTAATAATAATATTTTATTAAAATAATATTTATTTCAAAAATAAATTAATTCATAAAAATAAATCCCATTATTGAATTTGACTATTACCTGAAAATATAATTTGGGTTTAATAGATCCAACGTAAATATTATTTACTTTATAAAAATAATCATTTCACAAAATTAATTATTCTATATAATATAAACATTCATATTTTTATTGAATTGATACGTATCCCATTATTACACCGGCGTACAACCAAATAGTACGGTTTGTGATAATGACACTTTCATTGGTTCGTTCTATGAACATGGATTCAGACACTCCATTAATCATTTTCACTCATGCATAAGTTATTGGATCTTAGCGTGGGATTTCTATTATGAAAATTTGAGTGATTCAATATCCATTGGAAGCTTCGATATATGGGGTTTATAAGAACTATCCTACTGGATGAGGCCAAAACATCTTTTTTCTTTGAAAATTAGATATATTAAAGTTGTATATTTATTTAATCATGTGATAATTGTTTAACGGATATATTAAGAGCAGTAAAATTCTTAAAGGTCTATTAAATCCAAATATATATCCTGGGAGTGCATGTGTTTTCTATAACCATATTACATAATAATACATTTAGTTAACTATTAAAGTAAAACTCCATTTATAATAGTTTGGGTTGTTACTATGGTGTTTACTATTTCCAAATTAAGATTTTGATTTTATTATATTTATATTTATTGTAACTATCAATTAATTATTAGTGGAATATAGATATTTCATTTCATATGGAGTGATATATATTTCCATTAATCTAAAATCAAATATTTTATTTATTATTAATCCTTTTTCAAATGATTTTTTTGAATTCCAACTTACGTTTCTCATAATTGAATAAGTTTATCTTTTATGAAATAATTAATTTATGATTTGAAGTGTATTAATATTATGTTTCAAATTATTTTTCCATGTTAAATGGTTAGAATAAAGATTTTTAGGTTTAAATTTTTAATTAAGTTATATGTGAGTTGGGATTATTTAATACATAATGATATTTGGAAAGGTACTAAAATATTAGTATCTAATTAAATTAATTATAATTTTCAATGAAAATATTATTTTGATATAATTCACATGATTGAATACTAATATCACCTTGAAAATATCCCAAAATATTTATTTTTGAAAAAATATAATTTTTATGTTTTAATTATGTGATTTTTTATTTGTTCTAGTTAGTGAATATATTAACCATATAATTTTAATCATAATGGGGTTTTTTCATTGAAGGGTGAACAATAGTGAAGGTTTGATTTGATGTATGTTTAATTTTATTATATAATTGATGGGATTACTTATTGATAGGTTACCTCTTATTATAGAACACATGAATTGTTGGGTAGTTTGTTGGGAATATTATGTACATGTACTACAATAGATTATGATTATATTATATATAGTAGAACCATGATTGGTATATTCTCTACTATTGTTATTTGTCCATTGGTTCAATCTTTTTTATATTAAAATAATTAATTAATAACTTAAATTTTTGGAATCACAAATAATATGGATCATATTTTTGTGTTACTTTAGATATTATCACAATATCCCAGATAATCCAATTACCATTTTGATTTTATTATTCCTTGATATGATATTAATGATTGATACATATCTATATATTTTTCAATATATTTATTCTTATTCATATTTATGATTCTATTTTCAGTTATGGTAGTTATGCTAGAATTATTTTCGTAAATTAGAATCTTTATCCTTAATAAAAAATATATAAAATGGGAGTGGAATTGTTAGTTAAAAAAAATCATTCCATGATTGAATTGTATTATTGAATGTTATTTTCATTATAATTAATTTTAATCATATCAAAAAAAATTATTTCTTAAAATTAAAATTTATATAATTTTTTTAATTGTTTCCCTACATAATGAAAATTATATTTATTAATAATAGTTTTAAGATAATTTACTTTTTTATATTTTCAATTTTGAAACAATATATGTAGTATATTTTATCATCCAATGTATATCATTTATATATTATAAAGAATATTTTGTTATGATGGATATGAGTTATGTTCTATAAACATATAAGAATACTACTTTTCTTATTTTATATTCAATATAATAAGAAATGGATTTAATTGTAATGTTTATCCTTGGTGTATGGGGAGGATACATATTGAACATTATGTAATCATACCCTATATATCACATGAACAATATAGATTCATCATTGATATAATATGTGATATTTGATTCCATTTTAGTTATGTTAGAGGTGTGAAGTGATAATTATTCAGCTAAAACATGAAAATGGGTGTGTGGGATTTCACATTGATATATATGTAGTAATGTTTTATATTGTGTATCAAGAAACTAAATCTTTCCTGAATGGTTTTCATTTATATCTGGTCTTGGTAATTGTATTTATTGTTCCATCAAATTGGTGTAGAGATTTTATGGATGTTATTTTTTGTTTCAACAATGTTAATACAAGATTTTTAGTCTTTTATTTCTTGTTTTTTATAGTGAAACAATTAAATTTCCTTAAGCATGATTCTTTAATTATATACAGTGGTCCTATTGGACTTCCTAATGGATGTCCAATTCTGGTTATTAATTTATCAGTGGTAATAATTCCAAATAATGTGTACATGGATTCATAAATACTATTTTCCAATGAATAAAAATATATAACACACATCATGTCTTCTCATTGCTAGTATTGGGTACAAAATTCAAGGTTCATTATGGTTGTTACATGAAAAATAGTCAATTTATTAGTCATGGCGACATGATAACATAGATGATGACTAAGAGAATTCAAAAACAAGATTGTTTAAATTTTTTATTCGTATGGATGTTACAAAAGGTATATTTATCCTTATCGTGGTAATTATATATTCTTTTAATGCTAATGAGAAGATATTAGAAGTTAATAAACAATAAAAAAATGGAAATTGAAATTTTAGTTCCCATAGTGTGCCTTTAAAATTCATTTTCAATATTAGATAACTATGAATATAATAATAATTTATATATTTTAGGGTAATATTATGGAACACTATGTTATGGGTAAATTTGGAATTTGTAACATTGAATCTATTGTTTTAAGGAGAGTTTTTGGTGATGAACATTGTAATAAGTGACCAAAAATATTTTTTCTGTTAGTGTTTTAAAAAAATGAAATAATAGGAATCTGAATAAAATATTCCATAGTGGAGTTTTTTATACTATTTAAATTAAATTCCTTTAAATAACTATTTAGTTTCAAATTTTAGTTATTGATATTAGGATAAGATATTTGGTCACCCAGTCGAGGGTGTAATATGAAGAGATCATGCTTGTGAAAGGGGAAAAAACAAGGGTTCAAAAATCATTGAAATTGTTCCGGAACAATATATTGGGTAGAGTATTCTACAAAATTTATTATCTTTTTTTTCATGAACATAGATTTATAGACTGTCTCTCCACTTTATTTGGTACCTTTTTTTTGAACCTCCTTCACCAAGATGCGAGAAGGGACAACAGGTTGCCAAATCCTTCGGTCATCATGTTTAAGGAGAGACAATGATCACTGAGACCAGCCCTCAATAGGTCCCAGAGTGGTGACTAGCACCAAGGGTATAGAATCAAACACAAAATGGAAGGCATTACCGTTATTATTTAACAGAATTGAGAGATAATATGGCAAATCCCAACAACACCAATGTATAGGTAATTCCAAAACAAACCATTACCAAATGTATGTTACAAAAGTAAATGATTCAAAAGTAAAGGAAAACCTAAAAAATAAGTACCAAAAGAAAGAAAACAGCAACAAAAACTATCCCGAAGTCTAAATGAGTACAACCCTGCACGATCCCTGAGTCCTTCTAGAAACCTGAATAATGTTTTATATATGTAGGGTGAGCATACAAGTATACTCAGTAGGGAAACCAAAAGCTATTGTGCACGAGTGGGATGTATTCTAATGCCCTGTAGGAAAAAGAGATAAATGAAACAACTAACAAGGAAAACTATCCACCTAAACCTCACCAAGGAAAACTCCCAAAATAATGCCAATCAAGTAATGTATAGTAATATCACATTGATATTTGGGTACCCCGAGCCACTTTACCACTGGTTATTGTTGACATCCTATGCATCAAACCTCTCTCGCCATTCTCACCGCAGTCCCACTGCCACACCCCACCTGTACCCACCTGTGCCACAACCACACGTCCCACCTGCAAACACCAGGACCACAACAACCATGTGTTACCTCGTCTACAAACAACTAGGACAGAATGAATAATGTCATGGTCGAAGACAGCTGGGCCTCATCCCGGAGGAACTTGGGAAAAAACCTCCCCGCACACAGCTAGTCCAACCACCATAACTACCATGCTCGAAGAAAATTGGGCTATAATGGACCTCAATCCATCAAAGCATGCCCTATGAGTTTTGGGCTATTAGGGAAAGGGAGCTAAAAAAGAGATAATGACCACCCACTCGTAGGAGTTTTCGAAAAAAGACCCTCCCCCATGAAATGGTGGTTTTCGGCACAAAGTTATCAACTTTGGTCAGGCGCGAATAAAGAACATAAGAACTAAAATTATATAATATATATAACACGCACTCAACCCACCCTAGGAGATCCAAATCCAACATATGCACAAACACCCTAGTTACTATTCATTCACAAGAAGAACTGAACCCACAACCGTGTCACCACTCATCCCAGAAAACAATTTCTCATTGATCCCATTCTTGATTTCATGTCCAAGTGATTCCATTTATGTAATTATGCACTGCTGGGAAACTAACAGGAATTACCACAAGCTAAAAAAAGAGAGTCATCCAAATAATAATATAATCATTCATACCTGGTTCTCTTGTAATGTCACATCAACAAATGGATCCATGTGATCACTAAATGTAATAGAACCCATCCAAGCCTCGAAATACAACCCCACATAGCTTCAGATTCACAACCAACAACCGTGCCACAATAGAAGATCCCATCCCCATCCACAACACCCCATAAACATCATGAAGAACAACACACCTACTATCAAAATAGAGTAGAGAAACTTCCTGGTTCATGTACACCATTCATTAGGTTATTCTTCCTGTTGGTTAAAAGGGGTGGCCAAACATGGATTTATGTTCACTGGGAATCCATTTAACCATGTGAATTTAGGTGATTAACGAATTTCTATGTTATAGTTATTTAATCACGTAAATATTTGGCAGTACAAAAGTTCATTAGTGCACAAGGAAAACCCACTAACAGCCACAATTTTCAGTGGTCATGAGCCAGTACATTTCACAACACATAATCATTAATAAGAAAAATACAACAGAAACAACGACCACCCCCTCCCTTCATTCTTTAGAAGTCTATTTGTTATCTTCATTAATGTTTGGTTTCATCCATTTAGCCAAAACAAATGAATACAAACCCCACATGATACATAGTAAGAGAGATGAAGGAAAACCCCTACATGGATGATCAGGGATTGATGTTTCTCTTGACGAGCCAAGATCTATGGATGCACAACATGGAGGGGAGGAACATCGAGGACTCCAATGGTGAGCGGAAAGGTTCCAGCACAGGCACACCACATGCCTTGAGAAGGGGACTCCAAACGCTCCAAGGGATGAACAAACCCGGTCAGGAATAAGAAAAAGAGGAAGGATAGTGCGATATAAATATGAGCCTGAGAATTACTTGATATCTTGATCAATGGTGGATTTAAAGGTGGATCATGGTTTCAACACACGGTTGGGTGGTTACACATGACATGATTAATGTTTATTTATTATCTCTAATCATGAAAATGTGGTAACAGATGTGACCTTAAGGATTTTATATAAACAGAGTGGAACGTTACACACAGTTGGGTCCGTTGAGGGTTTCCCCCCTCTTAAGAATTTAAAACTTTTATGGTGGGGATAAAAACAGTCTTGAACCACTTCTAATGGTCAAAAAGGGTTTAGATGTACCGTTCGAAAACTGTAGAAGAAAAACTTGACAACAGTATGCGGCACTGATCGTTTCGCACAGATCGGTGACACTCTGATCGTGTCCCACTGATCAGTTGCACACCGATCGGTCACACACTAAAATGATATCCTACCTCAGAGACTCCAACCGTAGGATCCGGAATTTGGAAATGGGAGGGACCATGATGGTTTAGGCCATTACATCAGATACCCCTGAACTATTCACTTCCTCATGAATCAAAGCTATACATGAAGAGAAGAGAGGGTCTGAAAAAAAAAGACACCCCCCATCGAATGATACCTCTCAAGAAAAAACTACACCAAACAGCCACACATAACTCAGGGTCTATATTGTCCGGACACGTGGTTTTGATAGTTCCTTCCTCCATATAAATATACTATCTGCATTTTGTTTCACTGACTCACCCACACGGGTTTAATTGCATCCACCTTATTTCTTCATGATTAGGGATCAAGTCCTCTCTTCCCCACTAATCAAGACATTTCATAACATTCACAAGGTAGGGAAACAAAACATCTCATTAACCAAAAAGGTTAGTATTACATCACAACACGTACAAAAAGAAATAGAACAAAACTCCAAATAGCTCTGGGTATTGGGTGCACATCTGTGCCTCCCACTCCCAGGTACTCTCCTCGAGCCCACCATGCCTCCATAATACATGAACCAAAGGGATGGTTTGTCCATGGAGGATCTTCTCCTCACGATCCTCGATCCTCATCGGTCTTTCTACAAACATAGTTTATGCCTTGATATCTAGATTTCCCCAGTCGAGGACTTGTGAGGCGCTATGTAGATACTGTCAGAGATGAGTCCCGTGGAAGACATAATGCATTCTCAGTAATGGAGGTGGTAGCCCTAGCTGATAATCTACTTCTCCGACCTGGCAAAGCACTTCGAATGGTCTGACGAACCATGGAGAAAGATTACTCCCCATGCTGAACCTCTATTGTCCATGTAGAGGGGACAATTTAAAGAATATGTGGTCCCCAACCTCAAACTCCAAGGGTCTCCTCATATTATAGTCATATGACTTCTGCATGTCCTGAGCCGCCTTCATCCTCTCCCGTATAAGCTGAACATTATCTGTCAGGCCCTGCACCACCTCCAGGCCAAGGACACCTGCATCCCAAACCTGGGTCCAGCACACAGGTGAGCGACTTGGCTTCCCATACAAAGCTTCAAATGGAGTCATGCCAATAGTATAGTTATTGCTATTATTGTAGGAAAATTATACCAGAGGCATGTGCTTCACCCATGATCCCCTAGAGTCTAGAATACTTGCCCGTAGCCTATCCTCCATTGTCTGGATGGTGCGATCTATCTGTCCATCTGTCTAGTGGTGGAAAGCAGTTCTATGACGTAGCTGGGTGCCAAAAGAATGCTGAAATAATCTACAGACTCATGAGGTAATCAGTGTATCCCTATCTGAGACTATGGACCTTTGAACTCCATAAAAATGCACCACCTCATCAATGTACCTCCATTCTAAGGTATCCACTGCACTCGACTCCTTGATCACAAGAATGTGAGCCAATTTCAACAACCGGTTCACCACTTCATAGATAGTATCATAGCCTCTTTAATCATTGGGTAGTTCTGTGATTAAATCTATCGAGATGTCTTCCCACTTCTACTCGGGGACATCTAATGGTTGAAACAAAATTCATTGAACATGGTGTTCAACCTTCACCTTCTGACACATTAGGAACCTGGCCACAAATGGTTCCGCCGTTGGCTTTACCTCGGGCCACCAAAACGGACTCCTCATACTCTGGTACATCTTGGAAACTCACGAGTGCACCACTAGGGGTGAGTTTTGGAACTCACCAAGAACTCTCTCATGCATTGTCTCTGGAAAAATCAACTTCCCTTGGAAAAGAATCTGATTCTAACCATCCTCCATCCACCCTTCCGGAGCATTGCCTTGGATAACCTGGTCACGCATCACTTCACTCACTATGTATCCCCACAAAGACTCCTCCCCCTGCTAGAGTAGAGAAGACTGCACTGTCATCTGAAACAATCAACCTCTACCACCATCCCCTCTTACATTCTAGTGTAGGGAATCCAACTATTCTATTTCCTTCCAAGAATCCACATATTCTTGAACAGCTTCCGTCTGTGATTTCTTTCTCAAGGCATCAACGTCAATGTTTCCCTAACATTCAGGGAAAGAGATATCAATGTTTTAGTCCTATAGAAACTCCACCCACATTCGTTGTCAATTGTTCATGTCCTGTTGTGTAAAGATGTACCTCAAGCTCTTGTGATATGTGAAGACCATGAAGCGTTCCCTGAAGAGGTAATGACGCCACAACATCAGTGTGAACATGACTGCCACAAGTTTTTGATCATGGGTGGCATAGTCACGCTCATGGGGACGTAACTGTCTAGGACCATAAGAGATCACCCCTTGTATTTGCATCAACACAAACCCAAGTCATTGTCTTGATGCATCAGAAAACCCCTCATAAGCTACCCCTTCTTCTTGAAAACTCAGCACTGGGGAACTTAAGAACTTCTGCTTCAGTTTGCTAAAGGCTGCCACACACCGCCCATCCCATACGAATGACGGGTCCTTCATGGTCAATTATATCAAAGATAATGCAAGACATGAGAAGTTGGGTACGAACATCCAGTAGTAACCTGGAAGTCCAAAGAAACTACGAACCTCTGCCATGTTCTTGGGTGATGGAAAAGAAACAACCACCTCGACCTTAGTTGGGTTCATAGCTATTCCCTACTCAGACACCATGTGTCGAAGGAAGTGCACTTCTCGAGTCCAGAACATGCACTTGGACAACTTCCCATAATGTTGGTGTAGTCAGAGGACCTATAAAACCATTCTCAAGTGCCCACCGTGATCTTCCTTTGACCTTGAGTAGATCAGGATGTATTCAATAAACACAACTATGAACATGTCTAGGTATTCTGGGAAAACGGAGTTTGAGAGCCCCATGAACATAGTTGGATCATTCGTAGCACAAAATGGCATGACCACATACTCAATGTGCACATATCTGAACCATAAGGAAGTCTTCGAGATGTCGCCCTCCTTCACCCTTAGCGGGTGATATCCCGACCGCAGGTCAATCCTAGAGAACCACCCTTCCCCCATTTACTAGTCATAAAGGTCGTCTATTATTGGGAGAGATTAACAGTTTTTGACAATTTCCTGATTCAGTCTCCGGTACTCTATGCACATCCTGAGACAACCATATGCCTTCTTTCCGAACACTATAGGAGCACCCCATATTTACACACATGGTCGAACAAAACCTTTCTTTATTATATCATAAATCTGAAATCACTACTCCCGCAACTCAAAGGGCGCCTTCCGGTAGGGAGCCATCGAAATCAGACGGGCACCGGGTTGCAAGTCTATCCTTTACTCAACATCACATCGGGGGGGGGGGGGGGGTAGAGTCAAATATTCATCCGGGAAGAAATCCATAAACTCACTGACAATCCCTAGGACTTCTACCATTTCTGCATCAACCAACTCCACTAATAGTTCAGATAATAACGAAAGGAGGGTCTCCTCCCGTTGGCTGCTTTTCTGGAAACCCCGCTCATCGATGAAAGTTACATGTCGGCTGCCCAAATCTGAAAACACACATATTTCATTGGAAGTAATCAATAATAGCACATACCGAGAACAACCAGTCAATTCCACGAATGACATCATATGGATGTATCTGTAATAATAGAAGATCCCTGATTGACTGATATGGCCCTATCATCAGTCTACACACTCGACAAACATAAAAAATTTCAGTCTGACCTCTAAATGGTGTACTCAACACCAAGGGTACTAGAAGTCTCTCAGTATCTAAACCCAGGGTATTGGCCAGATTGGGTGCAACAATGGAGTGTGAACCTCCTGTATGGAACACGACATATGCAAGAGTACTAAACAAATCATCGTACCTCGAACGACATCCTACCCTACGGGAGTTGCTACCTCTGAGGCATGTAACTTCCCACTCCAACTCCCCTACCTCTCTACTATTAGCCGACTCCCTGACAACACCCTGGTCTAGGTCTCTGAGGAGTACCCTAAGTTCGGCCTCCTCCTGTGATGTTTTTCCTTGGTGGAGCGGGAGCTCGCTATCTCTACTGCTGTTGTTGAAAGGGCCTGGCTGGAAACTACTGCATCTAGGGTGGGTGATACACTGGACCACCCCCATTGTTCTGTAATCGGTCTGGGAACTGATTCTGACGGTTCCCATTGGTGCCACAGATTATGAATCTCAGTCCTGGGCCCGAAAGGAGGGGGAGAGGACCGAGAGATTAGAACTGGAACTGTTGGGGCCTACTCTCTACTAGTCGATACCTAGAGGGCCCTGATGCTGGAGGTCTATTATTGATGACCTTCCCCGTCGATGAGCCCAATTTGATTCCCTCTATCAATACACCTCCCAGCATGTGCATCCTCTCTACCACTTCAACCTTATTCTGGACTACCAAATATGTTGGTATAGTGAAGGGAGTAACACTATACTGAAGGGCAGGACGAAGTGCCACCTCCAAATGTCTCACCTGAGACTCCTCATCTTGAAAGTGGTCTGTAGCAAAGCAGAGGAGATCTTTGACCTTGATTCACAACACTCTCATTGACGTTACCTCTGTTGGGGGATAATGATTCCTGCCTCTTCTCAGTCTTCACTGTGGAAGAGATGAATTCCTCTCGGAACACCCACTCGAATCCAGTCCATGTCACCTCAGCCTCTCTATTCTCTCTAAGACAAAGCATCCACTACTGACATGCTACTCCTCGCATATGGCTTATATCCAGAGGAACCCAGTATTCCTTTGGAGCCCGAATCAAGATGAAAGAAATCACCATATCCTCTATCCAGCTCTCTGTATCCATGTTTGAGATTCTACCCTCTTACTTCCCGATGTTCTACCACTGAAAGGAACAAAGCGTACTATGCCACTCATTGTCTTCCTCCACTCGGTCATCCCTCTATCGATCATCCAAACCAACCTCTAAGGCCCTGATCTCCCTTACTACCCTTGGATGCCATCTGGGTGCCATAGCTGCAAAGAAAACAATGAATGCCTAAGCTCGAGTAGTGTAGAAGATTGTTTTTAAATTTTCATAGACATATAATTCATTTTAAATCCCAAAATTCCCATGAAACACAAGAAAACATTTCATTATGATTCATGTACCTTATCTAGGGTCTCTACCCTGCAATCAGTGTAGCCTCACTTGGTCATTCGGAAGGCCCATAGTCATTACATCAGATCACGGTGGGCCCTAAAATCCCATGTCCTAGCCAGTCTTCCCTGGCCTATTTCATGCACCAAGATCACCCAACACTATTACCCTACCATCCCATGCAATCATCACTGTGACTAACCCCATACTCCATCCTATCTCTCAACCTCTGCCTCTGATACCATTCGGTCATGACCCACCTTCACCAAGATGAGAGAACGGATAACTAGTTTCCAAACACATCCTTCGTCAAGTTAAAGGAGAGATAATGACCCCCAAGACCCACCCTCAATAGGTTCCGGAGTGGTGACTAGAACCAAGGTTATAGAATCACACAAAAGATGGAAGTCATTACACTTTTAATTTAACAGAATCGAGAGATAATATGGTATAACCCAAAAACACCAAAGTACAGGTAAATCCAAAACAAACCATTCCCAAATGCATAATCGAAATGTAAATGATACAAAAGTAAAATAAAACTCCAAAAATAATGACCAAAAGAATGAAAATAGCAATAACAACTATCCCAATGTCTAAACTAGTACGACCGTCCAAGATCCTTGAAGACCTTCTGGAAACCTAAATATAGTTTTATATATGTATGGTGAGCATACAAGTATACTCAGTATGGAAACCAAAGTATCTCATGCACGTGTGGGTGGTATTATAATGCCCCCTGAGAAAAGAGATAACTAAAACACCTAGCAAGAAAAAACTATCCACCAAAGCTTCACCATGGAACACTCCCCAAATAACGCTAGTCAAGTAATGTATTGTAATAGCACATCGATATATGGGTACCATGTTCCACTGTCCCATGGGTTATTGAAAACATCCTACGCATCGAACCTCTTCTGCCATTCTCACCATAGTCCCACTGCCACACCCCACCCACAAACACCTGGGCCACAACCACACATCTCTCCTAAAAACACTAGGACAACAAAAACCATACGTAACCATTCCCGCA
Organism: Viscum album; assembly: GCA_963277665.1. Classification (NCBI taxonomy): domain Eukaryota; kingdom Viridiplantae; phylum Streptophyta; class Magnoliopsida; order Santalales; family Viscaceae; genus Viscum; species Viscum album. The sequence continues at coordinate 1,957,796,855 of OY728133.1, forward strand.
ATCACTTGGGTCAGAATGACTACTTCCATGCCCGAAGACACCTGGGCCGCATCCCAGAGACACTTGGGTAACACCCTACCCACACACACCTGGTCCAACCCCCACAACTACCTGCTTGAAGAATCCTGGGCTATAATGGACCTCAGGCCATCACAGCCTACCCAGAGAGCAACGGGATATTCTTGAAAGGGAGCATAAAAAGTGCTAATAACTAGCCACTCATAAGAGTGTTTGGAAAAACACCCTCCCCCATGAAATGGGGTTGTTCGACAATAAGTGCTCAACTTGGGTGGGGCGTGAGTGAAGAACATAAGAACTACAATTATATAATATATTTAACAAGAACTCATCCTAACCATCGAGTTACCAATCCATTCTAAGAACAAAAACCCTCGTTAATATTCTTTCACAAGAAGAACCTAACCCAAAACTGTGTCACCACTCATCCCGGAAAACAATTTCCCATTGATCCCCTTATTGATTTCATGTCCAAGTGATTCCATTTAAGTAATTTTGTACTAGTGGGAAGCTAACAGGCATTACCACAAGCTAGAGAAAGAGAAGTATCCAAACAACAATTTAGGCTTTCACACCCAAATCACTTGTAATGTCACAACAACAATGGGATTCGTGAGATCCCTCAAAGTACTGGAACCAAACCAAGCCTCGAGATATAACCCCATACCGATTCAGATTCACAACCAACAACCATGATAAAATAGAGGATCCCATCCCCATCCACATCACCCATAAGCATCATGTCGAGTGACACACCTACTATCAATACATAGTAGAGAGACTTCCAAGTTCAAGCACATCATTCGTTAGGTTCTTCTTTCTGATTGTTATGTTTGGTGACCACACAAGGATTGATGTTCACTAGGAATCCATTTAACAATCTATGTTTAGGTGATTAACCGATTTCCATGTTATAGTTATTTAATCATGTAAATATCTGGCAGCACATAAATTCATTTGTGCACAAGGAAACACCACCAACAACCATGATTTTATGTGGGCATGATCCAGTACAATTCACAACACATAATGAAGAATAAGAAAAATACAACAAAAACGTCGACCACACCCCCCTTCATTCATTAAAAGTAATCTAGTTATCTTTAGTAATTTTTGTTTTCATCCATCCCATAGAAATAGAAGCATACCCACTGCACATGATACACAGTAAGAGAGATGAAGGAAAGTCCCTACATGGATGATCAAAGATCGATTTTTCTCTCGATGTGCCATGAACTGGGGATGTGAAACTTGCAGGGGAGGAATATTGGGGACTCCAAGGGTGAGCAGAAAGGTTCCAGTACAGGTGCACCACTTTCATCGAGAAGGGGAATCCAAATGCACCATGGGAGGAACGAACCCTTCCAAGAAGAAGAAAAAGAGGAAATATTGTGTGATATAAAGATGAGCTCAAGCACTACTGGATATCAATATCTTCGGCAACTTTAAAGGCGGATCGTGGTTTCACCACGTAGTTGTGTGGTTACAGATGATGGGATTAATTTTTATTTAATAACTATCATCGGGAAAAGGTGGTAATAGTTGTGACTTTAAGGATTTTTTATAAACAGAGGGTAACGTTACCAATAGCTGGGTCCATTGCGGGTCTCCCCACTCTTAGATATTTAAAACATTGATCGTGGGGATAAAATGGTCTAGAACCACTTCCAAAAGGTTATAATGGGTTTAGAAGTAGCGTTGGAAAAACTATAGAAGAAAAACCCAACAAGGATTTTTGGCACCGATCGTGTCGCACCGATCGCAGACACAACGATCGGTCACACGGATTGGTGACACATTGTTCATGTCACACCGATCGGTCTCACACCAATTGGTCACACACCGATCGGTCGCACACCTATTGGTCTCACACCGATCGGTCACACAACGAAATGACGTCATACCTCCGAGACGCCACCCTTAGGATCCAGAATTTGGAAAAGGGATAGACCATGAGGTTATGGGCCATTACACTTTTATTTACAACAAATTAAGAATGTGAATATTGGGATCACAACTATTGTTCACAGTGGAATAGAAACATGATAACATGAGAGTCTAAGCCAAAGATATATAATTATTTCATATATATTCATTAATTATCTATATAATATAATCACACACTATTATTGAATATCCAATCACACAAAATGGATAAATGGAATATTTTTTGTTTTTTTTTGTAATCACTAATTAACACCCATCCTATTGGTTTTCTACTCCCGCAAATTCCTTTTACATAGTATCAGATATTTAACAAAGAGAATCCATTTATTTTATATTTGATTTGAAATTTTCATATATTTATAACTTTTTTTAATCATTGATAAAAAATATTTATAGAATGCTATAAATAATGATGGATTTCTTATGTTTTATAAATATGTATTCCATCTATAAAAATAGATTATAATATCATATCTTCCTATTTTTTCATTTATGTTCTTGTAATCATGTTGGATTGTCTATATATTAAAAAAATCACTACAACAGAAAACTATATTGAAAATAATAGGAGTAATTTTTATTTTATAGTAGAAAGTTCATTACTATTATCCCTCTTTGAGATGAAGAGGACACCATTTATGGAGAAATGCAATGAATTTTTATTTTGAGTAAACTCTATGATATATACAATGGATAACAAATGCGAATATTATACATTTACAAACACAAATGGATAAATTTACGGACATTATTTTCAGATTAGATGAATCATTGGGTAAGTTCTTCTTTCAAATATAGAAAATTTTTCTTTTGATTGAAAGAATTAGATAAATTCACTATGAATACATAATGGTAATGAATGTAATAAGGATTCACCAAGATAAATATTAGGATAAGAAATATACCAAATAGGAATAACTCTTGGATTATATTAACATTGATAAAAACATAAAATTCTTATATGCCGATCAAAATAGAGGAGGTATGTACATAAAGGGGAATGGGATCATAGAGGATGTGATTAATTTTAATGCTTTAAATGGTTCAAAACATATTCAGGTTCAAATTTACCGTGTGATGAAGGATGATTTAAAATATAATTTCAAAAATTTTAATGAACATTATGCATCATTTGAATAAGACATAAAAAAACAAAATCATTACCCAAAGAGTAAAATTTCTTTTATTTATCTTAATTGGTGTTAAATTAGTACATTTTCAACTATTTATCTCAAGAATAGTAATTTAAAATAATATGATAACCCATATCATGGATAATAATGTAAAACTAAGTTTTACATATTTTTATATGGATTAAATATCCTTTTAGAAATTGATATGTATAAAACTGCAATGAAATGTAAATTTCTCTCTTTATATGATTTGATATGTTGTGGATTGGAATGAAAAAAGTAGGATGTGGGTGAATGGATGAATTTATTATAGCGTTTACAGTTAAATTAAATTCATTCAATCACTCCTCTAATGATGTTTTACATGTGAGTATAGAAGAATAAATTAATTCTAAGGTGAAAAAAATATATTTTATATTAAATAAATTTGTTTTGATGATCTGTAATGAAAAAAAAATTGATTAATAAATTATGGGTTTAAATATTAAAAATGTTTCATTAATAATATCCAATTATGAAATGAATGATAATAATAGATTTTGATGATAATATTTTATTTCAATAATTAATATGTCATTCATTATTTTTTATGATGGTTAAGATCCCAATTAATGATATAATCTAGAGTTCCACATGAATATTAGTTTTGTTTCCTTACACTTTGATTGGATGATTTATTCATCTATTAGAATAGAAGATAGAGGATGATATGCTACCCTTGGAAATGATATTGAATATTTATTCTTAGATTTATTATTTATTAAGATTTATTGAAACAATCTGTATTATAATTTTTTAGATATTTTCATTTAATGAATAATTGACATGTGATGGTCTATATTCATATAGTAGTTTTCAAATTATGATATGTGAACAGGAGGAGTTTCTCAAGATAAAATAGAAAAAATATTGTTAATGGAAAAAATAATCCATAATAAAATAATCAAGTATAATTTCTAATAGAATATGTTTACAATACAACGATGATTATGATTAGAGATGGTTAAATTTTATGATGCTTGTTTTCAGGTAGTGTATTTCAATTGATGGAATAATATTTGAGTAAATATATGTTCTAATTAGTTATAAATAATATTGAAAATAATTATGGAAATTAAAATAACTAGAAAATGACATATATTCTTTGTAAAGATGAATTAGAGTGATTATAAGTGAATTGAGGAGAATTATTGAACATCCAAACTGGTTTGTAAAAGTTATGAAATTTTTAGTTGGGGATGAGAATTTCCAAATACATAAAAAACGTAAATACACTAATTAATGTTATTTAAATATTTAATAAAAAAATTCATACTCTTAATATTATATATGGTGTTCAAGGACTATGATGATTAGAAAATTTTAATGTATTATTGATCTGTTGGATATGTAATAGTACATTGGAGAGTAAAGAATATACATTAAATGTGTATAGAACATAAGTAATACTACCTCTGAAATATCAATATTGGTATGAGAGATTCTTAAGAGATTGAATTATAAAAATTTAATGTTATGAATCCATGTTGTGAAACATCGAGGAAAATTTATCAATACATAATGATTATTTTACTTCATCAATAGTGATATTATAATGAAATGAATAAAATTAATAGCTGAATTTTAAAAGTAACCAAGACACTTTTTTAGATAAATTTACATTCCCTTATATATATTTTATATCACAAATGAATACATTAATGTTATTATATTTAAATATATCAGATTATCATAGAGAATTTGAAAATTTCTCAAACACTCACTATGAAAAATATGGTTTAAAAAGATTTTATATAAAGGATAATAGGAGGATATGTAAGGGTTATCATAATGGATGTATAAATGTATCTCTAGGGTTAACTGAAATCCACGAAAATTTAGGGGAATCACTATGATATATATGATTATTTAGAACATACATGGAGTACTATATGTTTAACATGATGATATGTATAATATGTATAGTGTTTTCAAAGAATATTTTTGATACCATAAAAGTTAATGGAATGTTCATAAATAAAATGGTGTTATATTATATTTACACAATTTCAGATGATGATTTTCTAATATGCTATCCATAAAAATATTAATTCATCAAATAACCAGTATTCTAGCCTAGGATAATAGAGTTTAGAATTAAATATAGAGGTTTATTTTGAGTAGAGATTCCATACCATCAGTGGGTTTCATGTTATCACAAATAAATTCCTAGATAAGAATAATGTTGATAACAATATATAATTTAAAGTATCAAATTGTAATGGAATTCAATAATATAAAAATATATTATAGTATGTAATGAATTAATATTTATTTTAGTTATAAAAACATTCAATGAATGTTATGTGAATAATGAGATATATGGAATTCAATATATAAATACAAGCCACGTTTAGTTAACAACTGGATAATGAAAATTATTGATATGATTATACCAACCATATTAAAGTAGGATCTCCCATATAAAAATATGGATATAATATTAAAATGATTCTATGAAGATAAAAATGCATAAAAATATGTGAATAAAATACATAGATTACAGATATTATATTGATATTCATAATATATGGAGTATCGAAGATAGTAAATTCATAGATATTTTGGATAGTGTTTTTATTTTACAATGTCAAAGAATAATAAAATATGATTGAGGAGGAGATTGATGACTAAATTACTTCAGGATTATATCTTCATATCATTTTACATTAAAATAAATAATAATAATAATAATATATTATTTTTAGAGACAGATACCCAGAAGTACATTTGATGTTGTTTGTTAGTTGTGTTAAGAATCATGGATACATAAGTTTCAAAATCATCAAAAACAATAGTGATATTAAGGTGATAAGAGTATGGAAAAAATGCATACTATTATTCCAAATGAGAAGTTGTATGTTGAAGAGCTATTCTAAGGGAATATGGTCCATTGTTGATCAAGTTGTGAAACATAAAGCATGATAATGATCGTGTTCAGGAGAGTAATTTATTGAATAATTAGACATATAAAAGAGGAAATATAATCTGTAATTAAATAGATATGATAATTTAATGATAACTAGGAATTGATGATAAATAATTAAATTATTTGTTTACAAATGATAATTCCCCAAATTATAAGGCTGATACATTATAACCACTTGTAATTATTGAGTTAATGATGATACATTTAAACTCTTTTTTGGAAACTAAAATTTATTACTATTTTGATATTCCTCAAAATCATCACGAGAATAGAAAATATTAGATACCCAAATTGTGAAAAAATATAAAAAATACATGATATTTTGATATCCTAGATATTGAATACATTTCGTATAGTTTTATGTGATTAGGAATAATATGTTGATAATAAATATTAATGAAGAAATATTTTCAAAAATAAAGATCATTTAATTAACTGATTATAAAATTCAATAAAATAGGTTAAATTGATTCAATCCCACCCCTAGTATGTTTTACTGAATAATCTACAAGGAACCTTTAGGGGAAAAATGTATTTATAGGTTTCCAGGGAGTGCATATCTAATCATTCTCAATTTTTTTAACAGAAAAACATGAATGGAAAATTTGGTGAAGTTTTACAATTTTCATTAATAAAAAATATAGTTCTCATCATGTTCGTATATAATGATGTATTTATTCATAAACATAAATAATAGTTACAAAAAATATTAATATTTATGAATCTTACAATTACAAATTATATACTAGTAATTAATTAAAATAAATCTGATTATTTATCAATTAAAAGTATTGTCCATTATCCATTATAATAATCTGAAATGTGTGAATAATAGTTAGAGAATGAAAATATTAAATAATCCAAGTACCTAAAATTTAAAGTTAATGACCCAGAAATTTCAAGGAAAATATTTTAATAAATACTTTGGAATTTTTTCGAGTCTGTGGCTTCTGACGGCACTTGATTCCGAGGCCCGGTGTGCCCGGAATCAATTTCAAAAGTAGAGCTCGGGTATGTTTAGCGAATGAACGAGTGTGTTTTTATGTCCTTTGAACTGGTGCTTGGAATTTAAATCCAAGGTAACAGATGAACTCACATCACTGATAATTTCTTATGAGAACTTTTACCGTACATGTGTTTGCTCGGGAGATGAAGTTAAATGTTTTGGATTAAATGAAAAGTAAATAAAATTGTGGGACAATTTTATTTTAATATCTTAAGTGGTTTTATCCTTTATTGGGGAGTTGGGATGGGACCCAAAAGCACCTAACTACCCATGTAATGATATTTGTGAGGTGGGGCCCACACGAGCCCCAACCTTTCACATTGCCATATCTCTCTCTTAACTCTCATAAAACTCCCCCTTTAAACTTTACAACTTCAAAATTTAATGTGGACCTTTCCTCTCTCCCTCTCACTTCATTAAAACATTCCAACAAACACACCATAAATAATTATTTGAAACATTTTCATTAATTAATTAAGTTTTTGAATTTAAATTTTGAAATGCATGGAATGATTAAATAATATAAGGAGAACCCTTATTTTATTTTTGGGTTGTCTTGTTGTGTGGTGATTTTGGGGAGAGAGATCTCTTGAGTTTTGAAGAACGGTTTATCTCATTTATGGAAGAATGCCAACTCTCCGATGAAGAACATCGACTCGGAGACCCTGGATTCACCATCCTCTTCTTCCTCCGCGACAAGGGAGGAGTCACTGACGCGTGAACTGGCCAACGATGTCACTCGTTTTTTTTCTTCTCTCTGTGATAAAAAGGGGAGACGCCGCTTCCTCCTCGGACGCTCTCCATCGACATCTATGAATCCTCACCTCACGATGCCATCAACCGCGATGCCAAAATTCATCATCTTTTGTTGAGGTTGGGGTTTATTCTTGAAACTGGATGTTTACGTACACTATTCTCATTGGAAATTGTTGTTAATTATGGCTGATTTCTATCATTTTATGCAAAGGGTGCAGGACAAACGAATGCGGCCCGACAACCCTCTGTTGTTTTCATTTATTAATTTAGAATTGGAAATTGATGGCGGAGTAAGAACGATGCCGATGCGCCGTGTGGGGAACGTGGTGAAGTGAACCAGAGCCATCATGCCAGTTGTATGGGAAGGACTGTGGCCCGCTACACAGGCGGCTTCGGCGGAGGAACCGGTCGCCCCGTCGGCCAGCCGGGCAGAGCTGGACCATGACACCGGGAGGGTGCCGCACTGGAAGAACATCGTCATGCCCATGCGGGCCTCATGAAAAGATGACCCGCCAGTCATTCTGGCCAGTTTAGGGAAGGGCGGCATCACTGGTATGGAAAACCGGGGGGGCCACTCCCCTGGAACCCGCTCGGCCAGCTGGCCGAGCCAGCCGGGCCACACCCAGCTGGGCCGGGATGCGTGAGGTTGGGCTGGTCCATGCCCCTTTAGGCTGAGTTGTTTATATCATCAGACCGGTCCGACACCCCTTCTCGGTCAGACCCATCAAACTGGGTAAACATGACTCGTCAGCCGACTGGGCTAAATGGGTTGGGCCCGTTATTCATTTAAAAGTGAATAACTAAAGGACCACACGTTTGATCGATGCACCGTCTGCGGAACTGGGACTCTATCAATGATGAGGTCCTTTTTAAATAATCAAAGTGAGATTAGGATGATTTTGGATATCATCCGGGTTAGAAACGAACGTATTTCTAACCAGGCCCCTATGACAGAAAAGCCATTATCTCTCAGACCAGGCGTCTGATTGACACATCATCTATCACCTTGAGTTCCTATTGATGAGACAGAACATTTGGATACATCAACTATGGACCTTGGGACAGTTGATGTATCAACCCCCTTGGCTTGTGGAGCGGACCCTACCAGATTCTAGCATGTTGTGTGCGGGAATCCTAGAGATGGCAGGAACTATGATGACGATGACAGTTGTACTTAGACCCTACGTGGGTTGGGCAGCAAGGACCACAGTACTTGGATCCTCCATGGGTTCGGCATCGATGAAGACTGTACTAGGATCCTACGTGGGTTTGGCAGTGATGGTTACTGTACTTGGATCCTACATGGGTTCGACAGCGACGAATTCTGTACTTGGATCCTACGTGGATTCGACAGTGGAGATGATTTAGAGGCTACATCTATCATCTCCACCCCACTTCGTGAGTAGTATACCTATGTGAGCTATGTCTGGAATTTCAATCATTATCATCATTGTGATTGACATGTTTTCCTATGTCGACTGGGTTGTGCTTTCTTGTGTGGAGTGGGTTGTATTTGGGCTAATGAGTTGGAGCCGAACTGGAATTGACGACTTAGGTATACGTATGGTCATCTACCTAGGTAGATTTGGTTGATACTTTGTGCTTGTATATTTCCTTTTGGTTTATCCTTTGTGGATTCTAGGAGTCCTTTAGGGGTCTCGGGGTCCCTACTGAGTATCGTATACTCACACCTGCATGGGTGATGCCCGCACTACGTTTTGTTGGATGCAGAAGACACACAACGTTGATCGAGGTGGAGTCTTGTGGATCGGGACGATATCTGGAGGTGGACAACTTGGCAGGATGTACAGGGAGCGGACGGCCGGACCCGAGGAGCCGAGGAGACTATTTTCACCCACCCATCAGGTGGGATATCTGGAGAATGACTCAGTCTTTTTGGGGTTACTTTATTGTAGTTGTTCTTTCTTTGTTGTTGTAATGTACTTTCAGTTGGGTTTGTATTCTGGCCCATTTATTTTCGATCATTTCTTTTGTACTCAGTTTACATAGTGTTTACTTCAAATTGCGTACTCTATTGTGTTTGATTATTTATATAAAGGGAATGCCTTCCCTTTAACAGGATTTTCACCTTTGTTTCTAGTTGCCAGCCCCTGGCCTATGGAAGGCGGGCTTGGGGTAGTCACCACACGGGCCCCAAGGATGGGTCGTGACAAATTGGTATCAGAGGAGTTGGTTCTACCGCAGAACTCAAGACTCTGATATTTTATTTCTATGAAGAAATATTGTTATGTGAATTGAGAGTGGTTATCAGTCCAGGGAGTCCAGTGTTTGTGCGGGGGCCGAAGTATCCATACACTAGGACCCTGACTTCTGATTTCTGACTCAGAGCACGAAAACATTGATTTCATGTGTGTTTCAATAGTTCTCTTTTTTGATTACTTTGTGTTATCTCACCTGGCATACTGTTTGACTGTGGCGCACCAGTTTCTTTTTAGGATGGCCCCATGATGTCAACCTTCTAGGGATCCAAGTTACATTTGAGATGGCAACCCACCGAGCGACGAGGCCTCGGTGCAGGGCCCCATTACAGGGAAGGCACCGACGGTACCTCTTCCTGATGGTCCACCGATACCACTAGCCCCAGCAGTGGAGGGTGCGCAACACCTGAGTGCGTTGCATGGGTTTCAGTGATAGAGGCCACCCAGGTTCCACGGAGAGATGGACCCTTATGTAGCTGAGGATTAGATGGAGGCTATCATCCGAGTCTTCAGATTTGTAGGGACACTAGAAGATCTTATGGTGATCCTTGCGGTGAGTCTCCTACACGCAGTAGAAGGTAGATGGTGGGGGCTGATGCTCCATGTGCACGATGATGAATCTATACTTTGGACAGATTTCGAGTGCCTCTTCCACTCGGAGTTCGTTTTATCCATCCTCCATGCGGTGCGCATCCAGGAGTTACTACAGTTTCGGCAGGGCAGCATGACAGTAGCACAGTACTCTGCGAGGTTTACAGACCTCTCGTGCTACTCCACGGACATGGTACGAGACCCATTCATCTAGGACCAGACCTTTGAGCAGGGACTAAGGCATGAGATTAGGTCTTCGATGATCTCTCTCTCAATATTCCGACACAGGCAGGAGTACTGGAGCGAGCCCTTCTTATAGGGCTTCCTTGTTGAGCCTACGCCAGCAAAGAGGCCTACCAAAAGGAGGCATGTAGCAGAGTCTTCTACAGCCGGTAGTAGATAGATGTCATAGAGTTAAAGTGTACCAAGACTTCAGGTGGGAGACTTTAGGATACTGGTTTGGTGGTGCGGGGTACACGCAACAGAGCCAGTCATACGAGAGGCAGGCAGTGCTATACATGCGGCGGGCACGTCCACATGGCTTGTGACTTCCTGAACCGCCATGTTGAGGAGAAGTAGAAGGTTGAGGTACCACCCAAGAAGAGGCAGAGGTTTGACCGTGGTGGTCCAAAGGGCGCTGGCGGACGAGGCAGAGGTGCTGGCCAAGTATTGGGTGGTGGATGACACTTCGAGGCTCTACTACCACCACCACCAGGAGGACCACCCCGACCACAGGGAGCAGGATGACCGTGGTAGGCTGAACTCTATGCTGTCAAGGACTATGACCACAACACACATGAGATTATTCGAGGTACTATATTTGACTACTCCCCCCTTGCTGCAGTTCTTATAGACACAAAAGAAAGTCTTTCTTTTATTGTCGCAACCTTTGTTCAGAGCTCAGAGATTTAGACGGAGCCGTTGGATAAATCCTTACGGCTAGAGACTCCTATTGGAGAAAACTCTAAAATTACACACTGGTTTTGGTATTTTGAGATTAATCTAAGAGGCGAGTGCTTCGGATGGGATCTTCTTGTAGCGGCATTGAGGTCTTACGACGTCATCTTGGGTATGGACTTGTTAACTACAGTCCATGCCCAGATTAACTGTACTAGGAACAATGTGCGGTGGCTCCGCACAGATGGGAGCCGGATCACCTTTACCAGTGATAAGGGATCTTTTTTAGTGCAGGATGGGCTTACGCAGAGGAGAGGGCAGCCGATCACACATCAGTTGGCTAGTCTCATCCACGGAGCGGTTGATGTATGGAGTCTGATTTTTCATGTTGTGGTTGATCAGTATGCGGACGTTTTCTCTAATGATGTTCCAGGACTACCTCCTCGAAGATAGGTAGACTTCTATATTGACATTTATCCCGAGAAATCCCTGATATCTAATCCAGAATATCGGATGGCTCCCACCGAGCTTCGTGAGCTATGGGTACAATTGGAGGACTTGCAGGGCAAGGGAATCATCTGACCTATTGTTTCACCCCCGGCTTCTCCGATTTTATTTTCCATGAAGTCGTATGGGATCTTGATACTATGTGTTGACTACCTTCACTTGAATCATGTAACCGTAAAGAGAAAGTATAAACTCCCAAGGATTTAGGACCTCATTGATTAGTTCAAGAGATCACGATGGTTCTCGAAGATAGACCTCAGGTCAGGCTATCGTCATCTCAGTGTTCGGGACGAGGATGTGAAGAAGATGTACTTTAGATCTCGGTATAGCCATTATGAGTTCTAGGTTGTGCATTTCGACATAACCAATGCTCCATTAGTGTTCATGAGTCTCATGAATAGGATATTCCAGCCTTACCTCGATCAAATTGTTGTAGTCTTCATCGACGACATACTGATTTACTCGACTACTGAGGAGGAGCATGCCTACCACATGCGGGTTGTACTGGACAGACTCTGAGAGCACCAGATTTATTGTATGCTCTTGATGTTTTAGTTCTGGATTCGAGAGGTCCAGTTCTCGGGGCACGCCATCTCTAAGGCGGGATTTGCGGTTGATCTTGCAAAGATCGAGGCAGTACTTGCATGGGAGACACCCAGGATTGTGAGGGAGGTGCAGAGTTTCCTACATCTGGCTGGGTACTATCAGAGGTTTGTTCCAGACTTCTCAAGTGTTTCAGAACCATTTTCAGCTTTGAAGAATAGGGGGAAACCCTTCATGTGGTCAGATAGATGTCAGCAGACCTTCCAGGAGCTGAGACAGAGATTGACTAGTGCACCCATCATGAGACTACCAGAGAAGGGAGTAGGGTGCGTAGTTTACTGTGAAGCATCAGGGACAGGAATCAGGTGTGTCCCGATGCAGGAGCGGGCAGTGTTCGCTTATGGTTCATGATAGTTTAGGAAGAACGAGCAGAACTATTCTACCCATCACCTGGATTTAGCAGTAGTGGTCTTCTCCATGACGATGTGGCAACACTATCAGATGGGCGAGCGCTTTACAGTCTACTCAGACCACCAGAGTCTCAGGTACATCGTCTCGCAGACGGACTTGAACCTATGTCAATGGTGATGGCTCGAGTTCCACTAGGACTATGACTATGACATATTCTATACTCTTGGGAAGGGGAACGTGGTAGCTGATGCTCTCAGTAGGATATCGGGCCTTGTTCTACTTAGAGAGGCGACAAAGCAACTAGTCGCGTTGTAGATATACTTCATGGATAGAGATGGAGCATCCTTTCTATATTCAGTCATATTCACTCCTCCACTACTTCAGTGGGTCAGAGAGGCACATCATGGGGATGTTGACTGTGAGATGTGATGTGCAGAGATATCCAAAGCACATGAGACTGATGGATTTTTTGAAAGAGGAGAGTATGTCATCCTATTCAGGGGACATACCATGGTACCAGTTTCACTGAAGGAGGAAGTGTTCAGGGAGTTTCACACATCCCCTCTTGTGGTACTTCCAGGAGTGGCGATGATGTACCAGGATCTTAGACGACAGCATTGGTGGCTGGGTATGAAGAAGGTTGTGGAATTGTTTTTTTCAAAATGTACACCTTTCAGCAAGTGAAGGGGGAGCACTAGGCATCATCAGGCTTGGTTCATCCATTAGAGGTCATAGAGTGGAAGTGGGATGGGATATCCGTGGATTTTTTAATAGGGCTCCAACGTACATCCAGAGGACACACCTCCATCTGGGTGATTATCGACTGACTCACCACTTTTGCCCACTTCTTACCTATCATAGAGAAGGGAAAAGTGGAGATCTTGGGACGCCTCTACGTTTCGGAGATTGTACAACTTCATGGTGTTCCATCGTCTATCATCTCTGATCGTGATGATCGCTATACATCCTTGATTTGGAAGGGGTATCAAGAAGCTTTTGGAACGAAGCTATGCATAAGCACCGCCTTTCATCCTTAGACGGATGGCCAGATGGAGAGGAACATTCAAATACTTGAGGAAGTGCTTCACACAATTTTCCTCGACTGTGGTCGCTGCTGGGAGGATCATATACCCTTGGTGGAGTTTGTGTACAACAATATCTACCACTCCACCATCGGGATGACACCATACGAGAAACTGTATGGCCGACCATTCAAATCACCTCTGTGCTGGAATGACCCTAGGGAGTCAGCACTCGTAGGTCCAGATATGGTCTAGGCTACGACAGAGAAGGTGCAAATCATCCAGGAGCAGATGAGGACAGGAAAGAGCAGACATAACTCTTCTGATGACATGAGCTGGAGACCACTAGAGTTCGGGGATGGCGATCATGTTTTATTTTGGGTCTCACCTCGATGTGGATTAAAGATATTTGGTCACGGAGGAAAGTTATCTCTACGTATCATCGGAGAATTTTAGGTACTCAGCAGTGTAAGCGAGGTGGCTTATCGCCTCGCCCTTCTAACTTAGTTGCACCGGGTGCACGACTTCTTCCACGTATCTCAGTTGAGTAGATACATGCATGACCTCATGCATATCATTGATCATGGGGATCTGGACATCGATGATGGGGTGACATTTTCAGAGGTCCCTGTGGGGATCAAGGATCCACAGGAGAAAGTCCTACATGGATGGTCGATTCCTCGGGTGCGCATTCGTTGGCAGCACGAGAACTTCCAGGAGAGCACATGGGAGTTGGAGGCTCAGATCCAGGCACAATAACATCATTTGTTTCCCTATTTTATGATGTAGCTTTATAGGGATGTCAACCCCTAAGGTTGGAGTAATATAATGATCTTGTAATTTCATGGAAGATTTTTTCTTAAATACATTGGAATTTTGTGAGTCTGTGGCTTCTAACGGCACATGATTCCGTGGTCCGGTGTGCCCGTAATCAATTTTCTATGTTTTACTCAGGTATGTTCAGTGATCAAATGAGAGGGTTTTTATATCATTTGAACCGGTGCCCGGAATTGAAATCAAAGGGTACCGATGAACTCGTAGTGCCGGTAAATGGTTAAGATAACTTTTACCGTAGATGCCTTTTCTCGGGAGGTGAAGTTAAATTTTGTGGATTAAATGAGAAGTGAATAAAATAATTAGACAACTTTATTTTAATATCTCAAGTGGTTATATACTACATGGGGGAGTTGGGATGGGACCCACAAGCTCCTAACTACCCATATAAGGATATTTTTGAGGTGGGGCCCACACGAGCCCAACCATTCACATTCCCATAACTCACTCTTAACTCTCATAAAACTCCCCCTTTAAACATGACAACATCAATAATTTAATGTGGGCCTTTCCTATCTCCCTCTCACATAATTAAAACATTCCAACACACACACCATAATTAATTAATTTAATCTTTTTCATTAATTAATTAAGTGTTTGAATTTAAATTTTGAAATGCATGGAATGATTAAATAAAATTAAGGATAAGCCTTATTTTATTTTTGGTTTGTCTTGTTGTGTTGAGATTTTGGGGAGAGACGGATCTTGAGTTTCAAAGAATGCTTCATCTCATTTGTTGAAGAACGCCAACTCTCTGACGAAGAACATCGACTCAGATACCCCAGATTCACCATCCTCTTCTTCCTCCATGACAAGGGAGGAGACACCGATGCGGGAACTCTCCAATGACATCACACATTGTTTTCACCTCTCCATGATAAATAGGGGAGAGTCCGCATCATCCTCGGACGCTCTCTGTTGACGTCAACAAATCCTCACCTCGCGACGCCATCAACCGTGAAGCCGACATTCATCATATTTTGTTGACGTAGGGGTTTATTCATGAAAGTGGATGTTTATGTACCCCGTTCTCATTGGAAATCATTGTTAATTATGGCCGATTGATATCGTTTTACGTGGATGGTGTGGGCCAAACGAACACGGCCTGACAACCCTTAGTTGTTCTCGTTTATTAATTTAGAATTGGAAATTGATGGCAGAGGAAGCAAGAATTCGTCGTGCAGTGCCAGGAACATGGATAAGGGAATCAGAGCCATCAAGCTGGTTGTGATGGAAGAACAGTGGCCCACTACACCAGCCGCATTGACGGAGGAACCGGCCGGCCCATCCACCGACCGGGAGGAGCTGGACCGCGGCGCTGGGAGGGCGCCAAACTGGATGACCGGTGGCTCGCCAATGCAGGTTGTGTACGCAGAAGTCTGGGTGGTCTAGCCAACTGGTATGGGGAAGGTTTGCGCCTCCTGGCGCTGCCAATGAAGAAAAATGGGGGGGGGGGGGGGTGCCCCCCCTTGGAACCCGCTCGGCATGCTGGTCGAGGCGACCTTGCTTCACGCCCAGCCTCGCTGCGCCAGGCCGCGCTCCTTCAGGCTAAGTTGTCTATTTCTTTGGACCGGTCTGACACCCCTGCTTGGTCGGACCCATCAAACTAAGAAAACCCTACCCATCGGCCCACTGGGCTAAACGGGTCAGGCCCGTTATTCACATAAACCTGAATAACGAAATGATCGTGTGTCTGATCGACGCTCCATCACTGCCACTCGGACTATTTCAATGAGATGATCCTTTTTCAATACTCTAAGTGAGTTTCAGATGATTTTGGATATCATCTGGGTTAGAAACGAGTGTATTTCTAATTGGGCCCCTACGACAGAAAAGCCATAATCTCTCAGACTGGGCGTCCGATTGATGCGTCGTCTGTCACGTTGAGATCCTATTGGCAAGATAGAACATTGGTGTTTCCGATGCTTTCACCGGGGTGCGCGCGCATCCCTACGTCCGTGGAGGAGGACGCGCTGCTTTGTTTCCCCGCATTCCCGCTTTCCAAAGGCGGGTGGCATTCGTTCCTTGTTCAGGTACGTCTGCTCCTTGATCGAAACGGGATGATGGGATGTCGGTTCTTCCTTCCGTGGATTCCTCCACAGATCTTATTACCTATTCTGGGTCTCCCTCATAGATTTCATACGTAGTTCGTGAAACTCTTCCCAGTGCCATGTTTCCATGGACGCCGGTTAATTACACTGCTTCTGTCCGGACATTCCAAAGGGTTCGGTCAGGGCCGCAACCTTCAGTCGGGGGAGTAGTCACGTTGAGGCATCAGTAGCATGTCTGGATGGTGGGGAAACTGGAATGTCTGGCTATTATCCCTGGTCACAGGGCTTCTAGAGGGCGTGGAAGCCCGAGGCATCCCACATCAAACACGGGTAATTTATGTGCCATAGACACATATCTGAGGTTTTCCTCAGATTCCCCTGTTTAACACAGGGTACGCCGCGAGTTTATCGTCTAGCGGAGACGGATCAACCCAACCGAAGCATTAGCTAGGATAGATCGGATTGAGGGATTCTCCTTGAAGGGATGTCGATACCGGGGCCAGCCCATGGGCGGCTGTGAAGAGGAGCATACCGACATGGTCTCACTGAGATATGACGGTCCGGGCGAGAATCGGGATGGGTGATAGGTGGGAGAATGGAGTGGAGGGGGAGTGAAATGGGACCATCGCAGGGGCGACTGTGAGGTTGGGATTGAGC
The DNA here is from genome assembly GCA_963277665.1 of Viscum album. Taxonomy (NCBI): domain Eukaryota; kingdom Viridiplantae; phylum Streptophyta; class Magnoliopsida; order Santalales; family Viscaceae; genus Viscum; species Viscum album. Next base: position 1,957,814,415 of record OY728133.1, read on the forward strand.
CTTGGAGAGGCTTCCTACGTATCCCCGTGGTAGGGAATCAAAGTCCGCGTAGTTCAGTATGGTGCCGGTAAACAGACATGAATGTGGACCTTGGCCTGATGAATGTCGTCAGCGAACCAACGTGAAGGTGGACATTGGTCCAATGGGCATCGTCAGCGTGTCGACGTGAAGGTGGACCTTGGTCCAATGAGTGGTGGGCTTGAACCTATAGAAGGCTTCCTACGTACCATGCCTTGACACGGATCAAAGACCTCGTCGTTCAAAGGGTTTCATCGGTGAACTGACGTGAATTTAGACCCGTGGGTCCACTAGTGGTGGGCTTGAACCTTGGGAAGGTTTCCTACGTACCACTCCTTGACATGGATCAAAGTCCTCATAGTTCAATGGATCGATGGAATACAGTTTAACGTCATGTGGGGCGATAGTGAACCCTGACGTGAATAAATGACGAGCGGTGGGTGTCGGTGAACCGACGTAAATGAGGGACCTTGGTCCGATGGGATATGGGCTTGGAAATGGGGGGCCTGACACACTGACTAGGAGATGGTTTGGGGAAAATGATTGTTGGTCTTGAACCTCAGGGAGGCTTCCTACGTACCATGCCTTGACAAGGATCAAAGACCTCATAGTTCGGGTTGGTCACAACGGCTTGCTGTCAGACTAGAATTGCAGTTTAACGTCATGATGGACGTAGGTAGAACTCGAAGTAAATGATGATGGGTGGGCATGAACCTCGTGGAGGCTTCCTACGTACCACACCTTGACATTGATCAAAGACCTCGTAGTTTAGGTGGGGCTTTGTCGGTGAGCCGACGTGAAAGTGGACCTTGGTCCAATGAGGGGTGGGATTGAACCTCTGGAAGGCTTCCTACGTACCATGCCTTGACATGGATCAAAGACCTTGTAGTTCGGGTGGAAATGGGTATGCTGTTTAATGACATGCATGACAAAGGGAGGGGCATATTGTTTAACATCATACTGGACGAGGGCGAAACTCGACGTGAATGAACGATCAAGCAATGTGGCTTGAACCTCGTGGAGGATTCCTTTCTACCATGCCTTGACATGGAACAAAGTCCTCGTAGTTTTCTAGGATGGGTCGGAACGGCTTACCACTGGACCAGAATGCAGTTTAACGTCGTGCTGGATAGGAATGGGACCCGACGGGAATAAATGACGGGTGGGCATGAACCACATGGAGGATTCCTACGTACCATGCCTTGGAATGGATCAAAGTCCTTGTAGTTCGCTGTGGGTGGGGGTCAGGTTCGGTTCTCACTCTAAGCCCACGTGAGACATGCTCGGTTTGAGAAACAAGAGGTTGCAAGGACCTGATGATCACGTCGCGAAGGATGCGTCCGTGAGAAGCGAAGAGGGGCTTACGCGTTAGGCGGCCCATGTTGTTGGGACTTACTCCAGGATGGAGCCCAGAGCACGAAAAAGCGCAGCAAAATAGGGATTTGGGACCAATGGTGGGAGATGCCTCGTTCCCTATCACGCCCTCCACTGACCTTGGTAGTGGGGAAGTACAGAGATGCAGAGGTGTAGTCATCCATTGGGGATCTTGGGTCGCCCTTCTCCCATGAAAATACGCCACTCTAGTTAGGAGGATATCATCCCTTGTGGATGGGTGATTCCATTCCTGTGGAGACGAGTGGTGTAATGAATGTTCGAGCTGGGGGGAACCCTTGGTGAGAGGCATGAGGTCGGGTCACATTTTAACGCCATGTGTTGAGGAAGTGGTGCTTGGTAGTTTAACGTCCTGCAGCTCGGACGAGGTGGTTTCACTCCGCACCCCTAGGACATACATAACCGGTACCCTCTGGTCCTTGGGGAAGGGAAGGTACCAGTAAGGCCATGGTCAAGGGGGGTTGTGGAACGAACCATCAAGGGATCCACGTTAGCGTGGCTATGCGAAGAAGCAATAGCCGTTATCGTGCCTATGCGAAAAAGCATTAGGCGAAGCAACGCTACGGGTGGTATTGTCCATGGGACTTTGAAATCAAATCGTGCAAACCTGGAGGTTCGCACGGGAAGAGGAATTTATAAGCAAAAGAGTGTGCTTCGCGAAGTGGAGTGCCTTGGCCTTGGCATGGGGCATAGGTGTGAGTGGAAGGTTCTTCTAGAAGTGGAACAGTGTTCGCGGAGCACTGCCTCGCGAAGAAGGGGTGCCTCACGAAGCAGGGTCCGGTGAAGCAGTGTGCATCGCGATGCGTAGCGACCCTGCCTTTGCATAGGGATCACTAGTATGGGTTGGGTTTTTCACGAAGCATAATTACTCCGTGGCTGCCCGGGTTCCCTTGGGAATCCCCTTCCTTCGCGAATGCCCTTGAGCTTCGCGAAGGGCATCCCTCTCGGAAGAGGGGCTCAAAACGAGACAATGCATAGGCGTCTCGCGATGTAGAAATACCTCTCGGATCTCATGATTCCTGGGGCAAAGAGTGCTTCGCGATTCGGGAGAAGAGAAGCCGAAAGGTCAGATTGTCCTTCTTCGGGACTCAGGGGGAGTCCAATATTTATAGGTAAGGGGCGCCGTGAAACAGAACTTGCGCGCCGCCTCCGGTACTTCGCGGCGCGCTCGCGAACGTCAACGTCGTCTGTGGAGGGCACCGCTTATGGAGCTTTTAGGCGGCTCGCGAACGTCAAATGCATTCGCGGAGAATTACCGCTTCTAGAGGTTCGCGGCATCTCGCGAATGTCAAATGCGTTCGCGGAGAATTACCGCCCCTAGAGCTTCGCGTCGGCTCGCAAACGTCAAATGCGTTCGCGGAGAATTACCGCCTCTAGAGCTTCGCGTCGGCTCCCGAACGTCAAATGCATTCGCGGAGAATTACCACCTCGGGATCTTCGCGAGGCCGCGATGGTCGGGGCGCTTCGCGGCGGGGCTTCACGTGGGTGATTCGCATCGGTGCTTCGCGAGGCAGCGCGCCAGCCATACTTTTCGTTCCATTCTTTTGGGACATATTTTGGTGCCAACAAATTCCCCCCTTAGACTTGGAGCCGAGGAGGGTGAAGGGTCGAAGCCTGAGGGAAAATCGCCAAAATTGTCGGTGGTTCGCGATGTCGCTATGCGAAGGGGCCCCACGGTGCTCACATGGGCCACCGATCCGGGCGCGCCGCAACGCTCCGCGCGGGTGAGGCGCTCCGCGATGCTCTGGGGTCGCCACCTATAAATAGGGGGGTTGACCTCTTTTTTTCTTCACGTTCATTCCTTGTCATTTTGTGCTCTCGACTTCGCGAAGCTCCGCGTACTCCGCGACATCCCTCCGCGAATCGAGCTTCGCGGCGAACCGCAGGTCTCTGGATCCACGTCCGCGCCAAGAGAACCTTTTCTTGTCGGCCTTGGCCAGACTTCACGGCTTGGTCTCGTGACCGATCTTCGCGATCCGGCTTCATGATTCAGCTTTGCGGTCGAGCATTGCGATCCAGCTGAAGAAACTTCTTTTCTGAGGTCCAGAGTTAAAATGGCCCATCAAGAGGCTGTATTGGGGGTGCTTGAAGATGCTGCTCGTCGGGATGAGATAGCCAACTGTCCAGGCCTGGGGGAGATGGTCCGAAGCCACTCGGACCACACTTCTTTGACAGATCTGCTATCGAAGGGTCAGAAGAATTATCTGCAATGCAAGAAACTGCCACTGTACGGCTTCGGGATGAGGGATGACGTCTGTATCCCTGAGGCGAGTAGGGATGAACCAGCTTGCTGGTTTAGGAGCATACCATGCCAGCACCAATGGTTCAGGGCGGCCGATGGTCACGCACAAGAGAACTTCACACCCTTCACCGCTGACTGTCTCTAAAACCATGTGAACGACATTGAAGGGAAGCCACTGCAGCCGAAGACTTCCCCTCCCCTCTACCATACCATGCTGAAGGCGACTTTGCAGGATTCGAAGAAGGGATTGTCCGATGAGTGGGACCTGCGCCAGGGCGGCAACTTTACTAATGACTGGGCCTGGGCCTACTGGGTAGGCACCTCATGCGAGGAGTTCAGGGCCGAGCTGAGGAGAGTGGGGTTGTATGAGGCGGCATGGGACTCCCAATTCCACATTTACCAACCAAAGAAACTAATGCCTGAATTGCTGAGCAGATGGTCGTCTAGGACCAACACTCTTCACCTGCATCACGAGGAGGTGGGCATTAGCCTGTGGGATGTCTACCAGATTTCTGGGGTTCTGATATTGGGGGCCATGTATGACGAATTCCTCCCCGTCATCAACGCGTGGGAGGATACGAAGAAAATGCTGCGACAGGCGTCAGCGCGGATGGCACTCGTCCCTGGAGATGACAAGGTGGCAATGAGGGATGTCCATTTTAGGAGATGGTTCAAATGATTCCTGAATTTCCTAGAGAATCGAGAGTTCCCTTCGAGGCCTCGAACTTGCCTGAGGGCGGCCCAACGGGGCAAGGGGCACTCGTATTGGCGGGTCTTGGAGGACAACCAATGGAAGACTTGGGGTTTCAGTTTCAGCACTGAACAACAGCTGATAGTCACGCTGGCGGTGCTCATCGCGGCTCTCATCTGTGGCCAGATCCTACCGATGAGATATACAAGCATGGGGGTGCGGCCCAGCTCGTTTATCATGGCGTCGATGTTGGCCATGGGGCAGCGGATCAATCTGGGGATAACGATGCTCACCAAACTGTACAGAATGCTGCGGCATATTAGCGAGGGAAAGAATCTGCCATGGATATGCGGGCCCTTCCACCTCCTGTATGGGTGGATCGCAACGCATATCAGAGGGATTAACGAGTATCCAAATCCCATTTCGCCGCCAGGATCGAACTTCCTCCCCTCCATCTTGAACGCGGTCGGGAGCTTCCTATTCAAACTGGCTGTTCCGATGGTACGTAATCGGGTGTGGAGGGCGGACGAGTTTAATTTCCACCCCTTCCCCTTGCCGACGGGGATACTTACTGATGACGGGTGGGGAATGGAAGAACATCGGGCTTACCTCCTGGCCTTTCGAGGTGGAGTTTTGGTGGCACTGATAGATCATGAGCCACTCTGCGAACCGTACACCCCGCATCGGTTTGTGAGGCAGTTTCGGTGCCTCCAGTGGCTGACCCCGCAGGTCTACTGGGAGGTGCGTCATGAGGAGAAGCCGTGTGTGATGAGGCAGTTGTGGCTCATGTTCACACGGGAAGATGGGAAGATGCAGATTGCATTTCCTCCATCCACCGCCGCTTTTGGATTGGTGATGGAGTACTCCATCAGTTGGGAGGATTCTTACCCAGGGGAGATGATGAAGCAACCAACTATCCGGGTCGGTGACGGTGGGCCTCCTCTATCTCAAGGTTGGGGTCAGAGGGCAGCTAGGGCCACTCACGGTAGCGGGGCTGCCATGGCGGTGAGACCCGCACTGGCCGAGGGTATGGCAGCAGCGGTGGATCCGGTGATTCCGGAAGAGCAGGGTCATCCAGAGGGGCGGCCGCCGAGGGGAATTCGTAGGATATCCACTCAGGCTCCGGGGAAGCATCTGCGTCATATTGACATGGCAGAGGATGCGGTCTTCCCGGATGCATGGGACATTTGGGATGTCAACAGGCAATTCCTCATCCCACCCGAGATATGGGCCCACCTGAATCACCTCAGGATGGAATTACCGGGCATAGGCCCAGTTCAGGCTGGATTCATGGCATCTCCGGCAGAGGCAGAATAGTACCTGGATGAGCTGGAGGATTACGTCCACTCTAGTGGTGTCCCTTGCCCAATGACAGACCGGGTGAGGGTACTGTTGAATCAGACGGTCCCCCCACAGTTATCGGCTGCCGATCTGAGGGAGCACTTCCCCTTGCCCGAGGAATCCGAGGACTCCTCTCGGGAGGATGAGGCTGGAGGAGGGAGCCTATTGGAGGAGAGAGAGGTCGGAGACCGAGGCTCAGAATCTGACGACTTCACGGAGGATCTCGGGTAGCATTCCTAACTTCTTTCCTTACGATCTATTCTTGGGTCACTATGGACATCTCACCAATTTTTGAGCCATGCAGGAGGAACTTGTTTGCAGGCATCGTTCTCGCTCCTTGCCGGGTGATGATGCGAGAACTTCAGATCCCACGCCTATGGCTGCGTCCAGTTTCACTTCTGGTGGGACCAGGGCGCTCGAGTTGGCTCCTACGAAATCTCCAGACCTGCCAATAGTATACGGAGGGCCTCGCCTCGGGGTTCCACCAGTACCAGCTCAAGAGCAGCTCCAGGAGGTCGATCTCCATAAGTCTCCTCTACCGGTCGCCTCGTTGTCACATGTAGGCCATGCCAACTAACGTTTGTGTCCCTCTCTATCGTGCAGTTCTCCGACTGGCATGGGCTGCTGCCGCAAGACTGGTTGGGATGTCTGGTGGCGTCCCTCCAAGGGGCATTCCAGTGATGGTGGCAATAGTCCCCCATCTCCTCAAGCTGCGACATACACCATCACTGGCGAGACCACCAGTAGGGTCACACCCGAAGTCATTGAGGTGGACTCCAAGGAAGAGGATCAACCGGTCAGTCACAGTCTTGTCACACCTGCTTCGGCGCCAGGTTTCGTACCAGATTCAACACCAGATGTTGATCCTGCCGAGGATTTCTTGTGGGTGTATCCCACGTACGAGCCTACCAATCACGCCGACTGGGACGAAACGGACTCCTACAAGGATGACAGCAGCATAGTCTGCCGTCAGTCATGGAAGCTGATCACAAGCTTTATCAAATACACCCACCAAGCGCAATGGCTGGCCGAAATGGATAGACTCTGCTCACGGTTGCGCGAACTATGTGCTGGGGGAGTGGATGCCCAACGTACTCACACACTCATCCGAGATCTTATGGCTGAGAAGATCTGGGAGCATGATTGTGGGTAGGCAACGGAGGAAGGAGACCCGCATTAAGAAGCTCCAGGAGGCTGAAGGCGAGGTCCAACAGATGCAGACCCAGGAAGATGAGCTTTCAGACTCTCTTGATGTACAATATGACCTGGTCTCATGGTTGAAGGCCCAGCTGGCAGAGGCATAAGAGCATATGAGGCAGACCTCTGGAAAGATGGCTATCGTTCAAGCTGACGTAGAGAGGGCCAAAGCAAGGACTGACGAACTTCTCACCGCCGCTGCTGAGGAGGAGCGGGAGCTGATTCAGCAGCAGAAATCCTTGGATGCCGCAATTCAACGGGTAGTGGAGCTGAAACGCTCTTTTTAGCGGGTCAACCCATCCATGGGGGGAGTCGACCCCCGAATTTTGTAACAAACCCCAAAAAACTTTTATTGGTACTTTCATGCTTAAATTTTTTCACTTTGTTTTGGATGTCGTAGAGCACACGATTTCCACTATTTGAATTGCCTTGTTACATCCCTACAATGTTTGCGGGACGTTCGGCGACAATTCCCCAAGCCCACGTGAGTCAAGCCCGATGTGATAAACAGGAGATAGTTGCCCTATCATCCCACCGTTTCTTCAGCGTGCTCTAATGCACGAACGGGGCAACACTAGGGGCGCTGAAATCGATCCAAACAGATGAAAATGGGAAGTGTGAATCACGATACCCAAAATCTGGAACACTGTGGGGATGGCGTGACAATAACGGACAATCGATAACCTTAGAGGGGAAGCGGTACCCTTACTGCGTTATCCTGTAATGGGGACAACAAATGAGGGTCGACCGTTGACCATGTTCGAAACACGGGACCATGTCACAAATGTTGTTAATCAATCCTTCAGGACGTTGGCCCAAGACAGTTTGCGGACAATAGGTCAGACATCCGTACTGTTAAGGGTCCTTCCAGACATGACCCATCTTCCGGAACGTTGGCCCAGGATGGTAGGTGAGCCTATGCGGCATGAGACCAGGCCGTTAGGGGGTTCCTTCAGACATGAAAGGGGACAAGTGTCCGAATAAGGGGTACGCAAAGCGTGGAATATGGAGTGATGGTTTGTCCGAACAGAATCCAACACTTAAGTAGTTACACCACCATGGTGGGAGCACACCAGATGGGCGCATCGGTCTGATCATGGATCATTCCTTCTTTGGGAAAGGGCCTCTCTGACGGGGGGATATGTCACTTCCCAGTGGGATCATGGGGCATCCTGAACTTGTTCAGGGTAGAAACGCAGTTTAGTGTCATGCGTTGAGGACACACAGACTCTTGTAGTTTAACGTCATACGATAGGACATGGAGCAAAAGGAATGATCCCAGGGAGCGTGTGGCGTGGTAGATATGAAAACGACGTGAATGAGGACTTGGAGTCCAAATCATACCACATATCCCCGGAGGAAACTCTTTAGGTCGAGGGACCAAGAGTGAGGATTGAGCTGGGCCCGAAGCAGAGTGGTCGAGTGTTCCTACGTACCCCATGAGGATGGTAATCAAGCCATACGTAGTTCTGGAAGCGCAGTTTAACGTCATGGGGGAAAGTGAAAAGCCTGGCCGTGTTGGTACACATCCTGCAAAAACTACTAAGCCCACGTGAGTCGTGCTCGGTGTGGGAAACAAGCAGTCGTGGTGGGAATTTCCCGACACAAAATGGGGCAGGTTAGGGCAAAGGGATTCTCGGTGAATATTGTCCCAGTGACACTAACACGATCATGTAGCGCACCTAGATGCACGAAGAGAAAGAGCCGAGTATGATGGAATTCCATTTGAACATGAGGAAATGGAAATGTGTGAATCATAGCGCTCGCGATTCAGATCACGATGATGGCGGCGTGACGATGGAGGATAACTGCTGACCATGTTCGCAACACAACATCCTGTCACGTTAGCCTAGAATGGGGAAAAACAAATGAGGGATGATCGTTGACCATGTTCGAAACACAGGACCATGTCACAAATGTTGTCAAATATCCGTAGGGACGTTGGCCCAAAACGATTGGAGGGCCCTTAGGTCCATCATTCATGGAGAGCCCTTATGCCTAGTATCCATGTCGTCCAAGGGTCCATTTAGATGTGGAGGAATATGAGGATCCAAATAGTGATTTCACGAATCTTGGTTATGGGACGAGATGAATGTCCCCATGAAAATCCCACATTTCGGTCTCTTTGTCGAAACACATCTGAATACGACAACAAGACGTATTAGAGAGAGGGAGCAGATTCCTTTACCATGGGGAGATCATAGATTAGGGTCGTAGAATTCAGACCATGGATGGGTAAGGGGAGCAGGGGATACATGGCAAGGTGGTTACAAAACCCGACGTGAATGAGGACCTAAGACCTACATACCATGCATTCTCTGGGGAAATACTCGAGTCAAAGGACCGAACACAAAGGTTAGGCTGGGCCCGCGGGGCAGTGCCCGGGCGCTCTTACGTATCTCATAAGAATGAGAATCATGCGATACATAGTTCTGGAGGGTGGCACGGTAGGGTACCAGTGCCAGGGGAAAAGGGAAAAGAAGCGGAATTTGATGAATCTTGTTTATTCTTTAAGGTGAATGGTTTTTTTTGTGAAGTGACAGACCTAGAATAGTAGCCCGTGATGTCGCCACAAGGATCAAGCAGTGATGGGTGTTGACAAATGGCATGGCACATGACCAATACCCAACGTGATGTCCTCTACAACGAGGTCATCATAATGCAGTGCTGTTTTTTGTCGTGCGGTCAGGACGATAATGTCACAGTTTAGGGTCGTATGATTGGACCAAGCATGCATTTTATAGTCAAGCAGCGCAGACGTAGCAGAGGTGATGCTAGGAGGGGAATGTGCGCAGTGTCATGAGACACAACCGATGGAGACATGATCCCACATCACATTATGCGCCACTCCAAGAGGGAGACCTCAGGCTGAGGGGCTTATATAGAGGTAAGAGGTGAAACATGGGGGGAGACTAGCTCCCCAAATAGGATTTACCTGAAGACAGGGCATCCGGGCGGTCCTACGTATCCCATGAGGACGGGAATCAAGTTGAACGTAGTCCCGGATGGATCTTAGTTTATGGTCTTAGAGCTCGGACCATGGGAGCCCCGAAGGACGCCATATTGCATCTTTTTCCCCCTGACATGCAATGGTGCACTGAGGGATAGATCCAAAAGTGTCGAGATTCCACCTGGACATGATGGGGAGGAAAATTATGTGAATCATGCAACCAACATTCGAGGACTGAAGGGGCTGGCGTGACGACAGAGGATTACTACTGACCATGTTCACAACACAGTATCCTGTCGCGTTAGCCTGAAATGGGGACAAACGAATGAGCATCGACCGCTGACCGTATTCGCAACGCGGGATTTTATCGATTTGTTGTCCAAAACCCTCAGGGGCGTTGGCCCGTAACGGTAGGAGATCCCTTGGGCGTAGTATCTAGGCCGTTATTGCGGGTCCCTCTGGGTGTGAATGGTAATGGAATCCCGAATGGAGGGGAACACGAAGCCTGACAAGTGGAAGGAACTTGATCAAGTTGAATTTGACACTCTTGGTCCTAGACCAGAGTACTCTTAACACATGGGTTGGTAGCTGCAAGGAGTCAAGGGACTCAACTTGAGGGTGATCGAGAGATGGAAGATTCTGAGGAGAAGGGGGCATGTTGCCCAAAACCCTGTATCATACCTGCATATCACCCTCCTGGAGAGGGATGATACAAGTGTCCTAGGTGACCGGGAGATCAGGAGATCTCTAAGAGGTGGGGCTGGGCCCAAAGTCTGGACATTCAGGTGGTCCTACGTATCCCATGAGGATGGGAATCAAGCCACACGTAGTTCTGAAGGGTGCCTTTTAATGTCGTGATGGACAAGGAATAGGATGGATAACTCTCATAACGGGGGAGTTCGTGGTGCATCCTTCGCAAACCTAACGTGAATGAGGACATAATCCCTCACTACGCCACGCGGTCCCATAGTCGGGGTCCTGGAGGCAGGACCATAGAGGTGAATTTGCTGAACTCAAGCTGGTCCCAGAGACAAGGGGTCTGGGCATTCCTACGTATCCTATCAAGATAGGAATCAAGATGAACGTAGTTCCAGATGGGAATCTTAGTTTATGGTCTTAGAGCTCGGACCATGGATGGTGACAACTTCCCGAGTAAGCACAGATGTCAACCTGATCCCTAAGCCCACGTGAGCTAAACTCGGTGTGGGAAACAAGGGGGGTATCCTCATCGCAACACTTGGGGTGAGTCAAACGGGAGTTGGTAGAGAGCCCCGAAGGACACCATCGACATGGCTTGTTTCCCCAACATGCAGACGTGCATGGAGGAAACGTACCAAGAGTTTCAAAACTCTACTTGGACACGATGAAGTGATGAAGGGCATGAATTGTGCATCCGAAATTTTGGGCCTAATGGGTTGGCGTGGCGAGATAGGAAAACTGTTAACCATGGTGGAAACGTAGCGTCCATATTGCGTTAGCCTGAGGTGGGAACAAAAAACGAGCATCAACCGCTGACCATATTCGCAACGCGGGATTTTATTGATTTTCTGTCCAAAAACCTCGGGGGCGTTGGCCCGTAACAGATGGAGAGCCCTTGGGCGTAGTATCCATGCCGTTCTTGGGGGTCCCTCCGGGTGTGAAGGTTGATGAATGCCCTGATGCAGGGATACAGAAAGCCTGGAAAGTGGGTGCGGACGTGTCCGAGTAAAGCATGGCATTCCGGGTAATGAACTAGAGTACACCCAGGCACATCGGTGGACTGCCGAAAAGGGAACGATGAAACAGCTCAGTAGGGAGAGGTACATGGCGGTCATTACGAGACCGACGTGAATGAGGACATAATCCCAAACCACACCATATATTCCTCTCATGAAGGAAGGGTAGGCCAAGGGGCCATGATGGGATGAAGATTCCTGAGGGATGGGGCTGGACCTGAATCCTAGACATTTGGGTGGTCTTACATATCCCATTAGGATGGGAATCAAGCCACACGTAGATCTCCAAATGTAGTTTAACGTCAAACGGGACGAGGAGGGGAGTAATATACCCCTAAACAAGGGAGGTGTACGGTATGGAGAAGAAGCTGTCGTGAATGAGGGCATAGTCCCACACCACACTATACACTCCTATGAGGGAGGACCTGGGCCGTGGCCCGGAAAGGCCAAGGGGCCTGATGATCAGGCATTGGTCAGGAAGGCCTGACCTTCTTGTAGTTTAATGTCTTGCAATGAGGACAAGGGTCAGGGACACAAGAAGGCCAAGGGGCCTGAGGCTGGTCCTCGTAAAGGGAGGGTGTACGGCATGGTACATGATCCCGATGTGAATGAGGACGTAGTCTTACATCACACCATACACCCTGGGTAAGAGGGGACCTGGGCTGGGGGGCCTGAGAAGGCATTGGGGCCTATGGTCAGGCATCAGTCAGGAAGGCCTGACTGGTTTGCAGTTTAACGTCTTACATGAGGACGGGGGGCCAGGGGCCCAAGGAGGCCAAGGGGCCAGAGGCTGGGCCTCGGAAGGGAAGGTGTACTGCATGGTACATGATCCCGACGTGAATGAGGACGTAGTACTACACCACACCGTACACCCCTATGGGGAATCGGGGCCGTGGGCCCGATCGCTAGCACCACCCGGGGGGAAGTTTGTCACCTCGGGATGGGGCAGAATGAATCACTACAATCGATGTCTGGGACATCTCGGGGTGGACCCAAAGATCCAGGACACTGTTGACCATGTTCGAAACACAGCGTTTCTATGGTGTCCCAATATGAGAGCAACAAATGAGCGTCTACCGCTGACCAAATTCGCAACGCGGGACTTGTATCGTCATGTTGCTTGAAAACCCTCAACGACATTAGCCCGTATCGGTAGGAGAGCCCTTGGGCATAGTATCCAGTCCGTTCTTGTGGATCCCTCTGGGTGTGCAAAAATGATGGAATCCCAGTCAAAGAGTGGGTGAAGCATAGCTGTATCCATCCATTAAAGAGGCAAACATCTCCAGGGGGGATGTGCAGCCGGGTCGAGGCTTGCTCGATGTGAGTTGGGGAAAACGTGTGCACGCTGCCATGTCTTTACCAGAGGGGAAGATTTTGGCTTTTGGGCTGGGCCAACAGACAAAATGTCCGGGCGTTCCTACGTATCTCATGAGGATGAGAATCAAGCCATACATAGTTCTTGAAGGCCATGCAGTTTTGCGTCGTGCGGTGAGGACGTGGGAGGATAGAAGAACGGGAGTGGGCACATGGTGTGACCCTTACTTTACTTGTGAGAGCGGGGTTGTATGATCAGGGATATGAAAGCCTACTCCCTGCTACACAATGGCCCTCCAAGGAAACTACCCCCAAGGGGGATAGTGGGAGAGAAATTCTTGGGGCTGTGCTCAAGGTGAGTCGTCCGAGCGTTCCTACGTATCCCATGAAGATGGGAATCAAGCCACACATAGTTCTTGACATTCAGTTTAACGTCATGAGGGACGATGAGCATCTCATTTGGGGATATGTAAGGTACGACAAGTAATCCAACGTGAATGAGGACGTAGTCTTACACTATACTATACAATCCCGTGAGAGGGTAAGTCGGGGAATAAACCAAGGGGCCTGGGGCCAGACCGCGGTTAGGGAGACCTGACCAGCTTGCGGTTTAACGTCTCGCGGTGAAGACGGGGGGCCAAGGGCCCAAGGAGGCCAAGGGGCATGAGGTTGTTCCTCGGTCAGTAAGGCCTGACTGGCTTGCAGTTTAACATCTTACAGTAAGGACGGGGGGCCAGGGGCCCAAAGAGGCCAAGGGGCCTGAGGCTGAGCATCGGTCAGGAAGGCCTGACTGGCTTGCAGTTTAATGTCTTGCGGTAAGGACGGGGGGCTAGGGGCCCTAAGAGGCCAAGGGGCCTGAGGCTGAGCATCGGTTAGGAAGGCCTGACTGGCTTGCAGTTTAACATCTAGCATTAAGGACGGGGATGCAGTTTAAGGTCGTGCGGGACCATCTCGTAGTTTAGGGTCGTTCCGGACCCTTTTACCCTAGGCAAAGTTTCGCTTGAGGAATTTGGCCTTGGTGGGAGGTGTTATATGCTCTCCATCTGTGGTCACCAAGGAGTATGCTCCATTGGGATAAACCTTATGGATGATATAAGGCCCTTCCCATTTAGGTTCTAATTTGGGTGGTTTCCTACTGGGAATCATTGGCGCTCGAAGGGCTAGTACCAGGTCGCCCTGTAGAAAAGAGCGGAGATGAACCTTCTTGTCGAAGGCCCTCACAATCTTGTCCTGATGACTTTCTAGATTTTGCAGGGCACAAATCCGGTTCTCGTCCAGTGCTTCCAATTCAGCTAGACGGATCTCGGCTACCTCATCTGATGTCTGGTGATCATAAACTGCAGTGCGTAGCGACGGCAGCTGGATCTCAATGGGTAAGACGGCCTCAGCTGCATACACCAGGGAATATGGGGTCACTTGGGTGGAGTTGTGAGTCGTCGTCCGGTAATCCCAGAGGGCGTTGGGGAGCCTGTCCAGACAACTTTTCTTGTTCTGACCAACCATCTTCTGCAGAATGTTAGAGAGGGTCTTATTGAAAGCCTCGATCTGTCCATTCGCCTGCGTGTGGTAGCAGGAGGTATGGTTCGACCAGATGTCATACTTGGCAGAAAATTTCTTTAATTCATCTGCTCGGAAGTTGGTGCCGTTATCGGTGAGGACGGCGTGAGGTACCCCAAACCGGTGGATAATATTGGTGCTCACAATGTCAACGATGGAACGGGCCTTGACCTCTTTGAGCGGAACTGCCTCTGCCCACATGGAGAAGAAATCTGTAGCAGTCATAATGAACCTACATTAGCGGGCTGTTGCCAGTGGATACGGTCCCACTACATCAAGTCCCCATACCGCAAATGGCCAAGAGTACTTGGTGGGGTGGAGGGGCTCTGGAGGCCGATGCAAGAAGTTGGTGTTTACTTTGCACGCGTGGCATCTCTTTGCATATCCAATACAATCGTGGATCATAGAGGGCCAAAAGTATCCTAACCTCCGGATTTGATGGGACAGCTTCGGCCCAGCTTGATGGGCGCCATAGGAACTGGCGTCAACCTATTGCATAAGCTGAGTAATCTCTACTCCTTGTATGCAACGGAGGAGGACGACATCGAAACTCCGCTTAAAAAGGATCTGTTCAAGACTACGGCCGCTCTAGAGGGTAAATTGCAGTGCGCGGCGTCGGATTCGCTCGTGCTCGACCCGGTCATCAAGGAGGCGACCATTTTGGAGATACTCGACAAAAGGTGCCCTCCAGTCGAGAGTGGATTCAATCAATGCGTCTGACAAACCCAGGACCCCTGACGTAGAGGGTCCGGCAGTGAGATGACTTACCCGCAGGCCATCATTGTCCTTTTGGGTGACGGGGGAAATGAATCTCCGGTGTGCCACATGTATGATCAAATCATCTTGCTCGGGTTCTACGAGCGACGCGGATAAACCAGACAGGGCGTCTGCTTGGCCGTTCTGCGACCGTGGTTCATGGGTAACCTCTGATTGAGATGATAATTGGGCCATTAGGCGGAGGGTGTACTCCAGCAACGGTGCAAGCTCCGGATTCCTGACGACGTAGTCACCATTAACCTGTTTGTTTACCAGCTCAGAATCTCCCTTCACATGTAGATGGGGGACATGGATCTCAAGGTCCAACTCGAGGCCGGTGATGAGAGCATGGTACTCTTCCCCGTTGTTCATACAACCTTCTGACAACAGGAACGAGTATGGCAGGACGGCCTATGCCGGGGTAATGGAGACAATACCCAGGCCCACTCTGTTGAGCTTGGGATTGTTGAGCCTCCTACTGGTGGGGCTCCAGGAGGCACTGTCGAAATGCATTTGCCAACACGGGAGAGCATGATCGACTGAGAGGATCGTCTCATCAGGGAAATCCAGGTCTAGGGATTGATCCGCGGAGGTTGGATGGGCAGCTAAAAAGTCTGCCAATGCCTGTCCCTTAATGGCCTTCTGAGGTACAAACCTGATATCAAACTACTGGAGAATCACTGCTCACCGTGCTAGTCGGCCAGTCAGCATGGGGCGGTTCAGGATGTACTTCAGTGGGTCCACCCAGGAGACCAATTGCACCTCATGGTGCTGCAGGTAATGTCGCAACTTTTGCACGGTGAATACGAGCACAAGGAATCTCTTTTCGATGGGGGAGTATCTGACCTCCGTATCGAGAAGCATGCGGCTGAGATAGTAGAGATTGTTCTCAGTACCCCCGTTATTCATCTGGGCGAGCAGCGCACCAAGGGATCTCTCCAGGGCGGTCACATAAAGGACCAGCAGCTTTCCAGATATGGGTGTCATCAAGACCAGAAGATGGAGAAGATACTAATTGATTTCCTCAAAGGCGGTCTAACACTCCTCATCCCATTCGTAGGAGGCACCCTTCTTCATGAGCCGGGGAAAGGGCTTACACTTGCAGGCCAGATTTGCGATGAATCGGCGTATATAGGCTAAGTGGCCTTGAAGGCCTCGAATATCCCGAATGTTGCTCGGGGGAGGCATTTAGATGATGGCCTCGATCTTCTCTGGGTCGATCTCGATACCTCGGTATCTGACAACAAAGCCCTGAAACTTCCCAGAGGTGACCCCGAAGGCACAATTCAGCGGGTTCATCTTCAGGAGACGGGAACGGTGGAAACCGAACACTTTCTCAAGGTATTTGAGATGGTCCTAGCGTCGACATGATTTGACTACGAGGTCATCCACGTAGCATTCCACCAATGTCCCGAGGATTGGTTTGAATATGCGATGCATGGCACTCTGATAAGTGGCACCTGCATTTTTCAATCCGAATGGCATAACCCGGTAGCAAAAGGTACCTTGGGGAGCCCTGAAGGCAGTTGACTCCTCCTCTTTGGGGGTCATCCAGATTTGGTTGTACCCGGAGTATCCATCCATGAAAGAGAGGGCTTGGAACCCGGCCGTGGAGTCAATCAATAATTCCATCACCGGGAGTGGGAAGTCATCCTTTGGGAAGTGGCGATTAAGATCACAGAAGTCGATGCAGACTCTGATTTGCCCATTCTTCTTCCTGACTGGCACAATGTTGAAAAGCCACTTGGGGTACTGGACCTCCTTAACGAAGTTGGCTTTGATTAGCTTATCAACTTCAGCCTCAACCATAGCACCATGAAGAGGTTGCATCTTCCTGGGAGGCTTCTTAAGCCCACGATGTTTTGCCGGGAGGCCCCGACGGTGAACGGCCATCTGGGGATCTAGCCCTGGAATCTCGTTGTAACTCCAGGAAAACACTTCACGGTGCTGTTTGAGGAAGTCTACGTACTGCTGCCGCTCCTCGAGGGACATGGCTGCACTGATCAATGTGTGTCTCGGATCTGCCTCGCTGCCAAGGTTCACCTGTACCAGTTCATCAACCGTGGTAGAGACGCCTTCTTCAAAGGCGGGGGAGCATCCTCCAGGTGTTCCTCCCCACCCGTGGGGGGACTTCCCGCGACGGAAGATACTTATGGGCTATCAAGATCCGAGGGGCATCTGTTACTGGCTTGGGCAGCAATGGTCATCATATCAGGAGAGTCACTTGCCATTGAGACCATAGCAATGAAGGTAGTCGACCCTATCTTATCTGGCCTTCGGCGTAAGGGGCCCCGTTTTATGATATCAAAGCAGTGGTGACTTGTCGGCCTGAGTCGGTTGATTCCAGCCAGGCGGAAGAGACACGTATGACGTACCGCTGTTGTCATAAGCTTGACATTCCGGTACCGTACTGGGGTAGGAGGTTTCGGGATCACCTGAGCCAGGTTGATGTAGGAGTACGAGGTGATTTTCCTCCGTCACTAGGACACGGGAACATGCCTTCCTTGCGTACCCGAAACAACAAAACATTTCCCCATGTCGGGGGTCGTGGCCTCCAACCGGTGAATCGGGAGGACATGGGCGTCATCCATGCTTTCCCAGGGATCACTTGTGATCGGGGCGGGTTCATCCTCACCTACTAGGATCTATTTATCCTTACATTTGTAATAACCCACATCCAGATAGCGGGCCTCACAAGAAGAGAAAGAGGACGCATCTCCTTGGAGCACTCCTACTCGACCATTGAGCGAGTACTTGAGGCAGTGGTGATACGACGAAGGGACCACTGCATGAAGATGGAGCAATGGCCTACCCATCAATGCGTTGCAGGCAGTGTCCTGAGAGACGACCATGAACTCGATGCTGGCAATTAAGCCACCGAACTGAGTCTTCAGGCAGATCTTGCCGACTGGGGTTTGCTCGATCCTGTCGTACCCCTGGATCCTGAGGTTAGAGGGAGTAAAATCACCTTCAGACAGACCCAGATTTCGCAACACCCTGGTCGGAATTAGATTTATTTTGGAACCCGTGTCAATGAGGTAGCGGCGGATTTCCAAGCCATTGAAGTTGCCAGTGATGTACAGTGGGCGAATGTGCCCCTGTATAGGACGGTCCTCATCTTTACCGAAGAACGATATAACCTCCTGACATTTGGCATTTTCAATCGCCTCGGTATGGAAGGCTTCGGCAGCTGCTACCTCCGTCTCAAACTGAAGGGGGCTCCATAGGGCCTCGACAAGTGCCTCACGCATTTCGGATGACAGGCGAAGGGCCTCAAGGATGGAGAGCCTCGCCAGAATGCCGTCCAGGTGCTTCAGGACATCATACTTCATCCCAAACACGAACCTCTGCTTACAGGAGGTCGCTCGGCACTTGGAGGCACAACGGGTCCTGCTGGTTGAACCGGCGATCGACTAGTACTGGGCACATCTTGCTGCCAACTAGTTGAAGCCTGGAGAATAGTCGCCAGACAAGGATTGGATGGCGGAGGCATGCCTGTAGTCGGGAAAGACTGATTGTGATATGAATGAGGCAGCTCTCCCCGATCTAGTAGCACGAACGACGGCGGAGGTAGAGTCGAGGGAGTTAGATGGGGTTGCGCGTGCTGAGATCTGCGCTGAGCCTATTACCTGGTCTTAGTAGCATGCATGTCATGGAAAAAAGTGCCTGCTGACGTACCTCGATGACCGGCGTGGTTGCGATTCCGCTGATGTTGACGTCGGCTGGTAATGTTGGGGAGGTCTGCCTGGCGTTCCCCCTCGTCGGGGGTCATATAGGGCTTCACCAGTTCCACGGTGTTAAACGAAGCGTACCCTTGGCTGTCGCTCGAGGAGTAATCCACCGCTGGGCGGATTCTGGGAGGAATCCCCATTTCAGGGGGCATAAAATCGCTGAGAGTGCGGGATGACGACAGCACCGGCGGTGAGCGTTGCTTCTTCTTGTGTCGCCGCTTCTTGCCCTTTTGGGAAGAGGCCGACTGTGAAGATGATGCAGAGGCACCAGATACTTCTTTTGAAGGTTCCAGCTGCTTCAGGTGTGCCCAGATGATACCATGGGCACAGAAGACGGTTTTTCGAGCCATCCAATCGTCGTATTTCCGGGATCCACGACTGGGGACGTGCTGCCACTCGCCTTCGCTGTCGCTACCGATCTCTGATCCTGCACAGACACCCGCCACTTGTGCTGGTGCCGAGCCCAACTTGACTATGTTGTTATTGACCTGGTCTTGAAGCCAGTCATTAAACACATAGCATTGCTAGAGGGTGTGCCCCAGAATCCGATGATAAAGGCAGTAGTTGGGGGGATCGGTGAGATTTCCCTCTGTCGGCCTTCTGCACTTGGGCAGGCGCACGATCCCTTGCTCTACAGCACTTCAGAAATAGCCAGAGACTTAATTTTTGTTAAACGAATAAGTCCGGTGCCTTATTTCCGGATAGGGGTCCCTAGGGGCATGGCCCTGATGAGGGGCCGGAGGGGCCTGCCGAGGAGGCGGTGCCTGATTGTCTCGCCTAGGTGGCGGTGGCGCATTCCGCGGGGGGACCTGTCTGTTCTGAGGCGGTCGCTGCTGGGCGGGCTCCTGTGCTTGAGGTGGAGGATCACTGCGGGGTTGTGGGGGTGGTGCTACCGGCAGTAACTCCAGCTGCCTCGGGGCTTCTATTTGGGCCACCTCGGTGGGTTCAGCCCTGGCGGTCCTCCTGGCTAGGATCATAGGGGGCAACAAACGTGCCTGACTAGCCTGTTTTAGGGCTTCCTCAAGGCGCTGAGCCTTATCTGAGAAATCTATGAACACTCCAGGGTAGTTATGGGTGATCAGGGAGGGTACCAGCTCCGTTTTGATGTTCCCCACACACATTTTCAGTAATTTCTCCTGAGTCCGTGGCATATCGAGAGAATACGTAAGTCCCTTCCACCGGGAGATGAAATCTGTGACTCGCTCATCAGGCCTCTGCTTGCACCTGAAGAGGTCTTCAATGCTAGTCTTCCGCGTGGTGGAGCTGAACTGGTACAGGAACTGTCGGTGGAGGTCCTCCCAACCGGTCACCGATCCGATAGGGAGCTGGTTGTACCAGACGAATGCCGGACCTTCCAATGTCTGTACAATACATCAGAGTTTGGCGGCTTCTTACTGAGCTGGGGTCCCCATCATGGGGCCACACCTGGAAGAGAAATGTTCCAAGTGCTGGGGAGGGTCCCCTGTTCTGTTGAAGGGCGAGAAAATGGGGTTCCCAAAACCCGGAGGTGTGGGCATATCATCCACCCACGCGGGATAAGGCTTGCCATCCGGTGGGACCGCCACCTGCCGCGTTTCTAACGCTTCAAGGCGGGCTATGAGTATCACAATAAGATCATCCAAGCGGGGGTCCCGGTCTTGACGGGGATCCCTAACCACAAGTGCATTTCCAGGTTCTTCAACATGGTAGACGGCTTCGGCCGCTCGGGGGTCAACTGGATGGATGACCTGCGGGGCGACTGGGGGAACCCGGACTGGATTCTTCAGATTGCCTCGTCGCTCGGGGGGATTCGGCGAGACGTATCACGCCCTCTTGCCATACGTTCCGGCTTCCGCCCTGTCTGCGGTTGTAGCATGATCAGGGTTGCCCGGAGGCATCTCACCGGGGGGAAATTGTTCCTGCCCCTACTGCCCCGGCCTGGGATCACCATAGTCGGGTCGCCGCTCTTCGGCGCACTCATCCAAGAGTTCGTCAACCAGCCTCTTTTGCTCAGCAAGCTCTTGGAGTAACGTGGCCTTCTTAGGATCCTCGTCAGTTTCCTGCACAGAGGCAGACGGGTCGGAGTGCTTGACAGTTCCGACGTGCTCCTTACCCTTGCCGGTGTTTCGACCGAGTACCAGCGATTCGGTGGGTACAGGGAGGCCTAGAAGGTTCCTCTGCTGACGGGTAACTCTCCCTGATGGGTCCAGCAGTGGCGGTACGCCCCCGGGGGGTAAGTCTCCATCAAGGAATTCAAGCTCGTCTTCTTTGTACACGACATCGGCCATGTGGACCGCGACTCCTCTCGAGGGCATGTCCTCGATATCACATAATGAATCGGGCTGCCATCGGATAGGGTCGAAGAGGAGGGTGGTATAGTGTCCCCAACCACAGACTTGCACATGGGGGGTGGCTTCCCTGATGATCCTGCAGAGTGCTTTAAAACTCCGAACTCATTTTTGTTGAAGGGCGCTCTGGCGGCCTGATGACTCAGGGTGCTGGGCCCAAGGAATGCGGCCGCATCAATCAGGCAACACTGCTCGCCAATTTCGTCAAAGTGCTCTCGACTTCTGGGGTACACCACCTGTTCGTAACAGAGGCGGAAGTGTGTCGCCCATAGGGTTCCACAAAATCACCCCACTTCTTCAGGGGTAAGAGACTCCGGTACGCGAAAATTCAGCGACGCCGTCGGCCAGAGCTTCTCTGGGATGTAATCCACTGCAAGAATACTCCAGAAGCTCCTGGGTTCGGACTCAGGGTCCGGCCCTATGTTTCCCCACTCATCAACCGGGGGAGGCTGAGGGACCGGTAGCAGTACCGAGGTGGACCTCTGGGATAATATGCTCGGTGGTGGAGAATACGGTGATCGAGCTGACTGGCCGCCAAATTCTGGGCCATCCTCCGAAGAGCAAGGTGACCTGGCCACGATGTCACGGTACGATGGGCTGATAGCCACAGCTCCAGCACAGGAGTCGCGGCTACCGGTGACCGGTCATGTCGTCGTTCTACCTTCGCTGGCCCCCAAAACAGCTCTCTGTGATCTATAGTAGAGGTAGAGGGCGCTTCTGGTGACGATGGCGATGATTGCGCGGTCGAGACCTGCTGAATTCCCAAGATTTCTTCCTCCTAGATGTACCTGCGGAGAGAGACGGGAATCTGGTGGATCTCATATTCCGGGAGAATGAGGCTAACGCATCTTGTTCCTACCCCAGTCCTTGATATAGAGGAGCGGGGAGAATGTTCCATCGCTGAATCGCATTCCGCTTCAGAGTCAGAGAAGCCGGCGGATTTGATCTCCACTCGGGCTTTCCCAGGACTCTTTTTGTGGCGGCGACGACCTTCTCTCCTGCCCCAGGGTGCCTCTTCGGGACAGGGTTGATCCCTATCATGGAGTCTCGGGGCGGCGCTGGTGCCATGGCGGAGAGGGCCCCCACTCGAGATGTCCGAGGTGCGAGGGGCACTGGGGCAATTGTCGAAGGGTAAATGGGGATGACCTCCATGAACAGCACCCATGTAGGCGGAGCCTATGTTGGAATCGACAGGAGCATGGGGAAGACCTCCATGGTCGATACGGGCGGAGCGAGACTGAACTTCACTCCCCGAGTTGCTGGGGCGAGGAGGACCTTCGCCGGTTGTAGAGAAGACGTAGGGAGGGCCCCCACGTTGGAGAAGGACCAGATGGACAGATCCTTCAGTTCGGCGGTCCGGGGTGGGAGGATGGACTCCATACCCTGTATAGTGGGCACGAGAAAGATTTCTGCGCTGAGCGTCACTGTCGCGGGGCAGGTCTTCCTTCGGGATGGGGGTAGCACGAGGCATGCCTCCATGATGAACTTCGGAGTGGGGAAGGCCCACGCTCTATGGAGTAGTGGTACGGGGAGGGCCTCTGTACGAGGTGACATCACCGCTGGTTAGTTCGCGGCGATCACCACATGGGCCTACAACCCGGAGAGTCAACCCAGCATGCCCGTGGGGCGGTTGGGGTCTTGATCCTGGTTGGGTAAAAGAGTGCCCATGCTCAGTGTATGCGGGGGCTTCATGATGCACGTCGGCGGTGGCTCGGGCCACTGTAGCTGTCGACGTTGACGCGCCTGGGCGAGCGTCCTCAGCCCGGGCCTGGCTCTGACGTCGGGTCAGGCGAGCTGGTGCAGGTGGTGCAGGGGCATGGCCGGGCTGCTCTTCCTGCAGAGCCGGACGGCGGCACTGACGCGGCCGGGCGGGAGCTCTCGCCTGGAGCCCTTCGGTCGGGACCCTAAGAGGGCTGAGCCGGACGGCGCCTGCCTCTTCGGCGTAAGGCGAGGAGTCGTCAAGGCATTCCGGGGACAGGCTCCCGAAACGGTTGAACCTTGGGGTGGGGAGCAGAGGATCCCTGTGCGGCCTGTTAGGGCAGCGTTGACGGCGGGGCCTGGATGCCTCCAGGTCCAGGCGGGGCATATCCCTGGTTGGGATGACCCCTTCCTACTTGTACCTACGCACGAGGTTGTTGATCACCCTTCGCTGGATGACCTCTGATGGGGAAAGGGGACGTGGGCGCCCCATATTCCATGATGTGGTGGCCGTTGTGGTGATAGCGGCGCCCTGCAGGGTGGCTATGGCGATGTTGCCCCTGCCCCTGCGTAGGCTAGCGGGCGGTGATCGCTTCTTTGTAACAGCAACCTGGTTCCTGAGAAACGAAGGGATCAACTCATCATCACTGATAGTGAAAAGGATTGACAACCAGTGCCCCAACGTCCTTCTATTCTCCACAACTGTAAGAAAGATCCACGCCAACACGCTGCAGAACGGAGGGCCTCACGTTCTACTGCCTCGACTTTCGTTGAGTATCACGACAGGCCCGCTATTTGCTTTGTGGGACCAGGCACCGGATATCTAGTTCTGGTGACACGTCAATCTACTGGTGTCTCGAATGCTACTAATCTCCATATTTAGCAGAATAATTTCACGTCGGGTTCACCATTTCTGTTTTCGACGCTTTCGCCCGGGCGCACGCGCATCCGTCTGTCCGCGAAGGAGGACGCACTGCTTTATTTTCCCACATTCCCGCTTTCCAAAGACGGGCTGCATTCATTCCTTGTTCAGGTACGTCTGCTCCTTGATCGAAACTGGATGATGGGATGTCGGTTCTTCCTTCCATGGATTCCTCCTCAGAACTTATTACCTAGTCCAGGTGTCCCTCATAGATTTCATACGTAGTTCGTGAAACTCTTCCCAGTGCCATGTTTCCATGGACGCCGGTTAATTACACTACTTCTGTCAGGACATTCCAAAGGGTCCGGTCAGGGCAGCAACCTTCAGTCGGTGGAGTAGTCACGTTGAGGCATCAGTAGCGTGTCTGGATGCTGGGGAACCTGGCATGTCTGGCTGTTATCCCTGGTCACATGGCTTCTCAAGGGCGTGGAAGCCCGAGGCATCCCACATCGAACGCGGGGAATTTATGTGTCATAGACACATATCTGAGGTTTTCCTCAGCTTCCCGTGTTTAACACAGGGTACGCCGCGAGTTTATCGTCTAGAGGAGACGGATCAACCCAACCGGAGCATTAGCTAGGATAGATCAGATTGAGGGATTCTCCTTGAAGGGATGTCGATACCGGAGCCAGCCCATGGGTAGCTATGAAGAGGAGCATACCGACATGGTCTCACCGAGATATGACGGTCCGGGTGAGAATTGGGATGGGTGATAGGTGGGTAAATGGAGTGGAGGGGGAGTGAAATGGGACCATCACAGGGGCGACGATGAGGTTGGGCTTGAGCCTTGGAGAGGCTTCCTACGTATCCCCGTGGAAGGGAATCAAAGTCCGCGTAGTTCAGGATGGTGCCGGTAAACAGACATGAAGGTGGAACTTGGCCTGATGAATGTCATCAGCGAACCAACGTAAAGGTGGATCTTGGTCCAATGGGCATCATCAGCGTGATGACGTGAAGGTGGACCTTGGTCCAATGAGTGATGGACTTGAACCTATGGAAGGCTTCCTACGTACCATGCCTTGACACGGATCAAAGACCTCGTAGTTCAAAGGGTTTCATCGGTGAGCCGACGTGAAGGTAGACCCGTGGGTCCACTAGTGGTGGGATTGAACCTAGGGAAGGTTTCCTACGTACCACGCCTTGACATGGATCAAAGTCCTCGTAGTTCAAAGGATCGATGGAATACAGTTTAACATCATGTGGGACGATAGTGAACCCTGACATGAATAAACGATGGACGGTGGGTGTCAGAGAACATACGTAAATGAGGGACCTTGGTCCGATGGGAGATGGTCTTGGAAATGGGGGGCCTGGCAGACCAACTAGGAGACGGTTTGGGGCCAATGATTGTTGGGATTGAACCTCAGGGGGGCTTCCTACGTACCATGCCTTGACACAGATCAAAGACCTCGTAGTTCGGGTTGGTCACAACGGATTTTCGTCGGATTGGAATTACAGTTTAACCTCGTGATGGACGTAGGTAGAACTCGACTTGAATGATGATGGGTGGTCTTGAACCTCATGGAGGCTTCCTACGTACCACGCCTTGACATGGATCAAAGACCTCGTAGTTCAGGTGGGGCTTTGTCGGCAAGCCGACATGAAAGTGGACCTTGGTCCAATGAGTGGTGGAATTGAACCTCTAGAAGGCTTCCTACGTACCATGCCTTGACATGGATCAAAGACCTCGTAGTTCGGGTGGAAATGGGTATGCAGTTTAATGTCATACAGGACAAAGGGAGGGGCATACAGTTTAACGTCATACTGGACAAGGGCGAAACTCGACGTGAATGAACGACCGAGCAATGTGGCATGACCCTCATGGAGGATTCCTACGTACCATGCATTGACATGGATCAAAGTCCTCGTAGTTCGCTAGGATGGGTCGCAACAGCTTACCACTGGACCATAATGCAGTTTAACATCGTGCTGGATGGGAATGGGACCCGACGTGAATAAATGACGGGTGGGCTTGAACCTCAGGGAGGATTCCTACGTACCATGTCTTAGCATGGATCAAAGTCCTCGTAGTTCTCTGTGGGTGGGGTTCAGGGTCGGTGCTCACTCTAATCCCACGTGAGTCATGCTCGGTGCGAGAAACAAGAGGTTGCAAGGACATGACGATCACGTCGTGAAGGATGCGTCCGTGAGAAGCGAAGAGGGGCTTATGCGTTAGGCGACCCATGGTGTTGGGACTTACTCCAGGATGGAGGCCCAGAGCACGACAAAGTGCAGCGAAAGAGGGATTTGGGACCAATGGTGGGAGATGCCTCGTTCCCTATCACGACCTCCACTGACCTTGGTAGTGGGGAAGTACGGAGATGCAGAGGTGCAGTCATCCGATGGGGAACTAGGGTCTCCCTTCTCCCATGAACATACGCCACTCTAGTAAGAAGGATATCAACCCTTGTGGATGGGTGATTCCATTCCTGTGGAGACGAGTGGTGTAAAGAATGTTCGAGCTGGGGGGAACCCTTCGTGAGAGGCACGAGGTCGGGTCACAGTTTAACGTCATGTGTTGAGGACGTGGTGCTTGGCAGTTTAACATCCTGCAGCTCGGACGAGATGGGTTCACTCCGCACCCCTAGGACTTATATAACCGGTACCCTCTGGTCCTTTGGAAAGGGAAGGTACCAGTAAGGCCATGGTGAAGGGGGGTTGTGGAACGAACCATCAAGGGGTCCACGTTAGCATGGCTATGTGAAGAAGCAATAGCCGTTAGCGTTCCTATGCGAAGAAGCATTAGGCGAAGCAACGCTACGAGTGGTATTGTCCATGGGACTTTGAAATCACATAGTGAAAACCAGGAGGGTCGCACGGGAAGAGGAATTGCTAAGAAAAGGAGTGTTCTTCGCGAAGTGGAGTGCCTTGGCCTTGTCATGGGGCATAGGTGTGAGTGGAAGGTGCTTCGTGAAGTGGAACAGTGTTTGCGGAGCACTGCCTCACGAAGAAGGGGTGCCTCGCGAAGCAGGGTCCTGCGAAGTAGTGTGCTTCGCAATGCGTAGCGATCGTGCCTTAGCATAGGGATCACTTGTATGGGTTGGGTGTTTCGCGAAGCATAAGTGCTCCATGGCTGCCCAGTATCCCTTGGGAATCCCTTTCCTTCGTGAATTCCCTTGAGCTTCACGAAGGGCATCCCTCTCGGCAGAGGGGCTCAAAACGAGACAAAGCAGAGGCGTCTCACGAAGTAGAAATACCTCACGAAGCTCATGATTCCCGGGGCAAAGACTGCTTCACGATTCGGGAGAGGAGAAGCTGACAGGTCGGTTTGTCCGTCTTCAGGACTCAGGGGGAGTCCAGTATTTATAGGGAAGGGGCGCCGTGAAGCAGAACTCGCGCGCCACCTCCTGTGCTACGCGGCATGCTCGTGAATGTCAACGTTGTCCGCAGAGGGCACCGCCACTAGAGCTTCATGGTGGCTCGCGAACGTCAAATGCGTTCGCGGAGAATTACGGCCTCTGGAGCTTCGTGGTGGCTCGCGAACGTCGAATGCGTTTGCGGAGAATTACTGCCTCTGGAGCTTCGCGGCGGCTCGCGAACGTCAAATGCGTTCGCGGATAATTACCGCCTCGGGACCTTTGCAAGGCCGCGATGGTCGGGGCGCTTCGCGGCGGGGCTTCGCGTCGGTGCTTCGCGAGGCAGCGCGCCAGCCGTACTTTTCGTTCCTTTCTTTCGGGCCATATTTTGGCTCCATCAATTGGGATACATGAAATCTGGATCTTGTGATAGTTGATGTATCGACCCCCTTGGATCATGGAGCGGACCCTCCCAGAATCAAGTGTGCTTTGTGTTGGAATCCTATAGTTGGCTGCGACTATGATGATAATGACGACTGTATTTGGATCCGATGTCGGTTCGGCAGCGATGATGACTTTACATGTTTCCACCGTGGGTTCGGCAGCGATGGCGACTGTATTAGGATCCTACATGGGTTCGGCAGCGACGAATTCCGTACTTGGATCCTACGTGGGTTCTGTCGGGGAGATGATTCAGAGGCTACACCTATCATCTCTTCCCCACTTCGTGAGTAGTATACATGTGTGAGCTGAGTCTTCATTTTCAATCATTATCATCGATGTGATTGAATTTTTTTCCTATTTGGACTGGGTTGTTCTTTCCTATATGGACTGGGTTGTACTTGGGCTACTGATTTGTAGCAGAACTGGAATTAATGACTTAGGTATATGTATGGGCATATACCTAAATAGTGTTATTTGATACTTTGTGTTTTGAGCTTTCCTTGTGGTTTATCCTTTGTGGATTCTGGGTGACCTTCGGGGGTCTCAGGGTCCCTACTGAGTATTGTATACTCACCACTGTAGGGGTTATGCCATTACAACATTGTGTTTGATGCAAACAACATACATCAATGATCAAGGTGGAGTCTTGTGGAGCGAGATGATACCTGGAGGTGGACCACTTGGCAGGACCTACATGGAGCGGACGACCGGACCTGAGGAGCTGAGGAGACCATTTACACCAACCCTTCAGTTGTGATATCTGGAGGATGACTTAGTGGTTGCTGGTTTACTTTACTAAAACTGTTCTTTCCTTACTGTGTTACTATACTTTCAGTTGGGTTTGTATTCTGGCCCATTTACTTTCTATCACTTAATTTTTTACTTAGTTAACATAGTGTTTACTTCGTCTTGCGTACTCTATTGTGTTTGTTTACTTATATAAAGGCAATTCCTTCTATTTATAGGGATTTTCGCCTTTGGTGCTAGTCTCCAGCACCAGGCCTATGGACGGAAGGCTTGGGCTAGTCACGACACGGGCCCCGAGGATGGGTCATGATAATAAATATAATGATTATTTTAGGAAATATCTAATTCAAATTTTCACTTGGATATTTGGTTTTATCATGAATCTATATTGTGTTAATGAATAAGTAGTTATTGGATACAATTATATAAATAAATTATTGACAAAATGTGACAAAAGTAAAAAAACTATCACATAATGATTTATAGAATTAAAAAATATATATTTATTTTTAAATTAATGTTTTCCCATGATAATTAAGAGTTATATAAAGTATGTGGTTGTAAAATAGAGATTAAAAAAATAAATATTATGTTCCATGCATTATAATATTTTATGATAATCAAGGATTATTTGTTTGAGAGAAGTGACAAAATGGTAAAGGAGTCAAAAAATATTTATATTAAATAAAGGAAAATCATGAAATTCATATGGTGATAATAAATATAGAGATGATAAGAATTTTAGAATCATATAAATATGATAAAAATAATCTCACCAAAAAGTGTCTTGAATGAGAATTTAAACCAAGATATTTAGAGATGAAAAAAGATGAGACATCCATTTTTTTGGGAAATGATGATTAACATTAAAAAATTAAATTATGATTCTTAATTGAAAAATGTATCATAATAGTTTAAATAAATGAAATAAATGATATAAATATACATCCACTAAAATATCGTTTAAATATGTAACCATTATAAAAGAATATAGTTTATTAATAATGAAGTATTATTTTAAAAAACTACGGTGAATATGGCTAAAAAAATATATTTAATATTAAAATGAAATTATGGGGGAATTAGACAATGAAAAAGATAAGTTTCATTCCAAAAATAATATCAGAATAATGGTTATGTTATCCAAAATAATAGGGAAATAAATATGGAAAAACATTGTTCAAAAGAAAAATATAATGACTTTTTTTTACTACACGTGATGTGGAAGATTTGGACATATGGTCCTTGAGTTTTGGCCCAGCATTTTAGGTAAAAAATATCATAATAGTCATATATTAATATGTTGAAATCATATATCAAGTGAAAACATGGAAGAAAAAATGAAAATTTATAGAAGATAGTGGGATTGAATATATTCATTAAGAACATATTTTCATTCAAAGAGATTTATTATAAGAATTTTTATATTATTTTTAAATATGATAAGGAGTTATAGTACATTTAAAAAGTAAATTTAATATATGTTATAATTAAATAAAAAAGACAACAATAGTAAAAAAATTACGTAACAAAAGAAAATTTAACACTCTAAGATTTTAACTAATGACATCCATATTCAATAGAATATTTGAAATAAAATTTTAATTTTATAATGTAATTTATAACCAAATAAAATTATTATATATTTAATATTAAATAAATTAAAGATCATTGATATATTTCAACTTATGAAACAACATATTTTAATGATATTTTGTGTTCTATTAAAATATTATTATTTAATCCTAGCTATTATAACCCATATGTTATGATGAATTGTTTGAGTATTCATAAATAAATTATGAAAATAATATTCATTAATAATTTATACAATCAAATAAATTATTATCTATTTATTATAAATATAATATGAGCCATTATAATGAAAAATAAATGTTTTCATAAAAATTGTATTTTTCTAAAGGGTTGATTAGGCATGCTATTAACATATATTTTAATATTAAATTTATGCACAAATAGATAATTATATCTTCTAAATAAAAATATTTTTTAAATATTAATTTCAAAATTAACTTTTTATTAAAAATATTTAATATTCTAAAATTATTAATTTGTTATTAAATAGTCAAAAACAATTATTTTTATTGAAAACATCATTTTTTCTACGCGTTCAGTATAATATTAAATTAATTTATACCACGTATGTGATTTGCACATTGAGAAATAATTACCATATTTTTTTTAATTATAATATATATATTATCTAATAAATTTAACATATTTTTTACCCTAATTAATATTAAAAACAATGAAAATTAATTATCTTGGCTATGGTAAAAAGAGGGTATTAGGGATTTAAATAAGATGATATGTGATAAAAATGACCTAAAACAAATCACACACCTATTTTAGGGAAATATATATACCTTATAATATATATGGTTCACTAATTACACATTTTTAGTATTTTATAATGACCAAAACGAGGGTATCACATTGAATTTTCAAAAATTTCATGTCTTCCATCTACCCCACTTAAAAAAGGTTTCCCCATGTTCTACTCATCACTCTTCAAAAACACTATTGGTTATCCATTCCATGAAACAATAAATTGTTTAAAACATACCATATATCCTTGATTCATTATATATATATATATTAGTAATTCATCACATTAATCTGTTGTGCATAAACCCATCAATTCTCTCTGAGTAGAATGCTAAATTATTAAACGAGCATATTTGTTTAATTTATTCTTCCACCTCCAGAATACATTTTTTAAACATGATAATATAATAAAACTGATATATTATATATACATATATTTTATAATGTTAATTTATCAACCATTATCCATTTTCACTTCAAACAAATTGGAAACGATATTTTCGATCATGTGTGTGGTGATCTATCGCCTCCTGATCTAGTAAAATTAATTTCCCATCACCAAAATTAAAGGATTAATATAATAATGAATTGAATCAAATTTCATTATATTTATGATATTAGTATAACTATTTATTTAGTATATCACATGTTAAATCTTACTATCCATTTCATGTGGGATAAGAAAACGTCATTCATTTGCATGACATAAAGCCTCCATGAAAGGCAATGTGATTTTTTTCAACTTCTGTTTACTTGAAATGTAGTTTCACTATAATTGTTAAATATATGTTAGATTAATGATATAAAAATAGATATATAAAAAACATATCACTTCTTAATTACTATTTAGTCCATTTTAAAACAATAACATCGCTTACAGGTATATGTGCACTACCTTCTCCACACAGTGATGTGAAATATAGTTAATTTTATGTTAAAAATATTGTTAATTAATAATTATTTTAATTTTAAAAATGTTTTATGAACATAAAATTTTTTATGGAAAGGTTAATAAAAATTTATTACTCATTAATTACATATATCGAAGAAAATTGTAATCGTGTTCATCTGTACATACAACATACAGTCTCAATGAACAATTTAATATAATTTATATATCTAACACTAATAGATTTTATAAATTTGTATATAATAAATAAAATTGATATTTATTTCATGGATAAAATTTATAGATTAATTATCTATTATTAAATTAAATGAAATAAAATTTATTAAGTAATAATTTCCTAATAAATAAATCAATTATCACTCCAAGCATTGATTTTTACAATGATTTTTATATAAATGGGTTATAAAGTTATTCAAGTAAATAATATATGGTATGATACATATTGGTATGGATCATTAATGGAGGTATAATTAACTTACATATACATTATTGTTTTTTTTGAAACATATTAATGAAGTGTAACATTGAGTACATGTTTTTCATCTCCCATTTACTACTTTGATAAATATTCCATATTCACCACTTACTCCATTATGTGGTGAATATACTACACATTTTGATCACTTATATCATTAATCTATTTATACTCTCGATATTTATATTATCCTTTGGTCTTATTTATTTTATTGTCCTTTTAATTCAAAAGATTCAAATGTGTGCATGGTTTATTTCACAATATCATTGTTATTATAGTTTTTTTATCAGATTCCACCATTGGGAAATAATTTTGTATTTATATAATTAAATTAATATAACTCATTATCATGTAGTTATTCTTGAAATTTATAGGTGATCGTACAATTTTTTCACTCTTAGAAACTTAAAATGATTGAGTAAATGATTTTATTAAAATTTAACTTCATTTCTCTCTTCGATTGAATATACTTTTCATCCAAACTGATTTTCTATAAAAAAGTTTTCTAAAATTCGCGTCTATAGTCTCGAAAATATTTATTAAAGCCATGTTTACAATTTCTTGTGTTTTTTTAAAACAATATTGTAATATTTATTCCATTTTCCTAAAAAATCATTTGGGTTTTACAAATAATATGAATGAAACTAATGTTTTAACAGGTATGGAATATATATTATTTTCATCCATCATGACAACAAAAATTTTAAGATAAATTTTAAATGTATTTAATAGTTATTTTGAAATAATAATTTTACCAAATATATTTCCATTTTTTAAAAAACCAAATTCAATGATTCATTTTCAAAGAAAAATATTCTTAATGAAATTTTATTGTATTTCTATTAATTAATGAAATAAAATCATGTTTATACATGTGATACACTATATATATTTTTCATTGATATCACCTATATAAATTAATTAGATGATTTATTATCATTTTGACTGAGGATGTAAAATTTTATTCTATTCAACATATTACTCTATGTGGGTTATGATTTTGTTTATTCGATTAGAGCGTGTATTATCATTTTATATGATAGATTTTCCATAATAGTGATTAGATTAACTATATTTCAAAACATTCATATTACGAATGACTTTTAATTAGTAATTTTTATGTATGGATATGTTATAGATAGCCCTTATATGGATGTACATGTATCATATAATAAATTAGTTATCCAAATTAGATGTGTTTTTACCAATAGATATTACATCCTTTTGAATGGTCTTAACCATATATTTTACATATCTATAATTATGAATTACTTAATTATGAGATATGTTATTTATTTCAATGGGATTATTCAACTCTATCATATATCTATTGATATGGTTTAATATTATTTAATAATTTACATGCCATTGTTTGATAATTATGTTTTTCTACATTTTATACAATTTTTATTAATTAAATGTAATGTTTTTAGTTATTTACATGTCCATATTGATTATGATGGCTTATTCATGATATCATTAGTTACATAAAGTTAGTTATGGGTAATCTGATATCACAGCATAATAATCATATTTTTCCACTAGATGAGATGATGTTTTCTCAGAATGATATTCAGATATTTGCTATGATTAATGACAATGTTATCAAAAAAACCACATTGTGTATTTTTTTAATTCAAATGGGAATTTAAGTTATTCATATATTTTAAAAATATGACTATAAAATAGGTCCTCCAATATGTGATTTCTCTATATAATATCTAATTTAATAATGTCACCATGGAGTAAGGGGTAGTAGGGTCTTGATCATTAAAATTGGTATCAATGGAATTTTAGTATAATTCTAGAGAACTATATTTAAGAAAACACATATTAGTGATAATAAACATGTTATATACA
This sequence comes from Viscum album, assembly GCA_963277665.1. Taxonomy (NCBI): domain Eukaryota; kingdom Viridiplantae; phylum Streptophyta; class Magnoliopsida; order Santalales; family Viscaceae; genus Viscum; species Viscum album. The sequence goes on from OY728133.1 coordinate 1,957,848,347, forward strand.
ATGATGATAATTATTTAATTACAACCAAATTTTTAGTAAGATAAATATTAAGTGGTGTTTCTTAGAAATATGTCTATGTATATATAATACATATGGATTTGGTTCTATAATAGAGAAACCTATTGTAATAAATCTGAAAAAGGAACATTTGAGTTTACTTATTTGTTACCAGATAAATGAAAATAGAACATACCATGCACATATTTTACTTTCTTGTTGGATAATAATTGGTAAATTCAAATATTCTTTATGTAACATATTTATTGATTTTAATATACTATATCTATGAATTACATAGGTAAAAAAAGGTTAAATATATTTAAAAACATTTTTTAGGATTTAAATATCCTATAAATGATTCATCATGATTATTGGATTTATAGCAATTGTTTATGTATCTCACATTTTTTTTGTTTTTTGAAATAAATTGTATAATAAGTAACATGAGATAAATATAAATTTTATAAAAAAATGTATAGAGGTGAAGCCAAATAGAATGATTATGTGGTAGAATGTTGCATGGATTTTTCCTATTAAGTTTTCATGTTATATAAATATTATATTTTAATATAACCAAGTAGAGGAATCAATAAATTATAGAATGATGGAATCCTCTAGGAGCATTAATAGTGGACACTATAGAGGAATGAATTTTCTACTTTCGTGATATAATAAAATATATTGGCACTATGGACTATTTCTCTTAGGAAAATGGAAATATTTTAGGTGTGAAAAAATACACAAGGAATGTAATTGGTTTGGGAAACTATAATGTTGGGTTAACATAATTTATTATAATAATTGTTTACTTATTTTATAATGAATGGATAAATGTTTTAAATGATAAAAATATGGGACTTATAAAAATAAATTTCCTAGGTAAATGTTCATGAATATAATTAGAAAGGTTTTATGTGTAAGGTTTATATTGATAATAATGAAGTGTATAATTTACTTATGAAAAGTTTGAGGTCATGATGAATTACATGACAAGTCTTATTAAATTTTTTAATAATGAATTTCAATGATCATTATTCTTTTGTTTGGTTTTATGAATTATATTGTGGAATTTATTTATCTATTAAATTCTAGTTATATGAATTATGAAATATATAGGAATTGTAATACAATATTTTATCAATAGGGATTTGAGAGAATATTAGAAATTGTACCAATTATGATGAAAAGTGATTTAATTTAATGTTGTTATTCCAAGGAAACCCATGATTGAGGGAAGACACAAATTAATATGTTTAAATTTTATTGATAATAATGATATAAATATTTTTAACAGATTGTATTGGTGGCCCAGAAATTATTTATTTATTTTATGGTTTATTTTAATGTTTTTGGTATTTACTATAAGTCTATATTATTTTCAACATCTTCAATAGTCATTGATTTTATTTTTGTAAGAATATATGTTTTTTTATATATTTTATGTTTCTAATTTTAATCAAATTTTTTGAATGTGACATTAATAGAAACATTATTTCGTTTTTGGGGAATCTAATATTTTATTGATTATGGAAATTTAGTTAACTTATTTATTTTTATGACATTGATGTGGGATTGAAATTTTTCAGAAAAGTATTATGGGAAACACATTTTGAATTTATTAGGTTGAACTTTGGTAGTTATTATAGATATTTTTTAACTAAATTTTATTTTAAAATTGTAGGGACATGTGAAATAACTTATTATTATCTTATTGAGATGTTGATCTTTTAAATGTTTATAAATGTTATTTAATAATAAAAATTCCTATTTTATATTCATTTCATGGAGGAAGATATAAAGTATTTAGTGATAAAATAACATCTAAATGAATAACATTTTCTTATTTATTTAATTTAAAATGATGAAAATTGGTTTTATTATATATTTTCTGGTCACCATACTGATTATGTTAAATTATATAAAAAATGGAATTATTAATCATTATATTATGAGCTATTTATTACTTAGATGTTAATTATTGTTCAGTAGGCATATAAATTCATATTGTATTTAAATTTAATAGATTAATAGATGAATTAGTATTTGATAAAATAACATAAAAATGATGATATATTGAATGTTAATAAGAATGATATAGAGGCACTATATTTATTTATGTTCTGTGACTAAATAAAAAATGAATTCCACAGCTTTTCGAAAAATATCATGAGATAAAAAATATTTTCACAATACCTTCATTTCTAATGAACAAATGAATTTTTTACCCAATACATATTTAAGGATTTTATGTTTTTAGATTTCTATTTATTCTTAAAATTATTTTGGTTGAATATCTCAATCACCCTATAGTAATATTTGGGAATTGCACCTTCCTTATATTTTCATATCTAGACATGCATATAATGTTCTCACACTTGGAAGCCTAGTTATGTGATAATTCATGATGACCATTTTAATTCCCTTTATATCATATCAATATGAATTTTTAAGAGTTCTTCTCCATTTGCGTGATTGTAATAGGGGAATTTAAAATTTCAATCCATTAATTATTAAGATCAATATTAAATTAAAAGGATACCAATTATTTAAGGAGGTAAAATGTAACACCATTAGATTTTAAAATAGGATCATCATATTCAATAGAGTATATGATATAAAACCCATTATCAAATAAAAATTATAACATCAAATACATTAATATTAATTTATTTGTAAATAAATTTAATCTCATCATTAACATTCAATTCATGAAAATTATAGTTTGAATGAAACACTATAATCTATTAAAATAATATAATTTAAAAATAACCATTATAAAATTATTTTAAAAATACTTGTAATTAATTGTAATAAAAATATTAAAATAATATATTTTACCATATTTTATTTCAATAATTCTGTATTTATTAGAAATATAATAATAACATACTCATAGTGAACTATTTTTTTAAAAACTATATTTATAGAATGTTGGGTTAGCCCCATTTGTGCATATAATTTCAAATTAATTGTTATCATATTTATGAAATTTATATGAATAAATACACATAATTTTTTAAATAAACTAATAAAAATAATTTTTCGTATATTGTTTGAGAATTTTTTAAAACTAATATTTTCTGGACTCATAATGAAAAATATGTTTCATAATAATAACATCCTTATTGATTAAATTGATTACAAATTTAATACATATTTCTATTTATTTTAAACTAAAATAAGTACAATATATTTATAAATTAAATTATTTAGACCATAGGAATAAATATTATTTTTCATTTTACCTTATAAAAGTCTATTGTTAAGAAAATATTCTCTTTGGAAAACAATTATTTTGTCACATCAACTATTTAGTTTTAAATATTTTTCTATGACTCCATTGAATTAAATTTGGAAAATTTGTATCCATATTTGGAAACAAAATAATTTATCATATTATATATGTTAAATAATAGTTTTTTACCATAATGTATAGAATAATGAAGATAAATAATTAACTTGGTTATGTAAAAAATTAGGCTACATTGGGGTTATGCTATGAAGATAAGGGTTAGAAGTGATCTAAATGTTAATTTTTTTTTCAAAATATGTATACCTTATCAAATATAAGTGTCGTTGATTCCAAATTGTTTATTCTTATTTCATGTAAGAACTTTTGGTCTCAATTATTATTTTGAAAATTTAAATGTTTGTCCTCTCCCACATATACAAAGGGACACCCCTATATTCTACACACATCACAATTTGGTAATCCATTGGTTCAGCTGATCACTAAAATTCTATTATTAAATTTTTAAAAAAATAATGGATGATGTTTTATGATTATGAATCCATCCGATGAAATATTTTTTTGATACTAAAGAGGATCTACGAATAAGAAGTAAAATTCATAAATGTGCTTATTTGAGTTAGTTTTTCCTATAAATACATATAACATTCTTGAATAAATATAAAATAATGAAAAAACAATATAAAATATAAATAAATGTCATTATTATAATTTAATAAACTAATTTCATCTCCATATTCATCAAATGTGAAATAATCTTTAGATCATGTGTATATCAGACTACTACCTCAGAACATTTCGTATATAATTTTTTATCAGAAAACTCAAGACTAGCTATAATGATTTATTTAACATATTTATATGGTACTTTTAAAATTATTATACTTATTAAAAAATTTCATCACATATTCCTATTAAATATCCATTCCATGGGTTATATTATAACGTCACTCATTTGTATGGTACATTACTGCCTCATAATATTATGTGATTCCTTTTTAAAATATTATTTACATTAAATTTGATAAGAAAAAAATTATTAAATATAATTTATAGTTATAATCTAACCCTGCTTATTAAAATATATTTTCATATATAACCACTGACCTTCCAATTATTTTGATAATTTCCACTTCACTCATGTGTAATTATGGTCTATAGCCTTAACATATCGATGTGAAATGTTTATCATTTTATGTTTTCCACGATGGTAATGAGGATGTATTTGATTTATATATAATCTATACATGAAATAATATTGAATATTACAATTTGAATAAATTTTTACTTTCATTTTGCAACATCTATTTATAAAAGTGGGAAAATAATTAATGCTTAAATATGATCAACTATCTATATGAATAATGGAACATATTGTACTCCTTTAAAACCTAAATATTTTTATAAATACATATATAATTTTGTTATATGACATTTAGGTAATTTTAATAATTAAGGGGATGATACATCAATGAAAAAAATTAAATGTATCAAAATGACATGTTTGAAACATACATGAAAAATGATTAGCACAAGGAATAATGATTTGAAAAATGAATTTTTATAAAAAATTTGATAAAATTCTCATGTTAAGTAATATATGCATTGAGATATGTTATAATGGTTCTTTAATAGAGATATAAAACACCCATATTTCTTATACAATATATTTGACCAAATAAAAATGAATTATGTCATGAGTTAAGGGATTGTCACCTCACTTTTACTTTTGTGAGACATATTCCATATTCACGAGTTATTTGGTTCTGTTATGTACATAATAACCATTATGATATGTTATATCATGAAATTTTTTGTCTTAATTATATTGAAATTTTCAATTAATGTTATTTCAGTCATGTGAACAATTATTTAAATGCTACCAATGTGGTATAGATTTATTTAAATATCACATTATTATTAAGGATTGTTATTTTTCATGTCTTCCAATGGGGATTTATTCTATATTTTTTCATAAAACTAATATATTTCATTTTAATGTGTTTATTAATAATATTTTCATGTAATAGTACCATATTTATGTAAATAGTATTAAAATATGTTAATACCAATTATTAAAAATATTTTGAGTTCCATTCACTCTTTGATCGAAAATAAACATTCTTCCAAAACCATTTTTATTAAAATGATTCAAAAAATGTTTTAGAATTCTTAAAAATGATTTATTTATGTCATATAATAATGAATTGTATTTTTAAATAAAAAATTAATTCAATCATCTTGTAATTTTCCAAACATTTCATTTTTAAAATTCCTAATATATGTAAGAATAATTATTTATTTACATTTAAATCATAAATAGAATTTTATGAAATCATGATCACTTAATGTTTTATGCATATTTTTAATATTCTCAAAGTATAATTAAAAATATATATTAAAAAACAGTAAAAAATTTAAATAAATATTTCCAATGTTAAATGTTACTTTATTGAGAAAAATTAAATATACATTTATGTTATATAAATTCCTTAATGAACTCAACCCATTATTGTAGTTGTAATCAATAAATTGTATATTATATTAATATCACAATCATTATTAATATGGATGATATATTTTTTATTAAAACATGGATTTAAAATTTTATTACTATTCACTATATTAAAATGGATGTTTAAGGATTATATATACATAATTGAAGATTATATAAAAAATTTTAATTTAATTTTTAATAAAAAATGGCTTAGTGGATTATTTCTCACCCCATTCATATGAGGAAGGCATTGGATATTGTAGGTGATTGATAGAGCCTAGTTATAAATAGCCCCTCGATATATTGATTTTTCTAGTTAGAAAAATCTATTTGGACAAATTGGACGGTATTTTACCCATATATTTTAAATTTTTTGTTCATAGTCTTAAAATTATTTTTTATAATTAAATTTTTTTAAATTCCCTCATTCTAATATCATTTTTTGATGACCATGTGATTATTATATAATATATAGAATATCCATGTTTAATATTCAACCTCATTTTATTATTTATAAGTATTTATTTTTATGATATTCATTAATGAAATATTATAGTTTGATTATTGAACAAATTTCTTGTGTTTCAGTTATTTACCAAAACATATTGATAATTATTTTTAATTCATGATTGTTTCTATGATAATTTTAAACTTATTATGTCTTTTATGTTAATATTTTCATATGTTTTCCCCAAAGATACCTGGACATTTTTTGTTATGTATATTAATGGATACACTATAATGTATAATGGTTTTTTAAAAGAAAAATATTTTTTATTATATTTTTCATTTCAAATGTGAATTTCATCTTTAAATCTAGATTAAAAAAAATACGATTTTGTCTTCAATTTAGTTCTTTATATCGTGTGATGATGTAATAAATTAACCACTATATTTGGGTTAATATATTAAAGGTATTAATAGAAGGAGAATATAAATTTGGTCTTCAAAAAAATTGAATGAAAATAACAGTTATGCCTAATAATATTGAGATGAATAATACTACACCATAGAGGATATTCTTCTACTATGAGATAAAATATGAAATCATAGACTACAAAAAAATATCATGAACCTTGAAGGAGGAATAAATTTTATGAATCAAATTAAATCAAGATAAGAGAGTGTTAAAAGTATGGATTTCATGTAATGAATATAGGAATATCAATTTAAAAATTTTCTAATGAAGGGTGACCTATTAAATAATGATTAACATTGTGGAATGTGAATCAAATGTACAAAAATCCATCAAAAGAGAAAAAATATCATACACAAGAAGAAGTATAATATATGCATGGATACATATTGAAATGTTTTTAGTGACCTCAAAGTCCTAGGCATATAAAATATGGAAATAAAAATAATAATATAAAATGTAAATATATATGTGAATGTTTATTTATAGAAAATGTGATAAAATTAATTATATAATTCAAAAACTAATAAATTTAAAAAAAATCACTTTATTTATAATGAAGTTTATGTGTGGAAATCTAATGGAATATAAGGTTTTATGATTTATCAAATCTATAATGGGAAAAAAATTTCTAGGATGAAAAAAAAATCCAAGACATGTTTCTCTTGTTAAAAAGAAAAAATTACCCAAATTGTTAATATGTCCATTGTCAGGTTTATTCAAGTTGATAATTGAATTTTATGCATATAGTTATGATCAATATGTCCATTTAATAACTATATATCTTGAAGAGCTATAAATCATAGAAATCAATGACATGTATCGTGATACATCCAGGTAATATTTAATTTTACATGAGAATGATATTATTGGAGTTAAATTTAATGAAAACCACCATGTAAGAGGAATAAGAGGGTTAATTACTTGAGGGGGTCAAAATAGATGAGTATTCTTACCCAAAAATATCATTAAATGTGGAAAAATAGGAAATTTTAAATTCAAAAAAATACAATGATTATGGTTTGATAATAATAATTTCACATAGTTTTTAATACTATCTCACATGGGTTTTTCAAGAGGTTATTAATTTTGGGTTGCAATGTTTCTTACAGGGGTGAGAACATTCTTTAAAAATATAATTTTTATGTTTTTTTGTGTTAACTGAATGTTATAAATTTCATAAAATCCACTAGATCCACATTTTGGAGGAAACAAAATTTTATATCACACACTATTAAGTTTTATAGATTTAATATATGAAAATTTTAATGAGTATTTTTTTCAATATTGAATTGTCTAATTTATACATATATTTGATTAATTTATGGATCATTTATTAAGGGAAATGTGATTTCATCATTTTCTTGTTTTGATAATGATATAATAATGGAGATTGGATTATATTTCGGAAATGCACTAGATGAAAAGATATTACCACTTATAGTTAATGTATTATGTTTATTATAAATAAGGGGGATATAAAAAGGGAAATGTTGAAGGAATATTGGAACAAATTTATGGACCTCAGTTCAAGGGATTATAAAAAATTTTATGGGGTATATAGAATATCCAAGTGGGTTGTAATTATTTTTTTTATTAATTAAAAATATATTAATAATTATAAGATGATAGTGAAAATTTAAATTTTAGATTTACATATTACATCGACTATATTTTAGAATTATTTTTTTTTCAATTCTGTTTTGTATATTTAATCAGATATTTGATACATTTATATAAATTGGGATAATAACTTTTATAGTGAGAATTATATTATTTTCTTTAAATTTAGAGTAATTACCCGACCCCAGGTAGCTAGAGTCCATTATTTATTACAAAACATTAGCATGATAAAAGGAATCATGTCTCGAAAGAACAATCAATTTAGTATTATTGGAAACAAGATATATAAAGAAGTTCAACATTACATCTTGATAAGAAATAAAACACAATTTGTTTCCCTTAAAAACATACAAGCCTCATAGATTATACCTACAAGTCACTCAAAACTAACATCCTCATATCCTGGGAAAATAGAAATAAGAAAGGGGGAAGCTCAAACACTCTGTAATAGTAAGTATTATAGCTAAATATAACATAAAAAGTAGGCAAGGTGAATAACTCAAAACACAATCCTTTAAAAATAATAAATATTAACACTTTATTGATCATGGGCTTAGTAAATAATTCCATAATAAAACATCATCATGGGTATTATACTAGTCAAATAACCACATGAACCATCGATATTATATTCATAATGAATGAATGTATAATTCAAGACATTGTGAAACATTTTTTCAAGGCCTCGACCAAGAAATATAGAAATGATTAAGGCCTTGTCCAAAACCATGTATCATATTGGGAATGGCCTATACCAATTCCACATCAAATTGTCTCATGATACCTACCAATTCAATGTGGAGAAATATTGGGATCCACCTATCACATACTAAGTCCAATACATTCCTCATATGAAAAGGTTGAAACATATCATAATCATTCATTTTTAAAATATTATACAAAATGTCAATAATTTTACAATAAACCAAGAATATTATAAAAATATAACATCCACAGTAAAAAATATCATAAATGATTCAATATAATAAGTGAAATTTTATTATAATAAATCAATCACAATAAAAAACAATGTCCAGTAAAGGATGATGATATATTTGAAAATTATCATTAAAACTCCATGAGTGAAAAGCCCATTTTTAATAAAAACATTTAAATGTCAAAAAAATTATAACGTATGTCATTTAAAATATAGTTTGGAATCAAATATTCCCTTACCACATTGAATCTTTTTTAAAGGAATTATCATTTTAAAAAATTCATGTCCTTATTAATGAATATATAAAATTTTTTCGAATGCATGGACATTAATGAGAATTATTTATATGAATAAATATTTGAAACATTTAAAATTATGTTTTAGATAAAGAGTATCTTAAAATAATAATTTTGAAAAGTCTTTTATGAATAATGGGAATTGATAATAAATATTTTTTCCCAGAAAATACTAATATATAAACACTCTCAGATAATAATGAGATTGAGGAATTAACCCGTACCTTTTACTTTTACTTGGTCGGGGGTAAGTTAAACTCATGTATAATCATTAGATAATTGTTATAAAATTATACATGAACTAAATACATAAATATGATATCAAATATTATCTTCTAATATTTGTTTGTTAATAATATTTTAGTAGTATCATTGTTTCAAGTGATAACTGATTCATTTTCCATTATAGGTTTTGTTACGTATGTTACATTTTTCATGGATATGATGTATTTGACTCATAACCAAGATGATATTTGTATTTTAACAATTATTTTTAATTATCAAATGAAATTTATTCTTGAATGGTTATTATGGGGAATGAATCTCATCGCATTCATGGAGAAGGCAATCCGTACGTATGCACGAACGCTACTTCCATTTAATTTATTTATTTTAAAAGTAATGAAAAACAAATGATAAATAGTTATATTATTATTCCATTATAATATAATAATATATATATGTTACATAATCTCATTAAAACCATGATTTATAAGTTCTATATATGATATTACGGAGTCATATCAATTTGAGGGGACAATAGTTCACATTTCTTCAAATGCAATTATCCTATTTATACAACATGAAATAATAATGGTATGTAATAAAATATAATTACAGAAGCTTATTGATAAAATAAATATCATAAATATCATATATAATTATAGTTTTATCAAAATGTCCACCATAATAGGTTGTAGTAGAATATTGAACAATCATCGTTTCTTGAGGAAGTAGTTTACCGTCTGCTGAAACAATATATTCTATACCCATTAGATAGATTTGTGTTTATGTTTATTTCAAAGTAATCTCATAAAAACAACCTAGTATATTTAGGATACTTGTTTTGTTATAAAATAAATGAGTAAAAAGAGTTTTGGGGGTTAGATAAGTAAAATAAAAGAAAATAACCCAGGACGAGTTGTTACCTTTAAATCAGGTAACATCCTTTAGTTTAAACCAAAAGGCTTTAATGAAATCGACTATACCTAAGGTAAGGCTTATAAGAGGAATTGAGGGATTTAGAGAGATTAATTGGGAATATATTTTATGATCCAATGGGTTGAGAGGTGTAAGAAATGGGTTAGAGTTTAGGGATTTTTCTAAGGGGGAGGAGGGGCATTTTAGGAATGATTGGAAATATTTTTTTTCATATATAATGATTTTTGTTTTCTAAAGGTCCTAAACACCTTAATGTCGAGGATAGGATGACTCATGTTCGAAATAAAATCACCCAATTAAGATTTTACATGTTTGGGATATTTTTTTTAATTATTATAATATCATTTACTGAAATCATTCATTAATGAGCTAAACACTGGATCAATATTGTGTCATAAATAACTTTATTTTTTTGATGTATAAAAATTATAAAAACATTACCAGGATGTAATAATTTTATTTATCATTCCCATTAATATTAATAGTCTAAATTATAACTTATATAACCCCTTGTAAATAATGATTTACCAAAAGATATTTGTTTATGTCATTTTTTATTTTTCATTAAATTAATATATATAATGTGCCATTATCACTCTCAAATGGCTCCATGTTGTCCAAAAAAAACCCAAGGATTCCCATGTTTAGACATGTGTCAACCAACACGAATTGGACACATGATAGTGTAATTTATTATTGTTATAAAAATATTTTTACCCTAATTTACAGATTTACCCTTTAACCATGTTAAATAAAATATTTATTGAAGTAAATAATCACAATGAATAAAATTAAATGTTACTTTTTTACATGATTTTTAACCCCTAATTCCAAATATTGTATTCATTTTTCCAAATTCAAAACATATAAGTGGCAAAAATAATTTTAAAATTAAATCCCATTGACATAACCAAAAGCGTGTATTTAAGTTATAATAACTATAAAAAGATTAAAACATGTTTATGTCCAGTTTAAATGGAAAATAAAATCCAATGACCTAAATTATATTAATATATATAAATATAATATAATGATACATTAAAACCACTAAAATATATAATTTAACACTATATATTATTTTTATTAAAAAATATTTATTCATTTAAAATTTATTAATTTTCACTATTAATCTATATATTACTGTTATCTAAAAAGCACAAAAAAATATCCAAAACAATATTTTTTATGTCCCTCTTCTAAAGAATAATTTAATTTCAATATATTTAATACATAAATGTTTTAAATATTGAATTAAAAAGGGATCTCCCATAAAAGGTGGTAAAATTGCATTTTTTTGAAAAATACATCTTTTATATGAAAAAATTAATTTGTTCCTATATTATATCTAAGAGACAAACAATATGGAGTCAAAAATTATATGTAGTATATAAAATTCAAAAATTAGTTAATACTAATTATAATCACTTTTTGAAAGATTTGATTGGTATGTCGTGGTGTGCTCGAACTCGAAGTTACGTGTAGCGCATGTTATTGAATTTCATTGAAGAGATTAAATTCTATGAAGTATTGGGGTATTAAATTCTACCCTCCTTAAATAAATTGTTTCTTCACAGTTAAAATTTTTTCTTTTAAAATAAAAGGTTAAAAATATAAATATACTTTCTTGGAAAAACCACCTAGGAAATTGGGTTAATAAAATTTAGTCTTAATAAGAGGGAAAGAGAAATAAAAAATTCGCCAACAAATTATGATCTGGATTAAGAGAAAATTGGCGGTAATTTGGGACACATAATTTGTGGAAAATATAAATATTTATAGGGAGTGATTGTTGTCATAAATCAAAAACAAGTGTAAAATAAGGGCCTCAAAGCCATCAATCTATGAAGATTTAAAATATCATCGATTCAACAAATCATAAGGTACTATGATAACACATTTTTTGTTGCAAGATCCCTTCCCTAAAGTTTGATATTTAAATTATTCATTGAATAATAAGAAATAATATACATGGCAATTAGAGGATCATCCTTCGACTAATTTCGACAACAAAATCATCTTTTACTTCTAAAGATAATAAAATTAAAAAATATTTTATTTATCCTAATTGTATATAGTTCCAAAAAAAGTTATTTTATAATTTATTTTTTAGAATATTTAAATAAAACTACATTATACAAACTAGGACATCACATAGGCCTATGGTAGGTGATTCATTCTTGTCCCATTTTGGTTTCATGTTCAAATATCTCGGATTTTCCGGACATGATGGGTTGTCGCCCGACCTCCGTGTTGACTTTTTAATAACAATCCAAAAATAAGCTAAATAAATTATTTAACCATTAAAATATTATCTAATATCAAAATTAATATATTCCTACCATTAGACTTGTCCATGATACTTCTGTTAGAACTGACAGTCCAAAATTTTTATGGATGGTCGAGTAAAAACATATGTGGATAGGTATGTACATCCTTTTTCATTATATAAATCATAGAAGACATGATATACTCCTAAAATCCAAATTTTTTGCAATCACCAACAATGATAGAATAAAAAACCATTATTTAGTCCAAGATTGTCAAAAATATCCATTATAATTTGTCCATATAATTCATATCTTATTCCAAAATTATTAGAATAGTATAGGACCATATTAATGGTTATATTTCCTTCAACCATGTATTTTCCAAAAAGATTAACTTTCTATTGAGTCACATTTCTTAGTAACTAACAATCTAAAATCTTTAATGAAATAGTACTGCAATTATATTTTTATACACTCTATAATTATCATAACCAGTACCTTGTTGATGCAACACTCATATGATACAATTCATTAATATGAACATAATAAAACTACTCATTACTCTTCATATTTAGTAATATCATAACTTGATTATAATCCAACATCATCATTTTTTGTATACTATGATGATTGAGACAATTATTTGTGTTGTGTCCCAAATCCTTTCAGATGAAGAAATGTGTATTTGAATCCTTTTTCATAACCTTTCAATCACGGATATGGTGTCCTTTTACTCCACACTTATAAAAAACCCCATTCCCTTCCAGAATTTAACAAGGTGATTGTTTTCTCAGTTATAAAATATGGGAAAATACTTCTTTCCCTTATTTCCATTATCCATCTTTCCCCATAACATCCTTTTATTCTCAATATTCCCTTCATAGCCATAACACATAGTGAATTCTTTACCTATCTTATTAACACATGATACTATTTTTTCATATGATGATAATACCAGGGTGACTATTCCCTTTATAAATTTTGGCTTAATACCATTAAATTTATGATCCTTCTTACTCTTTGGATCATATGTATCTTCAGAGCTCTCAATAAATATATTGTGGACCATTTCTAAATAAGGGCATACTCTAGGTTAGTTTTATGAATCAGAATTCATAATTCCAAAAATGTAAAATACCTATCATTAATTAAAAATAATATACATAAAATCTATAATCATAAAAAGGTATATTTGTGGAAATATTTACTCCAAAATCCTTCGTAATGTCTTGTAAAGAAAACATGAATTATCCTAAGAATATCCGTTGGGAGATTCATAACCAGCAGTTTATAAAGACCCATTGTTGTATAGTAGGATACCCCAGGTCAAGCCTACAACTCCTTGTTAGAGTTTTCACTTTTATGTACATCTGTACCACAACCACCTCTACCTGCTCATATCTAGAAATGGATGTTTTTCTGGGCAAATGTAGAAAATCACTACAATACCTAAATTCTATGATGTTCTTCTATACTAACCATAAAAGTATATCTTAGGGTAATGTTATCTAATTAGATTTTATCTAATTATAGTTTCCATGGTTTATACTGAACTTCCTATGATACCCACTTTAATGCCCTGCCCCAGTTACCCAGATTCGGTGCTTTATTACATAACATTGGCATGATATAAGGAATCATGTCCCAATAGACCAATCAATTTAGTATAATTGGAAATAAAATACATAAAAAAGTTCAACATTACAACTTGAGAAAAATACAACCCTAATTTATTCCATTATAATCATCCAAGCCTCTTAGATTATGCTTACAAGTCACTCATCACAACTAGAAATGAACCCTTTAGAAATGGTTACAATCCATTGGTAAAGGTCAGATAACCATTGGTAGAATATATACCAACAGTTATCCAAACTGTAGGGATGTAAGCCGCAAGGAAAAAATAGATTCTAATGGATTCTAGAAAACCATTGGTATGTGTTAGGAAATCTACCATAGTACAATGGTATGTCAAACCGTTGGAATAACATTTCATCAATTGTTTGAAACCATTTGTAAAAATACTATTCCAATGGTTTCAAACCGTTGAAATATAGTACTGTAAATAGTTTTTACCAACGTTTTACAAAAACCATTGGTATATATAAACCTTTCACCTATATCCCAATATATTTTTAATCATTGGCATTAGCTCCTATGTGATGCTCTTTGATATCAATTAGCGGCCTACCCTTTCTGCATTTCCAGCTTCCCGAACTCCAATTACCTACAATAACCAACCATAACACATACATATACACAATTCATTAATATTGATTTAACACATAATGAACCCTATATCTATACACATACAGAATTAAAAAATAATTCATATGGTAATTATAAACATACATAATTGATTTAGATTTAAATTCATAATTGAGATGACAATTAGATGTGCAACAGAGAATTCAATTAATAATTGAATACTGAATTAAATAAATACAAAATTTAATTATCAATTATGAATAAAATACATAAAAAACCGAATACATAATTATATGTGTTATAAATGATTATGGATACATACAAAATTGAATTTGTAAAACATATACATGATTGAATTCCGAAATTATATTCTAATAACCCAAAAATAAGGAAATGGATAAATTACATCAGCCAAACAAAAATCTAATGTCCCATGGTTTGGGGTAGGTGTCTTTGAATGTAGTGATGATGATAATGTGTGTCTATCAATGAGCTTGGGTGACTTAGGGAATGTCGTTGTCCTTGGACTATTAAATGTAATGTGTTTTAAAATAATGGTATGAGTTCTTCACATGAAAAGTGAATTGTGTGAGGCTAGACCATGGATCTTTGTGCTAATATATCAATACAATCCGAATAAATTTGGTCGGATTCCCGTATTCCAGTTGTTTTTACTAAAATGATTTCCATTTTAATCATAAAATAGACACTTCGAGTGATAGTCTATACATCGTTCTTCATATTGAGGTAGGCTTGACTCATAAAAATCACATATGACCCATGGATCATTGTCCTAGAGTATCAACAGAATCTGAATGTGTTTGGTCTATTTCTTGTATTCTAGTTGTTGTTTTCACTTAAAATGTTGTCCACTTCAAATAAAAATGAGACAATTTGAGTGGTACCTGCCACATTATTCCTTGTATTGAGGTGGGGTTGACTCATACAGGTCATAAATTTACCATGGATCATTATGCTAATGCATCAACACAATCTGAATACGTTTGGTCAGTTTTTTGTATGCTAGTTTTTTTACTTAAAAGGATGTCCATTTTAAACAAAATAGAGACACTTAAGGTGATTACATCATCAATGTTCCTCGTATTGAGATGGGGTTGAATTGTACACGTCAAAAATTACTCATGGATCGTTGTCTGAACGTATCAACACAATCTGAAAGGGTTTGGTTAGTTTTCTGTAAGTATGTAATTGTTTTCACATAAAATCTTATCCATTTCAAATAAATGTGAGACAGTTTGAGTGGTACCAGCCACTCCACACCTCATATTGGGGAGTGTTGGACTGAAACACGTCATAAGTAACCCATGGATCAATTTATTAATGTTTCAATAGAATATGAATTCTTTTGGTCGGTTTTCTATATCCCAATTGTTGTTTTCACTTAAAATGTAGTCCATTTAGAATAATAGTCAGACACATTGAGTCGTACCAGCCACACTGTGCCTCTTATTGAGGCAGTGATGACTTGTACACATCACGAATGACTCATGGATCATTGTGAAATTGTTTCAACACAATCCGATCATTTTTTATGGAATTTCCATATGATAATTGTTTTCACATAAAATGATGTCCATTTTAAACAAAAGAGATACACATAGAGTGATACCTGCCACACTGTCCCTCAGATTGACCCACATATGGCTCATTCACGTCACAAATTACTAATGGATCTTTTTTTTGAAGTATCAATACAATCTGAAAGTGCTTGGTCAGTTTCCCGTATGCAAGTTGTTTTTTTCACTTAAAAACCTATCGATTTCAAATAAAAGTTAGACAGTTTGAGTGGTACCAGAAAGACTATGCCTCAGATTGATGTGGGGTTGAATCATACACATCACAAATGAACCTTGGACCTTTTCCCTAAAGTATCAACCGAATCATTTTGCGTTTGGTTGGTTTTTCGTATGCCAGTTGTTGTTTTCACTTAAAATGTTGTCCATTTCAAATAAATGTGTGACACTTTGAGTGGTACTGACCACACCATTCCTTGAATTTAGTCGGGGTTGACTCGTACATGGTAAAAATGACCCATGTATCATTGTTCTAATGTATCAACACAATCAGAATACGTTTTCTTAGTTTTCAGTATGTTATTTATTTTTACATAAAAGAGTGTATATTATAAACAAATCAAAGACTATTTGAGTGATACAGGCCCATCCATGCCTCAGAATGGGGTGAGGCTGACTCATACACATAAAAAATGACCCATGGATATTTTTCCTAAAGTATCAATAGAATCATACTGCATTTGGTCCATTTATTGTATTCCGGTTTTTGATTTCATTTAAAATGTTATCCATTTCAAATAATAGTGAGACACTTTGAGTTTTACCGGCCACACCATGCCTTGAATTGAGGCGAGGTTGGCTCTTACATGTCAAAAATGAAACATGGATCCTTGTGCAAAAGTTTCAATGCAATATGAATATGTTTGGTTGTTTTTTTATAGTTTTTTACTTAAAAGGGTGTCCATTTTGAACAAAAGAATGAAATTTCGAGTGATACCATAAACACCATGCCTCAGATTGAGAAGGTGTTGACTCGTATTTCTAGTTTTTTTACTTAAAACGGTGTCCATTTTAAACAAAAGAAAGAAATTTCGAGTGATACCATAAACAGCATGCCTCAGATTGAGAAGGTGTTGACTCGTACATGTATTTCATGGCCCATGGATCGTTTTCTTAAAGTATCAACACAAACCAAATGCATTTGGTCAGTTTTCTGTATGCCAGTTGTTGTTTTCACTTAAAATGTTGTTCATTTCAAATAATAGTGAAACACATTGAGTGGTACCGGCCACAGCGTGCCTCAGTTTGAGGCGGGATTGACTCGTACACATAACATATGACCCATGGATCATTGTTTAAATTCATCATCCAAATATGAATACATTTTGTTGGTTTTATGTATGTCTGTTGTTTTTACTTAAAATAGTGTCCATTTTAATCAAAAGACAGACAATTTGAGTGATATCTGCCACACCGTTCCTCAGATTTAGGTGAGGTTGACTTGAACATGTCACAAATGACCCATGGATTATTGTCCAGATGTATCAATACTATCAAAACGCATTTTTTTAATTTTACATAAGAAAATTGTTGTTTTCACTTAAAATATTGGTCATTTCAAATATAAGTGATATAGATTGAGTGGTACCAGCCTCATCGTGCCTTGGAATGAAGTAGAGTAGATTCTTTCATGTCAAAAATGACCCATATATAATTTTCCTAATGTATCAATAGAATCTGAATGCATTTGATCAGTTTTACATATTCCATTTTTTGGATTCACTTAAAATGTTTTCCATTTCAAATAAAAGTGAGACTTTGTGTGTTATAGGCCACATCGTGCCTCCGATTGAGGTGGTGTTGACTCATATACATCATGAATGAAACATGGATCCTTGTGACAAATGATAAAAAAAATTCAATTATCCCAAGAGAACTTAATGGAGGATATCCTTCGATCTTTTGGAATTTTGAGTGCTGTCAAGTGCGGATTGAAGATCCCGGTGAGTATAATCCTCTTCTTGATTTCACATTTCGATTAGGGTTTTCACACTTCCATCATATTCTCCTAATTATCTAAAACCATCTTTTCTATTGGTAATTAGGGTGAATCATGACGATATCATAGATTGGGACCTGAGATGCCGAATTAAGAGTGTGATTGTCTTTGGAATCACGTTACGTGGTCCTTATCCTTTAATGAAATGTCGTGATATTTTATATATGCCGAATCTCCACTGACCCAATGTTGGGGTGTTTGGTCAGGGGTTGTCCTGGGTATATGGAGGAGGGTGGGGGGCTCTCTGGGGCGGATGTTTGGGGTCCAGGAATGTGGGTGGGGGTTCTCCAATGTCCAGGGAGTAGGGGAGGTCTAGGGTCCGGGAAGAAAGGGGGATATCTATGAAGTTCAAAAACACAAAAAACTAAGAAAACATACTCAAGATACACCTGATTAAAAAACAGACATATAAAAATATCTTTCACAAACAATACACACATAAAAATATCCTAGACTACATAATACACTGCATACACCCTCATAAAACGCACACATAAAAAGAGCACAAAACACAGACACACTGCATAACTCACTACATAACACACTGCATAACCGACTCCATACCCTAGCATACTAAAAATCAAAAAATGTTTATAAAAACATACATCAAAAACCACAAAAAACACATTAAATTACATAAAAACAAATATTTCTAGAGAGAGGTGTGTGGCTATCCGGGGTCCAGGGAGGAGGTTGGGGGGCTGTCTAGGGTCGAGGGAGGAGGGGGGGTTGTTCGGGGTCCTGGAATGAGGGGGATTAATGGGGTCCAGGGAGGAGGGTGGGGGATTTCTTGTGGGCTTTCCGGGGTCCAGGGAGGAGGGGGGATGTTCGGGGGGCTATCTGTGTGGCTGTCTGGGGTCTAGGGAAGAAGGAGGGGGCTGTCTGTGGGGCTGTCAGGGGTTCATGGGATGATATTTACATATTTTCTATGAAAATTCATTCATTGAAAAAAATAATAATTTCATTATATCAACTTCTAATCAGAAAACCAATTTTCTAAATTCCTCGTTCTATTTTAAATTTCAATAAAATATAGGGATTTCACAACATACATGATTTTTACAAATTAAAAATTCAGAATACATAAATAATCATTTAAATCATTTAGAATATAATTTATTATCAATCATTAAATTTTAGGATTCAATTATGGAGAAAAATATTATGGAACCACCGATGTTTTATCAATGTTCAAACCAACACCCACAACTTGAAAAATCATGAACATAGGGAAGGGACTGTTCCTAGGGGTGGGCGGGCTGTCAATGAGGGTGGTGGGGCTGTCGAGGGGTTATGGGTTGTCCAGTAGGGTGGGGGTATCTAGTGGGAGGGACGACTATATTTTTTAATGGTGAATTAGTCACAAAAAATCATCAATTCCAGTTTTAATATTAATAAATAAAAAATTAAGATAATGTGACCTACCTACTCACACATATACTCAGGAACAAAAAATCAATAAACATCAATGGTCAGTAATATCATTCATAAATGTAAGAGATCAATTTGTCCCTCATCACCATCACTATCTTCGCCATCGACATCACCCTCACCCTCATCCCCATCGTCATCCCCAACATCATCCCTGCTCTCCACCTCCCCCTCGTACTCAGCCTCAGCCTCCTCATCGCCCTCCTCTGCCACCTCGGCCTCCTCATCCTCCTCCCCCGACTCCGACTCGACCTCCTCCTCAGTATCATCCCTAACAAAACTATAACATCCAGCTTGTACACCATATATACATCACATTGATGACATATATTCATCACAAGATGTGATGGCCTTTGGTTGAAGTGTTGGACGTAAAAATTCCATTAGATTGAGAAATGATGTGTTTTCCCTAGAAAACTGTTATGCCCTCTCTGTGACACTTTTTTCAGTATGTTCTACATGTTACATAACCTTATGCTACTCTGTGGCACTACAACTCTTACCTGAGGAGGGCCAATACCTTTTCAGAGCTATACTCTTCCCATGTCGGCATCACACTCTACTTGGGTGCTCATCTCCCAACACCTGATTTAAGTGACCATTTGGCCCAAAATTGTCAGGTTCATGACAATCAAGGGCCTCTATAAAATCATGTTAAATATATAAATATATTATAAAGATAAAAAATATAGATTAAATTTTTAAATCAAGAAAGTAAAATATATAATTTTATGTTGAGTCGGTTTATTAACCACACTTCTATATTTCTTCTTTCTACTCGAGAAAAACAATTTTTCTAAAGGCATGAGTCCTTCTATATTCAATTTATGCCTCTAAAATGAAATTGAATGTAGGAAACTATAAATAAAAATAGGATACTAAAAAAATTGTAATTTCATAATTAAATTTATATAACAACTTCAGCAATTGAATAAATTATTGATGAAGCAATATAATGAGCAAGTCGTAAAGAAAGATTATAAGTTATCATACTTGCTATCTCTGATGATATAGAATTTTAGTACATCCCAATGTGTGGATGTATTTCTAATCATCAATTTTTTTTCTATATTCATCCTAAAAAATTTACATAATTAATATTAACAAAAAACATTATAATTTTCATTTAAAAATATCTATATTGATTATTAACGTAAATTAGCTAGTCGCCCAATGAGTAATCATCTATCGGTACTATTCTGATGGACAATCATCGACGACTGGGGCTGCCTATAACTTTGTGACCACTCTAGAACTCCATCCACTGTACAAATAATGATTATAAGCTGTCCAAAGCTCACCAAAATCCTTTAGACGTGCTCGTTGTGCACCCTCACCATTGGAGAAATTAAACCGTAGCTAACACCAAAATGTTAATTCATATAAATAAAAAAATTAATATATTTTATTAAATAAATCATATTTTTTTACCCATTTCTCTGCCCATGCATTATCCATGCCTTCATTTTCCAGCTGTCTCCATGACAACGGGCTAACAAGAATGATGTCAGAGTATTTGGCTCGCGACGCTAAAATACAATGACATTGATTCCTTGATTATTAAATCATATGAATATCTTCATTGTAGTCCACCATCAACACCGTGTGGCGGTTCAACACCACATGCATGTGTGTACTCCCCCAACCCAACTCATATAAATAGATGTGTCTATAATGTCTGTAAAACAAATATTTTATCAATACATGTTATAATGAATATAAATAATTTTGTAACAATTTGTTAGGTTTGTATAAGTATACCTATAGTAGTCTGATCAATGGGCATTGCCGGATCCAAAAAAACTAATTGAAAACCATATGCAGATAGAGTGGTTGCCAATATATACTCCACAAGATCAGACTCATGCGGAGTTGGAGTCGAAGAAGTTGGAATATAAAATCTAGGAGAGAAGGAATAACAAATAAAAGAATATGATAGGGATGGCTGGCCAAATGCTAGATTGGGAGTGGGAGTCATCATCGTATATAGTACAGATGGGTGGGGTGTCTCATATGTAAAGGGTAGTGAAAACAATTGAGGCCTAAATTTCTCATATGACCCTAACGGCACACCGGGATCAGAATGTGGAATGGATGGTATGTCAGTTAGAGAGTCATGGTCTAATCAGGTACACCAACCAGATCGTTTAGCTCCAGTACCCCCCCACCCTTCATACGAACACCCTGAGTACTAGGACCACTACTTGGCTTCTAATCAAATGACTATCTCCTAATAGATGGATCCTGAAAAAATGTTTAAAAAAATTAATCACATGACATTATATATTATATAAATAAATATATTTGAAATAAAATAATCACTACAGGCACTGGTGGGGGAATGCCCAGCTCAGTCATGTGATGATTGTTGTCTATAATCTATTTTTGTCGCATCTCTTCAATTAGTTTCATTTACAGCATTGGGAAACAAATATAGATGTAAATAGAAAAAATAACTAATGTGTAACCCCAAAAACAAAATAAATGATATGGAATAGTGGGATTCATGGATAATTTAACTAACCATTATTTATGGTGAGCTTGAACAAATATATAATAATGTCAACAAATCATACAAGATGTAATAATGTAATTTAATTTTTATTAGGATAATTATTTACTAAGATTCATCAGTCTATTAAAATCATGGAACATCAATTCTACCAGATTAATAATTGGTAAAGTAGTTATAAAAATTTAGGAAAATTTTAATTTCTCTAGATTAGATAGATGATGTAGCTTTCGATACATGTTTTCTAGAAGAATACAAACCAAAATGTTCATTAACTAGTAAAATATTAATGAGAGGTCTTATAGTCATATAAATTTTATAGAAATCACAGTTAAAAAATAGAAATGTCCACCAAGTTAGAAATGTTGGATTCATAGGATTAAATATAGTTTAATTCCAAATTATAAAAATAAATTTGAATAAAAATTCCAACCGATAAACAATGAAAATGCACATAACAGTCAAGTCGGATACAACATATTTGTAATAAATATTAAATCAATTTCAATAGTACCAACCTTAACAACCCAACTCGAGGTAAACCAAAAGAATTGAGAAAATGGATGGATGATTCAATATATTTTCCACCACAACTTCAAGATCAAACTCTACTCTGAAAATGAGCAATTATAATCATCAAATGAAATAAGTGGATTTCTTCCAATGATAGTAGGGAAAGTGTCAATTCCATCATCACCATTATCAATTATATGTCATGGAATTACCCCAACTATGACACCAAATTCAAGTATAATTTCTTCATTGACATAAAAACATGTTTATCCACTGATTCCAAAGCATATGGTTCTTGAGTTGCAAGGGTGCGAGTCATATTAATTACTCGAAATCTAAAATCATAAATAAATGTGCCCTATCTCATCATCGAATCAATAAAATGTCTTTTCATCATCATGACTCATTTATAGGATTAATAATACAACATTATTTTTTTAACAGCTCCATAATAACCCACATTTTCAAATCATGGTCTACTATCTGATGCACTAGCATAAAAATATGTTGTGGTAGTAACCATTACACCATCATGTTGTGTTATCATGTTATTTTATTGTTCAGTGAAAATAAATTTGTACCCATTGATAACAATTGATTTATAATCATGAACCATGATATTAGGACCAAAATCTAGTGCTCTTATTATCTCAGAGATAGACTTAGTAGGACAACTCAATTCTTACAATATAAATTAATATTAAAATTAACAACTTATTAATTTAATTATTTTAAATATTAATATTTTTACCTTCAATTTTAACCAAGAAGAAAACTCTTTACTATGAAAAGTATTCCTCTTTCTCAAAGATAAAGAATGATGCTTTCTATTTATCATTGTTTTATGTTACATATAGATAAAAAATATGAATTGTTTAATAGATATATTTTTACGATATACATATTCAATTTAGTTACACGAGGTAGTCATCAAAAAAATCACAGTTGAAACAAACTGGGCGATGTGACATCTCCCGCTCATCAAGGATTAATTTATTCCATATATATGTTCCATGAATTCCTCTACTCTGATGAAGTGATGGAAAACTATGTAAAATTTTCTCATATTATTCTTCTTTATTTCCAATTTGTCTACTCATTATTGTAGTAAGATCAGACAAATACATTGTTCTGAAATCCATACATTCTTGATCCATGTAACTGTTAAAGATAGAACCGTAGAGAAGATTCATGTTTCTTACATAATACATTGATTTGGTCTTATTTATTTTATTTGGATACATACAACGGAAAGAAACAGGTCCCCCAAGAAATATTTTAGTGGGAATATGGATAGTGAGATGCAGTATGCATGTGAAAAATGATGGATGAAATATTTTCTCCAAATCACACAAAATTAATGGGGTATCATTCAAAAATCATTTCATGAAAGACATGGACAACTTCTTAGAAAACATGATCTAAAATCAAATGGCATAAACGAATAAAAGTCAACCTTATATTATTGGACTAAAAAGGATGGATTTATTTTGGAATCAACTCATGAAGAAAAACATGATAATCAGAAGTCCTGAAAGATTTTACCTTCAACTCTCTTCTGTTTATGTGTTTATAGATGTTGATTGAATAGCTATCATAAACTCTAATAGTATCTAATAATTCCAAAAATTGTTTTTTTGTAGGTGTCATCACATGAGAAACACCTTGAACTTCCCATTTATTTTCACTGATACGCACATGATGCAATTATGGTCTGATGACCCAATCCACCAAGTAATGTTGAGACGATAAATCGTCTATTATTTTTCCCTTAACATTTAGAAGTATCTAGAGCAACATTTCACATATATTATTCTCAATGTGCATTACATCAATGTAATGATGTAATAAAATGCTTTACCAATAAGGTAAATCAAGAAGGGAACTCCTCTTCCTCCACTTGTAACAGGTTTCAGTGGAAAAATTATTTCTCTTTCTAGATTTCATTCGACCCTTCCTAAATGAAAATTAGAAATCATTCAATTCATTAAGCACATCAGTTTTAGACATACACTGAGGTGGATCATCGGCCTCTATGGTATTATCAAAGCATCGATGATTTCTTCTATATAGATGGCCCCTTAGAATGAATTGTCGATGTCCAATAAAACTAATACTAGCACGATGTTTCAGTATTTTGGATCCTGTATTTTTCATACAAACAAGATATGACAGTTTTCCATTCAAGCTCCATCTAGACATCATTACATAAGCTGGAAAATCATTGATCTTCCACATAAGTGCAGTACACATTTAAAATATTTCTTTCGAATACACATCATATGTTCACACACCCACATGTCAATGAATTTTGAAGTCTATTATTAAAAGATTATTGTTTAAGTCAATATTAATGACATGATTAGAAGAGCTATATATGAGTATAATCATGCAAGTGAACTATTTTTTCATACACAACCATGGGGGATGATTATAAATGTGTATAAAAACTGACAATGTTCTGTATGAAGTAAGCATCTACCCAAATGGATTAAAACCGTGGCATGAAAGACCCATCCTCACATTACACATGTCAGCTGCAGAATCAGGATATCGAGCATCAAATCTCTTCCAAGAAAATCAATATGGAGTTTGAACCAACTCATCATTAGACTACTTTCTCTCAGAATCATTCCATGACATTTTTTATTGATATATCATCAGACATTAAAATATTTTGTAGTCTGTGGATCAATAAAAAGTTCCACATTACTTTATGTGGCATGAATGATGGTTTCCAATCATATTTTAACTTCCAATAGGATGTGTCAAATTAAATACAATAATTTCGTTTAGCGGTTTCCTCCCATAATAAACTGAAATCATTCAGGAAAACATGAATTTTGTTTCATGAAAATCCAAGGGGGGCTTCCCCAAGGCTACCAAAATCATAATCAATATGAATCCAAGGTAGATTTAACCAAGTTATTCTAAAAAATCAACATGATTCCAAGGTGGTTTCCAAATAGATTTAAAATCATTGTTTTTAACATGAATCCTTGGTTGGTTTCTTCAAGGAATTCCAAATAATTAATCAAAGAACAAGTACTCAAAAATTAAATTAATTTTTATTAAAAATTATTTTCATTATGTCTCATAAAAGAGGCAGATGAAACAGGTCCCATTATGTGTTATATTCAACCCAAATCATTCACTCATGTTCAATAACTCAATCTCAGAACCTCTATAGTCATACCTTCCATTACCAATTTTGTACCCCATGCCGTGCACGCCCCATGGGTGGATAGAATTTAAGGTTCTTCACTAATAGGTTGTTCATGGATTGTAAAGAAGTTTAATTTCATAATGTATTGAAAAAAACATTTTTTTAAAATTTGAGATTAATAAAAATGTATGTAAATTATTCTACAAATCATGAAGAACACAAAACAATGATAGTTTTAAGGGACATTTTTTAAGACATCTTGTTTATACTCACAGAAATCTACCAATCTAGTATTTTTCATTGATTCAATATCAAATAGTTTGAATCATAATATTTTACAAAATCCACATAAATAGAGAATAATGATGTAATATTTCAAGATAGTGACATAAATGAAGAAAGGCTGATAATAGAAGGATATCATTATAACTAGCTCATATTTGGAATGGGGAACACTAGAAACAGATAAGATACCTCAACTCACAATGTTAGCTCACATAGTTTTGTAGAACACATCCCAACAATGTCAATTACCTCATTGAGGGATTCTATGATTGTATTTGTGAAGAGGTTGAAGGAGTCTAAGCTCGAGGGGGGAGTGGAATCAGATC
Source organism: Viscum album (assembly GCA_963277665.1). Taxonomy (NCBI): domain Eukaryota; kingdom Viridiplantae; phylum Streptophyta; class Magnoliopsida; order Santalales; family Viscaceae; genus Viscum; species Viscum album. The sequence continues at coordinate 1,957,875,329 of OY728133.1, forward strand.
GAATGGAAGACCATAGGATAGGGTTAACCTGCATTGGGGCTTCTGGAAATTGGAGTAAATGAAGAGTTATCTACTTATGTGTAATCGAGGCCGGTTTTTCCCCACTTTGGGTGACTTTTCACAATGGTTTCTAAAAACAGTTCAGAAAAGCATGGAATTTTATCAATAGTTTGTTCAAACTATTCGCAAAGGGAGATAATTATGTATATTTCCCAGTGGTTTCTTGAAACTGTTGGGAAATACTTCACTAAATCAACATTTACAAACATTTTATTCAAACCATCGGTAACGAACCATTATACCAACGGTTCTGTTGAATTGCTGGTATAAAAGAAATGGGAAAACCCAACTTCCAAGTAGTGCATCACTAACTTCATCATATAATGGAAAAGTTAAACATAAGAAAGTGTGAGGTGAATCTCTCAGTAAGAGTATGTAATATGATGTAAGATAACTTAAGCATATGGCATGTTGAATAATTGAAAACACATGATTTTATAAATAATAAACATGAAAAAAATGTGATAGGAATATGAGGGGAATAAATAATGCCATAACAAAACATTGTTATGGGTATTCTAATAGTCAAATAACCAAATAAATGATCAATATTATTTTCAAAATCTGGGAGTGTATAATTCATGACATTTTGATACATTTTTTCAAGGGATCAGCCTAGAACTCTAACAATTATTAAGGCCTTGGCCAAAACCATATATAAAATTTGGAAAGGTCTCACCCAATTCCACGTATAATAGTCTCATTAGACCTACTGATCACAGATGATCTATAGTGGGTTCCACCGATCACATACTATGTCCAATATGTTCTTCATATGAAATGGTTGATACATAACATAAACATTCATATTAAAAATATCATATGAAATGTCAATACATTAACCATAAACAATGAATTATATAAAAATAGAACATCCATTGTAAAACATATCACAACTTCTTCATTACAATATGGGAAAATTTATTATAATAAATTAACCTCAATCAAGAATAATAAACAATAAAGGATGATGATATAGTTGAAAAAGATCGGTAAAACTCCCCGAGTGAAATACCCATTTTTCATGAAATAATTTAAAAGTTGAAAAATTAATTAAGGAAGTCATATAAAATATATATTTGAGTGAAAGTCTCCCATACCACATTGATACAATTTTTGAATGGAAATAATATTTAAATACATTCATGTTCATATAAATAAATCCTTAAAACAGTTTTGAAAATATGGACATTAACGAGAATGATTTATACGAATAAATATTTCAAACATTTAAAATGATGGTTTGTTTAAAGAGTACCTTAAAATAAAAATTTTAAAATTTCTTTAAATAATCATGATCATGGATAATAAATATTTCCCATAAAATATTTACACATAAACTATCACAAATAATAATGAGATTGGGGAATTAACCTTTACCTGTTACTTTTCCTTGGATGAGGGTACGTTAACCTTGTGTAAAAAAGATAATTCATTTTTATTAAATTATACTAGAACTAATTTCATAAATATGGTATCATATATTATCATCTAATATTTATTTTTTAATAATATTTTAGTAGTATTATTATTTTGGTTATTAACTGATCTATTTTTCTTAATCTGTTTTGTTGTGTAAGTCTTGTTTGTTATGGATATGATGCATTTTATTTTTATCCATAATGATAATATGTTATTAAATATTATATTTAAAAATAAAATTAAAATTTATTGTAGATGGTAACGATGGGGAATGAATGTCATCACGTTCATGGAGACTATAATCCGTACATACACATAAATGCTACTTCTATTTAATATAATTATTTTTCAATGTATGAAAACCAAATGATACACATGTATATTATTATTCTAATATAATATAATATTTTATATATGTTACGTATGTTCATTATCACCATCCTTTATATGTTCCATGTATGGTATGAACGAGTCATATCACATTGCAGGGGTGGTAGTCCACACTTCTTCAAATAAAATTATCATATATATATATACATAACAAGAAAAGAATAAAGGTATGATATTAAAAGTAATTACATAAGCTTATAGATAAAATAAATATCATAAATATCATATATAATTATAGTTCCATCAAAATTCCCACCATATGTGGTGGTAGTATAAGATTGAAAAATATTGTTTCGTGAGGGAGTAGTTCTCCATCCACATAAACATTATTTTTTATACCCATTAGATGAAGGTGTGTGTAAATGTAATTAAAATACATCTAATAAAAACAAAATATTATATTAAGGATACTGGTTATTTCATGAAATAAATTAATAATGATTGTTTCGGGGGTTGGATAAGAAAAATAAAAGAAAAGAATATAATAGGAGATACTACCTTTAAATTGGGTAACTCCCTTTGGTTTGAACTAAAAGGCTTCCATGCAGTTCCTTTTTCCTATGGTAGGGCTTCTATGAAGAATATATAGATTTAGGAAGCTTATTTTGGTAGAGTATTTATCTGTCAATGGGTTTGAGAGGAGTAAGAAATGGGTTAGAGTTGAGGGCTTTTTATTAGGGGCGGGAGGGGCTCTTTAGGAATGATTAAAAATATTATTTTATTATTTAATGATTTTCAGTTTCTAATGTTCCAAAACTCATTACAGAAGAATATAAGGTGACTCATGTTCAAAATAAAATCATCCAATAAGAATTGGATAGGTTTTGGATATTTTTTTAATTTTTATAATCTCATTTATATAAATCATTCCTTATTGAGGTAAACACTGCAACATTATTATGTCATAACTAATTTTATTTATTTGACATGTGAAAATTATAAAAAAAATACAGTGATTTAGGAAATTGATATATATTTAAAATGAATATTTATACTCTAAATTATATCTTCTATAATCCCTTATATTAATTTTTTCTAAAATATATATTTTTATGTCATTTATGTCTTTACTTTTAATTATTTAATATAATGTGTTATTATCACTATCAATTGTCTCCATGTGGTCCCCAAACAGACACAAAGATTCTAATGGTCAGACATGTGTCAAACAATAAGAATAGGACACATTTTAGGGTAATTAATATTGTAATAATAATATTTGTTTACCTTTATTTACTAGATTTCCCCTTTTATCGTGATAAATAAAATATTACTGAAGTAAATATTCATAATGTATCAAAATAAAATATACCTATTTAAAAAATTTAGACCTCCTAATTCCAAATATGGAATCCATTTTCTCAAATTCAAAACACAGTAGTTGAAGAAATTAATTTAAAATTAATTCCCATTGTCAAAACAATAAGCACATTTTTAAGAAATAATAACTATCAAAAGATTGGCACTTGTTTGTACCTATTTTAAATGTAAAATTACATCCAATGATTTGAGATATTTTAAATGATAATAATAGAATTTAATTATACTTTAAAATTACTCAAATATATAATTTAACAGTATAAATTATTTTGACTAAAAAAGTAGCTTTAAATTAAACATTAGTATTTTTTCACTATTCATCAAAATATAAATATTATCAGAAAAGCACCTAAAATTTATCCAAACTAAAATTTTATATCCCAAATTTAATTATTATGTTTATTTAATTAGATTTAATATATAAAAGTGTCAAATATTGGTTTAAAAAATTTATCTACATTAAAAGATGAAAAAATACCATTTTTTAAAATAAATACTCATTTTATCGAAAAAAAATTAATTTATTCTTATATTATATCTATGAAATACATAATATGGATTCTAAAATTATATGGAGAATATAAAATTTAAAATTCAGTTTATACTATTCATAAAATCTTTTTGAATGTCTAGTTGGTAATTCATGATGAGTTCGAACCCATTGTTGTGTGTATGGAAAGTTAATGATATTATTTGTAGAGAAAATTTACTTTTAAATATTGGGGAGTTATATATAGGGTTATTTATATTCAATAAATAAAACCATTATTTTAGATTATATAAAAATAATCATGAATTAAATTAATAAAAAGTGATATGGAATATTGATATTTTTTTTAATATATTTTATTTGTTTAATTGAGGATTATGTTATTCTATATAAGAAACACGATATAAAACTTTACTGAGAATGAATATAAAAATTCGAGAGGATAAATATTTATTAAATATATAGAGAATATCTCTTGGATAGTGGTACTACATGGTTTGATTTGATTTTGGTAGTGATGAGGTTTTGGTGTTCACATAATGAATACAGTTTTTACTACTTATAAGATAAAATTCATTGGATATAATTTTAATGTGATTGGGAATATTATATAAAATTTACAATTTCACTTATGTGTTATTTATATAATTTGAAGAGATTGGGGATTAATTTATGATATCTGAATAAATTTTCATTTTACATTTAAAAGATAAATATTTTATTAATTGAGATCAAATAAGGAAATATCATGGAATATGTTAGGGTACTCATGCATATGTAATAGTAAATCTAAATATCTGAATAATGATTATGGATTTCATAGACTATTCTAAATTTTTTGTACCAAGGTCTGGAATCTAACTGGAAAATGAAAGACTACGTATAACATCACTTGGGTCTCTTCCAAGAGTATTCATCTTATGTAAGGGAACCACTAAAACATGTAATGGATTTATAGATAATTTAAGAATAGAAATTTTAAATTTACTAAGACACAAATTTTTATGTCAAGGTAAATTGTTCAATACATATTGGTTATAATAGATAACAAGAGGAAATATTTAATGTTGATTAGTGAGAAGAACTATTGAATTGAAAAACAACCTATGAAATTTTGATATAAAAACATTAATTCTGTGAAATATAAATGTTATCATATAAGTTATTATAGGTACTAAGATGGATGAATATATATTGCATAGATATAATTTGAGAATGTCTCATATTCTCATTGTAATACATAAGGGTTATCATGCAAGTGGGTAATGGTTCATTGAATGATTAAATTATTTATCACAATAAATTTATAATAGTAACATGATGATTATATTGTTGTTCTTGAAATGTATTGAGCTATAATAAAATAAATTTCAGTAACAAAGAATTACCTTGAATAATTGAATAGTACCAAGCTTGTATGTTATTGTAATTATTTTTTATAAGATTATTTATGAGTCCTCAAGTTTATATATAATGGTCATTAGAACTAAATAATGTGATATATAAATAGATCAATATTTTGATAATGATTTTATGATCATCATTTCTAAATCAAAAAGAGGATTCCGACATATATGATTCTATATAAGGATTATAGGGATGGGAATTGAAGATGAAGGATATTATATGATCAAATATTCCATGATGTGAATGAGTTTCACACCACATTAAACAACAAACTATGTATGAATTATTTATATCTGAATCGAAGAATAGTAGTATCATACAATAATGATTATTAATTGCATGAACATGAATCCCATTAGGGATTGAATTCATATAAAATTAATAGTGAGAAAGTCTTCCTTACGATTATACGAAAAATAAAACCTAATTAAGGATATAAATATTGTTTTGAACATTATTATTTAATAAATAAAGATAATGGATAATGGGGAAAATTATAGTGATTTAAATGAAAAGGGACTTTCAATGTCTAAATTTGAAAATAGTTTCAACATGATTCTTTGAATTTGAAATATTTCAAATGATTAAATTAAAATTTCTTCAGTATTGATAAGTTATACCACTAATAAATGTAAAGAGTCTCAAAGATAGTGAAGCTAGTAATATTTAAGAGAGATTAACTCATACGAATTGAGAAATAAGAAGGAACGCATAATTTAGATAATAAGTGATATTAACATCCCACCATATGGTACTTCCATATCAAAAAATATTAAAAAAATAATGATAATTAATGATTTAGGTGATGTACTGATAGGTAAAATTATTTATTTCAAGAATGGTTATCAAGAATCATTTATATTTATGTGATGTTTTTTTTCAAATAATTAATTAAGATTTACTTATGAATAATATTGATGATGTGAGTTCAATAGTAAAAAAATTAAAATTCAATGTTTAATAGTTATTTCCTAAATAATTATATCATTTATTTTTATGTGTTGAATTCTGGAGAATAATAAATATTTTTCTCCAAAAGAGAATGTTATGGAGAATTTAATAGTAAAGGGATCAATTATAATCATAGAAAAACTATTTAGAATATTTTATATCATTCAAGAGATAATAATTATCATAGGTTAGAACTGTATAAGGAGTTACACATTCACTAGTATTTAGGATGATGCATTCGTAACACTCAAAAGAGTTTAGAATTTTGTGATACAATCTCACAATTATATAACTAATAAAATTATTAAGTGATAACCTTTATCTCTATATAGACCAAAAACAAATCAAGTATTAGATACCCAAAATGGAATGAAACCTTATTAAAATATTGTATGTCATTACCCCTTGTTTATTTAATATAGTTCATGTGGTTTGGTTTGTTGGGCACATATATGATGATATTTAAATCATAAATGATATAATCATCTCAAAATCATGAAAGGATTATTAAAATAATACATTATTTTGTGACACGTGTAATACCGATTCTACAACCCCTCTTTGAGTGATCATTGATATGGAAGACGAGTTTTAAAAAAATATGGGTGCGTGAATACAATATTTGAATAAGGGTATAATATTAAATTTATTACTAACATATATCATATCACTAAAAATGAAGAGTTAATGGCTCTTCAGTTTCAATTAATATAATTATAAAAATCAATAAAAAATAATTTGGTGGTTTCAAAAAATTATTTCAATGATATTGTTGATATTTTTTAATAGGATAAAAAATACTTTATGCTACTAAAAACTCTATATATTAAACCATAGTATCAAAAAATATAACATAGGCTAGTTAATCTTGTTTTTTAAATCCTCATATCGGTAGTGGGTTATGGAATAAGTTGACTAGTTCTCATCAAAATAAGAATCACCAAATTTTTATTCTCATATGTGGTTCCAAAAACTACAAATGAAATGGGATATTCTTTAAGGGGATAAAAATGACTAATACTGTGGAAAATCCAAGATCAAAGATGAGTCTTTTACATATTTTACAATTGAAAATAATTATTTTCTTTAAAAATTGAATCATCATGACTGAGAACACATTAATGAACCATATTTCAAGCTATGATGATTTCACATTGAATTAATATAGATTTGTTTTAATGTTTATGTACACAGATAAAGTCATTCTAATGTGACAACTCACAATTTTAAAGAAAGGATGTTAATGAGAATGTTTGGGGTTTTTTGAAAGATAAAGGATAGGGGTTATTTATGTTTTATAGCCAATTTGACAAACCATGGGCCAAAAACATTTGGTAAAAATGTGACCCTAGAAATTTTGGTATTCATGGTTATGGTATGACATCCCTGACTATATGTCCCTACTAGGGGAAATTGTCTACAAAACATTTTTTATTTTAAAAATTACAGTAAAAATTTTATAAACTTCCAAAATACACCCAATTAGGCCTATTTATAGGCTTGACTTATTTTGGATTATTGTAGAAAAACATGGTGGGGTTCAAATGTCATATGACCTCTATTATTCATTATTCAAATCCTGATGTGAAGATCCTCTATTCTCCCAGAATGTGGATTTCATCAGGATGCATATCATGACGATCCCTTCTTCTTATCTTGATCTTTTTGTAGATTTTATATTATTTTTATTCAGATTTAAATATTTGTGTTGAAATGTATATATATTATTGTATAACTAGATCTAAAAGGAATAGATCTTCATATTTTGATACCCAAATTTAGGGATATCAATCTGGAATATAAGATCGATATCGTTGTGCAGCTTTGATTTGGGGGATTTCTGTTCAGAAAACATCCGTCAATGTATCTAGGTATGGGGTATAAATCTAATTTCCGTAGTCCTAGATTATATATATATATATATATTTTACGTTGTGTAATTGATATAATCATTAGTCATTTGATTACATTGAATTGGGTTTATTAGATTGAACAATTGAGTTATTGAAGCTTGTTGAAAAAGGTGATTCATTGTGGAATTAATCATGACAGTAAGGAGATTCCCTATTATATAATTAATTTACAGATATTGATTATAGGAGGTATGGGTTTTATTCTGAGTAATTATTTGTGGAATTAATTGTGATATTTTGAAATGGATAAGTTGATATAATTCGTTATGGATAAATTATGTCCCTTTAATAATTTGTGTAATATAATTAATTACGAGACAAAATATGGAAATTTGAGATTGAGATTGAGATAACTATATATAGAAATTTAATTATTGGATATTAATTTCAATGATGGATAACTAATTAATGAATAAATTAATAGGATTTAGGAATTTAATTAATTTTTGTGTTAATGGATGGATTTAATATATTTAACTAAATATTGAATTTTTAAGGTAATTGATGTGGACAATTAACTAATAAATTAATTAGGTGTTTATGAATGGGAATGTGGTCATTATAAATTGAGAAGTAAAAATGTTGACTTGGTCATCGTAATTATGAGTAAGATAATGAGAACATGTTCATGCAAATATGGAGTATACATGGTAACATGGACATTATAATTATGATTAATGAAAATGGGAACCTAAACATTCTATTGAGGAGTAATAATTTTAAAATGTTTATATAACTTACTTTTTTGATATTGGATACATTGGAAATGTCAATTTAAAATGGGAAATGAAGGAATAGAAATATTTCCACTCTATGTTAGGGCCTTACATGAGAATATTCAAACTGGTGTATGAGTCGAATCAAGTACTGAGATGACATAACACATTGAATACGTTGAGATTCAGACAGAAGAAGGTGTTAAAATATTTTTTTTCCAAGGGAACACATTGGGATCCAGTATGAGATGAAGTTAGTGTTGAGCTAAAAGTATCCTTAGAAACCCTAGAGTTCTTTTATTTTGACACAAATAAATGAAAATGTGATAACAAATTTATTATTTCATTGTAATTATTTTCTTATTGTACTACATGCACTATCATTTGACTGGAATTATTTTAGACATCGTTGGTGGGGAACTACTATGTTGTACTCACAACTTATTCGTGCTGCCTGATTGGTAGCTAAATAGATTATATTGTTGTAGAACTAGATAAGGTAAAAGACCCCAGGATATGTGGATGAATGGGGAAGGATCTTGGATTAGTGAATAGAACATGTATCATAACACACATAGGGAGTCATAATGTATTTATTTTCAGTTTCATTTTAGACAGATAAAATTATGTTTGTATATCATGTTTTCCCTTTCAGTTGAGTATTGTTTTCTAGTTAGATTATACTATTAAAGAAGTATTTTTATAGTAATATATATATATTTAATCACATCTATCTATATTTTATTCTTATATTATACTATAAAAAATTAGGGTATTGTCTCCCCATGAATGAATTACCAAACCCTCACTACTAATCAGTTGCCTTTAGGGTAAAAGGAGGCAAATTTGAGGTCATGTGGTGAACAACTTTGGGCATCGTCGCATGAAAACCAGGTTGGCGTGTTACAATGTGGTTTTAAAGTTCTTGTTTTATTTCTTATTCTTCATTTATATTACTATTTTTGTAAAGTTGGATTTTATAATATGATGATTTTGGGCTTGGTAATGAGTTTATGCTTGGGAGATTCAAACCCATGTGTAGGGAAAACACAAGTACTCATAGTGAGAATTTTGTTATTGATTTTTTTTGTTACAGTTGAATGTTATTTCACCTTTGGTGATTCACATGAAATGTGATGAGATTATTTATTCTGATAAATTAATATTATTGATTTTTGGCCCATACAGGACCAAGAGTTGAGTCTGCATGCAACATTCTAGGCACTCATGGTGATTTTGACATGCATCATTTTTGGCATACACAGGGAAACAGGTTAAGGTATGTAAATGAACCTGAACTTTTTTCTTTTTATTTTTTGAGAATAAAATTAAAAAAATAGTTCCTTAAAGGAATGTAATACTATTGTAAAATTGATGTGAAAAGATAATAGTTGGTCCTAAATTATAAATGTGTTTATGATAGTGTGTCTACCCTAGTTAACCAAAAACTACGTGTATGATTGTTAATGGTAGTCATAATGCATCAATTTTGGCCATGTGGCGAGGTGGGGGAATGGATTTTTTTGATTATTTTCACTTATGTAAATGTTATGAGGATGTGTTATGAGATTTGGGATGACCGTTTTTCATTATTGTGTTGATTTCTCTACATTATTGGTAGTGGGGATGACCGAGGGGAATCCTAGGAATATTTTTCTCTCTAGTGTCATTGAGGAGCCTTCGTGCTTAATGTGGAAGGAGGGGGGTAGTCCTGAGAGAACATCACAGGATTACTGAACTTCATGGAAGGATACATAGAATAGGTTGTGAAATTTATGTCACAGTAGACAAGGGGGTTTCTGTTGTAGCACCCTCCAATTATTATAAGAGATGGTGGACCTCAGAGAGCTGAATTCTGTGTTGAGTACATAGAGCAAAACATGACCATTTATATACTCGGAATGAGAGGAGGATTATGCTGGATCCTTATATTCTTTGGGGATCATTGATGCATTGTTGAGACATACATGAATGAACTTAGTAGGGTTGGACTTTACAGGAGTGATCTGGCATCAGTGTGGATGTTTGGGAAACTATAATTGACAATGTCTCTTACCACATGTAGAGATTAGATCTTTTGTAATGATATTACTTCTATATATTTTTGGCTGGACACAATTATAGAAAGGTACTGGAGGAGCCGGTGGGCAGAGTCAATGTGCTTGAAGAAGATCTCTTACACCAATTCGAGTTTGAATATAGAGTTTTACTAATTAAGGTGGTTGTGGTAGTGGATGTGGTGCTTCTGGTTAGGAGAACCCACATCAACAGAGTCATGAATCTTAGGGGAGTCTAACATAATCATATGATTTTGGGGTAGCATAGTGATATAAAATATATCCTACACCTTTTTATAGAGAGGATGGAGCTTCAATAGTGATAGGTTCTATTCTAGTGGCATCTAATTTATCTAGTGCCTTGTTTGATTCTCCTGCCTCTTATTCAGTTACATCTACAAAACCTGTTGAGTGTTTGAGACTAATAGTGGAGTTTTTAACAGGGTAATGAATATACATACACTCTTGGGAGTGTGATCTATAGATATTTATCTACAAGGGATGTTCAAAAGGGATACATTAATATCATTTCCTAGTGGATATCTATGTTCTTGATATGATAGGATTCAAATTAATTATGTATTTTCACTTGATAGTAATATACAGATCCCACATAAACTATTAACATAAGAGAGTGAACTTTTTGTATCTTAAGGTTGACCAGTATATTAATTGTGGATGGAGGGATATCCATGCATGTTGAGGAAAGCCAGTTATATAGCATCATGGAGAGATCATAGCCCAGGTTGCTAATCTATTGTTGGATGATTGGTGTGTTATTAAATATTTTCCTCCACAAACAGTGTAACTATTTTGTGATGTATTTCTTAAATATTTATTAGGGATACCACCTAATAGAGATGTAGAGTTTACTATTCATCTCATTCAAGGGGCTGGGACAGTATATATTCCACCATACAGAATAGAACCACCTAATCTTAAATGGATTAAGACTCAGTCAGTGTAGTTGGAAGATAAAATATTTTTCCTTCCATGTATGTTTCCTTGTGGATCACCTATTTTGATCACAGTAAAGGCTAGTAGGAGTTTGTTATTATGTTTCAATTACCGAACATTGATCAAAATTACTGTGAAGAATCAATATCATCTTCCAAGTATCGATGGACTATTTTTTTCAATTGAATGGAGCTTGCATGTTATTATGGATAAATTTGAGATCAGAGAATAATTAGTTGATAGTAAAGAATTATAATATGACGATGATTTTTTATATAAGAACGTTTGGCCAGTATGAGTTCGTCGTAATTCTTTTTGGTTTAAAAAATTCACCAATAGTGTTAATGGATTTGATGAACATGATATTCTATCAATATCTAGATCAGTTTTTGGTGGTGTTTTTGGATGAAATCTATGTGTACTCCAAGACTCATGAATTTTTTTTCACAACATCTTGACATCATCCTGAGTACACTATTAGAACACTAGATATAGTGCAATATATTTATGTATCTGTTTTTATTTATCTTGTACACTTTTTAGGGAATATCATTTTAGGTGAATGTGTGTTGGTAGACCTCGAGATGGTTCAGGCTGCGGTTTCTTGGGAGAAACCCAATATTTTTTTATATATGAGAATTAATGGGATTATATGGATATTACGGGAGGTTTAACCCTTAATTTTTTGATTTGGGAGCACTATATTCAGGATTGACCAAAAAGGGAGTAATGTATGAATGGTCTGTGGCATGTGAGATATATTTATAAGATTTTAAGAATCCCTTGACATCGACACCGATATTGTTCCTACCTGATTTAGGTGATGAGTATACGGTTTCTTGTTATGATTCTGGGACCATTCATGGAGTTGTAGTAATGCAGTGACTTCGAGTTATTGCGTATAGGACTCAGTAGTTTAGGAAACATAAATTAAATTAAACGATGTAAGAACTCATAGTTAGAATCAGTGGTTTATCAACATAATTTTCAACAACACAATCTTTTTGGAGAAAAATTAGTAGTTTATATAAATCACAACATCATGAAGTCTATATTTTCACATAGTTATTAGAATATTTAGAAGTAAATATGGGTTGAGTATATGTATAATTTTGATGTTGAAATTGCATTAACATCATAAAAGGGAAATAGAGTGGTAGATTCCAAGTGTAGGTAATCTTAGATTGAGATGGTTTCCGAGTTTAGTTCTGAGTGGAAGGGGATTTCCTTACTGGCTAAAATCCATATGGTGGTCCAGGGATTCATGATAATATTTATATAGTTTCATTTGTAGTGGATTCTACACTTTTGATAGGGATCATAGATAAATATTATGGGGATCCATAATTATTAGCCTTTACGGAATGATTTTTAGTGGGGGATACATCTTCGTAATGGTTGATAGGCGATGATGATATAATATATGTGATGAATCAAGTTCTGGTGCATATGGGTATGCGAGAAGAGCTTATGCTAGAATTTCATTACTAATAATGGGTAGTGCATCTATCTATATCCAAAATGTATTGTGAAATACATCAATAGTTCTGGTGTCCATGAATGAAAATTGAGATAGTAGTGTTTTTGAAAAAATTATTCACTTATCTATTGGTGATGGTATAACATCAATGATTTGGAGGTTTTTTATAGACTTTTCCCATCCCAGAATGGACACGGTATAAAGTGATCATGGGTTTTTTGGTGGGTTTCCCAAAGAATATTAGGAATTATGATTCTATTTGGGACATTCTAGGTCGGCTAAAAAAGCTTGATCATTTCCTAACAATATGGGAATCCATTAAAATAGAATATTTGGGAGAACTACATGTTCCGAGGATAATCCATCTGTATGGAGTGCCATGAAAAAAAGATTTATATTGTGATTCCTAGATTACATCATTCTTATGGTTAGTATTGAAGAAATTTATTGGTATACATGTATTGTTTAGTATGGATTTCCATCCATAGATATATGGGCTGTTGAAATGTAATATAACTGTTCTTGAAGATATTCTATGGCCATGTGAGGAATTTTAGGGGATGAGCCCATAAGAGGTGCTCCTCCACTAGGGGTCCTCGCTGATGCAATCTTCTGCATCGAGTCGATCCCTCTCCCCTCCTCTGCGCTTACTAGGTCAGTTTGTGGCAGTGGATTCTTTTTTAGTGTTGGAATCATCTGTCTCAACATCTCATCGTTGCTGATCTGCTTCACGCCTCACTCCACCTTCACTGGATATGGCATCCAATGGCAGCATGATGATACATAGGTCGCATCTTTCTTCTGCTTCTGAGGGTTATTGCATCAACTCCTTGTATGTGTTTGGTGGTCCGTTGTGTTCTCTGTGTGAAAGGATGGTGGCGACGAGTTATGGGTTCTGATTTGCAACAGGGTCTGGTGAGCTTGGGTTTCGAGTGGCTATCTTTTGGTGAAGGTTTCTTTAACTCTGATTCATGCCCAATTTTTTGATTTTGTCCTTTTCTCCTATTTTAGTTTTTGGTCATGATCTATTTTGGTTGATCCACTATTGTTTTTGACCACATCTGCCAATCTAGTATTTGATTCTAGTATTTGTGTAATTATTTCATAGTGTAGGAGGTGTGAGGATTTGGTACTAATTATTCTATTGGTGATTTTCTTCTGATTCTAATTTCTCAATTTCATCAAATTATCCCACCTGATTCTCTAATACGAATCAACAAATTTTAGCATTGTTTAGCTATAATGGCAGCCAGATGGAATGTTTCATTCACTTTATCGAGTACGGGTGGCTTAGTGGATGTTGGTGCATCGCTCGATGTGTTTCTTGTTTTTTTCTTGAATTTTGAAATTCGTTTGTGGATTTTGGGTTTTTTGTGTGGTTCTGTGATATTATTGTCTTTAGGATGGTGCTGGAAGGCGTCAACATCAGTGGTGACGACATTAGTGGTGACCTGTGGGTGTTTTTTGAATTTTGAACTTTGAAATTTGTATTTGGGTTATTTGGTTCCCACCTGTTGTATAGGTTACCACTCATCCAAAAAGTAGCTTCTAAAAATCAAATAAAAAAATCACTTCTCAGTCTATGGGCATGCGTGCTGTACTCCAATTGATCTTGGGAAAAGAAATTGGATTTATTAGAGTTAACTTATAATAAAATTTATCATGAAACTATATAGAAGGGTCTATATGAGGATCTTTATGGTAGGAAATGTAGATGAACAATATGATGGATGGTAGCTGGTGAGTGAATGTTTTTTGGACCGAGTCTTGTTTATGAGGAATCTTACAAATTTCAGTTGATTGTTATATGATTGGTGATGACTCAAAGTTGAAAAAAGCAGTATGCTGATAGACAAAGATGACTCCTAGAGTTTAAAAAGTGTGACCGTGTATTCCTTAGAGGGAATCCTAGGTTAAGTCATTAGAGGATTCAAATTCAGGGAAATATGGTGACCATGTGTGTTGGAACATTTGAGATAGTGGAGGGAATTATGATGGTGTCATACTGATTAGATCTTCCACAGAGATACGACACTATGCATTATTTTTTATATTTACCACTACTCTTGAGGTAGCATCCTTACACTTCTCTTGTGATCGATGTGGATAAGGTTGATCTAGAGATAGATTCCAATTTTGAGAATCATATGATATGAGTGATGGATTTAAATTAGAATTTGTTGCTAGGAAAGGCCATCCCAATAGATTGGGTGTTATAAAAAATGGATATCTAAAATAGGAAACATGGAAAAAATGAATCTGATATGAAGGATCAATGGGATGATCTTTTTGGCATGGAATCCTAAGAAGGCTTGGAAGTGATGCTCAAGGATACATTGTTATGAGGTGGAGAGATTGCTATATCTTGACCTTATTTGGAGACATCTTGGACTCTTTTTCATGTTCTTTTTGTTTTGTAGTACCTTTGACTGGAGTTATGATTTGGTGTTTGTTTGGGTGGTGTTTTATGAAAGTTGAAGGATAGGGGGAATTTTTATGGATTGTACCCTATTTTGAAAACACTGGACCTAAACCCAGATAACCAAGAAACAATGGGCATTGAGGTCCACCTGGTTAGCAGATAGTTTCCATAGCCATTCATCAATTCAATGGAATACCAGACACACAATTTTATTACATCTAAAAATTATTTTAACAATTATCCAAACCCTCAAAATACCCACATTATGAACTAGTATTTGGAATGATGTATTTTGGACAACAACAAAGCTTTCTAGAGGGTTTCCAAGGCTTTTTTACCTTTGTTCTTCAAGATTCAAATCTCTTATTGAAGATCCTCTCTTCTACTAGTAAGTGGATATCATCACATTGCCTATATTGACAACTCATTCTACTTATCCTATTCATTTTGGGGAGTTTATTATATGTCTCATTAGATATAAATCTATGTTGTTCTATCTAGATATAAAATTGTAGATCTACATCTATATTTATTAGATCTTTATATTTTGATATTGTGATTTAGAAATTTTGATCGAAATTATCTTATCTATGTTATTGTGCTACCCAGATTTTGGGGATTTCAGTTTAGAAAAAATCCTTCAACGAATTGAGGTAGGTGGTATAAATATAAATCCCATATTCATGGATTTGGTATGTATACAAAACACTATTGAATTTATAGCATCCTTTTAAAATTTATTTCATTGAATTGAGTTTGTTAGATTGGCCAATTGAGTTATCATATCCATGTTGAAATATGTGATCTTTTGGTGAATTAATCAAGAGTCTAAGGGGATTCCCTATTAGATAATTAATTTGGTGAAATTAATTTTAGTTGGTAGGGGTTGTAATAATGATAATTATTCAATGATTAATTATGATATTTTGAAATGGATAATTTGAGATAATTAATTGTGGATAAATAATGTTCCTTTGATAATATGATATAGAAAATAAATTATGGGATTAATCATGAAATATTGGGATTTAAAATGAAATAATAAATTATTGAAAATTAATTGTGCGATTTGAGTCATGATGTTGTTTAATTAATTAATGGGATTAGGGAATTTAGTGAATTGTTGTGTTAAATAATAAATTTCATATATTTAACTAATTAATGAATATGAATGGAAATTATGTACATAATTAATTTTGTAATTAATTATGTTTTTATAAATGTGAACTTGGTTCTTCAACATTTATATGTTTAAATGGTAACATGGTCATCATACATTTGAGTAAGATAATGGGATCATGGTCATTTAAATGTGAATTACACATGAAAAATATGGTCATTAAACTTATGAGTATAAATAATGGGAACATGGTGATATTATTGAGGATTATGCATTAACATGGTAATAATAATTATGTTTTAAAAATTGGTAACATTGGGAATTGGATTTTTAATGTGAAATTAAATAATGGAAATAATTGATTTCTCAGTTATGGAATTACCAGAGAATATTAGAACATCATAAGTTGTTGAATCGTTTAATGAAATATCATATCTCCTTCAATACTATGATCTTTTACTAGAATCATGTATTATGATATGGAATTACCAAGGGAAAACATTATGGTCAGGTATGATATGTTGTTAGCATAGAGTTAAGGGAATCCTAGGGAACCTTGGAGTTAATTGTGAAGTGGAAGAATATATGAAAATGTGATAATCATTTTATTATTTCATTTTACATATTTCCTTATAGAATGTCATGAACTATCTTTTGAATAGACTTGATTATGTATTTTTTTATAGTGGCCTACTGAGTTGTACTAACTCCCTATTCAGACATCCTGATCAATACCAGAATAGATTATATTTTTGAGGGACTAAATAAGTGAAATGCACTTGGGATAGTTGGATGATTAGGGATGGGTCTTGGAGAAGAGAACCAGACATAGTTAATAACCCACTTGGGGAGTCATAGTCTCTCTATTTTCAGATTCATTATAGGAAAATAACTCTTATGTTGGTATACCATGTTTTCTATTTTAGTTGATAATTGATTTTTTTTATTTGTTTCTAATGACATGAGACTTTTTCTTGTTATATATAAATATATTCTTATGCTTTTGAATATTTATTTCTGATAAAGTTATACTCAAATAATTGATCATACAGTCTCGCCCTAAATGACTTACCAGACCCACATTGCAATTCTATAGCCTATAGTATATGGGAAGGCACATTTGAGGTCATGTAGAGAATCATCTAGGTGCACCGTCATGTGGCACCCATGTGAAGACATTATATAGATCATCCGGATAATTTTAAATGAAAAACTAAATTTTCATCACACATTTAGTTATCATTAAACGAATTTTGGGTGGTGTGAATATCTTAGAAAAATAACTTATATTTATGTTTTATTATTAATATATGAATTAAACAATAATGAGAACTCTATATTTTATAATTTTAGTAGTGGTAATGAAAATGATTACATGTTCTAGGTTGCTCAAAAAATTGATATAGTTTGAAAACCTTAATTAATTGATACTGGCCTCATAGAAGACGTAGCCAAAAAATTTCTAAAGTGATATACAATTATATTATGGTTGATCCTTCAATTTCGGAAATTATGGATCAATCAATGAAAATATTCTAGGATGTAGTAATATTTATTTATAAAAGTATTAATGCAGAAATATTTTCATTGATTAGCGGAAAAATAATAATGTATTATGTGTCTCCAAACATTTACATAATGGGACTTGGGTGATATTTCATACGAAGGGATGTGTCCTTATAAGTCATAGGGATGTAACTTTAATCATGATGAGACTATAAAACAATAACCACAGGTCCTTGATTTACAATGATCAATGATCATCATTCATGAGCATGAAAGTAGATAATTAGTTTTGAGATTGAATACCTTGACATTTCATTAAAAAAATTCAGATAATAATATAAAATATAAATATTTATTTTCAGAGTAATTACTTGGGGGAATTGTATTGGTTTTATGTTTGGGAATTGGACTAGTATATTATAATAATTTTTATTATATTATTCTTTGTTTTATTTTAAAAATCATTATTATTGTTTTGGAAATATAGTTGTCAATAATTTTTTGAAACAAATATTCATTTAATAATCATAACCTATTAATTCGTAAATACAACTTATTTTTTATACTGATAATCATTTTTTAATTTTCCGATACTAATGAGTGATGTTTTTAGCAAGAATATATATGGATTGTAATTTTGATTTGGATGAATAAGATGGTATTATTTTATTTTTTGATTATATTAAAAAGTAACCTAAATTGAAGATGGTTACATAACAATTAAAATTTACGTAAAGAAGGTTATTTAATCACAATATAAATTATGAAAAGATGTTATAATATGGATAATGGAATATCATCTTCATTAATAGCCCATAAATGTGGATAGTGATTACAAATAAATCACTAAAAAACCTTATGAAAATTATTGAGTACAATTAACATGAATTATCCAACTAATTCTACATCCATGCTTTTTGTGAACTTGTTATGAAACATTAACCTCATCCATAATTGTTCTCATATCTTATCGAGATGCTACAAAGACCATTTACCTTAATATTAATCCAATATTTCTGTAAGGGAATCATTAATACTACAGAAAAACAAAAGGATATATTAGACTATTTCCTAGATGATCTACCAATCTAATTTATCTACTGTAACATCATCCCTAACAACACCTAAACACATTATTTTTCTCAAAAATGACCCAAACAAGATTATAATTGTTTTGTACATTGTTGAATAAAAATACCAAACAATTTTCCCCAAAGTATATATCAAAACATATTTTATAAGAAAAAATTCATATTCCAAATTTGGGAAAAAAATTTAGTAATATGCTGTGTAATAAAATATTCTTTTATTTTATCAATTTATTGTTATTTACAATAAATTTATATTATTTTTGAAAATTAATATTTATTATAGTTTTAATGGGATTAATTATGGTTGATTATGTGATATTTATACCACATAATTTTCCATTCCATAGGAAACGTTTTTATGAAAACATGAACAATGAATATTTTTTAGAAATAATGAGTAGTAAATATAGTATCCTATGACATGAGATCATTAGAATCAGTAATGGGATGTTTTAGAATATTAGATATGCAAAAGAATATATGTAAATCACTAAATCAAAACCACAAATGATATTCACGTTATTAGTTGAAACACATGGGGATATCACTGCTATAATTGGACCATTCTTCTAGAGAAAAAACTATTTCTACATTATATTGAATTTATATTCAACTAAGTAAACATTTATTATAATATTATAATTCATATCATACATACTAATTTAGGGTATTTATGTAATAATGTCTTATGTTCTT
This sequence comes from Viscum album, assembly GCA_963277665.1. Classification (NCBI taxonomy): domain Eukaryota; kingdom Viridiplantae; phylum Streptophyta; class Magnoliopsida; order Santalales; family Viscaceae; genus Viscum; species Viscum album. The sequence continues at coordinate 1,957,895,327 of OY728133.1, forward strand.
AGTCAAAATGATAATAGAATTTGAATTCCTCTATATTATGAGTATCATGAAATTTATAATGATAATTTTTAAACATGTTCTATGTTTATAAAATAATATATAATTTGAATCATTGTATGTTAAATATTTTGTGTGAGTATTCATCAAATGGTAATTATCCATCTCATTATGTTTTAAAATGGTAATATCAATTTCATGATATTACGATAACTTTACTACTTTTTAACATAAACGTGATTATGCCCCACAAAATATTTATAACTAAGAGAATGTGTTTTGATCCATCAAAATTACGAAAATAATTGATTCACTATAAAATTCTTCCACTATAATGTATTACTATAAACCATTATGAGATACGATCACATTGAGGTTTGGTAATTTTTTTCAAAAATGATATGTTATTATAGGATAAAAAATTGAAGTATGTGTACCTTACAACATTAAGGATGTTTACATATCAGAATATTGAAAAAAATTGATCATTAAAATAAATTTCATAATAAGGGATTAATGATGAGTTTATTATAAATATTTAATGAATGATGTTTTGTGAATAATTGTTTATGACAGGTGTTTGTAACCTTAATAATGGGAGGTTATTAAAAATTTATTATATATCATTCTGATCCTTCTTTTTTTTCAAATATCATTTTCATCTAGTGGTACCTTGATGAAGTTGTATATATTATTCCTTAAATTATGGAATTTCTTCCTTATGAAACTATGGAATTTTTGAAGAATGTTACACACTATGTTATTCGATTTAGACATGATATAAATAATTTATATATAAAAATTATAATATATTTTATTCTCATGACTGAGAAGTAATCATAATAATAATTATATTATATAATCATTATAACAATAAAATTATTATTTCACAAGTTAATTTTTTACAAATTTTAATATATAATATTTATTTTACTATTTTTAATCACATATTAATAAAAAAATTATATATTTATTTACATTCATGAATTTTGAAATATTATTCAGTATATATAATATGGATATAAAATATATTTATTTTTTTGAATAATATTTATTCATTAATAAATTAAAAAAAATGTGTAGTGAATGAGATAAACATATTTTATTTGATGATGAATATTATTTTTTAGATAATAAAATAAATATTTATAATTATTCTTGTTATTGGGAACTATAAATTATTTCATTGAAAATAAATTACATGGAAAGTTGATCATTTTGGTTTTAATGAATTGTTAACAGTATTATTATAATTATTGTAATTTTAAGCCCTGACCCTATGTTTATAAATAGACGATTATGTCAATTGGAGAAAAGATAATAATTTTTCACAATAGTTACCTATCATCATCTTATCCCCACTCTCTTACTCTCAATGACAATATGAACAACTTAAATTCATTTAAATAGAACGAATGGTGAAGTGATGATGGATAATAATGAAATATGAAAAATTTGTCAAGTTATCACCGAGAACAGCCTTATTGTTGTTACAAAATTGAATGGATATATGTTGACCACCACAGTAGGGGCTCAAATTTGGGAACATGTTATTAAATGAAAAATAATAATTGGAGTATGATGATCAAAATAGAAAATTAAGAATGATCAGAAGAACCCTGAAATATTTCATCCTATTATTATATTAATTTTGTAATAATAAAAATAATCCTCTATCCTTGTTATGGAAAAATAATTTTTTAATATACAAAAAAATCTTATGTCCTGGAATTCATGTCATGTAAATGATGAATGATTACCTGAATAAAACATAAATATTAGTTTTTTTTCACTACCCATTATATACCTCTACTGAATTCTGAACCAATAAAGATTATGTGTTTTCATAATAGTGACATGAGTGGGTACATTAAATATTATCTATCCATAAAACATAATCTATAATTCCATTCATTTATTTGACCTCTAAAAAAATTTATCATGAATGATATTGTATTTTTTTTACTAAAGCACAATACTAATTGTTTTTAGTGGCCTGCATGATGCATATCCATAACCATTTCATATATCTATCAAGATAGAAAATTATCCATTAGTGAATAATAGGAAATTTAATAATAAAAATACCATATAAATCATTTTATTTCTTGAACTCAATCCAACACATCACATAAAATAGAATAATGTTTATCATTGTTTATCATAAATCCATTATTTTTGAAGTAATGAACAGGATGTGGGCCCTAAGAATAAATCATTATTATGTTTTCTTATATCATTGAAGTTCATGAATGACCTAAATGGGATGAAAAAAAATCCATGGAGTCATTATATCCCTATGATAGTTTTTGAACTCCCATATGACTGAAAATATAATATTACATCATTAAATTAAATTCCATACTATGTGAAAATTCACAAAAACTGATTAATTACACTTTAGAAAATAACACTCAATATAAGTATGATTAAATTATCTTAAATACTTCACAAATCGTGTGAATCCATGGGGATAGAATATAAATTTTCTTGATATCCCAAATTATTTATGTTTTTTAAGAAAATAATTTGACGAGACATATAGTTGATATATATGTATCAAATCGTAGTGTATAATTTTTTTATAACTGGCTCTGATGTTTTCTTTAAATTTGAATGAGCTGAAAAAGAATAGTAATATAATAAAAGCATGAAACATGAATTTTTTAATTAAATAAATAAGTATTTATATAAAAATTATGAATAAATCAGATGATTAGAAAATATACATATGAGGTATAGATTACGCAAAATTTTAATGTTGATTCAATTAATTTCATTAATCTATTCAAATATTTGGTTTATATGAAGAAGGATAATCAGGGAAAAATAATCACTATTAAAAACATTTCCTTCCACTTTTTTATATGTTATTTTTTATACATTATCGGATATGTTATAATTATAGATACATAGGATTTAAATTTTCTATGTTTTATTCATTTTCTTCTGCTTTATGAATTAAATGATGTTTTATAAGTCAGGAAATAAAATTATAGGGGTTGTATAGCATGCTATAGGGTGGATTTTTATTTTTCATTCCTATTTAAATTTAGTGTATTTATTTTATAGCAGTCATTTCATAAAACACCATGTTTAAAAAAATGATAATATAGATATATTGTTATTTAATTTTTATCATTATAAGATATCAATGAATATTGGTAGAAAAAATTGGAATAAACACTTTATGTAATATATTCTATAATTTTTAATTTAAAGATAATAAATTTTGTAATAAATTATAAATATGTAAACAATTTTTAATAAATTAAATTTTTTAATGAATTCAATTTATAGATAGATATTTGGAATTTTCTTAAAAATAGTCAATTTTTCGTGAATTGTGAAAATAATCATTTTTTAAAAACTATATTTTCATATTCATAGAAAATTTAACCTAATTATATTAATTTATCTATAAATGGAAATTAGTCTTCTATTGTTATAAATTATTTTATAAATTACATAATAATTTTCTTAAATCATTATTTATAAATAAGTTCATTTTTTGGCATAAAATATAATTTACACTAAAAATAGTTTTCCATTTTAGTTTAGGAATAAATATTAGAATGAAATAATGAAAAATATATAAATTTAAATTTATGAAGTTTACTCTATATTATTATACATGATAATTAATATAATGTAAAATAACAAACATAATCATTCCTCATTATGAATAATAAACATTGTAATGATTTTTGACCTTAGTAAATGTGGTGAAATTTGGTTAAGACTATGGGATGATACTCTAAAATATAAATACCATGATAATTTAACTTTTTTATTTTCTATTTTCAACCATATATCTATTTATGTTTTAAATTTATGTCCTTTAAAACGTCATTTTATAAATGAGAACCAATTATTGTGTATTGGGAAGATAAGTTATATTATATTTAAAAAACAATTTTTTGGTCTTAGCATTTAATTGAATGGTTTATGGATTTTATTATATTATGGAAATTGGAAAACTATAAAAACAATAATTAATTTATTATTTATCAATAAAATATGTGTAAATCACCTGATTACTAAATATCATGGTGAAATAACATTTAATATTAAATCAGTTATTTATCAAATAATTTTTTTTCAAGGATTTTGTGTTTATATATATGTATATTATTTCAACCAAAAATAAAAATAAAAAATTCAAGGGAAGAGTAAAATACTGGGGTATGATTACCCATTGATAATATATAGACTAATGAAAAAAAATACAATAATATGAGACTACCAAATATATGAATAGTTAATCATATGACATAATTACAAACCAATATAAGAACAATATTAGAGTTCATCAAAAAACTAACTAATATAGAATGGCCCAGACTCCATGTTGAAATATATTAGAACCAATTTCCCACAATCCCATAAGAAGATTAAGATAGGCCACAAATCCATCTTCAGAAACAAATCCATGACATCATGGATCCCAAATAGATACATATGAAACCTCACACTTTCCTATACCTCGATTGAATACATATGAAAATGAACCTAAATTTCTTGTAATTTGGTGAGTTTATCAAATAGATAAGGTCTAGGAAAATAAATTCCCATCACATACCACATAGATATGATAATGTTCATTAATTTTATATAAAAGAGAGTTTTAGTATATCAGGAAATTAATTCAATGGAAAATAGTTAATAAATCAAATTTATTGAAATTAATCTATCCTATTTCACTTCCACAATTCAATTTCAATATACATTTCATATTCTATAATCTAACATAGACATGAATTCTATATTAAAATCACAAAAATTTTAGAAAAAAAATCAATCTAATACATAGTTTTCACAATGTGATATCCCCATGTTTCATTCCAATCAGTATCAGGAACAATGTTTATTTTAACAAAGCATCGCGAAATTAAATATACAAAAACACCACCATTTTTTCTAATACAATCATTCATATCATGTATTTTCACATAGAAGAATTATTTTTAAAACCAAATCCATTGAAACCATTATTTTAAAATAACTTTGTGGTATCATTTAAAAATACCAATTTGAAACCACATCAAAATAGGGATTGTCAATATAGCAACTAAATATATTTACAATGAAACAAGAAGTATTTTTTATGATTCATGTCATCTTGTTCTAGAACAGTATTGTGGGAGACAATTCACCTATATTTATTTTGTCTACAAAATTATCACAAATGATTCATAAGATCATCCTGTTTCTTTAGATACTTTATAGAAACTCAATGAGATATAATCAACATAAAATCGAACCCCTAGAACTAGGAATCACAAAGATACCTAAAATTTTATTTAATAAAATATAATAAAATTATAAATCTGAATATAGAGTGAAATACTAAAAATGTGTTTTTGCCAATGAACTCTCAATGATAGTTATTTCAATGAGAACAGTTTTCATTGATTGTCATAAATTGCTTTGTTTAAGCCTAGTATATTATAGAATAAATAATGGATGTGTATAAATATTTAAAATAATTGTTCATTATAAAAACTATTTGTACCGAATGATTTATTATTTAAATCAATAATATATATCATTAAGTTATCAATCGTCACTTATAATGAAGTACCTTTCATCATAGATATTTTTCTGGGAAAACCCCAATTTATAATATGAAATTATAATTTACGAAATAAATAGTTTTTACGCCCTAAACATTTCATATATCATATGGAAGAGGAATTTATCTCATAAAACCACTATTTATATAACAAATGTTTCTAGTAAATTTTCCATGAACCAAAATGTAATATCATCCAATTTTACCCAATTAAAAACCACTATAATATAATCTAATAACACTAATTATAAGATAAAAAACATAAAATGTTGATTTATCTCTATCATGGAATTCCACAAGAATGGTGTGAGATGAAATTCTAAATTAAAATATTATTTAATATTTATATTAATGATGAATTTTTTGATGTTATTTTATTTACTTTTGTTGGATATATGTTTAATATTTTCTATTATTATAATTTTTTTGGAAAAATGTATTATTTATTCCATTTATGTATTCTAAATATTAAATATTATAATAAAATATGCTAACTATTTTAATATTTATAAAATTTTAAACATAATATAAATTAATGGATACTCTTTGTGGATTATGTGACATGTTATAATTTGTTTTCAATTCATTATGTAAAACAATTATTATTTTAATACTAATCATATTGAGAAACAATTTGACATCATTTGGGTTGGATAAATTATTGGAATAATGAATAAGTATTATATAAGTATATTTAATTAATTTTATACTATAGATGGTAAATGAATACCATAACACTAGAAAAATGATCATGATGCCCAAAATTATATCATGATACATTCATTTCTTATGTAATGATGGTTTTTTTATTACCTCATTATTTTTTAGGTCTTCTTTCAGTAACATTAAAATGATCATTCTTTTTATTATGATCATTGTTCTTTTTTCATTCGTATCATTATTTGGGACATTTGTTTTCCACTATGTCCATATTTTCACATCCCAGTAATTGTCGCCTGTATGAAATCCATGATATGTATTTTTAAAGACCTAAAAAGTCAACATATATTTTTTGAATTATTTTAGGATTATTTTAGGGTCGATAAATCTGATGGCATGTGATTCTGAGTCCCGGAGTGCACGAAATGATTCGTTAAAATTTTGATAAATTTTAATTAGCACGTTTGAGCTGATTTCCTAAAAATGTGGAAGAACTCATAAATGGGTTCCTGGATAAGAAATCCGAGGGCACTGTTGCATTTAGGATAGCTGGTTTAGCCTCGTGAGACTTATGTTTAGTCGGAACATGCCTCCCTCGAGAAAACCCAAAAATTGCATAACCATAAATATAATAATTAAATAAAGTAATTTTATTTTTCAAATTATTATAAATCACGAATGGTGAATCATATTAAAAATATGAGTCCACCAATGAGCTCGTGAGGGTATGCTTTCTTTAGGTAGATACTAACATTGGTCGGTGCGGTCTAACAATTGAAGTTAGTTTTTGGCCATAAATAAAATAATTAATAATTATTTTATTGTTAAAAATCATAACATCAAAAAGAAAACTCTGATTTAATATTCAAGAGAACCGTTGAGTTCGTTGGGGTGTGTTCCCATTTGTTAGTGCCTAACCTCAACCAATGAGGGGTGATGGTGAATGTTGATAAATTTTTTAACTAATTTAAGTTACATTCAGTAAACATATGAGTAGTGTTTTCTAACATTAAAATCGTGGCTCAGACTAAATATCTGAGGGAACCTTTGAATCTGAACCTCTAGGATTCACTTAAGGAAGGCTTCAGATTGACTGCATAAGTTCAAGGGAAAAAGATAGATTTTGGACAATTCAACAAATATTAAATTAACAATTTTATTTTACTTATTTTATTTCTATTCATCCAACGAACATGCGGCGATGGTAGGACCAATGACATGTCATGACATTAAATGGATAGTATTCAAAATTATTTTTAATAGAACCGTTGGAATTAGGATGGTTCCCCAATTAATTCAACCCCATTAATTCTATGTGTGTAACTCACCCTCCCCATCTCCAATTTATATGGATCATGGTGATAGTATTTTCATGGATTCAACAAGCAATGATGTTCTGATAATGTTCCTCAATGAAAACCACTTGGAGGATGGGATCAGTTCCAATGAGTAGTGACGAGCCCCACCGAATCATGAACAGAAGAACGAAGATTGACCATAATCATTGGAGGCTTGTTGTGTCAACAACGGATGAAAAATCTTCCTCAAACAATGATAATATCCAATGATATAGATGTAGGTGGATTATTTTAAAGTTTTATTTGATTAATTAAATCTACTCCTACATTCTATCACCTTAACACAGAGGGAGAGTGTCAAACAAAGAAGGCCTGGACACTCCGATGCATCTTTCCTGAAGTGTAATTTGGGGAAACAATTTCCAAATCGATGACAACAAAATATAGCATGTCTCGCTATATCAGCGGCAGTGCAGAAGATTCGTAGTCATAGATGGTACCCTGAATGGACACTAGGGCACGCCCAGTTACCCGCGTAAGAAACCATCGGGGAGCCATGTCAGTGGCAGCCAGTGTTGGCCGGTGGAGACCCGCTGAAACGAGATTCGGGCAGTGGAAGGTGGCACCCGACAGTGCACCATGTGGGCCAAGGGAGGCCGATCTAAGCTGGCCGCACAAGACATGTGTGGTTGTTTTCATCACTGATGGTGGAAGCGGCCATGACCAGTAGGTCATGACAGGAGGGTGTGTCATGGCCCACACCACTCCGCCTTGGCGGAACCTGATTGGCGGAACGACTAACTAGTTAATGTGGTGGGGATTTTCTCCAGCGGTTGGGTGAAGTGGTCCGCACCCACAAGGCTAGTGAAGGAGATGGGTAGCCATCATTCAATCCGAGATCGTGTGTGTTGGCCTACTATGCCGGACTCATCCAATGGGTCGGACCAAACCGATGAACCATAAGGACGGACATGTGGCCTAGTGGGCTAGCGCGGGTGGGTCGAGCTCCACCTAGCGTGTCGGGCCACCCACTGCTCGTTTCCCACGAATCGATACAGGCGGACCCCGATGGGGCAGACCTAGTGAGCTAGATTGATCCTTAGTGGGCTCCCCCAAGCATCATTTGGGTAACCCTGAGACCTGTTGTGTTGGCCAAGTCTAACCTAGTGGGAACTGGACTAGACCCAATAGGTACCTGAATAAAGTAACAATCGTAACTAATTAACTGGGTGTCCGGTAGATATGTCGTCAGTAGTTTTGGGACACCATTTGGTAATCGGTTCGTTTGGTATATTCCGGTGGGCCAGGCCATGTCGAGCCAAACTAAGGTGCGATCACCCCCATTTCACAGAATGAGATGTAACTAACCGACCGGGTGTCCAATTGACGCACCGTTTCTGTCGTAAATACCCTATTGACAAGGAATTATTTTCCAGATACACTAAGTGAGTTCATTAAAATTTCGACATGTGAAATGTGTTGTATTAGACATGAATCCAAACGGCCCCTTTTTACAATAGTGCCCATATCTCACAGACTAGGCATCTGATTACTACCCATTGGATGGAATTCAACTGTTAGTGCACTGATCTAAACTACATCATCATACATGTTTATCTAGAAAAAAACATGGTTGGTAGTGGCTAGGATTACATGGTAATTAAAAAATACATAACCAGGTTTGAAGACCTCCCTACCGCTCTTATTCTCATTATTGAAAAATATTATAATATGATCACGTTCTTTGGACTTTTGTAAACATTATTTTAATGATTTTTGTGCTTTGGTCGATTGGTACAAGGCATAAACTTTAAAAAAATAGATTGCATGTCTGATCTACATGTCGAATGTCACATTAGAACCCATACGACATGGTGGTCCTCTGGGATAATTCTTCGTGTATATTCATGGTGGTTGAGGTATGAATGATAGCGTGAGGAGCGGATACTCCAAAAATCAAGAGTGATTAGTGTGGAAATATTATGGTTGGATATGACGTTTAGAGTGAATATGGATCATGTGTGGGTCAGTACCTATGGATCATATGTGGGTCAAATCATGTGTGGGTCAGCACTCATCAATCCTCTATGGGTCAGCGCGTACCGATCCTTTGTGGGTTAGCAGCAGAGCATCTTGAGAGAATAAAATGATCTAGATTTACAACTACTTGTCTATACTTATGTACTTATTTTAAATACCTTCTGTGAGTTGATTCATTACATTTGGGGTAATTTTACTTCATGGTGTTCCTTTGTGGTGTAACCATTTTGGTACTTTTACATTTTTGGTGTTATCGTTGGGGTACATTACTATCATCTTGTTACCATGATGGTATTAACATTGGTGTACGTTTAACTTCACGATATTAAAATTATGGTACATTTACCTTTTTTGTGTTACCTTTGAGGTGTTACATTTCTGTTGTACTTCACTTGTGGTTAAATTTTCAAAATGTCCTAAAGGTTGGGGCCTTGTGTTTCCTCATTTAAGAGTTGAGTGTATTTTGATAACATAGGTATGTGTATGGGCATATACCTTTGTAGAGTTGATGATTGCTTCATTCTTTCGGACAGAGGCCTCCATCTATGGTGTTTCCTTTTGAAACTCTAGGAGAAATCCATGGGTCTTGGGGTACCTACAGAGTATAGTTATACTCACCCCTACATGGGTACACCCACTCCTTGTTGTGTCTAGTGGAGACGTGGGGTAGCTGGGCTGAGACTTGAGGGTTCCAGGACTAGGTGGAACCTGGAGGCGACATGCTAAATAGGATTTCTATGGAGATGATATATACCTAAACATTAGGGATGATTTTATGTGGATTCTCACGATGCTATTTTTAATTTTCTATTATACATGTAATATTCATTGGGGATTTTATTCTGGCCACATTTATGTTTAGTAAAATTTTTACTACAACAATTTACTCCATGTATGCTTCTTGATATGTTCTTGGATTGTGTGTTTGTTTATGAGTAAAGGAAATGCCTTCCCATTATAGGGATATGAATTTTTTGTGCATGTCCCTATCCCCTGGCCTTTAGAAGGCGGGCTTGGGGAAGTCACAACACTGGCCCTAGGGATAGGTCATGACAGGGTTAATCTAATATAAAATTTACATTTTGCCTCCAACCATGTCATATTCTAGATAAAAATGAGTGATGATGATGATGTGATCCTGGAGGATTATATAGAATCCCATCTATCTCATAGTGAGTTTCCAGTATTAATTAATGATTCCATTCTAAATTTTAGGAATAATAACGGTAGTTTCTCTTTCCAGCCAAAGGCTATTTCACCCTATTGGTTTACAAAAATGCACTTCATGAATAATTATGATCATTTTATCATCCAATGAGGAATAATTTCCACATGTGCAAAAAAATTAAATTTCATAACCATTTTTCCCAAAAAATATCACAACATCCCAAAGGTCCCAAGATATATTTTGAGGCCCCGTCATCATTGATTTATATCCAGGAGCACGGTGAATCTTTTGAGAAGACGTCGAAGAAACATGCTTATTTATTTTAATTAGAATAAAAACATATTTTTTGAGGTCCACGAAATCATGTACAATGGTATTACATTGTTTCCATTGAATAGAGGTAATCCCTCAAGTTGCATAGGCGATCTGATCAAGATAACATTTCATGGATAATGTTTTCTTTTTATGAATAATATCATAATTACCCATGATAATGATATGAATAAATTATATAGTAACTAAAAACATCAGTTTTCATAATTGGGGGGAAAGTAGTATTTTATTATATTGGTAGATCATATCATCAATATTGTGAAGAGAAGGTAGGGTGAGATCAAATAAATCATACAGGTCCTTCTAAAGAGTAGTGGTAATGGAACGATATAGGAATAAGCATGATGTATATTATATATAATGATTATATTAGGAACACCTATAACACATAATAATTCCAGAAGATTACATAGAAATATAAATGGTTAGTCATTCATGAAAAAGCCTCCAGATCAAGGTTAATATTTAAGGTCTGATCCAGTGTTTATTGAAACTATTGATCTAAGTGAAATTATTATCCGAATCAAATTTGACATGATAATACTTTATATAATCAAGAGTTACATTCTATACATGCTCCAATGTGGGGGAAAACAATGCTATCCTGAAGAGTATTAAAATTATCACCACGGTCTATATTGGGGCTATCTAGAAAATCATGAATGGAAATATTAGTGTCTAGAATAATTTTTTTTGAATAAACCATAGAAATAAGGGGTGTTACCAACCATGTGTGATGCCAAAAAAATTATGAGAAGACTCCTTCCAATAAACAAATCATTAATGAGAGATAATTTTAGTGTTTTAATATTTCATGGATTTCCAAATAGTTAAATCTGTATAATACATGCAGCCCCCTTTCCTCATTTTGATAAATACCACTCAAAGAATGTTGAGATCTGTTGAATCACAATTCAAAATATTCCATGTATATCATCCTTGGAGGGATTCATTAAAAATATTAGTGTTCTTAATTACCATACCACCTTTATCAATAGGTTTATAGGGTTTTCCCAAAGGAATAGTGATCAATTTCCTATCAAGCATACCACCACTCTAGAAAAAGTTCATGATGCATGAATTGAGAAGCATTAGTTGAACGAAATGCTATTTATAAATCAAAAAATAAAAAAACCATCTATGAAACAACGATGTATTTGACAAGACAGATTCTACCAAGGATTGAAAGAGACTTATCATTCTGTGATGAGAGAAAATTTTAACATGATACTCAATCAATAGAAAATAATTTGATATATGTATCTCAAAAACTAAATGTAGAATAAGGTATTGAGTGGGGAAGGAACCATCATTGATATCCTTATCAGATATGATTTTAGATTTTATATGTGTAGAAATATATCTTCTGAAATATATAAATGATTTGTTCTAATTTCCATGTTATCCAGAAACATTCACTTAGTGTTAGAGGGTCTTTTAAAAATTAAGTATTTTTAATTTATAGCTTAAGAAAATAATAATGTGATCATATTAGAGATGGTGAGTGGGATCAACAGGTTACTTTGAAGCATGCATGGGATTTGTTTCCCTACCTCCACTATATGAGCAAGGATGCATCACAAATAATCATATGTAATGGTGAAGATAATTCCTAAAAGAGAATCACATTTTCTCACTCCCTTTTAGAAACTAAAATACTCCATTTTTTTCAGTTGATATGCACAAAAATTTGAGTAGAACAAAAGGTTATTTAACACCTTTAATAATTTTTCATCGAATAAAATTCTTCGAATCACTTATTAAATAAAATAAAAATCCATGCAATCAAAATAATTCTCGATTTCAAACCTGAGAGAAATAATTCCACATCTATTTTTTAGAGATTATCTCATTTTAATATAATGATGATGTAGTGTTTTATGGTTATACCTATAAATAATTTATTCCATGAAACCATTTTATTAGTAATTTTGGAATGTCTACTGCAAGATGCATGGTATGAATTTTATAGACGGTGTTGATGAGATAAATAATTATCAAAAGATTAATCCTAGAAGCTATTAAAACATTGTGTATAGGTGTGTGAAATTGGGAATTAATATCATGTAAAATATCATATGTTGTAATGAAGTGATTGAACAATATGCAAGAATTCTAAATGAATGACAACCCAAAACATTTGAAAGAATTATTTAGGGAAGCAATCACTTCCAAGTGATTTATCAGGTTTAATACAAAACATTACTTCTTTTATATCATATTCATGTGAAATTCTGATAATATAGTTATTCTCTATGCCACTAAACATATTAGTAATTATTCCACAATCATGATCATTTAAATACACTTCCATTTAAGATATTTGATAATTATGTTTCATTGTAATCAGTAATATATTCCCCGTTATCAATCATTCGTTTACCATCCTTTATCGAGGTGGGGGTATAAGATACATTATAGATCTTTGATCAACATTAAAAAAATTCATATTTTTATCCCCATCATTATCAAATTTATGTATGATCGTTATCTTTTGAATTTTATAATTGATATAGAGAAATGAATTTAGCTTCATGGTATGTTAAAATTCATTCTGAATATCCATCCCAAAAATAGAAATAGTGGATGAATGTTTCTTCTAAATAAGACTAGATTCATGGGAAGAAATATAATTATGTATATTGTTTTCGGTTTACAGTCATAATCCATTAAACATATAGATAGTTATTTTTATATTTATACTTAATGAGAACTCATCATTACCCACTAAAAAATAAATTTTAATTATGCCACTTTAAGGAAATAGTGGGAAACCAAAATTCACAAAACAATGTTACCGCTACGTGCTGAAAGAGATTAAAAATTTATTAATAAAAATACTAAGACTATTATAATTAGATTATCTATATAATTACCAATTCAATGTACAAAACTATGTGTCTAGATCTACATTGATTAGCTCATCAAGGAAGGTAGTCATTCTATCAATTGTTAGTATGAATTACTCCAAGTTTCTTTTACCTTGGTTAAATCCACGAGCCCTGATTCTGCCTTTATTGTATGACCACAACACTTTATCCTCCGTGGAATAAACCCTAAAACTTATTTCTTATATTCTTTTGGTATCATATTTTGTAGTGTTTACCCTAACCTCTTTTTAAATCATTAATTCATTGGAATGGAAGATGAGCTTCCATTACACCCTTTTCCCATAGTTAACTGTTTTTGTCCTCCCTCTGTTATCTCAACCTTCCTGGTTCTGAGAGGTCTTCTATTCCTTATTTTCACCCGTATTAGCTCTCATATATTCCATTTGTTTTGGAATGTTTGAATAATCATTTCATCCCTTTGGGTTTTCCCCTTAACCAAAATACATTTCCATGAGTTTCTATTTCTATATTTCCTTTCTTTCTTATAGGGTTTTGAAGTCGTTTCAATTGAATTAATTCCAAACAATACATAGGTAATTATCTATAGTTTGCCTCACCATAATGCTCTTATTCATGGTATAATGTTTTTTTTGGAACATCCATTTCATCAATGAAGTTTCTCAACTCGTCCACTGGGCCTTCTTTGTGGGCACTCTGCCAGACCGATGCCTTCACCATTCCTATTTCAAGGCCATTCTTATTTCATTTCATCATAGTATTTAGATGGAAAGATGGTTTTGAAGTGAGAGTGTTCGGGTCCAATGAACCCAATACACTCTCCTCACCCTTCTCACCTTGCACCTGATATCCAACTGCATAAGGTTCCTCCTGTATTAAAAATATAGAAGATGTGAACTCTGCTTAGATGGCATCTATAGTGTCCAATTCTTTTGCCTTTGGTTGAGCACTAACTAATATTTCCAGTTCATGGTAGATAGGATGTCAATGGAATTTTTCTCTATTATCACTCAGATCCTACAACTGGAGGTGTATACCCATGTCCTATTTCAAATGACTAAAAACATCTTCCACCTTCAGATTGTCACTTGACAATTTTTCCATGTACAATGGAGCCAAATGATTAGTTACCCCATGATTCTAACAAAAAGAAGAAATATTTGTATCAACATTGCATTGAAATCATAAACAACCTCTCCCATATCTAGTTGAAAATCTGGGGACTTACTAACAACAATCAAGTCTCCCTTAATTTGAATGGGAGGCATATTCTGGAAACCAACAGATATGATACCATGTCATCTGGAAGACTCATGTCCTATTCGACAACAAACAAAATAGAAAGAGATCCAACTGTTATAAAATATTTTTTGATTCAATCAATAGTTTTCCTCAATATCAATAGTGATAGATTATATTGTTCATTTATAAATATCATGTACAACACATATCCTATTAGTGGATGAATGACAAACAACCTTGGTGCGAGCATCTGAATAGAGGTAGGTGGCTTGAAAATTACATATTTATCAAAGGATGGGTGGGTATTGGAATGGTAGAGGTAGTCCCGATATATTTATCCAAAGTTATTTGGTCAGAGGGTTGCACTTTAGATGAAAATCGGTGGTCCATTGGAATATAGATAACCTAAATCCCTCCATATAGTAGAGAAAATGCCCAAGCATAAATCATGTATTCTTTATTTGAGAAACCGATCTGAATGGGTCTCATATCTAAATGTCCAACAATCATGTGATCCTATATATTTCATGAGGAAAACAAATAGTATTCTAATGCATCAAAATATATGTGATTCTCATCAAATAGGGAAAAAAAGCGTGATCCAGAAGAGAGGATTCTTCTGTGAAATCCAGAGGAGAAATAAGTACTAATAGAGCACCATTATTGATTGATTTAACCCTGGGAATTATTTCATTTGGAAAAAAATGTAGGGAAGGAGTATTGATCGATGAAAGGGGAGAATGATGGGACACAACAAGGGATCGAGTGTAAGGGATAAACTAAAACTCCCCTTCCCAATAGAAGTAGGTCGAGGAGGGGGGTGGTTCCAATCTCATGCCCTACCAAAAATAGAATGCTTGGTTACCACCTTGAATGGATTCCAAAAAATCAAGAAAAATATTTCAAAATTCAGAGTGTGATATCAAGTAATTTTTATCTCTGAAAGGAAAACAAGGCCTCATAATTATATTTACGAGTCTTATAATGATTGGATGATGATCAGAATTGATCTTTGGTAGAGTGATTCCTTAGGTAGAATCCCATTGCATCATGTATTTATCATTATAGAAAGCAATATCATACATTCGTAACACCATTAAGTTGATGTGACTTCTATAATGACATTATTTTTCTGCAACATATCTAATTTGAAACATGAGTTTTTTTTCAATACATGTAATCAAATGCTTATATGGAAGAGTGTAGTGCAGTTATCCCATCCTTCTAATAGGACACAATATGTCATTGAAGTTACCATGGATAATCCAGGGCTCTTGAATTCTATGATTTATGTCAGTAATGTTGTTCCAGAACACCCTCCTCTCATGGTATATATTCATGGAATATATGAGTGAGAATAAAAAGGTATAATTTTAGATTTATAATTCATTTTAATGATATTATCTTCAATATTGATAATGTAGGAAATAAAAGAGTTATTAGGGAAGACCCATAAAGTATCCATATTAGTAAATCCTCTATTACTAACAACTAGAATATAACCTCCACTACATTGACCAGCATGACCAGGGGAGTAAAATAATTGTTAGAATCCCGATTCTAGACCGAAAATTGATTTCCAAAAATAGGATGAGAAACTCATTGAAATATGTAAGAGATATATGTTTCATAAATAAATTATCATGAATGTTTTATAAATTGGAAAAACTATCCATGTAGTGCACTAAAAAACAATTGGGACATTCCAAAAAATATCCCCTATGATTTAGTGAATAAAAGAATCTAATTAATTCCCGGACATGAACATCAAATGAGAGAGTGTAAAAAACATATGTGAAAACCTCTAATGGATACACATCTTCCTTCTCTCTGATAAACATCCCACTAACTCCATGTATCTTAAGATTAATCCATGTCAAAACTCACCCTTCTGTTGAAGAAACATAACTGCCTCTAAGGTCATCAACTGAACATGTGTCAACCTCTCAACATCATATGACACGTGAAGGATTTTTCTCTCATTATCTCCCCTTCATGATGTATAACTAATCATTAACTGGGTCATGCCATAGGATCACTTCAATAAAAAAGACTCTCTATACAAGGTCTGAATATTGATCATGTTTCTTTGATTTGAACGTACTCAATGTTGATGCACCACACATGATATTGTACTAACGGTATCCTATATCTTCATGAATACACCACTAATATCTCATAACCATCACTGATGAACCACATGGTATACTTTATATATGGAGACACATTTCCTCATGATATTGGTGGTCTAAATCATGACAAACTCTCCATTTTTGATCGCCACCTGCTACTTCCCCCAATATAGGCTCCAATATGACACATATTTTGATTGAAATTGGAAAACTAAATATATATTTATAAAATATATAATGATATATCCCAAGAATCCCATTTTAGAAGACACACAGTGGCAGGATCTTGAAATTCCAAAAAATATATCATGAAATCTAAATGTTAAATCATATATCTAAAATAGAAACACTATAGTTTCGAGATGAACCACAATATAAAACATATAGGTTCTAAAATACCCATATGTTTATTTTAGGAATCATTTTTTAATATATAAAAGGAAATTGTTGTGTTAGAGTTTTCCATTTCATGAAAATTACTGTAAAAGAGATTCATTATAATTTATTTTAGGGGGAAACCCCCTTTTATATAGTTTCTTGATTTCTTCATCATGATAGATATTTTAATTAGTTGAGACTTATTCGAACATCTATCTGGCATGCCTATACAATCATAAGGTGTTCACTATTTCATACTACACTATCCAACATTATAATAATTACCATCCATATAATTATTGATGTAATTTCATTATGATTTTTCATTGGGATCTAAAATTTCCTGGATTATATTTTTTCTAATGGGGGGTACCACTCGAGCCAATTCTTCCAATAATAGGGGGGATTACAGTACCATTCATATTAATAATTATTTTATCAATCGTGGAAACAGAATGTAACATTGGTGGGGAGTTCACATTTATTTCATTATTATAGACCACCATTAGTGATCCTTAATTATGATTATTCATGGAACTATCATTTGGTATAACCAATAAAATTTGTAGCATTGACCACATAAGATCATTGAGTTTTATCATCCTTCTTAGTATTTCCAATGGAAGTAGAACAACCACTCGTATTAATTATGATATAATAGTTATGAAAAATAGTAATTAATTGAAAGGAGGTGATGAAGATTAGGATTTCAGGAGAAATATCAAGTGATAAAGCTTCATCCTCATATTTGATCCTTCTTTATTCAACAAGGTTTCCTATGATTTTCTATCTTTGGGATTTGAAGGAGTAAATAGTTTCTTAACCCATTAAGTAATGTCAATATTATTTGATGTTAAAACATTTCTAATATCAATTTTCCTTCCATTATATTTTTAATCACCTTTTTATAGGTTTTTGATTCATGAGGCTCCTTCACATTCTTGTTTAAAATTTTGTAGTTACCAGAGGAATGACCAAAATATTTGAAGAAATCAGAAAAAGAGGATTATAGTCATATTCCACGTTGAAATAAACATTTTAATCATTAGAAGTATTTTTAATTACCTATGGATGTTATGAGTCCATTTTTTCCTCAGCCTGTATTCTAGAATTGTGGCCTAGCTACCCATTTAGAGTAGGCTGGTCCTATTTAAGTGGAAATCCAATATAGAAGGCATTATTTCATGTTATCTCCAGATGATAGTGGATAAAAATCAAACCATGTTCTCCAATACAAAATGGTGATGCGAAATATCATTGGAAAAATGGATTGATGTAGGTGTTCCTTTCCAACATTCTCAAAACACCATGCATGAGGTGAAGATTTCTAAAGCTCTAGGATGCACTCATCTCTTTCATACAACCTAGTATAATGTTTATGAAAAATTTTCTAATCAAAATGAGATTCCAATTCCATGTTCCCCAATAGTGAGAAATATTATATTTGATATCCTTAAATAATTCTCACATATCTCCCTTTGAATATATGATTTGACAAAGAATATAAAAAATGAAAATTTTAATCATTCAAGAAGGGCCATAGGATCTAAAACCACTTAAAAACCTCCATCATCCATTATCTAGAGATTGTATTATTAAGATGATAAATAAATTATTGGATCTTCACCCTTAAGTGCATCCCAAAATTATATACTTCAGGATTTGAGTGTAGTATCGGGTTGACATAGATCCCCATCTAAGGAATTTTTCAATAGATATTCCTATAATATATTTTAGAATGATCTATCTATGAATATATTTAATGAATCCCTTAGAGAATAGGAATATTAAATATTAAGAACATCATCTCACCAAATCCTAGGATTCAATGTTCGATCATGTAGAAGGTTTATGGTCACATCCCTAGAGAGAGCCATCATCCATGGGATTCTTCAACCTAAAAACCCATTTTATTACCACATTCATGATTTCAATAGAAGCATTTAATAATATAAGTGGAGAAGTGGTATTGGGTATCTAATTATTGGGATCAAAAGATTGATTTTTTTTGCATAGGAACTCTATAAATAATACTAAAAAATCAATCCTTTGAGGAAGGATATGTTAAAATCAAGAAAAAACTAGGTACCTTGTACCAATATTTTTAACCATCATTGATTGTTTTTATATAGTAGTTACATTGGTAATGTCTCCAACAAGCCTTAATAAACTATGAAATTTTATTATTATATTCCCTTTAAAACATATCCATTGAATTTTTAGGTATTAATTAATCTAACAAAATTATGTAATATATATTTATGTATTAAATAATAATATATTATAGAATTCTTAGGAAATATGTATTTCATTTTTAGATAAGTCATTTTATTTATCAATATATATTTTTAATACATTTTACAAGTCAATATTATAATAAATTTATATACCATTTAAAAATATTACATTATAAACTAATACCACCTTTAAAATCTGAATATCAATGGTTTAATTTTCAGGAATTTTAATAAAAATTCCATTAAATAATAAATAATACTGAATCTTATTAAAAACCATATATTTGATTCAATAATTTAAAAACTACCATTTGGTATTAAAAAAATTTTAATAGGAAATTATTTTTCCCATATTTTAAAAAATACTACTAAATTCTCTGGAATCAATTTTATTATAGATTTTGATATAAAAAAATTTTATATCTAAAGGAAATATCTCTAAAAAATAATCTTCATTTCATTTTTTATCATTGTTTTATCATACTAATAAAACCGGATAATGAAAAATGGAATCAATTTTTGGAATAATTGGGTTGAAATTTGGTAAATAGTACGCTTTCATATTTTTCATTGTGAAAAGAAAGTAGTGTAAATTGTAATTTCCATGTTAATTGTACGATTTATTAACATGGGTTATAATTAATTTAGAAAGGCTTCAAAAACATTCACATACATTACTACATTTCACTATATAGAAATATTTCATCCATTATCATCCAAAATTTCAAAATATTATATTATTATTTAAAATGACATATTTTTCCCATTATAATATTTATGTATGAGATAATATTAACAATGTCACTTTCGTTGTTTTAAAATTTATAATAATTTGTGATATGTAAAAAAATTCAATATATTCAGTTATAATTGTTTATTTTTAGATGAATGATTTCTATTAATCATGTTAATTCCATTTAAATTGTAAATAATGAAATATTTACCTTAAATTATGATGAAACAATGATAAATAACTTGTGAATGTAGTTAAACAGATTTTAAAATGTTCTAAAAAATATAAAATCAATATGTTTTGGTTGAGTTAAAGTATAAAAAAAATTATGTTGATAAAAAATTTATATTATTGATTTTAAAGAGTTTATATTAAATTTAATTTTCTGTAATTAATTGATTGAATGTAACTTGTTTAAACATTCATAAAGATACATTAATTTAACTTCATTTAAATATATGTTATAAAATTATTAATAAATGATAAAAACCATGCATAAAGAATTTTTTTTATAAAATTGTTTTAAAATATCATCAATTATTCATTTAGGATCCCATTTTATCATTATATGTAATATTATAACACTTTAGTATTTATTAAGACATTACCATAGTTAAGGATAACATTTTTAAACCAAGGGGTTACAAGAAACTATATGGTTTAAAATTGAATCTAATGATAATTTTGTGGATGATTAAAATAATATTACATATTCATTATATTATAATTAATACCCATTTAGAGACATTTAGCATCAGTTAAATACATATTACATTATATTAAATCATTATTTCAATAAATTACAATAGTTTTAATTTATAGTAAATAATAATTTATTAAATTATTTTAAATTCATAAAACATTTTTTACCCATCCTTGATAATGAGATATGGTTTAGAATAAAATAAATATTCCATATATGGTTCACTTTATCTTTTATAGTATCCTTCATGATCCCTAACATGTAAAACAAATGTATATCACAGTAATTGTTAAATTGATATACATGGGTTAGAAATAATAGATAAGGGTAACAACATAACAAAGAAACGATAAGTTTTTATTAAAAATAAAATCATCTATTCATTATTCATATTTGGATACTAATATACTATAATATCTCTACCATATTAAGAGTATATCCACATAAAAAATACCACTTCTTTGTTTTTAGAATGAATTCCACGATAGCCTGAAATAATGTCTAAGATAAAAGGGGTTTCATAAATAATATTTATAAATCATAAACTATAATTTTAAATTATATTTCTATATACTCATCCTCTTAATATATGGTATCAGTTAAAAAATATCTAAATTAAAATATTTAGAATAGTTATTTTGCATTTTTTGATGTAACAACCATTTTCCACTATTTTTCTATGAGAGGATAAAAAATATCTCATGTGTACATACAACGTAACATGTTCATGTATATTTTTAATTAATTTATCATCACCAATTCAATTTTCCATCATAATTACGGATTTATAAAATATATATTACATTTTTTTTGTTACTATGATTCCTGAACCTGAATTTGTATTTTAATTTATTTCTTCAATTATAAAAGGAACCATATTTCATGTGTACGTACAACATATTGTCTCCGTGAAAAGTGTCATTCATTTTTTAATCTATTATGGTTAAATATAAATACATTTATATTGAATATATATTATATTAATATATTTTTTAACATTAAAAAAATATTTTAACATGGTTAGAGTACAGGGATAAGAAATATAGAACCCAAATATATTTGAAAAATTGAAATATTTAACACATGAAAACACAAATATTATCAATGAATTATTTATAAATCATCGTATAAATGTTATAAGTGGATCACATATTAATATATAAACATTTAAATTAGTCTATTAAAAATAAATAATAAATTTCAATTTATTATATTGGAGGTAATATCACATTCGAAGCAAGGGTAAAATGAATTATAAATATTATGATATAATCACATTGTCTAATAATATTGTTTATGATTTTGTGTCTAATTATTAAATTACGTGATATACCAAACATGACTCTAATTAATATTCTAATCCAATATTTATTTATATTGGTTACATTTTTTCCTTCATTTCCTCTATTTATGTACTATGTAGACTAAAAAAAGTTCAACATATATTTTTCTTCCATGTCTATGTTTTCTTGATGTGTTTTCAATAATATTTTTAATACTATGATAATATTATTCAACATCATTTTTAACAAGAAATAATTTTTTACAGAATGTTTTAAATTTTGTATTCTTATGTTTTTTTGAATTAGTTACTTTAGACTTTTAATGAAATTATTAATGAAATAATTTCCTTAAAATAAACAACATGGTAGGAATTTCCTAATATAATTACCAATGAATTTATATAATATTAATTTTCAATTTTACATAGATACATTAAAAAAATTCATTAATATCATGTAAATTTTTATATATTATATATATTTTTTCACTGATAAAAGTTTAATTACCTCATATATTGTTTAAATGATGTTTTAAATTAACATTTATTCTATGATATCATAATTTATCTCACATATGTTTTATTATGGATATGATTTATTAATACTATCTACTTTTCCCATGGTATTTCTTGTGATGGTGATCATGTGGTTAAATGTTTTGAAAACATTTTATTCCCCTATGTTATATTATGTTATGATGAATGCTTTATGAAACAAATTCCTTTTCCATGGGTTATTAATTGAAAAAATAGGTAAATGTTTAGTAAACCCATTTCATTTTGATGGGTTATGATATGATGATATGATGAATTTTTTCTTCTCATATGAAATACGTATACCTGAATTTCATTATGTGATTGGTGAGTCCATAATTATATATCCCCCGAATTCATTGGGTAAAGATAGATATCTCATGAGATGATATGGATTGGAATGGGTATTTATCTGAGCTTAGTAATGGATATTGTACACAATGATTGTCTTGGAAGTGAACCTTGAGTAATGATATGATAGAATCTGGGGTGAACCCAATCCATTATTATTGTAATTTAGTTAGCCTTAAATATGCGAATGGTTTTCTATTCTTATTTGTATAACACACACATATTACTTATTCCAATGTTATAATCCTAGGAATCATGTTTGATAATTTCAAAATCATACATTTATTATGAACTTACATCATTTATTGCATGATTCATGATTCAGAAATATGATATATTACGATTGATTTTCAAATGTTAAGCTGATGTTTCCACAATATTATTCTCATGTTATATTTAATTGATAATTGATATATACCTTTATTATCATCATAGAAAATATAAACTACCCATTTCATATGTTTTATTTCCCCATGTAAAGAAAAATTGTTATAAATATTATATGGATAAGAATTTTTCTTATATTGGACAATTTTTTTGTGCAATGTTGATCATGATTTATTAATTAAAACGATTTCGTAAATTTAATCAATTTAAAATAGACCATTAATCATATGATGTGGATAATAGTTTTGTTTTTAAAATAATAAAAAAAAACAATGTGATAACTATGTATGAAAAGTATGGTTCTCAATAAATACACACATCCTCCTATCAATTTTCTGATTTAATGCAGGGTTCTGCTGACATCACTTGTTTTAAACTGTTGGTCCATGTGGAGTAATGAATGAGATAACTGTAACATAATTTCATTATTAGAAGTGAACTGTTAGATTTAATTATATATTTTATATGATTCATCTATAATATATAATAAATCAATATTTACCTCAAAATGTCTGACTCACATTGATTGTTTTATAATGTTTTGAAAGAGGATGCAAATGAATCATAGGATAATAATCATTTAATGTTTTAGAGATATTTTTCATTATAATAATAATATAAATATATGTAATTAAAATGAATTGGTAATAAAGTAATAGTGAATTTAAAAATAATATTTTAGTGACATATTTATTTTTTAGATGATATTTTTCATTTAATTTGCATGCGTCAAATTTGTTATAATCATGATGATTGATTTTTTCATAGTGTAAATTACAATGACTGATTAAAATTTTATTATATGTTCACATTATTAATTTTAATATAGACACAATGTCCCCAATTATTTCTTCAGAGTATTTATTTAGATAATCATGCATGTTCTCTACAAGAACAATGATCTCAACTTTATAATTTAATTTTTTCATAAAATAAATTTTAGAATGATATAATAATTGTTATTTAAAATTAATTATCCATGAAACTACCTTGTATATTTATAATTATTTTTCCCATATAATCAATGATATACCTTGGAATGAAATTTTTTAATTTTAATACTACATTTTATTGTTATCCTTAATATTTGTTATCATATTATGTAATATAGATATACCAGAGTTGTTGTTGAGTGGATAAAATGGTGTGTTTTATTGCTATGAATATTTAGGATTATGACCAAGTATATTGAGGACATATTTAATTATTATAATTCATAATGGTTTTTTTATCTTTGTAAAATAATTTAAATAGATAAAAAAAATTGAAAAAAATGGGCTACTATCTTAAGATAGTTTAAAATTAACACTAGATTACTATGGATATTTTTTAAAACACTGCAATAATATTAATGAAGATATTATTTGGGTCTTGTTATCATTTTGTTAATCTATCACAAGAACATTTTATGAATATATATATATAATGATTTTTTATATCTTTTAACTTGATTTCATATTGTTCACGAAAAATTAGATTATGTTTTTGATAGGGTTTGATGACATTTTGAAGAGGATATTTTAACAATATTAAATTTTATTCACATGAATTATACATGATTTGATATCATAATTTTATGATTCACATTTTATAGCGTCTATATATACAATACCAAATCCACAAATACATTTAAACATTAATTCATTGTCCTTAACAATTATTTTTATATGTTATTTTAAGGTTGGAGAATTTTTTTAAATTCAACTCCAATGAAAAAATACTTATTTAATGTTATATAATTACTATATTTGAAATTTATTATATTGACGGATGAGTGGAATAACATTATAGAGAGGAATATTATTATTGGAATGAAAATGAATTTGGAAATGAAAAAATATAGAATATTATGATAATAAATGTTATTCAAATTTATGAATAAAGAAATGTGTTATTAATGTGATTTCAATGAAAATTGGGGATTTAAATTTTTTTTCAATGTGATTCTTAAAGAAAAACAATAAAATTTATTTGTTTATATTTTTTTTTATTTATGAATATTAGTAGTGTTTTCTAGAGTTATGTTAAATGATGAGATTTTATTCTTGAGTAAATGAATGATTCTATGGTTGGGATTTTAATTATCATATTTCTCACATGTATTTTTTCTTCAATTTTAATAGTAATTTTTGTTTATTTTATAAATATTTTCAATTATTAATGGATTATTTAATTTTTGGTAATTAATATTTGAAAAAAATTATGTATTAAAATAATATTATAATATAATTTTTCAAAAATAAATTTTATAATATGTTATTTGAAATTATTAATTATGTAGTGATTTCAAATAAGAAATGAATTTTTCTTGTTTTATATTGTAATATACATAGCACAAAGCTATCCCACCACTATGGGGATCGACCATTAAACTAATCAGAGGTATACAATAATGCTACCAGGTATTTCTGCATAGACATGGTAGATTTGGGAATAGTTAATCGATGGGCTGAAAAAACATGATCATGTTCAGGAGGAGTTTAGTGTAACTCCCCAATCCTTGTTACCCAGAGTCGGTGCATTATTACATAAAATTGGAATGATCACAAAAGATAATGTCTCAAAAGACTGATTAGTTTAGTGGCCTTGGAAACACTAGATACATTCATAAGTCTTACATTACATCATAAAAAGGAAAACTACAACAACATTGTTTCTATATACAACACTGAGATCCCATTGACTATCACTATAGGTTAGTTATAATATACTTATTCAAATCCTAGTAAAAATAAAACATACAAAGGGGTGATATCAGATGCTCAGTAAGGATAAAAATATAGCGGAAGTATTCATAAATAAGCATAAACATTTAAGGAGATATATAAAACTAAAACAAAATAATTTTCAACATAAACTTAATCATAATATGGAAAATATATATCATAATAATACCATTTACATACTCACATGTATATTCTACTAGTCTAATAAACACTTGAAATATCAATAGCCACTTTCATAATGATGGAATTCATAATGCCAGACTATCATAACCACATAGTCAAGGCCTTCTACCAGGACTACAAATAAGATTTTGTCAAGGCCTTGTGAAATGAAACTAATTTGTCTCATGAGACCAACCGATTCTTCAAGATACTATAGAAGGCTCCACCCATCACTTATTACGTCCAATGCATTCCTCATATGAATAGGTTTAAACATAACAAAAACATTCATATTAAAACTAGTATACGAAATATCAATACTCTATCCATAAAACATGAATGGTATAAAAATAACACATCCATAGTCAAACAAATAAGAAAACCTTGAATACAATATAGATGTTTTGTATCATAATAAATAAAATTCAAAAAAACATAAAATCCATCAAAGGCTGTTGACATTGATGAAATCAAAACCTTTTTTAGTGAAATATCTCGTTCTATTTTGAAATAATTTATGAGTCTCATAATTATAATGAATGAATTTATTTTTGAAATATTCTTATAATCTTGTAAGAGAAGCTTAAACAATGTTATAATGGTAGAAAATAGTCTCACCCGCTGTATATGTTAAAAAAAGACACTCTGACCATAATTTTGTCAAAAATGTTATAAAGGACCTTGTTTGGAAAATTGTGGAATGATTACTTTATAAAGAACATATAAAAATTTAAAAAGTGTTTAAATAACATTAACCCATAGTCTATAAAATAGAAATACTATTTTGAAATACATTTTTAAGAAACATGGATGTGGATGATAAAGAGGTCTGAGTATATACATATGTAAAAACAACCTCAGATTATAAAGAGATTGTGAAATTAAACCTTAACTTTTACTTTTCTTTGTTTAAGGATAGGATAAACTCTTGTATACGGGTGAAATAATTGTTATTAAATTATAAATGAATCATATTCATTAATATGATATCATATATGAACTTTTAACATTACATTGTTAATAATATCTTAGTATTATCGTTGTTTCAGGTGTTAATAGATTCATATTCCATTATATTATTTGTTATGTGAGTCATATTTGTTATGGATGGGATGTATCTTATTCATATACAAAATTACATCATGTCTTTAAACATTAATTTTAATCATCAAATAAAAATTAATGTTGAATGGATACGATAGGGAATGAATCACATCTCGTTCGGGGAGATGGTAATCCGTACGTACGCACAAGTGACAATATCATTCTTTTGATATTAAAATAATGTATAATTTTATGGTATATCATATATACAAAATAATCATCATTTTAAATTTATTATTTACATCAATTACACATCATTATTATTACCATCAAAATAATAATGTATTGAATAACAATTACCTCACAACGTGGAGATGGTAAGTCGTACGTATGTACGTATGGTGACATGTCACTCAAAGGATGGATAAAATAATTTATTTGGTTCTACCATATTTATAATAACATAACATTATATATAATATACTGGAGTTATTATTTTTAAATGGAAATAACAATGAAAAAGGAAGTGGAAGAAGAAAGGAACTTGAAAGAGTTGATGAAATATTTACATCTTTTCAGGTTCTTCCTTTTGATTTGATCAAAAGGGATCCTTAGGATAGTTTTTTGACTAAATGAGGGCCTCTAGGATGAAGGTAGGACAATTGAGAGGGTATTTTGATAGATATTTGCTGATACAAATGGATTAGAAGGTGTAAATTAGAGAGAGGGGGGTTCCCTTTTATAAGAGGGATGAGAGGCTCCTTAGGAAAAGCTAGAAATATTATTTTATAATGAAATCATTTTCTATTTCTAATGGCTCCAAAATGGATTATTTAAAGGATAAGGTGGGAGTGGGATGAAAACAACTCAAAAAATAGGTTTAAATTGGATTGGGTCAATATATTAACATTATATTTTAGATTTAACTATTAGTTAAATAGTTTGACATTTACCATGTCTCTTTGTATTTTAATATTATATGGTTAATAAACTTACTATATACTTCTTAGAGAACCCCAAGTGGTTCATTAATGAAATACCTATCATTATATAAGTCATTTGGTTGATCCTTATATTTTTAGGAATAGAATATCTATTAAGAATTTAATATTTGTTTTAAAAACATTATTATGTCAATTTTGACACTATTTGGTATTTTGTTTTTTCTAAATTCATAAAAACTGTTTTATTTAGAAAAAAATTCATATAACCAACCATAATATTTCATATTAACTTATAAAATTAGTGGAATTTATCAAAAGTCTCAAATTACATTTATTTTCATATTTATAATATTAATTAGTTTAATATTTCATTAATTAGGTAATTACTGTATCATCATTTTTTCATAACTAAATTAAATTATTTAATGTCTAAAAAATATAAATAAAATTCCAATTTGTAAGAAATATTTTTAATTTTTAATTATTTTTTATAGTTTAATTTATCTTATTTTTAGCTCTATATTAAAAATAAATATGTTATTAAACATTTATTTTAACTCTATTATCCTAATCTAATCCATGTGGATCAAAGAGGTTCTTATTTTATTCCAAAGGTTGTTTTTGGTTGAAACATACTTATCCAATATAATTAAGACATGTGTTAGGGTAATAATAATATCATTTTTACCCTTAATTACCCTATTTACTTTTAACCGTGGTAAATAAAAGAAAAGGTTACTATTCATCAAAAATTATTTATATCTTATTGAACCACATTTTACTCCTTGTTATAAACCATTTCTTTTGGATTTTTGAAATTCCAGTCATAGAAGCAGTAAAATTAAGTTTTATGTGAATTTGCAAATTCTCTTAAGAGGTGGGTAAAAGACGGTGAAAAGATCAATATCATTTTCATATATCTAAAATTATTATAAATTGACTCCAATGAATTACATTGAACTTATATAGGTATTATGTATCTATTTTGACCTAAAATAAATTTTAAAAAAAAATTATTAAAAAAAAAATTCGGGTTTAAACTATAACTCTGTGTTTTTATCACTATTCTTCAAAAATTGAATGTTTTCAGAAAAATAAAAAAATTTCCCCCTAAGCTAAGTACGAAATTTCATATTAATAAATTATGTCTATTTTGATAGATAAAATTTATAAAATTTCAAAAACTGGGTATTGCTATTCATAACGACTTCTTTGTGTGGTCGCAGTGTTTTAGAATCCGGAAATTGCGTACAATACAAGCTATTGCATTATTCAAAGGGAATCATACAATAGAATCTTGTGGTGTTACATTATCCCCTACTTCAAATAATTTCATCCTTGAAATTTCTTGAATACTATAGCATGAAAATACTCAGGTGGTTCTTCATCCTAAGTTCCATAAGTTCGCACATTTCCTCTTCCATCTAATGGTGTTTCCATATAAATATTACTAGATGAGTCATCCAGTTTCTCAGCACTTGTTATCTTGTATCAAGAATCTTGAAAGTCTCTTCACAATAAGACAGATCAAATTCTAGTTCCAATTCTTCATAGGCGAGTACATGCGTTTGGTCAGACATGCATTTTCTCAATAGTGATACGTGGAACGCATAGTGAACATTGGAGGTACTTGGGGGAATTACCAAAGTGTAAGATAAAAACACAATTTGTTCTAGAATTTTGAAAGGTTTGATATACCTGGGACTCAATTTTCCCTTCTTACTGAAATGTATAACACCATTCCATGGAGATACCTTCAAAAAAATGATCTCCTACCTAAAATTCCAAGTCATTCCTTCAGTTATCGGCATAACTCTTTTGTGTACATTGAGCTTCTTTGATTTGGTTTTGGATTAAATTCACCTTTTCCAACATTTCCTCCACAAATTTTGGGCCTACGAGTTTTCATTCTCCAAAATTATCACAATAGGTTGTTGTGCGACATCTCTATCAATATAATGCTTCATATGGTGCCATATGAATACTTGAATTGAAGCCATTGTTAAAGGAGAATTATACCAGAGGTAAATAATGATCCCACGTACCATGAGTGTCATTTGAGCATGATCTCAACATGTCTTCCAAGGTTTTAATAGTCCGTTTTTATTTTCCATCAGTTTAGGGGTGGTAAGCAGTGCTCAAACGAAGCTCAATATCCAGGGAATTCTGAAGACTTTTTCAGAATCTTGATGTAAAATGTGGATCACGATTAGAATCATTAGATAGGGGTACTCCATAAAGTTTCACAACATAATTAATATATAGTCTTTCAAGAGGTTCAAGTGGTAAATCATACATTATAACAGGAAAATGAGCTGACACGATTAGACAATCAACAATGACCCATATTGCATCGTTCCATCTAGGAGTCATTGGTAGTCCCATGACAAAGTCCATTTTAATATTTTCCAATTTCCACTCTGGTATAAGACGAGGTTACATGAATTGTCCTAGATATTGCCTTCCATCTTTCACTTCTTGTCAAACCATATATCATGACACAAAATCAGATATCTCCCACTTCAGGTTGTCCCAGCAGAATTTTTCCTACAAATATCCATACATTTTGGTGCTCCTAGGGTTTACAGAGAAATTGGAACTATGGGCATCATCCAACAATTATCTTTTTTAGATCTTGAATATTGGGAATAAAAAGTCTCTTCCCCAATTTCAAAATTTCATCTTCATTCAAAAATTCAGTCAATCTCCCATCATTCAATGATTTAATCTACTTTTTAAACTCTTCATCATCAGTCTGGGAACCCTTTATCCTTTATAGTAAAGATGGTTGGGCATCCATTTGATAAAGTATTGATTTTCCCCTTCAATAGATATTCCTATATCCATATTTACTAGATCTATGTATATAGAATCTTTTTCAACTCTCACTTTGTTCAAAACTCCATGATTCTTTATACTCAAAGCATCTGTCACCTTATTTTCCTTCCTCAGGTGTTATTGTATCATGCAATCATAATCCTTGAGTAGTTCAAGACATCTCATTTGCCTCATGTTGAGTTATTTCTATGAGAAAATATACTATAAAATCTTGTGATATGTATAAATCTCTCAATTTTTATCATAGAAATAGTGTATCCAAATAATTAAACAATAGATTATAGCTTTTGACTTAAGATCATTAGTAGGATATTTTCTCATGAATTTTTAGCTTTCGTGATGTATAGGCAGTAACCCTATCATTCTGTATAAGGACACAACCATGTCCTTTCATTGAAGCATCACTATAAATAACAAAACCATCATTCCCTGATGGAAGAGTCAAGATAGTATCATTGACTAATCATCTAATCAGTTATTCAAAACATTCTTCACACTTTTATATCCAAAAAAATTAACCCCTTTTCATGTGATATTTTTTAATGCGTTATCCAACCCGGAAAAATTATGAACGAAACATCGATAATAACATTCTAAACCAATAAAAATGTGTACTTAATTTATACTTTTCAGTGCTGGACATTTTTTGATTGCCTTGGTCTTTGAAGGATCAACAGAAATTCCATCCTTAGAGACAATGTGGCCACGAAAAGAAACATACTAATGCTAGAATTCACACTTGCTAAACTTCCCATATAATTAATGGCGTCTAAGAGTCTTTAGGATAATTCGCATTTGATTTTCATGATCATCTTCGCTTTTGGAGTATAAAAACATTCCATCAATAAATACCACTAAAAAAACCATCGAGATATTCCTTGAAAACTATGTTAATTAGATCCCTAAAGAAAGTGTGGATTATTCAATCCAAAAGGCATTACTATAAACTCGTAATGCTCATACTTTGTTCTTAATGCAATCTTCAGAATGTCCTCCTTCTTCAAACTCAACTGATGGTATCCATATCGAATTTCAATATTTGAAAAGTATTGAGCTCAATGAACTTTGTCAAATAAATCATCAATGTGTGGTATGGGATATATGTTTTTCATTTTTATAGCATTGTTCTCCTTGTAGTCAATGCACTACCTCATAGATCCATCTTTATTCTTAACAAAAAGGACATGGTCTCCCCATTGAGAAACATTTTGGAGAATAATTGACTTATTAATAAATTCCTCTATCTGATTCTTTTGTTCCACTAATTCCATAGTTTCCATTTTATAAGGGGTCATCGATATGGGCCTAGAAACAGGAATTATTTCAATGGAAAACTCAATTTCTTGTTCTATAGGATGTCCAGGTAAATCATCTGGAAACACACCAACATATTCTATCACAATAGGCACATTCTATATTTGAAAATTCCTTTCCTCACCCATAGTTATTTCATTCTCTTCCTCCATAATAAATGAATTTAGTTGAGCTAATGGCGGTGTATCTAGATGAGAATCAGGTGGTGATGATTCTTCTATAAATATAGTGTGTTCATTATCATCATCATCAAAAAATTTAACCTCTTTCTTCTTATAATAAATGTTCACATCATGCTCCAAAAGCCAATTCATACCGAGGATTACATCAAATTAAATCATGGGTATGACGATGAGATTAGGAGATAAAGAAAATTTATATGCTCCAATGGGAACCGGTTCAAAAAACTTTGTTGTGATAATACTTACCATATTAATATTGACTGACAAATCCCTTGCTAAATCAAATTGGAAATATCTAATTTTCTTAGAAAACATTGAAGATATGAAACAATTCAATGATCCATAATCAAATAAAGAATTTGTTAAACATGAGGAAATCATTAAATTACCTTCCACCACATCTTTCGGATCTTCAACCTTAACATTAGTGATAGCATAAGCTTGGCCTTGATCCCTTTTCCTTTTTTAAGTTAAATTACAATTATTCTTAGGACATTCATTTGTATAATGTCCCATATCACTGAAATAGTAGCATTAAACATCGGTATATTCCTTTTACCCTTGCAATCACGAGCTTAATGGCCTTTTTCACCACACTTTTAACAGACTCATATTCTCATCAAGAATGTACCAGGTTGTTACATCCCACATTTACTATAGGATTGATTTTCATCTTTTCCCTTCTACCCCTTATTTCAATTTCTAGTGTGATTAGATGATATCTTATTCTCTTGCTTTGCTTTAAAGTCGTTAGACAAAGAGAATTCTTTTTCCGTCTTGATAGCACATGAGAAAATATCTTCGTACGATGAGATTTATTTTTGGACTAATGATCTAAGTAGAAATGGTTTTAACCCATAAAAGAAATGATCAATCTCACTTATTGGGGTATGTATATAATTTGCAGAATGTCTCTCTAACCATGTAAAGTTAGTCTCACACTTTGAAACATTCTCATCCTCCTTTTTCCTCAGACTCCGAAATTTCCATTCTATATATACTTAATGGTCATGAGGAAAGTGTTTTTCAAGTAAAATATCTTCAAACTCACTCCATTACATATTTCATACTTCATCATCTTCCTTTGTGTTTTGAATCTATGACCACCTTTGTTCAGCATCTACAGTGAGGAAGTAAACTGCCATGATTACATTTTCCCTTTCACTACTCCCCAAGGCATGGAATATTTTTTGAATGGAATTTATCCATTACTCGGCTATTAATGGATTTGTACTCCCATTGAATGTTGGTGGTTGTTTTCTAATGAAGCGATATAACATTTATCCTCCACGCTCTGGATCATGGTGCTCCATACGGGTAAGGTTATTATTCATAACCTGAGGGAGTTGTCCCAGTATGGTGATAAGCTGATCAACACGAGTTGTATCACCAGCTCCACTATAATTATCTTTAGAAGGAGGCTAATACCTACATGGAGTGTGTTCATTGATATTCTTTTCATTCCTCCAAATAGGAACCATTTATAAAAAATGGCATAAAGTAGAATAGTTTATGAATCGAAATAAAAAATTCCAAACATCTAAAACACTTAACATAAATTGAAGAGTTTATAGATATAATTCATCATCCTAAAAAATGTTTTCTTTGAGGAATAATATACTAATAAACCCATCATAATGGTTGGTAATGAAAATGAGAATTATCATAAGCATATCCCACAGGAGTTTCATAACCATGAGTGAAGCAAGGCCTCTTGTCGTGCAACAGTTCTTGTTCGAGTCTAGCTCAAAGAGGTGTTTTCTAGTTTTACCCCTAGGTACATCTGCGCCAGAGCCACCTCTACCTTCTTGTATCTAAACAGGGATGTATTTCTTGGAAAACTCCAAAAATATATATAATAAAAAATTCTAGGAAGTTTTTCTATACTAATCCTCAACGCCTATATTAGGGTAATGTACTCTAATCAGAGTTTATGTAAATCTAGATTTCAAGGTTTTTACTAAACATTCTCTGAAACCAACTATAATTCCCCCACCCCAGTTACCCATAGTCGGTGCATTATTACATTACATTGGAATGATCACAAAATATCAAGTCTTAAATTAATGATTAGTTTAGTAGCCTTGGAAACACTAGATACATTAATAAGTCTTACATTACATCCTAAAATGGAAAACTAAAACAAAATTTTTGTTTCCATAGAAAACACTAAGATACGAGAGATTATCCATGCAAGCCTATCATAATATAAATATTCACATCCTGGAAAAAATACAACCTAGAAAGGGGTGAGCTCAGATGATCAGAAAGGATAACAATATAGGAAAAGCTTTCATAAATATGTATAAACATTTAAGGTGACATATAAAACTAAAAAAAAGCTGTTTCAACATAAAATTCATCATAATATGGAAAATATAAATCGAAATAATGTCATTTATGTTCTCACATAGATATTTTACTAGCATAATAATCACATGCAATATCAATAGCAACATTCATAATGATGGAATGCATAATGCCAGACTATCACAACCACATAGTCAAGGCCTTATGCCAAGACCTACCAATCCATCGAGAAGATATTGCGGGCTCCTCCCGTCACTTACTAATTCCAATGCATTCCTCATATGAACATGTTTAAACATAACACAAACATTCGTATTAAAACTAGCCAATGAAATGTCAATACTTTATCCTTAAACATTTAATTATATAAAAATAACATATCCAGAATCAAAAATATCAAAAAATATTCAATACAATATGGATATTTTTTATCATAATAAATCAACTTCAAAGAAAGTAAATATCCATCAATGGATGTTGACATAGATGAAATAAAATCCTTTTTTTAGAAACATATCCCACTCTATTTTAAAATATTTTAAGAGTCACGTACTTATAATGAAAAAATTTATTTTGAAAATATTATTATAAGCTTTTAAGGGAAGTTTCGATGATTCTATAATGGTAGAAAATAGTCGCTCCTGTCGTATAAGTTAAAAAAATTCATTCTTACAATAATTTTTCCAAAAAAGTTATAAAGGAACATGTTTTGAAAACGACAGAAAGATATTATTATAAATATCTTATAAAAATTCAAAAAAAAAATTATAAAAGACATTAAACCATAATCTATAAAATATAAAGAATTTTTTGAAAGACATTTTTACGAAACATGGATGTGGATGATAAATAGGTCCCAATAGATACTTATGTAAAAATAACCATGGATAATAAAGAGATTTTGAAAATATCCCTTACCTTGTACTTTTAATTGGTCGAGGGTAGGTTAAACACCTGTATAATGGTGAAATAATTGTTATTAAATTATATAAGAATAATATACATTAATATGATTTTATATATGATCTTTAAATATTGCTTTGATAATAATATCTTAGTATTATTGTTGTTTCGGGTGTTAACAAATTTGTTTTCCTTTATATTATTTATTATATGAGTCATATTTGTTATGGATAGGATGTATATTATTAATATCCAGAATGATATCTAGTCTTTAAACATTATTTTTAAGCATCAAATGAATATTATTTTTGAATGGATTTGATGGGGAATGAATCTCATCATGTGTGTAGAGACGGTAATCCGTACGTACACACGAGCGAAAATATCATTCTTTTGACATTAAAATAATATATAATTAGATACTATATCATATATAAAAAATAATTATCATGTTATATTTATTATTTACATATATTACAAAACATTATTCTACCTATCCAAATTATAATGTATTGAATAACAATTACACAACGACGTGGAGACGGTATGGTGTACGTACACATGCATTGTGACATGTCATTCAAAGTATGAATAGAATAATGAATTTGGTTGTACAATAAATATAATAACATCATATTTTATATAATATACTTGATTTATTATTTTATATTGAAAATAATGAAGAAAAAGGAAGTGGAAGAGAAAGGAACTTGAAAGAGGTGATGAAATATTTACCTCTTCTTCAGCTTCTTCGTTTTGATTTGATCAAAAGGACTTCTTAGGATGGATTTCTGATGAAAGTAAGGCATAAAGGATGAAGGGAGGATAGTTTATAGGGTATTTGGGTAGATTTTGGTAGAAACAAATGGCTTTGATGGTGTGAATTAGATAAAAGGGGATGTACCCTTTTATAAGAGCGGTGAGGGTCACCTTAAGAAAGTCTAGAAATATTATTTTATAATATAACACATTTCTATTTATAAGGGATCCGAAATGGATAATTTAAAGGCTAAGGTGTGGATGGGTCGAAAATCACTCTAGAAATAGGTTTTAGACTTGTTTGGGTCACTATATTGATTGTATCTTTTAGATGTAACTCTTAGTTAAATAGTTTGACATTTACCATGTCTTTTTGTATTTTTACATTATATGGCTAATAAAGATACTATATAATTCCGCGCGAACCCAAAGTGATTCATTAATGATAAAACTATCATTATATAAGTTCTTTGTACAAAACATATATTTGCTTAAATAGAATATCAATTAATCATATAATATTTGTTTTAAAACACTTTTATGCTTGTTTTGACATTATTTGTTATTTTGTTTCTAAATTCATAAAAGCATTATTACATCGAAAAAATAGATTTAACCAACCCTAATTTTTCAAATTAACCTAGAACATTAGTTTAATTCATAAAAAGTATAAAAGTACATCTAATTTTAAATTTATAATATCAATTATTTTAATATTTCATTAATTAGGTAATTATTGCATCATTATTGTGTAATTAATAAATTAGAATATCTAATTTCTAAAAAATATAAATAAAAATCCATTATGTAAGAAATATTTTTATCATTTTACTAAATATTTATAGTTGAATTTATCTTATGTTTATCTCTGTATTTAAAATGCTTTAGTTATTAAACATTGATTTTAACTCTTTTAACTCTTCTTTAAATAAAATAATAATAAATGTCCTAATCTAATACATGTAGACCAAAGAGGTTCATATTTTATTTATAAGGTTTTTTTTCGTCAAATTATACTTACCCAATACATATAAGACATGTGTTAGGGTAAAAATTAATTTCATTTTTACCCTTAATTACCATATATACTTTTAACCGTCGTAAATATAAGAAAAAGATACTATTCACCAAAAATTATTTTTATCTTATTGAACAACATTTTACTCCTTAATATTAACTATGTCTATTAGATTTTTTTAAATTACACTCACATATGTGGTAAAATTATGTTTTATGTGAATTTTTAAATTCTTCTAGGAGGTGGCTAAAAGACGTTGAAAACTCCGATAAATTTTTTATATATCTAAAATTATTATAAATTGACTCCAATGAATTAAATTGAACTTATATAGGTATTATGTATCTATTTTGACCTAAAATAAATTTAAATAATAAAAATATTTATTTACATAAAAATTTTGTTTTAAACTATAACTTTGTGTTTTTTTGACTATTAATCAAAAATTGAATGTTTTTAGAAAATCACCAAAAATTCACCCTAAGCTAATTTCAATATTTCGAATTCAAAAATGAATCTATTTTGAATGATAAAATTTATAAAATTTCAAAAAAGTGTGTATTACTATTCATAACGACTACTTTGATTGGCATAAGTGTGTTAGAATCTCGAAGATGCGAACAATGCAAGTTATTGCACTATTTAATGGAAAATGTACTATAGAAGCTTGAGGTGTTACATTTTCACTCTCACATGTGGTGCCAACAAAGAGGATATGGGTTACTATTTTCCCCCTTATAGACAATATTGTCTTATTAAGGGAATTTTTAGTGTAATAAGGATTCCCAAACAAACTGTGATATTCTATATAGGATGTGGATTTCATAAGATATATTCAATATAACCACAATAGTTAATCTTCACCTAGTTATCACATCACCCCATTAGACATAGTTTATAACCACCAACAACTTTTTTTGCTCCCATACCTGCCATACATAAAATTGGAGAACCGTCATTTACACTAATTTTAATCTGTTGATTAAATTTTTTAGTCACACTAGCGGTTATCATACATCATCTTCACCTCCATGTATCTTAGGAGATCAACAATGAATCATTAGTGGGATTAAATAAATTTATAATGATGAAATATATTTCTTAGTGTTGCTCAAGATGGTATATTGTGAGAATAGTTAGATGCCTTAAATAAAAGAGGAGAATTTTTTTTCAGGACCAATATAATGACTAGTACATTTTGTTTTTTAGGGTATTGAAACCAATTACAGAAGTCATTTCTATCATGTGGATAACATTCATTCATTTATTTAATGTCAAGTCATTAAGGAAATTTTTTTTATTCTATAGTGATTATGAGTGGTTAATAAGAATGTATAAGCAAGACTATTCAGAAAAATATGAAATAAAAAAAATTATATAATTTAAAAAAAAATATATAGAATTTATGGATCTGTATGAATTTATATACGGGGAGCAAGGATTTGATGGGAGGACAAGAAAACCAGCACACTCAGTGGTGAATTTGAGGTTGGTAGTAGAATTTTTTAATCATAGAGGCACTATTCATGGATTTATTCTGTTTCATCCATTTATGTTCTATAATATTGTATATTACCTAAAAAATATAACCAATGGATAATTTAATCTTGTGTTATAAAATATAATGATTGAAATTTATATTATTTAAATTTATATTAATTATTATAGAACATTTTTTCTTACGTAATCATAAGTACATTTCAATAAATTAAATGTTTTTATAAAATAATCATTGATAAAAAATTGAAAATTTTAATTCAATTTTACTTGCAAAGAACCGTGAATTATGAATTACCATTTAATTTATTGGTATGATTATATTTATCCATGTTATTAAGATACCTAACCCATTTGTCCACCCACGTAAGTGACCCTTTTAAATGGGTAATATTTGACATAGTGGGAATTTAAAAAGGCAAAAGAATTAACTAATCCAAACATAGACAATAATAAAGATGAAAAAACCATCACTATCTCAAAAATTAAACATATAGTTGAAATGGTTTTAAAATTATCTCAAATTATGTATAACATCATCTTTACACATCAATTCACATTCCATCCCACATACATTTCCTAACAATTTCTAAAACTCTCTCATTGGTTGACAATGAATATTCCTTATACTATATCAATTTTGACATTAGTTATTAATTATATACTCATTCATTTTTAAATTTATTTATACCTATATAATTTGATGAAACCCGTTAGGCCTGTAAAATATAAAATGAGGGAGAGTCATAAAGATTATAATATTCTAAGGGATAATATTTTGGTTCATGATTCACTGCAAACTACAGTAATTCTGTTTAATGAGGATTATAGCAAAAACATGAAATCAATGGTTCTATGGATTTTTTTTTGTAAAAAACAAATGGACTGATTATATTTATTCAAAAACTATATCCAGTCAATTCAAAAATGAGTTCATCAAGGGTTATTATGATCAATGAGAATAAAATTTGTCAATATGTGTTAATATAACTAATGGTCTAAAATAAAGAGAATATAATTTGATATTATTGAGCGTCTGATTTTATAATTCAATGATATTGTTTCACAAATTTTGTTATATAAAAGGGACTTTGAATTATTAATTATGAGTCGTTTTTATGTGTGATGAGTTTGAAAGTATTTATGTACCATATTTTCTAAATATTTCAAATGGAGATATTTTCTTCCAAGATTTGTATTACATGGTTATAATCCCATGGCTGGAGAATAGATTTAGAGAAGATTAATTGGATGTGTTTTTTTCATTTTTTATTTTCAATATATAAATCATTTATAAAATATTGTGTTCATATATTATTCATTGGAGGTGATTTTCATTCATTTCATTAGTAATTATATAATGACAATAACATATGTTTTCTAAAAGACAAGTTGTGTTGGAATGTGTGTGATGTATAGGTGACATCATTGTGCTATGATAGTAAATCAAATTAGTTTGGTAGAATATATAGGAATATAAAATAGACAATCTTTATAATACACAATGTTTATTTGTTCACAGAAAAATGAATATATTTGGAGTATTTCATGGTGAAGTGAATATATTTTATGGGTAATCTAATCAACATGAAAATCATAGAAATATGTTGACAACCATAAAAAAGTATATTTTATAGGAAATTGTGGATGAGTGTTTTACTTGTGGGGAACTGGTAAACAGATTATATCATATAAGTCCCCATATTTTTGGTAGAAGGGTTTATAAATAGGATAAATGGTTAATATCACACCATGGTTCACTTATGGTGTTTATTTTGATAATCCCTCTAAATATTCATTCATTATTCATAGGGATAAAGAAAACAATGGATATTTATATAATGTTCACAATGGTAATCTATAGGTCAATCATGTACTTGTCTAAGGGAATATCATATGTCAAAAATTGTGGGTAAAAAAAATTATTTTTTATGGGAGTTTTGATGATTAATTTTTAATATGATAATTATAGATGGACTAAATTGGGTTCCAATATTCTGTAGTGAAAAATATGATGTTGTCGTATAAAAATGAGAACCTGATTACAAATTACATGATGATGTATAACAATTAATTACTCAATACACACTCATATTTTATATTTGAAATTATTTTACCTAATAAAAGATGAATATTACATCTTAGAGTATGTAATGGATACTAAAGAGGTAATATCCATTGAATTGGTTTTAATAGAAGTTATTTGTTTAATTTTCTCAACTAAAATTGAAACCGGAACCCTTTATAAGTTTTCATTGAAAAGCAATAAAAACTATAATATTGTATTACATTTTTTAGGATCAAGAGAGTGTCCATATATGACATTAGATAAAATTGTAGGATTTAATGATTTTTTGTGTGGAATATGATAAAGATGTTTATTGAGTATTTTATAGAAAATTTATAATCATAATGAAATAATATTAACAAATAATATTAAGGAAGTGAATGTGATAGAATAATAAAATGAAATATATGTGAAAACTATTGTTTTGTTAGTTTCAATAAAATAAAACTGAAATTTTGTGTCCATGGTGGGATAAGATTAATATTCTATAACCAAAATAATTATTTTACTATGAAATAAATCATTTTCAGGAGAAAATAATATGAGTATATGTATCACCCCTACCTTAGAAATAAGAGTCAACATTGTAAATTTTTGAATGATTTCATGGATATAAAAAGTATTGATTACTCTGTTACCATTATAAATGTAAAAATTTATCATGTTATAGTTATTATTGTGATCTTTTTGATTATATAGACTATCAGAAGCTTAATTATAATATGTTGTAGCCTTATCATTTTACGAGGTGATAAAAAAACTCTTAATGTCCTAGTTTTTTGGTTCTTGTAATGTTTAGGATTTGTTCAATTATATTTCTCAATCTAAAAAGGTGATGGTGGCTTATTTTTGTTGAAATAATTAAAATTAATTTTGGATCACAATTTATTAATTCACCCCACCACCATCATAGTGAAAAAATATTATCATTAGGTTTTTCAATTGGTATTATATAATCATGGTTTCCATCAAAATAAAAAAATTTATTTTCATTGCATTGATATTTCTCAACTAATTTGTAATTTGATTTGTTCTCTCCCCTTATGAAGAGTTGAAGTATCCTAGTTTCTTTGTTGTAGTTGTTAAATAGAGTGTTTGTTTTCATATATATTATTATATATTTATAGACAGTATTAAATTCAGGATAGAAAAGTTAGTTCCCACATTTAGTGGGAAATTTATAATATTTTTATGTAAAGGATTGTATAATAATTTCATTCATCGGGTAAGGATGTTTGGACTGGTTTCACTAGTAGATTTACACCTTTTTGTCATAGAGGATATTTGAATCATGATGTTTAGAAGTTTATAATCCCATAAAATTATAAGTTATTAATAAATTAATTAATTATTTTAAAAATTAATTTTGGAATATAAATTAATTTTTTTAATTATAAATAATACTTTTATAAAGAAAATTTTGTTTTGTAATGAATTTTTTTTAATAATTTATAGATGAATTCTATTTTTTATGAAAAATAAAATTAGTCAGCATTGTATAATTATTTATGTTATATTTTATGCTTACAAATCATAAGAATAATGATTAAAATATACAATCATAACAAATTTATGAATATAATGAAATAACTTTTTACACTATGATAATAAGAATTTATCAAATAAATATACTGATATATAATTTATATAATTCCATATTTTTATATCAATTTAATTTTGAGTCCCTAGAAGTGAATGAACCAACATAATGATACTTGAACCACCCTCGCCAATGGAAAAAACATTATTCAGGACAGTTCTTGGTTGAACCCTTTAGTCGATATCTACTGTTAATCTACACTGGGATTCACCCCACAACACTCAATGAAACCTGATACTACTGATCACTTGGCTCCCTACTAAGCTTCAAAAAACTGTTGAATCCACATAATAAGAAATCTCACCTTTCGGTGTGGGTGGTTCGAGCATCGTCATGTTTTTTCATTCGCTATTAATGTTTCCAAATCAAACATCAGAATCAAGATCTAAGGGTTTACAGAGTGGTTAGTATTTACTATTATTTTTGTTGAGTCAAAAGTTCTGTTTTGAATTATATATTTTGTTTTGCAAATCACAAATGTCTTTTTAATCGTATCGTACTGACCCTGTCAATCGTATCGTACTGACTCTGTCAATCGTATCGTACTGACTCTGCCAATCGTATCATACTGACTCTGTCAATTGTAATTGTACTGACTCAGCTTATCATATCATTCATTACTTAATTATTTTGGAACTTTTCCAGAAACACATTCTTCATTATAAATTGTACTCATGATTATCATATTCATATATCTTGTTCTA
This sequence comes from Viscum album, assembly GCA_963277665.1. Lineage (NCBI taxonomy): Eukaryota > Viridiplantae > Streptophyta > Magnoliopsida > Santalales > Viscaceae > Viscum > Viscum album. Next base: position 1,957,939,295 of record OY728133.1, read on the forward strand.
ACCAATACGATGTCATTGAGTTAGTTAGAAACTAATCAAAACGATGTCTTTCTTTCTGTTTCAATATGACCGTTATGATGCCAGGTGTCTAAGTCCCTCCGAGATTTTCGGAGAAATATGACCATTGGAGGAGATGTGACCATTAGAACCCGAGGCCTATAAATAGGAGGTCATTAGAAGCTGAGAGGATGAAAACAAACAACTAAGATCAAGCGTGATACAATTGTGATACTTTGATTCAATCAAGATTCTAGAAAGAGATATTGTGACTTCTCTCATGCTATGTGTGTTTTGCGTCCGATCATCGTATCGAGGGATTTCATGTGATTTAAAGACAGAGGTTCCGATTACCTACAAAATCAAGGGATGCCAGAGATAGGCAGACAGATGTTCCGATCATCGTATCGAGGGCTGCCAGGGATAGGCAGACGGACAAACTGATCATCTTATCAGGGGCTGCTAGGGATAGGCAGGCAGACAGTCCGATCATCGTATCGAGGGCTCACCAAGGTGTTGGTGAGATTGACCTTTTATCCTAGGTGAAAGGATAACCCTTCTCATTGGGTTAAAATAATTGTAATTCTTTTACATTTCTGCTGCTAATTGTACTAGAAAAAGGAAATTGTTTTTGTTTCCTTTTCTATCTCTTATACATTTTTAATTGTTTCAATTACATCCATTTTATTACATATTGTATTGATTGATTCTATATACTTTAATGTAGAATCATTCAACTTTATATTACTCTGATTATTGTGTTCATCTTGAATACAATTATTTTACATTTCATTAGTATTACATTACATCATACCTTTTATATTCAATAAAATTGTGGGTGTTTGTATTTGTATTAGTTTAAGATCATTTAAACTAATCTCTTAAGTGATAAAAATAAAAGGTTTTTAAACCTACAATTCCCCCCCCCCCTCTTGTATTGTTCCATATAATAGACATACATATCTACATATTTGATCCAACAATTGGTATTAGAGGAGGTTTTCCTCTGATTTGTACATCTTGTTCTATTTTTATTTACTACACTAACGTGTGGAGTGGAAAAGTTTTTGTTGTATTAGATGGCAGGAATGAATATTGGGTCAATAGAAAATATGAATACTTCTAGACCACCAATATTTGATGGGAATGATTATGAGTACTAGAGAGATCATATGAAGAATTTTTTTTTCAATACTGGTGTAGACAACTTTATAATGCTTACTGGAGGTTACAAAATTCCTGAAAAAGAATTCAGTACTTTCACCAACCAAGAGAAGCAATAATTTCAACTGAATTACAAGGTACAGAATACTTTATTATGTTCTATGACCAGGAATATATACAGTCAGATATCTTCATGTGAAGCAGCCAACTGTATTTGGATGAAATTAGAAGTCACTCATTTTGGTACATCCACGGTTATAGAAACAAGAAGAGCAATGCTTCAAGCAGAGTATCATGGATTTGTTTTTCCATATGGAGAGCCAGTATGTAAAGTGCAAAAAAGGTTTTATAAGACAAAGAATGTATTGAAGGAAAATGATACATGGAGTGCAAGAGGTAGTGATTCTTTAGATGATTATTTAGAATATGAGTCCTCGGGATAAAGGAATATTGGACTTTTCTCCAGATTACCAATTTAAGATCATTGTCTCATGGCTAAGGTACATAATGCTGAATCTATTACAAATGTCTCTTCGAATGAAAATTATACTAATAATAGATATTATGAATCTTCAAATGATGAATCTTCATCATCAAAAGATGATACATTACCTTCTTTTGAATATGTATCTAGATTTTCTAAATTACTTTAAATGAATAGTCTAAACTCAAGAAGTGGCTTGAGAAAGAAAATTCTATAATTTCAATCTTGACTAAAGAAGTATCAGATCTTTCTAAAGATCTTAATTTCAAAACATCTGATTTTGAATGTTTTTTAAAAACCCTTGAGAAAGTTAAATCTGAAAAGGATAAACTTTCTAAGGATCTTAAAAATGTAATTTCAATAAAAAAAAATTTAGAGCCTAACTATAGTTCAAATTCAAATGTTTAGGAAAATAGAAATTTGGTTTTAAAACTAAAGTCAGAAATTTTTTCGTGAAAAAATATTTGACAAACTTTACTCATGGAAAGGAAAATGTCGACAAGATGTATTCTCAAATTAGACCTTTGAGAAATCGTTCTGGTCTTAGTTATACATATCCCAAACCTAATTTTATTAATAACTATTTTTTTCCACAAAAAACCACTTTTTGTACTAAGTGCCAATGTGGTGGACATTGGAGAAGAGATTTTTCTCTTAACAAAACTCAATCTTTAGGGTTTCATAAAGCTCATTTTTCAAAACAAATGTGGATTCCTAAAATTCTTTTATCTAACCTTTCATGATCCAAACAAGTTTGGATTCCGAAAATCTAATTGTTTCTTTTTCAGTAAAATGAGAAGTGTACCAATAAGAGTATTTGGAACATGGATAGTGTTTGTTCTCGACACATGACTGGAAACAATGATATCTTTGAAAATGTTATAAAAAAGGTGGAAAAGTTACCTTCGTAGATAATGCTCTAGGAAAGATTGTTGTTATATGTAATATCGTTTTTCTTGGAAAAGTTATTATGTCAAACTTTGTTTTGTTAAAGGTCTTAGGCACAATATCATCAACATAAGTCAATTATGTGATTAAGGTTACCTTGTGAATTTTAGAAATGATAAGTGTCTAGTCCACAATTCCAAGGATGAGTTCATTCTGTCTGCTCATAGGAACGAGAATGTTTACACTATTAACATAGAAGACCTTAAAAGCCAAAACTTACCCTGCTTAAGTGCAATAGAAGACCAATCGTGGCTATGTCATAGAAGACTAGGACAGTGTAATCTGAGAAACCTTAGTAAACTCTCAAAGAAAAGACTTGTGAAGGGGCTACCAAACCTTAGATATGATTCTTCAAAAGTCCATGATCCTTGCCAATTTGGAAAGTAACATAAAACTATCTTTAAATCAATTAATGAAGTATCAAATTCTAATTCATTACAGCTAGTGAAAATGGATCTTTTTGGTCCTTCAAAATCTGGAAGCATTGGAGGCAAATACTATGTATTTGTTTTAGTTGATGACTTTACTAGATTTACATGGGTTTACATTCTCACAAAGATATCTGAATCCTTTTTCTATTTCAAACCTTTTAGAGCCCAAGTTAAAAATGAGAAAAACCTACCATTGATAACTATTCATAGTGATCATGGTGGTGAATTTCAAAATTCAGATTTTGAAACTTTTTGTAGTAAGAAAGGTACTACTCACAATTTCTCATCTCCAAGAACTCCTCATCAAAATGGTGTTGTTGAAAGAAGAAATCGTATTCTTTAGGAAATGACTCGAACCATGTTGAGTGAATACCCAATTGCTAAGCACTTTTGGGCTGAAGTTGTAAGTGATGCATGTTACACTATAAATCATGTTTTAACTAGACCATTTCATAATAAAAGCCCTTATGAGTTACGGACTGGCCTAAAACCTAAAGTTTCATACATCAATGTTTTTGGATGAAAAGTATTCATTCTGTATACAAAAGATAATATACACAAATTTCCACCAAAATCTGATGAAGGAATCTTTATAGAACATTCCACAACCTCTAAGGCTTATAGAGTTTTTGATAAAAACACTTCTACTCTTGAGGAAACAGTACATGTAAATTTCGATAAAACTGATCCTTTTTTTAAAACCAGTCCAATCATACATCCTCAGATGTGTTTTCAAAAACTGATTATTGATCTTTGATAGAAGATCCTTCTGAAAAGCAAAATATTCAAGAATATACTTCTGAAACATTTACCACGGATGATTTTCTAACATATGTTGATGAACAAGCTTTACAAAACCCAAATCAATTGTTTCTTAGGAATCAACCCAGTGATAACATCATTAGTGATGTAAATCAACCTGTAAGGACCAGAAATTCCTTAAGAAATGAAATATAACATCTTGATTTTCTTTCCCAATTTGAACCTAAAAGCCCATGTAAGGCCTTAGGTGATGATGATTGGATCAAAGCAATGCAAGATGAACCAAATGAATTTGAGAGGAATCAAGTCTGGACTTTATTTGATAGACCTAAAGAAACAACTGTGATTGGTGTAAAATGGGTTTTCAGAAACAAGTGTGATGAAAATGGAATCATTGTATGAAATAAAGCAAGACTTGTTTCTAAAGGCTATAATCAACAAGAGGGGATAGACTATGAAGAAACATATGCTCCTATAGCTAGGCTTGAATCAATTCGTATTCTATTATCCTTTGCAGCATTCTTTAATTTCAAACTATTTCAAATGGATGTAAAATGTGCTTTTCTAAATGGTTTTGATCAAGAAGAAGTTTTTGTTTAACAACCTCCTGGTTTTCAAGACCTAAAACATCCTGATCATGTTTTCAAACATACCAGGGCTCTATATGGTATTAAACAAGCCCCTAGAGCATGGTATGATAGACTTACAGGATTTCTTCTATAAAAAAATTATACAAAAGGTACAACAGATCCAACCATTTTTATAAAAATGGAAAAAAAATGTTTTGATTTCTCAAATCTATGTTGATGACATCATATTTGGATCAACTCAGAAATATTTAACTGATTCATTTGAAAATTTAATGAAATATGAGTCTGAAATGAGTATGATGGGTGAGTTAACATTCTTTTTAGGTTTTCAAATTTCTCAAAAACCAGAAGGAACATATATATCTCAACATAATTATATAAAAGATTTACTCAAAAAGTGTGGATATGACAAAACTAAACAGATTAGCACTCCAATTGGTACCTCAAATACACTTGATCTTGATGAAACTGGGAAACCAGTAGATCAAACAATCTTTATAGGTATGATAGGAAGTTTGATATACTTGACAGCTACTCGACCCGAATTAATGTTTCCTGTAGGCTTATGTGCAAGATACCAATATAATCCAAAAGAGTCTCATTTAAAAGCCGTAAAGAGAATCTTTTGGTATTTAAAATGCACTATAGATTTAGGTCTTTTTTACTCATCTTGGAATTATTTTATTTTAAAAAGTTTTTCAGATGCAAACATTGGTGGTTGTAGAATGGATAGAAAAAGTACATCTCGAACATGTCATTTCTTAGGAGATTCTCTGGTCTCTTGGTCCTATAAGAAACAACACTCAGTAGCACTATCCACTACTGAAGCTGAATATGTAGCAGTTGGAAGTTGTTGTGCTCAAGTATTGTGGATGCAACACACACTCACTGACAATGGATTGAGTTTCTCCAAAACTCAAATTCATTGTGATAATACTAGTGCCATAGCTCTTAGTAAGAACCTAGAACACCACTCTCATGAAAAACACATAGATTTTAGGAATCAATTTTTTAGAGATCACATACAAAAAGGAGATATTATTCAACAATTTATTGGAACACAATAACAACTTGCTGACATTTTTACAAAGCCATTACCATCCGATAGATTTGAGTTTATAAAATAGAATCTAGAAATGATTACATTAAAATAATCATTCATATCTACTTCATGTTTTACAATTCTCCTGACATTAAATAACTCCCTTTGAAAGGGGGAGGACATTTTTTTACTATGTTTCTTTTTATCTTATGATCTTTAATTGTTTACTCTCCTGGTATGTGTTTTTACCTTTCTGTTTATCGTATTGACAGTTTTATCGTATCATTTACTTTTCTGTTTATCGTATTGACAATTTTATCGTATCATTTACCTTTCTGTTTATCGTATTAACAGTCCTATTGTTTTATTTACTTCATTATATCGACTGATGAAGTTAATGAATTTCTTTTCCATCGTACTGTCTGATGATGGTAATGATTTTCTTTTCCGTCGTACTATCTGATGATGGTAATGAATTTCTTTTCCATTGTACTGTCCGATTATGGCAATGTTTTTCTTTTCCATCGTACTAACCGATGATGGTAACAAGATTGTTTTCCATCGTATTGTCAGTCCATGGTAACCAGAATGTTTTCCATCATATTGTCAGTTCATGGTAACGAGATTGTTTTCCATCGACTTGTTAGTTCATGGTAACGAAATTGTTTCTCATCTTATTGTCAGTTCATGGTAACGAGATTTCTTTCCATCGGCTTGTCCGTTAATGGAAACGACTTTTTTTCCATCGGTATAATGATTGATAGTATTATTTTACTTCGTACGTTTGTGTTTTCTTTTGAATTATACCAAAACCAACAATTACCTTACGATCTCCGGTAGGTACTTTTCATTTTTTTTTATTTTTTTATTTCATTTTAATCCTAACCATTGAACTATTTTCCTCTAATATTGACCGTAGAAGATCAACGGTCACCCATGTATTGCGTATAAATAGCCCCCCTTCCCAAACCCACATCGTTTTTTTTCTGGATCTACGTCGATGTTTTGCCTCATTTTTTTAAGTCATCGTACGATCTTTCATCGGTAACATCCATATGTCACAGTCTTCTGCCAAAACTCATACCGATATGTCTTCAAAGGATTTCTCGGAAAAATACATTTTAAGGGAAAGGATAGTCTCCCACAACTTCTATGATTCATATGATTCTACTATCAAGAGGATTATCTTGTTTCAAGAATGGGAGCATTTGTGTGTTGAAAAGCTTGTTTCTCAAGATCCGGTTCTCTTTGATGAAGTCTCTCAGTTCTATAAAACCATATCTTTCGACAAAAACATGACTACTAATTATTCTATGTATGATAGAAAGTTATCTATGTCTGTGAAACAAGCGGCTCTTTTTCTTAATGTCCCAACAGAACGAGATTCATTCTGTCTATCTCATAATCTTCTAGAGGATGTAGGAACGTTTAATAGAGAAAGTGCCGATAAGTCTCTATTTGTTGTGAATGAAGAGAAAAGGAAAGTGGCTCATCTTTCACCGGACAATAGGTTTGTGGCTTTATGGATGCAAGGTTTTGTTATCCCAAGGAAAGGGGATAGGGAAACTGTGAATGTTTCTAATATCTTCATGTTGTACTATCTAGTAAATATGAGAAAAGTAAATCTCATGGGATATGTTTTCCAAACAATAAATAATGTGAAGTCAGGGGCAATCAAATATCATTTTATTATGTATCCGGCCATTCTTACAAAGTTTATTCTCGAGAGTATATAATTTTTCAACTTTTATTTGAAAGGGAAGTTGATATATTTGAAGCCACCCTGGATTAGCAAAAGTAATATGAAGAAGTTGAATGTTTGTTTTGATCAGAATTCAAAAATTTTGTTATGGATGTCGAAGCTGAATCGGCTCAGAATCAATCAGCACCTATTCCAGCCGAAGACATTCAATCTACTGGTATTACTCAAAAGTCAGATCCTCAAACCAGCTAAAAGCCAAAGAAGAAGACTAAGTACAGTAAGAAAGTTGTAGCCAAGTGGAGAAAGGATAAGGAACAAATAAAGTAAGGTGATCCAATGTTTGGACTGGATCCAGCCGAAGCCTTTGCAGAATTATTAAGGGTTGAGGATACCCTTCAGGCTGAAAAGAAGAAGAAGCTTCTTTTGAAAAGAAAAGCACAGGAATTTGATGTTTCTATAGTCTTGAAAATGGTTGAGTATGCTAGTGCTCAACTAACCGAAGAAGTGCATCAAGAACCCATCGTACATAGCCTTCCTGTTAAACAAAAAGGAAAACAAATGATGGAAGAGAAAGAAGAAGTGGAAGAGGAATGAGATTTTCTTTTAGAATTCCTTCAGTGTTCAAAGAAGAGTAAGGAGGAATCAGTTCAAAAGCTGAGTGAAGGTGTTCAAAAAATCCCTCATGTCGATCAAGCACCTTTTGAAACTTCTGAAACTCCGGATACAATTTCATCTCAAGTAAAGAAAGGTTCTCAATACTATCACACTGATAAAGTTGTTGTCATTAGTGATAAATTGGAAGAATAATGAAAGTAGAAACAAAAAGAAAAAGGTAAACAACAAGTTTTAGATTCAAGCTAATCAAATGAACTGGTTTCGTACGATGAAGATACGGATTCGGAACATACAATCTATCTCATGAAGAGTGATTACATTGTCCATGTTTTGAGAAGGGTTGAGAAGACCATTCCATATTTCCCTAGGCTATAAGGGAAGATTGATTTCAATACTGACAATCAAAAGAATAAGTTTGGTTCTGTAAATTAATTAAGAATAAATGTTTTGTCAGTTGAAGCCTATTTGAATGTTCTTGCAGAATGTTCGGTTGCCCATAAGAATGCATGCAACATGATGAACAAGTGTTTGTACAAAACAGAGAGCTCAATAAATGATCATGAGATAGAAATTGAAGATATAAAAGGTTGTCAAATGATCTTGCAATTGCTTTCAATAAGCTGGACAGAGAAACAGTTGAAATGTTGAATCTTTAGTCTTCCCAACGAGCCGATATTCCTTCAGTGAAAGAATTTCAAAACAGAATGAATGCTTTTCAATCTGAATTCTCGAAGGTTTCATCTTTCAAGGATGAAATGGTTTTATTGATGAAAGAAAATTTTGTGTTATCCATAGATAACAAGAATTTTCAAGATATAATTGATTACCTTGATGAAGTATTCAGAGTCTAGGAGGAGACTATCAAGAATCAAGATCAGATTTTTGCGGACCAACAAGAGCTTCTCAGAACTCAGGGTGAATCAATTTCTAAAGACAAGAAAGAAATAAAAAAGATGAAAGCTATTATTTATGAGCTCATAAAGAAGTAGAAGGAAGAGAAAACAAATGACTGTTGTATTTGTTTTCCTTTGGAACCAGCCTTTGTTTTGTAATAACTTTTATGGTTCTTTTCTTTTGTCCTGCAATTCTTCTCTCTAACCCTTTCAGTAAACCCAAAGTAACCCCATTATTTTTGTAAACCACAAAGGGGGAGAATTTTTTATAAAGGGGGAGAATGTTTTACAGAGGGGATTGGTTTAATAAAATATTTCAAAACCAAGGAAAATATATGAATACAATCCTTAGGAAAGTGTACTCCTAAGGGGGAGTTAGTTGTATTCAAATTCCTATTCAGAAGAGTTTCCAATAACTCAGGGGGAGATACGTATTTCTTGTTATATTTACTTTGTGTGTTGAGCTTTCCAAAAAGGGGGAGATTGTTGAGTCAAATGTTCTCTTTTGACTTATATATTTTGTTTTGTAAATCACAATTGTCTTTTTAATCGTAATGTATTGACCCTGTCAATCGTATTGTACTGACTCTCTCAATCGTATCATACTGACTCTATCAATCGTATCGTACCGACTCTGTCAATCGTATCGTACCGACTCTGTCAATTGTAATTGTACCGACTATGCTTCTCATATCTTTCATTACTTACTTGTTTTGGTACTTTTCCAAAAACACATGCTTCATTATAAATCATACTCATGATTATCTTATTCATATATCTTGTTCTAACCAATACGATGTCGTTGAGTTAGCTAAAAACTAATCAAAACAATGTCTTGCTTTCTGTTTCAATATGACCGTTATGATGCCAGGTGTCTATGTACCTCCGAGTTTTTTGGAGAAATATGACCGTTGGAGGAGATGTGACCGTTGGATCCCGAGGCCTATAAATAGGAGGTCATTTGAAGCTGAGAGGATAAGAACTAACAACTGAGAACAAGCGTGATACAACTGTGAAAATTTTCTTCAATAAATATTCTAGAAAGAGATGTTGTGACTTATCTCATGCTATATGCCTTGTACATCCGATCATCGTATCGAGGGCTGTGAGGGATAGGCAGACGGATAGACCGATCATCGTATCGAGGGCTGCCAGGGATAGGCAGACAGACAGTCCGATCATCGTATCGAGGGCTCACCAAGGTGTTGGTGAGACAGACCTTTTATCCTAGGCGAAAGGATAACCATTATCTTTGGGTTAAAATAATTGTAATTCTTTTACATTTCCGCTGCAAATTGTATTAGAAAGGAAATTGTTTTTGTTTCCTTTTCAATCTCTTATACATTTGTAATTGTTTCAATTACATCCATTCTATTACATATTTTATTGATTGATTCTATACGCTTTAAGGTAGAATCATTCATCTTTATATTACTCTGATTATTGTGTTCATCTTGAATACAATTGTTTTACATTTCATTAGTATTACTTTACATCATAAATTTTATATTCAATAAAATTGTGGGTGTTTGAATTTGTATTAGTTTAATATCATTTAAACTAATCTCTTACGTGATAAAACTAAAAGGTTTTTAGACCTACAATTCCACCCCCCTCTTGTATTGTTCCATCTAATAGACATACATATCTAAATATTTGATCCAGCACTTTTATCCTCATGAGATAAGGTTTTTTTCCTTCCTTTGTGTCAAATATCTATTGAAAGAATTATGAGGATCACATCGGTAATGTTCAGTGACATGTGTCTCCTTTTCTTCTTTAATCATAATCAATTATTCCTTATTAATAGTTTTTATCATTATTCATCTATTCAATTATTCTACCAGATTTCATAATGGGTTTGGATCAAAATTATTTTCGACTTATTGATTTACTGTTATTTTTTAACATTATTATTAAAAAATATTTACAAACAATCTCCCCCTAAATTCTTTGAAACTGCATCAATTTTCATGAAGCCAATTTTATTTTATCCTTCATCGTTTTATCCTTCTTTTCCATAGAATCTATATTTTATTTCAATTATTAAATCAAAATCAATGGAAATGACAATATTTTTAGATACAATTTATCTATATTTGGTAGTTCTTCCTGAGAAAGAACTATTATACTAATGAAAAATTCTAATATAAATATTTTTGTTATAATTGCTCATCTCAAACTCATAGTCGACATATACAATATGGATATATATCAGCATTATCGGGAGGTATTTTCATAGAACCAAAAATATCTATATGTTTTTTTTTCGGTGTATATATATATATAATAAATTCATTCAATATTATTTTATAATTTTATAACTATTATTTGTAAAGTGATGTTACCGTTACAGTATATGAAAAGTGAGTTACGATGAGGGATAAGGGACTGAGGATAATGGGGATTTTTAAAATGTATGTACATTCCAAGATTCATGTATGAGAAGCATGTAGTGTGATTTTATAGTTAGGGTAATTATTATATGATAATTTATATAATAAATTTATATATGTGGTTAATTATTAAAATTTTTATAAAATAAATTGTGCGTTATTCAATACTTATTAATTTTAAATTATGATTTTAAATTTTCACATTAGAATGGGGTTGTATTTATTATAATGTGGTGTGATATTTTTTTTATAAAGGATAGATTTATTTTTTATGATTTGTAGTTTAATATATAAATATTTATTCAAATATATATATATATACTTGTATTTACATATTCTAAATCTATTTATATATTTTTTGAAAATTTAAAAAACAATGGGTTTACATGTTTTTCTTTATTAAATTATGTTTTTAGTTTAAAAAAATGGATGATCATGACTTCAATTATTCATTCTATGTATTATTTTTAAATTTTTATATACATATGTAAATATATATATGTTACTATATATATGTTTAAAATTTATGTTATTTTTCAATAATGTTTTCCACATATTTAGTTAATATTCCAATATTAATAACTTTAAAATTGAGAATATAATATAGTTATAAGTTATAAATATGTTTTATTTATTTACAAAGATCATTTTATTTCTAATATCATGTATAAAACTACTTATAAAATTAATATTGATGATTGTTAAATTATTTAATTCAATAAAGTTTTTTAACTAAAAAATTTAATGAAATGAAATAATTCCATATTGAAGTCATTAATAAATAATTATTATAGAAATATTTCCATTATTTTTTATTAAATATTTTAAATTACTATTAATATATACATGTTATCATGTTCATTGAATACAAATTTTCATTTGTTGGAACTACCTGACAAGTGGGTTTTTATAATAATTTTAATAAAAATTTAACTATGCGGATATAAAATATATCATGTAAATATAAAAATCCTATGAATGAAGGGATTTGGTTTTTTAATTATAAAAATAATTTTTATTTGGAAGATTATATTTATAAATTTATATATAAACATAAGTGTATATTCATTTAGTTCTTGTTTATGTTTTAAAAAAACAAAAATAATATATATTTATATATATAAGAGTAGGGAAAGACGAAAAGGGTTTTATAAATATTAGCACATTTACATGGTCAACATTATAGGGAGTGTGGAGTAAATCCGTCACTCATTAAATTATTAAGGATTATAAACCATACTATGTTTTATATAACCTTGTGTGTTTTGTTTTCAATATATTTCTTAACGTTTTCCGAAATTAAATGGGTTATTTTTAAATTATTTTCAATGTATAAATAATATAAATGTATTATACTATTTTATAATTAATATTAACAATGTTAATTATCAATGGTATTTTATAAAATCCCTTACCGGGAAAATTAATGCTAATCCCACGTTTTAAATTATTTTTCACTAGTTTGCTAGTTTTTTTGAAGGCATTCTTATTTCTTATGGAGTTAGCTCATGGAAAGGAATTTTGTTTAAATTAGTTATTTTTTACATTTTGTTTATGTTATAATAAATATATCTAATTATCCATAAATGATACTTGAAAATGTTCACAGTATGTTTGGAGTGTTGTTTATTTGTTCGGTTGCTTTAATAATAAATTTCACAATATTTTATGTTCTAAACATAGAAATTTTTTTTGGGACTTACTGGTTGTATTTGGAGATTAATAGTTATTCTATATAAAACATATAATCATTATTTAAAAAATATTTTAAATTATATGGATATCAATAATGAAAAATTAATGTAGTAAAAGATTAAGTATATCTATAAATGAAATATCAATGTGAGAAGTGCTAATTTGAAGTTTTTTGCAATTAGATATAATGATATGAATATTATTTTCATTGAATATATTGTTTAATTATTCGCATTGGTCAATATGGTTGTGATGACTATTATGGTATTTGATGATATTCATACAGATTCTAAGGTGGTTTATGAGATATTTTATATACTACAAGAATTGTATAATACTCTTGTATACTTTTTACAAGGTCTTAACACTGAAAAAATTCTTCAATATGAAATTCAAAGCAACCATATTGAATATGTAACAAAATTTTATTTTAGTTAAATTATAATTAATTTTTTTGAATGGGAAATTTCTTTTAGATCCATTAAGAAATAAATTTCCTCAATGAAAATTGTGAAAGGTAAAGTATTGTAGATAATGTTTGATGATAAAACTATTATGAGGATGGTGAAGTGAGTTTTTACATGATCATGTTTTCCATTTGAAGTGTATATAAAGTACAAATCCATATATGTTATGGTATATTATGATAAAAATATTATTTTTCTGAGTATGTGTATTTTCATTGTGAACTGTATAATCTTGGAATGTAATTAATGTGAATTTTTGCAGGATTCATCTTATTTTTTAGAAACTGTACAATGAATTTAAAATTCGTATGATATAATATTGTATTTAATAAACTACACAATTACTAAATTATCGGATTATATTTCAAGGATGTATGAACCAAAATTTGATGATAGTGAGAGTATTCATCATCAGGTTTTAGTTATATGAAGATGTTAATCTTTCCAGATGATGTTCTGGAGTTATATATTGATATTGAATCAAATAATTAAGTTAATGTTAAATAATATGGAAATTAATTGGTAATTTCATTCATATTTAATATGTAATTGAGGAAGATATAATGTGTGATAATTGAGATTTAGAGTGAAAATTGATGACTAAGGAATGAATTACATATAATGGAATAGGATAATTGTTAATCCATAATGCTAGAATGTGAGTTAATACATGGAGTAAAAGAAGTAAATAATTACTCATCCACTGGAATAATAATGTTAATTTATTAAATTATAATAATCATTCATTAGATAATGTGCACAATTATTATAAGGAATATATTTTATAAGAATAAAAATATATTAACAGTTCCATGTGTAATTTTTATATTCTATGTATGAAGTGGGAGATAATTCAATAATAGATAATTATGTTTCTTTTGAAGTGATACATAATTATTTTAATAATGAACAAGGATTTAAACTAGTAATTCATATATATTTTGAAATCATTATAGATATGGTTGTGACCCAACATTATATTAAATCAGTGAAGAAAATAAAAAATTTAAATACACGTTAGAATCTATTTTATTAAATTTTTTTAAAAAAATAATATGTTTCATTGTGTGAAGAAAAAATTTATAGAAAAAAATTATTATTATTATAGTTATTTTTGTAATTTCATGGAATAATGGTTCATAAAAAAAATATGATGGAATTAAAAATGATGAATCTTAGATAATTTATGTTGATGGAATGATAGGTGGGTTATGAATAATTTTGTACTTTTTAATCATTGATGGTTATATAGATGCAAGGTGACTGTGATTTGGTGTTTTTTGTTTAGTGGGTTCACATTTCTACCAGTGAAGTGTAATTAAATGTGCATATTTATAGAGAGAGAAACCATGGAAATAAAAAAATCCAACGTGGATAATATTCAATATCTATGTGGTCAGCTAAATAATGTAATCATTTAACTAAATATCGTTTATTGGAGATGTTGATGAAAATGTCATATTTCATAATTCTATATCACTATTCTAGGAAAACTAATGATTCACCCATATGAGAATAATGGAAATGAAAGTCGAGGGAAGGGAATGAAAATAGAAATCATGATGTTTTATTCCATAAATAATAATTAATATGTTTAGAGGCCTTTTTAAAATAATAACTCCATGTGGGGTTGGATATATATTTTTAGTAAAAAAATAATGATATATAAGTGGTATTATGAATAATTTATTACAGATAGAACATTTATTAAGATACTAACATTATTAAATAAATGTTTCGATATTATGTAAATGAATATGTAATGTCCATTATGATAAAACAAAGTTCAATAAGTTATATTCATAAAGTGATGTAACATAATATATTCACATAAAACACAGAATAAATGTTAAATAATGTATTTTCAAATCAATGTTTATGTTATTAAAATACAGAGTTATAAAAATTTCCCTAGATAATGAATAATAACTCTCATCAGTTATCCCTCAAAAGAAAATGTATTTCAATTCAGTCCTCTATCTCATATTTTTCATTAGTTTGTATATTTCAATTGGGGATGAAAATAAATCATAAATATATTACGAATATTTCACATAATATATCCATAATTGGGGAGAAAATTATATATTTTGAGTATTACCTATTTATTATAATAAGTATTTTTATGAGATCAATATATTTTTTGGGTAATCATTAAATGTGTAACGTTATGATGGTAAATCATTTGGTGTGATAACCTTTGAAAAAACTTATAATATTTTTTAGAATGAATTAAATATCATGTGATTATACATTCTAGAGATAATTTAAAAAATTAATTTATTTTTTATATTAATATAGAAATTCTATTGAGTGAATACGCCACTATGTATGTCAAATGGTATCTAGGTCTGAGATATGATTATAGATCAATATAGATTAACAATTATTTGGAGAATTTAAAAGTTAATGAAATATTCAAATATGGAATGGAATAATTTATTATTCAATCGAATTCATTCTTATTTAAATTTTTCTTAAATAAGATTAGAACTATATAATAATTATTATTTTCATGTTTGATGACTGTTATTGTTATTTATGTTTTTTTTACAATTAAAATAAAAAATGGGATATTGTTGTCACCTAGATTTTTTATGATATATATTAGCCCATTTTTTTAGACAAGGTGTGTATAATTTATACATGATTTGATTTTTTTCATCTATTTTTCAATAAATAAATCTTTTTTAAGAAATTTTATTCCATAATGATTAATTTCAGGTGATGATCTTTCAGTGTTTTGTATATATTTTTTTAACTCATAATAAAATTTATGGAATATGATTTTATGATGAAGGTGTTTTCAGAAGAGGTGGCATCACAACACTATTAATGTATATAAAAACAAGAATGGATTTTATCTATGTATATAAAATAATGGTAATTCGTGAAATATGTGTGTTCAATTACCGATGGTCAGATGATGAATGGTTTTTTATCTTATTGATCTTGATTGAAAAATTCATAGTTTTCTAGATAATATTACACAATATTGAAACTTGTATACTTCCACCAAAGTGTGATGTTCTCAAGGTTTTTTGGAAAGCATTTTTACCCTTAAAAATAGTAATGACTATAATTGAGGATTTAGAAGACACCATATGTATTTTTCAATGAATTCATGACATAATGACCACTATAATTATTTAAATATTTTCCAAATTTTATTATTTTACATTGGAGTGAAATGGAATCCATCATGATAAAATGTAAAATAACAAAGTAAAAAATAAATTCAATGCCTCAAATTATTACCAAATTAATTTATAATTATTAATTCTATCGTGGTTGAATACATATTAATGATATTACATTTATATTTTAATAAAAAAATAAATTTTTCAAAGATAATTGGTTGTATATATAATCTATATAAAAGGTAGAGTATGATGTCATGTCGCATGCTAATGATCCTTGTAAATTCCAATAAATTCATGTTTCAACATAAGAGAGTATCACATATCCATTAAAAGAAATAAGTAACTTTACATTGGTAAAATTATTAACATCTCGTAATTTTATGTTTTTAAAGATTATTTTATTATTTTTCTCTAGATTATAAATAAATTACATAATAAATTTTATTATTTTCCATATTAATTTTGTCACATATATTTACATTCCTATGAGGGAAACCCAACAATATCCTTTTGTAGCTAAATTTTGACCCTCATAATTACTAGATGGATCCATTATAGGGTTCCACATTAATTCTTTATCACAAACCATATATGTCAAACATATGTAATAAATCATCTTATTAATGCATGACATGTTATCAAATAAATTGTCATGGTATGTGAGGAATTGTACATTCTATTTTATAGGGTTAATAATAACCAAGTGATGTAGAGAAACTATTTTCATCATAACTCATCCATTATAGCTTGCCAACAACAAAATTACATTTGTAGTTGATTTTATACACATTTAAAATATAAAATATAATTATAAGAATATATATTAAAATAGAATATATTTACATTCAAAAATGATGTATATTAATAAAATTAGAATAAAAATATTAATTAACATTATATTTCCATTACAGTCTAATTTTATATGTTAATTTAATTAAATATTTTTTATAAAAAATATATCAGGAAAAAAATTAGAGTTTAAAATACAAGTACAAAATTTTTTACCCATACCCTCATTTAGGCATTTATATTTAATTTTCATAATAATACACTAAACAATAGTATTACCAAATAGTATCGATAAAATAATTCAATCACACATAATTTTTTTATTAATTCATATAAAACATTTAACTTATATTTCATGAAATATTTTACCATTTATCAAATTACATTTCTTTTAAAAGCTAATTTCATACTCCATTTCTTTAAAAAAAATTCATGTATAATGATTATCATATAAAAATACTTCTAATATCAATTAAAATAAATTGAAATAAATGTCAAAAAATTATGATTATAATAAAAAATCTATCATCAATTCCATTTTTTATAAAATAATTGAATTAAATATCATATTAGACATGAGGAATCAAGTTGTTATTGTGAAAAACATTCGCTTCCAAAATAATGATCAGAAACCTCCCCTCATTCTCAATGAATTCCAAAATCTACTAAACTATAATAAAATATGTATATGAAGAATTGGATACTTACTAATAATAACTCTATTATAAAATTATTCCATTAAATATTTAATAGTGGAAAAATATGAGTATAGAGATAGAAGAATGGGAATTATCAACCCAAATAATGGATAGGGTCCAGTGGAATAGAGGTAAAGAGGGAATCAGAAAGGAACATCTGACATTGAGGGTGATAGTGCAACTAGTCTAATGTCAATTTTCATTGAGGGGGCGGTCTAGATGAAGCTAGGAATCAAAAATAATTAAGGGAAATGATGGGATTGGGTATAAATTAATTGATGGGGAGGGGGATCATGAGGTTGGTGTGGTTGCCTTTAATCAGGTTCAGGCAGTGGTGGTGGGATGGAAAAATACAAGAGTCCTATACCCACAATATATTATGGTGTGGGTAGTTGAGAGTGTTTTGAGAAGGTGTATGATGTGAGGGGTTTAGAAAATGATTATTATTTCTATAAATAGTGACTGTTTTAAATATATCATACGTGAAAAAATAGTTAGTACTATTTTGTGGTGGTTTTATGAAAAAACTACTACTATATAATAATTCTGTACAAATGAAAAATAGTAAAATGGGATTGTAATATATTTTTTTTTGTTTTTAGTGGTGGATTATAAATCTATTAATAAAATCCGATTTCATTTTATAACAATTATTAATGTGATTCCAGTGAAAACCTACAATAGATTTTCTCTTCTAGCTTACCCAAACACTCCTAATTTCTCTTATATTACACCAAAAATTACTCAAATTAATAATAAATTTCAATAATTCTTATTCATGAAAAAATAATTCATATGGGAATCAATATTCAATAACATATTTATAAAACCATTTGTAATAAAAATTCTCCATCAATCATTTTATGAAACACCACTTTAACGAAATTATTTCTGTAGGATAAAACACACAATGTAATCCACTACTCCAACACGATTCATGATTTACATCAAGTATACAATATAATATTTAAATAAATTATAAAAAGAAAATTTATTTAAAAAAATTAAATGAAATCACATAAACCCTAGGAATTCCAAAGGAACGATAGGTTTTGTCAAAATACATGCCTAATATATGGAATAACCCAATTTATTGTATTAAAACATCCTGAAAAGAGATATAGCGATCCTCGAAAAAAAAATCAAATTAAATTACAATAACCGCAAAACCCTAACTAGAGGTTCATCCCACATGGGGGGATTGGGTTCTCATCCTCAAAGGAAAAAGAATAAAATGTGGATTCAAATTCATAGTTGAGGGAATCCCAACCAAACTGTGAATTTATATATGATTTCCACAAATAATAATAGAAGAATATTTATGGTCAAAATATAAAGTGAGATACACATGGATAGTGGTCCTATATCACATAAATAGGGGGAAATGTTATATAGAGAAGTATAAATATTCATAGTGGTACGTTCATCATTACAATAACATCATGGTGTACCGAATTTAAACCTAACATGTTAGGACTCGATTGACATGGAAATGGTTTAGATAAGTTGAATAGAAATATTTTAATTTTTTTAATGATATAATTAAATGTGTATTTCAATTAATGTTATATTTTTTTAAAAGGTAAAGAAGAAATATATTTAGTAGCATAAATATAAATAATTAGCATGAGTAATTTTTTGAGTAGTTTTGATAAATAAGATCCAATATCTACTATAAACTCTCATGTATACAGAGATATAATTAATTCAAAAAACTTACTAAAATTCAAATTAATTTTTTTACCTAATTTTAAAAAAACTTTTTTACAGCATGAAGAATAACACAACACTAGCTATTAATTGGGCATTAAAACCCAGTACAAAATTTTATTTTTGTCATAAAATCACAAACTAATCCAATATTTTGAAAGGTAGTATATCCTAGACTGCATTTATGAATTCAAAATTAATATATGAAATTGAATAAGTATTATTTTGTATGGTCCTATCTTAAAATATTATAAACTTTTAAGATAGTGTAATAAAATTATGTAATATAAATATACTCAAATAGGCTCAGTGAATGTAATCGATGAAGAATAATTAAAGAAGAACAACAAGATATTGAGTAGTGAATCAATATAACTCCAAAATGAACTAAATTTTTAATAGTTAATCATATTTTTTATAGTCATACAATTTATTGATTTTTTCCCAGGATCAAAAATTCCTTCAAACAGTATCAGAGATATACCATTTTTACGATTGTTCATAGGGTGTTTTCAACATCAATGTTATTTCACCATGAATTTAAATAAATCAAATAAAATATTAAATAAATATAAAAAGTATAAAATTGTTCAAATTATTAGTAAGAATAATTACATTGATATAAGAATTTTCAACCATATATTTCGCATATCCAATCATTATCATAAATAATTATTAATTGACATCTGAATACTTCAATGTTTCCAATTTCAACAAATAAAATTTGGTATTTTTAAATAGCCTCAGAATATTAGCAATTTAAATTTTCCTTGGTATAAAATTAATATTCAATTTTAAATTACTTACAAAAAAAATCAAATATCATTCTAAAAATGTGTATTCATTCTGATTTTATAGAATATATATATATATAATCTGTAATAAAAACATCCATGAATACTGAAATTGATTGTTATATATAAATTAAAAATGAAGAATAAAATTAATTGTTTAAATAATAAATATATTATTAAACAGAAAATCATAAGACCTATCACATATCATATACATATCATATGATTTATGTTTTCACCTAAGGATCATTTTAATAATATTTAAAATATAATATGAAAAGTATTTTCACAATATGTTTTTTCCAATAAAATATTAGTTTCCTAAAAATATAGATATTTTAGTAATGTTCAAAATCTCAAATGAAAAATTTCATTAAAATAATAATATCCATGTAAATCTAGAAAACATTTATATGAAAAATAATATCTTTATTAGATAATAATATATTCATAACATATAAATATGTTTGTAAGATAAAAATCTTTCTTCAGAAGATAGAATCATCTTCATATGATAAAAATGTATCATAATATATATATTTGGATCTGTTAGATTCAATTTATTAAAAGTTAAATTCAACAAAGTGTTCCATTTCATATGATACAAATTGTTCGTGAGGTACAATATCATCATATGATACCTCTTGATTGTATTAAAGCAAAATGACAAATAAGTTTATAAAGTTGAAAAATATCATATGGTATAACACTTTGATATTCATGTCTTAAAAATAATGTGGAAGTGATAATTCACATGGTTTAATAGATAATTTCAATGGATTAATATTTTATACAAAATCTCAATTTCCTAGGTTACATAAGATAACTATTTAGTTTCTATCTGGAATCAATGATTTTCATAAAATAACATAATCAATCTAGGATCTTTTGTAAAAATATAATATATAGTTATTATAGAATATATGAATACGTGAAATGTACCTAATTCATTGATAAATTATAATTATCCAATTAATGAATGAGAAATTATATTTTGATAAATATTTAGTGTATGAATCAAAACAAAACTCATATTATTTTTATTATTCTCCAAAATATGTTCATAAGATTCTTTATTGCTATCACGATTTAAAAAAATTCATTTCTCAAGTTATAGGAAATTAACTAATAGGGGAGTTTGTATATAAACAAAACAATATGGGAATATGAATTAGACTGCCCAAAAATCTCCCAGTTTCTAAGCATTTAAAATACTTATCATAAAAACCACAACCCCACCCATTTTAAAATTCATAGAAAATTAAAATTTAAAATAAAAAATTGATTTTTTTATAAAAACATTATTATGAGATATATTTAATATTAGTAGTGATAAAAAATAAATTAAAATATTTATATAAATAAAATATCTGAAAAATTACATTTAATTTATTCAATAATTTTTATATAAATTGAAATTAAAATAGTAAATGTAAATAATAGTAATAGGAAGGATCTCCCTTAGCATCATCATAATGAAAAATAGCCTATGAATATTATAGGATCTATTATATAAAGTAGTGAAAAAATAATGATGAAATAGATTTAGATTAGTGAAATGTGAAACCAATTATGATGAAATATTCCTGGAATTATGAAATTTTGTAAAATAAAAAAAATTATAATTATTAATTATTCTAGTAAACCAGAAAATATATACAGGTTAATTGAATTATATCAATAAAAATGTTAGATAGGATTCATATAAAAATATTTAATCAATTAATAATATATAACCATTCTATCAAACCAAGATCAAATATTATCATATAAAAATTAGTAGTGTCGAAATGTTTAATAAATATATTAGCCAATTGATAATCACATGGAATAAAATACAAAAAAATTTCACAGATATTATCATCATTATTAATGAATTTAAATAAAAAAACAATTAGTGTAAATAATTGTGGAGAATATATAATTGGATTATGTTATAGATAAATAAGATGATAAAAAAGTGATTAAAATCAATAAAATTAGTATTATACTAAAAAATAACACGATCATGAATTAAATTTGGTATCAATTCTACAACATTAAAAATAATACTATCTATATTTTTCATCAGTATTAACTAATATTGAATTATGTATCAGGTTATTATGATCTAATTTAAAAGAAATTACTGGATGTTTTTTTTCATTTATTAAATAATCGGATATATTAAAATATATTATAATTTCATAATAAAATTATTCCCTCCAATGTTACTATTTTACAATTTTTTAATGATAATATATATTAAGATAAGAAAATTAAAATATCTATCAATAGGTTTCATTCCATTCCAAAATTATTAAGTAGACATTTTCAAAATAGGATGAATAATTTTTAAATTGTTAATATAAAAAATATAAAAAATATCATCATCCTAAAAATATTATGTTGAATTATATTCATATAATATATTTTTATCCATTTCATGTAATGAATGAATATTTATTTCAAAACCAAGTTTTTTAAATAAATAATTTTGCATGAAAATTAAAAAATAACCATTATATTTATAGAAATTTTCATACACTTTAATTTATAAATCATGTTATATATCACTAAAAATTATATCAATCA
The DNA here is from genome assembly GCA_963277665.1 of Viscum album. Taxonomy (NCBI): domain Eukaryota; kingdom Viridiplantae; phylum Streptophyta; class Magnoliopsida; order Santalales; family Viscaceae; genus Viscum; species Viscum album. Next base: position 1,957,962,189 of record OY728133.1, read on the forward strand.
TACATTATTCATCATATTTAACTAAATAACTAAAAATACTAAACATATGTCATGATTAATTTTTAAGAGTCTTGAAGTATACCCAAGAAATCCAAAAATAATACCTAAACTAAATTTTCTACCTCTAATAGTAGATTTAATTTTTGGATCAAATAAGTCAACCTAAACATAAATTAAATGTATGTTGAGAAAAATATGATTATTTATTTTGAATAATAATTTATGGTTTTTATATTCCTCCAATATTCACACACATATATCTTATATTTTATCGTATAATGATACTACATAACATTTCATTAATTGTATGTTTATGTACAACCATAAAATTCTCATATCCTACTAATTTATTCATATAAAAAAAATCAATCAACACATATTTAAATCACATTACATGTTGAGATGTTACATTATCTTGGTAAATAGTATAAATAGGTTTCATATGATTGGAATATAATAATAATAAGTCATTCATAAAAAACAGTAATAATTTTGAAATTAAACAATTATAACATCAAAACATAAATGATATTTTTAATTTATATTTTCGTATTAACCATCAATATATAAAACATCATAAATAATAATATATATAGAAATACCACCTTCTCACAATAAAATTTCTTTTCATTTATAATTATTTTTATAAATAGTTATTTTATTGTCAATTTTTTTTAACAAAAATTATTCATTGGTCACTAGTTATATTAATAGATAATATACTTCCCATGTACTGTACATGATTCCTGACAATTCGATGTCATTTTTAAAGAAAATATATTTTCCTTATAGTTTTGATAAGCTATATATTATTTTTCTAATAGGGTGAGTAAAACATTTATTAGAATCCAAAATATAGATTAATCAATTATTTTGTGTTTCATAAAACTATAATTATGTATATATATGAGTCAGTGTAAATGTTGATGATTTTAGAAATCTAAGTGAGCATAAAAAATCATAGTCTCCTTTTAACATGAATCTAATACAAATAACACAATAATAATAAAAATTTAAACAATTCACTGACATATAATTATAATTCTAGAGGATAAATCTAATCATATATAATACCTTATTTATTTTTCAATATTTTTTTATATAAATAATATTGGTATTTCTATTTGAATAACGAATAATGGAAGAATTTCACATAAATACTTTCGATTTGGTCATTTTAAATTTCATTCATCCACTTAATATATCTATTAAGTTCAAATAATTTATTATTTGAGCCACAATCATGGTTATTAATTTCTCATCAACATATAAAAAAAATCATTTTCTTTGTAACGTCCCGAATCGTGTGCCACTAAACAGTGCCTCAAGATGATTTCTCACATGCCCCAACTACACCTCTCAGTATGGTAAAGGGTTCCAAGTAGAAGTGAGGGTGTGGTAAGTCCATCTTGGGGAGACTATACAGCTTTTTTCAATGTAATCACCAACAATAGAAAAAAATAAACTAGTAAAGAAGCATATAAATAACCAGAAAATTACCATCTCACATGATAGTAAAAAAAAGAAAATACAATACTCGACTGAAATGGAAGGTATGATATGATAATTCTAGTGTGATGTTTCTACAATGAAACTTAAAATAAATAAAAAATGACTCTGAATTAGTTCCTGAACTATGCCTTGTTCCTTCACCCATGCTTCATTCCAAAACATCAACATATCCTAGGGTCTCACACTTATCCTTTCATACAACAATAATGTCTTCTTGGTTTCTGATCAGTCCGTCCAAATAGGATGTCTGTAAAACTCAGTATGCCACCACTAAAGGTGTCTAAAATAATTCCTACCCAATGTCAATTTATGCACCTTTATAAGGAAATAAATATAATTCAAAACTAAAGAGTTCTCGAATTTTAATTTTTTTCTATAATGTCACATTAAACTTAGGTTTGATCGATATCTCTAATTCAACTCACACATCATCATTATCATTAGTTTGATGAGGAAATTAGTGTCTAAAAGTCAAAATCTCTATTAGTGTAGATATCCATTGCTTACACCCCCCATTCACACTCGATGTATATCACCATGTCATCACTCGACCTCATAAGAGCTTTTATAAACTATTGGTGTAAAACCCCATGTCTTGCACCCCATAATCACAATTGGTCTAAAATTCGATGTCTATCACCTTACTTTTCAATCATTTAAAAAATTCAATAATTGAAATGAATGAACCATATCGTTCACATTCTAATCGCAAAATTATTTAAATATGTCAAATTCTATTAGTTAACCCAACAATTAAATAACTACACAACCCATTAATTGATTCATTAAATAATTAATCAATCAACATAGATCTTATTCGATAAATAATTCAACATTTTTTATTATCAAAACAAAATCTCATATTTTCATAAATAATCGTACATTTAATTATCTCAGTCAAACATTAAGGAAAAAAAATTAATCCACCGTTAATTTTGTCAATATAGGAAAATTATTTTCTCATAATTAATTCCCCCAATTAATTATCTTAACACAAAAAAAATCAATATCTTGAATAAAATATCCTAATTTATAGAACATTTCCCCGTAATGAATTATCGATTTTCATATCTCCTTTGTCTTGTGATTTAATCATCAATTAATCAACTATAACTCCAAAAAATCCACAATTCAATTTCAAATTCCTAATTATCCCCTTTTAGGAAATCAATTAATAAGTAATTCTAGAATATTATTAATATCACATACACATATCTAATCAATGACTAAGAGATTTTGATATAGACCACCTAGTTCAGTTTGTTGATTGGTTTTTTCCAATCAAAAATCCCCAAAATCTAACAAGAAAAATGATGCTGATCATGATCCAGATCTAAAATCCCTTAACCTAAAACTATGATGAAAGGAATCATGATAGTATAAATACAGATCTATATCAAAAATCCAAGATATGGATATCAACACATTAGTTTAGATACATGGAAATAGTGAATATCAGTCATGATATAATCAATGAATGATAGAAGAATGAATAGAAGTAGTAATTGGATGAAATCCACTTACTAGGAAGGGAGAGGATATTTAGTCTAGGACTTTTATCTCAAAGAACCATGTTCAAAAAACCATTGAATCCATCCAGTAATCTCTGGGATTACCTAGAATTCACCTACCTTGATCCTAAGTCAACATTGAGTGGTTTTGAGGGTTTAGGTAATTTAAAAACCAATTTTCATAGAAACATTATTCGCGCAGACTATTTCACACGTCATGAGTGCATGATTTTTGATACTATGCGAAAACCATGTGGACCATTCAATCCAGGTTCACACAGTTACATGGATTTTGGAGCATGGTTTTTAAAATGGGGTTCAAACCATGCACAACCCTTTGTCTATTAATTTCCCCTCAAAACTTACCAAACCCATCACAAGCCACAACTCCAAAACAAAGCTACATAAAAACCAAATGTATTTTAATTCGGGTACAAGATAAATTTGTAAAATATTGGGATCTGACAATCACCCATCTTATAATATCTCATCCTTTATCTACATTCCTAAACTACACTAAATCCATGTGTTTCTCCCCAAAACCACTGATGTTAAGCAAACATGCCCTCATCATATCCACTAACACCAGTATGTTAAGCATTGATTTCCCATCTCTCTATGGGTGTAAAGACATACTCAGAAGAGCTTCTGTTCAGGCTCCTTCTTCAAGACATTACCTATGTATGAGGTAAAGTGGTAACCATGATCTGAATATATATTTTGTGGCACCCCACGAAAATGATCTATCTCTCGATCATATAGTACACCAAACTATTCTACTGTGACAATTTCCCTGATACACACTAAATTTCCGTCCTTCATTATTCGACTGACAACGAACCAAATATCATCATTCTTCATATGAGTATTTGGAAAAATTACCATAATATCAATATTCAAATTTCCCCTCATCCATTTTGGAATAGGCAACGATTGCAAGAGACCTTGAAGTCGGTGATGATCTTCCATCACCTACAGATAATTGAATCATTGTGTTATGAAACCTACTATCTCTTTTTTAATGCCTGGAAACCTGCACTATTATCATTTTTCATGGTAAATTTTTCCACCTCGGGATGTAACTCCAAATTTTAGGCATGAAATTACTACAAGAGTTCCTCTCACATACACTTATGAACCACAACCTGATTCTGCACATAGATCACCTTATCCTCATCTATCAAGAAATATAAAGTTGTATGCCCACCTAGAAGAATTCCACTTAAGGATAAATACTCCAGATCATCATACTGCCTATCCTAGATGCATCTCATGAGTTTAGACTCAACTTCTACTAAAACAAGAGTCATATTTTATAAACTCTATTGAACAACCACATTTACTTCATCTATAAAATTCATCACCTTCTACTCTACACATGACCCATTCACCTACTGAATATGTGTTTTAAAACTTAAAGAATTTACCACACTATTCCATTTCCCAAAAGTATATTCAAGTTAAATATCAATGGACTGCATACAATAAACCAATCATCACTATAAAAGTTTTAGGTCATGCTGTGAAAAAATGTTCTTCAATATTTTTTGATCTTTTATAACTCTCAACATTTCAACCAAGAGATAGAATTGCCAGACGTAATAGAATAATCCATAGATTCCAACACTAAGGACATATTGGTCACCGTAAGGAGATAAAATGGCCACTCTCCTAAGACAAAAATTGACGTAGGCTTGGTATGCGACTAACCTATCCATACAAATAATAAGGTCTTTGACTGTCATATCTAGGGCCTAGAGATCCCAAAAAAAGCGATACTCTCTAATCTATATAGAACATCCATTGACCAAACAAATACCTCTAGACCATATCGCAAATCTTGTATCAATATCCATTAATCCTCCAACAGACTCCACATCCAGGTTCAAACCATTAATATGATTCACAGATATAAAAGAATGAGAGGCATAATTATTTGGAAATGAACTATTTAATGTAGAAGAAACTAAAATGGTACCTCTCACTATCGATTGACCAACCTCACTCACAACAAGTATATATTTCACTACAAATAAAATTGACATGACCCTCTTCCCTGTGGCACCATTTGACTCCCTAGAGTATCACCACTCTACTGATTGAGGCTCTATTTCCCTGATAAACCATGTACACTACCTATAGTAACTCTACCTATATAACTCCATATTCCAAAAATATACGGTGTAGAATACACCCTTAACATACTATGAATCTATGTAGCTACTCCTTCAAAACCATCATATCACTACATCTAGAAATAAATTTTTAGGTGTCCCATCTTACAGAAACATCAACACTCCACTGGTGGTCAAGGAAAATGCCTGTTGTAGTGTCCTAATGTGCCACACTATTGGGAATGAACCTGAGTAATATCTTGAACAATTATTCCTCCTAATATTCCACCTCGCATTAATCAATCCTAATGTTCTCATGATAATGCTTTCTATTCTCATAATGCACACTCCCAAGTCATCCAGTGATTGGTACTTGTCGACTATTGGAAGCCTCCATCGGGTTCCCCTACAAAATGAGTGCCCAAATCACCATTTTGGTGAACTTCATCATCCTAAAGATATTCATTTGGGACATAATTTTATATCTACTTCCATTCTAAACTCATTTTTTTTCGAATTAGCCTAATCTGAATCCAATACTAGAGGAAATCACTATTAATATGTGAAATGTTTGGAATAATCCATATGGACATGCTTCCCTGGGTCAGATGAATAAAATCCAAAGCCATCTATTTTCTTAGTGTCATTGGAAAAAAAGTGTTCCATGAACATCATAACAAATTCCATCCATAACATACCATCAGTCTTTAAAGAGCGTACTTGAATATCCCACCAGCGCTTCACTGATCCTCATAGAATATAAGCAGCCAACATGACCCTCCTCTCAACCGAAGCATCCAAATGGACATGTATCATTTTATTAACTCAATCTGGAATTCATCTCCCTTAAGTCCATCATGTACTTCTAAATTTTGGATATTTTTTAGTAGAAACTCAAATTTTAACTCATAATTGATTTTCAAAATGTACAATGGGCCTCTCTTCAAGATTTTCATGATACGAACAATGTTCTCGTAGAAATAATGCCCTTACTCCTCTGCTAGAAACATTGGTTTCTCACATTTCCTATTTAGAATTTTGTAACAATCCATAACCATCTGTATCTTAATTAACAAGCATCCTGGAGGCATAATATCTAAAACTCTAAGGACACATCATAGTTCTCACAAAAAAACATATATAATTTACGTAAGTGGAAGAATATACAAAACAATTTTCAGTTTGTTCTTTTTCCATTTCAGGCCACACGGTCGTCACCGAGACACTATCACTACCCTCAACCATCATAGTTCTATGTATAGGTTAAAAAGTGTAAGTAAAAATTAAATTAAAAGTAGTATTGTATTTTTATAGCATTTTTTGATATTTCATAATTCATGATTGGCATGAATTTCATTTCAATCTAACAATAACGAAAACAGTTTCACTTCAACAACTAGCCCTTAAATCATTTCCCATGAGTTCCTAAAATGATGCATGTCACGAAAACCATGAGTTCCAAGAATGATGCATGAAGAATCAAATCTCATTCCTCTTCAGGCCTTGAGTTAATAAAAAAAAATCCAAAATCAATTTTCACATCATACCAAAAGCGAGTCACCCAACATGAAATAATATCCACTTGAAACAACAAACAATAATCCTGACAATATCAAATTGTGTACATGGATATTACCCTATACATGGTTTTGAAAATACCATGAACGATCTCCTTAACAAACCTCATATCTTCCTAGTATTATGAATCACATTCCCAAAAAATTTGACAAAAGATGAATAACAAAAGAGAACTACTTTGATCCAAATTTGTAACATCCCCCCTGAGTGCCACTAAACAGTACCTCGAGCTGGTCTATCACATTCCCTCATGAATTCCTCCCCATATGATAAGTGGGGTCGAATAATAGCGGAGGTTTGTTAAGTCATTCATGGAGGAGACAGTACCCTATTTTATCATAGTAATCACCAATGGAATTATACAACAAAATTTTTTTGAAGAATATAAATAAACAGAACAATACCATGTCACATGATAGTCAAAAACCAAAATGTAATACTCAACTAAAATATATAGCCTGTTATGAGAATGGATTTGTCAAGTGTATACAATGAAACTAAAAATAAAGACATAATTAATTCCATGAAGGTCTTGAACCACGTCTAGTTCCCTAAATCGTTCTTTATTCCAAAAAAGTAACCAATTCCATGACATTTCCCATATCCTATCATGAAACAACAAATTCATCTTGGGTCCCATTCAAGAGAGATGAATAGAGTGTGAGTAAAAATCGGTATACCACTACTAATGGTTTTGAAAACAATTCTATCCAAAATATAATGTATGGAACTCTGTATGGAAATAAATACACTTTACAATTAAATAGTTATCACATTTTCATTAATTCTTTACTTGTTACATTAATCTCTAGCTTGATCCATACCTCTAATTCAAATCACAATTCATCTTTATCATTATTTTGGTGTTGAACAACTTATATAACACTAAACATATAAATTGGTGTATATATCTATAAATCACTCCCTACTTTATCAATTGGTGTAGATCTCCATGTCTACCACACAACCTCACAAGCCCTTGTATGAACTATTACGGTAAAACTCAATGACTCATTCACTAAATTCTCAATTGGTCTAAATCACAATGTATAGAACCTATTAACTCAGTCTTTAAAATAATTAATTATTTAACAATAATTAACCATATCATTTCTTTACTAATCCAATGATTATTTAAACATATCCATGACCATTAGTAAACCCAACATCTAACTATGTACACATCCATTTAATGAATTCATCAATTAATTAACCAATAAATATAGATCTTATTATACAATTAATTATCCACAATTTATTATCCAATATAAATCTTAAGATTCATAAAATTAATTCTTTTATTCAAACATCAAGGCACATAATTAATCCTCCATTAATTATCTCAATATAGCCAAAAAATTATCTCATTATTAATTCACCCAATTAATTATCTCCACATATACAATTTAATATCTAAAATGAAAAATCCCAAATCATTAAAAACTTAACCCAAATCAATTATCTATTTCACCAGCCCCTTCTTCCAATTAATAAATCATCAATTAATCAACTATATTTATAAAACATAACAAGTCAATTTCAAATTCATAATTCACCCAATTGATTAATTAAACTACTATGGAATGATATAAAATCATTAATCTCACACAAACATATGAAATACATGACTATGGATGTTCGATTAAGACCACTTACCTTGATGTGACGGTGAATGTTTTCCAACTACAGATACCCAAACTCCGAGCGGCACAACGATGTTGATCAAGATATAGATCTATATTCCCAATTACAACATTACGATCAAATAAATAATGATCACGAAACTATAGATCTTGATCCACAATCCTGGATCTAGATCTATGCACATAGGTTTAGTTATATGGAAACAATGGATATCATTCATGAATAGATCAATGAAATATATTGGAAAGAACATAAGAAGCAAAAGAATGAAATCCACATACCAGGAAGAGAGAAGATCTTTAATATGTGTTTTAGTTCAATAATAATAGTGTTATAATCACCATGGAATGCCTTTGGAAGGAAAGGGGATAACCTAAAATATTTTAAGCGCAAGCCAAGGTCATAATAGTGGTGTTTCAAGGATTGGTGTTATTTTAATATCAAATTGTGTGGTAAACTGCTTCATGTGAATGATTTCACCTGGTAGGGGCATATAGTTAAGTAAACCATACACAAACCATAGAGACTATACTAACTAGGTTTTTACTATTACCTGGAATTGGGGACAGATTTTTTTAAACATGGATGAAACTTTGAACTACCTTTTGATTGTTAAAATTTCATAAAAACTCTCCCAAACACACCCCAATCCACAACTTGAAAACAAAGGTACATAAAAAAACAAATTCTACCTGATAACATGCCCCCAATTAATTTTTAAATGGTTGAGATCATAAACATTTTGAATCAAAAAATATTATTATCATTACAATGAAATCATTATAATGATCAACAACTCTAGAATCATTCTCTTATCTATAAATTCCCTTCATTTATATTATCAATATATGGATTGTGAAAATGGGAATTAGATTCACTACATTAAAAATAATAACAAAAAACACAGTATTAATATTAAAAAAATTAAATCAGATATATGTATATTCCTTTTCATTTTTATATTTTTCACGGGAATCGAATTCTTTTGTATAATATTATCATACATCTAAATTTTTTTCTATTTTATCTTCAAATAAATTTTTATATTTTTTTCTATGTATGTTTGGATTCATTTTATGTCATATAAAACACTCAAAAATTATCATTAGTATTATAATAAATATTAGTGAAAATTTTCCAATCACCATTATGATTTACTTTTGAGTGTTCCATCTAGATTATTTATAAATTCATCTTTTATTCACTTATTAAACAATAGTAACTTGTTGAGACATATATTATTATCAAATTTATTTTAATTTAGAGCATGAATTGTCATAAACAACCTTATTTTAATATTTAAAATCAATACACATCCTATTTATTGTATTCACATCAAAAATATTCACGAAATGTGGATCTATTTGATATATTGTACCGAAGAGTAATTTTTCTGTATACTCATTGAATTTATTTTTCATCAATGACAACATTACCCTTTAAAAGTGTTCCAACAAAGTTGTAAATACACTCTCAATATAAATTAAATTATTCATGGGTTTTATAAGGGAATTCATTACAATAATAATATTAGTATTCCTATATAACAACATGTCGTTTATTTCCTCTCTATCATCCATAAAACAATTGTATTTATCCCAAAGTATTTTAGTATTTGTTCTAATAAACATATCTACAAAAATATGATTAACATTTTACATTATAAAAATTTTATGAGTGGTATGACATTGGAATTATGAAAAAATATATTTATATTAAAATGAAAATATAAAATTTTTCTAATTTTTCTAATAAATATATACTAAGATTAATTATTTAATATTTCTGATTGAGGGTCAGAATCAATTAATTTATATGGTTTTAAAATAGTATACAAATTATCAATATTATGTTTCCAATAATATGATTCCATACATGTCTTCATGTATAAATAGTTTTCACCATCATTTTTGGGTGGCCTTTATGGATTCTAACCCCCATTTTTATAAGATTATATTTTAATTGTGAATCACATATCATGTTATTTGATTTAGTTTATCAAATATAAAGAGATTAGTTTACCAATTCATCTATTTAGGATTGTAAAAGTATTTACCTTCCACAAATGAATATTTTTTTTATAAAATGGTGATATTACGAATAGTTGTATGGGTAGTAAAATTTCACCAGATAAAGGGTTGTGAACATTATACTAGATATTGTGGTTAATTTTGATTAGTATAATGGTGAGTGGATGATATAATATGATTCTAACAATTATTTTTGGTTGAATATTCTATCTTTTAAAATATCTATGTACCCTAATAAAATAAATGTCGGCCAAGATTATAACATGTAACATTTATAAATCATTATTATGATTCTAATATCATATATGTGTAATTACTATCTCATATTATGCTGTAATTATTAATCCTTTTACTGTAATATAAATAATGTTTTTCATATTTATCCTTTGGATGAAGGATGATTTTCTAAACCATTTATTCTATATATGTACATTTTAATTTTCCTGGTATTGTTTTGGTTCATCTATATGTGTAATATTAATGGAACTGTTTTTTAGATGCATGAAATTGATTCATTGATTAGGGTTTAGAATAATTTACAATTATTCATCACTATGATATAAAAATACTAGAATGTTCATTTCCAATATGAAAAACTTTCTCTGTGGGATATTCTTATAGATTTTGTTTTATCTTTTACTGTCCTCATGCTATCCAATTACAAACATGAAATATCAATTTTTTCTACGCATACGTAGAATCACAAGTTACTATCAGACATTCCCATATATTATATTCAACATAGTTATTTTTATTATATATATATGTATATATATATATTATTGAAGAAATAAAATGAATGATATGAATTATATATTGAATATGAATCAATTTTTGAATCATGAAGATTTTTGATTTTCTCATCTAAATTTTTTTTTATATTATATTTGGGGGAGTAATTCCCTAAAAAATCGATATTTCTGAATGGGAAAGTTGGACTGACAATCATTTATAATTTTCAACATGACATTGCAATGAAATATATAATTCAATATTTAGGTAAATAACATTATGGTTAAGATAATGATATAACCAATGGAAAAATTCAATAATCTATAAACACGTAAAAATTTATTTAAAATTTGAATGGATTTTTTTAGATATTATTGGATGGTTTCTCAACATCAAATCATTTGACTGAAATTTACATTATCTAAATTCAAAATGGATGGATTGGTCCCAATATTTTGTAATTAGTTTAAGAATTACTAAATATAACTTTATGGTTTGTAATTTTAGATCCATAATGATGAATTGTAGAGAAGTGTGGCCCAACTACCATCTTATAATTATTTAAATACTGATTGAATTTGATTCCAACCCCATAAGGGAAATAATTGATTATTAAAAGATAAGTGAATGAATTAGAGTCAATGAATTTAAAAAATTATTGGACTTGTTATCCAATGACATAAAATCAATAGTATTTTACAATGGGTCTATAAGGGGTAGTGTAATTAGCAAACAATCGTAGTGATAATATCGTTTATAGAATTTACTGTTTCTTTATATAATAAACTGACATAAAATTACATATTATCTTGAATCAACTATAATTATATGTTTTATAATAACATATGATTCATTGAATAAAATTATATATTACATTTTCTTGAATTTTATATTCCATGAAATCCAAAGGAAGTACAGTGATAACATTTGTTTGAGAATGGTGAACTAAAGTTGCTCAAGAAGACTACATCACAATGAAAAATGATGGGATTTCATAAATATTTTTGGATGTATTATAAAACCAAAAAATACTTCATGTATATAATTTTTAATATTATTATATATGAAATATGTTTTTCTATTTTGTTTACCAAATTATGGAACACCAGTATACCATTTTTCCTATCATGATAGAGGTAGAATTTAAATTTGACATAGGAGTAATTTTTTTAAATGATTATTCTCATCCAACGGGTTCTGTAGCTGGTATGAGTTCACAAGATATAAGTATGGGAATTATCTAAAATATATAAAGAATTAGTTGGTGATGTATATAATTTAATAGAGTATCCCATGCCTATTTGGGCATGATTCATAAACTATGTTTCTACCCTCCCTACTAGTGATGTATATCTATAAAATAGACATGGGTTGATTTCATGACTTGTGACATTGACTACAATTGGATTAAATTTATAATTTCATCTAATTGTAATAACATTTTCCTAATCTACAGTATTTTTTAATCCATGTACTTTAATAAAAAAATATTTCTAGGAAGTGTTCTCATAAGGATATAAAAATGTATTTGAAAAAAATATGCTTTCTATGTCAATTTTAAATATCATATTATTCATCTTCATGAATCATTTTATGTGTCATTAATGGAAGAGTATGTGAGATATCAAAAATAGTGATAGTAATTTTGGTAAAACATATATTATAATTATAATAATTCAATGAATAATATTATATTTAGGATCATTTACTAATTATTTTGAATTTCTAGTGTGTGATATTCGAGTTCATTGTGTCTTACCTTCATTTACCACATAGGGTAATATTTAAAAATATCCATCTATAATAATGATTTTTTTATTAAAATAGTTACGTATTTGAAATTATTATCACGTAAACTAGTATAAATAAATACTTCTAAAGAATTTTTATTATAGGAATGATTATGATTACTTTATTTAATATTATAAAACAAATAAAACAAAACAATCAATAAATTTTTGTATATTCAATACAAATCATTAAGTATTTGGTCAATGTGGAATGATTTTGGGGGAGTTAATTTTCAAATAATAGAAAAAAATTATTGAAGAGGATAATTAAAAAATAGGATAATTAATTCTAATGAAAATATACTGTTGTTAAAAATATAAGAGAACAATCAGTGGGAAATTATTATATTTAAAGAATGATATTTTTATTTTACCTTTGATCAATGTGATACTATATTTACTATTCGAAACAATATTATATGAGAGTTATGCTATTCTCTAACTGATTTGGAATAAAAAGGGGCATCACCACTTAATTACAATGTAACATTCATATTGATGTACAACTATATAATAATATTTACATTTAATAGGGAATAATAATACAACATATCACTGAATATTTATCCTAATGTGATAATTAAAGAATTTATTTGGAAAGTTAGTCTAACAAAACCTAAATTAATAAATATCGGTTTCACATACCCAAAACAATATAACTATTTTGTAAAGTCAATAAATCTATTACATTATTTTATATAATAAATTTTATGTCAATTTTTATTATAGGAATCATCTAATATAATGTAACTATATTATAACAGGATAAAAAATTCATTAATGTGGTTTACTAAGTAATTACATTTTTTATATGTTTTTTCCAATTATCATTTTATTAAATATAAATCTATTATACATATCATAATGTAAATAAAAACTATATATTAATCATAATTAATTATAATAATTTAAAATATAATTATATTTTTTCTATAATTTTCATCCAAAAAAATTGCACAGTTCTACATTCCCAAAATTATTATGTTATTGATGATGATATTGTTTAACATTTTTGATTTATAATTGATATTAGTTAATTCTATGAACAATTGAAATTTAAAACATTTTAATTGTTCAGTATATCACACAAATATCATAAAATTATTTTCCTCTGAAAACATTGAAATTCTATTATCATTCCAAAAAGACATAGATTACCTTGAAAACAATAAAAAATGTAACCAAAATATTAAAAAATTTATAAATAATATTTTTATTATATAATTAAATATAAACTACAATTAATACTAAAATAATTCCTTAAAATCCAAAAAAATGATAAAAGTGAAAATTAAATGACCTATAGCTGATGATTTACAAGATATAAGGATTAACTAAGCTTATAATGATTATTTAATAATATTTTTTTTAACTATTTTAATACGTATTATTATAATATTTATAAATACCTAAGATAAAAATATATTTAGAATTTAGAGATTCGTTTATGGTTCCAAGTCTAGTATGATATAATTTTCACTATATAAAATTTAATGACATTTTATTTTCATATATAAATATTATATCTTTTTAAATGAATATTCAATACATTTTAAAAATACATGTGAAAAGACCATAAAGGATTGGTGTCATTGGATACGTGATAGATAATATTCTAATTTTGTGAACATTATTGAACATCTCCCATAGTTATCTTCAAATTTGGTGGAATTCTACAATATAACTTAAATAAATGTTTATTCATAACATGGGGAAAGGAAACATATGAAATGATGAGATATGATTGTCAACAAGGGTAAACATAGTGGATATCAATATATTATGATTGTTATTCCTAGTAATAGAATATTTTATGACATCCTGAACATAATATACATGGTTTATACCCAACCTATCCAAAATAAAAAAACATTAGTCATGATATAAATCATTATAATTTAAATGACTTCCATCACCACGTTGATAAATAGTCACAAACGAATCATGGAAAAAATATTCATTTCATATATTTTTCCTCTCACCATATCTATTTAAACTATTTAATATCTAATGGGTAACTACGATGACCATTAAATCAGGGGGAAAGTCATTACTACTAGTTTCTTAAAGAATAAAGTATTAAAAATCACCACCTATTTTAAATTGTGGATAAAAAAATACTTTATCCCATTGAAATTATGGGAAATTATCATGATTTCTAATTTGGATAAATAAGATAATCTTGTTTACAAAATTATATGGTGATATATAAAAATTTTCCCAATGAATTGGTGGGTCACATATATCTCATATACCCAATATTTTATACATTTTTTTGCAACGTGATCCTAAAATATTTAGCATATTATAAACTATTGAAGAATGAATTGTTTTAGAAACATATTTTAAAAAGTAAATTGTCGTAATACATATAGATAAATATGAAGTATTGTATAATTGGAAGATATTTCCATTAAATGATATTAAACAATAAATGTTGTTTTCATTGATGAATATAAATTCCATTATATTATAACAAAACACTATTGAGGAAAATTTTTGTTCCATTTTGATATAGTTTACTAAAAATTTGAAAATATTCAAATTATAAATGATTTTTTTTAATTTTTTTGAAATGCTATAAGGGAAGATGCTAATATTTGAGTTTTTATGTGGGTTGTATAGTTTTTTCATGACATTAATGATAAAACATGATTTCATTCATATTTTTGGTAAAACATTTCAAATAACTTGATTAGAAACAAAATAATAAGATTTATTTTAAACCGGTTTTTAAAAAGTAATCAGGGGTAAAAATTTATTTATAAAATCATTATAAGGTTTTAAAACAATAAATTTATTAAATTTTAGAAAACATAGATATGCGTTAAATACTTTTCTCAGCAAATAAAATTATAATGTTTACTTTTGTTAAAATACTTTAGTTTGTAATTTTTTCTTCATAAATAGATTAAAATTAAAGGATAAAATAGATTATCAATAATTAGATATAGGATACGAAATCAAATTAGTTTGTAGATAAGAAACTCATAAAATAAAATCATCATATACATAATCATAAACAATCAAAATAGACAATGGGATTGTAACACTAATCGTTTACCTATTTTATAACATATGATTAATAATAAACATAAATAAATGATCCATATTTTGAAATATAAATCCATTAACAAAATACCCATAGATATTTAAATAATTACTCTATTATAATAGCATAAAAAAAATGGGTCCTCGAGATTAAACAACCCACTAAATGTATTTCATTAAATTTGATCTTTTTGATATATTGGAAAACACAAAAACCTAAAGTCAAAATGAAAAACAATATATTATATCATTATAATTAAACTGTTAAATTGTTGTTTGTGAATATTAAACACCTAATATTTGAAAAAAAATTCCTCATTATTATAAATAAAATAGGATTCATATAAAATAAAAGGAAATGCCTTCTGAGAATATAATTTTTATCCTAAAATACAATTAATCCCAATATGTCAGTGTAATTGAGAAATTATTTTTACCACATTTATAAAATTGATTTAGAATAATGAAATTCATTTAATAAATATAATTTTCAAAATTATCTTACTAATAATTTTGGAGAATTTATTGAAATGATAACTTTTCCCTGGAATAGTTAAAATATTAAATTTTAATTAAAAAATTCACTTTCATATAAATAATTTATAAATATAAATTAAATAAAAAAATTAGTTTTAAAGAAAAATTGTTTCCATAATATATCAATAATCCAATACAGGTCTTTAGAATAATTTTAAGATTAATTTATGATAATAAAATATTATAAACATTTGAAAACTTTATCTTTCGAAACCGACATTGTCATATCCTACATAAGATTAATATTAAATTTATTTTTTCCTTTTATATCAATAGAATTTAGAAAAATGGTTCCATATTTTGAATGAAAATAATTTATATTATCTAAAATTTTCAACTTATTTTTTAACCATAATGAATAGTGAAATATATTAACCCGATTACAACCATTAAGGTAAAATGTGTTTATGGAGAGGGGGAACTAAAAATATAAGGCTAAATAACCTAAAAACATGTATAAATTAAATTTTATAGTAATATGGGAGTTATATAATGGCTATTTATCTATTATATCCAATTTAGGACACATTTATGAAGTGAAAAACATGGCTACAAATTTTTCTTTTGAAAATTTTCACTTATTCCACTCACCACAATTATAAAAGGAATCATATATATTATATTTGTAAAACATTAAGACCATTTTGATAAATCACTTATCTAAATTATTATTTTAAAACATTACATATCAACATCTTAAAATCACATTTTTTTGAGGAAAAATAACAACTAGAAAGCCCTTTATGCATACCTATCAAGGATACCCCAAAAGAGGTAATGCTTTTCAACAAGAAATTTTATTTATTTTCTTTCTAAACCACCTGGAAATAATATTAAACCATGATGATATAAAAAAATTTATCTTAAAAAACCCATATGTTGTTATGTGAAGGTAATTATCAAAAACCATTACCAATTACATTTAATGTGATATGAAATCATCATTTGTGTGTGTGGAGGAGTAAAACCTCATGAACTCATGTCATTTATTTTTCCATTAAAAACAATCACAATTGGGTATGTTCATTGATATGCTAACTATAAATTATATTAATAACATTATTATTCAAATGGAATTATTATAAAATATTTCAATTTGTTGAATTCTCATTTGTAGTATATACAGTAATTTCACATCTCTATGTGGTGGACATCTTCCACACAATGTGACGTGATTAATTTTTCAATAGTGATTTACTTGGAATGTTAAAAGGATAATTTTATTAAATATTTTATATATAGATTACATAAGTATAAAATACATAGACAATTTATAATGAATCAATGATAATATGTTTTTTCCATCATACTTTTTCACTCATTTAATGATGATAATATAGTTCATGTACTTGTAGAATAAATCCTTAATGATGTGATGTGAGACTATTTTCCTCACTACACCACATGGAATATATATAAGGTTATTTAATAAAATATATTTATTGATATTATTTTCATTTATAAATGATAAAATATTAAAAAGTACATTTCTAGAATGATTATAAAATGTGCATGGTTTACCTAGGCGTACATAGGTCATACCCTCTCGAGTACCATGATATATATCATTTTTTAAAACAATCATTCATGATTGGTCTCTACTGTATTATTGATTTAAAAAATGATAACTATGAAATGATTTTTGTTATGGAGGTAATGTAACTATATAAAATGAAAAATATCACAAACATTCAGAATAACATACAAATGACCAAACAATGATATTAGTAACTGAAATTAAAAAAATAAAGAAATATTGATAACTAATGGCTAGTTAAATTTTATTATAAGATCATATAAAATATTATAAATAATATTATATTTATTTTATAAATTAAGGATATGTTAAAAACAACTATTAATGTGTTTAATTCATTTTCAACCCTGGTAATGTATGGTGTAAGGAATGATTTTTAAATATTGCATTCCTTGGAAAATTATATTCTATTTTGAAACAATCCACTTATATATGGTGTATATACTACCATTATAAAATATAATATTTTTATTAGTTCATATTTCATGGTATTCTATGTTTCATTTTGAATTACATCCTATAAGTTGTTTTGAAAGGAATATTACCAAGTGATATATGTTATCGAACAATCTCACATTCTGTTGTGATTGTGATCATTCTCTTCAAACATTAACATCCATGTTATATTTTTATATTTGAAAATAAATTTATCTTAACCATTAATATTAATATAAGATATAGATGATTATTTCCCAAAAAATATTGAATTTTTAAATAAGGTGATTACATTAAAAGTTATTTCATTTTATAGGTAAATATTGATAAGCTAGTATCCTTTAACCGATATAGATTCTTTATAAAAATTCATATTGATTAATAAATTAAATAAATTATTTTATATATGAATATTGATTTGGGAAATTATTAATGGGTGGATCCTGGTATTGTATATCCCCTTTATTCATCAGTAACTCCGATGATAAAAATCAACTACCCAAATTACCAGTAGTTTAAACTGTCTTATTGTAGTTATTTATAGTAGAGATATCATGATGCATCAGATCATGGTGTCAAGTAATTAAGTACTACCATAATTAAGAATTTATTTATTTTTACACACCATGTTTTCACAATAATTTGTTTTGGGCTTAATTTCATTCTATGTTATTTTTGATTAAATGAAATGTGTTTTTAGTTATTCACATTTCAATGTAGATTATTAGTTTTCTTAAAATGATAGTCATGTTGTTTAAATGCAATTTGTGTTCAGTTATTCACCATTCCAAGTTTATTATTCTTATTTATTAATGATATATTTCATTATATTTAACATAAACTAATAATATGATATCAGCATTACATTATTTTTTCCCCATGATATGTAGATGGTATATTTTATTGAGTTTTCAAAGAAGTAGTTTAGTAGACTTTTTTTATAAATGAAGTTATATATTATCTTCCAAATATAAAATAAGTAATAGGTTTTTATATACTTCTCTAAATCTACTAAACTAATTATTCTGTCAGTATATTACTTCATGTATCTATGAATATGTAATAAATTGGGAACCATATTTGTGGTACTGGGTTCTAGGTAAATTGTGTATGTATTATAGGTAGTATAGTTGAAACTTTTTTAAATGTTTTTATAAAACAAAGATATAGAATCCTAAAACTATGATATAAATTGATAAAACGTATATAAGATCCTCTAATTCCATTTGTATGTTTGAAATTATGTTTTTTTCATTATAATAAATCCATTTATGGATACTAAAATAGTTTGTGTTTCTACACAGATATACATTGAAATAATCACTCCAAAAACTGTTCATTGTGAATAAAATTATTGTCACTTGGTGCATGCCTATGGGAATTACTGAACATATATATTGACATACATCAGTCATATTGATAGTATAAATCACATTTTATTTATAAACCTTTATAAAATATTTGAATTTAATGATATACAAACAGAAACAAATTTTATGATACATAAAAATTATAATTTATTGTAAATGTTACACAAAATTTATAATTATATATTATGATTTAAAATTCATAATATTAGGATAAAATAGAGTATATTACATTTCATATACATGTAAATTTAATGTATGAATGGTTGAAACTCATGTTCAATGTCTATATTTCCCTCCAAAGGAATCTAATCAAATAAATATTAGAATAGATAATATAATTGCTATATTAGGGTAAATTATTGATGTTAGTATTATTATTATTTCCTTGATGGATGATCTTATACCAATGTGATATTTTTCAATGTTGAGTCTCACTATGTGAACAAATAAACCATTATTTGGGTATACATTCAATCCCTTTTTAGAAATATATATTACAAATTCACAAGGAATGATATTTATTTTATTCATCAATGAAAATAAAGGATACACTTGGGTTATATTTTTTTAAATGACATATTGATAAATATGGTTTATTAATCTAAAATTAATGTATTTAATATTATATAGACCTCCTAAAATGGAAAATTTTCAATGAGAAAATATTTTAAAAATATTAGTCTTATGAGAAATAAAATGTGATGAATTAATTGTTCAATAGCATAATGAATAATGAATAATAAATGTTTTACAACAGAATGATATATTTTAATTTTATGTAGGTATTATAAGGATTATATATGAAACACTTATTGAAATATTATCCATTACATTTAATGGATTTATCCAAGTCTCTTAAAGAGCTAGAATCTCAAAAATTTAACTCAAATGATGAATTTTTTATGTTTTTATTATGTAGATAATTAATTTAAGAAGTGTTATTTGTTTAATATAAAACAAGGTAATAAGAATATGGAATCTCAAAATATAGATAAATGGAATAATAGATAAAAGGATTTTACAACATGTGATATTTTTTTATAAAAACCTTGTTACATTCATGAAGGGAATCAGATTATTCTACAAGTGGTGAGAGAAATTCCATCGTGCTCAAGATTCAAATGGAATTAATTAAAATGAAAATGTCTAATGCATCAATGTAATTGTGTTGGGGATCTTAGAGAATTAATTACAAAAGATTCAGCGGAATATACCTCAATTTATGGTAAAGGATCAAGGACAATATTATATTATTGATAAATCCTTGGTGGATGAATTAATGGGTATGTCTATTTAGATCCAAAAAATATGTTTTAAAATTTATTAATTTATTATTTTATTATAATAATATTCATGAACCATATATGTATTTTACTATATTACTATTTATTAATTGATTTTAAATCATGAGTTAAATGGTACAAAGAGAGGTGATTTGGTGGAAATATTAACTTTATGGGAAACACATGATTAAGGGAAGTTAAACCTTAATATTCAATCTATTTTAAGATAATAATAAAAATGTTTTGATTAAGGTATAGTAATGTTGACCATGAAATTTTAATTTTTTTATGATTTGTTTTAACTTTTCTTGATTTTAATATATGTCTTGATATATGTAATATATTAAATATACTGCGTCTTTTTTTTGGAGAATGCATGTTTCCATTATGTTTTTATGGTGATAATCATATTAAAAAAATTTTAAATGTTAAATTAATATACACATTATATTGTTTTGGGAATATAATATTTATTTAGTGATTGCATTTCAAAAAATCAAACATATTTTACACTAACATTAATGTTATCTATTTATCAATGGGATTATGTTGATCTTTGGGAGTTTCTGGATTAATTTTTCTAATAATTATATTTTTTAATAATAAGTTAATGAGATACCAAAATACATGTCACTCTTTAAATGATATTAATATATTTAAAATTATTTATTTTTCATTTACAAAAAATATATTTTTTTATATTCATTTAATTGAGTAAGAGATATTGTGTAAATTTATAGAACCATAACAAATTGATTTATTTTCTCATATGAGATAAACATATATTAGATATGTTTACATAATTATATTTTTAGTTTGTGAAATAATTCATGCTCTTAAGGAAAATAATCATGACATAAAAAAATAATATTAATAAAAAAAATAATGATATAAAAAACCTTTGTTCACATCATTGGTTTGTGGATTTGAGGTCATTAACTTCCTTCTTATAATGTCTTCTATCGCTCTCCATTAGTATTTGTGTGTTAATTTTCAATAAATGTTTCTTATTTTTACATCCCACATATGTTATATTATTTTTATTAATAGTATGAGTTATTATACGTGACCAATATTCATTATTTTAATTCTTATTGAAAGTTTGTTTTAATAACCCTTTTATGTTTTGGGTTTTTCAATATTGGTATTTCAAAATGTCAACCCCCTTATTAATGATATCAAGATTAAATGGGGAGGATCATATTTAAGGAAGTTAGTTATAATGTGACTGAACAACGAACAAAAAGAATATATTTAAATTTAATATGTTCCACATCTTACTAATAACCCTAGTGAAAGTCAAAATGTACCATAGAATAATTTATCATAATATCATTAATATTAAATTTTAGGGATATATTTTTAATAAAAAATTAATGAAAATTATTTTTCACTAATTAAAATTAATAAAATAATAATGAGTTAAAAATAAAATAATATTTTCTAAATACCATAAAATTTTTATAAATTATTGTTTAGTCATGCCTTTAACTCATAACGTAAAATATTTTTTTAATGATGTTACATAGCTTTTTAAAAATATTAGTTTTAAATTATAAATTTACATGTCGAATTAATCACTCAGGGATTATTTTTATAATTTTTAGAAAATATATATTATTCAGTGAATACTAGAAATTAGAAAAATTATAATTGAAAAGTGACATTTCATTAAAATTATTTATAATGATAAATTATATAAAAAATTGGATTTCGGTAAAAAAATTGAAATTTTAAATCAACTAATCATGTTTATTTAATTGAAATCATATCAATATTGACTTCCTATATAAACAATGTTTCTAAATTTTGACCATTTTCACTTTGATTACTCACATTTTATTCCTTTGTACTTGTTTTTTAAAATTTAATTGTGTAACTTATCTAAATGTAATTATAGAAAACTGGTTCCTTATTAAAAAATAATTTATATTATCTAATAATGTGGACTTAATTTTTAACCCAATTTAATAATATAACTGTAAAAATAAAATATCTTCATTATGGTAGAATGGATTTACATGAATTAAAACAAAACCAAAGGGGTTAAAATAAAAAATAAAATTTCATAAATCATATATTAAATAAATAATTAGATTACATATTGTATAAGAATCTATAATACTTCATTTATAACTCTTCATAAATTTTAAATTCATGCGTACTCATTTTTATTTGTAAATACTTCAAATGTGCCACTCAACTCAATTATAAGAGGCCCCTCCCCTTATCTATTAATAACACTTAATTTTTTTTGATATAATAATAAATTATAAATCACATAAAAAATCCCTCATAACATCATATAATCCATATTTTTGGATTAAACCCATCCAAATATGTCATTATAGATTACATGAGGAGGATACATGGAGAAGGGGTAACATTATTCAATGAGCATTATTATTTTATAATATCCTCCTCCACCATAAATTATTATTAAAAAATTATAATATAATAACATTTGTATATTACTTATATTAATATATTGTTATGCTATGAAAAATACGTAAAAACACAACATCGATAAAATGGATTACAAAATCATCATTCCTGTGCACGATAGACAATTTCATCGTGATCCTATGTCATTTGATTTTTCATTACACCCCTCACTATTGGGTATGATGATGGATCTAATATATATATATATATAGATATACATATAATAATTATAACATAATTATAACTATAAATTTATTACATCGTATTTAAAATTTTAACATCCTTCTTGTATGAGATACGATAATTTCACTCATGTGTACAATGGACTACATCTTAACAAAGGGTTGCATTTTGTTTTCAAACAATTATTTATATATAATGTAATAATAAATTTTTTTAATGATTATAATATAAATAAATAAAATAATAATGAATTTTATTACCTTTTAATCCATATATATATATATAATATCATTTTACTTTTTTACAGTTTGACTCACATAAATATTATAACATCAATCGTGTACATCTCAACAGCTAGAATCATAAATATAAGTTAATATATTTTCATCACCACAAAAAAGGATTATATATATTAGTATAATTAAAATAATAATGAGTTATTTATTAAATTATTATATTTATATAATGAAAAAATATTACTCACCTATATTCCATAAAAATCAGTAAAATAGGATATTTTACTCATGTGTACCTATGACATGTCGTCTCCTTGATTTTTATATACATAATTGTTAAAAACCCACCTTCATTATTGGTATTAATAGTATAATATATGTATAAAATAATAATTATTTCATGATTATTACTATGGAGTAGATTGAAAAAAATAATATACATAAGAACTGATACATTTATTATTAAATATGAAGGAGAATAAAAGGATATTATCACACAAAATAATAAAAATAAGGAAATATTATTAACAAAAAGGTGGTGTAATATAAGAAATTAATTATATATTGAATTATAAATATGATTATGGTTCATCAATAAATTAATATTATTTTTAAAACCATTATATATATGTTTAAATCATGTTTAAGAAAAAGGAAGCCTGAGGTAGTGGATTTTGCATCAATTTAGATTCTATTATGACTTTTTTGTTATTAGGGACCAATTAATATTTATTTTTTGTGTATACATCCCCTTTGAAATTTAATAAACAATTTTAATTCAAAAATAATTTTATTTTAGTTTTCAATTTGATTTTTTTCAACTAATGGGATTTTACATGAAATTTACCAATATGAAAATGTTAATGAAAAATGATTTTTTGAGATTTTTTTTCCTTAAATTAAAACAATAAATTTCATGTGATATTTCTTCATTATAAATTACATTTATATTAAATAATTATATTATATATTTGATGTTTATGATTATTTCGTAAGAAATGTATCATTTTAAAAAATGGTGTTAATATTGAATGTTATTTGATTAGCTAGGTAAATATTGATAAATCTGAATCCTTTAATCAATATTGATATTTGATGATGTGGAATTATGATTAAAAAATTTAATGAATTATTTTATATATATAGAATGTGTTAGACAATTAGTTATGGGTGGATATATGTATTATATAGACCATCAATGCATTTATATTTCTAATTAGACAAATCAATTGGAAATGCAATACAGGTTACTACCTATTGTTTAAAAGATCATGAGAATGATCTGAATAGAATAAGTATCCTGATTCTTGAGATCATAAAATAAAATAATGATATTCTTTCTTCATTAAGAATTTATTTATTGTTATACAATTTTTTACATTTTTTTCATCTCTAGATACATTTCATTATTAGTTTATTGATTAAATGGAATGTGATTCCTCTTTTGAAACATAACAATTTGATTAATCATATTATTATAATTATTTTTATATTAGTTAAATGTTATTATTTTTTCGTTATTTATAATTCTAGGTTGATCATGATTATTTATTCAATATATATTCTTCAATACATAACCATCACTATACATTTGATCTCACCCATATAATTTTTCATTCTCTAGGGAAATAAATAATATATAATTGAATTAGTTTTCAAGGATTGAGATCTTTGATTTTGTAATATATTTTATTTTATTTCCTATTACAATTTGAAAATTCATATATTGTATGTATCTGGTTCTATAAAACGAATAATTCAATTGGTCCTTAAATATGTTTCCTTTTGTATCTATGATAATGTAATAAAGAAGACACCAGATGTAGGATACTATTTAATGGACCTAACATCTTAGGTCTAATATATCGAGAAAATCTATTGGTCGATGTTTTTTTGGGATTCATGATGACTCATTCCAAAAGTCTGTAAGTTTTCATTTTTTTAATGGTGACTATCAAAAAAGTATCTCACCAGTGTGTTACTCACCATGCGGTGAACCACTGAACAACATCTCACAAGAACTAGATCTCACCGAATGGTGACTCTCTAAACTTTGATTCCATAAATAGTAGATCCCTAAAAGGAGACTCACCGAATGGTATATCACTGAATGGTAACTCACCAAAAAGTATCTCACTTAATGGATACTCATAGAATGGTAGATAACTGAATGGTGACTCACTAAACATTAGTTCACCAAACATTAGGCTAAACCAAGGGAGACACACTGAATGGTAACTAACCAAACAGTGACTTGTCGTGTGTATCTCACGACGGTGACTCACCCAATGGTGAGTAAATTTCAGTTTTTACAATTTCACCCCTATTATGTTTTATTTGATTTAATTGGAGTTTATAACCTTTTAGAGTATTTATAGGTGAATTTAAAAGGATATTAATTATATATAAGTATGATAACTCTCAATGGAGCTCAAAATGGCCAAGTCATGTTGTCAATACAAGATCTAAATTTTATGTTCACTAAAATGATCTCCCAGATTTTATGATCTAGAATTTTTATAAGTCATGATCCAATATTTTTTAATATTTCTAATCTCTATTTGTACGGCTATAGGCTTTCTTCCCCAATGTGTTTTTTTCCTAAGCAATAAATGTCTATTCAGTTATCCCATTGAGTCATTTTGGTTGCTCTCATGAACCTCTCTTTTGGTGAAAGGAAGACCCGTTGGTCATCAGTTGTTATATGTTGGGGTGACCATCATATCTTCTTTACGTTTGCACCATGATGGGTGGTTGTACTCATGTGACCTCTTGATCACAATTAAATCCAATTATTATAGGTGTTATGATATAATCTTCATGTTTCCATTGGTAATCATGGAATGATAGGGAAGATGATGATGATGATATATTGTTTTACCAATTATCTCTGTTCCCTGTTATAGTTTGTTCTTGTTTTATGATTTCTAAAAATCATGTCCCTTTGGTGTATTTATTTCACACAATGGTCGCTTCCCAATAATATTCAAATATCATTCCATTAACCATGTGCACCCAATTATGTTAAAATGATTCCCTAGGTAAAAACATGCTTTTTGATCACCCCTGAACAATGAATATAAAAATTAAAGAACCATATTGGCTAAATTAGAATACATGAATCTTGATGGTGAGGATTTGTGTTCTTCGATATTTGATGGGGTTTTTTCCTTATTTGGGATGTATGGTGCTATTGTTGGAAACATGGTTTTGGGTACGGTTGGGACTACATTGTATGTAAGTATTGTACTTGTTGTAAATGAGTGTGAATGGATATAAATGACGCTCAAATTGATGTAAGGAAGACCCATAAGTAAAATGGAAAATGGAAACTAGTCATTAGTTGAGCATTATTATATGTTTCACATATCTTTATCGGGAGTGATACATTGTCAACAACAATTAATGATAGTGGGAGGTCTCATTGGAAGCAGTAAAAGAGAATGAGAAGAAGAGGTTTTGGAGGAGTTTTGGAATGGTGGTTTGGAATTTTATATTATAAACACTTATTCATGCACTATGTTGTTATTTTATTCCTTTACCAAAAATAAAGGGTCCATATATGGAGACCATCCAAGGTCCTCACCTCATGCACATGTAGGAACCGAGGCGTCAACTACGCTCTAGGGAATCCTTCATTGCCAGTCTTGCATGAGTCAGGGTTTGTGTAGGCTATGTATAATACTTCAAATGCCGCATGGAGGTGAACTCGTGCAGAGTGGGTGCTAGGAGCGTGACCGAGGAGCAGAGTGGGTTCCATGAGCATTCCCACAGGGTGAAAAAAGTATGGGGATGTATAGTGGAGGGAGGAGGTAAATTTTGAGCCATTGATATCGTGGTTGATTGATAAACCATGATAAAACATCGCGACGCTTCAATGTGGTATGACATTTTAAAAACACAGACGTGATTCATGCCATTCATATCATCCCACAACTGATCTCAATAGCACGCCCCATTCTGCATCCCATTTTTTAATCAAGGCTATCCATTAGATCACGCAGTTTGAGATTCAACCAGTGATGTCTGATCTCTCCACTGAGATTTGCTTCAAACTCTAGACACCTGCATGCACCGACTAAACAATTCTTGAGTTGAATAATGATATCACCACTCTGGTAATCAATTCTGCCCAATTCAAGACCACAATGATCATCTAGATGGTATAATCTCATCACTGAAATTACATTTGCATGCATGAGAATGAAATAAATATGTAGTGAATTGATGTGGAAAATGAACTTTCCAAGGACATGTGGATTAGATAAGGGATTCAAAAAGTGATACATTTAATATAGAATGCATGAATGACCAGTGAGCATGTCGTGAGTTTGAAAAAGGAAACATACAATATATGCGGTATATCTCCACGTGGGATTTATTGTATTAAATACCCGAAGATCTCATCCAATCAAAGATTAATATTGAAGAGCGTATCTAGTATATTTTGGACATGGAAATATGTAACCCTTACTTATAAAAAGAGACCCACTGATTCAAGAAGATGATGATACCCCCATGATTTTGAGAGCTCCAATTTATGAGAACCAGAGTCTCTTCATTTTTCCAGTCTGAATGGGGGAAAACACGATAGAAGAACCACTTTGGGTTTGTGAAGAGAACTGTGAACCATTATATGTTCATGAAGGGAACTGTGTACCATTCTGGTTTAGGATGAAGAGAAGTCCCATATACTTTTCCAGTTCATGATGATATGTCTCACATAACACTGTGGTTGGTGAAGAAGTAAAGCACGCAATCCTTTGGAATGCAAGAGAGGTGACCAGCATACATTCATTGGTTCATGAAGAGAGTTTCCACAAACCATTCTAGGATTTTGAGGAAATGGTACCACATACTATTTTGGTTCTTTATAGGGGAGGTCCCATGAACCAATAGAACCCCGTACCACCTGGTAAGCGAAGGAGGTCTGCACTTTGTATGCGAAGGAAGCCCGTGAATCCTTAGCACAATGAGGGGATGTGAATCATATGGGTTAGCGGAGGATACAAGCACACATGTTTATAAAATAATTGTACTCCTATATTGTGTATAAGAAAAACTAGAAACTCTATTCCCTACCAAAATGCACACAATTATGTTTCAAATAACACATATATATAAATATATTCAAATCAAAGTTAACATGTGTGTGTTGAGGAAGGTAGAAGGGAGATTGTACCTAGTGATGGGAAATTAATTTATATATTCTAATGAATGATATGAATAATTATATACATAATGTGTATGTACATCTGAAACAAGTGGTATAAAAAGAAAAGAAATATATGTGGAAATGAATTTGCATGTGTGCATAGTAGAACCATATCCATTTTGGGTATTTACACAAGTGGGTAGAGGATGAAGTTCTTGTATTCATGCATGAACATTCATACAATAATAATTTGAAGAGGAGAATCCTCAATCGAGGATGATCGTATCTAAAGAAGTGAAGAGGTATAACACATCTATATTGTGAAACGCATGATTACATGCATAGATGGAGGAAGAATTGTTGGTTCTAATGATTCCATGAGAGCTGTTTTTTAGAGTTTCAATAATCACAAAAGAATTTGTGATTCTAGAAAAGATGAATAGGAAGTCTTAGTAGATCTGGTTTTTTCACTAGATAAGAAGATTTAATATTAATGAGCATAAACTCTATAAAATTATTCATTAAAATTCTCAGGTTGAATAGGAGACCAAGTCTTTCAAGCATATCCATTGAAGTAAACTTCATGTTGTTAATGTGAATGATGATTCAACAAACGTAGTGAGAAAGGGTGAGTCGGCATATGTGATTTGACTGACACAATGTGCTATCCTTGAACTTTTTCAAAGGAAGTGTGACTAGGATAGAGTGAATGTACCCAAAACATGTATACAAAAACTAGTGAAGATTAGAGGAATTATGTACGACCAATAACTAGTCGGCGTATGCTCCATGAACGTAGCCCTTAGTGGTGAACCAAGTCAATGTGTTGTGTTGTCTTTATACATGTGTATGCAAAAATTAGTACACATATCCATCATTAATGTATTATTATGGTCCATCCAACGTGTCAAAAAGATTCAAAGATGAGAGAAAAAGATGAATCCCAGATTCCCCCCACCAACTCTTAGGATGATATAGGGTCCTTCAATTGGTATCAGAGTGATATTGTTTACGTTTTTCCGTTAATCTTTAGTAATTATATTCAAAATAGGATTTCAGTTTTTTTACTGAGTATACATTGATGCATAGTCTTGATGAATGTTTAATTATCTCTGAGAAAAAATCCATACCCCAAAGACCATGATGAACAGGAAAAATAATGAGATGAATTAATTCAATATTTCTCTCATATTTAAAAAAGATATAGTGTCTATGACCTTCCCGTAATAAATATATATCAGGCTTGGGATGTAAAGAGAAGGTTGATCATGTTTATACCAGAGAAATGTAAGACACTTTTATTTCATTTTTAGGTGATCATGATAAATTAACAACCTATCTGCTTGATATTAAGAAAGAAAGAGTTTCTTCTATTTCTAGAATATCTCAATGTACAAAATCTATGATCACCCGACTAGGAAGAGAATATGATAATATGATGGGAGGATTTGAAAAGAATGTTGCACAATTTTATAATCTCTCCAAATAATTGATGCCTTTGAATAGAAAGAGGGAGTAAATAAGTCTCTATAAGAATATATCCACGCATTTAAAGTGGATATGAAAAGGATCCCTAAAGTCAAAGATCTCTATTTGGTAGAAACATCAATGAAATTTAAGGAACATGACTCATTGATTGAAATTAATGAATATTTACATGAAGATGAGGTTGAAATATTGAAAGGGACTTGTGATGATAATATGATCAAGATAGAAGATCAGATTACCATCCTCAATATGGAATGTATAAAATTAAAATCCCAGTTGAACAATCATGAGAAGACACATATTGTGGATTCACAAAAGAAAGAAATAGTTTTTGGGGGTACTCAATGTTCACTAGGTGATTCTAAATCTGAAACACCACCATCATGTGATATAAAGATCATGACTTCACTCATGGTTATACTTCTTTCCAGTGAGAAATTAAAGGTACAATGCATACCAAATTGTACTATTGTTTTAAAATATGTTTCTACTAAAAGATTAGGATGGACAGAAAATTAAAAAATAACAAGGTAGAGTAATGGTGAGGATAAGAAACCTGCCACCATGGCTTGGGTGGACAAGAAGAATAAGCTAGAAGATGGTTCTTCCAGTGAAACAGAAAAAATTAAGAAAAAGTCCCAACAATCGTATACGAATGATATCAAGAACACAATAACCGTGGGTCTATGTTGGTGCCATAACAAATTTTGGAATTGTGCAATGGATTGTTGGTAAAATATTTTAAACAAAAAATAATAGAGAACACATATGTCAAAAGGGATAAATCTAGTTAATAAGATCAAACATTGGAAAATAAAAAAACATTTGTAAACTACAAAGAGATTTGGAATGCTAGAAAACATAAGTGATGCATGCAATGAGAGTTTTCATATGAATGGAGCATGTTTATCTAAAATCATATCCAGAGCAGATAAGATTAAAAATACATTGATGCTAGTTAAGAGAGAAGATGATACCATTGGATGAAATCATAAGAATAATGAAAAAGAAAAGTCTCCCAAGAAGATAACAAGAAGGGAATGCGAGAATTCATTTGATTCAATATCCATGAAGTTGATGAGTGGTGCATCAAAATGAATTCCAAAAAATGATGACACTCTGAAGAGTCCATGTGGAATATCCAAACATACTTGCATGGTTCCAAGAGACATATTGGTAATCTATCTAGATGATTTGGAAAGAATGAGAATGAAAATAGTGTCATAGGCTGAGGCTGGTGGAAAATGAAATAAGAAGATTCCACATGACGATAGAAAATCTTATGTGTGAGGTTCAATAAGGTTTTTCACAATGTTAAGAATAATAGTGCCATTATTCCAACCCAAAAATATTCCTCATGAAGATGAAATTGGCACAATAGATTCTAGTTCGTTTTAATCTCTTTTATATAGAAGTCTCACAAACAATGAAATGGAAGAAATATTGAGATCCACACAACCAATGTCAGAACTGATAATCAAATGTTCAAGTTTGAGGAGTGGATAAATCATTTAATCCTTTTTGAGAAAATCATAACAGCATTCCAGTTCATATTAATGAAGCACGGGTAATCCACCTTATTTCCTTAACACTTTTTTTATTTTACAAATCATATAGGGAATTGAAGGTGAAGTAAGAAATCATGGGGATAACATGAGAATTGTTCCATTCACGTGGAGACACATAAAGAAGCTATCACAGTTATTTTCTCAATAAGTGTCAAATTCGGTAGGTATTAAATTTAAATACTCTAATTATTTTCTGAGCATCATGTCATTAGGAATGGCATGTCATATCTCACCCTTGGTAACTAAAAATAAAATTTTATTACAATGTGGGAGTAAAAAAGTTAATCATTGACCAAAGAAGAAAGGAAGTGCTTCAATGCCACTTATCCTACCCATTTCACATGAATGTTTTTTATTTGTTTGATGAGAAGTGCATATGAGTTTTAGGTTGATAATCTCGTATCACATTTTTTATCATCATCCTAGAATGAATGTGGAAAGGGCCATGAATAAAACTAAATGAGTACTCCTAACATGGGGTATCATGCTCAAGGGATAATGGGATGCTTTGTTGTCTAGATCAAATCCCTTTATTTTATACATCGAGCATTCCTCAAGTAGACATATAAATAAACTATTAATGGCACAATTTCATAAGTATGGACGAATAACCTATCTACTGGGATCATCGTATTTCAAGTTAATAAGGAGGATAGAATGTGAAATGAAAGTAGAAAAGTGGAAGGGATATAGCAGATATAAGACTCTCATTTTGACATTGACATGATCATTTTTGAGAACATTGATGAATTGACAACAAACACAAAGAGGGATATTATTGGGACCACATATTATGTTATGATTGTATTTGTTGTTAATTAGTGTCAATGTAGGTCAATTATTTTCAAAACGAGGAATGTAACTATCTTAAGTAAAATTGAGAATGTAAATCATACGTTGGTTGAGTCTGATCAGAAGATTCATATATGTGTATCTGGAGGGAATAATTGTCTATAAAAAATAAGGATGGTTGGAGTCTTATTTTGATGGAGTAAAAGAGAAGGAAATTAGTGGTTGTGGAGGATTTTTGGATTGGTGGTTTTCCATTTAATATTTTTAAACACGTATTTTTACACTAAGTATTTATTTTAGGCCTTTACATAAAAGAAAGGGGTCATCCATGGAGGCTAGCTGAGGTCCCCATCTCAAGCACATTTGGGACCCGAGGGGTCAACTGCGCTAAAGGGAAGCCCCCAAGGAATGCCCCTCACGAGGCATGGGTGTCTGCGGGCTTTGTATAAGCATACATCTGCCACACTTTCGTCAATCCACAGAGTGTGGGTGCTAGGAGCACTCTCGAGGAGCAGAGTTGGCTCTATGAGCGCACCCGAATAGAGAACACAGTATGAGGCTGTAACGTGGATGGATGAGGAGATTTTAAAGCCATTTCTTCCACATATTGATTGATAAACTGTGAGAAAACATAGAATCATTTTTAAAAGGGTTTTCCATTTTAAAAACACGAATACAATCTGCACAATCCATCTGATCTCGCGACCGATCTCTGCCACACGCTCCATCTTGCATCTTTCTTTCGAATCGAGGACATCCATCGGATTGAAATATTCAGGATTCAACCAGCGCTGTCTGATCTCCCCACAATGTTTCTCTTCAACCTCAGCACACCTGAATGCTCTCAGGAACCAGTGCTCGAGCTGAATAATAGTCACACCACTCCAGTCCTCAATTGGGATCGATTCAAGCCCACAATGATCATTTGGATGCTATGATTACATGCGTGAAACAATAATTTTCTGCATGGGAATGAAAAATATAATGAGTGACTGGATGAGGAAAATGATGTTTTGAAGGCCATGTGGATTCGAGACAGGAATAAAAAAGTGAAACATGCCATCTTAAATGCATGAATGATCAACGAGAAGACCACAAGTATGATAATTGAAAACTCTATAATATGTGTCATATCTCCACGTGGGTTTGAAGGAATTAAAGAGTCAAAGATCATATTTATTCAAAAATTAATCATGATGATCATATCGTGCATATTTGGTATGTGGAAATATATTATTTATTCATATAAAAAGAGACCCACTGATTCGAGAAGCTATTACTACTACAAAGAATTCGAGATCTCCTATTTTCGAGAAATATTGTCTCTTTATTATTTCATTCCAAAAGTTAGAAATCATGATATGTGAACTAATATGGTTTCATGGAGATAACCAAGAACACTCCTAGGTTCGTGATGTGAACCATGTAATGTCTGGGTTCCTAAAGAAGAGATGACCCGCAGACCATTACATTTATCGAGTATAAGTATCATGTACCACTATGGTTGGCGAGTAAATGAAATGTTTATTTCATTGGAATGTGAGGTAGGAGACCTAAAAACTATCCTAAATTCTCAAATAGAGTTTCCAAATACCATTCCTGGTTCGGGAGCTAACGGTACTGCGTACTTTTTCAGTTCTGCAAAGAAGACGTCCCATGAACCAACAGAACCACATACCACATGTTATGCAAAGGAGGACTGAACATTGTGTGTGAAGGAAGATTTTGCATCCAAAACGCAATGAGGGGTGGTGAATCATACTAGTTTTTCGAGAATGCAAGAAAACATGGGCATAAAAAACTCTATACCTATGGTTCTGAAAAGGAAAAAAAGAAACACTATGCGATACCAAAATCCTCGCATTGTTGTTTGAAATAACATATATATAAATATAATCAAATCGGTGTGAACAAGGGTGTGGTTAGGAATGGAGAAGATATATTGTCCATGATGTTGGGAAATGCATGTGTATATTATTATGAATGATTTGAAGAAGCACATAATTAAATGTAAGTACATCCAAACCATGTAGTATGGAAATAAAAGATAAGGGATTGTAACAGAAGTCGTGTGTGTACTTAACAGAACCATATCAATTTTTTGGACTTCACACAAGAGAGTTGAAGCGAGAGTGCATTTCTTTATACGTGCACATACATATGAGAGTAATTTAAAGAGAAGCATCCCAAAACGAGGGGGGATGTGTCTAAATAATTGAAGAGGAAGAGAACATCTTTATTGTAACATGGCAGGTCACATGCATATATGGAATAAGAAATGATTTTTCTGATGATTGCATGTGAGCTGTTTTTTAGTGTTTGGATAATCACAAAAGAATTTTTGATTCTATACATGAAGAATAAGAAGTCGTAGTAAAACTTTTTATACCACTAGAGAAGAATAGGGAACTTTAAAGAGAATCTACCCCAGAACTAAATGTATGAAAAGTATCATGCTGAACAGGAGTCAAATACTTTCAAGCCTATCCATTGAAGTGTCCTTCAAGTTGTTATATAGAGTGATGATTCATCTAACTCAGTGAGCTATGTGGAGTTAGTGGATGTGATCTAAGGGAGGCAATGTGCTATCCTGGAATTTTTGTATAGGAAGTTTTCCTGGGGTAGAGTAACTATACCCGATCCATCTATTCCACATCTATTGAAGATTAGTGGACTTTGGTACAACCGAAAACATGTTAGCATATGCTCCTTAGATGTAGCCCTTAGTGGTGAACCAAGTAAAATTGATGTGTTGTCCTTTTACATGGGAATGTTTTAATTACTTCACATATCTTTCATGAAGGTTTTATTAAGTTCCAACCAACATGAGAACAAGATCCAATAAACAACAGAAAAAGTTGACAACCTGATTCACCACCCACCACCATCTCATGGTGACCTAGGGTCCATTAGGGGTGGATATAGGGGTTGGACCTATGAGTAGGGTGTGGAATGATTGTGCACCATGGATAATTTTTTTGTGCTTCAATCTATGGGATTTCTATCGGGGGTGGTACAGGAGGTGTGATGGAATCTTAGTTTGAGAGATTAATTGATTGTGGGGTGGATGAAACTATAGAGTAGTGAAAATTTTATTGGGCTATGTAATGGTCTTTAAATAGTATTATAATGTGGTGATGTAATCTTGTTTTCTATTGCACATGTTGTTGAATTTTTGGTGTATGAATGTGGTTGGTAATTTCTAGGGTAGTTTTGGAATGAAATAGTTGAACATATAAATAAATAATGGAATGATTTTAAAATAAAGGGGTGTGTTTATGATTTGGTTCTGGCTGTTTGTGTGGTTTTTCATGTAGGTATATAAACAAGTGAAATTCGGTTTGGGATGTTTGTTTTTTTGAAATCCCATAGATTTGGATGAGTGTTTTTTACCGGTATGTGTAAACTCTTAGTTCATATTGTTTTCTATATTCACCTAACCATTTCACAAAACTATGAATCGAACAACCAATTTGATGGGGAGGATGAATTTCCCAATATCCCAGTGGGAGTGTGGATGGATAGTTACTAAAATTTCCCTACCATCTCTCTTAGTCATTTATCGCCCAAGAAACATCAAGCATGGTGTAATGGCTTTAGATTTATTACTAGATATATGGCATTGGTTTTGTGAGGGGTGATTTATTCCCCATGTTTCAACAGGATGAGGCACATGTGTTTTTGGAAGATATGAATGGTGGTTGTGGCCCATGATTCTGTGGGTATGATGTGTGTAGTTTTTATTCAGGCTTGTATGGGGAGGCTATGATAGTGGAGCTTGTGGAAGAGTGGTAGCGTAAGGACATTTGTCTTTATGGATTGGCAGTTAACTAGTGGGAAGTGGTGTGACATACAATGTTATCTGTGTGATTATACTATTACATTACTTAACATGAATTATTTAGTGAGTGTTACCTGGTTAGGCTAGGTTGGATAGTATTCCTTGACAGATGCTGTAGGTTCGGTTATATTAACTAGGGAATTAGTATGCTTCTACAACTTGTACACGAGTGACTTTTCGTTTATGTCTGAGTATACATGTATTCTCACCTAACATAATAAATTTTATTTCCAGCTTTTAGGAGGACATTGAGGACCCAGATGGATCATAATAGCACTTTCATTGTGATAGTTGTTTTGCTACAACATAGAAATATTTTGTTACATTACTATAGAGTTTTGTTTTACATCATGGAATTTTTTTTTAAACATTCATTGGTGTGTTTTCAGCTCATTTTTATATCTAATGTTTGGAGTTTTTTGGGATTTACCATCATATATTGCGATCTATCGTTGTCAAAAAGTGTAATGACACCCACTTTGAATGAATGTTTACCTACCCTTGTGGAGTTTTTCAACGAAAGAGTATATTGGAGGTGGGAATCATGGATCGTTATCTGTAATTCATATTGATGAAGGAAGGTCATGGAACCTTGTTGTCCCTTCCTACATCTATAAGAAGGTGTTTCATGGTAGAATGATATCAAAGGAGATGATTGAGAGATAAAATGAATTTTAGAGTTTGGAATAGTAAGAACTATATGGGATTGTAGTTCATAATATTGTAGATGATATAAGTGAATGATATTGGATATGGAATACTGGCTAGGATTTATGATTTTAGCCTCATGTGATATGATGTAAGGACTCTAAGCCTATAGAACAGCCATATGAGGCTACACCAATTGCAAGGTGGGGACCCTATAAAAGTTATATGAATCACAAAAGAATTATGTTCTTTTTTTATTCATAATTTATAGTAATTTAATGTAAATATAGTTTAAAATAATCTTATATGAATATTCCATACTATCCAGCCATAGGTTTTCCTTGTTTTCTTTTCATGTATGGCTCTGTGACGTTTCCCACATGTGTTACGAGTAGTGTAGGGTCAAGAGAATGACTCATTTGACTAGTGAATGTTCATTCGAGTGGAGAAAGATTATCTATAGTAGAACAACCATTGTTAATTCTAGATATAGACTATGGTGAAATACGAAGACTTCGTTTCAGATATAGAGACTGATCATTGTCTTGAAGAGATGATGATACCTTTCATCTTGATCTAGGCTTCGATGGCGTAATGGGTTCCTCTGGTTGTGATCCAGATAAGGGGAGTGTAATTTCAGTCATGTGAACATTACCTTGGGTAGATGAAGGATATTGATGTTCCTTGGGTTGACATTGAGATAGATTTCTGAGCCAAATTTCGCTCTTCATAGATGAAGGCAAAGAAGAGGAAGGAGGTACTCTCCCTTCAGTAATAGATTATTTTAGTGATGGAGATGGAAATCATGTTCAAGTATCTCCTTCTCATAAATATGGATATCTTTCCAGATGAGGATTAATGGGTAGGAATCTTAGACGAATCCCTTTTTCCTTCTATAAAGTATCTGATTACTCCATTAACCTTGCTGAAATACATAGACGTTCAGAAGAAGGATGATGTAGAAAAAAATGTTTGAAAAGAGAGGATATTTACCATGAGAGGGGAGATATATGAATTCCTAAAATGGAGGGATTTTATCTACAAGTATCTGTCATCATGTCCTTTTAGGTTAGGGCCAACTTGGAGCTGACCCCAGTAGTGCCATTTCCGACCATCTGGTCCTCTTACTATTACCACGGGCTTGGGGATGTGGGTTGTTTTCTTATTGAGGCAGTGGGAACCTATTGAGTTAGTTTACAGTTCATCCTCATTATGGATGAGGTGTGTATGTTCATCGTCCGCCTTAGTATCATTTTACACCTACGTCCATCCAGAAGCATGGAAAAAAGTGCCCTACTTCACCGAGCAGAGTCGAGGAAGGCAGATTCCGACCATAGGGAGATCCTCAAGGACATCAATCATGGCTTTTTCAAGGAGGATACTGATAGCTGAGTGGAAGAGAAGCTGAGCAGGGGTAGTTACACACATCTGAGTTAGTATTTCAAGTAGTTCCAGAGATCATCCTATGTACGATCAGTTTTTTCAGTACTATTGGTTGTGCCTTCTTTTATTTGGGAGATTCTCAATCCTTTATTGCACATAGTCTGACCCATGCATTGGGAATAGACATAAAGAGACTTTATGCACCCATGGTGTTGAGTATGCCATTCAGAGATCAGATAAACTTTTATTATAATTTTTGAGGTTATATAATGATGATGGGGAAACATCAGTCAAATGGGGACCCATTTATACTAAAATGTAGGCATGCAATGACATACATGGAATCAAATTGTTTTTGGAGAATTTTTTATTGACTACATCTGAAAAGAGTCATGTTTTCAGTCATAGACATCTAGCATATTGATTTCATTAGTGAGAGGGGTGGTCATGTGGAAGGACAATGTGTAGAGACTCGTCATTCCTTGTTAACCAAGCTATTAATGGGATCGATGGATGTTATGATGGTGAAAGTTCCAAGAGTTGTTAGAGAGTTTATATATTATTTACCCAATGAGTTCTTGACTATACCCCCATGATGTGATGTTATGTTTGGGATTGACTTGAAACTCGATGCTCTCCCAATTTGGATGGATCCTTATAATATGAATCCTTATGATTTATGGGAGTGGCATATTCAGATTGTAAATTTGATGAAAAAAGGATTTTTTTTATAAAATGGTGCGACGAAGTGGGGTTATCCTATCTTATTCTCATCGAAGGCAGATGATAGTCTAAGGATTTTCATAGACTACAAGAGATTTAATTGGGTAACAATCAAGAAATGTTACCCTATACTTAGGATATATGATATTTTGTACTAGTTAAGGGGAGAAGGTTGATTCACTATGGTTAGTATGTTCTATGGGTATAAAAATCTTATTGAGAAGAATAATGATATCCCAAAGACTTCTTTCAGGTGAATTTATTGTCTCTTTGATTTCATCGTATTTCTGTTTGGTGTTAAAAACATTCCATTAGTGTTTACGGTGATCATGAACTATATCTTTATTGATTTCATGGAACTATTTATCATCATATGCATCAATGAAATCATGATCTACTAAAAATATATTAATAGAAGGCCAAGCATCTCAGGACCGTCATAGATGTCCTTTGACGTGACAAGCCCTATGTGATAGTGTCCATGTGTATGATCTAGACAAGACATGTTCAATTCATTGGACTTGTGGTGATTCATATTGGGATAGAAGTGGATCCCTAAAAGGTTTTGGAAGTTTATTCTTGGTCATAACCAAAGAATGTGGCTGTGGTTTGTATATTTTAGGGTTTAACAATATATTACTAGATATTCATACATGAATTATATCGATTTGAGCTCCTTTAGTGGCTTTGACTACCAAT
Organism: Viscum album; assembly: GCA_963277665.1. NCBI lineage: Eukaryota > Viridiplantae > Streptophyta > Magnoliopsida > Santalales > Viscaceae > Viscum > Viscum album. Next base: position 1,958,002,474 of record OY728133.1, read on the forward strand.
GACCAATCCATACTGAAAAAGTGAGACATTTCAGGCATCTTTCACCTATATAATGTTGATTTTGGTAAGTGCACCAATACTCATGTTGCCTCAAAAAGGGGTGATGGTTTAGGAGATATGTGATTCTTCTGATCTAGTATTTGGATTCGTACATATGCAGTAGTGAAGAGTGACCTCATAGAGATCTAGAATGTTATTTTCCCCTAAATAAAAAATTGGAACACATTATCTAGAACATTCCATGTTTTTTGTTGACGTTGTGGAGAAACTTACTCAATGGGGAGCACATCGTGGTTTTCTGGTATCATTAGAACAGCAGGTAATTCTTTTCCTAGCAATTCATCAACTTGACGCAGTGGAAGTGAATGGAGTATCTCTACTACTACAACATCGATATCTTTTATGCCTTAGAAAAATGGATCTTTTTGGATGATTCCTTGAGAAATAAGTTTCATGTAGAGGGAGTTTGGTTGTCGGATGATGCATAGAGGGTGATGGAGGATTTCAATGCCTTGCACCTAGATGCACAGATGGATTGTAGAAGAGGATATCTGATTCAGATGGGAGTGTATTCCTCTATGATGTAGTAGGTGGAGGTGTCTCAGTGATTTGAGTCATAGTATGAGGTGATCTATGATCATGTTGACTAGGGTAATGCTCTGAAGGGATTGTTGAGGATGGTCAAAATCAATTGTAAAATCATTGAGAATGTATTTTTCCCAGTTGTGATACATGTGCGAGTTCTCCATGAGTTCCAAATATAACCTCTAGCAGTAGACCCAAAAGATTTAATGATGTACCAAGGCTTTATGCAATAGTTTTTGTGGCCCGGGGTGAATCGGGTAGTGGATGAGTTTGTGGAAAAGTTCATAGTGTGTTAGTAGGTGAAGGATGAGTATCATATTCCAAGTGATTTATTGCAGACCTTTGATGTCCCCAAGTGGTAGTGGGAGAACTTAATGGTTGAATTATTCATAGGTCTACCAAGGGGTCTGTGAGGCTATGATTCTATCAATGTAGTAATGGATCCGTTGATGAAATTAGCTAACATCATAGTAATCAAGGATTCAAGTGCATTATATTCCTTGGTTCATATGTATGTTTATAAAGTGTTATTACTACATGAGGTTTTATATTTTTCTTGTCATATCAGAATACATGTTCTGCCACACATGTCTGGAGGTGATTGCAGCATGATATTAGTGATTAGTTACACCTTAGCCCTGTTTTCCACCCTCAGATAGATGTTTAGACATAGAAGACCATCCAAATATTGGAGGACATGTTACCAGTGTTTTTCAGGACATCAGATGATTTTGGGTAAGGAAAATTCAAATGTTTGATTTTTGTTACAATAATATCAATCTTTATAAAATTTTATTTTCATCGTTTGATGACTTTTAAGGGAGAAGATTTTCTTTTCTCTTGTGATGGACGGAGGATGGAGAGGTAGCTGTTTTTGTTCCAGAGTTATTGTGGAGGTTATAAAATATCGTTAATCTCATGCTTCATAGGTTGAATGAAGAATAATAGTGTCATAAGTCATAAAATAGTCATGGGGGGTCCCTTAGAGTTTGAGGTTGGGGACCACGTTTCATGGAGGATTCCCCTCAATGTGGGCATTTGAGGTTGTGTAGGGGGATAAATCTCTCTCCCATGTTTGTTAGACGTTTCAAGGTGTTGGGAAAAGTTAGAAAGATTGCATACCTACTGTAATGGCCACCACAATTGGAGAGGGTCCACGACGTCATCCATGTATCTCAGCTTCATCAGTATCTGCATGATGGCTCCCACATCCTTGAATTGGGTGATTTGGATATCAAGGATCATGCAACAATAATTTAATAGATATTAGAGATCCAAATTCATTATAGGATGGTTTTGTGTGGATAAAATATTCCCTTCATCAATGTGTTGTGTATGAATGGAGTCCTTGGAGAGAGTACTTCTGTGTGAGAAGTGGATATGTGTGCCCAGTACCCTGAATTGTTTTGAGTTTTTATTTTTTGTTCTGTGTTATGGTGTAATTATTGAACATAATTTTCTATAACATGAGTTGTTTACCCATTCCCAAATGGGGGAAAATGTCATGACAAGTTGTAATTAGAGGACAATATCCCTAATCAAGATGCATTAATGCGGTAGTGATTAAACTTGTGTAGGTGTGTTAGTGGCCCGGAAATAAAAAAATGACAATGGAGAAATGAATTCCCTATCCATGTATCCAGAAAGTGAGGGCATTTGTGTTAACGTATATTTTTTGGGAAGTAGATTATGGGGTCGGTTTTCCTAGGCGTTGAGGTTGAAATTTATCTTTCGAACAACACAATGTTATTTATCCTTGAGAGGTATCATAAAAGGTGGATGTTCATACCCCTCTTTCTTCTGAGATTGGTTTTAAAATATCTGGGATGAGAATAGATTAAGAGGTATTCGATGAAATTGCCTTTTCCTCTCTAGTCAATTACATTGTAAAAATGTAGTGTTGCAAGATTTTTGGGAATTCATGGTGACTCATTCCAAGAGTTTAACAATTTTCAGTTATCCAATGCTTAATCAACAAATGGATACTCACTAAATAGTGACTCACTGGACCGTAGCTCACTGAACGGTATCTCATCAATTGGTGACTCGTTAAGTGGTAGCTCAATGGCAGTGACTCATCGAATGGTGGATTACTTAATATTAGCTCACCTAAAAGTGATTCACTAAACGGTACCTCAAAGAACAGTAGATCACCTAATTTTATACCACAAAATTGTGACTCGACAAATGGTTACATATTGAATGACGACTCTCACCAATATCTTTTGATTGTTACTCAACCAATTGTGATTAAAGTCTATTTTTTATATTTTCACCCCTGTAATGATTAATTTGACATAAACATAGTTTGAAACCTTGTTTTGGAATTTTAGGTGTGTTTCAAAGGAAAATAATTAATCATAAAATACTAATACCCCCAGGACCCTGAAATAGCCAAGCCGCAAGATGAAACCAAGATACAAATTTTATTACACTAATATTGTTTCCCTGATTTATGGACCATTCATTTCCTTAATATGAGATAACTTATTATTAGAATCCATATGATCCATCTTTGTGCCCCTACAACCATTATTCTACAAGAAGACTCATTCAAGTTCTATATAATCCTTTCTAGTTTACCCTTGAGTTATAATGACTGCTTGCGTGACCCTTTGTTTTAGCATAAGGAATAATCAGTGGTCACTAGTGGTTCTAGGTAAGTAATTCCTTCATCTATACTTTCCTTGTGAATCATGTTGGGTGGGTAACTCGAGTTCCAGCTCGATAACAGTTAGAACCAATTGTTAAGGGTGTTATGATATACCTTCTTATTTAATTTAGTAAAAAACTACTGATGGGGATTATGATGATGATGGTCACTTTTTTTAACTTTTATCTTCAGTTCAAATTATGGTTGGTATGACTATATGATTCTTGAAAATCATGTCCATTTGTGATAGTTGTCTACACATCACGATAGCTTGGGAATAATATGGAAATATTATTTCATTACTCTTGTATAACTATTTAATTGAAAAAGATTCCCGAGGATAAATATTTCTTTTTGGTCAGCGTAGCATAATAAAAGTGGAAATTAAAGAACAGTGTTTGAAATTTTTTTAATACACTTGGATTATTTGTTGTGGATGGGTGTTCTATGGGTTTTTTTGGGTTTCGTTCCTTGTGTTGATTGTATAGTGCTTCTATTGGTACAATGGTTGTGGGTACATGGGTGGATTGAGGGGTGAGCCATGTGTGTAGGGTGTGGTATGTTTGTGTAGTGGGGATTATATTTTAGTGGATTCTATTGTATTTATGTAATTGATGAACATGTAGAGTAGTGGGATTTCTCCTGGGCTATGTTGTGGTTATTGAATTATGTTTTGTAGTGGGACTATAATCTGGTTGTTTGATATATTGGTTGCTGAATATGAGGGGTATTGTTTTTGTTGGTAGATTTTGGGTAGTATTGTAATGAAAATAGTAAAATTATTAATAATGAATGAAAATATGTAAATTCAATGGAGTGAGATTATGTATTGGATGTGGATATTTGTGTGGGTGTGCATATCAGGGTTGTATTATGGTCTGTTTTGTGTGGGATGGTTATTTTTTTTGCACCCAATAGGATATACTGAGTGTTTATTACCTATATGTATAAACTTTTTGTTCTTTGTATTTTTTATATACACCACACCTTTGATGAGATCCCAGTGTAGAATTCCCCCATTTTATATGGGAGGGTCTCTTTCCCCACATCCCAGTGGGAGGATGGATAACTAGTTAATAACTCTTCCTTGCCCCATCTCTTATGCATTTGTCACCCATGAATATTCTGGAAGGCTGTAACGACTTGTGGTTTATTACTAGATTTATCGTATTGGTTCTCTGAAAGGTGGATTGTTCCCCATTTTTATTCGGGATGATCCCCAAATGTTTTCTAGAGTGACGTGTGGTGGTTGTTGTTTAGGTGTAATCAGGTAGGATGTTTGTGGATTGTGATACAAGTGTTTTTTGGTGGGTTGTTTCAGGGGGGGGGGTTATGGAAGAGTGGTAACACCATAACATTCACCATTAGGGATGCAATTTTAACCAGTGGGATGTGTTGTGGGGTACCTAGTCAACGACATGATTAGAATATTAGATTAATTATCTTACATTATTTGGTGAGTGTAACTTTTTGAGGATGGGGTGGATAGTATTACATGATAGGTTCTATTAGTTCTACTGTTTTCATGGGGCATTAGTATTCCTCTCCCACTAGGGAATGATTGACTTTGGTTTTCCAACTGAATATACTTGCATGCTCACCATACATAGATAAAACGATTTTTAGGTTTCTAGATGGAATTCAAGGATCGTGTGGGACCTTGATATCTTGGGTGTGGGGATTGTTTTTGTACTAAAGTTTGAAATGTTTTTTGTACTTTAACATGATGTTTCATTTTTTACTTTGCACTAGTTCTTTTAATCATGCATGAATTTTTTTAAGATCCTTTTTATGTCAAATGATTGTAGATGTTTTGGATTTACCATTTTATCTCCTCTTTTGGAATTCTAAAAAAGCATAATTCCTTCAATATTGTGTAAATTGTTACCAACCCTTGGTACTAGACGCCACCTCTCTTCCTATTGAATGTGGGACATGGTGTTCATTATCTCTCCTATAACATAACAAAGGAAGGTAATGGAACCTTATTGTCCTATCTCGCATCTTGAAGAAGAATGTTCATGACATACTATGTTCAGGGCCATCATATTGAATTTTAATAAGGGTAATCATAAAAAATTCATTTGTAGTATATAAATCATGTAAAATAATAAGGAGGTTAATTTTTCTATGTCCCATGGAAATAAATGTGAGATGAAATTCCCATAAATGATATATAAATATTGAATCGTACTCCAAATTTATCAAAAAAATAAAATAAAAGTTTAAATATCCAGAAATTATTAACTTTAATCATATTACATGTCATAGGGGTTTTATAAACACTTAATAAATTTAGACAGTGGTATAATATAACATAAGACCCAAAAGAAGAAATTTTTAAAAAATTATACTTTACCCCATGTCTTGAAAATTATTTTACATTTTTAAACCTCATATTAATTAAAATAGGCTTAATATATATCAAATGTAGAATCTTACTCATATATATATATATATATATATATATTATCATATATGATTTATTTACGAGTCTTTACTATCCGATATTAGAAATTCCTTTATAAGATCATATCTGGGTAATAAAAGATTTATTGATATTTGTGTTTTGGTTTGGTATTCCTTAATTTTATATTAATAATGGTTGCATAATATCTATAATTTCATAAAATATATAAATATGTTATATATTTATTATGTGAATTATTTATATTAATGAATAATAGTTAGAGATAGAATATAAATTACATTATTCATTAAGGTGGTATGAAATACTTAGAAACAAACATTGTTTCTATTTTCCTGATAGATGGAATGAATGATAGGTAAAAAGTAAATTATCATCATTACATTATTTATATATCATATATATCATATAAATTAATTAAATAAATCATTATTACAATAAATTTTATTATAAATTGAAAACAATTTCACAATGCTTCGTGGAGGTGGTACTCCACAAATATGCATGAGTGATGTTATCATTTTACAATTGATTAGAATTTATGAATGTAAATGAAATATTATAATTTAATAATTATAATTATTTCATTAATAATATATATATATAAATCAAATCTATCATTATATCCCCCAATTAGAAGCATTGTTAAAAACTTAATTACATTAGTTCATAAGGTTGTGGTCCCTTTTAAACACAATGCGCATTTTACTTTCCCATTTAGGTAAATAGGAGATGAACATATGATATCCAATAAAAATAAAAAATCAATATATGGTATATAATGGTGGTATTATATTTAAATTATTAAAAAAATAATTAATGTGGTAAAATATTATTTAAAAAGTGGGAGACTAATAAATACAAATACATTATCCTAGAAAACCCCATTTGGATCTATTTTTATGGTCTATGTAGTTTCTACATTTAAAAAGTATAAAGATATAGGACCTAGAAAAAGATTTATATGATGTACATTAGAATGGTTTGATGAAAAAAAATTTATTGTTGCTCTGAAGATATCTGGGGAAGTGGTCGACATTTATAATGGAGGAGTGGTATTTTTCTAAATACCTATTACAAATTAATAAAGGGAAGTCACTATGAACCCATGTAAATTAAAAAATTAAAACTAAACAAGTTATGGAATGATATTTCAATGAAAAACCTCCATATAGAAAAATATGGAAGTTTTTTATTTTTATTCCCTTAGGATATAATTTAATTTATTTTTTTCATTTTTTACACCACGGTAACTACTCACTTTTTATTTACTTATGTATTTTAACTTGTGATAAAAAAATAAAAGGATCTTTATGGGATAATATATACAAAATTATTTTAAATTTGAAGTAAAAGTTATTAAACAATGATTATATGTGTGTTGAAAAATAATTTTAACCCAATCGTGTGAAACAACTCATTTTATCATTAACCACAATAATTATTTTTTTTCTGTTGTTACTATTATTTATGAACCAAAGATAATTTTAAAGATAATACAATATAAACTTAAATGATTCTTTAAATTGAATCCATTTTTTAAAAATTAAAAAACTGATATAATTTATTTTGAAATAAAATGTAGAGACCAGATGAAAATAATATTTTCCCTAAAGAACTCATTATAAAAATTTATAATTTTGAATATTTTGATATTAATGACTTTAGATTAAAAATAACATAACATAACTAATTTTATGTGAACCCATTTATTTTATAAAAATTAATTAACTCTCTAAATGATATAAATTAAAATTAATCATTCATTAAAAACTTTTAATTTTCAATATTCATTTCGAAATTAAACTTTTCAATAAAAGACCCAAAAAAATTGACAATAATATAATTTCATATATTTATTAAATAAATGAGGATTATTGGAAAATATGATGTTTATTTTTAAAAAATAAATTTAAAATGTGGAATAATTTAATTTTTTTATTTGTTCATAGAAATATATATTTATTTAATTGAGAATTTTTTTTAATCATGTAATATTATTCGAAAAACTAACTAGAAATTAACCAATATGATTTATTTATATAAAATATTATTATTTATCAGAAATGTATTTTTCCAATTAATTATATTAATGATTAATGTCATATTTATAATAATCATATTTAAAGAAAAATATTAATAGAATATTAAGATTCGCTATAACTCTATGTTGTATGTAATACAAGATATCAAGGAAAATAAATTAAAATTATAAAAAGATCATATAATACTAGTGTATTACATAAAAAATCCAAAAAAAATTCCTTTCACCTAAAATTTACATCACATTTATACAATCATATGAGGATACATTTTCCACATCATATCCTCTGGTTCCCACATAGCATCTTTAAATTGGTGGTTTTGCAAAATAAAACATAGTCCATGTTACTTGACATGATTCACATCACATTATCTATATTATACATAATAACTATAATATATCATTAATTGTAAATATAATTTTAATTAAATATTACATATTATTTTAATACCTTTTAATGATTTGATATGTACTTCCTCAACATATATAAAAAGAACACGTCGTGGAGTGGATAGAAGTTTGATGGAAGATCCATGAAATATGAAATTTTCCATATTTGTTCACGAATTTAAAAGGGAAAAATATACTTATATATTTTGATTGTTTTATTTAAAAACTCACAATAATCTTCTATAGATAATGTTTTTGAAACCCCATCTCAAAAACATAAAATTAATATTAAAATCAATGAATATAATAAAAAAATTCAATCAAAATTGATTTTTGATTTTTGATACATGAATTTATAATGTATTAAATATAATTTAATCATCCCACTCTAGGAAAAATAACATCCAATCATTGATATAATAATAGAAAATATGAGATTTACACTTATTAAAATTATTGGACTCACATGGATCCATGTGAATTCTAGAGTGGAAACTATTCTGGGATAAAAAATGAAGAAAAAGAAGTGATTGAACCGAATGAACTTTAATATTCTTAGATAAGATCTTAAAATATTATCTCATGTTTTAATGGTTATTAATAAGTAACTGTATTTATAATGTGGATATTTTTTTACTAAAATTAATCTTTATGTCAAGTGATTTCATAAAAAATCTCCATGTTTTTTAGGTGATCTAGAGATCCTGATTATATAAAATATAATTTTCCCTAACATGAGTCCATATAAATTACAGAATATTTGTCCTTAGAAAATGATATATAGTTGAAATTTCTATACCAGTGATAAAATGTGTATGATTTTTATGTTATTCATCTAAAACCCAAATATTATTGGTCTCTTTATATTTTCTAGGGAGGACTATGGGGAAATTAAATATGATATTTTCAAATTTCCATTCTTGTATGGATAATGATTATAACATCCACATAGAAATTTTTACCTCATCCATAATATGAGAATACACCATGAAGTGAGAAAAAAATATTTAATATCTCTCTTTATGATATCCCAACAAAAATACTCTTTCAAATCATTGTATATTCCAATACATAAATGATTAAATGTTAATGAAGATATTTTATATTCCTCTAATTGATTTTTATTAAAATAAATTATGGATGGGACACATAAAATATTCCCTAAACTTATCATTCCTTCAAAACCAAGGTAAATTGATGGATAATTTTTACACTAGTCATTTTTATATAATCCTTTAATACCATTTTCATATTCACTTGTATTGATTTTTGAACACTCATTTTAGAATGGTATTATTTTTCCCATTCCATCATTATACCCATATCCATATTTATAAAATATATAAATATTATATCATTTGTGGTACTATTCATGGGTACTCTTGCAAGACCCCTTTCACTCCAAGATTTATCCACCCTATTTTACTCGCTAGGGTTGTAATGTACTAAGGAATCATAATCAATAATTTATTCTAACCATCATCTCATTCACATATTCAACATCATCTATGTGAATGTGTACTTTTATAATTATGAATCATTATATATATCAGACTTATCATTGTAATGATAATTCCTATATTTATTAATTCAGTACTTACCATGGCTATCTCCAAATAATGAGTATGGTTATTTTTCTCAGGAACCTTCAATTTTCAAGATGAATAATACGTCATCGTATAATTTTTAAATCATATTCCCTTCAATATAGAAATATATATTTTAGAAAACTAAACTTCTTATTTACCTACCATGTAATTTGAAAATAATAATGTCATACTAACCAATACATCACAAAGTTCAGGTTCATGTCCATGACCTTGCTGGATGTGACAACTTTTAATCTATTTAAAAAACCAATCTTAATATAATTATAACATCATCCCAATAAATATAATGTACATCCTTGAAATAAAAATAATCCTTAAAAATAATATAAACAATTATTGTTATCAATACATTTAATGTAACATCCCATGTTTTTCTAAAGATAAATAGAAATGAATGGAACTTTGTTTTAAATAGATATTTTTAATTATCCTTTAAACCATAAATTTTCTACTTCTATATTCTGAATTTCAAGAAATATTCATCTAAAATTGTGTTCAGTATGTTATTTGGAGTCTATTGGGACCAACATTTTTTTGGTGAATAGTAATATACCTTTATGAATACTAATATGAATAGTGATATGACCCTAATGAATAGTAAATTTTATTATTATTTTATTTTATTTAGTCTAGAAGATAATAACATCTTGGTTGATTTTTCATTGTGATAAAGACGTAGTTGTAGAATTAATTCTGTTATTTTTTTAATTAAATATGAATTTATTTAAAAATTCAATTAAATTTTTTTTTAAAAATAATTTTTAATAATGGAGTTTAGTTTTGAATTCTACATGTCAAAAAATGGTTGGGGTAAATATTTTTATTTTTCTGAAACTCTTGAATTTTTGGTGAATATTGAAATACGAAAAAAACTGTATAATCAAATTATCTGTAAAAATTCACAATTTATGACATCATTAGTGATGCAAGGCCACTTGGTTCGAACTCACATGGTATTATCACTATTTAGGGCCACTTGATTTGAGATTATTCATATTATTGATAAAAATATTATCATAATGATTAAAATAATCTAAAATACCTCCCTTCCTCCACTATAAATACCACCTTCACTCCCCACTTCCTCCCACACATCTCAAGCATTGAGAATTGTATAATTTCTACCAAATTCCCTCCCCATTCTTCTTCACCACGTCCTAGAGATTCTGGTCTCACCAAAAGACCAAAATCAAATCCCTTAAGGATGATCTTAAAAAGAAGAGATCAAGAGGTAAACATCCTCTTTTATTTTCTTTCTTTTAATTCATTTTATGTTATTCTCATCCATTACCATTGTATTGTTTTAAGGATATTTCATTAAATATTCCCCTATACTATCCATATCATGAATTAATGATGATATATTCCATTACTCCCATCAATCTTGTTTTTATGAAATTTTAAGAAATGTCGTTAGGCTGCCGAATTTTCGTGAGAAATTTCTCAAGATTTTCTTTTATTTCTTAATTAATTTTTCTTCATTCCTCACTCCCTCTTATCAAATAGGCATAAAACCTACAGAATCAATTATATTAATTTTTTTTTATTTTTAAGGAAAATTCATCATCAATATTCTTCTCTACTTCCACTTATTTAATGAATAAAAAACATTGTCCACTTTTGTCGAATTGCCGACATCGTGGACAATGTATTTTAAATTTCAATTAATTATTTCAAGTATGGTCATGAAACCATTTATATGGTTTAACCTATTTGTAATATATGTTTTATGACTCATATATGGTTCTATAATTCATTTGTACTCAGAGTTCTAATTTATAAGACTAAATGAGGTTGTTATTATCAATGAACCACTTAAATGATCTAAACGAACATACAATGTTTTAACTTATGAATCATCATCATATAAATCATAAAAGTGATAAATTATATAATATATAGTACTGAAAATATTTAAATACTAATCCATTCCAATTCTATAGTTTCACTTCTAATCAACAAGAACGATTCATCATGAACCGATCGTGAAAATCATAAAAGAACTCACCCAAAATAATGCAAGGAACAAAATACTAACATATAAGGGGTGCGATGAGGTTAATAATTGGCCATATAAGATGTTATAAAATTGAAAATGTTTATGTAAATATACTAATAACACTCTTTTAACAATTATACAGGAGTTTTAACAAAGTGTGAAGTAAGACACTGCTAAGGTAAGAGAATTCTTAACCTGATTTCCATTCATTGGGCTAACATTATAATTTGTTATTTATGTGGTATTTAAATTTTTTGTGTGGTGAATTATGATTATAAAATGTTTAATAATGTGAATTTACAGATTATATACATATTCTATCAACTCTATTGAGTCTCACTTCAAGTATATGATGTTTATAATAGACTTTTCTTCTAAAATCCTCTTTTAAAATTCGGTTTTACAAGATTCAAAAGAAATGTTTTTATACAATTATTTATGGTGTATGATTATATTTTCGTTATTGGGAATTTTTTAAGATGAATGGTGGGACCTATATTTCCCTCCAACTCATTGGGTATGAGTAAGATGGAATTCAGACGTATGTTTACTCCAAGTGTAACTGCAATGGTTACACAAAGTAAGGTAGCCGTGAGGGTTACAAATTCTAAGGTAGCCAAGATGGTTAAAATATTATGTAAGTAATGACCCAAGATAACTCTATGATTGTATTTAGGTTCTCATGTTTATGTGGATCTTGTGTAAATTTCATGTTACATGAATTAAGTATTTATTGGTGAAAATAACATCTTTTGATAATGTTTTCATACGTTATGAGTATTCATGGACTACTGTTATTATTCCTTGTTTTCCATCGCATACTAAGATTTTGTGGTCATCCAATGTTTTTAAATTATTTTTCACAGGTTAATGTATTTTTAATACAAGGATATAAGACATGTTAAATCTTGAATAATTGTTAAGGTGTCTTGTTTTATGTTTTAATGTTTTATATTTAGAGAAAAATGGAAACTATTTTTATGGAATCCACTATGTATAAATGTGTAATATTATGAATGTTTTGTACCTATTCCCTAATGATCTAAACATAAAAAGATCCTCAATGTAAAAGGTTGTTTTCTCTTGAATAAATTCAATATTATATATGTAATAAGGTCGGGTCCTTATAGTTGGTATCATAGGATGGTTTAGATAACGTTAGGGGTTAGGGTGATGTTAATAGAATACCAAAATGATTTTCACTCCATGTTTAATTTTTTATAGAATTTAAATATTACCATACTGCTTCATCTATGAAATGTTTGTTTAGAATGGTTGTCTGCATAACGAACAAGGATTCTGAAGAGGATCATGAAAAACATCGAAGGATTGTTTTACAAACATGAAAAGAAAATAAACTATATGGAAAATTCAGCAAGTGTAATTTTTGGTTGCAACCGATTTCTTTTCATGAAAACATTGTACATTAGGATGGAATAACAATTGATCCTACATAAACAAAAGTAGTTGAAGAAAGGAAAAGACCCAAAAATGATACAGAGATACGTAGTTTTCTGGGGTTATAAAGTTATTACCGACATTTTGTTAAGAACATATCACGGTTATCTAGCCCGATATCTAAGTTAACATGAAAATGGGTTTAATTTTTTTAGATAGAAGAATGTGATGTTTTTTTTCAAGAAATGACGAAGAGATTGTGAATTCTCCAGTTTTGGCCTTACATTCCTGAAATGGTGAGTTAGTAATCTACAGTGATACTTTTTTAAAGGGACTTGGTTGTGTTTTGATGGAGAATGATTGGGTAATTGCCAATGCTTCGAGAAAACTTAAACCCCGTGAGATAAATTATCCCACACATGACTTGGAATTAAAAACTACGGTTTTTGCTTTAAAAATATGTTGGTATCATCTATATAGAACCAAATGACCAATATATACTGACCATAAAATTCTAAAGTTTATATTCACTCAGAAGTAATTAAACATAAGGCAGATAAGATGGCTAGAACTGATAAAGGATTATGATTTCACGATCAATTACCATCTAGGAAAAGCAAAAAATGTAGTGGATTCCTTAAGTCATAAACATCATGTGTCATTAACCATGCTACATTTGGAACATGATACCTTCATTAATGATTTGATGAATTTTGTCTTAGAAGTTGTTGGTGCAGGGAATATATCTGTTTTGTTTCAGGTTTCAGTGAAGTCTTCATTGTGAGACAGAATTATGAAAGCGCAGAGGGAAGACCGTGAGATACAGAAAAAGGTATAATTGGTTAAAATGGGTAAGTTTTCAGAATTTAATCTTGATAAATATTGTGTTTTTTGATTTGAAAAAAGGTTGTGTGTTCCTTGTGATTCACAGTTGATGAAATAATTGTTGTGTGAATCTCATAGTTCTCTATTTTCTATTCATCCTGGAAGTACTAAGATGTACAGAGACCATCGAGAGTATTATTGGTGGAATCGGATGAAGAGAGATATTGCTTATTTTACAATGAAATGTTTGACGTGTCAGTAGGTTAAAGCAGAGCGAAAATTACCAAAAGGGATGCTTCAGCCTTTGCTAGTGAGAGAGTGGAAATGAGAGAATATATCCATGGACATTGTGGTGAGACTACCAAATACTTCTCAAGGTAACAATGTGATTTCGGTTATTATTGATCGGCTAAGAAATTATGCACATTTTCTTTCTATTCGGGATATAATGACTTTGGATCAGCTTTCTCGGTTGTACCTCAATGAGATTTTCAGGTTACATGGAGTTCCTATTTCCATTGTATCTGATCGAGATCCCAGGATCACTTCTAATTTTTGGAAGGGACTTCAGAAGTCGTTGGGAATAGAGTTGAATTTCAGTACAAATTTTCATCAACAATCAGATGGTCAGTCAGAACGAACGATTACAACTTTAGAGGATATGATTTGAGCTTGTTCTATAGAATATCAGGGAAGTTGGGATCAACATCATTCATTAGTTAAGTTTTCTTATAATAATAGTTTTCATTCTAGTTTTCGTATGTCACCTTTTGAGGCCTTGTATGGGAAGCGGTGTCAGACTCCAGCGTTTTGGGATGAAGTTGGCGAATGAAAGTTGATGGGGAAAAAATTAGTTGAAGCAGTGGCTGAGAAAGTGAAGATGATCCAACAACACATGGGGGTAGCTCATAGTAGGCAGAAAAGTAATGCACAATAACAAAAGGAAAGACTTCTCTTCCGAGGAAGGTGACCATGTTTTCCTTAAAGTTTCTCCTTGGAAAAGTGTGGTGGGTTTCAGTAATAAAGGAAAGCTAAGTCCACGTTTCTTCGGTCCTTTTTAAGTCATAGAGAAAGTTAGAATATTTGCATACCGCATAGAGATGCCACCGAGCTTGTGTCAGGTACACAGTGTTTTTAATGTTTTGATGTTGAGAAAGTATGTGCGAGATTCATCGCATGTCTTGAAACCAGAAGCAGTTCAGCTGGAAGAGAACTTTTCTTATGAAGAGAAACCAGTTCAGATTCTTGATCGAAGGGAATAGGTATTGCGGAACACGGTAATCCACCTGGTAACAGTTTTGTGGAGAAACCACATGGCTGAAGAAGTAACATGGGATTCTGAAATTCTATGAGGGAAAAATACCCTCAGTTATTTAATAAGTAAATAAAATTGCGAGGACGCAATTTCAAGAATGTGGGGAAAACGTAACACCCCAAGTTTTTATAAATATAAATATAAATTCATTGAACTTTGTTTTAAATAGATGTTTTTAATTAGCCTTTAAAACATCAATTTTTTACTTCTTTATTCTGAATTTCATGAAACTGTCATCTACAATTGTGTTCAGTATGTTATTTGGATTCTATTGCGACCAACATGTTTTTTTTGGTGAATAATAACATACCCTAATGAATAGTAATATTAATAGTGATATAAACCAAATGAATAGTAAATTTTATTATTTTCTAATTTTCTTAAGGCTAGAAGATAATAACATCTTGGTTAATTTTTCATTGTGATAAAGGAGTAGTTGTAGAATTAGAACTGTTATTATTTGAATTAAATATTATTTTATTTAAAAATTAAATTAATAATATTTAGAAAATTAATTTTGAAAATTGGTGTTCATTTACGAATTCTAAACGTTGAAAAATGGCTGGGAATTTTTTTTTGTATTTTTCTGAAACTCTTGAATTTTTGTTGAAAAGTGAAATACGATAAAATACTGTATAATCAAATTATCAGTAAAAAATAACTATTTATGAAATTATAAGTGATTCAAGGCCACCTGGTTCGAACTCACATAATATTATAACTGTTTAGGGATACTTTATTTGAGATTATTCATAGTCTTGATAAAAATATTATAATAATTATTAACATAATATAAAATACCTCCCCTCCTCCACTATAAATACAACCATCACTCCCCTCTTCCTCCCACACCTCTAAAGCATTGAACATTGCCTAATTTCTTCCAAATTACCTCCCCAATCGTCATCCCCACGTCCCAGAGCTTCTGGTCTCACCAAAAGACCAAAATCACATCCCTTAAGGAGGATCTCAAGGAGAAGAGATCAAGAGGTAAACATCCTGTTTTATTTTCTTATTTTTCTTTCATTTTATGTTATTCTCTTCCATTCCCTCTATCTTGTGTTGGGATATTTCATTAAATATTCCCTCTTAATTTCCATATCTTGCCTTAATGATGAGATATTTCATTCCTATCATCACTCTTGTTTTTATGAAATCTTAAGAGATGCCGTTAGGCTGCAGAATGTTTATGAGAAATTTCTCAAGATTTTCTTTTATTTCATGATTCATTTTTCTTATTTCCTCACTCCCTATTATCCGAGAGGCATGAAATCTCAAGAATAATTTATATTCAATATGTTCTCATGTTTATGGGAAATTAATCATCATTAATCTTCTCCTATTCTCCTATTTTAAAGAATAGAAAATATTTTCCAATTGTGTCAAATTGCCGACATTGTGGACAATGTATTTTCAATTTCCATTAATTATTTCAAGTCTGGTCATGAAACAATTTATATGGTTGAACCAGGTTATAATACATGTTTTATGACTCATATATGGTTATGTAATTCTTTTTTACTCATGGTGCTAATTTATAAGACTAAATGAGGTTGTTATTATCAAAGAACCACTTAAATGATCTAAACGAACATAATTAATGTTTTAACTTATGAATCATCCTCATATAAAGAATCAAAGTGATAAATGGTATACTTTATGGTAATAGAAATATGTAAATACTACTCCATTTCAATTATGGAGTTTCACTTCCAATCAACAAGAACGATTCATCAAGAATCGATCGTGAAAATCATAAAAGAACTCAACCAAATTAATGAAAGGAACAAAATACTAACAACTAAGTGGTGAAATGAGGTCATTAAATGACTATATAAGATGTTATAAACTTGAAAATGTTTCTGTAAAATACTAATAACCCTATTATAACCATTATACAGTATTGTTAGACATGTTTGAAGTTACACAAGCCTAAGGTAAAGGAATTCTAAACCCGATTTCCATTCATTGGGTTAACATTCTACATCATTATTTTTGTGGTATTTAAATTGTTTGTGTGGTGACCTTTGATTATAAAATATTTAATAATGGATATTTACAGATTATATTCATATTATATCCACTCTATTAAGTCTCACTTCAAGTATATGATGTTTATAAGGGACTATTCTTCTAAAATCCTCTTTTAAAATTCTGTTTTACAAGATTCAAAAGAAATATTTTTATGATATTATATATATTGTATGATTATGTTTTGGTTTTTGGGAATTGATTAAGATGAAGGGTGGGACCTATATTTCCCTCTAATTCATTGGTTATGAATAAGTTGGAGGTCGTCCGTATGGTTACTCCAAGTGTAATTGCGACGGTTACACCAAGTAAGGTAGCCGGGAGGTTTACAAATTTTAAGGTAGCCAAGATGGTTACAAGATTATGTATGTAATGACCCAAGATACCTCTATGATTATATTTATGTTCTCATGTTTTTTTGGATCTTGTGTAAATCTCATGTCACACAAAGTAAGTATTTATGGCTGAAAATCATGTCTTTTAAAAATGTTTTCATACATTATGTGTATTCATGGACTACTGCGATTTTTCCTTCTTTTCCATCCCTTACTGAGATTTTGTGCTCATCCCAAATTTTTAAATGATTCTTCATAGGTTAATTGATGTGTAATACAATGAAGGAAGACATGTTAAATGTTGAAGAATTTTCAAGGAGTCTTGTTTTATGTTTTGAAGTTTTATATTTAGAGAAAAATGGAAAATGTTTTTATGGTATCTACTATGTATCAATGTGTAATGTTATGAATGTTTTGTACCTATTCTCTAAAGCTCTAAACATGAAAAGATACTCAATGTAAAATGAAGTGTTTTCTTGACTAAATGCGAGATTATATATGTAATAAGGGCAGGTCCTTATATTTATCATTATTAAATGTTCATTATTTTGAAACAATAATTAATGTTGTACCAGAGGGTTATTTATATCTTTTTATAATAAAATACCTCCCAATTATTTTAATAACATTAAAATTTCATAGAACAAAACCTCAAAATCGATGTTCATGAATTTAAAATCTAGATTAACCAAAACAAAAATGCCCACATTGCTATACATAAATATTATATCACATATACATGAAAATATATAGGATTCCAATTTTATAAAAATCCATATATTTTTCATTATTCTAAAAACCCCAATACTATTCATGATAATATTTTTTCAAAATAAATGTTGAATCCAAATACATAAAAACACAAACACCTTAAAATTAATTATTTGGAATAAAATTTTGCATCCCGGTTTTTGTGGTTAACCACTAGTTTAGGGAATTAATTGGATAATGAAGATATTCCCCACAAATAATACATTGAATTACATGATACTTATTGCACAATGACATTCATTTTCTTATGGAAAATCCATTCCTTCCATTTTAGATATTAAACATTTTATTTTTCATTCCTTTGGGACATGTTAGATGATAAATCATCTTTCATATATGTTATTTACCAAATTATCATTCACAAAAACCATCCTTTAATTTTACATGTTATGAATCTCACCAAAGATAACCTTTTTATTCATATACCATGATAGTATATAAGTCATAATAATTATATATTCTTCTATATCCATCATCAAAATCATTTTCTCATTATCACAATTAGATTTAACCTGATTTTTACTTATTCCAATAATCAAATATAACCACATAAAAAATAAAAAAATAATAATAATAGTAGCAGGAAACCACATAGTTAAGAAAAATAACTTAAATGATATATAAATAATGAAACATTATTCTCAATCACTGCCACCTTTGGCATAACCAAGTTTTTTCAAGGTCATTACTAAAATCCTTCTTAATGGTTCATATAGAGTTTTGAATTTCAAAAAAAAGTCCCCTCGAAATTCAATCTAAATGTGAAAAAGGGCTTGTTGTCATGTTATTTCTGAGACTCAGGTTGATCCGATTTTTCTATTTTAATTTTAATTAACTATAGGTAAAATAATGTGAGATTAATATATACATGTATTATCTAATTAGTGATGTCATTGAGTGAAACCAAATAATATCTGCTTCAAAAAATTTCCAATATATATTATCATATTATTAATTATCATTATGGTTCTAAAAAATGGTCGTTCATCCTAGTTCAAATTTGGTATTATAATAATTCTGTTGATACAAGCAATAGTTACCTAATAATTTCATACTTAAATATTAGATATTATTAAAATAATATGAAATACATTTCACAAATTAAAACACATATGAACTATAAATTATATGTGTAATTTAGGACTAGATATAAAGTATTATAATTTCCACAGATATATTTCATCCTTCCCATAATTATGATCCAATTTATTACAAATTATAAAAATTCCTGATATTAAATATTTATCATAACCAATTCAATAAAGATATAAGAATCTGTGAGCCCATTTGACATGTAAGGGTAATCATGTGAGACATGAATTAATTATCATATAAAATAATAATATAAGAATAATTATATGAGACCATTAAAAACACCTACACATTTCATACCCAATGATCGATGATTGTAAATTGGAATCCTGAAAAAAAACATTTTCATTTGAAATAGATGTATCATAAGAGTGATAAAGAATTATAATTCAATCATGACATATAATTTCATATCATATCTATGTGGAACATTAATTATTACCAAAAACATTTGATATTTAATGGCAAACTATCGAGACCAAAAAAACATAGTGGAAAAGGAATTCCTTTAAGATTCATACATTATCAAATTTTTTAATAGTGGTTCCTGGAAATTGAGTCCTACACCAATGTTTATCATAATCATAACCATGTCTCCCAAAGTATATCAAAAATAATATTATTTTAAATACTAATTTCATGAGACACAAATCAATACAAAATTAATTTTGGGATAAATAGGTTCCACCCAACAGAGAATCCAAATATCTTTGTGTTAAAATATCATAAAACAATTTTCAAATCCTTACCCATTGAATAGAAACATAATTCATAAAAATAATATCTTCATAAATGTAAATATGAATCATCTATAGAGATAATATATATGGTACCATTGTATCATATTTATAGTAATTTATATGAAACCCCAATGGATTTTTCTCATTAATGAGCTTATATAACATAAAGAGATCATTGAAACATTCTTAAAAAAAATATACTTTCCATTTTCAAATCACTTATTTAAATTATTAAAAAAATTCAAATATTGATAGTATCAATTTAATTTAAACTAATATTGGAAAAGTGTAATGAATTCATTAAGAAACTATGTGTATCAGAAGGTGTAAAACTATGTTTATGTTTTATACGTTAACATCATGATTCCATTAACATTTTATATAAAAAGTAAAAAACTAACATGTTTGGAAAATGAAATGAAATATCTTTTTAAACCATTTTATAATAAATCAATATTTTAAAAACATTCATTAAAATATCATCGTATAATAGGAAACCATTTCCATAAAAAATAGATATAATACATGGACTTGGAAGATAATGGGGTTTCAACCTAAGAGGAAAAAATTGTCAATTTTTCTATAAAAACATTCTCTTTCTCTCTTACAGTCATAAAAATAGGAAAGTGAATTTAAAATATTTATTCCATAGAAATAAACAAGGTATAAGAAAATATATGTTCTTAAAAGGTAATATATCATATTATTTCATCATCAGAATATTAATCATAAATAACCTTCATAAATAATGAGCTTATAATGCAAAATAATTACCATTTTGGTAATGATTAAATCGTAATACCCATGAAATAAATATCCATTTTTAATTAATTATTTAACATAATATTAAGGAGAATATTATAAATATAAATTAATGTTTAAAATATATTACCCAATAATTAAATAAGTTGTAAATATATCATGTATCCTTGATAAATTACAACGAGATGAAAATCCCTTACCTTTATTGTAAAATTTGAATCAAAAATCCCATTAAATAATTAAATAAAATTAATCATTTAATATCATGAAATGTATTATTTTATTTATATAAAATGTAAAATGGGATTTATATAAAACTAATTAAATTATATAGGAAAAAAACATAACATATGTCCCAATGAATCCAATTGGACACAATAATCCCTTGCATCTGGTCTCTACCATATTTGAAAAAATTATAAAAAAATTGAAATATATATAAGATTATTGTAAATATATTTTATAAAAACGATCATATATATAATAATATATATTATTTACATATTTTTCTATTAATCCCCTTTTATTAACAAATATATACAATTATCATGTTTTGGGTAATAAAAACATTGTTTTTCTTGTATCCTTTGGTTTGTATTGTTAGTCCTATTAAATAGATCTTCGTTCCATAGTCAATATATTATTAAACATGATATAAATATAATATATTTTTATTATATATCAATTTTATTAATCTATAAATGCAGGAAATAAAAAATGAAATATCCTATTCACGGAGATTGTAAGTCATACGTACACACTAACAGTGTTCACATATTCATGGGGGATGGAAAGAAAGAATATTAAATAATATATAAAATATATAGATTCATTTTTATAGCATACATATTATATATATTCATTAAATATCTCTCTATTACCATCCATGATAACATAAAATTATTAATCTATCACTTTATTTCATGGATAGAGAGTCCACACGTACGAATGAGGAATGATAACTTTTGCAATGGATTAGAATGTAAAAAGATACATGTTATATTATAATATTAAAGTATAATTATCTCAAAAATTTCATATATATATATATGTATATATATATATATATTAAATATGTCATTATATCCACCCAGGATATGAGGTAATGGAAAATTAATTACAATAGTTCATGATGAGATATTCTTCTATACACACAATTGACAATTTGTTTCCCATTTGATAAAAAAGGATATATATATATTAGTTATTAAATTATAATAAAATTAGGTTATTTTTTCATATATAATGGTGTTATTATACTAATGATATTAATACATGAATAAATGTGGAAGGAGAATAATTATTAAGAAAAAGCTTAATGAGGAGAATTACATTCACTCAAAACACCCAATTTGGATCTATTATTATGGATAGTAGGTACTGTATTTCTGGAATACATTATGATATATGATATTATTTAGGATGTTAGAGATATATTTTGATAGTTTTTGAAAATCAAAATTTAGTACCCCTGTTTCTGGTATGTAACCATTATATTATTATTTATATTTTTTTAATGTTTATGGTTGAAGAATGTCAGAGTTTGGCGAACCTTCAATATGTTTTGGGGTAAAATGGGATGTGTATGGGATATACACATATTTCTAAACTCTATGAAAAAACATAGAAGAAAATATGTGTAATGGTAGTTCTTAGGTAGTATCATAAGCATTGTGTGCACACAGTTAGGGAGACTGTACTAGGAGGTCATGTGAGTGTCTCAATAATGAAGTATCTAATGCATTATTAGCTCAATGTTTTTCTATCAGTGCAAATAAACCATGCCCATAATTAATGTTATATCCTAAAAAATATGATATCATTCAATTTTCCACTTACTCCCACATTTTTTACTCCACATTGTCCCAACCATGGTTTTATTCTCCATTTAATGCAAGATAACCTCTCATAAGTTATTTGGAATAGATCTGCAACCCTCACTTGGTGTTTTCAACCCTGATTCTAGTAGTAAGTGTCATTTTTCACTTTTCCTGTCAGGTTTCCTTATATTTACATAGCTCTAATAATCCATTATTCCTAGATTCTAGGATTTATGCATATTATGAAAATATATATGATTTTAATCCATATTTGAATATATTTGTTCTTAATAATTCTTGGGGGAGGGATCTAATGCGGTTTCATGGAGAATCGATCTTGTTTTTTGAGCATTCTTTATACATTTTTGGTTTTAATCAAAATGATTGAGGTAGGTGGCTTCAATCTCAGATACACTATATTGAAATGATTATAATGTTTTGCAATATATTTATTGGGATTAATTGATTTTTAATGTGGTTGTTTGTGAATTTTTGGAAGCTCTATTTTGTGATTGTTTCATAAATTGTTGAAATATTGAAAATTAGTTTTCTGGATAATGTGCTTTGGTTATTTATTTTAAAATACTGATTTTAAAATAGATAATTTCTAGAATTTAGGTAATTAGATTTATTTTACTATTTTCAATAAAATTAATTTCTTTATTGATATGAAATGGTTTGTTGAATTTGGTTTTTGTAATGAATTTCAATAAATGAACTGTTTTATTGGAATGAATAAAATGTTTCATTGGGAATAGGTTAATGGAATAATGGTAGTGCATGTATATATTGCATTAACGACACATGGTGGAATTTGAACTGGTGTCCAGTTCAAAGTTTTAATTTCATGATGGGAGTCTGTGTTCATATATAATGTGGGTCGGAGAAGGGTCATGAGACTCCCCCATCATTAATAGGATGGAGAAGGGTCAGGGTTATCCCCCATCAAACATTCATGTGCATTTGTGCTAGATAAGGGTATAAATTATCCCCTATAATTGGTTCGATGGATAAGGGTACGGACTTTCCCCAATATATAGTTTTCATTAATGGTCATTCATGTAGATTTGTGGAATGGTTAGACAAAATTTAATTTTAAATTTAGTAAATGATAGTTTATATTCGTTCAATGGAAAACTATTTACTATGGATTTTGGTTATATTTTGATATAAGATTTTTATTAATTATTCTAAATAAGCTGTTTTATATAAAAATTGAATACTTTTATATCATAGTGGTGTGAGTAGGGACGTCATTTGGTAGAACCTTATATGGTTTATACTATAACTTTCTATTTTACTATGGTAATTATAAAAAATCTATCTTCTGAGACTAGTGAAATGGTAATGTGTCACACCTCTTTAGAACCAATTCATGATACTTGGGATATTTTGGGATTGAAGCATATATCTTGTGGATCTTGGATCATTATAATCATCATGTAGTTTTATTATTTGTTTATCCTTTTTTTGAATTGACAGTTTCTTTTTTACTTCTCTAGTAGACTTTGCTGTGGTTCTTTTGTAAGGATGATGGATTTTATTTCCTGTTTTCATCATGCATCATATAATAGTTGTTTTATTATGGTTTTTTTGGTTATTGATATATTTCTAAAATGATAAATCATCCCACACATAAACATGAAACCCTTGGGAATATATTTCCATCCTTTTGTTGTGTTGGTTATGTCTCTTAAGGCCTAGTAATTATTCACTGTATAATCAAGACTAAGAGAGAAATGGGCCATTAAAAATTGTATTAGATTGTTTATTCCAAATTTTTCTTTTAGATATGTAGTATCACTTTCTTCTTTCAATTTTTGAATAATTTCTCATCAGTTTTCCTGGTCTTGGAGTTAAAATTTGTTCTTTTCTATTCCCTGGGTTGTGACCTTTAAAAGGAATAATATTGTCGGAGCATGAAATATTGATCAAAAAAATATGTTTCATACCTTTTTATTCTGAAATTCATGTCACCAGCGAGTTGGGTATATAAGTGTTAACGATTCACTTATAGGATATTGGAACTCTCATTGTCATCGGTTTGGCTATTAAGACACTAATGACATGCATTGTAAAGGAATTACTATACACTATTATAGAATATTTTATTTCAATTAATGATTTATGTTTTGAAAAAATTGATAATTTTTAAAAAACATGTGATTTTTTTCAAATTAAAGTCATTTAAAAGAGTGTGGTTGATGTATTTTCGATGTGTTTTTATTTTTAAATGTAAATCAAAATTTTTTCAAAAACTTTTGATTTTTAATTCAGTTTTTTGATATTTAATGTGTTATAATTTGAAATTCTAAGCCATTACTTTCTATAGGGTGGAACTTATAGAGTTTTCAATCTTTTTAGAAGATGTAACCTGATAGGAATCATAGTAACCAACTATAAGAACCTGTAGAGAATGTGGTTTCATATGAGCCATAGGTGGACCAAGATATGGTACTGAGTATTGTCCATGTATTACAAGATATAAAAATAGGGAACCATCTAAATGAGCCTAGTCATTAGGATAATTCCTACCAGTTCATGAAGGCAAATCCACCCATCATCCTAGGTGATTCAGAACCCGAAAATGTTGTGGAGTACCTGAATATGATGAATTGGGTCTATGATTTCATAATAACACCATCAGATCTGATAGTCAAGATGGTTACTAATATGCTCATGGATCTCACACACCATTGGTGTCTTTTTCTAGTGCAGGTTAAACTGAATCACAATCACTATTTCTAGGATTTGGAAGAATTTTTAAATAATCATTTCTATCCTCAGATGATAAAGAACCATAAAATGAAAGAATTATTCATCATGAATTATGATAATCTCTCTATCATAGAGTATGGGAAAAAATTCCTCATTTTTTTTAATTTCACCAAAGGTGGAAGCTAGGGAATCCTTGACGGGATGAATCTTAAAATTAATTCTAAGGTAGGTGATTCTCTCAGAGATTTTGGTGATTCATATTTCATATTTTAAAAATATGGTGAACATAGAAATAATGGAGAAATGGGATATCCCAGGAGTTATGTGAGGAGGAAGTATCATTATTTCTTTAGTAAATAGTGGGAACTCGAATGTTATGAGAAATTAGATGAGGTAAACCTATCTTTGTGGTGGGAGCATGAATAAAAATTAGACATCTGGAGTAGTGAACCTTCCTCCACTACCCAAGAGAATATAGTTCAGTGTCCAATGTGGTTTATCTTACCACATGAAGTGATATTGTATAAAACAAAATATATCATTCAATAACATCAAGCAGATAAGGGATCTTCAGCTCTATTTTCCTAGTGATCCGTGGTCATGTTCTTGAGGAACCTCTCAGGTGTCACCAATATCTTATGATTCAACCAGTTGAGGGTTGAAGAATCAAACATGTCAGCTGAATAGATATAGATATGGGGATTCAAGGAATACCATGACTACAATGAAATGGAAATATATAGAATGAAACATGGAGTGTATTTTAAAATTGAATCAAGTATACGGAGCTGAGCAGGAGATAGTATATGATTAATATATACCTTCTACGGTGAGAGGTACAATTCATTTGAATTCTATTCATATGCATGTGTTGTTTTATTCTGGCACATATAATTCCTTTATTGATTCTCATGTTATTTATTTTCTATGTTTAAATCTCAAAATAAATCATTCTGTTAAAAACATCAAAATCGTCTAAGGGAAATGGAATTGCAAGCCATTGTGGGTACAACATGCTCTAAAATTATTGATGGGTTTGAGAGGAAATGGGACTTCAAAATCATGTATGTGGATGTGTCTAACGAAATACTGAATATATATTGGACAACAATGATCAAGGATCAAATAGACTATTAAAGTAAAACTATTAGTTTCAAAATTGAGGGCATCTTAGAAATAATCCTCAGAGGAGAAAGGGTTATAAATATTTCTGCTATAGGATTTTTGGCCCCAACTATATTAATGATTATTTTCAAATTGGTAGTGTTGACTTAGACATTGTTGGAAGAGATCGAGGATGGTAGTTTTATATTAGTCATGTATAAATTTACTTATATCATTCCCATGAACTTCATAGGGTTTACAGTATTATGGGAATTGTGGTTTATGATTTATTTTCCTCAAGGGAGTAGTACAATTTTTCATTAGTCTTACATGATGGATCAAACAATGTTTCAAGAATTTAATGTGTAGTTGGAGGAGCTGGAAAAAAGATGAATGATTCATTAATGTGTTTATTTATGGGCCTCACCGGTTTTTTTTGTGATGAATTCATATGTAACTCTAAGGTCATGTGAATATTAACATAATCCTAACCATGTTACAATAATTATAGGTATTGACTTCCACACATTGATTATATGTTTGATCAAATTAGGGGATCCCAGTGGTTCTCAGAAATTGACATGTGATCAGGATATCATCAATTCTGAGTACAAAAAAAATATATTACAAAAAATATTTCATGTGAAAATATTGAAACTATGAGTATGTATTATTTTATTTTGGTATCACAAATTCACAAGTGGTATTTATGGAACTAATGAATGGTATATTTCAGCAATATCTCTATTCTTTTGTTGTGGGGTTTATGGATGCCATATTAGTGTATCCATGGTTAAATGATGAACATTGGAAATATTTGGCGATAGAGTTTGGAATCCTGAGAGACCAAAATTTTTATGACAGAATATAAAATTTTTAGTTTTGGATAAAAGAGGTATGTTTTCCAGGACATGTAATTATGAAAAAGGTGTTTCAGTAGATCCTAAAATGATAGAAGTTGTTATATCTTGTAAACACAAATAGAATTTATTTTAGATATGTTGTTTCCTAGGTATAGATTTATATTACCGATGATTTTTTTGTTAATTATCATAAATAACTTTTCCAATTACTGCTTTGATAAAGAATAATGTTCTATTAAATTGGGATGAGGAAATCCAAAATTAATTTAAAGAGATTAAAGTTCGTCTTACATTAGTAACTATCATGATTTGTATATAATTTGGACAAGTTTACGTGGTGTAATATGATTCTTCAGAATCTGTTAAGTGATGTGTTCTCATGCTGGGAGACCATGTGGTTCATTATGGATCTAGGTAGTTGATAGTTCATGATAATAATTACCCAACACATGGTTTGGTGTTAGCTTTGGTCGTCCATGATTTGAATACATGGCATTATTATCTATTTGGGGATAAATTTACTATGTTCACAGTCCGCAAAAGATTGAAACATATTTTCTCACAATGGGATTTGAATTTGAGTCAAAATAGACGGATATAGTACCACTAGATGTTTGAATTGGGCTTGATGTATACGATAGAAAAATGCAATACACTGGATGATGCATTGAGCAGAAAATCATATGCATAGTTGGAAAAAGAAGCTTTAAATAACATACGGTTTCCGTGGATGGCGAAATTCTGCCTCCCGAAACGATGATTGTTCAATACTCATTTAACACCTTAAAAGGTGGCCATTATGATGTCACTATTTTTATATATGATATATAATATGTTTATGTTTTCCTTAAGCTTCTGTTTTTTTCATTTTGGGCATACCTTTATGGTTTCCATTATGGGTAAACACGATATTTTCATTTTAGGAAGTGCGGACTACCGCCCCCTGAAAGTGATTTGATTCGTTAATACCATATGTGGGATCTGTAAAGGATAAAGTTTATGATATTATATATGTTATTATACTGGAATTATAATATAATCTTATATCATTATGATTCCATTCCAGAAAATATGAAATAGAAATGGAAGTAGCGTTCATGCGTACGTACGGCTTACCGTCTCCATGAACGGTGCATTTCATTTCTTACCTCTAAATGTGATGTAATATTATAAATACATGTATATGATGAATATATATGTTATATATGTTATCCAAATCATTAATATCATTCTGGATATAATGAACCTATGACAAAATTAACAACATGTAAGTGTAAGAAGTCTATTTTTGACTTAAGAACCAAATACCGACAAAATGAACATTATTAACTTAACTGATTACATGATGTTCATAAAATGGTATAAAAGAAATAATTAACTTGAAAAATATTCATAAGCAAGAAGAGATTAACTCAAGTTTATTATTCAAGAGATTAAAGAACGGTCGGGTCAAGTCGGATACGAGGTATGGGACTTCGTCTCAATCTCCTTTCGTTGAGGCATATTTTATTTTATACACAACTTTCTTTTATACGGTGTATAGACCCCTTTGACTTTTAATTTTATTCAAAAGGAATCATTTTTATACGAATCATTTACTAAATGACAAAAGGGAATGTTTTTGTCATACGTATACGGCGACAACGACTTCTCCGCCGTCGTGACCGTTATTTGAGTTTCGGCTTCCTCTACAAGCCATACCTTCTTTTTAAAAGAAAAATAAATACCATGTTTTAATTTTCTTTTATTTTGGTATTGAAAATGGTTTTCATAATTTTTTTATATCAATGTGTTTTATTGATATCTCGTGATTGAAATGTGGAAATTTTATGCATGTTTTATGTGATATGATTATGTTATGGTTCTTGGGCATTATTATGAAGACGGGTGGTTCCGTGATAAACTAAGGGCGGGTGAGCCCGTTATAGCTCTCCAATGCATTGGGTAACGCGAAGGAGTGAAACGTTAAGGTTTCTCCGAAGAGATTTTAGGGAATATACTGTGATGGGTATTCCAAACGTAACCAAGAGGGTTACTTCCTACGTAAGAATGTTATGAATGCCTCAAGTTACCTTTATGTCTTATGATTTCTATGATTTATTCATGATTTTATGAGGTATGTTAATGTGCCTATGTTTTATGGTTAAAGTATGATTTCATTCTTATGTATATATAAACTCATGTTTCCTTTCCATGTTTTTTTATAACCCATACTGAGTTTTTATGCTCATCCCACGTTTTTGAATTGTTTTTCACAGGTCAAGGGAAAGGTACATGATAAGATGATAGAGTCAAGGATGTGTCATAAAATAATCCATGTTTTATTTTAAATGTGTTTCCATTGATGGGAATGAAGAATACTATCTTTATGTAACCACTTTGTTTATATGTGGAATGTAATGCAAGTTTTATGATCTAATTCTCTAAAACTCTAAACCCGAAAAGATCCTCAATGTGTAATCTTGTAATAACTCAAGATTAAGCAAGGTTTAAGGCTGGGGCCTTATACGACATGCATGCAGATTGTGAATATTTAAGTGATTTTGTAGATTTATTTTCATTTTCGTTCATTCCTGATTTTTTAATGTTGGTCAAATAATCACAAACACTCAATGCATAATGTCAGGTTCTGGGTTCAAAACACAATGATGGGGACACCATTTAGGGATGGAAACATGATGCGAGTTATGTTATTTTTTTCAGAGATCATATGGTTGTACCTATGTCTTGTCGAGAAAAACAACTTATTACATAAATAAATTTAATATGGACTGTACATCCAGGTATATAGAAGATGTTTTTGGATGGAAGGTGCACTTTTCATGGACTGGCATGAAAAGAAAAGCGGATGAGTTCATTTCAGAGTTATTAACTTTATAGAATGTTATAAAAGGATATCATAGACAAATGGGTATGTTGTAGTCATTACCTATTTCTGTATGGAAATAGTAGAAGATAGAAATAGGTTTTGTTTTAGTCCTCCTTAGAATAGTTTATAAACATGATTTGATATGGGTCATAGTGGATCGACGTACTTAGTTGGACCATTTCATCCCTATTTTTGAAACTCATATGACATAGGATATATCAAATGTCTATATCCATAATGTCATAGAGAGGCACAATGTATACGTTTCGATTATGTCAAATAGAGAAATATTTATTACATCTCATTTATGGAAATAGTTACAAAATGTCATTGGGACTCAGTTGACAATCAATGTGGAATGTCATACTCCGACGAACGGGTATTATGAAAGGATGATACAGGCATTGGATGACATGTTATAGGCTTATGTAATGGATCTGGGTGTCTCTCGTGAGGAGAATATAATCATAGTGGAGTTCTTATATAATAACAGCTAAAAATCATTGATACATATGGATTTGTTTGAAGTGTTTTATTGGAATTATTTTCCTTCTACACATTGTTGCGTGGAAATAGGTGATACATCACTTGTCAGGCCAAGACATTCTTATGAAACATTGGGAAAAATTTAGTTGATCATAAGAGGATGGAGATAACTCAGAGTCATAACAATATTATGCAGATCATCTCTGAAGAAACATTTTATTCGGGGTGAGTGATATTGTTTTCTTGATGTTATCACCAAGGATTGGATATCATCATTTTGGGGAGAAGGGAATGTGATGTCCACTATACATTGGCAATTTGGAGATATTGGAATGGTTTGGAGAGGTTCTATATCGGTTAGAATTTCCACCACGGTACAGTTTGGTACATAATGTGTTCCATGTATCTTAGATGAAAATGTATCAGCCTGATTATTACCATGTTATCAGATGAGGTCACATCAACTTAGAGATGAATTATATGTTGGTACATATCTCATAGCATATTGTGGATAAAAATGATATTGTATTGGGTGGAACAAGCATCAATATATTGTGGGTTGTATAGGGTCATGGTCAGATTCACTACGTGACTTGGGAACATGAGATGGAAATGGAAGACAAATAGTAGAAACACTTTTAAGGGATCAATGGACTTCTACATTTTAAGGATGGAAATAAAATGGTGGGCTGTAGTAACCCATGATTTTGGTATGTAAATCATATTTTATTCTTTTTATGAATATAAATTTTAATAGTGACTTATGGGAGAGTTGGGAGTAATTTTAATACATTCTAGTGTAAATATGGGATGCACACGGGCTACACAACATTTGTCTAAAATCTGTGGAAATTATTGGAGAAACCATGTGAAATGGATGATTTGAGGTTGTAGCATCAGAACAGTGTGCACATGATATGGGTGGCAATTCGAGGAAGATGTCCAAGGATTTATATAAGGTAGTATCTAATGCAGGTTTAACAAACAGTTTTTCTAACAGTGTGATCTTACAATGCACATTGTTTATGTTAGATCCTAAAAAATATGAACTCACTTGTTTTACCTCTAAATATATCATTGTTTATCCATAGAGGCCCATATCTCTGTATTAGACTTGATTTAAGGCCAGATAACATCTGCCATGCAATTTAGAATAAATTGGGAGCCCTCCTATGGTGATTTCAAGCACTATTCTATTGGTAAGCATCATTTTTCACCGTTCTTATCATGTTTTTATTGATATACATAAATATACTTATCATGTATCTTAATATTCTCATATCTACACCTGTTATCAGTAGATCTATGATTTTGAATTCCAAATATTGTGTTATTTTCTCTTGATCATCCTAGGGGAAGAGATCTATGGCAGTTTCGTAGTGATTTGACCAAGGTTTCGTAATTGTTATTTGTTCATTTTCAATTTTTGTCAAAACAGTTAAAATATGTGGCTTCTCTCTTGACTCCTCTTATTAAAAATAATTGGAATAATATAAAATTTATTTCTGTGTGATGAATTGATTTTTATTATCCCATGGATGATTTGATAGAAACCCTTTTTATATGGTTTGGTAGATTGTTTAAATACGTAAAACTGTTGTTCTTGATTATGATAATTGGTTATTGATTTTAAAATGGGATTTCAAAATGTGGAATATCAAGAATTATGGTAATGAGATTTTATTAAGGTGTTTTCAATAAAATTATTGGTTTTATTGAAATTAAATGGTTCATTGAAATTGGTTTGTTTAATTGATTTCGAAAAAAATAACGGTTTTATTAAAATGGATTTAAAGATAGTTGTGTAATTCTTTAATGGACTAATAGTTCTGCATGGTCATATTTCATTAATGGGGAATGGTTGAAATATGAATTTATTCTCTTTATCAAAGGGGTAATGGAATGATAGTTATGTGTGTTCGTAATGAATTTGGACAGATAAGGGTTAAGAGTCTCCCCCATAATTATCGGTATGGATAAGGTTCAATGCTATCCCCCATCAAATATTCATGTGAATTTGGTCCGGATAAGAGTAATATGTTCTCCCCATCAATTCTGGGATGTTAATTGTCATGTAATTACCCCTCTTATGTGTTTCATACATCTTTGGTCTTTTGGATATTTTGAATGGTTACTCAAATAGAATGTCAAATGATTTAAATTATTTCTTATGTTCTTTCCTTGGAAAATTATTAACTGTGGATGTATGATATATTTTGACATAAATTTTTTTAGGAAATTGTTTTATATAAAATGTTATACACAACGGTTTCTAAATTATAGATTCTATAGGCATTAGTAGGGAAGTCATTTGGGGAATCCAACTGATTTTTACAATCACCCCTACATTGGAACTTTGGTGCTATTAGAGATTCCATCTTCCGAGACATGGGAAAAGGTAAAGTATCACACATCATTAGCCCCACCTTGTTTTACGTGGGATGTTTTTTGATTGTATCATGGAGCTTTGAGAACATAGAGACTTGTTTTCATCAAAGATTCTTATTAGCTATTTTTAATCTATTTACATTGATAGTTTCTTAATCATTAGATATAGTACACTTTGGGGTCATTTTTTAGAATGATGATTATATAGTTGTCTTCTTTTTATCATTCATTGGTTAATGATTTTTTTAGTTTATTTTTGTTTTTTACGAGTTTATTTCTTAAAGGATAAATCATCTCCCACATCCATATGAAACCTAGTGGTATTTATTGATAGCCTTTGATGTCATGGGTATATTGCTTAAGGCCATGTAATGATTCGTTGTATTATAAATCCAGTGGTAATAAGTGGGTCATTACAACAAATCATTTAATAGGGGAGATAATGTGAGGGCAAGAGGTACCGTATTTTAATTGAGGAGGAGTGGTATTTTTTATATTACCAAAAATGATTCCTTTTTGGGAAGTCACTATCCATTCATGTCAAAAATATTTTGAAAAATAATGGATTGGATTGATTATATAGTTAATAAAAAACCTATGTTAAAAAAGGACACTTGATTTAATCATATTATTCACTACGAAACGTTTTTTAATTATGAATACTCTTTTAGTTTTCAACTTGGTAAGTAGTATATTTTTATTAACCTATGTAAATTATCCATTAATTCTAAAAAACCATTTTTTAGATAATATAGTCCCAATGATACTAAATATATAATCCAATTTATTAAAATGTGAACCAATGTGTGTTGAAAATTAATTTTATACAATTTTGTAGAGAATCACGTTTAAACATTAACTACAAAAATTAAGTTATTTACGACCATAAATAAATATTAAATAACTAAATAAAATAAATTATTATAATTTATATTAAGGAATCTATATAATGAAATAATATTCATAGATGTGGAAGCTTTAATTTTCAAATAAAATATATGGAAATAATGAGAAAATTATCTCCGATGTGAAAATGATCATTTGTATGAAATTTTGTAAAATGAAAATCCATAATTAAATTGATTATAATTCTAATATAATTAGTTTTATTAATAAAACCATGTCATTAAATCCATTAAATAAAATAATCTTTATCCAAAAACAAACACACACAAAAAGATATTAATATATATATAAATATATATATATATATTCCAACAAATTATATATATAAATATATACACCTACAAATATATGTAAGAACCTACACATATATATAGATATACATATTTATTTATCACATATATAAAATTTTTACATATACACACGCATAGAAACACATAAATGATTCAAATATTTGCTAATAATAAAAATATTTATAAAAATATTTATTAGTAATTATCACAAATAATTTCCATCATTATCATTTTAAAAATACTATCTCCATTAATTATTGAGTAATTAAAAATTTTATTTTATTTATACAGACTCATTAATTTGGTATATGAAATAATATCACTATTATTATTTGACCACTCAATAAATCGCCATAGAGAAATGTCACTCAAAAAATAATCAAAAACATATTTTTACTAACTAATTTTATTAATAATTTTCACACAAGTAATAATAATAATAGTATTATTATTATTAAACTTATGTGTGGTTTGAAAAAACATCTGACATGAAGAAAAATTATAAAATTCCTAGCGTAAACCCCTCATCAGAGGCCTATCATTAGTTATGGATTTCTAATATGACGTGCATTCATTGCGATATTAATTATTTTTTACTCAATAAATGGAATAAAAAAATAATTAAAAAGAATACGTATTTTATCGCATGTGATGTTTCAATACAACATATGAGCATAAAAATTATATTCCAAAATTGGAAAATCCCACATTTCAGGCACAAACGGGGTCACATATTTCTCATACAACGCAATGTTTTGAATATATAAATTATTTTCAAAATTTTATAATAAGACTTTTTTATTAATTTATTCTCATGAGAAATCCATCCAATCATTTATTGAATACACATTTGATTCAATACATTGGTTAATTATTATTTCCCAACCCAATAATTAGTGTCAGTTTTCTAATAGGATTCACTATATTTGATTCATTCAAGTATTTTTAATAACTCATTAACACGTAAAATTATATATTTAATATATTTAATCCCTTAGAACACTGGACTTATAGGAATGAGAATATCTTACCAACTCACCCCCCAACCCCAAAAATATTTAATGGAATATTATGAGGTGTTAACAGTTCTTATAACTTTAATAATATCATTTTAAACATTTCTTGTTTTATTTTTATTGTAAAATTTCATTATCACATAAAAATTATTATATATTTTTATCAATAATAGTTTTTATTGTCTTAAAAAATTCTTGATATTGGATATTTCCCTATCTATCATCTTCTCATCCATAAAAATTATCCCTAAAGGTATTTCATAATTATCTCTTACCACTATGATCGAACACCATACTCCCACATTCACATATTTATTATAGGAGGAACATTATGAACATTATAAGTAATGTCCAGTCTATAGCATCAGAATAAGGATTCCCTATGATTCTACCAGCAAACCCTAGTACAACCCTCATATCATTAACCATTTTCTCCAAAACATCACATCAGTCATAGTCATCATATGTATACTAACAAAACATCATTCTATGATAAAATAATTAATGGATGCAATGATATATTTCAAGTGTAGATAATATAAATCACATAAGGAGAAACTCTCCAAAAATGTTAAATCTATCAATTCATTTAAATAATAAAATACTATGAAACTCAAAAATTGGTATATAACCACCATGTGATCTAATATACCTACCCATTATTCATGAATTCCATTAAAATCACATAAATCACATATCAACATAAATTAATTAACTACTAGAATGTCAGAAATCAAAACAGTTTCTTTCTTTTCATTAACATGAATTGGATAAAATTCAAAACCATCATTAATCAATATATTTGATTCTTAGTATGATATAAAATGTGTTAAATTGTTGAATAAGTCATTATTGTAATATAATACTATTTTACTATGATAAACTGAAATCCAGTACGTTCCCAAAATGAAATAAAAATATAATATGGGATGTTTAACATTATTTGTAGGAAAAAACATCCCACCACTAATAATATAAACATTTATATAAATGTTATTTCCATTAACACTTACACCCAATATTTTTAACAAAATTTCTATAACAAAATAATGTGGTGATATTTCCAATTTACTAGAAACACTCAAATAAATGAAAGAATGTGAATATCCAGAGTCAAATAGTGTATTGGAATATTTTGGAAAAACACAGAAAATACATTTCATCAATTCTTTTAATGGTCCCACATCAATAGTTGTAGTAGAAACTGATTTTACCATTCCCATATTCTTTCAATATTTATGGTCACCACCCTAGGTAATTAACTTTGGACCCCCTTGGAAAAATTCTCTATGACATTGACACAAAAAAATATGGCCACTATCGTTTCATTACATTCATGATCATCTCCCCAATAGTCACAGGAAAAATGACAAGTATTACTACATCAAAAGCAGTTAAAAGACTTTCAAATACACTATATAGGATTATTTCTACCAAAAATATCAAAATATTGAAACTTAGTATTCATGGATCAAAACATTATGGTTGAATGAATTCACATTTCTTATAGAATATAAATCTTCTTATTCATTCATTCATGGAACACATGATCATCAGAAATCTATAATTATACATTCTTAGCACATCAGACATGTTTCTTATAGTTTTTGAAAGTTTTGGAATCCAATTACCTTCAATGTATTAGCTTGAATCTTGTGTAAAATTTACTTCTATTACTATCTATATTATAGATAATATTTCGGACATAAATTTCCAAACGAGTGAATTGTTTTCCACAAGAAACCACTAAATACTCCTCTTTTTTTATCAGTTCTATGATATTATTTTCTATACTAATTTGAATAGACTTGGAAGAATATTTTTAAGTAATATATTCACAAAATCATCACATTCCATGATATACATATATTCAATTCCTCTAATATCTAGTACCACTAGACACTACTTATCAAATTCACCTTCAAATGGAAAAATTCCAAGAGTTATATTTTGGTTCTCCAGAAAACCCTTGATGTTGAATATTTTTTAATGGTTTTAATCCATCATTTTAGTAGAACATGGTAATATGATCCTACGAATTATGGGGGGTGAGGTATCATAAAATTATCCACTATCATCATGTTTCCATGTGGTAGATTAGGGGGACCACATGAATTGAAACCACAAAAAATTATCGTTGGAGTCAATTAATCCATCACTACAAAAAACAACCTCGTTCTAATTCTGACGATCATGGGATGCTAATTTTCAAAGTTGCTTTCCTATCAATTAATTCCATACATAGATTCTCTATTTTCACTATGTGAAACCATTTATAAAAAAAACATTGATGAAGAAACATGGTAATTTTCAAATTTTATATCATTTTAACTTTACCATAACGTAAAATCATTCAAAAAAAATTATTAATATTATTATAACCTATAAGGATACCTAAACAGTTATCAGTTACAAAATATATGATCCTAGCATATTAATTACATAACATAGTAAAATCAATTTATAATTCACTTTATAAAATAACTAAGATATTTTTAGTTTAAATTATTAGATAATTAAACCACAATTAATACATTAAATAAAAATATATTAATGTATAAAAATATACATCAATATCCATTATTATCATAAAACAAAAATCTTTTAAAATTAAACATGATTTATTTTCATGATAATTAATTATAAATTTTCTTATATCCCATACCTAACTCTATTATCCCTTAAATCCTACATGAAAAATTTGAAAACATGGGATGATAATAAAATTCTCAGTAAGGGATACCCAAATAAGGAAAACTATCAATCTTGTGAAAACATTAAAACACATAGATAATTTATCATAATGTAAATATTTTCAGAATTAAGATGCAGTAAATATTTTCATTTAAATATAATCTTATTCTAACCTATTTTTAATCAATTGATTACAATAAAACTCAGAGAAACCATATATTCCATATAAATGTAACTAGGTACGTAATCATATATAATTGGAATAACCATATGCTCAATATAAATACATGTCACTCTAACAAATAGAATATCCCTAAAGTTGACTTGCATACCAAATTAATAAGAGGTTATAATTTAACCACCCTTCATGGGTTTATCATTGAAACACATGTCCTTCATTTATCATGTAACCACAAAAAAAATGTTCGAGTTATACTATATAATTATAATACATAAAAGACTTCAATTTCCACCATTTCACTCAAAAAATTTCATTTACTATCAAAAGAAAAAAATAAGAAATTTCAACAATCATCCATTTTTTAATATACTTTTAAAACAAAATACCCCTAAAGGTAATATTTTATATCTTTATCTATCAAACAATTAAATCTTTTAATGGAAGCCAGATATAAAATAACTATCACATTGGGAGATAAGTCTTTGTCACCATATACGTAAAAAAGAACGTTCATTTTTCTGTTTATTAATACAGTCAAACATTCCATTTTGAAATATCCATTTTGAAAAGTTTCTAATTATATTAAAAGTAAAAGGGATTGTTTATTAACAAAAAAGTGGTTTATAACATAAAAATATGCCTCAATGAAAGGAGAATGAGACATAGTCCCTTACCTCGAGGTTGATTAATCATGAATGTTATTTCAATGCATGAATAATAATATAAAGTTAATTATTTAAATGCATTAAATTAAATTCATTTTTCTTATACTTTTTATATCCCTTATCATTATATTATGACCATTAATAATTTAATTACATACATACCTAATGTTATGATGATATTCTGTACATGGGTCCAAATTGACTTGTTATGATGACATTGTCCAAAAGAGGACATTATTTAATTCTATAAAAAATTATAATAATTAAATAATAATCACTCTTAAATATTAATTATACTTTTAATTAAAACCATTCCTATATGGTTCTGAAAAATGAACAACGTTATATCCATGGAGACTGTAGGACTTACGTATGCGTGAGTAATGTTCCCATTGTTCATTAATCATCATAGAAAGAAGGTAGTTATTATTTTATCTTTCCATACTGATAATAATATAATAAATATATAATTAATAAGTTATATACAAGATAATTGTTATGTGCTGAAAAAAAAATTAACTGAATCACTTCGCGGAAGTTATATTTTATATGCACCATGAACTATGATGTCATTTTTATGTGAATGGAATGTTAGATCATAATTGATATATTATTTATGTAAAATGATTTATATTTCATTATAAACATATATAATCATTAATTTCATCATTATGAACATTATTCAGAAATGTTAATAGAAAATGAATTATACATGTTTGTAGAGGTGATAATTCACAAGTACATGCAAACATTGTTATCATATTTATGTGAATAGAAGGTAATAAATTTATTTATTTATTATTTAACTATAATGATAAATATGTAATTAATGTAATATATAAACATTAATTAAATAATTATAAACAATATTTGGAATTGGTATTTTAAAATCAATTATATCGGTTTGTGGAGGTGACAATTCACATGTACGCATG
This sequence comes from Viscum album, assembly GCA_963277665.1. Classification (NCBI taxonomy): domain Eukaryota; kingdom Viridiplantae; phylum Streptophyta; class Magnoliopsida; order Santalales; family Viscaceae; genus Viscum; species Viscum album. Next base: position 1,958,042,387 of record OY728133.1, read on the forward strand.
AATGATTAATTAATTTCTCATTTATTGTAAGTGGAGATTGATTGATTTGATGATATTAACATAATAAAATCCTAGTATACTGAATATAATGGTTTTTTTATATCATAATAGTTCATGAATATTTTATGTAAGTGGAAGGATAAATAAAACGAAAATACATTAATAAAAAATGATACCTTTCCTTTCAAATATCACATTTAATTAACACCTTAACTCCAAAAATAAAGGTATTATGTTGAAAATAAAGCCTTAGTAATGTTGGGATGGATTATAAGAATTTATTTTAGTACATCCTATATGAAAAAATATGATTTTATGTGTGAATAAATATTAGGAATTTCTTCCCTTTTATAAAAAAGTGGGGGGCACTATTATAATTCTTTAAAATAATAATAATTATACTATTAATATAATCATTTGAGAAAAAAAATAATGAACAAATACATAACTAATTAATTAATTTTTTTCTCATAATGGGTGAGTGATGTTTCCCCATGGCTGATTTATTTTTTGGGTGGATATTAATAGTAATATTATAACTTATACAACAATAATGAAATGTTTTGATTTAAAAAAGTATTTAATTACTCCATATTTAATGAAGGTAATTATTTTCCAATGTTTTTGATCGCAATGAAAACTTATAATTTTTAATAATAATAATTATTATTATTATTATTACAATTGGAATAAATTATGTATTTGTATATGTATAGTGTGTATATATATTCAATAAAAATATTGGTTTATTTATATATTTTTGAAGGTGTATATATGTATATGTGGGTGTGGGTATATATAGATATTTATTTTATGTTCAATAATATATATATATGGTTTACATTTAATTTATTTAATAAATTTAATGAGAGGATTCTATTTAAAACAGAATTAATTAAATGAGTTATATTAAAAATGTGTGAGAGCTATATGTGCCGCCCATGGGACTGATTTGAGGGAGAAATACTTTATAAATATATTATATAAAATGGGTAATATTAAATTATAAATGGGAAATTTTAGGATTTTTTTAGCAGGGTGCATTGGGATTCCACCCCAGGTCCACGCCTCTCGCATCTCTAAACCCTCTCCCTCTCTAATCTATTTTTTTTAATATTATTCAAACAACTCCCAATAATATTTTCTGTATTATTGGATGGATTGATGTGTCACTAGTTCCATTGGATTAGTATCTATAGGTAGAAACATTACAATATTATTTATTTAGGGCATATATTTTTCTTCTATCTTATATTTTTCATTTAAAATTGATTATTAAAAATAAAATAGCAACTGATATTATTTTCCAAAAATATAATATAGAAATGAAATATAAATTTTATCATATATAATTGTTATATTTATAAAATGATAATTTCATTTAATTATCAATGAAATTTCCACTAGAATATAAAATTATAACTTTTATCAAAATTATAAAAATATGAAATGTTAAAATTTGGAAATTATAATTACATGAAAATTTTGATCATAATATTATTTTTTCATAAATTATATTTAAAAATTAATTACTATATGGAAATATTTTTAAAACAATCCTTTAGTAATAATGTAAATTCAAATAAGATGATTTGTGGAGGAATTACCAACGATGAATAGTCATGAAGAATAATAGAGGGATACTTTATTTATAATTTATCAAATAATAATTAAGAAATTATCATAGGATATTTTAGTGAGAACATGCAATGACATAATGGATAATAAAATTGTCTTGGAATGATAAAAATGTTATCGCGTGAAATAATTTTTTAAAATTATATTTTTAAAAATATATAGCTATGTGAAAGATTTATTGCGTTTGATTTTTTATTTCATTTTGATTTAATTTAAGACTTTTCTTTCTGAGAATCTTGGAAGAAACTCAAACATTCTCATATTAAAGATATTAATAATATGGCTTTGATAATGTAAATTTACCTGTTTATTACTACCGTTTAACATCTATATCATTTTGGGTCTCAACTTCCTTAATTTATTTGGTTCAATTTCACACTTTTTTCTAAGGTGAATTTTTTTAGAATATTGAATAATCTGAATGATATTGATAGCATATTTGTGTGTAGAACATAAAAAATATTTTGACTCTATCAGTGATATTATTATTTTTAATATAATATTCATTATCATCAAATATTATTGAGAATATTGATATATAATCATATTGATATTGAATTCCAACTAGTTTTCCGTCCACGTATATGTATTAATATTTCATTGTTGGTTGTTAGTGTTATTTGTGATAGGTGGTCCGTCATTCCATATTTATTCCCTAGTGTGGTACAATATTATATTTCAATTATAACAAAGAGGGAGCTAAGCACTGCGTGTAGGTATGAGGTAGTCATATCATCAGGCTAAGGGTGTTCTTAAGGACGCCACGATGTCATGTTCTATTAACCATGTGATATCCTATTAGATGTTAGTAGTAGATATTTCATCAATAGAATCTGAGTGACATGGTTCTATTTATTTACTGATGATGTCATGTATCACCACCATAACAACATGATGATTCAATAATAGGGTAGGATTTATTATTCTAACTCATTTAGTTAACTATAAACGTGGTGTTGATGTAGTTATAACCAGGGGTTGTGTAATATTGGTAAGTGCACTACTACGCAATGTTTTGATTGTATGTTTACATTCTTCCTTTTATTATTATTAATTTTTCATAAACTTTTATTTTGGATAACATCATGTTAAAGACATATTTTTAGTTTCCTAAAGATACTTGTAATCACACACTACTAGAGCATTATGTGGTCCCTGTCGAATTCTAGAGAATCCTATTGAATAGAAATGGCCCTATGGTGGACAGCTGAGAAGGTGGAGTATTTAGTTGAGGGGGACCAGGCTATATATTGGAGGACCTGATATTTCTTTTTTTAATCATATATTTTTATTATTTTAGGAAAATATATCACATTGGTAGATTCTTTTATTTGTGTGACATGTATGAATTTAAAATTCTATACGATTACACAAACTATATATTATACTTTAATTATTTATCATCGATCCTATTATATGATAATGAGGGTCCATTCTTCTCAATGACGGACTTAGACCCTCACTTCTAGATTGCAACATTTTGTGTTTGGGGAGGTTCTGATGAGTTAATGTTACATTTTGAATTGGAACATATTAATCATCTTTGGTTATTACAATAATATTATAAAATGTATACATTTCATCATTATTTAAATAATGTTCAATATTGTTATTTTAAAAAATACTAGAAAATTTTAAATGTTTTAAATGAATTTTTTACCATATAAACTATTAGTTTTATCTATTCCTTACAAAATAATTTCTTCAAAACAATATCAATAATTGTCCATAAGATATATATTTATTAATTTCTATTAGATAAATTATAATCATTTTTTCAAATAAATTTTATTAAAATGGATTAAATTCAATTTTTATTCTTTTACAAAATTAAATTGATCTTATTTAGTGGAAAAGTTATTTTATATGAATAAAAATTATTTTAAAGAAAAGAAATACTTATTTATTAATAATATTTAATTATCTAAATCCATTTTAATTATTTTTAATAAATATGATTTTAATATTCACATCTACATGTTTAGTTAAGTGGCTATACTGGCCATGTTTAAAAATTAAATTTTTTTGTATATTATGTTTCGCTGAATATTTGTATTGCATGTAATATTATCTATTGGTGAAATTAAATTTAGTTGAAAATATATATTTCCAAAAATTTCATTGATTTATAATAAACACGTTTATATGATAAAAAACTAAAATATAATAAATTACATTAGAATTAGAATGAGTCTCATTTCGTACATCTAATCCTTAGGTTTATTATTCTTATGTATTCAATTTGTATGATATAGATTTTTCAATGTGTATGATACCATCATATCATAACACATCATATGGTTGAAATATTAAAGAAAATAATGACATAACAATTTCAATAAATAATAACATGTTATAGAATGATATGTTATATGTGATAGTCATACGGTTTAATTAATAATTTATAAAGATTAACTCATACTTCATATTGTATAATCATGTTCATATATTTGATTATTTTTGTGTAGATATGATACCTTATAGGGTAATATAAGAACCCGTAAGGATAAAAAAATTACGGTGGGAATATATAATAAAGAACAGAAACATTATATGTAATAACCACACAAAAGATCAGTAATAAGTAACTAATGATATCAGAAATTATAAATATCTAATTATTGATATAAATAAAAAAATTAGTTAAATAATTATTATATGAATCAATGAGAAACATATAATATATTTTATTTATCCCCTATGTCATTTCACATGAAAAAAAAATTATTTAAAATATTACATATTATTCATTTACTCAGGATATAGTTAATAAAATAATATGTTAAAATAAGTGATAGATTTTTTTAAATAGAAAATCAATTAATGATTAAAGGAGAAAGATTCACTACAATATATCCCATACCCCACCTCCAACCCCTTTGTGTAAATTCAAAAACTAAAGTATAGCCATTTCCCAACCCCAAAACATTATTTAGTGGGGAGAATCGTCTTCATTTGAAAAAAATACATAAGACATAATATAGTTTATGTCCATGTAATGGATAACTATATATCAAGTCATTGAAAAATCAAAAATACCAAAAATCAATGAGACAAAGAACCATATAAATAAATATAAATGAGAATAAATTAAAAATATAATTTTCACCTTAAAATGACATGAGGGTGTTAAAAATATACCCATTATGAAGCTCTATATGCCCATTAAGATATCATCCCATATCATATGAGAAGATAAGAGGGGATTGGTACCACATATTGGACCCAATCTCTAAAGTATAATAATTATTCTTTCCAAACCATAACAACACATGGACTGTAGGAATATAATTTCCACATAGTAGATTGTACTAACGATCAATAATATGAACGTGCTTCTCTATGATAGTGGTGTCATTATCCAAGTCATAAAAACCCATCATAACCATATGTAATAGTCAATACTAATTCCTTAGTAAAATGGAATCATAAAAACATCATGGATATATATAATAGAATTTTTTAAGGCAATACAAATTGTCACTTTTGTATAGTAGTTCACAGTCTCAAATTCATCGACACAACAATAAAGGAAAAATATGATCATCATATAAAATTTATCGGATATGACTATTCTCCAATATTTTATAGATCGAATAAATTATATTTATCAAATTATGAATAACGGTCATTCAAAAAACGGATTGTATACATACTTCCAGCTTATAGATAAGGGATTAAATTTGTCGTTTATACTAGGTTTTGAAGGTATACATCATAGTCAAGGCCAAATTATTATTGTTATACGAATTAAAATAATGATAAATTCATGTTCCGTGATGAATTTAATTAATTAATATATGCATAGAATATATCCTTAAGAATATAAGTATATATCTGTATTTGGGCATTCCCCTATATATGTTATGTCGTGTTCAAGTTTAATTATGAACCTATCTCTAATTAATGTCAATTTCTAATCATATAAGTAATTGATGTTTTTAAATTATATATTATAAGAAATATAAAAAATGTCTCTTAATAATTACATGGATATATTTGAATACTAGATCATCCAATTTTTTATAATGGAGTAAATAGTAAATGGTACAATTTTCTCAGCTAATAAATAATCACCTCTATTGTATACATTCCACTGGGAACCCGTGGTAGGACATTAATGATTTCCATAAAAATGTCACCACACATCCATAAAATAATTATAAGAGGATATAATAATCCTTCTATAATTTTGTAGTGGATATTAATAAATTATCATGTAAGGTATCAAGACCCATACGTTGTGATCTATGACTTCATCTTAGGATACCATTACAATCATTTTGGATCATAAAAAATATGTTATGCATCATGGTTAATCAACCAACAATAATATTTTCCACTATATATTACATATTGACACAATTAAAAAAGCACCACTAACTTATTAAAAAATCAAGAAGACCAATTTAGAAAACAATAAATATAAAATTATACCTCCCCACAATTTTTATTTTTTTAATATATCAATAACCATAATTTTATATACGCTCCTATTGAATCTCTTGATAAAATGGGTATTTTAATTACATACTATTCTATGATCCATCGTTACCTTCCCCCTCTATAACCAAATTTATCTAATAGGAATAATATCATCAAAATCCAGACATATCTATATTCCATTTCCTCCTGAGTTGACAAATTCTTACTCAATTCATCAACTATTATATTACCATCATCTAGAATGCAAAAAAAAATTCACTTAAATCATGTGTTAGTACTCAAACAATCACATATACTGATGGTTCCTATACTTTTGGGATAATATAAGCTTTAATATTTTATGAAAAAAAATTATAGTTGACTTGTACTAAAATAATAAATATCTTAAAATTTTTAGTTCATGAATAAAATTACTAATTCAATATAATATTTTCCATAGTTTATCGCATGTGGGTAATAATTTTATGAAATATTAGCAACAACATTATCCCAATACATTAGATCACCCCTAAACCACATCTAGGATTCATTTTAATGATAATTATATCCCATGTATAAATTGTTAATAATAAATAATTGAAATAAAATTCAATACAAACTTAAAATCATCATTGAGACTCTATAATTTATAATCCTAATAAATCAAAATGCCATTTCAGACCATATATTGGAAGGGAGATTCATATATATATAATTCTAGATAAAAAATCTTTAATATCATAGAGGTAATAATATTATCTGAATATAAACTACATTTTTTGATCTCTCAAAAGATATAATAGTTAGGATCCTCTCTATATACATTTAAATAATTCTCTCAAAAACAACATGACATAAAAAATAACATCATGAACTAAAAAACGTTATTTCATTATAACATAATAAAATCTATGATCCATGATGGTTAACAAAATGATCTTAATATGGTCCTAATTTTCTAATTTAATCTTAAAATAACATAAAATCCTTCCAATAACATTACTAAAAATGATTCAATGTAACGATAGAAGATTTATTTTATCAATTCAATGATAATTGTTCCAAAATTGATAAGTCCTAATAGATATAAAATATAGTTAAAATTATTATAATGATTCAATATTTTGATCAAGGGAATATCTATTTTTTCCCCTTAAATTATAGTATCCCAATATTATATACATATTTCAAAACAACCTCACACCATTTACTATTTCAAATTGATGATTAATTTGAAGTAATGGATACTTACTCATAAATATTCATCATTAACCCTCTGGTAATCGATATAAATTTATAGTATATCGTATGAAGTCTATATAATGTGAATGTGAAACACATATGGCATCGGTATATGGAGAAGAAATTATATTCTTTTATTATAAAAAAGCTAGAAATTAATTTCATTCAATAATGAAGTGGAAATTTTATATCATTTCCTTTAGATAAACTCATACTTGAGACAATTTTAATATAGAACTCTACCTCATATTTTTGTGGAATCCTAATTAAATCATATATATATTCATTGGGGTACCTAATAACTATGTGAGTTTTTTGAACATCTGTATTATACTCAAAATGATGAAGTGGAATAATAATATTGGAAAGAGAACAAACCAGTATCCCTGAAAAGGGGCCCCACGATTCATTACCATAGATCACAATGGCCCTAGAATACATGTTTTATCCCTTACCGGTAAAGGAATAAAACCATAATGTAATATTAATATATACAATAATTCATGTATAACATACTTTCGATAACCAAAATATTTTTGAAGATATAAAAAAGTATAATAAAATAACATAAAGCCTCACCCTCGATATCTATGTCATGGAAATAAAAACACATGAAGGAATAATAAATCCAAATTTCTAAGAGGGTGAATTTTTCTACCATGAAAGATAGAAAATCAAGTCGTATTCCTTATAAATCAATCCACATAGACAAAATTAATGACTCGTATGAACCTATTTCCTAAAATTTAAGATATAGAAAATACAAAATAAATAGTGCATATATTATGATCACAATCCTAACATCAATGTGTTATAGTATATTTTGGTCTATGTAAAGAATCTTAGGAAATATTAAGAACATCGAAATCCTAGTGGACTAAGATATCACTTTATTTATTGAATGATGCTCATCTTCCTTGGATGCATCTTACTATACCCAAATAACCTCTTATGAATAAAGAACATACTACACTATCCAATGGATGATTTATGGAAAATAAAGGATTCTTTACATGAATCACACACAACTATAAGTTCTCTTAGATTCCTAAAAATCTGTCTTAGTGTTAACTAAATTATGACACTGGAAGAAAACCACTAGTTTAATACCTAGTGATAAAAAAACAGAGAGTCTCATGAATATTTCATGTTTTATTACCTTTTTAATGGTGTTTAATTAGTATCATATTTTTAATATAAGAATATAATTTACTACCACACACTCTATTAGAGGTACCCCTCATACCCATCAATACTATAATATCAGTCTATTTCATAAACTCCACAGAAACCACACCCACATAAGTATGAATATAGAGTATAAATAACTAGATCAAATCTAGATATTTATTCCAATTCTAATGTTTTTCTCTCTTAAATTATAATTCAATAAATGATACTAGGTATAAATAAAAAAACATGGTGACTTGATTATTAAATTCCATCTATAATCAGTTTCTTTACTCTATGTTGACATTTTACCTATATTTTTCACTATCAAATGTTTTTTGATGAATCACATAACAATTTTTCTGATGAACATAGACCATATAAAGTTATTAAGAATATTTTCTTGTATGAAGAAATCCCACCACAAATATATTTGTATATAAATAACATATATAGAAAATATTTTGATTGATGATGGATTCTTATTTCTAATCATCTAAGGGTGATCCAATACTATGAAATAATACAATCATCCTTCCTAACATAGGGTAACAATGGTTCTAGTAGATTACTCAAAATGGTAGCTTCTACAAAGGATTACGAAATATTGTGTACTCTTTAGCTCCATCTCTGTGATTTATAAAATCCTTTCTAGGTTTCAATGATTGTAAGACATTAAATATTGAGCTCAATCAACATATAGTTCTATCCAAATAGAATGGGTGAAGAATAAAATACCACCCAATATGAATTTTTTAACAATTAATAATATAATATTATATAACCATACTAATGATCAAATATTTGAGATTGTTATAATTCTCAACCACTACCAGAAGGATGAGTTTCTAATAAATGAATTATTTTTCTAGGAACTCGCTCATACACTCCAAATCAACACCTACAATTATATCTTCTTACTACCATACTAACTCAATATTAATAGGTACTATGATACATTTCGGTAATGAAACAATTTGGGTTGACTAAGAATATCACATCATATCACTCACAAAAAGGGAAAAGTAGAGTTTTTGTTTATATGAATCTTGTAACATCTTAAAGGGAATTAAAAGTGATCAATTGGTAAATATTTGACCCTAAAAATCAAAATAACTACCTGAATGATTAAAAAATAATATATCCTAGCACATCTTCATATATAATGTCCCTTCAAAGAGGATGTTATTTCTTAATAATAAAAACAACACAATCAAGCATAATTTGTGGAATAATAATAAAATAAACCAATCATCACATAATAATGTTAAAATAATGTGAGAACAGAATCACTTAACATGCTAGTATGGATGAGTGTAATGTTATAATATGATTATGTATCCACAATATAAAAATATCTCTAAAAATTTCAATTTCCTCTAAATGATCAAATGTACCCATGACCCATGTTCACCATGTAACAAATTGATATTTTTTAAATATATTTTTAAGTAATCTAGTTTAAATTTTTTATTTCACAAAACTTATTATTTTTCACGTGTTGTATTAAATCAATATGATTTTATTTCATTTCAAACAACACCAATTTAATCATTAACTACACACTACACTTATGTTATCATTTGGTACATGCAACATAATGTTTTTCATGTCTTTAAACATTTTTTATTTCCTTCGATAGCCTTAATTACATAGAAGAATAAATTTTACCAAACAACGACATTCTATTAATGGTATTGACAAAATATTACTATTTTTTCTAGATATAAATTGGGATGCAAGTTGATTATAAAATATTATTTAAACATGTGGTGAATATTAATACTTTTTGTAAAATATTAAACTATGAATGATATGAAAATAACGAAATTCCTTTTTTCAGAAAAGTACTTATCTATATAAAAAACATTTTATCATAGAAATTTATGAAAACTAACATTTATTAATGATATAAATATATTAAATATTTAATAAAATTATTTTACTATCATCCATAAGATTTTATAGTGATAAGAGAAGAATAAATCAAAAAATTAATAAAATGATGTATATTTTTTAAAATGTAATTTCACTGCCTTTCAATTTTAGACCCATTTTAAATATGATATTTAAATTTTTTAATTTTGAGTTTAAAATAATGTAATTATTTATATTTTAATATTGAAATATGATTATGATGATGTTTTTGTAATTTCTGTGAATTTTTATTTTTTATGAATACTTAATAGTACATAATTTTAATTTAAAACTGATTTTTAATATAATTTATGTATAAATATATATTATTTTGTTATGGTTTTAAAAATAAATGAGATATAAAATATAAAAATTAATCTAATTTAGGTAATTGGAATCTTTTTCACTTTGCAATTATATATAAAAATAAAGAAAATTTTAAACGATTTAATTATAACACATGCATTTTCATCACATTAATGGGATTAAATTTTAATAAATTTCATCCACATGTTTTATTGGAATTAATAAATAAGTATTAAATATTTTGACGCATAATATGTTTTATTTATAATTACTTTAGGATAAATTTTTACCAAAAATATTAGTGAATGTCACTAAAATCAACCACAATGATTACGAAAATATTAATCTTAACAAAGGACTAAAAATTAAACAAAATGGAATTAATGGCCTATTTATTTGTCCAAAACGCATTTTATGTCCATATTCCTACCCTATCATTTATCTTATATAATCAGTTCCATTATTAGAGCCACTTTTCACTATTACAAATTTCATGGAAATCCCCATACAAAATAATAAAGGAATTCTACTCCTCCACCGTTTTAAAAATGCTCCCCATCCAAATTATTCACACTACTCTAGTCCATTGGAACACCCAAAAACTGCTCAAATAATCTCCCAATATCCCTTCATGAATCATTGAATCCTCACATTGGGTATAAAATTATCTATGGTTGTTAGTTGGTGAATTCCAAGAGGAGATATTTGTTGAATAAGTGTCATTATCAACAATCACATAAATTTTATTTATTTTTACACTCCTTAAATTCTCCATATTTCAGGCTCATATAATAGTAAAATATTATAAATAGATTATCATTTTTTTAAATCCATGGTTTTTACCTACACATACACACAAATATGACAAATGTGTAAAGAGGTTTTCATTCTTTTATAAATTGATCTACCTTCTCACTAAAAGATGTTTGTCAATTTTCTTTTACCACATCTCATGGTTCGATATTATGATAGAAATTCTATTTTTATATGATATTTATGATATGTATTACTTACGTATTATTTTATAATTATTATATATAACACACTATTATACATTCTAATTTTTTAAAAACGATAACCTCATTTCTGGAAGTGTTGAGTACCGCCTCCTCAAAGTGATTTGATTCATTCACACATAACATGGAACATATTAAGGATGGGATTAGTACATGTATATTACATATATAACCAAATAATACATTTATATATATATATATCATTTAGTTTATTCCATTCAGTATGATAGTTAAATGGAAACATCGATATTGAGTACGAATAACCTACTATCAGAATGAATTGTGTCTTTTTTAAATATTTGTATCTTTCATTGATTATAAAAAATTACTATGTAATATATATATATGATATTTATATAATTTTTTACATTTATTAGTTCACAATTAATTATAAGGACACAAAATTTAACAAATGAAACCAGTAGAGAAAAATAAAGAAATTATCACCCTCAATGAAACATTAACATTGTGTAGTTAAAAAATAGGTAATATAAATTCATATTAATATTAAATATGGTATTCTATATAAAAATAATTTTTTAATTTATAAAAAAATTATTTATTATAAATTAATTTAGAATGTGTATGAAGAAATTAAAGACGTCTGGTATGGGTTTTAATATATCAAATTCATCTTACATGAACCTCAATCCATGTTCACCACCTATATTGTGAATTTGGTGGGTTAAATTCTCAATAATGTATTCAATTATTCTTATAATTTTTTATGGGTATTTCTATATCTATTTTATGAAATTTATTTTATGGTGTTTATGTTTCAATATATTCGTAAATCGGAAATGTAATTTTTTTTCTCAATTTTCATTCTTTGAGACACATGCCATGTTATGATTCTATATTCATTTACAAGGTATATGAAATTCCTTTTTACAAGGGAAATCATGAAAATATTTATTTTAAATATATTTTATTCTTTATGAAATTTCATTTTCATAGCTGGTGAGTATGAGGAGTTGTTACGATGTTGTAAGAGTTTATCGAAACAATCAAATCCTTTGTAGATATTATTAATCATATCAATTATATTGATGAGATATTATGTTTCATATATCATGATAACTCACAATATTTCATCCTTGGTTTATATTCATTATATATTGATGTATTATTTGAATTTACTCACTCATTGATAAATAAGATGATAGAAAAAATTAATTTATGAAATTATGACTTTATTTGTACTTTGGATTACAAATATTTTTTCTTTCAGAACCATGTCTTAAAAAATACATTAAAAATATTTTAATAATATATTATTACATTTAAAAAAATTGACCATTTTTATATCATTTCTAACAAATGGAAATAAATACAATATTCTTTTTTTTACTATTTCTATATCAAAATTTAAGGAGGAAAAGGATTCTCTGTCATATAAGGACACACCTTCCCACTGGACCATTCTTTCCTTGAGTTTATTTTAATTTTCAATGTTATTTTGTTGAGAATGTTTTTCCCTAATATTCTAGAAACTTATTTATTTTAAAATCTTTTTCAATAAATTAATTATGTTTGAAAGTATTTATATATACATGAAAATATTCCTTTATATGCTTTCAAAATATTTTATACAGATACAATTATTTGAATATTCTAAAATATTATTTTATAATTTTTAATTTTTTTTAAATTAAAATTGTTTTTTAAAACTATTTCATGCCTTCAAGGAAAAGTGTTTTGAAAATGATTTCAATATTAATTTATATATTTTTTAGGAACAAAATTAATAAATTTTACAACCATAAATTATATGTTTTGCTGGAAATCAATTTTCAAAATCCATTGTTGATTTATTTATATGTTTTAAAGTAAAATATTGTTCAAAATAAATTTGATCATGTATTTTATTTGTTTTACCTAAAAATATTTCCAAAATTATTTGAGGCATTATTTATATGTTTTCTAATTAAACTGGGGGAATTTTTTTTTTTAAATTTTTGTGTGTGTTATTAATATATATTTAAAGAAGAAATATTATATTACTGAAGACTTTTTTAAGAAGATATTTAAATATAGTTTTCAATATACGATGAAATCTATTGATATTACACATACCTTTTTTCATATGAATTAAAGTATCTGTTTATATTATTTCTATGGATAATTTATATTTTGATGGATTGATATTGGTGATTACAGTTTTCCTTCCATGGTTAATATGTTTATGAGACTCCTTTACAGTTCAAGGGTTATTCATTAATGAAACCTACTTCTTCTCATAGGTCATTATCTTATAAAATGATTATAAAAACTTACCTTTTTTAATTGGTTATGATATTATTAGATGTTTATGATACCAATTTCATTTCCTGGGTTTTGATTTGACATTTTATGATACTTTTGGAAGATGAAGGTATTATTTCATTATTACAGTATTAGTACCTATATCCCCCTCCAATACTTTAGGTAATGATATATATCTCATGATATAATTATGGGATTTCATATTTTTGAATTAATCCTATATGTGAAGATAGGAAGATCGATCCACTAATAAATTAAGGGAAAACATGATCTATAAAGGTAATATTGGGAAACATGGTCCCTTACAAGGAGAAGATTGAGGTCGAGGGTGGTGGTGTGTTCCTCCATATACATGTAGTCACCATGAAGTTCTAAGATAGGTTATAGAAAACATTCTTTACCTAAAGTGAATGATATTACATGTTTATGTGTATTCTATTATCCCTTATCATATTTCTATGTTCTACATTAATTTCCTACGATATATATTCCCTTATGATTTATATACTATTAGGTTATAATATTTATTCCATGAATCATGTTTATGATCATTTATATGTAGCTTATGATCTTTTAATGTTATTATCATGAACTAATATAAATATTGTCATGGTTTTTTCATACATATGTCCATTTTTACCTTGAAAGTAATCTAAGCTCACCCCTTTGGATTTTTCATACCCTAGATTATGAAGATATATTTCTTGTATGATATATATAAGAGGAGTAATACTATTTTGAGAACTTAGAGGGAGATAATGTAGCTAACACATGAACTAATATTTACGTTTCAATATTTAAAAAGGAACTAAACAAATATAGTATTGGGTTTATATTTTTTAAATATATTATGTATTCTGTATAAAATAATGTAATATATAAGTACTTTATGATTTAGTTGTTATACTTGGAATAAATTATAATGTTTTGTCAACCATTGTAAACAATAATAAGGAAAAGTTACTGAGAAACGTAGGGATATTTCAAGGGGCATGTATAGGGATTTCTATAAGGATACATAAATGGATGAAAAAATATATATGAAAATTTACAATTATTTGGAAAAGGATAGAGTGAATGGGTTCCAATGAATAATTCCATATCTATATACTATAAGTTGACATGGTTCTGACCTTGATGTACCTATAAGTTAAAACTACCAAAATTTGGATTGGGACAGATTCACATGTAACCTGGTAGTTGACAATTGATCTTACTGCACAACTAGTTTGACAGTGCATTATGATACTCTTTTTGAATTAAAAAAATCCTAATGAACCATCATGGTTTATTTAAATAAAATATTATTATTAAAAAATCTAAATGATTGGTATCGTAGATTAATTAAGTATGTGTCAATATTTATAAATTCTATAAACAATATTTAATTATTATTTAGTTTTATACAATGATAAATGTTTCTCACACTATACATTCTATTTTTATTCAATTGTAAGAACTATAATGAATGAGGATAACAATTAATTCTCCATATGAGAAAGTTATAATCTGGATGAAAATATATTTTTTAAGAGGAAATATCTTGGAGATAATTTGTATGGTCCACATGTGTTGGGTATTCAACTAAAGGTAAATTGACAACTAATGACATATTAAATGTATGTGATTTTTTTCCAAAATTATTTATCTAAAATTTAAAAATAATGTTTTGTTTGATGTGGAGAATCCTTAATAGATTATTCATATTCCATATTCTAAGAAATGTTTATTATGAGGAATTATTATGGAGCCTATGAAATGGTTTAATAAAAATGATTTATGATTAATGTGTATATGTTTTATAATTAAAATATTATTTTATATGAATCATGAAATATATAAGTATTTTATTACATAGGATTTTCATTAAGCATTGAAATGTTCATTTTGAATGAAGATGAATTCATATAAATGTTATTTAAGGGAAATGTTATATTTTAATATAATATAATGTCACCCTTAATGTGTTTCAGATTTTATGAAAACAATGTTTAATCTTGGTTAAAGAGATTACTATTTTGGATTCTGTAAATTGGATAGTATTAATTAACTCAAACCTGAAAATTTTTTTATTTGACAATGTTTTCTACGTTATTGTGGATGAATTTTAAAAACTACATGGATTTTTAGAATATATTTGGTAATATTATGAATAAGGAAGAAATCATGTTTTCTAAAAGTATTTATGGTAATTCCGTTTTTTAACATGTTTCAAGACTGTATACGATTCAGGTATTCAGATGTATGGAATATAAAAACAGAGTATAACATTATGATATATATAGTATCAATGCTAAGGTTAATTAATGACTTTTTTATAACTTATTGGTTTTTTATATTTATGATGGGTTATATGGTTAACCATTTGTGCAAGGTTTATGATAATCATCAGATAATGCTTTTTATATTAAACTATTTTCTCACCACCTCATGATTTATTCATATTTAATAACTCATTCTTAACACTTTTTTATGGTAACTGAAGAAGGATAAGGTAACTAATTAGGGATATCATAATGTATTAGTACTTTATGAATGAAAAATTCTCCTATATTTCCAAGTGTAAAAGAAAAAGTGGGAATCTAGATATACATAGCAAGAGGGTTATATTATTCATTTGAAAATGAATAAAATAATTATATATATCATCTTGTGAATCATTATCACTTTTAGGAAATAGAACATTAAAATAAAATGATATCATAATACCTTAATTTACGATGAATAAAATAGCCTCATACATCATCGCTGATTTAGGGATTTGTGATTATTTTGCTTCTCTTAATCGTGATTTATATCACTCTCCATACGAAAATTATAGTTTGAATTCACTTACATGTACTTTATTCACTTCCCACCTAAGCTCTCTTATGCGGAAAACTAGTTATGATTTTCTTAGGGTGATAGTTTGGGTTCCAAAATATACATTTTAATGGATTTATTAGTATTCATTTTTATGATGTGGTTTTATATTAAATAAACAATCGATAATTAAACTTTTAATAGTCCAGAAGAATTTTTACGAAGAAATCCATTTTATGTGGGGTATATTGTAACACCCATAAATTTTTTTGTATAATTTTTTCCCTCAATTTCGATTTTAAACATTTTTTATTTAATAGAATAATAAATATTGATTATGTTATATGAAAAAACTAGGGTTTTAGTAATTTTCATAAAACACCATGTTAATAACGCATTCTAAAAATGTTTTAGATTAGATTTTGGTACATGAAATAAAATATTTGGATTGTGTAACACCCAATGTTGGTTTCCTTTGATAACATACATCAATCAAAAGACCTATTTTTATGAAACTATATCGTTATATTAATGTTGTTTTTTAATTTTATTTTTTTATTAACATATTAATTATTATATAATTTATGAATAAAATATGATTTAAATATGACACTAAAATGATCCCTTGTATATATAAATTAAATTAAGAACTATTAGTAAATACAAAAAAATTATTTTTTCAATGAAAAATTATTTTCAATATAAAAAGAAAATTTTATTTAAATTAATAAAAAAACAATATTAATTATTTTTTAAAATATATAGTATAATAAATAAAATATTTTTCCACTCATACAATAGATTTTAAAGGAATAATGTTAAAATTGATCTTATTTAATGAATAAATATAAGTATTTTTTCATCAAGGAAATTATACCACCTTCTAATGGAGTACCCATTTGAATTATAATTTTTGACTGTTTAATAATTTTTATTTGAAATAATTAACAATATTTTTGAAATAGGAACATGAAAATTATATTTTGGTGAACTTTTGGGATTTTATTGACGTTTCATATTTAATAAATAGTGAGAAATTTTGATTTTTAATTTCATACTACTATTTAATATAATTTATTTATATGGTCAAATTATATGTTTTCTAGTTTAAATGTTCAATTACATAAATTATACAACAATGTATCCAATTTAGGTCATTGGAATAAATTTTATTTTTAAATTGGAAAAAAGATTTTCAAAAATATTGAACATTTTGTAACATCTCGTCTCAGGTTCCACAAATCAGGGCCCCATACTTGGCCACCACAGGACCTCATGCATGCATCCACTTACACTAGAGGCCATCGACTTGAAGAAAGGCCCTAATATCTATCATGATGATATTATACTAGATTTTATCATGATAATACAACAACAAAAAATAAGAACCAATAACTAAATAACATATAACCATAAATAGAATAGTATCAATATCACGTGATGAAACAAACCAGAGGTAAAATATTTAAAAATAATTTTAAATAATCAATGCCAATGTACATGTAATTTATCTAAAATGAAAACGTAAAGGTAAATACCTTGATAAACCCCAAGAGAGTCCTCAACCACATATGGTTCCCTCAACCACACTCTATCCTAACCCATCAATCTAACACATAACATTTTCCCCTATCTTATCCTCCTAAAATGAAATATCTTCGGGTACTGATCAAGAATCCTGATAAGTGTGTTAGTACATCTCAGTATTCCACAACCAATGGTGTATAAAAAATATATATTGTTAATAATAGTGAATGTAGTGGTATAAATAAATAAGAATAATTCATAAGTAAATAGTTATCACATTATCATTTATTGTGTTTTTATCCACATAAACCCCTAGGTTTATAAGGACACCAGAATCTCAATAAATGCTTCGACCCATGCCATAGTTTGAACCATTTTAAATTATAGTTTCACAATTCATATAAGAAATTGATTTTCATTATCTGTTAAAATTAAGTATATAAAATCAATATGTGTGACCATATTCTAATGCTAATAATATGGGTTTATGTCATCATGCCAAGGTCCCCATGGTATTTTCAAGAAACAATCCATGCCACAAACATATTTTTCACTATAAGTTTCAAAAATAACAGACCACCTCTCTCACATGTTATTAAAAAAAATTATCTCTATGTTCTTTTGAAACATTAGACCATGTCCCGAACACGTTTATCGCATATGAAACAATATATGTATATCCCCTTAGTCCTAATTAATAAAAAATAATCATATTATCATATATGACTATAACAATAATTCATTAAATAATAAATCAATCAATCAATCAATTACATTTAATTAATTAAACAATTAATTAATCACATCATCGTATTATCATATAATATAAATAAACAAATTAATTCTCCCCAACTCACAATTTAACAATTATCATAAATTAATTCAATAATTAATTAATGCTATTGAACATTCTCAATATTACATAAGTAATTCAATTGTTAATTATTCTTCAAATCCAAAAATTTCAAAATTTAAATAATCAATTCAGTGATTATTTATTCAATTAACACTTAGACAATATTAAAAAATCATAAATTAATTCAATAATTATTTTGTAGAATTCATGATCAGTAAATTAATAAATTCACAATATTAATTAATTCAATTTAGAAATAAAATTTTTAAAATAACTTCATCAATTTTATAATTACATACACATAATAGAAACCATTAATGGGGTTTTTTAATAATATACCACATACCAGGATATGTTGACTAGTAATCACCAAATTGAAAATCCCTTAATTCAGCAGAGTAATCACAAAGAATGATATCTGAATCTCTAACCTAGATCAAGATTTAATGAAACAAGATCTATTAGATAAAGACATAGATATAAAATCATAGATCTTGATCTAACAAAACATATGACAACATCCCACATTAAATACAATTCAATAAAAAGATATAATCTTAGAAGAAATCATATAACTGAAAAGATGTAGATTTTCCAATAGGGAATTGAATAACTAAGAATGTCGTTCATATGGCCTCTGAATCCCATTATGAGCCTTAGGAATTTATGGAAAACGTTTATGTGTGGAGGTATGAACATAGAATGTATTAAATATGTGTTAAGAAATTTTTGAATATTTTTTTGCCATTATATTCCTGTAAGAATGGTTTGTTACTCCGAGAACATAGTTTCAGCTATCAGTACACCTAATATTGTGCCTCTTGTAGGGGGAATGGTTTCACAAAATAGGTTTCACAAGTTAAAAACCCATATTACAACCTGGAATTATACATTTTCAAGTGTGTTTCTATTTTTTGGGGTGGGGATCATGTTTATGGGAAATAATGTTCCATCCATAGAAGGCCCAATATTGTTAATTTTCAAAAATTTCATCCAATAAAACTCTATTGAAAACTCAAATAAAAAGTGCACTCAACACAAGGAATATGTATACCTATAAGGTATATCGTGATAACTAAATAAATGGTTTGAATATTTCAATCTCTATTATTATAAAATATCATCCATGGGATGAACTCATGAGAATCTCTAAGATTTAGAGTCATAAATATTGGGTCACTATGCCTAAATTCCTACTGACCTTTCCCATGTTTCCTCCTGAACACCTCTATATTTCCAAAATACAAGAACTTTTCGCTCAATAATTTCACTAAACACATTATCACTACAATACAACACATGTAACATATTCTCATCAAAGGAAAAACTATATAAATATCAGTATCATACAACATGATCACTTAAAAAGGGAAAGAGTGACACCACTGAAGTTAAAATACATAGAAAATTTCAATCATAGAACTATATTTTTATGGAAGATCATGTTGATACACTAGTGGAATGATTTTATCCACAAACTCAAACAATCCGACAAACCTTGGTGAGAAAGTTCCATATCTCAATATAATGTTGTCACCCAACCTACTGTACACCCACAGGACTGCATGATCACCCTTTAAAAGCATTATGTGTTGCCGATGCCAATCCACCTACAACTCTTGTCTAATATGAGTCGTACACATATTTTTCTGAATTATATGAACATGCATTGACATCAAAAGTATGAAATGAAGTCCCAAAAATTCAAACTATCCTAAAACCATACATCATAGTGGTGATGTACATGTTATAACCAAATGTTTCTCCAATAGATCCATCTATATTATTGAAATGAATCTAGATCAACAAAAGACATGAGTTCAATTATAAACTCTATGTGTCTCTCTAGTTGAAGGCATGAGAATTATTCAAAAAATATTTCCTAAAATTAGTCTAATGTAGTTGGGAATACATTCTAATTTACTAATATATAACTATTAAATGAAAATTAATCATAGGATCTAAGATCGTGTAATTGCTGAGAAATTGGTCCTACTCAGCCTTCTTGGATATTCCACTCTCATTGGTGAATATAAAGGTAACCCTTAGAAGAAGTAACATTCACTCTCCAACAATAAATGTCAATATGGGATTGGTATTAGTCTATAAATTACATACCAATAATAAATTCCAATAGTGAACATTAAAGGATATAACGATCTTACAAAAAATGATACTTCATGGTCTTGAGAGAACATTGGTATCACAAAGAAAGATACATAGACCATTCTCCACAAGGTTTTTCTATCATCAACACCCTCCTCATGAACCCAATATCCTGGATCAAACCAATCGTTTTTTTAATAATGAAATTGGGGGAAACTATAACAAATAAGTCACTAGATAATTTAGAGTCCATATGAATGTTTCCTCTCATTATCAATGTTTTGAACACAAAATCCCCAATTTTATGATTAATATAATATAACTGTCCTATCCCACTTCCCTGTGATTTAGTCTGACTCCCCAAACATAGGACACTCTACTGATAAGGGTACCCTTTCTAATATGCACCATGTATATTTCCTTCAGTAACTAAGCTAGTTTAACTTCAACTTCCTTACTGATATAATGTAGAAAAACCCTCATACCACACAATCAAACTACCTAGATCCTATAAAAAAACAATTTACTGCATATTCTAGTAGAATGTATATAGATGACTAATCTTCCCATATCCTCAGCACTCCACAGGTAATCGAGGACAAATATTCAGGTAGTTTAATTTCCTTTCACATTTGTGAAATTACACATCACTTGTGAAACAATAACCTCCCCCTATGTAATCTTAATTACTCTACTCATAGTGAAATTTATTTAATGACTTTTCTGGATTTCAGAAATCGAACCTCCTGACCATGGATAAGAAACCAATTGTCTGCCACAGGAATCCACCTTCAGGTTCCCCTTAGCAATTATAGACAAATTTACCAATTCTAAAAACACAATTTTCTAGAATATGTTCACTTGGGAAATTATTTTAAATTTATGTTTGTTCTAACATCAATTTTTTAATGTAGCCTTGTCTCCTTCCAACATTAGGGGAAAAGAACTAAAAATATCCAAAGCATCCATCACAGTATTAATGGGGAATGTTCCCATGATCTAATCTCATGAACTCATATTCTCATTATAGTCTCATTGTGTTAGGACAACAGTTATCTAGACCTCACGTGAAATTCCTTCCATTCCATAGCTTCTAGTTGTCCATCCATTGTATGGATTTCCCACTATTATTTTTCCTAACAACCTAACATATAGGCATCCAATATGACTTTTTTATCATCTGGATTCCCTATGTGGTCATGTATAGTCTATGTAGACTCAATACAGAACTCATTTCCCTCAACTCAACCCTATATAGGAAAATTTTAATAGTACTAAAATTGAATATCCCTTACTAGAAAAGGAATATGTTTCAAAAAAAATCCCTATTTCTCTCTCCATGAGTTGTATGAAGCAATTTATGTTATCTCATAACATCGTTGTTAATTCCACAACATGCACTATTGGTTCCTCATATCCCTCTACAGTTGAATCAAATCCATCCATTCTTCATTCCATCCTCTCAATAAGCTTCTTCATTGTGGTATAGATCTAGAATTCAAAACCGAGGTCTTATGATTCATAAAACAACCGAATTGCATTTATGTAAAGGGAAAATCACACCAATTCACAATAACTCATCTCCCAAAACCTCTCAAAATAGATAAAATACATGAACTATAAATACCCTTAACTATCCTACACAAATGTATTGGTTAACATTGGTAATCACATTCTAATTATTCACATTCTATTAAACACCAATTTTTTAAAAATTTTCATTATATTCTCATTTTGAAATTTACATGAATGGAAAAGCGATTCATGTTTAAAAACATACCCAAATAAATGTTTCCCTTTGTGTCCCTAAAATGACACATTTCAAAATAATCATGAGTTCCAAATTTTTTTTCACAAAACTCAAATATTGATCAATAAAGGGATGTCATTACTTTCTAAAAATAATTCAAAATCATTAATCACATTACGCAAAAATAGTGTCATTCAAGGCGAAATAATATTCAACTATAATAGAAAACATCAATAACAGAAATCCCTCCCAAGGTACATAGGTTTTCCCATGTACATGGGTTTGGAACTCCCACAACAGAGCCCATAAGAAAGTCTGAATATTCCTTGAATTATATCTAAATGTCCTTAGAATATAATACCAATGAAAAAATTGAAAATTTTCATTCGATACCAATTTGTAACATATCATCTTGGGTTTCACAAACCTTTTCCTTAAACCAGACACCACTATGACCTCTAACATGCCACCCAATATTCCATAGGCTTCTGAAAGATAGGGAGTATATATTATTAGTAATTTCATGAAAATAACCTTTTTTATTATAGTAATACGCCAATGGAAAATTAAAATAAATAATTGAATAAATTTTAACCATAAAGTGAAAATTATTAAGATCATAATATTTCATAAAGTGGAGATACATTATTAAAAATGCAATGTAAATATTCCATGCCAATGTAAATTCCAAGTGTCTAAAATGAATACTCAAAAATTAATGAGACTTACAACTACCACGTGGTTCTCAAATCGTGTATGGGTCCCTCAATCATGCTCAATATTGACTCACCCATCTATCACAATGGATTTTAAATTATTCAATCCTGCAAATCTAAAATATATTCTTGTACCGACTTGGAATCCCATGTACATTACAAGTTCAACATATTAGGCAACCTAAAAATATTTTATAAATCAATATATAATCAATTATAATGTATTTAGTTATATAAGAAAATAACTAAAATTCATCAGTAATCTTTTATCAAAATACCAATTATTATTTATTTAACTGCAAAAATCTTTTGTTTCTCGAGGACACCAGGGCCAAAATACCTTCTTCAGACTTATCATATTTTAAAAAATCACTTTAGTATTTCACTATTTATATAAAAATTTGGAATTAATTATCCATTTCATTTCAATAAAAAAAGAAAAATTTGATACAGAATTTAATCCCAACAATTTGGGTTTAGGTTCTCATGTGTAGGACCCCATAAGCTTAAGAAGAACCAAACCATGTCCCACATATATTTTTCACCATGGGCATCAAAAACACAATACTATGTCCCACAAATGTCCATCAAACAAATTTTCACTATGGAATATGGAAACCTAACACCATGTCTCACCCATGTTTATGGCTTATGTAACAATATCACAATATCACAACATTCAAGATTAATAATCAATAAGAATCCTATCACAATTAACCATAACAATATTTTATTAATTAAATAATGAAATAATTAATCACATCACATTCTCAATATTAAATATTTATTTCACAAATTAATAATCCCCAATTCACAAATTAGTTGTTCTAAAAAATTAACTGAAAAATAAATTTATTCTATCAGACAATTTCTATATTCCACAATGAATTCAATAGCCAATTAGTCATGAAATCCCACAATGTCAATATGTCAATAATAAATTCTATTATAAATAATTCAATCCAAAATTTTATTATCTCAACAATTCTCATAAATTTAGTCAATAATTAAATTATATAATTCAAAATTACATAATTAGTTTACCATATTAATAAATTTAATTTGGAAATATGATTGATGATAAAATATATTCAAATTATTTAGTTAAAAACAAGTAATTGAAATAATTGCTATATTATTTATAAAAATAGAACACCTTCCACAATTTATTTATGAGTGATTGGGTAGTTGATTTCCAAAAAGTATAATATTGTAACAACTTATAATTAAATCCAAATCTATAACATTAATCAAGATTGAGTGAAATAAGATATCATATATATAGATACAGATCCAAAATCCAAGATCTAGATTTATTATATTAAGACATATAACAAAAAAATAGTATAACATCCCACCAAAAGAATGTGCGAAGAACGAGAGATCAATATGTATGAAACACAAAACTTGAAGAAATGTAGGTCCACCCACTAGGATTCGAATCACCAGTAATGGAGGTCATATGGTTTAGAATCCAAATGTGGGGATTCAGAATTGAGATAAAACGTGTATTGGTTGATATAGGGAATTTTGGGTTATTATAAGGGTGTAACAATTTTTTGTTATAATTTTTTGGGGAATATATTCTAGAATGAATTGTTTGATGCTCGGGACGAATAGTTTCACTTAATCATAAAAAGAACATTGATCCACATTCAGGGGAGTGAATAGTTTCTACAACGAGGGAACATAGTTTAAAAAACCATGAACTAACATTGAAAATCTAGACTCCCCAAGGTAGCATTTTTTTCTTGATGGTGTTGCATGATTAGGGGAAGTCATGCACCAATCGTGCACTTCCCTATTTGTTTTATTTTAATCAAACTTCCAAACACACAAAACCCACAGAAAACCCCAAAAGAAATATTCACTACAAATGGTAATATAATACTTGAGAAAGACCCCAATAAAAAATTAAAAAGTCTTGGATCATTTACGTTTTAACATTAAAACATTGAATTGTCACCCCATGTGTGTGATTAAATTTAAATGAACATTTACATGTTCAGTGATTTTTATTTCTGAAAAGGGATTCTATATTTTGAATAACAATAATTTATAATTTATAATTATTTTATCATATTTTTATCCAAAATATTAGTGAATATAATTAAAATTAGTTAAAATTATAAAGATACAAGTATTTGTAACATGGGGCTAAAGCTTAATCATAAGGGCTAGAATTACCTATAAATATGTAAAAAATCCATTTTATAACTAAAATTATCACCTATTATACCAATTATTAAATTTAGTCCATTATCTGAAACATATGTCATAAGAATAACATGGTTGGAATTCACCTTCCAAAAAATAATAATAATGTCAATCCTCAACCACTATAAAAAGACATCACCCTTAAAAATTATTCTCACATATTGAGACTTCTGGTGAACCAAAACCCTACTAAAATAAACTCAAAACAATGCACCCAAATCCAAGAAGCCTAAATATTTTTATAAAATTACACAATGATGTCATTTGGTTAAAACAAAAGGATTTACCCAAAAAATTGGTAACCCATTTCAATGATCATCTTAGTTTATTTCAATCCCCACTTATTTATTTTTATATATTTTATTCTCATATTAAATCAAAAAATATAACAAATGTAAAAATATATTGTTATTCTAATGGTTATTCCAGAAAATACACACATGTCTATTTATTGGGTAATGAACTTATCGTTCTGGTGTACAACGAACTACTACATCACAAAATGATGTTTTATTTGTTTTTCCTTTACAACCTATCATGGTAGGGAAATATGATAGACAATATATTATTATATGTTATTCATGATATTTATGATTTATGATTTATTATTTAATTATTATACAAATAATTCCTTCATGATTTCCATTTTGTGTAAATATGATAACATCGTTTGTGGATGTGTTGACAACTGCCTCCCGAAAGAAATGTGATTAATTCACACAATACATTGAATGTAATAAGGATGTTTTAGAAAAATCGTATGATATATTTGAAAAATATATAATAATTTAATGTTATTATATATTTATATACACATATTCCATTTATATTGTATCATTCATAATAATAGTAAAAAGGATTCAACGTTCATCTGTATGTACGGTATACAATCTCAATAAATGGTGTCCTTAGATTACTATTAGTATCTTTTAGATATTACAATAAAAATTTATATACTAAATATATATAATATATTCAAATTGTTTTATAAATTATAGAGATAATGATATAATTATGTGGAAAAAATATAAAAAATCAACACACAAGAGAAAAAAACCAATTATAACCCCCAAAACATACCATTAACATTGATTGTTTATGAAACTAGTATAATAAATTATTAATAATAATATATTGTATTATATATAATAATATTTTTTCATTTTATATGTATAATAAATTTATACTTGTTATAAAGGTGTTTTTAATTTTTTAAATGATATTCAAGAATTAAGGTACTGGTTTTCTCATCTCACATTCATTTTTTTGTGAGACCCAAGACATGTTCATGAAATATTTCTTCTATTTGGTGTTTTTATGGACCATTATTGTTTGATAAAATTATTAAACAAAAATTAATGGTAATTTTCATATCTTTGTGAGGATATTTATTTCATGGGGTTTCTGTTTCAAATATTACCAATTTTTTAAAATAATTTTGTTTAAATTTTCCTTCCTAGAGACACATTATTTATTTTGAAAGTATATTCTTTTAAAATTTGAATATAATACCATTTAACAAAACATATCATAAATCTAATTAATTTATTTATATTTTTTACTTCATTGAATTTCATTTTCTTCGATGGTGTCTATAATTAAAAGTTATAATGTGTTAAGAGATTATTGAAACACTATCCTCATTTATCATGATTTTTTTTGATTATCAATTGTTTGATGAATTATTATGATACATATATCAAGATATCTAATATAATTTTTTACCTCTCTATTTTATTGATTTTTTCTCGGTATTAGTATAATTTTCCAAATAATTATTACTTAATAAACATTACAATATCCTTTTATGAATATATAACATTATTTCTCCATTCAATAAAAAGTATATGTCCTTTCAAAACCATGCATCCAAAATTGAATTTATAAAAAAATTATTACTATTTCCATATATGGATAAATGGAATTTTTAACCATGTTTTAACTATACAAATGTTTTAAAATGAATATAAATTTTTTCTCATCAATTCACTATTCTAAACTATTAGTGTCAAAAAATAATGTTTGACATATATAGACATACCCACCAACATATCCTACATTTCAATGAGGATTAATTTATATTTTTACATGGAAATTTATTAAAATAATTTGTTCCCTAATATTATATATGTCTTTTTATTATAATTTTTTTCAATTATAAAGGATCTTAAAAGTTGGTTTTATTTTTAAAATGGGTTTTTGAATTATTTTTTAAGATTTAATCTTATGTTTTAAATTTTTTTTCAATTAAATTGGCTTCTATGAACTCATATATTATTTTATATGATTTCAAATTATTTTCAATGAAACATGTTTTCAATATATTTTCGTTTTTTAATGGAAAATTGATTTGAAAATGTTTTCATAATTGTTTTAATTTTTTTCATATGAAATTGTTTTAAAATATTTTTCAGGATCTGTGTAAAATTTTTCATGTAATATGGTTTCAAAATGTTTTTGAGCATATTTTATATGTTTAGGTGCGAATCTATTTTAATTTTTTTTTAATATTGTATGATATTTTCTCAAGGAAATTGTTTTTAAAATATTTATGGGAATATACTAAAAAAATTCATGAAAAATTATTTTCAAAACAATTTCAATACATCATTTTATTTTTTCAAAGTGTTGTAAAATTAGAGAGGTTTCAAATTGTTTTATGTTTTAAAAATATATTTTCCATGAGGAAATGATTATAACATCAATATTTGATATTAAAAAATATTTTAACATTCCTTTCCATCGAAGATGAGATCTTTTGATGTTACTCATTAAATTCAAATAAATTTTCCTATGGTTCCATTCAAATTCATTATATAAATGGTGTATGTTTTGATGGAAATACTTTTATGAACCATGTTTATCTTTAATGGGTTATCTTTTTGGGAAACTTATATCCTTTTAACAGGATAATTTTTATGAATCATATATTTTTTCATAAGTTTTTCTTTGAAGAATTGATATTGAGACCTTTTTTCTCAACAGGTTATCATATAAATACATGTATATGATACTAATGTCATTTAATGGGGTACGATATGATTTTTTATGATTTTGGGGAACAAAAATGTTTAATTAAATTATGATGTGGGTTGGATCTATATCTCTCTTTAATTAATTGGGTAATGATTTATATCGCTTGATATAATTATGGGATTAAAGTTTATAGGCCTAATTAATTATTTTAATAAGGTAAAACCTAATTCACTATGGGAATACGTGGACACAAAATCCATACTGGGAATATAGAGAAACCCAATCAACTATTGGATGAAGGGGGATATTGATCCCTAATAATTAAATGATCATGACTGGGGATGGTGGTGTGTCCATACCAATATCTATAGTCCCCATGAGGATCGATGATATGTTGTTTTAATACTTATTTACGTATTGGGAAAGATATTACATGTTTATGTGTATTCAACAATTCCATGTCTTATTGTATTTTTTTGTATTCAAGGATTATTCTCTGGTTTTTGTTATGATTCCTTTCTCATGAATTGCTTATTATTATGCAATGATTAATATTTTTTATAATTTATTTAAAAATTATGACCATATAATTTTATGATAATTTTCTCGTACCAATATGCTCATCTATTTCCTTACATATATCCCAAGATTACCCTCTCCTAGTATAGGGATCTAGCCTTAAAGAATTACATTTTATATAGTTTTAGTCAAAATTGAGTTTCATTCACAATGATAATCATTTCAAGTTTGGAGATTCAGAAATTTAAGATATAATACATTTATAAAATTCCATATATATATAGTGTATTCCACTAAAACAATATCAATTTATTTCAAAATATAAATCAATTAAACTAAATCTTTATTTCTTTGAAAATCATTATAAAATATAAAGTGACATCATTACTTCTCATAAATATCATCATATACTATTAAAAATAATTAAAAACATGTGATGAGAAAAAAATTCTCAATAAGGGGAATAATAAAATAAATTCATTCATCAAGTAAAAACCAAAAAATCTATTAGTATCTATTTTCATGAAAATGTGTTAGTGTAAATAGAAAAAATATGTAGTGATCTTGAGAAATCATTACCATATCACTCATACAATAAAAGTCACAAATAGAATAACTATATGTTCCAATTTAAAATATGGATTACCCATTGAACTGGAGAGCTATAATGGGGCTCACCCATCAAATTATGACCTATAATTGGCTCAGCCCTATAGATCTTGAAAAATTATGTGGCTAAACCCTTCATAATTTTAGCAATAATATTCTCAACCCATCATATCTTGATATATAATTGTATCAAACCATAATAAAAAGTTTCGACGGAATATATTATCAATGAAACTCAAGATATATCATTTAAACCCCTAAGAAAAACACATTCATATTCCAAAATACATTTCTTTCATAAAAATATCATTAAAAATATAAAAGTTACTCATGTAATAATGAAAACATATAATTCCAAAATAACATTTAAAACATAAAAAAAACATATAATACTATAAATTATTCATGAATGTAGAAGAAACCATTCTTTCCATATATAAAAAAAATTATTTTCAATTATAAAAAATGATACATTAAATAACATTTCAAGAGGAATGTCATATACCTCAGGTTCAACTTCATTCAAATTTATTCAAACCTCATGAATAATATTTTAATAGTGGTATTGTTCTATTTGAAACATAAAATAATTTTTATAAACCTTACAAAATATTTTTATAACATTTTCCTCCGATTGATTAACAATATTTATTTATTTCCATTTTTTGGGTATGTTATTTTCAATGCTTCCAAGATCAGTTTATTATGAAATTCTAATTAAAAATAAAGAATAATTCAAAAGAGAATAAATTTAAATATTTTTGTAATTTTAAAATATCAATGGTTTTTTAAATGGGAATGAAATGTTATAGTCTATGAAGGCATATAATTGACACACCGAGACAAAGATTTCATTATTTGAGACTATAAGAATAACATAATGGATTTTATGATTCATATAAAATCTATAGAAAACAGACTCCGGTAATGGGGATTTCATGATAGGAGAAATATCACTATTTATTATCATGTTCTGTAATATTGTGGTTTTTATATAATTTTAAAAATAATTTATCCATTGAAAAGAAATTTTGTCAAAGAATACTATTCATAAGTTTTATTTTAAACCCATTAAAAAATGTTTCAAAATAGAATAAGTTTTTTTAAATAATAATAATTTAATATTCATATAACGATTATATGAATTAAAATTAAATTATTAAATAGATTTTCATTATTTTTACCAAAATTAATTTGATTTATTCATTAATTAAATTAATAAAAAATAATTTTTGGG
Organism: Viscum album; assembly: GCA_963277665.1. Lineage (NCBI taxonomy): Eukaryota > Viridiplantae > Streptophyta > Magnoliopsida > Santalales > Viscaceae > Viscum > Viscum album. The sequence goes on from OY728133.1 coordinate 1,958,073,681, forward strand.
AAAGCCGTTATCATATTTATTTTAGTCTAAAAATTTATGATAAACATTTTTGAGGAATTTAATTTTATTATGTTTCCGTAGAATATCTTTCTTTGAATAAAACCCCTTGAAAACCACACATTATAATGTTATAAAAATTTGAAACTATAATGTGAAAACATGACTATCTTTTTTAATAAAAACTTTGAAAGTATTTATGGTGATTCATATGGGTAAAAATGTACCAAATTCAAAAAAACATGAAAATCTTGTAAAATTGATTATATAAAATGTTTAATCAAAAATATGGTTCATTTAATATGTCATATAATTTTTTTTTTCATACTCTTGCACAATCAATGCATCACCTTGCATAGACATTATTGATAATTATTTCATATATAATACTTAAAAAAATTAATATCACAAAAATATATAAATAAGGTTACTAATAAAGTTACATAGTCGTTAATTATGTATAACAACTTATTTACATGTAATAAAATCTTCTTGATTATGTTATTTTGTATTAACATGCCCCATATAAGAATTATATAATAATTTTGATAAGACTAATATAATATAACAATTAAATTAGAATTTAATATACAAAAAATCAATAATACATTATAATTAATAAAAATAAATAAATAAAACATATATCACTCAATTATTATTTATGTAGAACCAATTTTGATATTGTCAATGTTGTGTATGCAATGAGATGACACTGACAATAAATTTTATACTTATAATGAAAAAAATTATAATATATATATTCACCATTTTTTCTATACAATATTACTATTACAGAATAATATTTTTATTTATTAAAATAAAAAAAATTTATATCATAATACTAACTTCATGACATCAAAAAATACTCTATTTTATAAAAAATCATAATTTTTACTATTAACTAAATAACTAAACATTTTCATAAAATTCTCAAAAATTCATACATAGATAATTTCCACATGATGAGTTCAAAAATTAAAATATTTATGTCAACATTTATTTATATAGCTGAAAATTTAATTTTTTATATAAAAAACATAACATAAATTAATTATTTTAGTAATTAATATTTATATAAAAAATACTTATAAATATAATAAAAAATTATTCTAAAAATATATATGTTCCGCATTTTTCAATTTTTTTTGAAATTGAGTCCCTGAATTTTTTTTCACCAGTAAAACAAATTAGTATACATTTCCCTCATAGCATTTTGGGATTCTCATGTTTTTTCAACATCTATGTGGTTTTTCTACTAAACCATAACCTCATGAGTTACCATATTCTGCAACACATGCTTTTTATGGTCATGAATCCGAATAATCTATTTAACATAAGAAATTTTCTCTTACATCTAAACCACATATCTAGTCATAAAATGATATTGATCTGGAATGAACTTTCTTAACATCGAAATATTAAAAACATTGTGTACATGTGATAAACCTAAAGGAAATGCTAATGGATAGATAACTAGTACATCATTTACAAGAATTTTATAATGTCCAATGAACTATGGACTCATCTTTCCTTTTATTCAAAACACATTACACTATTTTATAGAAAAATAATTAAAAATGCATAATCACTGACTTCAAAATAATGGAATTTCCTCATATAATATACAAAACTCTTTTATTCCCACATTAAACAGTGATAATGTGTCGCTAAATCAACTGAACATTCTAAGACACTTAGACCACAAATTAAGGCCACATCACCCTCTATTGTCAGAGTTAATCCAAAAATTCTAGATTTTGGAAATTTATTCCATATAATGCCTCGAAATGTGCAATCTATATATAAAAATGAAATGGTTGTTATATTAAAACACAAGTAATGTAATATGTGGATCCCAACATCCCATGAAATCCAATGAAAAAGCATAAAGAATGTAATCCAATTTCTGAATTTGATTCTCTTACTATCCACTAGATTGAGGATATATAGTTGAGATGTTATTTAATTCATTTCTGAATAACTTCTAATGAACTTTCAAAATGTTACATGTAAACCTTGGATCACAATCAGTTACAATGAATAGAAATACCCCACATAACATGATAATATGTTGGACGTATATTAAATAAAGATGATATAGTGATAGTGTATCTCAGATTTGAAGAAAATTGGTAGATTTATTCAAATGATCCATAATAATCATTATTTCATTGTTACCTCGTGAGGTCATTTCTAGTCCAACCATGACATACATGGATTTATTTTCCCATTTTAAATTCGGAAATGAAAAATAAAAAAGAATCATCTTCAGGAATGTTTTTTCATAATTAACCTATTAACATGTAAAACTTTTCATTGTAAAATAAGAAATATATATTTCATTACATCAAACAAGTAATCTCATAATGGTATCTATAAATCGTAGTGCTTCAATGATGAAATGAAAATTTTATACTATAAGTTTCATATAAACATTCTGCATTCAACTGTAAATCACAAGGCACACATATCCTCTTCCCCAATATCAAAACACAATATCTATTAATGTTAAATTCCTTAAAGATACCATTTTATCATGTTCTATATTTTTCTGTAACTCACGGTCTTCATTATGTGCTTTCATAATTCTGTTTTTCATAGATGATTGTTGCTGACACTAGAATCAAAACCTAGGAATTTCATGAGTTGACAACATCACATCCAAAATTTCTTAAGTCAATAACAAATGTGTCATGTTCAAAACAAAACAAGGTTAATGAAGAATTATTTTTATTACTCAATGTATTTGCCAATGTGATTCGTTTTCTATAATGGTAATTAAAAATTCAATAATTATCCTTAATTTGTTCTGTCCATCATCTTTGCCTTTTTTTAATTCCATTAAAGTAGTTATTTACTGAAAACTATTACAGTTATTATATATTTCAAATTTTACTCCATAAAAAAATATTCCTCTTAATTATTTATGAAATATCCAAAAATCCTCATTCCAAATCATGTGTTGGGTAATTTATGTCATGATGTTTCAATTTAAATGAAGCTTAATAAATTATGTGATCAGTATTCATTAGGACACAGCCGAGTCCTTTCAACTGTTAATATATATATATATAACAAAATCACCATTTCTATAAGGTTGGGACAAAACTCAAGCATTATCCAATATTTTTTTTGAATTCATAAACAGAATCATCACATAAACATATAAAGACAAAGATAACATAATTTTGAGTTAACTTCTTCCTTGGACTGGATAACTATGAAAAGTCTTCAAAAAACATCTTGTAATAGACTACAATAATAAGGAAACTAGAGATCATGGTTAAATGTTTGTTTCTCATCCATTAAGTAACAACTAACATTTTAATATGACCAATAGATATTCCATATTTTGATGAAATTTGACTAAGGAAAAATTACAACAAAAAATCACATTTTAATAATTTTATATACAATTTATTTTCATTCTATGTTTTCAAAACATGGCTTTGATGTCATTTATGCTCCTCTTTACATTTATAATATACCAAAATTTAATAAATAAACACAACCTTGAACATTTCCAAGAAGTCATGGAAGTTTCTTTTTTATAAGATCCATGAATAAATAAGTTTCATTAGTTAACACAAATGATATAACTACAAATACATAATGCCGATATCTAGTATAAAATCCAATATTTATAACATCTTTATCCATTACCTTAAACTGATGGTACATCAACCATAGGTCAACCCTAAAAATATATGGTTATACCTAAGATCTATTCAAAAAAATAATCGATATAAGGAAAAGGATACATGTTTTTAATAGTGATTTTATTAAAAGATATATAATCAATGAAAAGTCTCAATGAATCTTCAATTTTCTAACAAACAATACATGATCACCCCCAATCAATTCTCTATCAATGGAAACATTAATCTAAAAAATAATAAAACTTATATTTTAATTATAAATGTTTAATTGAACCATAAATTAATGTGGTTTTGAAATGTTTTTAGAAACAATAACTAAGTCAATAGTAAACCTAACTTCTCGGTCGGGAATAACCCAAGGGACATCATCATGAAAAATAAAAAGATCCACATTTTCAAAAATATGTGAAATTTAATTTCCAATTATATATTTTAATAGTTTCTCAACTTCCTTATATATTATCAATAATATGTGTTCATTCATGTACATAATTTGAAAATATTTTTGAAAATAATCTTCATTAGCTCTACAATTTATATTATCAATATAAATAGAAATCCAATCCATACCCAGGATAACATAAAACTATAATATATAAAATACGATGATTTATGGTAAATTACTTCCACATACATTGAATGGAGGATTATTTATAATTTTACTTTTCTTTAATATTTTTGTAGGTTATCTCAGAACATTTTCTGGATTCATTTCTAGGGGTGATGTTTTATAATTACTATTAAATTTCTAACAAATATATGAATGATTAGAGATAGAATCCAACAATATATTTTTGTGTTCTAAAAAACAATTAATGTACATGGTAGAAAATTTTTATGGATAAAAATTTGTTGAAGGAGGTGAAAAAGATTTTTCCACACTATTTTGTATCCAGTAATTTTGATTTTCTGCCTGATTGACTTGTTTTGAACAAACATTAGCATAATGACTCAACTCCTTATTGTTAAAGCATCATAACATCCACATCTCATTATTATTATAATCATTTTACTTTCACTCTCGATCCATGTTTGTAGGTTTTCCTCATTGGTATAACTTTTAAAAATTAAAAAATATATTATACTAAACTATTTTTATGAAACATTTGAATAGAAAGAAAATTAATGTTATTACCATTGTATTTCATTGATTAATTATTCCAAAAATCAATTCAACCTGAACACATCATATTCTATTTATCCGACTGAAAATATGTGTCAGAAAAATCACTTTCATGATTTTAAATAGAACACAAAAATTCTTATTGATTTTGTGTTCATGTGTTCTGATGACCATATTAAACATGGATTAAATCCTGTGTAAAACCAATTAACTTTTATAACTATGTCCCGAACAATATCTATCACATACCTTGTCAAATTTCATATTTTAATTGCATATAAACATAAAAAAATATTCATATTTTTCACTCAAATCCATAATTTGTTTCCATTCAAATTCAAAAAATCATTGGGAAATATTACATAATGAAATGATCCAATAATGAATGCCATTCCATGGAACCAAAATATTCCTTAGTCTATTAAATTTTTATCCAAATAACACCATTGATATGATTCAACTAAAAATTGATAAATTCAAATGGTTATCATTTGATCTTCATAACATTCCATGAAATCATTTATATTACCAATGCATTTATCCATCCTTATTCTACCACAGTGTCAAATGATCAACATAATTATTAGGCATGGAATCAAATGAAATGATCCACAAAAGAAATTTCCATAATGTTTGATCATGTTCCTCTATAAAAAAACCACCAAACTTTTCCCCCTATTTCAGCTTAGCCATTACTATCAAAAACTACTCAGATCTAATTCCCACAATTCTAGGCTGCAAATTCAAATTGATATAAACATCTCGGTTCCTTCTTACTTTAGCTTCTATATTTATTTTTTTGAAAAGAAATATTAAAAGACAAATCATTATTGAAGAAACATGGTAATATTAGAAGTAAATATCCATTTAAATTAACCACAATCAAAAAAATATATTTTATCATATTCTACTGACATTATACCAACCACCAATGTTATTTAAAAGATCCTGTAATAGAAACTATAAGGACCCATCCTTAAAACAATTCAAGATCATGAGTTTTAGTCAAAATGGAAATTAATTCAAATTAAAAATCATTCAGGGTTCATATATTAAAGAATAATGGTATTATATGAACATAACATCTCATATATATTCTTTTTATATAATACTAATGTAGTATCCATTTCATTCAAAATATAATACTATTAAAATAAAACATGATTTCATTGGTAAATCTTCATATTATCTAACATGGATGAATTATTTGTCCTTAAAGTCCTTATAACTTGTAAAAATAATTTAAAAACATGTAATGTGCAAAAGAAATCTTCTTAAGGGACATAATGAAAAAAATCATAGTCTTACAGAAAGTTGAAAACCCATTAAAATACTTTTACTTGAAAACTCATATGCATACATAAAGAAATTATGGAGTAACCTTGGGAAAATATTTCTATATCACTATTACATTAAAATTTTCAAATGGAAGAACCATAAATTTTAATTCCATCTATATAGTTCCTAATTATCCATAGAGCTATAATGGGGATTACCATTCATATCTATCTCAATAATGGGATGAAGCCAACATATGTTTAGATTTAATATGCCTCAACCCTTCAAAAATTGAGATTTAGTCGGATAAAACCCACATATTTTGATCTATTATGGGATAAACTAATAAAAAATAGTTTCAAAATAACATATTTAGAATACAAAATCGTGATATCTCATTTAATCCCTAGAGAAAAACATATTCAAATTTAAAATTATCCTTTTTTCTAAAAAATCATATAAATAATCTAAATAATCTAAATATAATAAATAAATAATATAATTCAAAAATAACATTAAAAATAATAATTACAAATAATAATAATAAATTTTCATGAAATAAGGAGAAACCTTCAATTCTGTATATGAAAAAACTATCTTTTTGAATATTGGTAAAAGATACATTTTCATGGGTTCAAAAGAAATGTCCCTTACATTAGGTTATGAATCCATAAAATGTGATAAAACCATCTATATAATGTTTTGAATATGATTATTTATTTTTTATATAAATAAAATCATGTTTTGAATACATTACATATCCTTTCTATAACATATCCACCCATTTATTAATAATATATCTGGTTATTTCCATTGTTTCAGGTGCGTTCTATTCATGGATACCAAGGACAGTTTATTATGGTATTCCATTTTAAAATAAATAATATTTTAAAACTACTAAGACACATATATGTATATATTATTTTAAAATATTCTTAATTTTTGTAAAATAGAAACAAAAAATCATTTCCAATTAAGTTGATGAATTGACACACAAGATATTATGATTTCATTATTTAAAATTAAATGAGGAAACAAATGATGTTATGATGAATATACCATTAACATAACAACACTAAAGTATATATATATATAACATTAGTTATCATGAATAATTATTGATGATGTTAGGATAAGGTAGAAGAAAAAAATCAATGTATAAGAAAAAATAATCATACTTCATGAGAATTCTACCATTAGATCCTCCTTATGCTCCTGTAAGTGGCCTTATTATGAAGAAAATGGAACTTCAATTTGGTAATGAATTATGATAAAATAATTTTTCAGAGTATAGTTTAAAAATACAGTTCATGGTGTTGTATATTTTTTACGGAAAGAGCCTTGTTTTTTAAGCGAAGTGAGGGGTAACATAATAATTTTTCAAAATACTAAAAAATAATAAAACCATTGTAAATTTTATGACATAAAATGCCTTTCAATTGATCTATATTTAATTATAAAATTAATATTATAATTTTATATCATGTTCACTAATTTGGTGAATTTTAAATAATTAAATAATATATTATATTAATGAAGAATGTTATATTTCAAAATAATAATTGTTCATAACATTGACTGTAAAGACATTAAAAAAAGTTTAAAATTCAAATAAATTGTTTTATGATATCAATTTCATGTCATATACATCTATAGAATAGGTTAATTAACAGAAAAATATAATCCAATATTTATTTTATTATTTTTATATCATTAATTTGAATAATTCATTAATTAAATTAATACTACATAATCATTGTAGAATCTATTATGGTATATATCAGTTGTTTAAAAATAAAAAATAAAATTTCATGAGAAAATTAATTTTATTATATTTTAAATGAATATATTTAATCCAATAATACCTCTAGAAAATCACACATTATAATATAATACAAATTCAAAAGTATAATGTGACAATATGACTTCATATTGAAATAATATATTTCAAAGATGCTAAATTGACTAATGTGGGTCTAAAATGTAAGAAATTAAAAAAAATTAATGGTAGACAATTGGTATATAAAACGGTTTAGCCAAAATATGGTTCGTTTAATAATTATTATAACTTTATTTAATACCTTTTAATTATTTGGCTTATTTGAGCACAAGAATTACATCACTATTTCAATGAATTAATGATAATTATTTTATATATAAAAATGAAAATGAAAATAATATCCTAATAATAAATTAATTTGTTTCATAATAAAATTTAATTTTAACTCACTATGTATATTCACTCATTTACATGTTAATAAAAACTTTTATGTTTGTTCAATTTCCTTTTCATATGCTTCGAAAACATTGCACTCGCATTGGGATAGAATTAAAACTATATAACTATAAAATTTCCATTTAACATATAAATACAAAAACACTATATAATTATTAATAATATACAAGAAAATAATTTTTATCACTCTTTTATTATTTAAAAGGATCCAAATTTCATAATTTACAAAATGCACAGGCAATGCGTGGGCACTGAAAATAATATTTATACTTATCATGAAATAAATTATAAAATACATTATATGATATATTTATGTACAATGTTACACTTATAAAATCATAATTTTATTTTTACACACATTTAATAAATTCCATATCATAATTATATCTTCACTATGTCATTACAAAATACCATTTTTTTACTATTCCCTAAAAATCAAGCATTATCATAAAAATCTATGAAATTCATTATAAGAACATTTCAAAAAGATAAATTTAAAAATGACAATATTTTATAAAATTATATTCGTTTAATTTGAAATTTAATTTTTTAACAAATAGTCATATAATTAATTGATTATTTATGAATTACTATTTAAATAGAAATTATAATTAACATAAAACAAAATATTCTATAAATACCTGGTATATAACACTAAGAATCACATTCCACCCATTTTACTACTTCATTCGATAATTATTTAGATATTTTTCATGAATAATATGTGTGGGAGTTGGGATAGTCTTAGTGAACCTATTGAGGGATAATGTAGGTCACTCATGCACCAACTTATACATTTTTATGTTTTCAAACACACTATTGTAATACTATCATTGGGTTTCAATTTATGTGATGAATTCCATATTCCAAAAACATTTGCAATGTCTTTGTATATTAATATTGTATTGTTATACTAGATCACAAATAGATTATGGAAGTAAGAAGATCATCATTGAACCTAACCATATGATATGGGTCAATTATCATTAAAAGTATCATAAAAAATTTAATCAAGTTTATTCCGAATGAGATGTGTATTATATGAGGAAATCCCTAGTGGTATGACTCTATTAATATATACGATATCATTCTTGAAAAAACATTTAGTCGACATTTGAAAAAAAATATGATATCATAATAAATGTTAAAGTTCCAGAAATCACTTTTTATTATTAAATAATCAATAAATATTTAATAATAAGAACTAAGTACTCCTAATGCATTACTATTGGAGAAATAGAATAATCCACACCACAATAACAGATATTTATTTACTATATCAGAATAAAATTCTACTCAATGATTCATAATCAATATGGATGGTTTAACCTATGGGTTTTTAGTGAATATGACTTGATCAATGAAAAAAAGTTGAAATTTGTAGACCTAGAAATTCTATGAACTCTCATACTCTCACATAGTTAAAAAAAATTCATTATAGATCGTTCTGTCTCAATTCCTTAACAATTTTACTATTTATGCTATGGGAATAAATATAGGTAAACAAAACAGACCCAAGGCCTCTAATGTGAAAATAACAACCTTTTATATAAATAATAATTGCATATAATTAAAAATAATGGAAGAATTAATAATAAGTATATACTAATTGAAAACATTCATCAAAAATAAATTTACTATAAATATCCTCTTAGAACTAACTTTTTAAACAACATAGAATTTAAATCTATCTTTATATGATAATCACCCGGAAATAACCCTATATTCCATAATAAGAGACAAGTAAAATTAGTGATCATTTATTAGCACCCAAAAATTCATCCCATCAATATATTATTAACAAAACCTCATTTAGAACTAAATAAACCAAGGTATACCAATGGAAATAATTGTTCTTTATTGAAACTTACCTCAAATCATTATTTATCACATTATATTAATTCAAATCAATAATTATAATGAAGGAATAAAATTCATTAACCCTTAAAAACAATAAACACCATTAAACAACCCTCCCCAACCATATTTTTGTCCCAAATTGGTTGATAAGGTTCACATCCTCAATAGGGAAGGATGAAAAGTATAATATGATGGAATAGAATGATAAATGTCATTGAAATCATGATATATATACCTATTTAGAAAATATAAAAGAATAATCATCATTAGAAAATGGATTTGATATAGATCAATTTCTGATAGGCCTACATCTTACATATGGTGATAAAATGTGGTATGATGAATTTGAGAAACATTAATGGGGGATTTTTTCATTATTTCAAACATAAATGAAATAGTAAGCGTCTTAATATGGTGTATCTTTACCTATATGGTGTGGATCCCCAATTCAATAACCTCTATGTTATGGCCATCTTGGATGCAACATAAATGTTAAAAAAATGTCCAAAAATGGTTTCATTAGATTGAAATCCTACACAGTATAGCATAGTGTTCCACAATGTATCCTCAATTTCACACCTCCCCAAACAATGTAATTTCAATTACCATAAAAAGAACTTTCCCCAACATAGAATTTTTAAATTTGAGGACAATCATCTATATTATAAAAATATTGACCTACTAGGTCATAGAGCCTATGTATATAGAGTATATTATAGTATTGAGAAATATAATACCAAAAAAAGTACAAAAAATCCTAGTGAATATAATTTAGAAAATAAAATGAAATAATAATAAATAAAAATTGATTCTACCCTTGAAAATGACATTTAGGTGTTGTTGGTGGATGTTTTTATAAATATGTAAATGAATAGGAAAATAAATTTTAGTGCGTCATATATAGTTTTATAAATGAATGTAAAATGGTCATTACACATATAGTGATTGAACATATAAAAATTTTTATATAATTTTGTTTTAGACAACCTGTCATCTGATACATAAACATAAAACTAATTTTGTGAAATACATAAACCAATACACATAGAGACAACCATATACCATACTAGTCTAGTGCCTTTAAAAAATGAAAACATAATCACTAATACATAAGTGAGATATATTATCTATCAACAAGATCTTATTTAATAGAATCCTTATTAGAAACCTAAAAAAATAAATATAACCACAACATAGTTAAGGAAACATAAAAAGGGAGAGGTTGTATTCTCTATAAGGATAAACAAGGGTGAAATGAAAGCATAAAAAAAGAAAAGGGGTATGATAATGTGATCCTGAAAATATATGATCATACACATCATATTAATGATCATAAATAGAAATCAAACCACATGGATTGGTAGTTCAGAAGAATCTAATGATAAGGAATTATTGAACATAATCCATGAAATAATAACCAAAGATAACATGGAATTTTGGAAAACAAATGATTATAATATAATTTATATTTTATTTAAGGAATCACAACCAATAACATCTGAGTAGTATTGTTTCACCCCCAATTTCCTTTTGGTAGAATGATTTCACTCCTTTTTCCATATATTTCATCATGGTTCACTCCCATGGCTATCCTAGTAGTCAAGGATTACTATAAAGACAATTTGTTTCAATCTCATGAGATATAAATCAGTACCTAATTCATTAGAGGGGGATAAATGTCTAACCCATCACATAATTAAATCATATATACATCTGCTACGAGATCATTGAAAATCATATATAACCCCTGTAATGATATTTTTATCATAACAGGGTAATCATATCATAACATATGAAAAAATAGATAGGTTTCATAATCATTTCAACATGATAATAATCATTGAAAATTATTGGGTTTAAAAAAAATTACTCATGAATGAAAAACGAGTTTCAAAAATAACCTAAAAAATATAAAACATTAATTTAAAGAATATGAATTTATTTATTTAATCTTTTAACTATACATTCATTAGTTCTATAGATGTATGTCATCATAAATTTTAAATAATTTTTTAGATATCTTTCCAAAACATTTCATTTGGAAAAAGTTCATTCTGCATTAAAAAATATTTTTAAAACATTAATCAATTTTAAAAAAAAAAATTTCATTAAAAAAAGCTATTAATGAATATAAATTAATTTTGTAAATAATAATAAAAATTTAAATACACTTTAATTGATAATTTTTTTTGAAAACATTTTTTGAAAACATTATTTAGGAAATAAAATTGATTTTCATCCAAAGAGAAAAATACAGTCATAATTTCCATAAACTGAATCATAATAAAATTTTGAAACAAATATTGGAAAATAAGAATAATATATGTATATTTCATTAATTAATAGAGGATAAGAAAAATAATGCATGATCTTGAGATGTGGGTCATAATATTTCAACAATTTGAGCATTATAAAAAAAATCCGGATAAATGATGACATTATTTCAATAAATTCATACCAAATAGTAACCGGGATTCATACATTCCATGTAATAAAATTAAACTAAATTAAGAAAAAAATATAATCAAAATAATTAGATTCAGTATATATCATTCCAAATGTAATTATATACACCTCAAAAAATATTTTAGCTACATAACAAAACATTTTCCACATGGAAGACAGATCAAGACAAAATTATCATACCCATTTGGTATCTTTTGAAAAATTTCCCCACTAAAATAATTTTAATAAAATGTATATTTAAATATTAATAAATTACATGATAATAATCATGTAATATATTTATGTGTTTTATATACACCACATTAAAGAATACAGTGGTTTTTATGGCACACATCTCATAGAAATAAAATCTGAGATGACATTTCTATGGCTTGGTGCATTGAATCTTGTCATACTCTTAAAAAATTATGTTAAAATAAATATAATATTGATATTGATATTTTAAAAAGAATTATTATTATACATAATATCGTGTATGGTTTTTTAATACTTTATTTTGCACACAATTCAACGATTCTAAGTAAAGGTATCACTTCGGGTAACATCTTCTTTGTTCTTCGCACGTGTCTAATGTTGTTGTATCATTACTCCATATACATATAAAAATATTTAAATTATTTAAACCATTATATAAATATTAATTAAACTATTTATATGTGTTTTATGATAATCAATTTAACATATAAGTATAAAATGGAATACACTCTTCATGGAGACGGTAGACCGTACGTATTGATGAATGTTGATTATGTTTTATTATCATATTGAAGGAAAGAGAGTAAATGAAATATATATATATATATATGATCATTCCATAATAATTAATATATATTATATATAAAATATGTTTAGTAATCTTATCATTAATACATTAGTATATGATAAAATAGAATCGCTTTAAGGGGGTGGTAGTCCAAACATCTTCTAACGAAATTATCATATTAATACATAATGAAATGTTTAAATATGTGTATTATATAATAAATTAATAATATAAAATAAATTATAAATATCATATCTACTTCATATATTAATAATTTTTCCTTAATAATGTCCATTATTTTTGGAAATAAAGTAAGAACGAATAATCATCATTTACTGAGGCTATAGTTCACCACAAACGTAAACAATATTTTCATTACCCATTAGATGAAAGTTTATTATGTATAGGTTTGAATCATAGAATTGAATAAACCATGTATTATGAGGAATAATTTATTTTCATAAAGATAGGGAATAATTCGATTTTTGGGGGGGAAATTCTAATAAAATAATATAACATGACGAAGAATGTTACCTCTAATTTGTGTAGCTCCATTTGGATTGCAGCAAACAGGATTCAGGGGTTTCATTATTTCTAATGGTAGGAATCTAGTGTGAGGTAAATTATTTTGAAGAAGTTCTGGGGTATATATTGCTCGAGTCAATGTCTCCTGTGAGGTGTGAGGATGTGTTTTGAGAAGATGCCTTTTTATAGTGGAGGAGGTGTGGAACTCTTGTAAATTTTGGGAAATGGAATTCCACACATATTTGTCCCCTATAATGGTCATGAAATAATATTCCCCAGTATATTATTTTAATGACGTGTTTATTACATGTCCATCCAATATACATTCAATAATTTTATAGGACATTTAAGATTTTATATTAAGTGTTTAGTCCATATCTAAGAAATTATTAACGGTTTTTATAAAAAATAAGGAATCAAAATTTTCAAATTCCAATCATTAATTTGGAAAAATTTTATTTAAATTTAATCTCTCATTTAAGTTGATAATACATGTTTTTATGTAAAAACATTCAATGGGTTGATATGTTTTTTTATTCGATTTCAAATATTAATTTATTCAAATTGAATAAATTTGTTATATTGTAATAAATATTATAAAAATAAAATATTGAACCAAATATAAAATTTTATTTATCTTTATAAAAATTTATATGAAAAATTTTTTAAATTATAATTTAGTATTGTTCACTATTTATTATAAATGAAACATCAAAATAAAACAAGAAAAATTTACCCATTAAAAATTAATCGGTTCCAATTTCAAATATGAATTTTATTTTGACATATGAAATAAATTATTTTTGAAAAATTGGATTTATATGGGTTTTCAATTAAGACATGGTAAAATTTACATAACAAAAATAATGGGTTCTAATAATAATGTTGAATTTATTATTATATTATGCATATAAAATGTATTATAAGAATATATAAATTATTTTATTTATTATATAACATGTATATTTCATTAATATCACTCACTAATTGAAATTAATATAATTTATTAGGGTAAAACATATTTTTCACCAAAAAATTCTATTAGTTTACTTTACACTCATTTGTTTTCATTATTCATTTATAATTAATTGGTAACCAATAAATTCATATTATATTGATATAAACCATATATTTTCATAATTTAGTTAGTAATAATAATTACCAATTATTTAATGGATATGTTATATATTTTTATATTAAATTAAAACATTATAATAATTTATTATTGTTTCTTAAAACATAGACCTTCTTTTTATGCATACCTTTAAGGATTGACATTGTTTCATGTAACACAAGAAATCTTCAGTGCTCTGTATAGAGAAATCTATATTTATGTTTCATGTAGTGAAGTATTAAATTGGTGTTTCATATAATTTGTAACATCCTATGTAAATAAAGAATATGAAATTTTCATATTTATTAATTTTTAAATTAAATATTAAATTTACTTTTAAAGGGTTTTTATGTTCGATAGCGTACCCTATATGCAACAATGAGATTCTTTGAAATATTACGTTTCACATTAATAGTATAATATTTTCATTTTAAATGGTAGTCAATTCCTGTCGATTGTATTGGCATGAATGAACAAAACAAAATACAATATGATTATTCATGTTTGTTAAATGTATTTACATTTTTCCACTAAAATTTATAGGCTTAAAATGTGAATGAATCTAATTTTAAGCATAATTTACATTAAAAGGCCGATTTATCACCTTTTAATGGAGAACCCTTTTTAAATCTAGTTTTGGTCACTTTAATACATTATATATGACCAAATAATAACTTTCTTTAGAATTGGAACATCAAAATTTACTTTCTGTAAATATTTTGAATTTTTCCGATAAAGTTCATATGTTAATGAATAGTGAAAACTGTTGTGTTTTAATTAAAAAGTTCCTTTTAATCTAATTTATTTATATGGTTAGATTAAAATTTTAATTGGTTTAAAAGTAAAATTAAAATATATTTCTACCATTTATTCCAATTTGGTTCATTGTAATTAATTTCACTTTGAAATTGGACAAATAAAAGTATCAATCATTTGATAATTATTATTTCCTAAAAACACGATATTTTTTTTGATAACGGGAATTAATTTTAAATACAATTAATTCCACTTATATTTTTTGAATTTTTCATAATATAAATCATTTTTGAATTCAGAATATCAAATATATCTTAGGCTGAATATTTGGTATTTTTCTGAAAAACATTGATTTTTGATGAATAGTGAAGACACTTAGTGATAGTTAAAAAACCGACTTTTTCATTTAAATGAAATTTTACCACTTCAATAAATTGATTTTAAAAAATCCAATATACATTGTTTTCATCATGACGTATAATTTTGTTCATTAAAATGAAAATAATTTTTGGTGAATAATAACTTTTGACTTTTATTTTCTGCGTTTAAAGGTAAATAGGGTAATTCAAGGTTAAAATAATAATATTATAATTTAAAAATACATTAATAGTTGTACAAACATTATAGGTTTACTTATTAATGGCCATTTTAATATTTGTGTCGATTTTGGGACCCCACTGAGCCACATGGGAGTGATAATGACAATTTAGATTAATTAATATAATGTAAAGACAAAATTGACATTAACAAAAATCTTTTAGTAAATAATTTTTATATTGTGTTATATAAGTAATATTTTTTACTCTAAATTTTTATTGTAAATATAGATAGATATACTAAATCATGGTATTTTTTTATAATTTTTAGACATAAAATAAATTAAATTATTTCAGACACAATAATGATGCAATATTTACCTCAATAATAAATGATTTAAATAAATTAGATTAAAATGATTTATATATTATCCAAAACATGTCCAATTATGGTTAGATGATTTTATTTCTACCATGTGTAATATTATATTCATCTTTAATGATTTTTTGTCCTTTTGAAACCGAAAATCATTATATAACAAAATAATATTTTCACATTTTCCTAAAGAGCCCGTCTTATCCATTATAAAATGGGACCATTTAGATATAATTCCTCATACCTCTAAAGACATTTGGATCATCCAAAATCTGCTATATTAAGCTTCCTAAATACCTCTACTACCCTTAGAATCCATAACTTAGGCAGAAGGCACTTTAAGAAGTCCTTTGGTTCAAAGCAATGGGAGTTACCCAAATTAAAGGTAATGGTTTCTCTTAAATTGTTTTCTTTTATTTTACTTCTCTAACCCATAAACTATTTTTATTAATTTATTTTGTAACAAAAACAGTATACTAAATAAACTAGGATGTTGTTATGAGATGTATTCAAACTAAACTTACACACACATCCATCTAATGGATGAAGAACATAATTTTTCTATGGATGGAATACTAACGCCTCACAAAACGATGATTTTTCCAATATCTCCAACCGCCTCTCATTGTTTCCGTTATGATAGAAATATATTTATATATGATATATATTATTTTTATGTTCTCTTTATGCTTCTGTATTTTTCTTTTCTATCATGCCTTTATGGTTTCAATAGTGGATAAATACGATAATCTCAATTGAAGAAGCACGGATATCCACCCTCTCAAAGTGTTTTGACTCGTTAATGCCTTATGTGGGATGTATAAAGGATAGAGTTAATGATATAATATATGATATTATACTTCAATTATAATATACCTATTTATCATTATGTTTTAATTCCATTAAAATAAGAAATATAAATGAAAGTAGCGTTCATGCGTACGTACGACTTATCGTCTCCATGAACAGTGCATTTCATTTCATACCTCTAAATGTTATGTAATATTATAAATAAATGTATATAATGAATATATATGATATATAATATATCTAAATCATTAATATAATTCTGGATATAATCAACCTTTGACTATAAGAACAACATGTAATTAAAAGATGTCTATTTTTGAATCAAGTACAAAATATCGACAAAATGACCATTATTAACAGCAATGATTACATAATGTTTATAACATGATAATAAGGGATAAAAAAGAAATAATAGACTTATAGAAGGTTCTAAATTAATTATAAATTAACTTTAGTTTATTATTCAGAAGATTAATGAATGATCGAGTCAAATCGGACCCGAGGTAAGGAATTTTCTTCTCTCACATTTAATTCTGTGAGATTCCCATTTTTCACCACTTATTAATTGCATGTGGAGTATTGGGTAATTCCATTTGATATATATTATCATTATTCTCATTATATTCATGGTATATTGTGATTCATTTTGTGGTTATTAGCTTTTGATCATATGACTTAGTTGATTACAGCGTGGTAAAGGGTTTTATCTTACAATTTATTCCCGTGAGATTAATGTGATATTTGCCACTATTTCCTTTTTTGTTGTGTATCTACTGCCCATTATTGTACTATTTGTGTTATACACATTCATTTATGAGTTTTTACATCTTCTTTGTATGTTCCTTATTTCATGTGGCGTATGTTTTGTAAGTTACCAAATCGGTAAGGGGACCATTCACCATCTTTTTTTTTAAATGCCTCTTCTAGTTATGTCTTTTAATTAACATCTTATTATGTTAGGATATGTTGTTATATATTCTTATTTATGTAAAATATATTTCCAAGTGATGAGATGCCCTTTTTTATCGTCAACTCAATTTCTGTATTTTAATGTGACGTCGTTAGGCTATCAAATTTTTACAAGGGAACTTATTAACCCAATTTTGATTCTTTGGGTTCAACTTGTACTTATTGAATATGTCATCCTATGAATATTTGGGAATTACCTATGATGTTTTTTCAATTAATATCTACTTATATTGGGTATATTTATATTTTTTACACATAACTATGACATTTATTTATCCTTAATTTAAGGATACCATCTTTATAAGGGATTTCAACTCAAATTACATTTCCATTGAGACATCAATGTTGTTTTTCACCAATTCACTCTTATATGGTGTATATACTATCCTTTGACATATTATATCATTAATCCCTTTATTCTTGTTATATTATAAGGTTTTGATTAAATTTTATTCCTCATTTATTTGTATACAAGAATCTATCTTTTTGTTAAAAAACTCATTAACAAAAATATAATTTTAAATTTTTTAAAGATATATTCGTATAAATATTTCTCACTAATTTCCATGTTTTCAAAATGGGTTTCAATATTTATTTATACATAAATTAATGTTTTCAAATGATAATTCATTTAAAATCATCTACGTGGTATGAGACACTTTGATTCTAAAATCTATTTTTAAATGGTTTTGAAAATGATTTGTTAAAGCATTTTTTATTTCAATATCATGATTTGAAATATCAGAAGATGGAAATGTTATATTTCCTTTATACATGTGTTATATGTTATGATTATGTCATGGTTATTGGGAATTTTTTACGTATACGGGTGTTTCTATGATAAACCTAGGGCGGGTGAGCAAGAGATAGCACTCCAATGAATTGGGTAACATGATAGAGGTAAACATGATGTTTCTCCTAAGAGATTTAGGGAATATATCATGATTGGTATTCCAAATGTAACTCCCTATGAAGGTCTGGTAGTTACAATGAAATTTTTATATGGATGAGATAAGTAACATTTATGATTTATTATTTGTGTGTCTTATTCAAAAATCTCATGATTTTAGAAGGTATGTTATCATTGAAAAGTATGGTTTCATTGATTTGTATTTAATGATGGGCTAATGTTTTCCTTCCTTATTTTATAACCCTTACTGAGCTTCTTATGCTCATCCCATGTTTTCTAAATGTTTTCCACATGACATAAAGATGAATAGGGTCAAGGATGAGATCAAGGTAAAGTCATGCTATCTAAAACATGGAAGTAGACTTATTTCTTTTTAAGAGTTTTTATTTTTTGAAAAAATGTATACTGAGTAGTAGTGTCTACATGTAATAGTCTAATTGTAATGTAATAGTTATGGCCTAATTCTCTAAAACTCTAAACCTGAAAGGATCCTCAATGTGAATTATTTTTTTAATACAATATTATGTAATGTATAAGGTCGGGTCCTTATAGTTGGTATCAGATGTCGGTTTAGATAAATTTAGAGGTTAATGTAAAATTTTAGTATAAGTGACATTACCATAATGGTTAGGAATTTAGAAAGATTCATAGTTATTATTATAATGTTAATGAGTTTAAGATAACATGAATAAGTATATCTTAGTGTTTACCCTCTTCATAAGATATTATATGATGATTTTACTGATATACTCACACTGACCGTTTTTGTTATAGTAAATGGCTAGATCTAGTAGGCACCAAAGTAACATTGGATGAGATGAAAACTATGACAGTTTTCTGAACGTGCAGCTGAATGATATGGGAGCTGCAATGAGAACTCTTGAGGTTATTCCCAACCAACTATCTGAAGTCATGATTGACCACCTGAACCTTAGTGAATTTTATAAGGCATCATATATGCGAGAAACAAATCCCTACAAATGAATTGGTAATAATCATAATGTTATGTATGTTCAAAAACCTATGTGTCAACGATTTGGAATGAAACACATAGTAAAATGCCTCAAAGGGACAGAAATATGCTATTGATTTGGAAATGAATGTCATAAAAAAAGTACCCGCCATGGAGAAAGGAAGCATATAGTTGACTCTAGGAAAGGGAAAAGTTCTTTCTGAAGGATCGATTGAATGTTTTAATGGTGATGAGAATGGTCATTATGAAAACACATTTCCAATGAAGAATTTGTAGGAATGGGATCACCAGGATCGTACAAATATTTGTTTACCAATACCTAATTCCATTCCGATTGAGGATGAAAAAACTGTCAATGACCAATGAAAGGTATGAGTTATTTCGTAACATATGTTTTCCGATTATTGAAATCATAGGATATGATTCATGATTTTTTTTGTTGGAAAGACGTATTTTAGAATAAGTTGGTAAAGAATGGTTAATAAATAATTAATAACGTTGAATAATTAAGAGGTCAACATATAATGGATTCAAGAGTTATGGTAGATTTCAGGATGGTGAAATGCTTAAAGGTATTAAGGCTCTTTTGATGATGGGATTAAATTAAAAGATACTTTATATTATGTGTAACCCTGAAGATTGATATATGAAAATTTTATCGAAGAAATAATTATCTTTTTGATTGTGTTTATAGTTATAATGAACCATTTGGGTTTATATGATCCTCAAATTTGAATCAATTACCGGTTAATGCATTTCGGGATACAAAACGAATGTTATCAGATAAATTTTGTGGTTAGAATAGGTTATGGTTATTTTTTATGAATTTATCACTTTTGTGAAATTTTTAAAATTATGGAGTTTTTGAATAGGGACAACACGCAAACCGTGTGACAACCCGTCGCGTCGAACGAAGCTATGTGAATCGAACTCACAACCAATGTGCGACTGGTATTTAGTGCCTACCACTGGAATACATAATGTCCCTGGTTAGTATGACTAATTCATTTTAGTTAGTTGATCTTGTGAATTTGAAATAAGTGGATTTTGGGTTATCTAGTGAAATTATTAATCTATCATGGAGGATATATGATTAGGTTAATTACTTTTTAGTATGATACTTTAAGAGTAACTATTGTTATTTGGAGATAAATGTTAAGATTTACCTTGGAATAAAATGTGATTAAATCCTTCATAGATTTGGGTTTCAATATTATTTTGGATTATTTTGATGAATTTTAAGGATAACTATTTATTTAATGGTCATTATTGAACCCTGAGATCTTTTTGTTGAATTTTGGAGATTAAGAGTAGTATTTCTTTTTATAAAGGATTATCCTTTTGGTGATTATCTGATCCTGTACTGAACGTTTTGGTTTTAGGTAATATCTAAAGACAAGGGAAATATGTAGTTCATGTTTTTTGGATTATTTTTTTCTCTCGAATATGATTATAGCACTTTTAATGTAAACAAGTCATCATGAATACTCTTCGTATGGAGGAAATATCAGTTTGTGTTAGAAATTTAGTAAAATATGAATGTATACATAACAAGTATATTTCCTTATGTTTTTTACTTAAGATCATTAATAAATTCCTCAATGAAAAGTATCTTTAAACAAAACCAGGTGGAGAAGGATTTACGGGTACCGTAGCAGTACTACAGCAGGTACTTTTTAGTATTCTAGCAGCCAGAACTATTCACCTGATTTGGGCCTTCGGGCCACCCGTTTGGGCCTACGGGTCTCTAGGGACTTCGGGTCATCAAAGGCCTTCGGGCCACAGGGCCTTCAGGTCACGTAGACCATGGAGTAGCCCAGTTCACATAGAACATGCCCCAAAAGAGGATCAACGAAACATGAGTAGTAGCCACTAAGTGCAGAGCTAACCGGATTGGATGAATGAGAGGGTATGACAGCCACCATTGGGACCAGGCACCGTGCGTCTTTGTACGTGGAAATTCTAGCTGATTAGCAATGGAAGGTGGGAGATAGGTGATCAATGACGCAGAAAGATGGGGATGGGTAGTTCTAGTGGGCTGGGCCTACGAGTCATGTATTACGCATGGAATGCCTCTGTGCCTTCGGGTCATGTATTGTGGGTTTGTCAAGCCTTGTGACCTGGGCCTACAGGTCATGTATGAGTTCCCGTTAAACCCATAAAATGGAGATTATCCATAATAAAATAAAATAAAGGCCTTAGGGCCATTCAGTCTATCACTCTCCATCAGAACATGACCCTTTATATCTCCTCCATATCCATGTTTTCATGGAATATTAGTATGGGTTATATAGGTTGACAATTGTACTTATATTTATTTCATTTAAAGTGGTAGTTTTACTCACTCTTTTTTTCCGATATGGGACATTCAATAAAGTTTCCATGCCCAAATTTTAAAATTTCAATGACGAAATTCCCAAAAGGGGGGAAGGTTGTAACGTCCCAGGTTTATAAAGAAAATGACTTTTTAATATTTATAAATTTTTTAATTAAATATTAATTTTACTTTAAAAGGGTTTTTATGTTCGATAACGGAACTGATACGCAACAACGGGTTTCATTGAAATATTACATTGCACACTAATAATATAATATTATTATTTTAAATCCTAGTCAACTCCTAGCTGTTTTATTGGCAGGAATGAACAAAAATAAATAAAATATGATTATAAATCTCTGTTAAATGTATTTACATTAATCAAATAAATGTTATATTCTTAAAATGTGAATGAATCTAATTTTAAGCATAATTCACATTAAAAGTCAGATTTATTGCCTTTTAATGGTGAAAAATTTTTAAATCTAGTTTTGGTCACATTAATACATTTTATAAGACCAAATAAAATACTTCTTTGGAATGGGGACATCAAAATTTACTTTGTGCAATTTATTGGAATTTTATCGATAAAGTTCATTTTTTAATGAATAGTGAAAAAAATTGTATTTTAATTCAAGTGTCTTTTAATATAATTTTTTTTCTGGATAGATTACCTTTTTAATTGGGTTTTAAGAGAAATTAAAATACAATTTTACCATTTAATCCAATTTGGTTCATTGTAATTAATTTAACTTTGAAATTGGACATAAACATGTTTCAATCTTTTGATAGTTATTATTACTTAAAAACACAATATTTGTTTTGATAACGGGAATTAATTTTAAAGTTAATTAATTCCACTTATATGTTTTGAATTTGGAATAATAGACATCATTTTTGAATTCATAATATCAAATATAGCTTGGGCTTAATTTTTGGTATTTTTTAAAAAAACATCAATTTTTGATGAATAGTGAAACAACTTATTGGTAGTTAAAAAAACCGACTTTTGAATTTAAATGAAATTTTACCACTTATGTTAATTTAATTTCAAAAATACAACCTACATGTTTGTCAAAAAAATGCAAAACGTGGTTCATTAAAATGAAAATTATTTTTGATGTATAGTAACTTTTGACTTTTATTTACCGCGGTGAAAAGGCAAATATGGTAATTCAAGGTTAAAAGAATATTATAATAATTCAAAATTATCATAAAACTTGCCCAAACCTTATTGGTTGAGTTATTAGGGACCAGGGTCCTGTTGTGGTCGATTTTGGGACCCCATTGAGCCATTTCAGAGTGATAATGAAAATTTAGATTAATTAATATAATGTAATGACAAAATTGACAATAAGAAAAATATTTTAGTAATTAATTTTTTATGGTGTTATATAAGTCATATTTAGGACTATAAATATTCATTGTAAGGAAAAAAATATTTCCTACATCATGTTATTTGTTTTTAATTTTTAGACATCTAATAATTAAAATTATTTATGACATAATAATGACGCAATATTTAACTCTTTAATAAATGATTTAAATAAATAAGATTATAATGAATAAAATATTATCCATAACATGTCCAAATATTATTGGTTAATTTTATTTCGACCATGAGTCATATTATCATAACCATTAATGATTTTCGGACCTTTTTAATCTAAATATCATTATATAATATAATAATATTTTCACACTTTTTTAAAGATCCCATTCTCTCCCTTATAAATGTAGACCATTTATATCAAATTAATCTCACCTCTCAAGCCTTTTGGATTGTAAAAAAACTTCCCAACTAATCTCCCTACATTACTCTCCTCCCCTTATATGCCTTACCTTAGGATGTAGGCACTTCAATAAGTCCTTTGTTTCAAACCAAAGGGAGTTACCCAAATTAAAGGTAATTGTTTTTCTTAAATTGTTTTCTTTTATTTTACTTCTCCAACCACTAAACACTTTTTGTTACTTTATTTTGTAACAGAACCATTATCCTAAATATAATAGGATGTGTTTATGAGATGTATTCGATCTACAGTTACACACACCTCCATCTAATGGATGAAGAACATAATGTTTATGTGGATGGAAAACTAACGCCTCACGAAACAATGATTGTTCAAATATGTCAAACCGCTTATCATGGTGGCCATTATGATGACACTATATTTATATATGATATATATTATGTTTTTTTTTCTTTATTCTTCTGTATTTTCCATTTCTAGCATGCCTTTATGGTTTCCATGGAGGGAAAATACGATAATCTCATTTGAGGAAGCACGGACTACCGCCCCCTCAAATTGTTGTGACTCGTTAATGCCTAATGTGGGATGTATAAAGGATATATTTAATGATATTATATATGATATTATACTGAAATTATATTATAACTATGTATAATTATTTTTTAATTACATTAAAATAAGAAATACAAAAGAAAGTAGTGTTAATGCGTACGTATGGCTTATCGTCTCCATGAACGGTGAATTTCATTTCATACCTCTAAATGATATGTACTATTATAAATACAAGTATATATGATATATATATGATATATATGATATCTAAATCATGAATATAATTCTGTATATAATTAACCTTTGACCACATGTACAACATCTAATTATAAGAAGTCCATTTTTGACTCAAGAACCAAATATTGACAAAACGAACATTATTTAATTATATGATTAAATAATGTTTATAACATATTAATAAGTGATACAAAAGGTATAATAAACTTTATAATGGTTATTAATAAAGTAGAAATTATCTTTAGTTTATTATTCAATATATTAAAGAATGATTGAATCAAGTCAGACATGAGGTAAGGAATTTTATTGTCCCACTTTTAATTCCGTGAGATCTCTATTGTTCGCCACGAATTCATTGAATATGGTGTATTGTGTAATGACATTTGATATATATTATCATCATTATCATTATATTCATGTTATACTCTGATTAATTTTTTGGTTATTAACATTTGTTCAAATGACTTAGTTGATTACAACATGGTAATGGGATTCATCTTACTTTTTATTCCTGTGAGATTCATGCTATATTTTCCACTATTTACTTTTGTGTGGTGTATTTACTACCCATGATTGTACTACTTGTGAAATATTATTTCATTTATTATTATTTACATATTATTTTTATGAACCTTCTTTCATGTGGTGTATGTTTTGTAAGTTACCAAATCGGTAAGGGAACCATTCACCCTCAATTTTTTAAAAAAGGATTCTTTTTGTTATGTCTTTTAATTTACATATTATTATGTTGGGATATGTTCTTCTATATCCTTATTTATGTAAAAATTATTTCCAAGTGATGAGAAAACATTTTTGTCTCATCAACTCATTTTCATAATTTTAATGTGACGCTGTTAAGCTGTGGAATTTTTACTAGGGAACTTCTTATCCCAATTTTGATTCTTTGGGTTCAACTTGTACTTATTGAATATGTCATCATATGAATATGTGTGAATTACCTATGATTGTTTTGCACATAATATACACTTATATAGGGTATATTTATATTTTTCACACATAATTAGGAGATTTATTTATCCTTAATTTTAGGATACCATCTTTTTTAGGGATTTCATCTCAATTTACATTTCAATTGAGACTTCATTGTTGTTATGCACCAATTCAATCTTATATGGTGTATATACTGTACTTTGACATATTATATCATAAATCCCTTTGTTCTAATGATATTATAAAGTTCTGATTAAATTTTATTTCTCATTTATTTGTATTCAAGCATCACAATTTTTGTTAAAAAACAATTTCAAAAAAATATCGTTTTAAATGTTTTAATGATTTATTCTTCTATATATTTCTCATTAATGTCCATGTTTTAAAAATTGTTTTCAAGATTTTTTATAGAGACATTAATGTTTTCAAATGATAATTCAATTAAAATATTCAATGTGTTACGGAACAATTTGATTCAAAAATATCTTGTTAAATGGTTTTGAAAATGATTTGATAAAGCATTGTTTATTTCAAAATCATGATTTGATATATTGGAATATGGAAATGTTATATTTCCATTATACATGTGTTATATGTTTCTATTATGTTATGGTTATTGGGAATTTTTTATGTAAATGGTGGTTCTGTGATAAACCTAGTGCGGGTGAGCCCGAGATAGCTCTCCAATGCATTGTGTAACATGAACGAGGTAAAATGGATGTTTCTCTTAAGAGATTTAAGGAATATACTATGACGGGTTTTCCAAGTGTAACTACCTATGTAGCTGTGATAGCTACAATGTAAATTTGGTATGGATTCCATAGTTAACCTTTATTATTTATGATTTGTGTGTGTTATTCATAAATCACATGATTTCATAAGGTATGTTATGATTGAAAAGTACGGTTTCATTGATTTTTATTTATTGATGGGCTAATGTTTTCCTTCCTTATTTTAAAAACCTTACTGGTCTTTTTATGCGCATCCCAAGTTTTTGAAATGTTTTCCCATAACTTAAATATGGATAGGGTTAAGGATGGGATCATGGAAAATTCATGCTATCTAAAATATGGAACTAGACTTGATTCTTTTTAGAGTTTTTAATTTATGAAAAATGGATTCTGAGTATTAGTGTCTACTTGTAATATTCGAGTTTTATTGTAATAGTTATTTCATAATTATCTAATACTCTAAACCTGAAAGGATCATAAATGTGAATTATTCATTAAAATCAATATTATGTAATTTTTATGGTCGTGTCTTTATATAATGAAAGACAAACATAGTACATTTATATAAAATATACTACTTTCAGTGTTGTGTAAAATGTTAAATATCCAAAATATTAAATTAATTCAAAAAATAATAATTAACAATATCTAGGTTTATTACTTTTTACCCCAACTATAAGGGATATCACCCATAAAATTCATCTTGGTTATCATTGTTTTAATAATTTTATGTCTTTTTAATAAAATCCCACATCATTAAAATGAAAACTATAACTCCCATGAAAAAATAATGTTTCAACCATAACGGTTACCCAATGTAACAAATTGTTGGGATTACTTGTAGGAGAACAATGGTGAGAAGTGAAAATATGGACAACGATGAAAAATATACCTATGATTTTTTTGAGGATATCGATATTGGACATGGTCAGGATAATGTCAACAATGAAAAATCCATAAGTCATCAATTATCTGAGAGACCATTTGATTCGTCGGAAATGATCTCTCCAGAATAAACATTTCAGTTTCAAGATACTTTCTCTATGGCCGAATAATTTTCATGATAGGTTATACAGACATGGTTTTATTACCTTTTATAAGTAAATTCTCTCCATTTTTTCCATGTCTTAATCAATTTCCAATTAACCTACTTCTCCATAATGGAAGGTCAATTTTTTATTCATGAATAATTAACAAACGATGAGTTCAATGATAAGACATCTCATTTTTAATGAGTTATTTTCAATAATGATTTCTTAGAACATGGTATCATATATCCCTAAATCCTCTTGTGGTGTTATAACACTTTAATCATACCGACTTCATCTAAATATTATATTAAACATTACATGAATGGTTAAAAATATAACCCATATTAAATATAAGTATAAAAATAATTATAATGAATGAAATTAAGTAATATTAATATTGATTTGTCATATATCACAAATTTTCTCAATATTTTCACATTCCAAACAAGTGAATAACATCATAGAATATTCCATTGAAAAAAGTTATTAATTTTGGAAATAGAAATAATTTTGGAAATCCTATATTCATCCTTATTCAAATGATTTTTGGGTGAAATATTTAAATAAAATATGTTTTAAAATTTAACATTGATGACATAGACCACATTGTGGATAATAATATTCAGGTTTATCAGATCTATCCAATTTACTTATTCATATCATAAATAACATTATCCAATTACCATTATATTAATGTCAATAATTAATTAAGCATTACCTCCCATTAATCAAAATACGACCCTTCTATTAAATCACAATTCTACACATCCTATCTGTTCCTTATTAAAAAAAGATATATATATATATATATAATTATAATATATTAACCATTCATAAAACAATGTATTTGAATTCAAAAACATAACTAATTCATTCATCCAAAATTATTTACTATCCATTATTCTGGATTCATCGACATATTCCTTAATAAATCATTTATATAATATGAAATATGAATCATATCTTATAGTTCATCAAGCTCAATCAAATCAAGCTTATTATGTTTAATATAAAAAATAATAGAAGAACCTCACATACCTGTCACATGGTGTTTGAGGTCTCCTTATGTTCATAAGTAAAACCAATACTCATACAACCTTCTAATTTTTTAATTAGTTTTCCACTTGGGAGATAAATTTTTATAATTTCCAGAATTTCAAAATCTGAAAAAATATATGTAAAAATTGTTTCTTATTGTTCTCTCTAGTGACTGAAATCATAATGTAAAGGGTAAAAATAACGTTTCATATAATTAAACCTCATTATCAAGAAATATTACTTATAACATGTGTAAATAATGGCACATGATTTCTAATGGCTCATTATTTTTATCCTAGGTTAGTTGTGGTGATACACTATGTATATTCTTAAGGGTGGTTCATAAAGGGTTTTTGAATTTCCAATGAATATCCAATGTTATTGTAATCTCATGTGTGTAGTAATTATATTTTCATTTACTATATTACCCCATATCAGGCCTATAACATGTTTGTTAGAGTTATTACACCAATGTACATTTCTTCCAGATCTACATCCCCCTGTTATATTTAGACAATGATTTATTGTTATGAATCCAAATACTATATCAATTTTAAAAAATACAAGACATTTTCTTAAATGTTAACTCATCCTTATCAGTATCGATAGAGACAACCTTAGACATATCCTATGAAATATACCTAGGGAACTCAAAAAAATTGTATCTTCCTAGTTTACAAATGTTAACTATAACATTTCACTAATACCAACTATAAAAGCTATCTATTTTCATACAGAAACAATGAATAGATGTTGTATTATAAATAATCTAATTTACAAATAGACACAGAATCAATGTATTTTTCTAGTTCATTTGGAAACCTCGAAAAAGAAAACACCAATACATAAGTGAACTATATATTCTCACACTATTTACTTATATACTAGAACCCTTATAGAACATATCAAACATGAATCATGTCATCATAAACTAGAGATGGAAACATAGAAAGATGTGACATAAGATCCTCTTTAAGGAAAAACATGGGAGACACTTCAACAAAAACAAGAGAACATAGATATGCCATCAAGAACAAGAAATTAGAATACCATACCCTACATATCAAAGCTCATAAACATGAATCATGCTATAAGGATTGGCATTGCCTAATAAGTGAATCTTAAATAAAAAATGAACATAATCCATGAAGTAATAACTAAATAATAAAAAATGTAATTTTGGAGAACACATTAGTATATAATATGACTTACATATTATTCAAGGCATCTGTTCCAAGACCATCTTTGCAGTATGGGTTTATTCCCCATACTATCATATTAGCTTGATTTCACTCCTAATACCATATTGATTGACATGGTTCACACCAATTATCACTTTATTATTCAAGGGTCACCCCCATTAACATCTAATTCTTTCATAGGATAAATAAATCTTTACCCAGTGCATTAGAAGAAGATATAGGTCCTACACATCTCATTATCATATCATATATACATATTCCATGATATTAGTAAAAAATTAGAATAAAAAATTAAATTGAATTGGTATCATAAAAAAATAATCACATAATAACCTATAGATGATGATACATGATTTATAACCATTTCATCAGATGAATAACTGGTGAAAAGAAGTAGGATTCAAAATCATGTAACCCATGATAAGGAAATAGACTTTATAAAAATCATCACATCAAATCATACACCATTTATTAAACAATCATAAATGGAAGAAATGAAACATTCCCCTATAAAAGAATTAGTAACACAAATAAATGTCATATTTTAGGGGAAATAAGCTTGACACGTCCTTTAAAAACATTTATTGAATGAAATATTTTTTTGTTAATAAAATATTAATTTTAAAATATAAATCATATTTAAAACCTAATTTATTTGAAAATATATTTGAAAATTATAATGTAATATTTAAAATAAAAAAATTCGTATAAAAAATATTTTTCCTTGTATTGAAAAATTTAATGAATTTTTTTAAAACATTTTTTGAAATAAAATATATTCCAACCCAATAGAGATATAAATTTTCATTTTCCATAAAAAATATATTATTAAACATATTTACTACACTAGTGTAAAAAATCTACTAATACATGGAAACTTTTTTACTAAATATTGGAGAAGAAAAAGCATGAGTTTTCTTGATATATGGATCAAAATATTTCATCAATGTGAGCATATCCAAAAAATCCCGCTAATAAATGATATTTTTTTAATAAACTATTACCACATGTTATCATGGAATCATATAATAAATGTAATAATATAAAATTAATATATGCTTAAAATTTCATTATTAGATGTATATTCATGATATAACATTTAAAATGTTTCTATATACCACTATAAATTGAATGTTGGTTCGTAACAAAATATTTGACTCGAAGAAGGCAAAATAAGAGAAAATTGTCTTATTGATTTAGAAACTTTTGAATAATAAACCACCTAAAATAAATATAATATAATAGTTATATAAATAAAATAAATAGAATAAAAATAACGATGGATTATATTCATCTCATGTATATGCACCCCATAAAATATAATAGTTGTTTCAAAGTCATGAATCTTGTAGAATTAAATGGTGAGATGAAATTTCACAAAACATTAGCCTTTACTCTCTTGGTAGTCATACAATAATCATGTATAATAAATTTAACATTGTTATAAATATTATACAGAATAATATTATTATATATAATACAATTATTTTTTACTATGATGTTATATTACCCACTAGTTAAAAATTCTATTTTAATGTTTCACTTTGGGTAATATCCTATTTGTTCTTTTCATGTATCATAATTTGTTATATCATTAGTATTTACATGTATATCATGATTTTTAAAAAATATTATAAATATCAATAATAATCATTATATGTGTATTATAATATTGCATTTAATATATAAGTAGAATATAGAATATATTGTTCATGGAGATGGTAGGTCGTACGTATGCATGAACATTTGTTACTTTTTATTGTCTTATTAATAAAAAGTGCCTAAATGAAATATATATATATATATATATATATAATAATTCTATTTTGTTATTATATATTATTTTTAATATAATTTCACTAATATGATCCTCAATTCATTTCATTTAGTGTGTGAACGAATCACATCACTGTGAGGGTGATGTAGTCCGTATTTTTTTTAAAAAAAAATTTATTGTATCTAAAAAATTGAAAGTATACATATAAGTGTTGTAATTGTATTAAAATATATTAAATTATATATATATATATATATAATATAAATACATATTCTTTCATAATTACACCCATTAAATGTTGTAATGTAAGAGCGAACAATCATCATTTCGTGAGGTAGTAGTTTTCTGTACATGTAAACAGAATATTAACAACCTATTATATGGAAGTGTGTGCTTTTTTAGGTCTAAAAAATAAATTAAAAACATCCTAATATATTTATATTATTTTTTTGTTATAAAACTATAGATTAATAGTATTTTAGTGTGAATATAATTGAAATAAAATTCAATAACTTGATGAATAATAATGCCTCTTATTTGCGTAACTCCTTCAGATTTTAAAAAAAATGGAATCAATGGATTTTGGCTAAACCTAATTTAATGAATATAGGATTTTGGTAAGTATTTTTAGGATCTATTTGGGTATATCATGTTCATTCCATTGTTTCTTGAGATGTTTGAGGATGTGGGAGGATATGATGATTTTTTATAAAGGTTGGGGAGTTACACTCTTGTAAATATTGGGAAAAGAAATTCCACTCATGGTTTCCCATGGAAAGTGGACCAATTATGATCCCAATGTTGTAAAAATAATGATATGTTCCAAATATTACTATAACATTTTTCTTTTCTATAATTTTATTATTCATTTAGGCCCTTTGGATTAGGCTTTAGTCTTTAGTGAATCATAATTTTACCTTAATCTATGTAAATAAATCTAATTAATTTCACCAATAATTTTTTTTCAATATATAATATTATATTATTAGAGAATATTAATTTATCGAATTCGAAATATGGAATCAATTTTTCAAAATTACATTATAATTATAATAATAAATTAATTTAAACTTTATCATTCAGTCGGGTTGGAATGTTTATGAAGATAAAACAATAAAACATTTTCAATGATTTTATATTCAATTTCAATGTGAAATAGATTCAACTAAAATAATTTGGTTTACTGATAAATTTTTTAAATATTAACATTTTATCCTAATTTAATATAATGTTTATTCTTACAAAAAATTATATGAAAAACAGTTTTGAATTTAAATTCATTATTTTTCACTAATATTTTAAAAAGTTACTTCAATGAAAATAGCATAAAATTGCACTAAAAATTTTGTATATTACTATTTAATTGATTTTTTTCAGATATTTTAAATCTATAAATGTTCCAAAAATAGTATTTAAAATTGGTTCTCTTTTTAAAGGCAGTAAAAATGCCTCAATAATAATATTGGTTTTATGCTTAAAATTTGGTTTGTTTTTATCGTATGTCAATAAAATCTATTGGATGGATATATAAAATATATATCAAATATATATCAATCAATAATTTTAATTTATTTAATTTATTCGGGTAAAATAATGATGGGACCATAAAAATAATATTATTATTCACTTATATTCAATCAGTTTTAATATTCATTTTTTTTTGTAACTTATGAATTAATATTATATTTTTGTGAACCATATATTATAAAAAATTAATTTATACTATTCATAAACGAAATTTTAACGACTAAATTTTAACTTATTTTATAAAATAATTACAATTTAATAACTTATAAATTTTCAGGAAAACTCAGTCTTGTATTTTAATCAAGCTATCTAGGACTGTCATTTTGCATGTATTGGAAGTTAAACTCAATGTTAAATGTAGATAAAGCTAAAATTTATATATAATTTATTGAATGATTAACTTGGTTTTTTTATAATGTAATAAAAACACAGTACTTTAATATAAACTTATATTAATGAATGAAAAATATCAAAATTGTGAAATTAATTCAATTGTTTTTTTTCAATATCTTAGGGTGTTAATGTCGAGGTATATATATAAAAAAATTTTGATATATATATATATATATATATATATATATTTGATAAAATTTTACAAAATATTGACATTTATGTTCAGTAATATTTGGTATAAAATTGAAATATATATAATTAATAACTAAGAATTAATATAAATATAAATTAATAAATTAAATTTGTTATATTAAAATGATTATTTTTTGTTATTATATATAATTTGAAAAGAATGATCAGATTCATTCCAATAACATTTTTAAGACTTTTGTATTGATATATTTAGTTGTTATATGATAAATGAGGGAATTTTCTAAAAATATTTTTATATTAATATGGTATATTTTTGAAAAATATTTATTTATAATGTTGTTTTAATAATATAATTTATCAGTATGGAAGATATATTTTTCAATTTTTTATATGTTTTTATTTATTTGTTTATTTATTTTTCTTCAGATAAATTGTATTTTTTATGAATACAAATTGAATTATATTTTTTTGTGAAAATGTATTTTTCTAAAAATTGTCTTTATGTATTAAGCTTCAAGTATTTTAAATTTATTTTAATCATAATTCAAAATTTAAATTAATATAATAGAATTTAAATTTATAATAATTCTATATAATATTAGTGATATATTAATTATTATTTTTATGGATAAAATTAGCTCACAATTATATATTCATTTCACCATGTTATACGAAAAAATAATATACACATTTTTTGTAACAGGTAAAAATCTAAAATATCACAAATTAGTTTCCACAAATGGATATTTTAGAGTACTCATTACCACTCCTAATATTATTTATAATATATATTTACCTCTTTCCACTTTACATTTTCATATTGACGCTAGTTACGTTAATTAATGGGTATTTGTGAGAATTATTCTCAAGAAGCACTTTACAAAGACCCCACCACTACATAACTCTTATCATATCTTCCTATTTAATTTCAATTGAATCTATCAAATAATGAACTCCATTGAAATCCCCCATGTTATTTTGTATCAATATTAGGAAGAAATATCTTACAAATCCATTATTTCTAGTTGCCTCTCTAAGATGATATTTATATCATAAAAGTAATTAGTTACCTTGAATTAATCTTAAATCTATATATTATTCATATAAAAATTTTTAAATTAGATTAATTAAAATAATTTAATGATTGTAAAAAAATTAAACTTCTATAAATTTTTTATAATTAACATAAAACGACATATTATTATTGATTCTATAGTAATAATTTTTTATTGTTTTAATGGTGATTCAACCTACATTAATAAAATAATATCATTTTCATCAACAGTGAAATTTAAAAAATATAAAAATGCGGTTGAATAAAATAATTACTTAACAATTATGATTTAATAAATCTATAATTTTATTATATTTAGAAATTTTAAATAATAAATTATTTCATTTGTATTGTATAAAAAATATCTAAACATATTATTCGTAGTATACTGTTAAAATGGTCATCATATGTATTATGAAATGACCATTATGTTCCAAAAATATTTTGAAATTATATATTACATATGTATTACAATATTTTTTATGTGGAAACCATGAACAAATAAAATGTTATAAAACCACAAGAATTATGCTTGTGTGGAAGAAAAATTTCAAAACATGTATATTAATTATAAATATAAAAAAACAATATGTGTTTGAGAAGAAAATATTAATTAATTATAATAAGAAAAATAACTATTAATATTGTTCTCATTCCATTCAATAATAACCCTATATTTTCTTCATAGGTATTTAGATAACTCTTGACCAAGCATAAATCTAATATTAGGGTTTGTTATCAAATCTTACATTGATATCTACATTATTATATTAAATTGTTATTTGTAATTTTTTAAAATTTCAATCAATAACCCCGTATATTATAAATTAATTTGATTATTTTTGGTCATTATATTTAATCCTAAGATTACTATTTTATTATTATTGAATAATAATCGTAACAGATTCAATTAGATCGATCCGACCATATAACTTATTTTCAGTTGAGAATATTTCTCCTCCATATCAATATTATTTATATGGTTTTATTAATGTAATTGGATATAAATTTTTGGTTCTACGGTCATATTATATTAAATTTCAAAATATTTCCAAATTTGGAAAGTAATAATTTTTTATCAGGTTAACAAAATTTCACTTTTGTTTAAATTATCTCTCTCTTAAAAAGTGTGAATAGAATATTTTTTTAATTAACATATTTTCCTACTATCTGCAATTTTTTAAATTATAATTATTCATTTATACTATTTCATGGTTTTCTAAAATTAATTTAATTTATTTTTTTCAATAAATCTTCATTTGATTAAAATATAATTTATCAAAATATATACTTAATTTTTCTTACTTTTCAAAATAATATTCAGATTTTTATATAAAATTTTTTCCCTTGTCTATCAACATAGTTTATTTTTTCTTAAACATACTTATGAATATACTCCATTTAAACAATCTAAAAAAATTATCTAAAAGAATATGATCTTTTTAAGTGAAAATTGTGATGAATAACATTTATTTCTTAAGTGATAATTATACTATTATTGAATAATGAATTTTATTCATGTTTCTATAGAACACAATTTTACAGTTTTTATTATGTGATTAGTGTAGTTTTAATAACCTATAAATTTCTTTAATTGTGTAAATATTTATATCCATGATTTAAAAATAACAATACTGAGATGTTAATCCAATCCATTAACGTTTAATAGAAATGTTGAGTAAACTGATTCAATAATGGGACTCTGAGCACTATATAACTAAAATAATCCCTAAATTGTTAATATTATTGAAATAATTATGTTAATATTATTTCCTAGTATAGTTTTATTTATTTTGGTATAATAAGTTGGTAACCATACTGAAAAAGAATTTTATTACATATATTTTATATCAAATGACCAAATTGAGAATTTATTTTAATTATATAGTTTTTATAGTAATAGAAATGGATTTCTACTTATTATTATTTAAATTATTTTTGTGAAGGGTTCAATCATGGAATGTGAATAGAGATTACATACCAAAAATGGACTCTATTAAATATATTGTATTATAATAATAAAATTTTGGATAAAATTTTGATGAAACTATGGAAAATAGAATTTTTTAATATATCATGGCACGATAAAGATGGGATTCCAATTTATATGTGACAATTTGTAATCAATGGAGGATATAAAGAGATTAAAAAATAATGATATAGTTGAATTACATTATTTTTTCCTATGTAATAATATGTTTTTCTTATTTTTGGGAATTCATTTCCACTTTATATCGATAAGTTGGTCTCAACTAAAAATCATTCATGTTATGTAAGTTGGAATATATTTTGTGTAATCATGAATTCACATAATAATCTTATTTTAGTAATTATTAATTACTCCAAAATTTGGTTCCTATAAAGATCATTAATGTTCCATAAGTAATACTATAGAAATATTAAAGGATTATATATCCACTCTATGCATGATCATGTAGATGGATTAGGGCCTTAATTTTCATCATTTCATTACACAATGATGATGATCCCTAATATATATAAATCAATCCATTACATAATTAAAAAAATGATTCAAAATGTCAATTTCATCTAAAGCCTATTATTATTGATTTCCATATTATAATTCATGTATCTAATCATAGGTTTCCTCATAGATTATAATAATAATTCATTTATGATTATAACCAAAAAACTGAAGGTTTCAAATTCTAGAATGAAAAATTTTCATCTTTGAACTAATAATAATGAAAATGACAACATTCTAATAAAGAACTGATCTCAAATTTATTTAAAAAAACTTGATAATTTGAGAAAACAAATATGAATAAAAGAGATCACACTAGGGAGATTGAATCACACTATAGATAATGTTACTCATTATATTTCAATGTTATTATATTTTTCTACTTCATAATTGTTTATGTAATATAGTCTATTAATCCTCTCATCTCTGTTATCCCTTGAATAGAGGTGTATAAATTTTAGTTGACAGGGAAGATATGGAAGTAAATATGTAACTTTAAATTCAGAATTTCAATTTATAAAAATCATTATTATTATAAATAAAATTTTGTATTCTGAAATTTCTAAAAAAAATCAGGTTTTATGTATGATGTCATCATACATGTTATTATATCCTTGTTTGTGGGTAATTAATATACCTCTATAAAAAAAATATATGTAAAATTAAATTTATAATGATCAATTATGAATATATTAGATATTTTTTCATTATGTGTAAAGGGTAATTAAATGATATTAAATGAATTTTCAATCACAATAACTTTTAAGGGATTCCCCATAACACTGATAGAGTGTTTGTATATCACTAATATCATGAATAAGGATGGTATAATGACTATTTTGGACTTTTAATTTTATTCAATATAATCTATTCAACCATGGGAAGATGGTAATATAGTTTGGGTGACTTATTTTCTATAGATAATTTTTTGATTTTTAAAATAAAAAATTTATATAATATCATTGAATGTGTATGAACAAATATAAGACCATCACTTTTTTATAATATTATCTTTAATATCATTATTTCGTTTATATTAAATGATTTTAAAAACAACCTTACAAAACACCATTTTTTTAACCCTAATTTAAAACTAATTTTTTTTCATTTATATCTATAGAAATTATAATGTTCGTAGATACAATTTTATCCAATAAAAATAACCTTTTCCACACCCAGTGACAATGTGCAAGACAAAACATTTCATTTTAGTTTGGAATTGGGTTCTAGAAATTCTATCATGGATTTTCAGAATAAAATCTAAAACCAACCCAATTTTCCCAGTGAACCACTGTACTGAAAGAATATAACTGAATGCATAAAAATTTGAGCTTACAATAATAATTTAAAGATATTTACCTAATAGAATCAAGTGATACCCCTATTATTCCTCTTTATCCAACCACTATTAGATAAAACACTAATCAAATGTTAAGAATGTTTTCAAAAAATAATCTATCATAGTTTCGTTCACACTTCTAGAATCATAGTTACCATAATGAAGATTTATACTATGAGAAAATAATTATGAGTTATCTTATTTTGGTATTAAGAGATGTTCATTAAATTTTGGATTTGACACCATCACCATGAAATTAATTATTTCTATATTAATATTTTATATTAGATAATATTTCAGGGCCATTATTATTTTTTTAGATTTATAATATAGATAAGATTATATATTGAAATCAGTAGAATAATCTAATAAACTCATTGAAAATAGCATAAAACACCCAAATTCTTTTCATATGATTTTCTAGTAATATTGAACTATAAAAGGTATGATCTTTGAAATAATTTCCATTTTTACAAATAAAAATGTTTTAAAATAAATGTTACAGTTTTTAAAATTTAGTTCATTCAATCTAGTAAATTATAATAATAGTAATAGGTATATGGTTTGTGTTTATTTCCTAAGAATTATATTGATCAGTGTCTTGTGGATCATGATACAAAATGTTGTGAAATATTCAATGAGTTTTTGAAAAATACATTACAAATCGAGTGATTGATAGATAAATCCCATAGTTTAAAGGTTTTTTATAATTATAAAAACCTATATAAACAACCCTATCAATGCTTGTATTATCAAAATTCTCCATTCCAATAGGAAATTCAACCATTCCTATACCCAATAACCCTTTGAAAACATATAAAACACCAATTAAAAAATTATCTTACAAAAAATTCACATACCACAATCCATAAATTATATATTTTTAGAACACCTCTATAGGTTAGATATCATATATGCATCATCTACAAGAAAACTATTTTGCTAAACTAAAAATTAAATTGAAGGAATTAATGAGTATTCACTACATTATTTCTGAATTATTATCAAAACCCCATTGAATGTATCATTAAAATATTTCAATTATTCACAATATAATATAAGTATGATGACCATAACATGTGGAGTCGATGTTAAACCACATACCAGATCTCGATAAGATAAAAATAAATGATAAACTTTTGAATATTATGGTGAAAAATATAAACGTTTTCGAAAAAACTTACCCTATTAAGAAGATAATAATGGAGAAATATAATAATGAAATCCAAGATTAAATTAGAAATAGATTCCCCTACTGAAACAATAGTTTTATACGAATTAGCATACACTCCCCATCCCATCATGGATGATTCAATATAAGAATATCCCAAATGATGAACATCCTATTGAAATTATAGAATCATTTCAAAATATTTACATAAATATCCACAATCTAAATCCCTAAGTATGTGACATTGGTTAAGAATATATGAACTATGTATTGAGTGTATTATTTTACCAATTTCAGTTTTTCTTATTATAATTAATATTTTTTTTTAAATTTTATTAAATGTGACAAAAATTTAAATTATGTATTTGTTATTGAATTTTTAACATTGAGAAATTCATATTATTTAGTTATATAAAATATCATTACATTTTATGTTTTGATTAATTACAATAGTTTTTTTATATATTGAATTCCTTGGATAAGTATAGAGTTTTTAACCTTATAATATCACATATACATGTTTTTATCTATTACCATGTATCAAATATACTATACACTATGTATTTAATTCAAAATCAAAATGGATTATTTATAAGTCACATAACCATTTTGAAATACACATTACAGACATTAAATAATAAATATCCCACTATATTTTATTCATAATATAAGATAATTAATTAAAAATTCATGGATTCATTTTGTTTATGAAAACATATTAAATTTTGTATATTTCATTATGATAGAGATAATTTTGTCATGATATCTAAAATTTATGAAATAATATTATAATTCGTTGTATGTATTTATTAAAATTTATATTGTTTTATTGATTTAGTTGGGATATCATTTTTTAATAAAAACATCAGAAATTGAAATACGATCAGGTATAATATTAATTATTTACAAATATAATGAATCTTTATCAATATAATTCAGGTGGACCCAAATCATATTACTTATTAAGTGATCTTTTTTTTTGGACTGAAATTATTTATCTCAGTATACATACAGTTTTCTTAAATTTGGATTTTCGAATATAGTATGTATATTTATTATCAAGACTCAGACATGCTTATTTTTAAATGTGAATCACCAATTTCAATTCTACAATGTGATTTTCATACATTTTCAATTCAATGTTGTAGCGGAAAATGACTACGTGAAAAACCCCCATGTGAATTTTCCAATGAATTTGAATGAATTTCTATATGTTTTTTTAAATTTGATAATTTACTATATTTTATGTAATGATTACTATTTAGATTTTTTGTCTATTTCACATATTTAAATTGTTTTAATTAATTTATAAATTTATATTAATTATGTTGAACATATGAGGGGAGATTTGTTTTTGTTTTAATCTTAATTTGTTTAAATAAAAGGTTGTTATAATTTCATGAATAAAACTTACTTCTTGAAACTCAACATTTAATATTATTAAATTTATTCAAGGATTATACTTTTATTAATTAATTTTATTTGATATTAAAATCATTAAATATTTTTAATAAGTAAAATGAATTTCTATAAATTGATTAAATAATTTGCATATTTACTTTTGTACTCAAATATAATGGTTTGGAATTTTGGAATTTAAAATATTGATTTTCATTTTCCATGTGATTCCATTGTACTATTTTCATTCAGACTCCTTACATTATTTGATTGATTATTTGAAATCAGATTGAATTATTCTGTATTTAATGATTACTGTACAAAATTTTAGTGATTAATATCAAATGGTTACATTTCTAATTTCTATAAACACTATTCAATCATCCATTATTATTTTTAATTAATAAATTTAAATTTAATATATTTAAATTACCAAATAAATTATTTTTCATCGGAAAATATTATAAATCAAATAAATCAATATCACCCCTCTAGACCATCATCAATCATCTCGTCTGATGTATCACATAGTATTAGTGGATAAACTTCTTCAAGATTATAAATCTTTATTATTTATTTTAAATAAAAACAATTGGTTTCTTTGGGATAATCAAATTAGGATTTTATTATGGAAAGAAACTTTTTTATTAGTACGATAAATTGGTTATATATTATATCATTAAATTGATACCAAATTTCTAATTTTTTTTTAATTATTTGTGGTGACATGCATAATATTCATTATAAATACAAAGGAAATCTATATTTCCATGATGGAAACTCAGGAGAAAGAAATAATAAATCATTTCATAGAACCTAATATTAATATATGTTATAATGGATATCATAAATATATAAAAGAGTTATTTTTAGAAATAATGGTTTCGAATAATGGTTTATGATATCTAGATGTTAATTTTTTTTTGAATTTTATCATGATACATTCTAAAGATGTGAGGATGAAAAATAAGATTTAAATTATAAAGTAACTATTTTAAATTAATTCTATCTTAGTATGAGTATTTAAAGTCATATATTTTTATGTAAATCTATATTTTACAATTTTAGGATTCTAATTTTCTCTCATAAATTAATTGAAATTAAACAGATTTTACTCTTATACATTCAAATAGAATAATTTCATAAATTTATAATGTCTCACAAGGAATGTGTAAATGATAAGTTCAATGTATTCCTAAAAATTATAATTAGTATGATTGCATTTGATGTTAATATAATGAATTTTGTTCAATAGTAAATAATATATTGAGTAATTAAAAAAATGTTTCAATCATCGAATGTATCAATTGAATAAAAAAATTATATTGCCAAATATGAGCGTCATGAGATGATTGGATATTTATTGAAATACAAGCATTAATCAAAGAGAAATAATCTTGATTCATCATAAAAATACACATTCAGATGATTTTAAATTAAAAAATGTTTCAACTAATTGTTTTATTGATTATTAATAATCTTATGACACACAAAATTATGATGATCTATTTCATGTAGCAAATAAAAATTAATGTAATTGTAATTAAATAAGAAAACCACATAAATATTGAAAAAAAACTAGGACATTCAATAAGTATTTCAACCGAAAAAGAGGCACAGGTAAATCTAATATTAATTTTTAATTATGTGGGAAACCATTATATATTAAATATGAAATTAAAAATTTTAAATAAAAATTAAATATTATTTTTTAAAATAGAAATAATATATTATTATCATGATAGATAGATATATAAAGAAGAAAAAAATTACTGAATATACTAGAAGTGAAAAAGATACTAGTATCTATTCTATGA
The DNA here is from genome assembly GCA_963277665.1 of Viscum album. Taxonomy (NCBI): domain Eukaryota; kingdom Viridiplantae; phylum Streptophyta; class Magnoliopsida; order Santalales; family Viscaceae; genus Viscum; species Viscum album. The sequence goes on from OY728133.1 coordinate 1,958,116,956, forward strand.
TGAGAAAATATCCTCATGAACCTCGCATGTTTAGGCATTAATGGAATACATAACCACTAGGCCACTCAAACCAACATCTCACAAAAATCTACATAGAATCATTCCACATCACATAAAGCAGGAAAATAAAATATCAACTGATATCCTTTCCCAAAATAAGGAATTATTCCTTCACACGCAACTAGCACTCACGACATCAAATGATAAGAAGATCAGCCTTACAAGAAACATTGTAACTCAAAACCATAAAATGAATTACCATTTATTGAACAACTTGATATTTAATCCATCTTGAAATAGTCGATTCATTATTAGTAGTTTCCAACTATGGGAAACCTAATATGAAATATATTATAGCTATCATAGATTAATTAAACATGCATACTGCATATATTTTATTATCATCAATTTACAACAGAAACAACTATATTCGTTTTCATACATCTATACCAATGTAAAATAATTTACAATTAATACCAATATACATTACATTCCAATTTCAATCAATATTATAAAATTATTTTTTGGTTCATTCACGCCATTATTGTGAGTTATTATGAAATGAGTTATGGGATTTGAATCAAACTTAAATCCATTAAAACAAGTCTGTGAATGTGTTTTACACCTATGAAAATGTTAAATTGGAGAAAGTGTGGGATGGTGGAAAAACTGTTTACAAATGAGTCAACCAAAACACTATTAAAAAATGGTTCACCTACAGCACTATGCACAAATGACTCAATAAAAACATTGTTCACAATTAACACACTGATAGAGATGTATAAAAATGACTCACCGACATCATTGTTCACAAATAACTCACCGAAAGCAGTGTTTACAAATGACTCATGGACAACAAAATTCACAAATGGATCACTGACATCATTATTCACGAATGAATTATTGATATAACTGTTCACAAATGTCTCATTGACAACACTATTCACAAAATAAGAAACACATTTCATAGAGCGGGATATTTGGAATAATGAAGGAAATAATTTACATTGTCTTTCTATAACACCCCAAGCACCATATTTTTACAAAAGTTTTGTACAGGATTGATTAGTGCCATTATATCAGATACCTCTCAAGGCATTCTCATCCTTGGTAATTCTAGACCAACCTAGATTGGAAATAGAAAAAAGGGGTTCGAACAACCACCCTTCAAGATACCTATCAAGGACCTTTCCACCAATGGAGTTCATACACTTCAAAAGGAGACATGTGGTACAATATGACATTCATAATCAAGTCCTACATACTGTATTAGTAGAGATACCACTCATAGATAGAAATCTAGTAAAGAAACAAAATAAAGCCATCTCAGAATCACAAAATACTCACCACCAAAAATTAAAATCATTACAAGAAAAGATCTAAATATCAAACAGATTAGGGTACTGAGCATGTATATTCTAATAATGTTCCCATGCATTCTCCTCCATGTCACCATTCCTCCACATGTCATGAACCAATATTATATAATTCTCACACAAAACCTTCTCTGTGTAGTCCTATATCTCCAAAAGCCACTCCTCGACAGCTGCGTCATCATCAATATCAATCTGGTATCAATCGATGATTTAAGAGACATCATGAAGATAACAATAGAACTATGACACATGGAGAAAATAATGTATTTGTATTATAAATAGAGTAAGTGCTACCTGATACTCCATGACTCCAACATGATCCAACACATCAAAAGGACAGACAAACTGGGGAGAAAGCTTACTCCCATGACCAAACAATTGCTGCCCATGATGGGGAGTCACCATATGAAACACATGATCCCAAAATTCAAACAATAAAGGTCTCTTACTATGATTGGAATTTGAATTTTTACATACATGTGACAACTTCATCCACTTATGAATCACTTGAACCATCATTGTCATGTTCTCTAACAATTCTTGCATGAGATTTTTTGACTCTCGGACCCCAGTCCTTGACAACAAAGAATTACAAGTTTGACCATACACGGATTCAAAAAGATGCATACGAAAGGTACAGTGGGAACAATTGTTGTAGGATAACAACACCTAGGTTATGTTACTCATCAATGAGCATCCAAAATCTAGGACACATGAGCGTAACATGTCGTCATGATTCGGGATGGTCTGCTCTATCAAATCATCCATATTAAGAGGAAAATTAGTGATAATGCATAGATGTGAACTGGAATAATAATAGAGACCTATCCACCCACTAGATTTTAAATGAGGACATCGATCAGAAATGATCTTCCTTGGGACTCTGTGGAGTCTCATAACCTTTTAAAGACACTACCATGAAAAATCCTCCATTGTTATCCTCTCATAAATCACTATAAAGTATGATGACTTCATTAAATGACCCACTACCACCCATTTAGAATCATAACCTCCCCATGCTCCAGTTAAACTATTAATAATGTGAATTGATATCCCACTTCCACTGAAAAAATTTAACAGCTAGAGAAAACCAACAAGAACACAATGCCCAGTATTCACTTTCTTGTAGACAAAACATCATGACACAAAAATTACATCAAAAATCTTCACCCTATGCTACAAAAATTTACTTATAAAAGATTGATATATCATTTTCAAATCAGTATATACCACTAAAGCTTATTTATGGATATCCCTATGAACCATCTCCCTCATTTCAAAAAAAACAAAAATTCACCCCTAATAAATCACTTAGTGATGATCAACCTCAGGACAAACATTATTTGACACTCCAAAAACAACTCGGTCTCTCCATACCTCCACCTAAATAACCTCAAATTGGGATTCTTCCAATGAATGCACCAAAGATGACTGATCCATCGTCTAAAAAAATATAACCTCTTCTGCTCTATTTTCCCATATATAGTTGCAATACTAAATGTTCTTACATTACTCTCTAGGAATCCCCAGATACAGGCACTGCATCACTACGTGATATCTTGCTCAACACATATGCTATATCATTCTTCTTTAAAGGTGAATATAATATTTCAAAATCATAATCTTGTATGAACTCCATCCACAAACTTTGTTTTTTTGTTTTAGTCCCATTGGGAGAAGACATACCTCATGCTCTTATGATCGGTGAAAATGAAAAATTAATCTCCAATGAGGTAATGCCTCCACTACCTCAGAGAAAACACAATTACTGCCAAATCAGTATTATTAATGGAATATTTACGTTCATGGGGATGAAAATTCTATGAACCATATGAAACAAATGATTTAAATAGTATTAGAATACATCATAACCCCAAACATGAAGCATCATAGAAAACCTCAAACTGGAGTCCCTGTGCAGATAGATAATGATCTGAATCAGTAACCAACTTCTCATTCAGATACTCAAAACTGCATGACACTAATCAGGCCATATGAACACTTTAACCATCGAAGTCAATGTTTTCTAAGGAATAGTAACCCAAAAGAAATTATCTTTTGAATCTCTTGTAATTTCCACCAAGATCAAGGAATCATCGTACCTAGGACACTATCTAAGGTTATTCCTAGGACACAACTACTTCTACCTTCAATAGATCCACAAAAAATCTATATTGCGAAACAAAATTCCACTCGAAATGGACTTCTCGAGCACAAAACTCACACTTATAAAATTTCCCAAATAACTATTGTTGATGAAGAACTCCCAAAATGGCATGTAGATGCTCTTCATGCTCCTCCTCAGGTGTAGATTAAACTAGAATGTCATCGATGAAAACTGCCACCAACATGTTTTGGAACTCATAGATTAGAAATATCATAAACTCCTAGAGGAAATTTCGAACCATCGTCATAACGAATGACATTAAAATGAAATCGTAATGACCATGAGAACCATTGAATGATGTATTCAGGATATAGTAATCCCTCACATGCATCTGATGATATCTTGACCGCAACTCAATCCTTGAGAACAAACTTGAACCCTTCAGTTGATCGAATAATTGAACAATCTGTTGAAGAGGATAGCGATTCTTCACTGTCACATTATTCAAGCAATGATAATTGATAGAAAACTGCAAATTCCCATCAACCTTATTTACGAACAAAACAGGTTCACACCATGTTGACACATTCCGACTAACAAAACCATCTAGAAATAAACACTGTTCTCGAATCTTGTAATCTGTCATCCAATAAGGATTCATCAAGATAGGGAATAAGCATATCTATAGCTCAATACCAAACATGATTTATCATTGAGGGGGTAACATTAAAAAATCATTTTGAAATACATTATAGTATTCTTACATGACCCTTGGAAACACTAATTGTAATCATCCAACTAAAAAATGATCATCTCAGCCATCAGACAAGGAAAATAAGGGACACACATCTGACCCATTTGATGGTCTCACTATCCAATAAACAATACAAGCACTCTATCTTTATTGTAGAATGCCACCTACCTCTGAAAGTAATCTACTACAGGCAACACTGAATACTATCAATCTATATAGATGATCAAATCATATGTTTTTATTTGTATAAAAAGTAAATATCCTCTAAGCAGTTCTTCCCCAACACTAGATAACTGTCTCTACCTACATCAAACAAGTCATCTCGATGTCTAACTTGTGTAGTAAACACTAAAAGCACTGGAGGACCCTCTACCTCGAGCCCCAAGTCATAGAAAAGGGTAGGTGATAAGAAGTATTATGTTAATACTTATATAAAAAAGGCATATACACATCTAGAAAACATGAAAATGGTACCTTTAATGTTTTCTAACTAACTTAGTTCTAGAAACGCTAAAGACTAATGTTGACCACAACCCTCTCTAAAACCTCTACATCCCTGATGTCAACCACCTCCATTGCCATGCAATGCACTCTGAGTAAGGGTATCATCATGAAGATTTCATATACCTTCCCCATATTCTCTCTACTCATAAAAAGTAAGTGAAACCTACTTATGATTCCTCATCTAAAACTACCTTAAGAGAGTAACATACTGCAGAACAAATTGTGCACGCTGACCACTCTGAAAGGTCACAAACTCCCACTACTGAAGACTGAAACATCTAATAAAACATTCACATGTTCCCATGGAATAGGCCTAAGAGGCTCCACTGCTGAAAAAATGAGATAATGAGGAATAGGGCCTACCAACAACCAAACAGAAACTCTTCTTCCCTAGATTATAGGAACCCCGAACAACATTTATCCATTACAATTAATCCTAAATAATTGCTTCTTATAATTATATGGTTCTATCTAACATTCTACTGATGGACTCTACCCTCTCTATCACCTCATGATATATCTTCAGCTTAATGGGGAGACCACGAAGTATATCCCTAGACATAAATCCTCCCCTAAATGCCTCACTCTGTACTCCTCATCTAGTTACAGGCTTGAAACATATCATAAAACATTTATGAAATTGATACCAAACCCTCACACACCAGAGCTAACTTGAAGATATTAATGCAGATCCTCGAGACTAGATTACATCATGATCGATGTAAGAAACTCAACTATGATGACTTCATGGAACTCCTCCCATGAGATCAATGAAATCTTGAAATACCTGAGGAAGAAGAACCACCATTTACTTGCTACCACACTCGTCATCGTCACAAACAACTACACCAAGGGATCATTTTGATCATGCATAAAATTGAAGGCCATCTCAACCTCCTCAACCAGTCTTCCATGACTGCTTCTGAAATAGAGAATTGTAATTCTCCAGAATCTGAAAATGATACTCTCAGACAGTCCTCCTCCATGTATTATCATCTTAAACATCATCTCTATAGCGACCTATTGGGACAACCACCTGGGAATCATCTGTGTGAACCTAACGTGGACATTTACCTCAATACATACCTGTAAAATATCTAACGGTTAGGGCTTGTAAACCTGTAATATAAAATAATGAAAACTAATTTACTTATTTTTTTATTCATTTTATGATAAAAAATCCCATGGTCTACCCATTCAATCAAATACATAAGGAATAATAGTGCATGATCCTTTTCTTGGTCTTTACCTTGAAAAAATTGTCACCTTCTTTAGTAGCCACTGTCAAATTAATGGTTCATTTGTCATACCAATGAGGGAACTAAATAACAAGTTCTATTCCAGTCTCTAATGTTTAAATTATTTTCTAAACCTAATTGAAACTGTTTCAATTACATCCCATGTAACGTAACTTATTTCTAACTCGATACATCTTCTTATCCTTCGACCATACCTCTGATACCACTCTGTCATGTCCCCCTTCCGAAAAGGTGTACCCCTCCTAGTAAGGAATTGTGATAATGAAGTTAGTGACCCCTAAGTCCATCCTCCAGTATTCCCAAGGTTTTCTAAAAGCACTATGGGTATAGTGATCACAAAAATTGGAGTAATTACCCTCTAAAAGAACACATGAAAAATTGAGAGATAAGAGAGACACCAACCTACTCTATCGTAGACTATAACATAAAAAAATCCAAGGTACACATAGTTAATTTCTTGCAATAACTACTACAACTATTATTTAAATATACATGATCCAAAATAATGTAAAATTGAAGTAACCACGAAGCCTAAACAGCTTCTGAAACCCCAAGAAAGTAGTAACCAGCCTGATCTCCAACCTTCTCCTTGTTACCTAAATAAAAATTTATATACATATAAATGATGGGTTTAATATTATACTCAATAGGATCCTCCCAAGAACCTCTCATGAAAATGAATAGAAAGCATGACAAAGCATAACAAACAAAAAGTGTAACCTAGTCATCACCTAAACATGCATACTATGTTCCTAACCTCAACATTTCAACTATTTCCAAGTATCTCATACAATAGTATATAATATAATAAAAAATATGAAGGCTACCTCGCTACCACTTCCCCACTACTTTGGAACTTTTCCCCAATGTCTCACATCCTACACATCTCTCTCAAAAAATGATTTCCCACAAAAAACTAGGCATATCTCCACAACATGAACCTTGTGAAACCCAACCATTACATCCACGTAACGAATATATCCAGGTATCTTGTAGGATAAACTATAGTTCACATAATATGTATCATATATCAGATATTATACCTCTATTTTTTATAGCCTATATGACGTGTAAGGGTCCTCATGTCGTCACAGCCAATACATGTTACACCTCTAGTAGTCTATAGGAAACTGTATAAAAAATATATGTGTGTGAATAACCACAGGACATTACAGCCACCTACACACATATATTGGAAAAAATAAAAGACATGCCTAACAGCACAATAACTACCAACATAAGAGACCATAGTTTAAGGGTGTTGTAAGATATACATCCTCTCACCAGATTGTTGAAGAAAATGCACCCTAGAGCTCAGAATCATCAAGGTGTTTGTTTCTCTAATTGAGAATGTGGAGAAGAATAATGAAAAAAATAGCATAGAATTCACTATATATCACAACCACATGATGGGCATAAAATAGAATTTGAATGAACTTTAGATATCTTATATCTGACTCCCAGCTACTACTACCAAGATTAGCTATCATATATGAATAGAAAAATTTAAAGAGATACAATAAATTACTATTCATGTTTTATCAGTTTGACATTAATTTAATATATTAATTAACCATTTGTTTACAAATTTCATTCCACATTTCATTTCATTAAATCACACCCAAAGTACATTATTCCTTTAAATAGAAAACTAAAAATTTGTTCCCAACATGATCCAATCCCATATGATAATATCTTATTTAATTATTTAATAAATAATTAATTAATTTTCCAAAACTAAAGGTATTATATGAAAACATTATCAGATACGAACACAATGGGTTTAACAAGATGAGAAGGTGAACTACACATCGATTCATTTCCACCTACAGAAAGAGCATATGACCCTCTATCCTCGAGAAGATAAACAAGAATACCAAGTGTTATAACCCATGTGTCTTTGCCTCTTTTGAATGGAATGTAAGAAAGACTAGATACCTTATATAATGGTGAATGTAAAGAATATCAACCACAAATAATTTTCAAAATGATTCCAACATTCACATAAAATGTGTTTTGTTGTTTCTGGAGTACTTCCCGACTCCCACATGAATAATGTGATTCTCCTTTACATTCTTATTGTCAACTACTGCACATCTACTTGGCCTACACCCCACCACATCTTACAACATCCATCTAGAATCCTTATACATCACAAGAAGCATGAAAATAACAATGCAATTGTACTCTTGGACTTAAAAAATGCATTCTTCTTTCACACACAATGAACACTTAGGACACTAATGAAAAAGGCACTCAGCCATACAAGAAAGAGGATAACATAGAACCCTAAAATTCATTTAAATATATCATTCAACCAGCAATTTAATCCATCTTAAATTATCTGATTCATTATTTGTAGGTTATCTCTTTTGGGTAAATAAAAGAAGAATCTATAATTGATATCATAAATTAATTAAACATAATTACAAAATCAATTTGATTATCATCAATTTACAACAGCATCAACCAGATTCATTTACATGCCTCCTTATCTTTGAGAAATAATTTACAATTAATCATATTTTACAATCATTACCAATTTTTTTCATGTAATAAAATCTAAAAAATAAATCATATATATCAATCTTTCTATAATACAATAGGGAATAAAAAACCATCGATACTAATTTTTATATCCTGTGTGAATATTTATTATGTAATTTACATTGTTATCTAGTGGGATAAAACATGGTAACTCTATGGTTGTAGGTAAAATAATAGAGAAGCCACAAATCCACTACTTAAAATGGTTTCAGACAAACTTTGCATGAGAATAATGCATGTAACAGATCACAATTGCCTCCCACCATGACAACTACATCCAATTGAGGACACCGCAGCACGACCACACGAATTGACACCCAAGAATAATCCATTAGAAACATGTATGTAACATATAAAAACATTGAAACATGGAATAGGAAAATAATGATTGAAGAATAAACATGAATATATGTATATCAATACCTTCTATCAATGATAGATCTATACTTGCCTCTTTCACCAAAATAGTTCATGCACATGCAACTGGAAGAAATCTCATTAGGAAATGATCCGAGGATTAAGGTTTGATCAAAACAATCTAATTGAAATAAATTGTCGGCGTCCCCCACCTGGAGATAAAGGAGAACTAAAAACAAGGGAAAATATATCTTGACCTTTTTCAGATAGAGATGGGGAAATGGTTTAGGATATGAATTTTATTAGATTTAAATCAAACCTATTAATGATCATGTTTTTTGACTAAGTAAAGGCTTCCCTCCTATGATGAAAATTATTATTTGAGTACTGGGCTTTGAATAGGCCATAAATCCATTAAAATAAAGCCTTGAATGTTGTTTATGTCAAATAAATTATAAAGGGATGAAATACTATGAAATTTGAAATAGTGTTCATAAATGAATCAATGAAATCACGATTAAAAAATGACTAAAGTAAAACACTTTTCACAAATGAATCAATTAAAAACATCTTCACAAATGACTCACCAAAAACACTGTTCATAAATGAATAATTTACAACACTATTCAAAAATTACTCAACAACAAAACTATTCAAAATTTACTCATCAATAGAACTATTCAAAAACTGAATCACTGACATAACAATTCAAAAATGACACACTAAAAATGAAATTTACTAATTACACTACAAAAAAATTGTTCACAATTGTCTTATCAACATTACTATACATAATACAAGAAACACAGTTCCTAGAGCCAGAAAATTAGAAAAGTGTTCGAAATAATTTTCATTGTCCTCCCAGAACACATTAGATAGGAATTTTTCACAATTGGATGGAACCTTTATGTATGTTCCATTACATTAACTTTAATAATTTTTTATTTTTTATTTTTTCATTTTGAAAAAAACAATTAATGAAAAAAACTTCTATTTTGAATTTGGTAACAACTAATTTTTTATCACTCTTCTCTATAGATAACATATTCCTTATATTATACTATATTAAACTAAGGAAAAAAATATCTTTTACATGGGAATCGAAAAAGAGAATGTCAAGGATGATTGTATTAGTATTGGCCCTTAAAAATCGAAATATTAATATATTATTTTTTCACCTAACACAATTTTATTCAGTATTATTTTTATGAAATATACCTATGATATATTCTCATGGATCATGATGTTTCACACATGTTTGTAATATCCTATAAATATTGTAATTTGTTTTACTAAAATATTGATTCTATAAACAAAGGTTTATTAATAATTTTTCATAAGTAATGTGTCTATTATGTCAATTCCGTGGACTTTTTCAAGGTTATAAAACATATGTTCACATTATCTTCTCATTTGTGTTATTTTACTAACAAGTCATATGTTTATTAATACCAAGATTTTGATCTCACCAATTATTAATTTTTCATTCCTCATGTGAGGAATAATATTCTTAATAATGATACATCGAGAAGCTTATCTTATATGAAGAATATATATGGGGTATTCTAAATAATTTTTGTGAAATAAGTTGGTAAATTTTTGAATCACTAACTCTATAAAAATATTTGTTTTTGGGAGTTAAATTCATAATAAATAATGTGTATTAATGTAAAATAATGTAATATAATTGTAAAATATGATTTATGTATCAATTTGTTTAATAATGGATATTAGTTATTTTTTTATTCAATCTTTGAGAATAATATGGTTGATAATATAAAAAATTATAATGAACCAAATGTGATATAAGATAAAAATATAATTCTAATATCATGATCTAGTTTTAATGTAGCTAACAATGAATATGATTGATAATGAATTTATCCGCATAACATGAAACTAAATAGAATAGGAGCTGGAATAAAAAATATTGTGGTTATGCTCCCCTATCTCACTAATTTTATGAACAATAACATCAGTTATGTCAAACCATCTAAAAAAGGAATGAAATAAATCAATATTATGTATCATATATACAAATTTACAACAAAAAATTGGGGTCTTCCAATATAATAATTTTTTACGAATTTATTTTTACAACATAAACAATATTTTTTATTATATGGTTCTTTGAAAGAAAATAAAGGTTCTATGTATTTATCATATAATATGTGAAGATGATCAGTGATGGAATCTCCTAAATAATATATTCTAGGATGAAAAAATAAACATCTTTAATTGATAAATGTTTAAGTAGGTATTTCTAAATTGAATTTATGTGATCAATGCACTCTTAGATATAGAAAAATTTCATGTATAAAATGATAAATGGAAATTATTCCATTTTTAACTGTAAATTCTACATAAAAATATTTTCATGGAATTCTTCTTGTTGGTTCATAAAAGCTTAAATAAAATGCAGTCATTTATATATTGTCTTAAAACTATGTTTCTGAAATTTATTATCCACATGCATGTTTTTATAGATATAATGAACTTTTTCAATGTTCTCCCATTGTGGAAATGATAATTGTAATTTTTTTTATTTTTTTTGGACAAGAATATATTTATAGTGTTTCAAGGAAACTAAAATGGTAAACCCTATATAATAATGACAATTATTCTCTTTATAAGGTAAAAATGTAGTAATAATCTTGGAGAATTTATCATTAATGTGATAAATTAAGGTTTCCAGTGTTTAATAGAATGTTATATTTTACATTAGTATCAAATAGATATTATAATGTTGACCAATGTGATGAAAAAAAACAATGATCTAAAAAATAACCAACCCATAGTCTAATACATTAATTATAAAAAATCATAGGCATTACATAATATAATGATCAAATACAAGGCATAATTATTATTTGAAATATTAGTAACCAAATAAACTACAAGGGAATGTGAAATGATAAGAAATCTTAACAATGTTAGTGGTTAATAATATAAATGGGTGAGAGGTACAGATATTGTAAAACCCCAAGGTTTTAAAAATAAATGGAAATGCATGGAAAACATAATCTATACATAATGAAAAATTGTTTTGATGACATTTCTATAAAATAGATGTTAAATATATTTTTCTTACTTTTATGATTTGAATTTCCAAAAACAGACATCTTCAGTTGTAATCAGCAACTTATTTAGAGTTTGATAGCACAAACTTTATATTTTGGTGAATAGTAATATAACATTATAAATAGTAATAGGAATAGTTATATGAATTTTTTTAATAGTGATCCATATTATTATTTTATTTACATAATGTTATAAGATAATTAAATATTTATGAATTTCTCAATGCCTTATAAAATGTGCTATATTTTAATTTTTTCGGAATAAATTATTATTCTATATAAAAATTATTTTTTTCTTGTTTATAAAATTATTTACTAAAAAATGGCTTTCATTTGTGAATTCTACACATATAAAATGATTAGGGTTAATTTTTTTTATTTTACTAATATAAATGAATTTTTATGAATACTGAAATATGATAATTTATGAAATATGAAAAATAAATTAATTTCCACGTCATGGTTGAGTCATGGATGATGTAAATGGACATTAGTTCAAAAAAAACCACTTATTACTATTTTGGTCCCATAAGTCAATAATATTAACAATCAAGAAAAAAGATTACTAAATAATTGATTAATGTAGTGAAAACCCCTACTCTGCTCCACTATTAATTCCAACCTCACCAAACCCCTTCCTCTCACCCCTATCAAGATTCGATAATTGTCATAATTATACCCAATATCCTTGATACGGATCTTCCCATTTTCATTTTCATGTTAGACTCACAATGAGTCCAAAACCAAAGGCCTTAATGAGGATCTCAAGGAGAGGATATCAAGAGGTGAAAGTCATCTTCAAATTTCTTGTGATTTCATTTCAATTCATTTCTATTGTTATACTATCATAACATCCCCTTATCAAGATGATTGAAAGCTCAATTATATTATATATTAGTTATTATTATTATGTTTATTGAAATATTCATCATCATTATTCCAATCCTCTTCCTCTTATTCTATAAATAAAAACATCATATGTGATGTGTCAATTTACCAATATCATGGATGATGTGTCTTCAATTTAGATTACTTCCTCAAAATATTCTTGTGAAACCATCCTAATGGATGAAAATATTTTAAGGTGTATTGTATTATTTCTAATATGTTCTAGAATTATCATATATGCATAATATAAATGGTTTATGAAGAAAATAGTTCATATTGATCTAATAACCGCTGAAATGATCTAAACAAGTATAAGTGGTTATTTATCTAATGATTAATCCTCATACCATATAACAAAAATCATTAATGAAATTATTAAATATTCTATAATCATGTCATCACCATTTCCGTCCCCATTGGGAGTTTCTCCACCATTCGACAAGAATATACATTACGAACTAACCATCGTTATCATTTGAGGCCCGCACCTGAAACATTAAATATAAGAAAATAATATTTATTAATGGGTCGAATTCATTTATACAATGATCATATATGTAATTTTACGTACTATTATATTTCATAAAAATGTTATTAACAATCATTTAAGAATTATATATAAGGTTTAAAAAGGTTTTATGTAAGATGAATCCGAGTTAAGGGAATTATTAACCCAATTTTCATTCTCTAGGTTAACCTTCTAAATCATTTATTAAGTGTTAATGAGATTATTTTATTAAGAAATTTAATTTATATTGTGACCTATTATCTATATTTAAATGTATATGAATAATCCATTAATTATATTAACTCTCACTTAAGTAATATGATATTGGTAACAGACTTTGCTTAATAAAATACTCTTTTAAATTTCTATTTTCCAAAATTCAAATGAAATGTTTTTTGAAATTATCTATCTATTTTGATTATTTTATGGTTTATGGGAATTTTTTAGGATGAATTTTGGGACACATATCACCATAAAATTAAATGATTATGTTTATGTTTGAGGTCTGTCATACTGTTACACCATGTGTCACTCTAATGGTTAAACCATAAGGTAGATGTGAGAGTTACTTTATAAGGTACCGATTAGGGTTACGAATAATAAGGTAAAACTGAGTGTTAAAATATATTTATGTAATGAAAAATGATACATTTAATGGTTTTATATATGTTCCTCAATTATTTATGAAAATATAATATTTCACCAAGTATTTAGTGGCGAGCAGTATGTATTTATGGAAATGATTTCATAGGTTAAATAATATTCATGAACTAATGATTTATATCCTAATTTTTATAACCCATACTGAGCTTTTTATTCATATACCATGTTTTTAAATGTTGTTCATAGGTTGTAAGTATTTTGAAGAGAAATAAAAGAGGTCGTGATAATTGTTATGAAACATTGTAATATAATTTGTTATTGTTTAATGTTAAAAAAATTTTGTTTTGGAATAAATGGATACTATTTTTATGGTACGAAATTTTCCTGATTGTTTGTGGATATTAATGACTTATTTCCTATCATTATAAAACACTAAAATGAAATTGTATTTTCGAATGTAAGGTTCTAAAATCTTGTGGGAATGTCTAGATTATGTAATGTTTCAGGTCGGGTACTTATAGATAGTATCAAAGCACAAATTTAGATAAAATTATGAGATAGTATGATGATAACAGAATACCATATATTATTTGTAACTTTTGATTTTTTGGAAATGATATAGAATTTAATTATTTCCATGTTTTTTCATCTATGTTATTTAAATTCAGAATGATCTTCCTTATAAGATTTAAGGATGTTGAAGTTAGATGGAATAGAGAGGCTAATAATTTTCCATATCGCAATAGAAAACTGTGGGAATTGGAACCAAGCTATTTGTTTTAGTAATGGGTTAGCTGACGTAGACAGTAATTGGATGTGGAATATATATAAGGAAAAACCCAGAGTTAAAATAAAGTAACCAGAAGATAATAGAACAATTTATGAGGAAACACAAACATTATTTTAGTGGATCTTATAACCTATTAAAGACTAAATGATAGATTAAAGAACATGAAAACATTTTCAATGACTTTGGAAGTTCAAAAACTGAATGGAAGGACTTTATATATATAATTTTGAAGGGGAAGATGACCAGTGGGGGTCAATGGTCAATAATATTAGGGATAGGTAGGATTTTTAAGCCATCATATGGGATTATTTTAAAAGATGTATCATTGAAAAATATTTTCCTACAGTGGTTCAAATTCAGACGCAGAATAAATACCATGAAATGAAGAAAAATGGGATTATTCAGTGGTTGTGTATGAAGAAAACATCACATGAACAATAATGTTTTATCCAAATATTATTTTGGATCATGATATGAAAATAAACAATATTTATTTATTATTTAAGAAAATATATATAAGGGAATTCTATTCCAGTGAGTTTAAATGTAATGAAAAACATGTTTGATGTAAAAAGTTGATAGAAATGGATTTTTTCGATGATCACTTGTACATTGAAATCTAGAATAAGAAGAGGTATATATAAAAATATATGGGCCATAATCAATCAATGAAATATGAAGGTTTGAAATTTCAGATTCTATATTTTGAAAAGTGTGTTAAAAATCACCATAGGGAATGACTTTCCAAAAATAGGATGTTTTTTAGATGTGGTATGTTTGGACATATGGTCCATGATTGTAATGAAAATGATCCTAAGATTAATCATGATAAAAATGTGTTATATGTATCAATTGTTTTGAGATGGGTTGCTATGAAAATTCACGGATGACGGAAGATCTATGTGATGTATAGATTCTATACTATAATCGAAAAGGTGTTGTGAGATCTTTTTCGACTACGTTAGCATATGTTGGGCCATCAAATGATGTGGTATTAGATAATTTGTTTGTTTAATCAGAATTTTCTAAATTCTTTTTTGATACAAGGACAACAAATTATATTTTTTCTGTGAAATTTTCTAGTAAATTGGAATATCACATCTTCAAATGAGACCAGATAATACTGTTAAGACTCTATGGAGAAATGTTACAAGAACTTTTTTAAAAACATTCCTATTTTTATTAGGATAAGGGTATTAACTATAAACCATATTGTTTTTCTTTTATTGTGTTTTATTCATTCTGGGTTTGGTTCAACTTCCTATTTATAAGCAAATTACTGATTGTAGAGCTAAATAATTTGTTTTTTGAAAGAGTTTCTTTTTTTATAAAAGAAGGAACCCATATAATTGATAAAATCTAAGTAATATGGGAAGTAATTGATTAAAAGAAAATAATGTTATCTTTATCATATTGTTAAAAATAATGGGACTATTTAGATTATTGATGTTCCACTGAAAAAAGAATACCTTTATGTTTTTTCAAATGCTTTACCCAGTTTTATACACGATCGAGAAGCTGAAATGACAATTGACTTACTTACTAATGCTAATCCAATTTCAATTACATGTTATCGAATGAATCAAATGAAACTTCTTGAATTGAAAATTTAGTAACATTAGTTGGTTGATAATGACTCCGTTCATCCATTCACTTCCCCATGGGGAGCTGATGTTTTGTTCATTAAAAGGTCATATGATTCCTTGAGGCATTTAATTCATTATAGAGGATTGAATAAGATTATTATTAAAATAATTTATCCTTTAACTCACATCGATATCGTTTTTGATAATCATCTGGGATCTTATTATTTTTTGTAGACTGAATTGATGTCCATGTACCATTAGGTGAAGGTTATGGGGGGTGACATTCTGAGAATATGTTTTCATACTAGATATGGTCATTATGAAAAATTTTAATGTCGTTCTAGTTAACTAATCCACCTGATTAAGTTATTGATTTTATGAATATAATATTTCGTGTGTTCATGTATATGTATGTGGGTTTGTTTATTGATGACATTATAGTATATTCTAGAAACACTAAGGATCATGAAAAACATTACATGGGTTTTTTGAAAACCCTAAATGAAATGAAACTATTTGGGATATTCAAAAAAATCTGAATATTGTTTGAAAAATAATTCATTACATTGTCACATATTTTCTAATTATGTAATAACTATTGATCCTTATAAAATGGAATTTTTGATGAATTTAAAAGGAAAAAATTATTACCGAGATTAATATTTTTCAGGGTTTGGAAGATTGTTACTGTAGTATTGATGAAAGAACTGCATAGTTATCTTGTCCAAAATCTATGTTAACGAAAAAATGAATTAATTTAATATTGAAAATGAATGTGATGACTATTTTTTTGAATTAGAAATAAATTTATTTATTTACTCATTTCGGACCCTACCTTCCAGAAATAGATGGTTAGATGTCTATATAGATGCTTCATTAAAGGGACATAGTTGTCTTCTGTTGAAAAATAATAATGTAATTGTTGCGGCATTAGGAAAACTAAAACCTAATGAGATAAATTATCCCATGTATTATTTAAAATTAGAATTACTGATTTCCACTTTAAAAATATGGTGCCATCATTTATAAATATCTAAATGTAAAATTTATATTTACCAAAAAAGTCTAATGTATATATTCACTCAAAATGAATAAAACATGAGTTATAGAAGATGGAGTGAATTGACAAAGGATTATGATTTCACGATCAATTATCTTCCTAGAAAATCAATCAAAATTATGTATTCCTTGGGCCAAAAACATCATGAATCATTAATTATGTTATGACTAAAAATATAACCTTTTATTAAGGTATTAATGAATTTTATCTTGGATGTTGTTGGTGTAGAAAATTCTTCATTTTTTGTTTCAGAATTTATTTTAGTCATATTTTTTAGGTATAATTAATCAAGAATATAAGGAATATGGGGAGTCAAAAAAGAAGGTATAACTGTTAAATTGGTTAATTTTCTGAAATTATCATTGATAATGATTCTGTTTTGAATGGAAAGATATTATGTGTGCCTTGGGATTTTTAGTTGAAAAATTGATTTTGTATGAAGCTCATTGTACTCCATTTCCAGTTCATCCTTGATGTACTAAGATGTATAATGACCATTAGGGTAAATAATGGTCAGATAGAATGAAAAGTGATTTTCAAAATTTTTCCTTAAAATTTTTGAGAAGACAACAAGTTAAAGTAGAGTAGAAATTACCTAAGGGGAAGATTTAATCTTTACCAGTTCTATTACAGAAATGGAAAAATTTATCTTTGGACTTTATTAGGGGACCACCAAAGACTTCTTAAGGTAATAATATTATAAGGGTTATTAATGTACAACTAATAAGATCTACTCATTTCCATTCTATTAAATATACAATGCCTTTGGATTAACTTTCTTGAATTTCCTCAATGTGACTGCTAGGTTACATGGAGTTCCTCTTTACATTGTATTTGACTGTGATCATAGGTTCATTTATAACTATTTTAATGGTTTTCATAAGTGATTGGGAAAAGAATTAAATTTTAGTACCACATTTTTATATTTTGAATTTGTATATATATTTTGATGTGTTTTTACAAAGGAATTATTAAAATATTATTTGATTTAATATAATATTTTTTCATCATATTAATGTTATAAAAATATTATATAAGATATTCCTTTGGATAAATATAATAGAAAACATGGGAATTGGAAAAGCGAAACAACAACAAAAGTTTGAGAGAGAAGATGAGATGGAAAATAATTAAAAAAGAATATACATTGTCTATAAAGGGTAAATGTCATGACCAAATCTTGTGGAACAGATCTTTGCTGGACATGTAGTGATGATTGAACAAACTGTGAACTACAATTACATGTCATGTTACTCCAATACATGATGTGACTAGAGTTAAACTAGGATAGAAATATTCCACAAATTCAGCGTTGTACAAAAATAAGCGGATGAAAATTACACAAAGTGTACCTCAGGTACATTCCATGATGATGGAAACAAGTGAAAATTGAAATTGATGCTGCAGGACACACTATGGATTGTTTCGACAAAAGGAGGCCTCTGACTACTATTCGTCAAACACTCTAGACCTGAGGGAGTAGGAATGACCACAAGGGGGCTTCCATAGAGAGGTCAGTAATTTTTGTTTTTTCATTCATTTGTATTATTAATCATTTTAATAATTTTTATTTTAATTATAATGAATATTTTCATTTATTTTTCATCTCATTCTCTATCTCTTTTACTTTTCCCTATGGAATGTTGATCATTCATCATTGGAGATCACCCAATGATGATCATATAAATCCATAGTGGATAGTGGAATCAGTCGATGTGTGTTCGTATCAATGTGAGTTATTTCCTTATTCTATTCAACAATGATTATATTCAGTTGGTTAAATATTGAAACTCGTTATTCTCATTAATCTTATTAATTCATAGACCATGTGTTTTTAATAGCCGAGCAATACCAACATCATTAAGATAATTAATTCAAAACCAATGAATGTGATTATTCTTATGTAATTGAAATCCAATTATAATGAACTCTATTATTTAAATTCATCAAACCTCCATAAATTGTGATGCTATGGTAGATTTATAGGGTATTTCCTTCTATCTATCAATTAAATGTTTTTTTATGCATCAATTTAATATGATTACTTTTCATGTGTATTGGTGAATTATATTAAGAAAAAGCACCCATGGAAATAGATTCCATCACTTTTTCTTCTCTATTATAATTAACTTCTTTAAATTGCACCATTATTTTTATAATATCAACCAAAATTTAGAACAACCAGAACTTTTATCTAGAGTTTTCATTGGTTCATTCCCATCATTTTGTGGGTATGACACAAAACATCTGCTATACTATGAATTTTTAGTTAGTATGTTTTGGGTTAATATAAATATTTAATTTGACTCACACCTAGAAAAATTAATTACACATTTCTGGCATGTGATATTTTGGCATTGTAACGTGGAGTAACGGAGCGTTGCTGGTGACACATGACCGAATGCTTGTGTCAATGAATTTTATTTTCCCATTTCTATTTAATTATTTCAGGTTAGTTAATTAATTATATAGAAAAAGTTTTATCATCTATTACACTTTTGGTATTTGTTCATGGTGCACATGATAAGTTTTGAATTTGACCAACGTTATGTCACACCACCATCTGATGAAATTGAATATCTTGTCTATCAAATAGTGTTGGTAGCACATAATCCAAAATGGTGGAAAAAGCATGAGAACAGTAGAGATGGGTAATGTTCTCATTAGTAATATGAATTCCAAAAACAATAGTGGAATTCCACCTAATATCAGCACAATGAAGGAGCTCCCAATTTTTAGTGTTGTAAAGGAATTTTTTGGGCCAAACAATACACTAACTACAACAAATAAATTAAACAAACTCAAGAGTTATATCATGATGAAATACTATCTGAATTGATCATCCTGTGTATTGATGTAAAGAAAAAAAGGATTCACTATAGTGAGGCTAAAATCAACGACTAGGGAGAATTGACAACTCACCTTGCTCAAATCCTTTTAAAATTTAATTCTCATGTTAATTTCAGACCAATAGATTCTAATTAAATACATGTGTCTTTAAAGATGATGAATATCAAAAAATAGAGGAAGTCCAATATTACTAAATAATAAAAACTCTAGGGAAATAATTTCATAAAGATCATTCATTTCCACAAACACATTAGCAGAATTCCAATGAAAGAATAACCCCTTTTCTCTCTAAGTTCATTCCATTATGGGATAACCAGATATATGAAAATGTAGCCATACTTAGTGAACTGTGAGTTTTATTACATACCATTCTCATTTAATATAAAATTTAAATTCCCTAGTATGAAAATTACCATTAAAATCTAATGTATGGTTTTATTTTGATGAAGATAAAGAGTATAAATAGGTGGAGGAATTCAATACTTTTCTAATGAAAAGGGATGAATATTTAGAGGTAGAAAACAAATAAAATTACCAGGAGCATGTTGCAAACATTGAAAAATAGGAACCTTTATATTTTAAATTAGTATCAGAATAAGATGCATCACTTCATAACATATAATAAGATAAAAAAATGGAATTCCTTTTGAAAATACAAGAATAGGAGGAGGAGGTTGAAAATATACAATCTATATATTCAGAGGAAGATGAAGAGTTAATGGAAGAGGAGAAGGATGTCCATGAGGTGAAATCCCGTGAATTAATTATGAATGATAAAATGTGAAGGAAGATGATAATGAGAAAACATCCATCTAAATCACATGTGTTCTTATGACTAATGATGAATTGAAAACCCTCTTACAAATTTATGATGATGAGGATACCAAACCAGATCGGAATAATGAAGTCATTATTGAATCTGAACCAAATATTCTGAAATAATAGATAATGGTGCAGATGATGAAATAGAAAATCTGTCCAGAAATCTATTTCCTATTATTTTCATTACATTAATCTTAAAATTTCACACCACAACTAGTATAGAAGAAAAGATAAAGGATGAAAAAAATAACAAACCCAGATGCACAATAAATCCAAAATAGGAAAAATCTAAGATGGTTAGCATAAAACCATATTCCAACCGGCTAACAAAGGTAAGAGGTCATTATGGATGACTATAAAAGAGATTAACGACTGAGAAGCAACCGATATGTTACAAATTTATTTATAGGATGTAGTTTTATTTTATTTTATTAGTTTAAATAAACCGCGTTATGGTTTTCCTCTTTTTCTTTCCGATACAAATATTTTGAATTCTCAATGGAAAATACTTTCACTATTTACTTTTAAATTTCATGTCACTAGAAGTAAGGAGAAAGAATCTACTATAGAGCCTGAAATTGGAACCTTTCATGTATTGTAATAACATTACACATCATGTAAGAGGCCAAAATAAACCTATGGGATTCATTCAAAATCATTAATGGAATGGGGGCAATTTTTTACTTGTTTATTTATTTTCAGCACTTCATTTGAAAAAAGATAATTATATTGTTGGATTAAATAAATTTATTTAGCTTCACACAAAAAAATTATTTATTTATTTGTCTTGTACTCAATAATAAAAGAGAAATCCGCACTAAGGTGAAATATTTTATCATGTTGGAAAATTTGAAATATGATGACCGTAAATGAAAATATATAAATTGAAATTTTGGAAGACAAATTCTCTCTTTAAGTTGGAATTTTAAGAAATGAATTTTGATATGATTTAGTTTCATGATGTATAGTAATAAAAGAAATAATTGATTAATCAAATTATTGATTTTCATTCCATGACCAGTTTGACGTATATTATATTCCAATTCATTATAGGATTCTATATAAAATAATTCCTATTTTTGGGAAATATTTATTTTGTGAAACATGGGGCATGTAAACCAACTAAAACATGCATTGTTGTCTTTTCAAAGTTAGGACTATAAAAAATTAAATTTGTAAGGATTGAGGTGTTTAATTAATGAGACCTTGAATCATAAGACCCACCTACACATTGATAACCCCAAAACTAGTAGAATCCATTGATGACCTTGTCAGCATTAACCACCATTACAAGCCATTATTTCCATTCCTATACAAATATTTTTATTTTCCATGATATTCAACTAAATGATATTGGGGGAGGGGGTTTTTATGGTGGATATGGGACATGATATCTCAAGGGGAGACTTCATGGTGTTATCAAGTGATTGTGTGGAAGTTTCATATTTACAATAATTATATTCCATTGTATATACAACTTGTTTTTATAAAAATTGATGAATAAAAAATTTACGGAAAAATTGTTTGTGAATTGTGAGAATAAAAAATCGCCATTTTCTAGAATAATGATATTTATCAAATGTGGCTAGGTGGTGAATGTGATATTTATTCCAATCATGTATTAAAAAAACAATAAAATTAAAAGGAGAAAAAATATAGACACAATATAAGATTATCATTCATTTTGATTACATTGTCTATTATCCTTTATTGTATGCTTTTGGTGGGGTGGGAAGGAATTAAATTTTTCTGGGAGTATTTCATAAAGGTTTCATTTTTAATATCATGAATTTTATGTTAGAGTTTAGCCTCATCCTTGTTCATTTCCTTATTTTCAATATTTTAAATACCTACCATCGACCACAGATTCATTTGATCCATATTTCAATGCCCTCATCATTAAATGTGATATTTGTATTTAAAGGGTGGATAAAGTGGATTCATTACAAACCAATGGTTAGGAATGTGTAATTGAGGTATATGAATATTTATACTAAATAGTTACCTTGATTGATGTGTTTAAAAATAAAATTTTGAAGTAAATCATAAATGGAATGGGTGTTGGTGAAAAGTTGAAAACTCTCTGAGAAAAAGCGAAAAATTTGGTGAATTTCACTTAATTAATGAAGCATGTTTTTGGATTCTTTATTGGGTATGTGTTGTGATTCTACAATATTAGTTTATAAATTTGTTTTTTAAGAGTCATAATTATAATTTTCTGGTATTGATTTATGGACCCATATGGATTTGATGTTGAGATTTTTCTAGGACGAGAAAAGATTTGATTGTGAGGGTATATGATATCTCTATTTTATATAAATATTTTTGTTGTGTTTTAACTAACGAATTCATCACATATTAATTGATTTAATATAATATTTTTTTTCCTGGTATTAATGTTTGGAAAATTCTCATATTGGAATTTCATTTTGAACAATATAATGGAAAACATAGAAATTGGAAAAGCGGAGAGACACAAGAAGCGAAGAATGAAACTGGATATAAATGAATATATTTCAAGTAATGAGAGCGCATAAGGTGACCAGATAATATGAAATAGATATGTGTTGGACAGGTCATGATGAACATGATGTGAACTTCTAGTAGACATAATGTATCTCCAGTAAACGATATAACCATAGTCAAACTAGCATACAATGATTCCTCAGATTTAACATGGAGGAAGAAAAATCATATCAGAATTACATAGTGTGTACCTTAGGTACACATAATATGAAGGAAACATGTGAAAATAGAAATTGATGCCGCAATCCACATTGTGGATTTTGGCTACAAAATGAGGCCTCTGGATACCATTCCAAAAATACTCTGAAAATGAGGGAGAAAGAACAACCATTAAGGGGCTTCCATAGATAGTTTTTTATTTCAGTTTTGTTTTTCATACATTATTTTTTGATGCAATTGATTTAATGATTTATATTTTAATTAAAATGACTCTTTAAAAAAAATCATCACATTAACTCTCTCATGTTCTCATCCCTTTGGAATGGGTCTCATTCATTGTTGGAGATCACCCATGATGATCAGATAAATCTATATGGGAGAGTCTAATCAGTCGAAATGGGTGTGTATCAAAGTGTTTTATTTCATAATTTTCTTGTACGATGATTATATTCAGTTGGTCTCATGTTATGAATTAGTATTCTCATAGTTGTTATTAAATTAGGGACCAAGTGTGTTTAACAATTGATGAAAACCAATATGATTAAGATAACTATTTCATATCAAATGAATGTTATTATTCACTGAAATTTCAATCGATCATAATTCACCCTACTATTTTAATTCTCCATTCCACCATAAATTAAGATGCTCTGGTAGATTAATAGGGTTTCACCATATCTCAATTGATAAAATTTATTTGGTTGTGAATCCATTTAAAATGATTGTTTTGCAAGTGTAGTGATGTTGTATCTTTTGAAAACCAAACCATGTAATCTTACTCCACTCTCTTTAAATTCTCTATTATAAATCATTAGATTCCATTGCAAAATTTGTTTAAGAAAATAAGACATAATTTAGAGAGACCAGAACATTAATTTAGAGTTATCATCATGGAATTACCCACTACCTATGAGAACATCCCCATACATCTACTATACAATGAATTTGTAGTTAGTATGGTTTGGGTAAATATAAATTTATAATTTTCTCCCACACCAGGAGGAATTAACGATGCCTTTCGGGTGAGTCACTTTTCATCCACAATCAGATGGGAAGTCAGAATGAAAAAACTATACATTTGACGATATGCCTTTAGCTAATTCAATAGATTACCAGGGAAGTTGGGATCAACGTGTATCAGTAGTTCAATTTTCTTATAATAAAAGTTTTAAATTCTATAATACAGATCACACATTTTAAGGAATTATATAGGAAGTGATATAGAACTCTAGATTTTTTGGATTATATCAAGTAAGGTATGTTTATTGGAGAAGAATTAGTAAATGAAGTGGCTGAGAATGTGAAGATGATCCCATAAATCAAATATTACTACTCAGATAAGGATGAAAATTTATGTTGAAAATATGTCGAAATAATTTCTATTGATGCAGGTGGTCATTTTTTATTAGAATCTCACCACAAAAAAGTGTTGTGTCATTTGGTAAGAAAGGAAAGTGAAGCCCATGGTTTGATTGACCTTATGAAATCTTTTATATAGTCAGAAAAGTTATATTTCATGAAATTTTTCCACTGATTAGATCTCATGTAAACAATGTTTTTGAGGTTTTGATATTGAAAATATATGTCCCTAATTCATCTCTTGTTTAGATCCTTGAAAGAGTTTAGTTGGAAGAGAAACATTATTTGGAAGATAAATCAATTCAGATTTTTTATCAAAGAGAAAACGTATTGCAATATAAGTTAATCTTCATTATAAAGGGATTATGCAGAAACCACAAGGTTGAAGAAGAAACATGGGAATCATATAATGCTTTGATGGAAAGTGACCATTTATTTTTTAATAATTAAATAAAATTGAATGGGAAAAGTTTACAGTAGGTGTTGATAATGTAATACCCTATGATTTTAAGAATAAATTTAAATGCATAAAATAATAGATATCTATATAATAAAACATTGTTTTAATTATATATTTATAAACTAGATGTTAAAAATAATATTTCTACTTCTATGATTTGAATTTCAAAAAACTTACATCTATAGTTGTGACCAGTATGTTATATGGATTCTGATAAAACCTAATTGATTTCTTTTTAAATATTAACATACCAATATAAATAGAATTATGAATTTTAATATGAACCTTACAAATAGTAAATCAAATAATTTTTTTTCTAGATATTATAAGAGAGTGATATCAAGATTAATTTTTCATTGTGTTATAAAATGACATATAGTTTAAATATTCTTTTTTGGAAGAAAATATTTTTTTATTAAATTAATTTCTGAATATTTATAATATTATTTTGATAAAATGTTGATTATTTTGGAAATATAAATGTCAAAAATGGTTAGGGTAAATTTTTTGGATTTTTTTGAAATACATTAGTTTTTTGTGAATTGTGAAATTCAATTATTTATGGAGTATGCTAAATAAATTAAATTATGCATCCTACGTGATTAGTGGATGATGAAAATGGACATTTTTTTTAAAATAAATTCATATATTTCTATTTTTTTCCACTAATTAAGACTATTCATAATCATGAGAATAAATATTTACTTAATGATTTAAATAATGGAAACCACATCTTCTACTGTACTAAAAATACCCCCTCAACCCCCTCTTCATCTAACACCTATCAAGATTTAATAATTTTATAAATTATTCCAAATCCTCATCAAATGGATCTTTCCCACGTCCAATACCTTCTGGTGTCACTGAAAGACCAATACCAAATTCCTTACAGACGATCTAAATGAAATGAGATCAAGAGGTAAAATTCCTCTTTCATTTTCTTGTGTTTTATTTTTCAAATATTCCATTTTATTACACTCTCTTCACCATCCCAAATATAAGAGTCCTTAAATGTCTAGGATTATATATAATATGAATTTTTTTATGTTTATGGAAATATTAATCACCATTGTTGTTTTCCTTGTTCTCTTATTCTAAAATTAAAAGCATTGTGTGTTATGTGTCGATTTACAGACATCGTGGACGATGTGTCTTCAATATCATTTACTTCCTTAAAAGATGGTGGTAGAACCATTTTAATGGTCAAATCATATTATAATTTTTATTATATTACTAAATTTGTTTTCTTTAATTAACTTATATGAATAATATTTACGGTATATGATGAAACAAGTTTATTATTATTGAAGAACCGCCAAAATGATGAAAACAAATATTAATAATTATTTATCTACCGATCCAACCACATTACATATAACCAAAATGATTTATGGAATCATTTAACATTACTGGAAAATATTTACACCATTTTTTCCAATTTTATTGTTTTGATTTCCTTCGAATATAATATCTTTTATGAACCATCTAAGGAAATCATGTGAGGCACGCAACAGAGAAAATGGAAATAACAAAATAATATTTATAAATGTCTCAATTGATGTCATAAAATGTTCATTTAAGTTTTTCTAGAAATGAATATATTTTTCAATATAAATAACACTTTTTAAACTATAATACACAAGGTTTAAACATACGATATGTTAGAAGAAACCTATGTAAGGAAATTATTGACCCAATTTATGTTCTTTCAGTTAACCTTATACATCATTAATTATGTGCTGCTGAAATTATTTTTTGTATCTAATTTCTTTTATATTGTAATATAATATTTTTATTTATAGTTTATACACATAATACTTTCATTATATTAATTCCCACTTCAGTTATATGATATTTTTTAAGGGTCATTCCATAAAAAATATTATATCAAAATTCTATTTTAAATAAATCAAAATAAATGATTGTATGCAATTATCCATGTTTTATGACTATGTTATTATTCATGGGAATTTTTTATGATGAAGGGTGGGCCCTATATACCTCTATAATGTAATGGTTATGTGTATTTTGGAGGTATTCTGTATGGTTACTCCATGTGTAACTACGGTGGTTAAACCTAAAGGTAGTTGTGAGGGTTATATTTTAAGGTACCAGTGATGGTTACAAATCATAAAGTAGTTGTGAGGGTTTAAATATAAGTAAGTAATTCATAAAGACAGTCTTATGGTTTTATATATATTATTTATTGATTTATTTAAATATCATGTTTCCCCAAGTTAGTATTTAAGGATCAGAAGTATTACTTTGTGCAAATGATTTCATATATTAATAAGTATTCATGTACTAATGGTTTGTTTCCTTATCTTTATATCCCTTTCTAATTTATTTATACTCATTCCCTATTTTAAAATGTTTTTAATACGTTATATGGATTTTTATGTGAAGTCATGTGAATTATTTTGAATATTTTTCAAAGGTACCATTTTATTGTTTAGTGTTAATAATTTTATGTTTTTAAAGGAATGGATAATGTTTTAATGGTACCCACATTGCAGGATTAGGGTAGATATGAATGATTTATATGCTGTGATTTTAAAACACTAACCCAACATGCTCTTTGGGAATTTAAAGTCATTAAATATAGTTGAAATTTCTATACTATGTAATGTTATATGTTGGGTCCTTAAATTAATCATCAATTCATGAGATGAAAATGTATTAGCTGATTCTTTTTATAACCACTACATTATATAATTTTTTTGTCCCTCAACTCTTCATCACAACCACATGATATTCAATTATTGATGAATAATATAAATATTATGATGGTTGAGACCCATGTCCATATAATTTCTCCAACATAGGATAATGTGAATGGGCTTTAAAAAATATTATTATTCCCACTTTAGCAATCATTGATGTGATTTTTTCTATGAATTGGAACTCTCTTCAAAAACCCAATATTAAAATTTGGAATCGGTAAAACAAATTTGGTTTTCCAATTCAAAAAATTCAAATTAATCAATATAATGATGACTATAAAATCCAAATGGAAGTTACATCCCTTATGTGGGTTTAATTACATTTAAATAAATGATATATAACTAAAATGCTTTGGAGAAAACAGAATACGTATAGAATTTTTATTTTTAAAGAATAGTTTAATTTATTTCTAAAAATGTTGTTTCATCTTCACCCAAATCTTGAGGATGTATTTTTTTGTAGAAATGATACATTGTTATTTTACCATATCAAATACCCCTTATATAAAATATTTTAATTATTTGAAATAATTATATATGAAACTCTAGGAAAATATAAATATTGGTTTTATTCACCTTATAGCTTCACAGTTGGGAGTAACATCTCTATCTTGTTATAATGAAGGTCGAGTCATTGGGCCTATACATTTATATATGTGAGCATAATGAGATAATTGATATGAATAAGTGTCCCCTACTCCATATTGATGAATTTTACTACCATCTACGAAGATATAAATATATATACAATATTTATCTTCATTAAGTTCATTTGTTAACATTATAGTTAAATCAGTGTATATACCCAAATATATATTCTTATTATATATGAAAATTATAAATTCATATTGATTTCATTCTAACATAAAAAATTCTTTAAGAATCATCATGGATTTTTTACATAAATACACCATAGATTGCCTTAATATTTTTTATAGATGTTATTCTCATATATTCTAAGAGATTTTTAGTTAATTATTATCATTTTAGGATTTCATTTATGTCCCTCTCATTTTGTATTCTATATGATATAGTTTCCAAGAGGTAATTTTTATAATTTATTGTATCTATCTTGTAACATTTAACCACAAACATGATTTATCTATGGTTCGTTTATATATAATTATAATTAATGAAAGTAC
The DNA here is from genome assembly GCA_963277665.1 of Viscum album. NCBI lineage: Eukaryota > Viridiplantae > Streptophyta > Magnoliopsida > Santalales > Viscaceae > Viscum > Viscum album. The sequence goes on from OY728133.1 coordinate 1,958,146,416, forward strand.
TGAACCAACCACTATTAAAAAACATATCACTTTTTATTTTATTATTTAATTAAATAAATATGTTATTGAATATCATGTTTGACATTCAATGAAAAAATTAAAACAATTCATGATTAATTTTTATTTTTAAACTCTCACATTCTAATTTTCATAGTAATAAATTATGGGAATTATATATAAAGAATCGTCAATAAAATTAAAAGATGATTGAAACCACAAATAAATAATAATACAACAAATATAACATATTATCCCATGTATTTTTCATTGAATATCATTACTGATAATTAAATATTAAAATTAATGAAAATAATTCTAGGAATAAAAGACATGTTTGGAGATAACATACTGAATATGACAAATGATGTTTGTATATATACATATACATATATATGAATGAAATATGTCTGTTATATATGTGGTCATTGTAAAAATGGTCATTCGATTTATGGATTTTGGGTATATTTAATGGGAATGATGTTTATTAAAAAATTAAAGAATAATAAATAATTTTATAATGAATCCAAAATATAAAATTTTATTGATTCTTTTATATTATAAAATTATTATTTTTTTGTCAAATATTATATTTTCTATAATACAATTAAATTATTATTTGATTAATTTGGTCAACAAAATAAAATATTTTAATACAAGCAAATAGATAAAATTAAAATTTTTTAAGACAAGTATTTTAATTTAATAGGATATTGTTAAAATTTTGTAATATTGAAGTTGATATTTTTCGAAGAATATTTTTTATTGTTCTATATTATGAATCATAAAAACAAATGTGATTATATTTAAATAAGAAATGTATTTTAAATTTTATATATATTAAAAAAAGTTTGATACTAATTTATATGGAAATTGATAAGAAATTTCATGATGAACACAAGAGATTTAGAAATTCATTTTTAAATAAAAAATTATTTTTATTTATTTTATTTATTAATTTAAACAATAATTTTTTAATATTTGATAATTTAAAAATATTTAATTTATTTCAGAATACTAATTAGTATGTAGAAATTAGATTTGGGGTAACATTTTTATTATATAAAAAATGTTCACAATAAAAATTTATTTAACAAGTTAATAGAAAAATAATTTAAAAATGGATATACGTTGTGGAAAAGAAATAAGATATCATTGAACATTATCTACAATTTTTTTATAGGGGATTATATATCTATATCACTTTTTTTATAATTTTTATACACATAACTTTTGAAATTTCAACCATATACTTTTAGAAATAAATATTTGTTAAACTTTCTAATAAAACATAATTATTAAAGGACCCTTATTATACCCTTCCCAAACCATATAAAACATTATATTATTTCATGAATTAATCAAATTTTACCTCTAAAAAATATATTGTTTGTGTTTCAATTCTTCTTATTACAATAAGGAAAGCTAATTCCTTAATTCTAAAGGAACTCATGTCGGGAAGAAATGAATCCTTCATGTGTGTATCTATATTCTTCATTAAAATTTTCAAGTACATCCTAATATCCACTTAGGAAAAGAATTAATATATATTGTAATTATGTTTTCATAGACTCGTCATTTTAAGAAAATGACACTATAATTATATCACTCGAAAATCATACACAATTAGTTGTATAAAATGATATTATTTTTGTTTCCTCAACCTCCAACATTAATGATTCTAAGAAGACATATTTATTTTCACTATGAAGAATTATAAAGTAATTATTTTGGTAATATTTTCTGTTAATAATTATTATATTTTCAGAATAGGTTCCTAATGTATGAAACTAAGATTACTAATCAATATTAAAAATATATTGTTATTTTTATATTACAAGAAAATTATTCTTTATAGAATATATTATCATTAAAAATACAAATACATTCAATAGAAGGAAAATTTCAATAAAAAATAAATAAAACCTAAGGATTAGAAAACCTTTACTAATGTTGGAATAATTAACTAGATATCTATTAATATGGACTACCATCATAATTATTATAAATATTTGTCCTAATTAGAAATAATATAATATTATTATGAATATAAACTATATAAAACACTAATGATTTTATTGAATAATAATATTTGATTTTTGTAAATGTTAATAAATATGAATTAAGTTATAAAATATGTTATGTTATTTTGTTATTATATACTGTGTTATTATGATTTCATGGATGTTGGGTAAAAGGAAACAATTTCATTCCAATAAAATTTTAAAAATAATGTTTTTTATATTTAATCATATGTTTTGGGAAATTATATTTTATTTTCCCTAAAATCATTACATTTAATTATAATTTGGTTATTTTTTTTACATGTCATATTACAATTTATTCTCTGTTTTCATCACAATACAACTAAATCATAATTTTAGATATAGTAAACCTTATCTTTTCTTTTTATTTGGTAATATTTCCCTTTTATGTATATATGAATTCCTTTCTTATTGACATCTTTATTTCTGAGTATATGATTTCATAGAGTGTTTTTCAATGTACAAGAAATTATTTCAAAATTTGACATTATTTTAACAGTTTTGGTAGGATTTTTGCCGTTATTGACTCTTTAAAATGTTGTGAAAATAAACATTCATTTCAAATTTTTTCTACATATACACTAATTCACAATTTTATAAATACAAATAATAATGTACAATCAAATTTTTGTTTTAATGTCTTCATAATGTTTTATAAATTATCATTTTTTGTTAATTTGAAACTTTAAAATATAATTTACTAATTGGAAAAGTTATTTTTCTGATTCTATCGTGAATGTTTCTAATTAGCATGTATATTGTTTTCTTCGATGTGAACATCATTAATGGTTGTTATGATTCATTTGGGATATAATATAAATATTAAAAAATTATTCCTTCAATATATGATAGAGGGTGATTTTATGATACTATTTTAATGATAAAAATTTCATTTTCATGTGTAAATTATGCTATTATGAGATTGTAATTTAATTAATGTTCATGTGTCTCACATGTGTATGATTGATCATTATATAATGTGTTGTTATATTATATCCATATAATGAATTGAATATTTTCCAAGATACAATTATATCTGGATGGAATATGTATTTTTAGAATAATTCCATAATTTTTACGGATGATTCTGGTAAGCCAAATTAAACTATATTATGATAAGGTCGTCATATTATTCCATTATGATATGAATGTATTAGTATTCATCCATGAAATATATTATGATTTTAATTTGATGTAATAATGTTGATATATACTGAGTGGGGTAGGTGAATCAGGAGGAATAATAATTTCAAATTCCATCCATCATGATCCATTTCATCACTTCTATGTCCCTCTCTTATTTTTCCCACCTTTGTAAAAAATTGTGAAACTAATGTTTATTAAAGTTGATAACATTATAGTGGATAAATATGTCCCTAGTGACAGGTGGTAGTTTTCCCACTTGAATAATCACATTCATATAATCAAATACAACTTTGTAAATTGGGTGAACATGATATAATAAAAATCTTAGGACATAATATATATAATCATTCATCAATTGAAAAAAATCATTTCAGATAATTGTTCTCACTTGTCTATATGATCCTTAATAATATCCTAAAATGATGATCGTTCCTCTTATACTACCAATGTATAAATTATGATTTTTTCTCATTTTATTGTTTCCCATTTTCAATATAGTTTCATATAATTTTTTTCATTAGAGAAATCAATTGAATTATTTACAAATCACTAACTTCATATTTTTCTAATTAAATGAATTTTTTATTCCAAATATTTCCATATTAATAAATTGAAACATCAATTTGTTATCAATTTCACCAATCATATTAAAAACATTTTCATGAAAAATTAAATGAGATTCCTTCAGTTCCTCTATAATACATATACATTATTCAATGTTAAAATAATTTTAATTTTAATGAGATGCATACTTATTTATGATTACAAAAATTAAAAATAATTTTATTATGTTGATATTTGAATATAGTAATAGTTTCATAAAATTTCATCTTAGTAACATCATCTTATTTATAAATTAGTATCTCATCCTTAATCAAGTTCCAAATGTTATCATGATGTTTTATCTTCATGATGAAAAGTTCACACAACCTCAAAGGATTTAATTTAATTTCATCTAGTATAGTTATCCTGATTATTTCTAATATTTGTGAGTTTCAAAAAAGATCTACATATTCTCCAAAATAAAATTATAATGGTTAAATTTTTTGAAGGAACACGATCATTAACATAGATAGTTTTTAATTCTTGTCTTTAAAATATTATCCAATATTCTAAAATTATAAAAAATGATCAATTAATATATATATTTGGGGAGAAATATGTATTATATTTTCCTTTTCTAATTATTACCAATAATACTTCCAACAACCAAAAAATATATCAAATTATAACAAACATTTCATGTTTGTAGGATATTTATGTTTTTCATTTAATTAAGTATCACCTTAAAACATTAATGGTATAATACTACATCATCATAAGATAATTTATTTTATTAATTATCAAAAATCATTTTGCAAAATACATATCTTTTGAAGATTATTTCCTTTCATTACCCTTTATCATGAATATTATCCTACATATACTCATATCGTAATGAATCAACCACAAGGATGTCTTCAAATAGACTATTCCTCCAGAAATCAACCACTATATTGGATACATGAAGGCTTACCATCGACCATGTTGTCTTTTTTGAAACAACAACACGTAGACTAACCACATGAATAAACTCAACCAGTCCTGACGATATATTACGTATATAACATATGATCCATCATATGACATTTTTTCCTAGTCTATATCTAGTAATTCAAGAAAATAAAATTTTCAAAATATATCATATACAGATAATAATCATTTAAAAACGTCACATAAATTCATCCATTTTTGGGATGGAACAATAATTAATAGGCAAGATATATCTAATTTTTTTAAAAATCCTTCTTATGTAAAATTTAATGAGATAACACTTTTCCATAATTACAAAATATAGTGAACATGAAGATTAGTAAATCAATCACTAGTTTATGCATGTATTGACAATACATAGGATGTCTTCCTCAAGATTGTACAAAAAATAATACTTTGTATTTTTTGGAAATTCCTTAGATTTAATAATTCCTATATTGAAAAAAAGTTATGTGAAGAAATAAAAAAATGGAATTAGTTTTATAGAAATATTTTTCATGAAAATGTGTGATATACATTTATAGAAAATAAATATGATAACATCAATACTCAATTTTTTAATAAAATATCCATACACAAGAATGTTAAAAATATCGTTATAATTGAACAAGTATTTGTATCAAATTTCCTCTATTATTTCATATAAAACACCAAAAACATAATACATACATCCTATAATGGGGTATCAAATATTTCCTGAGATAAAAAATCCAAAATAATATTATTAGGAAAGGATGTAGTATGAAACATTATTAGTTAAATACCATAATGGATTGGATATTAATCACTCTAATTATCATATTTATCATTTAAAATTATTCATTTGTGGATGTTTGGTAACAATATCAACATATATTCATTAGGTATAAATCATTATACCATTAGAATACCATTTTTAGAATTTTTCTTTATTAAATGGTTCATCATATCATCATGTAATAAAATGGTATTCATTACTAGTTTTATTGTATTTTTATGGAACTTTTATTATCATAACACATTACAATTGGATAGTTTTCATCAAAAGATATTATTTATAAATGGTCCCCATCAATATCTTTTACTAAGATTCTTGGGATATACAAACATGTTAAACCCAATAGATTGTATGTTCATTAATTTTTTCTTCATTTAATATAAAGAATCATTTAATATTGTAATGAAAATTAGATTATCTGATATAGATTTCATGTTATTAACTTCCCATTCCTAGTCAGTGTCAATTAATAATTTTAGTTCTAGCTTATATAACTTATTATGAATCATCCAGTATTTAATAATTTTTATGTTTATCCCAATATATTATTTCCACTGAAATATATTATTCATTTATATATATATATATATATATATAATTGGAATAAATGGACAAATATATAAAATATTTGGTCTTGATGTTTCTAGGAAAATTAGAGCTCCAATAAATAGTTAAACTACATGTTAATGACCATTTTATATTTATTATAAATTAGTATCTTTTTTCTCACATAAATTTGTGTGGAAAAACATTAATAAAATTTTGCACTAGATATTATTTTCATAATTTTTTGAATATAAATATATAACCTTTAGGTTTCACAATATATTTCCTAAAAAAATAAAATCATTTTTTTCCAATAAAGGAATGTAAAACCATTCATTCATGTACATTGATGAATCCTCTAAACGTTTTTCTAATTATTATACTTGATTATATCATCAACATAAATTACCAAAAAGAGTGACGTGATGTTATTATTTCCCCATTTATGTTACTATCCACATTCTCTTTCTACAACATAATGATTTTTTGTTATTCATCACGACTGAAATTCATGATCTTAGACCACGATTTATCACAGATAGATAATTCCTCAAATTATTTAAATTATTACCATTTAAATAAATCAAAATATTTAACTTCATCCATTTTCACATTATATTCAATAACAATATGTAGAAATGATACATTATCATCAATGTGAAATAAATTAAATTCTCTATGTGCTGCTATAGTATGTAATAATCTTGTAGACATGTGTATTTACAAAATATAAAATGTAACAACAAATTCAACCCATGAATTTTATGAGAATAATTTTGTTACTAGTCTTTAATTATTTCTATCTATATCAAAATTCTCATAAATCTTGTTTCCAAAAAGGTATTTATATCGAATAAAAATAATCTTATTAGGTCTTGGAATATGTTATTCGGTCTCATTCTTTTTAATATGATAAAATTATTCATTCATATACTAAATACCAAACTTAAGGTCGAGATATATTCCAACTGTATGTGGTTTAGATTATGAAAATAAATGTTTTGAGATAGATGCATTGATTGTACTAATTATTTATAATCCATTTTCATCCAAAAAAAATTTTATGTGTAAATATTTTTTATCATCACAATATTAATATATTTATTCTACAAGTGTATAATTTTATTCCAATTAAATTATAATTATATATTTGTAGTATGATTCTATGTGTTATCTAGAAATTCATATACATTTTCTATAATTAAAAAAACAATATCATCATCATCGTAAATTATTTTCAACCTAGTTCTCTCTTAATTTCAAATTTTTTTATCTCATCACTTTCAATATTTCATTTAATGTTATTATTTGAACACCTAGAATATTCTCTGATTAGATTGTACTAAAAATCAACATTATACATTATCAATAGTATTTTCCCACTTATTCCATTTTTCATGATAAAATAAGAACACCCAAATACCCAAAAAAGATTAAAATTTGTCTTTTATAAAACAAAATATCATAGGGTGACATGAAATTTTTTACCCTTAATATACATCTAGTTATTATTATTCATGAAGTTGTGACAACCTATAACAAATAATACCATAAGGTTAAATTGTTCTCCTTCATTGTTACTTAAATAATCACTAGAATTTTTTTATTTAATTTTGACACACAATATTCAAGGGAATTTTGGATCACTAAATTCATTTATAGTTAAAAAATGATTAAAATATTTAGTGATAATAATATTGGAACATTCACTATAATTTGTTTTCACTTGGTTATCTTCAATTTTGATCCTATTTTCTTATATAACATTCTATATAATAGTTTAAATCTATCCAAATGTGTTGATTCGGGTTACATGAAAACAAGTAATGTCATTATTTTCAATATAAATATGAATTTAATGAAATATATTTCCCCAATTTTTTACCTATTATTTATAAGACCACACACATAATATAGAAATAGGTTAAGAGGATATGAATCTTTATTTTCAACTCTCTTGGTGGTTTTATTTAAAATTTCCCTTTTTACTTGATTTTTTTGAAAATTTATTATGTCTTCATTTTGTAAGTTAAATTTTCTCAAATAATATTATAGGATTAGATTATTCATATTAATGTTGATATTGTGACCAATAAATATAATATTTATTCGGTATCTTATGTTTCTCTAATATAGCTTCTTGAATTTGATTACCCAACATGAAATATATTTCTGGTGGATCTCAATTCTATCCTACCAACAAACCCATATTTCATTCATTTGAATTTTATAATAAATTTTCCACAATTTAACATAATTTATATAATAATATAGTTGTGATTCACTTAATATATGTATAAATATTCCCTCACAAAATAACACACAACGTGGATTTTTTGACATTTACAAAAAAATTGAAAACATACAATATTTAGAGAAATAATATTCTCAATTTTCATAATGTTCCCCTCATATTTCTAAAAACATTTTTTATTTATTAGGTCATTTATTACGTGTGATTAACACTGAATATCCATGATTTAAGGCAATTCAAATATTAAATCATTTATAGAAAACCTGAAGAGAAAATTCATGTTACCCAAACTGAAAATGAATCTAGTCATTGCTAAATATTTTAATTATATTACAATTTTTTTTGGATTAAATAGATAAAATATATGAGTTTTTCCCTTACTAATAACATCTTCTATAAACTTATTTCAATCATTTTAAATTGTAATTACTCATGTAATAGTTATTTTTCTATCATAGATTCATGGTTTTATTACTCTGGTTTATAATATCATTATCTCATAAGATAATGGTGGAATTAATAACATCAATGATTTTATTTTATTTGAAATATCATGCTTCACTTTCTCAATTTTTTTGAAAATATTTTCTTTTAATTCTAGAAGTTGACTTTTCTTAGCGAATCCTTTTAGTATTTGACTATTGTCTTCTCAAAAACCATTAATTTATTTTAAACAAATATTAATGTCTATATTAAGGTCATATTCATTATGATTTATTCATTTCTATAATTCCACACCACCATTTTAGTTATATTCTTCATCATATATTTTTATTCTATATTACCCTTATTCCATGTTCACTCTATGAAATATTTCACTAAGAGTTTCATTTTAATATAAATCTTCACTAATGACAACAACATATTGAATTGAGAAAAATTAACTTATGAAGGAACTTTGTGAAATCATCATTATTTATTATAATTGAGCATATGTTATTTAACATGTTGTATTTATCCTATAATAATCACTGTTTAAATTTTCCCCTCTATTAATTATAGTAAAATTAGGACTAGTATAAAAATCATAAAATAATTATGAAATATATAAGGTAGTTTACCTATATAATTACTAAACTACATCTTATGGAATTTCTTATCATGAGTTATATAGATTCTATATAATATTAAATTTCATATCCATCATTCAAGAAGTCGTAATTCCTCTCTAAATTCATTAATTTTATGGAATAAAAGGAAATTTCATTTCAACTTTATTATTTTTCTTATGGGAATATCCTCCCATTATATCATTGTTAATGAGAGAAAATAGAATTTCTTCAATAGTGAGTTCATCAAGTTCATTATATTTACTATAAAATATATTTTTATGAAAATTTTCCTACTAGGTTACTTCCCAGTATGTTTACTACAATATATTATCTTATTTTTTATCCAAAGAAACTAATTTTTCACACAAAATTATTTACTCTTCTGAAAATGTTATAAATTATCTACTCCTAATTCATCATAATGTATTAAAAATATAAAAAACTGAGTTTTATCATTTTTTATTTTAAATTTTTATTTCATTCCAAAATGGCTTCTAATTTATTATAGAGAACATTACTTTGTTTAACACCTCATGACCATTATAATATCCATGATGATATTTATAATAACTGATTATCCATACCCTTCCCATCATTTTCAACGTTCCTCTTATCTATTAAACAAAATAATAATGATCAATTAGGAAAAGTAAATTTATATTGTATATATTAATGATTTTTGGTCCCATAGTGAGACATAAAGGAAACACTATTTCATTCCATTATTGAATCCATTTTCAATCACACATTGTTTTGAATTTTCTAATAAAATAATTTTCCTGATAAATATTATAAAATTGAGAGATACACTAGTGACTAACATACTAATTTGATACTAATTATCAACATACATGAATTGTGAAATGCACTGATAGGTTGTCGAATCAGTTTGTATAGTAATTTCAAATCCCATCACTCATATTCTAATTCATCACATCTCTCACAAGATACTCAATGATGATGAAATAAGAGGGAAATAAATAAAATTTAATGTGGTTTTTTTCATTGAATATTACCTTTTTCTTAGTGACACATGTGGTTAATCTCACAAGAAAATTATTATTTTTATCATCTAATGGAACAAGAGAATGGTTATGTCCATTGTAAGACCCCAATATTTTATAATATGCATCATTTTCTAATCTATCTTCTTCAATATCTTATGATAATAAAATATGAATAAAAATAATTATCTTATTTATCTTCTAAATTGTGATAATGGAGTGAATAAAATAAATTAATTAAGTAAGGAAATTTTTTGATATCCCATGTTTATAAAATTAATTCATGGGTAACCGACTATTTATAAATTAAAACTAGTCGAACATAAAAGATGATTTTTTATTTGAAATAATCTTTTTATTCCCACAATGACATGTTAAATTAAAAAAATAAATTATGAAATATTAGTAAAAGATATTAACATAATTTATATATTATTTAATTAATAAAAATAATTACATTTATAATGAATACTTTTAGAGATATAAGACTAGAATAAATCAAATTTTACACAGTAAAAAACTATATTTACATAAATCTTGTTTTAAAATCTTTTAATAAATAATCCTTATTAAATATATATTTTGAAACTTTTATAAATTATATTTTGAAAAATAATTATTATTTAAATTATATTTCCAAAATATATATATCTTACATTTTTTTTATTTTCATGGTATGTTTAAATTTTTGATGAATATTAATTTGAAAATTGGAAGAATAATTGAATCAATAGAAATAATAATGTGGTCAAATTGATAAATTATGTATTAGTATTTTTTTGGAGTCTGAAATATTTATTTTTAATATTATATTTTAAAAAATTATTTAAAATAAAATATTATTTAATGAAATAAAATCATATTTTAATAATTTTTGCAATTTATAATATGATAATTTAATGAGACCTTAATTAGTTTTTCAAAGTGTAATAAAAAATTATATTTGTAAAATCATTTTTTAATAAATGTTGATTTCTTTTACAAATTAAATTTCTCATATTTAAGAAATAATTTTAATAAAATTGGGTTAATTTATAAATTCAACATGTCGTAAAATGGTAATGGTAAAATTTTGAAATTTTTCTATGCTAACAAGTTTTTTTATTAATAGTAACATATTGTAATTTATGATATATATATTATAATTTATATACACATTTAATTTATTCATGGATGATATAGGAACCATAATCTCGAGCTCCCCTTCATTATTTTATAGACATAATGTTAATTACTTAATCAAAACTATGTTATTAAAATAAAAAACCCTCCAAAATAATTTAAATGTTTATCACTAAAATGTTATCTATTTATTAACTCTCAAACAAAAGAAAATAATGAGTTATGTAAACATTTAATAATATAGATATTCAGTAACAACACTCAATTTCAATTTTGAATATTTATTCACATTTTATTTGACCATTCATACTCATATTCAAATAAATCAATCATGAAAACCATGAAAACAAATGCTCTCGAATGATAAAAGTGTATCTTATAGCTCATGAAAATTTAAAAAAATGAAGAAAAAAAATTCATCACATTAGATATTAATTAATAAATTATTGGATTTTATTTTATTTTATGGTAAATTATAGTCATTTGTAGAACAGATTCAAACATAATTTATTATTTTCTTCCAGGACCACTATTTTCCATTTGGGATAAACATTCTCTATAATTAAACCAATGTAATAAATCATTATTTTTATATATATCTTCAAAAATATATCTATATATTCCAAAATTATATATCATAATAAATCATTATTTTCTTAAAGGAGAAATACATGTTTAATTAGGTTCTATATTCAATAACTCTTACTATGAAAGCATAATTTATGGTAACCATCCAATTTTATACCCATTTTCAAGTACCACCGTTAATTATTTTTTAGTAAACAATGTTTATATAAAATAACATATTTTATCATGAAATACTATCCTTATTAATTTATGGATTTACACAATCAATTATTATATAACTAATTATAAATACACATTAATATATTCCTTAAACCTCATCAAAGAGGCTCATTTCTAACATATCATGAACACTATTTATACATGTTGTCACTTCATTTATACGTCATTTATGAATAACATATAATTTAATTTTCCACCCCTTTTCTTTTCTAGGATATACATGTTCTGAATATTATTTTATGACAAACAACATTCATTTTACAAAATGACTATTCTTTGTAATGTAAATTTTTTTTTCATTTCTTACATTTTATTCTATCAGATATATGCCTTCTTCCCACTATATTCCATATATGTGATTTTTGATTTAACCATTGATATATTTTATCATGAATATTATTATAGTTATGATATCTAATTTCTCCTTTAATGTTACTCCATCAAAGGAATTATGATTCAATTGATTCAATGGGGTATAGGACAGTTTGGGATATATAAATATTATTCTCTATATGAATATAACAAATACATTTATTAGATTTTTTTATGATAATGAATCGAATATTTCAATGATGTATCGTGAATATTCATTTAAAGATATAATTTTATTATACATGTGAGGAATACATTGGACATAGTAAGCGATGGGTGGGACAATCTATATCGCCTCAATGGATTAGTAGGTCTCACGAGACCAATCATAAATGGATTTTTCCCGTGGCCTTACCCATTTATATTCAGATATCATGGTTGAGGCCTCGATAGTATTTTTATGTTTCCTAGAATATTAATTACCTAATTATGATATCATTAATTACTAAATCATTTGATTATTCAATTAATATAATATCCATGAGTAATTTTTATTTCATTATATATATTAAATTAAATAGTCATATTTTATTACTACCATAATATTCTCATTATTATGTTTTACAATAATCTGATTTATTTATTCACTATGCCATTTTGTTTATGTTAATGGTTCTTTTACTAATTTTTTAACCCATAATACACATGTAATCTCACCTCATTTTTATGTTTTATTTTTTCCCAGAATGAGATTTCATATTTTCTAAATTCCTTTTCGGTGTAATTTATGAGTTTAATGGTGTTTACAAGGGGGTTTATATTTTTTTCCCTTTCATGTTTTAATGGAATGTTCATGTTTGTAATCTATCATAAAAAAATGCTCAAATCGGTCCATCCTTTTGGATTCGAATATTGAATCGATTCAAATGTTAAATTGTACAGAACCGTCTCTGGAAAACTATAGTTTAGGTCTTTATAGTTCAAATAAGATAAATTTTTTTAGAAACAATAGAAATAATATTGATAAATTTTATAATAGGAAAAATAATACTAAGATATGCATTGATGATAATCGAATAATAACATCCTATTATTTTGGTTATGTATAAATTAATTCTGTATTCCTAAAAATACATACATGTCTGGATACAATATGTGGGAGTGGTTTAGTAATATATAAACCAAGGGGTAACAACTCAAACAAGGTGTCCTAGGCTAGACTTAGGGTAACATGGGACACGATAACAAGCCTTATTTCTCACCTAGTTTGACACTCGTTGGGGATATTCTTGTGTTAAATCACATTTTCATTACAATCTATGATAGAGGATTTTAATATCTAACCAATGATAATCCTTAATTTTCAGATATTGAAAAAAATATTTCATGATATTATGTAAATGATTATTCATTTTTCACTCTATGACAATTATTACTCACATTCTGTTTTTTAGTTTTATTAAATGGAATGTTCTCGAGGGTGTCTTGTTAACATTGAAAATAATGGAAATGTTGGTTGGAACAAGAAACTAAATAAGATATTGACAAGAGTTAAATATATAATGTTCAGGACTAATAAGTTTTCCAGAAATATGATAAATAACATATACCTTAACTAACTCCCAAACACACCAATGAAGAGAAGAATGGAGTTTTATTTGAGCACTATTGGTCAGGATCATTGATAAAAGAATGATCAATTTTCATCATGTAAAATTTTTGAAGGAGACACTAAAGGAATGTATCTAAACGGTATTGAAAAATGTTTTATTTATAAAAAAGGACATAATGTAAAGAGTGTTCATGATAAAAAGAATAGTGAAATGGAAGGAAATGATCTCTTCCAAGAAATCTATATGATGTTCATTTCAATAAATTTGGGGGACCATGGCAATACACGAGTCATTTTTCTATTATATAGGTTAAACATTATAAAAAAAACCTATGTAGAATAGACTAGATGATCTATCTATGTATTAGTGTTCTATTGAAAATTTGTGTTAAAAATCTATTTTTTAGTGACCTTATTTCAAGGATGTCAATAATATTTATTTTGGAAGATGTATTGACATGGTTTTAGAAAAGAACATCTCTTCGGTCGGGTGACAACCCAGAATGTATGAAAAGGCCATTGAGGTTGAACCATCAATTGAAGGATGAAAAAAATGAAATGATATCCATTAGCCTAAGTGATGTATTGGTTAGAATGAATGATTTTGATCAAACTATCCAATTGTTATGGTATATTTTGATTCAAAGGATGTTTTTTAATCAAATTGAGAACATTTTGATTAGAAACTAATTTTTTATTATGTTATTAATGTAATTTCCAAAGAAATTCACTATTTCAGTAATCCTATAACATTATATTAAATATATTTTAATGATGAATAAAATTAGAAATTTTCCTTTTACTAAAATATTATTTTATTCTGGACATTTGGTGATTCAAGTATTATATGGAAATTATTAGTACATCATAGAGATTCAGTTATTTATGAAATTAGATTTTTTCTACTAGAGATTAATAATGGTTTATGTAATTAGGAAGAATATTTTATTATATGCTTATTATTTTTTTGTTTCAGTCATAGTCTTCATAATTTTTTGAAAGGATGTATTTTTGATTAATGAACTATGTGGATATTTGGAACTTACTACTAAATTTCGGAGACTAGAGTATTTGTTATAACATAAAGGTCTATTATTTTTGTGGAATAATATTAAATTATCCAAAAAATAATGTTTTTGTTAAAATATAATAGAAGATCAGTACATTATTATAATTTTTTGGATTTTTTTATTTGTATAAGCTAATTCATATTATTTAGGCATGTAAAATTAATCATGAACATTAATTTGAAGGTGTAAGCGATGATGTTAAAAATATAGAAGAACATAAAATTGATGATTTTTTCTTATAAAATTTAATGGGATTGAGTATGTTTAATATCTCATGTGATTATCTAAATATTTAACCATTACCTCAACTCGAGGAAAATGGTTATCGAACAAAAACAGTATCAGTTTACTTTTTGTTCTACAAAATAAATATTTTTATTACTAATATTAAATTTATGTCATTGTGATTATAAAAATTCTAAAGACCAAGTTCTATATAACTCTTTATAAGAACATTATTTTAATAATATTTTTTTCATTCCCACATTTTCACTTTACAATACTTTTATACTATTAAAATGCCTAGTTTTCTGATTAACTATGAATTTTCCTTTCCCTTTTTTAAGAGAATATATTATTAACCCAATTTCTGATGTGGGTTTCCCAAAAAATTATTCTTATGTATCATAAATTTATTTTAGATGTATAATTTAAATTTGTGAAGATGTAGTCCATTGAATGATGGGAAAATGAATCATCCCATGATCGTACATTATGCATTTTTCAAAATTCTACATATTCGATCGCTTATGAGATTTAAAAATGATAATATATTTTTATAATATAAATATTCTATATTTTGGGAATGTAGATAATGATTAATATTAACTAATTATAAAATTATATACAAAAAATGGTTATAAAATTAATTAATTGTAGACTAATTAATTAGAAATAAAAACTAATTTAACATAAATAATGATTTCTTATAAATACTATTTTCATCTCCAAAATTATATTTTATATTAACAATCAATATTTTTGAAATATATTTATTAAATTTATATATTATTTATTCAATCAAATATTTTTCCATTCATTAAAAAATATTCTTAATAATAGAAGAAAAGAAAAAATCATATTTTACAGAGAAAATTCAATATTTATATAAATTTTGTTTAACCATCTTTTAATGTAGAGCGTGTTTTAAATCATCATTTTGAAAAACATGTAAAATATATTTTAAAAAATAAACATTATTTTTAAAAACATAATATCTAAATTTATGTTAATTATATTTTAGGATTTTTCGATAAGTTTCATCTTTTATATATAGTATTGTGACCGTAGGAATAATAAATTGACCATCAGTAATAGTAATGTATAAATTAAAACTATAAAAAACCAATTAATATAAAAAAATTAGGAATCTTACAAATAAAAATATGGTCTATTTATATAATTTAAAAATAAAATAAATATTTTAAAAATGATTAATTAAATATTTGTATTTCCATATTTTATAAATATTTAATTACAATTTCATAATGAATACGATAATTTAAAAGGAAATATATTTTCATAGAATATTTTCATAAATTAATATTTGATTATGTTAAGATTTTAATATAATTCTATGATATTATAATTAACTTTTCAATATGTTATAAATTCAGCAATAATTTTGAAATCGGTATTTGTTGAATAAATAAGGATTCTATTCAAAAAATTCCATTATTTAAAAAGATATTTCGTAACATGGAGTTATTTTTCAATTATACACAAATAAAAATGGTTATTGTGAATTTTTTATATTTATTTATGAAAATAGAATTTTTGTTTAATAATTATCTACTATAATTTATAGTTTATATACATTATAATTTATATAAAATATTCCTTGATTCATGGACGATGTTAGAATAAATAATTAACTTTAGTTATTTTAATATATTTTTGTAACAATCTAATACTATTCATATTCTTGATCAAACAAAATAAATTATTGAATTAAATAATGAGAAAACACCCCTCTCCTCCACCAAAAATACCACCACTTATATTCACAATTTCCATTCATTTAAACATATACAATTTCTACCAAATTGTCATTTCAATTCCATTACCCATGTCCCAAATATTTTGGAGTCAAAAAACACCAAAATAAATTCCTTTTATAAGGTTCTGAAGGAGGGTAATTAGATTATTAAGAATAATATTTCGTTTCAATTATTTTATTTTCAATTTCTTTTATTTTCTTACCCTTCCCTCACCTGACAAATAAAAAGTGACCAAATAAATCCTTTATATTTATTTACCAGAATTATATAATAATAATTTAATTTCCATCATGAAACTCTATTCTAATTCTTTTTTATTAAATAATGGAAACATTACATGTGATGTATCAGTTTAACGACATCAGGGATGATGCGTTCTGATGTTCCCAAAAAGGGTTAATGGTTGGACATAAAACCGTATTTATACTTAAAAAATTAAAATATATTTATTATATCCTATTAAAGGATATGTAAAAATTATATACAAATTATAATAATTTACAAAACAAACCTAATTTGTGATGATTTAATAACTGAAAAAATTTCTATTAAATTATCACTAAGGTCTTGTCTAAAGTTTAATACCCACCCCAAAGAACTAAATTAATTATATAACCATATAATTGTCATTATTTTATTTAATATGATATAACATAAATTTTGGATATTAATTCACAATTGACCTAAATTTCCGTACTCTTATATAGGTCAACCAGTCCTGAAATCCAAGGAAAAAAATTCTCTCGAATGATAAAAATGTATCTCATAACTGAAAAAACCATAAATGAACATTATAAAATTATATTAAATTAAATACATATAGAAATTATTTTTATGTAACTAATTAATTAAATAATTTTATTATATAGGATATTATTTTCAATTATAGTACACATTCGAACAAAATAAATTAGTTTCTCCCAAAACCTTTATTTTCCATTTTGGATAAAATTACCCATTATTTAACCAAATTAAATTATTCATTTATGACACATTTCTTATAAATTATGATTATATATATTCTGAGCTGATATATACATATTATTTCATCATTATATTATGGTATAATACATTTTTATAGTTCTATTTTCTATACCTCCAGATAAACAAACACAATTTAAACGAACGTTCAAATTTCATAAACATTTTAATATGCTGCACTTAATCAATTATAATCTTCCCATATTTTTATAAACTCAAAAATTTTATCAAGAAAAACTATATTTATTGATTTTCATATTTATACAAAAAATTATTCATTTTTAATTTTTAAACACTCTAAAAATATTTTATTAAACTGCATTAAAGAGAATCATTTCTAATGATTCGTATACAGTCTTTTTACATGTTTCACATCAGTTGGACATAAATTATAACTAAAATATAATTTCATTCTCCTTACCTTTTCATTTACGTGATATACATGTTAATAATCTATTTTAAAAATAAAAAAAAATTCAAAATAAAACTACTTTCCAATGTAAAACATGTCTTTCTCTTCCAACTTTTACATATATGACATATATTCATTATTAACCATTTATTAATTTTATGTTATGTATGTAATTATTTTTGATATATCATATCTTGCGTCTTATGGTTCTTATGATATTGAATGATTCATTTAACTTTATTGCTTTATAGGATTTATGATTTAAATGTTTCAAATTGGTATGTGATAGTTCTAAATGAATAATGAATGTTTCCTCAAGAATTTATCAATTATAATGTTATAGTATTTAAATATATGAGTATGATTGAAATATTTAAATTTAGATGTAGAAAACTTGATTTAAATATTTCTTTTTGTTAGACAAATTTGAAATTCATTGGACACAGTAACTTACAGGTGGGGCCTTCTATATTCCATAGATGCATCACTTGGTTTTCTTATAAATATAGAAGTAGATTTTTGAAGAGGCCTTACGAATTTATTTTTACAAGTATTTGATGTGGTATAGATGGTATGATTATGATTTATATAGTATGAATTCCCTCATTAGGATTTTAGTAATTTATAAATAATGTTATTATTTATATGGAATTATTTATTCATATTTTATTTATACAATATTATGCTCTAGATTATGTTATATTGGAATGAGTTTTAGTTATTGATCTTTCATTATTGTTTATTTTTTTAGATTTTTATATATAATATACCCTTTCTATTTATTTGATCTGACACGTTTCTTATGTGTTTTTCCTTAGGATGAAATGATTTATCTTATGAAGGACTTGAATGGATAATCTAGGAGTTCAATGGGGTTTCCATTGTATTTTCTATGTTGTATTTCCATTAATGTTGTAATATAATGCTCATGTATATATTATAGAACCTAAATCTACTAAAATTAGTGTTTCGGTGGGATTCAAAAATTTAATCTATGCTAATTTAATAATGTATGTTACCATCACTTGGTAACTGGGGTTTGGGTCTTTACAACCATAAACACATATCACTACTGTAATCGACCAATTACAATAATTAATCAACCAAAAAATTGTAACAAATAATGAACATGGATGAGTTTATGATCCTTCACATTAAATTTAAATAAATATCGCTTCCCTCTTCCATTCACAAAAGTCTCATTCATCCATTTTTAAGGGCTTCGTCTTATTATTTTATTGCGAAGTATATAGGTTATTATTTTTTGAAAAATATCCACACTATTTATCTTTCCCTATTTTTTTGTTTATATTAAATGAATATTGCATTGAATATTATTCAATATTCATTTATGGTAACGTTAATATATTTTTATGGAATTAATCTAATTCAAAATACATCCATGACTAAACCATCGATCATTATCCTATTCAAGATTATGAATCTATAAAATATCTCATTAAAAATAATTTAATTTTTATTGGATCCTTTTTAATTTATGATCCACCATAAAATCTATAGAATTGTTTTAACTTGTTATTTATACTTTTGTACGATTAATTTGATTATCATCTATGAAAAAAAATCTTCTTCATTAGATATTTCAATCATAAAATATACTTGAATAACAATCCTTAAGAGATCATGATGATTGGCCACTAAACAAAATATTACACACAAAATCAAATAATATAAATTCCATTAATTTGAAATATGTAACCATAATATTACTCTTATTTATAGTGATATCAAACCATATATGGTTTCTTAAAACCCCATTCTATAATGATGTCATTTTTCAGAGCACCTCCAACTCCTGCCCAGGTTAATTATAATATAATACAACATCATATAACTTGAGACACTAAGATATCAAATAGTGAACCTATAAGATATGGGATACGAGAAACAAAAATGATATTATCATTTTACAATTTTTATATCTCAAATGACTTATATTAATAAAAAATTTCACATGAGATCATAAATTTTTTATATGTATGTAATTCCCATTAATAATTTCATCATTATAATTCATTATAGATTAATTTTGATAGATGAATTACTAGAGGATAATTTATTTAGTTAATTTTCCAATATATTACTCTAGAAAAAATGTAATTCAGATATTATAAAGGTATATAAACTATTAAAAAGAAACATAGTATACCTTTATGCATATCTCGATGAGAAAACAAAAATTATCACTTCTAATTGATTATTCCCCAATATATTGGTGATTCTATTAATCCATAGGATGAAATATGTTCAATCATGGTTGATTTTATACATGAACATCCTTCAGATTGGCCATATGAAAAAAACTCAAATGAACATGAAAATCAGATACAAATAGATTTCAATATAGACTACATGATTATTTTTCAATTCCATATTCAATAAATTATAGAAATCATTAATAATGAATCGAGTTAATCAAAACCATAATTAGTGTATAAAATATGCTCACATAATATATTTTAGGTATTTAAACCACATGAATATACTAAATACTTCACAAGATTAGAAAATTACAAATTTAAAAATATATTATTCAAAACACATCCAATTAATTTAGTCATATATTGAACATTTAGAGTTATTCATCAATCATCACTAATTAAAAATAACGAACATAAATACAGTACTATCCTCATGAGGGTAAAAAAAGTATATGGCTATTGATCGTACACATTCTCATATTGTAGAATATTCATATATTATGTTCTAATGGATCATAAATAATTACTCGTGTTTCAACACTACTATGGATCAATTTCATATTACAAAGAAATCTTTATTCCATGATACTTGTTTTATGATATGGATATTAATGGTAATTATTAAATAATAAAATATAAATATACAATTTTTATGTTTTTTATACCCTCATGTTCATATTATTCCAACATAGAATCTTTGATTATTGTTTCCTGTGTTTAAACTGAATGATAATTTCGTATCATGATTTCTCATATTCATATTCTCCATGTTATGAAGAAAACTATTTTATAATTCTGTCTAAATGTGTATCATATGAGGACACTATTTGTGGGATGTGTTAATAATGTATTCAAAACATTTTTTACGTAGGTAATCTCCAAATAAAAAATATATTTAGTTTCTATGGTGTTATTTATTAGCATATTTATTAAATATTATTATAAAATGATTTCATATCTATATATGTTTTTCCATGGTCCAATTGGTTAGTATGTAATAGTGGATTAGTTATTTATTGTATTAGCTTATAATTTTTAATGATATAGAATGTAAAAAAACTGATTATTTACTTATAGTGTTGTAGCATGAACCTAAAATTTCATTGGATGTAATGAAAGAGTTTGAATTTAATACATATTAGGATTTATCTTCCCCTTCATGAGATTTTTTACTATAACTATTATTGTTTAATACATTTCTACCCATGTTGGTTTAGTAAGGAATTTAATCCAAAATAAATAAAATTTATAGTATTAGATATACATAATAAAATAAATGTATTACATATGATATTTTATATGAATTACTAAATATATTAAAAATAAAATTAATAATAATAATTTCTATCCATAATTTATAGATGTAGAATTACAGATGAAAAATACTAGTTGTGAATGATTTATCGAAAGGTGATTATGTAATGTAAAATATACATGTTGTTGGATTGGGATTGTGGAAATCATGTTAATCTTCATTTAGTATAATTTAATGTGATTTTGTATTTGATTGACTATCAATTGATATGAATTTTATATTAATTTCTTGGATATGGAAGTTATATTTCATATGGAAAACATATGATCATTTATCGCTTTATGGATGAAAATGAACATCCTATAGAAATAAAATTCATTGAATAGGACATAATACCCAATCATGGGGGTTATTTACTAAAATGTTTTGGGGAAAAAATGTCACAGCCTGCCTTCACCATGATTAGGGAAAATATTTCATGGTGACCTACCATTCCTTCTTCATGGTGAATGAGATATAGTGACCCTTGAGTCCCACCTTTAGTAGTCCCCTAAGTGGAGACAAGCACCAATGGTTTATAATATCATATAAATGGAAGGAATTTCCCTTTTTATGCAAAGTGATCAGGTGATAATATGGTATTTTTTAGAAACACAAAGAACTAATGATAAAATTAAAGTAATAAATCCATTCCCACATGGATATGAAAAATAAACTGATGTATTGTTCAATAAATCTTTGAACAATATACCAAATCAAAGAAAATACACACTGATAACTATTCTGGAGACCAATATAGTAAAGTCCGAAGTAGTCCTCAAAGTCCACATGGAAACTTGAATGTTGTTTTATATATGTAGGGTGTGTATACATGTATCATCAGTAGGGAAACCAAATGATCATGTTCACACGTGTGAAGACAATTTAATTCTTCATGAGAAAAATATATGAAACCAAAACACCTATCAAGTAATATTATACACCCACCCAAACCAAGGCAAACTCTAAAAATTACACAGACTTTGTAAAATAATATTAATAGCACATCGTTATTTAGGAACCCCACATGACATTTCCATTTATTTTTGGAACATCATACTTATCATCCCTCCCCCCAAAATACTATTATAGTCCCACTAATTCCCCCATCAACAACCATATGGGTAATCCCAACGACATGTTTATCCAACCTAAAAACACATAGGATAACACAACCACAAATAACAATGCCAGCAATCACCTAGTCCACAACAACCATTGTTGCACCCTATGAAAATTGGTCCAGAAAAACCAATGACACACTCAGAGACACATTTACCTCATATAGAATAAACATGGGAAACAAAACTACCTACCCAAATCATGTTCAAATCACCACAACAAACCCATCTCAAAGAGTATTGGGACATAATGAACCTCTGACCAACACAGCCTACCCAAACAGTCTTGTGCTACCTTGGATTGGGATCAAAAACGATTTAATAACCATCCACTCATAGAAATTTTGGGGAAAACAACCTCCCCATTAAATGAGGGTGGTTTTCATGAAGTTCTTAACATGGGTGGGGTGCTTATAAGGAACACAAGAACTAAATATTATACATATAGGGAATCAGGCACTCAATCCCACCAAATGGTCCTGAAACCATCAACTAGCCTGCACACAACCACTCTTACTACAATCCCTATATGAAAAATTACAAAACAACCACAACTAGAGCACAACCCACATCATTAAAAATATTCCCCATCATATACGTTCTAATTATCTTGTTCAATCATTCCCATTTAAATATTTCTTCAGTACTTAGAAACATACAAGCACACAATAGAGTCAATGGTTCTAGTAGGGTAAGTGGTTGTTTGAGGTATGATTAGTCTTTTTAGTAATCTTGTTTGTTTCTTTTTCGATTCACGAGCTTCAAAATCTTTTTTTCTCCTAGTATATCCCATACCTTGGGTCTACATGTATATAGACTTTCCATTCCCTTGGTGTTGACTATTCTAGTATGAGGTTAGATTATAAGGTTCCAGCCTTAAACATTAATTAATTTTGAGTTATTACAAGAATACACATTGATGATCTTTTCAGGTTTAGAGTTTTATATAATTATATCATAAATCATGCAATTATAATATTACATAACATTTAGAGATAAGAAATTAAATTAACCATTCATGGAGATGCTAAGTCGTACGTACGCATGAATGCTACCTTAATTTTTATTTCATATCTAATGGAATAAATAATAATGATATAAAGGTATATTATAATTCTAGTATAATATCATATATAATATAATTAACTACATCCTTTATACGTCTCACATATAGCATTAACGATTCAAATCACTTTGAGGGGGTGATAGTCCGCACTTCCAAAAATGAAGATATCGCGTTTACACATAATGGAAACCATAAAGGAATGCCATAAATGAAAAATAAATAATCATAAGGAAAACATAGACATAATATATATCATTTATAAATATATTTACATCTTAATGGCCACCAAGAATAGTGCTAAAAGAAGATTGAACAATAATTGTTTCGTGAGAAAGTAATCCGCCATCCACATAAAGAGTGTGTTCATTAACCATTAGATAGGAGTGTGTGTAATTGTAAATAAAATACCCCTCATAAAAACATCCTAGTATGTTGAAGATACTGGTGTTGTTACAAAATAAGGGAATAAAAAGAGTATAGGGGGTCAGAGAACAAAATAAAATTAAAGAACACAAGTGAAGACATTACCTTTAAATCGGGTAACTCCTATTGGTTTGAAACAAAAGGGTTTATTGAAGAGCGTTCGGTCTATAGTAAGGCTTATAAGATGAAGACAAGGATGTGGAGATATTATATGAGTATAGATTGGCCAAGCCAATGGCTTGAGATGTGTGGGTAATGTTGTATTGGTGGGGGCCTTTTATAAGAGGGAGGAGGGACAGTTTTGGGAAGTCATGAAATGTTACATTATTATATAATGATTATCAGAATTTAAAGTCCCACAATGATATATTTAAAGGATTAGGTGATAAAGTTTAGAAATAAACCAATCCAAAAGGTGTTTGACAAGTGTAATCTTGGATCTTACATTATATTTTCATTTTATTTAAATCGTTAATTAATGAGGTAATCGCTGCATTATCATGGTGTCATAAATAAATTAATTTATTTAATGTATAAAAATTATAAAAAATATCATAATGTAGGAAATAAATTTATCTTTACAATGACTATTTATAGTCTAAGAGATCATTTACAAAGACAAAATTAAAATTAGTTTACTTGGGTGATACAAAATTTTGTGATATTCTCCTTTCTTTAAAAATAAAATGATGAAGTGTCACTATATCCCAAATGTGATTCCATGGTGTCCCAAATTTTGGTACAAGGAATCCCATGGTCAGCCATGACATAAAAAGTAGAATTAGGACACATGTTAGAGTCATTTTTAATTATTAAGATATTATTTTATTACCCTTAACTACCAGATTACTAATTAATCACGATAATTAAAGATAATTTCCGTCATTATTATTCTTAATGTACAAAAACAAAATAATATTAAATACATAATTTGGACCTTATGATTCCAAATATGGAATCCTTTTTACCAAATTCCAACCACAGAAATTGTAGTACTTAATTTAAATATAATTCATGTTGTCAAAACAAATAGCGGGTTCTTTAGAAATAATATCTATCAAAACTTTGACAATTGTTTATATACAATTTCAAAGTGAAATTAATACCAATGACCACCATTGGATTGAATGGTAAAAATATATTATATTTAAACTTTAAAACCAATTAAAAATGTAATATATTTATATAATTAAATTAAATGAAAAAGAATTTTTGAAGTAAAATGGTGTATTTTTCATTATTCATTAAAAAAATTATCACTGTCAGAAAAATAACAAAAATATATCCAATGTAAATATCAATGCCATGATTCTAAAGAATAAGTTTATTTTGAAAAATAGATCTTATAGAATTGTCAAAAGATATATTTAAAAATGGTTCTCCATCAAATGGCTGTAAAACAATCCTTTAAAAATATTAGATAATTATATGCTTAAGATTTGATTTATTATCATTTTATGCTTCTAAATCACTATCAAATCATAAATAGACATAGATATAAAAATCCATAATTCATTACTTACTTGGGATGTTACATACTCCCCCCTTTTGAAAATTTTGTCCCCATAATTTATTTACTTATTGAATAAGTTGGTTTATTTATCCCTCATTACATTTTCAGATTCTCGTGTTGCATCTTCAATCATGTGGTTTTCCCACAAAACCTTTACATGATGAATCACCTTATTCTGAAATACTTGCTCCCTGTGGTCAATAATCTGGACCGATTGTTCCTCATAAGATATTTTCTCTTCCTGCTGAACTACCTCTGGACTCAAAACATGAGATGGATCTGGCATGCACTTTCTTATCATTAAAGCATGAAAAACATTGTGTACCTGATATAAAATCGGAAGTAAAGCCACTCGGTAAGCAACTAATCCTACTCTCTCCAGAATTTCATATGGTCCAATGAACCTTGGACTCAGCTTTCCTTTCTTACCAAATCGTATCACACGTTTCCATGGTGAAACTTTGAGAAAAACATGATCACCTACCTCAAAAAAGAGAGATACTTACTCCTATTGTCCGCATAACTTCTCGGCCTACTATGAGATTTTCTCATGTGTTACTATATCAGTTGAACTTTTTCTACCAAATCACATACCAATTCCGGTACCATCAACTTACTTTCACCCACTTCATCCCAAAAACCTGTAGTTCGACATTGCTTCCCATATAATGCCTCAAATGGTGCCATCTGAATACTAGAATGAAAAATATTATTATAAGAAAACTCATCCAAAGAAAGATATTGGTCACAACATCCCCGATAATCCATCGAACAAGAACGTATAATAGCCTCCAAAGTCTAAATTGTTCTTTCTGACTGCCCATCGGATTGAGGATGAAAAGTTGTACTTAAATTTAATTCAGAACCCAACAACTTCTGAAGGCCATTCCAAAAGCTAAAAGTAAACTTGGGATCACTATCAGATACAATGGAGAGGGGAACTCCATATAACCAGACCATCTCTTTAAGATACAAATGATAAAGTTGATCTAGAGAAAAATTATCTCGTATAGCAAAGAAATGATCAGATTTATTCATGCGATCAACAATAACCCAGATTACATTATTAATTTGTGGTGTCTTCGGCAATCGCCAAATGAAGTCCATGGATATATTATCCCATTTCCACTCTGGTACTGGTAAAGGATGAAGCATCTATTTCGGTCACTGCCGCTCTAATTTAACATGTTGACATGTCAAACACTTCATAGTAAAATCAGCAATATCTCTTTTCATTCCATCCAATCAGTAATACTCTCGAAGATCCTTATACATCTTAGTACTGCCTGGATGAACTAAATACTGAGAACTATAAGCTTCACAGAACAACACTCTCTTCAACATTGAATCACACGGCACACACAACCTCTTCAAAAATCTCAAAACACAATCATTATCAATGGTGAATTCAGGAAGCTTACCCTTCTGAGCCACCTATACCTATTTTTGCAACTCACTGTCTTGCTTCTGTGATTTCTTAATTCTATCTAATAGAGAAGATTTAACCGATACCTGAAACAAAACAATGAACATCCTGTACCAACAACTTCTATGCCGAATTTCATAAAATCCTTAACCAAAGGATCATGTTCCAAATTCAACAAGTTTAATGAATAATAATATTTTTTCGAATCAAAGAATCATCCACTTTATTTACTTTTCCCTAATGGTAATGAATTGTACAATCATAATCCTTGATTAATTCTAGCCATCATTTCTATCTCATGTTCATTTCATTTTGAGTGAATATATACATTAAAATTTTGTGATCATTATATATTTCACACATTACACAAAAAAAAATGATGCCTCCAAATTTTTCAAGTGAAAAAACAGAAGCTAATTCCAAATCATGTGTAAGGTAATTGACCTCATGAGTTTTCAACTGTCTTGAAGAATAGGAAATTACCTGATCATTCTTCATTAGGACGCAACCAAGTCCTTACAATGACGCATCACTGTAGATAACAAACTCACCATTCCTGGATGGTAGTGCCAAAACTGGAGCATTCACCAATATTCTTTTCAATTCCTAAAAAACCATCATCACTTTCTTTTCTCCAGATGAACATAACACCCTTCCGAGTTAGAATAGTCATTGGACTAGATAACCATGAAGTTTTTAAAAAAAACCTTTGGTAATAGCCTGCCAAACCAAGAAAACTATGAATCTCATTTACATTTGTGGGTCTTGGCCATTCTTCAACAACTTTTGATTTTTCATGATCAACACTTATTCGATCTTTAGAAACAATGTGACCAAGGAATGAAATTTGTTTCAACCAAAAAACACACTTTTTGAATTTCCCATACAATTTCATTTCTTTTAAGTTTGTAAAATAACCCCTAAATGAATTTCATGCTCGTCTATAATTTTATAAAACACTAAAATAACATAAATGAAAACAACCACAAACATATCCAAGAACTCATGGAAAATTATATTCTTAAGGTCCATGAATACAGCAGGTGAATTGGTTAGCCCAAAAGGCATTACTACAAATTCATAATGGCCATATCTTATTCGAAATGCAGTATTCGGAATATCTGCTTCCTTTACCATCAACTAATGGTACCCCGATCTCTGGTCAATCATTGAAAAATAATGATCACCCTAGATCTGATCAAACAAATCATAGATATGAGGAATATGATATTTGTTCTTAATAGTGATGTAATTCTTGGATCTCTAAACAATTCAACATCTCATAGAACCATCATTCCATATAACAAATAAGACAGTAACATCCAATGGTGATGTGATAGGTTTAACAAAACCTTTATCTAATAAATATTTCAATTGCTCCGTCAACTCTAAAAGTTCAATATGATATATTCGATAAGGGGGATTTGAAATTGGATTAGCACTAGGAACTAAGTCAATAGTAAATTCAACTTTCTGATCTAGTATTATTCAAGGAAACTCATCAAGAAAAACATCAGGATACTCATTTACCACTGGTATATCATTAATTTGAATGGTTCCTTTGTTTTATACAATATGTGGAAGGTAACATTCATTTCCATCTTTTATATGTTTCTCAGCCTCTTGATATGTGATCAATAGTAAGGGTTCATTCTTGTACAAAAATTGAAAGTCTTTCTGAAAAGAAACTTCTTTAGCTCTACAATCAATCTTATCATGGTAAACAGAGATCCAATCCATACCCAGGATAACATCAAACACTATTAGAGGTATACCAGTATGGTTTGCAAGTAGGTTCTTTCCACGGATAAGGATAGGAAGATTCTTATAAATTCTTTTGGCCTCGACATTTCCCCCATGTGTTTTTACCACATTTTTAGGAGTCATTTCTTGAGATGAAATTCCCAATTTACTAGAAAATTTTTCAAAGATGAAAGAATGTATAGACCCCGAATCAAACAACACATTGGAAGAAACTAAAAAATAAACAAAGTACCTGATAGCACTTCATCAGATGGCCCAAAATCTGACAAAGTAGTTGCAAAGGATTTCACCACACCTTTCTGCTTTTAGTCTGACTTCATCCCATCATTTGATCTCTTTTTCAAACAATCATTTTCATAATTCCCATCTCATTCCACTTGAAACATTTCACTAAATGTAAATCAAATATGATATTTCCATCATCTAGATCCTTTTCAGTGCAATCAATAGCCTTTTGTACCATCTTACCACATTGGTAGCACTTTCCAAAATTCAAAAGACATTCCCCAGCATGATTTTTTCCACATTTATCAGACACTGAAAACATAGATTTCTTACCATCAGACCTTTTTGAAAGATTCTTCCCTTTATCCTATCGCCTCGGTCTCTTATTTTATTGGATGTTATAGAACCCTTGATCATAGAAAAACTCTATTTCCACATTCTCAGCACATCGAACAAGATTTTGATAAATTTTGAACTCAGGAAAAGCTAAATCCCTTAGATATTTTGGCTTTAATTCTGGGTAAAAACAATTGATTTTACTATCAAGGTCTAATATATAATTTGGATCATACCTTTCCAATCAAGTGAACCTTTATTCATAAGTCTCCACTGTGTCTTCCTCTTGCCTCAATTCCATGAATTTGTTTCTATCCTATGTCGAAAAACCTTAGGAAGTTATTTCTCAATAAATGTAGCTTTGAATTTATCCCAGTTTAGAGCATCAATCTCATCAGTGTCCTTGATATTTTTACCCATCGACCACCACTGATCTACATCACCCTCCAAATGGTAAATAACAAGACTAACCTTTTGATTGTATGAGAACCCCATGACATAAAAAATCTTCTATAGTGCTTTAATCCACCCATCAGCTAGCATAGGGTCAGATGATTCTTTTAATGATGGGGGATGTTGCCTCATGAAATTTTCCACCACTGAAATGTTTCTTTATGGTTGATCTGGATGATCTTGTGTAGGAATACCACCACTATTTATCGCTTGAGTCAACTGTTCCATTACTAAACAAACTGTTCAGTTCCAATTCTGACTATCTCAGGATGCTGATTCAGATGGTCATTTCCTTCTGTATGCCTTCCTAGCCTGCTTCCTTGTTTCCTCTATAAAAAACCATTCTGAAAAAACATTTCTTAGATGAAGCAACATGGAAATGTAAAATTCTATATCCTTTCAATTTGACCATAAATAAATATTTTTGGATAATCATTTAATAGAATTCTAATGCCTAAAGTTATCTAAACCGACCTTCGATACCATCTATAAGGGACCAGCCTTAAACATTACTTAATCATGAATTATTACAAGAATACACATTGAGGATATTTTCAGGTTTATACTTTTAGAGAATTAGTTCATAAATCATGCATTTATAATATTACATAACATTTAGAGTTAAGAAACGAAATGCATCGTTCATGGAGACGGTAAGCCGTACGTATGCAAGAATGCTACTTTCATTTCTATATCATATATAATGGAATGAAATAATAATGACATTAATGTATATTATAATTCCAGTATAATATCATATATAATATCATTAACTCCATATTTCATACATCAGACATATGGCATTAACGATCCAAATCACTTTGAGGGGGTGTTAGTCCGCACATCCTAAAATAAAGATATCGCGTATGCCCATAATGGAAACCATAAAGGTATGCCATAAATGAAAAATACAAAATCATTAGGAAAAATAGATAATATATATATCATATATAAATAGAGTGACATATTATTGGCCACCATGAAAGGTGTTAAAATAAGATTGAACAATCATTGTTTCGTGGGGCATTAATTCCCCATCCCCAGAAACAATATGTTCATTAACCATTAGATGGGTGTGTGTGAAACTGTAAATAAAATAAATCTCATAAAAAATCCTAGTATATTGAATATACTAGTGTTGTTACAAAATAATTTAATAAAAAGAGTTTAGGGGGTTGGAATGAAAAATAAAACAAAAGAACACAAGTGAAGACATTACCTTTAAATACGGTATCTCCTCTTGGTTTGAACCAAAAGGGTTCCTTGAACAGCATTATGACTATTGTAAGGATTCTAGGTTGAATAGAGGTATGTGTAGAGATAAAATGAGAAGATATTGGACAAGAAAATGGCATGAAATGTGTGGGTAAGGTGGTAGATATGGGGGACTTTTATAAGAGGGAGGAGGGGAACTCTTGGAATGTCAAGAAATGTTACTTTATTATATAATGTGTTCCAGATTTTAAAGGTCCCACAATGATATATTTCGAGGATAAGGTGATAGGGGTTCTAAATCCTCCTATCCAATAGGATTTTGACAAGTTTATGTCTTATATTTTGCATTAACTTTTCATTTTATTTAAATTGGTAATTAATGAGGTAATCGCTGCATCATCATGGTGTCATAAATAAATTACATTTTTTAATGTCTAAAAATTGAAAAAATTATCATGATGTGGGAAATATTTTTTTCTTTCTAATTAATATTTATAGTCTAAGAGATAAATCACACAAACAAAACTAAAATTGTTTTACTTGGGTGATACATACTTTTGTGATAATCTCATTTCATTAAAAATAAAATGATAAAGTGTAACTATCACACAAATTTGATTCCATGGGGTCCCTAAGATTGGCACAAGGCATCCCATGGTCTTCCATGACACAAAAAGTAGAATTAGGGCACATTTTGGGGTCATTTTTTGTTATTATGATATTATTTTATTACCATTCACTACCCGATATCTAATTAATCACGATAATTAAAGATAATTATCGTCGTTACTATTCATAATGTCCTAAAAACAAAAGAGTATTAATTAAATAATTTGTACTTTCTGATTCCCAATATGGAAT
Organism: Viscum album; assembly: GCA_963277665.1. NCBI lineage: Eukaryota > Viridiplantae > Streptophyta > Magnoliopsida > Santalales > Viscaceae > Viscum > Viscum album. The sequence continues at coordinate 1,958,178,985 of OY728133.1, forward strand.
CCATTTTACAAAATTCCAAACACCGAATTTGTATTAATTAATTTAAAAATAATTCCCGTTGTAAAAAAATAGCGGGTTTTTTAGAAACAATATTTGTCAAAAGTTTGACAATTGTTTATGTCAAATTTCAAAGTGAAATTAATTCCAATGAACACTATTAGATTTAATGATAATAATATATTATATTTCACTTTAAAACCAATGAAAAAGATAATCTATCCATATAATGAAATTACTTGAAAAAACAGTATTAAAGTGGAATGCAGTATTTTTCAATATTTATTAAAAAAATGAACATTGTCAAAAAATAACAAAAATATATCCAATGTAAATTTCAATTCCTAGATTCTAAATAATATGTCTATTTTCACAAATAAAGATCATAAAATTATCAATGGATAAATTTAAAAATGTTTCACCATCACAAGGTGGTAAAACAATCTTTTAAAAATATTAGAGAATAATATTCTTAATATTTGATTTATTCTCATTTTAAGCATCTAAAACACTATCTAATTAATAAATATACATAGATATGAAAATCCATAATTCATTACTTACTTGGGATTTTACATAGGTAAACATGTTTGATGTATTTTGAGGATTCAAACTGATGTTGGGGCCTCATCAATTTAGTTGGGATATTATTCTATTTGATAGGCAGCTACACAATGACATCATATGCATCGACTAGTTGTTTTCCATTCATGATATTATAGAATTATTCGGTATAACTTTTTCTCATTCATATATGGGAAGAAACCATGTAGGATTCATTAGAGAGAATATTTCTAGGAGGGAAGCCAACATGTGGAGGCCCTTATTACCTTATTAGTCCAGCATTCATTGGGATCAGCAGAATAAGAGAGGGTGGAATTCGCTGGGATTGTCAAGAATTTCTTGCACCACTTCCCGAAAGAGGATGTGACTCTACCCCCTCAGATTGATGTTGAGTTCTAGATAGACTTAAATATCAGTGCCCGTAGAATTTATATGGATCATTATTGGATGGTGCCAATTGAGTTACAGAAGTTTGGATTATGGTCGATGACCTAACCACGAAGGGCTTCATCTGACTGACGGTGTCACCATGGTGTGTTGCAGACCTACTTGAAATTAAGAAATATGATGGTATCATGATTTTAACAGTCTATTGGAGAAAAAATCAGGTGTTTTTCAACAACGGCTACCCTATCTGGTGGATCGACAACATTTTTGACTAGTTGAATTGAGAATGATGGATTTCTCAGATTGAAAATAGGTCTGGATATCACCAGTTGAGGATGAAGGAGGGGGAAATTTCAAAGACAGATTTTTGGTATAGATATAGGAAATGTGAGTTCATGGTCATTCCATTTGGCATTACAAACACTCTAGTGGTGTTCATGGGGCTCTTGAAATCCATTTTCTTCTGGTATCTAGAACATTTCGTGGTTGTGTTCATCGAAGGCATCCAGATCTAGTCAAAGTCAATGAAAGATCACACCGATCATCTAACTACAATTTTGTGGTCCTTCGACGCCAATAGATCTACGTTATGTTTTCTAAGTCCATGTTTTTCACATAATAGGTGAACATCCTTGGACACATGGTGACCAATTAGGGAATCAAAATGGATCTATCAAATGTCAAAGAGGTTTTTTCATGGGAAGCACCCAATAGCCTATTAGAGGTCCATATTTTCCTGCATCTATAAGGTTACTACCAAGGGTTCATAACAAACTTTTCTTGAGTTTCTAACCCTTTAACAAATTTGAACATGAATTACCAGTCTTGCGTATGGAGTGAGTAGTACATGTCTTATTTCACTTATATGAAAAAAGAATGTTCTGAGTTCTATAGTGCTATGGTTTCTAGAGGTACGAGTAATATTTGATGTGTTCTTTAATGATTCTAGTATTATCTTGGGGTGCGTGATGATGCAGCCCTGGGTAGTGATCTCCTATAGATATTTTCAGTTTCATCCTCACGAACAAAACTATGACACCCATGAACTGGAACATATTTCTGTCGTGTCCTCGCTGATGTTGTGGTGGAATTACCTCAATAGGGAATGATTTTTGGTGTTCAATGATCTCAAAATCATGAGGTATATTATCTCCTAGAGATATCTAAAAATAAGATATTGGATGTGGATGGATTTTCTTTAGGAATTGGACTTCGAGGTCTCCTAAATATTAGAAAGGGGAACGTGTTGTCTTATTCCTTGAACAGTAATTCATATAATTATATTGTTCAAAATTCTGTAGATTTGTGCAAGGTGATGGAGGAGTTGGCAGATTTTGATTTGGCGTTAAGAGTAGGGGACAATAGAGGATGACTTTTTCAGATGACAATGTAGTCTTCCTTGGTTTGAAAGGTGAATTAGTCTTAGTGGGGAGACTCAAAGGATTATGTGATTTGTGACCATGTTATCTAGGGTGATTATCTAGATGGATGGTTCGAGGATAGTGAGAATCAGATGATGTTTCATGGGATGTTGTTTTTCCCGTTGGTGATTTGATAAGTAGTTAATGGTGTGGTCCCTATATCACACCTGGAGGTACATTGAGGATTCCACAATATGTACCAAGGCTTGAGAGTTCTGTTTTGGTGTCTCAAAGTAATGTGGGAATGGTGTAGTTTTTGGGAAGGTGCCTCATGTGTCTTTAGGAGAAGGCTGAACACTGTGTTCCCAACGGTCTGTTTCATCCCATAGATATCTTTGAGTCGAAGTGTGATAACTTCTCGAGTGATTTTGTCATAGGACGTCTCGTGGTTGAGGTATTATATGATTTTTTCTATGTAGTCAAGGATGGATAGATAAATTCTTCTCATTTTATTTCAATTAAGGTGTCGAGCGCGGTGGATGCCATAGCACAAAAGAATGTGGGAAAAGTTGTGTGTCTGTAATGATTTCCCAGAAACAACATTTTGGATTGTGATACAAACATTAATTAATTAGTATGGAAGGGAGTATCATTTTATTTTGGAACCAAGTTATGCCTCAGCACTCCTTTCCACCCTCGGATAGTTTGGAAGACATATTAGACAGTTCAGACATTGGAAGATATGCTACGAGCCTATGTTTTGGACTTTGGAGGATCATGGTTATGACACTTGCCCATGGTAGAGTTTTTATAAAACAATATATATAACTCTTATATTGGAATCAAACCATTTGAAGACTTGTACAGAAAACTATGTTGTTCACCCACATGTTGGGGAGAGGTTGGGGAGGAAGGTGTTCTTGGACAAGAACTGTAATTCCTCGACCATAGTTAACAAGAATCAGTGTATTATTACATTACATTGGCATGATTCAAGGAATTATGTCCTGAAATACAGATTAGTTTAGTATCCTTTGAATTACTATATACATACAAAAGTATTAAATTAGATTATGAAATAAAAAAACAACGGTGTGTCCCTTTTGAAAACTCTTATATCGCTTAGCTGATTCCTTCAGGTAAATCGTAATATACTTCATTGCATCATGGGAAAGATAAAACAAAATAAAGGTTGATATCAAATACCTAATAAGGATAACAATATAGTGGATACTATAATAAATAAGAATAAACATCAAAGGCAATGTATAAGACTATAACACAATCCTTTAATTATAATCTTTAGTATAAATGGCAAAGATAAATCAAATAATTCTATTTACTTATTCAAATGGATATTCTACTAGTAAAATAATTTCATGTAATGTGAATATCCAATTTTATAAAGATGGAATTCATAATGTTATACATCATAACCACATAGTCAAGGGCTTGTGCCAATACTACAAATATGATTTTGTCTACGCCTTGTGCCAAGACACTAGTATGTCTCACGAGGGATACCAATGCACTGAAGATCTATAAATGTCTCCACAAGTCAATTAATTAGTCCAATTAATTCCTCATATGAAAAGGATGAAACATAATATTAACATTCATATAAAAACTAGTATATGAAATGTCAATATTTTAACCACGAACCATGAATGGCATAAAAATAGCACATCGACAGTCAAGAATTAACTCATTCAATACAATATGGATGAATCAATTATGATATATAAACCACAATAATGAATAAAATACACTGAATGATACTAAAATAGATGAAAATTTCTAATAAAACTATCTGATAGAAATATCCCCTTTTTTATGAAAACATTTAAATGTAGCAATATTTATCAAAAATGTCGTTTAAAAGATATTTTTGAGTCAAAGGGAACCATACCACAATGAATATTTTAAATGTAATTTTCATTTAAAATCATTCATGTCCATATAAATATGTAGTTAAAACTATCATTAAAACATTGACATTAATGTGAAAGATTTAGAGAAATAAATATTTAAAACATTTAAAACAATATTTTAGTTAAAGAGTTCCTAAAAAAATAGGAGACGTTTAAATACAATTAATCAAGGAATAACAATAATCATAACATTATAATATCTTGAGAATATGGAGATTAATTATATAATAGGTCCATGAAATGTATATACATCATATAAAAATGAATTGGTGTATAACTACAAAGATGTCTCAAAGGAATGAATATTGAGACAAAATATCTTATAAAGACCGTATCCTTGTATTAAGGTAAATAAATGAAATAATTATGTGTGAAAAATATAAATCCACTCAATATAATTGTATATTTAGTGTAAATCAATAATGATACAATCAGACATATTCTTATAAAAGCAATACCAATGACCTGGATATTTAACTCAATGAATGGAAATTGAGTTAGGATTACCCATAAAAAGTTCCTATCAATGTAATATGAACTACTAAATGGAGTGATTATGTGTATCAAAGGTATTACAAATTGAAATGGTAGTGTATATTACTTCATAAAAAATAAATACTAATTCCACAATTAATTTCGGAGTTAAATAATCTATGAAGTATGCGTAAAGCCTAATGAGTTGAAATTGAAATTTAAAATTCCCTTATCGATTTGGAATCATATGAAAAATACACCCCATGAAAGAAGTATCACCCATTTAATATTTAAATACCCATAAATTAATGTATATTACAAAAATAATACAGTCATGGGTAGTACATACACCACACAAAAGGATGTTGTGGTAATATAGCATGAATCTCAAGGGAATAAAAAGTGAGATGAAAACCCTTACCAAGATTTAATCAATCGAGTCATATTAGAAAAATTTAATAACCACAAAATGAATCAAATAATACCTTAAATATAAATACAATCATGATCATATATATCTAATGTAACTACACAATTCACTACATGCAATAAGTAAGATGCAAACAATGGAAATCTCATTGAATTCATAATGAGATATGAAACCCGTTAGCTTGCACATTTCCTTGGTTGAAGGTACGTAAACTGTCTATATAATAGTTAAATCATTGTTATTAAATTATAAAATAACTATATACAAAAATATGATATCATATATGAGCCTCTAATATTGCTTCGTTAATAATAATTTATCAGAATAATTGTTTCTGATGATAACTGATCTGTTTTCCATTTTATGATTGGTTACGTATGAAATTGTTTATGGATAATATGTATTTTATTCATATCTAGAATGATATTAAGATTCTAAATATTACTATTAATAGTTAAATTAAAATTATTCTTAAATGATTGTGAGGGGGAATGAATCTCTTCGCATTCATCGAGATGGTATTCCATACGTATGTACGATCAACAATATCATAAAATTGATGGTAAAATCATATGTAATTGAATGGTATATCATATATAAAGAATCATTAACATTTTATATTTTTTTATTTACATCAGATTTACACATTATTATACCCATCCAAACAATAATGTTTTTGAAGAACAAACTACACCCTAACATGGAGATGTTAAGCCGTACATACACACATATAGTGACTTTTCCATTCATATAATGGATAGAATAATAAATATGGTTGTACCATTTTTTAATAAAATCAAATTATATTTATGATATAGGAGTTATTATTTTTGAATTGAAAAAACAAATAAAGTGGAAGTGGAAGAAAAAATACTTGAAAATTTGATGAAATATTTAACTCTTCTCGGGTTCTTCCGTTCAATTTGATCTAAAGGGCTCAGTAGGATGGCTTTCTGACCAAAAGAAAGCCTTAAAGATGACTGGTGTAATGTTTCAAGGATATTTGGGCAGCGTCCTCCCCAGAAAAATGGATTTTGAAGTGTGAAATTAAGATAATTGGATGTACACTTTTATAAGATAGTTGATGGTCAATTTAGGAAAAGATTGAAATTTTATTTTATAGTAAAATCATTTCCAGTTTCTAATGGCTCTAAAATGATTTATTTTGAGGATAAGGTGGGAATGGGATGAAAACATCCCATCTATCAGGTTTTATATAGGATTAGGTCACTATATTAACCTTATATTTTAGATATAACTATTAGTAAAATAGTTTGACATTTACCATGTCTCTTTGTATTTTTATATTATATAGTTAATAAACATACTATTACAAGAAAATTAAAACCCAAGTGGTTCATTATTAATATATATAACTTTATCTCTGTCATTTGGATGAAAATTAGATTTTTAGGAATATTATTTCAATTAATAATATAGTATTAGTTTAAAAAAATCAATTATGTCAATTTTGACACTATTTAGAATTTGGTTTCTGTGAAAATAATTACAGCATGATTAATTAAAAAAATATTTAATGAATCGTAACATGTCCAATTAACCTATAAAATTAAGGGAATTCCTAAAATGTCTCCAATTACATTTATTTGGATATTTATAATATCAATTATTTTCATCCGTCATTAATAAGGTAACCACGACATAATCATTGTGTCATAAATAAATGTAATTATGTAATGTGTAAAAATTATAAATAAAATTCTATTATGTATGAAATAATTTTATCTTTCTATTAAATATTAATTGTATAATTTTTCTTATGTATAACCCTATATTAAAAATGTTTTATTTATTAGACATTTAATATAACACTTTAAACTCCTCTTTAAATAAAATAATAATAAACGTCCTAATCTAATCCATGTGAGCCAAAAGGATCATTTGTTATTCGTATGTTTTATTTTGTACAATTTTCACATATCCAATATAATTAGCAAATGTGTAAGGATAATTATAATATCATTTTTACACTATATTCCCCTATTTACGTTTAACAGTGGTAAATAAAAGTCAAAAGATACGATTCACACACAAAAATATTCTTCTTATTCAACCACATTTTACATATTGTTGCCAACTTATTCTCTTGAATTTTTTAAATTAAACTCACAATAGTGGTAAAATTATGTTTTATGAAAATTTGTAAATGCTCCGATAAAGTGGTAAAAAGAGGGTAAAAAGTTCAATAAAATATTAAACATCTATTTTTGTTATAAAATGACTCCAATGAATTAAATTAAACTTATATAAGTATAATACATATATTTGGACTTAAAATAAAATGAAATAAAATAAATAATAATTTAAATAAAAAGTTGGTTTTAAACTATAACGTAGTGTTTTTGACTATTCATCAAAAATTTAATGTTTTTAGAAAAATATCAAAAATATATTCAAAGATAATTTTGATATTCTGAATTAAAAAATTAATTCTATTTCACCAAATTAAAAACATAGAAATTTCATTTAATAATTAAAAATTAATTCTCGTTGTAAAGATTGAAAAGTAGGTGTTAATAAAGTAAAAACTATCCAAAGTTTGACTTGTGATTCTGTCAAATTTAAATTTGAAATTACCAATAATGACCTAAATTGTATTAAATGATAAAAATATAATCTAATTTTACTTCCAAACCATTAAAATTCATAATTTATCACTATAAAGTATTTTGATTAAAAACATTGTTTTCTATTAAAATTTATTATTTTTTTAGTACTCCTCAAAATATTGAAGTTATCAGAAAAGTACCAAAAATATATTAAAAATAAATTTTTATATTTTGATTCTGGAAAGGAATTTAATTTCAATAAATTTAATGCATAAAATTTTCAAATATTTGTTTTAAATTAATTTTTCTATTAAATGGTTGAAAATTGTATTTCTTTTAAATACTTCTTTTATCTGAAAAAAGAATTTGTTCTTATATTATGTCTAAGAAAAATATAATATGGAATTTAAAATTATATATACTATATAAATATCAAAATTTAGTTAATATTATTCATAAATTCTTTTTGAATGGCTAGTTTGTAAGTTTTGGTGTGATCGAACTCGATGTTGTGTCTAGCACAGGCTATTGAATTATATTAATGAAAATAACATTCTATGAAATCGTGGAGTATTACATTCTTCCCCAATTTTGGGAATTACATCCTCTAAATTTTAATAATGGGCTTGGGAACTTCATTGAAATTCCCATATCATGAAAATATTCAATAAAACAATAACATTAAAATAAAGAAAAAGAAGATCAAAGGTCTCCCGAGATTACCTGTACTATGATTCCATGTAGGAAAACATGGATACATATAATAAACTAAGTGTCAAATTCCGATGTAAAGAAATAGAAAATATTAACATGAGAAATTTAAAAACAATAAAACTCTAAACATGTTATAAGAATAATGGTCATTAGTTTACCATTTGGAAAGTAAATAGATAATAATTTTTTATGTTCCGTTTCAAAAACTTTAGGAATTTCATATGATATTGAATCAGAACATAAATAGATATAATTAATTTTTTATGTTGAATTTTATCCGTTAATAAATTTCTAACACTAAGTTATTTTTTTCAAATGATGAGTACTCAGGATGACTTGGTACCACCTGATGTGGTAGAATCAACTTCTATAGAATCATATTATCCAAAATGATAAACTATATGTTTCCCTTGTCTTTAGAGATTAACCAAAACAAAAAAGGTTAGTACAGGATCAGATGATCCCCAAAAAGGATAATTCATTAGATAAATAAATACTAATCTTAATTTCTAAAATTAAACCAACAATAACAAATTTTAATAAATAACAATCAATATAAAATTTTCCTTACAATACATTAATATAATCCAAGCATGTATTGAAAACAAAAACATAATAGATTTTTATCAAATAGTCTTCCACGTTAAATTGTATCTCCAAATAAAATCGACTGCTCATTATGTCACATACATAAAAGTTATTAACCTAATAACATATTATATATGATAGGTTATTCGTTTCCATAAATAACCCAAATCTCCAAAAATCCACAATAAAAATATAGATATGAATCTACCATTACTCTTCAAACGAAATCCCATAGTATTAAATTTTCTTTAAGAATAAAAAGATCCCAACAGATCAAACGTCTTCCAATATAACATTTATTATTTCATCACTAAATATTTTTTCTATACATAGTATATCTATTTGGTAAGTCATAATATTAAAATAAATAAACTTATTAATGATCAATAAAATCATTTAACTAAAAATAATTAGTCACAGTAACCATGTACTTCATGTAGTCAAGTGGTAGTCGATAAATCCTAATCGCGCTCTAGTTGTGGGTTTGATTCCCGTAACTTTGTCTAACGTAACGGGTTGCCACACGGTCTCTGTGTTGTCCTTTTTCAAAAAATATACTTTTTACCATTCCCAAAATGAGATAAATTTATCAAAATAATCATAACATAATTTCATCACAAATGTTATCTCATTCCTCTCATTTTCATCCAAAAATTAAATAACTTTTAATTGCATCAAATTGAAGTATCATGTAAACCTAAAGGGTTATTTATAACTATATAAAAAATAGAGAATAAAATTCTCCTTAAAATGGAATTTTCACATAACAAATTATAGGGTTAAACATAGAAGATAATGTTTTCCAAAGTAATCCCATCAACAAAAAGCACTATCATATTTAAAAATATCTCCATCCAATTATTTCCACATAGGTTCTTCTTTGACTAGGAGTTTATCCTTTATAATAGAGAATTCACTAGGTTAATTCCGAGATCCCTTAAATTTATGGAATATAATTCTAAATTAATTCTTGGGATAATTTTTATTTTCTTCTATAATACTCTTCATTAATACTCGACAATTATTTACATTATTTCCTTCTTTCCCACAAAAAAAATTTCTTTGTTCTATTGAGACACATTCCTAGGTCTCTCCTTACACATTATTTTCATGAATGAAATTAAGCTACCTTTATCTCCATTGTCTCTACTACTGGAGATATTATCATTCCCCATCTTTTGTTTCTTTGTTGAGCCAAGGAGATGGTTAATATATATGTTGATGATTATATTTTTTAAAATAGACATTGAAGGAACATGATATATTTTACACCTATCAACATTCCATTTCTTTTCTCATTTCCACCATTGTTCCCTCATAGTACAACATATTTAGTGATAATATGACTTCTTTAGAATCTATCAATTTACTAACCCAATAATGAAATTTGTGAGTCATAAAATTCATTAGAGAAAACAATAACACCATATTTTCAATCTAAAACGCCTTAGTATTAACTAAGGTTGCTTAATCTCAACTTATATTAAAATTCATCAAATCGGTTTGTAATGAAAATTTGAATTATCGTATGTATATCCCATGAGAGGGTTGTAACCAAGAGTTCATCAAGGCCAGATGTCATGTACCATGATACCCCGGGTGAAGCCCGAAACTCCTTGTCAAAGTTTTCACTCATAGGAACATTTGTGCCAGAGCACCCTAAGCCTGCTCGTATCCAAATAGGGATGTAATGTTTAGTAAAACAATATATTATTCAATATATTCAAATTTTTTGGATGTTATTCTATACTAATCCATAATGTCTCTCTAAGGGTAGTGTTTTCTAGTCATAGGTTTTCTAAATCTAGATTTCAAGGGTTGTACTAAACATCCTCTAATACAAACAATAATGACCTGACCCCAGTTACTAAGAATCGGTGCATTATTACATAACATCGGCATTATACAAGGAAACATATCCCGAATGGTTGATCAGTTTAGTATCCTTGGAAGAACTAGATACATACATAAGTTTTAAATAAAATCAATAAAAAACAGCATTCTGTCCCATTTGAACTTTGTTATATCCCTTAGCCTATTCCTATAGGTTAATCGTAACATACTTCTTTGCATCCTGGGAAAAATAAAACATAACAATGGGGAGAGATAAAATGAATAGTATTTATAACAATATTGCACAAAATATCATAAATAATAATAAACATTTAAGGAAATTTACACGACTAGCACACTAGCATTTTAAAAATAAATTTCAACCTAATATGGAAAAGATAAATCAAATAATGTAATTTACTTATTAACATGGAAATTAAACTAGTCTAATAATCACATGATATATCAATATAAAATTTCAAAATGATGGAACACATAATACCAGACTTCATGACCACATAATCAAATCCTTGTCCTAAGACTACAAATAATATTTTGTCAAGGCATTGTGCGAAGACACTTGTTTCTCTCAAAAGACCTACTGATCTATCGAGGGGCTATAACAAGCTCCACCATCAACTTATTAGGTCCACTGAATTCTGCATATTAAAAGGATTAAACATAATATAAACATTCGTATTAAAACTATCATATGAAATGTCAATATTTTAACTACAAACCATGAATGGCCTAAAAACAGCACATCCACAGTCAAACCTAATGCATTCAATAAAAAATATAGAATTGTAATATATTAAATCAACCTAAATCAAGAATAAAATACAATAAAGGATATTTACATTGAGGGAAATAGTCATTAAAACTAATTGAGGGAAATATCCCCTTTTTCTTGAAAACATTTTAATATCACACGATTTATTAAAGAAGATGATTAAAATAGATTTTTGAATCAAAGTGGCCCATAACACATCAAACATTTAAAAGGAAATATGATTTAAAAAAATTCATTTCCACATCAATATTTAATTAAAACCATTTTTAAATCATCAACATTAATGAGAAAGATTTATAGGAATATATATTTAAAACATTTAAAATAAAATTTCATTGTATGATTTCCAAACCAAATAAGTGACGATTGAATAAAAGTAATTGAGAAATAACATTAATCAAAACATTATAATATAGTGATAATAAAGTTATTCATGATATAATATTTCAAAGGATGGTATATACACCATATAAAAGTGAATTGGTGCATAATAACAGAGAGGTCTCAAAAGAATGTAAATTATGACGAAATACCTTATAAATTATGTATCCCTATATTACGGATAAATAAATGAAATAATTATGTGAGAAAAATATAAATAAACTGAATATAATTGTATATTCAGTGTAAAACTTTCAAGTTACATTCAAACATATTCATAGAAAAACAAAACCAATGACTTGGATGTTTAACTCAATGAATGGAAATTGAGTAAAGATAACCCATAAAATGTACATATCAGTGGAATGATAATTTATCAATGGAGTTATTTTGTGTTTCAATGTTATACCTACAGAAAAGGGAATTGAGGTTACTACATAAATAACAAATAGTGATTCCCCACATAAACTTGGAGAAAAATAATCAATGAAGTATGTGTGAAGCCCAATAAGTTGAAATTTAAATTTGAAATTCCATTACAGATTTTGTAACTTTCAAAACATTCACCTGATGAAAAATTTATCATACAATAAATATGTAAATACCCATAAATTAATGTATATTACACAAAAACACTAAAGAAAATAGGGGCAATATAGCATGAATCTCACGAGTATAAAGTGAGACGAAAACCCCTTACCACTTTGTAATCAATCGAGCTGTATGACCAAAAGTTAATAACCTCCAAAATAATCAAATAATACCATGAATATATATATAATAATTATAATATATATCAAATGGAAGTACACATTATAGCACATGCAATAAATAAGTGGTCAACAATGGAAATATCACGGAATTCAAAGTGAGATAAGAAACCTCTAACCTTATACTTTTCCTTGGTTGAGAGTACATTAACCTCATATCTAACAGTTAAATAATTGTTATTAAATTATAAAAAATCTATATACATAAATATGATATCATTATGATCCTCTAATATTGCATTTTTAATAATATTTTAGTAGTATCATAGTTTTTGTTGTTTACTGATATATTTTCCATTATATGCTCGATTACATAAGCCATGTTTGTTATGTATAGGGTGTATATTATTCATATACATAATTATATTAAGTTTATAAACATTATCTTCAATCATTAAATGAAAATTATTCTTTAATGATTGTTATGAGGAATGAATCTCATCACGTTCATGGAGACAGTAATCCGTGCATACACACGAGCGAAAATATCATTTTATTGATGGTGAAATCATATTTAATTGGATATTATATCATATATAATGAATAATTAAAATTTTATATTTATTATATAAATTAGTTAGACTTCTTATTAAACTCATCCAAATAATAAAGTGTTTGAATAACAAAACAACACCACGACATAGAGACGGTAAGACGTAAGTACGCATGTATGGCGAAATTTCCAATTATATATTGGATATAATAAAAAATATGGTTGAACCATTTTTATTATGACATAAAAGTATATAGAAGATAAATGAGTTATTATTTTAGAAAAGAAAACAACTAATAAAGATGAAGTGGAATAAGAAAAAACTTTAATTATGTGATGAAATATTTACCTCTCCTTCAGGTTCTTCCTTTAGATTTGATAAAAAGGTCTACTTAAAATGGCTATCTAACCAAAATAAGGCCACTAGGATAAAGGGATGAATGTTTATTTGGGATATTTGTTTAGAGGATGGCTGATAAAAATGGATTTGGAGGTGTGATATTAAGATAAGGGGATATACACTTTTATAAGAGAGGTGAGAGTCACTTTAAGAAAAGCATGAAATATTATTTTATAATAAAATAATTTTTGATTTCTATTTGCACAAAAATTATTTATTTCAAGGATAAGGTGGGTATTGGTCCAAAACCTCTCAACCAATGTGTTTTATAAAGGATTAGGTCATCATATTATCCTTATCGTTTAAATTTAACTCTTGGTTAAATAGTTTGACATTTAACTTGTCTCTTTGTATTTTTATATAATATGGTTAATAAACATACTATTACAATCCAAGATAACCCCAAGTGGTTCATTATTAATATATATATAACCTTATATAGGTCCTTTAGCCGACCACATATTTTTAGGAATATTATATCAATTAATAATATAGTATTTGTTTTAAAAACTAAATTATGTAAATTTTGAGAAGATTTAGTATTTGGTTTTTGTGAAAATTATAACATAATTATAACATAGAAAAAAATTATTTAATCTACCCTAAAATGTCATATTAACCTTTAAAATTAGTGGAATTCATTAAAAGTCTAAAAATTACATTTATTTGAATATTTATTTTATCAATTATTTTAGTCATTAATTAATAAGGTAATTACTGAATCATCATTGTGTCATAAATAAATTTAATTATTTAAAATATAAAAATTATAAAAAAAATAATATTATTTATTAAATCGTTTTATGTTTCTAATGAATATTTATAGTCAAATTTATCTTATGTATGACCTGAAATTATAAATGGAATAGTTATTAATCTTTGAATTGAACATTTTAAACTTTTCTTTATATAAACTAATAATAAATTTCCTAATCTAATACAAGTGGACCAAAAGGATGCTATTTTTTTCTTATGGTTATTTTTTGGTCAAATTACATTTTTCCAATTGAATTAATACATGTATCTGGCTAATTATAATAACATTTTTACCCTTAATTACTCTAATTTTAGCCTGGTAAATAAAAGTCAAAAAGTTACTATTAAAAAAATTTCCTCAAATTGAACCATATTTTACATACTGATGTCATGTGTGTTTCTCTGATTTTTAAAATTCACTCAAAGTAGTGGAAAATTTATGTTTTATGCAAATTTATAAATGCTCCTAAAAGGTGGGTAAAATACGGCAAAAAGTTCAATAAAATATTATACATCTACATTTATTTTAAAATGAATCCAATGAATTTCATTGAAATTATAAAGGTATTATATATCTATTTTGACTTAATATAAATTTATATAAAATAAAAAAAAATTATATAAAAATTAGGATTCAAACTATTACGTAAAGTTTTTCACTATTCATAAAAAATTGATTGCTTTCAGAAAAATACCAAAAATTTATCATAAGTTAATTTTGATATTCGGATTTCCAAAATAATTTTTTTTAACAAATAAAAAACATAGAAGGGTTGATTAATTTTAAATAATTTTCTATTGTCAAAACTGAAAAACTGGTTTTAAAAATGTAAGAACTATCAAAAGTTTGACATGTGATTATGTCAAATTTTAATATGAAATTACTTATAATGACCTACATTGTATTAAATGATAAAAATATATTCTAATTATACTTCCAAATCATTCAAATTCATAATTTAACATTATATACTTTTTCGAAATATTATGTTGATTTTAATTAAAATTTAGTATTTTCAGTATTCATCAAAATACAAAAGTTATCAGAAATGTACCAAAACTTTATCTGAAATAAATTTTACATCCCTATTCTAAAAAATAAATCATTTTTATTAAACTCAATTCAAAAAAGTGTCAAATATTGGTTTTTAAAAGGGTTTTC
Organism: Viscum album; assembly: GCA_963277665.1. NCBI lineage: Eukaryota > Viridiplantae > Streptophyta > Magnoliopsida > Santalales > Viscaceae > Viscum > Viscum album. The sequence goes on from OY728133.1 coordinate 1,958,194,589, forward strand.
CATTAAAAGGAGGTAAAATTTCATTTTTTAAAAATACTTCTTTTACCTAAAAAAATAATTTTTTCTTATATTATCTTTATGATACTAAGAATATGGATTCTAAAATTATATAGATTATATTAAATTCAAAATTCACTTAATACTATTTATAACTACTTATTGAACGACTAGATTGAAATGTCGTGCTGCACTTGAACTCGATGTTGCGTATAGGGAAAGCTATTGAATTACGTTAAATAAAATAACTTACTATGAAATCTTGCGATGTTACAAGATGTGGTTCAGAGCACAACATAGAATGTTCATCTTGTTCATGAAAGGATGATGGTAGCATAAGATTGAAATAATTCGTATTCTGGTCATAGGTGGAGTCCCATTGGGTTATAGGTTGGAGATCTTATTTTATTGTAGGATTCCCCTTAATATGGGTAGTGATGGTTTGGCTTGTGGAGTAAGATTTCTCCCTGGTTCATCGGACCCTTAATGGATTTGGGAATAGTCGGCAAGGTGTCTTATCTTCTGGCATTACCATCTCAATTGGAGTGGATCCACAACGTCCTTCATGTCACTTGGCTCTTTCGATATCGATATGATGATCCCCACGTACGGAATTGGGGTGTGTTGGATATCATAGAGGATGTCATGTTAGTGGAGCGACTAGTGATAATCGAGGATCGTAAGGAGAAGGTGCTTCGTGGAGGGACCATTCAATGTTTTCATGTGTTATGGAGGCTTGGTGGCCATGAGGAGAGTACCTGTTAACAACAGGCATGTATGTGTTCCTAGTACCCAGAGCTGTTCTGATTTTTGATCTATTGTTTTATTTGTGCCTTTCTTATGATTTATTGTATGACCCTACTTACTAAATGACAAGATATTTCTATGTAATATTTATTTGGGTGAAAAGTCCTGAATATGGGGAGGGTAAGATATCATCCCTATTGAATACGCATTATTGTGGAAGTGATATAACCTATTCGGACGATTCGATGCTGACTAAAGAAGTTAGTATCATGAAATGGGGGGAAGATATCCATAATCCATGTGTCTTGAAGGTGTTACATTTCTATTTTTGTCTGGTTTCATGGTGGAGTTTATAAATAGTGTTTCCATAGTTTTTTTAGAGATAGATGTGAGAGAGATTTTCATGTGTGTCTATGTTTTATTCTAGATTCTGAACAATCCTTGTGTGGTTTTTCCCTAAGAGGTATCGTACGAGGTGGTTGTAAATAACCCTCTCTTTTTGTCAGGTTTGATGTTTAATTATAGTGGGAAAGCATAGATTTAGATATATCTGATGTAATGAAATGGACCCTCCTAGTCAATCACTATGTCAAATCCTGATGGATGATGCATTTTGGGGACCATCAATGTGTCATTGTGGATTTCTCCAAATTTCAGGTTGAACGAACAGTGGCCCTCATTGATATCGGTGGCACTAATGGGCATCTTTGGGACCGATTTATAATCAGCATTACTAATGGGAATCAATGGAAATGATTGGCCCTCGGTGGAAGAGATCATCCATTAGTGGCACCAGTCGGAAATAGTGGAACTGATGGAAAACCGGTGGCATGGAGCAGCATCAATTACAGGGCATCGATGCCAGTGTAATTGTTATATGGTGTCAGTGACTCACCCATCAGTGAGTCATTTTTGGCTTCTCTTGGAATTTCCTGTTTTACTCAAGTAATGTCTCTTTAAACATAAAAGTGTTTTAATGTCTCTTTTACAGTCTTTAAGGCAGTTTTAAATCCCATAAAGGATATTTTAAATACCCTAAGTGTCGGGTTAACCTTGAGTTATCAAAACGTGTGGATTTTTATCCGTTTTACACCCTTTTATGTGTGTTCCTATTATTCCTAGTTTTTTTAGTTTCACCCATGTTATGTGTTTTTCTCCATTTAATGTTAGTCTATCAACTCACATTAATCTTATGGTCTATCTCCACTGTTTCTAAGGACAATTATTAAATCTAAATTAATTACAATGTGTGAAATCATCGAGCTATGTTGTAAAAACCCAAAAAATCATTAATGAAAATTACAATTTGAATATTTAAATATCTTCTTATGGTTATGTAAAAAGTATATACTAATTTTGGTATATGTTTTGGATTATAAAATTCCATTATGCATTCTAACAATTTCTAACAGTGTCATTGAACAATGTTCACATGATTAGTATAAATATACTTCTTTACCAAATAAAATTTACACAGAAAAAGAAAGTGATGGCCTCATCCAGTAGACTTACCTGGTACGAAGACGAATTTTCAGTGCTTGGAAAATAGCTAGCTTCCTTATGCTTCTCTCTTGGCCAAGACAACGATGAGAATAAACACATTAAGCTTGAGCGGAACCGAATAGCAGAGAAGTAGTAGTTTAAAGTCATTACCACATGAGAAATGTTATCTAAGCCACCCAATGGGTCTATCACCATCACACACCTTATCATTATATATTATTCAGGTGTTATAAGGGTTTTTGTAAGGATAACCTAGCACAATGACTATGTATATTTTTTTGTACAATGAATATGCATTCATTTTATTATTGTTACCTTGTAAATAGTTTTTGAAGCACAAATAGTGTTTTTTCGACTAAGAAAACTATTTTGATGAATTAATGGATTTTTAACTAAATAATATTTTAAAGAAATATTATTAGAATTATTAAATTACTTTTTAGTAAATATAAATTATCGTATAATTTTATAAATGCAACATTACTTTTTATTGAGGTTTGAAAGCAGTTTTTTTGTCAAAACCAATGATTTTTAGATAAATTTCATTTTTTATTCTAAAATTGAAAATTCTCATATTTCGAAAAATATGAAGATAATGTGAATATTAATTTTTGAATCTAGATGTTGAAAGTATCCAATGGTAAATTTTTCATAATTTTCTTAGATAGTCAAATTTTTGGATAAAAAATTAAATACTGTTTAAATATATAATGTGTTTTATTACATCATATTGAACCAATAATGATATAATAAAATACTATAAATATTTTGTTCTGACAATATATGTTTAACCATTAAAATAATGTGATTTTTGGTTTGTTTTATTTATTTTTCAAAGATTTAGTGGTCCCTTTAATGTTTATAAAACATTTTTCTTTTTAAATTGTTTTCCTTGATAGTGTGACTCACATCCACTTAAGAAAACCTTTTAAATTAAGAAGTTTGGACATCGTAAATATAAAAATATTATTCTTCTATCCACTTTGGGAAAAAAAATTGGAAAAAGGCATGGTCTGGTTTGTGGTTTTGATTTTCTTAATGTGAGGTGTCCCAAACCAAAATAATAAACAATTCCCTCTCATTTAGAATATAAACCAACCCATGCTACCACTTCATCTTCAATCAAATCCATTGGAGCTCTACCAACCCCTTCCATAATCTCTCTATTGTCTTGGTAAGGGGCCCCAAGCTCCCATGAAGCCTCTCTCAAGACTCTCACAAGCTTTTGGGATCACACTTCCATGTTAGGGGTCTTACCTTTCTCTTTTTATCTGATTTTCTTAATATTGGCATTCCCATTTATTTGAAATTGTAAATTTTGGTGTATGATTTCACACCTCCCCCATAATTTCATATTTATGTGTGAATGATGAGATAACACATTCTCTCTCATTAATTCCTCCCATTTACACCTGTTACAATGTCAAAATTTCATACAACATTTCTCTCTCCTCTTTTAATCCAAGTATTTCTTTTCTATTGTGCATATAAATTCCCATAAATTATCAGGGAAATGTATCAATATGTCCCCCTTATTATCCATTTCATCTACATATGATGATACATCCATTTCTCTCTCATCAACCAATTTCAGGAATCCTTTTGTCTTGTTGTTTTACTGCCAAAATTTGACACCGTTTTTGAAATCCAAAATCATTGTGTAGCGAATACCATACCCATGGATCTATCAAGGGTATTCACATTCATGAATATATACTTATTGAGTGGTACATTTGTTTATTTATTCCAAATTACTAAATCATGGAATAACTTATGATGTCGATTGATTCAATGTTATGTGATCCATGTGGAAAACTTATACATGAATTGAAATATTTACAAAGGGTGAGCCCTGATAGTGCTTCAATGCATTGGGTAATGTATAGTAACCTGATACGTCATGAGAAAATAGTTTTGACTCATTCTGAATCAAATTCAGTGAGGGTTTTACTGTGCTTCATTTTCAATGTGGATTTACTCTTGCTCCATGTCCAATTATCCATGGATCATGCTAAATTCCATGTAAATTGTTGTTGCCACATTTCCGTGTTATGATTATCATACATTATCATTAATTCATGTTCATATATCTCTTGTGCTCCATTGATATTCCTACTTTCTAACATGTATTGTATTCCACATGTTATTCCACGTTTATTCCCATACTAGGCTTTATATCTCACCCTTTTCATATGCATGTCCTCAGGTTATCCCATGCAATGCTATGAACGATGGAATGAAGTGGTCATCTAATGATATTTTTCAATAAGGATGATGTATTTAATGTGTTAAGTTGTTATGTATTGATACTAAGACCCAAATTCACTAGATCTCTAGATCTTTTATGTTGTATCAAGTGATGTTTATATTGTAAGTAATGGTTTTTTGTGAAATAAATTTCAGGGTTGTTATAGTTGGTATCAAATGATAGGTTTAGTTATTTTTGGGATTATGATTAAAATACACTAGTGATTCCTTAGAGAAAAAAATGTATAATAAATACAACACTATGTTTTTTCAGTACTGAGTATGTTTTTTATCAATCAAATACATCCCTGTCTCAATACGAGTAAGTAGAGGTGGCTCTAGCGTAGATATATCCTAGGGGTAAAATACCAAAACACCACTTTGAGCTATACTCAAACGGGAATTGATGCATGAAAATAGGCCTAGCATTAGTCTTGTTTACAACACTCCAGTGGGATATGATTTCTTAAATTCATAAACATTGTATAAACAATTATTAAGGGTCTTAAAAAATTCCCTGAGAATTTATGTTAGGAAGTAGACCATGGATAACATAGACTAAATCCAATAGATTCATAGATTAAGGAAATAAAATATTTTTATAAGCTGTCTATTTTTTTATTTTATTTTCCCTTTATGTGTTACCCCTAACAACTCTTTTATTCTAGACAATGGTTGGTAATTGGAGGTCTCAGGGTAATAAATGATGTAAAGACCAATGTGATGACTGTTCAAAAAAGATTCCAAATTCGATGTGAGTGTGAATCATGAACATTGTCAAGATACTCTCTCAGTTAACTCAACCATTGAATAGAAACATGGGTGAAGAGGAACATTCATACCCCTCCCCCCATGAAAGAATAAGTCTCTATCAAGAGATTAATGAGATAAAGGCCTCCGGATTTTAATGGATCATGTGATACCTAAATCATTGATCAATTATCAACTTCATTGAAAATATCTTCTCTATCCTTAAATTTTATGAAAAACAGAAGGTTCTTATGGCATCATATTGTTTAGAGGGTGATGCTGATCAATGGTCGACATTGATAAAAAAAATATGAAGCTTATGGAGGAGATCAATGAATTGTAATTGAAGGACTTATGGATGTTATTTTTAGATAGATATTTTTTTCACCCTCTGACATAAGATGGAAGGGATCTTCTATGTCCTCAAGAAAAATGATGATTAATTCGTTAGAACATACAAGGAAAACATCATAAGGCTTTCATGATATTCCTCCGACATTGTGGTTACCCTCGAATGAAAGGATGACTGCTTCTTTGGTGGCTTAAAACCTCGGTTGGGGAAAGCCCATGCGATCTGTGAAATCGGTAGATATGAGGAAATTGTGTGATGTTCCCTCATGGTAAAAATTGAGATACAATAATATAATGTTTATCATGGTTATAGGAAGAATAAGTTGGACTTCAATTCTTTCAGTCCGAAGGATTAATATAATAGTGCTAGAAGTTATATCAGCCCACATGCCAATGGTGTGGAAAGAAGCACCCTGTGAATTTCCTAAAGGGGACCAGTAAATGCTAGTGGTGTGGAAGAAAAGGGCACCTAGCTGTTAGCTGACGAAAAGAAAACTAGCAGCAGCAATGGAGGAGAGGAAGGCTCCATTAAAATCTCAACACATTGTTTATTTCTACAACTAAATAAATCCAAGGCTTCATGCAAATTAGTCCCCAATGAAAAGGGTTATTGCAGGAAACAAAAAACTACCAAGTCTGTAAGGGAGATATTTTTCCATCACTACTACAAAAGTGAACACCGACAACAAAGTGGGGACATGTACGTTAGCTATTAATTCAAGAATAGAGAATGAATTTTTTGATTCAGGTTCAACGCATTATTTTATATCACAAATTTTTTGTAGAACAATCCCAACACCACCACAAGTCATTGAAGTGAAGATGTTATTGAGTTTGACAAATGGAACAATCATTGAATCCCATGAATATAACTCCTTCCCGATCATAATAGGTGGATTTAAATTTGCGAAAAACTTCATCATACACCCTCTGGGGGAATTCAACGCAATTATTGGCATGTATTGGCTTTCCTTATATAGAACCAACATAAATTGTTGTGAGAGGGAAATCAATCATTATGTGGAGAATCGACCCGCGATTCTATAAAAGTGCAAGGAGGAGGAATAATATTCTTTTTCCCCATCATCTCCAACATGGATATTACATCCCTATGAGAACACATATCTATCTTAGAAGATTGTTTTCACGGAAGCAACCATCATTGAAGACATGTCTATTGTGAGGGAATTTTCTGAAGTTTTTCCTGAGGAATTGCATGGTCTTCCTACTAAAAGATATTATTAATTATCAATTGATCTTATACATGGGGGGTTTATAATATCCATGAATCCATAGAAAATGGGTATTGTGGATATTGAGGATATGATGAATCAACTATATGATAATCGGGATAAAGGGTTTATGTTTCCAAGTGCTTCACCATGGGGTTCACTAGTCCTCCTCGTTAAGAAGAATGATGGGTCAATGCGCCATTGCATTGATTGTTGTGTGTTTAACGAAATCACTATAAAGATCAAGTATCCTCTCCCACAGATTTATGACTTGTTTGAAAACTTTTTGGATCACAATACTTCACCATGGGAGAATTGTGGTTGGGATATTACCATGTATGTTTGAAGAAGGAAGATATCCCCAAGACTACATTTCGTAGAAGATATGGGCACTAAGAATTCATTGTAATGATTTTCATACTCAATTATGCTCTAGAAATATTTATGGACTTGATGAATAGATTCATTAGGGAATACCTAAGAAAATTGTGGTGGTCTTTACTGATGATATTCTAATATACTCCTAAACCAAGGGTGATAATGAGGAGAATATGAGAGTTGTACTTGAGACCTTGCGAAAAGAGAAGCTATATACAATGTACCACAAGTGTTAATTATAGTTGAATGAGGTCTCATTCATGAGTCATATCAACTAATGAAATGGGATTTATATGGATCCATCCATGATAGCTACAATGGAGGGATGACCGAGGATAACATCGGTAATGGATATCCGTAGATTCATGAGGTTAGCTGGATATTATCGATGACTTCTAAAGAATTTCTCACAATTTTCCAACCCTCCGACCAAGATAACATGGAAGGGAGTAAGGTTTTATTTGATTGATGAATGTAATGAATGCTTCATAGAGTTTAAAAGGTGGATTATACCTATGCCCATTCTCACTTTAGCCACACGTGGAGAATTGTTTTTTCGGTAATTAGTGATTCTTCAAAAAAGGGCATGGACTATGTGTTGATGAAAAATGTTCAATTCATTGCCTATGCTTCATGGTAACTGAAATTTCATGAGAAGAATTATCCAATAGATGATTTATAGTTTTCTGAAGTGATATTCTCTTTAAAAATAGTTTGGTATTATCTATTTGGAGAGATGTGTGAAGTATATATAGAACAAAAAAGCCTCAAGTATATATTAACACAGAAATAGTTGGACATGAACCAAAGAAGATGGTTAGAGCTGATCAATGACTGTGAATGTTCAATCTATTCCCACACTGGGAAAGCGAACTAGGTGGGAGATGCTCTATGTAGAAAGGACCTAGCGATTATATCATTTATTATAATTGAAAGTATACAATATTCATTGATTTGATGAAGATGGACAAGGGAATCATAAAGAAGGGAACATAATCAATCCTTTCACAAATGATTTCTCAACCGTATCTTATAAAAAAGTTAATAAATTCTCAGAAGGGTGATGTGGTAATTCAGATGAATGTGAAAGCTATCAGAAAAGTGATATCCACGGAGTTAAATGTCAATGAACAAAAAATTGTGAGATTTGGGAGAAGACAATGTGTTCCATCAAGTCTATAGTTCAAGAAGGAACTTTTAGATTATTTACATAGTTAAAATTTCTCTATTCTCCCTGGAAACACACTGATGTATTGGGATCTCCGAGAGCATTATTGGTTGGATAATATGAAGAAAGTTATTTCTGAGTATTCATCAATGTTACTGGTGTGCCTGCAAATGAAGGCAGAGATGTAGAAGTCTTAGGGTATGAAAAAACCATTGACCATACCAGCATGAAATGTGAGAACATCTCCATGAACATTGTCACTAGACTTTCGAAGACATCAATGGGAAATAATTCAATTTGGGTTTTTGTGAATCGTCTTACAAAGTCTCTATGCTTCATTTCAATTCGAGAGGATTTGTCATTAGATCAACTAGAACAGATATATATCAGTGATTTGGTACGGATGCATGGGGTACCACTATCGATTGTGTCTGATCGAGATCCAATATTCACATCTATGTTTTGGAAGAGTCTTCAACATGCTATAGATACTGAGCAGAATGTTAGTACAACTTATCATCCTCAAACTGATTTCCAATACAAGCGGACTATACATAAACTTTAGGATATGTTGAGAGGATTCACATTTGACTTCAAAGAAGAATGGGATAAACATATTTCTCTACTGGAGTTATCTTTTAACAATAGTTTCAACTCGATCTTCCTAATGGAACTATATGATTCCCTGTATGGGAAGAAGTGAAAAACACTGATATGTTGGGATGAAGTCAGTGAGTGTAAGCTGCTAGAACCAGAAATGGTTGATAAAATTGTGGAGAAGGTAAAAACCATTCAGCAGCATAACAAGGTATCCCAGAGTTGAAAAAAGAGTTAGGCAGATATTCATCAACCATAACATGAGTTTAATTTTGGAGACATGGTATTTCTCTTTATATCTCCATGGAATAGGGTCTTGATTTTTTCAAAGAAATGGATGTTAAGTCCTAGGTACATCGGCCCCTTTGAAATTCTTGATCATGTCAGGGTTGTGGCATATCAACTAGAAAATCCACCTACCATGTACAAAGTACATGTTTTAATTCATGTATCCCTTGTATTATAGTACATACCCGACCCTTCCCAAGTACTCTATTCCGGGGTAGTACAGTTAGTGGATGATATTTTCTGTGAGGAGTAACTAGTGAAGATCATAGATCATAAAGAAAAAGATATATGATATAAGACAATTCCCCTCATCAAGGTGTTGTAGAAAAACCACATGATTGGATAAGATACATTGGAATAAGAGGAATTTATGAGGCGGAGTTACCCACATTTGTTTTACAGTAGGAAAAGTAATTATCGAGGGAAACATTTCTTAAGTGGGGAAGATTGTAACGACCCAAAAAAATCTTTAATGAAAATTATGCTTGGCCTATTTAATTTTTTTTATGGTTATGTAAAACATATGAACTTATTTGGTTTTATGTTTTTCTTTTTAAAATGCCATTATGAATTGTGATAGTTGCTAATATAGCAGTTGAACAGTGATCACATGATTAGTATAAATATATGGCATTAACAAATACAATTTACTCCAGCAAAGGATGTGATGGCCTCATCAAGTAGACTTGCCCCTTAAAAATACCATTTTTTAGAAAACAGAAAGGAGATACATCATTGGGATTAACTCTTAACCAAGCCTAAGCTGATCAAGATCAAGTTAAGCTTCAGCGGAACCGACTACAAGAGAAGTGGATGTTAATATAGATTACCTCCTGAGCGATGTTATCCAAGCCACCCCAAGTGTCTGTCACCATCACACAACATACACTTCTGTCTTATATGGGTGTAATAATGGATTATGTAATGGGACCCTATCATGATGACTATATTAATTATCATTGTATAACCAATGTGCATTCATTTTATTATTGGTAAATTGTAAATATTTTTTAATGCACAAATAGTATTTTGTCGACTAAGAAATCTATTTTTATGAATTAATGGCTTTTTAATTAAATATTATACTTGTAAAATATTATTATTATTAATAAATTAATTTTTATTAAATTTAAATAATTGTATAATTTTATGAATGCAATTGTAATTATTATTAAGGTTTTAAATCGGTTTTTATAACAACCCCTTAATTTTCGATAAATGTCGGTTATTATTTTAAAATTGAAAATTCAAAAATTTATAAAATTATATTGGTAAAATGAATATTATTTTTGGGAATTAGAACATTGAAATTATCAAACATTGAATTTTTTATAATTTTCTAAGATAGATGAATTTTTGGGTAAAAATTAAATACCGTTTAAATATAAAATGTGTTTTATGACATCAGAATTACCCAATAATGATGTAATAAAAAACTATAAACATTATGTTCGGCCAATATATGTTTTACCATTAAAATAATGTGATTTTGGTTTGTTTTATTTATTTTACAAACCATTAGAGGACCTTTCATGGCTTATATAACATTTTTTCTTTTTAAATTGTTTTCCTTGAGAGTGTCACTCACATCCACATAAGAAAACATATTATTTTAAGAATATCAGCCATTTTCCATATAAAATATTTTTTTCCTATCCCCTTTGGAAAAATCCATGTAAATAAAACATTGGATGGTTTTCAGTTTTGATTAGATTATTGTGACCTGTCTCAAACCTAAATAATAAATAATCCTCTCTCTCTTACTATAAAAACCCACACAAACTCCCAGTTCTTCTTCACTCAAAGTATTTGGTGTTCAACCAACCCATTCCCTCATGTCTCTATAATCCCCCGAAGGTTCCATATGCTCCCAAAAATCCTCTATGAAGACTCTCTCAGTCTATTGGGATGGAACTTACAAGTAAGGGATTTATACCTTTTTCTTTTTATCCAAGTTTCTTAATATTGTGATTCCATTTTATTTGAAATTATAAATGATGGGGTATGATTTCTCACCTCCCCTATACTTCCAAATTTTTGATTTAATGATGAGATACACCTTTCTCTCTCATTAATTCCTCCCATGTAAACCTTTTACCATGCCAAAATTCTGTGGGGGATTTCACTCTCCTATTTTAAATCCAAGTAATTCTTTCATATTGTGTATATAAATTCAATTACGTTTGTTGGAACATGTATCTATATGACCCCATTATTTTTACATTATTTTAAATATCATGATACCCATATTTCTCTCTCAACAACCATTTTTATGAATCCTTTTGTCCCTCCGTTATATAGCTGAAATTACACCGAGTTTTTGCAAGCCAATATCATTGTGTAATGAACTCCATACCCATGTCTCTATCAAGGGTATTGACCATAATGAACATATACATATTGAATGGAACTTTCATATATTTATTCCACATTATTTAATAATTGAATAACTTATGATATTGATTGATTCCATGTTTTATGATCCATATGGAACACTTATGCATGAAATGAAATGTTTACGAAGGGTGTGCCCTGATAGCTATCAAATTCATTGGGAAAAGTATAGTATCATGATACATCATGTGCAATGAGTGTTCACTCGTGCTAATTAAATTTCAAAAAGGTTTTAATCATTCTTCTAGTTCACTAAGAATTTAATCATGATCCGTGTATAATGTGCCTTGACTCATGCTAAATTCCATGTTAAGTGTTTTTGACACATTTCCATGTTATGATTATCATTATTTATCATGCATTTATGTTCATGTTTTTCTAGTACTTCGTTGATAATCCTATTTTATTACAAGTATTTTATTCCTCATGTTATTCCATGTTAATTCCCTTACTGGGCATTATATATCACCCATTTCTTATGCATGTCCTTAGGTTATCCCATGGAATTCTAAGAACGATGCCATGTAGTGGTCAGGTAATAATGATTTTCAATAAAGATGTTTTATTTCATGTTTTAATTTGTTATGTAATGATCCCAATCCCCTGATACAGTATAACTCATTCCCTTTAATGTTGTATCAAGTGAGGTTTAGGTAATAAATCATGTTTTAGTGTGTAACAAAGAGAAGGGTTGTTATATGCGTGGTCAGGCCACGACCCCAATATTAGGTACATTGAAATGGTATCCATAATTTAATGTTTGGCCTTCTTATTAGACAATACCCTCTTTTCATATTCCATTTTCATTTCCCTAAGTGTTCCTCAATACTTCCTCATGAGATGAATGATGCGCTCATGCTGGAGCCCTTTCCACTCAGCCTGGGATTTCATCCTTCAAGTCGTGTTTTTCCCAATTCATGGTGAAATTTAAAATCTTTGAACCTTCATCATCTAGGTAGGGATTCTTAATTTGTGTCTGTTTAATATGAATCATGTAGGGTGGTTATGCTGATGTTCCCTCAAGACATTGATATAACCAACTTTAATAAAGATAATAAATGAACTCTTAACAAATGTTGGGGTTAGAAAGAAGATAATTTTGTTCTATATTTTTACATTCGTTTTTATGTTTTGAATTGTATAGGCTCATGTATATGGAAAATTGTGGAAATTGGTGGTCCTTTCTGGAACACTAATGATCCTTTGTTTTTTTGGATAATTATGTTGTTGAATGACTGTATCATGGAAACAGATTAATCAAGTAAACATGGTTGATTAAATGGACTCTCGATGGATTAGATCACTTGTGTGATAACACCAGTTAACCAAATGGGAAGAGGGAACTTAATGATCATTTTTCTCTAAATCTGAAAAACTCCATTTCTATGTTCTATTTATATACATGGTTGTTCTAGTTGACACTTTTCAGGTTCAAATGGATGGGAATGGAACATATGGTGGAGAAGTTTTTGGTTTTTGAATCAGAGGCTGCATGGAGCTGATAATAAATGTTCTAGACCATGTTAGTTGGGTCTTCATTTGGTTTGAGTACTTAAGGGGTTCTCATATATCCCATTTTAATGTTATTGTTTACATAATAATAGGTACTGAATGATAGAATGTCCTAGAGAAACCGGAAATATCTCACCTATGGATGAGTCACCGACACCCTGGCATCATCGCCCTGACAAAAATGCCCAGGCACCGATGGCTGGTACGTGCGACTAATTCCCATCACTCCCACTGATGCCCATCACTTCAACTAATTCCCATAACTTCCAAAAATGTTGATCAGTGCCACCATTTGTTCAACCTAAAATTTGGAAAACACCTTAATGAGTCACTGGTGGTGCCCAGAATTCCTCAAACATCGGGATTTGGAAATGTAATGGACCATGAGGCTCCGAGACATTACAAAACATGACATTGATTATATTTCTTTGGTAGGAAAATTTTTAGATTTATTTATACATTATTTTTATTACTTTCTCTCAAATCATGCAGTTTATATTTCAATATATTTCATAACAATTATTGTGATTATATCAATTAATCCATATAGAATATCCCAAGTTGAATTGAATAACATGAAAAAAAAACTTCAATTGAATCTGAAATATGGCATTATATTCATAAATACATCACCACACAGTGAATATGTGATGTTAATTAAAATGAAATATCAATCAATGCTTGGGTGTATTGTTTTTCTTGATCTTAAAAAATGGGGATTAATAATAAATGTCATATAACGAATATTAATTGATTTTTTGATCAACAATGAATGGATTAGAGATTATCCATGATTTACATTGAATATGGATAACATTAATTATTCACAATAAAAATATCATATAGATATGAAACAATATTTTAAATGATAATGTGATAATGAATTCTCTGTTATTATATTTAGGAAAAAAATACCAATGTTTCATTGATTTATCTGATGTCTAATGTATTTAGATATTACCTCAATCAATTTATAGTGGACATTATATTTGATCTTTTCTAATATTCAATTCTTATGGAAGATAGTGAATTTCATTTTAGTATTTTTATGTGAACCTTATAAAAGTATATAATGTATTCTTAATTTGTAAATTATAAATTTTGGCTGCAAAAATTTGCATTCATTGGTCTTGTACATATAAGAAGGCATATATTTTTGGATCCATTAATGGTATAGTTTATTGAATAATGGCCTATTCTATCCCCTTTGATGGAGATATTTTGATTTATTTTATTATGATATTATTATTGATGTTTAGTGTGAAATTCGCCATGACTATCAACCCCAATTACCATGTTAACTCACTCTAGAGTAATACTTCTATTGAAAAAAAAATTTAAAAAAAAATTAATAGAATTCAAGAGGAGGTTAGACAAAAGACCTATAGTCTAATTTACCTCCAATTGAAGAAGTTATAATGTATGAGTGATTGATATGTTTCATCAGGTATAGTGAAATTGAGGTAAAATATTAGACATGATAATTGAACAATCATGTTAAAAATTACATGATAAATGATTTAGATCATGTAGTGGTGATATTTTATATTTTGATATGATGTAATTATATCAATTTTTAAAGGTGTAGAATATATACAGGTCACAAGATATTAAATTTTTCATTCAAACTGATTGAGTCTTTTACGCCCCCGAGGTAATTGTTAGAGTTGATCATGGACAATTAATCCTTGATACATCACATAACATTGAATGAATACATATTTTATAAATCTCTTATTAGGATTTTTTGGGTTACCTTATCAATGATGTGGATTTAATGACTCCTAACACACATTGTCATTCAATTGATAGATATTGAAATCATCATAGAAGAGGGTAGATAATTTCATTCCCAAATGAATATGCAAAAAATCAATCTATTTAAAGAAAAAAGATATAAGGTAATGGGTTAAAATCTTTATAAAAATCTAGGTATTATTCATAACAAAAAAAATAACAATCATAAAAATATATAGAATTTGTATTGATTTTATGTTAATAATACCCATAATTGAGTAAATATAAGTTGGATGATACACAAAGATCGAAATTCATTATCCATCGTGGAAATATAAATATATATAAAGATCCATTGATTCAGTTATGGTGGATAAAATTTGAATGGAATATTGATAATAATGTATCAAAATCAATGTTATACAATAATGTCATGTTTTAACCACAAATATCGAATATATGATGCAACCATTACAAATACCTAATACCAAAATGAATTTTTTATTATGAAATCCCAAGAATCACTAATTATATAATTACAATTGTGTTACAGATGATCTATTTATAAATTAAACAATTTTCATTTTTATTCAAGAAGATTTATAAAATGATCAAATTTTCATGAAATTCAAAAGAGATGTGTTATGGATGTAGAGACTCACTCAGAAAAATATCTATTCTAAAATTATGTTTTTCTTAAAATTTCTTGATATTTTATCAAAAATAAATTGATATATTGATGAGACTCACCTTTGATAATAACCCTTAGATTGAAAGTAAATCATAAATAAAAATTCTAACATAAGAGGATATATTGATATTTTATTAAAAATATTTTAAAAGGTGTTTGGATCAGTGTCCTCATATTGTATTGTTATTATATAAAAATATTCACTATTATAATATTAAAATGACATCATATGATGATATTTATTGGAATATGTGTAGAACTCCATCATTTTAGGATTTAGTGAGAGAGTGTAATCTAATTGGATAAGATATTACTCGCTATATAATGTAGAATATTAAAATAATTTAGTGGAATACAAAAATTACACCGAATTAAAAAATATATATTTTCATTATCATCTATAAAATATGGATCTCTAATATGGTAATATTTTTTTCCAATAAACTCCATTATAGAATAGTCTTATGAAATATTTCAAGAAGTGAAATTTTATCCATAGAAAAATTGACCATTTTGAAATTCTCTATCATAAGGTAATTTTAGCTAATATCCTTTAACGTCCAAAAAACCTTACCCAACTGCATGACATGATTCACTAATGACTTTTAATAATGTATGCACATGATTATTCATATAAAGAAAACTCAAAGGATGAAAAGATAGAACATGACCTTTCACATGGGGAACAAATAGTCAAAATCGTGGAATGTTTTGACAAATTAATGTTAAACAAGATGAATAAATAGGTTAATGATCTCATGAGTAATTATGTGATTGAGGATTTAATACGGGATCTTTTAGAATTAATACGACTAAAACCCTTATTTTTCATTTGAGTAAATAAATTATAAAGTGATGTTGTTTTACAGGGGTATAATGTGACACTACACAATTTCTAAATTATTTTTCCATAAACAAGTTATTTTTCAGATTAGATTTTTTAACATGAACGACTGAAAAAAAAATTCTCATGATAAATTTAATATATATATATAATTTTACAATGTAATATAAACAATAATTTTATTTGCATAATTCTATGTGAGACATCATTATGATAATTAAATGTGATATTATATTATAAATAAAAATACTTTGAACATAAAATTATTATCCTTATGATTTTTGTGGGACTCATCATGTTTTAATAATATTTTAATGATCACAAATTGTTAATAATATTTAATCAATATCATATAATGTGTACATATTCGTCATTTTGTTATACGTCAAATAAATTTTCTCAAGATCTTGATTCTTATAAATCATGAAAGATTATTGTAAACTATATTTCACTTTGGTATATATTTATTTCATTTTTGAATTATTAAATCTAATTCATATGGTAAAGATTATATCATAAGTTTATATAAAAATACATGGAAAAGTCTACGAAACTGTGATTCTGCTACATGTATTGGAGTTCTGGGAAAGGACCCAGACATTATGACATAGTCACCATGACCTAGACATCGTGACTCAGACACCATAACCCAAACAATATGACCAGGACACCGTGACCCATACAGCGTGACCCAGACTTAGTGACCCATACACAGTGACCCCGACACTATGATCCGGACACAGTGAACCAGAAACTCTAAGCTGACACCATAACCAGTTCCATGATCTCATGAATTTTATGACATCGACTCCTTTCTAAGACACTATTAAATGTTTATAAAAAGAAATGTCATTATTATCATAACACATCATATTTGGTACAAGTTCCTTTTATCATTAAAATATATCATAATTTCTATCTCACTACTCAAATTCAAAGAAGAAGACACCATCTCGTGGTGAGATATTTTTCAAATGACACCATTTATAGATAGAACGTGACACCGTTCATTAATACATTTTTTTCATTCTCAATTTAATTTATAATGTTCATATTTTAGTGTTTTCAATTCACTAACATAATTAATAATTTTATTTAGACATTTCACATAATAGTACGAGGTATGAAGTGTCGAATACATGAATCATGTCGACACCAAGATATGCACATCGAGAATAAAATGAAAAGTGTGCTCTAGAAATAAGGGACAACGAATAGTAGTGTGTAGAAAAAGCCTGAGCATTCTCGAAAAGTGGACTAATACATACACCAAGATACATCTGAAGAACACACGATTCATTCATTAATAAAAAAAATCGAATACCAAATATCAGACCAAAATCAACTTCTCAATAACAACTCCACGAAGAACACGAGGAAGATCTAACTGGAATTCAGAGAACAAGAATTGTGATGCTCTGTTCCACAAGAGGACTTTATTTTTGGATATGCTTCATCCTATAATTCTATAGCAGCATTGAATAACCCTCAGAGCACTAATAAACTTATCCTATCATCTAGTCAATATTGTGTATTGTTTTTATCTTTCAAGAAGTGTGTGTTTATCTGTATTAAAAACACACACTGTCATCTGCACTGAACTGAAGGATACAAGATATATTTCCTCTCATATTTGTTTACACTTGTTTACTCCTACTTATAAGGGTGGAATATTTCCTTGTGTGACATGATATTTTTTAGCCATAATGAAAATGTACAAGATGTCAGGTGACCTCAATTGCCAATTTCCATGTAGTTTACCCTGATCTACGGTGAGGAAAAAGAATATTAATATAAAATTCATGATTGTAGGAGATCAATAAATGGAGTTGATTAGATCTCATCTTGGGACTGAACCAGCTATTTTATTCATTGTGTTGATTAATTTTTTTCATTTTATAGTTCAATGTATAATTCAAAAGTCACTAGATTTACATTTGTTCTTAATTTTGGATAGAATTTATAATTTTTTTTCTTATTATAAAAGCTGAAGAAGTAATATCAATAACTCATTCTGTTATTACTGAGAATTAATCATCATTCTATGAAGTTATTTGAGCTATCAATCTTTTGAAATTGTAATACATTGAATGACTATGATAGAGTTATTTTTTTAGAACCATTTTAAGAAAACATTTTATCATAAAATTTTAAATATACTCAATTCACCCTGCTCTTGAATACTTTACTCTGAGAAACATATGGAATCAGATGACCGTTTTAAAACTCTATTTTTGATCCAATTAAAATGTTGTTTTAGTTTTACATTAAATATCTATAAATTTTTGTTAACTCATAATTTATAGTTCTATAAAAGTATTTCATTGTTTTGGATAATATACTAGAAGGTGCGACAACAAACAGACCACAATTTTTTTATGTAACTAATCGAGATAAATGGGAGATTAGAATGAAAATACATTAAAAAGTATGGGTTTTGAAATTTCTTCTTCAATTATAGATGAGTATATGATTCCTTATACTAATAGAAATACATGGGATGACCCAACCAAGACTGCATACTACAAAAATTTCAATGACATGAATATTTAATATTTCTCATTAGGAGATGGTGAATTTGACGTAATTTTTGTGTGTAAAACTGCCTATGAAATTAGGGATACTTTACATGTTTAACATGAAGGATCTTATATTGTGAAAGAAATTATTCTTAATATTTATACTATTAAATATAATAACTTTAAAATGACACCAAAGGAGCCTATTTATGACATGTATCTCAGGTTCAAATAAATATTAAATATAATGATTTACCTTGGAAGAGAAGTAACTTCCAATGAAAAAAATAACGTGGATTCTCATATTCCTACTCCATAGACGTAGAGGAACCTATGTCTCTCTTAGATATTCAAGTGACATTTGAAAATTACGTGTCAATGAACTCATTGTGAAACTAATGATGTATGATGTGGAGTGAGAAATAAACAAGGAAGAAGAGGATGATCCCAGTAGAAAACATGTTGCATTAAAGACCACCACACTTAAACACAAAAAAAGGGACATTTAATTTTCCTGTAGAACGTTTCAATAGTGTATAGTCATCACCTGAATTTGATATGGAGATGGCTCAATTAGACTAATTGTTTATGAAATTTTACAATAAGGTGAAATTTTTTAGAAAGCCTCACTTCAATGGAAGATATGATTAAAATGAAAGTCGTAATAAATATAGGAAAATAAGTGACATGTATGATGATATAGAATGATATGAAGGTAAGAAAAAGGATCATATAAAGGAGTACAATCTTAAGATAAACCATAATAATAAATATGAAGACAAAGATTTAATTTTAAAAAGGAAATGAAAGAAACATGGAGTTCTTCTGATGATTGTTCAACTGACTCTAAGTCATCACATGATTAATAGGATACCAAAGACTATATGTGTTTAATGACAAACACATATGAGGTAACCCTAACATCTCACGAAAAAAATTTCTATTATTCTAGGGATCAAAGTGATTTTGAAAACCAGTATAAATAAGAAATGTATATGTATTGAAATATGCATGAAGAGTCATGTAATGAACTAAAAGATAAATACAAGTCTTTACTGAAACAACATTCTCATACCACAACTATTAAATCATAACATACAATAGAAAGAGTGAAAATGTTCAATTACTCAATGAAAACAATGATATAAACCTATCTAATAAGAAATTGAAAATGTCCATGAATGTTTTACTAATAATAATGAGATTTTTTTTCAGTTTCTAGGTAAAAATATGGCACCTAAATATACAAATGGTATTTGATATCAACTTTTTAAAGATATTTTTCAAAACCCAATTTTATTTCTAAATCTAGGACATACATATTTACTCCATGTTTAGGAAAACATTCTCATAGTTAGAGTTATGATACAATCTCTATTTTTTCATTCTTTTATGGACTAAATTGTTATTATTTGTCAAGTACATTACATTATTCTTATAGGAAACCTATGAGGTAGATTTGGGTTCTTAAAAAACTAGTCACTAATATAACCTGACCCAAATAAATATGGGCACCAAAAACTTTTTTTATTTTACTATTTTATAAGAAATTTTTTGAAATAGCTCTGGTAAAAGGTTATGGTAATTAGATAGTAGGTGTTCAAGACAAATGATAGGAGACTATTCAAAATTCATGTAAATAATAAATATTGATGGTGTATATGTAAATTTTTGTGTAAATGACAATGAATAAATCATTTGCATGGCTAAATCGGTAACTCTCTCTCTATTTTAATTTCAAAAGTACATTCTGTTTATGATTTGAAATATAATCTTCTTAGTATTTCAGAACATTGTGATGATGGATTTCATGTTAAATTTGAGAATGATTCATTCAATGTTTTTAACTCCAAATATGAATTAGTGTTTTCTACATTGAGAAATGAGAATTTATTCTCTGTTAAATAGATTGTTTAGTTTCTCAAAATGCTTCATGTATAATTTTATTTCAAAAAGAGTCATGTATTTGGATTAAGAGACTATGAAAATGTAAAATTCACTCTCTTAGAAAGCTTACTAGAAATGGTTTAGTTTATAACCTACCCAAACTTGAGTCTCTAAATTATAATGTTACTAATCCTTGTCCAAAGGGAAAGAAACACAAAATTTCCTTCAATACAAAGAACAATGTTTCAATTTATCGACCTCAAGAATGGCTTAAAATGGATTTCTTTGAACTATATGGATTTATAGTTTAAATGGGAAGCACAATGTTTACGTTCATATTGATGTCTTTTGAAGACATAATTGGACTTAATTTTTGGATCACCAAAGTGAGGCCTTTTATCATTTCACCAAATATTCTAAAACTATAGAAAATATTAGTGGACTAAGAATTAAATTCTTTAGAAGTGATCATGGGCATTAGTTTGAAGATCAAGATTTTGAATCCTTTTGTTCATTAAATTTATATAGTTATATTTTCTCTAGCCCTAGAACACCTCAACAAAATGGAGTTGTAGAAAGAAGAAATAGAACCTCAAAAGAGATTCATAGAACCATGCTCAGTGAAAATGAATTTCCAATTAATTTTTTGGATGAAGAAGTAAATACATCATGTTATATTGTTACTAGTGTGTTGATTATACGTATTCATAAAATGACACCACATGAGTTATAGAACAATATAAATACCAACATGATATACTTTAATGTTTTTGGTTCAAATGTATATATCAATAATATGAAGGAAAATAGTAAAAAGTATTCATCCATGAGTTATTAAGAAATTTTCTATAATATTCAATCTCTAGTTAATCCTATATAGTGTTTTACAAAAAAAACAAAATGTGTGGAAGAATCTGTCCATGTCAAGTTGGATGATATAGATACACATGAGAATAACACCACTCTAGGGAACCTGTAGGATGATATGTCAAATCATGATATCAATGATAAATCCTATAACCATCCTGAAAGAGAATTTGTGGAAACATATAGTTCTAAAAATTATCATGATTCAAGTCATAATTAACATGATTCTACTGATGAACCTAATATCACTAGTCATACGTTTTCTATAGCTGTTAGAACCCTTAAGAATCATATTTTTCATGCCGTAGTAAGATATTTAGAAAAAGGAACTCAAACTAGACATTATCTTAGAAATCAGGTTGAACATCAGGTTTTCAGGTCACAACAAGACCTTGATAACATTAATGATGCTATCAGTGGAGATTTTTTTTGTGATGTCTATGCGAGAAGAACCTAATCCATTTGAAATGAAAAATGTTTAGAAACTTTTTAACCAAACTAAAGATTCATTTACAATAGGCACTATGTGGGTATTTATAAATAAGGTAGATGAAGCAGGTAAACTAGTTAAAAAGAAGGAATGATTGGTTGCACAATATAACGAACCATACTTAACATGCATGGTTATTAATTCAGAATTAAAGCATAATTATTAAAACATATAACAAAACTAGTATAGGTCTGTATAGGTATAGTGTATTTAGAAACTGGAAAACATAAACAACTAGTTCATAAATCATCTATATTTACTCCCGTGTATTTCATCATATCTAGAGTCCCTTTTGGAATATCCTACTTAATACCCATATTCCTGGCCTGGGGAAAAGGAAACATACCAAAGGGTGATCTCAAATGCTCAGTAAGGGTAAACAATTAAAATATCAATCATATCATTTTCATAAGAACATAACATTTTGAAAATATTAACCTGCAAAAGAGATCATAATATCATAACATGGGATAAATCATAGTAGCGAAATGTATTCCCAATAATCATGACATAAAACATGAAACATTTAGTCATACACACATAATCATAGATAATCATTTCATATTAGTCAAGGCTCATTTCCAAGACCATCATAGTGGACACAGTCCATTACTGAACCGAGTTCACTCCTCGTTCTAGTCCTGTATCACTGAAACGGATTAACATTCCATTCCAGCCATGTCTATCCCAGTAGATATAAATCTTTACCCAATGAATTGGATGGAGATATAGGTCCCACCCATGTTATAATTAAACCATTCTTATGTGTGCCACAAAATCATAAATCATAGCAAGACCCATGTAATAAAAATGGGATTCTTAAACATCATGGCATCATAAAATAATCCATATAAGATAAAAGGAAATCATAAAATTAATTCCATCATAACATAATCATATCAATTTAAAAATAGGGATAGAAACATAACATGAACTCCATTCTTGAATAAAATATCCTTTCTACTTCAAAAACATATTTCTTTTCTTAACATGTCATACAATTTTAAACTAAAAGAAGTTGAT
Source organism: Viscum album (assembly GCA_963277665.1). Lineage (NCBI taxonomy): Eukaryota > Viridiplantae > Streptophyta > Magnoliopsida > Santalales > Viscaceae > Viscum > Viscum album. The sequence goes on from OY728133.1 coordinate 1,958,217,811, forward strand.
TAAAAATAAAGATTAAAAATGGTAAAGGAAGCTTCTTGGAAATAATGTTCTATGAAATCATAAAAATACATTAATGCCATATAAGTTAAAAAAACATTCTTCACATACTTTTGTCATAAACATCAACAAGTACATCGTACTAAAAATGAAAAAAGATTCCTTTCATATTTTTTACTAAAAACTCACCAATGGATGAAATTTGATTTAAATAATAATAGGAGGATAGAGATAATATTAATTAATGAGAAAACATATATGTGGATGATAAATATTATTCAGTAAATTCTGAAGTATAAACAAACTTGGATGAAATGAGATTTCGAGATTTTCCCTTACCATAGGTCCGATTTGCTTCGTACAAATCTGAACCTCCCGTATAATGATTTAAATAATGTCATTGACTTATTAATAAATCATATTAATTCTTATGATATCATATATGGTTTTATTCTTATCTTCTTATTAGTAATATTTCATTGCTACTTGTAATTCGGGTGTTTATTTCTTTATGTTTTTATGCATGTTTTGTCTAATAAATTCTTATTTTTCTTTTATTGGTTATATATATATCATATAAAATATTATATTAGGGTAATATAGATCATATTTATTCATTATATTAATTTATATAATCATTATTCAATAAAGATCATGTAGAACGTGTCGCATCACATCGTGGAGACGGTAGGCCGTACATACGCACGAGCAATGATATCGTTCCCATGATCATGGAATTTTATTGAAGTGTATTTATACTATTTAAGAATCAATATCATTTTAAAATAATAATATATAGTTATTCTTTACACAATTATACTCATTAAAGTAAGGTGGGTGTGGAAAACAGATTACACCTCGGCGTGTAGATGGTATTTCGTACATACGCACGCGCGGTGATTTCGTTTTCTGTAGGATGATTAGAATGTGAAATAGGGTAGTTTCATATTTATAATAACATATCATTATATTAGTAATACTGATGTTGTTACTTCATAATGATACATCTAAAGAAGAGGAAGTACATGGAGAAATAAATTTGAATGAATTGTTAACGGATATTACCTCTTATTCGACACGCCTCTTTGGAACCTCCTCTTAGGGAACTAAAATTTGGTCTTTAAAGAAGACCAAGACCTATACTGTGTTTTTAGGGAATTTAAGAATGTAAATGGGCAGGGTTTGGCCTAGCATTAAGGCTCAATATTGTGTTATGAGAAGAGGGAAGGGGTGCCCTTTTTAGAAGGGAGGAGAGGGACACCTTTGGAAAAACTTAAAATTTTATTTTATAATAATGTCATATTTTGTTTATAATTTCTCTAAATTGATTTATTTATATGATAAATTGGGGATGGGTTGAAATCCTTTCAACCAATATGTTTTATAAAAGTTTAGGTTTCTATTTTAACCTTATCATTTAGATTTAACTCTAAGTTAACTAATTTAACATTTATCGGGTCTTCTTGTTTTCTTACACTATATGGTTATTAAACATACTATAAAAATCCAAAAGAACCCCATTTGGTTCATTATTAATATATATAACCATATATAAGTCATTTGATCGATCCTTAGATTTTTCTGAATATAATAACAATTAATAATATAATATTTGTTTTTAAAACTACTTTATGTAAATTTTGACACTATTTGGTAATTGATTTTTGTGAAAATCATAACAACATGAATACTTAAAAAACGTTAATTGCATCAATACTAACATGTCATATTAATCTAAAAAATTCATTTAATTCATAAAAAATCTCAAATTAAATTTATTTGGGTATTTATAACATTAATTATTTTAATATTTCATTGGTAAGATAATTACTGCATCATCATTATGTCATAAAGAAATTAAATTATTTAATGTATGAAAATTAAAAATTAAATACCATTATGAAGGAATTATTTTTATATTTCTAATGAATATTAATAATCTTATTTATCTTATTTATAACCTTATATTAAAAGTGATTTAGTTATTAAACATTGATTTTAACTCTTTTAACTCCTCTTTAAATAAAATAATAATAAGTGTCCTAATCAAATCCAAGTGGACCTAAATGGTCCTATGTTATTCCTAAGGTTGTTTTGGGTCGAATTAAAATTATCCAACAGAATTGGGACAAGTGCTAGTGTAATAATAATATCACTTTTACCCTTAATTACCCTATTTACTTTTAACCGTGGTAAATAAAAGTAAAAAGTTACTATTCACCAAAAATTATTTTTATCTTATTGAACCACATTTTACTCCATGATATTAACTTTTTCTCTCGGATGTTCGAAATTCCACTCACAAAAGTAGTAAAATTAAGTTTTATGTAAATTTTTAAATTCTCCTAGGAGGTGGGTAAAAGACGGTGAACAGTTCAAAAAAATTATCCATTTAAAATTATTATAAAATGACTCCAATGAATCACATTGAACTTATATAGGTATTATGTATCAACATTGAAGTAAAAAAAATTTAAATAAAATAAATAATTATTTAAATAAAAAGTTGGTTTTTAAATAGTAACCCAGTGTTTTCACTATTCATTAAAAATTAAATATTTTCAGAAAAATAACAAAATTTCACCTTAGGATAATTTCGATATTCCAAATCCAAAAACATAGTCCATTTTGAATGATAAAATTACAATATTTCAAAAAGTGTGTATTACTATTCATAACGGCTAGTTTATATAATATTTTAATAGCGTATCGTTGTTTAGTGAAACTCAGGATTGTGTACAACACACGCTATCGTGGAAGGTCGTGATCACATGTAAAGAAATCCAAGAAAGTGTTGTATGTAAGTAAATATTCCTTTGATGTTTTGTATAACATAAGACATAAATAAATATATATACTTCTCATAAAATATCAGGGTGTTACATTCTACCCCCCTTAAAATGAATTTCTCCCTCAAAATTTTTCACTTCATAACAAACAGATGAGGTTAGCACTCTCTCATCACATCCTCAACCTCCCATGTATCTTCTTCTAATTGGTGGTTCCTCCATAAAACATTCACCAATCTAGTGGTCATTTTCTGTAGAACATTTTTTCTATGATCCAGAATCTCTATCGGATGTTCTTTATAATAATGATCTTCCTCCAATGGTACAACTTCTGAGAACAGTACGTGTGAAAGATCAGGTGTATACATTCTTTGGAGAGATACATGGAACACATCGTGGACTTGAGAGAGATTCGATGGAAGCGCCAATCAATAAGCTACCTTTCCAACAATATCCTGTATTTGGAAATAGATAATTGATTGTCGATTTCATCAATATTCCTCTCGTTCCGTCCCATTCGGTTGTGTTTTGAAGGATACTCAGATTCAAAATAATGGGAGCAGAAAAAAGATATTTCCTCTTGCAAATAAGCTTCTGCAATAGATCCTTCAATAGATGCTTCGTTCCGTACTTTTCTTTTCAATTTTTGCATGCATCTTTGAAATGGGTACATCCAAAGAAACTGTACCGGACCTCCACATTTGGCTTCATATAGAAAAAGTAACATCAAATGTTCCATTTAGTCGAAGAAAGACGGCGGAAATATTTTTTCTAGTTTACATATAATTACAACAACATCTTTTTCAAGTTTACCTAGAGCATCGTAATCTGCCGTTGCCGCACAAATTTCCCAAAAAAAAAGAGACATGTCAGTTATGGAATCCCAAATCAAAGAATTCAACAGACCTCTTAATCCAATGGGTAGAAGTATCTCCATTATTACATGACAATCATGACATTTTAATCTAGTAATATGACCATTCTTTACACATCTACCCAAATTGGAAGCACAGCCATCTGGAAGTCTCAAATCTGCAATCCACTGACAAAATAATAAACGGTTTTCTTTAGACAATGTATAAGATGCTTTTGGTTTCAGTAACCTTTCTATTCTGACATTCTCAAAGAGTTCCAATTCTGGACGCCTGCAAATTTGGGCAAGATTTAAACGTGCATTTATATTGTCTTTGCTCTTTCCTGGCGTATCCAAAACTGTATGAAACAAATTATCAAAATAGTTCTTCTCAATATGAATGACATCCAACATGTGGTGGACCAACAAATCAGACCAATATGGCAAATCCCAAAATATGTTACATTTAATCCAATTGTGTTCTTTCCCAAATCCAGAAATTTTCTGTTGGTTTATTGTGGGACCAAAAGTGATGGGAGGTAATGAAAATACAACTGATTTTAACTCCGCACCTGATAGCATTTTTGGAGGTCCATCCATTTCAACTGTTCCTTTTCTGAAATGAGATCTGTTTCTGCGAAAAGGATGATCAGCTGGAACAAATCTGCGATGACATTCAAAATAACAAGGTTTCTTTCCATGAATGAGCATAAATTCTTTGTTATCTCCCATACAGTAAGGACATGATTTCTGACCATGTGTACTCCAGCCAGATAACATCCCATAAGCCAGGAAGTCACTTATTGTCCACATCAATGCTGCTCTCAGTATGAAATTCTATTTCGTTGCAACATCATATGTACTGACACCAGTACTCCACAATAAATTTAATTCATCAATCAATGGCTTCAAATAAACATCAATATTTTTCTTCAGATGTCCTGGAATTAGTAAATTCAAAAAGATATATGGCTCCTTCATCAACAACCATGGAGGTAAATTGTACGGAGTTAAAAAAATAGGCCAACTTGAATATTGACTACCATAAGATCCAAACGGACAGAAACCATCAGTGGAAAGGCCCAATCGAACATTTCTAGCTTCTAAAGCAAAGGATGGATGCACTCTATCAAAAATTTTCCATGAATCACCATCGGCTGGATGATTCAATCTTTTATCGGTTGAAATATTCTCTTTATGCCATGACATCATTGTCGCTGTATTCTTAGACATGAATAAATGCTGAAGTCTGGATGTAAGAGGATAATATCTCAACTGTATTACAGGAATCAAACTAGACTTCCCGTGTTGTCCTTCTTTATATCTCAGTTTCCCACATGTGGGACAACTATCCAACGACACATTTTCCCCAGAATATAAAATGCAGTAATTTGAACATGCATGAATCTTCTGACAAGTAAGTCCCAAATTTCGAACCAGCCTCTTACTTTCATATTAATTTGCAGGTAAAACATTTCCTTCGGGTAATAGTGTTTTCAGCAAAGAAAATATCTGGTCAAAACAGGTGTTTGACATTCCGTTATCTGATTTGATAGCCATAAATTTTGAAACTGCTTCTAATTTTCTCATCTTGCAGCCAGGATATAATGCATCCTCAGTAGACTTCAACAACTCATAAAATTCAGACGGTACCAACTCAGGATTTGAAGCTATATCAGCTGGAGTTTCTGTATGTTGAACAGATGAACCTGCAACATCATGTACTAAATATTGAAACTGGGATGGATCCGGAATCAAGTTGGTATCACCTGCTCTGGAACTACGTTCACCGTGTTGATACCAAAAAACATAATCTTCTTCAAAACCAAAACGCAAGAGATGTTCCCCCACTTTGTCAAACGTGTCAAACGTTCTCAGTGCACATTTTCTACAAGGGCATTTAATTTTTCCTTCTGAAACAAATTCTGGATTTGATGCCGCAAATGATAAAAAAATCTCTACATCCTCTATATATACTGGATTTAAACCAGAACCATTTGGATTTCTACGTTGATTTATCCATATGCAGTCATCTAATAATGACTGTTGACGACCTCGTTGTTCCATATTTTTCTATAAAATATAAAAGCATTACTGATTTTGAATAATTTGTTAGAAAAAACACTCAAGCAAGGATTGGATATATTGAGAATAAAGCAAAACTTTTTACAAATATTGATAATTTTAATATTATATTGATTTTTAATTTTTTTAATAATACTAATATAATTTTTTCATAAATATTAATTATATAATAATAACATTATTACATTATTAGTATATTTTATTATTAATATTAAAATAATATAATTTTCTATATTATATACAATTCTCCTTTCATCTGTGTGTTTAACATTCTGTCTCCACATGTAATATTGACATTCACTTTCACCTCTCCATTGGCGAGTAGGTTGATAATTTTGAAAAAGAATGCCAATATTACATATGGAGAAAGAAAACACACAGAAAAAAAGAGAATTGTATATAATATAGAAAATTATATTATTTTAATATTAATAATAAAATATACAAATAATGTAATAATGTAATTATTCCTAATTATTACTAATTATTGGTAATTATTCATAATTATTACTAATTATTGGTAATTATTGTTAATTATTACTAATTATTGTTAATTATTACTAATTATTACTAATTGTTGGTAATTATTGGTAATTCTTGGTAATTATTGGTAATTATTGTTAATTATTGGTAATTAATACTAAATATTGGTAATTAATACTAATTATTGGTAATTAATAATAATTAATACTAATTATTGGTAATTATTACTAATTATTGGTAATTAATACTAATTATTCCTAATTAATACTAATTATTCCTAATTATTCCTAATTATTACTAATTATTACTAATTATTACTAATTATTACTAATTATTGGTAATTATTACTAATTATTGGTAATTATTACTAATTATTGGTAATTATTACTAATTATCGGTGATTATTGCTAATTATTCCCAATTATTGCTAATTATTACTAATTATTACTAATTATTCCTAATTATTACTAATTATTCCTAATTATTACTAATTATTCCTAATTATTACTAATTATTAGTAATTATTGCTAATTATTACTAATTATTGCTAATTATTACTAATTATTGCTAATTATTACTAATTATTGCTAATTATTGCTAATTATTGCTAATTATTAGTAATTAATACTAATTATTGGTAATTAAAACTAATTATTGGTAATTAATAATAATTATTACTAATTATTGGTAATTATTACTAATTTTCCCTAATTAACACTAATTATTCCTAATTAATACTAATTATTCCTAATTAATACTAATTATTCCGAATTATTACTAATTATTACTAATTATTAGTAATTATTGGTAATTATTACTAATTATTGGTAATTATTGCTAATTATTGGTAATTATTGCTAATTATTGGTAATTATTGCTAATTATTGGTAATTATTGCTAATTATTGCTAATTATTGCTAATTATTGCTAATTATTGCTAATTATTGCTAATTATTGGTAATTATTGCTAATTATTGGTAATTATTGCTAATTATTGGTAATTATTGCTAATTATTACTAATTATTTCTAATTATTACTAATTATTGCTAATTATTGCTAATTATTGGCAGTTATTGCTAATTATTGGCAGTTATTGCTAATTATTGGCAGTTATTGGTAATTATTGGCAGTTATTGGTAATTATTGGCAATTATTGGTAATTATTGGGAATTATTGGTAATTATTGCTAATTATTGGTAATTATTGCTAAATATTAGTAATTATTGCTAATTATTGTTAATTATTGGTAATTATTACTAATTATTGGTAATTATTGGTAATTAATACTAATTATTGGTAATTAATACTAATTATTGGTAATTAATACTAATTATTGGTAATTATTACTAATTATTGGTAATTATTACTAATTATTGGTAATTATTACTAATTATTGGTAATTATTACTAATTATTGGTAATTAATAGTAATTATTGGTAATTATTACTAATTATTGGTAATTATTACTAATTATTGGTAATTATTACTAATTATTGGTAATTACTACTAATTATTGGTAATTTTTCCTAATTATTGGTAATTTTTCCTAATTTTTCCTAATTTTTCCTAATTTTTCCTAATTTTTCCTAATTTTTCCTAATATTTCCTAATTTTTGGTATTTATTACTAATTATTGCTAATTATTGCTAATTATTGCTAACTATTGGTAATTATTGGTAATTATTGATAATTATTGGTAATTATTGGTAATTATTGGTAATTATTGGTAATTACTGGTAATTATTGGTAATTATTGGTAATTATTGGTAATTATTGGTATTTATTGGTATTTATTGGTATTTATTGGTAATTATTGGTAATTATTGGTAATTATTGGTAATTATTGGTAATTATTCCTAATTATTCCTAATTATTCCTAATTATTCCTAATTATTCCTAATTATTCCTAATTATTCCTAATTATTCCTAATTATTCCTAATTATTCCTAATTATTCCTAATTATTCCTAATTATTCCTAATTATTCCTAATTATTCCTAATTATTCCTAATTATTACTAATTATTAATAATTATTACTAATTATTCCGAATTATTCCTAATTAGTACTAATTATTACTAGTTATTACTAATTAGTACTAAATATTACTAATTATTACTAATTATTCCTAATTATTCCTAATTATTACTAATTATTCCAAATTATTAATAATTATTCCTAATTATTACTAATTATTATTAATTATTGGTAATTATTGGTAATTATTACTAATTATTGTTAATTATTAGTAATTATTCCAAATTATTGGTAATTATTACTAATTATTGGTAATTATTACTACTTATTGGTAATTATTACTAATTATTGGTAATTATTACTAATTATTGATAATTATTACTAATTATTACTAATTATTGGTAATTATTACTAATTATTACTAATTATTCTTAATTATTGATAATTATTGATAATTGTTCCTAATTATTAGTAATTAAATGAATAATTATCAATAATTACAAATAATTACCAATAATTACAAACAATAACATTATTAATATATTTTATTATTACTATTAAAATAATATAATTTTCTAGTTTATATACAATTCTCCTTTCATCTGTGCGTTTTCTATCTCCACATACAAATAATACATGTGAAGACAGCAAACACACAAATGAAAAAAGAATTGTATATATATAAAAAATTATATTATTTTAATATTAATAATAAAATAAACTAATAATGTAATAATGTTATTATTCCTAATTATTGGTATTTATTACTAATTATTAATATTTATTCTTAATTATTAAAAATTATTACTAATTATTCCTAATTACCATTAACTATAAACAATACTAATAATTTAAATTTATTAAGTAATAAAACAATGTAAACATAATTAAATTACAACTAATTAATAATAATTGAAACTAATAAAAAATTAAAAATAAATAAAAAATTAAAATGAACATAAATACCTTGAAAATTGATCTTCTCTGATCGTTCTTCAAAACTTTAATATCAGCTCCGGAGAAAAAAAATTAAACTGGAGAAAAACTGAACTTTAGAAATATAATTTTGAGTGAAGGAGAAGATAAGGAATGAGAATGAAATGAAAAAACGGATGGGGGTATTTATAGGTTAGATTATTTGCGACGGGCCCATTTGCGACGGATATCCCGTCGCAAATCGTATTTTTTGCGACGGTGCCCGTCGCAAATACCTTAGCCAGCATTTATTATGGTCAACCGGTAAATAGTTATTTGCGACGGGTCCCGTCGCAAATACCTTTTACCGCCGCCGGTTATTTGCGACGGGGGGATATTCCCGTCGCAAATAGTTTTCCCGCGATTTGGCGCGTAAAGGGCGCCAGTCCTTTTGCGACGGGATAGCCTTCCCCGTCGCAAAAGGCTACTTATTTGTGACAGGCAAATAACCCCATCGCAAATGAGTTTTTCACGGGACTATTTGCGACGGGAATAAATCCCGTCGCAAATAACCCGTCGCAAATGCCCTTTTTTCCCGTAGTGTACCTAGGGCGTAGCTTTCCCTTCTTTCCAAATCACATTACTCTCTCCCAAGGAGATATTCATATGAAAACTTTATCACCCACTTCAAACTATAGATCTTTTATTCGGTTGTTGGCATAACATTTTTGTCGACTCTGCGCTTCTCTTATTTGTTGTTGAATAAGTCTGACATTTCTACCATCTCATCAACAAGATCAGGTCGGAATAGCTTTCATTCCCCAACTTCATCCTAGCATGTTGGAGTCCTGTATTTCATTCCATATAGAGATTCATATGGAGCCATCTGAATACTAGAGTGAAAGCTATTATTATAAGAAAATTCCACCAAAGGTAGGTGTTGATCCCAACCACCTTTAAAATCCATAGAGCAAGCTCTCAACATGTCTTCTAGAGTTTGAATTGTTCTCTCAGACTGACCGTCTGTCTGAGGATGATAAGCAGTGCTAAAACTCAACTCGGTATCTAAATTATACCGAAGACGTTACCAGAACATCGAGGTAAACCTCAGATCTCGATCAGATATAATAGAATGTGGTACTCCATGCAATCCTACCACTTCCTTTACATATATCATGGAAATATGATCTATAGAGAAATATTATCTAATAACAATGATGTGTGCCGACTTCGTAAGACGGTGAAAAATGACCCAAATAGCATTATGGCCTTTGGATGTTTTAGGAAGTGCAGTGACAAAGTCCATAGTTTTGTTTTCCCATTTCAATTCGGGTGTTGTTAATGGTTGTAACAACCCCTTAGACTTTTGTCTCTCAGCTTTAACTTGCTGACAAACCAAGCATCGAGAGACATATTCAGCAACATCTCTTTTCATGCCATCCCACCAAAAGTTCTCTTTCACGTCCCTATATCTCTTCATGCTTCCATGATGAATAGTGAATGATGAACTATGAGCCTCATCCCGAAGCTCCTTCTTTAATTCTAGGATGGGAAGAACAAAAACCCGATACCTAAACCTTATTATCTCATCACAATCAAGGTTGAATTCAGGAACATTTCTCACCTTTATTTGTAACTCTAAATCTTCTTTTTGTGCCTCTATAATTTTCACATGTATAGATGGTTGAACATTCATTTGAGAAAGATAATATTTTTCCCCTTCCATTATAATTCCAAGAACCATCCTTTCTAAATCCATAAATATTGGATCATTTGTGATCCTCATCATGGATAAGCTAGCATGGTCTTGTCATCTTAATGCATCTACCACCTTGTTTTCTTTCCCTGGGTGATAATGAACTGAGCAGTCATAGTCCTCAATCAACTCCAACCATATTATTTGGAGCATATTCAGCTCCTTTTGTGTGAGAATATACTTTTAACTTTTATGTTCAATATAAATATCACAACTTGCAAAATAAAGATAATGCCTCTATATTTTTAATGAAACGACTAACACATCTAACCCCAAATCATGAGTAGGGTAATTTTTCTCATGGATTTTCAACTTTCGCGACGCATAAGCTATGACCATATCATTTCGTAGGAGAACACTCTGCAGTCCCTTCTTGGATGCATCACTTTAGATCACAAACCATTATCCACAACATAACAGTGTGAGTATAGGTGCACTAGATAACCTTTTTTTAACTCTTTGAAATTCTCCTCACACCCCTCCGTCAACACGAACATAACTCCTTTCCAAGTCAACCTGGTGAGTGGATTAGATAACCTTGAAAAATCATTCACAAAACGTCAATAATATCCAGCCAGACCAAGAAAACAACGGATCTCATTTACTGTTGTTGGTCTCGACCATCTTTCAATAACCTCTATTGTTGCTGGATCCATAGATATCCCCACTTTTGAGATTATGTGTCCAAAAAATGAACCATTTTGATGCCAAAATTCACACTTGGTAAATTTGGCATAATGCTTCTCCTTTCATAGGGTATTTAATACAATTATCAAGTATTCTTCATGTTCTTTCTTCCTCTTTGAATAGACAAGAATATCGTCTATAATGACTACCAAAAACTGATCATGATAGTCTCTAAAGACTCTATTCATCATATCCATGAAGATAGTTGGGGAATTAGTAAGACCAAATGGTATCACTATAAATTAGAAGTGTCCAAACCTTGTATGAAAATTCGCCTTTGGTATATGATCCTTTCAGACCCCTAATTGACGATATCATGAATGAAGATCAATCATGGAGAAGTATTGAGATCTACGAATTTGGTAAAATAAGTCATCAATGCGTGGGGGAGGATATTTGTTCTTGATAGTGATATTGTTATGTTCTCGATAATCAATGCAATGTCTCATTGATCCGTTTTTCTTCTTAACAAAAAAAAACTGGTGCTCCCCAAGGTGACGTACTAGGACGTATGAATCCTCTATCAAGGTTCTCTTAGAGTTTCTTCTTCAATTCTTGCAACTCAGTTGGGGCTATTCTATATGATGTCTTTGAAATAGTCATAACACCTGGTATGACTTCTATTGAATACTCAACATCACGATTTGGTCGAAGACCTAGAAATTACTCCAGAAAGACATCATCAAACTCCCATACAATGGGAATATTCGTAATCGTGAGTTTCTCTACAACCATTTGAGAAAAATAACCTTAATTTATTGGAATCAATACCCATAAGATGGAATAAATTTCCACTGGAAGGTTATATTCATCATTGCCTCGATAGATGATACTAGATTGATCAGGAATATTAAATGTGATATCCCTTATTTAGAAATTTATTTGAGCTCTGTATAAATAAATCCCATCTATGCCATGAATCACATAAAATTCCACAACAGAAAGGATCACAAGATTTGTAGTAAGAACATTCCCACAAACATCAATCGGAGAAGAATAGTAAACATTTGATGTGACTTTTGGGCTATTTGGGGTTGTCACAGCTAACTCAATATCTAACTGCTGAGGTAATATGGTGATACCCTTATAAAATTCTTCAGAAATAATAGAGTGTGTGGATCCAGAATCAATTAAATCATTTTATACTATAGATTGGATAGTAAGTGTACATTTCACCAATTCATTTTCATACTCAACATCACTGATAGATATTTCATGTGACTTTCCTTTATCATTGGCTTTAAGAGTTTGTTGATGCTGATCATCATCATCAACCCTTTAATTAGGGCATTTATTAGAATAATGACCCATTTATTTGCACTTGAAACATTGAAGTGTAAGAGGTGCATTCTATGTATTCTTTTATTTGTTCACATCATTATAAATATTCTTCCCATTATTTCAACATTCAACTGCCCTATGAACTTCTTTTCCACACATAAAACATTTACATGTACCTTTAAGATAATTCCCTCCATGTTTCCTTCCACGCTTTGAGCATCATGGAGAACTCATCCATATTTCTGTGTGGTCTTTAGGTTTTACCTTGAATTCCATTTTACACCTCTTATCAAACCAATATGACTGATGGATTACTCCAATCTCCATTTCAACCTTGAGAGCACATCGAACAATTTCCTCGTAGCTATTGAAGTCCCTTATAGCTAACGCCCTTCAAATATTTGTTTTTCTACCACTAAAGAATCGATCGATTTTACTCTTAGGTTTTATAATAATTCTGGAATCGTACCTTGAATGTATTGATAAATATTCTTCCTTGGTACCAACTTATTCATCATCCTTTTTCTTCAGTTCAAGAAACACCTTCTACATATTTGTTCGATGAATACGAGGGAAGTACTTATTGAAAAATAAGTTCTTGAACTTGTCCCATTCCATGGAATAAATTTCATCCCTTTTCCTCATATTCTTAATAAGATTCCACAATTTATCAGCATCACCTTCCAAATGATATACTGCTTAGATAACATTATAATGTTCAGAACATTGATGAACTGAAAATATCATTTCAGTGGTACTAATCCATTGTTCAGCCACTAATGGACCAGAAGACCCACTGAATGAAGGTGGAGGCTTCCTCATGAATGATTCAACAGAATTTTTCTCCTTCTTTTTCTCATTTGGAAGTCCTGCATGATTCATAGCTTGAGAAAATTGTGTGAGCATGGCTACAAGATTTTGCATTCCATCTCCCATAAAATTCGGTTTCTCATGGGTACAATCATTGCATTTCGAGTCGCATTCAGCATTAACATGGTTCCTTTAGGTTCTATCCATTAACTATTACCAAGAAGAAAAGTGTGAGAAACGCTAATAATAACAGGAAAAACACATAATCAAGAATAAAATTTCACACAATAGGTCTTATCATAGGTTGTTAATGGAAATTTCTAAAATATTAATGTTGTGTTCTATGTTTAGACATATCCTTATAGTTCTTACTAAGGCTTTCACATCATAGTTTCCAAAGTTTGACTATACCTTTCCTCTGATACCAACTATAACGACCCGTACATTAAATATATGGTTATTAATTCAGACTTGTAGCAAACTTATAACAACATATAACAAAACCATGATAGGACCGCATATGTATAGTTTCTTTAGAAACTGGGAAACATAAACAACTGGTTCATTTATCATCTACATTGTCTCCAATTTATTTCATCATATCTAGAGTCCATTTTGGCATATCCAACTTAATACCCTTGTTCCTGACCTGGGGAAATGAAAACATATAAAAGGGTGAGCTCAAATTCTCATTAAGTTAATAAAAAAGAAATATCAATCATATCTTATTCATAAGAACATAAAATTTTGAAAATCGTAACCTGAAAAATAGATCATAATATCAAAACAAGGGATAAATCATAGTAGCGAAATGTAATCCCAATAATCATAACATAAAACATGATACATTGTGGCATACACACATAATCATAGAAAATCATTTCATATTATTCAAGGCTCATTTCTAAGACTATAATAGTGAAAAAAATACATTACTAAACCAAGTTCACTCCTCATTCCAGTCCTGTATCACTGAACCGTATTAACATGTCGTTCCAGCCATGTATATCTCATTAGATATAAATCTGTACCCAATGTATTTGAGTGAGATATAGGTCCCACCTATCTCATAATGAAACCATTCTTATGTGTTCCACAAAATCATAAATCATAGCATAACCCATGTTATAAATAAGGGATTCTTAAACATCATGCCATCATAACATAATCCATATATGATAAAAGGAAATCAAAAAAATAATTCCATCATAACATAATCAAATCACTGTAAAAATAGGGATAGAAACAGAACATAAACTCCATTCTTCCCGAAAATATCCTTTCTAATTCAAAAACATTTTTCCTTTCCTAACATGTCAAAAAAATTTAAACTATAAGAATTTGATTAAAAATAAACATCAAAACTTGTAAATGCATATTCTTGGAAGTAATGTTCTCTGAAATCATAAAAAATCCATTCATGCTTTATAAGTTAAAATACATTCTTCTCATACTTTGGCCAAAAAATTCAAAATGTACCTCGTACTAAAAACGACAAAACATCCCTTTTAAATGTTTTACTAAAAACTCACCAATGGGAAAAATTGGGTTTAAACAATTATAGGAGGATCGAAATAATATTACATGTTTAGGAAACATGTATGTGGATGATAAATATTCCCCAGTAAATTCTGATGTGTAAACAATTTCATGTAAAAATGAGATTGCAATATTTTCCCTTACCTTAGGTCTGATTTGCTTCGTACGTATCTGAACCTCCTGTATAATGATTTAAATAATGTCATTTACTAATTTAAGAATCATATTCATTGTTATGATATCATATATGGTCATATTATTATCTTCTTATTAGTAATATTTCATTTCTACTTGTTATTCGAGTGTTCATTTCTTTATGTTCTTATTCATGTTTTATCGAATAAATTATTATTCTTATTTTTTGGTTATAGATAACTCATTTAATGAATGGTATTATTGTAATATATATCATATTTATTCATTAAATTCATTTTTATAATCATTATTCAATCGAATTCATGTAGAACGAGTCGCATCACATCGTGGAGACGGTAGGTCGTACGTACGCAGAAGCAATGATATCATTCCCATGATCATGGAATTGTATTTAAGGGTATGCATACTAATTCAGAATAAATATCGCTTTTAAATAATCATATATAGTTATTACTTACACCATTATACCCATTCATGTAAGGTGGTGGTGGAAAACAGATTACACCACGTCATGGAGACGGTATTCTGTATGTACGCATGCGCAATGATTTCATTTTCCGTAGGATGGATAGAAGGAGAAATATGGTTGTTCCATATATATAATAAAATAGAATTATATTAGTGATATTTATGTTATTACTTCATAATTAAACAACTAAATAAGAGGAAGTAGAAGATTTTTTTAAAGAATCGGTAATGGATATTAACTCTTCTTCGACACGCCTCTTTGAAACATCCTCTTAGGGCACTAAAAATTGGTCTTTGAAGAATAACAGAACCTATAGTATGTTTATATGGAATTTTAGAAGGTAAATTGGTAGGGGTTGACTGATATTTAAGGGTCAAAATTATAAGAGGTGAAGAGGGAAGTGGTGCCCTTTTTATAAGGGAAGAGAGGGGCACCTTAGGAAAAACTTAAATTATTATTTAATAATAAAGTCATATTTAGTTTATAATAGATCCAAATTTATTTATTTAGAAGATAAAGTGGTTATGGGTCGAAATACTCTCCACAATTAGGTTTTAGAGAAGTTTATGTTACTATTTATCCTTATCATTTAGATTTAACGCTAAGTTAAATAATTTAACTTTTACCGTGTCTTCATGTTTTCTTACATTATATGGTTAATAAACTTACTATAACAAGACAAACAAACCCCAAGTGGTTAATTATTAATATATATAATCTTATCTATGTCATTTAGCCGAACCATATATTTTTAGGAATATAATAACAATTAATAATATAATATTTGTTTTAAAATCTATTTTTTGTCCATTTTGACACTATTTGGAAATTGATTTTTGTGAAAATTATAACATCATGATTTGTTCGAAAAGGGTCAATTTAATCCATACGAAAATGTCAAATTAAATTCTAAAATTATTTTAATTCATAAAAAATCTTAAATTCCATTTATTTAGGTATTCATAACGTTAGTTATGTTAATATTTTATTAATAAGGTAATTACTGGATCGTCATTGTGTCAAAAATAAAATACATTATCAAATGTTTAAAAATTATAAATAAAATACCATTATGTATGAAATATTTTTATCTTTCTAATGAATATTTATAATCGAATTTATCTTATGTATATCCTTATATTAATTTTTTTTTAGTTTTTAAACCTTGATTTTAACTCTTTTAACTCTTCTTTAAATAAAATAATAATAACTGTCCTAATCTAATCCAAGTGGACCTAAATGGTAATATTTTATTATTAATGTTTTTTTGGTCGAATTAAACTTATCAAATAGAATTAGGACATGTTTTAGAGTAATAATAATTTCATTGTTAACCTTAATTACCCAATTTAATTTTAACGGTGGTAAATAAAAGTAAAAAGTTGTTATTCACCAAAAATTAGTTTTATCTTATTGATCCACATTTTACACCTTGATATTAATTGTGTCTCTATAATTTTCAAAATTCCACTCACAGAAGTGGTAAAATTAAGTTTTATGTAAATTTTCAAATTCTCCAAGAAGGTGGGTAAAAGACGGAGAAAAGTTAAATAAAATTTTTATATATCTAAAATTATTATAAAATGACTCCAATGAATTAAATTGAACTTATATAGATATTATTTATCATTTATTACATAAAATAAATTTATATAATATAAATAATTATTTAAAAAAGTCAGTTTTTAAATAGTAACCCAGTGTTATCACTATTCATCAAAAATTGAATGTTTTCAGAAAAATACCAAAATTTCACCCAAGACTAATTTTGATATTATGAATCCAAAAATGAAGTCCATATTAAATGTTAAAATTTATAAAATTTCAAAAAGAGGGTATTACTATTCATAACGTCTAGTTGATATAATATTTTAATAGCTTATCATTGTTTAGTGAAACTCGGTATTGCATACAACACACGCTATCGTGGAAGGTCTCGATTGAGTGTAAAAAAATACAAGATAGTTTTGTATGTAATGAAATAATCCTTTGATGTTTCATATAACATAAGTCATAAAAAAATATACTTCTCATAAAAAACCATTGTGTTACACACAAGGCAATAGTATAGAATAACGAATTGACTATGAGAAAAACTTTGAACCAGTAACTAGACTTAAATCCA
Source organism: Viscum album (assembly GCA_963277665.1). Classification (NCBI taxonomy): domain Eukaryota; kingdom Viridiplantae; phylum Streptophyta; class Magnoliopsida; order Santalales; family Viscaceae; genus Viscum; species Viscum album. The sequence goes on from OY728133.1 coordinate 1,958,235,732, forward strand.
TCATAATTATTCCTTATTATGATACCCATATGAATTTCAAAATATATCAAATGGATTTTATTAGTGAATTCTTAAATTGGTATATAGCTAAGGATGTCTTTGTTGAGAAACCTCCTAGTTTTACAAATCCTCATTTTCCAAATCATGTTTTTTAATTATCAAAAGCTTTCTATGGCTTTAAACAATCTCTGAGGGTTTGGTATGATAGATTAGGTACAACTTTTATTTACAAAGGTTTTAAAAAAGAAATATTTGATCATACCCAATTTATAAAAAAAAATATTTAATGACGTTTTACTAGTTAAAATTTATGTATATGGTATTATCATTGGATGTTCAAAAATGTTATTTATGTATTATATTTTTAAAAATGATGAAAAATTAATTTGAAATGAGTTTAATGTGTGTACTAAAATTATTTATTGGATTTCAAGTATTTCAATATAATGATGGTATTATTTTAAATCAATGAAAATTTACTTCTGATCTTCTAAATTATTTTGGCTTGGATATCACTAAAAGTAAAGACATTATAATGAGTGCTAATTTTAAGTGAGATATTGATGAAGATGGATAATCAGCAGATAAAATCACTTATAGAGGAATGATTGGATGCATAATCTACTTAACTAATAGTCGATCTGATATTATGTTCAGTGTATGTATATGTGCTAATTTTCAAGACAACCCCCATGGAATATCATTTAAATGCTGTTAAAACGATTTTAAAATATCTCAACTATACACCCAATATATGATTGTTCTATCATAGAGGACAATCATTTTTGTTAGTCAGTTATTCTGATGTTGATTTTGGTGGATGTAAGTTAGATAGAAAAAACCTCAATAACATGTCACCTTTTAAGAAATTCTTTGGTATCATGGTGTAGTATGAAACAAAACTCTATAGGATTATCTTCTGCTAGAGATGAATACATAGCTTCTGGTAGTATTTGTGCACAACTTTTGTGGATGAAGCACACATTAATTGATTATGGACATATATTCCGATATGTGCCTATCAATTGTGATAATAAAAGTGTTAAAAATATCTCAAAAAAATGTTGTATCACAGTATAGGTCAAAACATATTGATGTAAGACATCACATTTTCAAAGACCATTAACAAAAAATGTTATTTTAGTTTGGATTTCATTGGAACTGAATATCACATTGCTGATATATTCACTAAACAATTAAATTCTGAAAGAATAGATTACATCATTCATGAATTAAGAATGATATATATTAACTGTAAAAGTTACTGATTTCAAAAAATAAATTTATTTAGTTTACTATTTCACGAGGCATTGTCAGTGAAGTTCTTTCTCACTCCCAAAGTTCTTCAAGTTACTGTCTTAAAGATGATGTCTCAGGTTTACGGTATCACCATGAAAACCAGTTATGGTCTCATCGTGAAAACATATTACGGTATCACCATGATAGTGTGTTCTGGTCACACCATAATAACATAATTTTGTTTTATTTATATATTATAACCTATATCATTGTGATTGATTATTTTTTTAGTTTTCATTGTTGTTCATTGAAATTTGAATCACTTGATATCCCTTAATGATAAATACAAAAAAGTTTCACTTTTATCTTCACTCGATCTCTCTTCTCTCAAACTGTATGTCATTTGGCCCTTCATCTCCCTCTATCTCTTACTCAAACAATCTATTGAATGCCCAAAATGAAATTACCATCTTCCTTAATTCATTATAAGTACAGATCATAGAAGAAGATGAAATAGTACCAAAGATAGTGCCTAAAGGTCCTTCGAATATGAATCATGTTAATATAATAGGGGTACCAGAAAAGGATATTTTACCTATGTGGTTGTTGTCTAGTATGTCTTTAGTGTCGAAAGTATTAAAATAACATGTTTTGGTGGCTTGGTTCAGATAAGTGGAATGGTTAATTTAACCAAATTTAGTTTCTTGGTTCTATCATTTTGTTAAATTCACTTTCATTACATATGATTATATTGTTGTAGGAAGCTGGATAAATTGCCAAATATGTACCCTCTCATCGAGGGTCTAGGATTATTGCCAATCATACATCAAAATATAATTTTTGGGGACTATTATAGAGGTCCTCCTCATCCTATTTATATCATTGTTTTAGAAGAAGCCTTGGGAAGCTTTAACTATAATAAAAAAAATATGAAGAGCTATTACTGTTGAGCTGGATAGGGATACTAATTTTTTGTTTTAAATTGATCAGAATATGATTAGCCCGAAAATATGAGATTTCACTACCCTCAAATATTACGATGAGTTTATGATACATTCTATGCGGAATGGACACAATATTAATATTTTCAATTATTCTATACTTCAAATGTGTTAGTGGATAAATACAACCTCATAGTCAACTGCCTTGTTCTACTCAAGGTTACTCTTTGAGGTATTGTATGTTTAGAGGTTGGTTGGACCAAATGAAGAAGTCATTAAGGACTATGAATTCTATATCGCAAAGGACATAGTCAAAATAATGAAAATTGGATTAAATCCATGGAAAAAGGCTTTAGTGGAGGATATTGAAGGGTTTTATAAAAAGATTAATCCGATTGAGAATTCATTAGACCTAAGGGCATCACTAATTTGGGTTTGAAACCAGATGAAATTGTTTACAATATAGTTTAAGAATAAGAGGAGGAGGTTATTTCAACTACAAGGGAATCTTCTTTAGGCAGGGAAGATAGTTGACCCATTCCTCTATATGTATTTGAGAAGAAAGTACATGTTCTTTAAGAGAATATTGAATCAGTAAAAAGAATATTCTTCTAGAGAAGAGTCTGTTTCCAATAAAAGGGAAAATGATGATCTAGAAGAGTATCTATAAAAATAATTTTCATAAGAAAGAATATGATTTTGGGGAACACATTGAGGAACAAGATGGTCCTGAAATTATCATGAAATAATATAGAATTCCTTTTTTTTGGCTAGAAAAGAAATGAGTGAAGCTATTGGGGATAAAATTTTAGAAACAGATCAAAGAAATAAATCCCTTATTCCCATTAACAATGCACTTATTTAGGGGCAGGAGCTCCCTAAAATAGAAAGTGCTGAAATTCCTAATCCAATTGATCAAGTCCTTGTGGATACATGATATATGTTCCCTCACTATTTTATTTTTATTAATACCGAGGAATCCTTAGTTAATGTAATATATATGAATACTAGGTTTCGATTGAAACTGATATCTACTCTAGAAGTAATCTCTATAAAGGAACCAGAGCCTATCTGTACTCTTATTCAAAAACCATCCCAAGAACCTCCTACTTTTGTGAGTCTGAATGATATGAACGCCTTTGGAGCTACTTTATTGGTTGGTAATGAAAACATCCGGAATACTCAACCTACTCCAATAATAAACATGACTAAAAGAGATGCTTCCATACTATTATAAAATATTATATGAATGATTCATCCAAAAAAAATTCCTGAAATTCAGGAGGTTAGAATTGGGAACAAACAGATGTGTGATGAAGTGAAGTCTCTGAGAGTTATGGTTGAAGATATAAATAAAATATTGAAATCAGAACTAGATCATGTTTCTAGTCCTATAGGATTATAGGGGATATATTCCATAGAAATTTTTCAATATGATTCAACAAAACCTAACATACATAAATGAAAAGGTGCATTATAGAAACCTGAATATAATTCAAGAAATGTTAGAGCTTGTTATTGTTCTCAAAAAAATGATAGATGAGTAAAATGGTTGTCTATAGAATGTTCTCAATCAAATAAATACCCTCACTCTAGTTTTTATAGCCTATAATTTTTTTAGATAGTTATATCAACCCTTTTTTGATATTGAAATTCTCATAACAATTTTCAAGGAAGAACATCAATCAGTTCATAGTGTCTTTGCTAAAGAGAGTCTATCTATGGTTATCAAAAATAGAGATAGAGTCCTTGATTTGGTATGGATTCATTCAACGATTTCAAATTTTGATCATGAAGTAATTACTAAGAAAGTGTATTTATACATCAATAGTATTTTAATTAAGTGTTATATGAAAAACCATTTCAACTACCCTGTAATGAATTTGAAAATTTTTCCTGTCACTTAAGCATTCAAAACTCATGTTTAAACTCTGAATGATTTCACTCCTTTGATAGAAAATTTCATGAAGAAAAAAGATGATTTTAAGAATGTTATGTAGTATGGTGGTGATATTATTGCAAACATAATCATGTTATTGAGGCCTTATCATTATGTGTAGGGCACTACTATTGTGGATCCGACAGTTGTACCCTTGCGGCCTGGTTTTCCTCCCTCCTCATCCACTACTATTGTCTCATCCTCTATGTCTATCTCTTAGGACCTGAGTTAGTTCATAACTATTATCCATAACCAAAAAATACACAAGACTTCCACAAAAACCTACCTTGGAACCTTCCATTTTTCAAGGACTCCCTATTCCATCTATGATAGATAGCTAACTTCCATATTCCACTTCTATCTCTACACCTATGGCTCCTCCTGATGTTCATGTCAGGGGAAAAGGGAAGACAACCAGTACTGAAGAAATGCGAACACTATCTTATGATTTAGATATAATGTATTTTTTTCCTACTTCCTATAATGTCACATCTTTCTCTATATAATGCATTTTTAACTATTATTGTCTATTATCTTATTTACTATTGTACGCTTTTTGATAATCCCAAAAGGGGAAGAGACTCATACACTATGGGAGAGACATGTAAACAAATAAAATATATCTCACTCCAATAATTTGTTATCATTAATAAGGGGGATATCAGAGGACTCCTCGTGTTTTAATAACATATTAATAATTCAAAATTGTTAATCCAATTCAATCTACCACATATCATGTGTCGATATGCTTGGTTTGTTTATGCTTCATCTAAATTTTTTCAAGATCCTGATTCATATAAATCATGACTGATTATGGTAAACTATATTTCAATTTGGTCTATAGTGATTTCATTTATGAATGATGTGTATAATTTATTCAGCGAATAATACCACTTATGTCTATATAAAGATATTTGTATAAGTCTGAGAAACATTGAGTATGCAACCGATTATGGTTTTTTGGAAAAGGACCCAGAAAATGTGACCTAGACACCTTGACCCAGACACCATGACCCAAACACTGTGACAAAACACCGTAAGCCGTTCTAGGACTCATGTACACTGTGACACAGGTTCCTTTCTTTGACACCATACGATATCTGGAAAAGGAAAAGACATTGTGATCCAAACAATGTAACTGTGCTATAGGTTCTTGATATCAATACAATTATGCCACCATGCATGTCTCTCTACTCACAGGAAAAGAAACAGAAACCATCTCATGGTGACACCATTCCCAAGTGACAACATTTCTAGATAGACTGTGACACAATTATTTAATCTATTTGTGTCACTTTCATTTCAATTTATAATAGTCATATATCAGTCATTTAAATTCACTGACATAATTAATATTTCATTTTAGAAATTTCACCTGACAGTACGAGGTATGAGGTCTAAGATACATGCATTCTGTCGGATCCATCACATGCACATTGAAAATAAATAGAAATGATTGTACCTGAAACAAGGGAAGATGAATAGACATGTGTTGAAAGAGCATGAGTATTCTTGAAAAGTGGATAGATAAATGTACCAATATATATATGAAGAACTCACAAAGAATTCTCGAATCAAAAAAATATTAGAGTACCATAGATTAGATCCAAATCATCTTCACAATACCAACTCTATGAAGAACATGGGCAAGATCTGAATAGAAGCCAAACCAAGGGACATGGGATACTATGTTTCTCAAGAGGACTCGATTCTTACATATGAATTACACTAGAAGTCTAGAGCAACATAAAATAACAATTAGAGTACTTCTAGGCTTTTATCAACACCTTGGCACTGTTGTGTATTATTTTTAGCTTTTGAGCTATGTGTGTGAATTTGTATTGGAAAAACACATTGTCTTCTACACTAAACTGAAGGATACAAGATATCGTTCCTCTCATATATTTTTACAAATTTATACTCCCATGGATAAGGTTTTACAAGGTCCTTCTGTGACCTGATATTTTTACCCACAAAGAACTGTGGAATTGGTCTTGCAACATGGACAGTCTTGTGCATTGTTGTTTACCCAGATCAAGGGTGTGGATTATGTTTATTACTATAAAATGCATGACGGAAGGTGATCACAAAGTTTAATGGACTAGGTATCATCTTGAGACTAAACCACTTATTTTATCCATACTCGTGGTTAATTTATTATGTCTCTATTTTATTGTATAATTCATAAATCACAAGATTTACATTGATAGTTAATCTTGGATTTAAGTTATAATTGTTTTTACTTATTATAATAGCTTCAAAAGTAATGTCAATAACAAATTATGATATTATTTAGAATTAATCAACCATCTGAGAAGTTATTTTAATAGTTACACCTTCATAATCATAATACCTTGATTGAAAGGGTTGTGGTTATTTTTATTTGGGAACGTTTTTTATGAAAACTTTTAAAAAAAATTATAGATACTAAATTCACCCCCACTTGAGTACTCTACTCCAACAAAAAATTTTATATAAATATAATTACTCAAATTGGAACTATGAAAATATAATAATGAAATATATATATGATATAAATATTCGGAGAAAACTAAAAGAATAAAATGAATGATGTAAAACTATAAATGGGAATGGAATCTGATTATTATAAATATAAAAATGGAAATTATTTTTTATGGGTATATAGAAAAATAATAATCATTCTCTATATTATAAAAATGTATATATAATTTGTAGGATATTTAATTTAATTTAATTTAATAATAAATAATGTTTTAATGAGCTAAATGGTATAAAATTTAATTTAAAATATTTCATTATAATTATAAAATTTTATTTTTTAAATATGACTATTATTATTAAATATCAATTTTGTTCTTTTTAATATTAAAAATTATTCTATTACTAATATAATGATAACTTTTTTATAATATGAATATGTAATTTCAATAGGTTTTTTTAAAATTTATTAAATGTTAAAAAAGGGCACTATCAAGATGAAATTTTCGTAAGTTTTGTGTATTTTTTAAATCATTAATTAAATTATTCCCATTGTAAATAATAAATATAATGTATCCTAAAAATCAATAAAATATATATTTAAACAAATTTAAAAATTAATTCATATCGAATATTATTCTGAACATGTAATGATTTAAATGTTTCTGTCTTAATATTTTGTGTTCAATATATTTTATGCTCTAATTTAAAATATAAATTTTTTGTATTTAATATTTTAATAATATTTAGTAGTGTCAATAAAATTAGATCTACAATATTAAATTTCATAAGGATATAAATTATAATTTTTTACAAAAAAATTCTACGGAGGTAAAAATTCACTTACCACGGTAAATGATAAATAAGGTAAAATGGTTAATCTAACTGGTAAATACTTAAAATATCATGAAAATTTTCGTTAAATATTGTGGATTAGGTTTTACATTACCTGTCACCCTTTTTTTGAAATTGTTTACACATTTCATTAAAAATGACAATAATACGCATTAATGAAGGAATATTTGTTGAAATGGCATTCAAAACTCAATTGTAAAAGGAAACTACCTCTACCAATCCCCATCCACTCAAAAATATTGTGATATCTATAGAATAAATAAAAATTTTCCATTCCATAATAATTATGAAATTATTGTTGTCATGTAGTTTCAAAATTGAATCCTTAATCTGTCATTCCGTGGGACCAAATATCCAGAGGGTGAAAATTTATCTAGTTTCTAAGTTATTATCAATCTTTTTAAAACACTTTATTATATTAACTCTTTATAAATATTATAATCCCGTATAATGGTGTAATATTGATAGTTATTTTACTCTGAAAAATTTATATTAAAATTATATTTCACGAATATCTTACACATTCACATGTATAATATGTTCTTTTATGTGTTAGTTAAACACCTACATAAAAAATTTCATCCCATAATGATCATTTAAATAATGAATAAATATCAATAAAATAATATTATTAATATATGATATCTATGATTAAAATCTTATTATAAAAAATTTTAGAATAGATGAATTAAATATTAATTATCAATATTGTGTTAAAATGATTATTGATAAATTCCAAACAAATGGATCATCATAAATTCGATTTCCATGAACAATACATATATTTTACATTAATTTAATTATGTAATAAATAATTAATTTTCACAAAATTCTCATAAAACAATTAATAATAAATTTATGAATAACTATATGTCAATAAATTTTTGATAACATCACCATATTAGAAATTGTAAAAAATAATCAATATTATATACACCTGATGAAGAGAATGAACTATAAATAATTGTGATACATGTAATAAACGATAACAATATATTTGTATAAAAGTTTTTTGTTGTGGATATGTATTGTAAATAACTTATCGAAATGGTTATATTTATTATAATGTAATATTATTAACATTTGTGGATATTCGGAGTAAAAATTGTGGTTTAATTAAAAATATCATTTTAAAATAGTTTATATATATATATAGACTTCTATCAGAGAAAATTGAATGGAATAAGACTTAAGAAATACATATTCTAGTGACTCTAAACATCAAATAACATTGTTAAAATCATAGGATATTTTTGTTTTGATGTTTCGATTTTTTTTAAATATTTCATACCTAACAGATAATATATTACGAAGTAGAAAATCTACTTAATATCTAATATTAGAACTATGCAATTATTACAAAACATGATTTTTTTTCATGCTAAATCTTCATGAAATAAAAAATGATATATTATTTTCCAATAATCATCCTTTTTTCAATGAAGTTGATGGGCTAAGCTATTATTGGCCACCAAAAATTTATTAGATTGAAAAGAAAATCAACCAAGGGAGGGGTAGTTTTTAATGTCCCACACCCAAAAAGAGATACATGTCATATTGTTCAACATCCCCATAATAGTCATAATCAAATGATGCACCATACGGGTCACCATCAATACCTTATCGAGATGTTTCATTATCATTTTTCAACTCCCACTCAGATTCATACAACATGATGAGAGTAGTGTACATTTCCCTAATCCTCCTCTCCTCTGTAGTTAGTTTTTCATTAAAGGAAGTCGTATCGGGACATTGTTTCTTGTTAGTGGCCTCCTTATTTGAAGACTTAGAGGAGGATCTAGTAGAAACTACCTTTGGAAAATATGAGTAGTCCTTCCTCAGCATTCTCTTTCAGGGAGCTTATATAATCCCTGCAGATTTAATCACAATCCCCTTCAAAAGGGTATCCCTAAGCAATTTCTTCTCCCTCATGGGTTGGCCCCTGTTGTTGTTCATCCAAGTATCATTATCAGTACCATCCCCCATATTATCACAAATGATTAGGTCCATTCTCCCATGTTAGAGTACATTATATATTAGAATATATAACATGTTTATGTCCTATAATATATTGTCCATGATGACATAATATTCTGTCTAAAGACATGAACTCAGGTACATCCATCTCTGGTACAAAATTTGAGCCTAATGCTCATCACCCAACTATCCAGCCTCATCTGCGTTAGAATAAAACTAAGCATCATGTACTCCCTCATGCACAACAATGGAAGTCTAGTGCGTCTCTACCTCAAGACCCGCATAATGATATTGAACCAGGCTGACTTGTGCCTCTTTGTGCACATCATAGTCAGTGCTTTATGAACCATTACTAGGCTTATGTACTTCCTCATTCCTAGAACCATCACCATTGACCTAGATCAAATTTATTTTATGCACCTCAATCATCTCACAACTGTCACAACTATATATAGTCACCTTCTTAGTGAAATCATTCATTGAAATCTACATCGAATACCCATTTTCAGAAAAACTCGCATCATACATAGTTGCATAGTCTATATCTACATAATCACATAACTCCCCTACACCCTCCAGCACAACATCACCACATATGAATGCATCCTACAAATCCGTAACTCTATTTTAACACTCAACAAAATTATTCCTAAATCAGTATACCTACCCAGGATATTCTTCAACAAATTCAATCATTATCCACACTCCTCCAGCCATCATCATGCTTCAAATGCCTTACCTCAATCCCAACAGCAGTGTCATCAGCCAAATTCTATTGCACATAATACTACTCATGATCTATCTCCCTTAAAAAATAACCCTCAAAATGATTGTTCAATAGGAAATTATCTTTCACCAAACATTCGTTATGCACATCCATTTTCCCTAGAGCATCACTTCCCTCACACAAGGCTCTAAAACGAGTGCACAACACAAGCGAAGAACTCTCATAATAAACCCACTTCTCCACAATCCTAAAATTGTTTCACCCTTACTCAATATACATCACCACATATCATACACAATACCGAAGTCATGTTTGATATGTCAAACACTCTATTGACCCTCTGTTCAGGTGGCGGTTGTTGGGCGATCTGAAGTGGAACATCTCTATCCACAATAGCAGCGTGTTCGTAAACGACTGTTGTAGAACTTTCACAAAACACTATGAAATCATGATCCTTAACTAGAGGCACAACAACATGTCCAACTAGCTTACCTGCACAAGGCACTCCAGGATTCATCCCCACATCTCCTCTTCTCCTACTATGATTCCTATAATCTATACTGAGATGACCCAGTTTCAAGATGGTAGAATAAAAAACCATCGATTATTCAAAAATGATCGGATTTCTATATATAAATTCATTAACAATAATAAAACCAAAAAAATATGGGATGATCATGAAACTATCACTAAGGGATGTAAAATTTATCAAATATGTTATTCTAGGGAAAACATTAAAACCAATGTATTATTTTCCATTTTAAAAATGGTATTTGAGTGTATCAAATAATAAATTTACAAAAAATATGCAATGATTTATTTTAAAATAAAACCATTAAAATATAATGTAATAAAATAAAAACCTTTTTTTGAAACATAGATAATCACATTCCAAAACTATTTTCAATAACTATACAATTTGAATAACTATATGGATAACTTCCAATATCCTTATCCAGAAAAAATAATTATTTTTCGTTACATTAGAATGTTATAATAGGGATCATCCATCATGAATTATATAAAAATGTATCATCCATTTTTGAGAAGCTTTAATGGGGATAAAAAAACTTTATATATTATATTGAGAACACCGATGAGCAATAATGTGGAACAACCCATTCTATATTATGTATAAATCTCATCCATGTTTCAATAATTCTAAAAAACCATATTAGAAATTAAAATATAATTATTATAAAATTTTATCATAAAACCCATTTAAAACCCTTCAAAGTTAAATTAAAAACACATTTTCATATCAAAATAACATTTTTTAAATTTTTACGAAAAACTAAATGTTGTTAACTTTATGAATATTATAATTAATATGACAAAACCATTGAAACATATAATGGAAACATAAAATCCAAGAATTGTCATAAATTTAGGGAAATTCACACTTGTTGTGTATGTTATAAAACACTCCTTTCAATTTTGGTAAAAAAGAGTTGGTGGTGGAGTATTAAAAGAGGGGGTTTAAAACAAATTCCATTACCACTACTCTAATTCCTTACGTAAAATATTAATGTTCTTGAATAATAAACATATTTTAATTTTCTAAATTATAAATAAATATTTTAATGTTAATTATTCATTTTATATCACTAACAAAAATTTTATAACTATTACCTAATTTTTTAATCTCATGTTATGATTTTTGAGGATATTCAATTCATAAGTCCAAAATGACTATGTTATGGTGACCATGTTCAAAGTGTACATTACAAAAACATCTCTAAAAAATATTTATGATAGGATTTAAATTTTTATACATAAATTAATAATTAAAATGTATCCATTAAATATGGATATTAAAAATGAACTACGTTAAAGTCATGGATATGGTCGACCACACGTACGTTACTATAATGTTTCCATTTTGAAAGATAAATATCCCAATAAGAATATAAATATATTACTTTATAATAACTATAATATTATCACAAATATAAAAAAAATATTCATATATACATGTAAATATCTTTCATGGGATGGTGTGATTAAAAAACAAATAACATCGCATCATGGAGGAGGTAGTCTACCCATTTACACGAATGATGTTCTCACTTTTCTATGAATGGAAATCTCAAAAATAAAACAAATAAGAATTTTTATTTATTATAAATTAATTAATATTATATTTAATAATTAGTTAAAAAATAACTTGTAATCATATTTGGTGATAGAAAACGAATTACATTGGTTAACGATGTTATTGTACGAAATATATAAGAATGATTATTTGATTACACATTTTATGGGAGATGAGATGAATATAGCTCATTTAACTGCCATAATAACCTATAATTATATATTTAATTATATTTTTATTGTTTTATTAATTTTTAATAAATTTTTTAGCCTGTTTAATAATAAACAAAACAAATTTATCAATATAAAAACTCTACTCCTTTGCAACCCCTACTTTTCATAACTATTTAAGATCTCTATAATTTGTAAATCTCCCAAAACAAGACATGTTGAATTTTTTATGGGATACTAAGAATATGTTAAGGTAGTTAATGTAATAAAAAGGGTTTTATTTTTGATAAATGAGAATGAGAGGTTACCTTTTATATGTGAGGGGATGTGAACTCTTGGAATTACTCAAAATATTGTATTATTTTAAAATAATTAACAAAATACAATTGATAAAAATTGAAATAATTATAATATAAGATCAATATAGTTAAATGTTAATAAAAAATAAAAAAACTATACAGAAATTTATGGTATTTATATCCTTATCTTTTTTTAAACCACAATTTAACTACTTTAACTATTATAGTATCTATATAGGTTTTTAATTCTTTGGGGCTCAAAATAGATATTATAAAATGAAAAAATACCGAGAAAAGGACAAATTTTTTATAATTTATGCATCATAAATATAATATTTCTTATTTTAATATTTCATGGAATATTAGGTTAGTTAATAAAATATTCTTTGCAATAAACCATCCATTATGTCAGTTTTAACAACAATTAATTTAAATGAAGTTAATAACGTTAAGATTAAAATTAAAATTAGAAAATATTAATTTATGATCCAGAAGATGTAATATTAATCTATATAATTCATGTATTAGATTAGTTATTCCAGGGTATATTACATTTAAGGTCTTAAATATCATTTATTTTTAATTTCTAATAATTGAATAATATCTATATTTGAATTAAGAATGAATTTAGGAAATTTATTTCCTCGAAAAAATATATATAAATTTTCAACATGAAGATAATTATTTTATAATTAAAAATTAATTTTATTGATTATCATATAATCTATATAACACATTATAAAAAATATTACAGTCATTAAAAATAAGATTGTGACATGTTTGACATTTTATGAAATAAAATACTATAATTGTAATAATATATTCTATGCGGCCCCATAAAAGATATAAATTTGACCCTTTGTTTATTATGGTCGATAAATACTTAATAAATAACATTTAGATATGTTTTTGGAAATATTATAGTTTATATAATTTTATTTTTAACATATATTACATAATTTAACCTTTATTGTTGTAATAAAATTTAATAATGTTGCAATTAATATTTTCCAGCATTAAAAGTGAACAGTATAAATAGTTTATACAAACTAATTAAATATATGGAATAATATTTTCAAAAATAAAAATACATTTCTTTCATAATAAAATTTAAAAATATATCAAAAAAATAAAATAAAACAGTATTTTGGGAAAAGTTTATTTTAAAATATTAAATTTTTTATACTAGAATCATTGTTTAAAATCTATTTAAAAATAATAACCATTTTATATTAAATGAAAAATAATTAATAAAATAATTTTACCTTATAAATAATTTAATATAAGATATATTTTTCAATAAAAACATAGTGATTCTCACTATTCATTAAAAATAAATATTTGTAGAATATTTTAAAAAATTGCTCAATAGATAATTCTACATGATAAATTGAAACAGAAATAATTTTTTTTTAAATAAAATTCAATAATTATAAACTTATCTTTTTAAATTATATCTCATAATAGATGACTCTAAAAAAAAATTCGTTTTTTCAATTTTTTAATTACTTTATAAATTTATTAGGATGGAAAATAAATAAATTATAAATACTGATAAAAAATCAAATTATTATTTTCATAATAACCTATGATGTTACATACTCCCTTTTATAAAAATCACTTCCTCCAAATAATAATCTAAGACATAGTAATGGGTATTTTCATTTTAAAATAGATTTATAAAAATCCCACATCATAAAATGACAAATAAATATTCCTTTTAAAAATATAGAATGGAAATTATGAATGTCACATTAAATAATGCATACTAGGATTGCAATTAGAGTGAAAATATTTGTAATATATAACATAAATATTTTAGAAAATTCTAACTCCAAAGTATTGAGAGGGAGTGATAGAGAACATGTCCACGAGAAATTAAATGATCACAAAATCATAAAAATATAATGGGTTAAATGCCAATGGTTTTACAATAACAATATTAAATAGATAATTTTTTTTCAAAATAATTATCCTAGATTTGATAAATTTCATTATATCATAGCCTATAAACATTGAATAATATACTAACATGATGATAAGAAATCCATTATTTAATCAATTTTCACCATAAAAATCGTTTTCTCCAAACGATGCATATTAAAGAAAAATTTTTGATTTTAAAATCATTATAATATTCATTATTCAATCCAAATGTCCATGAAAAGATAAAAATCCATTTCACATATCCTTAAATGTTATTCCAAATAGAATGAATAGTACAAGATAGTATAATTCCCTAAAAAATAAATTTTTATATGATGAACTATTATTTAATCTCAAACATTTAGAAGTAATATCAAAAGTTCAACCTATATCCTTCAATAAATAAAAATCCACATAATTCCTCTTAAATTTTATGGGTTGGTGGTTAAAAAAAATATATATAAATTTGATCACAAATACCTCCAGTAAATAATTAATATTTATTTCATTATAATATTAATCAATCTTTATATCTCAAACAAAAAATTAAATTCCCTATCCAAATAATCTCCATGATATTATAAATATATATATAAATAAAATAAATAACAATAAACCCATTATAATATAATATAATTCTCTACAATAAAATGTTAACTTTATTCCTCAAATAAAATACAATAATATTCAATTTATATTAATATGAATATGTCCAATAAAATATATTATTCCTCTTCAAATATAACATTATTCACTTAATAATAATATATATCTCCAATATCAAGTTAATCTATAAAATAAAAAGTATATTATCAAAATAAAACTATTCATCTTTAGAATCATTAAAATAAAATTAAAACATCAAACTAAATAGGACTTCTTGTATACCAGTGTTAGGTGATGCACCTTTTCTCCCTTCAGGAAGGCTTTCAAACTGTGCGGCATTTCCAAATGCGATAAGTTACCTCTTGATTCAGTGAATACAGTACTTATCAAACATAATAATAAAAATAAGTTATTTTCATGTTTATTATAACTGTCTTTATTTTCATTAATCTTTTTATATCAATTTTTAAACTATAATAACTCTCATTTATTTATGTTGATGCTCGATGTTTAGAAGACATTTAGTTCATATGTCTAAATTGACATATATATGTTTACTATGGTCAACTTTTTCATTATTAAACCATCTAAAAATGTTATATTAATTAAATAATTAATAATTTAATAAATAAATAAACAATTTCTTATTCAACCACAAAGTATATTGATTAAAAATGAACTAGGATTCAATCATGGAGATGATAGGTTATACACACGATTGAGTAAAATTTCTATTTTTCCTAGATCATTGTTGAATGAATGTTTGAATTATTTTATCATTTAACAATAATAATATAATAAATATAACATTAACTATTTAAATATAGTTTTATATATCATCTAAATAATGGGATGATGAATAATGAATCACATCTCTTCGTCAAGACTGTAGTCTTCACGTAAGCATTTGAATTTTTATCAATTTTCTACGCATGGATAGATAATAAATAAAAGATATATTATAAATTTTTTAATGATATATATTTCATGAATATAATATATAAACATTTATTCTATATTTAAGAATTATCTTGAGATATGGTGATGAAACATAAATTTTATCAGTTCGTATTTCACTAGTCCTCCGCACACAAAATTTTGAATTTTATTTCCAAATTTATAGTGGATGATTTTGATAAAGTTAATGACACTAAAATAATAAAATATATTTATATATTGTATAATGTTTTCATTATTTTATCATGGTTTTAAAATTATTTAGCAACGTGGAAGCCGAAAAAAAATTATACAATCAGATAAAAACTATAGCCATTTATTGTAAAACCTCTGTTCTAAAAACCATTATGTACTGTAATAAATTTATTGAATAAAAAATATAGATATAATATGTAATATGATTATGGGAATGTATCTTTCAGTTGATTTCTAATCCAAATAGGATTTTATCTGTGGATAAAGGAGAAGAAGGGGTGCATTACTATTATATATGGGAAGGGAACTCCATGAATTCTTCAACATATTATGTTAATATATATTATTTGTTAATAAAAAGATTGAACAAGTGATTTAATTATAATATAACATTGATATGTTCAAAATTTAGTCATAACATAAATATTAAACATCATTTTACAGTATTACTACTCTTATCAGTTTGATTTAACCCATATTTATCTACTTTAGAACATACTAAGACAACATGGTGTTTTTAATTGGGTGTTTATATATTAACTATAAAAATAAATAGAAACTATACATGAAAAAAGGATGATATTTTAAACTTTATAATATTCCCATAGAAATATTTAACATTTTTTTGAATTTCATATAATTTTATAATTGAATGTTTGTAAAAATATCAAAAATATCAAATTTTAGAACTATTAATTACATTGAAATTATTAATATCAATATAACACAATAAATTATGAAATTATATTTTAACATATCTCTTAAATATATATGGGATATCTATAATTTTTTATTTAAATTTTTTTTCTTATATAATATTTCTTTTAATATTTATATATCATTAATTTGAATTCAACATTAATTGAATAACTATTTTATCAGCCTAGTAATAGAATGTATGATAATTATTCACTTATGAAAAAATAAATTTACCATGATGATCATAAATATATTATATTTAAAGATAATATTTATTGTCAGAGACATCCTATTGGTAACATCATATTAAAAATATTCCACTAATATAAATAAAATTTCTGACATGTTTGAGATTTAATTACATAAACTACTATAAAGTTAATAATAAGAGCCTTATGTGTCTAAAAGGAAACAAATTACACTGATTTATTATTATAATATTGACATAATCATTCAATAATAATTAGGACAGTGTTTGGGTCCTATAAATGTTCATATCAGTATATTTAAATCATAAATTACAAGACATTCTCTTTATCAGTGTAAAAAAAGGAAAATTGATATTAACCATATTTTCCAAAAAAATGGACCTATTCACTAAATTAGGACACTCTATTTCAAAATATTTTATCCATTTATAAAAATTATAAGTATTTATCTTTCATAATAAAATTAAATTTACAATGAAAAAAGGAAATATAAAAAATTTCATTGAAATATTAGATTTTTTATATAAAATAAATGTATACTGAATTCAAGTAGAAATACTACTAAAAAACCAATAATTGTATTATATTTTAAAAAAATAACTCATTAAAAATTTATAGTAATCAAAAAATAACATTTCTTTATTAATAAATTAATATAGGATATTGCATTTAATAAAATTTGTATTCTTTATCATTCATTGAAAAGTTAATATTTCTACAGAATTATCCAAACATAATCTCTATTTAATTTTAAAATAATAAATTTCACAATTTTTATTATTTTTTCAAATAGAATTTCAATAATAATAAATTTGTTATTTTGAATAACTTGTTACATCAGAAGAGTTTAATAGAAATATTTACTTTTTCACATTAATAATTAATCAATATATTTATATTCTATATAACTACGTAATTCAGGAATAATAATAAATATTAACATTATTTTTATCTATCATTGGTCTAGTTTGTTGAATTCTCCTCCCCATTGATTTATAATGCATTAAATATAGATCTTAGGCTTTATAACACGATTTGGACTATTCAAAATTCCTTTATTGAAATCCCACATCATAAAATGAAATAATGAAGCTTCCTTTTTGAATACAGAGAAAGGAAATTATAAAGGTCACTTAAATAAAAAAAATACTTTGTATCTATGTATGATAATGTATATGGGAACTGAAAACAAGGATATAAAAGACAAAATAAACTTCTAATGGCTGATAGGGTGTGATAGTGAACATGGTTTGGAGAAAGTAAATGACCAAAAAGAATAAATATATGATGGGATAAAAGGAAATTGATTTCTTGGTAGGAAATATAAAATTATAACATATATGTTTCAACATAAATTTCCTAATTGTGTGTAATTTTACAATAGACTTGTAAATAAACAAAAATAAATATAATTACTTAATAATAAAAATTTCATTCATTCCTCAATTTCATTTATAATGTAATTTCTTCCATAAATTAATTTAATTAAACATAAAATTATATTTCCTAAATCATTAGAAACAACTTCAGTGGATAAAATAAATCCATAAATAGATAATATCATTTTCCTCCTTGTTTACACTATAATTTATCAATAAGATATAATTAAAATAGATGTAAAGATCATATATAAATGGGGAGAAAATACATGAATAATAAACCCAAGAATCAAAAATCCTCAAAAAAGATGTTTTCCCTTGGTATCACCATGTAGAATTGGCTTGCAAGCACCGGCGTTACACAGACTTGTTCCCTACCCACATCAACAAATAGACACCTTCACTTAGGGTCACTTATTTTCTATTAAATATAACCATGGGATCTTTATTTGGATATTTGGTTTGTATCAAAAGAAAATTGTTTCATTTATCGCACGATTTATTCTCTCAAGTTCACCTAAACCGTACATGGATTTATTTATCAAATATAGAATATGGAATTAAGGGTCAATTTTAGAACATAAGTCCTCTTAGGGTATAACATAAACAAAACCTTCATGATTCATTATCCCAATCACAAATCAATGAAGAATAGAGTAGGGACCCATTATTTAGCAATGGGACTTTTGGGGCGTACCTTTGAGAACACATGTGGATACCCTTGAAGTCTTGAGAGATGTCTCTCCCAGGTGATATCACCTAGGTTGTATATCACCGAAGGTGTTATTTCCTTCTCTATTCCTACTTGCACAAGGAATCAACACCACACAAACCTCCTTGGTTTGCCCTACCATTTAGCATGTGAGTGACATCTATTGGGCCTTCATCAATTCAATTCATGACCTTTCCTATCATCCTATGGCTACCTTGTTTGAGAATTATCATTTTAAGCCTCCACGAAGACCTCCTGATCAAAAATCCCCTAAAAGAAAGTGACATTATCATGTCTCGCATCAAGTTTTGTATTTATATAGAAAGATATTTTCCACACTTGTCTAATTATAGGGTCAATATCCTCAATACTTCTATATATTTATATATGTATGGTCATGAGGAACTTTACTCCAAGGAATGTGTTGCATATTTCTCAATTTCAGATTCTAGGGATTTGACTATGTCTGTCCCTTCTAATATTTAATACTGAGAGCCTTTAGTTTCTAGGTTGGATGATGGGGATAACACTTGCTTTTACATTCAACACTGAATGAGATCCTCCTCCCTTAGCGAAACAAATTATAGGGCATCCACCATTGTTTAATTTTTATGCCATTCCTATGGGAGGTTATAGTATTTCTCCTCTCCACCTCTTTATCATTCACCATTATTCCATCACTACCATGTACTCTCATATAACATAAATTGAGGATTATGAAGTTTCATAACCTTGGAATATTTTTTTCTTTTGGATCTTCCATTGAATCCATGAAATCTTCCTCCATAACCCCATCCTCTCCAACCTGTGAAGGGAGAAATGTTTTGGGAATCTCATATCTTCTTATTCCTCTTGTTTCTCACATTAATCATTAATTTAATTGGAGTAGAGGTCAGTGATGATTATAAAATCCACACAGTCCACCTAATGTATTAATTTATGAGATATTTGATTCGTGTTATCCAATATATGTAGGAAGCCCACCTAGGACCCAAGATCACTAGTCATCCTTTATAGAAACAAGCCCCATTATCATATCCCTTAATATGGTGATCCATCATATGATTAACCCTTATTTAGTCCTTGAAAACACCGTGAGTTAAAATTTATGTCATGGTACCATAACATTGGTTTTCGTTCTCTGGAGTAAGAGATAATCTACTCTATTGATGGGATATACTTCCATGTAAGAATTCATGAACTATCAGAACACACATTCATGTTAACAATGATACATAATAATCCCACCTGAGTGTTGAGTTGAATAGTAATTGTCATTATGGAATAATACCTAATCATAATTCACTTAATCCATGTATCTTCATCAGGAATAAATCATGAGTTAAATCTTGAAATAAACATGAGATAATATATCCGTCATTTAATTTCCCAATTGGAATATTCCTTGGGAAATAACCCATCTTAATCATATCAACGTTTCGTTCTCTAATAGTATACATACCATTGATGGCCTCCCCTGGAATCAGTCCTCACTACAAACCTACATGGTACTTTATTCCCTTCAAAATGTTATATATAAGAAGCCTCCTTGAGGTTAAAACCCAACTCCTAAATGAACCCTGTTATTTTTTGTCTGTATCCTCATCAGGGCCTAATGTTTAGGATCATGCTCAACACTAACTGGGAACTATTTGTCTTAATGTCCTACCCACATGATGTTAAACTATATGTATAGGTCCTCAAAATATGACATTCAAAGGTATTATGTGGCCCTTTTAGATGCAACGAAATACATAGGATGTTATTCCTTTCACAAGGATATGTAGGAAGTCTATTTATGGGTTCGATCCTAACATAATATAATTTGTATATCCCTAAATTATGGTAAAATCTATGGAGACATTCATCTTCCTTGATGATGATAAAATTCAAAATGACCATAGTGTACATGGATAACAATAAAATATAGAGTGACTTTCATCTAATTTGGTGATAATTAACTATAGAGTCACACAGTATTTGACTGGTAAACCAGAATCATCATATAAATGACCACATAATGACAATGTTGTATTTGAGACGATAAAATTGGTGGAGAACCTCAGATACATAAAAATATCTTCATAAATTATGAAAATTCCATACATAGAGATGATTATGAAATCCTGGCATTCTAAAACATGATTTTAAATTTGTGATTACCCATATATGTATTATGAATTTTTGATTGAATCATGATTATGTCATAAATCTATATGAGTGTCTCATAGTATGAAATAATTCCCCCCAAATGGGGGTGACGAGCCTAACCTTCCATCCACAGGTTAAATTAATGATCTTATGAATATTATGTGAAAAAACATTATAAGGGTCTTCCATTAATATGAAGTTCCCCTTGGATATAGAACAATTATGTTTTCCATGATCCATGTAAATATACATTGGAAACTGTTCAAAAATAGAAAACTATTATGGGGATGAACCTAGTGTGAATTACATTAACAATGGAATATATTAAACAATATAAAATGGTTTTACTGACTGTTTTCCATTATACCATTCTATACCAAAAATTATTACACCCATTTTCATCGAAAAGAAAAAATGGAGAACCCAACATGAGTCGATAATCATGATGATAGTACCACCTACCTATTAGAACCTTCCCATTCACAAAGTAAAAATGTTTTATTAAAATAAATGAATAATTCATGTGTTCACTCATGTGAGATGATTCATTTCATGAGTTCATCAATTTTTTTTTTCAAATATAATGGCACTTCTTTAGAAGTAAACACATCAATCCAATGACCTACATGTTTTCACTAACGAATCCCTTAACAATTATTGAGACCAGATCATCGTCTGTGAGAATGAAATCATCACCAAATCAGTATAAAACATAGGGTTTGTAATATGCTGGTCCAAGAGTACCATCAAATGGTATGATCATATCCATGGAATCCACTTGATAGGACCTCTATCTAAGCTAACATCACCAAAATTCCATTCAAAGAAAACTGGTGATCTTGAAGCAGACGGTGTCGACCACTGTCTTGACCTATTTCAGGATCTTATCAATGAAACGCAACAACCATAACCTCCCATATTTTCAGAACGATGATCAAGAGGCTGCCTAAAACCTCGTCCAAGAGACACAAGGTTCTATATTAAAGGTTTCTTCCACCAATCACCATCATCAACATTATGCAGTAATGAGCCCTCAATATGATTCAGAATTCTCTTTTGACTACCTGACATATGATCCTCAATTCTGGGCATGAAAGATGACCATCTGAGGATAAAAACCATATAATAGGGAATTTTTTTTTCTTTTACCCCATCCAGGGAATATGGATGACCTAGAATGGTAGGAAATGGTGATATGGAATTTACACATGTCTGGTTTCACCCATCCATCCAACTGACTCTCATGGCAGTATTAAAACAATACAACCATCAAAATATGGCATTAACATTCAAGAAGAAACATACTCATACCTGAACCCACCAATCCTTCCAGCAAACTATTTTGTTAGTCTGAAATATGTGTAGCGATCATGTTTGGTAGAAAACCACAAATAGGCACAGAGACCTGCCAATATTTACCAAGCCTACCAGAAACCTCATTTGTAAAAACACAAAGAAGACATTTGGAAAGTCCCAACGACATGCATATTGAAGACTAAAATCATTAACCCCAAACATTACTACTATCAGTATCTAGCAGTATGAATTGGAGGATATGAGAAGTAACATACATTTACTATAGATACACAATGGATGTACACCCTCATTCCAACCGCTGGAGTCACCAAGAATAACTTGGAAATGTTAAAAGGGCATATAAAAATCTCTTCTGATATCCTACATAAATTACAAGATATTATGGTACTGATGAAATTTACACCCAAGGGAAGGATACATAACTATTTAACATAAAATTGGGTGGTTCATCAGTATAAAACCCTAGATAAAACACGTACATATTAACTCATTCAGGAGGGTCATTAGGAAAAAACTACATATTATAAATATAATAGGATCAGGAATATACAATCCCATTAATCAGATATAATCGATCACTTCAAACTGCCACTCAATGGTAGGGATGAACACATTCACAAGAGAACATCTTCTCAAAACTGGTGTCCCCAATATATCATGGTAAGGAATCTATGAATAAATCTTATCAAACAAGACTTAAAATCAAGATCTAATCTAAGATCAGGCATCACTTGAATATAGAGTTATTGAAACCCTTATATGTTTGTCTATCATAGCTCCTGATCCTACTCTCTGGTTACCAATTATTGCAAGTAGTAATAATAATTATGGAGGTCCACATTAGACAATACATTATAATGTATTGCATCATGGATGTAATTTGTCTGATCTTGAGAACCTATCTCTTAATTGGAGCCATGAAAACCATCCATGTATCCAAAAGACCAATGAGAAAGAGGTTATTCCCCTTTATATAATCCACCATGTTGTTCGTCCCCCTGACGGCGATAACTACGAATATTCTCTCATTAATAGTGATTTAATTTCCAAACGAATACCTCAATTGATAATTTATTAATGGGAAAGACCTATTATCCTCTGGATAATGAAAATACAAGGTTAGTAATGTATGATTTTTTTTCATTATTAGGTTAAATCCATTATGAACCATAAGACATTCCAAAGTGATGAACATTCTCCAAAACTACCTTGGTTCCTCTTCTATCCAACATAGAAGAATAAAGTACAAACAATCCCATTTATTTTGGTAAAATAATTGGGAAGAATCCAACTTTTTTGGACCAGTTCAAGGATCCTCTTGTGAAAGACTATGAAGACCTTCTAAAATGAAAAACACTTAGATAATGATGGAATAGAAGTCATGTTATTTCAATTATCTTCCTCTCCATTCAACATTCGTATAGAGGCCCAATCCTTTTACACAAATAATTACATGATTTTATGCATAATTACACAATATATTACTATCGACAAATAATAAAGCCTAGTGTCTTGAAATTCTAGGTGACAAAAATGAAAATCTTGGAGTTAATGAAGCATTTCCTTATTTATCATTCCTTAAGAGAAAATGATATCCTTTGATCACATACATCTTCATTGTATAACCTCGGAATAAGATGAATGAAGAGATTATATGAAAATACCAATAATGGAATAAAAATTAAAATTATTCTTATCACATGTGTATGAATGCATATCATAATTCTATATAATAACATTGAACAAGAAGAAACATCAAGAATCATAACATATAGAAAATTTGATCATATAATCATCGAATCATAGTAATGTGGTAGAAATAGAAAAAAAATTATTTATCATGATTCATGGCTTGTTTCACATAGGGAAGCCTGAATCAAGTATCATTGTACATAATAGAGCACGAGTCAAGGCTAACCACTAAGATCGTTGCACATAAGGAACTAGTCAAGGATAAACACTATGACTACTTCACATAATAACTCATAAACTAAAAATTATCGTATTAATTAGAACCCTACTTGGGCTCAAAGCTCATAACATTCTCATGAAAATGATTCTAACATAATGAATCATATATAAGTAAAAAACATAAACATAAGGGTTATCCATTTAAATAATTTGGTATCATAATCATGTTGAGAGTATAAATAATGGGTGTATCATAAAATTTTCCTTGAAAGAAAATAATTAAACCAAAATGGGTATTTATAATGGAATATAATAATATATCATGGAAAGTGATGTGAAACAAAATATAAAATTGTGTTTTTAGAACCTTTATAAATAAAACATTATTGCATGAGTAAAAGGAAACCATTCAGGATTCCTTAAATTGGAAATGGAATAATTTTTTATATAGAAATAGAAATAACCATCTCTAGTATTCCATGATAAAATGATTGATTTTATAAAACTAATGGTTGATTAAAATAGATTATGTTGAAAACAAGAATATTCATAAGAATTGAAGAAGTACCATTAAATCTAGATTTCTTATCAAGAAGAATTGAGTAAGGAACCTTTTAATCACATGAATATCCAAGAACATAAGGAAGAATTTATATTGATACATGATTTTGGATAATATTGACATCATTTTGATGAGTTTACTTATAATAAATGCTAATTTTATTTTTGTACATACAGAGAAAGAGTAACCTGAATGAATAATATAGGTTTGGGTAAAATCCATCACCTTATGTATGAAACAATTATACTCTATAACTTATTTTACTAAATAAAAAATTAGATTAAATAATGAATAATTCCTTAAAAAATTTCCATGCAATTTATTTGGCCCAATTTATTATGCTATTTCTGGATTCTTTTATGGGTTAGGATATTCAATTTCCTCATTCAGGGGCATTGATTTCCCTGGTATTCATGACCTGATTACATGTATTTGTCTTTGGAAAATCATATAGAATGAGGATTGATTTCCATACCAGAACTTATATGTTATTATTGGACATAGAGAATTTTAAAATTTATTTTTTAACATAATTGATGATGATTCAGTAGAAAACAACATAATGATGATCTTTTATATTAATTTTCCATTTTTTGGTAAAAACATACTCATCTTGTTGTATAAATTGATTTAATATGTAAAATTTTTTAAACAACATTATATAATATATAATAAATATATTACAATTAGTATCAACCATAAAAATGGTGTCATTACTAGTCATGAAGACTTAATTGAATGATGAATGCAAGTCATCCCTGAAAGTGGTGAATTGACACCACAAAATTGATTTTTTATTCATAATGTAACAGATTAGGGAGAATAGATTTTACAAAGAATTATTCAATAAACACAGTAACATTATATTATATGTTAGATACTAGAGTTTTCATTGCATTTGAATAGGTGAGGTGAGGACCTAAAAATAAAAATAATGGAACCAAAAAAGAAAATAAAGGAAAGAGAAAGGGTTTACCTCTTGACTCCTTCTTCTTGAGAACCACTTTATGGGATTGGTTTGGGCCTTTTATTAAGACCGAAAGATCATTAAATTGATGGAATATGTTTTTAATGGTTAATTTGAATAATTTTTACAATACTATAGGATTGAGAGGTGTATGGAGAAGGGGTGGCGAGGAGTTGTTTTTATAATGAAGGAGGAGTGTTGTTTTGAATATTTTAATTATTATTGTATTATTATTCTCAAAACAAGAAATATGGTTGATTATTGAGACTAAACACAATAATATGTTATTTATAATTTGATCTAATTGTCATTTAAATCATCCATGACTCAATCATGGCTTAAAAATTCATTTATTTACTTATTATAGAAATTAGAGTATTTCCTTATTCACCAAAAATTGATGTATTTTAGAAAAATCACAAAAAACCGTAAATATTATTCAATGTATAGGATTCAAAAAGGAAATAAATTCCAGGATTTTTTTTCAAAATATATGAAAATTATTTCTTAATTAAAAACATAACTTACTCAAAAAATACATAGTTTAAATTATAAAAAGTCATTTATAACACCTGGAAAATTTAATTAAGGTCTCATAAAATTATTTCATAATAATAAGTAATAAAAATATAAATTTTTTAATATATTTTATGAAAATAAATTTTCATTTAAATTATTAAATTTGTCATAAATTTGTAACAAAATATTAATAAATTCAAAAAATAAAAACACTTCATTAATAAATTTTAAAATATGTATTTACATATTCTATGATATAATTTTATAAAATTATCACATATTAGATGGATAAAGTTTATTTATACTTTTATTCGTAGGGTTAATATTCAATTGGTTGGTTAACTATTCATAAGGGTCACATTTATATTCTAATTGTCAATATACGATTTCATTATTATATTTTCCTTAAATTCTAGAAAAGCTTCTTATTTCATTCAGTGATAATAATTGGAGATTTTTTTGTGCTCTATATGTGTTAATAACATATGAAATAATTTTAAGAATATAATTATTATTCGTAAAACATTGGTTCATTAAATTATTCATACCTTATGAAAATTTTCCCTCAAAATTTTGTTTTAAAAAATAAGGTTAAAACACGTGTGCAGACTTTTCCTTCATCGATTCCTCAAGTTCCCTGGGTTCTTCTTCATACTTTTGGTTCCACCATAGTAGTTTGACTAGGTAATATGTCTTGTTGTATAGGACATTATCTCTATGATCCATGATCTCAACTTTCTTCATCTCATATGAAAAATCAATCTTCAACTATACCACATATGATATTCAAACATGGTAAGTATCTGATATATATTTCCGTAAGATAGATAAATGGAATACATCATGTACATGAGACATGGTTGGTGGAAGTGTTGGTCAATAGCGCACAGTTCTGACAAGATCAAGGATTTCGAAGAGTTTGATGTACCTTATACCTATATTCCCTTTCTTCCAGATTCTCATAATCCTCTTCCATGGAGATATTTAGAGTAATAACAGGTCCCCAACCATAAAATCAAGGTACTGTTGATGATTATATACATACATATTCTATCATCATTGGGAATTCTTGATGTCTATTGAATGGTTTTAACCTTCTACACCACTTATTAATCGATTTATTTTTTGAGAATATTCTGTTCACTGACCACATAATAACTTGAAGGGGTTCTATACCTTTTCCCGTAAAGAGATTCATATAGATCGATTTTGTTTCATGATAAGAAACTATTATTGTAAGAGAATTCAACCAGTGGAATATATTGGTCTCATCCTCATATGATGTCGATATGATATCCTATCGACATTTCATCCAGTGTCTATATAGTCCACTCATATTGGCCATCAGTTAGAGGATGATGGGCCATTCTAATGTTCATCACAGTGAATATACCAAGTTATATAATTTTTCAAAATATAGAGGTGAATCTCATATCACGGTTAGATACAATTTATAGTGGTACTACAAGAGGCCTTGTAACCTATTTGAATAACATTAATGTATGATGATCTAGTTGTAAATCCCCTCAAATTGTAGTAAATTAATATATCTTTTTAAGACAATCCATAATGACCCATAAAGTATTGTTTTCTCTAGATATCCTTAAAAGTATAGTGAAAAGTACATGGTAATGTTCTCCTATTTCCATTTTGGTATGAGTGGGTTTTGCATCATCCCCTTGTAATTTGGATAGTCATCCTTTACTAACTAACAAATCATGAACCTTTATGTATATTTAGAAAACTTCTTCTTCATATTATACCTCCAATACTTTTCACTAAGATCTCAATACAACTTTTTGCTACATTGGTGAATAGAGTAGAATGATGTATATGTGTCATTGGGAATTTGTTTCATTGCCTCATGATATAATGGTACACATATTCACGAACCAAATATTATGACTCCATCCTCACCTATCTTGAAATCAAAGGACTTATTGTTATAGATATTTTTTTTCCTTTTTCTAAATTTCCATAACTTTTTATTGAGAATCAATTATTTTTTCTACAAGGGATGGTTGATAATTCCTTTATGAAATTGTTGGTGATGTTTTTCCCATAATGATTCCCATTTCCATCATATTAATGTCTATTATGATTTTATCCTTCTCAAATTTGTTCATTGCTTAATATGGGGTACCATTCTACTTAGAGAATCTGTCACATTATTTTACTTACCATGATGGTAGTGTATTGAGTAGTTATCATCCTTGAGGAGAACTAACCATCACTGCTAGCACATTTATAGCTCCTTCTATGAGAATATAAAATTTAGACTCTTTTGATTAATATATATCATAGTTCTCCCTACATGGATATTGAAAATACATTTTCAACGTAACAATCATTGAACCCAACTCAATATCATGCATGGGATATTATTCATCATTTATTTTTAATTGCATTGTTTTGTAGTCCTTCCCATTATCATTTTCAATCATTACATAGTGTAATCCATTTTTTGAATCATTATTGCACACCACAACGAATTCCCCCTTTTCTAGAGTGTCAATACTAGTGCAACGTTGAGACTTTTTTTAAGCCCCATAATGAATTACTCACAATATTTAGTGCATAAAACATCAATCCCTTCTATTTCATCATGGTTATTGGTTTTATAATCATTATATGTTCATAAAAAATCATCGATAATAATCCGTGAGTCCTAGAAAGCTAAATATCTCCATTAATGATATTGGTCTGGGACATTTTGTGATTTCATTTTACTTATAAGGGTCCACATATACGCTTTTACTATTGAAAACATGACCTAAAAATGATACCTCCTCCATCTAAAATCACATTTACTGTTATTTTAATTTAGTTTCTCCCTATGTAAATTCATAAAAAATGTATCGAAACACTCTTCATGTTCATCCATTCCCTTATAATATACTATAATATCAACACTAATGAAACTAAAAAAAATTCAAGATAATAATAAAAGACTCAATTAATTAAATAAATGAAAATTTCTATATCATTAGTTAGTCTATATGGATTCACTATGAACTCATATTGAACACACCTCATTAGAAATGTAGTCTTGGGAATATAATCCTTCATCACCTTTAATTAGTAATATCCTGACATAAGATCCACCTTAGAGAAGTAATTAATCCCATATAGCTGACAAATAATTAAAATATCTGTGGTAGGGGATAATTTTTATTCGTGATGATTTTATTGATTTCACAATATCCAATGATTAGGTGCGTTGATCAAACATTTTTCTTGATAAATACAACTGGTGCATCTTATAGTGAAGCCCTCAGGCTTGTAAACCCCTTTCCAAGATTATCCGGTAACTGGTTCTTCAGTTCATGTATCTCAACAGTGTTTGTTCTATAATGTGTCTTTCATGTAGGAAGTTATCTAGGAATATGGTCATCTAAAAATAGATCCACTATGTCATGTCGAATCCCATAAATGTCTTTGGGGAATGCATCAGCCTAATCCCTCATGATGGGAATAACTTCTTTCATGATTGTCTTCTTTGGATTTATCATTTGAGTGAGATAAATATTCTTAGAATTTTGTGTTATCCACATGTGATATGGTGATTCTGAAGGATATTTATCACCCTCTTTACCCTTGTAATTAATTATAGGATGCGTTGGGATGTGGAGAGTGATCTCCCATTCCCAACCATTTATTTTGGATTTGTATAATGATATCCAATCTAAGCCCAAAATTGCATCAAACTCTCCCAAATAGAGTATGAGAATATTTATTAGGTGGTTCATCCCAAAAACATTTAGTGGGAGGAGTTATATACATTTGATGTAATAATATCCACATTAGATTCACCCATAGATAACTCAACCTCTAAAAGATGATGTGGTGCTTAAAAAATTATACTAAACATGCAAGATATTAATGAATGAGTAGAACCAGAAACTAATAGTACGTTTTCAATTTTTGAAAAAATAACCAGCATACATATCCCAACATCATTTTCCAGCTCCACATCGGCATTAGTGATTGTGTTAGCCCTTCCTTGTTTCCTTGAGGTTGTTTTTGATTTTCTATTTCAAAACTCATGTATGGGAATTGGTTCACCAAATTCCCATGTTCCCTGTAGTTGAATCAATACACTTTAGGTTGAGTGCTGATCTGCGCCTTCCTTTATTATTCCAAATTAGTGTAACTATTTATATTACATCATCAATTCATATTCATATTCTACATTATTCCACATTTTATACATTTTTATTTCCCTTTATACAGTTCCTAGGTTTCTACTTAACAAAATTTTGACATATAAGATATTAAATATTAATTCTATCATGGGATTTTCTTGATCATCCACCCATATTAGACTCCATTTTTCTCTTCCTGTCACTAGGCCCATGAAAATATTGAGAGTCTCCAATAGCAATTTCAACCTTCGCTGAACAATAGAAAATATCCTCTTAACTATCAATGTCTGGAATTTCCAATGATTTCTGTATACTCAGATTGAGTCATCTAAAGAATATATCAACGTTTATTAAATTATTAATGAATAAGATAGATTATTATCATTAAATCCTTGTAATTTTTTCTTCATAAACTCTGATGGACTCAGCTTCATCCTGCTTAATTAGGCAGAACTATATTTCTATCATGATATGAAGGGTATGGGGAAAATATTAGTTGAATTTTTTTATTAAATATCTTCCAATCCATGGAATCAATATACTTCTTGGAAATATTTTTTTTTGATCGGTTTCCTCCACAAATTAGGATCCCCATCATAATTATAGACTTCCAAAAAATCATTATCTTCTTTGGAGAACTAGAGGATAGATTATATCAATTCAATTGAGTTAATCAACTATTTTACAGGGAGGGGATTACAATATCCACTAAACCAGGAATGATTTTTCCCTAGAAGTATTCGATGGAAGCATTATATTTACATGGAGAATGGAGGATGTTCCATTCCATTCAAACTATTATTGAAAGCATTCTCTAGTTGAGAAAGAACATTCAAATATTTTTGAGGACCTATTTCTGTAATATTTTTTATATCATTAGAGGAATCGTAACATTTCATATCACATTGATGGTTGGCATGTGTTATTATATTTCTTCATATTAACTAATTAAAAAATTTAAATTATAGGGCTTCAATAAATTGGTAATATTCATAAAAAAGTAGACATTTATCATAAATGAATAACCTATTAAAGGAAAAAATATATCTTAATATGGTTTACTAGGTATTAATCTAAATTTACCATGATTTGTTTCATAACATATATTATTATGGTCATTTTCAATGTTCACTTAATAGTTGTTTTTAATTATCTTATTAATTTACCAAAGCATATCAGACACCCATTTTCATTTCCATGATCCCCGAGTTAGGCACAAAACAATTTTTTTGTGTTTTCAGTCATAACTACGTGTGTGACTGAACAACATAACCATGTAGTATCCATATACTGATGTATTTTAATGATAAACATATACTCTATACTTACCAAAATTTAGGTATATTTTATTTCACTTTTACATATCCCTAGGGCTCCTATTAATGTGTACTCTTTATAATCAGAAATAATAAATAATATTTTTCCTATAATATAAACTATAAAGTCCCTATCCATTTACACATATCACTACGTGTTTCTAAGAATAATTAATCATCGAATTTCATGGAATGTATGTTAATGTCTACTGTCTTGGATGACTAGGCACATAAAACTAAAAACATGAGACATAATAAAAAATATATTTATTTATCATCCATTTAAAGATCCTAACATATTTGCAGATCTTACATCTACATAGGATAAACATTCGACAACATGATAAAAGGGATAAGGTAAAAATCCAAATAAGGGATTAAACATTTAGATAAATCATAGCTCATTTGTTAGAATGAATAACATTAAAATATATAATACAATGGAAGATGATTAAACAGTAGGAATAATAACATATAGAACATGGAATCATATACTAATTAAATATTAGTAATGTTTAAGAGATATAAAATGTTAATTTATTAGGATTCATGGTTTTTTTCATATTGGGGATCAGGAGTCATGTTTCCTTGAACAAAGAGGATCACAAGTCATGGATAACCACCAAGACTGTTATACATGGAGCACATGGAAAGGATAATGACCAATACCATTACACTTAACATCTCATGAGACTATCCCTTAACCAATTCTTTAGATTTATATCATGGTGCACCCATTTTAAAATCTTCATTAATATGTTTTCCACAAAAATAATCATACATAATTAATCAAACATAAATATAAATTTTATCCATGGAAGGAATTGGGTATCATAATCATGTCAAAAGCATAATAAATGGGTGTATCATGATTTTTTCTCTAAAATAAATGAATTAAATTAATCATTGTCATTAATTAGTGGATATAGACATTTATAATGGTAATTTATTTCAAATTGAGGTGAAAAAATTGTTTCATAATATTTTGAAATAAAATATTTGTATTGTCCAGAGGAAAACATTTTTGATTCATTAAAATGGAAGAGGAATTGTTTTTTATTAAACCAGAATTGAACCAAGGTAACTATATATGATAAAATGAATAAATTTGTAAAAATAATGGGGTTTTAAAATATATTGTGGAGTACATTTGAAAATTGTTAGGAATGTAAGAATATACCTTAAATATACCTTTCGTATCGAGATGAATCGACTAGAGAACCATTTAATAACTTGTATATCCACAAAAAATAATGATTGATGTATATTTATATTTTATTTTAAATCATTTTCATAGAATTTAGAATATGTACATTAAAATTAGAATTCCATTTGGGTAAAAAGTGAGAAATAGTAACCTGAAGGAATAATAGAGGTTCAAGTAGAATCCGATAACTTATGTCTGAAACGATTTAGTAATTGATATTAATTTCTTGAATAATAAATTTAGATTCATTAATTAGTAATTACTAAACCATTTATACATGTTTTTTTACAATTTTATAGTCTTCTGTTATGAACATTCTGACACGTTAAGATATTTCATTTCATTGCGTTGGAGTGTTGATTTCTATGGTTTTCAGGATCGGTTTATTTATATATATGAATGGAAAATCATGTAGAAAGAGAATAATTGTATAGAACTGAAGGTATATGTTGTTTATTATTAGATATAATAATAATATTCGGTTTTTTTCATAAATGAGGTTGATTATTTAGATAAATCAGTTATGATAATTGTTTAGATTAATTTCACATTTTCATAACAACGAACTCATCTTGTTTTATAAATTAATATCATGTGAAAAATATAATTACAATAGATTAACTAATATATAATACATATATTATAATATTTTATAACCATTACAATGTTTTCATGAAAGGACTTTAATATGTAATTTAATGATAAAATCACATCGTCCATGAAGGTGGTAAATCGGCACCTCACAGATGATGTCTTCATTCTTTTTATGAAGTAGAGGGGAAAAGAGAATTGATGAAGAATTATCACCTAATAATGAAAATATGATAGTATATGTAAGATACTAGGTTATTTATTCCATTTATTTGAGGGAGGTACTATGTGAATATGAAAATGAAGGAACATGAAACAAAATTAATGAAATGGGAAGACAGTTTTACCCCTTTATTCATTACTCTTGATAACATCCATAAGGGATTGGTTTTGGTCTTTTATAAAGACCATATTCTCCTTGAAATGGGAAAGAGGTTTTAGAATATTATTAGGGATAATTTGGGTATGTATCTTGTCTTGAGAGGTGTAAATTGATAATGGGGTGAGGGGTTTAATTTATAATAGAAGAGGAAGGTGACTTCTCAAAAGATTAATTATTATTTTATTATTTTTCTTAAAAAACAATATTTTTTATTCTTGAGACTAAAAATAGTAATTTTTTCATGTTAATTTGAACCAATGGTCACTAAAATCATTCATTACTGTGGCATGACTCATAAATTCAAATATTTAATTATTCAATAAATTACCATTTTTAACTACTCACCAAAAATTCATGTATATTACAAAAATTAAAAATATTCAACATGACTATATATTTACATGTAGGATTAAAAAATGAAATCCATTATATTAAATCATTTTAGTTAATATATGAATAATAATTTTTTTATTAAAAAACTAATTTTCACAAAAAGTATATATTTTAAAATATAAACTTCTTTTCAGAAACATTGAAAAATTATTTGATGTCTCATAAAATTATTTAATAATCATAATACATAAAAATATTAATATACGAATACATTAAAATAAAATAAATTTCATTTAATTTATTATATTATTTAGGAAATTATAATTAAATATATATTAGTTATAAAAATATAATCACATAATGAATAATTTTTAAAATATTTATTTATATACACAATTATATAATTATAATACATTGTCACATATAATATAGAAAAAAAATTATACTCTCATTGGTGAGATTTCTATTAAATTAGTCAGTTTATTATTCATAAGGGTTACATTACTTTTCCAATAGTCATGTTACTATTTTATCAGTATAGGTTCCATTACTTCTATAAAATATTCTTATTTCATTGATTTATGATATATAAGTCTTTTATTTTGTCCTCATTTTTTTAGCATATGATATAATTATATGAATGGAAATTTATATATATTAGTTTTTTTGTTCATTACAATTCCAAAGGTGTTGGCAGAATATTGTATTAATGTCATCAACCTCCATATATGGAAAAAATTTCAACATGTCTATAAAAAAGTATTACCATATGGTGAGTATTAGACTCATGGAAAGGTAATTTAAGGGTTACATTAAAAAATTGACGTGGCATATTTACTTGATTCCCAACACCCCAATATCGATAAAAGAAAGGATGCATTTAATGTGCATCCCATGATGCATTAATATGGTTGAAAAGGATGATCATAGACACCCTATCTAGTGTTCACATCCAATGATGGGGTGTGCAAGGGGAATTTCATTTCACTTCACTTGAAACCTAGAAATGACCTCCAAAATGATATCATGTAATGAAATTTCCCAAGGAGGGTTATACAAAAATTGTCTCTATTCATGAAAAAAGATACAATAAACAAGATTAGGACTTGACTAACTGTCACCAACATTAGGCCAGAAGTGAAATAGCTATTTCGATTCTCTCCTATTAGAAACTAAATACATTGATTAGGAGTCTAACGATATCATATATCATACATCAAATTAAATATCAATTAGAAATAGCACAACACTCTTCTAAAATGTCAATTTATATGTGTGATGAGTATTGTACCAAAACCATGCTCAAACCAAAATCTGTAAAATCAAAAGAGAAATTATGCACATGAGACTCAACATAGTTGGTGAGGACTCTTTAAGTGCATCCAAGAGACCCAGGATCAAATCCAGGAGGGGGATAATTTTGAAGTATGGTAGTAGTACTGTAGCAGGAACTGTGCAGTACTGTAGAGAAACTTTAGCAGGAACTGTGTAGTATTGTAGCGGGTACTGTAGTAGGCAATGTTTGGCACTATAGCAGCTGGGAATATGCCCTCGTTTGGGCCTTTGGGCCACCAATTTGCTCCCCGAGTCCTTTAAGGCCTTCGGTCCACCTAGGCCTTCGAGTCAGTAAGGCCTTTTGGCCACTTCAAGGCTTTCGGGCCACCATAAAGTGAAGATATGAACTAGACAACCTACAAGGAACAAGCTTCAGAAGGAGGATAAAGGAGATTTCACCATAGAAATTGTTAAATGGATTGAAATAATGAGAGGGTATGACATCTTCCATTGGGACAAGCCTGTTCATGCACGGGAAAGCCTAGAAAATCACCCATGCGAAGGTGGAGAGCTGATTTCATGATGAAGATGATGGGGAAGAGCAGTTCCAAGTAGCTAGTTTGGGTTGTATGTAATGTTTGAATCCTACGGGAAATGAATTCCTCTAAGGCCTATGGGCCCTATAATACTTACACCCACGAGCCTTGTAAGGGTTCCACGTCACCCCTTGAAAATTGGATTATCAATAATCAATAAAAAATGTAGGCCTTTGGGCCATTGGAGGAAAAGAAAAATTATTGTAATATGATCCAAATTTGTTTGGAAAAAACCTCTTCCCCCAGATCTAGGAGACTTTCATACCAAACCCTTTCAATTAGGTGATGATGACCAAATGGTTGTGAAGGAATAACAATAATAGACCTAGCTCTCATGGATGAAAGATTTTCTCCCCAAAACTATTATCCTCATTGCGAATCAGTCTTATCCTAATTAATGAAGGTGATGCAAAGTGAATTCCACACATTTTTAATGTCCTATAATCCATTGTAATCACATCGAAATGAAATGACTTAACTCTATGGGAATTACCTTTGGGTAACATTCCAAAAAATAGAACATAGGGAACCAAAAATGAGGATAAAAAGGTCTTGGAGAGGTCAATGAAGAAGGGGATATGAAAAATATTCAAATAGATTCCCTGCGATGCACTATGAATCTATGAATGTCATCAATGCCATCATTGAAGACCCTTTATAACATCAGATTTATTTAGAGGATTATGAAGAAGAATTTAAGGTCCATGAGATTGTTCACACCTAAACTAATGTAGATGTTGTGTGTACCTAAACCTCGAGGCACACAAAACCATTTGGTTTCCCAACATATAATCAATCTATACTTCCTTTAACAAAATATAAAAAGGTTGATGGTAAGGGTGAAACCATGTCTCACCTTCCCTGGAGAAGGCAAACAACATCCACTAGTGAAAATACATTCATCGTAAGAGGAGGATATGAGAGTGTTGAGAGGACTCAATATAGCATTAATCTAAGGAAAACTTCCTATTAGATATTATATGTTTTAATGAACCTCAACTCACACTTCTTGTTGGAACACCACAACAAATAAGGTTTTTAGCAACAAATAAAGTACTTAGGGAACATCTTCCCAACGATGGACATCAACCACCAGTTTATTTGAATCTCAAAAATAGAGGATCAAAAATTCCCTACAGTTTTTATATATTAAAATCATGGTTAGGAACATTCTTATAAAACATCATTTATTTTTTACCCATGACAAATACCAACACTGCTTCCACTAGTGGTCCTACAAGTCAATGCACCTATTCAGGCTCTAGCCACCACACCTAGGTAGGTGTTGACTCTACCAGACATTATTCAAATGCATATGATCTCCACTAATTCATTAATAACATTATTAGAAGTTATTTAAGGACAAAATTCACCAATACAACCGTAACAAAATACATTACCCAAATGGGTTGATCTGAATCCTCACTGCCAAACTTCCAGAATCCTATATTTCAAATTTTAAAAGGAATAGAGAATATGCAGCAACACATGAATCATTTAATTTATCATTGTGATTCTATAATGGGGACCCATATATTTCATTAACTAGTGAAACTTGGTTGCTTCATTTGATAATTGTAGGGTCCATCCTTTTTATGTAACATGATTTTGCAGTCCTATACGATCATAGGATCAATGGATCTTCATCAGATGTTCCTCTTAGAGTTTAACTCAATGTAATAGAAGGAAACAATATTTGATCTTACAAACACCAAACAAGTGACAATGAAAGGGTATGAGAATTAATTTCTTATTTGACAAGATTGAATTACTCCTTGAACACTCTGATCCCTCAACATTACCTATTTCCTAACTATGTAAAAAATATATAAGATGATATTTTTCACATCATGAATCCATGTGAATTATATAGGAGGGTTTTGGGATCTAGAAACATTTGCAAAACTGTTGGAAAATTCCATCACATAGACATAAACTAAGTTTCTAGTGATCACAATAGATAATGTAATGGGAATAAGAAATGTAGAGGCTACTAAATTTACACTTAATCATGCCCATGTACCCACTCATACCTCATGGTATACATCATATAATAGGAATCCACCAACTGAACATCGAATGTAATGACTGCCTCATCAATATTATCAATTACATCAGGGGAAATGTCAATATGAGGAGTTAAAAGACATAGTATATTCCTTTTGAAATTAACAATTACCTGGTTATGTTATATCACCTTTGAAAAATATCTTATTAAAATTTACAAATACCATAAAGCCTATAAATTATTATTGCAAGGATATACCAAACTACATCCATTTCCATCAAATGTTGGGTCACCCTTACAAAAGTGTTTTTCTCTAGGATCTCCTAAAAAAGATGGTATATTATTAGTAAGTGAAATAGATTAATTCTCTTTCCTAGGTAGTATATGTTTATGATTCCAATCTGTATGAA
The DNA here is from genome assembly GCA_963277665.1 of Viscum album. Taxonomy (NCBI): domain Eukaryota; kingdom Viridiplantae; phylum Streptophyta; class Magnoliopsida; order Santalales; family Viscaceae; genus Viscum; species Viscum album. The sequence goes on from OY728133.1 coordinate 1,958,274,807, forward strand.
TAATTCAACTGGATATAAGTTAAATGATTGAATGCACAAACGTTGGATGACTGCATTGTTTGAAAAAAATAAAAAATTTCATTCCATACTATGAACATAGTTGGAATAGAAAAATGCACATCCTTCTGCTTCAGCAATAGCGAATCCAGCTGCATCAAAATCCAAGCCCTCTGAAGGCCCATCCTTAAAGAATGGATATATCTAAAAGGATAATGAAAAATGAGAATAATAAAATTTCTTGTAAAGAAAAAATATTTACTTGACCTTAGTGGATTTCATGTAGATTATCCCAAATAAATGATCTCTGCCCTGATAAATGGTACAACAAGGGTAGTCCCCCCCCCCACCAGCGACAAAATATTTTCTCACGAGGAGTTCAAAATTGGTTCTGTAAATGTAATTCACATAACAGATCCGTACTGAAATTATGATTCTGATTTTGAAGAATAGTTCTCGGATGTAGATTGGGGAACTAAGGTTAGCTTATTCTGGGTAGAGGATATAGGGGGAGACAAGGTCATTTTATGTACCACTACTTCAATCAAAACCCCAATCGAATAGTCGATATGGCCAAAACTCATGGAATGACTCCCAAACATTTTCAAAGGAAACAACGGAGTTATTCCTCCACACATGAAAGTGTATTCTCTAAAAAAAATTTCTTGGTAGACCAGTTAGAGTACACACGAACACATCCTTAGTGGGTAGGCATACCTAGTCGACTTAATCATCCAATAACAAAAGCACATCCGACCCCTTTTCCCATGACATAGTCCATCCACATTAAGAACATAAGGTCCTAATGTTCCGGCGAAAGAGATTATTAATTCCATATAGTATAGACCATTAGACAAAAAATATGATTTCTTAAATCAATTAACCCATGTTCTGCCATTTTGTTCTTATTTGGATGCTTTGTGTCTTCCAAATGACATTCGAGAAGAACTCATTGAGTCATTTCCATGCCCTATGGAATATGATGTTGAGGTCTCTATATATGATGTATATCATGTGGAGAATGATCTTGCGAAGTGAAATGTGATCATTTCCTTCACCAACCAAGATGAAGATTTTATCATATAATGACTGGTCAAACCCCTGTATATATCTGGCAGGTTAAACAACATTTATATCTTATCAGCATTCATCAGTTATGGATTAGAAGTTAACCTCATCCCAATCCACACACTTCATCGTACGATTCTCAATAAATATGACATATCCTCTTCCACTGTGATGTTAAAGTGTTATTATAAGAAATAAAATGAACCACTAAACTGGATTATACATAGGACTCTATTCTTAAATTTTGTGTCTGAATTAGTGTTCATGGAAGTTCATTAGGAAACACAAATTTAATGTTAGTATTAGAAGACCTTTTGTACATAATCATGTGACTTTATTTTTCATCATACCACCAATGACTAATATATTATATCAATAGTCAAATGGGATCATTTAATGGTGCCTTGTCCCCATTAAAATCTTTCAATGTAAAACACATCAATGTAGGATTCTATAACAATGGATTCAAACATTCCATAGATGATAATGTTACCCAAATAAATGTACCGAATAGATTGGAGATGATCCTCATAAACCTTCCAAGCAGCTCAGTGTAGATTATGTGTTTCCAATTTATCAAATTGATAATGTGGGCTATGATTAATTAATTTATTTGGCATCTACCCTAATTCCAATCACAACAACTGATCCAAATAAAATGTATGAAGTTATCAACTCTATAAACGAGAATGAAATATTTAATGAAAACATATCCATTATCTCCCCTAAGCTTCAACAATGAATGGTTCCATCTTCCCAACTGAATGAAGAAATCATCAATGTTGGTTAACATTAAGTGACTCATTCCCAATCACTCTTTTCCCCTTCGTTACTCAAAGAAGGCTTCATGGAATCAATGAAGCACAAAATAATTGCCACATCTTTTGGATGTGAGACTAGAGACTCACCTCTTCCTCATGATGAATTTTTTTTAACATATCCTCCACAGGAATAATCACAACTAATGAATCATGATGAAGAATAAGATGATGAAGATATCAATGACACCCCACCATCATTTGGGGAAAGAACCTCCCCCACCGTGGATGATCTCAATGAAAAAGATTTTGTTATAAAAGAAGATACATGACCAACCCTTATTTGTCCATACAAGACTCCTAATGAACATGATGTATACAACTCCTTTCAAATGCATCATTAAAATGAATTTTACAAGAATTATAAAGATATTCCTGGCCTTTTCCCAAAGTGGAGACCTATCACAAGGGTTTCCTAGAAAATCATATGTGAAACAAACTTGGAGTTAGGAGGACACACATGACCCACACCTAGATGATTGAGGATAAAGTGGAAAACTCATCAAGGATGACATTATAGAAGAGGTTAAATACCCTAATTGGATAGCCAATATTGAACCTATGGAATATAATAATAGTAAATTTGAGTTTTCATTTATTTCAGTGATGTCATTGGTTGTTGTGCAAAAGATGATTACCCGATTACAGTCATAGAATTGTTGATTGACACAGAAATTGGATATCAATACCTCAACTTCATGGATTGATACTCTAGTTATAATCAAATCTAAATAGATACAAAATATTAGGAAGACACATCCTTGAATTCCCCTCAATGTGTATTTTTAATTTTTGAAATTTTCTTGGTATTGATGAAAACATGTGCCACATACCAAAATTCTATGCATCACATCTTCAAAACCATCACCATAATGTATTTTGAATGCTATGTTGATGTTCTAGTTGTCAAATAATAACAATTTTATGGTAAACTGAATTAATTAAGGGCCATCATTAACATGATTTGGTACCGTAATATGATGATTAGCCCATTGAAATGCAATTTCACGGTATCCTCTATAAAATTTCACGGCATATTGATAATCTATAGTGGCATAGTTGTTTATCGTGAATAAACTAAATCAACCCTTGGCATGTCACCACATCAAAACATGAACGAGTTGAATGGTAATCATGGAAAGAAGGACTACATTCAGATATTCATATCCATTCTTATAGCAACTTTTTTAACCTTCACCAAGTTGATGAATATGGGGGTTGATTATGGTTGGACCAATGAATGTAAATAATATATTGATTCCCTCAGGAAATACCTCTTGAGAATACCTATATTTATGCAACATATTACGGAAAATATGTTCATTAATTTTGTGATAACACTAGAGATATCACTAGGAACATTCCTTCCACGAAAGAATGAAATAGGGAATTAAATCTACAAATAAATTCTCACTCAAACCATGATCAACGTAGAGAATCAATATTAAGATACTGAGAAGAGATGCAGGGTGTTAGTCTTTTCAGTTTATTGGATAATGTATTATTATTATTATCATGAGTTCAACATGGTCTCTCATAATAACCCTCTGAAATTTAACCTCTGTCAGCCTATGCTGAGAGGGAATCAAACACAATTATTAGTTATTTTGTTAGTTTGATATATAGTTTGTGCCTCATAATGTAGTCAATGTATATTCTTGGGAAAATTTGCTTACAGAATGCACATCCATATATGATATTTCAATATTTACTGAAATTTTTTATGTTTAAATCACCTCTCTTTAGGACAACCCTCGAACATGGGAAATTTATTTTGATGGTTCTTTAGGTTTTTTGATGGGTAAATGAATGGAAGACCCTAATATCAACAATTTTTGGTTAGGAATTTTTCATATCTACCTAGCGAAAGAAGATTAGATATACTCCATATTGTTATTAGATGATGGAATAAACAATGAGGTAGAATATTATGCTATAATTCCCAACCTAGAATTTGTACTCCATGTCCCAATAAACCACCTTTTGATGAAGGGTGATTCAAAATTTATAATAATGTAGATGAATGGGGATTATTCCATCAGAAAAGTGGAGATAATACCCATGTGATATTATACATATGGTTTAATGGTACAATTCCACTTAGATCCAACATTGACTGACATCCCACGATCATAGAATTCTCATGAAGGTTACTTTGAAAATGCATCTACAATATTGGTAGATAAAAAACGTGATGAAATAGTCATTAAAATTTCCCATAATGAAATTATTTAATCTTTTTTGGATCATAGATGATGATATCAATGAAATCATTCCCATCCATGAGCTGTCAGATACTACTATGTGATGGATGACACCCATATTGAAATATATCCTAGATGGAGTACTTACACCAGACAACATTAGAATAAAATATATTCAAAAAAGAGATGATAATTTCACATTTCATGTTAGCCCAAAACACCATAGAGTCCTCTACAAGTGTTCATTTTATATAGTCATTCATAGAAGAGTTTATGGAGAATAGAATGTGTTTGTTTTAGAAATAGTACATGTAGGTGCCTATGGTGCCCACCAGTCAAGGTATAATATTTCTGATCAAATCTAAAGGCTTGAATTATTTTATTCTTCTAAGATGCATGATTTAATAGAATTTACTAATAATTTTCATCCCACCAGGTGAATTATAAATTAATTCATCAACGCACGAAGTATCTATATACCTCAAAATACTCCTATAAATTTTCTAGATGGGGATTGGATATTGTGAGACCATATCTTCCATCTATGGATAAGAAATTAAATTAAATCTTTACTAAATTAGATTTCTTATCCAAATGGGCTATCAAAATACACCTAAATGTTTTATGAGACCAAAAAAATTGTTTGTTTTGTCAAAGATTACGTCGTTGATAGATTTGGTGTCCCTCATATAATTTTCGTGGAAAATGGCTCCAAAATTTATTTTAGTTAGGAAGAAAAACTATATAAAAAATAAAAAATAAAATACATCCATTCATCTTGTTATCATGTAGTGTACAACAGAAAAATATAGGTTTTTAACAAGACTCTGTCAAACACACTCTATAAGATGATGGATAAAAAAAGAAATCACGGCCGAACAAGATCATTCATTCCTTATTTTTTTTACTAGATTAGAACTAATTTAACACCATGGGAAACACCATACTCCTTGGAGTTAAAAGAAAAATGAGACAATCCCATTATTGTTTAGTTTCTATTGCACCATATATTATTTTTTAATTGTTATTCACAAATTTGAAATCTGAAAAATGACTATACGAGTTGGAGTAGCTAGATGAAATGACATTACATACCTTGTATCAATTATAATTCTATCAAAATAGAATAGAACATGCAATAAATGAAAAAGTATGTATCCATTATTTCTTCCATGGATAATTACTATGGGTCCTTATGAATGCAATGATACCATTAATGGTGGTTACAATTCTTGAGCCAAAGTGAGAAGGACCTTACTCGATACATATGTTCCACTCTAATGGAGCTTATTCATTAATATCAATGGATGTATAAATCACTAGAAAGTCATCCAATGAATGGTCCCTAAAGAAGTAATTCTTGTAATCACATAGAGATAGCTTAGGTTCAATATTTGAAACATTATATCACCATTTGTTGCATTTTACATGACGTTAAATTGTGTTGAATCATTGTCATTATCGCATGACAATAAAATGAACGATATGAGGTCCTACTTGTATGATGTTAAACTAAATTGCACTATCTTCCCTCACCATAAGATATTAAATGACATTGTTAAATTATCCACAGTTTGACTTTAATAAATCCACAAGATACCAAAAGTAGACCCTCCTTGTGCTCCCTCAAATGATGTGTATCGGCCATGAAAAAACAGAAGTCGGATCATTGAAACTACCTACTAAAAAATGAGCCCCATTTATCCCTATTTATTGATCATACCATCATGCGGAATAATATTAATTAACTATATTTCAAATTATTCTTTCACCAGTAAGATACATAGAAACACTTGGGTATTATCCCCTGGTCGGTCTAAAAATTTTCTTTCATGTCATTTGACCCCACATACATGATGCATGATAATATACTTCATAATTTAGCATGAACTATGTTTGTATAGATTGTCATTCCAACAAGAAATATATTGATTCCCAAATCCCAAATCTAAGGAATATATGAGAGCATAATGAAAAAAAATTAAATTTTTTCTAGTGTATCGGCTAAATCAACAATAATAACTCTTCTAAAACATATAGATTGATTATCATAACATTTTATTTCATGAGAGAAACCATTATTCTAGAAAATATCTCTTTAATATTAAATCCCAAATCCTCAAATAAAACCTTTCATAGTATGATGAACCATTTTAGATAACATTTTATGGATTTATACTCATTCCAATGAGATACATATTGATTCCTAAATATCCAATCTTTGGTCCAGCAATAATTTTTTTTAAAATCCCCCACTACCATTATATGGATCTATACTACAAAGGGGATAATTATAAATAACTTTGTATGGATTTGTTCTCTCCCAAGAATTATATATTGTGACACCAAGATCATCTATCTCTGGTGCAGGAACAATTTCTAAAAAAACAACTTCACCCCCTTTGTGAACGAATCAAAACTACACATGGTGTATTTTTAAGAACTTCACGTTACATGATTCTTACAATTTCTACATACATAGTCACACCAGGATCCCCAATATTGTGTCCCTCCATGATTAAAGAGTAAATCCTATTGAAATCCTATGAATGAATATGATCTACACAAGAATCCTATCAAGGACAACATGTGGTTTGATTCTCATTTTAATGATATACTTAGTGATTCCTAGGCACTAAATCATGGTTTAGTTGTAATGCAATCATTCATTCATGTTGGTTCATCATCATCTATAAAACATGATGTAAAACTATAGAGCATACCAAAAACTATCTACAACATTATTCCCATCCTTATTAGATATGTAGTGATCCTTGGATCCTTTCTCTTGGATTAGCCACCAGATAATTGAAATTCCCATATCTGTCACTTTTGTTACCATTCTATTATAGAATAAAATTTTACAACTATGTGTTTCTCACACACCAAATGGATAATGTGGGCTTATAATTTTGATGAATTATTTCATTGAATATGTAAGGTATGTCTATACACAATGGAGTTATTATGGTATTTGCAAAAATTCCTTAAAATGCACAGGAAGCATCTTGGCTACATGATGTAAAACTACACAGTCTTTTGATAACTATATGTGGATTTATTCACAACATAATGATATGTAGTGGTGTGAAAATATTCAATCCTAGTCCTTGTAGTATCACAAAAAATAAAATCCCTTATTTTCCCATGTACGAGTCAGATCAATATTAGGAAATCCAATTTGAGTTTTCACATTACACATGAACCCATATATATTATAAAAATGTGTTGATTGAATCTTCATATAATAAGATACACATTGTTTCATGGTCTCTAAAACCTTTCCCATACATAATATTCCTTTTTTATTCTATTATAACGCCTCGACCTTAGTTACCCAGAGTCGATGCATTATATTAATACATTGGATTGATTATAAAGAATCAAGTACCCAAGGACCGATCAGTTTAGCAGTCTTGGAAAAATAGATCACACAAATGAATGTTACATTTTCACATTAAGACGTACAAAACATCATAATTAATCTTTATGAAATCCATTATTCCCTTGGATTAACCTTGCATATCAATCACATTAAACTTCTTGGAATCCTGGGAAAAATAAAACATTGAAAGGGGTGAGCTCAAATGCTCAGTAAGGGTAAGCAATACAGCGGAAACTTTCAAAAATGTGCATAAACATTAAAGGAAATGTATAAAAATAAAACAAAAGCCTTTTAAACTTGAACTTCAGAATAATATGGTAGAAATGAAATGAAATAATTCCATTTACTTATTCACATGGATATTATACTAATGAAATAATCAAATGAAATATCACTAACCACTTTCATAATGATGGAATGCATAATGCCAGACTATCATAACCACATATCCACGGTCCCGTGCCAGGGCTAAAAATAATATTTTTTTCAAGTCCTTGTCCCAAGACACTAGTTTGTCTCATGAGACCTACCGATGCATCGAGGAGTTATAGAAGGCTCCACCCGTCACTTAATAAGTCCAATGCATTCCTCATATGAATAGGTATAAACGTAACATAAACATTCATATTAAAACTAGCATACGAAATGTCAATACTTTCTCCATAAACCATGAATGGTATAAAAATAACACATCCACAGTCAAACACATCACAAAATCTTAAATGCATGTTTTTTATAATAAATCAACTAAAATGAGCTTAAAATCCATCATAGGATGTTGACATAGATGAAAATGATTAGTAAAATTTTTTGAGAGAAATATCTTTTGTAAAATAATTTTAAAGTCACATATTTATAAAGGAAGTAATTTTATAAGATATTTTTGAATAAAAGTGTCCCATACTACTTTGAAACTTTTGAAAATAATTATCATTTCAAAACATTCATGTCCATATAAATAAATCCTTAAAATCATTTTGAAAACATGTAAATTAATTAAAAAGATTCAAACAGATAAATCTTTAAAACATTTGAAATTCTGATCTTGATAAAGAGTACCTTTCAAAATCCTTAAAATCTTCATTTTGAAATCAATTTTATGAAAAATGGACATGGATGAAAAAAATGTCCGTGTAAATAATTACACATAAACAATCTCAGATAATGATTAGATTGAGGAATTAACCCTTACCAATTTGGTAACATACGAAACATAAAACCCATGAAAGAGGTATCATACAATGAATATGTAAATACACATAAATTAAATTTTATTACACAAAGAATACAATTATTTTAAGTACATACACCACACAAAAATTAATAGTGGAAATATGGCATGAATCTCACGGGAATAAGGAGTGAGATGAAAACCCCTTACCTTGCACTTTCATTTAGTCGAGGATATGTTTAACCGCCTGTAAGAAGATCATAGTAGGTTATTAAATTATACCAGATCCATATTAATATTTATAATATCATACGTTATTCATTTATGACTTTATATTACCAATTTAATAATAAATTCCATGTTAATTTAATAATTCAGGTAATAATCACTTTCATTATCGTACGTGTTTTAACTTGTCACTTTTGGTTGTATCACATAGATCCTGATTTAAATACTTCCAGAATATATAAAATTATAAATATATCATATATATATAGGATATAAATATGTATAATAGACATATATATGAAATGGAAAACACCGTTTATGGAGACAGTAGTCCGTACGTACGCATAAATGATGTTTCCTTTTTCATATAGAATTGGATGAATGAAATTGAATAAGATATATGTAAGTACATAAATCGTTATATATATATATATATCCAATAGAATTATTATTTCATATATTACATACTTATTAGTAATATATGTTTTTATAATCATCGATGAATGGTCAACTTGGAAATGAATCTCATCGCGTCGTAGAGATGGTAATCCGTACGTATGCATGAGCGAAAATATCATTATTTTGATATTAAAATAATATATAACTGGATTTTATATCATATATAAAGAATCATTATAATGTTATTTTTCTTATTTACACGAATTAAAAATCATTATTATACTCATCCAAATAAAAATATATTTAATAACAATTACACCACGACATGGAGACGGTAAGCCGTACGTACGCACGGATGGTGACATGTCCTTCAAAGGATGGATATAATACTAAATATGGTAGTAAAATATTTATAATAATATTAAATTATATATGATATAATGTATTCATTATTTTAGAATGAGAATATCAAATAATGAAGAAGTGGAAGAAGAATGGAACATGAAAAAGGGTGGTGAAATCATTACCTCTTCTTCGGGTTCTTCCTTTTGATTTGATCAAAAGGGCTCCTTAGGTTGGCTTTCTGACTAAAGTAAGGCCTCTAGGATGCATTTCAGGAAGTTGAGAGAGTATTTGGGCAGGTTTTGGCTGAACTAAAAGGCTTTTAAGGTGTGAATTAATGTGAAGGGGAGTGTCCTTTTATAAGAGGGGTGAGGGGCACCTTTGGAAAATCATGAAATAATATTTTATAATAAATTCATATTTGGTTTCTAATTTCTAAAAAGTGGATTATTAAAAGGTTAAGGTGGGGATGGGTCGAAAACCACTCATCCAATAGAATTTAGACAGGTTTGGTTCATTATATTAACCTTATCTTTTAGTTTTAACTCTTAGTTAATTACTTGACACTTACCATGTCACATTGTATTTTTATATTATATAGTTAATAAACATACTATATACATCCAAGAAACCCCCAGGGGGTCCATTAATGATACACCTACTGTGAAATATGTTTATTCTCCGAAACTTATATTTTTAGGAATTTAATATCAATTAATAATATAATATTTGTTTTAAAAAATATTTTATGTCAATTTTGACACTATTCAATAATTAATTTTTAAAAAAAATCATAACAGAATGATTACTTCGAAAAAAGTTAATTAAATAATTCCTAAAAAGTCATATTAACCTAGAAAATATGTTTAATTCAAAAAATGTTTCATATTATATTTATTTGGGTATCTACAATATTAATCATTTTAATTTTTCACTATTATGGTAATTACTCCATCAACACTGTGTCATAAATAAATTAAATTATTTAACGTCTAAAAATTATAAATAAAATACTATTATGTAGAAAATATTTTTATCTTTCTAATGAATATTTATAGTCCAAAATAAAACTTATATAACCCTATGTAAATTTTTTTTTTCTAAAAGATATATGATTGTGTCATTTTTGTATTCATTTTAACTTAATTAAAATAAAGTGTCCCTATCACATACAAGTGGCACCATGGGGTCCCAAAATCTACCCAAATATGGCCATGGTCGGACATGTATCAACCAATATGTTTAGGACACGTTTTAGGGTAATTTTTTATTATTATAATATTATTTTGTAACCCTTATTTACCGGATTTACCATTTAACCATGATAAATATAATATTTACCGAAGTAATTATTCAAAATGTCTAAAAATAAAAGTTACCTATTCACACAATTTGATCATCCTAATTCCAAATATGGAATACATTTTTTCCAAATTCAAAACCCAGAAGTGGAAGAAATTAATTAATTCTCGCTGTCAAAATAAAAAGCGTGTTTTTAAGATATAATAACTATCAAAAGATTGATACTTGTTTATGTTTGGTTTAATTGTGAAAATATGTCCAATGAAAAACATTATATTAAATGGTAAAAATATATTCTAAATATACTTTATTACCACTCAAATTCATAATTTATCACTATTAATTATTTTGATTAAAAAAGTTGTTTTTAATTAAAATTTAGTAATTTTCACTATTCATCAAAATTTTAAAGTGATCCGAAAAGTACCAAAATTTTACCTTATGCTAAATTCGATACTTCGAATCCAAATATGAATTCCATTTTGAGAGATAAAATTTCTAAAATTTTAAAAAGTATGTATTACTATTCATAACGTCTAGTTTGATCGGTTGTGGTGTGTGTTAGAACTCGATGTTGCATACAACAAATGCTATTGCATTATTCAAAGAGAAGCGTAACGTAGAAGCTTGGGGTGTTACATTCTCCCCTCCTTCAATAAATTGTGTCCTCGAAATTTGAAAATGTTCTTCGAAAATAAAAGGATGAATATAGAAAATATCATTGTGTGGAAATTCCACTTCGGAAATTCGGTTGATAAAATTTATCTTAATAAGATCAAAAGAGAAATCAAAGGGTCACCAAAAAATTATGATCTCGATTAGGAGGACATTGGTGGAAATTATAGACATATAATTGGAAGAAAAATGTAAATATTTATAGGTACTGATTGAGGTCATCAATCACAAACAAGTTTAAAATTGAGGTCCTTAAATTTATCAATCTATGATGATTTAAATTACGATCAGTTCAACAAAACATAAGGTATTAGGATAACACATTTTTTACATTTCAAAATATCATAGTTGAAACCCCACACCGGAAAATGAATTAATGAGGCCTCTATTTAAAATAAAAAGTGGAAAGTATGAAGATTACTGAAAATAACACATACTAGGGTTCCATGTACGGAAATATGGATATGGAAGAGAAATCTAACCATCAATTATCTGATGGAGAGTGGTAGAGAACATGGCCATGAAAAGGCCAAAAATACCAAAGCCATAAATTATTGATGTTCTAAGGTACCATCTAGGACAACATTTTTGTTCTAAGTTCCTTTTTATAATGTTGAGGAATTTATTTTTGATATTGGCTATGATCATAAGGAGATATACTTACTTTATAATTAGAGATTTATCCATTAATAAATTTCTACCACAAACTCATCTTTCACCCAAAAACATAATACAACTCAAAAATACTCTTTTTATCCTAATCATATAGGGTTCCAAATATAATGAATTTATAATTCACATATCAGACTATTTATGTAAAGAAACTACATTATACCATCCAGGAACATCATGTAGCACAATGGTCGGTGATAAATCCCAATTGCACTATGGTTGTGGGTTCTATTCCCGTAGTTTTGTCCGATACGAAGGGTTTTCACACGGTCTACGTGTTGTCCTTTTATAAAAATCCAAAAAAATAACCTTTCAAACTTAATCCATTCCAACCATTAGACGTATCCAAAATACTATTATCCAAACTCATAGTCCAAAATTTACAAGGAAGTTAAACATATTGAAGATCCTTTTTTCTAGGTAATAACATGTGAACGCCTTCCTCATATATTCTTTTACAACACCGCAACATCCTGAATTACCAAAATCAACCATATCTTATTCCAAAATCACTAACTCAATATTAGGACCATATTAAGGTTTATCTTTCCTTCAACCATGTAATTTACAAAAAAAATTAACTCTCTGTAGAGTCACTTTTCTTAGTACCATAAAATCTCAAATCCTCAATTAAATAGTACTGCAGTACAATCCTTATTTATTTCTAGAACATCTTCGATACAACACATAAATGAAATAATTCTAAAATAACAACATAAAAACACTAATCATTCCTCTTCATATTTGGTAGTATCATAACTTGATTATTATCCAATAGCATCATTTGAGGCATAATCTAATGACTGGGAAATTGGTACGTTTAGTGTCCATACTCCTTGAAAATGTATCATTGTACATTTGAAACCATTTTCTTACCCTTGTAGTCACGTACTTTGTGCCCATTTCCATCACACTTACAACAAACTCTCATTCCTTTCAAGCATGTTCCAGGGTGTTTCTTCCCATATTTATCACATATGTGAAAATTCTTTTTTCCCTCTTCCCATTATCCAACTTTCTCTCTTCCATCCTTTTCATCTCTTTCTTCCCTTCAAAGCCATAGGACTCCGAGAATTCTTTACTCATCTTATCTACACATGATACTATCTCTTCATATGATGATAATACGTGGGAAACTATTTCCCTTCTAAATTCTGTCTTTGGACCACGAAAGATATGATCCTTCTTACTCTTTGGATCATTCGTATTACGGGAGATCACATTTCTTCTAGAAGGCGCCATTTATATACAATAGCATAAACTAGTTCAGTTTATGAATTGCAATGAATAATTACCAAACTTGTAAAATACCTAACACAAATTGAACAGTTTATGGATATAATCCATAATCATAAAAATGTTTTCTTTGAGTAAGTATATACCCATAATCCCTTCATAATGGTTTGTAAGGAAAATGAGAATTATCATAAGCATATCCCCCGGGAGTGTCGTAACCAAGAGTGCAGCAAGGCCCGATGTCGTGCACCAGTTCCCATTCAAGTCTAGATCAAAGCGGTGTTTTTGGGTTTTACCCCTAGGTACATCTGTGCCAGAGCTGCCTCTACCTACTCATATCCAGTCAGGGATGTATTGCTTAGAAACCTCAAAAAATATCTACAATACCAAAATTATTGGAAGTTATTCTATACCAATCCTCAAATCTATCTTAGGGATATGTGCTCTAATCAGGGTTTATCTAAATCTAGTTTCCAAGGTTATTGCTAAACTTCTCTGATACCATCTGTAACGCCCCATCCCCACTTACCCAGAGTCGGTGTATTATATTAATACATTGGCATGATTACAAGGAATCAAGTCTCGAAGGACTGATCAGTTTAGCAGTCTTGGAAAAATAGATCACATACATGAATGTTACATTTTCACTTTAAGATGTACAAAACAACATAAATAATCTTTATGAACGCCATTATTCCCTTGGCTCAACCCTTCATATCAATCACATTACACGTCTTGGAATCCTGGGAAAAAAAATATTGAAAGGGGTGAGCTCAAATGCTCAGTAAGGGTAAGCAATACAGCTGAAGCTTTCAAAAATGGGCATTAACATTTAAGTCAATGTATAAAACTAAATCAAAATCCTTTTAAACTTGAACTTCAGCATAATATGGCAGAATTAAAATGTAATAATGCCATTTACTTATTCTCATGGATATTCTACTAATAGAATAATCACATGATATATCACTAACCCCTTTCATAATAATGGAACGCATAATGCCAGACTATCATAACCACATAGCCAAAGCCTCATGCCAATTCTAAAAATAATATTTTTTCAAGGCCTTGTGCCAAGACACTAGTTTGTCTCATGAGACCTACCGATGCATCGAGGAGCTATAGCGAGCTCCACCCGTCACTTACTAAGTCCAATGCATTCCTCATTTAAAAGTCACACATTTATAAAGGAAGTAATTTTAAAAGTTATTTTTGAATAAAAGTGTCCCATACCATTTTGAAACTTTTGAAAAGAATTATCATTTCAAAACATTCATGTCCATATAAATAAATCCTTAAAATCATTTTGAAAACATGGACATTAATTAAAAAGATTTTGAATGATAAATCGTTAAAACAGTTGAAATTCTGATCATGATTAAGAGTACCTTTCAAAATCCTTAAAATATTCATTTTGAAATCAATTTTATGAAAAATGGACATGGATGATAAAAATGTCTGAGTAAATTCTTACACATAAACAATCTCGGATAATGATGAGATTGAGAAATTAACCCTTACCAATATGGTAACTTTTTAAAAAATACAACCCATTAAAGATGTATCACACAATGAATATGTAAATAAACATAAATTAAAGTGTATTACACATAGAATATAATTATGCCCAGTACATGAACCACACAAAAGGTAATAGTGGCAATATGGCATTAATCTCACGGGAATAAGGAGTGAGATGAAAACCCCATACCTTGCACTTTCATTTAGTCGGGGTTACGTTTAACCGCATGTACGAAGATCATAGTATGTTATTAAATTATACCAGAACCATATTAATATTTATGATATCATACATGATTCATTTATGGATTTATATTACCCATTTAATAATAATTTCCATGTTAAGTTAACATTTCGGGTAATAATCACTTTCATTATGGTACGTGTTTTAACTTGTCACTCTTGGTTGTATAACATAGATCATGATTTAAATACTTCATGAATATAAAACATGATAAATATATCATATATATTTAGAATATAAATATGTATCATAGACATATATATGAAATGGAAAACACCATTTATGGAGACGGTAGTCCGTATGTACACATAAATGTTGTTTCTGTTATCATATAGTATTGAATGGATGTAAGTGAATAAGATATATGTAAGTACATAAATCCTTATATATATATATATATATTTCTCTCCAGTAGCATTATTATGTCATATATTATATACTTATTAGTAATATATATTTTTATAATCTTCGATGAATGGTGAACTTGGAAATTAATCTCATCTCGTCGTGGAGATGGTAATCCGTACGTACGCACGAGCAAAAATATCATTATTTTGATATTAAAATAATATATAATTGGATGTTATATCATATATACAGAATCATTATCATGTTATATTTATTATTTACATTAATTACAAATCATTTTTATAACCCTCCAAATAATAATATATTGAATGACAATTACACCACGACGTGGAAATGGTAAGCCGTGCGTACACACATATGGTGACATGTCCTTCAATGGATGGATATAATAATGACTATGGTTTTACCATATTTATAATAATATTACAGTATATATAAGATACTGGATTCATTATTTTAGAATGGGAATAACAAAGAAATAAGAAGTGGAATAATAAAGGAACTTGAAAAAGGGTGGTGAAATCATTACCTCTTCCTCAGGTTCTTCCTTTTGATTTGATCAAAAGGGATTCTTAGGTTGGAATTATGACTAAATGAAGGCCTCTATGATGAATTTAGGGAAGTTGAGAGAGTATTTGGGCAGGATTTGGACGAACCAAAAGGCATTGAAGGTGTGAATTAATGAGAAGGGGGAGTGTAATTTAAAAGAGGGGTGAGGGGCACCTTTGGAAAAGCTAGAAATATTATTTTATAATAAATTCATATTCGGTTTCTAATAGCTACAAATTGGATTATTTAAATTTTATGTTGGGTATGAGTCGAAAACCACTCAACCAATAGAATTTAGACATGTTTGGGACCTTATATTAACCTTATCTTTTAGTTTTATCTCTTAGTTAATTAGTTTGACACTTACCATGTCACTTTGTATTTTTATATTATATAGTTAATAAACTTAATATATACATCCAAGAGACCCCCAAGTGGTCCATTAATGATACAAATATCATGATACAAGTCTCTTGGATGAACCTTATATTTTTAGTAATTTAATATCAATTAATAATATAATAATTCTTTTAAAAACTCTTTTATGACAATTTTGACACTATACAATAATAGATTTTTTAAAAAACTTATAACAGAATTATTACTTCACAAAAAGTTAATTAAATCATTAAAAACATGTCATATTAACATAGAAAATTAGTTTAATTCCAAAAATGACTCAAATTATATTTATTTGGGTATCTACAATATTAAGCATTTTAATTTTTCACTATTATGGTAATTACTCCATCACCATTGTGTCATAAATAAATTAAATTATATAATATCTAAAAATTATAAATCAAATACCATTATGTAGGAAATAATTTTATCTCTCTAGGAAATATTTATAGTCTAAAATCAAACATATATAACCCTATGTAAAAATTATTTTTCTAAAAGATATATGCTTGTGTCATTTTTGTATTCATTTTAACTTAATTAAAATAAAGTGTCCCTATCGCTTACAAGTGGCACCATGGGGTCCCCAAATCTCCCCGAAGATTCCCATGGTCGGACATGTATCAACCAATAAGGTTAGGACACGTTTTAGGGTAATATGTTATTATTATAATATTATTTTTAAGCCTTATTTACTTGATTTACCCTTTAACCATGGTAAATAATATATTTACCGAAGTAATTATTCAAAATGTATAAAAATAAAATTTACCTATTTAAACAATTTCAACATCCTGATTCCAAATATGGCATCCATTTTTTCCAAATTCAAAACACATAAGTGGCAGAAATTAATTAATTCCCACTATCAAAACAAAAAGCGTGTTTTTAAGATATA
The DNA here is from genome assembly GCA_963277665.1 of Viscum album. Classification (NCBI taxonomy): domain Eukaryota; kingdom Viridiplantae; phylum Streptophyta; class Magnoliopsida; order Santalales; family Viscaceae; genus Viscum; species Viscum album. Next base: position 1,958,292,287 of record OY728133.1, read on the forward strand.
ATAACTATCAAAATATTGATACTTGTTTATGTTTGGTTTAATTGTGAAATTATTTCCAATGACCAACATTGTATTAAATGGTAAAAATATATTATAAATATCCTTTATAACAACTCAAATTCATAATTTATCACTATTAATTATTTTGATTAAAAAAGTTGTTTTTAATTAAAATTTAGTAATTTTCACTATTCATTAAAAATATTAAAGTTATTCGAAAAGTACCAAATTTTCACCTTAGGATAAATTCAATAATACGAATCAAAAAATGATGTCAATTTTGAGAGATAAAATTTCTAAAATTTTAAAAAGGATGTATTAATATTCATAACGGCTAGTTTGATCGGTTGTGGTGTGTGTTAGAACTCAATGTTGCATACAACACACGCTATTTCATTATTCAAAGAGAAGTGTACCGTAGAAGCATGGGGTGTTACATATTTAATCACCAAAGTCATTTCCATAATACATTAAACAACACCTCCAATGCCCTCGTCGCATGAATTCAAACTACATGGTGCCTCTATAACTAAATGAGGCTTGATTCTCACACCATTGTGATATGTTTTGAATCCTATGACAAATGCTACATCCCTATATATGAGGTAACATAAAATTACACCTCCAACATATATAATAATATATATATATATAAACTTTTAATTGTGTTACTCTAATTTTGGAATCCTGTTAGGTGACAATATATTTTCCCCTTATATATATTATTCAAATATGGGAAAGGAACTCTAATATCATGTCCTATATCAGTTTTTTTATTCCTTAATGAATTGGACAATCCGCCTTTTTATCATGTTATGCTCTTAATAATGAATAATTTCATATCTTCAGAACCATTCTTTGTCATTTGGTGTCATAATTTCTGAAACCTGATAGCTCCTATGCCTAAACATGTAGTATGTTCCCTTTTTGGCCTTGCGTAAATTGACCCCTTAATAGGAATTTCATCTAAAGTATTACACTCATTTAATATTAAGTACATACCCCATTTTCCATTGAATAAAAAATCCCCTTAAAATGGGTTTTTATCCAGTGGAAAAATCATTCTTATGAGATTCCTATTCTGTCACATTAATCTTTTGATGATGGTATTATGGAACGTGCAATTTAAAATCAATGGCCATCCCCGGCATATTTGTCCCATTTAATTTCTCATGAAAAAAATCTCTAATATTAGGTGTAACGACCCAATGTTCTTAATGGAAATTTCCTTCTTATAAATATTCCCTAAAAACACGTAATAATGAACTAATAAGGGATAAGTGACCATTAAACATAATTTTGTCACACCTGTGTTTCGAATTTTGATAATCCGGTATAAACGGTTGTGTTCAAGATGTTTTTTGGAGTCTAATAAAAAATAATATTTTTTGGTTAATAGTAACCTACCCTAATGAATAGTAACATACCCTTATGAATAGTGATATTTCCTAATGAATAGTAACCTTTCCTATGGTGGTATAAAAATAATATTCATGATGGATGTTCGATATAACTATAGTTTCGAATGAGTTAATGAATGCTTTAAAGCTCATTTTGATAATAAATTATTTTTTTATTTAAATATTAATTTAATCATATTTAGAAAATTATTTTTGAAAAATGGACATCATTTTTGGATTCTAAGCAAAGAAAAATGGTTGGGGTAAATTTTTGGGATTTTTCTGAAATAATTGATTTTTTAATTAATAGTGAAATACCGTTTTTTACAAAAATAAGCTAAATAAGCTAATTATAGATTAATGTGTGATGTTATGCTGATGTAATCCCACTTGTTTCGGTATTAAATTATAAAATTAATATGCATGGTCATTCAATACTCACTATTCCTTGTCTTGTGGGAAAATAATAAACTAATGAATTTTATATTAAAGAAACACCTCTCTCCTCCACTATAAATACCCCCACACCTTACCTCTTTCTGTCACACCTCTCATGCCTTGTGCCTAGCCAAATTTCTGCACAAATACCCTCCCAAGCTCCTTCCCAACGTCCAAGGATTTCTGGTATTTCCAAAAGACCAAAACCAAATCCCCTAAGAAGAGTCTCAAAGAGAAGAGATCAAAGGGTTGGAAACCTCTTCTGTTTTCAAGTGTTTTGTTTTCATTTTCTTTCCTTCCTTATACCCTATTCCACATCCCATATCCAAAAGGCATGAAATCTCTAGAATATCATATATTATTTTTTCTAATTATGTTTATGGGTAATTTCAAGCATCACACTTCTCTTCCTCTCCCTCACGTTCTAGAATTAATCATCGTCCGTGATTGGCCAAATTACCGACATTATGGATAATGTGTTTTCAAATTCTCTTATCATTCTGATTCTGCCCATGAAACCATTAATGTTATGATTGAACCAGATTATTATATATGTTATATGTCCTATTTAAGGTTCTTAAATCCTCATACACTCATGATATAATACAATAATACAAAACAAGTCAATTATGGGGAAAATCCTTAAAATTGATTCAAGTGTTTATGTTTAATGTGACGGTTCTATTTCACCATAATTAACCAAATTAATTTTAACCATGTAACATAATGGATGTCCAATAATGTTTAATAACTTCAAATCTGGACAAACACTTTCATCTTACAATTTCATTGAACCTAAATACAATTGAACCGATCATTAAAACAAATGAAACAAACGGACCGAACAATTAAATTGAACCACGTAATCAACCAAGATGGGTTTAAATTAACAATAAAAGGTTATAATGAATCTTTTAACATTATATATGGTTCTGGAACTATTTATTAATAAACCTAATTAGACTATTCAGGTCATTAATATCAAGTGGATAACACCAACATGCCTAAGGTAACAGATCCTCTCAATTTCACTCTTATTCATGATTGGTCACTATGTTAAGACATGTTTTGTGTAATTATTAATTACAGGGTATGATTTCTCACCTTAACCATACTTCCCTCTTTATATATATATTATGATAATTTCATTTCCTCTCTCACTAAACCCCCTTAATTACTCCCGATACCATGATGATAATCTGTAAATAATTCTACCTGAACCTCTTTTATTCCATCAGGTTGTCTAATCTACCTTTCTACCAAAATGATGTTATCTTATCATTACCCGTTCATACTTTAAATTTTTATTACATGTTCCAAGTATATTTATCAATACTCTTTCAACAGTCGCATTCAAGGATATGCATGCTTTTATGTGATTCTATCCTCATTACTTCTCGATAAGTGAACCCATTCTAAGGGAACTTATCAAATTCTTTCCTATTTTCAAGTGTACTCTATCCTATGTTTTAATTCACCTTTGTCCATATAAAATCAGTCTCTTTATTATGAAAAAAATCCTGGTTTACTTCTGATTTTATAAAAAAAATATTATGCCGCTTTTCATTTTAAGAGATATTCGATGTTTTCTTAAGTCACAGTAAAATGTTTTGACTCAAATATTCATAAACACTACTTTTACATGTTATCACTTCAGTTTGTTATCTCTTGTCATGATTTATGCCTTTATATATTATTAATGTCTACATATGATTTTGTTCCTTTCATTCATGGATGCTTGTATGTTACGACCTTTTTATTATGCTTCATGATGTGATTGTGTGCCCATTTCATTACTTGGGTACACATATGTTTATGTATGACTGATTATGTGAGATTATCTAGGTGGAATGAATATAAATTAATAAGCTTAGATGGGTGCACCCAGATAGAGTTCCAATGCATTGGGTACTGTTAATGTCTCATGAGAAGATTATGGGCAAACGGTCCAGGTGGTATGCCTTGGTTTGTGCTACTATGGGAAACGAGATTGGCCGTTAGCCTTGACTCGTACTAAAGTAATGTATGATGTTTCTTCCACCTCTCTATGAAAAAATTCTTATATAATCTCATTATTATATTATCCCATGATTATTTTTTCCCATGTTTTTATGATCCCATGTTTATACGTTATGATTCCATTTGTTCCGTGTTTCCAATATCATAATGTCAAGCCTCCTAACTTATGTGCTTAATGGTTATTCTTATATTATTTCCCTTACTGTGATTTTTAGCTCTTCGTTTTTTTCATGTGTTCCCTAGGGAACCCTATGAATATGTAAGGGTTCAAAGGAAGTTTGGTGTTCATTATGATGATTAAATAAAGAAGTATTTTTAGCCCATGTTTTATGTTATATGTACCAAGTCTTCCAAGACAATAGACTTAACGATCTTTGGTTTGTACTTTGACGATTAATGAAGCTTAAAATCATGAAATGTTATGTGTAAAAGGCTTGGGTCGCTATAGTTGGTATCAAATGATGGTCTAGTTATTTTTGTGATTAGGAATAGAGCACCTTAGTGAGAACCTTAAGGATGAGACTAAGTATTAGAAAACATTCCCAAATTTTGGTGAGTATTGAGTAAGTGTTTTATCAAGATAATAAATCACTGTTTGGAAACGAGCTGGTAGAGGCGGCTCTGGAACAGATGTATCCTAGGGGTAAAACCCGAAAACACTGCTTTGAGCTAGACTCGAACGGCAACTGGTGCACGAAAATGGGCCTTGCTGCACTCTTGGTTACGACACTCTCATGGGATATGCATTGGAATATTCCCGAGCTTAGTACAACCCATTATTAAGGGAATAAGACCATAATAATATATGATATGAAATATATTGAGGATAAACTGGATATAAACCTAAGGAATCATAAGTTAGGATATACTTCTTCTTTACAAGTTTATACTAATATGTTCAATGTTTCTTTTTATGCTTAATATCTATGTATTCAAGACCTCTAATTATACGTTCTTTTTCATAGTTAATGGAATGAAATAGAAGAACATGTACCAATATCCAACGTGATAGGAAATGTGATGATTTCCCTAATGATATGCCTGAGGTGATGGAATTGGGTGCTCAAAACATCATGGAAGTACTTACTCAGCTGGCATGAGTTATGAATAATAACTTGAATCAGGTGTAACATCCCCTATTTCTAGGAAAGAACATGTTTCCGTGGAATTATTCATGCAGCAAAGGCCTCCCATGTTTAGAGGATCTTCTGATCCCCTCCTCACGGAACAATCGATTAACTCCATTGGAAAGATATTCTCCGTCCTCCAGTGCTCAGAAGAAGAGAAGGTAGTAATATCGGTCTACCATTTTGATGGGGAAGCTGATCAGTGGTGGACACTGATCAAGAATACATAGTCCCAAGAGGAAAACGATTCCATAGATTGGGAGGAATTCAAGAGGATATTTTTCAAAAAACATTTTCCTTCAACCCTCTATCTCGAGATGGAAAGAGAATTCCTCAAACTCAAGTAGAAGGAAGATGAGTCCATCGGGGCCTATGAAGAAAACATTATTAGTCTTGCAAGGTATTACTCTAGCATTGTTATGAATAACAAAAGTATGGTGGATCGCTTCTTTAGCTGACTAAGGCCAAGTCTACGAAAAGTGTTGTCGATTTGAGAATGTGACATCTACGGGGAGATTGTCCATTGTGACCTCAAGGTTGAAATGGATATTGGATACTCTCAGTGGTCTCATGGGCCTACTGACAAGAAGCGGAAGATGGAAAAAAAATATGGGTGGTCCATCAATCAAATCCCATGATGGGAAGAATCCCATCTTTTGCCATTGCAAAAATTTTGGGAAGAAACATCCTGGTAATAGTTTGAAGGGAACCAAGAATTTCATCAAATGCGGAATGTTTGGTCATCGGGACAAGAACTACAGAAGGGATATGAAATATTCTGCTAATTTTGAAGAAGAAAGGAAGGATTAGATCAACATTCAGCCTACAGTGCAGTGTTATAACTATAGGGAGCTTGGGCATTATGCAAACAATTTCTCTAAGACAACGGTTGTCGGAGGCAAACAACAAAATCCTCCTATGCAACAAGAAATGGATTATGATATCACTACTGCTGAGGTGGAGTCGGAAAACGATGTGGTGACAGGTACACATGTTATTCATTCAAGAATAGTGAACGTACTATTTGATTCCGGTTCTACGCATTCTTTCATTTCTTACAGGTTTAGTAGAACTATTCAGACACCACCTCAAAATTTGGAGGAAAGGTTATATGTGAGAATATCGAATGGGGAAATAATTGCATCCATGGTTTATAACTCCTACCTGGTTAATGTTTTTGGACTGAACCTCCCAGAAAATCCTTTCATACTTCCTTTAGTAGAGTTTTACACTATCTTGGGCATGGATTGGCTATCTTTGTACAAGGCCAACATCAACTGCCGGGAAATGGAGATTACTCTTCACATCCCGAAGCATCCTTCGATTCTTTACATGTTCAGGGAGGAAGATAAATCTCCTTTAGAATCGTCGTCTCAAGTTTGGATATTTCTTCATTGTGAGAAAGCATATCTAGCTCAAATGATTGAGACAAAGGAGAGAATCATTCTTGAAGACATTCCCATCGTGGGGGGATTACACTGATGTATTCCCCAAAGAGTTACATGGTCTTCCTCCTGACCGAGAGGTCGAGTTTTCAATTGAACATATCCCTGGATCTCTTCCAATCTCAAAGACACCTTACAAAATAGCCATTGTAGAGCTGGAAGAGCTAAAGAAACAGTTATAGGAGAATATGGAGAAGGGTTTTATATGCACAAGTGCTTTACTGTGGGGTGCTCCAGTCCTCTTCGTCAAGAAGAATGATGGATCAATGCCCCTTTGCATTGCTTATCATGAGCTCAATAAAATCACAATAAAGAACAAGTATCCCCTTCCATGGATAGATGACTTCTTCGATCAGCTACGTGGGGCGAGTTATTTCTCTAAGGTGGAACTTCGGTCAGGATATCACTATCTAAACATGAGGAAGGAAGATATTCCCACGACTGCCTTTCAAATTAGGTATAAACACTATGAGGTCAAAGTGATGCCCTTCAGACTCACTAATGCTCCACGAATTTTCTTGGATTTGATGAATAGAGTCTTTAGATATTACCTCAAGAAATTTTTGGTGGTCTTTATTGATGATATTTTGATGTACTCCTTGAGTAAGGAGGAACATGAGGAGCATTTGAAAATGGTATTAAATACATTGCGAAGGGAGAAGATGTATGCAAAGTGCATTAAATGTGAGTTCTGGATAAAGGAAGTGTCATTCATGGGGCATGTTATCACTAGAAAAGGGATATCTGTGGACCCTTCCAAGACAATGTCAATTGAAGAGTGGCCCATTCCAACTTCTGTAACGGAGATCCGTAGCATTTTGGGTCTACCTGGGTATTATCGATGAATCATGAAGAACATTTCACGATTTTCAAACCTAATAACTAAGATGACATGGAGGGGATTAAAGTATGTCTGGACACAGGAGTGTGAAGACTGCATCAAGGAGTTGAAAAAAGGCATATCACTACACTAGTAATCACACTCCCTACAAGTGGGGAACTCTTTAGGGTGTATAGTGATGCTTCTAAGAAGGGATTAGGTTGTTTAATGATTCAAAGTGATAAAATGATAGCCTTTGCCTCAAGGAAGCTGAAAATCCTTGAGAAAAACTATCCAACACATGATCTAGAGTTAGCGGCTGTGATATTTTCCTTGAAAGTCTGGCGGTATTATCTCTATGAGGAGAAATTTCAGATATATACTTGTTTCTGATGCTTTGTCCAGGGTGCGCGCATCCGTCCGTGGAGGACGCGCTTCTTGTTGCCCCGCATTCCCACTTTCCAAAGGTGGGTGGCATTCACTCCTTATTCAGGGACGTCTGCTCCATGATCGAAACAGGATGATGGGATGTCGGTTCTTCCATTTGTGGATTCCTCCTCAAAACTCGTCACCTAGTCCAGGTCTCCCTCATAGATTTAATACGTTGTTCATGAAACTCTTCCCAGTGCCATGTTTCCATGGACGCTGGTTAATTACACTACTTCTGTCGGGACATTCCAAAGGGTCCAGTCAGGGCAGCAACTTTCAGTCGGGGGAGTAGTAACGTTGAGGCATCAGTAGCATGTCTGGATGCTGGGGACCTGGAATGTCTGTCTATTATCACTGGTCACAGGGCTTCTCGAGGGCGTGGAGGCCCGAGGAATCCTACATCGAGAATGGGGAATTATATGCCATAGACATATATATGAGGTTTTCCTCAGCTTCATGTGTTTAACACAGGGTATGCCGCATGTTTAATGTCCAGCGGAGACGGATCAGCCCAGTCGGAGCATTAGCTAGGGTAGATCAGACTGAGGGATTTCCCTTGAAGGGGTGACGATGCCAGGACCAGCTAATGGGTGGCTGTGAAGAGGAGCGTACCGACATGTTCTCACCGGGATATGACGGTTCAGGCGAGAATGAGGGTGGATGATGGGTTAATGAATGATGTGGAGGGGGGAATGGCGAAGAACCGTTTCGAGGACGACGGTGAAGTTGGGATTGATCCTTGTAGAGGCTTCCTACGTATCCCCATGGCAGAGAATCAAATTCTACATAGTTCGGGATGGTGTCAGTGAACCGACATGAGGGTGGACCTTGGTCCGATGGGAATCATCAGCGAATCGACGTGATGGTGGACCTTAGTCCGATGGATGTCGTCAGCGAACCAACTTAATGGTGGACCTTGGTCCGATGCGTCAGCTAACTGACGTGAAGGTGGACCTTGGTCCGATGGGCCTCGTCAGAGAACCGAGGTGAAGGTGGACCTTGGTCCGATGGGCATCGTCAGCGAACCGATGTGAAGGTGGACCTTGTTCTGATGGGCATCGTCAGCGAACCGATGTGAAGGTGGACCTTGGTCCGATGGGTGATGGGCTTGAACCTATGGGAGGCTTCCTACATACCACGTCGTGGCATGGATCAAAGTCCTCGTAGTTCGGAGGGTGTCATCATGGAACCGATGTGAAAGTAGACCCGGGGGTCCACTAGTGGTGGGCCTAAACCTCGAGGAGGCTTCTTACGTACCATGCCTTGACATGGATCAAAGTCCTCGTAGTTCGGAGCGTTGATGGAATACAGTTTAACTTCATGCGGGACGGTAGTGAACCATGACGTGAATAAACGACGGGAGGAGGGCTTGAACCTCGTGGAGGCTTCCTACGTACCATGCCTTGGCTTGGTTCAAAGTCCCCGTAGTTTGGGATGGTGTTGGTTGTTGGAGAACCGTCATAAATGAGGGACCTTGGTCCGATTGGAGATGGTCTTGAACCTCTGGGAGGCTTCCTACGTACCATGCATTGGCATGGATCAAAGTCCCCGTAGTTCGGGTTGGTCACAACGGCTTACCGCTAGACCGGAATGTAGTTTAACGTCATAGTGGACGAAGGGTGACCTCGACGTGATTTGGATGATGGGTGGGATTGAACCTTGTGGAGGCTTCCTACGTACCATGAATTGACACGGATCAAACACCTCATAGTTCAAAGGGTTTCATCAGTGAACCGACGTGAATGTGAACCCAGGGGGTCCACTTGTGGTGGTCTTGAACCTCGTGAAGGCTTCCTACGTACCATGCCTTGACATAGACCAACGTCCTCGTAGTTCAGGGGAAAATGGTGGCTTGGCACACCGACAAGGAGACGGTTTGGGACAATTATTGTTGGGCTTTAACCTCAGGGAGGCTTCCTACGTACCATGCCTTGACATGGATCAAAGTCCTCATAGTTCGGGTTGGTCACAACGGATTACCGCTGGACCGGAATGTAGTTTAACATCATGTTGGACGAAGGGTGAACTCGACGTGAATTGGATGATGGGTGGGCTTGAACCTCGTGGAGGCTTCCTATGTACCATGCCTTGACATGGATCAAAGACCTCGTAGTTCAAAGAGTTTTATCGGTGAACCAACGTGAATGTGATCCCGGGGGGTCCACTTGTGGTGGGCTTGAACCTCGTGAAGGCTTCCTACGTACCATTCCTTGACATGGATCAAAGTCCTCGTAGTTCGGGGGAAAATGGGGGCTTGGCACACCGACAAGGATACGGTTTGGGCCAATTATTGTTGGCATTGAACCTCAGGGAGGCTTCCTACATACCATGTCTTAACATGGATCAAAGTCCTCGTAGTTCGGGGTGGTCACAATGGCTTACCGCTGGACTGGAATGCATTTTAACGTCATGCTGGACGAAGGCGTGAAATTTAACGTCATACTGGACAAGGGCATGCAGTTTAACGTCATGATGGATGAAGGCATGTAGTTTAACATCATCCTGGATGAGGTATTGTCATAGCCAATGCCACCTCTAAGCCCACATGAGTCATGCTCGATGTGAGAAACAAGAGACAGTAAGGACCTGATGATCACGCCACGAAGGGTACGTCCATGAGAAGCGAAGAGGGGCTTACCTGTTAGGCGGCCCATGGTGCTGGGACATACTCTAGGATGGAGGCCCAAAGTGCGACATAACGCAATGAAAGAGGGATTTGGGACTGATGGTGGGAGGCGCCTCATTCCCTATCACGCCCTCCACTGACCTTAGTAGTGGGGAAGTACGGAGATGCAGGAGTGTAACCATCCGTTGGGGAACTAGGGTCGCCCATCTCTTGAGAACATACGCCACTCCAGTAATTAGGATATCATCCCTTGTGGGTGGATGATTCCACTCCCGTGGAGATGAGTGGCATAAAGAATGTTCGAGCTGGGGGGACCCTTCGTGAGAGGCACGAGGTCGGTTCACAGTTTAACATCATGTGTTGAGGACGTGGTGCTTGGCAGTTTAACGTCCTGCATCTCGGATGATGTGGGTTCACTCCTCACCCCTAGGACTTACATAACCGGTACCCTCTGGTCCTTGGGGGAGGGAAGGTACTGGCAAGGCCATGGTCAAGGGGGGTTGTGGAGCGAACCATTGAGGGGTCCACGTTAGTGTGGCTATGAGAAGGAGCAATAGCCGTTAGCGTGCCTATGCGAAGAAGCATTTGTCGAAGCAACGCTACAAGTGGTATTGTCCGTGGGAATTTAAATTCACATCGTGCACACTTGGAGGGTCGCACGGGAAGAGGAATTTCCAAGCAAAGGAGTGTGCTTCGCGAAGCAGAGTACCTTGGACTTAGCATGGGGAAAAGGTGTGAGGGGAGGGTGTTTTGTGAAGTGGAACAATATTGACGGAGCACTTCCTCACGAAGGAGAGGTGCCTCGCGAGGTAAGGTGTTACGAAGTAGTGTGCTTCGCAATGTGTAGCGATCATGCATTAGCAGAGGGATCACTTGTACAGGTTGGGTATTTCGCGAAGCATAAACGCTCTGTGGCTGCCCGGGTTCCCTTGGGAATCCCCTTCCTTCGATAATGCCCTTGAGCTTCGCGAAGGGCATCCCTCTCGGAAGAGGGGGCCAAAACGAGACATAGAAAAGGCGTCATGCAATGTAGAAGTACCTCACGGAGCTCATGATTCCCGGGGGCAAAGGGTGCTTCGCGATTCGGGAGAGGAGAAGCCGAAAGTTCAGATTGTCCATCCTTGGGACTCAGGGGGAGCCCCGTATTTACAGGCAAGGGGTGCCGCGAAGCCAAAATCATGGGTTGCCAAAGGTGCATCGCGGTGGGCTCGCGAACGTGAAATGAGTTCGCGGAGAGTTACCACCTCCGGAGCTTCGTGGTGGGATCGCGAACATCAAACGCGTTCGCGGAGAGTTACTGCCTTCATAACTTCGTGGCGGGCTCGCGAATGTCAAACCCGATCACGGAGAGTTACCGCCTCCGAAGCTTCGCGAGACCGCGATGCTCGGGTTGCTTCGTGGCGGTGCTTCCCGAGGCAGTGTGCCAGCCTTCTTTTTTGGCCCTTCCTTTCATGTAACATTTTGGTGCCAACAAATGACCCCCCACCTCAGACATAGAGCCACTAAGGGGGAAGTGTCAACGTCTGAGGGAAAATCGCCAAAATTGTCGGCGGTTCACGATGTGACTACGCGTAGAGGGCCCGCGATGCTGACCGGGGCCACAGATCCGGATGCGCCGCGATGCTCCGCGCGGGTGAGGCGCGCCGCGATGCTCTGGGGTCGCTGCCTATAAATAGGGTGGTCGACCTCTTTTGTCTTCAAGGGACTTTTCTTTTTGTTCTCTCGACTTCACAAAGCTCCGTGTACTTCGTGAAAGCCCTCCGCGAATCGAGCTTCGCGGCGGACCGCGGGTCTCCGACTCTACGTCCGCGCCAAGCGAACTTCTGCTTGTCGGCCTAGGTCCAACTCCACGGTTTGGCCTCGCGACCGGCCTTCACGATCCGGCATCATGGCCCAGCTTTGCGATCTGTTCTGAAAAAATGCTTTTCTGAGGTCCAGAATCGAAATGGCCCTCCATGAGGCTGTATTGGGGGTGTTTGCAGATGCCACCCGTCGGGATGAGATGTCCAACTTTCCATGACTTGGGGAGATGGTCCGAATCCATTCGGACCACGCTTCTTTGATAGATCAGCTATAGGAGGGTCATAATAATTATCTGCAATGTAAGAAGCTGCCATTGTACGGCTTCAGGTTGAGGGATGACGTCTTCATCCCTGAGGCGTGTAGGGACGAACCGGCTTGCTGGTTCAAGAGTACACCATGCCAGCACCAATGGTTCAGGGTGGCCAATGGTCACGCATGGGAGGACTTCACACCCATCACCACTTATTGTATCTATAACCATGTAAACGATATTGACGGGAATCCATTGCAACCAGAGACGCCCCTCCTCTCTATCGTACCATGCTGAAGGCGGCTTTGCAGGATTCGAATAAGGGATGGTCCGATGAGTGGGACCTATGCCAGGGCGGAAACTATACTGACGACTGGGCCTGGGCCTACTGGGTAAGCGCCACATGCGAGGATTTTGGGGCCGAGTTAAGGAGAGTGGGGTTATATGAGGCGGCATGGGGCTCCCAATTCCACATTTACCAACCAAAGAAACTGATGCCGGAATTGCTGAGCAGATGGTTGTCCAGGACCAATACCTTTCACCTGCATCATGGAGAGGTGGGCATCAACCAGTGGGATGTCCATCAGATTTCTGGGGTTCCGATCTTGGGGGCCATGTATGATGAGTTCCACCCCATCATGAGTGTGTGGGAGGATACCGAGCAAATGTCGTGACCGGTGTCAGTGCTGATGGCATTCGTCCTTGGAGAGGACAAGGAGGCAGTGAGGGATGTCCACTTTAGGAGATGGTTCAAGTGCTTCCTGAATTTCCCAGAGAATAGAGAGTTCCATCCGAGGCCTCGAACTTGCCCGAGGGTGGGCCAACGAGGTAAGGGGCACTCGTATTTGTGGGTCTTGGAGGAGAACCAATGCAAGACTTGGGGTTTCATTGTCAGCACTGAACAATAGCTGATAGTCAGGCTGGAGGCGTTCATCGCGGCTCTCATCTGCGGTTGGATCCTACTGGTGAGGGATATACTTCTTCTTTACAAGTTTATACTAATATGTTCAATGTTTCTTTTTATGCTCAATATCTATGTATTCAAGACCTCTAATTATACGTTCTTTTTCATAGTTAATGGAATGAAATAGAAGAACATGTACCAATATCCAACGTGATAGGAAATGTGATGATTTCCCTAATGATATGCCTGAGGTGATGGAATTGGGTGCTCAAAACATCATGGAAGTACTTACTCAGCTGGCATGAGTTATGAATAATAACTTGAATCAGGTGTAACATACCCTATTTCTAGGAAAGAACATGTTTCCGTGGAATTATTCATGCAGCAAAGGCCTCCCATGTTTAGAGGATCTTCTGATCCCCTCCTCACGGAACAATCGATTAACTCCATTGGAAAGATATTCTCCGTCCTCCAGTGCTCAGAAGAAGAGAAGGTAGTAATATCGGTCTACCATTTTGATGGGGAAGCTGATCAGTGGTGGACACTGATCAAGAATACATAGTCCCAAGAGGAAAACGATTCCATAGATTGGGAGGAATTCAAGAGGATATTTTTCAAAAAACATTTTCCTTCAACCCTCTATCTCGAGATGGAAAGAGAATTCCTCAAACTCAAGTAGAAGGAAGATGAGTCCATCGGGGCCTATGAAGAAAACATTATTAGTCTTGCAAGGTATTACTCTAGCATTGTTATGAATAACAAAAGTATGGTGGATCGCTTCTTTAGCTGACTAAGGCCAAGTCTACGAAAAGTGTTGTCGATTTGAGAATGTGACATCTACGGGGAGATTGTCCATTGTGACCTCAAGGTTGAAATGGATATTGGATACTCTCAGTGGTCTCATGGGCCTACTGACAAGAAGCGGAAGATGGAAAAAAAATATGGGTGGTCCATCAATCAAATCCCATGATGGGAAGAATCCCATCTTTTGCCATTGCAAAAATTTTGGGAAGAAACATCCTGGTAATAGTTTGAAGGGAACCAAGAATTTCATCAAATGCGGAATGTTTGGTCATCGGGACAAGAACTACAGAAGGGATATGAAATATTCTGCTAATTTTGAAGAAGAAAGGAAGGATTAGATCAACATTCAGCCTACAGTGCAGTGTTATAACTATAGGGAGCTTGGGCATTATGCAAACAATTTCTCTAAGACAACGGTTGTCGGAGGCAAACAACAAAATCCTCCTATGCAACAAGAAATGGATTATGATATCACTACTGCTGAGGTGGAGTCGGAAAACGATGTGGTGACAGGTACACATGTTATTCATTCAAGAATAGTGAACGTACTATTTGATTCCGGTTCTACGCATTCTTTCATTTCTTACAGGTTTAGTAGAACTATTCAGACACCACCTCAAAATTTGGAGGAAAGGTTATATGTGAGAATATCGAATGGGGAAATAATTGCATCCATGGTTTATAACTCCTACCTGGTTAATGTTTTTGGACTGAACCTCCCAGAAAATCCTTTCATACTTCCTTTAGTAGAGTTTTACACTATCTTGGGCATGGATTGGCTATCTTTGTACAAGGCCAACATCAACTGCCGGGAAATGGAGATTACTCTTCACATCCCGAAGCATCCTTCGATTCTTTACATGTTCAGGGAGGAAGATAAATCTCCTTTAGAATCGTCGTCTCAAGTTTGGATATTTCTTCATTGTGAGAAAGCATATCTAGCTCAAATGATTGAGACAAAGGAGAGAATCATTCTTGAAGACATTCCCATCGTGGGGGGATTACACTGATGTATTCCCCAAAGAGTTACATGGTCTTCCTCCTGACCAAGAGGTCGAGTTTTCAATTGAACATATCCCTGGATCTCTTCCAATCTCAAAGACACCTTACAAAATAGCCATTGTAGAGCTGGAAGAGCTAAAGAAACAGTTATAGGAGAATATGGAGAAGGGTTTTATATGCACAAGTGCTTTACTGTGGGGTGCTCCAGTCCTCTTCGTCAAGAAGAATGATGGATCAATGCCCCTTTGCATTGCTTATCATGAGCTCAATAAAATCACAATAAAGAACAAGTATCCCCTTCCATGGATAGATGACTTCTTCGATCAGCTACGTGGGGCGAGTTATTTCTCTAAGGTGGAACTTCGGTCAGGATATCACTATCTAAACATGAGGAAGGAAGATATTCCCACGACTGCCTTTCAAATTAGGTATAAACACTATGAGGTCAAAGTGATGCCCTTCAGACTCACTAATGCTCCACGAATTTTCTTGGATTTGATGAATAGAGTCTTTAGATATTACCTCAACAAATTTTTGGTGGTCTTTATTGATGATATTTTGATGTACTCCTTGAGTAAGGAGGAACATGAGGAGCATTTGAAAATGGTATTAAATACATTGCGAAGGGAGAAGATGTATGCAAAGTGCATTAAATGTGAGTTCTGGATAAAGGAAGTGTCATTCATGGGGCATGTTATCACTAGAAAAGGGATATCTGTGGACCCTTCCAAGACAATGTCAATTGAAGAGTGGCCCATTCCAACTTCTGTAACGGAGATCCGTAGCATTTTGGGTCTACCTGGGTATTATCGATGAATCATGAAGAACATTTCACGATTTTCAAACCTAATAACTAAGATGACATGGAGGGGATTAAAGTATGTCTGGACACAGGAGTGTGAAGACTGCATCAAGGAGTTGAAAAAAGGCATATCACTACACTAGTAATCACACTCCCTACAAGTGGGGAACTCTTTAGGGTGTATAGTGATGCTTCTAAGAAGGGATTAGGTTGTTTAATGATTCAAAGTGATAAAATGATAGCCTTTGCCTCAAGGAAGCTGAAAATCCTTGAGAAAAACTATCCAACACATGATCTAGAGTTAGCGGCTGTGATATTTTCCTTGAAAGTCTGGCGATATTATCTCTATGAGGAGAAATTTCAGATATATACTTGTTTCTGATGCTTTCTCCAGGGTGCGCGCATCCGTCCGTGGAGGACGCGCTTCTTGTTGCCCCGCATTCCCACTTTCCAAAGGTGGGTGGCATTCACTCCTTATTCAGGGACGTCTGCTCCATGATCGAAACAGGATGATGGGATGTCGGTTCTTCCATTTGTGGATTCCTCCTCAAAACTCGTCACCTAGTCCAGGTCTCCCTCATAGATTTAATACGTTGTTCATGAAACTCTTCCCAGTGCCATGTTTCCATGGACGCTGGTTAATTACACTACTTCTGTCGGGACATTCCAAAGGGTCCAGTCAGGGCAGCAACCTTCAGTCGGGGGAGTAGTAACGTTGAGGCATCAGTAGCATGTCTGGATGCTGGGGACCTGGAATGTCTGTCTATTATCACTGGTCACAGGGCTTCTCGAGGGCGTGGAGGCCCGAGGAATCCTACATCGAGCATGGGGAATTATATGCCATAGACATATATATGAGGTTTTCCTCAGCTTCATGTGTTTAACACAGGGTATGCCGCATGTTTAACGTCCAGCGGAGACGGATCAGCCCAGTCGGAGCATTAGCTAGGGTAGATCAGACTGAGGGATTTCCCTTGAAGGGGTGACGATGCCAGGACCAGCTAATGGGTGGCTGTGAAGAGGAGCGTACCGACATGTTCTCACCGGGATATGACGGTTCAGGCGAGAATGAGGGTGGATGATGGGTTAATGAATGATGTGGAGGGGGGAATGGCGAAGAACCGTTTCGAGGACGACGGTGAAGTTGGGCTTGATCCTTGTAGAGGCTTCCTACGTATCCCCATGGCAGAGAATCAAATTCTACATAGTTCGGGATGGTGTCAGTGAACCGACATGAGGGTGGACCTTGGTCCGATGGGAATCATCAGCGAATCGACGTGATGGTGGACCTTAGTCCGATGGATGTCGTCAGCGAACCAACTTAATGGTGGACCTTGGTCCGATGCGTCAGCTAACTGACGTGAAGGTGGACCTTGGTCCGATGGGCCTCGTCAGAGAACCGAGGTGAAGGTGGACCTTGGTCCGATGGGCATCGTCAGCGAACCGATGTGAAGGTGGACCTTGTTCTGATGGGCATCGTCAGCGAACCGATGTGAAGGTGGACCTTGGTCCGATGGGTGATGGGCTTGAACCTATGGGAGGCTTCCTACATACCACGTCGTGGCATGGATCAAAGTCCTCGTAGTTCGGAGGGTGTCATCATGGAACCGATGTGAAAGTAGACCCGGGGGTCCACTAGTGGTGGGCCTAAACCTCGAGGAGGCTTCTTACGTACCATGCCTTGACATGGATCAAAGTCCTCGTAGTTCGGAGCGTTGATGGAATACAGTTTAACTTCATGCGGGACGGTAGTGAACCATGACGTGAATAAACGACGGGAGGAGGGCTTGAACCTCGTGGAGGCTTCCTACGTACCATGCCTTGGCTTGGTTCAAAGTCCCCGTAGTTTGGGATGGTGTTGGTTGTTGGAGAACCGTCATAAATGAGGGACCTTGGTCCGATTGGAGATGGTCTTGAACCTCTGGGAGGCTTCCTACGTACCATGCATTGGCATGGATCAAAGTCCCCGTAGTTCGGGTTGGTCACAACGGCTTACCGCTAGACCGGAATGTAGTTTAACGTCATAGTGGACGAAGGGTGACCTCGACGTGATTTGGATGATGGGTGGGAATGAACCTTGTGGAGGCTTCCTACGTACCATGAATTGACACGGATCAAACACCTCATAGTTCAAAGGGTTTAATCAGTGAACCGACGTGAATGTGAACCCAGGGGGTCCACTTGTGGTGGTCTTGAACCTCGTGAAGGCTTCCTACGTACCATGCCTTGACATAGACCAACGTCCTCGTAGTTCAGGGGAAAATGGTGGCTTGGCACACCGACAAGGAGACGGTTTGGGACAATTATTGTTGGGCTTTAACCTCAGGGAGGCTTCCTACGTACCATGCCTTGACATGGATCAAAGTCCTCATAGTTCGGGTTGGTCACAACGGATTACCGCTGGACCGGAATGTAGTTTAACATCATGTTGGACGAAGGGTGAACTCGACGTGAATTGGATGATGGGTGGGCTTGAACCTCGTGGAGGCTTCCTATGTACCATGCCTTGACATGGATCAAAGACCTCGTAGTTCAAAGAGTTTTATCGGTGAACCAACGTGAATGTGATCCCGGGGGGTCCACTTGTGGTGGGCTTGAACCTCGTGAAGGCTTCCTACGTACCATTCCTTGACATGGATCAAAGTCCTCGTAGTTCGGGGGAAAATGGGGGCTTGGCACACCGACAAGGATACGGTTTGGGCCAATTATTGTTGGCATTGAACCTCAGGGAGGCTTCCTACATACCATGTCTTAACATGGATCAAAGTCCTCGTAGTTCGGGGTGGTCACAATGGCTTACCGCTGGACTGGAATGCATTTTAACGTCATGCTGGACGAAGGCGTGAAATTTAACGTCATACTGGACAAGGGCATGCAGTTTAACGTCATGATGGATGAAGGCATGTAGTTTAACATCATCCTGGATGAGGTATTGTCATAGCCAATGCCACCTCTAAGCCCACATGAGTCATGCTCGATGTGAGAAACAAGAGACAGTAAGGACCTGATGATCACGCCACGAAGGGTACGTCCATGAGAAGCGAAGAGGGGCTTACCTGTTAGGCGGCCCATGGTGCTGGGACATACTCTAGGATGGAGGCCCAAAGTGCGACATAGCGCAATGAAAGAGGGATTTGGGACTGATGGTGGGAGGCGCCTCATTCCCTATCACGCCCTCCACTGACCTTAGTAGTGGGGAAGTACGGAGATGCAGGAGTGTAACCATCCGTTGGGGAACTAGGGTCGCCCATCTCTTGAGAACATACGCCACTCCAGTAATTAGGATATCATCCCTTGTGGGTGGATGATTCCACTCCCGTGGAGATGAGTGGCATAAAGAATGTTCGAGCTGGGGGGACCCTTCGTGAGAGGCACGAGGTCGGTTCACAGTTTAACATCATGTGTTGAGGACGTGGTGCTTGGCAGTTTAACGTCCTGCATCTCGGATGATGTGGGTTCACTCCTCACCCCTAGGACTTACATAACCGGTACCCTCTGGTCCTTGGGGGAGGGAAGGTACTGGCAAGGCCATGGTCAAGGGGGGTTGTGGAGCGAACCATTGAGGGGTCCACGTTAGTGTGGCTATGAGAAGGAGCAATAGCCGTTAGCGTGCCTATGCGAAGAAGCATTTGTCGAAGCAACGCTACAAGTGGTATTGTCCGTGGGAATTTAAATTCACATCGTGCACACTTGGAGGGTCGCACGGGAAGAGGAATTTCCAAGCAAAGGAGTGTGCTTCGCGAAGCAGAGTACCTTGGACTTAGCATGGGGAAAAGGTGTGAGGGGAGGGTGTTTTGTGAAGTGGAACAATATTGACGGAGCACTTCCTCACGAAGGAGAGGTGCCTCGCGAGGTAAGGTGTTACGAAGTAGTGTGCTTCGCAATGTGTAGCGATCATGCATTAGCAGAGGGATCACTTGTACAGGTTGGGTATTTCGCGAAGCATAAACGCTCTGTGGCTGCCCGGGTTCCCTTGGGAATCCCCTTCCTTCGATAATGCCCTTGAGCTTCGCGAAGGGCATCCCTCTCGGAAGAGGGGGCCAAAACGAGACATAGCAAAGGCGTCATGCAATGTAGAAGTACCTCGCGGAGCTCATGATTCCCGGGGGCAAAGGGTGCTTCGCGATTCGGGAGAGGAGAAGCCGAAAGTTCAGATTGTCCATCCTTGGGACTCAGGGGGAGCCCCGTATTTACAGGCAAGGGGTGCCGCGAAGCCAAAATCATGGGTTGCCAAAGGTGCATCGCGGTGGGCTCGCGAACGTGAAATGAGTTCGCGGAGAGTTACCACCTCCGGAGCTTCGTGGTGGGATCGCGAACATCAAACGCGTTCGCGGAGAGTTACTGCCTTCATAACTTCGTGGCGGGCTCGCGAATGTCAAACCCGATCACGGAGAGTTACCGCCTCCGAAGCTTCGCGAGACCGCGATGCTCGGGTTGCTTCGTGGCGGTGCTTCCCGAGGCAGTGTGCCAGCCTTCTTTTTTGGCCCTTCCTTTCATGTAACATTTTGGTGCCAACAAATGACCCCCCACCTCAGACATAGAGCCACTAAGGGGGAAGTGTCAACGTCTGAGGGAAAATCGCCAAAATTGTCGGCGGTTCACGATGTGACTACGCGTAGAGGGCCCGCGATGCTGACCGGGGCCACAGATCCGGATGCGCCGCGATGCTCCGCGCGGGTGAGGCGCGCCGCGATGCTCTGGGGTCGCTGCCTATAAATAGGGTGGTCGACCTCTTTTGTCTTCAAGGGACTTTTCTTTTTGTTCTCTCGACTTCACAAAGCTCCGTGTACTTCGTGAAAGCCCTCCGCGAATCGAGCTTCGCGGCGGACCGCGGGTCTCCGACTCTACGTCCGCGCCAAGCGAACTTCTGCTTGTCGGCCTAGGTCCAACTCCACGGTTTGGCCTCGCGACCGGCCTTCACGATCCGGCATCATGGCCCAGCTTTGCGATCTGTTCTGAAAAAATGCTTTTCTGAGGTCCAGAATCGAAATGGCCCTCCATGAGGCTGTATTGGGGGTGTTTGCAGATGCCACCCGTCGAGATGAGATGTCCAACTTTCCATGACTTGGGGAGATGGTCCGAATCCATTCGGACCACGCTTCTTTGATAGATCAGCTATAGGAGGGTCATAATAATTATCTGCAATGTAAGAAGCTGCCATTGTACGGCTTCAGGTTGAGGGATGACGTCTTCATCCCTGAGGCGTGTAGGGACGAACCGGCTTGCTGGTTCAAGAGTACACCATGCCAGCACCAATGGTTCAGGGTGGCCAATGGTGACGCATGGGAGGACTTCACACCCATCACCACTTATTGTATCTATAACCATGTAAACGATATTGACGGGAATCCATTGCAACCAGAGACGCCCCTCCTCTCTATCGTACCATGCTGAAGGCGGCTTTGCAGGATTCGAATAAGGGATGGTCCGATGAGTGGGACCTATGCCAGGGCGGAAACTATACTGACGACTGGGCCTGGGCCTACTGGGTAAGCGCCACATGCGAGGATTTTGGGGCCGAGCTAAGGAGAGTGGGGTTATATGAGGCGGCATGGGGCTCCCAATTCCACATTTACCAACCAAAGAAACTGATGCCGGAATTGCTGAGCAGATGGTTGTCCAGGACCAATACCTTTCACCTGCATCATGGAGAGGTGGGCATCAACCAGTGGGATGTCCATCAGATTTCTGGGGTTCCGATCTTGGGGGCCATGTATGATGAGTTCCACCCCATCATGAGTGCGTGGGAGGATACCGAGCAAATGCCGTGACCGGTGTCAGTGCTGATGGCATTCGTCCTTGGAGAGGACAAGGAGGCAGTGAGGGATGTCCACTTTAGGAGATGGTTCAAGTGCTTCCTGAATTTCCCAGAGAATAGAGAGTTCCATCCGAGGCCTCGAACTTGCCCGAGGGTGGGCCAACGAGGTAAGGGGCACTCGTATTTGCGGGTCTTGGAGGAGAACCAATGCAAGACTTGGGGTTTCATTGTCAGCACTGAACAATAGCTGATAGTCAGGCTGGAGGCGTTCATCGCGGCTCTCATCTGCGGTTGGATCCTACTGGTGAGGGATAGAAGCATGGGGGTGCGGCCCAGCTCGTTTATTATGGAATCCATGTTGTCCATGGGGCAGCGGATCAATCTGGGGATTCCAATGCTCGCCAAACTGTACAGAATGCTGCGGCACATTAGTGAGGGCAAGAAGCCGCCATGGATATGTGGGACCTTTCACCTCCTCTATGGGTGGATCACAGTGCACATCAGGGGGATCTATGAGTATCCAAACCCTATTTTGCCGCTGGGATCAAACTTCCGCCCCTCCATCCTGAACGTGGTCGGGAGCTTCCCGTTCAAACTAGTCGTGCCGATGGTGCTGAATCAGGTGTGGAAGGCGGATGAGTTCAATTTCCACCCCTTCCCATTGCCGATGGGGATACTAACTAACAACGGGCGGGGAACGGAAGAACATCGGGCTTACCTCCTGGCCTTTAGAGGTGAAGTTTTGGTGGCATGAGTAGATCGTGAGCCACTCTGCGAATCGTACACCCCACACCAGTTTGCGAGGCAGTTCCGGTGCCTTCAGCGGCTGACCCCGCAGGTCTACTGGGAGGTGCGTCATGAGGAGCACCCGTGTGTGATGAGGCAGTTGTGGCTCATGTTCACACGGGAATATGGGAAGATGCGAATTGCATTGCCTCCATCCACCGCCGCATTCGGATTGGTGAGGGAGTATGCCATTAGTTGGGAGGCTGCGTACCCAGGGGAGATGTAGAAGCAACCGACTATTCGGGTCGGTGACGGTGGGCCTCCTCTATCTCGAGGTCGGGGTCGGATGGCATCTAGGGCCTCTCGCGATGGTGGGGCTACCGTGGCGGCGAGACTTGCACCGGCCGAGGGTGTGGCAACAGTGGTAGATCCAGTGATTCCGGATGAGCATGGACATCCGGAGGGGCAGCCACCGAGGGGATTTCGTAGGATGTCCACTCAGGCTCCGGGGAAGCGCCTGCATCATATCGACATGGTAGAGGATGTCGTCTTCCCAGAAGCCTGGGACATTTGGTATGTCAACTGGAAATTCCTCAGCCCACCTGAGATATGGGCCCACCTGAATAACCTCGGGATGGAATTACCGGGCATAGGCCCAGTCCGGGCTGGATTCATGGCGTCTCCGACGGAGGCCGAGCAATACTTGGATGAGCTGGAGGATTACGTCCACTCCAGTTGTGTCCCTCGCCCAATGATAGACCAGGTGAGGGTATTGCTGAATCGAACAGTCCCCCCACGGTTATCAGCCACCGATCTGAAGGAGCGCTTCCCCCTGCCAGAAGAATCATAGGACTCCTCTCGGGAGGATGAGTTTGGAGGAGGGAGCCCGTTGGAGGAGGGCGAGGTCAGAGATCAAGGCTCAGATTCCGAAGATTTCGCAGAGGCTCTCGAGGTAGCATTCCAAACTACTTTCCTTTCGATCCATTCTCAGGACACTATGGACTTCTAAATGATGTTTGAGCCATTCAGGAGGAACTTGTTCACAGGCCTCATTCTCTCCCCTCGGCAGGTGATGACGTAGGACCTTCAGAACCCGCGCCTATGGCTACGTCCAGTTCCGCGTCTGGTGGGACCAGAGCACCCGAGGTGGTTCTTCCGGAATCTCCAGACCTTCCAACAGTATATGGAGGGCCTCTCCTCGGGGACCCGTCAGTATCGGCTCAGGAGCAACGCCAAGAGGACGATCTCCATTAGTTTCCTCTACCTGTTTCCTTATCGTCACATGTAGACTATACCAACTAACATTTATGTCCCTCTCTGTTGTACAGTTCTCTGACTGTTGTGGGCTGCTGTGGCAAGGCTAGTCGGGATGTCTTGTGGCGTCCCCCTTGGGGCATGCCGGTGATGGTTGTGATAGTCCCCCCATCTCCTTAAGCTGCAACACACATCATCACTGGCGGGACCACTAGCAGGGTCGTGCCCGAAGTCATCGAGGTGGACTCTGATGAAGAGGATCAACCAGTCGGTCCCAGTCCTGGCACGCCTTCTTCGGCGCCGGATGCTGTACTAGATTCAACACCAGATGTAGATACTACCGACGATTTCTTGCGGGCGTATCCCACGTACGAGCCTTCCAATCGCACAGACTGTGAAGAAATGACCTCCGATGAGGAAGACAATAGCATAGTCTGCCACCGGTCGTGGAAGCTAATCACGTGCTTCATCAAGGACACTGGAATCAGTCCGAACAGACGGAAACGAGAAGAGTGAATTACGATGCCCAAGAATCGGAGCACTGTGGGGATGGCGTGACAATAAAGGACAGCTGTTAACCATGGTGGAGAAGCGGTATCCTTACTGCGTTAGCCTCTAATGGGGACAAAAGTGAGGGTCGACCATTGACCATGTTCGTAACACGGGACCATGTCACAAATATATTCGGTCAATATTTCAGGACATTTCCCCTGGATAGTTTGTGGACCATTGGTCAAACATCCATACTGTTAGGGGGTCCTTCCAAACATGACCAGTCTTTCAGAACGTTGGCCTAGGATGGTAGGTGAGCCGGTGCGACATGATACCAGGCCGTTAGGGGGGTCCCATGAGACATAAAAGGGGACGAGGGTCCAAATAAGGGGAACACAAAGCGTGGAATATGGAGTGATGGTTTGTCCAAACAGAATCCATCACTTAGGTAGTTACACCACCATGGTAGGAGTACACCATATGGGCACATTGTTTTGATCATAGATCATTCCTTCTTTCAGACAGGGCCTCTCTGGCGAGGGGATTTACCACTTCCCAATGTAATCTTTGGGCGTTCTGAACTTGTTCAGGGAGGATTCATAGTTACACGGTCCCCTATGAGGGGTCCGACCAGTGGGCGGAACATGATTTTATGATTCCTGGGGCTGGACCCTATTTGAAATTCCTGGGTGTCCCTACCTATCCCATAAGGATGGGAATCAATCCATACATAGTTCTAGAAGCGCAGTGCAGTCAAAGAACAACTCTGGCAGGTGAAATCCTCTCTGATAAAGGATCTGGTGCATCCCATGATTAACATGGGGAATCTTGAGCTTGTTCAGGGTAGAACCGTAGTTAAGCATCATGAGTTGAGGACACATGGACTCCTGTAGTTTAATGTCATACGATAGGAAGTGGAATAAAAGGGAAGATCTCAGGGGGCGTGTGGTGTGGTAGACATGAAACCGACGTGAATGAGGACTTGGAGTCCAAACCACACCACGTACCCTCGGAGGAAAATCTCCAAGTCGAGAGACCAAGAGTGAGGATTAGGCTGGGCCCAAAGCAGAGTGGTCGGGCATTCCTATGTACCCCATGAGAATGGGAATCAAGCCATTCGTAGTTCTGGAAGCGCAGTTTAATGTCATGAGGGACGATGATAACCCCGACCGTTTTGGTACAAATCCTGCCATACCTACTAAGCCCACGTGAGTCATGCTCGGTGTGGGAATCAAGAAGTAGTGGTGCGACATTCACGACACCTGAAGGGGTAGGTTAGGTCAAAGGGATGCGCGGTGAATACCGGCCCAACGACAATAACACGATCATTTAGCGCACCCAGATGCGCGAAGAGAAAGAGCCGAGTATGATGGAATTCCACTTGAACATGAAGAAGTGGAAATGTATGAATCATGGTGCACGAGATTAATATCACGATGATGGAGGCGTTACGATGGAGGATGACTGTTGACCGTGGCGGAAAACCAGCATCCATATCGCGTTATCCTAGAATGGGGAAAAACAAATGAGGGTCGATTGTTGACCATGTTCGAAACAGGGGACCATGTCACAAATGTTGTCAGAGATCCGTATGAACGTTGGCCCGAAACGATTGGAGGGACCTTAGGTCCAGCATTCATGAAGAGACCTTAAGCCTAGTATCCATGTCGTCTGAGGGTACTTTTGGATGTGGAAGAGGATGAGGATCCAAATAGCGGGTTCACGAAGCATGGTCATAGGATGAGGAGGATGTCCCTATGAAAATTCCACACTGCGGGCTCATTGTCAAAACACATCTGAATACAACAATGATACATATTAGATGGAGGGAGTAGAGTCCTTTACCATAGGGAGATCTTAGTTTAGGGTCGTAGAATTCGGACCATGGATGGGAGGAAACATAAGAGGCACATGGTGGAGTAACTCAAACACCTGACGTGAATGAGAATAGGGGGTGTGTACGGTGCGGTGAACAACCTGACGTGAATGAAGATGTAATCCCATATCACATTGCACGACCCCCTTGGGAGAGGTTTTAGGTCAAGGGACCAAAAGTTAATGTTAGGCTGGGCCCGCGGGGAAGTGCCTGGGCACTCTTACGTATCTCATAAGGATGAGAATCAAGCCTCACATAGTTCTTGATGGACCTTAGACCATAAATGGGTAAAGGGAGCAGGGGAAACATGGAAACAATACCCTATGTGAAGGAGGACCTAATTCCTACTTACTATGCGTTCTCTGGGGAAATTCTCGAGTCGAGGGACCCAACACAAAGTTTAGGCTGGGCCCACGGGGAATTTCCCGGGCACTCCAACGTATCTCATGAGGATGAGAATCAATCCACACGTAGTTCTAAAATGTGACATGGTAAGACACCAGTTCCAGGGGAAATGGGGTGTGCGGGCGTGGCCCATGCACTAAAAGAAGCGGAATTTGATAAATCTTGTTTGTCCTTTAAGGTGAGTGGTTTTTTTTGTGAAGCGACAGGCCTAGAGTAGTAAGTCGTGGTGTCGCCATAAGGATCAAGCCGTGATGGGCTTTGACAAATGGCATGGCATGCGACCAATAACCAACGTGATGTCCTCTATAATGAGGTCACCACAATGCAGTTTCGTTTTTCATCATGCGATCAGGACGATAATGTCACAATTTAGGGTCGTATGATAGGACCAAGTATGCATTTTATCGCCATGCAGCGCAGACATATAAGAGATGATGCTAGGTGGGGAACGTGCATAGTGTTATAACACACAATTTATGG
Organism: Viscum album; assembly: GCA_963277665.1. Classification (NCBI taxonomy): domain Eukaryota; kingdom Viridiplantae; phylum Streptophyta; class Magnoliopsida; order Santalales; family Viscaceae; genus Viscum; species Viscum album. Next base: position 1,958,319,147 of record OY728133.1, read on the forward strand.
ACACATGATCCCACATCACATTGTATGCCAATCGGAGAGGGAGACCTTAGGCCGAGGGGCCTATATAAGAGGTAAGAGGTGAAAAGGGGGGGAGAGACTGGATCCCTAAATGGGCTGTACCCGAAGACAAGGCGTCCGGGCGGTCCTACGTATCCCATGAGGATGAGAATCAATCTGAACATAGTTCCGGATAGATCTTAGTTTATTGTCTTAGATCTCGGACCATGAATGGTAACAACATCCCAAGCTAGCGCAGCTGTCAACCCGATCCCTAAGCCCATGTGAGTTAAACTCGGTGTGGGAAACAAGGGGGGGAGATCCTAATCATGATACATGGGGTGTCCATCAGAGGGGAGTTGGTAGAGAGCCCCAAAAGACACCTTTGACGTGGCTTGTTTCCCCAACATGCAAACGTGCACGAAGGAAAAGTACCGAGAGTTCCGAGACTCTACATGGACACGATGAAGTGATGAAGGGTGTGAATTGTGTACCCGATATTTTGAGCTTAATGGATTAGCGTGACGACAGAGGAAAACTATTAACCATGGTGGAAACGTAGTGTCCATATAACGTTAGCCTGAGGTGGGAACAACAAACGAGCATCGACCACTGACCATATTCGCAATGCCGGATTTTATCAATTTGTTGTCCAAAACCCTCGGGGGCGTTGGCCCGTAACGGTAGGAGAGCCCTTGGGCGTAGTATCCAGGCTGTTCTTGGGGGTCCCTCTAGGTGTGGAAGATGATGGAAGCCCTGATGCAGGGATATGAAATGCCTGGAAAGCGAGTGCAGATGTGTTCGAGTAAAGCTTGGAACTCCAGGTAATAAACCAGAGTACTCTTAGGCACATTGGTGAACTGCCTAAAAGGGATCGACGAAACAGCTCAGGAGGGAGAGGTACATGGCGTAGTCATTACGAGATCGACGTGAATGGGAAAATAACCTCACGCCACACCATACACTCCTATAAAAGAGGACCTGGGCCGGGGCCCGAGAAGGCCAAGGGGCCTGATGGTTAGGCATTGGTCAGGAAGGCCTGACGGGTCTGCAGTTTAACGTCTTACATGAGGATGGGGGTCAGGGACCCGAGGAGGCCAAGGGGCATGTGGCTGGGCCTTGTAAGGGAAGGCGTACGGCATGGTACATGATCCCGACGTGGATGAGGGCATAGTCCCACACCACACCATACACCCTGGGTAAGAGGTTGGGCGGAGGGGCCCAAGAAGGCCAAGGGACCTAAGTCATGCATCAGTTAGGAAGGCCTGACCGGTCTGCAGTTTAACGTCTTACATGAGGATGGGGGGCCGTGGACCCAAGGAGGCCAAGGTGCCTGAGGCTGGGCCTCGTAAGGGAAGGCGTACGGTATGGTACATTATCCCGACGTGAATGAGGACATAGTCCCACACCACACCGTACACCCTTTACAGGGTAATCAGAGTCGTGGGCCCGACCGCTAACATCACCCGGGGGGATGATTGTCACTTTGGGATGGGGTAGAATGAATCACTGCACTCGATGTCTGGGACATCTCAGGGTGGACCCAATGATCCAGGACACTGTTGACCATGTTCGAAACACAGCGTTCCTATGGTGACCTGATATTGGAGCAACAACTGAGCGTCGACCACTGACCAAATTCGCAATGTGGGACTTGTATTGGCTTGTTGCTTGAAAACCCTCGAGGGAATTGGCCTGTATCGGTAGGAGAGCCCTTGGGCGTAGTATCCAGGCCGTTCTCGGGGGTCTCTCTGGGTGTGAAAAATGATGGAATCCCAGTCAAGGAGTGAGTGAAGCATAGATGTATCCATCCACGAAAGAGGTAAACAACTCCAGGGGGATGTGTAGCCGGGTCGAGGCTTGCTCGATATGAGTTGGGGAAAAAGTGTGCACCCTGCCATATGTCTTGACCCGAGGGGAAGATTTTGGCTTTCGGGCTGGGCCAACAGGCAAAATTCCCGGGCGTTCCTACGAATCCCATTAGAATGGGTATCAAGCCACACATAGTTCTTGAAGGCCATGCAGTTTAGCGTCATGCGGTGAGAATGTGGGAGGATAGAATAACCGGAGTGGGCACATGGTGCAACCCTTACAATCCTTTTATGAACGGAGTTGTATGAGCAGGGCTAAGAAAGCCTACACCTCGCTACAAAAAGATCCTCCGAGGAAACTATTCCCAGGGGGGGTAGTTGAAGAGAAAAGCATGGGGCTGGGCTCAAGATGAGGTGCCCGAGAGTTCCTACGTATCCCATTAAGATCGGAATCAAGCCACACGTAGTTCTTGAGATGCAGTTTAACGTTATGTGGGACGAGGATGCATCTCATTTGGGGATATGAAAGGTACGACAAGTAATCCGACGTGAATGAGGATGTAATCCCACACCAAACCATACAATCCCGCAAGAGGGTAAGTCAGGGATAACCAAGGGGCCTGAGGCCATGCTTCGGTCAGGGAGACTTGACCAGCTTTCGGCTTAACATCTCATAGTGAAGATGGGGGTCGGGGGCCTGAAGAGGCCAAGGGGCATGAGGCTGGGCCTCAGTCAGGAAGGCCTGACTGGCTTGCAATTTAACGTCTTTCAGTAAGACGGGGGTCGTGAGCCCGAGGAGGCCACGGGGCCTAAGGCTGGGCCTCAGTCAGGAAGGCTTGACTGGCATGCAGTTTAACGTCTTGCAGTAAGATAGTGGGAGGTCTTAGTTTAAGTTTATAGAACTCGGACCAATTGTGGTTTATCGTCTTGCAGGATGAAGATGCAGTTTATAGTCGTGCAGGACCCTACAGTTTAAGGTCGTGTTGGACCATAACGTGCAGTTTAAGGTCATGCGGGACCCCGCCATGCAGTTTAAGGTCATTAAGGACCAAGATGCAGTTTAAGGTCATGTAAGAACTTACAATTTAAGGTCGTGTTGGACCATAACGTGCAGTTTACGGTCATGTGGGACCCTGCCATGCAGCTTAAGGTCGTGCAGAACCATTTTGCCGTTTATCGTCTTGTAGGAAGAAGATGCAGTTTATGGTCGTGTAGGACCCTTGTGCCCTAGGAAAAGTATCGATTGAGGAACATGGAATTGGTGGGAGGGGTTATGCGCTCTCTATATGTGGTCACCAAGGAGTATACTCCATTGGGGTAAACCTTATGGATGATATAAGGCACTTTCCATTTGGTTCTAACTTGGGCGGTTTCCTACCGGGAATCATTGGTGCTCGAAGGGCCAGCACCAGGTCACCCTGTAGAAAAGAGCACAGCAGAACCTTCTTGTTGAAAGCCCTCACTATCTAATCCTGATGCCTCCTCAGATCATGTAGGGCACGAAGCCGGTTCTCGTCTAGTGCTTATAATTCAGCTAGACAGATTTCGGCTACCTCATCTGATGTCTGGTGATCATAGACTGCAGTGCGTAACGATGGCAGTTGGATCTCAATGGGTAGGATGACCTCAGCTCAATATACCAGGGAATATGGGGTCACCTGGGTAGAGTTGCGAGTCGTCATCCTATAAGGCCCGAGGGAATTGGGGATCTTGTCCGACCAACTTTTCTTGTTCTGACCAACCATCTTCTGCAGAATGTTAGAGAGGGTTTTGTTGAATTCCTCGATCTGTCTGTTTTCCTGCACGTGGTAGCGGGAGGTATGGTTCGAACCGATTTCATACTTGGCGTAAAATTTCTTCAGTTCAGCCGCTCAGATGTTGGTTCCGTTATCGGTGAGGATGGCGTGAGTGACCCCAAATAGGTGGATAATATTTGAGCTCACAAAGTCAACGATGGAACGGACCTTGACCTCTTTTAGTGGAACTGCCTCTGCCCACTTGGAGAAGAAATCTATAGCAGTCAGGATGAACCTACACTGGTGAGCAGTTTCCAGTGGATACGGTCCGACTACATCAAGTCCCCATACCGCAAATGGCCAAGAGTACTTGGTGGGGGTGGAGGGGCTTCTGCGGCCGATGTAGGAAGTTGGCGTGAACATGGCACGCGTGGCATATCTTGGCATACTCAATACAATCATGGATCATAGAGGGCCAGAAGTACCCCAACCTCCAGATTTGATGAGATAGCTTCGGCCCAGCTTGATGGGCGCCACAGGAACCGGTGTGAACCTCTTGCATAAATTGAGGAATCTTTACTCCTTGAATGCAATGGAGGAGGACGCCATCAAAGATCTACTTATAAAGGATCTGTTCAAGACTAGGGCCGCTCTGGAGGGTAAATTGCAGCGCACAATGTCAGATTTCCTCATGCTCGGCCCGGTCGTCCGGGAGGCGACCATTTTGGAGATACTCAACAAAAGGTTCCCTCCAGTCGTGAGTGGCATCAACCACTGTGTCTGACGAACCTGGGACCCCTGACGTAGAGGGTCCGACAGTGAGATGACTTACCCGCAGGCCATCATTGTCCTCTTGGGTGACGTGGGAAATGACTCTCTGGTGTGCCACATGTATGATCAAATCATCTTTCTCGGGTTCCGCGAGCGACAAGGATAAGCCAGCCAAGGCTTCTGCTTGACCGTTCTGTGAACGTGGGACATGAGTAACCTCTGGTCGAGAATAGAACCGGGCCATTAGGCAGAGGGTGTACTCTATTATTGGTACAATATCCGGCTTCCTGACGACTTAGTCGCCATTAACCTGTTTGATTACCAGCTCGTAATCTCATTTCACATGTTGATGGGGCACATGGATCTCAAGGGCCAACTTGAGACTGGTGATGAGAGCTTGGTACTCTTCCTCATTGTTTGTACAGCCTTCTGACAACATTAACGAGTATGACAGGACGTCTTGCACCGGGGTAATGAAGACAATACCCAGGCCCACTCTGTTGAGCTTGGGATCGTTGAGCCTCCTACCGGTGGGGCTCCAGGAGGCACCGTCAAAATGCATTTCCCAACACGGGACGACATAATCGACTGAGAGGATCGTCTCCTCAGGAAAATCCAGGTCCAAAGAATGATCCACGTAGGTTGGATGGGAAGATAAAAAGTCTTCCAACGCCTGTCCCTTGATGGCCTTCTGAGGTACGAACCTGATATCAAACTACTGGAGAATCACTCCACAACGTGCTAGTCGGCCAGTCAGCATGGGGCGGTTTAGGATGTACTTCAGTGGGTCTACCCGGGAGACCAATTGCACCTCATGGTGCTGCAGGTAATGTTGCAACTTCTTCATGGCGAGGAAGAGTGCAAGGCAGCTCTTTTCTATAGGGGAGTATCTGACCTCCGTATCAAGAAGCATGCGGCGGAGATAGTAGAGACTGTTCTCAGTACCCTCGTTATTCTTTTGGGCGAGCAGTGCACCGAGGTATCATTCCAGGGTGGTCACGTAAAGGACCAGCGGCCTTCCGGAGATGCATGGAATCAAAACTGGAGGTTGGAGCAGATACTTGTTGATTTCCTCAAAGGTGGTCCGACACTCCTCATACCATTCGTAGGCGGCACCTTTCTTCATGATCCGCGAAAAGGGATTACACTTGCCGGCCAGATTTGCGAAGAATCGGTGTATATAGGATAAGTGGCCTTGGAGGTATCGAAGTTCTCGGATGTTGCTCGGGGGAGGCATTTGGATGATGGCCTTGATCTTCTCTGGGTCAATCTCAATACCTCAGTATCTAACAAAAAATCCCAGAAACATCCCAGAGGTGACCCCGAAGACACACTTCAACGGGTTCATCTTTAGGTGATGGGAACAGAGGAAACCAAACACATTCTCAAGGTCTTTGAGATGGTCTCGGCGCTGACATGATTTCACGACTAGGTCATATACATAGCACTCAACCAACATTCCGAGAATCATCTTGAATATGAGGTGCATGGACCTCTGATAAGTGGCACCTGTATTTTTTAAGCCGAATGGCATAACCTGGTAGCCAAAGGTACCTTGGGAAGCCCTGAAGGAAGTGGACTCCTCGTCTTTGGGGGCCATCCAGATCTGGTTGTACCCGGAATACCCGTCTATGAAAGAGAGAGCTTGGAACCTGGTCGTGGCGTCAATCAATAACTCCGTCACCGGGAGTGGGAATTCATCCTTTGGGTAGTGGCGATTAAGGTCGCGGAAGTCGATGTAGACTCCGATCTGCCCATTCTTTATCCTAAATGGCACTATGTTGGCAAGCCACTTGGGGTACTAGACTTCCTTGATGATGTTGGCTTTGATAAGCTTGTCAACTTCGGCCTCAACCATAGCACCATGAGAAGGGTGCATCTTCCTGGGAGGCTGGTTAAATCCACGATGGTTTTCCGGGAGGCCCAGATGGTGAACGGATACCTGGGGATCTAGTCCTGGCATCTCGTTGAAACTCCAGGAAAACACGTCACGGTGTTGTTTGAGGAATTCTACGTACTGCTGTCGCTCCTCGGGGGGCATGGCTGCACTGATCAATGTGGGTTTCAGATCTGCCTCGCTACCAAGGTTAACCTCTACTAGTTCATCAACCATGGTAGAGACGCCTTCCTCAAAGGCGGGGGGAGCATCCTCCAGGTCTTCCTCCCCACCCGTGGGGGGATTTCCCGCGGCGGGAGATACTTATGGGCTATCAAATCCTGAGGGACAGCTGGTGCCGGCTCGGTCAGCAGTGGTCATCATATCGGGAGACTCACTCACCAATGAGACCATAGTAATGAAGGCAGTCCACCCTATCCCATTTGGCCTTTGGCCTAAGGGGCCACGTTTGATGATATCAAAATAGTGGTGACGTGTCGGCCTGAGTCGGTGGAATCCAGCCCAGCTGAAGAGAAACGCATGGATTACCGCCGTTGTCATAAGCATGACATTCCGGTACCGTACAGGGGTAGGAGGTTCCGGGATCACTTGAGCCTGGTTGGTGTAGGAGTACGAGGTGATTTTCCACCATCGCATGGACACAGTAACATGCCTTCCTTGTGTACTTGAAACAAAAAAACATTTCCCCATGTCAGGGGTCGTGGCCTCCAATAGGTGGACCGAGAGGATGTAGGCGTCATCCATGCTTTCCCAAGGATCACTTGTGATGGGGGCGAGTTCATCCTCACTTACTAGGATTTTCTTATGCTTACTTTTGTAATAACCCGCATCCAGATAGCGGGCCTCACAAGAGGCGAACTGAGACGCATCTCCTTGGAGCACACCTACTCGACCGTTGAGTGAGTATTTGAGGCACTGGTGATACGACGAAAGGACCACTGCATGCAGATGGAGCCATGGCCTACCCATCAACACGATATAGGCGGTGTCCTGAGAGACGACCATGAACTTGGTGCTGGCAATTAAGCCACCAAACTGAGTCTTCATGCGGATCTTAACGACTGGGGTTTGCTCGGTCCTGTCATAACCCTGGATTCAAAGGTCAGAGGGAGTTAAATCACCTTCAGACAGACCCATATTTCGCAACGTCCGAGTCAGAATTAGGTTGATTCTGGAACCTGTGTCAACGAGGCAGCGGCGGACTTCCACACCATTGAAGTGGCCAGTGATATACAGCGGGTGAATTTGACCCTGTATAGGAGGGTCCTCATTTTCACTGGAGAACGAGATAATCGCCTGACATTCGGCGTCTTCAATCATCTCGGTATGGAAGGCTTCTACAGCTGCTACCTACATCTCAAACTGGAAGGGGATCCTTAGGGCCTCGGAAAGTGCCTCGCGCATTTCAGATGATAGCCGAAGGGCCTCAAGGATAGAAATACTTTCCGGAATGCCGGCCAGGTGCTTCAGGACATCATACTTTCGTGAAAAACACGAACCTCTGCCTACAGGAGGTCGTTCGGTAGTTGGAGGCCTAGCGGGTCATGCCGGCTGAACTTGCGATCGGCTAGTACTGGGTGCATCCTGCTGCCTACTGGTTGAAGCTTAGGGAGTAGCTTCCGGACATGGATTGGACAGTGGAGGCTGGCCTGTAGCCGGGCGAGACTGACTGTGATAGGAATGAGGCAGCTCTCCCTGATCTAATAGCACAAACGACGTTGGAGGTAAATCTGAGGGCGTTAGATGGGGTTGCGTGTGCTGAGCTCTGCTCTGAGCTTGCTGTCTGGTCTCAGTAGCGTGCACGGTTTGGCTGAAAGTGCCTGCTGACGTACCTCGATGACCGGCGCAGTTGCGATTCCACTGACGTTGACATCGGCTAGAAACGTTGGGGTGGTTCACCTGACGTTCCCCCTAGTCGAGAGTAATATAGGGCTTTACCAGCTCCACGGTGTTAACCGAAGCGTACACCTAACATTCACTCGAGGAGTCATCCAACACCGGGCGGTTTCTGGGAGGAATCCCCATTTCAGGGGGAATAAAGTCACTGAGAGTGTGGGATGATGATGACACCAGAGGAGCGCGTTTCTTCTTCTTGCGCCGTCACTGCTTGCCCTTTTGGGAAGTGGTCGTCTGTGAAGACGATGCAGAGGTACCAGCTACTTCTTCTGAAGGTTATGGCTGCTTCAGGCGCTCCCGGATGATACCATGGGCACAAACGACAGTTTTTCGTTCCATCCAGTCATCGTATTTCCAGGACCCACGGTTGGGAACCAGCTGCCACTCGCCTTCGCTGTCGCTGCTGATCTTTGATCCTGTAAAGACACCCGCCACCTATGCAGGTGCCGGGCTCAATCTGACTATGTTGTTGTTGACCTGGCCTTGAAGCCAGTCTTTAAATAAATAGCATTTCTTGAGGGTGTTCCCCAGAATCCGATGATAAGGATAGTAATTGGGGTGATCGGTGAGATGAACCTCTGCCGACCTTCTGCACTCGGGCAGGCGCACAATCCCTTACTCTAGAGCACTTCGGAAGTAGCCAAGGACATGATTTTCGCTGAATGAATAGGTCTGGTGCCTTCTTTCCGGATAGGGGGCCCTAGGGGCCTGGCCCTGATGAGGGGCCGAAGGGGCCTGCTGAGGAGGCGGCGCCTGATTGTCTCGCCTGCGAGGCGGGTGGCGCATTGCGCGGGGGAACCTGTCGATTTTGAGGTGGTCGCTGTTGGGCAGGAGCATGTTCTTGAGGTGGAGGACCTCTACGGAGTTACGGGGATAGTGTCGTTGGCAGTAATTCCATCTTCCTATGGGTTTCAATTTGGTCCACCACGGCGGGTTCAGCCCTAGCGGTCCTCCTAGCTGGGATCATAGGGGGCAACAAATGTGCCTGACTAGCCTGTTGCAGAGCTTCCTCAAGGCGTTGAGCCTTATCTGAGAAATCTATGAACCCTCCAGGGTAGTTCTGGGTAATCAGGGAGGGTACCAGCTCCATATTTATGTTCCCCATACACATCGTCAGTAATTTCTCCTGATTTAGTAGCATATCGAGGGAAGACGTAAGTCCCTTCCACCAGGCGATGAAATCTGCGACTCGCTCATCAGGTCGGTGCTTGAATTTGAAGAGGTTTGCAATGCTAGTCTTCCGCGTGGTGGAGCTGAACTAGTATAGGAACTGTCGGCAGAGATCCTCCCAACCAGTCACCGATCCGATAGAGAGTTTTTTGTACCAGACGAATGATGGACCTTCCAATGTCTGTACGAAACATTGGAGCATGGCAGCTTCCTACTGTGTCGGGGTTCCCAGCAAGGGGCCACACCTGGAAGAAAAATGAGACAAGTGCTGCGGCGGGTCCCTTGTCCCGTTGAAGGGTGAGAAAGTGGGGTTCCCAAAACCCAGGGGCGCGGGCATTTCATCCACCCATGCGGGATACGACATGCCGTCCGGTGGGACCGCCACCTGCGGCATTTCCAATGCTTCGAGGCGGGATGTGAGTGCCTCTATCAGATCATTAGGGTGGGGGTCCCTGTCTGGACTGGGATCCCTGATCACAAGTGTGTTTCCAGGTTCCTCAACACGGTAAATTGATTTGGTAGCTCGTAGATCGACTGGCGGAATGACCTGTGGGGCGACTGGGGGAACCCGGACTGGATTCTTAAGATTTCCCTGTCGCTGGGGGGGTGTTGGGCGAGACGTATCACGTCCTCTTGCCGTATGTTCCGTCTTCTACCCTATCTGCAGAAGTAGCATGATCAGGGTTGCCCGGAGGCATCTCACAGGGGGGAAATTGTTCCTCACCCTGCTGCCCCAGCCTGGGATTACCATAGTCGGGTCGCCGCTCCGTCGCCCGCTCATCCAAGAGTTCGTCAACCAGCCTCTTCTGCTCAACAAGCCACTGGCGCAATGTGGCCTTCTCGGTATCTTCGTCTGTTTTCTGCATAGAGGCAGACGGGTCGGAGTTCTTGACAGTTCCGACGTGCTCCTTACCGTTGCCGATATTTCGACCGAGTACCAGCGACTCGGTGGGTACGGGGAGGCCTAGCAGGTTCCTCTGCTGACGGGTAACCCTCCCTGATGGGTCCAGCAGTGGCGGTACGCCCTGGGGGGGTAAGCCTCCATCAAGTAATTCAAGATCGTCTTCCTTGTCCACTATGTTAGCCATGTGGACCGCGACCCCTCTTGAGGGCATGTCCTCAATGTCGCATAACGAATCGGGCTGCTCTCAGATAGGGTCGAAGAGGAGAGCGACATAGTGTCTCCAACCACATACTTGCACATGGGGGGTAGCTTCAATGATGATTCTGTGGAGTACTTTGAAACTCTGAACACATTTCCGTTGGAGGGCGCTCTGACGGCCTGGTGACTCAGGGTGCTAGGCCACAATGTGTGCAACCAAATCGATCAGGTGGCATTGCTCGCCGATTTCTTCGAAGTGTTCTCGACTCCTGGCGTACACCACCCGCTCGTAATTAAGGCAGAAGTGTGTCGCCCATAGGGTTCGACAAAATAACCCCGCTTTTTTGGGGGTAAGTGACTATGTTGTGCGAAAGTTCAGCACCGTCGTTGGCCAGAATTTCTCCAGGAAGTGATCCGCTGTGAGAATACTCCAGAAGCTCCTGGGTTCGGACTCGGGGCTGGCCCTGTATTGTCCCACTCATCAACCGGGGGTGGCTGAGGGACCGGTAGCGATACCGAGGTGGACCTCTAGGATAGTAAACTTGGCGGCAGAGAATACAGCGAACGAGCTGACTGGCCATCGAATTCCGAGCAATCCTCTGAGGAATAAGGTGACATGGCCATTATGTCACGATATGATGGGCTGATAGCCGCAGCTTCCGGAACAGGAGTCACGACTACCGGTGATAGGTCATGTCGTCGCTCTACCGTCGTTGGCCCCCAAAATAGCTCTTTGTGATCTCTGGTAGAGGTAGAGGGCTCTTTTGGTGACAATGGCGGCGATTGCACGGTCGAGACCTACGGAATTCCCAATATTTCTTCCTCCTGGATGTACCTGCGGAGAGAGATGGGAATCTGGTGGACATCATATTCTGGGAGAATGAGGATAACACGCTTGGTTCCTGCCCCAGTCCATGATAAAGAGGAGCGGGGAGAAGGTTCCATCGCTGAGTCGCATTCCGCTTCAGAGTGGGAGAAGGGGGTGGGTTTGATCTCCACCCGGGCCTTAACAGGACTCTACTTGTGGTGGAGATGACCCGCTCTCCTGCCCCGGGGTGGCTCTTCGGGACACAGTCGATTCCCATCATGTAGCCTCGGGGCGGCGCTCGCGCCGTGGCGGAGAGGGCCCCCACTCGAGATAGCCGAAGTGTGAGGGGAACCAGGTTAATTGTCGAAGGGTACATGGGGAGGACCTCCATGGACATCACCCATGTGGGCGGATCCTCTGTTGGAACCGGCAGGAGCATGGGGAGGACCTCCATGGTCGATGCGGGCGGAGCGATGCTGGTCTTCACTCCTCGAGTTGCTGGGGCAATGAGGACCTTTGCTGGTTGCAGAGAGGACGTAGGGAGGGCCCCCACGTTGGAGAGGGACTGAATGGACGGTGCCTTCAGAACGGCATTCGGGGGCAGGAGGATGGACTCCATACATGTATAGTGGACGCGGGAAAGGTTTCTGCGCCGAGCGTCACTGCCACGGGGCAATTCTTCCTTCGGGATGGGGGTAGCACGAGTCATACCTCCATGACGAGCTTCATAGCGGGGAAGGCCCACGCTATATAGATTAGTGGTACGGTGAGGGCCTCCGTATGGGGTGACATCGCTGCGGGTTAGTTCGCGGTGATCACCACTCAGGCCTGCAACCGAATAGTCAACCCAGCCTGCCCGTGGGGCGGTTGGGGTCTCGATCCTAGATGGGTCAAGGAGTTCCCCTGCTCAGTTTATGTAGGGGCCCCATGATGCACGCCGACAGTGGCTCGGTCCACTGTAGCTGTTGACGTTGACGCACCTGGGCAAGCATCCTTAGACCGAGCCCGGCGCTGACGTCGGGTCAGACGAGCTGGCGCAGGTGGTGCAGGGGCATGGCCTGTCTGCTCCTCCTGTGGAGTCGGACGACGGCACTGACACGGCCGGACGTGGGCCCTTTCCTGGAGCCTTTGGGTCTGGACCCTGAGCGGGCCGAGCCGGACGGCGCCCGCCTAATCAGTGTAAGGCGAGGAGTCATCGAGGCGTTATGGGGACAGGCTTTCGAAACGGTTGAACGTTGGGTTGGGGAATAGGGGCTCCCTGCGCATCCTGTTAGGGAGGCATTATCGGCAGGGCCTGGATGCCTCTAGGTCCAGGCGGGCCATATCCCGAGTTGGGATAACCCCTTCCTCCTCGTACCAGCGTACGAGGTTGTTGATCACCCTTCGATGGATGACCTCTGATGGGGAAATGGTACGTGGACGCCCCATATTCCGCGATGTGGCTGCCATCATGGCGGTAGCGGCACCATGTAGGGTGGCCGTGGCGGTGTTTCCCCTTCCCCTGCGTAGGCGTGCGGGAGGTGATCGTTTCTCTGTAACAGCAACCTGGTTCCTGAGAAATGAAGGGATCAACTCATCAACACTGAGAGGAAAAGGATTGACAACCAGTTCCACATCATCCTTCCATTCTCCACGTTTGTAAGATGGATCCGCGCCAACACGTTGTAGAACGGAGTGCCCCACGTTCTACTGCCCCAACTTCCAGTGAGTTTCACGATAGGTCCGCTATTTGCATAGCGGGACCAGGCACCGGATATCTGGATACGGTGACACGTCAATCTACTGGAGTCTCGAACGCCACTAATCTCCACATTGAGAAGAAGAATTTCATGTCGGGTTTACCATTTCTGTTTCCGACTCTTTCGCCGGGGCACGCGCATCCATCCATGGAGGACGCGCAGCTTGTTGACCCGCATTCCCGCTTTCCAAAGGCGGGCGGCATTCGCTCCTTATTCATGGACGTCTGGTCCTTGATCGAAACGGCATGATGGGATGTCCGTTCTTCCTTCTGTGGATTCTTCCTCAGAACTCGTCACCTAGTCTGGGTCTTCCTCATAGATTTAATATGTTGTTCGTGAAACTCTTCCCAGTGCCATGTTTCCATGGACGCCAGTTAATTACACTGCTTCTGACGGGACATTCCAAAGGGTCCAGTCAGGGCAACATCTTTCAGTTGGGGGAGTAGTCACGTTTATGCATCAGTATTGTGTCTGGATGCTGGGGACATGGCATGTCTGTCTATTATCCCTGGTCATAGGGCTTCTCGAGGGCGTGGAGGCCCGAGGCATCACACATCGAGCGCAGGGAATTATATGCCATAGAAATATATCTGAGGTTTTCCTCAGCATCCTTTTTTTAACACAGGTTATACCGAAAGTTTAACGTCCAGCGGAGATAGATCAGACTGGTCAGAGCATTAGGTAGGGAAGATCAGACAGAGGGATTTCCTTTGAAAGGGTGGTGATACTGGTACCATCCCATGGGCGGCTGTGAAGAGGAGCGTACCGACATGGTCTCACCGGGATATGACGGTCCGGGCGAGAATCACGGTAGATGATGGATGAACGAATGAATTGGAGGGGGGGATGGAAAAGAACCGTTGCGAGGGCGACAGCGAAGTTGGGCTTGAGCCTTGAAGAGGCTTCCTACGTATCCCTGTGGAAGAGAATCAAAGTACGTGTAGTTTGGGATGGTGTCGGTGAATCGACATGAGGGTGGACCTTGGTCCGATGGGCATCATCAGCGAACCGACGTGAAGGTGGACCTTAGTCCGATGGACGTCGTCAGCGAACCAACGTAAAGGTGGACCTTGGTCCGATGCATCAGCGAACTGACGTGAAGGTGGACCTTGGTCTAATGGTCATCGTCAGCGAACCGACGTGATGGTGGACCTTGGTCCGATGGGCATCGTCAGTGAACCGACGTGAAGGTGGAACTTGGTACAGTGGGTATCGTCAGCGAACCGACGTGAAGGTGGACCTTGGTCCGATGGGTGATGGGCTTGAACCTCTGTGATGCTTCCTATATACCATTCCATGGTATGGATCAATGTCCTCGTAGTTCGGAGGGTGTCATCGGCGAACTGACGTGAAAGTAGACCCTGGGGTCCACTAGTGGTGGGAATGAACCTCAGGGAGGCTTCCTACATACCATGCATTGACATGGATCAAATTAATCATAGTTTGGAGCGTTGATGGAATATAGTTTAATGTCATGCGGGATGGTAGTGATCCCTAACGTGAATAAACGACGGGCGGCGGGCTTGAACCTCATGGAGCCTTCCTACGTACCATGCCTTGACATGGATCAAAGTCCTCGTAGTTCGGGATGGCGGTGGGTGTCGGAGAACCGACGTAAATGAGGGACCTTGGTCCGATGGGAGATGGACATGAACCTCTAGGAGGATTCTTACGTACCATGCCTTGGCATAGATCAAAGTCATCGTAGTTCGGGTTGGTCACAATGGTTTACCACTGGACCAGAATGCAGTTTAACGTTATACAAGACGAAGGGTGAACTCGACGTGAATTGGATGATGGGTGGGCTTGAACCTCGTGGAGGCTTCCTACGTACCATGCCTTGACATGGATCAAAGACCTCATAGTTCAAAGGGTTTCATCGGTGAACTGACATTAATGTGAACCCGTGAGGTCCACTTGTGGTGGTATTGAACCTCGTGAGGGATTCCTATGTACCATCCCTTGACATGGATCAAAGTCCTTGTATTTCGGGGGAAAATGGAATCTTGGCACACCGACAAGGAGACGGTTTGGGCCAATGATTATTGGGCTTGAACCTCAGGGAGGCTTCCTACGTACCATGCCTTAACATGGATCAAAGTCCTCGTAGTTCGTGTTGGTCACAACGGCTTACCGCTGGACCAGAATGCAGTTTAACGTCATGCTGGACGAAGGGTGAACTCGACGTGAATTGGATGATGGGTGGTGTTGAACCTTATGGAGGCTTCCTACGTACCATGCCTGGACATGGATCAAGGACCTCGTAGTTCAAAGGGTTTCATCAGTGAACTGACGTGAATGTGAACCTGGGGGGTCCACTTGTGGGAGTCTTGAACCTCATGAAGGCTTTCTACGTACCATGCATTGACATGGATCATAGTCCTCATAGTTCAGGGGAAAATGGGGTCTTGTCAAACCGACAAGTAGACGGTTTGGGCCAATGATTGTTGGGCTTGAACCTCAGGGAGGCTTTCTACATACCATGCCTTAACATGGATCAAATTCCTCGTAGTTCGGGTTGGTCACAACGGCTTACCGCTGGACCGGAATGCAGTTTAATATCGTGATGGATTAAGGCGTGCAGTTTAACGTCATGCTAGACAAGGGCATGCAGTTTAACATCATTCTGGATCAAGGCATGCTTTTAACATCATGCTGGATGAGGTATTGTCATAGCTAATGCCAGCTTTAATCCCACGCGAGTCATGCTCGGTGTGAGAAACAAGAGACAGTAAGGACCTGACGATCACGCGGCGAAGGGTGCGTCTGTGAGAAGCGAAGAGGGGCTTATGCGTTAGGCGACCCATGGTGCTGGGACTTACTCCAGGATGGAGGCCCAAAGTGTGATAGAGCTCAGCGAAAGAGGGATTTGGGACCGATGGTGGGAGGTTCCTTGTTCCCTATCACTCCCTCCACTGACCTTGGTAGTGGGGATGTACGGAGATGCAGGAGTACAACCATCTGTTGGGGAACTAGGGTCTCCCTTCTCCTGAGAACATACGCCACTCCAGTAAGGAGGATATCATCCCTTGTGGGTGGATGATTCCACTCCCGTGGAGATGAGTGGCATAATAAATGTTCGAGCTAGGGGGACCCTTCGTGAGAGGAACGAGGTCGGGTCACAGTTTAACGTCACGTGTTGAGGACGTGGTGCTTGGCAGTTTAACGTCCTGCAGCTCGGATGATGTGGGTTCACTCCTCACCCCCAAGACTTACATAACCGGTACCCTCTAGTCCTTAGGGGAGGGAAGGTACTGGAAAGGCCATGGTCAGGGGGGGTTGTGGAGCGAACCATCACGGGGTCCACGTTAGCATAGCTATGCGAAGTAGCAATAGCCATTAGCATTCTTATGCGAAGAAGCATTAGGAAAAGAAACGCTATAAGTGGTATTGTACGTGGGACTTTGAAATCACATCGTGCACACTTGGAGGGTCACACGGGAAGAGGAATTTCCAAGCAAAGGAGTGTGCTTCATGAAGCGGAGTACCTTGGCCTTAGCATGGGGAATAGGTGTGAGGGGAGGGTGCTTCGCGAAGTGGAACAGTATTCGCAGAGCACTGCCTCACGAAGGAGAGGTGACTTGCGAAGCAAGGTGTTAAAAAGTAGCGTGCTTCGCGATGTGTAGTGATCCTGCCTTAGCATAGGGATCACTTGTACATGTTGGGAGTTTCAGGAAGCATAAACTCTCCACAACTGCCCGAGTTCCCTTGGGAGTCCCCTTCCTTCGCGAATGCCCTTGAGCTTCGCAAAGGGCATCCCTCTCGGAAGAGGGGCCCAAAACGAGACAAAGTAAAGGCGTCACGCGAAGTAGAAGTACCACGTGGAGCTCATGATTCCTGGGGAAAAGGGTGCTTCATGATTCGGGAGAGGAGAAACCGAAAGGTCAAATTGTCCATCCTTGGGACTCAGGGGGAGCCCCGTATTTATAGGCAAGGGGTGCCGCGAAGCAAAACTCGCGCGCCGCCAAAGGTGCTTCGCGGCAGGCTCGCGAACGTCAAACGCGTTCGCGGAGAGTTACCGCCTCTGGAGCTTTGCGGCAGGCTTGCAAATGTCAAACCCTTTCATGGAGAGTTACTGCCTCTGGAGCTTCGCGAGACCTCAATGCTTGGGTTGCTTCATGGCGGCGCTTCGCGAGGCAGCGTGCCGACCTTATTTTCCGGCCCTTCCTTTCGTGTAACATTTTGGCACCAACAATACTAACCACAAGAGTCTCAAGCATATATTCACATAGAATGTGCTTAATATGTGACAACGAAGATGGATAGAGCTCATGAAGGATTATGACTGCTCAATCCACTACCATCCCGGTAAGGCTAACAAGGTGGAAGATGCTCTATGTAGAAAAGATCATGTATCTTTATCAATTATGAGAATTGAAAAGTATCAGATCTTCTTAGTTTTTAAAAGGATAGAAATGGGAATCATTAAGGGAGGAACATCCTCAATCCATTCTCAAATTATTACTCAACCATCCCTCTTAGAGAAAATAAAGGTTTCTCAAAGACAGGATGTGGAAATTCAAAAAATGGTGGAAGATATTAAAAATGGGAAATCCTCTTATTTCAAAATTGAAGAGGAAGGAGTTGTAATATTTGGGACACAATTTTGTTTACAATAATATCCAGAGATAAAGAATGATCTATTGAATGATTCACATAGCTCGACCTTCTCTATCAATCCTGGGAGTACCAAAATGTACTTTGATCTCCAAGAACACTTTTGGTTGGATACCATGAAGAGGGAGATTGCGAAATATATATCAAGGTTCTTGGTATGTCAGAAAGTTAAAGCTCAGTGACAAAAGTCCAAAGGTATTATGCAACCATTGCCTATAACCATGTGGAAATAGGAAACTGTTACTATGGACTTTGTCATGGGTCTCCTGAAGATGTTGAAGGGAAATAATGCGATATGGGTTGAGGTTGACAAACTCACCAAGACATCCCATTTCATCACTACTCGGGATGATCTCTCGCTTGAACAACTTGCAAAGATATATCTGATTGAAGTGGTGAGAATGCAAGGTGTTCCACTCTCAATTGTCTCTAACCGCTATCCATGGTTCACATCTATATTCCGGAAGAGTCTCGAACATGCTTTGGGTACTGAATTAAATTTCAGCATGGCCTATCACCCCCAAGTTGATGGCCAGTCTGAAAGAACTATTCAGACCCTTGAAGTTATTCATAGATCCTGCTCTCTAGAATTCAAAGGTGGATGGGATCAATATCTCCCATTGGTTGAGTTCCCATACAAAAATATCCTCCACTACAATATTCAAATGGCTCCATATGATGCTCTATATGGAAATCGATGTAAAACTCCAACCGATTGGGATGAAGTTGGAGAAAGAGAGATACATGGAACCGATCTTGTTCAAGAGATGACAGAGAAGGTTCAAGTGATCCAAAAACACCTCAAATCTACTCCAAGTCGGAAAAAGAGATATTCTTACAACCATAGAAGGTATTTGAAGTTCAACGTTGGAGATAAAGTCTTCCATATAATATCTCCATGGAAGAGAGTTATGTGATTTAGGAAGCAAAGGAAGCTAAGCCCAAGGTATATTGGCCCCATTGAGATCCTTGACCGCATAGGATCCGTGGCCTATCAGCTTTCACTTCCACCGAATATGGATCGTGTTCATGATGTTTTTCATGTATCAATCTTGATGAAGTACATACCTAATCCCTCAGATGTACTAATCTTATAGCTGGTGCAGCTGGAAGATGATCTCTCCTTTGAGGAGCAGCAAATATAGATTCTAGATCAGAGAGATAAGGTTCTACACAACAAGACAACCCATGTTGTCAAAGTGTTTTGAAGGAACCATATGCTTGAGGAAGCAACATGGGAGCTGGTGGAATCTATGAAGAAAAAGTACCCACAACTGTTTTTGTCCTAGAATGAAAAATGAGATTTTGAGGGTGAAATTTTTTAATGGGGGAAGAATGTAACGACTCAATGTTTTTAATGGAAGTTCCCTTCTTATAAATATTCCATAAAATCACATAATAATTAACTAATAAGTGATAAGTGACCATTATACTTAAGATTGTCACTTCTGTGATTGTAATTTGGAAAATCCGGCACACACGGTTGTGTTCAAGATATTTTTTGGAGACAAATAAAAAATAATAATTTTTGGTGAATTGTAACCTACCTTAATGAATAGTAACATTTCCTTATGAATTTTGATATAACCTAATGAATATTAACATTACCTATTGTGGTATAAAAATAATATTCATGTTGGAAGTTCGATATACCAATAGTTTAGAATGTGTTAATGAATGCTTTAAATCTGGTTTTGATAATAAATTATTATTTTGTTTAAATATTAAAATAATCATAATTAGAAAATTATTTTTAAAAAATGGACTTCATTTTTGAATTCTACATGTCGAAAAATGGTTGGGCAAATATTTTGGATTTTTCTAAAATAGTTTAATTTTTTATGAATAGTGAAATACCATAATTTACAAAAAAAAACTAAATAAGCTAATTATAGAGTTAGGTGTGACGATCTGATGATGTAATCCCACTTGGTTCGGGATTAAATTATAAAATTAAAATACTTGGTCATGCAAGACTCACTATTCCTTGTCTTGTGGGGAAATAATGAACTAATGAATTTTATATTGAGGAAACACCTCTCTCCTCCACTATAAATACCCTCTCTCCATACTTTTTACCCTCACACGTCTCAAACTTTGTTCCTAGCCAAATGTTTCCCAAATACCCTCCCAGGATCCATACCCACATCCAAGACTTTCTGGTCTTTCCAGAAGTCCAAAACCAAAGCCCCTAAGAGGAGTCTCATAGGGAGGAGATCAAAGGGTAAGAACCCTCTTTTGTTTTCAGGTGTTTTGTTTTCATTTTCTCTCTTTCTTTATACCCTATTCCCCTTACCTTATCCAAAAGGAATAAAAGATCCAAAATATCATATAATAAGTATTCTAATCATGTTTATTGAAAATTTCAAGCATCATACTTCTCCTCCTCTCCTTCATGTTCTAGAATTAAACGTCATCTCTGATGGGTCAAATTACCGACATCATGGATAATGTGTTTTAAAATTATCATATCATTCTGATTCTGGTCATGAAACGATTTATGTCATGGTTGAACCAAATTATTATATATTTTATATGTCCAATTTAAGGTTTTGTAATCCTCATATACTCATGATATACAACAATAATACAAAACAAGTCAATTATTGGAAAAATCGTTAAAATTAACTCAAGTGTTTATGTTTAATGTGAATGTTCTCATTCACTCTAATTAACCAAATTAATTTTAACCATGTAACCTAATGTGTGTACACTAATGTTATATAACTTTAATTTTGTACAACCACTATCATCTTACAATTTATTTGAACCTAAATGCAATTGAACCGATCATTAAATCAAATGAAATAGATGGACTCGAACAATAAAATTGAACCTCGTAATCAACCAAGATGGGTATAAATTAACTTAAAATGGATATAATGAATCTTTTAAATTTAGATATGGTTCTGGAAATATTGATTAATAAACCTAATTTGTCTATTCAGGTCATTAATATCAAGTGGAGAACACCAACGGGCCTAATATAAGGGATCCTCTCACTTTCACTATTATTCAAGATTGTTCACTATGTTATGACCTGTTGTGTGTTATTATTAATTACGGGGTATGATTTCACACCTATAACATGCTGCCCTATTTATGCATATTTGATTAGAATTCCATTTCCTCTCTCACGAAGCCCCCTCAAGAACTCCCCTTACCATGCTGATAATCCGTAAAGAATTCTACTCGAACCTCTTTTATTCCTTCGGGTTGTCTTATCTAACTTTGTATCAAAATTATGTTATCTTTTCTTTTATTTTGCATACTCTAAATTTTTTTGACATGTTCCAAGTTTATTTATCAAGACTCTTTCATCACTCTCTTTCAAGGATATGCATGCTTTTAAGTGATTCTCTCCTCATTACTTCCCAATAAGTGAACCCATTCTAAGGGAATTTCCCAAATTATTTCCTATTATCAGGTGTACTCTATCCTATTTTTTAATTCACCTTTTTCCTTATAAAATAATTCTTTTTATTATGAAAACCTTCCTGGTTTACTTCTGGTTTTATAAAAAAATATTATCCTACTTTTCATTTAATGAGATATTCGATGTTTTCTTAAACCGCACTAAAATGTTTTGACTCAAAGATTCCTAAAAACAATTTTTACATGTTATCAATTATGTTTCTAATATCTTGTCATTATTTATGCCTTTTTACATTATTAAAGTCTATTTATGATTTAATTCCTTTCTTTCATGGACGTTTTTATGTTATGTCCCTTATTATCATGCTTCATGACGTGATTGTGTGCCCATTTCTTTCCTTGGGTACACTTATGTTTATATATGATTGATTATGTGAGATTCTCTATGTGGAAAGAATATACATGAATAAGCTTAGATGGGTGAACCCAGATAGCGTTCCAATGCATTGGGTAAAGTTAATGTCTTATGAGAAGATTATGGGCAAATGGTCCAGGAGGTTTGACTTGGCTTGTGCTACTATGGGAGACGAGATTGGCAGTTAGCCTTGACTCGTACTAAAGTCATGTTTAAAGTTTCATCCACTAACTATAAAACTATTATTATCATATCTATAGCTTTATGATCCCATTATTATTTAATCCCATGTTTTTATGATCCCATGTTTATAATTTATGATTCTATATGTTCCATGCTTCCAGTATCATTATGTCAAGCCTCCTAACTCATGTGCTTAAAGATTATTATGATGTTCTTTCCCTTACTAGGATTTTTTGCTCATTCCTTTGTTCATGTGTTCCCCAAGATACCCTATACAAATGTAATGACTCAAAGGAAGTTGGGATCTAATTATAATGATTAAATAAAGAAGTGTTTTTTAGCCCATGTTTTTTGTTATATGTACCTAGTCTTCCAAGATACTAGACTTAATGATCCTTGGTTTGTACTATGATGATTATTGAAGACTAAAATCATGAAATGTTTTGTGTAAAAGGCTTGGTTCACTATATTAGGGTTTACATTTCCCATCAACATATCATCAAATCATACTGTAGATCTCATGGGCCATTTGACCATTTAATATCCATTATTTCCATAATCATATGGTCCTTATTGAATGACCTAATAGTATAAGTTTATTAAATCTTGTGTTTGGGTTACATTTTTGTACAAATCCAAATCTACTAATTCTTTAAAAAATATGATTCGGAATATATCTTCTATAGTGTGGAACATTTCTCTGCTAACCAAACTATACCCTTGGTGGGATTTGAATCCCCAAAAACATACACTGACTCTTAACAATAGAATGTCAGAATCATTGAGAGATCATTTTCTTGACCATTCAATACTTTCCATAGCTGGAGAGGATTAATATAACCATCATAATGAGTCTTCGAACCAAATAATTCCATCATATCCATTGTAGTACGTTCCCTAGTTTTCCTCTAATAAAACAACTCCTACAATGGGTTTTTCACAAGTAGTAAATTCATTCTTGTGTGAGACCTCATACAACTTCATTAGAGCATTTTCCCATACCAATTCTAAGATACATAAATCCCAAAATAACTTCTTAAAATTTTAAACATTACAAAATAATTTCCGTCCTTCATGATATTAATCTTCATTCCATATTTTCCTTAGTGAAAACATTTAAACATCACAATGTAATGTCCTTGTTTCTGACATTAAACTGCATAGCATAACCTCCTTGCTTAACAACATTAAAATGCACCACATAACATCATTACTTAATGAAATTAAACTAAAAAACATAATATCGATGCTACTTTACTTTAAACTGAACAATATAACGACTTATTCACATGCCATTTAACTACATTAAGATTTCATACATTTTAAGAAAACAAACACTCTCCCCATGACATAGGTAATCTATCAAAATGAATCTTCATGCACACATAAAATTATTGAAGGATTGGTTTCCAATATGTATTTTATGGTGACACATATATTCCTTTCATTTTCGGACATATTACTTTTGAAAAACCACACCATGTATTTTTGAGAAATCTAAATGTACATAAAATTCCTTCACCCAAGAGAAATAGAATTTAAAACTTCATGGTACCTATATTTCCTGAAAATGAAGAATGTACTCCCATTGGCCTTGAATAAGATTCCACCATAATAGGCATGTCATCCTAAGGATGTCGCAATGTGACCATGTAGGGTGTTCCCAGGTAGGCCTTGCATAAAAACCCCTCATAATATAGTTTTCATCCTATAGTAACTTATTTCTCAATAGATACCACCTCTATTATGATATATAAAGATTTTCATTTTGGATCCATATAATCTTTTGATGTGAATTCCCTGGGAAATATATGAATTATATTGGAACATTCCTAATCAACATGCCTTTTCTTGTGTTATAATATCAAAATTCTTGGTCAAAGGTGTTGAAACTAAAACACTATATTTATTAATTCGAAAATAATGACTTTAAAAATCCCACGATAAAGAGTCCTCATACTCATCAACCAGAAAAAATTTAAATGGAACTCTTGAAAGAATATGATTCCCAGATCACTACACATTTTTTATGTATAGCTAATAAAATATTAAGCAATGAAAAAATAAAAGGAATTTTTTTAAGTTGAAAATTCATATTGGAAATCCAAAATAAAATACATTTCTCACTCACTATTTGTCATTCATAATGAGTTTATGGATGAATTAGAGTGAGGACACAAAATAAATATGGATTATAGGGTTATAAACATTACCTAGTAATAGTGAAACTATTTTCACAAGGCCCCTTGGTTTAGGTAAAAGTTATATATTCCCCATATCTATAATCGTAATAATAAATAGCTGATATAAAGATATAATTCTATTGAAATAATGTTTTATGGTGGTATTATTGGAAGAAATTATGGATTAATATATATATATGATTGGAAATTTAATTCTTTTCAATTTTGAAAAAAATACAAGGAAATTCCACTGAAAATGGATTATCTCAATCATATAATAGAAGAGTCCTTCAACATAACACCTAATTAGTTTAATATCTTCTTGAGCCCCACTAGTTTCTCATTGAATCATAGGACGTTGACTTGCCTCAGTCTTCTCAGCCTAAAAAAGTGCTTCTTAGGAACTGTAAATGGCGTATTACCCCTCCATTTGGGATTATCCTAATAATAATTTGATTTTTTATCCCCTTTAGTGGAATCCAATTATCATGGTAGAGGTGATACTTCAATTGAATTCTTATTGATTTTATTTTCAAATATCAGCATATTTGCGTTGTAGGTGGTCTCCACATGGAATATTGAAGCACAATAATCATAATCATTAGAGAGAGATTTCACCTTTGTAAGGTCATACTCTAGGTTATTGTCTTATTCTGGACAATAAATAGTTTCTTTCACCACAACATGGAATGGAGGGTAATCAAACACACTGAATCCCATCACGTTAAACAAAGATGAAAGCCATTGGATTCATGAAAAACTATCCTCGGGATGGAGTCTTAGAGATTACAATCTATATGACCTAACAGGACTTACGAAATTTCAGGAATATATAATTATTTAGATAAATATATGATGCATAGTCACTATCATAGAGAGATATGTACACTAGAATCATCATGCTCAAGGAAGTACCAAGTAATTCTCAATCCTGAAAAGTGGGTTCCTAACATCTCATGCTAGATGAACTGATAAAGAATCATCACCCTCAAACAAATAAATGAAAGTTGATATTCCGAAATGATAAATTAATATTATTGTTAACATCAAAATAATAGAAAGATTGGGGAAAATTTTCAATATTTGGTGATCATTACCCAATAAGAATTCAGTGTCTGGGGAGTATTCTTAACTAGTTTTTTCATATTCAGTATTCAGGTCTAGTGGCTCTTCCTGAGGGGAACTCTGCTCGAACTATCCAATATTTTCTAGATGATACTCAACTAGACATTTTGTTTCAATGTCCACTAGAGATGAATATTCCTCAATAGTATGATTGAGATTGATTATGACACCTTCACCATGCACCATCACTATAACAATTTTAAGGGATGTGTATACACATTAGAATTAGTCATTATTAGGGAATCCAGAATAAAAAAGTTAGTTGGATGGAAAATGAAAACTCAAACCCATTTTATTCTTTATACAGAACTCCATATTCATCTACTGTTATATAGATTTAAAAATTCTCTAGTATTTAATCAAAATAATGTGAAGATTTATAATTTTGTTTATTTACATCCCAAGCCCCATGCTTATCACACCTGTGGGAACACTTAGATTGTTTGGATTATAAACCTTTGATAATGACTTCTGACCCCATACATCCTCATTAGTGATAGTTTTAGGGTCAGTATCAGTCATCATAGTATTATCTGGTTCATGAGACAAACCTAAAATGTTAATGAAATTGAATCCAATCATTATCATGTGACATATTATGAAATTCCATTGACATACTAGATGCCTCCTCTATATCATTAGTAGTGATAGTAACAGTTCCATGTGTAGATGATTTATTCTATCTCCTCGATGCCTCTTTAGTGAACCGAATCATTTCCATGGAGGAATATATGCTTGGTCAAAAGAATCCACTTTTCTTATCAGATGCTCATTTGTATCTACCTTATGAAAATAAACATAAAGTGTACCGTCAATTCCAAGGAGTTTAAATACATTTTTTATTCAAGGATGAAATTAATGATATCAAGAAGGCATTACACTTATGACAAAGAACATACCCATAGATTTCACCCTTCATAATCCTTTTGTCGTGGATTTTTTCCAACAAGGCCTAGTATGATACTATTAAAAAAATTATAGGTAGTAAGTCTACCACCATCTCATCCTCCATGGTCTTCCAGTATAAAGATACTTCTCCATCAAATGAAAACATGTCCTTACCCTATAGAGCATTAGCCAAGGATTTGTAAACATTGGGTAAATCACGATTAGGGTTTGTCTATACCCATAGTTTTTATTAAACCATGGATATAGAAAATCTAAAACAATAGTTATTATTAATATTTTGGTATATTTAGAAGACTATTATCACCCCACCGACCCCTCCCCCGAGTCATCAGGTCAAACCCTCTACTCCCTATTTTCCCCCCCAATATTTCCCTAACTGAATGTCCCATATCGTCCTCTATTTGACACACATCGCAACCCATCAACCTCTTGTCTATGTGAACCCCTCTTACACATCATCCATAAGTTCAGAATCACCTTCTAGGTTCTGCACCACCCCAGGTCAAGCTATGTTTCCCTATACCAACATGGATCCCCCATAGGTCGACCATATCCTTTTAATTGGTTGAGCATCCCCTCTGGTCGAGCATTCCTCCAAGGTCATGTTTCCCTTCTAGTCGAGATTCCCCTTCTACTATTGGGGTTTATATTCTGATTCTAGTCTTATTAGATAGTGAGTCCCTAATCCTTCCTCTAGTATGGGTAATTGATTCTATATTATATTGAGTTATGATTATTCGATTTGTATCATTCCATATTGATTCTATTATAACTGATATATGATTGATTTTTTTTTGTTCAGATTGGTTATATTTAACAACGTTTTGTTTAGTATACATTATTTGGTCGTATTTCATATAGTTTCTATTAAAATACTTGATTTTAGATTGATTAATCTTTTTAATGTGGATATTTGTATATTTTATTAAAACAAAAAAAATCGTTATAATCATTTTTTTATACCTAAATCAATGGAAGATTAAATTTATGATACCATGACAACATGATTTCACACTGATTTCA
Organism: Viscum album; assembly: GCA_963277665.1. NCBI lineage: Eukaryota > Viridiplantae > Streptophyta > Magnoliopsida > Santalales > Viscaceae > Viscum > Viscum album. Next base: position 1,958,345,904 of record OY728133.1, read on the forward strand.
GAGAAAAAAATATGTTGTCTTTCTAGTTTAATAAAAAATATCATATTCATAGTGAAATAATTAAGAGCTCAAAAAATGTTAATAATACTCTTTAGGTATAATTTTTCAAACCATTGATGATTTTTGGATTAATTTTTCATATGAAGGGAGTGTTACAATTTTTAAATGAAAATTTTAACTAATGTGTGCTGTTTAAATATGTACATGATGTATTTGAAGGGAATTTTGTTTATTGATAAATGTGATGTTATTTTGGGATTCATATTTAGTTAAATGGGTAACAATATTTTATTGAATTATAAATATTCATATAGATTTGAGTGCCCTATTAATATGGTATTCAATCATGGGAAAAGGTGCTGATTCTTTTTTAGTGACGTGATTAACTAGAAGTTTTTTCATATTCTCTTTATATTAAATTGTTTAAAGAAATTACAAAACTATATGAAGGAATCATTTTGAAAATTTATTTTCCTTCACAATGAAATATATATATATAGATATATATATATTAAGTTCATGTTCAATGAAATTTTCATCCATGTTTTTATATATAAATATTATTTAAGAATAATTATCTCCATCTAATTTGTTTTAGAATTAATAGTTCAGGAAGTATAAAATTGTTTAACAAAAAAACATAAGATATGAATCACATTATATTAATTTATCATATAATATTTTTTATAATAAGTTTATTTAATATATAATAATCATAAATTTGATATGTAAAATTTATATAGTCATTAAAAATTTACTAATTTTGTGATATTTTATAGTTTCTGATCTACAATGAAATTATCACCTGTAAGGAAAAATTAATAGGTGACCGCATGTTTCTCATTTCATCTTGTAGGTTATAAATATATAACATTTGTCAAATATTTTAATTAAAATAAGAAAAAAATGTTATAATTCTTGATTTATTTTGAAATAATTTTTATCAGGTAGTGTGAAGTTTGTCTTCCAGTGGGATTCCAGAATGCCTAGTTTGACTCTAGACTAGATAAGATTTCATGGTTTAACTGATTAGGGATTATATTTGAGAGTATTTGAATGTAACATATTACCATCCATATTAATGTGTTTTTTAGTGTTGAGACTAATGAATGTAATAATAATGTTTCTATGTTTTATTAGATTTTAATATTTCTTGGTAAGGATAAATTTCAAAAAAAAGAATAGATTCAAATATTTCAATCGTGGTAAATGTATCAATAATGAATTGGTTAAAAAATAACAATTTATTCATACTCCCACATTCTTAGTGGTGAAACAAATATAATGGATCCAAAAATCAGAATGTGTCACCACACTAACATATTATACATGGTTAGAGTTTAGTATATGGATTGTGATGCTTATAAATTAAAAATATTCTATGATTGTAAGAGGTACTATATATTGTCACCACATAATAAGAAACATGGTTCATATCATAATTATGAATGTGATTATAGTATTAATTCATGATCCGAAAATAGATCATTAAAAAATAACTTCATTTGGTCAATGACTGAAAAAAATACTTTTATGTTTTAAAGGATCTAAAAAGGTATTTTATGCAAGATTATAGATATATAAAGGATGATAACTTTATCATGGTAAAATTAAACTATAATGACCCATACAACTCTATCATAGACATGGAACCTTCCTTGGACCATTAAGGTTTCGTTATTGACCATCCCTTTATAAGATAGTGGTAAAAATTATATCTGATATAGAAAGAGATTAAATTGGTGATAAAAAATAAGAAAAATAAATTAATAATTTTATTTGGATTTAACTATTAATTTTTTTGTTCTAATTGTTTAATTTTTTATAGTACATATCCATATTTAAATTTTTTAATGATATGTTATATTCTATTTGATTATAAATTCTTTCCTCAAATAATTTTTATTAATAAGGCTGGTAAAAAATTTAGTTTTATTTCATCTTAAATTCACTCCCTCTTAATTCTATTTTATGGTTGCCTACAATAATGATTTTTTTTTCAATTCACTCCCCTTGTATATTGTCATTTATTTTCACCAGAATTGAACCTCATTAGGATAATGAGGATTAAAAATCTTTGTTGAATCATATAATGGAAGCATATGGTGGAATTATATACCACCACTAACATCATAGGGAAGGGGGAATTCTTCCATGTGCATGGTAAAATTTTTCTTCTACAATTACATATGTTCTTAATATTTTTTTTTTGTTTTTTGGGGATTCAAATTTTTAATAAATTTCCATTCAGTATCATTAATGTTTAATTCAATTGTATCTCACATAATCAATGGCCATATGTTTTTTTTCATTGAAACACACAAGATTGTGTTATGTTTTTTCATAATATTTAGTCTCTTTAGATAATTTTTACTAGGTTTGTTTATTTGGAATAATATTTTTAATTGTAAAAATAACAACATTTTCTCAAACAATAAAGCCTCTATGTAAATCAAATTTCATTGTTATTGTTTTTATATGACTATAAAATGGAATAATGTAGAAATTATGGAGGAAATTGGAGAAGAGATTAGGTGGTCTAAGAACCACAATGGGTCAAAGAAGAATCTGAACCTTGCAACCATGAACAATAAATTTAGTTTGATTGAAGAGTTTTCTTCCCTCGTGAACATCAAGTCATTTGTGTGCCTTGTATTTTATTCCTAGTACGTAGCAATTATGATAAACTTTTCTTATATATTTATCTTTTACTTTTTATCCTTATCTAATTTTAATATAATTTCATACATAATATTTTTAATTTATAACTTTGTCTCAGTTTTCTATTCTTGAGGCTATGGAAGATATATTTTGGTGTACTGAACCTTTATATTTAATTTCCATGTTTTTTTATACTCAAGAATATTTCTCCACAATTTTAACTTATATATAAACATCGGAAAAAACTTTTCATTTTTCATCTCAATCATCATTGTTTCTATATTAATTTTCCTTGAAAATCTATATAACCACGACGAAATAATTTTATTTTTCATAGTTTTAGTCATCAATTTATTCAAACATATTTTCTTAGGAACACTCAATTTTTTATATAATATTCTTATTTTTAAAAAAAATTCACTTAGTAATTTTCTATACATTTATATTATATCTATAATTACACATGGGAACTCCATTATCATTTTCATCATCATCTTTAAACATCCTAGGACATTTTTCTAAAATATTCCCATCAATTCTAGATCAATAAAATTGAAGTGAAATTTTACATTTAGATCATTATTTTCCACATTATATATTTTATCAATGGAATATAATCACCACTTTTACTTATCCTTATTCATGGAATTTTTCCATTCCCTTGAATTCCACCACATTATACTTCCCCTTTTCTAAATCATCATTTTCAATATTACTCATCTCAAATGGGAAAATATAACTATGCATGATATCTAATGTCAAATATTCTTCATTTCTCCCTTTAAAATGTTAAATTGTATATTGAAACGAGGTTGATGTCTTCACAAGGTAATCAAGATGGTCTTCACATTATCATGTATTTCATTGAGACCATGCATTCCCTCTAAAAAAATATTCTCCCTGATCAGGGAATTTTTCATTATAGACAGTAGGATCCATCCTAATGTTCTTAGTTTTGTTCCAAAAAGACTATAATTTTTCTCCATGGACTAATTAATATTCGTATGTGATATGTAATAGGGTTTAGCTTTTTATATAGGATAACATACGTGAAATAATCATTGTACTGCTTTTGATGAATATTGATCCACCTAATGATTTAATTAATATGGAATCAACATCCAATTATCTTTAATATTCATCTGAAAAATCTAATAAATCAATATATAAAAAAAATAATTATTTACACATGTAATGAAAACCTAACCTAAAAATAACAAATTTTCTAACATATCATTCGTATACTTTTGTAAATTTTTTAAGTTGAATACTTGATTTAATTTTTTTTAGGAATCTATTTATTCTTTCTTGAGAGAAAATATGGAATTATCCTTTCCCTTTGATAATATTTTCTATCCTTACACTATTAAAGTTCCCATGATGGGAGCTTATGATTATGAATTTTTAAAACACCAGAACCTTTGTAGATCTTTTTTCTTTGTTAAAGAGAGAATTTTTCACTATAATTCTCATCAAAAATGAATAATAAAAAATGAAAACATTTATATCAAATATATAATTTATGTAGTTTTCTGTCACTCATTTTTATCCCAGGACCTTAAAATAAAAATATGTCACTGTAAAAAATATTCCATTTGTCATTGTTGTTATAATTTTCGCATTGGATGCATTATACCCTATTGTTTATAACCATTAAAACTTGAGACCTCACTAATCACCATATTGATGTGTGTGAACTATTCCATCTAAATATATTTATGGTTTTATTAATAATATTATACTAGTTTCACATAATTGTTAGAGTTTCAGGATTATTGATTTAAATAATATTGATATAATTATCATTTCTATATAATATTTGACTCATAGAAAAATAATTATGGAAAAATATCCTCCTTAAACTATTCATATTTATTATACAATGAAACTATCTTATATCCATCATGTAATATCCCATTTTATAGTTTCCACCATGTGACACTCACAGAATAATTCATTAAATGATATATGTATTCAATTCATATCACATTATCTCTATTATGTAGTTGTTCAGTATATAATTATTCGTATAGAGTGGATTTTATATACTCACATTGCAGCTGAAACACTTAGTGATACTATTTCTAAATTAATTGAAAATTCATTATAATAATATTATTTAAAAAATTGGTTCTCTAATTTAATGATGTGATTTTCCAAACATTAATAAGAAAAGGTATTAAAAAAATAGGTAGTCACAAATTATATTTCACGATATCAAGGAATATAAAATTCTACTAAATATTTATTCTATTCATTTATGAGTGAATTACTCATTATGTAGATGTGTGATCCTTATTTGTAATGTATGAAACTCATATTTGGTCATGAAATCCTCATGTAGTCTTTAATTTTCACAATATTTTCATGATGAATAAAAATCCAAATAAATGAAAATCTCTCTATTATTAAAAATATTTATTGAGAAACCACTGAACATTTTTTGTCCTGAATTTTACAATAAATTAATAACAGGGGATATATAAATCTTAATTTACATGTTTTACCAACATTATCTATATACATTAATTATTACATAAGTTATTTTTTTCCATTAACATACATTACAATAACCTAAAACAATATTTTTAAATTTTCTCCACACTTTACATATTTTATAAACCTTTACTCTCTTCATAAGAGTGTCAATGGAATATAATTTTTAATATTAATTGAATAAATAAATTTTAAAGAAAAATTTGTATATTTTATTTACAAACATTCCTCTCCATGTTTTCTTGGTTTTCAAACGTAATTTCTATTCCATTTTCTATAAATATATATCTTTTTTGATGAAAATTATATAAATATATATGAAATATCCAGTTAAATTTCAAAACATTATTATAATATTCATGTAAATAGAATTATACATTTTCACATCCATTTATGTTTATTATATTTCATTGGGGTTGTTTCAAAATGAAACCATCCTCCTCCATTATCTGAATGGTTTATAATCATGTTTTTTAGAAATCACCATGACACCGATTTATTTGTAGTAGTTTAATAATCATATAATGGAATTCATACTTATTCCACACTAACGAGAACAAATATGTATGGTTTTCATTATTTTATTGGTGTCATATAAATTATAATTTCCTCTATTTAAATTGGAAAATATTTAAATATCATAAGATGATATCAGTTTGGATTTGGAGTAAACCCAATTCATTTAATTTTAATGGGAATGTGTATTAAACACCAATAAACTATGTGAAACTATCTTTAATGGAAATAATACATTAGTATTTATCCTTAATAATGGAAATGATTTTTTATTCATAATCTTGTGCCAAATTTTTTATTTCATATCCTTATGTTACAAAACAATCCAATGTTATTTTCTCATGTCTCATGGTTGTTGTTTCATGTTTCCACATAATTGTAAATTATGTTTTATGTAATGGAATTATACTTATTGGATAAATCATGTTTTACTATCAATGTTTTTATTGGGAAAGTTCTTTTTAGGTTATGTTCATTATCATTGATTATGTTATCACAGCCATATTCTCATCATATGATCACTTTTAATCTTTATTTAATATCCTATATACTTTACCATTATATTAATTTAATCCCACTCTTTATTATTTTTCCATTCCATATGATATGTAAAATATTATTAGGTATGATATTTATGGACTGGTATCATGTGTTAAAAATATACTTTGGGTTATTAATGAATGGTGTTGAAAAATATTCTTAGTAGGTTGAATCATAAAGAACACTAAACCAATTGAGTTTTTGGATTGAATTTTTGAGATGTATATTTTGTTATCATGTGAATATATTTAATATATAAATATTTTGGGATTAGTTTGTATAATCCCTTCCATACATATAAGCACTATGGTCAATTGATGGAGTTCACCTAAACCATGAACAAGATATCTGAATTCCTAACTCCAATATGGGATAATTCGCTTCATGCATTTTATCCCATGACTATTGAGACCAATCCCCCCACCATGGCTCAGAGATCCATTGGATCCCCTACATCCTGATTTCATTTTTCTTCCATCCCCACTAAAAATACCAATTTATACTAGCTTTTATCCCATAAACTGAATGTGGTTCTATATTATAGTTCCTTTTCAAAGGAACCATCTCATTAGAGTAGATCAACATTGTTTGTCTATCATAATTAGGTTGAAAATGGACCTAATAACCACTTTGAAGATACTCAACAATGCATAACCCTACCATAGAATGAAATGAAACCCTTCCTTCCTGAGATATTATATCTCCATTCATGTGAGACTCGACATAACTCTACTTCATACATCATAATAACAGAATATAACACATATAAGAAGTATCTTTAAACCAACTAGTTGTACCCCTATCTACTTCATCTATATAATATGTACATGATTTATAAACACTTAAATGATTCCAAGTAGGTAATATTTACCTATTATTTAATTGAATTACTTAGGTTATCCTCATAATATATGACCATGGTGCTCCCATCACCTCAGAATATAGGGGAAAATGATAATAGAATGGTAAATAGTTATTTTAATCAACAATTTTTATGTACCATCAATAAGTGGTATAAATATTATATGGAATTATTCCATTATATTCTAAATAAATAATTTATCGATGAATAAAGAATTGTAATCCTTATAATATACCCTCATATATTGGCTTACATATATTGGAACATCCAACTATCTCTTTTCTCTTCCATAAAGAATGTATGAATAAATACCAACATCAACCGATTAGTGGAAAATTTACCCTTACTACTAACAACAATTTAAATATATATGTCCAATTAATAATTCAGTTTTTTAAATATACAACTAATAAAACATTTCATCTGGATGATTCTCCACCTACATCACATAAGAGGGTGACAAAGAAAAAAAATGTACAAAGGATGATGACACACCACCCTTATCAATCTCTAAATGAAGGAGATACCACATATATAATAAATATTTTTTTAATTATGAATCATTATACTATATTTGATGGATAAACACCACCCATAAATCTCATATTGTTTAGAAAAAAACAAAAATGCACCAATGGTGGAAGATTTAGTATCATGGAATCATTGAACATATAAATTAATCAAGTATATTCAATCCTATATAATTTACAATCATTTAACACATAATAAGTTATTCTCGAACTTTGATAACATTTTGAAGTCCTCAAACCAGTGTTATACCACATCTAGACTTTTGTTGTCTCAATACCTTACTCATAATGGTATGGCCCAATACACTACATTAGGATCCAATTCCTTGTATCTTGAATTTGCCACCCCTCCATAGTCCAAATATATTGCATTGTATCAGTTACCATAAATTCATTTTTCATTGATGACCTTGTAATTTACATCCCTACACCATTGGACCACACAATGTTTTAAAAAATTTTATACATCTCATAATTCCTTATGAGTTAAATTTTAATTATCTTCTTAGTCTTGTACACATGATTTTATTTCCTGAATTTCGTATGACTCATTCCATATGTGTAAATACTGATGAAATATGAAATAAATCCTTCAAGAACCTATTATGGTCATACTCATTGATAATAGTCCTAAAATAAATTCTTAATAAGTATATATTAAAAAACCATTATGGGATATCATGGGATAAATGGTATATGAATCTAATGAAGAAAAGTGGAGCTCCCCCATATGGAAATGTGTAATAAAAGAGAGATAGTTTGAAAGAGGAGTGTGGTTTGGTTATAATTAGAATAAAGTGTACGATATTTCATTTTATTAATATATATAATTACATAATTTATTATTTATTTTAAATATTATTATGTACATAATGAGCACACTTCATGTATCAACCAATTACTTAGTACCCACCGAGTTCTAACTCTATAGTCATCCACTTTAAGTTTACCTTCCATGAGATATCATTTCTCTAATTTCCTCCAACAATTTCCCAAATAAAATACATTATGAATCATTTGGAATTTGAATAAATAAACAATATATCATTTCCAATTCAATCTCATCCATTAAAATTATCTATCCCACCTCCAACACCACTAAAACTCAATAAAAAACCAAATTCATATGGATTGGTGAACATTACAGAAAATTCGAACATTTCCAATATATATAATGTTACACAAGAAAAATTAGTCTATAGAGGATAAATTAAGGACGATGAATGATTATTAGATGAAAATTTTTAAACCATATACAAATTAATTTTTTTTGGTTGTAATATTTATTCATGTAATGTCACCTTGATGAAAAATCATTAGAGATATCAATGTACATAAATTACCTCTAAAATGGTAATGTGATTAGTAGTATGAATGTTAAATCATGGTGATGTGAGGTGATGGATTCATTGTCATGATGAGTCATATTTATGATAAGAGGATAATATAGGGTTTTTGGTGGGGCAATGTAATTGATATTATGTTTCTTTTTATTCTCAAAAGGTTGAGGGTTGATGTTATAATGTATATATGGAGGAATAGTGTGAAAACAATTCTCTATTAGACATGTTAGATTTATAAATAGTGAACATGGATAGGGTTACAGTAAAATTATAGTCAATTGATTTAGATATATACAAATGGATGTCAGAAATAAGGGGATGTGAGGGTAGTGAGAGATATACATAATGAGTGTTATGGGATAAGGATAAAATCATTATAAATTAAAATGATTATTATAGATATATATGTTTTATGTATGAAATGTGAACGATAGGTGGTTGTTTCAATGTCCAAACTCCAATAACATAGAGTTGGTTCCCAGGTTATTAATTTATAATAGATTCAAGGGGTAATATCCAAATTGAATTCTAATTTTAGTAGTTTTGGGGACTAGATACCAACATGATATCCATTTTTAATAGGGAAATTGAAATAAAAACATTAGCAGCAAAAAACATTTGGAATTATTAAAATCGTACTAGGAATTCTTCTATACATAATGGGGATATGAAAAAAATAATGGTCTTATAATATTCAATATAAGGGTTTATTATATAGTAATAAATAAAATATCAATAAAAAATAAAAATTTGATGGTATATAATAAAAAAAATTCAATTAAGTCAATAAACTATGAATGAAATGATTCCTTAGATAATATCATTCTAGTACTAGAATGATTAAAAATAATAAATGAAATCTGAATGAATAAAATTATTAATAATTATACATATGGATGTTAGGAATCATGATACATCCACTACCAAAACATTGTAAAATAATGATTAATACTACATGAAAAACATCTTCAAATCTAGAAAACTAATTTTTCAAATGAGAACTATCGTTTCATAAATGGGATATATATAACTATTCCCCACCCATAACATCATTTCCAAATTGTTCCTCATATATTTAATTATTTATATAATTCATGATTAGATATTTCTTACCATCTAATATCCATATTGAGTAATTGAAAAATATTTATGAATATTTTTGAAATTAATGAAACAACATTCATTGTATACTGTATATGTAAAAATGGTATGAAGTTTTTTGAAATAATCATATACATCATTAAATAATATATATATTTAGTATAAATTTATTTTTAAATGTTAAGTAGGAAAAATAATTTTATTATTTCAATATGAAGTAAAAACTAGAAATTAATGTGATGTTGTATATTAATTGTGTCTACAACATCTATAAACTTGAATTTTTTACCAATTGCATAAATAAAATGAAAGACCAAAATTAATCATAGATAATAATAATTTATTAATGATATATAAATCATATGGGAATTATTTACACCACTTGCAAGGAAATAGGTGTATGTAAACAAATATGTCTCAATGAAATGTTAATCTATACAAATTCCCAAACATCTTGATTTCATTTCACTAAAAATAATTTATGCTCCTATATAATGGTTTAATGGATGATATTAATTTATAATAGATATTTAAGAACATTTATAATATTATATATGATCAAATATAATCATTTTAGCACTCTTTTGTTAATAATATTCGATTATATTCATTATTTTTAGTATAAATCAACATGTTTTCTCATGAATGTTTTCTAATGAATGTTCTAGATTATCTACATTGGGCATAAATACATAATATAATGACTTATAAAATAATTATCAATAAATTATTTACTCATTACATTCATTATTTAATATATTCATAAAATATGGGTATGGAATATAAGTGTCACTACATCATGGAGACAATAGGTCACACATAGAAACAAGCGATGATATCATTACTTTTAAGGGTAAAAGGGTAATTAATTGTATGTAATATTAAAAATATAGAATTGATATCATGTAATATTAAAAACATATATGAATAAAATTTATCCTTATTACCTTTTCGGTAATGTTTCTGTGAAAAATGATTAAAATCACTCTATGAAGTTTTAGTTCTTCGTATACACGACCGACAATATTGTACCATAAAAAGAACAAAATAAGATTGAAATTGAGAGGTTATAAATAAAAAATATAATAAACTATTAAAAATAATATAATTTTTTTAATATATCATTATATTCATCATTTAAATATAGTGATGGAAAACAAATTGCATCAGTTTCAAAATTGTCAGTCTTCCATACACATAATAGACAATTTTGAATCCCATTATACAGAATAGGATATGGATATTGGTCAATAACAAAACACAAAAACATGATATCAAATTTATTATTCCTAGTCCATTACATATTTATGTTCTAATAAAAAATTATTTAGGGTTAATACGAAACAACAGAAAAACACTTGTTTAAGTACAATAACCCTTCCTCAGAAAAAATCATTAGTTTTGTATCAAATCCTGATGGATGATGCATTTTGGGGACCATCAATGTTTCATTGTGGAGTTTTCTAAATTTCAAGTTGAATGAATAGTGGCGTAGATTGATATCTGTGGCACTAATGGGCATCAGTGGCACCGATTAAAAATCAGTGGCACTAATGGGAATCAATGGAAACGATTGTCCCTTGATGGAAGAGATCATCCATTAGTGGCACCGGTCAGAAATAGTGGCCCCGATGGAAAACTAGTGGCATCGAGTAGCATCAGTTCCAGGGCATCAATGCCAGTGTAATTATTATAGGGTGTTTGTGACTCACACATCGGTGATTCATTTTTGGCTTCTCTTTGAATTTCCAGTTTTATTCATGTAATGTTTCTTTAAAAGTAAATTTTTTTAATATCTCTTTTAAAGTCTTTAAGGCAGTTTTAAATCCCATAAAAGATATTTTAAATACCCTAAGTGTCGTGTGACCCTTGAGCTATCAAAACATGTGGATTTTTATTAGTTTCACACCCTTTTATGTGTGTTCCTATTATTCCTAGTTTTTTTATTTTCACCCATGTTATGTTTTTTCTCCATTTAACGTCAGCCAATCAACTCACATTCATCTGATGGTCTATCTCCACTGTTGCTTTGGATAATTATTAGATCTAAATTAATTCAAATGTGTGAAATCATCGAGCTATGTTGTAATAAACCAACAAATAATTAATGAAAATTGCAATCAGAATATTTAAATGCCTTCTTATGGATATGTAAAACGTATACACTAATTTTGTTATATGTTTTGTATTATAAAATTCCATTATGAATTCAAACAAATTCTAAGATTGTCGTTGAACAATGATCACATGATTAGTATAAATATATTTCATTATCAAATAAAATTTACACAAACAAAGGAAGTGATGGCCTCATCCAGTAGACTTGCCTAGTACGAAGACGATTTTTCGGTGCTTGGAAAAGAGCTGGCATCTTTAGGCTTCTCTCTTAACCAATCCAAAGATGACATTGAACACATTAAGCATGAGCATAACTGACAACCAGAGAAGTAGTAATTTAAAGAGATTACCCCATGAGAAATGTTATCTAAGCCACCCAAAGAGTCTGTCACCAACACACACCTTATCATTCTATATTATTTAGGTGTTATAAGGGGTTATGTATGGAGAACCTAGCCTAATGACTATGTACATTTTTTGTATAATGAATATGCAATCAATTTATTATTGTTACCTTGTAAATTGTTTTCAAATCTCAAATGGTATTTTTTCGACTAAGAAAACTATTTTGATGAATTAATGGATTTTTTAATTAAATAATATTTTAATGAAATATTATTATAATTATTAAATTAAATTTTAGTAAATATAAATTATCTTATAATTTTATAAATGCAAAATTACATTTTATTGATGTTTGAAAGCAATTTTTGTGAAAACCCAGGATTTTTTAATAAATGTCAGTTTTTATTTTAAAATTGAAAATTCTCATATTTAGAAAATTATTACGATAAAGTGAATATTAATTTTTGAATTAATATGTTGATATTATCCAACGATAAATTTTTCTTAATTTTCTTAGATAGTTAAATTTTCAGATAAAAAATTAAATACCGTTTAAATATATACTGTGTTATATGACATAATATTGACCCATTAATGATATGATAAAATAATATAAACATTATGTTAGGCCAATATATGTTTTAACATTAAAATAATGTGATTTTTGGTTTGTTTTATTTATTTTAAAATGATTTAGTGGACCATTTATTGTTTATAAAACATTTTTTTAAATTATTTTCCTTGATAGTGTGACTCACATCCACTAATGAAAACCTATTAAATTAAGAAGTTTGGCCATTGAAAATATAAATTATTGTTCTTCTATCTACTTTGGCCAAAAAATTGGAAAATGGTCTGGTCTGGTTTTTGGTTTTGATTTTATTAAGGTGAGGTGTCCCAAACCTAAATAATAACTAATTCCCTACCATTTCCAATATAAACCCACACATGCTCCCACTTCCTCATCAATAAAATCCTTTGATGTTCTACCAACCCCTTAAATTATATCTCTATTATCCTTACAAGGTGACCCAAGCTCCCATGAAGCTTCTCTAAAGCCTCTCACAAGATTTTGGGATCACACTTCTAAGTTAGGGGTCTTGCCTTTCTCTTTTTATCTGATTTTATTAATATTGATATTCCAATTTATTTGAAATTGTAAATTTTGGTGTATGATTCCACACCTCCCCCATAATTCCATATTTATGTGTGAATGATGAGATACCGCATTCTCTCTCATTAATGCCTCCCATGTACACCTGTTACAATGAAAAAAATTTGTACAACATTTCTATCTCCACATTTATATCCAAGTAATAATTTTGTATTGTACATCTAAATTCCCATAAATTTTATAGGACATGTATCTATATGACCCCCTTACTATGAATTTCATGTACTTATGATGATACATCCATTTATCACTCATCAACCATTTTCATGAATCCTTATGTCATGTTGTTTTGCTGCCAAAATTAAACAGTGTTTTTGCAATCCAAGATTATTGTTTAGCGAATACCATACCAAAGGCTCTACCAAGGGTAATCACCTTCATGAACATATAAATATTTAATTGTACATTTATTTTTTATTCCACATTACTAAATAATGTAATAACTTATGATGTTGATTGATTCAATGTTATGTGATCCATATGGCACACTTGTGCACGAATTGAAATATTTACAAAGGGTGAGCCCTAATATTTCTTCAAGGCATTGGGTAATGTATAGTAACATGATACGTCATGAGAAATGATTATTGACTCATGCTAAATCAAATTCAGTGATGGTTTAATTGTACTTCATGTTCAATGGGTATTTACTCTTGCTCCATGTCCAATTAGCGTTGGATCATGCTAAATTCCATGTAAAGTGTTGTTGACACATTTCCATGTTATTATTATCATACTTTATCATGAATTCATGTTCATATATCTCTTTTTCTCCATTGATATGCCTACTGTCTAACATGTATTGTATACCACATGTTATTCCACGTTTATTCCCATATTGGGCTTTATATCTCACCCTTTTCTTAGGCATGTCCTCAGGTTAGCCCATGCAATGCTATGTACGATGGAATTAAGTGGTCATCTAAAGAATGTTTTCAATAAAGATGTAGTATTTAAAGTATTATGTTGTTATGTATTGATACTAAGACCCAAATTCACTAAATCTCTAGATCTTTTATGTTGTATCAAGTGATGTTTATGTTGTAAATAATATTTTTCTATGAAATAAAGTGAAGGGTTTTTATAGTTGGTATAAAATGATAGGTTTAGTTATTTTTGGGATTAGGATTAAAAAACACTAGTGATTCCTTAGAGGACAAAATAAGTATAATAAATAAAACCCTATGTTGTTTCAATACTGATTATGTTTTTTATCAATCAAATACATCCCTGTATCGATACAAGCAGGGAGCGGTGGCTCTTGCGTAGATATATCCTAGGGGGGAAATACCAAAAAACCACTTTGATCTAGACTCAAATGGGAATTGATGCATGAAAATGGGCCTATCATTAATCTTGTTTACAACACTTAGGTGGGATATGCTTTGTTGAATTCATAAACATAGTATAAACAATTATTAAGGCACTTAAAAAATTCCTTGAGAAATTATGTTAGGAAGTAGACCATGGAAAACATAGACTAAACACAATAGATTCATATATTAAGGAAATAAAATCATTTTATAAGATATCTATTTTTTATTTGCATTTCCCTTAATGTGTTACCCCTAACATCCATTTTATTCTATCTAATGGTTGGTAATAGGAGGTCTCAGGGTAACAAATGATGTAAAGACCAAGGTGATGACTATTCAAAAGAGATTCCAAATTCGGTGTGAGTGTGAATCATGAAATTTGTCAAGATACTCTCTCTGTTAACTCATCCATTGAATAGAAACATGGGTGAAGAGGAACATTCACACCCCTCCTCCCATGAAAGAACAAGTCTCTATCAATATATTAATGAGATAAAGGCCTCTGACTTTTAATGGAACATGTAATACCTCAATCATTGAACAATTATCAACTTCATTGAAAATATCTTCCCTATCCTTAAATGTTATGAAAAAGAGAAGGTTATGTGGGATACATATTATTTGGAGGGTGATTCTGATCAATGGTCGACATTGATAAAAAAATATGAAGCCTATGGAGGAGACCAATTCATTGGAATTGAAGGACTTCTAGATGTTCTTTTTAGACAACTATTTTTTCACCCACTAACATAAGATGGAAGGGAACTTCCATGACCTCAAGAAAAACGATGATGAATCTATCAGAACATACAAGGAAAACATCATAAGGCTTTCATGATATTCCTCCATCTTTGTGGTTACCCTCAAATGAAAGGATGACCGCTTCATTGGTGGGTTAAAACCTCGGCTGGGGAAAGCACATGCGATCTGTGAAATCGGTAGCTTTGAGGGAATTGTGTGATGTTACCTCATGGTAAAAATTGAGATACAAGAATATAATGATTATCATGGGTATAGGAAGTATAAGTTGGACTTCAATTATTACAGTCTGATGGATTAATCTAACAGTACAAGAAGATATATCACCCCAAATGCCAATGGTGTGGAATGAAGAAGCCTGTAAATTGCCTAAGGGGGACTAGTAAATGCTATAGCTGTGGAAGAAAAGGGCACCTAGCTGTTAGATGCTGAAAAAAACTAGCGGCAACAATGGAGGAGAGGAAGGCTCCATTAAAACCTCTATGCATTGTTTATTATTAAAACTAAATAAAACCAAGGCTTCATGCAAATTAGTCCCCAATGAAAAAAGTTTTTTGAGGAAACAAAAAACTACCATGTCTGTAAGGGAGAGATTTTTCCATCACTAATACTAAATTAAACACCGACAAAAAAGTGGTGACAGGTACGCCAACTATTAATTCAAGAACAGATAATGTTCTTTTTGATTCAGGTTAGACACATTATTTTATATCACAAATGTTTTGTAGAACAATCCCAACACCACCACAAGTCATTGAAGTGAAGATGATAGTGAGTTTGACAAATGGGTCAATCATTGTATCCCATGAATATAACTCCTTCCCGATCATAATAGGTGGATTTAACTTCCCTAAAAACATCATCATGCACCCTCTGGGGGAATTCAATGAAATTATTGGCATGTATTGACTTTCCTTATATAGAGCCAACATAAATTACTGTGAGAGGGAAATAAATCATTATGTAGAGAATCGACCCCCGATTCTATAAAAGTTCAAGGAGGAGGAATATTATTCGTCTTCCCCATCATCTCCAACATGGATATTACATCCCTAAGAGCACACAAATCTATCTTAGAAGATTTTGTTCACGGAAGAAATCATCATTGAATACATGTCTATTGTGAGGGAATTTTCTGAAGTGTTTCCTGAGGAATTGCATGGTCTTCCTACTAGAAGATATGTTTCATTCTCAATTGATCTTGTACATGGGACGTTTCTAATATCCATGAATCCATATAGACATGCTATTATGGAGCATGATGATATGATGAATCAACTATAGGATAATTAGGATAAAGGGTTTATGGGTTCAAGTGCTATACCATGGGGTGCAGCAGTCCTTCTCATTAAGAATAATGATGGGTCAATGCGCCCTTGCATTGATTATTGTGTGTTTAACGAAATCATGATAAAGATTAAGTATCATGTCCCATGAATTTATGACTTGTTTGACAACTGTGTGGATCACAATACATCACCATGGGGGAATTGTGGTTGGGATATCACCATGTATGTTTGAAGAAGGAAGATATCCCCCAGACTACATTTCGTAGAAGATAAGGGCACTATGAATTCCTTGTAATGATTTTCGGACTCAATGATGCTCTAGAAATATTTATGGAATTGATGAATAGATTAATTAGGGAATACCTAAAAAAATTATGGTGGTCTTTATAGATGATATTCTAATATACTCCAAAACCAAGGGTGACCATGAGGAGAATAAGAGAGTTGTACTAGAGGCCTTCCAAAAAGAGAAGCTCTATGAAAAGTAACACAATTGTGAATTATAGTTGAAGGAGGTCTCATTCATGAGACATATCTACTTATGAAATGGGATTTATATGGATCCATCCATGATAGCTGCAATGGATGGATGACCGAGGCCAAAATCGGTAATGGATATTCGTAGCTTCATGAGGGTAGCTGGATATTATCAATGACTTCTATGGAATTTCTCACAATTTTACAAGTCTCTGGACAAGCTAACATGGAAGGGAGTAAGGTTTTCTTTGAGTGATGAATGTAATGAAAGTTTCAACTAGTAAAAAAGGTGGCTTATACTTGTGCCCATGATCACTTTAGCCACACGTGGAGAATTATTTTTTTGATATTTAGTGATTCTTCAAAGAAGGGCATGGGGAATGTGTTGATGAAAAATGTCAAAGTCCTTTATTATTCTTCAAGGAAACTAAAATTTCATGAGAAGAATTATCCAAAAGATGATTTATAGTTAGCTGTAGTGATATTTTCTTTAAAAATAATTTGGTATTATCTCTTTGGAGAGATATGTGAAGTATATACAGAACAAAAAATCCTCAAGTATATATTCACACAGAAATAGTTGGACAAGAACAATAGAAGATGGTTAGAGATGATCAATGACTGTGAATGCTCAATCTATTCCCACACTGGGAAAGCAAACTAGGTGGGAGATGCTCTAAGTAGAAAGGAACTAGTGATTATATCATTTATTAGAATTGAATGTATCCAATATTCATAGATTTGATGAAGATGGACATGAGAATCATAAAGAAGGGAACATCATCAATCCATTCACAAATGATTTATCAACCATATCTTTTAGAAAATTAAATAAATTATCAAAATTGTGATGTGGAAATTCAGAAGAAAGTGAAAGCTATCAGAAAAGTGAAATCCACAGAGTTAAATGTCAATGAACAAGCAATTGTGAGATTTGGGAGAAGACAACGTGTCCCATAAAGTCCATAGTTGAAGACGGAACTTTTAGATAATTTATATAGTTAAAATTTATCTATTAACCCTAAAAACACATTGATGTATTGGGATATCTAAGAGAATTATTGGTTGGATAATATTAAGAAAGCTATTTTTGAGTATACATCAATGTGCCTGGTGTGTCTGCAAATGAAGGCAGAGATGTAGAAGTCTTAGGGGATGACAAAACCATTGACCATACTAGCATGGAAATGTGAGAACATCATCATGAACATTGTCACTAGACTCTCGAAGACATAAATGGGAAATAATTAAATTTGGGTTGTTGTGGATCATCTTACAAAGTCTCTACACTTCATTTCAATTTGGGCGGATTTCTCATTGGATAAACTAGAACAGATATATATCAAATATTTGCTAAGGATGCGTGGGGTACCACTATAGACTATATCTGATCGAGATCCAAGATTCACATCTATGTTTCGGAAGAGTCTTCATAATGCTCTAGATACTGAGCAGAATGTTAGTATAGCTTATCATCCTCAAACTGATGGCCAATATGAGCGGACTATCCATAAACATTAGGATATGTTGAGAGGATGCTGATTGGACTTCAAAGAAAAATGGGATCAACATCTTTCTCTGCTGGAGTTATCTTATAACAACAGTTTCCATTCGATCATCCTAATGGAACTATATGATTTCCTATATGTGAAGAAGTTAATAACACCGATAAGTAGGGATGAAGTATGTGAGTGTATACTACTAGAACCAGAAATGGGTGATGAAATTTTAGAGAAGGTAAAAACTATTCAGAAGCATATCAAGGCAACCTAGAGTCGAAAAAAGAGTTAGCCAGATAATCATCAACCATAACTTGAGTTTAATGTTGGAGACATGGTATTTCTACGCATATCTCCATGGAATAAGGTCTTTATTTTTTGAAAGAAAGGGATATTAAGTCCTAGGTACATCAGCCCCTTTGAGATTATTGATCATGTCAGTGTTGTGTCATGTCAACTAGAAAATCCACCTACCATGTCCAAAGTAATATCTTTCATTCATTTATCCCTCATATGAAAGTACATACCAGACCCTTCCCATGTACTCTATTCTGGGGTAGTACTTTAGTGGGTGATATTTCTTGTGAGGAGTAATTATTGAAGATCATATATCATAATGAAAAAGGTATACGAAATAAGACAATTCCCCTCATCAAGGTGTTTTCGAAAAACCACATGTTTGAAGAAGATACATTGGAATTAGAGGAATTGATGAGGCAGAGTTACCCACATTTGTTTTAGAGTGGGAAAAGGAAATATCAAGGATGAAATTTCTTAACTAGGGAAGATTTAACGACCCAAAAAAATTCATTAATGAAAATTCCGCTTGGTCTATTAAAATGTATTCTTTTGGTTATGTAAAACATATGAAATTATTTTGTTTTATGTTTTTCTTTTTAAAATGCCATTATGAATTCTGATAGTTGCTAATATAGCTCTTGAACAGTGATCACATGATTAGTATAAATATAGGTCTTTAAAAAATACAATTTACTCTGGCAAAGGATGTGATGGTCTCATCCAGTAGACTTCCCCTTACAAATGACATTATTCAGAAAACATAAAGGAGATACATTATTTGGTTTAACTCTTAACCAAGCCCAAGCAGATCTAGATCATGTTATACATTAGTGGAACCGACTACATGAGAAGTGGAAGTTAATAGAGATTACCACCCGAGTGATGTTATCCGAGCCACCCCAAGAGTCTGTCACCATCACAAAACTTACCCTTCAGTCTTATATGGGGGTCATAAGGGCTAATGTAATGGGACCCTAGCATGATCAATATATAAATTATCATTGTATAAACAATTTTCATTCATTTTATTATTGATAATTTGTAAATATTTTTTAATGCACAAATAGTATTTTGTCGACTAAGAAATATATTTTGATGAAGTAATGGATTTTTTATTTAAATATTATTTTATTAAAATATTATTATTATTAATAAATTAATTTTTATTAAATTTAAATATTCGTTTAATTTTATGAATGAAATTGTAATTTTTATTAAGGATTTAATGCTGTTTTTGTAATAACCCCTGAATTTTCGATAAATGTCGGTTATTATTTTAAAATTAAAAATTCACATATTTATAAAATTATATACATAAAATGAGTATTATTTTTGGAATTAGAACATTGAAATTATCCAACATTAAATTTTTTATAATTTTCTAAGACAGAATAATTTTTGGGTAAAAATTAAATACCATTTAAATATATAATGTGTTTTATGACATCATAATTACCCAATAATGATGTAATAAAAAACTATAAACATTATATTTGGCCAATATATGTTTTTCCATTAAAATAATGTGATTTTTGGATTGTTTTTTTTACAAACCATTAGAGGACCTTTCATGGCTTATAAAACATTTTGCCTTTTTAAATTGTTTTCCTTGAGAGTGTCACTCACATCCACATAAGAAACCCTATTATTTTATGAATTTCTTCCATTGTCCCTATAAAATATTTTTGTCATATCCCATTTGGAACAATCCATGGAAATAGAAGATGGGATGGTTTTCCGTTTTTATTAGATTATTGTGAGGTGTCTCAAACCTAAATAATAATGAATTCTCTCCCTTTTACTATAAAAACCCACCCGAACACCCAGTTCTTCTTCACTCAAAGTATTTGGTGTTCAACAAAACCATTCCCTCAAATATCTATAATCCTCCGAAGGTGACCTATGCTCCCAAAAATCTTCTATCAAGACTCTCTCATGTTATTGGGATGGCACTTACAAGTATGGGATTCATAACATTCTCTTTTTATCCAAGTTTCTTAATATTGTGATTCCATTTTATTTGAAATTATAAATGTTGGGGTATTATTTCTCACCTCCACCATACTTCCAAATTTATGTTTTAATGATGATATACCCCTTTATCTCTCATTGATTTCTCCCATGTAAACCTTTTACCATGCCAAAATTTTGTGAGGGATTTCTCTCTCCTCTTTTAAATCCATGTAATTCTTTCATAGTGTGCATATAAATTACATTACGTTTGTTGGAACATGTATCTATATGACCCCATTACTTTACATTATTTTAAATATCATGATACCCACATTTCTCTCTCAAAAACCATTTTTATGAATCCTTATGTCCCGCTGTTATGCATCTGAAATTACACCGAGTTTTTGCAAGCCAAGATTATTGTGTTGCGAACACCATACCCATGTCTCTATCAAGGTTATTCACCATAATGAACATATTCATATTGAATGTAACTTTCATATATTTATTCCACATTATTTAATAATTGAATAACTTATGATTTTGATTTATTCCAAGTTATATGATCCATGTGGAACACGTATGCATGAAAAGAAATGTTTACAAAGGGTGTGCCCTGATAGCTATCAATTTCATTGGAAAAGTATAGTATCATGATACATCATGTTCAATGAGTGTTTACTCATACTAATTAAATTTCAACAAGGGTTTAATCATTATTCTAGTTCAATGATAATTTAATCATGATCCGTGTACAATGTTCCATGACTCATGCTAAATTACATGTTAAGTGTTTTTGACACATTTCCATGTTATGATTACCATGCTTTATCATGCCTTTATGTTCATCTTTTTCTGGTGCTCCATTGATAAGCCTATTGTATAACAAGTATTTTATTCCTCATGTTATTCCATGTTAATTCCCTTACTGTGCATTATATCTCACCCATTTCTTATACATGTCCTCAGGTTATCCCATGGAATTTTAAGAACGATGCATGTAGTGGACATGTATTGAAGGTTTTCAATAAAGATGTTGTATTTCATGTTTTAATTTGTTATTCAATGATAACAATCCCCAATGATATTATAACTCTTTCCCTTTTATGTTGTATCAAGTTATGATTAGGTAATAAATCATGTTTTAATGTGTAACAAAGAGAAGGGTTGTTATATGTGTGGTCAAGTCACGACCCCAATTTTAAGTACATTGAAATGGTCTCCATAATTTAATGTTTGGCCATCTTATTAATACAATAACCTCTTTTCATATTCCATTTTCATTTCCCTAAGTGTTCCTCAAGACTTCCTCCTGAGATGAATCATGCGCTCGTGCTGGAGCCTTTTCCACTCAGCCTGGGATTTCATCCTTCAAGACGTGTTTTTCCCAATTCATAGTGAAATTTTAAATCTTTCAGCCTTGATCATATTGGTAGGGTTTCATAATTTTTGTCTTTTTAATATGAATCATGTAGGGTGGTTATGCTGATGTTCCCTCAAGAAATTTTTATAACCAACTTTAATGAATATAATAAATGAACTTTTAAAGAATGTAGGGCTGGGAAAGAAGAAATTTTGTTATATATTTTTACCTTCGTTTTTATGTTTTGAATTGTATAGGCTCATGTATAGGGAAAATTGTGGAAATTGGTGGTCCTTTCTTACACACTAATGATCCTTTGTTTTATGGATAATTATATATTTGAATAACAGTATCATGGTAACAAATTAATCTAGTAATCTTGGTTGATTAAATGGACTATTTATGGATAAGATCCCTTGTGTGATAACACCAGCTAAACAAATGTGAAGAAGGAACTTAATGATCATTTTTCTCTAAATTTGAAAAAATCCCTTTCTATATTCTATTGATATACATGGCTATTCTAATTGACGCTTTGTAGGTTCAAATGGATGGGAATGGAACATATGGTTGACAAGTTGTGAGTTTTTTAATCGGAGGCTGCATTGAGCCGATGATAAATGTTAGGGACCCTGTTAGTTGGGTCTTCATTTGGTTTGAGTACTTAAGGGGGGCTTCATTGATCCCATTTTGATGTTATTATTTACATTATAATAGGTATTGAATGATAGAATATCCTGGAGAAACCAGAAATGTCTCACCTATGGATGAGCCACCGACACCCTGGCATCATCGCCCAGACAAAAATTCCCAGGCACCAATGGCTGGTCCGTGCAACCAATTCCCATCACTTCCACGGATGCCCATCACTTCCACTGATTCCCATAACTTCCAAAAATGTTGATCGGTGCCACCATTGTTTCAACCTAAAACTTTGAAAACACATCAATGAGTGACTGGTGGTGCCCAGAATGCCTCAACCATCGGGATTTGGAAATGTAATAGACCATGAGGCTCCAGGACATTACAAAACATGACATTTATGATATTTCTTTTGTTGGAAAATATTTAAATTTATTTATACAATTTTTTTATTTCTTTCTCCCAAATCAAGTATTTTAGATTTCAATATATTTCATACCAATTATTGTGATTATATTAATTAATCCTTATAGAATATACCTAGTTGTATTGAATAAATTGAATAAAAAACATCAATTGAATATTAAATATGGCTTTATATTCATAAATGCATCACCACACAATGAATATGTAATGTTAATTAAAAGGAAATATCAATCAATGCTTGGGTGTATTGTTTTTATTGATCTTAACAAATTGGGATTAATAATATGTGTCATATAACGAATATAAATTGATTATTTGATCAACTATGAATGGATTAGAGCTTATCCGCGATTTACATTGAATATGGATAATGTTAATTATTCTCAATAAAAATATCATATAGACAAGAAAGACTATTTTAAAAGATAATGTGATAATGAATTCCCTGTTGTTATATTTAGAAAAAAATACCAATGTTTCATTGATTTATCTGATGTATAATGTTTTTAGATATTACCTCAATCAATTTATAGTAGAATTTATATTTGATATATTCTATTATTCAATTCTTATGTCAGATAGTTAATTTCATTTTAGTATTTTTATGTGAACCTTATAAAAGTATAAATTTTATTCTTAATTAGTAAATTATAAATTTAGGATACAAAAATTTGCATTCATTGGTCTTGTACATATAAGAAGGCATATATTTTTGGATCTATTAATGGTAGAGGTTATTGAATAATGGCCCGGTCTATCCCCTTTAATGGAGATATTTTGATTTATTTTATTTTAATATTATTATTGATGTTTAGTGTGAAATTCTCCATGACTATCAAACCCAATTACCATGTTAACTCACTATAGAGTAATACTTCTATTGAAAAAATAATTCGACGAAAATTTAAAATAATTCAATAGAACGTTAGACACTAGACCTATAGTCTAATTTCCCTAAAATTGAAGAAGGTATAATGTATGAGTGATTGATATGTTTCATCAGGTATAGTGAAATAGAGGTAACATATTCAATATGATAATTGAACAATCAAGTTAAAAATTACACGATAAATGATTTTTAACTTATATTGGTGATATTGTATATTTTTATATGATGTAATTATATCTATTTTTAAATGTGTAGAATATATACAGGTCACATGATATTAAATTATTCATTCACACTGATTGAGTCTATTACACCCAGAGGTAATTTTTAGAGTTGATCATGGACAATTAATCCTCGATAGATCACTAAACATGGAATGAATACATGTTTTATAAATCTCTTATTAGGATGTTTGGGTTTGCCTTACCAATGAAGTCGATTTAATGACACCTAACACACATTGATATTCAATTAATAGATATTGAAATCATCATGAAAGTGGGTAGATAATTTCATTCCCAAATGAATATTAAAAAATCAATCTATTTAAAGATAAAAGATATAAGGAAAGTGGTTAAAATCTATATAAAATTCTAGGTATTACTCATAACAACAAAAATAACAATCATAAAAATATATAGAATTGGTATTGATTGCATGTTCAATAAAAATCATAATTGAGTAAATAAGAGTTTGATGATGCACAAAGATCAAAATTACTTATCCATCCAAGAAATATAAATATATATAAAGATCCATTGATTCAGATATAGTGGATAAAATTTGAAAGGAATATTGAAAACAATGTATCAGAATCAATGTTATACAATAATGTCATGTTTTAACCACAAATATTGAA
Source organism: Viscum album (assembly GCA_963277665.1). Classification (NCBI taxonomy): domain Eukaryota; kingdom Viridiplantae; phylum Streptophyta; class Magnoliopsida; order Santalales; family Viscaceae; genus Viscum; species Viscum album. The sequence continues at coordinate 1,958,371,362 of OY728133.1, forward strand.
TATATGATGCAACCATTGCAAATACGTAATATCACCATGAATTTTATATTATGAAATCCTCAGAATAACTAATTATATTATTAAAATTGTGTTATAGACGATCTATTTATAAATTAAAAGAATTTAATTTTTATTCAAGAAGATTTATTAAATGATCAAATTTTCATGAAATTCAAATGTGATGTGTTATGGATGTAGAGACTCACTTAGAAAAATATCTATTCAAAAATTAATTTTTTCTATTAATTTCTTGATATTTTATCAAAAATAAATTGATATAGTGATGAGAATTTCATTTGATAATAATCCTAATATTGAAAGTAAATCAAAAATAAAAATTATAACCCAAGAGGATATATTGATATTTTTTAAAAATTATTTTAAATGGGGCTCGGATCAGTGTCCTCATATTGTATTGTTATTATATAAAATTGTTCTCTATTATAATATTAAAATGACATCATATGATGATATTTATGGGAATATGTGTAGAACTCCAATATTTTAGGATTTAGTTAGAGAGTTTAATCTAATTGGATAAGATCTTACTCGCTATATAATGTAGAATATTTAAATAATTCAGGGGAATACAAAAATTACACAGGAATAAAATATACCAATTTTCATTGGCATCTATGAAATATGGAGCTTAATATGGAAATATTTTTTTCCATTGAACTATATTATCAAATAGTGTTAGGAAATATTGGAAGAAGTGAAATTTAATCCATAGAAAAATTGACCATTTTTAAATCCTCTACCATAAGGTAATACTATCTAGTATCCTTTAACATCTAAAAAACCTTACCCAAGTGCATGACATGATTCACTAATGACTTTTAATAGTGTATATACATGATTATTCATATAAAGAAATCTCCAAGGATGAAAATATAGAACATGACCTTTCACATGGGAAACAAATAGTCAAAATCGTGGAATGATTTGACAAATTAATGTAAAACAAGATGAATAAATAGGTTAATGATCTCCTGAGTAATTATGTTATTGATGATTTAATACGGGATATTTTAGGCTTAATACGGCTAAAACCCTTATTTTTTTCATATGAGTAATTAAATTAAAAGGTGATGTTTCTTTACAGGGGTATAATGTGACACTACACAATTTCAAACTTATTATTCCATAAACAAGTTATTTTTCAGATTATATTTTTTAACATGAATTATTGAAAAAAATTTCCCATGATAAATTTAATATATATATATAATTTTACAATGTAATATAAACAATAAATATTTTTTGCATAAATATATGTGAGACATCATTATTATAATTAAATGCGGAATTATAATATAAATAAATATACTTTGAACATAAAATTATTATCCTTATGATTTATGTGGGACTCATCATGTTTTAATAATATTTTAATGATCACAAATTGTTAATAATATTTAATCAATATCATATAATGTGTAGATATTCTTGGTTTTTTTAAACGTCAAATAAATTTTCTCAAGATCTTGATTCTTATAAATCATGAATGATTTTTGTAAACTATATTTCACTTTGGTATATATTGATTTCATTTATGAATTATTAAGTTTAATTCATTTGGTAAAGATTACATCATAAGTCTATATATAGATACATGGAAAAGTCTGGGAAACTGTGAGTCTGTTAAATGTTCTGTCTTATCGGGAAAGGACCCAAACATTATGACCTAGTCCCCATGACCTAGACACCGTGACTCAGACATTGTGACCCAAACACTATGACCAAGACATTGTGACCCTTACAGTGTGACCTAGACATAGTGACCCATACACGGTGACCCCAACACTGTGATCTAGACATCGAGACCTAGACACTCTGACCAGACACCATACCCAGTTCCATGATCTCATGAATTCTATGTCACTGACTCCTTTCTACGACACTATCCAAAGTTTAGAAAAAAAATGTCATCATTATCATAACACATCAACTGTGCTACCAGTTCTTGTTATCATTAATGTATATCATAATTTCTATATCACTGCTCAAATTCAAAGAAGAAGGAACCATCTCGTGGTGAGACCGTTTCCAAATGACACCATTTCTAGATAGAATGTGACACCGTTCATTAATCTATTTTTTATCATTCTCAATTTAATTTTTAATGATCATATTTTAGTGTTTTAAATTCACTAACATAATTAATAATTTTATTTAGTCATTTCACCTAATAGTAAGAGGTATGAGGTGCCTAATACATGCATCATGTGGACATCAAGACACGCGCATCAAGAATAAAAGGAAAAGTGTGGCTTGGAAATAAGGGACAATGAATAGCAGTGTGTAGAAAAATCCTGAGCATTCTTGAAAAGTGGACTAATACATACACGAAGATACATCTGAAGAACAAACAATTCATTCATGAAGAAAAAGCATTTAGAATACCAAATATCAGATCCAAATCAACTACTCAATAATAACTCTACGAAGAACACGAGCAAGATCTAACTGGAATCTAGAGAACAATAATTGGGATGCTCTGTTCCACAAGAGGACCTAATTCTTGGATATGCTTCATCCTATAATTTTATAGTATCATTGAATAACCCTCAGAGAAATAATTACATTAGCCTATCATCTATTCAGTATTGTGTATTGTTTTTATCTTTCAAGAAGTGTGTGTGTATCTGTATTAAAAACACACAATCTCATCTACACTGAACTGAAGGATACAAGATATATTTCCTCTCATATATTTTTACACTTGTTTACTCCTAAATATAAGGGTGGAATAGGTCCTTGTGTGGCATGATATTTTTTACCCACAATGAAATGTACAAGATGTCTGGTGACCTTGATGTCCATTTTCCCTGTAGTTTACCCTGATCTAGGGTGTGGAAAATGTATATTAATATAAAATTCATGATTGTATGAGATAAATAAATGTATTTGATTAGATCTCATCTTGGGACCGAACAACCTATTTTATCCATTGTGTTGTTTAATTTTTTCATTTTATAGTTCATTGTATAATTCAGAAGTCACTAGATTTAAATTTATTGTTAATGTTGGATAGAATTTATAATTTTTTTTTTCTTATTAAAAAAGCCGAAGAAGTAATATCAATAAATCATTCTGTTATTACTGAGAATTAATCATTATTCTAAGAAGTTATTTGAGCTGTCAATCTATCAAAATTGTATTACATTGAATGAATAGGATATAGTTATTTTTATTTTAGATCCATTTTAAGAAAACTTTTTATCATAAAATTTAAAGATACTCAATTTACCCCGCTCTTGAATACATTACTCTGACTGACATTTGGAATCAGATGACCATTTTAAAACTCTATTTTTGAACAAATTAAAAAGTTGTTATAGTTTTACATTTAATATCTGTAAATTTTTGTTAATTCAAAATTTATAGTTCTTTAAAACTATTTCATTGTTTTGGATAATATACTAGAAGGTGTGATAACAAACAGACCACAATTTTTTTATGTAACGAATTGAGATAAAATGGAGATTAGAATGAAAGTACATTAAAAAAGTATGGGTTTTGATATTTTATCTTCAATTATAGATGAGTATATGATTACTTCTGCAGATAGAAATACATGGGATGACCCAACCAAGACTTCTTACTATAAAAATTTCAATGACATGAATATTTTATATTTCACTTTAGGAGATGATGAATTTGACTAATTTTTTTGTGTAAAACTTCCTATGAAATTAGGGATACTTTACCTGTTTAATATGAAGGATCTTATAGTGAGAAAGAAATAATTCTTAACATTTATACTATTAAATATGATAACTTTAAAATGACACCAAAGGAGCCTATTTATGACATGTATCTCAGGTTCAAAGAATTTTTCAATATAATGATTTCCCTTGGAAGAGAAGTTACTGCCGAAGAACAAAATAACGAGGATTATCATATTCTTACTCAATAGACATAGAGGAACCTATGTCTTTATTAGAGAATCATGTGACATTTGAAAATTACATGTCAATGAACTCATTGGGAAACTAATGATGTATGAAGTGGAGTAAAAATTCAACAAGTAATAAGAGGATGAACCCAGTAGAAAACTTCTTGCATTAAAGACCACCACCTCTAAACAAAAAAAAAGGGACATTTGATTTCACTATATAAATTTTCAATATTGAACAATCTTCACCTGAATGTGATATGGAAATGGCTCAATTAGATTGAGTGTTTATGAATTTTTACAATAAGATGCAATTTTTTAGAAAGCATCACTTCAATGGAAGATATGATTAAAATGAAATCTGTATGAAATATAGGAAAATAAGTGACATTTATGATGAGATACAAAGATATGAAGGTAAGAAATAGGATCATATAAAAGATAAATATCTTAAGATAAAGTATAAAAATAAATATGAAGACAAATATTTAATTTATAAAAAGGAAATGAAAGAAACGTGGAGTTCTTATGATGATTGTTCAACAGACTCCAAGTCATCACAAGATTAATAGGATAACAAATCCTATATGTTTTTAATGACAAACACATATGAGGTAACCCTAACATCTCCCGTAAAAAATTTCTATTATTTTAGGGATAGAAGTTATTCTGAAAACATGTATAAAGAAGAAATTTATATGTATTGAAATATGAATGAAGAGTCAGGTAATGAACTAAAAGATAATACATGTCTTTATTGAATCTACATTCTCATACCTCAACAGTTAAATCATAACATATAATAGAAAGAGTGAAAAATGTTCAATTACTCAAAAAAAAACAATGATATAAACCAATCTAATAAGAAATGGAAAATGTCATTGTATTTTTTAATAATAATAATGATATTTCTTTTCAAATTCTAGGTAAAAAGATGGTACCTAAATATTCAAATGGTATTTGATATCAACTTTTTTAAAGATATTTTTCAAAAACAAATTTTATTTCTAAATCTAGGACATACATATTTACTCCATGTTCAGGAAAACATTCTTATAGTTAGAGTTATGATACACTCTCTATTGTTTCATGCATTTATGGACTAAAATTTTATTAATTTTCAAGTACATTGCATAATTATTATAGGAATCCTATGAGGTAGATGTGGGTTCTTAATGAACTAGTCACTATTATAACCTGACCTAAATAAATATAGGCACCAAATTATTTTTTTATTTGACTATTTTATAGGAAATTTTTGAAATAGCTCTGGTAAAAGGTTATGGTAATTTGATAGTGGGTTTTCACGACACATGATAGGAGACTATTCAAGATTCAAGTACATAATAAATATTGATGGTGTATATGTTACTTTTAGTGTATATGCCAATGAAAAAATAATTTCCATGGCTAAATCGGTAACTCTATCCTTGTTTTAATTTCCAAAGTACATTCTGTTTATGGATTGAAATATAATCTTCTTAGTATTTCAGAACTTTGTGTTGATTGATTTCATGTTAAATTTGAGAATGATTTTTTCAATGTTTTTAAATCCAAATATGAATTAGTGTTTTCTACATTGAGTAATGAGAATATATTATCTGTTAAATAGATTGTTTAGTTTCTCAAAATGCTTCATGTATAATTTTATTTCAAAAAGAGTAATGTCGTTGGATCAAGAGACTATGCCACTGTAATATTCACTTGCTTAGAAATATTACTAGAAATGGTTTTGTTAAAGACATACCAAAACGTGAGTCTCTAAATGATAATTTTTCTAATCACTGTCAAAAGGGAAAGAAACACACAATTTCCTTGAAGACAAATAATGAAGCTTCAATTTCTCAACCTCAAGAACTGGTTAAAATGGATTTCTTTGAATCGTATAGATTTTCATGTTTTAATGGGAAGCACTATGTTTATGTTCATATAGATTTATTTTGAAGATATACTTGTACTTAATTTTTGGATCACAAAAGTGAAACCTTCTATCATTTCACCAAATATGCTAAAACTATAGAAAATATTAGTGGAGTTAGAATTAAATTATTTATAAGTGATCATGGGCATGAGTTTGAAAATCAAGAGTTTGAATCCTTTTATTCATAAAATTTCTATAGCAATAGTTTCTCTACCCCTAGAACACCTCAACAAAATGGAGTTGTAGAAAGATGAAATAGAACCTCGAACGAGATTCCTAGAACCATGCTCAGTGAAAATGACATTACAGTTAATTTTATTCATGTAGAAGTAAATACATAATGTTATATTGTTAATAGTGTGTTGATTATACGTATTCATAAAATGACACCACGTGAGTTATAGAACAATAGAAAACTGAAAGTGATATATTTTAATGTTTTTGGTTGAAATGTTTATATCAATAATACTATGGAAAATATTGAAAATTATTCATCCATGAGTTATTAAAAAAATTTCTATGATATTCAATCTCTAGGAAATCCTTTCAAGTGTTTTAAAAACAAACTAAATGTGTGGAAGAATATGTCCATGTCATGTTTGATGATATAGATACACATGAGACTAACACCACTCTAGGGAACCTGTAGGATGATATGTCAAATCATGATATCAAGGATAATTCCTATAACCACCCTGTCAAAGAATTTTTGAAAACATATAGTTCAAGAAATTCTCATGATTCAAGTAATAATTAACCTTATTATACTAATGAACCTAATATCACTAGTCATACCTTTCCAATAGCTGTTAGAACCCTTAAGAATCATGCTTTAGATGCTGTTGTAAGAGATTTAGATAAAGGAACTCAAACTTGACATTCTCTTAGAAATCCGGTTGAACATCACGTTTTCATGTCACAAAAAGTCCTTCAAAACATTAATGATGCTATCAATGAAAATTTTTGGGTAATGTCTATGTGAGAAGAACCTAATCCATTTGAAAAGAACAATGTTCGGAAACTTGTAAACAAAACTAAAGATTCATTTACAATAGGCACTATGTGGGTATTTATAAATAAGGTAGATGAAGCAGATAACATAGTTATAAACAAGGCTAGATTGGTTGCACAATATAATGACCCATACTTAACATACATGGTTGTTACTTCATAATTGAAGCATACTTATTACAACATATAACAAAACCAGGATATGACCGTTTAGGTATAGTGTCTTTAGAAACTTGGAAACATAAACAACTGGTTCATAAATCATCTACATTTCCTCCCATTTATTTCATCATATCTAGAGTCCCTTTTAGAATATCTTACTTAATACCCCTCTTCCTAAATCTGGGGAAACGGAAACATACCAAAGGGTGAGCTCAAATTCTCAGTAAGGGTAATCAAATAAAATATCAATCATATCATATAAATAAGACATTAACATTTTGAAAATATTCACCTACAAAAGAGGTCATAATATCATATCATGGGATAAATCAGAGTATCAAAATGTAATACCAATAATCATTACATAAAACATTAAACATTTAGGCATAAACACATAATCATAAAAAATCATTTAATATTAGTCAAGGTTCATTGACAAGACCATCATAACGGACAAAGTCCATTACAGAATCGAGTTCACTCCTCGTTCCAGTCCTATATCACTGAACCAGATTAACTTTCCATTCTAGCCATGTCTATCCCATGAGATATAAATCTTTACCCAATTCATTGGAGGGATATATAGGTCACACCCATATCATAATGAAACCATTATTATGTGTGCCACAAAATCATAAATCATAGCATGACTAATGTAATAAGAATGGGATTCTTAAACATCATGCCATCATAAAATAATCCATATAAAGTAAAAGTACATCATAAAATTAATTCCCTCATAACATAATCAAATAAATTTAAAAATAGCGATAAAAACATAACATGAACTCCATTCTTGAAGAAAATATCCTTTCTACTTCAAAAACATTTTTCTTTTCTTAACATGGCATACAATTTTAAACTAAATGAAGTTTATTAAAAAAATGATTAAAACATGTAAAGAATGCTTCATGGAAATAATGTTCTATGAAATCATAAAAATACATTCATGCCGTGTGGAAGTTAAAAAACATTCTTCTCATACTTTGGCCAGAAATTTCAAAAACTACCTCGTACTAAAAACGATAAAAGAATTCATTCAAATTTTTTACTAAAAACACACCAATGGGTGAAATAGGATTTAAAAAATTATAGGAGGATAGAAATAATATTAAATATTTCGTAAACATATATGTGGATGATAAATATTATTCAGTAAATTCTGAAGTATGAACAATCTCAGATGAAAATGAGATTACGAGATTTTCCCTTACCATAGGTCAGATTTGCTTCGTACAAATCCGAACCTCCTGTATAAAGATTAAAATAATGTCATTGACTTATTAATGAATCATATTCATTGTTATGATATCATATAAGGTTGTATTATTATCTTTTTATTAGTAATATTTCTTTCCTACTTGTTATTCGGGTGTTTATTGCTTTATGTTCTTATGCATGTTTTGTCTAATAAATTCTTTTTTTTAGGTTATATATATCTCATTTAAAAAATTATATTAGTGTAATATATATCATATTTATTAATTCTATTCATTTATATAATCATTATTCAATGAAGATCATGTAGAACGAGTCACATCACATTGTGGAGATGGTAGGTCGTACGTATGCACGAGCGATGATATCTTTTCCATGATCGTGGAATTTTATTGATGTGTATGCATACTATTTCAGAATAAATATCATTTTAAAATAATAATATATAGTTATTTTTTACACCATTATACCCATAAAAATATGGTGGTGGTAGAAAATAGATTACACCTCGGCGTTGAGACGGTATTCCGTACGTACACACGCGTGGTGATTTAGTTTTCCGTAGGATGAATAGAAGGTGAAATAGGGTACTTTCATATTTATAATAACATATAAGTATATTATTGGTACTGATGTTGTTACTTCATAATGAAACAAATAAATAATAGGAAGTATAAGAAAAAAAAATTTGAATGAATCGTTAACGGATATTACCTCTTCTTCGACAAGCCTCTTTGAAACATCCTCTTAGGGCACTAAAATTTGGTCTCTGAAGAAGTCCAGGACCTCTAGTGTGTTTCTAGGGAATTTGAGAAGGGAAATGATCCGGGTTTGACTGGGCATTAAGGCTCAGAATTGTGTGAGGAAAAGAGGGAAGGGGTGCCCTTTTTATAAAGGAGGAGAGGGGCACCTTTGGAAAATCTTAGTATATTATTTTATAATAATGTCATATATGGTTTATAATAGTTCCAAATTGATATATTTCGAAGCTAAAGTGTGGATGGGTCGAAATTAGCTCAACCAATATGTTTTAGAAAAGTTTAGGTTACTATGTTAACCTTATCATTTAGATTTAACTCTAAGTTAAATAATTTAACTTTTACCGGGTCTTCTTATTTTCTTACACTATATGGTTAATAGACATACTATTAAAAGCCAACGAACCCCCATTTGGTTCATTATTAATATATATATCCTAATATAAGTCATTTTTCCGAACCATAGATTTTTAGGTATATAATAACAATTAATAATATAATATTGGGTTTAAAAACTATTTTAGGTCAATTTTGACACTATTTGGTAATTTATTTTTGTGAAAATCATAACAACATGATTAGTTAGAAAAAAAAGCTAATTGAATCAATAATAACATGTAAAATTAATCTAAAAAATTAGTGGAATTCCTAAAAAATATCAAATTAAATTTATTTGGGTATTTACAAGATTAATTATTTTAATATTTCATTAGTAAGATAATTACTGCATCATCATTATGTCAAAAATAAATTAAATTATGAAATGTATAAAAATTTAAAATAAAATACCATTATGTAGGAAATATTTTTATATTTATAATTAATATTTATAATCTTATTTATCTTATTTATATCTTTATATTAAAAATGTTTTAGTTATTAAACATTGATTTTAACTCTTTTAACTCTTCTTTAAATAAAATAATAATAAGTTTCCTAATCTAATCCAAGTGGATATAAATTGTCATATGTTATTCCTAAGGTTGTTTTTGGTCGAATTAAACTTATCCAATAGAATTGGGACATGTGTTAGTGTAATAATAATATCATTTTTACCCCTAATTACCCTATTTACTTTTAACATTGGTAAATAAAAGTAAGAAGTTGCTATTCAGAAAAAATTATTTTTATCTTATTTACCCACATTTTACTACTTGATATTAACTATGTATCTTGGATTTTCGAAATTTCACTCACTGATGTGGTAAAATTATGTTTTATGTAAATTTGAAAATTCTCCTAGGAGGTGGGTAAAAGACGGTGAAAAGTTCAAAAAAATTATCCATCTAAAATTATTATAAAATGACTCTAATGAATTACATTTATCTTATATAGGTATTATGTATCAATATTGACCTAAAATAAATTTAAATAATATAAATAATTTTTTAAATAAAATGTCGGTTTTTAAATAATAACCCAGTGTTTTCACTATTCATAAAAAATTGAATGTTTTCAAAAAAATACCCAAATTTCACCTTAGACTAATTTCGATATTCCGAATCCAAAAATGTAGTCTATTTTGAATGATAAAATTTCCAATATTTCAAAAAGTGGGTATTACTATTCATAACGGCTAGTTTATATAATATTTTAATAGCATGTCGTTGTTTAGTGAAACTCAGGATTGTGTACAACACACGATATCGTGGAAGGTCGCGATCGCGTGTAAAGAAATCCAAGCTAGTGTTTTATGTAATGAAATATTCCTTTTATGTTTTTTATAACATAAGAAATAAATAAATATATATACTTATCATAAAATATCAGGGTGTTACATTCTACCCCCCTTAAAATGAATTTCTCCCTGCAAATTTGTCACTTCGTAACAAACAGATGAGGTTACCTCTCTCTCATCATATCCTCAAGCTCCCATGTAGATTCTTCTAATTGGAGGTTCCTCCATAAAACATTCACCAAACGAGTGGTCATTTTTAGTAGAACATTTTTTCTATGATCCAGAATCTCAATCGACTGTTCTTTATAATAAGGATCTTCCTACAATGGTACAACTTCTGAGCTTAGTACGTGCGAAGTATCAGTTGTGTACATTCTCCAGAGAGATACATGGAACAAATCATGAACTTGAAAGAGAATTAGTGGAAGCGCCAATCGGTACGCTACCTTCCAAACACTATCCAGTATTTCGAAAGGACCGATATACCTAGGGCTCAACATTCATTTCTTTCCAAATCTCATTACTCTCTCCCAATGAGATATTCGTAAGAACACTTTATCACCCACTTCCAACTCTTGGTCTTTTATTCAGTTGTCGGCATAAATTTTTTTTCGACTTTGAGCTTCTCTTATGTGTTGTTGAATAGATATAACATTTTCTACCATCTCATCAATAAGATCAGGTCCTAATAGCTTTCATTCCCAAACATCATCCCAGCAAGTTGGAGTCATGTATTTCATTCCATAGTGAGATTCATAAGGAGACATCTGAATACTAGAGTGAAAGATATTATTATAAGAAAATTCCACCAATGGTAGGTGTTGATCCCATCCACCTTTAAAATCCATAGAGAAAGCACTCAACATGTCTTCTATAGTTTGAATTGTTCTCTCAGTCTGACCGTCTTTCTGAGGATGATAAGTAGTGCTAAAACTCAACTATGTTTCTAAATTATGCTGAAGACTTTGCCAGAACGTCAAGTTAAACCTCGGATCTTGATAAGAGAAAATGTAAAGTGGTACTTCATGCAATCTAAACACTTCCTTTACATATATCTTGGCAAGATGACCTAGAGATAAATATTCTCTAATAGAAATGATGTGTGCCGACTTCGTAAAGTGATCAAATATGACCCAAATAGCATTGTTTACTTTGGATGTTTTAAGAATTCCGGTGACAATGTCCATAGTTTTGTTTTCCCATTTGCATTCGGGTATTAGTAATGGTTGTAAAAACCCCTTAGACATCTGTCTCTCATCTTTAACTTACTGAAAAACCAAGCATTGAGAGACATATTCAGCAACATCTCTTTTCATGCCATCCCACCAGAAGTACTCTTTCAGTTCCATATACATCTTCATGATTCCAAGGTGAATAGGGAATGAAGAACTATGAGCCTCATCCCGAAGCTCCTTCTTTAATTCTTGGATAGGAGGAACAAAAACTAGATTCCTGAACCTTATTATCTCATCAAAATCATGTTTGAATTCAAGAACATTTCTCACCTTTATTTGTAACTCTAAATCTTCTTTTTGTGCCTCTATATTTTTCAACATGTATAGATGGTTGAACATTCATTTGAGAAATTTAATATTTTCCCCTTACATTATAATTCCACGATCCATCCTTTTTAAATCCATAAATATTGTATCATTTGTGATCTTCATCACAGATAAGCTAGCATGGTCTTGTCATCTTAATGCATTTTCCACCTTGTTTTCTATCCCTGGGTGATAATTAATTGAGTAGTCATTGTCCTCAATCTACTCCAACCATCTTCTTTGGAGAATATTCAGCTCCCTTTTTGTGAAAATATACTTTAAACTTTTATGGTTAGTATAAATATTACAACTTGCACCATAAATATAATGCCTCCATATTTTTAATGCAACGATTAACACGGGTAACCCCAAATCATGAGTTGGGTAATTTTTCTCATGTATTTTCAACTATCGCGACACATAAGCTATCACCATATCATTTTTCATGATAAAACTTTGTAGTCCCTTCTTGGATGCATCACTATAGATCACAAACCTTTCTCCATAACACGACAGTGTGATTATATGTGCACTAGATAACCTTCATTTTAACTCTTTTAAATTCTCCTTACACTCCTCCATCAACACGAACATAACTCCTTTTCGAGTCAACCTGGTGAGTGGATTAGATAACCATGAAAAATCTTTCACAAAATGTCGATAATATCTATCCAGACCAAGAAAACATCAGTTCTCAGTTGCTTTTATTGGTCTTGACCATCTTTCAATAACCTCTATTTTTTCTCGATCCACAGATATCCCGTCTTTTGAGATTATGTGACCCAAAAATGAAACTTTTTTAATGCAAAATTCACAGTTGGTAAATTTGGCATAATGATTTCCTTATTAGGGTCATTAGTACAATTCTCAAGTAATCTTCATGTTCTTCCTTTCCCTTTTAATAGACAAGAATATCGTCTATAATGAATACACAAACTGATCAATATTTTCTCTAAAGACTCTATTCATAAGATCCATGAAGATAGTAGGGGAATTAGTAAGACCAAATGGTATCTCTATAAATTCATAGTGTCCATACCTTGTATGAAAAGTCATCTTTGGTATATGATAATTTTTGACCCCTAATTGATGATTTCCTGAACGAAGATCAATCATGGAAAAGTATTGAGGTCCGCAAATTTTATCAAATAAGTCATCAATTTGTGGGAGAGGATATTTTTTCTTGATAGTGAACATTTTAAGCTCTTGATAATCAATGCAAAGTCTCATTGATCCATATTTCTTCTTAATAAAAAAACTAGTACTCCCCAACGTGATGCACTAGGCCGTATGAATCCTTTATCATGGTTCTCTTGGAGTTTCTTCTTCAATTCCTGCAACTCAATTGGGGCCATTCTATATGATGTCTTTGAAATAGGCATAACACCTAGTATGAGTTCTATTGAAAACTCAACTTCACTATTTGGTGTAAGGCCTGGAAATTACTCCAGAAAGACATCATCAAACTCCAGTACAATGTGAATATTTGGAATCGTGAGTTTCTCTACAACCATTTGAGATAAATAACCTTCATTTATTCGAATAAATACCCATAAGATGGAATAAATTTCCACTGGAAGGTTATATTCATCCTTACATCGATAGATGATAGAAGATTGATCCGGAATATTAATTGTGATATCCCTTCATTAGCAATTGATTTGAACTCCGTGTAAATAAATCCAATCCATGCCAAGAATCACATCAAATTATAGTATATAATGGATCACAATATTTATAGGATGAAATTTCCCACAAACTTCAATCGAAGAAGAATTGTAAACTTTTGATGTGACTTTTGTGACATATGGGGTTGTCATAGCTAACTCAATATCTAACTGTTGAGGTAATATGGCGATACCCTTAGAAAATTTTTCAGAAATAATAGAGTTGGTGGACACAGAATCAAATAAAACATTTTCTACATTAGAGTGGATAGTATGTGTACCTTTCACCACTTCGTTATCTTACTCCACATCACCGATAGAAATTACATGTGGCTTTCCTTTGTCTTTGGCCATAAGAGTTTGTTGATGTTGATCATCATCAACAACCCTTGTATTAGGGCCTTGATTGGAATAATGCCCCATTTCTTTGCACTTGAAACATTGAAGTGTAAGAGGTGAATTATTTTAATTATTTTCTTTGTTCGCATCATTATAAATCTTCTTCCCATTATTTCAACAGTTAACTGCTCGATGAACTTCTTTTCCACATTTAAAACATTTAAATATACCTTTAAGACAATTCCCTCCGTGTTTCATTCCACACATTGAGAATATGGGAAAACTAATATTTATTTATGTGTGGTCTTTAGATTTTACCTTGAATTCCATTTTACTCTTCTTATCAAAACTATATGAATGATGGCTTACTCTAATCTCCATTTCAACCTTGAGAACACATCGAACAATTTCCTCATATCTATTGATGTCCCTTATGGATAACACCCTTCAAATACTTGGTTTTATTCCACTAAAAAATCGATTGATTTTAATATTAGGTTGGATAATATTTCTGGAACCGTACCTTGCAAGTCTTGTAAAATTTTCTTCATAGGTACCAACTTATTCATCATCCTTTTTCATCAGTTCAAGAAACACCTTCTACGTATTTGTTCGAAGAATACGAGGGATGTACTTATTGAAAAATATGTTCTTGAACTCATCCTATTCCATGGACTCAATTTCATACCTTTTACTCATATTCAAAATAAGATTCCACAATTGATCAGTATCACCTTCAAAACGATATACTGCATAGATAACTTTATCATTTTCATAACATTAAAGAACTAAAAATATCTTTCCAGTGGTACAAATACATTATTCAGCCACTAATGGATTAGAAGACCCACTGAATAATGGTGGAGGCTACCTCATGAATGATTCAACAGAATGTTTCTTTTCCCTTTGCTCGTTTGGAAGCCCTGTATGATTCATAGCTTGAGAAAATTGTGTGAGCATGGATACAAGATTTTTCATTCCAGCTCCCATAAAATTTGGTTGCTCAGGGGTACAATCATTGCATTTCCTGTCACATTAATCATTAACACAGTTCATTGGGGTTCCAACCATTAACTAAAACCAAGAATAAATGTGTGAGAAACACTAATCATAACAGGAAAACGACATAATCAAGAATAAAATTTCACACTATAGGTCTTATCATAGGTTGTACTTGTACATTTCTAAAATACTAATATTGTGTTCTATGTTTAGAAATATCATTATAGTTCTTGCTAAGGCTTTCACATCATAGTTTCCAGAGGATGACTATACCTTTCCTCTAATACCAACTATAAAAACCCGTGCATTACATACATGGTTATTACTTAAGACTTTTAGCATACTTATTACAACATATAAGAAAACCATGATAGGACCGTATATGTATAGTTTCTTTAGAAACTGGGAAACATAAACAACTGGTTCATAAATCAACTACATTGTCTCCCATTTATTTCATCATATCTAGAGTCCCTTTTGGCATATCCTACTTAATACCCGTCTTCTTGACCTGGGGAAATGAAAACATACAAAAGGGTGAGCTCAAATTCTTAGTAAGGGAAAACAAAAGAAATATCAATCATATCATATTCATAAGAACATAAAATTTTGAAAATCATAACCTGCAAAAGAGATCATAATATCAAAAATGGGAAAAATTATAGTAGCGAAATGTAATCCCAATAATCATAACATAAAACATGATACTTTGTGGCATACACACATAATCATAGAAAATCATTTCATAATATTCAAGGCTCATTTCTAAGACCATCATAGTAAACAAAATCCATTACTGAACCGAGTTCACTCCTCGTTCCAGTCCTATATCACTGAACCATATTAACTTCTCATTCCACCCATGTCTATCTCAGGAGATATAAATCCTTACCCAATGCATTTGAGGGAGATATAGGTCCCAGTTATCTCATAATGAAACTATTCTTATGTGTGCCACAAAATCATAAATCATAGCATAACCCATGTTATAAAAAAGGGATTCTCAAACATCATACCATCATTACATAATCCATATATGATAAAAGGACATAAAAAAATAATTCCATCATAACATAATAAAATCAATGTAAAAATTGGGATAGAAACAGAACATAAACTCCATTCTTGAGGAAAATATCCTTTCTACTTCAAAAACATTTTTCTTTTCTTAACATGTCAACAAAATTTAAACTAAAAGAATTTGATTACAAATAAACTTGAAAACTTGTAAAGGAATCTTCTTGGAAATAATGATCTATGAAATAATAAAAAATAAATTCATGCTTTATAAGTTAGAAAAACATTCTTCTCATACTTTTTCCGGAAAAGTCAAAAAATACCTCGTACTAAAAACGACAAAAAATTCCTTTCAAATGTTTTTCTAAAAACTAAACAATGGGAAAAATTGGATTTAAACAATTGTAGGAGGATAGAAATAATATTACATATTTAGTAAACATGAATGTGGATGATAAATATTCCCCAGTAAATTCTAAAGTATAATCAATCTCGGATAAAAATGAGATTGCGAGATTTTCCCTTACCTTAGGTCTGATTTGCTTCGTATGTATCTGAACCTCCTATATAATGATTTAAATAATGTCATTTACTTATTACAGAATCATATTAATTTTTATTATATCATATATGGTCATATTATTATCTTTTTATTAGAAATATTTCATTGCTAATTGTTATTCATGTTTTCATTTCTTTATGTTCTTATGCATGTTTTGTTGAATAAATTATTCTTCTTCTTTTTAGGTTATTGATACATAATTTGAAGAATGGTATTATTGTAATATATATCATATTTATTAATTCAATTAATTTGTATAATAATTATTCAATGGATATCATGTAGAATGAGTCGCATCACATCGTGGAGACGGTAGGCCGTACGTATGCAGAAGCGATGATATCGTTCCCATGATCGTGGAATTGTATTGAAGGGTATGAATAATATTTCAGAATCAATATGACTTTACAATAATCTAATATAGTTATTATTTACACCATTATACCCATCCATGTAAGGTGGTGGTGGAAAAAATATTACACCACGGCGTGGAGACGGTATTCCGTATGTACGCATGCGCGGTGATTTCATTTTTCATAGGATGGATAGAAGGGGAAATATGGTTTTTTCAAAATTTTAACAAAATATCAATATATTAGTGATACTTATGTTATTACTTCATAATGAAACAACTAAATATGAAGAAGTAGATGAAGATTTTTTTAAAGAATCGGTAATGGATATTAACTCTTCTTCGACACGCCTCTTTGAAACCTCCTCTTAGGGAACTAAAAATTGGTCTTTGAAGATTAACAGGACCTCTAGTATGTTTCTATGGAAGATTAGAAGGTACATTTCCAGGGGTTGATTGATATTTAAGGGTCAAAATTATCTGAGGAGAAGAGGGAAGTGGTGCCCTTTTTATAAGGGAGGAGAGGGGCACCTTTGAAAAAACTTAAAACATTATTTAATAATAAAGTCATATTTTGTTTATAATAGCTCCAAATTGATTTATTTAGAAGTTAAAGTTGTTATGGGTCGCAATACACTCAACCATTAGGTTTTAGAGAAGATTTTGTTACTATTTTAACCTTATCATTTAGATTTAACTCTAAGTGAAATAATTTAACTTTTACCGTATCTTCATGTTTTCTTACACTATATGGTTTATAAACATACATTAACAAGCCAAAAGAATCCCAAGTGGTTCATTATTAATATATATAACCATATCTAAGTCATTTTTCCGAACCATATATTTTTAGGAATAAAATAACAATTAATAATATAATATTTGTTTTAAAAACGATTTTATGTCAATTTTGACACTATTTGGAAATTGATTTTTGTGAAAATCATAAAAAAATGATTAGTTCGAAAAGGGTTAATTTAATCCATACTAAAATGTTATATTAAATTATAAAATTTATTTAATTCATAAAAAATCTCAAATTACATTTTTTTATGTATTTATAACATTAATTATGTTAATATTTCATTAATAAGGTAATTACTGGATCATCATTGTGTCATAAATAAATTACATTATATAATGTATAAAAATTATAAATAAAATACCATTATATAAGAAATATATTTCTATTTCTAGGAAATATTTATAATCTAATTTATCTTATGTATAACCTTATATTAAATTTTTTTAATTATTAAACCTTTATTTTAACTCTTTTAACTCTTCTTTAAATAAAATAATAATAAGTGTCCTGATCTAATCCAAGTGGACCTAAAAGGTCATATGTTTTTCCTAATTTTGTTTTTGGTCTAATTAAACATATCAAATAGAATTAGGACATGTGTTAAGGGTCATAATAATTTCATTGTTACCCTTAATTACCCTATTTAATTTTAACTGTGGTAAATAAAAGTAAAAAGTTATTAGTCACCAAAAATTAGATTTATATTATTGAACCACATTTTAATCCTTGATATTAACTGTGTCTCTAGGATTTTCAAAATTCCACTCACAGAAACAGTAAAATTAAATTTTATGTAAATTTTCAAATTCTTCAAGGAGGTGGGTAAAAGAGGGTGAGAAGTTAAATAAAATTTTTATATATCTAAAATTATTATAAAATGACTCCAAAGAATTAAATTGAAATTATATAGGTATTATGTAGCATTTTTGACATAAAATAAATTTATATAATATAAATAATTATTTAAAAAAGTCGGTTTTTAAATAATAACCCAGTGTTTTTACTATTCATCAGAAATTGAAAGTTTTTAGAAAAATACAAAAATTTCACCCAAGACTAATTTTGATATTCCGAATCCAAAAATGAAGTCCATATTGAATGTTAAAATTTATAAAATGTCAAAAAGCGGATATTAATATTCATAATGGCTAGTTGATATAATATTTTAATAGCATATCATTGTTTAGTGAAACTCGGTATTGCATACAACACAAGCTATCGTGGATGGTAACGATTGTGTGTAAATATAGCCAAGATAGGTTTGTATGTAATGAAATATTACTTTTATGTTTCATATAACATAATACATAAAAAAATATATACTTCTCATAAAATATAAGGGTGTTACACACAATTCAATAGAATAGAATAATGAATTGACTATGAGAATGCCTTTGAACCAGTAGCTAGACATAAAGCCATCATAATTATTCTTTATTATGATACCCATATGAATTTTAAAATATATAAAATAGATTTTATCAGTGTATTCCTAAATTGGTATATAGTTGAGGATGTATTTGTTGAGAAACCCCCTAGTTTTACAAATCCTCATTTTCCAAATCATGTTTTTTAACAATCAAAAGCTTTCTACGGATTTAAACAATCTATGAGGGCTTGGTATGATAGATTAGGTACACCTTTTATTTTCAAAGGTTTTACAAAAGGAATATTAGATCATACCCATTTTATAAACCAAATATTTATTGACATTGTAGTAGATAAAATTTATTTAGATGGTATTATATTTGGATGTTCAAAAATTTTATTTATTTATCATATTTTTTAAAATGATGCAAAAATAATTTGAAATGTGTTTAATGGGTGTACTAAAATTCATTGTTGGATTTCAAGTATTTCAATATAATAATGGTATTATTTTAAATCAAAGAAAATATACATGAGATGTTCTAATTTTTTTTGTCTTGGATATCACTAAAATTTAAGAGATTACAATGCGTGCTACTTTTAAGTGATATATTGATGAAGATGGATAATTAGTAGATCAAAACACTTATAGAGCAATTATTGGATGCTTACTCTACTTAACTACTAGTCGATCTTACTTTATGTTCAGTGTATGTATGTTTGCTCATTTTCAGGAACACCCCATGGAATCTAATTTAAATTCTGTTAAAACAATTTTAAAATATCTCAAACATACACCCAATCTATGATTGTTTTATCATAGAGGACAATCATTTTTGTTAGTCAGTTATTCTGATGCTGATTTTGGTGGATGTAAGTTAGATAGAAAAAAACCTCAATAACATGTCACCTTTTAAGAAAGTCTTTGGTATCATGGTGTAGTATGAAACAAAACCCTGTTGGATTATCTTCTACTGGAGCTGAATACAAAGCTTCTGGTAGTATTTGTCCACAACCTTTGTGAATGAAACACACTTTAATGGATTATGGAAATCTATTAAGATATGTACCTATAAATTCTGACAATAAAAGTGGTAAAAATATCTCAACAAATATTGTATCACACTATAGGACAAAACATATTGATGTAAGACATCACATTTTCATAGACCATTAACAAAAAATGTGATTTGAGTTTGGATTTCATTGGATCTGAATATCACATTGCTGATATATTCACTAAAAAATTCAATTATAAAAGAATAGATTACATCATAAATGAATTAAGAATGATAATTATTAAGTGTAAAAGTTACTGATTTCAAATAATACATTTTTATAGTTTACTATTTCATGAGGCACTATCATTGAAGTTCTTTCTCACTACCATAGTTCAGCAAGTTAATGTCTTAATGATGATGTCTCCGGTTTACAGTCTCACCATGAAAACCAGTTACAGTCTCATCGTGAAAACCTGTAACGGTATCACCATGATAGTGTGTTCTGGTCACACCATAATAACATAATTTTATTTTATTTATATATTATAAACTATATCATTGTGATTGATTTTTTTATTACTTTTCATTGTCGTTCATTGAAATTTGATTCACTTGATATCCCATAATGATAAAAACAAAAAAGTTTTACTTTTTTCTTCACTCAATCTATCTTCTCTCAAACTGTATGTCTTTCGGCCCTTCATCTCCCTCTATCTCTCACTCAAACCATCGATTGAATGCCCAAAATGAAATTACCATATTCATTAATTCATGACAAATTCAGATCATAGAAGAAGATGAAATAGTACCAAAGAATGTGCCTAAAGGTCCTTTGAATATGAATCTTGTTAATATAATAGTGGTACCAGAAAAGGAGATTTTACCTAAGTGGTTGTTGTCTAGTATGTCTTTAGTGTCGAAATTATTGAAATAATAGGTTTGGGTGGCTTAGTTCAGATAATTGGAAAGGTAAATTTAGCCAAATCTAGTTTCTCGGTTATATCATTTTGTTAAATTCCCATTCATTACAAAAGATGATATTGTTGTAAGAAGCTAGATAAATGGACAAATATGTACCTTCTCATAGAGGATCTAGGATTCTTTCCAAGACATACCTCAAAATAGAATTTTTGGGGACAATTATAGAGGTCCTCCTCCTCCTAGTTATATCATTGTTTTAGAAGAAGCCTTGGGAATATTTACCTATAATAAGAAAATTTAAAGAGCTCTTACTGTTGAGCTATATAGGAAAACCAGATTTTTGTTTTAGTTTGATCAGAATATGATTACCCAAAGAATATGAGATTTCACAACCATCGAATATTAGGATGATTTTTTGATACATTCTATTTTGAATGGACACAATATTAATATTTTCAATTATGCTATACTTCAAATGTGTGAGTCGATAAAGACAACCTCATAGTCAACCGCCTTGTTCTACTCAAGGTTAATCTTTTCTATATTGTATGTTTAGAGGTTGGTTGGACCGAACGAAGAAGTATTCAAGGACTATGAATTCTATATCTCAACGGACATATTCAAAATAATGAAAATTGGTTTGAAGCCGTGTAAAAAGGCTTTAGTGGGGGATATTGAAGGGTTTTATGAAAAGATTAATCTGGTTGAGAAATCTTTAGACCTAAGGGAATATCTAATTTGGGTTTGAAACCAAATGAAATTGTTTTCAATATAGTCGATGAATAAGTGGAGGATGTTATTTCACCAACAAGGGAATCTTCTTTAGGCATGGAAGATAGTTGACCTATTCATCCATATGTAGTTGAGAAGAAAGTACACGTTCTTTAAGAAACTATTGACTTGGTAAAAAGAATCTTCTTCTAGAGAATAGTATGTTGTCAATATATGGGAAACAGATGATCTAAAAGAGTATCTATAAAAATACTTTTCATAAGAAAGAATATTCTTTTGGGAACACATTGAGGAAAAATATTATCCTGCGATTATCAAGAAATAATATAGCATTCCTTTTAGTTGGTTAGAAAAGAATGAGTGAAGCTATTAGGGATGAAATTTTAGATACATATCAAAGAACTAAATCCCTTAGTCCCATGATTGATGCACTTGTTGAGGGGTTGGAGCTCCCTAATATATAAAGTGTTGAAATTCCTAATCAAATTGATCATGTCCTTGTGGATACATGATATATGTTCCCTCAATATTTTGATTTTATTGATTCCTAGGAAGCCTTAGTTAATGTACTATATATGTCTATTATGTTTCAATTGAAACTTCTCTCTGCTCTTGATGTAATATCTATAAAGGAACCAGAGCCTATCTATACTCTTATTCCAAAACCTTCCCAAGAACCTCCTACTTTTGTGAGTCTGAATGATATAAACGCCTTTGGAGCTACTTTATTGGTTGGTAATGAAACGATCAGGAACACTCAACCTATTACAATAATAAACATGACTAAAATAGATGCTTCCCTACAATAATAAAAGATCATATGGATGAATCATCCAAAACCAATTCATGAAATTCAAGAGGTCAGAATTGAGAGAGAACAGTTTTGTGATGAAGTGAAGTCTTTGAGAGTTATGGTTGAAGATAGAAATAAAATATTGAAATCATTACCAGATCATGTTTCTAGTCTAGTAGGATGATAGGGGATAGATTCCATAGCAACTTTTCAATATGATTCAACAGAACCTAACATACATAGATGAGAAGGTGCATGATAGAAACATGAATATAATTCAAGAAATGTGAGATCTTGTTATTGTTCTCAAAAAATTGATAGATCAGTAAAATGGTTGTCTATAGAATGTTTTGAATCAAATAAATACCCTCACTCTAGCTGTTATAGCCTCTAATTCCTTTGGACAGTTGTATCAACCCTTTTTTGATATTTATATTCTCATAACCATTTTAAAGGAAGTCCTTCAATTAGTTCATAGTGTCTTTGATAAAGAGAGTCTGTCTATGGTTATCAAAAATAGGGATAGAGTCATTTATTTGGTAAGGATTCATTGAACGATTTCAAATTATGATCATGATGTAATTACTAAGAAAGTGTATTTATACATAAATAGGATTTTAATTAAGTGTTATATGACAAACCATTTCAACTACCCTTTAATGAATTTGAAAATTTTTCCTGTCACATACACATTCAAAAATCATGTTTAAACTCTGAGTGAGTTCACTGATTTGATAGAAAACTTCATGAAGAAAAAATATGATTTTAAGAATTTTATGAAGTATGGTGGTGATATTACTTCTAACATAAACGTGTTATTGAGGCCTTATCATTATGTGTAGGGCACTATTATTGTGGATCCGATAGTTTCACCCTTGTGGCCTGGTTTTCCTCCCTCCTCATCAACTACCATTGTCTCAAACTATATGTTTATCTCTTAGAATCTGAGTTAGTTCATAACTATTATCCTTAACCAAAACATACACAAGACTTCCACAAAACCTACCTTGGAACCCTTCGTTTTTCAAGGACTCCCACTTCCTTCTATGATAGTTAGCTAACTTCCATCTTCCACTTCTATCTCTACTCCTGTGGCTCCTCCTAATGTTCATGTTAAGGGAAAAGGGAAGACAATCAGTACTGAAGAAATGCGAACACTATCATTTGATTTAGATATATTGTATTTTTTCCCTACTTCTTGTAATGTCACATCATTCTATATATAATGCATTTTGAACTATTATTGTCTATTCTATTATTTACTATTGTACACTTTTTGTTAATCCCAAAAGGGGAAGAAACACATACACTATGGGAGGGACATGTAAACTAAGAACATATATCTCACTCCCATAATTTGTGATCACTAAAAAGGGGGATATCACAGGACACCTCATGTTTTAATCACACATTAATAATTAAAAATTGTTTATCCAATTTAACTTAGAAAATATCATGTGTCGATATGCTTGGTTTCTTTATGCTTCAACTAAATTTTTTCATGATCATGATTCATATAAATCATGACTAATAATGATAAAATATATTTAAATTTGGTCCATAGTGATTTCTTTTATGAATGATGATGTATAATTTATTCAGAGAATAATACTACTTTTGTCTATATACAGATATTTGTAAAAGTATGAGAAACTTTGAGTATGCCACCGATTATGGTTTTTTGGAAAAGGTCCCAGTCAATGTGACCCAGACACCATGACCCATATACCTTGACCCAGACACCATGACCCAGACACCATGACAAAGCACCGTAACCAGTTCTAGGACTCATGTAGACTATGACACGGGTTCCTTTCATTGACACCGTTCAATTTCTGGAAAAAATCAAGACACTGTGATCCTAACACTGTAACTGTGCTATAGGTTCTTGATATCAATACAATTATTCCATCATGCATGTCTCACCACTCAATGGAAAAGAAAAAGACACAATCTCATGGTGACACCATTCCCAAGTGACAATGTTTCTAGATATAATGTGACACTATTATTTAATCTGTTTGTGTCACATTCATTTCAATTTATAACAGTCATATTTCTGTAAATTAAATTCACTGACATAATTAATATTTCATTTTAGAAATTTCACCTGACAGTACGATGTATGAGGTGCAAGATACATGCATTCTGTCATATCCATCACATGCACTATGCGAATAAATAGAAATGATTGGCCCTGAAACAAGGGATGATGAATAGAGGTGTGTAGAAAAAGCTTGAAGATTCTTGAAAAGTTGAAAGATAAATGTACCAATATATATATGAAGAACTCACAAAGCATTCTTGAATCAAAAAATATTTGACTACCATAGATCAGATCCAAATCATCTTCACAATACTAACTCTATAAAGAACATGGGCAAGATCTAACTAGAAGCCAAAGCACGCGACATGGTACACTATGTTTCTCAAGAGGACTAGATTCTTACATATGAATTATCCTAGAAGTCCAGAGTTACATAAAATAAAATTTAGAGTACTTCTAGGATTTTCTAAACATCTTGGCACTTTTGTGTATTATTTTTAGCTTTTGAGTTGTGTGTATGAATTTGTATTGAAAAAACACATTGTCCTCTACACTAAACTGAAGGATACAAGATATCCTTCCTCTCATATATTTTTACAAATGTATACTCCCTTAGATAAGGGTGTAAGAGGTCCTTGTGTAACCTGAATTTTTTTTATCCACAAAGAACTGTGGAAGAGGTCTTGCGACCTAGACAGTCCTGTGCATTGTTGTTTACCCCGATCAAGGGTGTGGATCATGTTTATTACTATAAAATGCATGACGGAAGGTGATCACAATGTTTAATGGATTAGGTATCATCTTGAGACTAAACCGCTTATTTTATCCATAGTCTTGGTTAATTTAGTTTGTCTCTATTTTATAGTATAATTCATAAATCACAAGATTTACATTGATAGTTAATCTTGGATTTAAGTTATAATTGTTTTGCCTTATTATAATAGCTTAAAAAGTAATATCAATAACTCATTCTGATATTATTTACAATTAATAAACATTTTGATAAGTTATTTGAATCGTAAAACCTTCATAATATTAATTGCTTTATTGAAATTGTTGTGGTTATTTTTATTGGGAATCATTTTTTAAGAAAATTTTTAAACAAATTTTTTTATATATACTCAATTAACCCCCTCTTGAGTTCTCTACTCCAAAAAATAATTTTATATAAATATAATTACAAAAATTTGAACTATGAAAATATTATAATGAAATTTATATATGATATAAATATTGGGAGAAAAATAAAAGAATAAAATGAATGATATAAAACTGTAAATGGGAATGGAATCTGATTATTATAAATATAAAAATGGAAAATATTTTTTATGGATGTATAGAAAAAAATAATCATTCTCTATATTATAAAAAGATATATATAATTTTTAGGATAATTAATTTAATTTAATTTAATAATAAATAATTTTTGAATGAGCTAAATAATATACTATTTAATTTAAAATATTTCAGTATAATTATAAAATTTTATTTTATAAATACTACTATTATTATTAAATATCAATTAAGTTTTTTAATAATATTAAAAATTATTTTTTTACTAATATAATGATAACTTTTTTTATAATATGAATATGTAATTTCAATAGGTTTTTGTAAAAATTATTAAATGTTAAAAAAGGGCACTACCAAAATGAAATTTTCTTAAGTTTTGTGTATTTTTTACATCATTAATTAAAATTTTCCCATTGTAAATAATCAATATAATGTATCCTACAAATCAATAAAATATATATTTAACCAAATTTAAAAATTAATTCATATCAAATATTATTATGAACATGTAATGTTTGAAATGTTTCTGTCTTAATAATTTTTGTTCAATATATTTTATGATCTAATTTAAAAGATAATTTTTTGTATTTAATATTTTAATAATATTTAATAGAGTCAATAAAATTAAATCCACAGTATTAAATTTCATAAGGATGTAAATTATAATTTTTTACAAACAAAATACATGGAGGTAAAAATTCTCTTACCGAGGTAAATGATAAAAAAGGTAAAATGGTTAATCTAACTTGAAAATACATAAAATATAATTATAATTTTCATTAAATAGTGTGTATGAGGTTTTATATGACCTATCACCCTTTTTGTGATATCGATTACACATTTCATTAAAAATGACAACAATACACATTAATTAAGGAATATTTGTGGAAATGGCATTCAAAAATCAATTGTAAAAGGAAACTACCTCTACCAATCCCATGCCTCTCAAAAATATTGGGATCTCTATAAAATAAATAAACTTATCCATACCCTAATCATTATGAAATTATTGTTGTCATGTTGTTTCCAAATTGAAACTGTAATCTGTCATTCCATGGGACCAGATATCATGAGGGAGAAAATTTATCAAGTTTCTAAGTTATTCTCAATCTTTTTAAAACAAGTTATTATATTGACTCTTTATATATATTATAATCCAGTATAATGGTGTAATATTGATAGTTATTTTACTCTGAAGAATTAATATTACAATTATATTTCACCAATCTCTTACACATTCACATGTATAAAATGTTCTTTTATGTGTTAGTTAAACACATACATAAATAATTTCATGCCATAATGATCATTTAAAGAATGAATAAATATCAATAAAATAATATTATTAATATATGATATCGAATATTAAAAAAATATTATAAAAAAATTTAGAATAGTTGAATTAAATATTAATTATCAATATTGTGTTAAAATGTTTATTGATAAATTCCAAAAAAATGGATCATCTTGAATTAGATTTCCATGAATAATACATATATTTTACATTAATTTAATTATGGAATAAATAATTAATTTTCTCAATATTCTTCTAGAAAAATCAATAATAAATTCATGAATAAATATATATATCAATAAATTATTGATAACATCTCCATTTTAGAAATTGTAAAAAATAATCAAGATTACAAAAACCTGATGAAGAGAATGAACTATAAATAATTGTGATACATGTAATAAACGATTACAATATATGTTTATAAAAGTTTATTATAGTGGATATGTATTGTAAATAACTGATATAAATGGTTATATTTATTATAATGCAATATTATTAACATTTGTGGATATTCAGAGTAAAAAAAGTGGTTTCATTAAAAATATCATTTTAAAATAGTTTATATATATATATAGACTTCAATCAGGGAAAATTGAATGGAGTAAGACTTATGAAATAAATATTCTAGTGACTCTAAACTTCAAATAACATTGTTAAAATCAATAGGATATTTTTGTTTTGATGTTTCAATTTTTTTTAAATATTTCATACCTAAATGATAATATATTATGAAGTAGAAACATCTACTTAATATCTAATTTTAGCACTATGAAATTATTACAAAAACATGATTTTTTTTCATGCTAAATATTCATGACATTAAAAATGATATATTCTTTTCCAATAATCATAATTTTTTCAATGAAGTTGATGGGCTAAGCTATTATTGGCCACCAAAAATTTATTAGATTGAAAAGAAAATCAACCAAGGGAGGTGTAGTTATTAATGGCCCACACCCAAAAAGAGATACATGCCATATGGTTCAACATCCCCATAATAGTCATTATCAGATGATGCACCATACGGGTCACCATCAAAACCTTATTGAGAAGTCACATTATCATTTGTCAACTCCCACTCAAATTCATACTATATTATTAGAGTAGTGTACATTTCCCTAAGCCGACTCTACTCCGTAGTTAGTTTCTTATTAGAGGAAGGCTTATCGG
Source organism: Viscum album (assembly GCA_963277665.1). Classification (NCBI taxonomy): domain Eukaryota; kingdom Viridiplantae; phylum Streptophyta; class Magnoliopsida; order Santalales; family Viscaceae; genus Viscum; species Viscum album. Next base: position 1,958,399,918 of record OY728133.1, read on the forward strand.
GAAACTATTGCTTGTTAGATGCCTTCTTCTTTGAAGCCTTAGAGGAGGATCTAGTAGAAACTACCTATAGAAATCATGAGTATTCCTTCCTCAGCTTTCTCTTTCGGGGAGCTGAAATATACCCAACAGATTTAATCACTTTCCCATTTAGAAGGGTATCACTAAAAAATTTCTTCCCCCTCATGGTTTGGCCCCTGTTGTTGTTTATCCAACAATCATTATCAGTACCATCCCCCATATTATCACAAATGTTTAGGTCCATTCTCTAATGTTAGAGGATATTCTATATTAGTATCTATAACATGTTTATGTCCTATAATATCATGTCCATGATGACATAATATTCTATCTAAAGACATGAACTCAGCTACATCCATCTCTAGTCCAAAATTTGAGCATAATGCTCAGCACCCAACTGTCCAACCTCATCTGTATAAGAATAATACTAAGCACCATGTACTCCCTCATGCACAACAATGGTACTCTGGTCCGACTCTACCTCTAGGCCCACATAATCATTTTTAACCAGGATGACTTGCGCCTCTTCGTGCACATCATAGTCAATGCTCTATGAACCATTACCAGGATTATGTACTTCCTCATTCCTATCACCATCACCATAGGCCTAGATCAAATTTATTTCATGCACCTCATTCTTCTCACAACCATCACAACTATATATAGTCACCATCGTTGTTAAATAATCCATTGCAGTCTACATCGAATACCCATTTTCAGCAAAACACGCATCATACACAGTTGCATAGTCCACATCTACATAGTCACAGAACTCCCCTACACGCTCCAGCACAACATCACCTCATATGAATTCATCCTACAAAACCTTAACTCTATTTTAACACTCAACAAAATTATTCCTAGATAAGTAGACCTACCTAGGATATTCATCAAAAAATTAAATCTTTATCCACACTCCTCCAGCCATTATCATGCTTTAAATGCCTTACCTCAATCCCAACATCTGTGTCATCATCCAAATTGTATTGCACATAATACTACTCATGATCTATCTCCCTTGAAATAGAACACTCAAAATTATTGTTCAATGGGAAATTATCTTGCACCAAAATTTCGTTATGCACATCCATTTTTTCTAGAGGATCAATTCCCTCACACAAGGCTCAAAAACGAGCTCACAACACAAGCAGAGAACTCTCATAATCAACCCACTTCTCCACAGTCCTAAAATTGTTTCACCCTTACTCAATATACATCACCCCTTATCATACAAAATACCGAAGTCTTGTTTTAGTCTATCAAACACTCTATCGACACACGGTTCAGGTGGTAGTTGTTGGGCGATATGAAGTGGAACATCTCCATCCACAATAACAGCGTGTTCATAAACGACTATTGTAGCACTTTCACAAACCACTATGAAAGCATGTTCCTTAACTAGAGGCACAACAACATGTCCAACTAGCTTACCTGCACAAGGCCTTCCACGATTCATACCCACATATTCTCTTCTCCTACTATGATGCCTATAATCTATACTATGATGACCCAGTTTCTTGATGGTATAATAAAAAACCATCGGTTATTCAAAAATGATCGGATTTCTATATAGAAAATCTTTAACAATAATAAAACAAAAAAATATGGAATGATCATAAAACTATCACTAAGGGATGAAAAAGATATCAAATATGTTATTATAGGGAAAACATTAAAACCAATGTATTATTTACCTTATTAAAAATGGTACTTGAGTGTATCAAATAATAAATTTACAAACAAAGATGCAATGATTTATTTTAAAATAAAACCATTAAATTATATAGTAACAAAATAACAACCCTTTTTTGAAACATAGATAATCAAATTCAAAAACTATTTTCAATAACTATACAATTTGAATAACTATATGGATAACTGTTAATATCGTTATCTGGATAAAATAATTTTTTTTGTACATTAGAATGTTATAATAGGGATAAACCATCATGAAATCTATATAAATGTATCATCCATTTTTTAGAAGCCTTAATGGGGATAAAACAACTATATATATTATATTGAGAACACTGATGAGCAATAATATGGAACAACCCATTCTATATTAAGTTTAAATCTCATCCATGTTTCAATAATTCTAAAAAACCATATTAAAAATAAAAAATTTATTACAAAATTTTATCATAAAACCCATTTAAAACCCCTTTAAAGTTAAATTAAAAAAACGTTTTCATTTCAATATAACCGTTTTTTTAATTTTTTTCAAAAAACTAAATGTTGTGAACATTATGAATATTATAATTACTATGAAAAAACCATTGAAACATATAATGGAAACATAAAACCCAAGAATTGTCATAAATTTAGGGAAATTCACAGTTTTTGTGTATGTTATTAAACACTCCTTACAATTTTCGTAAAAACGAATTGGTGGTGGATTATTAAAAGAGGGGGTATAAAACAAATTCCATAACCAATACTCTAATTCCTTACGTAAAATATTAATGTTCTTAAATAATAAACATGTCATAATTTTATAAATTATAAATAAATATTTTAATGTTAATTATTCATTGTATATCACTAACAAAATTTTTAAAATTATTACTTAATTTTTTAATCTCATGTTATGATTTTTGAGGATGTTCAATTCATATGTCCAAAATGACTATGTTATGATGACCAAGTTCAAAGTGGACATTACAAAAACATCTCTAAAAAATATTTGTGACATGATTTAAATTTTTATACATAAATTATTAATTAAAATTTATCCATTAAATATGGATATAAAAAATGAACCACGTTAAAGTCATGGAGATGGTTGACCACACGTACGCTGATTTATTGTTTCAGTTTCCAAAGATAAATATCCCAATAAGGATAAAAATATTTTACTTTATAATAAATATATTATTATCATAAATATAATAAAAATTAATCATATATACTTGTAAATATCTTTCATGGGATGGGGTGATTAAAAAACAAATCACATCGCATCATGGACGAGGTAGTCTACCCATTTACCCAAATGATTTTATCACTTTTCTATGAATGTAAATGTAAAAAATAAAACAAATAATAATTTTTAATTATTATAAATTAATTAATATTATACTTAATCATTAGTTAAGTAAAAATAACTTGTAATCATATTTGGTGATAGAAAATGAATTACATCGGTTAACGATGTCATTGTCCGAAATATATAAGAATGATTATTTGATTACACATTTTATGGGAGATGAGATGGATATAGCTCATTTAATTACCATAATAACATATAATTATATTTTTATTATTTTATGAATTTGTAATAAATTTTTTATCCTGTTTAATAATAAATAAAACAAATTTATCAATATAAAAACTCTACTCCTTCTTTGGAAACCCTACTTTTCATAACTATTTAAGATCTCTATAATTTGTAAAACTCACAAAACTAGACATGTTTAATTTTTATGGGATACAAAGAATATGTTAAGGTAGTTAATGAAATAAAAAGTGTTTTATTTATGATAAATGAGAATGAGAGGTTACCTTTTATAAGTAAGGTGATGTGAACACTTGGAATTACTCAAAATATTATATTATTTTAAATTAATTATCAATTTATAATTGTTAAAAATTGAAATCATTATAATATAAGATCAATATGGTTAAATGTTAATAAAAAAATAAAAAAACTATACAAAAATTTATGATATTTATATCCTTATCTTTTTTTAAACCCCAATTTAACTACTTTAACTCTTATAGTGTATATATAGGTTTTTATTCTTTTGGGGTCAAAATAGAAACTATAAAATGAAAAAATACCGAAAAAAGGACAATTTTTTTTTAATTTATGCATCATAATTATAATATTTCCTATTTTAATATTTCATGGAATTTTAGGTAAGTTAATAAAATATTCTTTGCAATAATCCATCCATTATGTCAGTTTTAACAACAATTAATTAAAATGAAGTTAATAAGGTCATGATTAAAATCAAAATTAGAAAATATTAATTTATGATATCCAGAAGATGTAATATTAATCTATATAATTCATGTATTAGATTAGTTATTATAGGGTATATTACATTTAAGGCCTTCAATATCATTTATTTTTCATTTCTAATAATTGAATAATATCTATATTGGAATTAAGAATGAATATATGAAATTTATTTCCTCACTAAAAAATATATATAAATTTTCTTCATGAAGATATTTATTTTATAATTTAAAATTAATTTTATTGATTATCGTATAATCTATATTACACATTATAATAAATATTACAGTTACTAAAAATTAGATTGTGACATGTTTGACATTTTATTAAATAAAATACTATAATGGTAATAATATATTCTATGCGGCACTATAAAAGACGTAAATTTGACCCTTTGTTATTATGGTCGATACATACTCAATAAATAACATTTAGATATGTTTTTGGAAATATTATTGTTTATATAATTTTATTTTTAACATATATTACATAATTTAACCTTTATTGTTGTAATAAAAATTACTAATGTTGAATTAATATTTTCCATCATTAAAAGTGAACAGTATAAATAATTTATAAAAACTAATTAAATATATGGAATAATATTTTCAAAAATAAAAATACATTGATTTCATAATAAAATTTAAAAATATATCAAAAATATAAAATAAAACAGTATCGTGGGAAAAGTATGTTTAAAAATAATAAATTTTTTATACTAGAATCATTGTTAAAAATATATTTAAAAATAATAACCATTTTATATTAAATGAAAAATAATTAATAAAATAATTTTACCTTATAAATAATTTAATATAAGATATATTTTGCAGTAAAAACATAGTGATTCTCACTATTCATTAAAAATAAATATTTGTAGAATATTTTAAAAAATTGGTTAATAGATAATTTTACATGAGAAATTGAAACAAAAATAATATTTTTTTTTTTCAAATTAAAATTCAATATTTTTAAACTAATCATTTTAAATTACATCTTATAAGTAATGTGTCTAATCAAAAAATTTCTTTTTTCATTTTATAAATTACTTTATAAATTTACTAGGATGGAAATTAAATAATTTATAAATACTGATAAAAAATCAAATTATTATTTTCATAATTCCCTATAGTGTTACATAATCCCTTTTTTAAAAATCACCTCCTCCCAATAATAATCAAAGACTTAGTAATGGGGGTTTTTATTTTAAAGTAAATTTATTAAAATCCCACATCATAAAATGACAAATAAATATTCCTTTTAAAAATATAGAATGGAAATTATGAATGTCACATTAAATAACGCATACTAAGATTTCAATTAGAGTGAAAATATTTGTAATATATAACATAAATATTTTAGAAAATAGTATCTCCAATGTATTGAGAGGGATTGATAGAGAACATGTCAACGAGAAATTAAATGGTCACAAAATCTTAAAAATATAATCGGTTAAATGCCAAATGGTTTTACAATAAGAATATTTAATAGATAATTTTTTTTCAACATAATTATCCTAGATTTGATAAATTTAATTACATCATAGCCTATGAATATTGAATAATATACTCACATGATGATAAGAAATCCATTATTTTATCAATTTCCACCATAAAAATCATTTTCTCCATACGATGCATATTAAAGAATACTTTTTCCTTTTAAAATCATTATAATTATCATTATTCAATCCAAATTTCCATAAAAAGATAAAAATCTATTACACATATCCTTATATGTTAAGCCAAACAGAATGAATAGTACAAGATAATATAATTCCCTAAAATAATAAATTTCTATATGAAGAAATATTATTTAATCTCGAACATTTAGAAGTAAAATCAAAAGTTCAATCTATATCCTTCAATAAATAAAAATCCACATAATTCCTCTTAAATTTTATGGTCTGGTGGTTAAAAAAAATAGATAAATTTGATCACAAATACCTCCAGTATATAATTAATATTTATTCATTATAATATTTATCAATATTCATATCACAAACAAAAAATTAAATTCCCTAACCAAATAATCTTCATGCTATTATAAAAATATATATAAATCACTTAAATAAAAATAAACCCATTAAAATATAATATAATTCTCTACAATAAAATGTTAGCTTTAATCATCAAATAAAATACAATGATATTCAATTTATATTAATATGAATATGTCCAAAAAATATATTATTCTTCTTAAAAAATAAAATTATTCACTTAATAATAATATATATCTCCAATATCAATTTAATCTATAAAATAAAAAATATATTATAAAAATAAAACAATTCATCTATAAAATCATTAAAATAAAATTAAAACATCAAAAAAATATGACTTCTTGTATACCAGTGCTAGGCGATGCACATTATCTCCCTTCAGGATGGTTTTTAAACTGTGCGGCATTTCTAGATGTTACAAGTTACCTCCTGATTCAGTGAATACATTACTTATCAAACATAATAATAAAAATAGGTTATTTTTCATTTTTATTATAACTATATTAATTTTCATTATTCTTTTTATATCACTTGTTAAACTGTATTAACTCTCATTTATTTATGTTGATGCTCGATGTTCAGAAGACATTTAATTCAGATGTCTAAAATGACATATATATGTTTACTATGGTAAAATTTTTCATTATTAAACCATCTAAATATTTTATATTAATGAAATAATTAATAATTTAATAAATAAATAAACAATTTCTAATTCAACCACTAAATATATTGATTAAAAATGAACGAGGATTCAATCATGGAGATGATAGGTTATACACACGCTTGAGTAAAATTTCTATTTTTCCTAGATCATTAATGAATGAATGTTTGAATTATTTTATCATTTAAAAATAATAATAATATAATAAATATAATGTTAACTATTCAAATATAGTTTTATATATCATCCAAATAATGGGATGATGAATAATGAATCACATCACTTCGTCAAGACGGTCGTCTGCACGAAAGCATTTGAATTTTTATCAATTTTCTACGCATGGATAGATAAAAAATAAATGATATATTATAATTTTTTTAATGTTATATATTTCACGAATGTAATATATAAACATTTATTCAGTATTTATGAATTATCTTGAGATATGGTGATAGAACATAAATTGTATCAGTTCGTATTTCACTAGTCCTCCGTACATAAAATTGTGGATTTTGTTTCCGAATTTATAGTGGATGGTTTTGATAAATGTAATGAAACTAAAATAATAAAATTTATTTATATATTGTATAATTTTTTCTTTATTTTATCTTGGTTTAAAAAGTATTTAGCAATGTGGAAGCAGGAAAAAATTATACCTTCAGATAAGAACTATAGCCCTATATTGTAAAACCTCTGTTCTAAAAACCATTATGTACTATAATAAATTTATTTAATAAAAAATAAAGATATAATATATAATATGATTATGGTAATGTATCTTTCAGTTGATTTATGATCCAAATGGGATTTTATCTGTGGATAAAGGAGAAGAAGGGGTGCATTTTTATAATATAGGTTAAGGGAACTCCATGAATTCTTCAACATATTTTGTTAATATATATTATATGTTAATAAAAAAGGGAGAAAATGTGATTTATTTATAATATAACATTGAATAGTTCAAAATTCAGTCATAATATAAATATTAAACATCATTTTATAGTATTACTACTCTTATCAATTTGATTTAACCCATATATATCAACTTTATAACACCCTAAGACAACTTTGTTTTTTTAATTGGTTGTTTATATATTATCTATAAAAATAAAGAGAAACTATATATGGACAAAAGATGATATTTTCAACTTTATAAAATTCCTTTATAAATATTTAACATTTTTTTGAATTTCAAATAATTTTATAATTGAATGTTTGTAAAAATATAAAAAATGTCAAATTTAAGAACTATTAATTACATTGAAATTAATAATATCAATATAACACAATAAATTATGAAATTATACTTTAACAAATCCCTTAAATATATATGGGATATCTATAATTTTTTTTATAAATTTTTTTCTTATATAGTATTTATTTTAATATTTAAATATCATTAATCTGAATTCTACATTAATTGAATAACTATTGTATCAGCTTAGTAATAGAATCTATGATAATTATTCACTTAAGAAAAAATTAATTTACCATGATGATCATAAATATATTATATTTAATGATATTATTTATTGTCAGAGATATCCTATTGATAACATCATATTAAAAATATTTCACTAATATAAATAAAAATTGTGACTTTTTTGACATTTAATTACATAAACTACTATAAAGTTAAGAATAAGATCCTTGTGTCTCTAAAAGGCCACAAATTACACCCATTTATTATTATAATATTGACATAATCATTCCATAATAATTTTGATAGTGTTTGGGTCCTATAAATCTTCACATCATTTTATTTATAACATAAATTGCAAGACATTCTCTTTATTAGTGTTAAAAAAATTAAAATTGATATTTATCATAATTTCCTAAAAAATTAACCTATTCAATAAATGAGGAAACACTATTTCTAAATATTTAATCCATTTATCAACATTCAAAGTATTTACCTTTCATAATATAATTAAATTTACAATGAAAAAATGAAATATAAAAAATTTCATTGAAATATTATCTTTTATTATATAAAATAAATGTATACTGAATTCAATTATAAATACTACTTAAAAACACATAATTGTATTATATTTAATAAAAAGGTAATAATTAAAAATTTATAATAATAACGAAATAACATTTCTTTATTAATAAATTAAAATAGGATACTGCATTTAAAAAAATAGTATTCTTTATCATTGATTGAAAAGTTAATATTTCTACAGAATTATCAAAACATAATCTCTATTTAATTTTAAAATAATAAATTTTAAAATTTATATTATTTTTTTAAATAAAATTTCAATAATAATAAAATTGTTATTTTGAATAACATGTTATATGAAAACAGGTTACTAGAAACATTTACTTATTCATATCAAGAATTAATTAATATATTTATATTCTATATAACTACATAATTCACGAATAATAATAAATATTAACATTATTTTATTCTATCACTGGTCTGGTTTGTTAAATTCTCCTTTCCATTGATTTTTAATGCATTAAAAATAGATCTCAGACTTCATAACCAGATTTGGACTATTTAAAATACCTTTTTTGAAATCCCACTTCATAAAATGGAATAATGAAGCTTCCTTTTTGAATATAGAGAATGAAAATTATAAAGTTCACTTAAATAAAAAAATACTTTGTTTCTATGTTTGAGAATGTATATGGGAACTGAAAAAAAGGATATAGAAGACAAAATAATCCTCTAATGGATGAAAGGGAGTGATACCGAACATGGTTTGGAGAAAGTAAATGACCAAAAAGAATAAATATATGATGCGATAAAAGGACATTGATTACTTGGTAGGAAATATAAAATCATAACATATATGTTTCAACATAAATTTCCTAAATGTGTGTAATTTTAAAATTGACTTGTAAATGAACACAATTAAATATAATTACATAATAATAAAAATTTCATTCATTCCTTAATTTCATTTATAATGTAATTTCTTCCATAAATAAATTTAATTAAACATAAATTTATATTTCCTAAAGCATTAAGAACATCTTCAGTGGATAAAAAAATCCATAAATAGATAATATCATTTTCCTCCTTGTTTAAACTCCCATTTATCAATTAGATGAAATTAAAATAGATGTAATTAATATATACAAAGGGGGAGAAAATATATGAATAATAAACCGAAGAATCAAAAATCCCCCAAAAAAGTTGTTTTCCCTTAGTATCACCAGGTAGAATTGGCGTGAAAGCACTGATGTTACACAGACTTGTGCACTACCCACTTCAACAAATAAACACCTTCACTCAGGGTACCATATTTTCTATTAAATATGACCATGGGATCTTTATTTGGATATGTGGATTGTATCGAAAGGAAATTGTTGCATTTCTCGCATGATTTCTTCTCTCATGTTCACATAAACCATCCATGGATTTCTCAATCAACTATAGAATAAGGAATTAAGGGTCAATTTTATAACATAAGTCCTCTTAGGGTATAACATAAACAAAACCTTCATGATTCTTTATCCCAACCACATATCAATGTAGAATAGAGTAGGGACCCATTATTTAACAATGGGACTTACGAGGCGTACCTCTGAGAACACATGTGGATACCCTTGAAGTCTTGAGAGAGGCCTCTCCCATGTGATGTCACCTAGGTTGTCTATCACCCAAGGTGTTATTTCCTTCTATATTCCTACCTGCACAAGGAATCAACACCGCACAAGCCACCCTGGTTGGCCCAACCATTTTGCATGTGAGATACATCCATTGGGCCTTATTCAATTCCATTCATGACCTTACCTATACTCTTATGGATCCCTTGTTTGAGAATTATCATTTTAAGCCTCCACGAAGACCACCTAATCAACAATCCCCGAAAAGAAAGTGACATCATCTTGTCTCACATCATGTTTTGTATTTCTATGGAAAGAGATTTTCCACACTAGTCTAATTAGAGGTTCTGGATCCTCAATACTTCTATATATTTATATATGTATGGTCATGAGGAACTTTACTCCAAGGAATGTGTTTCATAGTACCCAATTTCAGATTCTAGGGATATGACTATGTCTGTCCCTTCAAATATTTAAGACTGAGAGCCTTTAGTTTCCCAGTTTGAGGATGGGGATAACACTTGATTTTACATTCAACATGAAATGAGATCCTCCTCTTGTAGCGAAACAAATTTTAGGGAATCCACCGTAGTTTAATTTTTAAGCCTTTCCTATGGTAGGTTGCAGTATTTCTCCTCTCAACCTATGTATCATCCACCATTATTCCTTCTTTACCATGGACTCTCATCTAACATAAATTGAGGAATATGAAGTTTCATAACCTTGGATGATTTTTTTATCCCCTGAATCTTTCATCAAATCCATGATATCTTCCTCCATAACACCATCCTCTCCCACCTATTAAGGGGGAAATGTTTTGGGAATCTCATATCTTCTTGTTCCTCTTGTTTCTCGCATTAATCATCACTTTAATGGGAATAATGGTCAGTGATGACTATAAAATCCACACAATCCACCTAATGTATTAAATTATGAGATATTTGATTCATGTTATCCAATATATGTAGTAATCCCACCTAGGACCCAAGATCGCTAATCATCGTTTGTAGAAATAAGCCCCATTCTCATTTCCCTTAATATGGCGCTCCTTCATATGATTAACCCTTATTTAGTCCTTGAAAACACCCAGAGTTAAAATGTATGTCATGGTACAATAACATTGGTTATCGTCCTCTAGATTAAGCCATTATCTACCCTATTAATGTGATATACTTCCATGTAAGACTTATTGAACTATCAGAACACACATTCATGTTAACCAAGATACATAATAAGCCCACCTAAGTGCTGAGTTGAATAGTAATTGTCATTATGGAATAATCCCTAATCATAATTCACTTAATCCATGTATCTTCATCAGGAATAAATCATGAGTTAAATCCTGAAATAAACATGAGATAATATATCATTCAATTAATTTCCCAATATGAATATTCCTCGGGAATTAAACCATCCTAATCATATCAATGTTTCTTACTCTAATACTATACATACCATTTATGGCCTCCCCAGGAATCAGTCCTCATGACAGACCTACATGGGATTTCATTCCCTTCAATATGTTATATATAAGAATCCTCCTTGAGGTTAAAACCCAACACCTAAATGAACCCTATTATTTTTTGTCTGTATCCTCATCGGGGCCTAATGTTTAGGATCATGCTCAACTCTGACTGGGAACCATTTTCCATAATTTCCTACCCATATGATGTTAACTGTATGTTTAGGTCCCCAACATATGACATTCAGAGGTATGATGTGCCCTTTTTAGATGCAGCAAACTACTTAGGATGTCATTCCTTTCACAAGGATATGTAGGAAGTCCATTTATGGGGTCGATCCTAACATAAAATAATTTGTGTATCCCTAAATGATGGTAAATTCTATGGTGACATTCATCTTCCTCGATGATGATAAACTTCAAAATGACCATAGTGTACATGGATAACAATAAAATATAGAGTTAATTTCATCTAATTTGGTGATAATTTACTACAGTGTCCCACAGTATTTGACTAGTAAACCATAATCATCATATAAATGACCACATAATGACAATGTTGTATATGAGTGGATATAATTGGTGGAGATCCTCAAATACATAAAAATATCTTCTTAAATTATGAAAATCCAATACATACAGATGATTACGAAATCATGGAATTCTAAAAATTCATTTTTAATTTGGGATTACCCATATATGTATTAGGAATTTTTGAATGAATCAGGATTATATCATAAATCTATATGAGTGTCTCGTAGTATAAAATAATTCCCCCCAAACGGGGGTGACGATCCTGACCTCCCATCCTCTTGTTAAATGAATCTTCTTAAGAATATTAGGTGAAAACATATAACAAGGGTCTTCTTTTAGAATTAAGGTCCCCTTGGATATTGAACAATTGTGTTTTCCAAGTTCCATGTAAATATACATTGGACGCAATTCAAAAATAGAAAACTGTTATGGGGATGAACCTAGTGTGAATGACATAAATAGTGGAATATATTAAACAATATAAAATGGTTGCACTGACTATTTTCCATTATACCATTATTTACAAAAAAATTATTACACTCATTTTCATTGAAAAGAAAAAATGGTGAACCCAACATGAGTCCTTAATCACGATGATAGTGCCACCTACCTATTAGAACCTTCACATTCACAAAGTAAAAATGGATTATTAAAATAAATGAATAATTCATGTGTTCACTCATTCGTTTCATGAGTTCATCATTTTTTTTTCAAATATAATGGAACTTCTTTAGAAGTAAACACATCAATCCAATGACCTACATGTTTTCACTAACGAATCCCTCAACAATTATTCAGACCAGATCTTCGTCTGTTAGAAGAAAATCATCACCAAATCAGTATACAACACAGGTTTTGTAATATGCTAGTCCAAGAGTACCATCAAATGGTATGATCATATCCATGGAGTCCTCTTGATAGGCCCTCTATCTAAACTAACACCACCAAAATTCCATTCAATGAAAACCGGTGATCTTGAAGCAGACGGTGTCGACCACCATCTTGACCTATTCCAGGATCTTATCAATGAAATGCAACAACCATAACAACCAATATTTCCAGAGGGATGATCAAGAGGATGCCTACAACCTCGTCCCGGAGACACAAGGATCCATATTAAAGGTTTCTTCCACCAATCCCTATCATCAACATTTTGTAGTAATGAGCCCTCAATATGATTTGGGTTTCTCAATTGACTGTTTGACATATGATCCTCAATTATGGGCATGATAGATGACAATATAAGGATAAAAACCATCTAATAGGGAAATTGTTTTTCTTTTACCCCATCCAGGGAAGATGGATGACCTAGAATGGTAGGAAATTGTGATCTTGCATTTACACATGTCTAGTTTCACCCAGCCATCCAACTGACTCTCATGGTAGTATTAAAACAATACAACCATGAAAATATGGCATCACCATTCAAGAAGAAACATACACATACCTGAACCCACCAATCCTTCTAGCAGACTATTTTGTTAGTAATCAAATATGTGTAGCGATCATGTTTGGTAGAATACCGCAAATAGGCACAGAGACCTGCCAATATTTACCAAGACTACCAGAAACCTCATTTGGGAAAACACAAAGAAAACATATGGAAAGTCCCAACGACATGCATATTGAAGACTAAAATCATTACCCCCAAACACTAATACTATCAGTATCTACTAGTATGAATTGGAGGATATGAGAAGTAACATACATTTACTATAGACACACAATGGATGTACACCCTCGTTCCAACCGCTAGAGTCACCAAGAATAACTTGGAAATGTTAAAAGAAAATATAAAAATACTTTCGGATATCCTACATACATTACAAGATATTATGGTATTGATGAAATTGACACCCAAGGGAAGGACACATAACTATTTAACAAAAAATTGGGTGGTTCATCAGTATAACACCCTAGAGAAATCACATACATATTCACTAATTCAGGAGGGTCATTAGGAAAAAAACCACATATTATAAATATAATAGGATCAGGAATATACCATCCCTTCAATCAGATATAATCGATCAATTCCAACTGACACTCAATGGTAGGGATGAACACATTCACATGAGAACAACTTCTCATAACTGGTGTCCCGAATTTTTCGTGGTAAGGAATATATGAATAAATCTTGTCAAACAAGATTAAAAATCAAGTGATAATGAAAGATCATGCATCACTTGAATATAGATTTTCTGAAACCCTTATATGTTTATCTATCATAGCTCATGATCCTACTCTCTGGTTACCAATTAATGCATGTAGTAATAATGATTATGGAGGTCCACATTAGACAATTCTTTATAATGTCTTGCATCATGGATGTAATTCATCCGATCATGAGAACATATCTCTTAATGAGATCCATGAAAACCCTCCATGTATCCAAAAGACAAATGATAAAGAGGGTATTCCCCTTTATATAATCCACCACGGTGGTCGTTCCCCTAATGGTGATAACTGTGAATATTCTCTCCTTAATAGTGATTACATTTCAAAACGAATACCTCAATTGATAATTTATTAATGTGAAAGACCTTTTATCCGGAGGTACATGAAAATACAAGGTTATTCATGTATGATTTTTTGTTATTATTAGGTTAAATACATTATGAACTATTAGACATTCCAATGTGATGAAAATTCTCTAAAACCGTCTTGGTTCCACTTCCATCCAACATAGAAGAATAAATCACAACCAATCCCATTTATTTTGGTAAAATAATTGGGAAGAAACTAAATTTTTTAGACCAGGTAACGGAGCCTCTTGTGAAAGACGGTGATGACCTTCTAAAATGCAAAAACATCTAGACAATGATGGAATAAAAGTCATATTTTTACATTTATCTTCCTCTACATTAAACATTCGTATAGAGGCCCAATCCTTTTACACAAATAATTACATGATTTAATGCATAATTACAAAATATATTACTATCGAAAAATCGTAAAGCCTGGTGTCTTGGAAGACTAGGTGAAAAAAAATGAAAACCTGGGAGTTAATGAAACATTTCCTTATTTATCATTCCTTAAGAGAAACTGATATTTTTGGATCACATAATTTTTCATAAGAAAACCTGGGGATAACATGAATTAAGAGATTATATGAAAATACCCATAAGGGAATAAACATTAAAAATACTCTTAGCACATGTGTAAGAATGCATATCATAATTATATATAATAGTATTGAACATGATGAAACATAAAGAATAATAACATATAGAAAATTTGATCATATAATCATCGAATCATAGTAATGTGGTAGAAATAGAAAGAAAAAATAATCTATCATGATTCGTGGCTTTTTTCATATAGGGAAGCATGACTCAAGTATCGTTGCACATAATAGAGCATGATTCAAGGCTAACCACAAAGATCGTTTCACATAAGGAACTAGTCATGGATAAACACTATGACTACTTCACATAATAACTCATAAACTAAAAATTATCTTATTAATTAGAACCCTACTTGGACTCACAGATCATAACATGATCATGAATATGATTCTAACATAATGAATCATATATAAGTAAAAAAACATAAACATAAGGGTTATCCATTTAAATAATTTAGTATCATAATCATGTTAGTAGTATAAATAATGGGTGTACCATAAAAGTGTCCTTGAAAGAAAAGAATTAAACCAAAATGGGTATTTATAATTGAATATAATAATATATCATGGTAAGTGATGTGAAACTAAATTTAAAATTGTGTTTCTAGAACCATTAGAAATTAAAAAAATTTGCATGATTAAAAGGAAACCATTCAAGATTCGTTAAATTGGAAATGGAATAATTTTTTATATAAAAACATAATTTACCCTCTCTAGTATTATATGATAAAATGAGTGATTTTATAAAACTAATGGTTTCTTAAAATAAATTATGTTGAAAACAAGAATATTTATAAGAATTGAAGATGTACCATTAAATCTAGCTTTTTATCAAGAAAAATTGAGTAAGGAACCTTTTAATTACATGAATATCCAAGAACATAAGGAAGAATGGATATTGATCCATGCTTTTGGATAATATAGACATAATTCTGATGAATTTTTTTATAATAAATGCTAATTTTATTTGTGTAAAAATAGAGAAAGAGTAACCTAAATGAATAATGTAGGTTTGGGTAAAATCCATCACCTTATGTATGAAACAATTATATACGATAACTTATTGTAATAAGTAAAAAATTATATTCAATAATGAATAATTCCTTAAAAAATTATCCATGCATTTTATTTGGTACAATTTTATTATGTTATTTCTGTCTTTTTTGATGGGTTAGGATATTCAATTTCCTCATTCAGGGGTATTGATTTCCATCGTATTTATGACCGGATTACTTATATATGTCTACAGAAAATCATATAGAATGAGGATTTATTTCCATACTAGAACTTCTATGTTATTATCGGACTCATATAATTTTAAAATTTCTTTTTTAACATAATTGATGATGATTCAGTAGAAAAAAACACAATGATGATCTTTTATATTATTTTCCATTTTTGGGTAACAACATACTCATCTTTTTTTATAAATTTATTTCATAAGTACAAATTTATAAACAACATTAAATAATATATAATATATATATTACAATTAGTATCAACCATAAAAATGTTATCATTACTAGTCATGATGACTTAATTGATTGATGAATGCAAGTCATCCATGAGGGTGGTAAATTGATACCACAAAAATGATTTTTTTTATTCTTAATGCAATAGATTAGGGAGAATAGATTTGTCAAAGAATTATTCAATAAAAACAGTAACATTATATTATATGTTAGAAACTAGTGTTTTCATTCTATTTGGAATAGGTGAGGTGAGGAACTAAAAATAAAAATAATGGAACCAAAAAAGAAAATAAAGTAAAGAGAAAGGGTTTACCTCTTGATTCCCTCTTCTTGAGTACCATATTATGGGATTTGTTTGGGACTTTTATTAAGACAAAAAGATCATTGAATTGATGGAATATGTTTTGAATGATTAATTTGAAGAATTTTTATAGTACTATAGGATTGAGAGGTGTAAGGAGAAGGGGTGGCAAGGAGTTGTTTTTATAGTGAAGAAGTAGTGTTGTTTTGAATATTATAATTATTATTGAATTATTTTTCTCAAAAAAAGAAATAGGGAAGATTATTGAGACTAAACACAATAATCTGTTATTTCTAATTTGATCTAATTGTCAGTTACATCATACATGCCTCAATCATGGCTTAAAAATTCATTTATTTACTTATTCTAGATATTACAGTATTTCCTTATTCACTAAAGATTGATGTATTTCAGAAAAATCACAAAAAGACGTAACTATTTTTCAATCTATAGGATTCAAAAAGGAAATGAATTCCATGATATTTTTTCAAAATATTTGAAAATTATTTATTAATTAAAAACATACCTTACATAAAAATACATCGTTAAAAATATAAAAATGATTTTATAACACCTGGAAAATTTAATTAAGGTCTCATAAAAGTATTTCAAAATATTAGTTAATAAAAAAATAAATTTTTGAATATATTATATGAAAATCCATTTTCATTTAAATTATTAAATTAGTCATAAATTTGTAATAAAATATTAATGACTTATAAAAATTCAAAGACTTCATTAATAAATATTAAAATATTTATTTACATATTCTATGATATAATTTTATAAAATTATCACATATTAGATGGATAAATTTTATTTATACTTTTATTGGTAGGGATATAATTCAATTGGTTGGTTAACTATTCATAAGGGTCACATTTATATTCTATTTTTCAATATACTATTTCATTATTATATGTTCCTTAACTTCTAGAAAAGCTTCTTCTTTCATTTGGTGATAATTAACGGAGATTGTTTTGTGCTATGTATATGTTAATAACATATGAAATAATTATAAGAATAGAATGACTATTGGTAAAACTTTGGTTAATTAAATTATTCCCACGTTATGAAAATTTTCCCTCAAACTTTTGTTTTAAAAAATAAGGTTAAAAAATGTGTGCATACTTTTCCTTCATCGATTCCGCCAGTTCCGTGGGTTATTCTATGTACTTTTGGTTCCACTATAGTAGTTTGACTAGGTGAAATGTCTGGTTTTATAGGACTTCATCTCTATGATCCATGATCTCAAATAGCTTCATCTCATAAGAAAAATCAATCTTCAACTATACAACCTATGATATTCAAACATGGTATGTATCGGATATATATTTCCTTAAGATAGATAAATGGAATACATCATGTACATGAGACATGGTTGGTGGAAGTGTTGGTCAATAGTGCAGAGTTCTGACATGATCAAGGATTTTGATGAGTTTGATGTACATTATACCTAGATTCCCTTTCTTCCAGATTCTCATAATCCTCTTCCATGGAGATATGTAGAGTAATACCAGGTCTCCAACCAAATACTCAAGGTACTGTTGACGATTGTATACATACCTCTTATGTCATCATTGGGCATACTTGATGTCTACTGAATGGTTTTAACCTTCTACACCACTTCATAATCCATTTCTTTTTTTAGAAAATTCTATTCACTGACCACATCATAACTTGCAGGGGTGCTGTACCTTTTCCTGTAAAGAGATTCATATAGATCCATTTTTTTCATGAGAAGAAACTATTATTGTAGGAGAATTCAACCAGTGGAATATATTGGTCTCATCCTCCTATGATGTCCATAGAACATCCAATCGACATTTCATCCTGTGTTTGTATAGTCCCCTCATATTGTCCATTAGTTAGAGGATGATGAGCCATTCTAAACTTCATCTTAGTTAATATATCAAGTTATAGAATTTTTCAAAATATAGAGGTCAATCTCATATCATGGTCAGATATTATTTATAGTGGTACTACAAGAGGCCTTACAACCTATTTAATGTATATTCATGTATGATGATCCAATTATAAAACCCCTCAAATTGTAGTAAATTAATATATCTTTTTAAAACAATCCACAATGACCCATAATGTATTTTTTTCTCTAGATGTCCTTAAAAGTATAGTGAAAAGTACATGGAAATGTTCTCCCATTTCCATATCGATATGAGTAGGGTTTGCATCATCCCCTTTCAATTTGGATAGTCATCCATCACTTTATAAAAAATCATGAACCTTGAGGTATATTTAGAAAACTTCCTCTTCATATTATACCTCCAATACTTTTCACTAAGATATCAATAAAACTTTTTTCTACATAGGTGAATAGAGAAGAATGATGTATATGTGTCATTGGGAATCAGTTTCATTGCCTCAAGATATAATGGTACACATAGTCACGAACCAAATATTATGACTCCATCCTCACCTATCTTGAAATCAAATGAATTTTATTATAGATATTTTCTACCTTTATCTAAATTTCCATAACTTTTTATTGAGAATCAGTTGTTTTTTCTACAAGGGACGGTTGATAATTCCTTAATGAAATTATTGGTGACGTTTGTCCCATAATGATTCCCATTTCCATCATATTAATGTCTATTATGATTTTATCCATCTCAATTTTTTTTCATTGATTAATATGTGGTACCATTTTACTTAGAGCATCTGTCACATTATTTTCCTTACCATGGTGGTTGTGTATTGAGAAGTTATAATCCTTAAGGAGAACTAACTATCTTTGCTGGCACATTTAAAGCTCCTTCTATGAGAATATGAAATTGAGACTCTTCTAATTAGTATATATCTCATAGTTCTCCCTACATGGATATTGAAAATACATTTTCAACGTAAAGATCATTGAACCCAACTCAATATCATGCATGGAATATTATTCCTCATGGATTTTTAATTGCCTTATTTTGTAGTCTTTCCCTATATCATTTTCAATCATTACACAGTATAATCAATTTTTTGAATCATTTTTTCACACTACAATTAATTCCCCCTTGTAAGGAGTGTCAATACTAGTGCAACGTTAAGACTTTTTTTCAGCTCCTTAAAGAATTACTCACATTATTGAGTGCATAAAAACATCACTCCCTTCTATTTCATCATCGTTATTGGGTTTTATAATCTTTATATGTTCCTCAAAAATCATAGATAATACTATGTGAGACCTAGAAAGCTACATATCTCCATTACAAATATTGGTCTGGGACATTTTGTGATTTCACTTTACTGGGAAGGGTCCACATATATTCTTTTACTATTGATAACATGACCTAAAATTGATACCTCCTCCATCTAAAATCACATTTACTTTTATTTTAATTTAGTTTCTCCGTATGTAAATACATAAATAATGTACTGAAACACTCTTCATGTTCACCCATCCCCTTGTAGTGTATTATAATATCAACACTAAAGAAATTAAAATAAATTCATGATAACCATAAAAGACTTAATTAATTAAATTAATGTACATTTCTATATCCTTAGTTAGTGTATATAGATTCACTATGAAAACATATTGAACACACCTCATTAGAAATGTAGTCTTCAAAATATAATCCTTCATCACCTATAATTAGTAATATCCTGATAGAAGATCCACCTTAGAGAAGTAATTAATCCCATGTAGCTGACAAACAATTAAAATATCTGTGGTAGGGAATAATTTTTATTCGTTATGATTTTATTGATTTCAAGATATCCAATGCTAAGGTTCATTTATCCAACATTTGTCTTGATAAATACATCTTGTGCAACATATTGTGAACCCCTCCGGCATATAAAACCCTTTCCTAGATTATCCAGTAACTGGTTCTTTAGTTCATGCATCTCAACAGTGTTTGTTCTAAAATGAGTCTTTCATGTAGGAAGAGATCTAAGAATATAGGCATCTAAAAATACAGCCACTATGTCAAGTTGAAGACCAGAAATGTCTTTGGTGAATTCATCAGTGTAATCCCTCATGATGGGAATAACTTCTTTAATGATCATCTTCTTTGGCTTTATCATTTTAGTGAGATAAATATTCTAATAATTTTGTGTTATCCACACTTGAGACGATGATTCTGAAGGATATTTATCAACCTCTTTTCCCATGTAATTAATTAGATGATGCTTTGGGTTGTGGAGAGTGATCTCCCTTTCCCAACATTTTATTTTGGATTTGTATAATGATATCCAATCCAAGCCCAAAATTGCATCAAACTCTCCCAAATAGAGTATGAGAATATTTATTAGGAGGTTCATCCCAAAAACATTTAATGGGGGGAGTTATGTAAATTGGATGTAATAATATCCCCATTAGTTTCACTCACACATAACTGAACCACTAATAGATGATGTGGTGTTTGAAAAATTCTACTAAACATGCAAGATATTAATGAATGAGTAGAACCAGAAACTAATAGTACATTTTCTATTTTTGAAAAAATAACAATCATACCTATCACAACATCATTTTCCATCTCCACATTGGCATTAGTGATTGTGTTATCCCTTCCTTGTTTCATTGATGTTTTTGTTAATTTTCTATTTAACCACTCATCTATGGGAATTGGTTCACCAAATTCCCATGTTCCCTGGTGTTGAATCAATACACTTTAGGTTGAGTGTTGATCCGCGCCTACCTTTATTATTCCAAATTAGTGTAACTCTTCATATTACATCAGCAATTCATATTCATATTCCCCATTATTCAACATTTTATATATTTTTTTCCCTTTATACAGTTCCTAGGTTTCTACTTAAAATAATTTTGACTTATAATATATTAAACATTAATTCTATCATGGGATTTTCTTGATCATCCACCCATATTAGACTCCATTTTTATCTTCCTGTCACTAAGCCCATGATAATATTGAGAGTATCCAATAAAAATTTCATCCTTCATTTAACAATAGAAAATATCCTCATAACTATCAATGTCTCTAATTTCCAATGATTTTTGTATACTCAGATTCAGTCCTCTAAAGAATATATCAACCTTTATTAAATTATTAATGAAAAATATGGATTAATATCAATAAATCCTTGTAATTTTTTCTTCATAAACACTGATGGAATCATCTTCCTCTTGCTTAATTAGACATGACTATATTTCTATCGTGATATGTAGGGTACGGGGAAAATATGAATTGAATTTTTTTATTAAATATCTCCCAATCCATGGAATCAATATACTTATTGGACATATTATTTTTGATCAGTTTCCTCCACAAATTAGGATCCCCATCATAATGATAGACTTCCAACTAATAATTTTCTTGTTTGGAGAACTAGAGGATAAATTATATCAATTCAATTGAGTTAATCAACTCTTCTAAAGGGAGGGGACTATAATATCCACTAAACCTGGAATGATTTTTCCCTTGAAGGATTTGATGGAAGCATTATATTTGCATGGAGAATGGAGGACGTTCCATTCCATTAAAACTATTATTGAAAACATTATCTAATAGAGAAAGAACATTCATATAGTTTTGAGGACCGGTTTCTGTAATATTTTTTGTATCATTAGGGGAATTGTAACATTTCATATCACATTGATGGTTGTCCTGTGTTCTTCTACTTCTTTATATTAACTAATTAAAAAATTTAAATTATAGGGCTTCAATACATTGCTAATAATCATAAAAAAGTAGAAATTAATCATAAATGCATAAACTATTAAAGGAAAAGTATATCTTAATATGGTTTACTATGGTTTAATCTACATTTTCCATGATTTGTTTTATAACATATATTATTATGGTAATTTTCAATGTTCATTTAATAGTTGTTTTTAATTAGCTTATTAATTCACCAAAGCTTATCACACACCCATTTTCATTACCATGTTCCCTGAGTTAGGCACAAAACAACTTGTTTGTGTTTTCAGTCATAACTACGTGTGTGACTGAAAAACATAACCATGTAGTATCTATACAAGGATGTATTTTAATGATAAAAACATACTCTATAATTAACAAAATTTAGTTATATTTTATTACACTTTTACATATCCTAGGGCTCCTATTAATGTGTACTCTTTATAATCACAAATAATAAATAATATTATTCCTATAACCTAAACTATAAAGACCCTATCCATTCACACATAACACTATATGTTTCTAAGAACAATTAAACATCAAATTTCATGGAATGTATGTTAATGTCTACTGTCTTGGATGACTAATAACATAAAACTAAAAAATGGGACATAATAAAAAATATATTTATTTATCATCCATTTAGAGATCCTAACATATTTTCAGATCTTACATCTACATATGATAACCATTCGACAACATGATAAAAGGGATAAGGAAAAAATCCAAATGTGGGATTAAACAATAAGAAAAAGCATAGCTCATGGGTTAGAATGAATAACATTAAAATATATAATGTAATGGATGATGATTAAATATTATGAATAATAACCTATAGAACATGGCATCATATAATAAATAAATATTAGTAATGTTTAAGGGATATAAAAAGTTAATTTATTAGGATTCATGGGTTTTTTCATATTGGGTAGCATGAGTCATGTTTCCTTGAACAAAGAGGATCCCAAGTCATGGATAACCACCAATACTATTATACATGGAGCACAAGGAAAGGATAATGACCAATACCATTACACATAACATCTCATGAGACTATACCTTAACCAATTCTTCGGATTTCTATCATGGTGCACCCATTCTAAAATCATCATGAATATGCTTTCCACATAAATAATCATATATATGTAATCAAACTTAAATATAAGGGTTAACCAAGGAAGGAATTGGGTATCATAATCATGTAAAAAGCATAATAAATGGGTGTATCATGATTTTTTCTCTAAAATACAGGAATTAAATTAAACGTGGTCTTTCATAAGTGGATATAGACATATATACTGGTAATTTATTTCAAATGGAGGTGAAAAAATTGTTTAATAATATTTTGAAATAAAATATTTGTATTGTTCAAAGGAAATTTTTTTTGATTCATTAAAATGGAAGATGCATTTTTTTTGTATTAAACCAAAATTGAACCAATTTAACTATATATGATAAAATGAAAAAAGTTATAAAAATAATGGGGTTTTAAAATATATTATAGAGTACACTTGAAAATTGGTAGGAATGCAAGAATA
The DNA here is from genome assembly GCA_963277665.1 of Viscum album. Taxonomy (NCBI): domain Eukaryota; kingdom Viridiplantae; phylum Streptophyta; class Magnoliopsida; order Santalales; family Viscaceae; genus Viscum; species Viscum album. Next base: position 1,958,424,185 of record OY728133.1, read on the forward strand.
TACCTTAAATATGGCTTTCTTATCAAGAAAAATTTACTAGGGAATCTTTTAATAACTTGTATAACCAAAAAAACAATGATTGATGGATATTTATATTTTATTTTAATACATATGAATAGAATTTAGAATATGTACATAAAAAATAAAATTCTATTTGGGAAAAAAGTGAGAAAGAGTTGCCTGAAGTAATAATAGAGGTTCAGGTAGAATCCGTTAACTTATGTCTGAAACGATTTAGTAATTGATATTAATTTCTTGAATAATCAAATTAGATTCATTAATTAGTAATTCCAGAACCATTTATACATGTTTTTCTACAATTTTATAGTGTTCTATTATGGACTTTTGGACGCATTAAGAGATTTCATTTCATTGTGTTGGAGTGTTGATTTCTTTGGTTTTCATGATCGGTTTATATATATATATATGTGTATGGAAATCATGTAGAAAGGGAATAGTTGTATAAAAATGATGTTCAATGTTGTTTATTATTATATATAATAATAATATTCCATTTTTTCCATAAATGAGGATGATTAATTAGATAAATCATTTATGTTAATTGTTAAGATTAATTTCACATTTTCATAAAAACGAACTCATCTTGTTTTATAAATTAATATCATGTGAAAAAAATAATTACAATAGATTAACTAATATATAATACATATATTGTAATATTTTATAACCACTAAAATGTTTTCATGAAAGGACATTAATATTTAATTGAATGATAAAATCACATCGTCCACGAAGGTGGTAAATCGGCACCTCACAGATGATGTTTACATTCGTAATTTGAAGTAGAGGGGAGAAAAGAATTGATGAAGAATTATTACATAATCATGATAATATTATTTTATATGTAAGATACTAGGTTATTAATTCCATTTATTTGAGGGAGGTACTATGTGAATATAAAAATAAAGGAACATGAAACAAATTTAATGAAATCGGAAGACAGTATTACCTCTTGATTCATTACTCTTGATAACATCCATAGGTGATTGGTTTTGATCTTTTATAAAGACCATATTCTCCTTGAAATGGGATAGAGGTTTTGGAATATTATTAAGGATAATTAGGGTATGTCTCTTGGATTGAGAGGTGTAAATTGATGATGAGGTTAGGGGTTTAATTTATAATGGAAGAGGAGAGTGTCTTCTCAAAATTGTAATTATTATTTTATTAATTTTCGTAAAAAACAATATTTTTGATTCTTGAGAGTGAAAATAGTAATGTTTTCATGTTAATATGAACCAATGGTTACTAAAATCATTCATGACTGAGGCATGACTTATAAATTCAAATATTTATTTATTCAATAAATTACCATTTTTAACTACTCACCAAAAATTCAAGTATATTAGAAAAATTCAAAAAATTCAACATGATATATATTGAAATGTAGGATTAAAAAATGAAATCCATTATATGAAATCATTTTAGTTAATATATGAATATTAATTTTTTAATTTAAAAAAATTATTTTCTCAAAAAATATATATTTTAAAAATATAACTTTTTTTCAAACACATTGAAAAATTATTTAATATCTCATAATATTATTTAAAAATCATAATACATAAAAATATTAATATATGAATACATTAAATTAAAATAAATTTCATTTAATTTATTATATTATTTAGGAAATTATAATTAAATATTTATTAGTTATAAAAATATAATCACTTAATGAATAATTTTTAAAATATTTATTTATATAAACAATTATATAATTATAATACATTGTCACGTATAATATAGAAAAAAATTATACTTTCATTGGTGAGGTTTCTATTCAATTAGTTAGTTTATTATTCATAAGGGTTACATTACTTTTCCAATTGTCAAGTTACTATTTTATTAGTATAGGTTCTATTACTTCTATAAAATATTCTTATTTCATTCATTCATTATATATAAGGCTTTTTTTGTATCCTCATTTTGTTTTTAGCATATGATATAATTATATGAATAGAAATTTCTATAGATTAGTTTTTTTGTTCATTACAATTCCAAAGGTGTTGGCAGAATATTGTATTAATGTCATCAACCTCCATATATGGAAAACATTTCATCACGTGTACAAAAAAGTATTACCATATAGTGAGTATTAGACTCATGGAAATCTAATTTAAGGGTTACATCAACAAATTGACGTGGCATTTCTACTTCATTCCCAACATCCCAATATCGAGAAAATAAAGGATTCATTTAATGTGCATCCCATGATGCATTAATATGGTTGAAAAGGATGATCATAGACACCCTATCTAGTGTTCGCATCCAATGATGGGGTGTTCAAGGGGAATTTCATTTCACTGCACTCGAAACCTAGAAATGACCGCCGAAATGAAATCATGTAATGAAATTTACCTAGGAGGGTTTTAGAAAATTGTCTCTATTAATGAAAAAAGATTTGGTAAACAAGATTAGGACTTCACTAACTGTCACCAACATTAGGCCAGAAGTGAAATATCTATTTTGATTCTATCCAATTAAAATCTAAATACGTTGATTAGGAGTCTAACGTTATCATATATCAATCATCAAATTAAACATCAATCAGAAATAGCACAACAGTCTTCTAAACTGTTAATTTATATGAGTGATGAGTATTGTACCAAAACCATGTTCATACCAAAATATGTAAAATCAAAAGAGAAATTATTCACATGCGCCTCAACCCAGTTGGTGAGGACTCTTTATGTGCATCCATGAGACCTAGGATAAAATCCAAATGGGGGATAATATCCAGGTATGGTAGCAGTATTGTAGCAGGAACTATGCAGTACTGTAGCAGAACTGTAGCAGGAATTGTGTTGTACTGTAGCAGGAACTGTAGCATGAACTGTGCAGAACTGTAGTGGGTACTATAGCGGGAACTGTAGCAGGCACTGTTTGGCACTATAGAAGTTGGGAATAAGCCCCCGTTTGGGCCTTTGGGCCATCGATTTGCTCCCCGAGTCCTTTAAGGCCTTCGGGCCTCCTAGGCCTTCGTGTCAGTAAGGTCTTTGGGCCATTTCAAGGCCTACGGGCCACCATAAAGTGCAGATACAAACTAAAAATTAATGTGGAAAGGATATATTAAACTACATCCATTTGCATCAAATGTTGGGTAAGCCCTTCCAGAATTTTTTTTTCTCTAGGACCTCCTAAAAAGATGGTATATTATTAGTAAGTGAAATAGATGAATTCCCTTACCTAGGTAGCATATGTTTATGATTACAATTTGTATGAATAATTCTTGTGGATAGAAGTTAAAATATTTAATTCACAGACGTTTGATGACTGCATTGTTTGAAAAAAATCAAAAGTGTCATTCCATACTATGAACATAGTTGGAATAGAAAAATGTGCATCCTTCTGCTTCAGCAATAGCGAATCCAGCTGCATCAAAATCCATGCCCTCTGAAGGCCCATCCTTAAAGAAGGAATATAGGTAAAAGGACAATGAAAAATAAGAATAATAAAATTTCATGTCATGAAAAACTATTTACTTTACCTTAGTGGATTTAATGTAGATTATCCCAAATAAATTATATCCACCCATATAAATGGTACAACAAGGGTAGACCCCCCTACCCCCCACTGGCGACAAAATATTATCTGAAGAAGAGTTGAACTTTGGTTCTGTAAATGTAATTCACATAACAGATCCGTACTCAAATTATGATTCTGGTTTTGAAGAATAGTTCTAGGATGTTGATTGGGGAACTGAGGTTATCTTTTTTTTGGGAAGAGGATATAGGGGGATACAAGTTCATTTTATGTACCACTACTTCAATCAAACCCCCAATCGAATAGTCGATATGGCCAAAACTCATGGAATATCTCCCAAACATGCCCAAAGGAAACAAGGGAGTTATTCCTCCACACATGAAAGTATATTCTCTAAAACAATTTTCTCAATAGACCAGTTAGAGTACACACAACCACCTCCTTAGTGGGTAGGCATACCTAGTCGGCTTAATCATCCAATAAAACTAGAACATCCGAACCCTTTCCCATGACATAGCCCCTCCACATTTGAAACATCAGGTCCTGATATTCCAACAAAATAGATTATTAATTCTTGAAATTATAGACCATTAGACAAAAAATATGAGTTCTTAAAACAATTAACCCACGTTCTGCCATTGTTTTCTAGTTTGGATGCTTTGTGTCTGTCAAATGACCTTCGAGATGAACTCATTGAGTCATTTACAAGACCTATGGAACATGAAGTTGAGGTTTATATATATGAAGTATATCATGTGGAGAATGATCTTGAAAAATGAGATGTGATCATTTCCTTCACCAACCAAGATGAGGATTTTATCATAAAATGACTGGTCAAACCCATGTATATATCTGGAAGTTTAAACAACATTGATATCTTATGAGCCTTCATCAGTTATGGATTAGAAGTTAACCTCATCCCAATCCAGAAACTTCATCATCTGGGTCTCAATGAATATGACATATCCTCTTCCACTATAATGATAAAGTGTTATGATAAGAAAGAAAATGATCCACTAAATTAGACTACACATAGGAATCTGTTCTTAAATGATGTGTCTGAATCAGGGTTCATGGAAGTTCATTAGGAAACACAAATTTAATGTTAGTATTAGAAGACCTTGGCTACATCATCATGTGACTTAATTTTTCATCATACCACCCATGACTATTATATTATATCAATCATCAAATGGGATCATTGAATGGTGGCATGGCCCCATTAAAATCTTCTGATGTAAAACACATCAACGGAGGATTCTATAAAAATGGATTCAAACATTCCATAGATGATAATGTTACCCAAAGAAATGACCTGAATAGATTGGAGATGATCATCATAACCCTTCCAAGAAGCTCAGTGTAAATTATGTGTTTCCAATTTATCAAATTGATAATGTGGGCTAAGAATAATTTATTTATTTGCAATCTTCCCTAATTCCAATCACAACAACTGATCCAAATAAAACGTAAGAAGTTATCAACTCTATAAATGAGAATGAAATATTTAATGAAAATATATACATTATATCCCCTAAGCTTTAACATTGAATGGTTCCATCTTCCCAACTGAATGATGAAATCGTCAATATTGGTGATAGTTAAGTGACTCATTCCCAATCACTCTTTTCGACTACGTTACTCAAAGAAGGCTTCATGGAATCAATGGAGCATGAAATGATTGCCACATATTTTGGCTGTGAGACTAGAGACTCACCTCTTCCTAATGATGAATATTTTTAACATATCCTCCCCAGGAAGAAGAAAAACAAGTGATTCATGTTGAATAATAAGATGATGAAGATCTCAAGGACTCCCCGCCATCATTTGGGGAATGAACCGACCCCTCCATGGACGATCTCAATGAAATAGACGTTTTTATAAAAGAAGATACATGACCAACTCTTATTTGTCCATACAAGACTCCTAATGAACATGAGGTATACTACTCCTTTCAAATGCATCATTAAAATGAATTTTCCTAGAATTATGAAGATATTCCTAGGCTTGTCCCAAATGTGGAGGCCTATCACAAGGGTTTCCTAGAAAATCATATGTGAAAAAAATGGAGTTAGGAGGACACACATGAACCACACCTCGATGATTGAGGATGAAGTGAAAAAACTCATCAAGGATGACATCATCCAAGAGGTTAAATACCCCAATTTTCTAGCCAATATTGAACCTATGGAAAATAATAATAATAAATTTGTGTTTTCATTGATTTCTGTGATCTCATTAGTAGTTTTCCAAAACATAACTACCCGCTTCCAGTAATAGAATTATTCATTGACACAGAAATTGGATAAAAATACCTTAAATTCATTGATAGATACTCTAGGTACAATCAAATCTAAATAGATACAAAATATTAAGAAGCCACATCCTTGAATTCCTCTCAAGGTGTATTTTTAATTTTGGAAATTTTCTTGGTATTGATGAAAACATGTGCCACATACCAAAATTCTATGCATCGCATCATCAAAACCATCACCATAATGTATTTTGAATGCTATTTTGATGTTCTAGTGGTCAAATAAAAACAATTTTATGGTAAACTGAATTAATTTAGTACTATCATTAACATGATTTTGTACCATAATATGATGATTAACCCATTGAAATGCAATTTCACGGTATCCTCTAAAAAATTTCATGGCTTATTTATAAGCTATAGTGTGATAGATTTTTATCGTGAATAAACTAAATCAACCCTTGGCATGTCACCACATCAAAACATGAACGGTATGAATGGTAATCATGGAAATATGGACTACATTCCGATATTCATATCCATTCTTATAGAAATGTGTTTAACCTTCACCATGTTGATGAAGATGGGGGTTGATTATTGTTGGAAAAATGACTTCCAATAAGATTTCGATTCCCTCAAGAAATACCTCTTGAGAATACCTATATTGATCCAACCTGTTACAGAAAATATATTCATTAATTATGTGATAACAATAGAGATATCACTAGGAACATTTCTTCCACGAAATAAATAAATAGGGAATTAAAACTATAAATAAATTCTCACTCAATCCATGATCAATGTAGAGAGTCGATATTAAGATATTAAGAAGAGATGCAGGGTGATAGTCTTTTCAGTTTATTGGATAATGTACTATCTTTATCATCATGAGTTCCACTTGGTCTCTCATAATAACCCTCTGAAATATAACATCTGTTAGCCTATACTGTGAGAGAATTAAACACAATCAGTAGTTATTTTGTTGTAGTTTGATATATAGTTCATGCTTCATAATGTAGTCAATGTACATGCCTTGGAAAATTTCCTTACTGAATGAACATCCATAGAAGATATTTCATTATTTACCAAAATTTTTGATGTTTAAATCACCACTCATTAGGACAACCCTCGAACATGGGAAATTTATTTTGATGGTTCATTAGGTTTTTGATGGGTAAATGAATGGAAGACCCTAATCTCAACAATGTCGGGTTAGGAATTATGCATATCTACCTAGAGAAAGAAGCTTAGATACACTCCATATTGTTATTAGATGATGGAACAAACAATGAGGTAGAATATTAGGCTATAATTCCCAACCTAGAATTTTTACTCTAAGTCCCAATGAACCACCTGTCGATGAAGGGTGATTCAAAATTGACAATAATTTAGATGAATGGGCATTATTCCATATGAAAAGTGGAGATAATACACATGTGATATTATATTTATGGTTTAATGGTAGAATTCCACTTAGATCCAACATTGACTGAGATCCCACGATCATAGAATTATCATGAAGGTTACTTGGAAAATGCATCTACTATATTGGTAGATCAAAAATGTGATGAAACAGTCATTAAAATTTCCCATTATCAAATTGTTTAACCTTTTTTGGATCATAGATGAAGATATCAATGAAATCAGTCCCATCCATGAGCTGTAAGATACTATTATGTGATGGATGACACCCATATTGAAATATCTCCTAGATGGATTAATTACACCAGACAACATTAGAATAGAATATATTCAAAAAAGAGATGCTAATTTCACATTTCATGTTAGCCCAAACCACCATAGAGTCCTCTACAAGTGTTCAATTTATATAGTCATTCAAAGAAGTGTTTATGTAGAATAGAAAGTGTTTGTTTTAGAAATAGTACAAGTAGGTTCTTGTGGTGCCCACCAGTCAAGGTATAAGATTTCTAATCAAATCTAAAGGCTTGGATTATTTTAGTCTTTGATGATTCAATAATTAATAGAATTTACTAATAATTTTCCTCCAGCCAGGTGAATTATAAATTAATTCATCAACGTACGAAGTTTCTATATACCTCAAAATACTCCAACAATTTTCTAGATGGGGAATGGATATTGTGAGACCATAACTTCCATCTATGGCTAACAAATTCAATTAAATATTTACTAAAATAATTTTTTTATCCAAATGGGCTATCAAAATAAAACTAAATGTTTTACGAGACAAAAAAATTGTTTGTTTTGTCAATGATTACATCATTTCTAGATTTGGTGTCCCTCATACCATTTTGGTGGAAAATGGCTCCAACATTTATTCTGGTTAAGAAGAAAAACTATATAAAAAATAAAATATAAAATCCTACCATGCATCTTGTAATCATGTAGTGTTCAATAGAAAAATATAGGGATTTAACAAGACTCTGTAAAACCCACTCTATAAGATGATGGATAAAAAAAGAAATCACGGTCAAATAATATCATTCATTCCTTATTTTATTATTATATTAGAACTCATTTAACACCATGGGAAACCCCATACTCATTCGTGTTAAAAGAAAAATGATACATTCCCATTATTTATTAGTTTCTATTGCACAATATTTTCTTTTTTTACATGTTATTCACAAATAAGAAATCCGAAAAATGACTATACGAGTTAGAGTAGCTAGATGAAATGATATTACATACCTTGTATCAATTAAAATTCTATCAGAATAGAATAACACATTTATTAAATGAGATAGTTTGTATCCATTAGTTCCTCCATGGATAATTAGTATGGGTCCTTACGAATGAAATGATACCATTAATGATGGTTACAATTCTTGATCCAAAGTGAGAAGGTCCTTACTCGATACATTTCTTCCACTCTAATGAAGCTTATTCCTTAATATAAATGGATGGAAAATAACTAGACATTAATCCAATGAATGTTCTCTGAAGAAGTAATTCTTGTAATCACATAGAGTTAGCTTAGCTGCAATATGTGAAACATTATATCACCATTTTTTTCATTTTACATGATGTTAAATTGTGTTGAATCATTGTCATTGTCTCATGCAAAATAAACGGCAAGATATGTTGTCCTAGTTGTATGATGTTAATCTATATTGCACTATCTTCCCTCACCACAAGATATTAAATGATATGGTTAAATTATCCGCAATTTTACTTTAATAAATCCACAACATACCAAAAGTAGACACTCCTTGTGCTCCCTCAAATGATGTGTATCCACCATGAAAAAAGATAATTCAGATCATTGACACTACCTACTGGAACATGATCCCCATTTCTCCTTATTTACTGATCATAACATCATGGGTAATAACATTAATTAACTAGATTTCAAATGATTCTTTCACTAGTAAGATACAATGAAACACTTGTGACATATCCCCTAGTCGGTCTACAAATATTCTTTCATGTCATGTGACCCCACATACATGATGCATTATAATATACTTCACAGTTCAGCATGAACTATGTTTGTATAGATTGTCATTCCAATGAGAAATGTTGTGATTCCCAAATCCCAAATCTAAGGAATATCTCAGAGCATAATGAAAAAAATTAAATTTTTTCTAGTGTATCAGCTAAATCAACAATAATAACTCTTCTAAAACATATGTATTGATTCTCATAACATTTTTTTCATGAGAGCAACCATTTTTCTAGAAAATTTCTCTTTAATATTAAATACCATATCCTCACAAAAACCCTAGTTGGTATGATTAACCATTTTAGATAACATTCTATGGATTTATATTCATTCCAATGAGATACATATTGATGCCTAAATATCCATTCATTGGTCCAGAAATAATTTTTTTTTAAAATCCCCCACTACCATTATATGGATCTATCCTATATATGGGATCATTATAAAGAATGTTTTGTGGATTTGTTCTCTCCCAAGAATTATATATTGTGATTCCAAGATCATATATCTCTGGTCCATGCACAATTCCTAAAAAAACAACTTCACCCCCATTGTGAACGAATCAAACTCGCACATGGTGTATTTTCAAGAACATCACGTTACATGATTCTTACCATGTCTACATTCATAGTGACACCCAGATCCCCAATATTGTGTCCCTCCATGATTAAATCGTAAATCCTATTGAAATACTATGAATGAAGAAGATCTACACAAGAAGCATATCAAGGACCACATGTGGTTTGATTCTCATTTTAATGATATACATAGTGATTCTTAGGCACCAAACCATGGTTCAGTTGTAATGCAATCATCCTTTCATGTTTTTTCATCATCATCTATTCAACATGATCTAAAACTACAGTGTATACCACAAACTGTCTACGACATTATTCCCATCCTTATTAGAAATGTAGTGATCCCTGGATCCTTTCTCTTGGACCAGGCACCAGATAATTGAAATTCCTATATTTGTCACTTTTGTTACCATTCTGTTATAGAATAAAATTTTACAACTATGTGTTTCTCACACATCAAATGGATAACGTGGGATCAGAATTTTCATTAATTATTTCATTGTATATGTAAGGTATGTCTATTCGCAATGGGGTTATCATGGTCTTAGCAACAATTCCTTAAAATGCACAGGAAACATCTTGGCTACAAGATGGAAAACTACATAGTCTTTTGATAACAATGTGTGGATTGATTCACAACATATAGATATTTAGTGGTGTGAAAATATTCAATCATAGTCCTTGTAGTAGCATAAAAAATAAAATCCCTTATTTTCCCATGTACGTGTATGATCAACATTAGGAAATCCAATTTGAGTTCTCACATTACACATGAAACCATATATATTATAAAAATGTATTGATTGAATCTTCACCTAATAAGATTCCTAATGTCTCTTGGTCTCTACAACCATTCCCATCTATAATATTCCTTTTTTTATTCTGTAATCACCCAAGTCATTTCTATAATACATTAAACACCACATCCAATGCCATCATCGAATGAATTCAAACTACATGGTGCCTCTATAACTAAATTATTCTTGATTATCACCCCATTGTGATATGTTTTGAATCCTTTGACTTATGCAACATCCCTAGATATGGGGTAACATAAAATTACACCTCTAATATATTAAATAATATATATGTATATATGTATGTATATATAGAAACTTTTAATTTGGTTACTCTAATTCGAGAAATCATATTAGGTGACTATATATTTTCCGCCTATATATATTATTCAAATTTGTGAAAGGGACTCCAACATCATGTCCTATATCAGTTTTGCGATTCCTTAATGCATTGAACAACCCCCATTTTTATCATGTTATGCTATTAATAATGAATAATTTAATATATTCAAAACCAATCTCTATCATTTGGTGTCATAATTTCTGAAACCTGATATCTCCTTTGCCTAACCATGTAGTATGTTCCCTTTTTGTCATTGCGTAAATTGACACCTTAATAGGAATTTCATCTAAAGGATTCCACTCATTTAATATTAATTACATAACCCATTTGGCATTGAATAAAAAATACCCTTAAAATGAGTTTCTATCCAGTTTAAACATCATTCTTAAGAGATACCTATTCTATCACATTAATCATTTGATGACGGTATTATGGAACCTGCAATTTAAAATCAGTGGCCATCCTCGGCATATTTGTCCCATTTAATTTCTCATGAAAAAATTCTCTAATATTAGGTGTAAAGACCCAATGTTTTTAATTGAAATTCCCTTATTATAAATATTCCATAAAAACACATAATAATGAACTAATAAGTGATAAATGACCATTAAACATAATTTTTTCACTTCTGTGTTTCGAATTTTGAAATTCCGGCATAAACGGTTGTGTTCACGATTTTTTTTTGGAGTCTAATAAAAAATAATAATTTTTGTTTAATAGTAACCTACCCTAATGAATAGTAAAATAACCTTTTGAATAGTGATATTACCTAATGAATAGTAACCTTACCTATGGTGGTATAAAAATAATATTCATGTTGGAAGTTTGATAATCCTACAGTTTAGAATGAGTTAATGAATGCTTTAAAGCTGGTTTTAATAATAAATTTTTATTTTATTTAAATATTAGATTAATCTTATTTAGAAAATTATTTTTAAAAAATGGAGTTCATTTTTTGATTCTAAATATAGAAAAATGGTTGGGGTAAATTTTTGGTATTTTTCTGAAATACTTGATTATTTGATGAATAGTGAAATACCGTAATTTACAAAAATAAGCTAAATAAGCTAATTATAGATTCATGTGTGATGTTATGATGATGTAATCCCACTAGGATCAGTATTAATTATATAATTAATATACATGGTCATCCAATATTCACTATTCATCATCTTGTGGGAAAATAATAAACTATTGAATTTTATATTAAGGAAACACCTCTCTCCTCAACTATAAATACCCTCTCTCCTTACCTCTTTCCGTCACACCTGTCATGCCTTGTGCCTAGCCAAATTTCTGCCCAAATACCCTCCCAAGATCCTTCCCAACGTCCAAGGATTTCTGGTGTTTCCAAAATACCAAAACCAAATCCCCTAAGTGGAGTCTCAAAGAGAAAAGATCAATGGGTAGGAAACCTCTTTTGTTTTCAAGTGTTTTGTTTTCATTTTCTTTCTCTCCTTATACCCTCTTCCCCTTCCCTTATCCAAAAGGCATGAAAGCTCCAGAATATCATATATTATTTTTTCTAATCATGTTTATGGAAAATTTCAAGCATCATAATTCTCTTCCCCTCCCTCACGTTCTAGAATTAAACACAGTCCTTGATTGGTCAAATTACTGACATCATGAATAATGTGTTTTAAAATTCTCTTATAATTCTGATTCTGGAAATGAAACCATTTATGTTATGTTTGAACCGGATTATTATATATGATATATTTCCTATTTATGGTTCTTTAATCCTCATAAACTAATGATATAAAACAATAATACAAAATAAGTCAATTATGGGAAAATCGTTAAAATCGATTCAAGTGTTTATGTTTAATGTGAAGGTTCTCTTTCACTATAATTATCCAAATTAATTTTAACCATGTAACCTACTGGATGTCCAATAATGTTTAATAACTTCATTTCTGGACAAACACTTTCATCTTACAATTTATTTGAACCTAAATACAATTGAACCGATCATTAAAACAAATGAAACAAACAGACCCGAACAATTAAATTGAACCTCATAATCATCCATGATGGGTATAAATTAACTTTAAAAGGTTATAATGAATATTTTAGGTTTAGATATGGTTCTAGAACTGTTTACTGTTAATCCTAATTTGACTATTCAGGTCATTAATATCAATTGGAGAACACCAACGGGCCTATGGTAACAGATCCTCTCAATTTCACTCTTATTCATGATTGTTCACTATGTTAAGACATGTTTTCTGTAATTATTAATTATGAGGTATGATTTCACACCTCCCACATACTACCCTCTTTAAATATAAGTTATGAGAATTTCATTTACTCTCTCAATAATCCCCCTTAATTACTCCTGATACCATGACGATAATCCGCAAAGAATTCTACCTGAACCTATTTTATTCCTTTGGTTTGTCTTATCTACCTTTCTACCAAAATGATGTTATATTTTCATTACCTATTCATACTCTAAATGTTTATTACATGATCCAAATTTTTTCTCAATACTCAACCAACACTCTCTTTCAGGGATATGCATTCTTTTATGTGATTCTCTCCTCATTACTTCCCAATAAGTGAACCCATTCTAAGGGAACTTCTCGAATTCATTCCTATTATCAAGTGTACTCTATACATGGTTTTAATTCACCTTTGGCCATATAAAATCAGTCTCTTTATTATGAAAAAACTTGTGGTTTACTTTGGGTTTTATAAAAAAAAATTATGTCTCTTTTCATTTGAAGAGATATTCGATGTTTTCTTAAATCGCAGTAACATGTTTTGATTCAATGATTCCTAAACAATATTTTTACATGTTATCACTTAAGTTTGTTATATCATGTCATTATTTATGCCGTTATAAATTTTTAATGTCTATTTATGAGTTAGTTCCATTCTTTCATGGATTCATGTATGTTACATCCATTTTTATTATGCTTCATGATGTGATTGTGTGCCCATTTCATTCCTTGGGTACACATATGTTTATGTATGATTGATTATGTGAGATTATCTATGTGGAAAGCATATACATGAATAATATTAGATGGGTGCACCGAGATAGTGTTCCAATGCATTGGGTAAAGTTAATGTCTCAAGAGAAGATTATGGGAAAACGATCCATGTGGTATTCCTTGGTTTGTGCTACTATGGGAAATGAGATTGGTGGTTAGCCTTTACTTATACTAAAGTCATGTTTGATGTTACTGCCACCTCTCTATGAAAAAATTATTTTATAATCTCATTCTTATATTATCCCATGATTATTTTTTCCAATGTTTTTATGATCCCATGATTATACGTTATGATTCCATTTGTTCTGTGCTTCCAGTAACATAATGTCAAGCCTCTTAACTCATGTGCATAATGTTTATTCTTATGTTCTATCCCTTACTAGGATTTTTAGCTCATCGTTTTGTTCATGTGTTCCTAGGGTACCCTATATAGATGTAAGGGCTCAAAGAAAGTTTGGAGCACATTATAAAGATTAAATAATGAAGTGTTTTTTAGCCCATGTTTTATGTTATATGTTCCAAGTCTTCCAAGACACTAGACATAATGATCCTTGGTTATTACTTTGATTACTAATAAAGCTTAAAATCAAGAAATGTTATGTGTAAAAGGCTGGGTCGCTATAGTTGGTATCAAATGATGGTCTAGTTGTTTTGAAGATTCAGAATAGAGCACCTTAGTGAGAACCTTATGAATGAGAATAATTATTAGAAAACATTCCCATATTTTGGTGAGTATTGAGTAAGTGGTTTATCAAGAAAATACATCCCTGTCTGGATATGAGCAGGTAGATGCGGCTCTGGCACAGATGTATCCTAGGGGTAAAACTCAAAAACACCGCTTTGATCTTGACTCGAATGGGAACTGGTGCATGACAATGGGCCTTGCTATAGTCTTGGTTATGACACTCCTAGGGATATGCTTTGGTAGATTCACGAGCTTAGTACAAACCATTATTAAGGTAAAAAGACCATAATAATATAAGATACGAAGTATATTGCGGAATAACTGGATATAAACCTAAGGAATCACAAGTAAGGATGTAATTATTCTTTATATGTTTATAATATTATGTTAAAAGTTTCCTTTTATACTCAATAGCTATGTATTCAAGACATCCAATTATACGTTCTTTTTCATAGTTATTGGCAGGAAATATAAGAACATCTACCAACATCCAACATGATAGGAAATGTGATGATTGCCCTAATGATATGCCTGAGGTGACGGAATCAGGTTCTCAAAACATTATGGCAGTACTTGCTCAGCCGGCATGAGTTATGAATAATAACATGAATCGGGTGGAACATCCCACTTTTCCATGGAAAGAGCATGTTTCCGTGGAATTATTCATGAATCAAAGCCTCACATGTTTAGCGGATCTTCTGATCCCCTCCTCATGGAAGAATGGATTAACTCCATTGAAAAGATATTCTCCATCTTCCAGTGATCAGAAGAAGAGAAGGTGGTACTGGCGGTCTATAATTTTGATGGGGAAGCTGATCAGTGGTGGACACTGATCAAGAATACAAATTACGAAGAGGAAATCGATTCCATAGTTTGGGAGGAATTCAAGAAGATGTTTTTCAAAAAATATTTTCCTCGAAACCTCCATCTCAATATGGAAAGATAATTCCTGGGACTCAAGCAGAAGGAAGATAAGTCCATTGGGGCGTATGAAGAAAACATTAATAGGATTTCAAGTTATGCCTCTGTCTTTTTCATGAACAAAAAACGTATGGTGGATCGCTTCTTTAGCGGACTAAGGCTGAGTCTACGAAAAGTGTTGTCGATTTGAGACATTGACAGCTATGAGGAGATTGTCCATTGTGGCCTCAAGGTTGGAATGGAGATTGGATACACTCAGTGGTCTCATGGGCCCAGTGACAAGAAGAAGAAGATGGAAAAAAACATGGGTTTTCCATCAAACAAATCCCATGATGGGAAGAATCCCATCTTTCTCCTTTGAAAATTTTTTGGAGGAAACATTATGGTTACTGTTTGAAGGGAACCAATAATTTCTTAAAATGTAGAATGTTTGGTCATCTATCCAAAACATACTGAAGGGATATGAAAAATTCTGCTAATGTTGAAGAAGAAAGGAATGTTCAGATCAAAACTCAGCCTACAGTGTAGTGTTATAACAGTAGGGATCTTGGGCATTATGCAAACAATTTCCGTAAGACAAGGGTTGTCGGAGGAAAATAGAAAAAACTTCCTAGGCAACAAGAAATGGATTATTCTAGCACTAATGCTGAGGGGGATTTGGAAAACGATGTGGTGATAGGTAAAATTGTTATTCATTCATTAATAGCGAACATACTATTTGATTCTGGTTCTACACATTCTTTCATTTCTTACAAGTTTAGTAGAACTATTCAAACACCACCTCAAAATTTGGATGAAACGTTATCCGTGAGGACAATAAATGGGGAAATTATTGCATCCATGGTTTATAACTCCTCCCCAGTTAATGTTTGTGGACCGAACCTCCCAGAAAATCTTGTCATACTTCCTTTATTGGAGTTTGAATGTATCTTTTTCATGAATTGGCTATCTTTGTACAAGGCCAACATCAACTTCTGGGAAATGGAGATTACTCTTCACATCCCGAAGCATCCTCCGATTAATTACATGTTCAAGGAGGAAGATGAATCTCCTTTATAATATTCGTCTCATTTTTGGATATCGCTTCCTTGTGAGAAATAATATCTAGCTCAAATGATTGAGACAAAGGAGAGAATCAGGATTGAAGACATTCCCGTCGTTGGGGATTACACTGATGTATTCCTAGAAGAGTTATGTAGTCTTCCTCATGATTGAGAGGTTGAGTTTTTAATTGAAATTATCCCTGGATATCTACAAATCTCAAAGACACCTTACAAAATGGCCACCGTAGAGCTGGAAGAGCTGAAGAAGCAGTTACAGGAGAATATGGAGAAGGGATTTATACGCACGAGTGCTTCACCGTGGGGTGCTCTAGTCCTCTTCGTCAAGAAGAAGGATGGATCAATGCGCCTCTGCATTGATTGTCGTGAGCTCAATAAAATCAAAATAAAGAACATGTATGCCCTTCCACAGATAGATGAATTATTCGATCAGCTACGTGGGGCGAGTTATTTCTCTAAAGTGTACCTTCGGTCAGGATATCACTATCTAAAGTAGAGGAAGGAAGATATTCCCAGGACTGCCTTTTGAATGAGGTATGGAAACTATGAGTTCATAGTGATTCCCTTCAGATTCACTAATGCTCTAGGAATTTTCTTGGATTTGATGAATATAGTCTTTAGATATTACCTCGACAAATTTGTGGTGGTCTTTATTGATGATGTTTCGATATACTACAAGAGTATGGAGGAACATGGGGAGCATTTGAAAACTGTATTAAATAATTTGTGAAGGGAGAAGTTGTATGCAAAGTAAATTAAATGTGAGTTCTGGATGGAGGAAGTTTCATTCTTGGGGCATGTTATCACTAGCAAAGGGATATCTGTGGACCCTTCTAACACAAAGGCAATTGAAGAGTGGCCTAGGCCAACTTCTGTAACCGAGATCCGTAGCTTTTTGGGTCTACCTGGGTATTATCGATGAATAGAGAAGAACTTTTCATTATTGTCAAACCCAATAACCAAGATAACATGGTTGTGAGTAAAGTATGTCTGGACGCAAGAGTGTGAAGACTATTTCATGGAGTTGAAAAAGAGGCTTATCATTGCGCCAGTACTCACACTCCCTACTAGTGGGGAACTCTTTTTGGTGTACAGTGATGCTTCTAAGAAGGTATTAGGTTGTGTACTGATTCAAAATGATAAAGTGATAGACTATACCTTATGGAAGCTGAAAATCCATGAGAAAAGCTATCAAACACATGATCTAGAGTTAGCGGTTGTGATCTTTTCCTTGAAAATCTAGCGGCATTATCTGTATGAGGAGAAATGTGAGATATATACTTACCACAAGAGACTCAAGTATATATTCACATATAAAGAGATTAATATGTGACAATGATGATGGATAGATCTAATGAAGGATTATGACTGCTCAATCCACTACCATCCCGGTAAGGCAAACAAGGTGGCAGATGCTCTATGTAGAAAGGATCTTGTATCATTATCAATTGTGAGAATTGAAAAGTATCAGATCTTCTTATTTTTTCAAAGGATAGAAATGGGAATCATTAAGGGAGGAACATCATCAATCCATTCTCAAATTACTACTCAACCATCCCCCTTGTAGATAATAGAGGTTTCTCAAAGACAAGATGTGGAAATTCAGAAAAGGGTGGAAGCTATTAAAAATGGGAAATCCTCTTATATCAAAATTAAAGAGGAAGGAGTTGTAATATTTGGGAGACGATTTTGTATATCATAATATCCATCAATAAAGAAAGAACTATTGAATGATTCACATAGCTCAACCTTCTCTATCCATCATGGGAGTACCAAAATGTACTGTGATCTCCGAGAACACTTTTGGTGGGATACCATGAAGAGGGAGATTGCAAAATATATATCAAGGTACTTGGTATGTCAGAAAGTTATAGGTGAGCGACATAAGTCCAAAGGTATGATGCATCCATTGCCTATACCCATGTGGAAATCGGAAACTATTACTATGGTCATTGTCACGGGTCTCTTGAAGACATTGAAGGGAAATAATGTGATATGGGTTGAGGTTGACCAACTCACCAAGACATCCCATTTCATCGCTACTCGAGATGATCTCTCGCTTGAAGAACTTGAAAAGATATATGTGAAGGAAGTGGTGAGACTGCACGGTGTTCCAATCTCAATTTTCTCTAACTGCTATCCAAGGTTCACATATAAATTCTGGAAGAGTCTTGAACATGCTTTGGGTACTGAATTAAATTTCAGCATGGCCTATCACCCCCAAAATGATGGCCAGTCTGAAAGAACTATTAATCCACAAAAAGATATTCATAGATCCTGCTATCTAGAATTCAAAGGTGGATGGTATCAGCATCTCTCATTGGTTGAGTTCTCAGAAAACAATAGCCTCCACTCGAGTATTCAAATGGCTCCATATGATGCTCTATGTGGAATGTGATGTAGAACTCCAACCTGTTGGGATGAAGTTGGAGAAACAAAGCTACATGGACCTGATCCTGTTCAAGAGATGACAGAGAAGGTTCAAGTCATCCAGAAACACCTCAAATCTGCTCAAAGTCGGCAAAAGAGCTATGCTGACAACTGTAGAAGGGATTTGGAGTTCGACGATGGAGATAAATTCTTCCTTAGAATATCTCCATGGAAGAGAGTCATGTGATTTGGGAATAAAATGAAGCTAATACCAAGGTATATTGGCCCCTTTGAGATCCTTGACCGCATAAGAGCCGTGGCCCGTCGGCTTGCACTTCCACAGAATATGGCTCGAGTTCATGATGTTTTTCATGTATCACTCTTGAGGAAGTACAACCTAATCCCTCACATGTACTAAACATATAGGTGGTGTAGCTGGAAGATGATCTCTCCTATGAGGAGAAGAAAATAAAGATTCTAGATCAGAGAAATAAGGTTCTACGTAAAAAGACAACCCATATTGTCAAAGTGTTGTGGAGGGACCAATTGTTTGAGGAAGCAACATGGGAGATGGAGGAATCTATGAATGAAAATTACCCCGATTTTTTTTTGGTCGAGAATGAAAAATAAAAATCGAGGGTGAATGTTTTTAAGGGGGGAAGAATGTAAAGACTCAATGTTTTTAATGGAAATTATATTCTTATAAATATTGCATAAAATCAAATAATAATGATCTACTATATGATAAGAGACCATTAAACATAAGATTGTCACTTCTGTGTTTGTAATTTAGAAAATCCGGCATACACGGTTGTGTTCAAGATATTTTTTGGAGTCAAATAAAAAATAATATTTTTTGGTGAATAGTAACCCACCCTAATGAATAGAAACATACCCTTATGAATAGTGATATACCCTAATGAATATTAACATTACCTATGGTGGTATAAAAATAATATTCATGTTGTATGTTCAATAGACATATAGTTTAGAATGTGTTAATGAATGCTTTAAATCTGGTTTTGATAATAAATTATTGTTTTATTTAAATATTAAAATAATCATATTTATAAATTTACATTTTAAAAATTGAATTCATTTTTGGATTCTACATGATGAAAAATGGTTGGGGTAAATTTTTTAGATTTTTCTGAAATACATGAATTTTTGATGAATAGTGAAATGTCGTAATTTACAAAAAAAACATCTAAATAAGCTAATTATAGAGTCATGTGTGATGTTCTAAAGATGAAAGCCCACTTCTTTAGGGATTAAATTATAATATTAATATACTTGGTCATTCAAGACTCGCTATTCCTTGTCTTGTGGGGAAATAATAAACTAATGAATTTTATATTAAGGAAACACCTCTTTCCTCCACTATAAATACCCTCTCTCCTTACCTTTTTCCCTCACACCACTCAATCCTTGTTCCTAGAAAAAATTCTGCCTAAATACCATTCCAAGATACTTCCCCACGTCCAAGACTTTCTGGCCTTTCCAAAATACAAAAACCAAAGCCCGTAAGATGAGTCTGAAAGGGAGGAGATCAAAGGGTAAGAACTCTCTTTTGTTTTCAGGTGTTTTATTTTCATTTTCCCTCTTTCATTATACCCTCTACCCATTCCCTTATCCAAAGTCCATGAAATCTCCAAAATCTCATATAATCAGGATTCTAATCATGTTTATCGAAAATTTAATTCATCATACTTATCCTCCTCTCCTTCACGTTCTAGAATTAAACATCGTCTATGATGGGTCAAATTACCAACATCATGGATAATGTGTTTTAAAATTATCTTATCATTATGATTCTGGTAATGAAACCATTTATGTTATGGTTGAACCAAATTATTATATATGTTATATGTCCAATTTAATGTTTTTTAATCCTTATAAACTCGTGATATAAAACAATAATACAAGACAAGTCAATTATGGGAAAAATCATTAAAATTGATTCAAGTGATTATGTTTAATGTGAAGGTTCTCATTCACTCTAATTAACCAAATTAATTTTAAACATGTAACCTACTAGATGTACACTAATGTTATATAACATAAATTTTTTACAAACACTATCTTCTTACAATTGATATGAACATAAATACAATTGAACCGATCATTAAAACAAATGAAACAGACAGACCCAAACAATGAAATTGAACCTCGTAATCAACCAAGATGGGTGTAAATTAACTTAAAAAGGATATAATGAATCTTTTAACGTTATATATGGTTCTTGAAATATTGATTAATAAACCTAATTTGACTATTCCGGTCACTAATATCAAGTGGAGAACACCAACGGGCCTAAGATAAGGCATCCTCTAAATTTCACTCTTATTCAAGATTGTTCAATATGTTAAGACATGGTGTGTGTTATTATTAATTATGGGGTAAGATTTAGTACCTCCCCCATGGTTCCATATTTATGTATATTTTATGATAATTCCATTTCCTCTCTCACTAAGCCCCCTCATGTACTCCCCTTACCATGCTGATAATCTGTAAAGAATTCTACCCGAACCTCTTTTATTCGTTCGGGTTGTCTTATCTAACTGTCTACCAAAATGATGTTATCTTATCTTTGTCTGTGAATAATATAAATGTTTTTTACATGTTACATGTTTATATATCAAGAATCTTTCTTCACTCTCTTTCAGGGATATGCATGCTTTTAAGTGATTTTCTCCTCATTACTTCCCGATAAG
This sequence comes from Viscum album, assembly GCA_963277665.1. Lineage (NCBI taxonomy): Eukaryota > Viridiplantae > Streptophyta > Magnoliopsida > Santalales > Viscaceae > Viscum > Viscum album. Next base: position 1,958,445,838 of record OY728133.1, read on the forward strand.
TGAACCCATTCTAAGGGAACTTCCCAATTTCTTTCCTATTATTAGGTATAATATATCCTCTGTTTGAATTCACCATTGTCCATATAAAATAATTCTTTTTATTATAAAAACCATCATGATTTACTTCTGGTTTTATAAAAAAATATTATGCCACTTTTCATATTAAGAGATATTCGATGTCTTCTTCAACCACACTAAAATGTTTTGACTCAATGATTCCTAAAAACGATTTTTAAATGTTATCAATTATGTTTCTAATATCATGACATTATTTATGCCTTTTTACATTATTAATATCTATTTATGATTCAATTCCTTTATTTCATGGATTCTTTAATGTTACGTCCCTTATTATTATGCTTCATGACGTGATTGTGTGCCCATTTTTTCCATGGGTACACTTATGTTTATGTATGATTGATTATGTGAGATTCACTATGTGGAAAGAATATACATGTATAAGCATAGATGGGTGCACCCGGATATCATTCTAATGCATTGGTTATTGTTAATGTCTGATGAGATGATTATGGGCAAATGGTCCGGGCGGTTATCCTTGGCTTGTGCTACTATGGGAAACGATATTAGCAGTTAGCATTGAATCATACTAAAGTCATGTTTAAAGTTTATTCCACCTATCTATGAAACTATGATTATATAATCTCTACCTTATATGATCCCATGATTATTTTATCCCATGTTTTTATGATCCCATGATTATACATTATGATTCCATATGTTCCATGCTTCCAATATCATTATGTCAAGCCTACTAACTCATGTGCTTAATGTTTATTCTTATGTTCTTTCCCTTACTGGGCTTTTTTGCTCATCCCTTTGTTCATGTGTTCCCCAAGGTACCCTATATAGATGTAATGGCTCAAAGTATGTTAGGAGGTCATTATAAATATTAAATAATGAAGTGTTTTTTAGCCCATGTTTTATGTTATATGTACCTAGTCTTCCATGATACTAGACTTAACAATCCATGGTTTTTACTATGATGATTAATTAGGTATAAAATCATGAAATGTTGTTTGTAGAAGGCTTGGTTTGCTATATTAGGGTTTACATTTCCCATCATCATATGTTCAAATCATACTGGAAATCTCATGGGCCATTTGACCATGTAACATCCATTATTTCCATAATCATACGGTCCTTGTTGAATGACCTAATAGTATAAGTTTAATACATCTTGTGTTTGGGTTACATTTGTGTACAAATACAAATCCACTGATTCTTTAAAAAATAGGACTTGGAATATAACTTCTATAGTGTGGAACATTTATCTGCTAACCAAACTATACTCTTGGTGGGATATGAATCCCCAAAAACATATATTGACGATTAAAAATAGAATGTCAGAATAATTGAGAGATCATTTTCTTGACCATGCAATACATTCCAAAGTTGGAGATGATTAATATAACCAACATAATGAGGCTTCGAAGAAAATAATTCCATCATTTCCATTGTAGTTCATTTCCTAGTTTTCCTCTAATAAAACAACTCCTATAATGGGGTTTTCACAAGTAGTAAATTCGTTCTTGTGTGAGACCTCATCCAACTTCATCAGAGCCATTTCCCATACCAATTCGCAGATACATAAATCCCAAACTAAATTCATAAAATTTTAAACATTGAAAAATAATTTCCTTCTGTCATGATAGTAATATTCATTCTATATTGTCCTTAGTGAACAAATTTAAATATCACAATTTAACTTCCTTGTTTTATGGCATTAAACTGTAGATTTTAACCTCCTTGTTTCACAACATTAAAATTCACCACATTACATCTTTACTAAATGAAATTAATCTAAAAAACATAATATCCAAGCTACATTACTTTAAACTGCACAATATAATGACTTATTCACATGCCATTAAACTACATTATGACTTCATACATTTAAAGAAAACAAACACTCTCCCCCTGACATAGGCAATCTATCAAAATTAATATTCATGAACATATAAAATTCTTGAAGGATTGGTTTCCAATATGTATTTTATGATGACACATATATTCCCTTCATTTTCAGACATATTACTTTTGAAAAATCACACAATGTATTATTCAGAAATATGAATCTACATAAAATTCCTTCACTCGGGAGAAATAGAATTTAAATCATCACGGTAACTACATTTCCCAAATATGAAGAATGTACTTCCATTGGCCTTGAATAAGCTTCCACCATAACGGGAATGTCATCATAAGGATGTCGCAATGTGACCATGTAGGGTGTTCCCAAGTTGGCCATGCATAAAAACCTCTCATAATATGGTTTTCATCCTATAGTATCTTATTCCTAAATAGATACCACCTCTATTATGATATATAAAGATTTGTATTTTGGATCAATATAATCTTGTGATGTGAATTCCCTTCGAAATATATGAATTATATTGGAACATTCCAAATCAACATTCCTTTTTTGTGTTACAATGTCAAAATTCTTGGTCAAAGGTGTTGAAACTAAAACACTCTATTTATTAATCTGACAATAATGATCTTAAACATCCCACGATAAAGAGACCTATTACTCATCAACCAGAAAACAATTAAATGGAACTCTTGAAATAATATGATTCCCAGATCACTACACAATTGTTCTGTATAGTTAATCAAATTTCATGAAAATAAAAAATAAAAGGGACAAATATTGTTAAGGTGAAAATTCATAGAGGGAATCCAAAATAAGATACATGTCTCGGTCCCTATTTATCCTTCCTAATGAGTTTATGGATGAATTATAGTGAGGACACAAAATAAATATGGATTATAGGGTTTTACACATTACCTATTAATATTGAAACTATTCTCACAAGGCCCCGTGGTTTAGGTAAAAGTTATATATTCCCCATATCTATAATCTTAATTATAATTAGCTGATATAAAGATTTAATTCTATTGAAATATTGTTTTATAGTAGTATTATTGGAGGAAATTTGGGATGAATATATATATGATTTGAAATAAAATTCTTTTCAATTGTGAATAAAATACAAGGAAATTCCGTTGAAAATCGATTCTCTCAATCATATAATAGAAGTGGCCTTCAACATAACACCTCATTAGTTGAACAACTTCTTGAGCCCAACTAGTTTCTTGTTGAATCTCAGGACGTTGGCTTCCCTCAGTCTCCTCACCCTATAAAAGCACTTCTTAGGAAGTGTAAATGGCATATTACCCCTCCATTTGGGATTATCCTAATAATAATTGGAGTTTTTTCGATCCCCTTGAGTGGAATCCAATTATCATGGTAGAGGTGATACTTCAATAGAATTATTATTGATTTTATTTTTAAATATCACCTTATTTGGGTTGTGGGTGGTCTCTACATGGGATAGTGAAGCACAACAATAATAAAAAATAGTGAGCTATTTCACCTTTGTAAGGTCATACTGTATCTTATTCTCTTGTTCTTGACAATAAATAGTTTCTTTCACCGCAACATGGAATGGAGGGTAATCAAACACACTGAATCCCATCACGTTAAACAAAGATGAAATCCATTGGATTTATGAATAACTATCCTCAGGATGGAATCTATGAGATTATAATACATATGTCCTATCTAGACATATGAAATTAGATGAAAATATAATTATATAGATAAATATCTAACGCATATTCACTATCATAAAGAGATATGTACACTAGAATCAATGTGCTCAAGGAAGTACCAAGTAATTATCAATCCTAAATAGTGGCTTTCTGACTTCTAATGCTAGATGAAGTGATGAAAAATCATCACACTCAAACAAATAAATGAAATTTGATATTATGAAATGATAAATTAATATTATTGTAAACATCAAAATAATAGGAAGACTGGGGAAAATTTACAATAGTGGCGATCATTACCCAATAAGAATTCAATGTTTGGGGAGTATTCTTACCCACTATTCTCAGCTTCAGTATTCAGGGCTTGGGGATCTTCATGAGGGGAACTCTCCTTGAACTATCCAATATTTTATATATGATGATCAACTAGACATTTTGTTTCAATGTCCACCAGAGATGAATCTTCCCCAATAGTAAGATTGAGATTGATTTTGACACCTTCTCCACGCATCATCACTATAACAGTTTTAAGGGATGTGTATACTCATTAGAATTAGTCATTATAAGGGATTCCACAATAAAAAAGTTAGTTGGATGGAAAATAAAAACTCAAACCCATTTTATTCTTTATACAGAACTCCATGTTCATCTACTTTTGTATAGATTTAAAAATTCTCTAGTATTTAATCAAAATAATGTGAAGATTTATAATTTTGTTTATTTACATCCAAAGCCCCATGTTCATCACACCTTTGGGAAAACTTAGATTTTTTTGTTTATAAACCTTTGATGATGACTTTTGACCCCATACATCCTCCTTAGTGATGGTCATAGGGTCAGTATCAGTCATCAAAGTATTATCTGGTTCATGAGACAAACCTAAAATTTTAATGAAATTGAATCCAATCATTATCATGTGACATATTTTGATATTCCATTGACATACTACATGCCTCCTCTATATCATTATTAGTTATAATAACAGTGCCATGTTTAGATGATTTATTCTATCGCATCGATGCCTCTTTAAGAGAAACATTTCCATGAAAGGAATATATGGTTGGTCAAAAGAATCCACTTTTCTTATTAGAGGATCATTTGTATCTACCTTAAGAAATTAAACATAAAGAGTACCGTCAATTCCAAGGAGTTTAAATACTTTTGTATACAAGGATGAAATTAATGATATCAAGAAGTCTTACCACTGCTGACAAAGAACATACCCATAGATTTCACCATTCATAATCCGTTTGTCTTGGATTTTTTCCAACAAGGCCTAGTATGATACTATTCAAAAAAAAATATAGGTAGGAAGTCTACCACCATCTCATCCTCCATGGACTGCCAGTATAGAGATACTTCTCCATCTAATGAAAACATGTCCTAACCCTACAGTTCATTAGCCAAGGATTTATAAACATTGGGAATATCCAGATTAATGTTTTTCTATACCCATAGTTTTGATTAAACCATGGCTATAGAAAATCTACAACAATAATTATTATTAATATTTTGGTAAATTGAGAAGACTATTATCACCACACCTACCCCTCCCCCCAGTCATCAGGCCATACCCTCAACTCCCTATTGGTCCCCCCAATATTTCCCTAACTGAATGTCCCATATCCTCCTCTAGTTGACACACATCACAACCCATCCACCTATAGTAGATGTCAATCCCTCTTACACACAATCCTCAAGTTCAATATCCTCTTCTAGGTTCTCCACCACCCCAGGTCGAGCTATGTTTCCCTATACCAACATGGATCCCCCATAGGTCGACCATATCCTTTTAATTGGTTGAGCATCCCCTCTGGTCGAGCATCCCTCTAAGGTCATGTTTCCACTCTAGTCGAGAGTCCACTTCTACTATTGGGTTTTATATTCCGATACTAGTCTTCATAGATAGTGAGTCCCTAATCTTTCTTATTGTGTTGGTAATTGATTCTATATTATATTGAGTTATGATTATTATATTTAATCACTCGATATTGATTCTTTTATAATTGATATATGATTGATTTTAATTTTGTTCCGATTGGTTGTATATAACATGGTTTTGTTTAATATACTTTATTTGGTCATATTTCATATAGTCTCTATTAAAATACTTGATTTTAGATTGATTAATCTTTTTAATGTGGATATTTGTTTATTTTATTAAATAAAAAAAACTCGTTATAATTATTTTCTTATACCAAAATAAGTGGAAGATCAAATTCAAGATACCATGAAAAAATGATTTCACTGTGATTTCAGAGAAAATAATATGTTGTCTTTCTAGTTTATTAAAGAATCTCATAATCATAGTGAAATAATTAGGAGCTCAAAAAACTATTAATAATTTTCTTTAGGTAGAATGTTTCATACCATTGATGATTTGTGGATTCATTTTTCATATAAAGGGAGTCTTACAATTTTCAAATGAAAATTTTAACCAATGTGTAATGTTTAAATATGTACATGATGTATTTGAAGGGAATTTTGTTTATTGATAAATGTGATGTTATTTTGGGATTCACATTTATTTAAATGGGTAACAATATTTTATTGAATTATAAATATTAATATAGATGTGAGTGCCCTATTAATATCATATTCAATCATGGTATAAGGTGCTGATTCTATTTTAGAGACGTGATTAACTAGATTTTTTTTCATATTCTCTCTATATTGATTTGTTGGAAGAAAATACAAAACTATATGAATGAATCATTTTGAATATTTGATTTCCTTCACAATGATATATGAATATATATATATATATATATTAATTTCATGTTCAATGAAATTTTCAATCATGTTTTTTATATAAATATTATTTAAGAATAATTATCTCCATGTAATTTGTTTCAGAATCAATAGTTCATGAATAATAAAATTATTTAACAAAAAATCATAAGATAGGAATAAAATTCTATTAATTTATAATATAATTTATTTTATAATAAGTTGATTTAATATATGTTAATCATAAATTTTATATGTAAATTTTTACAGTCATTAAAAAATAACTAATTTTGAGATATTTTATAGTTTCTGATCTTCAATAAGATTATCACCTGTAAGGAATAATGAATAGGTGACTGAAAGTTTCTCATTTCATCTTGGAGGTTATAAATATATATTATTTGTCAACTACTTTATTTAAAATAAGAAAAAAATGCTATAATTCATGATTTATTTTAAAATAATTATTATTGGGTAGAGTAATGTTTGTCTTCCAGTGGGATTCCAGAATTTCTAGTTTGACTCTAGACAAGAGAAGATTTTATGGTGTAACTGATTTGGGATTATATTTGAGAGTATTTGAATGGAACATATTACCAACCATATTAATGTGTTTCTTAGTGTTAAGACTAAAGAATGTAATAATAATGTGTCCATATTCTATTAGTTTTTTAATATGTCATAGTAAGGATAAATTTCCAAAAACAAATGAATAAATTAAAATATTTCAATCATGGTAAATTTAACAATAAAGAAATGGTTAAAAAATATCAATTTATTCATACCCCCACCATCTTAGTGGTGAAAAACATCTATTGGATCCAAAAATCAGAATGTTTCACCACGCTACCATATTATACATGGTTAGAGTTTAGTACATGGATTCTGATGCTTATAAATTAAATATATTTTCTGATTGTAAGAGGTGTTATATATTGTCACCACATAATAAGAAACTTGGTTCATATCATAATTATGAATGTGATTGTAGTATAAATTCATGATCCGAAAATAGATCATTAAAAAATAACTTCATTTGGTCAATGAATGAAAAAAATACTTTTATGTTTTAAAGGATCTAAAAAGTTATTTTATGCAAGATTATAGCTATATAAAGGATGATAAAATTATAATGGTATAGTTATACTATAATGAACCATACTACTCTATCATAGACATGGAACCTTCCTTGGACCATTATGGATTCCTTATTGACCACCCTTTTATAAGATATTGGTAAAAATTATCTCTGATACAGAAAGGGATTAGATTAGAGATAAAAAATAGGAAAAATAAATTAATAATTTTATTTGAATATATCTATTAATTTTTTTGGTTTTAATAGTTTTATTTTTTATAGTAAATATCCATTTTTAAATTTTTTTAATGCTATGATATATTATATTTGATTAGAAATTCTTTCCTAAAATTTTTTTAATAAGGAAGGTTAAAAATTTGGTTTTATTTCATCTTAAATTCACTCCATATTAATTCTATTTTATGGTTTTCTACAATAATGAATTTTTTTTAATTCACAACCCCTTGTATAATGTCTTTTATTTCCACCGGAATTGAACCTCATTAGGCTAATGGGGAGTACAAATCTATGTTGAATCATATAATGGAAGCATATGGTGGCATTATATACCACCACTAACATCATAGGGAAGGGGTAATTCTTCCATGTGCATGGTAAAATTTGTATTCTACAATTACATATGTTCTTGAATTTTTTTTTGTTTTTTGGGGATACAAATTATTAATCAATTTCCATTCAGTATCTTTAATGTTTAATTCAATAGTATATCATTTAATCAATGAAAATATGTTTTTTTTCATTTAAACACACAAGATTGTGTTATGTTTTTTCATAATATTTAGTCTCTTAAGATAATTTTTACTAGGTTAGTTTATTTGGAATAAATTTTTTTAATTGTATAACGAACAACATTTTCTCAAACAATACAGCCTCTATGTAAATCGCATGACATTGTTATTGTTTTTAGATGACTATGAAATGGAATAATGTGGAAATTATGGACGACATTGGAGAAGAGATTAGGTGGTCTAAGAACCAAAATGGGGCAATGAAGAATCTGAACCATGCAACCATGAACAATAAATTTAGGTTGATTGAAGAGTTATCTTCCCTCGTGAACATCAAGTCATTTGGTAGACTTGTGTTTAATTCCTAGTACATAGAAATTAAGATAAACTTTTCTTATATATTTATATTTTAATTTTCATCCTTATCTGATTTTAATATCATTTCATACATAATATTTTTTAAATATAACTTTGCCTTAGGTTTCTATTATTGAGGCTATGGAAGATATAGCTTGGTGTACTGAACCACTATATTTACTTTCTATGTTTTTTATACTCATGAATATATCTCCACAATTGTAACTTATATTTCAACATCAGAACAAACTTTTCATTTTCCATCTCATTCATCATTGTTTCTATATTAATTTTCCTTGAAAATCTATATAACCACCACCAATTAATTTTATTTTTCATAGTTTTAGTCATCAATTTATTCAAACATATTTTCATAGGAACAATCATTTTTTTATATAATATTCTTATTTTTTTTAAAAAATCACTTAGTAATTTTCTATACATTTATATTATTTCTATAATTACACATGAGAACTCCATTATCATCTGCATCATCATCATTAAACAACCTAGGAAAATTTTCTAAAATATTCCCATCAATTCTAGATCAATAAAATTAATGTGAAATTTTAAATTTATACCATTATTTTCCACATTATATATTTTATCGATGGAATTTAATCACCACTTTTACTTATCCTTATTCAGGGAATTTTTCCATTCCCTTGAATTCGACCACATTATACTTCTCCTTTTCTAAATCATCATTTTCAACATTACTCATCTCAAATGGGAAAAGATAACTATGTATGATAGATAATGTCAAATCATCTTCATTTAACCCTTTAAAATGTTAAATTGTATATTGAAACGAGGTTGATGTCTTCATAAGGTAATCTAGATGGTCTTCACATAATCATGTATTTCATTGAGACAATACATTCCCTCTAAAAAAATATTCTCCCCGATCAAGGAATTCTTCATTATAGAAAATAGGATCCATCCTAATGTTCTTATAGTTGATCCAGAAAGCCTATAATTTTTCTTCAAGGACTAATTAATATACTTATGTGATATATAGTAGATTTTACCTTTTTATATAGGACAACATACATGAAATCATCATTGTATTGAGTATGATTAATATTGATCCACCTAATGTTTTAATTAATATTGAATCAACATCCAATTCCTTTTAATATTAATCTAAAAATCTATTAAATCAATATATTAAAAAATAATTATTTACACATGTAAAGAAAACCAAACCTAAAAATAATAAATTTTCTAACATATAATTCTTAAATTTGTGTAACTTTTTTAAATTGAATATTTGAATTATTTTTTTAAAGGAATCCATTTATTCTATCCAGAGAGAAAATATGGAATTATCCTTTCCCTTTGATAATATTTTTTATCCTTACACTATTAATTCCCATTATGGGAGCATAAGATTATGAAATTTTAAAACACCAGAAACTTTGTAGATCTTTTTTCTTTGTTAAAGGAATCATTCTTCACTATAATTCTCATCGAAAATGAATAATAAAAAAAGAAAACATTTATATCAAATAGATAATTTATGTAGTTATCTGTCACTCATATTTATCCCAGGACCTTACAATAAAAATAAGTCACTGTAAAAAAATATTTCATTAGTCATTGTTGTTATAATTTTCACATTGGATGCATTATAACCTCTTTTTTATAACCATTAAAACATGAGATCTCACTAATCACCATATTGATGAGTGTGAACGATTCCATCTGAATATATTTATGATATTATAAATATTATTATACTAGTTTCACATAATAGTTAGAGTTTCATGATTCTTGTTTTAAATCTTATTGATGTAATCGTCATTTCTATATAATATTTGACTCATAGATAAAGAATTTGGAAAAATATCCTCCTTAAACTATTCATATTTATTATACGATGAATCTATCTTATATCCATCATGTAATATCCCATTTTACAGTTTCCACCATGTGACACTCACTGAACAATTCCTTAAACGATATACTTATTCAATTCATATCACATGAACTCTATTATGTAGTTGTTCAATATATAAATATTCGTATTGAGTGGATTTTATATACTCAAATTGCAGATGCAACACCTAGTGATACTATTTCTAAATTAAATGAAAATTAATTATAATATATTTTTCAAAAAAATTGGTTCTCTAATTTAATGATGTGATTTTCGAAACATTATTAAGGAATGGGATTAAAAAAATAGGTAGTCACACATTATATTTCCCTCCATCAAGGAATAAAAAATTCTAGTAAATGATTCTTATATTCATTTATGAGTGAATTCCTCATTATGTAGATGTGTGATCCGAATTCGTAATGTGTGAAACTCATATTTGGTCATGAAATCATCATGCAGTCTTTTATTTTCACAATATTTTCATGATGAAGAAAAATCCAAATATATGAAAACTTCTCTATTATTAAAACTATTTATTGAGAAACCACTAAACCATTGTTGTCCTGAATTTATCTATAAATGAATAATAGAAAATCTATAAATTTTAATTGATATGTTTTACCTACGTTATCTATATACATTAATGATTACATAAAATAATTTTCTGTTTTCATTAACATACATTACAATAAACGAAAACAATATTTTTAAATTTTCTCCACACTTTACATATTCTATAAACCTTACTCTCTTCAAAAGAGTGTTAATGGAATATACTTTTTAATATTAATTGAATAAATAAATCTTATATAAAACATGTTATATTTTATTTACAAACATTTCACTCTATGTTTTCTTGGTTTTCAAAAGTAATTTCTATTCCATTTTCTATAAATATTTATCTTTTTTAATGAAAATTATATAAATATATATGAAATATCAATTTAAATTTCAAAACATTATTATAATATTCCCGTAAAATTTTTTATACATTTTCACATCCATTAATGTTTTTTATATTTCATTGGAGTTGTTCCAAAATGAAACCATCCTCCTCCATTATCTAAATGGTTTATAATCATGTTTTTTCAGAAATCACCATGACACCCATTTATTTATAGTAGTTTAATAGTAATATAATGTAATTCATACTTATTCCACATTAATGGGAACAAATATGTATGGTTTTCATTATGTTATTGGTGTGATATAAATTATAATTTCTCCTATTTAATTTGGTAATGATTTAAATATCATAAGATGAGATCATTTTGGATTAGGAGTAAACCCAATTCATTTAAATTTAATGGGAATGTGTATTAAACCAAATCCACTATGTGATACTATCATTAATGGAAAGAATACATTAGTATTTATACTTAATAATAGAAATTATGTTTTATTCATAATCATGTGCCACATTTTTTATTTCATATCCTTATGTTACAAAACAATACAATGTTATTTTATCATGTCTCATGATTGATGATCCATGTTTCCACACAATTATAATTTTTTTTATGTAATGGAATTATACTTATTGGATAAATCATGTTTTACTATCAAGGTTTTTATTGGGAATTATATTTTAGGTTATGTCCATTATCCTTCATTATGTTATCACACCTATATTCTCATCATATGATAACTTTTGATCATTATTTAATATCCTATATACATACCCATTATGTTAATTTCCTTCCACTCTTTATTATTTTTCCATACCTTATGATATGTAAAATATTATTAGGTATGATATTTATGGATTGGCATCATGTGTGAAAAATATATTTTGTGGTATTAATTAATGGTGTTGAAAAATGTTCTTAATAGATTGAATCATAAAGAACACTAAACCAATTGAGTTTTCTGATTGAATTTTTTAGATATATATTTTGTTATCATGTTAATATATTTAATATATAAATATTTTTGGATTGGGTTGTATAATCCCTTCCATACATGGAAGCAGTATGGTCAACAGATGGAGTTCACATGAAGCATGAACAAGATATCTGAATTCCAAACTATACTATGGGATAATTCCCTTCTTTCATTTTGTCCCATGACCATTGAGACCAATCCCCCCACCATGGATCAGAGATCCATAGGATCCCCTACATCCTAATTGCATTTTTCTTCCATCCCCACTAAAAATACCCATTTATACTAGATTTTATCCCATAATCTGAATGTGGTTATATATCATAGTTCCTTTTCAAAGGAAACATCTCATTATAGTAGATCAATATTGTTTTTCTATCATAATCATGTTTAATATGGACCTAATAACCACTTTGAAGATACTCAACAATGAATAACCCAACCACATGATGAAATGAAAACCTTTCTTCCCTAGCTATTCTATCTCCATTCATGGGAGACTCGACATAACTCCACATCATACATTGTAATAACCGAATATAATACATATAAGAAGTATCTTTAAACCAACATGTTATACCCCTATCTACTTCACCTATATAATAGGTACATGATTTATAAACACTTAAATGATCCAAGTTGGTAATATTTACCTATTATTTAATTGAATTACATAGGTTATCCACATAATATATGACCATGGTGCTCCCATCACCTCAGAGTATAGGAGAAACCGATAATAGGATGGTAAATAGTTATTTTAATCAATAATTTTTATGCATCGTTAATAAGTGGTATAAATATTATATGTAATTATTCCATTATATTCTAAATAAATAATTTATCGAAGAAGAAATAATTGTTATCCTTATAAGATACCCTCATATATTGGCTTACTTATATTGGAATATCCAACTATCTCTTTTCTCCTCCATATAGAATGTATGAATAAATACCAACATCAACCTATTAGTGGAAAATTTACCCTCACTACAAACAAAAATTTAAATATATATGTCCAATTACAAATTCATTTTTCTAAATATAAAACTAATAAAACAATTTATCTGGATGATTCTCTACCTATATCACAGAAGAGGGTGAAAAAGAAAAGAATCCTACAAAGGATGATGACACACCACCCTTATCAGTCTCTAAATGAAAGAGATACTACATATATAATAACTAATAGTTTAATTATGAATCATTAAACTATATTTAATAGATACATACCACCCATAAATCTCATAGTTGTTAGAATAAAACAAAAATGCACCAATTGTGGAAGATTTAGTATCATGAAATCATTGAACATATAAATTAATCATGTATATTCAATCCTATATAATTTACAATCATTTAACACATAACAAGTTATTCTCGAACATTGTTAACATTCTGATGTCCTCAAACCACAGTTATACCACATCTAGCCTTTTGTTGTCTCAATACCTTACTCATAATGGTATGGCCCAATAAACTACATTAGGATCCAATGTTATGTATCTTGAATTGGCCACCCCTCCATTTTCCAAATCTATTACATTGAATCAGTTACCACAAATTCATTTTTCATTGATGACCTTGTAATTTACATCCCTACACCATGGGACCTCACAAAGGTTTAAAAAATTTGATAGATCTCAATATTTCTAATGAGTTAAATTTTAATTAACATCTTTGTATTGTACACAAGATTTTATTTACTGAATTTCATATGATTCATTACATATGTGTAAAAACTGATGCAATGTGAAATAAATCCTTCTATAAACTATTATGGTCATACTCATTGATAATAGTCATAATATATATTCTTAATAAGTATATATTAAAAACCTTTATGAGATAACATGGTATAAATGGGATATGAATATAATGAAGAAAAGTGGAGCTCCCCCATATGGAAATGTGTAATAAAAGAGTGATAGTTTGAAAGAGGATTGTGGTTTGGTTATAATTAGAATAAAGTGTATGATATTTCATATTATTAATATAAATAATTGTAGAATTTATTATTTATTTTAAATATTATTCTGTACATAATGATCACACTTCATGTATCAACCAATTCCTTAGAACCCACTGTGTTATAACTCTATGGTCATCCTCTTCCAGGTTACCTTCCATGAGATAGTTTTTCTCTAATGACCGCCAACCATTTCCCAAAGAAAATACATGATGAATCATTTGGAATTTGAATAAATAAATAATGTTTCATTTCCAAGTCAATCCCATACATTATAATTCACTATCCCACCTCCAACACCACTAAAACTCAATAAAAAACAAAATTCTTATGGATTTGTGAACATTACAGAAAATTCGAACATTTCCGATATATATAATGTTACACTATAAAAATTAGTCTATAGAGGATAAATTAAGGAGGATGAATAATTATTAAATCAAAATGTTTAAACCATATACAAAATTAAATTTATTTGGTGGTAATATTTAATCATGTAATAGTCACCTTGATGAAAAATCATTAGAGATATCAATGTACATAAATTACCTCTGAAATGGTTATGTGATTAGTAGTATGAAATTTAAATCATTGTAATGTGAGGTGATGGATTCATTATGATGATGAGTCATATGAATGATAAGAGGATAATATAGGGTTTTTGGTGGGGAAATGCAATTGATATTATGTTACTTTTTATTCTCAAAAGGTTGAGGGTTGATGTTATAATGTATATTTGGAGGAATAGTGTGAAAATAATTCATGATTAGACATGATAGATTTATAAACAGGGAACAAGGATATAGTTACAGTAAAACTATAGTCAATTGATTTAGATACATACAAATGGATGTCGGCAATAAGGTGATGTGAGGGTAGAGATAGATATACAGTATGAGTGTTATGGGATATGGATAAAATCATTATAAATTAAAATGGTTATTATAGATATATAAGTTTTATGTATGGAATGTGGATGATAGATGGTAGTTTTAATGATCCAGACTCCAATAACCCAGAGTTAGATCCCACATTATTAATTTGTAATATATACAAGGGGTAATATCCAAATTGAATGCTCATTTTAGCAGTTTTTCGGACTAGATACCAACATGATACCCATTTTAAATAGGGAAAAAAATAATAACATTAGAAGCAAAACAACATTTGGAATTATTAAAATCATACTAGGAATTCTTCTTCACATACTAGGGATATGAAAAAAATAACGGTTTTATAATATTCAATATAAGGGTTTTGTATATAGTAATAAATATTATATCAATAAAAAATAAAAATAGTATGGTATATAATAAAAAAAATTCAATTAAATCAATAAACTATGAATGAAATGATTCCATAGATAATATCATTCTATTACTATCATGATTAAAAATAATAAATAAAATCTGAATGAATAAAAATATTAATAATTATACATCTGGATGTTAGGCATCATGATACATCCACTACCAAATCACTGTACAATAATGATTAAAACTATATAAAAACCCCATAAAATCTAGAAAACTAATTTGTCAAATGAGAACTGTCGATTCATCAATGGGATATATATAATTATTCCCCGCCCATAACATCATGTCCAAATTGTTCTTCATATATTTAATTATTTATCTAATTCATGATTAAATATTTCTTACCATCTAATATCAATATTGAGTAATTGAAAAAGATTTATGAATATTTATGAAATTAATGAAACAACATTCATTGTATACTGTATATGTAATAATGGTATAATGTTTTTTGAAATAATCATATACATCATTAAATAATATGTATATTTAGTATAAAAGTATTTTTAAATGTTAAGTAGGAAAAATAATTTTATTATTTCAATATGAAGTAAAAACCAGAAATTAATGTTATGTTGTATATTAATTGTGTTTACAACGTCTATGAACTTGAACTTTTTACCCATTTCATAATTAAAATAAAAAACCAAAATTAATCATAGATAATAATAATTTATTAATGATACATAAATCATATGGGAATTATTAACACCACATGCAAGGGAATAGGTGTATGTAAACAAATATGTCTCAATGAAACGTTAATCTATACAAATTCCCAAACATCTTGATTTTCTTTCACTAAAAATAATTTAAGCTCCAATATAATGGTTTAATGGATGATATTAATTTATAATAGAGATTTAATCACATTTATAATATTATATATGATCAAATCTAATAATTTTAGCACACTTTTGTTAATAATATTCCATTATATTCATTATTTTTAGTATAAATCAACATGATTTCTCAGGAATGTTTTGTAATGAATGTTCTAGATTATGTTAATTGGGTATAAATATATAATATAACGACTTATAAAATTATTATCAATATATTATTTACTCATTACATTCATTATTTAATATAATCATAATATATGTGTATGAAATATAAGTGTCACTACATCATGGAGATGATAGGTCACACAAAGACACAAGTGATGATATCATTAATTTTAAGGGTAAAAGGGTAATTAATTGTATGTAATATTAATAATATAGAATTGATATCATGTAATATTAATAACATATATTAATAAAATTTATCCTTATTACCTTTTAGGTATTGATTCTATGAAAAATGAATAAAATCGCTCTATGAGGTGGTAGTTCATCGTATACACGAGCGGCAATATCATATCATAAAAAGAACAAAATAAGATTGAAAGTGATAAGTTATAAATAAAAAATATATTAAACAATTAAATATAATATAATTTTTTAAATATATAATTATATTCATCATTTAAATATAGTGATAGAGAACTAATTGCATCAGTTTCAAAATTGTTAGTCTTCCATACACATAATAGACAATTTTGTATCACATTCAATAGGAGAGGATATGGATATTGGTCAATATCACAACAAAAAAAATAGAATATCAAATTTATTATTCCTAGGACATTATATATTTATGTTCGAATAAAAATTTATTTAGGGTTAATACTAAACAACATAAAAACACTTGTTTAAGTACAATAACTCTTCCTCAGAAAAAATCATTAGTTTTGCATCAAAATTATACATATGACATATTAAGAATTAGAAAACATGATCTAGTTTATTGATAGGGGGTTACATAAGTAATTTTTCTCATGTATTTTCTGAAAAAAAATATATTTGGGTGGTTGAATATGGAAAGAGATCAGGTGCCATTTTTAAATTGGGGTAGAGGACACATGTTAATTATTTTTGAAATATTTAACTATACCCTCATTTTTTTCATTTCAAAAGCCTCATAATTAGGTCATTATAAAACCTTATTGGTTATAAGGTCTATATTTTTCCATAAAATTGGTTTTCATATTTTTATGGTCATTTTAACTCTTATCATTTTAGTTTAACCATCAGCTAAACCGGTTTTTACTTTAACTGTGCTAATTAATTTTTACTACTTTTACTATTCAAAAGGGAAAAAATAGAGTTCACCTTATTAGATAATATTTATTATTATAATTTAAATAATATAATAATATTTTATATATTCTATTAACATTCCTTAGAAAATTAATTTTAGAATTATAAGCACAAATTGATGAAAAAATGCATTTCCAAAGTGAAAATTCCAAAAAATTATTGAAGTCTTTAATATCAAAACACGGTGTGAATTTGATTCAATATTAAAAAATATTTCATATCAAATATTTGATCTAATTTAAATTTAACAGAATTTAAAATATATTTTAACATTTTATATAATTTAAATGAAAATTATGTTTCCAATAAAAATCATTGCATTCAATATTAATCAAAAAATAAATATTTTCACAAAAATCACCAAAAATTAACCCAAACAGAAATTTGATTAGATAATTTCAAAAATAACGGTCATTATTAAAAATTGACATTCAATTTCTTTAAAAAATAATTTTATCCTAACTTCTCATTAATTAAAGAAATCATTTTCAATATAAACAAATATATATTTTAATACAATACATATTTTACATTCAAATAATACATATTATATTTATAATTTGTTGATGAACATAATTTTAATAATTTAATTATTCATATTCATACCAACAAAAATAATGTTTTGGGAATAATGGTCAAATTTTAATAAAATAAATAGATTATTGTGTTTCGATTAAACCTTATTATGTGCGAATTGTAGACTATCACTTAGACAGAATTTATTTAAAATTATGTAAATCATAAATTCACAGGGTGTTACATCATTCACTCTAAAAAAATATTATCCTATACAAATAATAGATATTATTTTTTAAATATATGATGTTAGTTCTTCTAAAAAACAACATATATTTCCCAGGTTTATTCTGTCATTTTATTATTTGTCAAATGTACCATTACAATTCGAGTCATATGATTAATCAATAAATTCTATTTAGTATCAATAATATGAATTGGTTTTTTATATAATATTGATTATGTTCCAACTATAGTTTATTTTTTGTGGGAAACTGTTGTTCCTCTGATATTTACTTGAAAAATAATGATATGCAGAACATATCCTATAATTTTGAGCAACATTGTATAATATCCCAATAAAAATATACAACTATAAATATTATATGTATATTAATATTTTTTACATACCTAGGTCTCACTTTTATTTTCTTATGTTACCTTATCACACCATCAAATGGAGTTACTTTTATTAAAACAAGATATATGTCCTATAATTCAAATTCGTAACTCAAAATTTCAGCATAAATATTTTCCCATCTTCATCCAGCAATAATTAATTCGTGAATATCAGGTAACATGTTTTCTGTCCATTAAATCAAGTTTTTACCTACAAGATAACATTCACAAAAATTAAAAAAAAAGTTGGATTATGACATATCTTTCTGCATACTTCTCCATACGTCACCATTTATAGTAAAACCCAATGAAAGTTAAATATTAATCCCTTATACCATGAATATAATGTCAGCATGAACTAAACATTTCCCCCATTATTTTAAATTTATATTATACATTGTACATGTAACAACCTGAGATTTTATGAGAATTATTCTTTTAAAAGTCATTGATGTCTTGTGTTGTAAGATACACCAAAATTAGCTTGTGCCATACGCAACACCATATTAACATTTAGTATAGGCAACTCTATTCTTGGCTCGTGTTACACACAATTTCAAGTTTGTTTTGTGAAATTATTCTATGGAACATTATGTATAGATTTTTTTTAATGTATAAATGAAATATGTTTTGATTATGTTATATGAAACACAAAACAGAGCTTTCACTACACAAATCCCCGAATTGGATTTCATTTCACGCAAAAAGACCTTCCTCGATAGCGTGTGAAGTACGCAATACCGAGTTTCACTAAACGATATATTATTATAATATTATTATTAACTAGCTGTTATGAATAGTAATACCCAATTTTTGAAATTTTCAAAATTTTATCTTTCAAAATGGATTTCATTTTTGGATTCTTAATATCAAAATTATCCTAGGGTGAAGTTTTTGTATTTTTCTAAAAACATTAAATTTATGATGAATAGTGAAAACACAAGGTTACTATTTAAAAACTGAATTTTTATTTAAATAATTATTTATTTAAATTAAATTTATTTTAGGTCAAAATTGATACATAATAACTATATATGTTCAATGTAAATCATTGGAGTCATTTTATAATAATTTTAGATATATAAAAATTTTATTGAACTTTTCACCGTCTTTTACCCACCTCCAAGGAAAATTTGAAAATTTATATAAAACTTAATTTTACTTCTTCTGTGAGTGAAATTAAAAAAATCCGAGAGACACGGTTAATATCAATGTGTAAAATGTGGTTCAATAAGATAATAATAATTGTTGGTTAATAGTAACTTTTTACTTTTTTACCATAGTTAAAAGTAAATAGTGTAATTAAGGGTAAAAATGATTTTATTATTACACTAAAACATGTCTTAATTCTTTTGGAAACGTGTAATCATACCAAAAACAACCTTAGGAATAATATATTACCCTTTATGTCAACTTGGATTAGATTAGGACATTTATTATTATTTCATTTAAGGAATAGTTAAAATAGTTAAAATCAATGTTTACTAAATAAAACATTTTTAATATAGGGTTATACATAAGATAAATTTAACTATAAATAATAATTATAATGATAAAACAATTTCCTACATAATGTTATTTTATTTATAATTTTTAGACGTTAAATAATTTAATTTATTTATGACACAATGATGTTGCAGTAATTACCTTATTAATGAAATATTAACATAATCGATATTATAAATACCCAAATAAATGTAATTTGAGACTTTTTGTGAATTAAACTAAATTTATAGGTTAATATGACATGTTAGTGTTGATTTAATTAACGTTTTTTGAACTAATCATGCTGTTATAATTTTCACAAAAATCAATTACCAAATAGTGTCAAAATTGACATAAAATAGTTTTTCAAACAAATATGATATTATTAATTTTTATTTT
Source organism: Viscum album (assembly GCA_963277665.1). NCBI lineage: Eukaryota > Viridiplantae > Streptophyta > Magnoliopsida > Santalales > Viscaceae > Viscum > Viscum album. The sequence goes on from OY728133.1 coordinate 1,958,466,544, forward strand.
ATTCCTAGAAATACAAGGATCTTCAAAATGACTTAGATAAGGTTATATATATTTATAATGAACATCATGGGGTTCTTTTGGCTTGTTATAGTATGTTTATTAACCATATAGTGTAAGAAAACAAGAATACATGGTAAAAGTAAATTATTTAACTTAAAGTTAAATCTAAATGATAAGGTTAAAATAGTGACCTAAAAATGTATAAATTATATTGGATTAGATTATTTATACCCATACACACATTATATTCAAAATAAATCAATTTCGAGCAATTAGAAACTGAATATTACTTTATTATAAAATAATATTTTATGTTTTTCCAAACGTGCCCCTCTCCTCCCTTATAAAAAGGGCACACTTTCCCTCTTCTCTTAACACCCTTTTAAGCCATGAAGCTCATCCAATCCCTGACAATTCATCTTCTCAGCCTCTATATTTATATCTTAGAGGTTCTGGTCTCTTAAAAATACCAACTTAAGTGCCCAAAGAAGATGTTTTTAATGGAGGTGTGTCGTGGAAGAGGTAATCTCTCCTATCGACTCTTTCAAGTTTCATTCTTCTTCTACATCCTCTTATTTAGTTGTTTCATTATAAAGTATTGACATTAGTATTACCTATATACTCATATGTTATTATAAATATGAAATAACTCTATTTCTCGTTCTATCCATCCTACGGAAAACGAAATCACCGCTTGTGCGTATGTACGGATTACCGTCTCCACGACGCGATGAGATTCATTTTCCATTTTAACAATTCAAGTATTATTATAAAGTATATATAATAAGTAATTCTCAAATATATCACATAATAATGATACAGGATATATATATATATATATATGTATGTCATATACTTAATTCCATTCAATTAAATAAGGAAATGAAAAACAACATTCATGTGTACAAACGGCCTACCGTCTCCATGAACGGTTTATTTCTTTCCATTTATCAATACTTTATATATATGTATATTCTGAATATATATTATATATAAATAATGTTTTATATTTTGTAATTAATTAATCATGATCTATGTAATCAAATTAATAATTACAAGTCAAAACTTGAACGATAAATGAAACGATTTTACCCAAAACGCTGCTTTAACATGGAATTGACAAATTATCGGATAATGTAATTTCATAAGTGAATCATATATGATATCATAAATATTATTATGGTTATGTTAAAATTTAAAAATATTTTTAAAACCACTATAAAAAGTTCTCAGACACATATGGAAGAAATTGGACATAATGTAAGGGATAATTATTTCAATCTCATTCTTATCTGAGATAGTTTATTCGTAAGTATTTACTGGGGTTATGTTAATTCTCCATTTCCATATGTTCTCAAAATGTTTTCATAGAATTATTAATTTTCGTCCATGTATGTTTAAAGAAATTTTATCCCTTTTCTACTTTTACCACATCGTATGGAAGGTATCTTTATTTTGTTTATCATACAAGGTACTTTTTGACTTTTCTGACAAAATTATGAGGACAATGTTTTTTAAACATATACGGCATGAATGGATTTTTACAGTTTCACAACTCCTTTTTTTAATGAAGCTTACTCTAAAAGATTTCATTAATATTTTCAACAAAATACTTTTCCTTTAAAATTTCATGGCATTTTGTGAAAAGAAAATGATTTTGAAGAAGAAATGATATTTTCCTCAAGAATTCTTTTCAAGTGTTTTATCGAAACCATTTCCCATTTAAGATGACATTATTTCATATGTGTATGTTTCAAGTATAATGTGTCTATGATTTTCATTATTTCACTTCTCTTATGATGAAATGATACCCACTTATTTTATATTGATTGTGTTATGATGGAATGATGTTTTTAAAACCCATTTTATTCTTTGGGTTATTATGAATGTTGTATGTTTATTTTGTGGAACACGAAATAATGATTTCATTATGAGATGCGTGGGACCTATATCTCCCTGCAATGAATTGGGTAAATATTTATATCTCATGATATAGACATGGCTGGAATGGTAAGTTAATCTGGTTCTGTGTTACAGAACTGAACCGATGAGTGAACTCGATTTAGAATGGGACTTTGTCCACTATGATGGTCTTGGCAGTAATGCCCTAGATACTATGCAAATCATATAATTTCCTTAATGTTTTTCCACAATTACAAGATTTATTTCCAATATATTTTATCATGATTGATGTTTCATTATGATCTATTCCTTACATACTGTCATGTTTTATGTCATTGCTCAAGATTTCGATGTTTAAACATTATGTCCATGTTTTTATGTTCAAATGTATATGGTTTGATTTATTTTATCTATGCATACCCTTACTGAGAATTTTATCTCACCCTTTATATGTTTTCTTATCCCCAGGATATAAAGAAATTTTTTAGGTAATAAAAAAATGGAAGATCTTTATAGGATATGTTGAAGATCTTTCACTCTGATTAGAATATTATATTTATGAGTTTCCAAAGACACTAAACTATTATTGTCATTTCCAGTTTGTTTTTGTTATGTATTAATTATTACTCCAAATTAATGTATGTTCCATGTACGTCAAGCTTTGGGTCTTTACAATTGGTATCAAAGGAACAGTTTAGTCAAGCTTTGGAAACTAGGATGCGAAAACATTAGTGAGAGCCCTAGAGATATATCTATGGTATGTCTAGGGATGTCCCTAAGGTTAAGTATAACTGTAGTTTATAGTATTAGGATTAAGGTAAATATCATAGAATTAACCTAAGATGTTAGATATTGAATGTCTTTCCCCTTTATTATGATTCTTCCCTAGAATAATTTATTCCTCTCACTCTTTTTTGGGTTTTAGACGATGGATAGAACCCAAAGGAACCGTGCTGATCAATGTAATGGATAATGCAATGGTTTTCCACCTGAACAACAAAAATTTATTGGGAATGGAGTGAATAATCTTATTGCTATACTTACACAAGCTATGAATCATCTTGAACTTCGGAATGAGCAGAGATGGTAACAATATTCTATTGAGTCCTTCATGAGGCAACGTCCAACTTCATTTAGTGGGTCTTCTGATACACATGTTCCTGAACAATGGATTAGTACCATTGAAAAGTTATTTTCAATACATCATTGTTCAGAACATGAAAAAGTAATTTTGGCTATTTACTGTTTAGATGGTGAAGCAGATCAGGGGTGGACTCTAATTAAGAATATGAGGCCCCGAGATGAAATTGAATCCATGGAATGGGATGAGTTCAAGAACTTATTTTTCAATAAGTACATCCCTTGTATTCTTCGAACAAAGATAGAAAAGGATTTCCTTGATATTAAAAAAAGGATGATGAATATGTTGGTATATACGAAGGGAATTTTACAAGTCTTTCAAGGTATGCATCTAGATTTATCATCCAACCTGGAAGTAATGTTGATTGATTCTTTAGTGGCATAAAAACAAGTCTCCGAAGGGAATTAGCTATAAGAGACATCAATAGATATAAATAAATTGTGTGTTGTGCTATCAAGTTAGAAATGGAAGTTGGTTCTTCATATAAATATCATGGTTTTGATAAGAAACGAAAGATGGAGTTCAAGGAGAAATCTCAGAATAATGGTGAAAAGAAGATGAATGTTTGATTATGCTCAATGTGTGGAATGAAGCATGGTGGAGATTTTCTTAAAGGGACAAGAAAATCATTTATGTGTATAAAAGAAGGTCATTGAGCAGATGAGTGTCGTTGAAATGGAAAAAGGGGTGTTAATGATGTGAATAAAGAAAAGACTGCAGAGAACGCACCACCAACACTTCAATGCTTCAAGTTCAAGGAAATGGGACATTATGCTAATCAATGCCCTAATCCAAGGGTTAATGATGATCAACGTGTGAAACCTCTTAAGGAAAAGGATAATGGGAAGTCACATGCGATCACTATTTCTGATTTTGATTATGATAATGATGTTGTGGAATGAATAAGTGTTTATGTAATTGAATTTCAAATTAGTATCATGGAATATCATTTATGGTATCGTGGAATTTTGGAATATCTATGTATTGGTTTTCAATAATTATATGGTACCGGTTACCATGAAAAGTGATTGTAATATTTTTGGAAAGAAGATTATATGCACATAATGAAGCGATAAAGAAAAAATTAAATGAGCTCATGACTGATGTAAGGACATAATGATATCATGGGTTGAGTAGGTAGAATATTTGGGATTTTTTGGTATGTGGATTGTGTTAAATTTTAACAGCATTCATGTTTTCACTAAGGTTCAATGGGTATTCATTTTTCAAAAGAATACATGATGATGTTATTCGCATGTTTGGAATGTGACCAACAAGATATATCGTATGATATATGGGGGATAATTTATGGTATTCACATGCTCAGTAGATGACATTTCTAGTAATTGTTTTCATTATACTATGAGCTTGGACAAAAGTATTTTGGATAAGCCTAATGATAGGAATGGATTATGTTGGACATAAGATAATATTGTTTAAGGATAGAACATTTTTTTTAAATTATTTCTGAAATGTTATAATAATGTAGTTTTTGAAAAAGGACACCCTGTAGGACAGGTGAAAACTCGTCGCGTCGGACAAGGCTGTGGGAATCAAACCCACAACTGAAGTGTGACAGGCCTTTATCACCTACCACTGGCCTACAGAAATTCTCTAGTCAGTATAAACTTGTTTTATTATATTAAGCGGTATGATATATGAAGTATGTGTCCATTATTCGAGCCATATACGTTTAATATCTCCATATATGGACTTATGTATATTGAATAAATTTTTCAAACCTTTAGTTTGAGAAAGATGGAATGACCCGTCATTCTATCAAATGATCTGCTAACACTTCACGGAAGACAAATTCAACTTCATTTCCTTAATATATGATGTGGAAATTTTTCATGGCACAAGCAATAGTAAGATTGTACCCAAAATCAATTATGTATTTCTTTTAATTCAACAATTCTTCAACATTAGGTAAATGATCTTGAAAACCTAAAATGTTGACCTAGTGACCTTATATCTGATGAATTAGATGGTACCTTAGATCATCACAAATTTATTGCTTTATGATTGTTGGATTTTTCATAGCCATGTCATCTACCACTTTTCATCAGAAGTTCATGGTTATATTTCTCTTCCATATCTATATTTTCACATATATTCTCCTATGTCGAAACCCAGTGATGAGTTAATTTGGATAACCGATATTTTTCTTACTTTACTTTTTAAAAATACGTTTTATTAATCCATTTTATGATGTGGGATTCTATGAAAGAAACTTTCATGTAGTAAACCATTTATAACTCCGACGAATTTTGAGGGAAAATTCATATTAAGGGGGGGAGAATGTAACAATCCGATATTTTAAGAGAATTATTCTTTTTAATTTCATTGATGTCTTCTTTTGTATGCTTCACCAAAATTATCTTGTCCTATACGCAACACCGTATTAGCTTTCAGTATACGCAACACTATTTTTGGCTCATGTTACACACAATTTCAAGTTCATTTTGTCAAATTCATCTACGCAACATTAAGTACAGATTTTGTTTAATGTATAAATGAAATATGTTTTGATTACGTTATACACAACACCAAATGGAGCTTTCACTACATGCATCCCTGACTTGGCTAGCATTACATGCAATCAAGACCTTCCTCGATAGAGTGTGTAGTACGCAATACTGAGTTTCAATCAACGATATATTATTATAATATTATTATGAACTAGTTGTTATGAATAATAATACCCACTTTTTAAAATATTATAAATTTTATCTTTCAAAATGGATTTCATTTTTGAATTTTAAATATCAAAATTAGCCTAGGGTGAATTTTTGGTATTTTTCTGAAAACATTCTATTTTTGATGAATAGTGAAAACACTGGGATACTATTATAAAAGAGACTTTTTATTTAAATAATTATTTATTTTATTTAAATTTAATTTAGTTCAAAATTGATACATAATACATATATAAGTTCAATGTAATTCATTGAAGTCATTTTATAATAATGATAGATATATAAATTGTTTATGGAACCTTTCACCGTCTTTTACCCACATCATAGGGGAATTTTAAAATTTACATAAAATATAATTTTACCGCTACTATGAGTGGAATCTCTAAAATCTGAGAGACACGGTTAATATCAAGGAGTAAAATGTGGTTCAACAAGATAATAATAATTTTTGGCGAATAATAACTTTTTACTTTTTTTCCACGGTTAAAAGTAAATAGGGTAATTAACGGTAAAAATGATGTTATTATTATCCTAACACATGTACAAATTATATTGGTTAAGTGTAATTCGACCAAAAAAACCTTAGGAATAAAATATTACCCTTTAGGTCCACTTTTATTAGATTAGGACATTTATTTTTATTTTATTTATTTAAGAGTTAAAATATTAAAAATCAATGTTTAATAACTAAAACATTTTTAATATAAGGCTATACATAAGATAAATCTGACTATAAATATTAATTAGAAATATAAATCAATTTCTTACAAAATGGTAGTTTATTTATAATTTTTTGATATTAAATAATATAATTTATTTATGAAAAAATGATGATGCAGTAATTACCTTATTAATGAAATATTAACATAATTGATATTATAAATACCAAAATAATTGTAATTTGCGACTTTAAATAAGTAAAACTAATTTTTTATGTTTATATTACATGTTAGTATTGATTTAATAAAATTTTTAGGACTAGTCATGCTGTTATGATTTTCACAAAAATCAATTCCCAAATACTGTCAAAATTAACATAAAATAGTTTTTAAAACAAATATTATATTATTAATTTTTATTTTATTCTTAAATATATATGGTTCAACCAAATAACATATATAAGGTTATATATATTAATAATGAAAAACTTGGGGTTCTTTTGGCTTGTTATTTTATGTTTATTAACCATATAGTGTAAGAAAACAAGAAGACATGGTAAAAGTAAAATTATATAACTAAAAGTAAAATCTAAATGAAAAGGTTAAATTAGTAACCTAAACATATCTAAATTCATTAGGTTGAGAGGAATTCCACCCATCCCCACTTTAGATTTGAAATAAATTAATTTGGTGCTATTATAAACTGAATATGACTTTATTATAAAATAATATTTTCTGTTTTTCCAAAGGCGCCCCTCTCCTCCCTTATAAAAAGGGCACCACTTCCCTCTTATCTACACACACTTTGGAGCCTTGAATCTCATAAAAACCCTGAAAATTTCTCTTCTAAACCTCTGTAGTTATATAATTGTGGTTCTGTTTCTCTCAAAAGAACAACTCTAGTGCCCTATGAAGAAGTTTAAAGGAGGTGCGTCGAGGAAGTGGTAATCTCTTCTATCGACGCTTTCATGTTTATTTCTTCTTCTACTTCTCTTATTTATTTGTTTCATTATAAAGTAATAACATTAGTATTAATTATATTCTGATATGTTATTAGAAATATTAAACAACCATATTTCACCTCTTATCCGTCCTACAAAAAACAAAATCACGGCCTGTGCGTACGTATGGAATATCGTCTCCACGTCGTGGTGTAATCAGTTTTTCCACCACTAACACTCATTGACTGGTATAATGGTGTAAAGAATAACTATATATGATTATAATAACGTAATACTGATTCTATGATATTATATCGTCCACTCCAATTCCATTCAATAAATATGGGAATGACATCATCACTCATGCGTACATACGGATTACCGTCTCCACGATGCAATGAGATTCATTTTCCATGTTAACAATTCAAAAATGATTATAAAGTATATATAATAAGTAATCATGAAATATATGACATAATAATTCTAATGGATTTATGTATATATATATATATATTTCATCTACTTAATTCCATTCAATTTAATAAGGAAACAAAAAACAGCGTTCATGCGTACGTACGGCATACCGTCTCCATGAACTGTGTATTTCATTCTATTTATCGATATTATACATATTTGTATATTCTGAATATATATTATATATAATCATGTTTTATATTCTGTAATAAGTTAATCATGATCTACGTAATCATATTAATAATTACAAGTCAAAACACGGACGATAAATGAAACGATTTTACCCAAAACACTGCTTTAACATGGAATTGACAAATGAATGGATAATCTAATGATGTAAGTTAATAATATATGATATCAGAAATATAATTATTGTTCTTTTACATGTTAATAATATTCTTAAACCCACTATATATGATTCTCAAACACATATGTAAGAAATTGGACATAAGGTAAGGGATAATTATTCCAATCTCATTCTTATCCGAGATTGATTATTTGGAAGTATTTACTGGGGTTATCTTTATTATCCATGTCCATATGTTGTCAAAATGTTTTCATAAAATATTTTCTTTTCATACATGTATGTTTAATGTTATTTTACCCTTTTCTACTTTTACCACATTGTATAAAAGGAATATTTGTTTTGATTACCATACAAGGTACTTTTTAACTTTTCCGACAATAGTATGAGGAGAATATTTTTTTAACTTATACGGCATGAACGGATTTTTACTATTTCATAAATCCTTATACCAAAGAAGCTTACTCATAATGATTTCATGACTATTTTCAACCAAATCCTTTTCTTTTAAAATTGCATGGAATTTTGTGAAAAGAAAATGATTTTGAAGAAGAAAGGATATTTTCCTCAAAAATTCTTTTCAAGTGTTTTATCAAAACCATTTTCCATGTAAGATTACATTATTTCATATGTGTATGTTTCAACTATAATGTCTCGATGATTTACATGATTTCACTACTCTTATGATGAAATGATATCCTTTTGTTTTATTTGGATTATGTTATGATGGAATGATGTTTATGAAACCCATTTTATTCATTGGGTTATTATGAATAATGTATGTTTACTTTGTGGTAGATGAAATAATGATTTCATTATGAGATGGGTGAGACCTATATCTCTATCCAATGTATTGGGTAAAGATTTATATATAAAGATATAGTCATGGTTGTAATGGTAAGTTAATATGGTTCAGTGTTATAGGACTGAAACGAGGAGTGAACTAGATTTAGAAAGGGACTTTGTCCACTAAGATGGTCTTGGAAGTAATTCCTTGGCAATTATGGAAATCATATCATGTGCTTAAGGTTTTTCCACAATTAAAAGTTTTATTTCCATGATATCTTATCATGATTGATGTTCCATTATGATCTTTGTCTTACGTATTTCCATGTTTTATGTCATTGGTCATGATTTCGATGTTTAAACATTATGTTCATGTTTTTATGTTCAAATGTATATGGTTTGTTTTATTTTCTCCATACATAGCCTTACTAAGAATTTGAGCTCATCCTTTATATGTTTTATTTTCCCTGGGATATAAATATAGGTTTTAGGTAAGAAAAAAAAGGAAGATCTTTATGGGAGATGTTGAAGATCATTCACTATAATAAGAAGATTATTTTTTAGAGTTTCCAAAGACACTTAACTATTACAATCCTTTGGTGTTTTTTTTATGTGTTGATTATTCTGGAAAAGTAATGTAATGTCCATGTAAGTAAATATTTGGGTCTTTATAGTACTATAGTTTGTGGATGGAATTATGTTCTAAATTATATCTCATTATCAAAAGCCTTTTAATGAATCTTCTGTGATTTTAAAATAAAATTGGGATCATTATCAGAAAAGATAAAAAACGTTTCCCAATTATGTAATTAATATTCATTAATATATATCCTTTAATGTCTATAAAGAGGTAAATATTCACTTATATTGAGAAATTGTGGTAAATGTTTTAGGAAATCAATGATACCCAAATCCTATCACTCATCCTATGAGTCTTTGAAATTCCTATGGAAAATTATATTATAATTCCATCCTACTTACGCATTATAATTGTAATAGTATAATTGAATCCCTTAAGATGTTTTTTTCATAGATTAATATTTTGGAGTCACCATACATCAAAACACATATTCACAATATTTCTATTAAATCTTATCCAACAAAAAATACATTTTCAAATATCGATACATATTTCTGTTACTGTGGTGTCGGAAGATATTTTTATATGTCCACCATACAATGAATCCATTTTAACATAGGTATATAATGAAAAAATAATCTCCTCAAAAAAATTATGAAACTACTTTCACCAATTAAGTCTTCTAATTTTTCATAATTGACGTCATTAATTTTTTCCTAAAATTTATCACCATTATATTGAGAACATTCATTCATCTATAATGATGATGGTTTTTAAATAATTTGATAAAATAGTGATGGAACTTCTTCTATAGTAAATTCAATATCCATCCTCACTAACTACATTACCATATGATCCCTCTCAATCATCAATTTGGTCAATAATCCATGATCTTTCACTCTCAATTCATCATCTAACTAATTTCCATTCCATGTGTGCTAGATTATCGAGAAATACTTATCATTTTGTAACAGGAGCCATTGAATTTATCCTATATAGATATATTTATAAGAAAAAATATAGTTTACAATTTACTGATCTACATATATCATACATAATTCACTATAGACATAATTCATCTATTTCCTCAAATAAAATATTTCAACTACAAACTCATGATCATGGTTGGATAGTTTTTTTCTTGATTCCTCAATTTCATTTATATTAAATAAATAGCTATATATTTTTGCATTAGGTCACACCCAAGTCCCATACGTTATGAAAAAATATATATCCCAACCATTTATATTTCTAATGCTAGAGTCAAGATTAGTGGATTAACCAATCTACTCATCAGTTCATCACATAATAGTTCACATTACTTTTCCCAAATGAACATAATCCCATTATATGTAATCATGGTGAAGGTTAATCAAATCAAGAAAATTTATTATCAATTCACTGATAGTAACCTGTAAATACAATGAGAATAATCACCCATGTCATATTCATTGGTTTTATTAATTATCTAACTACAATATTATTTGATTGATAAATTGATATTCAATTATTGAAGAAAATATAGACACACATAAAATCTTATTGAAACAATAAATCATATTTTTAAAAAAATTATATCTCATTCTTATTAAATTTCTTTTGAAATATTTAATGTTGATTCCCATATTCCCTATTTTTCTTTGAAATCCTCAATATATTCATTGGGTAATCAATTTATTATATATATAAAACGATAGAATTCAGTAGAAAATCTAAATGTCATTACTATAAAATCATGACATCCATACCTCAATCGGAAATCTATTGTACAAATATACTCATTTTTTACTCTCAATTAATTATACGTAGAATTAAATTTTATATATGAAAAATATTGGCCACTATGAATTTGATCGACTAAATCATCAATGTGAGGTAGAGGGTTATTATTATTTATTTTAATATCATTGATTTTCATACAATAACTGAAAAACCTAATGGATCGATCTTTATTCTTATTAAAAATTATACATGATCCATAGGTTGAAATAATGGGGTCGGTAAGTCTGTTATCACACAAATTCTCTAGTGGATTCTTGAACTCAACTAATTCCACAATATCCATTCTTGATGGGGCCTTAGATATTGGTCCAGTATCAGTGATTAAATATATGGAAAACTTAGCATTATTCTCTAGTGTATGTATATGAAATTCCTAAGAAAATATATCATTGTGTCCCAGTACAATAGCTAAATCCTCAATTTGATTAATACATTCCCCATTCGTATATTATGTCCTCTCATCTTCCCCATTAATCTTGTTCTATTGAGCTACTGGGGGTAGATGTAAAATACTCTCAAATGATTATGTCCCAACTTTAATGAGATGGAATTATACATATACATAACAAATCATAATTTCATTATTAATATAATAAATTCTGGAAACATATTTTGAAAGGCCATCTATACTAATTTATATATCTATGTCAACCATATGTATGCTAAATATGTCAAAAGTAAATCACATTTAATATTCATAATGGTATATAATGACAAATCATTTTAGTGTTAAGATATCCACAATGATTTTGGGAAAAAACATCCATTTTTAATGTGTTAGGTAAGTATATAATTTTCATGGAAAACATATATTATATAAAATATTGAGTGTATAAAAAATCATAAGAATTATTTTAATTTGATGAATTGATTAATGTATCAACCACTATATCTACTTCCACATCAGTTTTAGGGATCGCATGACCATTCCCAACTCCCATTGACCACATCAATGATATCATACATTGAAAATTAAGGAATTATTTTACATTGTTCAATATGTCCATACAGTTGAAAAACTAAGTAGAAGTGTCTTATTTTACCCAATTGAATTATTTAGAATTATTAAACTCATCTACAAACTTATAAAAAACATCCATGAACATAATGAATTTCCTTTGATAATTCATACCACACATCTTAGAAAATGGAATTTTATTCTTTCTCTTATTATTCATTGAAATATTCCATTTGTCTTGATGCTCATTGACCCTATAATTTTCATGATTTCAATTGAACATGTAGATCCAATGTAATTCCTTCTCCATTCTGACCTAACATATATATATTTCATCATATGGTGAAATTATTGTAGATAAAAAATGAATTTGGAGAGTTATCATAATCACTTCATGGAATTAGTAAATATTACACTCTATATTGAATATAAAAAGGACATCATACATGGAAATCCTTGTAATGGTTTCCTCATACTCCTAAAAAAACAACACTTCAATTTTCATTATGATGGCGAATGTTATATCCATTTTTTATCGGTAGGGAAATATTAGTTAATGACCATATCCTTAAAATATTTCAATTCAAGGAGAACTATTTAAACTTCATCCATTTTATTATATATCATTTACCCCCATATTGAACAGAATCACCATTGTTACAATACATTGTAACTACATCCCCTTCCAAGTAATTACATCCCAAGTCCCTCAATATCTTCCCATGGAACATAATACATTTATCAACTACCATTTGAATCATAATCCCACAAAATGATGTAGGATTTTGTAGGCTAGCGTTATCAAAAAAGGATAATCCAATTATAAAAATATTATTAAGATACCCATATTTCCCCAAATATAATCTCCCTTTTAATACATGATTTATTGTATTACCTGGTTGAGTCATCTCTACACTAGAAAAGTCTATTGATATCCTTCAACCATATAGGTTCCATATATAAATTGTGAAGACTCATACATCTTGGGTCAATTAATTTGAGAAAATATGGTTTTTTGGGATTTAAGGATTCATTTTTGAATCATTTCATGAGTTTTCCTAATAGGATATCTTCTAGTGGTAGGTGGCATCAGTTGGTGGCACCGATTAGTGGCATCAGTAGGCGGCGTTAGTAGGTGGTGCTGGTAGGTGTTGTTAGTGAATTTCATTGTTGAGTTTTATTAGTGAGTCAAATTAGTGAATCATGTTGGTGACATAGTAAGGGTCGTTCACGATTGTTGGTGGCTGGTGGTAGCTCATGTGGGTGACAAATTCAATGGTGTGGCACCCAATAGTGACTTAGAAATCGGTGAATCTGCATAGGTATCTGAAATCAGTTACTCCTCCAATGGTGAGTCAGCCAATAATGAATCATTTGTCGGTGACTCACCATCATTGGCTCTCACCTATGACTCATCCAATTGTGGGACACATCAAACATTATGTCAAACTTCATATTTCTCCCATTTTTTAGATTACCTCAATTAGTTTTTTTGATGTAAAATGAGTATATAAAAATAATTATGTTTTTCTGAAACCATTTCAAAGGTTGTAAAAAATCTCTTCAATTTTCTAATCCTCCAAAGGATTTATGTTAGTCAAAATTTGTTTTCCTGACCATGATCCAGCATTAATGGGTTTTAAAAACCATCCCTTCATTGATATAAGATCTAGAATATCTAAAGTCAAGATACGTTATCCCATGTTAATGTTTACTTTTATCTTGTTACTCAGGTGTCCAAAACCATTCCACTTCATGGATTAATGTCTCTATGTAACAACATTGGATCACGTCCTCCTAGAGTTTCTTCCGGGTACTTGTCTTCCCCCTATTTTGGAAATAGGAGTAGTTTCCAATTATTCGTTATTCTTGGTAGGGATCCTTTAGTCAAGTTTAATTTCTATGTCTTGTGTGGTGGGTGTATGAATGTTATCATGATAATATATAAGAATTATGAATAAATAAATATAATAGGATCTACCTTATATCATTATATAGTGGATTGGGAAAAGTTCCGCTTTCTTTTGTTTTATCGATTACTGATATTATGATAAGTATAAGATATTTTCTTTCATTAATTCATAGACGTTGGTGGTCTTTGTTTTGGTACCTATCATGTCTTTTGGATGTTTATTTTTAATCCTATAGAAAAGTCCATAGGAATATGAAATTAGGTAACCATGTATATTCAAATAATTAAATTGACTACTCCTTATAGAATTCATTTGATTACCACTAAATTATCATAATTTAATAAAAGAATGAGTGTTTTCTAAATATGAATACACCATGGTTTGTTGGTGTGGCTTTGTGATGTGTGTGGATTTGTTTAGGTATAGTTCCTTGTGTAGTTTTATAGTTATATGGATGATAGAAAGACTATTCCTATTTTTATTGGTGGTCAAATGTTATCTCAGGTTGACTTTTTTTTATTGTGAAATGGATGTGCACTGTTTGAGTAGTCAGGCTGCTAGTTTTGGATGGGAAATGTTAATGACACTGGGTGTGATTGGTGTGGTGTTTTTATATAGTGGTTCATTCATGTTGTTTTTGATGTGGTTTTTTGTGGGGTTTATTAGTAATTTGGGGTTTTAGATGTTGAGAGGATGAATGTGGGAGGATGAATTTGAAAAATTATGATGACAATGGTTGATATGGGTGTTGATCATAGTGGAAATACGAAGTGACATGAATTGATGTGAGACTGGATTCATGTTTTGATTCTATGTTTCCCATGAATGGATGGTAATAATAAATGATCTATGTAATAAAAATGATAATTGGTTAAATGATTTTGCATGGGGTATGCATGAGTTAGAATTGTTGTTAATGGATTTCATTTATCAAATTCTAATGTTACTATTTCCAGTGTTAATAAGTAAATTTATTGGTAGAATCAATGTTTGAATTATCATATGGTGGTTGATAGTTTGATTGAGATCCTATATATTGGGCTTCAGTGTTTGATTCTATATAAACATACCTCTATTTTCCTATTCTTTTCTATATGTACCACTCCCAACATTAGCACTATGATAAGAAAACCCACATTTTTAGAGAGGATGGTGTCTTTCACAAACGTCCACAAGGGAGGATGGATAGATGGAAACATAATCTTCCATGATCCCTATTCTAGGTGGTGATAACACATGATTCATTTGGTAGGTAGTTGTTTATGAGGCACATGTCTGTGTGGGTGAGTTCTGTTTTCCCTAGTGTCTTCCAACTGAGATGTGTTTTCTTTTTCACAGGTCTCATTGGGATGTTACGTGTAATTTTCCACATGTGTCTATGGGAAAGACGTGGTTTTTGATGCCCAAGTTTGTGCAATAAATATTTGATGATATTAATTTCTTTAGGTTTTGGGACTAGCTGTGAGGTTCATTTGTGTGTGTGTTGGTTATGACGTGGTTCTTTTGGAAGAGGTGGGAGTGAAACAACCTTTTCTATTATGGTTTGACACCATCTAATAAGTGGTAATGTTGTTTAGTGGCCATTTCATTTATGACCTCTATATTAATTTTCATGAATTTCATTATTTGGTGAGTGTGACTTTGTTGTGGTAGAGGAGTCTACAATACATTGTTAGGTGTCGTTGGTTTCCTTTGTTTTCTCATAAGGGAATTAGTATTATTCTCTACTTGTGCTCAACAGACATGTGTTTTCTTACTGAGTATACTCTTATGCTCACCCGACAACATAAAACTACTTTCAGGTTTCCAGGAATACTATTTGGACCAGGCTAGGCCTTAATAGATTGGATTTAGGTTAACTACCATGTTATTACATATCTTTGTTCTTATGGTATTTAAATTGAATCTATTCATTGTATTTGTAGATGTTTTACATTATAACAAGCATGTTAGAGGGATTTTGTTTTTTTTAAATTAATATAGTACATGTTGTTGTTATGAGATGGATTATCTTATGTACCAATAACATTTTATTATAAAAAGGGTAATTCCTCCCATTTTGTGACATTCTATACCCTTTATACTGGTTTCCACCCTAGGTAAAACTGCAGGTTGGACTCAGGGGGCCAATCATTATATTTCTTCAATCATTTACATATCACGGGGGGCATCGTTCGAGGGAGGGGTCATGATTGAATAGTATCATCAAATGATATTTGAGATGTAGGATTACGTTTGGAGTTATGCATAGTGAGGATTGCATGGGTTGGTAGGGACAAAATGTTAGGTGGTCAAGGTGTGTGACATAGGCTAGGAAGGACCTGCCAGGACACGAGATATCAGGGACCACATGATCCAACCCATGGAATCTTCCCCTACTGAACAATGAAGTGAGGCTAAACCCTTTTTTGGGTAGAGACCCTTGGACGCTACATGCATCATAGTGACTTGTTTTCATTTCTGAATTGATTTATTTTGGGGAATATAGAATGGATAACAAAAGATAAGTTAAATGTGTTAAATGAATTATTAATGATGTTCCATACTACGTAGGCTTAGGAATTCAACATTTACCTCTTAGATATAGAACTGGGTCATTGTCCATGCGTAGTACAAGTAGTGGAGGCTTAGTAATCTGACTCAGTTGATCAACGCTGGGATGACCTAGTGGAGGAGGAAGACCAGTGGCAGAAAATGTTTGGTTCTTTCCAACTAGAGAATTTATGGAAGTATGAGGGAATCATTTTGGACATGGATAAAGAGAGTCATTACGAGGAGCTTGTGATCACCTTCATCATGATTTGAGATCTGATCGAGTGTTGGTTTCTTCTGGTGGTGATCCAGAAGTAGGGAGCTGCACTACAGGGGTGGATGATGTAACTGGGGGAGTGGAAGGTGGATAACGTTCTTTGGGTCTATTTTTAGATGGATTGACGAGCGTAATTCCTTTCTTCAACCATAAAGGATGATAAGAGGCATGAGTTACTCTCCCTCCCTCATGGGAGTATTTTTGTGGAGAATATGGGGATAAAAATCCCATATCTCATTTGTTTTTCTCTAGAACTCATTCCAGATGAGGAATCTCATATGAGAATCCTAGAAGAGAAACTTATTCTTTCTATCCAATATGTGGTTAGCCCATTTACCTTGCATACATACATAGAGGTCCAGAATAATGATAATGTACATGAGTGATGGAAATTGTGAGGAGTTCCACCGCGAGAGGGGAGTAATCCTAGTTATTCGAATTTTAAGGTAATCAATTATATGTTTCAGGCGCCAGGGCCCTCGAGGTTCCAACTGGTGGGGAGGATAACATTTTTTTTATTTCAACCATATAGTCCTCATACCTATCATGTAGGATTGAGGATGGATTTGTTTATTTTTATAGTCCATGGGAATATATAGAGTTAGTGTAACAACCCGGTATTTTATGAGAATTATTCTTTTTTAATTTCATTGATGTATTGAGTTATACGCTACACCAAAATTAGCTTTTTCTATATGCATCACCGAATTATCTTGCAATATACGCAACACAATTTTTGGCTCATGTTACAATAAATTTCAAGTTCATTTTGTCGAAATTATTCTCCGTGAAATTATATATATATATTGTTTTATATGAAACAACAAAGCGATCATGCACTACATGCAACCTGGACTTGGCTTACATTACACACAATCACGACCTCACTAGATAGCTTGGGTAGTACGCAATACCGGGTTTCACTAAACAATGATATATTGTTATAATATTATTATGAACAAGCCGTTATGAATAGTATTAACAAAATTTTGAATTTTCTTATATTATTAGTTATCTTAAACATTTTCTAGAACATCGTGTGAGAACAAAATAAAATTTCGAGTAAAATAAGTATTTTAAAAAAAATGCAGTTTTGACGCTTTTTGATGGTGCACCCACATTAAATGTATATTTTTATATGTTTATAAGTTAAATATGACAAAATATAATTCTTCTTTGTAATCAGGATATAAAATTTTAATTTGGAAAAAATTTTCATATTATTTTGATAACTTTCATATTTTAATGAATAGTAAAAACACGCTATATTTTAATTTAAAAAAACTTTTTTCATCGTAATAATTTATATGGTTAAATTATAATATTGAGTGGTTTTAAAATATATATAAAATAAATATTTACCATTTAATATAATTTATGTAATTATCATTGATTTTACATTGAATTCATAGGTAAAATCATTTCTATCTTTTGCAATGTCTTAACTTCTAAAACTCATTTTCTTAACAAAAATATTTTTTTAAAATTAATTTCAACAACTTATGTGATTTGAATTTTCAAAAATGGATTCCATATTTGGAATCATTATGTCCATATTGTGTTAATAAGTTACTTTTTATTTTCAGTCATTATAAATATTAACTGCGGTAAATTTTATTTTCCATAGTAAAAGGTAAATTGAGGTAATTAAGGGTAAATATAATGTTATATAATTACCCTAACACTTGTCCTAATATAATTGGATGATTATATTTTTTATCCTAAATCATTCTTGGGTTGAAATGGAATCTAATGGATCCCACTTGTATTTGATTAAGACCTTTTATTTAGATTATTAAAGGAAAGTGAAATGTCTCACTCAATCTTTAATAATTAGATTAATTTTAACATATAGTTATACAAAATATAAATTCGATTATAAATACTCAGTTTAAAGATAAATTAATTTTCTTTACCGTGGTAATTTATTTTTAATTTATAATAAATATTTTATTACCTTAAAATCTTATACATTAATGATGTAGAAATTATTTATTTAGTGAAAAATAAATAATATTGTTTTTATTAAAATAATAATACCCCTCAGATGGACTGGAAACATGACAAAAAATTATTGGTCGAGTATATCTATACCCTAATCATCCAGGGGTCGATATTGGGACCATTTTGAGCCTTATAAAACCAATTAAAACATTTATATTTTTTTATGTTAAATGATGTCAAAGATGTCACCTTTATAAGTATATAAATATAACAATTTAAATGTTGTGATTTTGAGATGGTAAATTCAAGTAAAAATATAATTATTAAAGGTATTATATTTAACTTCATCATAGGATTTTATTATTAATTTTTATGAAAATAACATTTATATTAAATGATTATACAATAATTATGTAGTAATTGTTTTATTGAGGGAAATATCAAATAAATGGTTTTATAAGTATTAAAAAAATATTATATGAACTTATTAATGATCTCCACAACTTTTCTAGATGAATATGACATTTTAGGAATCTATTAAATTTTATTATGAATATATCTTCAGTTTGGATTTTATTTAATTTCAAATAAATGAATAGTGTCATGATTAACACTATTGTTATTTTATAAACATAACATATTATTAAATTCTTTAAAAATCAGATAATTATTTAAAAACTATAAATTGAAATTTATATGGTCTAAAATGTCATAAATTACGAAATTAAGGATATTTCACAACACATATGTAATTATTTATTATAATTTAAAATTTAGAATATTATTATCACAAATAAGATTAAATAAAAAAAATAAGGATAAATCAAATTTATAAGGTTTAAAATAAATTCAAAAAATGTATAAATATTTTTGGATAATGATTTGACAACTCTATCTCATCTCATATTCAGATTTAAGTGATTTTTGTGGTTTTTTAAAGGGGTTTGAATTTATTATAAATTAATATTTCTTATGTTTCCAAAGGTTCCCCTCTGCTTTCTAATAAAAGGGCACATCTTCCCTCTACCGTTCACAACACTTTGAGCCTTCAAGCTCGGCCAACCCCAGCCCATTTCACTTATCCACATCCCTAGAGAAATTCTATATGTTTTGGTCCTCTCAAAATAACAACTCTAGTTCTTTAAGAGGAAGCTTAAATGAGGTGCGTCAAAGAAGAGGTAATCTCTTCTACCGATTTATTCAAGTTTCTTTCTTCATCAACATCTTCTTATTTAGTTGTTTCATTATAAATTAATAAAATAATTATCAATAATATACTATATGTAATTATAAATATGAAACAACCCAATTTTACCTTCTATCCATCCTAGGGAAAATGAAATCACCGCGCGTGCGTACGTACGAAATACTGTCTCCACGTTGTGGTGTAATCTATTTTTCCACTACCACCTTACTTACATGGGTATAATGGTGTAAAAAATAACTATATATGGTTATTATATCATAAAAAAAATTGTTAGATATTATATCATCCACTTCAATTCCCTTCAATAATTATGGGAAGAATATCATCACTCATGTGTACGTACGGATTACCGTCTACACGACGCAATGAGATTTATTCTCCATGTTAACCATTAAAGAATGATTATAATGTTTTTAATGAATAATAATGGTATATATAACATAATAATTCTTCTGAATTTATGTATATATATATAAATATCATCTACTTACTTCTATTCATGTCAATAAGGAAATGAAAACAACGCTCATGCGTACATATGGCCTACCGTCTCAATGAACAGTGTGTTTCTTTCTATTTATCGATATATTATATATATTTATATTCTTAATATATATTATATATAAATAATTTTTTACATTATATAATTATTTAAATCAGGATATAAGTAAGAACAACAAGTCGA
The DNA here is from genome assembly GCA_963277665.1 of Viscum album. Classification (NCBI taxonomy): domain Eukaryota; kingdom Viridiplantae; phylum Streptophyta; class Magnoliopsida; order Santalales; family Viscaceae; genus Viscum; species Viscum album. Next base: position 1,958,487,328 of record OY728133.1, read on the forward strand.
AACACATACGATAAATGAAATGATTTTACCCAATATGCCGCTTTAACATGAAATTTGCAAAAGAACGGGTAATATAATGTCATAAGTGAACCATACATGATATCATAACAATGAATATTATTCTGTAACAAGTCAATGACATTATTTAAATCATTATACAGGAGGTTTGGATACATATGAAGCATTTCGTACATACAGTAAGGGTTAATTATTCCAATTTCATTCTTATCCGAGATTATTTATTCGTAAATATTTACTGGGGTTATGTATATCATCCATGTACATGTTTTCTAAAAACGTTTTACTAAAATGTTTATATTCTCCCATGTATGCTCAAAGTCATTTTTACCCTTTTTGTAATTTTTCACATGGTATGTAAGGAATCTTTATTGTGTTTACCATACGAGGTAATTTTTGACTTTGCTAGAAAAAGTACGAGAAGAATGTTTTTTTAACTTATAAGGAATGAACAGATTTTTACGGTTTCATAATGCCTTATTTACATAAATATTCCTCTACATGATTTCATGATTGTTTTCAAAAAAATCATTTTCTTTTAAAATTGCCTCCTATTTTGTGAAATAAAATGATTTTAAAGAAGCAAGGATATATTACTAAAGAATTTATTCCAAGTGTTTTATCAAAATAATTTTCCATTTAAGATGACATTATTTCATATTTGTATGTTTTAAGTTTAATGTCTCTATTATTTACATGGTTTCACTTTTCTTATGATGAAATGATATCCATTTGTTTTATAAATATTATGTTATGATGGGATGATTTTTATGAAACACATTTTATTCTTTGGGTTATAATGAATTATTTATGATTATGTTGTGGCACATGTAATAATGATTTCATTATGAGATGGGTGGGACCTATATCTCCCACCAATTCATTGGGTAAATATTTATATATCATGAGATAGACATGGTTGGAATGGAAAGTCAATCTGGTTCAGTGATACAAGACTGGAATGTGGAGTAAGATCAAGTCGGAAAGGGACTTTGTCCACTAAGATAGTATTAGAAGCAATGCCTTGGGTACTATAGAGATCATAACATATGATTAATTGTTCCCACAATTACATATTATATTTCCATGCTATTTTATCATGATTAATTTTTCTTTATGATCTATTCCTTACATACTGCCATGTTTTACGTCATTTCTCAATATTTTGATGTTTAAACATTATTTTCATGTATTTTTTAGTTCAAATGTATTTGATTTGTTCAATTTTCTCCATTCATAACCTAACTGAGCATTTGAGCTCAACCTTTATATGTTTTCTTTTCCCCATGATTTAATGAAATGTTTTAGGTAAAAAAAACAGGATGATCTTTATTGAAGATGTTGATGATCTTTCATCACGATTAAAAGATTATATTCCTAGTTTCCAAATAAAATAAACTATTAAGGTCCTTGTATGTATGTTTTTGTAATGTATTAAGTATTCAACAAATGTAATATAATGTCTATGTATTTCAAGTTTGGGGTCTCTACAGTCAGTTCCCAATAGTTGTTCATGCACCATACAGTGGATGTAGAAATTTCCATCACCAACCTCAGTAGAACATTACGACATGGAAGTTATAGAAGTAGGGAAATTACCTCATGATCCACCTAGTAAAGGCATATCAGGTATAGGTCAATATACGGTTTTCCTTAAAGACCATGACCCAGGCGTGGTTGAGGAGGAAGTTATTAGAATAGGATAATAGAAGCTGAATTAGGTCAGTTACACATCATAGAGGCTGTGGTTCTAGCACGGCTAGAGATCATTTGATGTATGATGGGTTTGTTCAGTACTCCTTCTTAATCATTTTTTGTTACATGATCGAAACACATTTTTATTGCACCATGTGTAGACCATTCCTCAGGACTAGAAATAGGGAGGATACTCATTTATTCTAGTCAGAGGTTAGAACAACCTGTTTGACATATTTCGGGTATGTTGACTAATGTGGGACCCACATTAGTCCAGTGGGGAACATTTTCCTACAATATATTAAAATTTAATATATAATCCTTATCATTGACTGGTTTTACTCACTACATGTTGTTATCTACTATTGGGGGTGATTTATGTTTTCAAACATAGATAGCCAGTGTGTGGCTTTCATTGGCGAGCGTAGTTGTGAGATGGGCAGTCTTTGTAAGGGGCCCCTTCTATATTTGTTTCCGAAACTGTCCTTGGAATCAGTGGAATCTGAGGTGGATGAGGTTCCTAGTGTTTTTGGGGTGTTATTTGATTTATTCCCAGAGAATGTTGTAAATCTTCCCCCTCAATATAATGTTGATTTTGGGATACACTTGAAGCCTGGGGCTTCTCAAATTTTCATGGATGCATATTTGATGTCACCATCAAAGATATGGGAGATAAGGATTCAAATAGATGATCTAATGATTAAGGGGTGTATCTAGCCTAGTGTTTCACTTTGGGGAGCTTCGGTCTTTTTTGCGAATAAGGGGGATGATTTTATGGGCTTTTGAATAGACTATTGGAGGTAGAACCAACTAACAACCAAGAATCATTACTCTATGCAAATGATCGATGAAATATTAGGCCAAATGAATGGGTAAAGTGGGTTCTATAAGATTAATATGTGGTTTGGATGTCACATGGTGATGGTGAAAGAATTTGACAACCTTAATACTAATTTCAAAAGCAGGTATGTTCCCTTAATGTTTATGGTCATTACATTTGGTGTTACGAATGCACTAGCCGTGTTCATGGGATTTCAGAACTATGTCTTCCATGGGATCCTAGATAGGTTCTTCATCATTTTCATTGATGAGATATTGACTAACTCATTGTCAGTGGAGGAGAATACTAAGTATCTTAGTACTATATTGCAGATTCATTGACACCACCAGCTATATGTAATGTTTTACAAATTTATGATTTTTTTAATAGAGGTAAAAATCATTAGTCATGTGGCTCCTCAACAGGGTGTCGTAGTGCACCTGTCTAAGGTAGATATAATGGTTTCTTGGGAATCACCCATGAATGTTTCATATGATCAAGGTTTTTTCATTATGGATTGATATTACTAGAGATTCAAACATTATATCACTCGAGTAAAATCCCTATTGAATTATTTCAACAAGAAACCCAATCCTGTGTGTGGAGTGATCAATTTCATATAGAATCCATCTACCTGAAATGGAATTTGGTCAGGGCCCTGATGCACTAGTTTCCCGTGGAAGGGTTGATGCTCAATGTGTTTTATGTTGCCCCCATCTAGGTTTGGGATGCATGATAATGTAATAGTGGTTTTGTGATTTCTTATGGGTCTAGGAATTAATATATCCAGGTATGTTTCTATGAAACCCATGATCTACAGCTTACATATATCGTCTTCACAATGATGTTTTTACTATAATAGCACTTTGGGGAGAGATTTTTAGTCTTCAAAAATCCCAAGATCTTGGGTTAAAACTTTTCCAATAGAGACCTAAACATGCTAACTAAATGGTTTATAGAGTTTATTCTTGATTAAAATTTCAACATCTCGTACACGTTATCGAAGGGGAATATTATGGCTGATGATTATAGAAGGAATTCACGTTTGGAGTTTGTTTGGGAATCTATGATTTCTTGGAAGGTGATGGAGGTGTCGTTATCATTACACTTAAGATCATGAAAATATAGAGGTAGAGGTTTCTTATTTGATATTATCATGATGTCATCTCAAATAATTATGGTAGATGAGCTTCCACGGGAGTACCAAGAGGAATAGGGGATTCATGATCTTGTTGACAATGTTGACGCTTTAGAGGAATTTTCAGAGGATTTTCATAATCATATGTTGTTCTGTGGGAGGATATTTGTACAAGTGGCAATGCGTGAGGTAGTTCTCCATTATTTTAATAAGTCAAAAATATTTACACATCTTGGAATTTTGAAGATATATCATGACATGACATAACAAGTTTGGTGTTCCTAGAAGAAATGGGTAGTGGAGGAGTTTGTAGTGAAATTCTTAGTGTTCTTGTAAGAAAATGTTGAATATGGTATTTAATGTGGATTGTGCATTCCAAAGATTACTTTGAGAGGAAGTTGGGTGAAATCATTATGGATTTCATTACAAGGATATCTAGGTATTAGAAAGGTTGTGATTCAATCTGGGTAGTGGTGGATTAGCTGAAAAAATCGGCTCACTTCGTAATGGTTAAGGAGTCGAGCACCATGGACTCCTTGGGAAAGAGATTTGTGGATGAGGTTGTGACGTGGCATGGAGTTATGAGGTTCATCAACTCATACAAGGACCCAATGATTACCTTGTGAGTATATAAAATAATTAAGCATTTATCTTGTACTCATTTATGCCTAATCACTACTATCAACCCTTAGACAGATGGATATATAGAGTGGACCCTCTAGAAATTAGATGACATTTTTTGGGCTTGCATCCTTGAAATTGGATGGTCTGGGGTGTAAATCATTCTATTGATGGAGTTTTATTAAATCAATGTATATCATTACTTGATTATAATGGATATACTCTAAGCTTTATATAGAAGACTATGTCATTCACCCTTGTGCTGGACAGATGTTGGGGAGATAGCAGATCTAGGTCTGGACGTGGTGTAGAGTACGACTGAGAAGGAGCATCGTGTTCATGAGAGGATAAAAGAAGAATAGGACCATAATAAGTTGTTTTCTGATCAAAGGAGGAGGGCATTGGTGTTTGAGTTTAGGGATCATATGATCTTGAATGTTTCTGCTCAATGTGGGTAGGGGAAGATTTTCTAAGGGATAAATATGGCTCCGTGGTTCATTGGACACTTTGATGTATTGGGGTGAGTGGAATAAGTGGAATACCAATTAAAATTTCCACCATAATTAGATAATATCCATGACATATTTCATATATCTCATCTTTTCAGGTATATTCACAATCAATCCACATGTCATTGACTGTAGTGAGTGGGATATCAAAGATGAAAAGGCGTTTGTGGAAAGACCAATGGAGATCCAATATTTGTTTCGAGAATATTCTTGCATGGAAAGATATTACACTAGTTCACATGTTTTGGATGCATAGTGTCCAAGATGAGTATACTAAGGAAAGGGATACACATATTTTTTCCCAGTACCTAGATTTGTTGTGAGTTTTTCTTTGTTATTTAATGATTTTTAATGAAATTCAACAACTTTATTTGTTATTATATTAGTTTCTTACTTGTATCATAATGTTTTATGATTCCATGACATGTGTAAAGGGTATGACCTGATTCTTAGTTGAGATGACTTATTTGATATGTTATTAAATGCATGAAGGTGAGTAATTTCCTCCCAATGATGATTGTATCATGACATAGATAAATGAATTTCCAATTCATTTGTAATTGATAGTGTGGTTATGGTACTTTTGTGGGTTTTCATTTTGTCACCTGGGATGGTAGTTTTTGTAGGATTTTTTCTTGGATGATGAGGTTTTCCTCTAGCTTTTCAGGAACATAGTGTGGTTTGTAATTGGATTTTTTTGTACTTATTCGATAGCGGTGTAATATGTATACTAGGAACCATGAGAGGTATCTCACAGGGTTCTTGTTTAGACCCCTCAATTCCATCTATGTTGGTTTTTAATTATAATGGGATAAAATAGATTAATAGGTATCTTATGTAATGTTCATAACTTCCCCAGTCCCTTACTTTTTGAAAATCAAGTGTTGAGGTGTCTTAGAAGGCAATGATGAATCATTTCAAGGGTTTTCAAAATATACAATTTTCCAACATTAGGAGGAATTAGTATGTGGCATTAATGATTTGAATCGTTGAGTCACATTGGTGAGTTTCATCAATTCCTCACTGATAGTAGGTAGTCATGGTTGGTCACTGGTGACAGCTCTCTTTTATACCTCGTTCAAAGAGGAGTGACCCCATGCCGACTCATCCCTCAATGACTTGGAATCAGTAGCTCGCATCAATGACTCATTCAATAGGGATACAACCAACAATGACTCATCCATTAGTGACTCTCCACTGGTGAAACATTTCATTGACTAAACCAATGGTGAGTCACTTCCAATAGTTATTTAAAATTCTTGTTTTCCATGTTCTTCAGTATTCCCCCCATGAACCTTTTATTTGGTGAAAAATGAGTCTAAACCCATATTTTTTATTTTTTTGAAAACATTTAAAAATATTAGAAAATATATTTATATTTTTCTATTTATATATATGATTTTTTAGGTCAAAATTTCAGGGTCTCGAGTGTGATATGACTCTAATGGAATTTAAAACCATTCTTATGTTGATATAGGATCTAGAATTTCTAATGCTGAGATACTTTCTCTATTGTGTGTTTTATATTTTCTCTTGATATAGAAGAACCAATAATCATTAATCCCAATATATAAATGTGTATTTGACGCACCATTTGATCATGTCTCCCTATATGTTCCTCATACTACTTTCACTCCCCATGTTTTGGGACTAGGATGAGTTACCAATTGTCTGTTCTTCATGGTATAGATCCCTTAACCCCTTAATTTGTGTATCATGCATGGAAGGTGTATGAATGTTACCTTATAAAGATATAAAAATTGAAAATAAATAATGGTATTAAAATGTTTTTAATATATATATATACAGGGGTTGGGAAAAAGTGAGGCTTTATTATGTTTTATTTTTTACGAACATTTTGATATGTATAGGCTATATGCCTACTAAAAATCATGGGAATTAGTTGTCTCTTTTTGAAAACCTCTAATGGCTTGTAAATGTTAATTGTTTATTCTATTTGAACAACTATAAGAATATAAAATTGGTTAACCACATATATTTGTTAAAATAAATTTATTCCTCAAGATGAAACATTCTCTTTGACAACCACTGAATTATAAAAGTGGAATTAACAAATCAGTGTTTTCTAAATTTAAATACACATTTATTTACTGGAATGGATTTCTGTTGTGTGTGGATTTGTTCTCTACGATATCATCTGTGGTTTTTTTGTGTTGGGGTTATGTCAAATATTTTTTTTGGGGTGATACGGGTTGTTAAATTGCATATCATGTTATGAGATTGTTTGATAGTGGAATGGATGTGAAGTGTTTAAGCAGCAGGGCTACGAGGTTGGGTTGTTTATATTTATGTTACATTGTGTGATGGGTTTGGTGTTGTTATACAAAAGGGGTTTTGGTTAGGTTATGATGAGGTATTTTGATGGTTTTGGCAGTATGTTTTGGGTTTTCTTATTGAGAGGAAGGAAATGAATGAATGAAATTGAAGAATGATGATGACAGTGTTTGGTATGTCTTTTGAATCAAGGGGAAAAATAATGTGATTTTCATTGATATTTGGATTGTTTCATGATGTTATTCGTTGTTTTCCAGATATGTATGGAATGAATAAATAGTATATTTAACAATGAATGATAATTTTTTAAATGAGTTGGTTGGGGTATGTTAGAGTCATGTCCAGTTGTAATTGGATTACTTTTATCAACTTCTGAAGTGACTCTTGTAGATGTTATCAAATTAATTTATAGTTATACATATATTTTGAATTATCACACGCTGGTTCATTTTTTTGGTTTCGAAATAATAGGATAGGATTTATTGTTGGATATTATTTATAAATACTTTTATTTTCCTTATGTTTTATATACGCACCCACCATTGTTGAGAAATATGTGTTGAACACTACCATTTTCATGGGAGAGGGTGTCTATCCCCAAAAACACAATTGGAAAATGGATGGATGGCCACCATATCTTCCCTTCTCCATCTTCCAGGAGGTGATATCCCATGATTCTTCAGGAATGTAGTTGTTTGTGGGGCCTAAGAGCATACTTCTGAGTTGTGTTTTTGCAGGTGTCTTTGTGATGAGATGTGTTGTGATTTCCAAGGTGTTTTCGGGAAGTGATTTTTTACGAGGGCCATGTGTCTATCGTAGGGATGTGTTTGTGAGTCCTAGGTGTGTATAGGTTACATATGATGAGATTTGTTTTCCCGGGTTGAAGGACTCGCTATGTGACCCAGGTATGTGCATGTGGGTTTTGAGGAGTTATCTTTATAAGAGGTGAGAGCACCAAGACATTTTATGTTAGTCTGTGACAGTGGGCAATCACTTTTAAAGTGGTGTGGAGTACCGTATCATAGATGTAATTTATATTAATTTATGGGTGTTTTGTAATTTTTTGAGTAGTCCATTGGTTAGGTTGGTATGTCTACAATACATTGACATGTGCTGTAAGTTTTTACGAATTTTTCATAATGACTTAGTATACTTCTCCACTTTTGCAATAGATATTGATGTTTCCCTAATAAGTATATTTTTATAATAAACCTATATAATAAAACTACTTTGAAGTATCTTGGGGGACAAAATGGTTCATGTTTGGTATCACTAGCTTTGATTCTGGAACATATGTCATGTCACTTCATAGATTTTTTCATTTATTATTTATTTTTGAGCATTTCAATATATTTGTAGTAGTTTTACATTATATCATTTAACTGGTATGTATTTGGGTTTTTTGTATAGTTCTTGGGTTTTTTTAGATAGATCATACTATCTCCTGATATTTTTTTATTATAAATAAGTCAATGCCTCCCATTTTGTGAGGTTTTATACCCTTGATGTCGGTTGACACATTGAGGCATACAGGTAGTGGCACTAAGGGGCCATTATCTCTCATCCATCATTTGCAGCAAAACAGGGGCACATTAGAGTGAGGGTTTCAGGACATTAAAAATATGTTATATTATATTAGACCATAAAATTATAAAATATATGTAATAAGTTATAATTTTTAATATGGTGTAACAATTAATATAAATTAAAATAGTTTACAAAATTCTAATCTCAGAGTAATAAACATTGGTTTTCCGGGATATCATTATTTTCAAATCCTTCATAATTTATTTTATGAAAATTTTGAATAATAAAACGAACATCCCCCATTATGGATAAAACTATTTTTAGTGAGGCTTTTTTTCATGAACCAGGTTATGATTGGGTCAATCCTAATGCTCCTTTTCAAAGTAATTACCCCAAGGAGCATTAGTTATACAATCACATCAACAAGTATTATCTGGATAAGGATGAATTTGTAGTAAAAATATATATTATATTCCTTAGAAATTTTTTTTGTCCTTATATAAATAATCTCATTTTCTATCATAGTTTTTTGTTCTCCAAAATATGTTTTACTTAATCTAGATTCCTAGGATTCAACTAAAGTTCCTCTGATACACTACTGAACTACCCCAACAATAGTATCCTATATCAGGTACCTAATTTATTACATTTGAAATGATCTAAGGGTTCTAATACATAATAAATGATCATTTGAACATTTTTAGAGGCCCATATACATTCATGGTACCAATTTTATATAGGGAAATAAAATACAATGCATAGTAATAGAGAAACATTTGAAATCATTGAACGCATCCCAAGAGAATCGAACCAAGTGGCGGATGAATTGTTAAAAAGAGCAATCCTTGAGGTGAGTTCTAGCTGGTACATTGTTCTCCCTGAGTACTGCAATGATTTTGTTCACAATGATAGGATTGGTACTGTGTTTACAAGGTTGTGTAAGGCTCCCCCGTTCTAAGTGGCTTGAACTGTTTTAACTTTTACTTAATTTTATGGGAGCAGGCCTCCTGGCACTCGGGCTTTTTGGGTATATCATAAATCAAGAAATAATAATTAAATTTTCAATGTAAATAACTTAACACACATTCCCTTCAGTTAATAAACAATCAATAAAAGAATATAGAGATAATATATTTGTAAAATTCATCTGGAAAATATTTTTAAATGAATAATCAATTGTGGAAATGATTTTTTTTTATTTCATGATCTTATGAATCATTACACCTGTACAATGATTATTATTCACAATTAATTTTAAAACTATTTGTAAAACACATTCTAATTTGAACAAATAATTTTTCACATGAGACCTGTCGATGCATCGAGTGGATATCAATAGTTGGGACCCACCCATAACTATTTTTTCAATTAATTAAATATATATCTAATAATAGATTTAATTTATCAATCCTTATGTTTTATCATAAAATTTATAGATTGATTAAACGATAATGATATATCAATATTTCTTGAGATAATCAAATTACATTTAATGTGAAAAACCATCGATGAAAATGGTATATGGTTTGGTAAAAATAAAATTCATTATAAAATAGTAGGTATATTTAAGGTAAATGTAGTGTCTACTAAAATTTTTTTACAAAACGGTTATTTTTTTATGATAAACTAAAAAATAAAAAAAATAAAATTAGCATAGTATAATAAATTTTTTTACCTATTTTGTAACATTTAAATGGTATCCCCATGAAGAATTAACATGAAATGATACATTATTACCCATGAATAATACTTTATTCATGTTAAATTCATCATACATGATGTATAAACCCATATAAAATTAAATATTTTTATAAAAACATGTATCCCTCAATGAAATTAAAATTGAGAAGAAATCATTTAAAACACGTGTTTTAGTAATTAAACTTGTTTTAACATCATATATTATTGTTTTATCCATGGTATTACATTATAATAGAACCATATTCCTATTTATAATATCATATATTATCATATTATATCATTTTAACACCCATATGTTTATAATATCTGTTTATTTTTCAGTTTTTCTCATGTAATCGCCTGGTTTTCCACTCCGTTTTTTCAGGAGTAATTTTTTTATGAAACATAAGATATCAATAAATAACATCTATATTGATAATAATGTTATAAATATCATATTTAGTTCTTCTATAATTTTTTAAAAAAATTCAAAAATGTTGTTCATTGTAATTTAATCGCTTCTCATTATAGAGATGGTTGGTCGTACGTACAAATGATACATGATATCATTACCTTAATGGATGAAAGGGTAAATGTTTTATTGATATATTAATTTCATATCAATGAAATAAAGTACTATAAATAACATATATTAAATATATTTATCCTTATTAGAATCTATGTATACAATATGTGAAAAACAAATCACATCACTTTGTGAGGCAGTAGTCCTTTATACACACAATTTCTGTTGTCGTACATTAGGTGGAAGGTAATTTATGAATTAATATGTGATATTATATATTTATATGTATAATAATATCAGAAATTTAATATATATGGGTTAAATTCATCATTCTTTCTTTCTTTTAATGCTGGTTATGGAATATGATTTACATTAGTTCACAAGGAGGTAGTTCACTATATACAAGATCAATGATCTATTATATCATTTAATGTAAATAGAGGATGATATACATCATAAAAATAATATAACAACATATAGTTTTATGTAGTTTTACATTTATTATTAAATAATATGGATATAATATGATTTTGAAATTGTGAAAGAATATGGAAAATAAAAATTCATATATAATAATGTTTCTTGTTCATCAGAGTTAATATTTAGGATTGCAGAAACATCCTCCATATGATAGTTTTATGATAATATAAATGAATCTACGATTTTGGGAGAGGAATGATTATATTTATTGAGCATTTATTAACTAATCCAATTTTCTTTTTAATTTAGTTTTGTGGAAGTGAAGGGCTAGCTTATATATGTAGGCTATAGGACACACATTGAATTTTTAAAAATAATCAGTTACACCCATCACTCTATCATTCCAAAATAACCATAAATTTATATTTAATAACATTATATATTATAAGATCAATATAATTCCTTCCAATTGGATTTTAATAAGTTTATATTCCCTTTTAACCCTTATATTTTTATTTTAACCCTAACAAATCATTTTTTACCTCGATTGTTATAATTAATTTTTACTACCATTTTTATTAATAATGGTGAAAAATAATCAAAATGTTATTAGATATATATAAATTAATGTGATTTAAAATATTTTATCAATTTTTTTACATTCAATTTATAGAAGTGGTAGAATAAATTTTTAATGTATACCTGCATAAGCAATGAAAAAAAAGTTCCCAAAGCGACAAATATAATATTTAAAGAGGGTGTTAATATAAAAATTCTATATGAAATTTATTCCATTAACCAAAATTTTATTCATTAAAAAATTATTGAACTAATTTAAATTCATAAATATTATATAATATTGATTATCTTTTTTAATAATTCGAATTAAAGTGATGATTTTAATAATAAAAACTAATTTTTGACTATTATTCAAAAATAATTTTTTTTGAAACAAAAAAATCAAAATAAAAATCAAATATATATTATAATTTCATAAATGATATTAATTTTAATAAATAAATAAAAAAAATAATAAATTAATTTTTTATTGTATTCTAGAAGATGTGAAATAGTTTTCATAGAAAAAAATTATAGTTTTTTCAGAAGATATTTTTTTAACTTTTGAATAATTCATTTTTTTTTATTTTCATTAATTTGATAATTTAATTTCCCATAATTTGGATTGTAATATTCATACCAAATTTGTTTTGGGTAATTTTGTTTAGATTTAAATTATATTTTGAGAGTGTGTCACGTTTCTTTTAAACCCACATTTATGTGTATCACAAGCTATCAAAGATATTGTATTTATTTAAAAGTAAATAAATTATAAATCCACTATGTATTCTAGTTTTAAATTTACAAAATAGATTTCTAGATGGTAGGTGATGATGGATGATATAAATGAAATTATTTTTTATTTTTTAAAATGTTTATGTTTGGGTTGATAAGTAGAAATTGTATGATTAGTAATAAGATTAAGGGGACTAGTAGGGGGAATATTAAATGTATTATTTTGAGAAATATTCATGGTTTTTGTTTGAAGAGGATATTTAGTAATGGGAATGATTGAAAATATATGGTTTTAGAGGGTTAACATTTGTATAGTCCATAGAAGAAATGGTAGGAATTCCCTGAGATGCACACTTCTATTAGAAATAATAATGTTGATCTAACTTATCCAAATCTACACATAGTTTTTATTAACATAAAATCATTATGTATTTATTGAAAAATTAAAAAAATTTGGAAAAATTGGATAAGTTATGTGTATATATGAATCTATAATAATATTTATGTTTCATGGTTTTTTTATCTTAAGTGAAAAAATAATTATTTTTGGATTAGGGATATGCTTTGATGGTTCACACATACACTCAGTCCTATTAAAATAATGTTCATGCTAAAACATGCTTTAGGTAGGTGACCTTGATGAAGAAACACTTTTTCCTGGGAAAAACAATTAAATAGAAGTGAAAACAAAAATAAATTGAGGATGAATTTTACATTCTCCTACAGTATTGAATAATATACTTGATATAAAATTCCATAAGATGATAATCGATTTTATATTGGAAATAATGAATATAAATTTGATAATTTGTGAAACATATGATGATGATAAGATACAAATATCAAAATATCTAAAAAAAATGTTGAAGACTATAATTTGATATATATTGAGCATATTTAAAACTAAGGTGAAGATGACTATAAAAAAATAGATGCTATGATATAATGGATATAATGCAGGAATCATGAAATGACATTATTTAGAAATATTTGAAAAACAAACACTTTAGAAAATCTTTTAGATGTTGTTTAATGATTTTTTTAAATATGAATGTATTAAATATTATAACTTCATAAATATGCGTCTATTTCAAAACTTTTTAAAATGAAGAATTTAATTATTATAATAAATATTCAATTTTTTATATTTTTCTATATCAGGAAACCTTTTCGGATAAATCCATGATGATCCTACTACTCAATATATGATTATTATTTCAAATAATAATACATGTAAATAAGAATGCAATTTTTTCTCATTAATGGTAATTTTTTCCTATGAAGTATCTAAAAAATATGATGAAAAGGATGAATGGAAAGAACCTACCGTATTTTTAATTGAATAACCAAAAAATTATTTTTAAGAAGGTAATATGTACTATATAATATGATAAATGAAGAATATACTCATTCTCATGCATATACTCTATTTTTTAAACATTTTATGTGTAAACATAATAATAATATATTTTGATTTTTTATTCAATTAAATATCAAATACAAAAAAATAGATTTTTCATAGACACCTGTTATGGTATTATATTTTATCTAGAAGAGTTTATTGGAAAATTTAAGTCTCTACATGAAATAATTAAATGAATTGATTATCATTTCACCATCATGTTCATTATTTTTATAAGTAGGATTATATTTTAATAATTGATATGTAAATTACATGTGTTTGTATTGTAAAATGAATATCCATGTTAAATAAATTATAGCATATTTTTAAATTATTATTTACTTTTACTCAACTATTGAGTACCCTCTGAAAAGTACATGTTTAGTGAACATCACAATGATCAACGATGATGTGTTTTTGGAGTGGATTAAGGGATCATTAAGCCTCTAACTAGTATGAAAACAGTTGGTACTATTTATTCCTTTATTTTTAATATCTTAATTATTTCTATAATAACGAAGGTATAGCATTCAACCAATCATGAATATTAATAGAGATTTTTTGTGTAAAAATTATGGAATTCAATCCCCCATCATGAATATTAATTCAAATCATGGGGACCTACATTGGTATCAAAGAAAGTAACTTCAATGTTATCATCCTTTACCAGTTCTATTATAAAATTTCATTTATAATGTATTTATAATGGACTATAAAAAAAAGTAATATTAATGTCAATATATACCTTCATCAGCAAATAGAACAATAGTTTTTTCAGGATAGAATGAGTATTTAACAAAAAATATAGCTATAAATATTTCCTATAAATATATTGAACCATACAATATTAGTACATGTGGGAAATAATTATTTCTTCCAAATAATGATTTAGAATATGATTTTAAATTAATATATATGAAGGTTATTATTTTCTTTCATAAATCCGATGAATTTATAAAACTATCATAATTCTAATAGAAGAAATTAGATTTGGGTAACTGTATATATATACCACATGATGGAAATAAAAATTTAATTAAACTATGGTATGATTATTCAAATATTATGTTTAATAACTTTATAATAGAGTATTTAGAAATTATTAAACACATATAAGTAAAAATCACTATAATTACTAGTTCTTTTGTTTCATTTAAAACTATTATTCTTGAATCTGATCAAGAACTAAAAATTATCAGAATTTTATATTCACAGTTTAGTTTAATATCTTCTTAAAAATTAAATTCAACACATATAAATAATCAGTTTTTACATGAAATTTTTTTAACTATGATGATATATGAGGAATATATTAAATAAAAATTTTAAGGTAAAAATTTGATTAATAAGTTATTTAATTCTCTAAATGAATCCAATTTAATTGAGGGGATGAAATACAATGAAAAAAAATTATTTCAATTATTTTATAAGCGAGACTCGTGATTATTATCCTCTAATATATATAAGTCAAAATTTTCAAGGAAATTAATAATTTATTTTAATAAGAAAATATATTTCCATAAAAACAATATCCTATACTCAAATATAAATGAATATTAAAATTAAATGATATTTTATAAATATACAAATCAGAATAATGTCATCCTTTATTTCCTATGTAGAACTATACTATGAAATCTATGATGAATTTAAAATGAAAATCGTATTATGAAATAAAAATTGAACGCATCTATAATGTCGATAGAGGGTGATTCTAAATATTCCTATATTAATTTTCAATATTTACCAAATTCATATATTCCAAACCAGAAGTATAAAATGTTCTTCTAGTAATAAATTATTAATGTATAATATTTTTACTATTAAAAGAATGATTCAAAATATTACTGAAAAATATTTTCTTTTGATGGAATCTAGGAATACTATTGTATATTAGAGGAAAAGAATGAATATATTAATAATAAACACAATAATGTAAAAATAATATAATTTTATTAAATGAATAATATGAAATATATAAAAAATACATAATTTAAATATAATTATAAAGAAATTCTTCCTGTAATTTTTTCCTCTATAAAAACCAAATTTAATTAAGTATTGATGTAATGTATTTAATATATGTTTTTTCATTATTTAATAAGGTGGAGGATTATTTTATATAAATACATTGTAAAAACAAATAAAATAATTGTATGAAAGGCTTAGAAATTAATGGGAAAATATAAAATATTTTTTGACTACTTGTTAATATAATAAAATGTATGGAATGTAAATAGCCATTATGCTATTTATTTTTTAACATAATGATATTATATCATGATACATATATAGATTCAGTTCTATAAAATAAGGAACTGTTAAAAAATATGGTATCATTTGAATTTTTTTAATGACTTGTTTCCCTAAATATTTAATAGGTAACAATACCAAAATAATGTTTATTTATGTACCCAAAAATTATAATTTCATAATTTTTTGGTCAGGTATAACTCAGTGAATAAATATTAAAAATATATATTTTTTAAATGGATGATCAATATATATAAGTTATGATTTTTCTAAATTATATTTACTATATAAAATTGATACAGGTTAATTCACATTTTGTTAAAATTCTAGAAGAATGTTTATTTAAAATCGATCTATTAGAGATCCACATTATATTCTAACAAATAAATTACATTGATTTTAATTCATAAAAAAACATGATAATTATTTCTCAACATTTTGATGATGTATTTTTGATTGAATTATTCAAAAATAAATTTCATATTTTTAAGCATAAATTTATTTAATTTTGGAAAATAAAAAAGGGATATGTTAAAAACTTATATTTAAATTGATTATTAAAACAATATATGAATTATTTGAATTTTTAAATTCCTAAATGTTTGATTTGTTATATTTTTCCTAGAAATTATAATATGTATTTCTTCAATATAATGATTAAGAAAAATTTAAATTCTGATTTTACATCTACATATATTTAAAAAAATGAAACATTTTGATTATTGTTAAAACCGAAGGAAACATAAGAAATTTTTTAAACCAATCAAACTGCATTCAATATTTGACCATTATAAAAAATACTTAGTGGGTTTTCACCTAGTTAAAATTATAACCCTCGATGGAAAAACAATATTTGTGTCAAAGTATATTATTATTCAATATTTAAAGGGGTTTATTAATTAAAACATATGAGTGAATCATGTTTGGTTTTAATTAATTCCAACATTCCATTATATAATGAAAATGATTCAAAATTTGTGATATTCAAAAGTAATCATGCAGGGATTTTGAGAATCATGAATTAAAATAAAAAAATGGATTAAATATACATTCAATGTGACTATGACATCTCAATATTACGTTGTTGTTAATAGGGGAATGAGAATCTATATAAACCATTTATATTTATGTTTTTGGGATATAATATGACTATTAATTTTTAGGATTTTAGGTTAGCTCATAATTATATGCTATTAATTGTGTTTTAATAATGTCGATTTTGAATAAACTCATTAATGTGTTATTGAGCAATAGAAAACCCACAACTGGAGTTTTTTTATGTCCGTATAATATCATAGAAAATATTTTCAATTTTGATATTTTCTATCCAAATTCCAATAAATATTATGTACTTTGTTATTTTTTCACTTCTATATCCTATATAGATTTCAACGGGAAGTCATGGACAATTCATAAATCTACGCATATGAAATTTAATTAAAATGGACCCCTATCATAATGAAATTTTACATGATAGTCTATGTGATTCTTTGGAAAACATGAGACATGAACCAAATTTTGATAAAATATTTTTGAGGATATAAAACATGAACAAGAATAATACAGTTCAAAAAGGATTGAATAACAGGAACCAAAATGTGTATTACCTAAATATACTATGACACTAAAAAACCTCTATAATAAATTATTGGAATATTAGAATATTAACATATGAATAAAATAATATTAGGATTCATTTCTGGATTATATAATTTCTTATACCAATATCAACATAAATCAATATAATAATATCAATATAAAAGTGTTAGGTAGTTTCCAAGATATGAGAGTTAAACAATATCATAAAAAATTAGGTAATAAATATTTTTGATATACCCTCTAATTATCCATTCAAAGGAACTAAATGGGAATTTGTAATAGGAAGGATGTTGATCATGCGATTACATTAAATAAGTCTAATATAGTTTCATAATATTACAACCGAGGTGGTTTAATATATTATAATTGAATCATATTAACTACATAATGGTTTGAATCCATTAGGACCCAAAAAATTATTCCTTATATATGAATCTTAAATTACAATATATAGATATAAATTATTCATATTTGAATTTATTTCAAATATAAGATGTTCATAATGAACTACATCTATGTTTTTAAAGGCATCTTTTTTAAATATTTCATTTTAAAACATACCATGTCTTTATATGGCCATAATCAGTATCATATATATTATATAATAGGGTTGAGTCAATTTCTTCAATCTGAGGGGTTTTCTATAAAATTTTAATATCCATAACCCCTTTTAAAGACATAAATAGTATATATTATATAGGTTCAAATATAACATGATGATGAAAAAAATTTCAATAAAATTGAAACATTGTGTAATGATTTCTCAAAACTCGTGAGAAATGAATTTGAAATAATAACGATCGGTGAGATACTATATTTCATTGGTTTTAAATTGTTTCAAAAAACACTATGTATTTCATTAATCAAGATAAATATATAAAATCAAAAATAAGATGTTTCTATATGAGAATTGTAAAATATATGCAACTCCCATCAGTTGTGATAATAAATTTTATTTGGATGAAACGATTATACAAATTCTCAACATGTTATATAGTGAAATTATTAAAACATCTTATAATTGAAATAGAAAATACTTCAAATTGATCTTTTTGTGTTTTTATGTGTTAGATTTCAGGAAACCCTAAAGGGGGAACATTTTAATTATACATAAATGATTATACTATATTTTAAAGGAACTATTTCGCTCCATACAATTTTTAAAAACTTCTAGATTTGAATGAATTTAATATTTTCAGGCTGAATATGATGGGAATATAATATATATAATAATTAAATCATAATATTAACACATTGTAGAAAAATAACTAACTTAAATGTTTAGAGAAAATGAAAAGTGATTTTCATTATAAATTTTAAAATATTAATATATTGCAACTAGGTTTTATTGTGTACAACTATTATCGATCATAACATCCATCATGATTATGGGATTTAGTTTTGATTATTGTCTAATTAAATAAGCTAACACATATGAGATATAAATTTTCATAAATACAATATTTTTATCTAGAATAGAACACAACATTTTATGTATTTTATAAATGATAGATCATAAAAAACAGATAATATCTCATTGGAATACATAAGTATTCATAAACTCATGGATTCATTTAAAAATAATTTAATGGATAATAGATATGATTTTCATTAAATTAAAATATGAATGTTTTAGATTTTGTGAACTTAATCTACTTCTTCTAATCAATACTATTTATCTTCATTCTATATTTTTTTCATAGTGTGTTATTTAGTTTTTTTAATTTATTATTTCATTCACTATGGTGATTCATAAGATTCTAGGTGCCTTTATGATTGAACCACAATCATACGAAAATCTCAAACCATTGATCAAATTATTTTACCATATAAAACAATAATGAAATTTTTAATTAGTTCAATTTATTCATGACCATAAGGATGAATAATAGATTATATTCTATAGTTTTAGGAATTTATGTAACCCAAGGAGTAACCCAAGGAGTTATATTTATCGATTCTTTGTTGGGTTAAAACCATTTTTCCATTGAGAATTAGTCTCAAAATCTTTTCATAATATGAAGATATAGTCTACTGTGATATCAAGATAGAATAATAATTCATTATGTCTTACGACATTAGTTTAATTTATGAGAATAGAGATCTTCTAAAAACTCTTGAAATAGAAATAAGGGGATGGAGTAAAAATTTGAATTTCCATCCTTCATTACATGTGGAATGAAACACCCTGGTACTTTCCAAAAAGTAAATGGATTTTATTCTTTGTGTTATGAAAATGGCCACCAATCACGTGATTGTAATGTAATGAAAGAGGTTGGCAATGTTGAATGCTACAATTGTAACGACCCGAAATTTTTTTTTAAATAAATTTTGTTTCTTAATTTTATGTGTTATTGTTATACTCAACAAAAATGTTTCATTTGGTAACATGAGTATAATTAAAATGAGACTGTTGAGTTTTGACTGTTATTTGACCATTAGTCAATATGACCGCTGGAAACTAAACATTTTGACTATTGTATCTAAATACAAGCAATCTTGGTTAATTAATATAGAAAGAAGATTTGATGGCCTCACCCAGTAGTCTTGGACCGATCGAAGCCCATCTAACAGAACTTGGGAAGGAGGTAGCACCACTGGGCTTTGCTCTGGACCAAACCCAAGCTGAACTTCATCGTATAAAGCTAGAACGGGATCGCCTTCGTGAGAAGTTCAAACTGATAGAAATTACTACTCGTGCGATGTTGGCCGATCCTCCCTCGGATTCTCTCACCTTAGCACACCTTACACTTAGGTCCTATGCTGGTGTGATAAGGGGCTATGTAAGGAGACCGTAACTATCTTTTGTAATCCTTTGTTTTAAATAAAATTTCTATTTCTTTTATGAATTTTCAAATGACCGGATAAATATAGTATGCAAATTTTTGTTGAATTTTAGAAAATGGATATTTTAAATATGTTTATGTAAACCCTAAATAATTAAAAATGTGTAATGATTTTCAAAAAATGGTCTTCTGTAATTATGTTCAGTACTAAATTTAGAGTCTAATAAGATCAACTTGATTTTTGATGAATAGTAAATTATGAATAGTGATTTTATGATTAGGATTAATAATGTGTCCAAATGGATTAGTAATCTCACTTAAAGAAAGTATTAAAATAAGCTAGGCACTTTGATTAAGTAATGTGATTCAATAAAATGGTTAAATAACGGTTTCATAAATTATTATTCAAGTATTAGTTTTTTCGGATGAATAGTGTGTTTTAATTAAAAATTTAATTAAAAATAATTAGAAAATTATTTTTATAAAAATGACTTTATTTTTGAACTCAGAGCATCGATATTATGTTAAGGTAATTTTTGGGGATTTTTCTGAAAAAAATGAATTTTTGATGAATAGTGTTTTTATTTAAAAATTAAATTAAAAATATTTAGAAAATTATTTTTATAAAATGGATTTCATTTTTGAAATCAGAGCATTGATATTTGGTTAATGTGAAATTTTGGGATTTTTCTGAGGAAGTAGAATTTTCAGTGAATAGTAAAAATACAGTTTTAGGGTTTCGGTATGTTTAATGACATCATAATGGTGTCATGATGATTTCATGAGATCTTTTGAGGGTTGGCCGGCCAAGGGTGATGAATTATTGTTTTGGGGGCCCCATGTGTCCTAACTCCATGATAAATGACAAGGGAGATCACATGGGTTTGAGAAAAGCACATGTGAGGTGTCCCTTGGCCATTAATGCCTTGTCCCCTCACTTTCCCTATAAATACCAAGCCCTCCTCTCATTCATTCGACTCCCCACTCATTCCCAACGAATTTCTGGTCTCATTACCTCCCAAGGAGTCCTCCCAAGGTTCCCCCAAGCCCTCAAGGTCCCAACCTTTGAGGTTTAAGAGTTACATTTTAAGGTAAGGGATCTGACCCCTCTCTTTCTTTTCAAGTAATCTCTTTTATGTAATTTCTTTTATACTCAATGTTCTTATATTGAAGGATGTTCTTTTATATTCATCCTACTCCATATTTCATGTTCATATGATGGGAGACCCCCCTTGCTCTCATCAATTCGTTTTAAGAATGTTTAAGTGGTGCCGTTAGGCTGCCGAATTTTTAAGGGATCCTTTCACCTTCCTCGTTTTCAAGTTCTATTTTCATTCAAGTCTTTCATGTTCCTTTTTATTATGTTGGGGTATGATATCTAAATTATCATACTGATCTTTTATGATCATATTATGAGAGACCCGATTTGATCGCTTCAATTTAGTATTTTGAAGTTTTAAGTGGCGTCGTTAGGCTGCCGAATTTTTAAGTAGTTCTTCACCCTTCTCGTTTTGAAGTTCTACTTTCATGTCAATTATTTCAAGTTCCTTTTTGTTATATTGGGGTATGATCTCTATATATATCATACTGTACTCTTATGTTCATATGATGAGAGACCCCATTTGATCTCTTCAATTCAGTATTTTGATGTTTTAAATGGCGACGTTAGGCTGCCGAATTTTTAAGTGGTTCTTCACCCTTCTCGTTTTGAAGTTCTACTTTCATGTCAATTCTTTCAAGTTCCTTTTTGTTATGTTGGTGAATTTTCTCTATATCTATCATACTGATCTCTTATGATCATATGATGAGGGACCCTATTTGATCTTGTCAAATCATTTTCTTTTGAAGTTAAGTGACGCCGTAAGGCTGCCGAATTTTCATAAGAGAAATCTAATTTTTTTCCTTCCATGTTTTTCATTTCAAATGGTATGTCCCTAAAATTTCATTACCATGTCCATATTTCCTTCTTATTCTTTCACCCTAATGTTTTATGGATCATTTATGAAAGGGTGACCCATGTCCCCTCTCATTTCAATGTTTTCTAAAACCCCGAAACATAGCCGTTATGCTGCAGAATTTTCCCCTCAAAATGCCTCTCTCTTTTCTCAAAAATTATTTTATGTTATAAAGTGAATACTCAAAGCTCTTATTTATACAAGGGTATTAACATATATATCAAAATGTTCCATTTTAAATTCTGGGATTTACATACATGAGACCCGGTTTCCCTTTCCGTGGGTTTAAAGTGACGTAAAGATCATGTCTTTAAAGCAGTTTTTAAAACATTATGATTATGAAATGAAACCCATTTATTTTATGCTATATGGGTTATTTATGAAATGTTTGATGATGATATATGTGGATCACATGAAAATAAATACAAATTTAAGGGTGCGCCCTGATAGCGCTCCAATGCATTGGGTAAAGACTTAATCTCTAAAGATGACCATTTTAACGACGCCTTGGTGAATAACCTTGGTAATTTTTAACGACACCTTGGGGATGGACCTTGGTGAAACGAAACGATTGTCAATATTAAATGTTGTAGCCACATCTTCAAGTTATGAAAAATGATTATTTTTATTATGATGTATCTCATGATTTCTTTCTCATGCCTTAAAGTTCTTTTCATGTCCTTATTGAAGTATCTCAAGTTCACTTGTAAAATGTTTCTCTTGTTTCCCTTACTGGGCCTTCTTCTCACCCTTTCTTTTTATGTATGTCCCCAGGTTTTGAGATGCATAATGAACATAGGATGAACTAAAGGAGAAGCCTTTCAAGTGTTTAAGAAGAATGTTTTATGTTTTTTTTATGTATTATGATCCTTGTTTCCAAGACACTAAACCTTAACGATCCTCAGTTCCGTGTAATGAAATGAAAGTTATGTTATAAAAAGACGGGATGCTATAGTTGGTATTAAAGGATGGTTTAGTTATTTGTGGAAATTAGGATATGAAAACTCTAGGAAGAACCCTATAGAAAAGTTTAATATAGGAAATCTTCCTGGTATTTTGGTGAGTATTGAGTAAGGGGTTGCCAAGAAAATACATCCCTGTCTGGATACGAGCAGGTAGAGGTGGCTCTGGCACAGATGTACATAGGGGTAAAACCCGAAAACACCGCTTTGAGCTAGACTCGAACGGGAACTGGTACACGAAAATGGGCCTTGCTGCACTCTTGGTTACGACACTCCCGAGGGATATGCTTTGGTAAATTCATAAGCTTGGTATGAACCATTGTTAAAGGAACGAAGATAAAATAAAATAAAGGTTCACATAAGAATATACGATCATTCATAACCTAGATGGGAACCTAGGAGATCACAAGTTAGTGTATACCTTTCATATACAAGTTATCCTTATATGCTTTCAGTTCCTTTTCATGATTATTAGCTAAGTACTTAAGCCCCTAGTTATGCTTTCTCTTCTTAGTTAATGGTGGGAAATGGAAGAGCATGTTCCGACAACCAATGTGATAGGAAATGCGACGATTTTCGTATTAATATGATAGGGATGATTAGGGGATTAAAATATGATTATTATTTTGGAAGACGTTCATTATTTTGGGAACCATATTTGATCGAGGTAAATAGATTACTATGGTATTTTCATTGAGGAGTAAGGTTGACTTATATTTTGAAGAATTGATGAATTTAAGGTGAACTTATAGTAATTTAGGTTACTTATGGGAATGACTAACCTATCTTGGGTAAAATATGTTTAGGTTAGGTACTTTTTTTATAAGATGTTAGGAGTGGTTGATGTTGTCTGGAGATGAACAATGAAGTTGTTTTGGAAGACTATGTTATCAAATCCTTCTTGTATTTGGGTTTCAATCTTAGTTTGGTTTGTTTTGAGGAATTTTAAGGACCGTTATTTATGGAATGGTCTATGACGAACTTTGGGTAGTACCATGGAACTTTGATGATTTAAAAGTTGTTTCCATTCCTATGGGATTCTTTCTTTTTGAAGAGTTGTTTTACCCTAACCTTTCTGTTTTTTGGATAATGTTTAATGATAGAAGAAATAGATAGTTAATCTTTTGTAGATTACGTGATTCTATAGAAGATTATTCTTGTGCTTTTATGAGACCAAGTGTTTTTGAATTCTCATCATTTGGAGAATAGATTAGTGTTGGTAGGGACTTGTTAAAGGATGAAACTCTACTTGAAGGTAGGTATATTTTCTTATGTTTTTGTTCTATGTAGTAAATGAAATCCTCAAAATTATGAAAAGAAACGTAAAACAAAAATGTTGTTGGTTTATGTTTCCTACTAGGTAATCAAAGACCGTTTGCACGCATCATAAGATTGGGATTTTCTCATGGTTAACTTTCTCCTAATCATGTTCTCTATCACTCTCCCTTAGAACTTGACCCTTTGTTTTTTTTCCTCCATGTCCATGTTTTCCTACATGGAACCCTAGTGTGGGTTAACTCGGGTGACCTTTGTACTTCCCTTTCTTTATTTTAAAGTAATAGTTTTACTGACTCCTTTTCCGATGTGGGACATTCAATGAAATTTCAAAACCCAATTTTAAAATTGCGAGGACGCAATTTCTTAAGGGGGGAAGACTGTAACGACCCGAAATTTTTTTTTAAAAATAAATTTTGTTTCTTAATTTTATGTGTTATTGTTATACTCAACAAAAATGTTTCATTTGGTAACATGAGTATAATTAAAATAAGACTGTTGAGTTTTGACTGTTATTTGACCATTGGTCAATATGACCGCTGGAAACTAAACATTTTGACTATTGTCTCTAAATAAAAGCAATCTTGGTTAATTAATATAGAAAGAAGATTTGATGGCCTCACCCAGTAGTCTTGGACCGATCGAAGCCCATCTAACAGAACTTGGGAAGGAGGTAGCACCACTGGGCTTTGCTCTGGACCAAACCCAAGCTGAACTTCATCGTATAAAGGTAGAACGGGATCGCCTTCGTGAGAAGTTCAAACTGATAGAAATTACTACTCGTGCGATGTTGGCCGATCCTCCCTCGGATTCTCTCACCTTATCACACCTTACACTTAGGTCCTATGCTGGTGTGATAAGGGGCTATGTAAGGAGACCGTAACTGTCTTTTGTAATCCTTTGTTTTAAATAAAATTTCGATTTATTTTATGAATTTTCAAATGACCGGATAAATATAGTATGCAAATTTTTGTTGAATTTTAGAAAATGGATATTTTAAATATGTTTATGTAAACCCTAAATAATTAAAAATGTGTAATGATTTTCAAAAAATGGTCTTCTGTAATTATGTTCAGTACTAAATTTATAGTCTAATAAGATCAACTTGATTTTTGATGAATAGTAAATTATGAATAGTTATTTTATGATTAGGATTAATAATGTGTCCAAATGGATTAGTAATCTCACTTAAAGAAAGTATTAAAATAAGCTAGGCACTTTGATTAAGTAATGTGATTCAATAAAATGGTTAAATAACGGTTTCATAAATTATTATTCAAGTATTAGTTTTTTCGGATGAATAGTGTGTTTTAATTAAAAATTTAATTAAAAATAATTAGAAAATTATTTTTATAAAAATGACTTTATTTTTGAACTCAGAGCATCGATATTATGTTAAGGTAATTTTTGGGGATTTTTCTGAAAAAAATGAATTTTTGATGAATAGTGTTTTTATTTAAAATTTAAATTACAAATATTTAGAAAATTATTTTTATAAAATGGATTTCATTTTTGAAATCAGAGCATTGATATTTGGTTAATGTGAAATTTTGGGATTTTTCTGAGAAAGTTGAATTTTCAGTGAATAGTAAAAATACAGTTTTAGGGTTTCGGTATGTTTAATGACATCATAATGGTGTCATGATGATTTCATGAGATCTTTTGTGGGTTGGCCGGCCAAGGGTGATGAATTATTGTTTTGGGGGCCCCATGTGGCCTAACTCCATGATAAATGACAAGGGAGATCACATGGGTTTGAGAAAAGCACATGTGAGGTGTCCCTTGGCCATTAATGCCTTGTCCCCTCACTTTCCCTATAAATACCAAGCCCTCCTCTCATCCATTCGACTCCCCACTCATTCCCAACGAATTTCTGGTCTCATTACCTCCCAAGGAGTCCTCCCAAGGTTCCCCCAAGCCCTCAAGGTCCCAACCTTTGAGGTTTAAGAGTTACATTTTAAGGTAAGGGATCCGACCCCTCTCTTTCTTTTCAAGTAATCTCTTTTATGTAATTTCTTTTATACTCCATGTTCTTATGTTGGAGGATGTTATTTTATATTCATACTACTGCCTATTTCATGTTCATATGATGGGAGACCCCCCTTGCTCTCATCAATTCATTTTAAGAATGTTTAAGTGGTGCCGTTAGGCTGCCGAATTTTTAAGGGATCCTTTCACCTTCCTCATTTTCAAGTTCTATTTTCATTCAAGTCTTTCATGTTCCTTTTTATTATGTTGGGGTATGATCTCTAAATTATCATATTGATCTTTTATGATCATATGATGAGAGACACCATTTGATCGCTTCAATTCAGTATTTTGAAGTTTTAAGTGGCGTCGTTAGGCTGCCGAATTTTTAAGTAGTTCTTCACCCTTCTCGTTTTGAAGTTCTACTTTCATGTCAATTATTTCAAGTTCCTTTTTGTTATATTGGGGTATGATCTCTATATATATCATACTGGACTCTTATGTTCATATGATGAGATACCCCATTTGATCTCTTCAATTCAGTATTTTGATGTTTTAATTGGCGCCGTTAGGCTGCCGAATTTTTAAGTGGTTCTTCACCCTTCTCGTTTTGAAGTTCTACTTTCATGTCAATTCTTTCAAGTTCCTTTTTGTTATGTTGGGGAATTATCTCTATATCTATCATACTGATCTCTTATGATCATATTATGAGGGACCCTATTTGATCTTGTCAAATCATTTTCTTTTGAAGTTAAGTGACGTCGTAAGGCTGCCGAATTTTCATAAGAGAAATCTAAGTTTTTTTCCTTCCATGTTTTTCATTTCAAATGGTATGTCCCTAAAATTTCATTACCATGTCCATATTTCCTTCTTATTCTTTCACCCTAATGTTTTATGGATCATTTATGAAAGGGTGACCCATGTACCCTCTCATTTCAATGTTTTCTAAAACCCCGAAACTTAGCCGTTATGCTGCAGAATTTTCCCCTCAAAATGCCTCTGTCTTTTCTCATAAATTATTTTATGTTATAAAGTTAATACTCAATGCTCTTATTTCTACAAGGGTATTCACATATATATCAAAATGTTCCATTTTAAATTCTGGGATTTACATACATGAGACCCGGTTTCCCTTTCCGTGGGTTTAAAGTGACGTAAAGATCATGTCTTTAAAGTAGTTTTTAAAACGTTATAATTATGAAATGAAACCCATTTATTTTATGCTATATGGGCTATTTATGAATTTTTTGATGATGATATATGTGGATCACATGAAAATAAAGACAAATTTAAGGGTGCGCCCTGATAGCGCTCCAATGAATTGGGTATAGACTTAATCTCTAGAGATGACCATTTTAACGACGCCTTGGTGAATAACCTTGGTAATTTTTAACGACACCTTGGGGATGGACCTTGGTGAAACGAAACGATTTTCAATATTAAATGTTGTAGCCACATCTTCAAGTTATGAAAAATGATTATTTTTATTATGATGTATCTCATGATTTCTTTCTCATGCCTTAAAGTTCTTTTCATGTCCTTATTGAAGTATCTCAAGTTCACTTGTAAAATGTTTCTCTTGTTTCCCTTACTGGGCCTTCTTCTCACCCTTTCTTTTTATGTATGTCCCCAGGTTATGAGATGCATAATGAACATAGGATGAACTAAAGGAGAATCCTTTCAAGTGTTTAAGAAGAATGTTTTATGTTTTTTTTATGTATTATGATCTTTGTTTCCAAGACACTAAACCTTAACGATCCTCAGTTCCGTGTAATGAAATGAAAGTTATGTTATAAAAAGACGGGATGTTATAACAATTGTAGATAAATCAGGCATTATGAATATGAATGTCCTAAGAAAAAAAGGAAACTTTCCTTAGAAAAGCCCAAGGGAACATGGCAATTCTTTTCTGATCACTACTATTAAGGTTGATTCTTTGAAAGATGTGGTGGAAGGTACTTTAATTATTTCCTCGAAATTAGGCAATTCTTTATTTGATTCTGGATAATCACATTCTATCATATATTCTCAGTTTTCCATGAAAATTATATATTGCCAATTTTATTTTACAAGGGAGATGTTATTTAAAACTCTTAAGGGAAATATCATTGCAACAATGTTTTTCAAATTAGTTACCATTATGTCATATAAATGAGCTTTATCTAGTGTTCTTTTTCACTATCTTGTGATTGAATTTTATATAATCCCTATAATGGAATTGATTTTGGACCATGATAAGAAAATCAATTATAAGAAGAAGGAGGAGACAATTTTTTAGGATGATAAGGAATACCTTATCTTTAGAGCAAGAACATCACCGTCTACTACGCATCTACTTCCACCCCCATTAGCTCTTCAAAATTTAGTTATTATAGAGGAAGGGAGTGAAATATCTATGGGTGAGGAAAATACTATTCAAACATAGTATTTACCTATTGTACAATAATATGTGGATTTGTTTTAAAAGGATTTACCTAGAAATTTTCCAGAATGAGAAATTTAGTTTTCCATTGACTTAATTCTTGGTTCTAGGCCCATATCGAAGACCCCATATTGAATGGTGTCCATTGAATTATTGGAAGTAAATAAAAAACTAGATAAATTGATTAATAACATATTATTATACACATTGTATCTCTATAGAGAGCCATTGTTTTTTTAGAAGAAAGATGTATCAATGAGGTCGTGAAATAACTACAGGGATATCAATTGTATAAATATAAATAATAACTATCCCCTACATCACATTGATTAAAATCATGGAGCTCAATATTTTTCAATCATTGACCTTTGATCTGGATATCATCTGTTGTGCGTGAAGAATGAAGACATTCCCAAGACAACATTTCATACCATGTATGGGCATTATTAGTATAAATAATCCAATTTGAACTGACTAATTCAGCTTCTATCTTCATGGATCTGATGAATAATATTTTCATTGAATATCGTAATGTTATTGTTGTGGTATTGATTGATGACATTTTTTTATAATAAAAAATCTATAAAGATCAAGAAATTGCTTGTATATTATTCTAAAAACTCATAGAAGAAATGAATTATATGGTATGTTTAAAAGTGTGAATTCTAGCTTCATGAGATTTATTTTCTTACCCATATTATCTCTAAGGATGTAATCTATATATATCCTTAAAAGATAAAAAAAATCCAGGAATGGAATGCACCATAAAGTATAACTTAGGTACACCGTTTTATTAGTTTAACAGATTATTATCAGCATTTCATGCATATTTTTTCTTTATTGGACTAACCATTAACCAAACTCACATATAAAGGGGTTAAATTTGTTGGAAAAAATAGTGTGTAGAATATTTGGAATAATTGAAATAAATATTAGTAAATTTTCCTATATTGACTCTATTATTAGGAAATTATGGGTTTGTTATTTATATTGATGCTTCAAAAAATGGATTGTGTTGTGTCCTTATTCATAATGATATTTTAATTGACTATGCATCACGGTAACTAAAAATTCATGAATAAAATAATCCCACTCATGATCTTGAGTTAGCAGTTGTAATCCATTCTTTGAAGACACTATCTAAGAAGATTTTTTAGTATATTTTCTCAAAAAAATAATTTAACATGAGGAAAATATGATGACTTGAATACTAAAAGATTTTTATTTCACTATACACAGCCACCTGGGGAAATAAAATAACGTGGAAGATTCTTTGAGTATAAAGGATCATGGAGTTTTGAACAAAATGATAGTTGAATGGATCCCAAGTTCATGGATCTAGTAAATATGGATATAGAAATAATCAATGACGGTGTAACACCGATACTTTTTCAAATGGTTTCCAATCCATATTTACTTTAAATGATCTAATGTTCTCTGACATATGATTAGGGGTTTCAAAAAACAATTAATGCTTTTAATTATGGGAGAATGATTGAATTCGTATTTAAAGATGGAATTTTGATATTTGGGAACAAACATTGTGTTTTTGATATACCTGATCCAATAATTGAATTATTAGATGATGCTCATTGCTTAAATTTCTATATACACCTTGGTAGGACTAAGATGTATAGTGATTTGAAGGAACATTTTTGTGGGAAAATATGGAAAAGGATATTAATAATTATGTGTCATGATTTATGGGTTTTCAAAAGGGTAATGCTGGAAGACAATATTATGGAGGAGTCATGCAACCTATTTCCACACCTGAGTGGAAATGGGATGATATTACGATTGAAATTTTCATGGGGTTACCAAAGACTAATAATTAACTGTGAAATATGGTTAATTATATATCATCTTACAAATTCATCAAATTTTCTTTCTATAATAGAATATTTACAACATGAACATTTAAGAAAACTATATATTAATTCCATTTTATGACTTCATGGTGTACCCCTATAGATTGTTTCTCATCATGGACCCCTTTTTTACATCAATATTTCAGAAAAGTACTTACAATACCCTAGATATTGAACTTTTTTTGAGCACTGCAAACAACCCTCAAACTGATGGAAAATAAGAATGGACTATTCAAACAATAAAATACTTGTTGATATATGATCAATTGACATTCAAGGTATGTTGGATCAGTATTTACCCATAGTATAATGTTCCTATAATAATATATTCCATCCAAGTATTCATAAGGAACCACATGAAGCGTTCTGTAGAAGGATATGTCTCTCACCAACATGTTGGGAAAATGTTGGTGAAAGAAAACATGTAAACCCAAAACTGTTTTAGGAAATGATGGTAAATATGAAGATTATCCAAACACACATCAAAGAGAATGAAATTAGGAAAAATATCAAACCGATATATGAAGTAAGGATTTGAAATTTCAATTATGAGATAATGTTTTCTTCAATGTATCTCTATAGAAGTGTGTTATACGATTTGGTAGGAAGGGAAAATTAAGTCATAGGTACATTGGACCATTTAAAATTCTAAAACATATTGGTGTTATTCCTTACCATTTGACAATACCTCCAACTCTCTCAAATGTTCATGATGTTTTACACAAATCAATATTGAGAAAATACATGCCTGACACAACACATGTACTCTCCTATGAATAAATAGAACTGAAATCTGATCTATCTTATTGTGAAGATCCTATCATGATTCTTGATACCTGAGAACAAATGTTGAGAAACCGCACGACTGGTCTGGTAGAATTTCTATGGAGAAAACATAAGATTGAAGAGCCAACGTGGGGGGCCCAACGAATATATGATGAAGAACCACTAGAATCTTTTTACACAATATTAATCTCAAAATCCCAATGATGAAATTATTGAAAGGAGGGTTGAATGTAACACCCCATGCTTCCAGGGTGCATTTATCTATGAATAATGAAATAGAATGTGTTGTAAACAAAATCGAGTTCTAGCAGACCATGAACAATCAAACTAATGGATATGACTAGTAATAAAAACCATTAAAAAATTTATAATTTTTTTTTTCAAAATTGACTTCATTTTTATATTCAAAAAATAAAAATTAACTTATGGTTATTTTCTTGTATTTTCCTAGAAACATTCAATTTTTTATGAATTGTGAAAAGAAATTCAATATTGATTATGCTAAAGATTTATTTAAATAAAAATAATTATTATTGAGATTGATTTTAAAGTTAAAATAGATGAGAAATACATATATTTGTACAATTTAATTCATTGATGTCATTTTATAATAAGATTTGATATATAAAATTTTATTGAACTTCTTACTGTCTTTTACCCATCTTCTATGCACTTTTGAAAATATGCATAAAATGTATTTTTACAACTTATTTGAATTTAATTTTATAAAATTGAGAGGCATGGTTGAAATTATTACATATAATGTGGTTCAATATGATGAAAATATTTTTTTATTAATAATGACTTTTGAATTTTATTTACCACGGTTAAAAGTAAATAAGGTAATTAAATGTAATAATGATATTATAATTACCCTAACACATGTCATAATGATATTTTATGAGTGTGTCTCGACAATGATCATCCATAGGATTAAATTATTATCCTCTTTGATCCACTTGTATTTGATTAGTACATTTATTCTTATTTTCTTTAAATTTGATTGAGAAGTGTTAAATGAAATTTTTTATAACTAAATAATTTTTAATATAAGGGTATAAGTGCAATAAATTAGAATCTAAATTTTATTTATAAATATAAAAATAATTCTTATATCATGATATATTATTTATAATTTTTATACATTTAATAATTAAATTTATGTTTGACACAATGATGATGTAGTAATTACCTTATTAATGAATGATTAAATTAATTGATATGAAAAATATCCGAATAAATGTAAATTGATACTTTTGATGAATTATACGGACTTTATACATTAATATAAAATTTTAGGATTGATTTTTTCTAATTAATCATGTTTTGTTGACATTCACAAAAACCAAATACTATATAGTGTCAGAATTTTCATAAATGAGTTTTTTTAAAAATTATTATATTATAAAATTATATTATATTCCCAAAAAATTATGGTTTTGTCAAAGGGCTTATATAATTATCGATATGTCATTAATGAACCATTTGAGGCTCACCTGGAATTTTTTAGTATGTTTGTTATCCATGAAATAAAAAAGTACAAGAAAACATTGTAAAAGTTAATCTGTTTGACAAAGAGTTAAATCTAAAAGATAAGGTTAATATGGTGACCTAAACTTGTCTAAAACATATTAGTTGACAGGTTTTGAGCCCACCCCACTATATTCTATAAATAAATCCTTGTGGATCCAATAGAAACAGAAATTATTTTTTAATAAAATAATTAATCAATCTTTTTCTAAAGTTCCCCTCACCTATCTTATAAAAAGGCACATCTCATTCCCATAATTTCACACCTCCAAATACAGTTGGCTCAGACATCCCCTTCTCAAATAACCTCCCAAAACCCCTCAATTCATCCTAGACGGATTACATTGATCAAAAGACATCCTATGGATCCATGTAGATCAAATTAAAAGGAATCACCAGAAGAGGAGATAATTATTTCATCACATCTTTCAAAGTTCTTTTATTCTTCCACTTCCTATTTCTGTGTGGATTCCATAATAGAATAATAAATTCAGTACCTTATAAATAATGTGATTTAATTATAAATATGGTACCACCATATTAATTTTCATATCTATCCTACGAATTACAATTCTATCATACATGCGTATGTACGACTTACCGTCTCCACGTCGTGGTGTTGTTTGTTATTCAACAATTCATTATATGGTTGGATATAATGATGAGTATAATTATTTTAAATAACAAATGAATTTTCTTATTTATTATTTATAAATTATATACAATCCAATTACATATTATTTCACCATAAATAGAATGATATTGTCACTTGTGTGTACGTACGGATTATAGTCTCAAATAACGTGATGAGATTCATTCCCCATCATAAGCATTCAAGAATAAATTTCATCATATTAATAAAATATAATGTTTAAGAACTTAATAAAATTCAGTATATGAACGAAATACATCCTATCCATAACAATCATGACTTACTGAACTAAACATATAAAGAAAAATGAATCAGTTAACACTCGAAACAGTGATACTAAGGAATGATTTTTAAAAAATAAATAATAGAAGATCGTATATGATATAATATTTATGTATGTGGTTCTTTAATAATATAATAACTATGATTTAACTATTATACAGGAGGTTAAATTACCATAGAATAAATAAAATTAAAAGGTAGGGGTTAATTTTACAATCTATTTATTATTCGAGGTTGTTTAATCATAAGTATCTACTTGGACTTTTTGTCATCCACATATGTGTTTCATAAAAATGCATTTGAATTTTTTTTTTATTTAATAGAATATGGGTTAAAGTAAATTATATATTTTTTTGAACTTTTTTAATATTTTTAAATATAATCTTTCCATCACTTTCCGATCAAGGTACCTTATGACCGTTTCGAAAAATTAAAGAAATTATAATTTTTAACCTATATTGGGGGTGCTGCTATTTTCTACCATTATAACACCTTAGAAACGCCCCTTAAATTTATAAGATTATTTTCATAATAAATGTTTTATCTTAATTTTAAATTATTTCAATATAGAATGAGATATTTCAGTCAAATTGTGTTTGGATTGATTTCATCTATGTCAACATCCTTCATTTGATTTTACGTGTGTTTGAAGTTGATTTATTATGATAGAATCATCTATATTGTATTGAAGGTTTTGTGATATGTTTGAATGTTGTTGTTATATTTTTATACCATTAATGGTTTATGGTTTAAGTATTGACATGTCTTATGATATCTTTAATACGAAGGATTATATTATATTCCATCCTTTTCATATGAGGAATACATTGGGCATTGTATGTGACAGGCGGGGCCCACCCTATCCCCTCGATAAATCGGTATGTCTCATGAGATAAACTAGTTTTTTGAACAAGGCCTTGACAAAATCGTGTTAGTAGTCTTATTATGAGGCCTTGACTATTTGGTTATGATGTTTGGAATTATGCATTCTATAATAATGAAATTAGATATTGATATTACATTTGATTATTTGACTATTAGAATATCCATGTAAATAAGTAAGTGGAATTATTTGAGTTATATTGGAAATATTATGTTGATTTAGATGTTTAAAAGGATTCTGTTTTAGTCTTATACATTGCCTTAATGGTTTATGTTTGATATGATTTTATATGATATATTGTTATCCTTACTGAGAAACTGAGAAAACCCCTTTCATATGTTTTCTTTTTCAGAGGATGTGAAGAAATATATTAAGACTATCTTACAGGGATAGGCTAAGTGATATGAGTGTGTTCAAAGGGGACACAATGTTTTTGTTTTTTATTTCCATAATTTAATGTAAAACTTATGTATGTATGTAGTACATCTAAGGCTATTAAACTATTCGGCCTTTCGAGACACGATCTCTTGTGATCATGCCAATGTTATGTAATAATTTACCGACTTTTGGTATATAGGGTTTGGGCGGTACATTTGGAATCACCCACTCATGGTTAGTGATATCCCTCCCATCTTTTTATTTGGGAACCTCTTCTATATTACGCCTTTTAATGTACATTTGTTATTATTTCAGTATGTTTTAAAATTATTGTCTTATTTACCATTATATTTACATATTATTTGTGACCAAATTACCTCTAATTAATATTCCTGAAGAACCTTTAGGATTAACCATTATTGTTCTAAAATTGGCATGCGATTTTCCATAAAAAAGTGACTGAACATTAAACTCGTATTTTATCTCAATAACCATATTTAAAATTATCCATTTTATTATAAGTTTTATATGTTGTAATTAATTTATAAACATGATTTTACTTTCATATTAATATTATTTAAATCCAATTTCACTTTTCCCGCTCATTTTGACCTTCACTGAAGATGTTACCATGTTGCAATTTAGTAAGATATTTCTCTCTCCACTTTTCCATTCAGACATTTTCCTCATAATTTTCATTTTGAATCTAATTTTGTTATTTTTTCATGAAATTATAAATATCACTATACTGTAAACTTTTTTTCATAATGATGATTGATCTTTTATACCCTGTCAATATAGAATTTATCAACATCTTTACTATTCTAAAATGTAGTAAGGGATTATATCTTCTGATATTAATGCCAGCATATTCAATATCTTATGGATTTTATTTTTAATTAATAATTTTGGAATTGGTTCTTTCATATCTACTATACTTCCACTATTATGTACAAATTCTTAGTGACCCTTTTACTCAAATTAACACCTTCGATGCACATTTGTGTTCCCTTATTATGCTTCAAAAATTTCACTACTGTTTTCTATTCCAAACCATTCTGTAGTGAATACCTGCATCCATTTAATATTTAATTTTTTACCAATGTGCAGTTATAATTAATTATTCAGGGACATACAGGTATTTAATCATCAATATATTATCAATTTATTAAATTTAAATAATGTTTATTATATTTTATGATCATTTTGGAACACATATACATGTACAATATCTGATTATGATGGGTTCACCAAGATAGTACACCAATGTATTTTTTTAATGTAGTAGTATAACTTGATTCCATGTTTGGTGTAGTTTTGGTTATTCAAAGAACATTATTTTTTTATTTCTCCATGTCTAATCATGACTTATTTTTGTAATGATAGGTTTAAGGTTGTATCCACATTTCCGATGTTTCATATACTTCTACATGATATGACACATGCTATTGTTCATGTTATTGATTCTCACCCCTTTTATGTTCCATTTAAATAACATTTTTCTAACTTCTAGTACAATATTCTTATTATTAATATTTTATATTCCCTTGATGTATGTTATAGATCATCCCTTTCATATGTACATCCTTATGCTGTTTCATAATCTTTTAGAGGGCCAATTATTTTTAAGAGAATGTTGAGGATGATTTCAATAATATTTTTGTATCCCCTGCTTTGGATGTTAGTCTGTGTATATAATGACCAAAGAAAATATACATAGTGAGTTTTTGGGTTTTATTATGTGTATTTTTATGTAATAAATCTTGAATTACTCTATAACAACATGTGTTTTAACATTCCGTATAGAAAACGTTATCAAGACAATGTTTTAACAATTTAAGTAGAATATTTTTTGGGTTAGTCTATAAGATTTTTAATTACATTCAAAGAGTATATAATGGGACTATAATCCCTATTTAGGTTCTAATAAAATAAGTTAACCAAAAAATTTGATATTTTTCTATACATTTTTTTTACATTATTAATATTCAAATGTCATTATTTAGGAAGATATGAAAGATTTTATTCCCATATTTTTAGTGACATAATGCATGATGTACGTTTTCTGAATATATAGATCAATACATAATAACATATTGAATACATGTAACATCCTGACTTGGTTGTCACACTACGATGCCTTGGGCCGGTTCTCCACATGACCTCAAGCAAGCCTCCCTATATGATAGAGCGATACATATCTCAGTGAGGGTATAGTAAGTCATTCATGTTGATAATATACCATCATTTATCATTATAAGATGCCAGTGTAATTAAATAATGAGTAGAATAAGAATATAAAACTTAAAACGGGTAATCTAATAAGAAAACCAAATGGGAAAATAACACTCAACTGAAAGGGAGAACATGCAATACCAACATAATTGTCAGGTTTTTAATATAAAAATAAAAACAAATACACAATGACTCCCCAAATGGGTCATGAACCATGTATGTTTCCATCTACCATGCTCCATTAACA
Organism: Viscum album; assembly: GCA_963277665.1. NCBI lineage: Eukaryota > Viridiplantae > Streptophyta > Magnoliopsida > Santalales > Viscaceae > Viscum > Viscum album. The sequence goes on from OY728133.1 coordinate 1,958,525,353, forward strand.
ATCATCCACCTATACCAGGGAGCCCGAATGGGGAAACGATTAGGGAGTACGAATATGGTGTGATTTAAACTCAGAAGTCCACCACCGACGGTGGCTAAAACAATTCATGTTAAACTACAGATAGTGCACTTCTATATGGAAATAATTATAATTCAATAATAAATAGTTTTTCACATTTTTATTTATTCTTATATTTCTATATTAACATCTATTTTTCCTATAATACATGTAATACTAACTCAATCTTGTACAGGAGACTATAGTGTTCCCTACATAATACCATATCTTTATTCCACATTTTTTCTAATTCTTAATGTATTCGTGGTGAAATTATATCTCAAAAATTGTTTGGACTCATTGTGGGGTATAATATTCTCATGTGAGGTCATAACATATTGTTCCTTTATTTCTATTCATTAATTTCACATTTAAATTCATCATTTCTAAAATTTTGATATTACAATTTTATATGTAAGTTGACTATGTTACCATGATTACCCCTGAACAGAATTACCATGTTTTAATTCTCTTTACTCATAAGTATAATGACCATATTTCCATGCATACTTCTCAATTTAGAATGACCATATTCCCATTCTCTTTACTCTTAAGTAATATAAAAATATTTATATTTTTACTTCTCATATTAGAATTACCTTGTTCCCTATTTATATCACATAATAAGTTTACTAATTATTTATCCACCCCATTCCCATTACAAATTCAATGATTAGTTAAAAACATACATTCCATTAGTTATCTAAACAATTATCTATGTATTTTATACCATTAATTAATTTAAAAATTATTTAATCAATATCACAATTCATATTCCTTAATTAATTATGTAGAATTAATTAGCTAATTCAAATATAAACATTCCCTAATTAATCACAAAATATATTATCTGGATATTATTTTCAATTGTAGATAGTGAATCCACAATTAATTATCTCAACATAGCTATTTCAAATTCTCATATTTAATAACTGTATTTATTATCTAGAATACATCCCCTACCACTTATAATCAATTTACTAAAATTAATTATCTAATATGGAAAACCCTTAGTCTCATGATCAAATTTCCCAATTATTCACCTCTTTCCATCAACTCCTTCACAAATCAATTGTTTGATCTAAATAATTGAATTTAATAAAAGTATTTTTGAAATGATGCTTGAAATTATAAATTATTTCATATAAATATCAAATCCTTTAGAGTGTGAATTAAATTTAGACCACCCACCGTGATTCATTGATGGATGTTTCCTCATTATAAATCCCAAAAATCTGAGTAGCACAATGACATAGTTCTGAGATTCTGAATCTAAATCCCTACACTGAAATAAAGTTCATTGACATCAATATATCATAAATCTTTATATAGATCTATAATACTAGATCAAAATCCCACAAAATATTTTTATATTCATGGAAGTAGAGAATAACTTCAATGAAAAGTCCCTGGATATATATAAAAAGGAATGATTGATGAATCAAAATGGTGTCAACATATCGATATAAGAACATATCTCAGATTCGGGAATTGAATATTGAATAATAGAGGTTGATCATCATGGTAACCCTTTATGAAATATATGGGATCATACAAAATATGTAAATTCCATGAATATGTTGATATGGGGGTGTTTTGGGTTTTCAGGAAATATTTTAATGAATTTTTTTGAAGAAATAATACTGCATGCATGGTTTCCCATATATGGGGTGCACTGTTAGGGAAAATGTGTTCTAAAAATGCAAACCTCGTGATCCAGGGTCACATGGAAACTAGGGTTTTTGGTGCATGGCTTGTCAAATAGTTCAAATCCCACCCCCATAATTAATATATCAAAAAATCCCTCCCAAACACAACCGAAAACATAACGCAAAACAAAGATACATAAAAACAACTAAAATTTACTCAAAATGTTCCATGAGATTAATCTAGAGAAAGATCAAATCATAAAATATATTCACATTATAAAATATATTCATCATGATGTGCCACAAATCCATTTTAAAATTACATAAAACAGTGATTGGGCTATTTAGCCCCCATTTCTACTTCTCTTCCCCATGTATGTTCTTGTAAATGTACATGTTTCTATAAGACACTAACAATCACTGGGTTCTTTCCCCAAAACACATTCTAATTGTGATAAAAAATGTACTAGATGTTATTCCAAGGATGAATCTATCTCAAGGTCAACCTCATCCACAATGATCACATGATCAGGGTAAGGGTGATACCACCGAAGTTGTGATTCATGGAAAACATAATGCATATAGATTTATCTATTTGGATGAGATAATATGTATTCCACAAATGCGATACTATCCACTATCTCAAAAGCTCCTACAAATCTGGGCACCAGAATTCACTATCTCTATATTCTATAGGTAACTAACCAAGGAGACAACTGACAGAACACACGATCAGCCTCTGAAAACTCTAGATGTTGTCAATGTCTGTCAACATACAACTTTTTCCTATTTTGAGCCTTAGAGATACGTTTCAAAATCAACTTTACCAACTCAGATGTCTCCTTCAAGAGACTAAATATAATACTTTCTAACTACCTGTCTATCTAGGGGTGGAAATCCATACTCAATAACACATGTGTTCCATGGGATTTTAGTATGTCCTACCAGAAGTGTGATGTAAACCATGAATAATTATCTGAAAATACATTCTATGGAACTCCATTTATATTGACTATCTCCCCAAAATACATTTCTTCCAAATATTCAATTGTAAAGGTTTCTTTTATAAGTATGAAATGTGAAAGCTTATTCAGTCGATCCACAATTAACCAAATAGCGTCATTCATCTTATGTGTATTCTGAAGACCCACCACAATTTGCATTGTCATGACCTCCCAATTCCACTCAAGAAAGGGAAATGATTTTAGTAAACCTCTTGGTCATTGATGCTCTTTATTCTCCTACTGACAAGTGAAGCAAATTGTCACAAACCATGCTATATATTTTTTAATTCATGGAAAAAAAATACTTTTTATTTCTCTATACTTTTTCATTTCACATGGATGCATCACCCACTTTAAGGCATAAAATTATTTAATGAGTTCTTATTGCCTGATTGCAGGAACAACAACCTGATTCATCAAAAATATGATCTTATCTTCATCTATTAACCAGTCTGAAGATGTATCCCCACCATAATATATTTTACTCAAGGATAGGAACTATGTATCCTCATATTAACTATCCATGATTCAACTTGAAAGCATAGAATTCAATTTAACTAAATACAGAGTCATCTTCTCCGTAATCTCTTGAACCACCGCATGCATTTCAGCCAGCAAGTTCAACATCTTTCAACCTACACTTGAATCCTGAACCATTGGAGTCTGTGTTTTCGTACTCAAGGCATCAGCCACCATATTTCCCTTTCTAGGTTTATATTCCAATTCAAAATTGCTATATTGTATATACTCTTCCCATCCTCACTGCTGATGTTTCAAATCACGCTATGAAAATATATACATTAAACTCCTTTGATATGTATAAACCATAATATTTTCTCCTAAAAGATAGTTTTTCCAAAATATTTGAGCATTAATAACTAAATTCAACATGATATCAAGTGTAGGGTAATTTCTGTCATGAGGACTTCACTACAGATACCCATATGCCAAAAATAGATCTCGATATATCATTATTTCTCCATGTATGATCCAGGAATTGTTACAACAAACCATATACACCATACCTATCTCGGGTAGGATCTATATCATTTATGAAGTCAAGTGAATCATCAAATCCTAGAAATATATATCAATACTCTCTGACCATTTAAACTACAATCACATGTTGGTAAATCTCGAATGTAGCGCTTCCACGTAGAAACATTCATCGACGAATCTCCTATAATATATAGTCAATCCCATAATTCTTTGATTATCAAAAAAGAGTCATGGGAAACACAGATGAAACCACATCATGAACCTTCTCTTGGTCTGCTGACACACCATCCTCAAAGACGATTTTCCCCACGATGTGTACCTAGTCAGTACAAAACAGACAGTTAGATAGATTGGAATATAATTGATGATCTGTTATGCACCCAGAATGATGTCAAGATGTTGGGAATGATCATAATGAGCCATAGAGTACCCCAATATTTCGTCTACAAACACCAAAAAAATAGATGAAGATATGGATGAAAGACCATATTAATCAAATCCATTATCACAGTTGGTGAATTTTCCAACCCTACAGAGTTACCAAAATCGAATAAACTCATACCTACTTATGAAAGCAGTACTTGGTATATCAGAAGTCTGTAATCTGAGATGATGAATCCCAAATATAAAATTCAACATTATAAAACAAATAATATCCATTTAAGTTGTCAGACAGGTCCTCAATACAAGGAAGATGATTTCAGTTCTTCTCTGAAATTTAGTTCAACATTTGGTAATTGACACATTAGCATAAACACCCACCCTCCTTCTTTAACAAAAAAACATATGACCTCCATGGGGACATAAGTGGATGGATAATCACTTATCATAAAACTCCTCATATTGTGTATTATGCTCTTCATTCTCAGTCAGTTCCATTCTATGTGATGGTATAGAAACTGACTTTTCTCCTGACATGAGTTCAATATTGAACTCTATATCTCTTATTAGTGGTAGCCATAGGATGTCTTTATGAATGACATCCTGAAACAGTTCCACTATTGGTGGAAGGAAATATATCATAATACCCACATTATCCATCAAAATACTAGATACATGGAATGTGAGGTATCCCAGATACTAATTATTTGGTCCCACACATCCTGGCTAGATATTCTACTCTCCACGATGAATTTACTGTTCACCCAGAGTAGATGTCAATGTAACCCACATATGCTAACTATCAATTTGGTATCTGTATGATGCTATCCTATATATACCCATAATTAGGTTAAATACCATCATATAAATAATATAGAGATCCCACATAATATCATATTCCCCAACCTCTATTGGTCATCCCATTCAAAGGCAGATATCTCTAGACCGTACTTCCAATGGTGTGTCTATAGTCAAAAACAAGTTCAGAAGCTCCATCATCATGTTCTAAATATCAACACATTTTGTTTATATAATGAAACTAAAGGCACCAATATCATAAAAGGCATGAGATAATGTATAAGAAACTAGAATAACACATCTCATTGTCGATTCACCTTCCTCTCTCTCTACATGTGTAGGTCATACATCATGTAACTGTGATACCCATATTACCTGTGATGTTGTCTGACTCCCCCCAGTATCACCACTCTATTGATGTGGGAACTCCTGCCAAAAGTCACCATGTCCACTACCTCTACTTATTCATCATATATAACTACAAAAACCAACATAATTTGGTGTACATGATCCTCTTCCAACATTCTTACTCTACCCCGTTTCTCCTTCACTAGCAGTCTGTCGCTGGGACCTGCAGAACTTCTGTAGATCTCCCATCTTTCCACATGAACAAAAATGTACAAGTGGTCAGGAACAATATCGTCGATAATGTCCCATCCTAACAAAATGATTATATATATCCCCAATAATATCATGTTTACCAAACCCCCAGTCAGTGTACTATTCCTCATACTACCATAGACAAAGCTGTCATAACCATATTTCCTACTCTCAAATGTCGCTCCTCGTGATAATTTTGTATCAACTACCTTTCCATTACTATAATCCTACCTCAGGTTTCCTTCAAATATGAGTTCATGATCCACCACATTCATAAAAATCTCAATCCTAAAGATATTCACATAAGGAATAATCTCAAAATTAATCCCATCCGAAAATGCCTCTTCATTGGAGACTCATATCCATCTAATGTTGGAGATAAGAATTAAAGATCATTATTGTTACGCCCCAACCATAGTTACCTAGAATCGGTGAATTATTACATAACATCCGGATGATAACACGAGTTTATATTCCAGAATACTGATCAATATAGTATCCTTGGATGTACTAGAAGCATACATATGTTTTACATTACATCATTAAATAAAGACAACAAAAATATTTTGTCCCCTTTTGAACACACTTATATCCCATTACCTATCCCTATAGGTCTTCCATTAAAAACTTCTTCATATCCTGGGAAAAAATAAATCATAGAAAGTGATTTCCTCATATGTTCAGTAAGGATAACAATATAGCAGAAAATTTATTAAATATGCATAAACATTTAAGGAAATCTAAAACACAAAATCACATGCTTTTTAAAAATTAACTTCAGCATATTATAGAAAAGATAAGTCAATTAATGCCATTGACTTATTAACATGGATATTCTACTAGTCGAATAGTCACATGTAATATCAATTAGTCAATTTCATAATGATGGAATGCATAATTCCAGATGTCATAACAACATAGTTAAGGCCTCGTTCCAATACTAAAAATAAGTATTTGTCAATGCCTTGTTCCAAGAAAATAGTTTATATCATGAGACCAACCGATGCATCGAGGATCTATAGCATGCTCTACCAATCACTTACTAAATCCAGTGTATTCCTCAAATGAAAAATATTAAACATAACATAAACATTCATATTAAAAAAATCATATGAAATGTCAATACCTTACCCATAAAACCTGAATGGTATAAAAAATACACTTCCAAAGTAAAACACAACATAAAATCTTCAATACAATGTGGAAGATTTGTTTCATAATAAATCAACTTCAAACAACATTAAAACCCATCAAAGGATTTTGACAAAGATGAAATGAAAACTATTTGAATGAAATTCCTGTTTATATTTTGAAACCATTTAAAAATATTTTAAAAATATTAAACATAACATAAATATTCGTATATGTAAAAAACATTCTTTCTTTAACATTGTCGAAAAGGTCGTAAAAGAGCTTGTTTATAAAATGATGGAAATATTCCTTTATAAAAATATTATAAAAATTAAAATTTGTTTTAAATGAAATTATCCCATAGTTTAGGAAGTAGTAAAATGTTTTGTAATACATTTTTAAGAAACATGGATGTGGATGATAAAGTAGTCCCATTTGATATTCACTTATAATCAACCTTAGATACTGAATGGATTGTATGATATAACCATACATTATAATATTCATTAATCAAGGGTACTTTAAACTCTTTTATAATAGATAAATAACTGTTGTTAAAATATATAAGTACCATATACATAAATAAGAAATCATATATTATCTTCTAATATTTCATAGTTTATAATATTTCGATAGTATCAACATTTTGGGTGTTAACTGATTCATTTTCCTTTATATGCTTGGATACATAAGTCATGTTTGATATGAATTGGATATATTTGATTCATATACAGAAAGATATTATGTTCACAAACATTAATTTAAATCATAAATTGAGAATTATTCTTTAATGGTTATGATATGGAATGTTTTTCATCACGTTTGTGGAGATGGTAATCTGTACGTACGCACGAGCGAAAATATCATTATATTGATTGTGAAATTTTATATAATTGGATGGTATATCATAAATAAGGAATAATAAACATTATAAGTTTATTAATTAAATTAGTTATACTCATTATTATACCCATCCAAATAATTAAGTGTTTGAATAGCCAACTACACCACGATGTGCAGATAGTAAGCCGTACTTTCGCACAAACAGTGACATATCATTCATATGATAGATATAATAATGAATATGGTTGTAACATATTTATAATAACATCATAATTTATATAAGGTTCTAGTGTTATTATTTTGGTATGAAAAAAAAATAAAGAGTTAGTGGAAGAAGAACAGAACATTGAAAAGGGGTGGTGAAATTATTACCACTTCTTTAGGTATTTCCTTTTGAGTTGATAAAAAGGGCTCTATAGGTAGGATTTCTGATCAACGTAAGGACTATATGTTAAAGTTAGGGTATTTTGGAGGATATTTGGGCAGTGTTTGGATGAACCAAATATCTTTGGTGGTGTGATTCTGAGAGAAGTGGAAGTAGACTTTTATAAGTGAGGTGAGAATCACTTTTGGAAAAGCTTGAAATATTATTTTATTATAGAATCATATTGGGTTTGTATTGGCTCCCAAATGATTTATTTCATGGATAAGTAGGGTATGGGAAGAATAACTATCATCCAATAAGTTTTATAGGGGTTTAGGTCACCATATTAAAATTATCTTTTTTATTTAACTCTTAGTTATATAGTTTATCATTAACAAAGTATTCTTGTATTGTTATAATACAGAGTTAATAGACATAAAATAAAAATCCTTGATAACCCCAAGTTGTTCATTATTAATATACCTAACCTTATCTAATTCATTTTTCTAATCCTTAGATTTTGAGGAATATTATATCAATTAATAATATAGTATTTGTTTTAAAAATTCATTTATCTCAATTTTTCACCTATTTTGTATTTGGTTTTTGATAAAGTCATATCAATATGAATACTTAGAAACAAATTCATTGAATATACCCTAACATGTCATATTAATCTTTGAAATTCCTAAATTGAAACAAAAGTATCAATTTAAATTTATTTTGATATTTATAATATCAATTATATAAATTTTTCATTTAATATGTAATTACTTTATCATCATTTTGTCGTAATTGAATTTATTTATTTAATTTCGAAAAAATATTAATAAAATTTATTATATAGGAAATCATTTTATATTTATAAATAATAATTATATTTGAAAATATCTTATGTGTAACCCAATATTTAAAATGTTTTAGTTATTAAACATTGAATTTAACACTTTTAACATTTCTTTAAATAATAAAATAATAAATTTCATAATCTAATAAAGTTAGACCAAAAGGATCATATATTATTCCTAAGACTGATTTTCATCTAAATACACTTATCTAATAGAATTAAGACATGTTTTATGATAATAATAATATAATTTTTTTCTTTAATTACCCTATTCACTTTGAACCGTGGAGAAGAATAGTTAAAAGTAAATATTCATAAAATAAAATTAATTTATTGAACCAAATTTTACATAATGATATCAATCATTTCTCAAGGAATTTTAAAATTCCATTCATAGAAGTGGTGAAATAATGTTTTATGAAAATATGGAAATGCTCCTAAAAGGTGGGTAAAAGACGGTACAAAGTTCAATAAAATTTTATATTTATAATATTATTATAAAATGACTCCATGAATTACATAGAACATAAATAGGTATTATGTATCTATTTTTACCTAAAATATATTTAAATAAATTATCAAATTATTTAAATAAAAATTTTGTTTTAAACAACAATGCAGTGTTTTTAACTATTCATAAAAAATTAAATTTTTTCATCAAAATAACAAAAAATCACCCTAAGATAATTTTGATATTCTGAATTCAAAAATTAAGTCCATTTGGAAAAATAAAATTTCAAAAATTTTAATAATTGGGTATTATAATTCATAATAGCTTGTTTGATTGGTCGTGGTGTGTTAAAACTCCTAGTTGCATAAAATGTAATCTACTGTACTATTCAAAGGGAGATGTACCATAGATGCTTGTGGTGTTACATTCTCCCCTCATTCAAATACTTTCAACCAAAAAATATCTATAATATTACTACATAAAAAGATTCATATGGTTCTTCATCATATGTTCCTTAGGTTCCCTCATTGCCTCTTCCATGTTATGATTTTTCCATAGATCTTTACCAGATGAGAAGACCTGTTTCTCAATAATTATTCTATGGTATCAAGCATTCTGATAGGCTCTTTGCAATAAGATAAGCGGGGTTCCATTCTTATTTCTTCATAGGTGAGTACATGCATTGGTTCAGGCATGTATCTTCTAAAAAAAGATACATAGAGCACATCAAGAACTTTTGAGAGATTTGGTGGCAATGCCAAACAGTAAGATACAACTAAAATTCGTTCAGGAATTTGGAAAGGTCTGATGTACATGGGATTTAATTTACCCTTCTTACTAAAACATATAACCCCCACCATCTAGGGAGATACCTTCAAGATAACATGATCCCCTACTTAAAATTCATAAGCCTTCATTCGGTTATCATCATTTCACTTTTTCGTACAATGAGCTGCTTTGATGTGGGTTTGGATAATTTTATCCTTTTCTATTGTTTCCTCGACAAGTTTTGGGCCTACGAGTTTTCATTCACCCACATCATCTAAACAAGTTGGTGTGAGACATCTTTTCCCATAAACTACTTCATCTCATGCCATATGAATACTTGAATAGAATCTATTATTATAAGAAATTTCTACAAGAGATAAATATTGATCGCACATACCTTGAATGTCAACTAATCAATATATCAACATTTCTTCTAAGGTTTGAATAGTCTTTTTTAATTGTACATCAGTTTGAGGGTGGTAAGAAGTTATCAAATGAAGTTCAGCATCCATGGCCTTGTAAAGACTTTTCCAAAATCATGATGAAAATTGGCATTCACAATAAAAATCAATCAATATGGGTACTCCACAATGTCTTACAACTTCATTAATATATAGTCTTTCTAGATGGTCAAGAGGTAAGTATCCTCTTATAGAATGTAAATGTGCTGACATGGTATGACGATCAAAAATGGCCCATATGGCATCATTCCTTCTAGGATTCTTTGGTCCCCTATGACAATTTCTATTGTAATATCGTCTAATTTCCAATCAAGTATAGGAAGAGGATGCATGACTCCCCTAGGATGTTGTCTTTCACCTTTTCCTTGATGAAAACCCATACTTCATGACACATAATCATCAAACTCTCTCTTTAGGTTATTCCACAAAAAATGTTCCATCAAATCTCTATAAATTTTAGTTCTATCAGGGTGTGTAAAGAAATTGGAGCTATAAAAATCATCCAATAATTTCCTTTTAAGATCAGGTATATCCGGAACACAATGTATCTTCCCAAATTTCAAAATTCCATCTTCACATATGAATTCACTCATCCTCTCATCATTCGCAGCTCTATTCTTCCTTTGCAAATCCACTTCCTCAGTATAATATCTCTTTATCTTTTCTAGTAATATTGGTTGGGAAACCATTTGAAAAATTATTGATTTTTCACCTTCCATGGCTATTCCCATAAACATCATTACAAGATCCATTAAAATATAATCCCTATCAAGAGTCCTCATGTTCAAAACTCCAAGATACATTCTACTAATTACATATTACACCGTATTTTCCTTGAATGGGTGGTAGTGTATGGGTATATAATATTCCATGAGTAGTTTGAACCATCATCATTGCCTCTTGTTGAGTTCTTTCAGTGAGAAAATATACTTTCAACTCATGTGATCGGTATATGTCCCGCATTTTTAACCATAGATATTGTCTCTCCACATTTTCTGAGAAAATATTACAGCTGCTAACTCAAAATTATCAGTGGGATAGTTTCGATAATGAATTTTTAGCTCTCGTGATTCATAAGAAATAAATCTATCATCATGAAAAAGACACAACCAATACCTTTCTTTGAAGCATCACTATAATAACAAACTCGTAATTTCACGATGGTAGAGACAAGATCGGATCACTGAAAAATCTTCTCTTCAGTTCTTTTAAAAATATTCACATTCTTCTTACTAAACAAATTTCAACCCATTATGTGTGATCTTTGGTTAATGGGTTTGCCAATCAAGTAAAATTTTGGATGAAATGCTGATAATAACCTACAAAACCAATAAAACAAGGTAACTCATATATACTCGTCGTTACTATATATTCTTGGATTGCATTGGTCTTAGAACGATAAATAGGGATTCCATCCTTTGATAAAATATGACCAATAAAAAAAATCTCTTGAATCCAGAATTATCCCTTCCTAAACATCCAATATAATTCACTTCTTCTCTGGGTTTTCAGAATATTGAGAAATTTATTTTCATTATCTTCGTAGCTTTTTTATGTATACCAATATGGAATCAATAAATACCACTAAAAATTCATCAATATATTACTTGAAAACTCTATTCCTTAGTTCCATGAAAACATAGGGTGAATTAGTTTGAACAAAAATAATTACTATAAACTCATAATGCAAGCTCCTGGTTCGAAATGCAGTTTTTGAAATATTTTCCTAATTCACAAAAAACTGATGATATCTTGATCGAAGGTCAGTCTTTGAAAAATATTAAGCTCCATGAAGTTGATCGAATAAATCATCAATGCATGGAAGGGGATACATGTTATTTATTCTTATATCATTGATCTTCTAATAGTCAATGCTCAACCTCATAGATCCATCTTTCTTCTTCAAAAATGAATAGGGTCTCCCCATGGAGAAACACTAGGGAGAATAAATCCCTTATTACTCAATTCCATTAGTGGTTTATTTTGTTCTACTAATTCCATAGTGGTCATTATATAAGGGGTATTCATTATGGTCCTTGAACCCGGAATTAAATCAATATAAAACTCAATTTCTCATTCTGTAGGATGTCTATGTAAATACTCTAGAAACATATCAACATATTCTTGTAAAATAGTTACGTCTTCTATTTGAACATTATTTTCCTCACCCATAGTTATTTCATTCACCACCCTTCCAAAAATTTAATTTAATGGAGCTTCTAAGGGTGGATCTAGAAATTAATTAGGTGGTGACGTTTCTACTTATTGATAAGGTAGTCATTATAATCATAGAATATTTTATCCTCCTATTATTATATTAATTTTTTGCATCATGCTCCGAAGTCCAATCCATTATGAGTAGTATATCAAATTAAATCATTGGAATGAATATGATATCATATGATAAAAAACATTTATATTCCCTAATGGGAACTGATTCACAAAACATTATTGAAATGATACATACCTTATGATTTTTTATAGAAAACTCCCATATTAAATCAAAATCAAAATATCTACTTTTCATAGAAAACTGTGAAGATATGGAACAATTGGATGATCTAGAATCTAATAAATCATTGGAAAATCTTGAGGAAACCATTAAATTACCTTCCACCACATCTTTCAGAGCTTCGACGTCATATGTAGTGATGACATAAGCTTCACAATGATACCTTGGTCTTTTCTGAGGAAATATTTCTTGATTCGTAGGATATTAAATTGCATAATTCCCCATCTCTCTACAATTTTAGCATTCCATTTTTCCAGCCTTATTCATTATATTGCAATCATGACCATAGTGGATTTTTTTACCACATTTGTAATAGACTTCCATTACCTTCAGTAATGTACTAGGGTGTTTCATCCCACATTTACCACAGGATGGATATTCAACTTTTCCATTTGTCCCCTTATTTCCTTTTCCAGGGTGTTGAGAAAATCTCTTCTTCTCTTCCTTTTCATTAATGTCGCATGACTTTGAGAATTATGTTTATGTCTTGATAGTAGATTATACAACATCATTGTACGATGAGAGGGATTGTGAGACAAATTCTTGACGGGAAAATGGTTTTAACCTGTCAAAGAATCAGTCAATATTACTCCTTGAGTTTTGTATAGAATCGGCCGCATGCCTTTCTAACCTTGTAATGTTAGCCTAATTCTTTATGACATTCTCATCCTCCATTTACATTAAACTCATAAATTTTCTTTCCATATCTGCTGGATGGTCACAAGGAATGTATTTTTCTATGAAAATCTTTTTAAACTACCTCCATTCTATTTTTGATACTTCTTTATCCTCCTTTGTTTTTTGAATTAATGACCACCATTGATCTGCATCTCCTATCATTTGATAAACTACCATGAAAACTTCTTCCCTTTCGTTATTCCCCAAAGCATGAAATATTATCTCTATAGAACTTATCCATTTATTATCTACCAATTTATTTGTAGTCCTATTGAATGACTCTGGATAATTTCACGTAAGTGACATAATATTTATCCTCCATGTTGTGGATCAGGGGGCTTCATATTGGTAAGGTTATTATTCATAACTTGATTGATTCTTCCCTATATGGTGATATGATGATGAACACTAATTTCATTTCCAGCTACATAGTAATTATCTTGAGTAAGAAGGACATCCCTATATGGATTCTATGCATTGATATGGTTTCCAATCCTTCCTCTCAGTGCCATTTCTATACAATGGAATACACTAGATTAGTTTACGATTCACAACACCATATTCCAAAATTATAAAACACTTAACATAAAAAGAATAGTTTATGGATATAATCTATAATCAAAAATATGTTTTCATTGTGTAGGTATATACTCATGAATACTTCAATATGGATCATAGAAAAATGTGAATTATCCTTAGAATATCCCTCGGGAGTGTCGTATCCTCAATTACAGTAAGGCCCATTGTCATGTACCAGGATAGCATGAGTCAAGCCAGAAACTCCTTGTTAGAGTTTTCATACCTAGGTATTTCTGTACCGGAGTTTCCACATCCTTCTCGTATCAAGAAAGAGATTTTTTGCTTGAAAAATACATAAAATATCTACAATACTAAAATTCTATAAAGTTCTTCTATATTAATCCTGAATGTCTATCTTCGGGTAATGTTATCTAATAATAGTTTTTCTAAATCTAGTTTCCAAGGTTTGTTCTAAGAATCCTCTAATAATAAATATAATGCTCTGACCCCTGTTTCCCAAATTTAGTACATTATTACATAACAATGGCATGATCCCAAGAGATCAAATCTTGAAAGATTGATCAGTTTAGTATCCTTGTAAGTACTCGAAATAGACAAAAGTTTTACATTACATCATGTACTAAAAACAACAACAAAATTTTGTCCCCTTATGAACATACTTATATCCCATATCATATCCCTATAGGTCATCCATAAAATACTTCTTCCCATCCTTGTAAATATAATACATAGAAATGGGTGAGCTTAGATTCTCAATAAGGATAAAAATATAATAGAACATTTCTTAAATAAGAATACACATTTAAGGAAATGTATAAGCCTAGGACATAAGCCTTTAAAACATAATCTTTTGTATAATATGGAAAAGATAAATCAAATAATTCTATTTACTTATTCACATGGATATTCTCCTAGTCAAATAATCCCATGTAATATCAAATAGCCAATTTAATAATGATTGAATGCATAATTCCATACGTCACAACCACATGGTCAAGGCCTCATGCCAAGAATACAAATTAGGTTTTTTCAAGCCCCTTTTCCAAGAAACTAATTTGTCTCATTAGACCAACTGATGCCTCGAGGATCGATAGAGGGCTCCACCTATCACTTACTATGTCCAATGCATTTCTCATATGAAATTGTTTAAACATAACATAAACATCGTAACTAAAAAAACATAATAAATGTAAAAAATTTATACATAAACTAAGTATCATATAAAAATAAAACATCCACAGTCAAACATATCACAAAAACCTTCAATACAATATAAAAGATTTATATCATAATAAATCAATTTCAAACAAGTTTAAAATCCATCAAAGGATGTTGACATAGATGAAATGAAAACTATTTGAAAGAAATACCTTCTTCAATATTGAATCTATTTAAAAGTCACATAATTATGAATGAAAAAATTTATTATTGAAATATTCTCATAAGATTTTATGGCATGTTGAAAAGGTATTATAATGGCAAAAAATAGCCGCAACCTCCATATAAGTTAAATAAACATTCATTCCATAGTTTTTTTTTCAAAAATTTCGTAAAGGAAATTATTTTAAAAACGATAGAATGAATCTTTATAAAATAATTATAAAAAGTAAAAAAAGGGTTTAAATGACTTTAGACCATAGTCATGGAAATAGAAAAACTGTTTTTGAATACATTATTATGAAACACCGATGGGGATTATAAAGAAGGCCCAATAGATACTCATGTAGAATCCACCTCAGATAATGAAGAGATTATAGAATAAACCATTACATTGTAAATTTTAATGATAGAGGGTAAGTTAGACTCGTTTTTAATATTTAAATAACTTCTATTCTGTTATACCACAACCATATATAGAAATATGATATCATATATGATCTTGTAAAATTTCATTGTTAATTATATTTCTGTAGTATCATCGTTTTCAGGTGTTAAAAGATTTGTTTTCCATCATATGATTGGCTAAATAAGTCATGTTTGATATGTATAATATATATTTGATTTATATCCAGAATGATATTATGTTCTTAACAATTATTTTTAACTATAAATAGAAATTTTTTCATGAATGGTTATGACAGTGAATGAATTTCATCGTGTTCGTGAAGATGATAATTCATACGTATGCACAAGTGACAATATCATTCTATTGATGGTGATATCTCATGTAATTGGATGGTATATATTATATACATAATCATTAACATGTTATATTTATTATTTACATCAGTTATACTCATTATTATACCCATCAAAAAAATGAAGTGTTCGAATACCAAACTACACCACGACGTGGATATGCTAAGCCGTACGTACGCATGTATGTTGTCATGTCATTCATAGGATGGATAGAATAATGAATTTGGTTGTAAAATATATATAATAACAACAAAATATTTATTCGGTCAAAGAGTTATTATTTTGGTATAGAAACAAAAATGAAAGAGGAAGTGGACAAAGAAATGAACTTTGAAAATGGATGGTGAAATTATTACCTCTTCTTCGGGAGTTTAATATTGAGATGATCAAAAGGGAACCATAGGTTGGATTTATGTTCAATGTAAAGAAACTAGGTGGTAGAGAGGGATTTGGGAGGATATTTGGGCGGGGGATGGCCAAGCAAAATAGCTTTGGTGGTGTGATTTTGAGAGAAGGGGAAGTACACTTTTTTAAGAGAGGTGAGGGGAACTTTCAGAAAATCTTGAAATATTATTTTATTATTCAATCATGTTCTATTTATAATGGACCCAAGATTATTTATTTTGACGCTCAGGGGGGGATGAGTTGAAACCCTCCCAACCAGTAGGTTTTAGATAGGTTTATGTCACCATATTTAGCATATCTTTTAGATTTTTCTCTTAGTTAAATAGTTTTTCTTGTACAATGTATTATTGTATTATTATAATAAATGGTTAATAAAAATACTATAAAAAGAAAAGAGATACCCTAGGGGTTCACTATAAATATATCTAACCTTATCTAAGTACTCTGGACAATCCATTGAATTTTAGGAATATTATATCATTTAATAATATAGTATACGTTTTAAAAACTCATTTATGTCATTTTTGAAACTATTTGGTATTAGGTTTTGGTAAAAGTCATAACATCATGATTACTAGGAAAAAATTTCATTAAATCAACCCTGAAATGTCATATTAAACTAGTAAATTCATGGATTTCATCAAAAGTATCAATTTACATTTATTTTGATATTTATAATATCAATTATTTTAATATATCATTAATAAGGTAATTAATGCATCATCATTTTGTGTCATAAATAAAATTAATTATATAATGTCTAAAAATTATGAATAAAAATACCATAATGTAGGAAATTTTTTTAGATTTATAATTAATATTTATAGTTGAATTGATGTTATGTGTAACCCTATATTGAAAATGGTTTAGTTATTAAACATTGAATTTATAACTTTTAACTATTTTTTAAATAAAATAATAATAAATGTCCTAATCCAATCTATGTAGACCAAAAAGATAATATTTTATTCCTATGGTTGATTTTTTTTTTATATAAAATTTTCCAATAGAATTAGGACATGTGTTTGGGTAATTATAATATATTTTTTATCTTTAATTACCATATTTACTTTTAACCATGATAAATAAATGTTAAACATTACTATTCACCAAAAATTATTTTCATCTTATTGAACCACATTTAACTTAATGATATCAACCGTGTATCTCAGATTTTTTAAATTCAATTCACAGATTCAATAAAATTAATTTTTATGCAAATTTTCAAATGCTCCTAGAATGTGTGTAAATGACGGTAAAAAGTCCAAAAAAAATTTATATATCTAATATTATCAAAAAATGACTCCATTAATTACATTGAACATAAATAGGTGTTATGTATATATTTTAACCAAAAATAAATTTAAAGGAAATAACTTATTATATAAATAAGAAGTCGATTTTAAACAATAATGCAGTGTTTTTCAGTATTCATCAAACATTGCACGTTTTTTGAAAAATAGAAAACAATCACCCTAATCTAATGTCGATATTCCAAATTCAAAATTGATTTCCATATTCGCAAAAAATATTAAATTTCAAAAGGTAGTTATGACAATTCATTGTGGCTAGTTTGATTGGAAGTGGTGTGTTAATACTCCACATTCTGTACAATGCATGCTATTATATTATTCAAAAGGAAACGTATCGTAGAAGCTTGGGGTGTTACATTTGTTGCATCAAGCATAGTCCATCACTAAAATCATCCCCTATGTCAAATTCAAGAAACTACTGGCATTCTATGGACTCAATGTCTCTGGATATAAGTTATCCTAGAACCTCCCCAACAATTCCATCCCCAACATGTTTTCAGTATGTCCAGTTCTTGTCTTGATATATCAACAACTCTTATTTGATCCCCATATCATATAAGCAGCCATCATCACCTCCTATTAAAATAATTCTCAATATTTTCATGTATATTCTCTAAGGACTCAACCAATAATTCACCTCCCTTAGGTCCACCATCTCTAGTAAAAGTTGAAGGGTGATATATCTAAATCTATGGTATCAACTAAAACATTCATTTTCATACATTCCATGGGTCTCATTCCAAGGATTCCATGAAGTGGGTGAAGTTCTCTTGAATCCCTTCCCATTTACCATCAGGTGGATCAATCAGTTCATCAAGTACCGTAAATGGAAAAAAATTCCTAGTAAAGTCCATTGGACATCCTCTCAACAAGGGTCATGGAGGGATACTCTCTACAATAGAAAAAAACATTTATCAAGTCTCATAACTCAACCTTATAACATTTAAATAAGAGGAAAATAATCACAACAAGCATTTTCCCCCACCTATCCACACGATCAATACTGAGGCACTATTAGTACCATAAACCCTAATACACCTAGGTTGTGGTTAATAAGGTGAACACACTATCATAATCATGTTTCTCTTTTAGACACCTAATTATTCTAATTTGGAATCATTTTACAATTTGTCTCAATTCATGTTATAGACCACATTTCATTATTATCTGTTAAAAAATAAAATAGTTAAAGTTAACTTACCCATAACCAGTTACCCCATGTGTGCCAAAAGTGATTCTTTTTACAATAAACCTAAGTTCCCATAATGATTCCTGAAAACTATAATCTCAGGCTATTCTAGGACATGAATCAATAATAAAAATTTCGAACACAAAAATCATGTCGCACCACTAGTGCATCACCCAAATTGAAATAAAATTATACTTTAATAGAAAGAATCCATAATAACAATCCCACCATGAGAACTTCTGTTTCATCCACCATGCATGTGCTTGACACACCCATGTATGTTCTCATTACCATTCCTTAACTCTTCTTATTGTCCTGTCAACTATTCCAAAAACAGAAAGTCAAATGAAGAAGAAAGAAAAATGGACCAATGATACCACTTTTTAACATCCCGACCCGGGTTCCATGATATGGTTCCCTGAGCTAGTTTGCCGCATATCCTCAATTGTACCTCCCCATAATCTAGAGGCTGCTGACTAGCGTCGAGGGTGTGGTAATATATTCATTAGAAGACTATACCCTCATTTATTAGAGTAAGACATAAACATAAATAAATAAACAATAACAGAATAATATATAATAAGAAAAGAATCATGTCACAAGACAAAAAAATGGGAAAACAATTATCATTTGAAATGGAAAATAATTCTATACCAATATATGTGACATGTTTCTAATAAGAAACTAAAAGTAAAGACACTAAAACTCCCAAAGTGGGTCCCGAACCAAGTTTGGTTCCCTCCTCTAAACCCCATCCCCATTTATAAAACTATCCTAGGGCCTTTACCTTTATCTAGTCCTAAAACAACATAATCTACTCGGGTATCGATCTAGAAGCCCAAATATGGTTTTAGTAAAACCCATTAAGAAACCGCCAATGGTGTCTAAAACTATTCTCATAAAAATATATTGCATGTATATCTATACGTAAATTACTACAATTCAAAAATAAATAGTTTATCACATTTTCATTTGTTATTATTTACTGCATTAAATGTACTGTTCCCAAGGGTACCCATACATAAATACTAACTTCATCTCGTACTGGAGCTTACAGTTTTCTCTAGGAAATATGATATCATATTTTCAGGTTCTAGATAAAGTTCAATGTATTCAAGGTGCTATAAAATCTTAGTACACGATTTAGATTTTTTCAGAGTCGAATATTATAGTTTGAGGCTATAAAATAGAGTTACATTATTTACTTTCATTAATTTCATATTTAAATACCCCATTTACTAAATTACCAAGATCACAACCACGTATGTAGGATAACCATGTTACATGACAACCCTTAAATAGAATTACCTTGTCCCCATTCTCTTCACTCCTATAATAATGACTACATTACAGTGAGTATTTCTCAGTTTATAATGAACATGTTCCCATTATCATTACTCATAAGTATGATGGTCATTTTACAATTTTTAAATATAAATTTAGAATAATCATTATTCAATTCATTATAACATAATTAATTTACAAATTACTTTTCCACCCATTACCATTACTAATAACACAATTAGTCAAACAACTCTACTCCATTAGTTAATTCAACAATTAAATACGTATTTTACCCCATTAATTAATTCATAAATTAATTAATCAAAATCACTGGTCATTTTCTATAATTAATTTTATTGAATAGATTATCTCATTCTAATTTCATATTTCCATATTTATTCTCAAAATTACTTATCTCGATCATATTACTAAAGGAACATAATTAATCTATAATTAATTATCTCAACATAGCCATTTCCAATCCTCATAAATACTCCCCTGATAAATTGTCAAGATGGAAACCCATACCACTTATTTTATATTTAACACATTATTGATCTAATAGATACACCCATTATTCAAGTCATCAATTCCTAATTAATCACTTATTTCCAACAAATATTTTATAAATCAATTTGTAATTATAATTAACATATTAAAGAAAAGAAATTTCTAAAGGATGTTAGAAATTTTACAGTATTTCATATACATATCATATCATTGAATATGTGAATTATATTTATACCAACGGTATAGATTCGTTGATGGATGTTTTCTCGAACGATATCGATAAAATATGATCAATACAATGACATGGATATGAGATTACGAATATAATTCTGTAATCCAAAATTAATATCTATGACATCAATATATCATAAATATATATCCAGATCCACAATAATAAAACTAGATATCGCCATATACTTTTATATCCAAGTGAAAATAGAAGAATGTCCCAGAAAATATCAAGTACTGATTAAAAATTGAACAAGAGAAGCATCCATATGAAATCCACAGACCAGTAGCTGAGCGTATCTTTGACCCAGGATTTGAATCATGAATAATAGAGGTTAAATGACCTTGGATCCCTTTTGGAATGCAATCGCACAGTTAAAAATATTTTAAGCATGCACCTTGGTCGAAAGGGGGGAGTTTTGGAGTTTAAGGAAAATTTAAAACATTTTTTCGAAGAAATGAAATTATGCACATAGTTTTTCCTTTTTGGGGTTCATGGTTAGGGAAAATATGCACAAATCATGTATAGCACACATGTCCGTAATAATTCTAAAAACCCCACCCAAATACACCCCAAAACAGTAATCCAAACCAATGTACTTAATAACCACCAAATGTAAGTGAAAATTTGTATGATATGACTCGATAAAAGTTCAGGATTCTACAATAGTAATATATTTTAAAACATTAAGTAATATTTAAAAATATAATGAAATTGATATTTTTTAGATTATTAAATTTAATATAATTTTATGTATATAACATATAATTAAAGGGTATATCAAATTAAATGATTATACAGTTGATTGATTACATAAATAGATAATTATATTTAAATGAATTTCTTATCTATTATTATTAATAATTACATTTTTTTATGATAGAATACTATCTATTGGTTGAGGTATATTATAATATAATGAATTTCGAGTAATATATATAATAATATTCTTATTACATGATAAAATTCACAATATAGGTGGATTATAAAAAAAAGTGGTTTATTTAGTATGTCAATAATAATTCTTTAATTAAAAAGGATCACTTTTATTAAAATCCTCATAGTTGTTAATTAATATTATCTACTATTTTGGTTAAAGGGGAAAAAATATAGAGTTTGTTTAATACCATTTCCATTAATAATGAGTTTTTTTATGGTCTACTATGGAGGAATATATTTCTTCATGGAAGCATGTTTTTAAAAAATTTAAAAAACACTATGATCAAAGTGTATTACAGAAATCTAACAGAGTGAAGCTATATATGATATAAATGATGATGAACTATCACATCTAAGAATTGTTAGTGAAAGAGTAATAATATTGTATATCGATTTTTTAGAGACCTACACATCCTAAAACTAACATACCACCTTCATTGATGTATTTTGTGGGAAAAGTTTAATATGAACTCTTCCCTAAATTTTAATTCATCATCGCATAAATTTATAATATAGTTTGTGAAATATGTCATAGATTCACCATATCTTAACAATTGTATCAATAAGGATGCCAAATTTGTAGGATTCTTTTTTACATTGATAATTGAACGTATGTATAGTCCCTTTATATAAATAAATGTTGGTAAATGATGTAAATTACATTACCCTTTCATCATTTACTTTATTGTAAACATTACATATTTGAAATTTTTTATTTAGTATCAAATATATTGAATCATTAATCACTGTACCATGGGAAAATTTTATGAATATGGGTGAGGGTAATGATATTATTAAATTGACGATCACCCAAAATCAAACATAACTTTGTGTTCCTCAGGAATCACTATATTACTAAGTGATCCCATTAATTGGTATCAAATCATAGTGGTGTATGTTGAATTTGAATATGTTAAATACATATTTAATGTTTATTCCTCATATGGACTCATTTATAAATATCCTTATTCATTGAGTTATAAAATTCATGATTATGAATTATATTTGTGATACTCTTTATATTATGATGATGATTATTTCCTAGTGAATATTCATCATAGCATTCATTTAGGTGATCTCATAGAATAGTTACGTATGTTAATGGAAATGATCATTTTTTAGTTCATTGACTAACAAGGTATTCATGAATAATCTTCATTGTATTATGACTTTTTTGACATGGGCAATGTAAATGACCTTTTATTTAAAATAAATAAAAATTAAATATAATTAAACACATTATAAATGTCCTAAATGAAAATTTCGAAAATATTTTTCTACAAATTGACAAATCTGGAGAGAATTTAATTATAAAATATGGTAACAATAGTAAAAATTGAATTATAAAGTATCATATGGAAATCATTGTACTCTAATTAGATTAAAGTTTGTTGATTTTTTTGATGTCATCATGTTATCTGTATAAAAAAATTACTTTAGTAATTAATTTTGATAAATAAAACAAGAATATAGACATCAAATCATGAAATCTGGAATTGAATAGTTATTTAATTTACAAAAGATATTATCTTATAATGTCAATGTGTAAATAAGGATAACTATGACTTAAGAGAGATTCATTTAATAAATTATTAATATGATTAATGTATAGATATAGTAAAATAAATATATTTATTAATAATAAGATAAAAAAATAACCAATGAAATTGAATTTAGAGATAACATGATCTCTATCAAGAAAAAACATGAAGACAAAAATATTTTTGTTAAATAATTTTATCTATAATTAATTTTGATGGAATCTAAATGAAAATAAAATAACATAAAGTTTATTGAAGCATGGACTGGATTACGTGAATAAAATCAAGAGTCCATTATTAGGTTAAACGAATATTTTCATATAGAAAATTCAACAAGTAGTGATAATAATATAAAATGAATAAATAAAATGAGGTTAATTACTATAAAAATATTTATTAACTTGATAGTAGTTGTAAAAATGAAATGGATATTTTTTATAAGAATAAGAAATATTATTTCATTGTATATAGAGACCATAAATATGATAAAATAAACAAATAATTTTATTATATATCTACCAATAAATAGGAACAAGTGACATGATTTATTTTGAATTTTTATAATTTTTACTAATATAATGATAAAATAAAGATAATATTGTGTGATAAATTAATAATTTTCAATGTGGAATTACAATATTCTATGTTATAAAGTTGAATATTATAAAATGGGGAAAAAATTTCAAAAAAATAATTGTATTTTAAGGAATCAATATTAAAATAAAATCCATATGTTTCATAATTTATTGGTCGACACATATAGAATCCACCGCTGATGATAAGTGAAAACTCTAAAATATATATAATAAATGTTATTTTTTTTATAAGAGGGTGAATGGTTGTAAAAAGAGTAACATAAGATAGTTAAATTTGATGTAGTCTTTATTGATTATATAGAATGGAACATGATGTGTGTATTAGTGTATTACTCAATTATAACACAATTAAATATAGTAAAATATTATTTATAATTTTATTATGGCGAATGAATTTTTTAGAAGAATATAGTAATAATGCATCATAGTATAAAACATGAATTACATGGATCTAATTGTAATTTTTTATTATTATCAAGAAAAAAAGATATAAGTATGAAATTACATTATCTATAAATTGTTCTATACAAGTGGAATTAATCTCGAAAGAGTAAATAATTTTCATCAAATGTATATTTAATTTATATAGATTGACCATCAAGACCTACCTGAATTCATTACTTGAGGATTTCTAGAAATTATCCCTCATCCTAATTAATTTAATTGAAATATTTATAGTCGAATATTTTTGAGGTTAACCAGAGATACATTAAGAGTGGTGAATTAATTCATATTAAAAATGAATATATATTTTTATACTAAAATAATGATGGATGATATATCTTAATTTGAAAACTAATTAATATCTTCATTTTCATATAAAATAATTTTTATCAGGAAGACAATTTAATCTACTAAAAAAGAAATTTTTATTTTAATGTTGTATAAAATAATTACTATAAGTGGTAATAGATGAATATACATTAGAGAGGTATTAATACAAGAACAATGGGTGGATTAATGATAGATGTGATGTCGGATCTCTAAATAAATTAATTATAGCTTGTTTTTCTTGATCTTAAAATATTAATAGTCAATCATTAAGGTTATTTCCAGCTTCTAATGCGGTTATACTTTTGTTGTGGTTATTTTCTTAATTTTTTGTAAAGAATTATTCTGATATAAATTACAAGAAAGTTTATATAAGTGAAAATAATTACTTATGAAATACTTATTTTTACATATATATGAACACTATATAATGGAAGGATACTTGTTAAAATAATGTGAATTATTCATTAACATATTTCCTTAATCTTAATTTAAAAATATTTTTATACTAATTTGAACAATGTTTTTGAGAGGATCATGAGGGGATTGAATTCTTCTGTTTTGTTATTTTATGGATGTGCATGAAAATTAAAATATTTATTGTAGTTAATATTTCTCATTATTTATATCAATAATAAAAAAATCTAATACTAAAGGGCTTTTTCAGAGAATTTTTTAAATTGTTGAGTTGACTTAGTTAAATATTTTATCTATTACATCTTGATATAAGAGTGATGATCTACATAGAACAATATATTATATTTTTAGAAAGAGTTATATATAAGTTCATGTTGTAATAATATGTAACATGTGTTTCCTATTATAACACAATAACATGTTTCAATATATTATGAAAGAGAATTATTTTTTTAGATAATAGAAATATGATTTTAAATGGAATGATAAAATAATTAATAACGGTGAGTTGTTTAAAATTATATTTAAATGGTGTCTTGATGTTGTTTTTATTTCACATGTTACTAGAGAAAATTTAAACATGTATTATAGAGTAACATACTCATGATTGTGGATATATTTTCTTTATATTTTCTTGAAAAGTCATATATAATTGGTATATATTTTAGAAATAATCCTTTTAATTTTATTATAAAATGGGAGTAAATAAATTTTCTATAAATCATTAATCATATGAAATAAATACCTACTGAATGAGTTGTTTTATAAAGATGTATTTATGGAAGAATTGATAATAAAATCCAATGAGGGTTTTATAAGAATCAAATTATTTGTGTCATATTTTTTCCCAATATAAATTCATTGAACCATAGTATTGGTGTGTGATGGATTTTTTATCAACCACCCATTTTGATAAAAATAAATATCATGGTATATAATGGTGTTACGAAGTAAAAATGAGGTCATATCTTTTTATATATAAAATCTAGGATATAAATTTTCAAAATAAATGTTTAAAACAGTTTATATTATTGATATATTAATATTTATTAGTTCATGTACTAAAATAAAAAATGTTACTATCATGTATTTAGTAATTGAAAAGTGGAAGAATATTATACGGAAGATGTTGATGATTATTTGTTTAAAGATTTATGAGTATAGATTTACTACTAGGTTAAATGGTAAGTTGTTATCATTATGGTTTATTTTGTTAGTGGATACAGAATAAAAAATATGATTTATATTAGGATTTAAGGTATTTATTTTTTTAATTCAACAGAAAATATCTTCATAAAAATATATAATACATTCTGGATGATTTTGATATTTTTTTATAATTAAACATACCATATTAATAATTATTATATAATATAGGAAATTTATTAGGTTATAATTTTATTCTTTGTAATAAATACTGAAGAATATGTGGTTCACAATTCACTATTACCATGAAATTTAGGGATAAACACAAAGTAATGTAGAGAAAAAATATTTTTTAATAGATTTATACTAATTATTATACCATATTTTCATATAATGATTTAAGGATTTGTGAAAGAATGTATAAGGAAATGATATGAAATGGGAGGAAGAATTTTCTAAAAAAATATCATTTGGGTTTTGTTTTCTGATCATAGATTTTTTTCCATGATTGGAAATATTAGTTTTATATTGATTAAAATGTACTTTCTTTAGACATAAAATTACTTCAAAAAATATTGTTTCATATTTTTTTTATTTTCAAAAGCCTTGATTTTTTAGAAATAAATATTTATTTATAATTATTTTTCGATATGTGCCATGTAAATTGAACATTGATTCATAATAGTATTGAAATATTTAAATAATATAGATTGTAGTATTCTTATGATTGGGAATGATGTATATTTAAATTAAAATATTATATAGAACTAACAAGGACGTACCAGACCATTATATTGTGATGTGATATATATATTATTTATAGCAGATTATTATAAAATATATATATCATTGAAATTTTATAATGCTCTAACATATTGTGGTAAATAATTATACATATGTCTTCTATGGTATAGTCAAATTGACGAGAAGTTATATATGATAATATATTTAATTAATTGTTATTTCATATATTGAAATAATATCAACATATCAACATCATGATAATGATGAATAGTCCTCAATGGGGATTTATTGATTATACAATGCATATTTAGACACAGAACATAGAGAATATCAATGGATGTTACCTTATAATCAGGTCCATCTGGTCTTGTATTCCTGTGAAGGGATGATAACAAAAAATATATTCATGTCAATAATCAATAGCATATAGTTTTTCCAATAAAGACATATCTAAAGGTAGTAGTCTCTACTATAAAGATTACACGTAGGGCATCAAAATGAATCTCTTAAAAATAAGTTTTTCAATCACACATGTACATTAAATTTACTTATTATTTTATTTGTTTTTTTGAATTATTATCATTCCATTTCTTTTTGGGTTGCAAATACTTGATTACAAAAATTTTAAATTTTCTTTGTTGGGCACACAATTGATGTTAATTATTTTGTCTACTATATAATACCAAAACTACCCTACGTGTGGTTATTTTCAAGTTTGGTGCATAAATTATCCAAAAATTCATACAAACATTATATCTCCATTGGTGTTCCTAAAATGAAATTCATTGTTATTCTACTATTTTGTAAAATGTTTTTCCAAACCTTGTGAAATACAAATAATATTTTAAAAAATACCACTATATACTCTTTCAAATTTATACCCTAATTAGTTTCCAATATAACCTGATTATCTAAGACACATGATTGGATCCTATGGATTATCCACTTTGGGAACTCCATTAGATATTGGGGCTTTTCTACTTCAGTTTATGTTGTTTGTTGTTAGGTATGTTTCATTTATTATATGGTTTTTATCCATATCTTGATTCACTTATTATTTTTAGATGGTTTTGTTTTGAATTAATCATTTGTTTTGGGTTTGATATTGTTAATGTTATTCAGTGTGGTTATGCATTGTGGATTTCTCTCTGGTTTTTCTGATTTATTATTTAAGGGTTTTGTGTCATTCAAGCTCCATTTTAGGTTGGTGTTTTATTGAATATACATTTTTTAACCAAACTATATATTCTGGGGAATTATAAAATATTTTTTCCATAAATCCATTTTATTTTTTTAGAAATCGATGATAAATATTTGAATAGGTTTATGTTACTCTGTGGTAGAATCACACTTGTTAATAGTGTATTATTGTATACTCTTATACATATTCTATCAATGCTCTAGGATCCCATATCTGTAATCAAGACAATTGATAGTACAACAAATCTATTAATTTCCGATGCTAGAGGGGAGGGGAAATGTTGGTGGGCCTCTTGGATGAAGCTCTCAAGGCTGGTTGATAATTGGAATTTTTGGGAGGGATGTGTGGCTTGTTATGTACTGTCTAGATGAAAAATATACATGGGAGGTTATTGAAGGTTTCTCCCTATTAAGTAGGATCATTATTGGGATTAATGAATTTTTTTTCATGAGACAATTGAAATTCCCTATCGTACATGTGGAACACTCTGTGCATCCATATCCCTATGCTTTAGGACCATTCCCAGTGGATCATGGGTCATGGTGATGTCACTTTTTTATATGAAATAGGGGGAGTAGTCTTTTAAATTTCCCAGGAAAACTGATGCCTAACATATCCTTTAATGACTCCAAATCCCCCATTTGTCTAGGGTATTATAAACCCCAACCATAAATCCTTTTTTAATAATTTTGTATGAGGATTCCCATGGTTACTGCATTTACATAGCCTCTACCAAAGGTAGGTTCCCATTGAAGTCATAAAAATATGTGATTATCCCACAGCCCAAATGTTATGAATGTGTAATGTGTCTCTCATGAAAGGTTATACAGCCGAAATTTACCTTTATGTCTTGAAGAATTCATTACAATGGGATCCCTACAAAGATGAAAACCAACCAATAGAGTGTGCATGTTTCCACTAAGTACATTTATTTTCTGTCTCCTTTAGAGGAGTCCTGTATACACCTCTTCTTCCAAAGTAGATGTTTTCCTTGATATTTTGGGGAATTATGTGACTTCATGTCTGATAACCCATAGGTGTAATCCCTTTATGTTTTTTCCATGAACATGATTCATGGATGTAACAGAAACAGACAGGATGAGAATGCCCGGACAATCCTCTAAGTAGCAGGTTGATGGTGAATTTCATAGGCATGGAACTAGGCATCATTCTATCCTCTTCACTATAGTTTGGCTCTGGTGGTGAGGTACAAGTTCCTCAAGGCGTTTTAAACAGGGTTCCTAATGCAACGTAAGGAGTCACCCTTCCTTAGTCAATACTCCCCCGGACAAATATCCATGAGAAAATCTAGTCACTGGATGATGGGACATCTTTTTTGTTGGTATCCACTCACCTATGGTCTCAATATTAATAGTTATGGTGCATGAAACCATGGGTAAAAGGGAAGAGAAGGTGTGGTTCATGACTCTAATATATCAATGATATTTTTCATTATCTCTTTTTTTTGGGATGGTAACTCCCTAACGCTATAGTAAATATACATTCATAATTTCCTATATCTCTACATATAAAATATAATCATCCAATATACAATGGAAACAGAACCCAAATTTTTTGGAAGTCCTTCATCAGTGTTTAAGATTTTCTATGGGAAATCACAAACAGGATATGAGAGTGAAATTCCAATATTTACAGAGACATGGATATCCTTCAAACATGGAGAAAGGGAAATCATGTTTATAGATTTAATGGATTACATAGCCTCACTGGGCTACCCCTCATGGATGTTTGAAACATAGGTTCACCTCCCCTAGGTGTTGTGAACTTTGTTATTAGTGATGCTCTCAAGCTTTATTTTATTAGTCCTCCTTGATATTGTGATTCCTTCTTCTGTAATAATTATTTAAAATTACCGATTTGGTAAGTTAATAATTTTATGAAAAGAGTTTTATAAAATGATAATATGGGTTTCCTAAACTTTTTCAGTAATGCAGTTCATTTACTTGAATTTAATATGCTTCAATGTGTGTTTAATTAAATACATTTTTTATTATTTGATTTAGATTTCATTGTTAGTGAGGTTTTATGGATTTACAATAAAAAACCTATATATTTTATTTGTATCTACTTATCTTAGTTTCACATTATTTATCCAATGATGTTTTTATATTATATTATATATTTTATTTGTTCTTTCGATTTAATGTTTGGATTCCTATAAATTAAAATAGAATTCAAAATTTATACAATTTTAATGTTTTATTTTAAAAGGAAATTTTATTGAGAAATTGTAAAATGATATATTATATAACATTTTATAAAATATAAAAGTTTTTTTCCAGTGAAATAAATTTGGAAATGGGATACAATGTAATTTATCAATAGATATTATGGGGTTTCAAATATAAGGCATGATTTTTAATTTGTAATTAGATTTTATAAATGAGTCACTCAATCATTTAAAGTCCCAAATCCATATTGTTTATGTGAGATTACATTTTCATGTTATGTTTATGTTTAAAATAGATAACATAGGTGTGATTCAAATTAATAGTTATATTGAGATTGTATGAAGATATTATATAGATTTATATTGGTTATTTTAAAATTATTGATATTGTTACGTCACCTCTATAATTTTTCATCTTGGGCATATTAGGAATAAATGTGATGAGTTTAGATATTGTTATTATCTATTAATGAGGATACTGAATATACCCCCCATTATGCAAGAACAACCTTGGAATTGAGGGATTTCTAATAGTGAGGCTATGTGAGAGTAGCTGGTTGTTTATAAACTAGGGATCTATCGATTTGACAGTAGATATTTCCACCGGAGAATGTTTGAGATCCTCTTATTATGTGACTAGGATGTTTTA
Source organism: Viscum album (assembly GCA_963277665.1). Taxonomy (NCBI): domain Eukaryota; kingdom Viridiplantae; phylum Streptophyta; class Magnoliopsida; order Santalales; family Viscaceae; genus Viscum; species Viscum album. The sequence continues at coordinate 1,958,556,700 of OY728133.1, forward strand.
TTTATTATATATTGGTCATTACTCTTTTAGTACCAAACATACACTTTTTATTATTTTAAATTATTCCTATAATTCTCAAATGTCATGTTTGGAAGGTTTTTTATTTATAAACTATTTATTTCATATTTATCCACTATCTATCAATTCCTCTACATTAATTTTTTTATTATTTTTTCTTGTAAATTTCCTAAATATTCTTTTTTTGGTTTTCCAACAAATTTAATTTTTTTATTAGTTATTCTAATATTTACTTCATTAGTATTTTTAATGGTATATTTTGACGTAGAATTAAAAAGCTATATTTTTGGGGATTTTTTTATGAATTAATTGGAAATTAACGAATATTTAATAGAAAAAACATTTTTATTTTTTTGTCAAAGGAAAAATATATATTTTCAAAATAAATTTTAAAAATCTATTTTATATTTTTTCAGTGAGTAAAGTAAACTGACACTCCATTTATTAAGTTTTGAGCTATTTTCATTATACACTACCATGGAAATTGGAATCGGTATACAAAAGATTTTTTTAATAAATTAATGGTTAGTTCCGTCTCACTCCCAGATCAGGTTATTGTTGACAATAGATATTGAGTATTGAGGTCACATGGAGATCATGTCAAGAAAAGTTTGATTCTGTTATTATATTATTTTTATCATCCCGGTCATCCTTCATTTTAATATATGTTTACTATGTTATAATATATTAATATATTCATTTTGATATTATATGGATATTCTAATAATTGCATTTTTATGGTCTATTACTATTCTATATCTATTGGATTTCCTGGTTCATGGATATCTCTTATAGTACCCTTGTTTCCTAGTATGTAACCCTTTCATTTATGCTTTTATTGTCTATAAATTTATGGGTGATTAATGGGAGATTCCGGAGAAGTTGGAATGATTTTTGGGGTAAAAAGGGAATTTGCACGGGAGGTGCACGGTTTGTCAAAACCGTGGGGCCAAACCGAGCGGAGTTGGTATTGCAGGCAATAGCTTCCACACGGGCAGTGTACGGTTTGTTAAACCGTGTGGCCAAACCATGTGAGATGGTTGGCAGTGGGAGTATCTAAACCATAATTAGTACATGGTATGTCAAACCCTGTGAACTAACCATGCGACCATTTAAACGAGATCCTATAAAAGTGGATCTCACATTTTTTCCCTCTATGTGGCTCATTGTTTCTACTAATCAGCCATAAATCGAGATTTTGGTTCTCCTAAGGTCAAATAGGGTTCTCCCATCATTCTGGAGGCGATATGAAGGCTTCTCTTGACGAATAGAAGATGGATTCTTGAGGTATGTGATCGTTCTTGTTTGGAATCTCAGATCATCTAAGATCTACTTCCTTTATTCTCTCGGTTTCTTTGATCTACGCCTGTTATGGGTAGATCTAAGTGTGTGGATGCCAAAATTTATGAGATTTGGTCTTGGTTGTGTTGGGAGAAGAGTTCTATAGAGGATCCTTGGTGAATCTGCCAGGTTTTCTTGTGAGTTATCCGTTTGATATGGTTTTCATCAAAACTATTGAGGTAGGTGGCTTATCTCTCAACACCTCTTGTTATAATTGATTGGATTAGTTTCAAATTGGGTTATTTAAATGAAATTGATTGTTCAAAGCTTGGATTATATCTTTTTTAGTGATGATTTTCTTTTTTGATGAAATTGTGAAATCATGGTGGATTGTTGTGCAATGTGATTTGGCTTCTTGAATTTAAAATGATGATTTTAAATGTTGGATTTTCTAGAATGGTAAATGGTTTGATGAAAATGGGTTTTCAATAAAAAAAAGGTGTTTTATTTAATAGATTTTGTATTAAAATGTCTTGATGAATTGGTTAATTCATTGGTTTTCAATAAAAGTATGGTTTTATTGAAATGGTTTGAATTGGATGAACACACTTGTTTGGATGGAAATGGTTTTGGCTAAATGGTGTTTTATTGAAATGATGGTTTTGGAATGATTTTCGTGAATTTGTGGTGTTTGTTCATTTTGCATTTCGGACGGATATGGGTTACGAGTCTCCCCTATCAGTGTTGGGATGGATAAGGGTTATGGCTCTCGCCCGTTAAACAATCATATTACATTCAGGATGGATAAGGGTTTTGGGTCTCCCCATAATTTTTGGGATGGATAAGGGCTAGGGATCTCCCCCATCAATCATTCATGTGCATTTGGGTTGGATTAGGGTAAGATGTTTCCCCCATCATGGTCGGGATGGATAAGGGTTAGGGCTTCTCCCCTCTTCAGGGTAGCATGCATGGTTGGTTGCATGGGTTGTGGAAATGGTTGGGTATGTAAAAAAGGGATATTGTGAAATGGTTTGAAAGATTTTTTGGTAATTTTTCTGGAAAAATAACTTTTTGGAAATTGGTTTCAATTGTTCATGGATGTTTTTGGTCATGAATGGTTTGGAAACTTGTTTATATTTAGTTATAAACTGCTTTTGAGAATATGTTTTATATAAACAGTTTTTATATAAATGTTGCTAACACTTATATCCTAGTTGCGTGAGTAGGGAAGTCATTGGGGGAAAACCTATTGATTTTTATACTCACCCCTACTTTGGCACGTTGGTGCTTTTGCAAATATTGTATTCTGGGACACCGGAAAGGGTAAAGCATCTTATTGCTAGTGGCTCGTGGTGATGCTTGGGAGATGTTGTGGAGCTTGGAGCTTGTGGAGCACAAAGTCTTAGTGTCTTTTGAGAGTATTGATTTTTTATCTATTGTGCACTTTGATGCTTGGTTTGGTCTTCCACTGTTGTGTACTCTATTGTGGTTTGACATAAATGATGTTTCTTTAGTTGGTATTTCATTTATCACTTATCATATAGTGAATGTTTGGTTATGGTTTGTTTTGGGATAATTTCTAAAAGGGTAAATCGTCCCCCAACTTGTATTGAAACCCTTCGGTATTTATTTCCAGCCTTTGGAATATTTGGGATGCTGGTTATGGCCTAGTAATGACTTGTTGAGCTCTCAATCCAATGAGAATTGGCTGGTCATTACAAATGGTATCAGCTTGTTCGGTCCTTGCCTAACAAGTTTTTATCAATGTTCATGGTCTTGGAGTGGAAATTAATTCTTGTCTAATCTATGGGTCGAAATATTAGAGAGGATTAAGATTTTGGGAACTTGAAATTTATAGCATAAAAGGACACATCTACCCCTTTTATACTGATCTTCATGTTACCAGGGTGTTGGAAACATAAGTATTTTGGATACACTCCTAGAATTTTGTAAATCTAATTGCCATGGATTTATCCAATGAGAGGAGAATGGCATGCACTGTAGAGTAATGACATCCCACTAGGATTTCATATATCATTGTGAGGAATGAGTAAGGATTTTGTGCATGGTGCCAATTTTTGAAAAAATGCAGAAATTGTTTTCAAGTGAAAGCTTTTTAAAACAGGGTACTTGGTGTATTTTGAAAATGGGTTGATTTTCAAAAAGTATGTTGAATTTTTTCAAAAATGGTTGATCATGGAAAAAGGTTGTTTTTTCTAAAAAAATGTTTCAATAGATGATGTGATAGTACATTAATGCTAATCCATCAGTTTCTACACAATGATATTGATAGATTTTGTTGTTCGTTTAAAAAATGGTACCTGATAGGCATCATCAGCACCAACCTGAAGAACCACAGAAAATGTGGCTGCACCAGAACCACCTGTGAACCAAGAGTTAGTTCAGAGTATTGTCTAGGCATTTCATGTTGTTAATATGGGGAACTAGAAGAATGAACCAAGGCATGTGGATAATATCATCCAGTTCATGAAGCAGAATCCACCGAGCTCTTGGGGTGATGATGAACCCGAAAAGGCAGTGGTGTGGCTAAGTAGGATGAATAGTACCTTTGATTTCATCGTCACGGCATCAGAGTTCAAGGTCATGTTAGCAATGTATATGATCTAGGATCGTGCACGTCAATGATGGGATTTAGCGGTGCATACTAAATTGGATGATGTCCATACATGGGAGGATTATGAATAATTGTTCAAAAAAAAATTCTATCATCACACGTTCAAGATCCAGAAAAATAAGGACTTCATTAGCCTCAAACAAGATAGTCACACTATCATAGAGTATGCGGATAAATTCATGAATTTAGTTTGTTTTTCACCAGAGGATGTGGTAAGTGCATCGTTGAAGGCATGCAACTTCGAATCGGGGCAATGGAGGGAGATTTGATCAAAGATTGTTGTGCTCTGTATTACGGATTATACAAAGATGGTGAACTGAGCGACTATTGCAGAACGTGTTATCTCAGGATCGATAGTAGGAGGAATGTTAATACATATGGGAAATGGTGGGAACTCAACCGTTGGGAACAAGAGGAAAAGGGACACCTATTTCCATGGTGCAAGTGGAAATCATAACTAGACGGCAGGATCAGTGAACCTTCCTCCACGACCCCAATGAAAAGAAGGTTGTTTTCAATGTGGTCTTCTTGACCACAAAAGGCGATATTGTACAGAACAACCTAGAGCATGTCAAAATTACAAGAAGATGGGGCATCTACAGTGCTATTGTAGGAATTCACCGAGGTCGAGGGTGTGTGACACTACTCAGGCGTCGCTAGCATCATATGCTTCGACAGGACGAGGACAGTAGAGTCAATATCATCAGCATAACAAATCTAGCCATGATGATTCTTGAAATGCCACGAATCCTCAACCAGGTAAATCACAACAAGGCAACAAGAAAAATAGTTCAACTATGAAGCAATTATATGGAGTTGAGCATATGATATTTGATGATCAAGCCGTACCATATACATTGAGAGGTATGATTCTTTTGAATTATACCCTTATGCAAGTGCTCTTCGATATTGGTGAATCACATTCCTTTAATGATTCTCGTGCAGTTGATTTTCTATGTTTAAAACTGGAAATGATGCCTTCTGTTTTGAAACTAAAAACTCCTCTTGGTGAAAGAGAATGTCAAGCATTTTTGTGTAGAGAATGTGCAATAACTGTTGATGAAGATGAGTTAAAATGGGACTTCTAAATATTGGACATGGATGTCTATGATGTAATGCTAGGTATAGATTGGTTGACATTTTTTAAGGCTCACATCGACTGTTATAGTAGAATGGTTAGTTTCACGACTGAGGACGACATCGACCATCTCTTCATAAGAGAGAGGATAGAAAACAAAGATGGAAATTGTTTTTTGGCACCAATCGTGGTAATGATCTATGACCAACTAGAAGTGTTTTCTTTGGAATCAATTGAATGAATTTCTAGAGATAGTTTTACAATAGTGGTGGATCAATTTCTAGATGTCTTTCCCAATAACTTCTTAGGGTTACCACCTCTAAGGGAAATGGATTTTACGATTGATCTCTGTCCGGGGACCAGTACTATTTAGCTTCTGTCTTATAGGATGTCACCAATGGAGTTAAAGGAATTGGAAGTTCAGTTAGAGGAGCTGGAAAGAAAGGGTTTCATTCTCCAAAGTACTTCTCCATGGGCAACACCAGTGTTGTTTTTGAAGAATGCAAATGGAACTCTTCGGTTGTGTGTTGATTATCGTATGCTCAACAATGTTATGATAAAGAAGAGATATCCAAATCCACACATTGATGATCTATTCGACCAATTAAGGAGAGCATTGTGGTTCCCCAAGATTGACATTCGATAAGGATATCACCAATTGTGAGTTCGAAATGAGGATATTCAAAAGACAGCTTTTAGAAGAAAATATGGCCACTACGAATATGTAGTCAGGCCTTTCGGTCTAATGAATGCACTGGCGGTCTTCATGGATTTAATGAATCAGATATTTTAGTGATATCTGGATTCTTTTGTTGTGGTTTTTGTGGATGATATCTTGTTGTATTCAATGACAAGGGATGATCATGAGGACCTCCTGGAAATGGTGTTGAAAATATTGAGAGATGATCATTTGAATGACAAATTATCAAAGTGTGTTTTTGGGATACAGGAAGCACGTATCCATAGACATGTCATTTCTAAGTAAGGTGTTTCATTTTATCTTGAAAAGATAGAATCCATTATCTCTTCAAAACCCCCAAAGAATGTGTTCGAGATACACATTTTTCTTGGTTTTTCATGTTACTAACAAATCTATTTGCATGATTTATCACGACTAGCATCACTAATGACAGCTCTGACAAAGAATAATGCACCATTCTAATGGATAGAAGAATGTCAGAAGTTTTTCCAGGAACTGATGGTTCGTCTTACATCGACACCTATATTGATCTTTCCTGAATCAGGAAAAGGGTATGTGGTGTATTGTGATGCTTTGGGAATAGGGTTGGGTTGTGTTCCCATGAAAGGAGACCATGTGGTTGCTTATGGCTCAAAGAAGTTGAGGGTTCATGAGAAAAAATTTCCCATCCCATGATATGGAGTTATTTGTAGTTGTCCATGATTTGAAAACATGAAGACATTATCTCTTTGGTGATAAATTTAATCTGTTTACAGATCACAAAAGCTTGAAACACATTTTCTCATAGAGAGATTTGAATCTGAGGCAATGAATATGAATGGAGTATCTCTAGATGTTCTAAATTCACATGATTTACACACCAGGAAAAGGGAATTCAGTGGCAGATGTATTTAGTAGAAATTCATACACTCAGTTAGCGAAAGTAGCTTCAGATGAATTGCAGTGGATTTTGGTCTTAGCCGACATGCATGTGGAATGTGAAAACCGAGTTGATGTTGTAGTTTTTTTAGATATAGTTGTTCCTGATTTAGTAAATATTATTAATGAAGCACACAAATATGACACAGAATTCCTCTTAGTATGTTCATAACTTAATGGTGGGGAGACCGTTGATGGTTAGAAACATGATGGGCATTCCGTTTTGTGTTTCTTAGATCAGATGTTTGTACCTATGTCTTGTCAGGAAGAAATCCTTCATGCTTATCACCATTCTAGATGGGTGGTACCCCCAGGAATACAGAAGATGTATAAGGCGTTGAAGGTGCATTTTTGGTAGAGAAGCAAGAAAAGGAAGGTGGCAGAGTTTGTCTCGTGGTGCTTAACATGTTAGCATGTTATAGCTGAGAATCAGAGACCAGATGGTGTGTTATAATCATTACCGATCCCAGTGTCGAAATTGGGTATACAACAATGGCTTTTGTGATAGGTCTTCCATGAATGATCAAGAAACACAATGTCATTTGAGTGATATATAGTGGATCGTTTAACCAAGGCAGCCCATTTCATCCCGATTCATGAAACTCATACCACAGAATATCTTTCAAAAATAAATCTCCATGAAATGTTAAAGAGGCCTATGGTACCAATGTATATAGTCTCAGATAGTGATCAAAGGTTCACATCTCATTTCTAGAAATCATTACAGCATGCCCTTGGGAACCAATTGACTATGATCATGACGTATCATCCTCGGACAGATGGGCAATCCGAACGGATGATGTGAACATTGGATGATATGTTGTGGGATTGTGTGATGGATTTTCGTGGCTCAGGGGAGGATCATATACCCTTAGTGGATTTCTCATACAATAACATTCGTCATCCCTCAATACGCATGGCTCCATTTGAAGCATTTTATGGGTGTCCTTTTCGTTCTCCACGATGCTGGGTGGAAATGGGTCAAACTTCACTAGTCGGGCCAAGCCTTGTCCAAGAGACAACAGAGAAGATCTAATTGATTATAAAGAGGATGAAGACGGCTCAGAGTCATCATAAATTATATACAAATCACCATCGAAGACTATTGCCGTTCGTTGTGGGTGATCATGTCATCTTGAGGATCTCTACAAGACATGGACTTTGTCATTTCGGGAAGCAAGGAAAATAATCTCCTAGATACATTGGCCCTTTTCTGATATTGGAACAGGTTGGAGAGGTGGAATATTGGTTGTAATTAACACCACAGTTCAGTTTGGTGCATAATGTGTTCCATGTATCTCAGTTGAAAAAGTATCATCCTGATCCTGACCAGGTGATCAGATGGGATCACATTGACCTAGAGCCGTGTGCTTGATTGATACATATTATAGTATGGATTTTGGATAGGCAATAGAATGTCTTCCACGGAAAAATAATCGGTCTAGTGCGGGTTTTATGGTATCATGGTCAGATTCTGGAAGAGACTTGGGAACACGAGAATGAAATGAAAGGGAAGTGGCCAGAACTCTTTAAGGAAAGTGATTGTTTTCAATTTTCTGGGGACGGAAAGGACAATTGTGGGGTGAATTTATGACCCTCGGTTTCTGGTATGTAACCCTTTCATTTATTCTTTTATTGGTTATAACGTCAAAGGTGATGAATGGGAGAGTCGGGAGAACATGGAATGAGTTTTGGGGCAAAAAGGAAAGCCACACAGGAGACGCACAGCTTGTCCAAACTGTGCGGCCAAACCCTGTGGAGTTGGTATTGGAGGTAGTAGCTTCCACATGGGTGGAGTACAGTTTTTCAAACCATGAGGCCAAACCGTGTGAGAACGGTGGAAGAGGCAGTTGCTAACGCGCAGTTAGTGCAGGGTTTGTTAAACCATGCGAACTAACTGTGTGGCCACTTAAACGAGATCCTATTAAAGTGGATTTCATGAGTTTTTTCCACCAAGGGGATCATTTTTACTCCTAATCATCCCTAAATCTATATTTTGGTTCTCCTAAGGTCAAATAGGTTTCTCCCATCATTCTGGAGGTGATCTGAAGGCTTCTCTTAACGAATCGAACTGGATTCTTGAGGTATGTGATCAATCTTGTTTGGATTCTAAGATCTACTTAGATCTACATCCCATCTTCTCTCGGTTTCATAGATCTACACTATTTATTGGTAGATCTAAGTGTTTAGATGACAAACATGATGATATTTGGTCTTGGTTGTGTTAGTAAAAGAGCTCTATGGAGGATCCTTGGTGAATCGGCCGGGTATTCTTGTGCGTTCTCTGTATGTTAGGGTTTTTGTCAAAACCTTTGAGATCATTGGATTCTATCTTGACTCCTCTTGTTATAATTTATTGGAATAGTTTCATATTGGGTTATTTGAATCAAATTTATTGTTCAATGTATGTATTAAATAATATTTATTGATGATTTATGATTTTGATGAAATTGTGAAATCATGGTAATGTTGTGCAATGTGATTTGGATTCTTGAATTTAAAATGTTGATTTTAAAATACGGATTTTCTGGAATTGTAAATGGTTTGATGAAAATGGATTTTTAATAAAAAAAAGGGTGTTTTATTGAATTGGTTTTGTATTGAAATGTCTTGATGAATTGGTTCATTCTTTGGATTTCAATAAAAGTATAAATTTATTAAAATGGTTTTAATTGTCAGAACACACTTGGTTTTGATGGAAATGGTTTTCAATAAAAGTTTATCTATTGAAAGGATTGTTTTGGAATGATCGTTGTGAATGTGTGGTGTGTTTTAATATTGCATTTGGGACAGATAAAGGTTAGGAGTCTCCCCCATCAGTTTCGGGATAAGTAAGGGTTAGGGCTATCCCCCGTCAAACATTAATATTTCATTCAGGAAAGATAAGGGTTAGGGGTCTCCCCCATTAGTTTTGTGTTATATGGGGTTTAGGAATCTCCCCCATCAAGCATTCATGAGCATTTGTGTTGGGTAAGTGTATGAATTCTCCCCCATCATGGTTGGTATGGATAAGGGTTAGGGATTCTCCCATCTTCCGGGTAGCATGCATGGTTGGTTGCATGGGCTGTGGAAATGGTTGGGTGTGACAAAAAGGGAAAGTATGAAATGGTTTGAAAGAATGTTTGGTTATTTTTCTGGAAAAATTAACTTGTTAAAAATTGGATTCAACTCTTCTTGGATGTTTTTTGTTACGAATGGTTTGGAAACATTTTTATATTTAGTTATAAAGTGATTTTGAGAAAATGTTGTACATAAATTATTTTTATATAAATGTTGCTAACTCTTTTATCACAGTGTCATGAGTAGGGATATCATTGGTGAGAAACTAATAAGTTTTATACTCACACCTGCATTGGCATGATGGTGATTTTGCAGATATCGTATTCTAGGGCATATGAAAAGGTAAGGAATCTTATTGTCAGTGGCTTGTGATGATGCTTGGAAGATATTGTGGAGCTTAGAGCTTGTTGAGCATGGAGTCTTAGTGTCTTTTGAGAGTCTTGAGTTTTTTATCTATTGTGCACTTTGATGATTGGTTTGGTCTTCCGCTGTTGAGTACATTGTTGTGGTTTGACATAAATGATGTTTGTTTTGTTGGTCTTTCATTACTCATGCATCATATAGTGAATGTCTGGTAAAGGTTTGTTTTGGGTTTATTTATAAAAGGGTAAATCATCCACCAACATGTATTGAAACCCTTCAGAATTTATTGCCATCTTTTGGAATCGTGGGGATGTCACTTAAGGACTAGTAATTACTCGTTGATCTCTCAAGCCATTGTGAATTGGCGAGCCATTCCATATCTTCATACTATTGGATTTTAATTTTAATTTTTGAGTATTACTTTTTTATTTTTGTTTTAGGTTCAAGTAGATTTATTTTAATATATCTTTTATTGATGGTTTATGACCATTTTAAATGTATTTTTTATTTAGTGGGAAGGGTGAATGAAATAGGATTTCATGTTATCCCACATTTTCTAGAAAACAATGAAGATTTAATTCACATGGTTTTAATTCCTTTTAGTACCAATTATATTATGGATGAATTGTCTAAAAATCTGTACATATATATCTTGTGTTACCACTATCATCCATTGTAATTTTTTATATTGATCTCCCTTTGGAAAAAATTCTTTGGGGTTGTACTTTGATGTTATTTTAATGAAATTAATGGATATACTCTTGATTTTTTATTTGATTTGATAGTAATACTAAATTCATATTTAAAATTTTTCTCTCAATGAAAAATTTGGACATAAAATTTACAATATTGGTTTATAAAATTAAATGGAAAAACATACATTTTAGGAGTTGTACATGTTTTTATAAAATAGAATAATTTGATTTGAAAAGATTATTCTAACAAAAATTAAAATTTATTTTGTTTTTTAATGTAAGAAATGTTATTAAATAAATAACATAGAGTTTTACAATGTATTTTATGTAATGTGTTTTAAAATATTGAACAAAATTATTGGATTTGGAAATGTTTTTTAATAAAAACAATTATTTTATACTTTATGTTGCGATATTTTTGTAATAGTTATGGTTGTTTTCATGTAATGTCCCGAACTGGGTTCTATTCAACGGTGCCCCAAGTTCGTTCTTTATATGACCTCAAGAGCACCTCTAAGTACACTAGAGGTTCACAACTAGTAGTGAGGATCTAGTAAGTCAGTCACATGGAGACTATACACAAATTTATCATAGTCAAACACAAGTGGAAATAAAAAAATGATTTAGCATTAATAACCAGATAAATACTCATGTCACAATAGAATAAATCATTAAAATAAAATACTCAACTATATGGGAAAACATTCATTCTTAATATAAGATTCATGTGTTTATAATTAAAAAAATATTGACACTATAAGTCCCCATGTGAGTACTGAACATAGTCTTGTCCCCCCATCTATGATTCATCCCAAATCATCAATCCATCCTAAGTCCTTTTCCCATATATTGTCTTGGAATAATATAATCTATCTAGGTACTAATCAGGAAGCCAGAATAGGGTTTGATTAAAACATAGTAGGCCACTACCAATGGTGTCTAAAATAAGAACAATAAAAAAATTAGTGTATGTAGTTCTATATGTAGTGTGAATAATGCATAAATAATGAGTTGTTACATTATCATTTGTTCTAGTCTAGCCTCATTTACTCTAGTGTTCCCAAGGAGACTCGTACCACAATAATAGCAACATCACTTGCTGAATCCATAACTTTTCCCTAGGTAATACCATATCTTAATAACTGATTTTTTCTAGAGCTCGAAGTATTCAAAGGTGAAATGATATCTCAATACCTGATTAGTCTCATGTTGGAGTTAAAAATATTCTCATGTGAGGTTATAAAACATAGTTCCATTACATCTATTATTTAATTTCACATTTATACACAACATTACCAATGTTGTCAAAATTACTAACGTATGTAAGATGACCTTGTTACCATATTTACTTCTCAACATAATGACGATGTTCCCTTTATCTTACTCATAAGTATAATGACCATGAAACCATGTATACTTATCATTTTTGAATGACCATACTCCCAATCAATCATACATATTTAATTCATAATTAATCATACAAATAAATATAATTACAAATACAATAATTATTTAAATACCACAAATCCATCAGTTTACTAGACAATTAAACTAACATTTATATCACTATTAATTAATTAAATCTATTAATTAATCATTTTTATAATTCATAACACAATAATTAATTTTTCTAGAATTCATTATCTCATTCTAAATCTCAACTCATCTAATTTAATCCTGCAATTAATTATGTAGATCATATTATCAAAGAACATAATCAATTAAAAATTTATTACCTCGACATAATTAATTAAATATTCATAATTAATCCTCAGATTAATGATCTATATTAAAATCCATAAATAGCAGAATCAATTTCCCAAATAAATATTCTAAAGGGAGGACCCTTAGTCTCATTATTAATTCATCAACTAATCATCTAATTCTACAATGTTTCAATAGATCAATTGGTAAACCTAATTAACCAAATTTATGAAAACAATTTTCTAAAGGATGCAGTTAATTATTTTATTTTTCATATATATATCAAATACATGACTATGGGAATTATATTTTAAGCCACTAAACATTATTTGTTTATTGAAATTCACTCAACAAAAATCCACAAAATCCGAGCAGTGCAAAGATGTTGATCCAATATCAGAACCAAAATCACTAATTCAAGATCAAAATTATAAATATCTTATCGAGAAAGTTCTAGATCAATAACACTATGTATATATCTCACTTATTAGTTTTATACCTAAGGAAATATAGAATAAACTCATCCAAATAATCATGGAAATAGAGAGGATAGGCATCATGATGAGATCCACATTCCAGGAGAAATATGAATCTATGATTGGTAATTTGGATATGGAAGAACTGAGGTCAGATGAACATGGAACCCCATCAAAAAGATTTAGGATCTCCATAAATCATTATGAATTAATCACAGGTCAAATACAAGGTGTTTTGGGGGTTCATGGGAATGTAAAACATGTTTTTGGGTGGAATGAAACTGTATGCATGGTTTCCTATGTAGGGTTGCACAGTTAGAAAAAACCATTCGCCAACTGTGGTGAACTCACTATACAATGTTTCTAGATTTCCAAGGATTGGGATCATGGTTTTTCAAACTATTTAGTTACTATGAAGACCTTATTATATGGGGTTTAACACTTTTCTTGGGTTTGGCTGCAATATTTTTCAAACTATGCACCAACTGTGCGAACTGATCTACATGGGTTCACACGGTGAGCCTGGTAGGGCGCATGGTTTACCCTAATCGTATAGCAACCAATCATAGGAAAATTCTCTCACATTACCTTAAAACTCCACACAAAAAGATCCAATTTCATAACTCCTATCAATGTCACTTAAATAAGAATGATATGTACTTGAAATTTAGGCTCTAAATCACTCCATAAAAGGTTGAGTACAAATAATCTCCCCACCTTATATTAGATCATCCATGAGATACACTTCCAATATTTTCAAACGTTCCAATAAAAGAAGATTGTTCCACTGAGCCCTTATATATACATCTCATTAACATGTTTTCGCTTGTACACATCCATGTTTGAATAACACACCAACAATTTACATGGTATTTCCCCGCAACACTTTCTCACTATGATCCAAAACACATTTCAGATTCTCTTCAAATGAAGCATCTATTTCAAGGACAACCTTGTCATCATCGATCACATTGGAAGGGTTGGGATGATACTGATGATGTTGTGATAAATGGAAATCTCATGCCTATAATCTTATCTTTATGGAAGTTCCATAATATGAACCACGATTATGATTCTCTCCCCTATGTCAAACAGTCCAACAAACCCTAGTGCACAGTTTCACGGCCTATATTTCCTACTGTGACCCAACCTATGACACACCTAATGGAACACATGATTACCGGTTGAAAGCACAAGGGTTAATCTATGTCTATCAGCATACAACTTTAGTATACTTTGAACTGTAGTAATAAATGTGCAAATCAACTATAATAGATTTGATGTCTCTTGTATGAGACTCAGTCCCACCAACTCTAACTCACCATCCTACATTGAACATAGCATTGATCTATATTCCCTACTATAATGTGTCTTGAATGGTTTGATCGGTATACTTTCATGATAACTATTTTTATTATTGATTATACTAATTCCATGCGTGTTTCATATGATCCATCGTAGTCAATCACACATGCTAGTAATATATTCTCATGACCCTGAATAGTATGTTTCGACTACCCATCATTCTATAGGTGTACACCTATACACAATAATAAATGTGTGCCAATCACATTATGCAATACTTTCTATCTATGTGATGTAAATTATGAATCACGATCTGAAGTGATAGTATGTGCCACTTCATCCCGCTGAAATATCTCCCAAATATTATATTCTTCCAACTATTATACTATAAGGGTTTCCCATATAGGCATTAAATTCAATATAATTGTTATTCTATCTGTAATTACCCAAATAATGTCCTTATTCCTAATAATTTTCATGATGCCCACTATAAAATATAGTATCATGTCATCCAACTTCCATTTTGGGATAGGAAATAGTTATAGAAAATCTCCATATTGATCATGCTCCACCTACACCTACTGACAGATGAAGCATCTAGGGAAAACCCCTTCTATGTAATATTTCATGAAAGGAAACCAAAACTCTCATAATTAGTCATGGGATATTATTGTTACACCTGGATACACTTCCCATTTGGAGGCTTGAAATTTTCGCATGAGGTCATCTCACATGCTTATAGGAACCACAACTCGATTATTTACATATATGATCTCATCTTCATCTATTAACCGATATAATGTTATATCCAATATATAAATAATTTACCTCAATGATAAGAACTTTTTATCCTCATACCATCTATCCCTAACCCAAATCCAAAGCGTAGACTCCACTACAACTGAAATCAGAGTCATTTTCTCCAGACTCCCATGATAACCCACATGAATTTCAGCCAGTATGTTCATAATCATTCAAAATTCACATGAATCATGATCCATATGAGTCTGTTTTTTCTAGATCAATGCATCATCCACACTATTTCCCTTACGAGGCATATATTTCGGTTCAAAATAAAAATACCCCATATACTCAAACCATGTATCTTTTTGAAGATTTAAAATAAAATGTGAATATATATACATTAATCTATTGTGATATATATAGACTATGAACCTTTTTCCAAAATAATAGTATCACTAACACTTAACTGCATAAACCACTACTTCCATCTCGTGGTCATGCATAGGGTAATTCTATGCATGAGTCCTAATCTACGAAGACCCATATGCCACAACTCGATATCCTTTCATCCACACTACTCCATGCATGATCCTAGATCTGTCACAATAATCCATATACTCCTCACCTAACTCAGGTAGGATCAATATTGGTTCTTATGTTAAGTATTTCCCCAACTCAAGAAAAGATATCTCACAATCCTCTAACTATTCTGACAATATGCCCATCTTGGCCAGGATCAAAAACGGTGCTACCAAATGGGAAAAGGTTTGGATGAATCTCATGTACTATCCAATTAATCCATATTAGCTTCAGATATCATAAACATTCATGTTATAATCCCATGAAACCACCACATAAACCTTCTATGGGTCCACCAACACCCCTTCCTCCATGGCGATGTTCCCCAAGATAAGTACCTAGTTAATAATAAATTGACACATAGATTTTTTGTTTTATAACCGACGCTCTCTCTATGTACCCAAGACAATGTCATGATGTTGGGAATAGTCGTCATGAGCCTTAGAGTACCCCAATATGTTCTCCACAAATGCCACTAGAAAATGATCAAGATATGAATGGAATATCAAGTTCATCAAAATCATGCACACTACTGGTTCATTTTTAAAACAAAATGGAATTATGACAAACTCATAAAGGACATACCTAAATCTGAATTCATCACTCTATGTATATGATGTATATACTCCCAAGATATGAAACCCTGGTCTCAAATAAATATTTTAGAACACACAAAATCCCATCAATCGGTCAAATAAATCATCGATAATTGAAAGAGGATATTGGGTCATCATTTTTATTTTTTTTGACTTCTCATAATCAACACAAAAATGTAATATCATGTCACCCTTTGAAAAAAAAACGTGATCCCCAAGGTGATTTACATCGATGGATAAAACCCTCTTCCTAAAAACCCCAATAATTGAGCCTTTAGATCTTAATGCTAGTTTGGTTCCATTATGTATGTTGGAATAGATACATTATTTTCCCCCATAATGAGCTTAATAGTGAATTCTACATCACTCTTAGGTGGTATCCCTAAAAAGACTTCTGTTAAGACATCTATAAATAGTTACTCTATTGATGGAAGTAAATATTCCATAACACCCCCATCATCCAACAATAGAAAATAAACTTGGTCTATAACCTCTACTAGTTGCTGACTAATTGTCCATGATCGTCCTGTCTGATATCAAACTCTCTAAAATGAATATACCGGTCACCCTTAAGATACATAAATTTCACATTCCAATGGAAACAATCGATGTGGTATTAGTGTGTGGAGATCCACTCCATCCTTATATTCATGTAGTTACTCACTATATCAAGAACATGTAGATCTAATAGGAAACAATATTCCCCGATCTCTAGTGAACATACCTTGAATAAAAAAATAACTCTATACCACACTCCCAATTGTGTATATATATCCATTAGAACACTCTCAAAATCTACCAACAGGCTCAAACCAATAATAATTTGTTCAAATATAAATGAATGATAGGCACCAGTATCAATCACGAAACTAGATAAAGTGGATCCTACTAGAATAGTATCACTCACTTTCAATGGCGCACCCTCTATATCTAGAAGTGTTGTTTGTACAACATGTAATTGTGCCTCCCCTCCTCCATAGTATTATTTATGAATCCCCTTAGTATAACCACTCTGATGATGTGGGTTCTCTTTCCAAGATTAACCACATCCACTATCTCTAATATCTCGTCTTTTAGAACTCCTACTTCCAACCGGATATGGTGTAAGTGATCATATTCCCAATATAGGACACTACCTACCTTCTCCCCTAGTACCAGTCATTCTCTGTGTCCTACAAAACAACTTTAGATGTCCTATCTTGTTACTTGATCGACACTCTATTGGTGTTCTGGAAAAGTGTATAAGATAGTGTCATGTCCTACCACACTACTGATAGATAACCCTAGTAAGTCCCTTTCCAACTGACCCTCCTGTTCACATACTCTTCTTCAAAATTATGTGGATAATGTTTTCAAAATATTGAATCTTTCTCTCAAATCTCACACCTCCATATTACCCAATAATAACTACCAATCCATCAATGGAATCTTATCTCTTTTTACCTTAACCTATGAGAACCTGATCCACCACTTGCATAAAAACGTCAGCCGGATGATATTCATCTATTATTTAATATCACACTTACATCCAAAATGAAAACAGTTTGATGTAAATCCGTGATATTCTTATAATGTAGTATAAAATTGTTGATGGTCTATGTTGTGTCCAACAATGTCTGTAAATGATATTCTCCCCTATGTGAGATGGATGAACTTAGTATCTTTCTATTATATCAACATGACAAGATTAAATTATTCTAAGAGAATATTTAATAAGTCCTTCTATATCACACCCTTAGTCATTCCATTTCACGCATGAATGTCCCACCAATGCTTCACTGATCCCCATTTCATATAATCACCAAAATTGACCCTCCTATCATCCATAGTTACAAAATGGACCATTATTGTCTCTATGGACTCAACAAAGAATTCAAATCCCATAGGTCCACCCTCTCGAGAAAAATTGAGACGTTTCTACAACTGAAACACCATTTTCCTCTCAGAACTACATTGCAATACTCTTCCTAGGTATCATTCCCTAGTTTTCATGAAGAAAGTGATGTTATCTCAAATCAGATCCCCTTCATATTCAGTTGGTATGGTCATGGTCTCATGTTCCCTATCTAGAAAAAAATTCTTTTCCACACCCATCGGTCGTCCCCTCAACAAGCGTCATGAAGGCATACTGTGTCAATTCAAAACACACATCTCAGGGGTCATAACATGACCTTATAAGAATTATGTAAGAGGAAATAAAAAAATAGGTCACAAAATGTGTTTTCCCTCAAAACAGACCACACTGTGAAACCGAGGAACTATCACCACCCATAACCATCATATTCCTAGTTTTTAGTTAAAAATTGTTAACACACATTAATAATCATGTTTCCCATTTTTAAACCCAATTATTTTCATTTCAAATAATTTTTTCAACCATATAAAATTAATGTCAGGAACTTTTTTTCATTTTAATCTCCCAATCAATGAAAAATACTCATCTTTAACAAATTATTCATAATACATTTTCCATAGCATTCTAACATTATGCATTTCACAATAAACCTAAGTGTCTGGAATGATACATCCAGACTCAAGTCTCATACGATTCTTGGCCAAGAATAAATAATAAAAAGTTATCAAAACAAATAATTACATCACACCATTAGGGTGTCACCAAATATGAAATAATGTTCAACTATTAAAGAGTATATCAATTAAAAAAAATTCCACCCTGAGTACTTGGAGTTTCCCCCAAACATGGGTTTGTGTCTTCCACACCCATTCACATTAGCAAGAACCAACTCTTCCTAGCCTCCTATCTACCATTCCCAAAATAATAATTCAAAATAAGAATAAAGAAAACTAGACATATCATATCACATTGTAACATCCTAACAAGGGTTACACTGAAAGGTTACCCAAGCTGATTCACCACATTACCTCATGTGCGCCTCCACATATTTTGTTGGTTGCCGATTAGATGTGAGGGTCTAGTACGTTAGTCACAATAAGACTTACCCATATTTATTATAGGAAAACACTAGATTAATTCCATAAAAATTCATAATCATACATAAATATATAATACCCATGTAACAAGGTAGAAAAATAGGATAATAATACTCTACTAAAATGGAAAACATTTAATAAAAATATAAGTGTCAATTGCCTATAATGAAACTAAAAACAAATACACTACAACACCACAAGGTGTTTCCAAAACATGTTTGATCCTTTCACCCATGCTCAATCCAAAAATAGGATTCCCCCATAAGTAACTCGAACTTATCATGTACTCCAACAATATAATGTATTCATTCACAAATCCTGAAGCCCATATAAGGTGTGAGAAAAACTCATTAGGCCACCACCAACGATGTTTAAATCAAGTCCAGTCAATGATATCATATGCAGTTATGTCTAAAAGATATACAATTCATAAATAAAAATTTATTACATTATCATTTATTATTATGAAACTACATTAATTCATGAGTTACCAAGGAGACTCGTACCTGAAAACTAGCTTCACTTCGTGCAGGATACCAAAGCATTACCTAGTTAATATCCTATATTATTACCTACTTCTTATTAGAGCTCAAAGTATTCAAAGGTTTTATGATACCTCAATAAATGATTCGACTCATTTTGGAGTTAGAAATATTTCCTGTTGAGGATATAACTTGGACTTCCATGATATCCGTTTTTTAATGTCACATTTATGACCAGAATTTCCAATGTCACCAATATGACTAACATAAGTATGATGACCATGTTACCATACTTACTCTCGAATCGAATGATTGTGTTCCCATTCTCATACTCATAAGTTTAATTTTCATGTTTCCATTTGTACATATCATGTTTGAATCTTTATTTTCACATTCATTCACATAGAAGCAATTTAGAAATAATTATCCATATTAATCAAATTAATAATTCATTAATAAATTAAATACAGAAAATCCTTTTGATAACTCAAAAATTTAAAAAAAATCAACTATAATTAAGTAATTCAATTTATTAATTAATCAATGTCACAATCCATAACACTTTAATTGATTTTTCTAGAAATTATTATCCCATTATAAATCTAAACACATCATAAATAATCATGAAATTAATTATCTATATCATATTATAAAAGCACAAAATCAATTCACAATTAATTATCTCAACATAAATAATTCAATATCTCATAATTAATCAGCTGATTAATTATCTACAAAAAATATCTCAATCATGTATCTAAATTCTCAAAATTAAATGTCTAAATTGGTATCCCCTTAGTCTAATAATTAATTTATAACAAATACTTTAATTCAACAATGCTTCGAAAGATCAATTTGTCAAGCTAATTAACCCAATTTATGAAATTTATTTATTAAACGATGCTTTGAATTCTATAAATTAGCATATATTTATCAAATCAAAGATTATGGGAAGTTTATTTTAGACCACCTACTTTTATTCCTTGTCATATATTCTCCCAAGGGATACCCCCAAAATCTATGTACCATAATGACATAGATCTGATCTCTAGATATAATTCACAAAATCAAAATAAAAGATATAATGATCATATCAATCTAGATCTAGATGTAAAAACCATGATATTTTTATGTATATCACTTATTTGATTTATTTATAATGACTAAGAGAATAAATTATCCCATATTATTTAGGAAAGGGAGAGGATAGGCATTGGGATGAGATCCACTTACTAGGAGAAGATCAGATCTTCTATTTGGGCTTTGGATATTGATGAACGAAGGTCCAACGATGTAGGATCCCCTCTAAAAATCTATTGGATAACCCCAAATAATTAAATCCCAATAAAAGGTCAAATATGACGTGTTTCAATGGTTTATTGGATTTTGAAAACAATTTTTTGGAGAAAATAAATTTTGTGCATGGTTTCCTGGGAATGGGCATAAGGTTAGGCATAACTGTGCTCCAACTGTGTGGACATCACTGTCGAGGGTTCCATGCTTTCCTGGGTTTTGGAACATGGGTTTTGAAAACATGCACCAACCCTGGGGTCCTCTATACATTGGATCACATGATTATCTAGGAAGGGTGCTTGACATACCTTATTCATGAACCAACCATGCATAGAGCTATTTTCTCATATTCTATTAAAAATTCCACCCAAATATTCCCCAAAAGAAGTTTCTTTAATAAAAATAAGAAGTAGAGAAAATTAATTTCTAAGAAAACTATTGAATAGATCAGGATCTTTTGTTTCCTTTAAGTGGTATTAATTTTAATTGAGACTTATTTATAACATTGAATAATATTTTATTGAATGTTTAATAAATTATGATTTTTGTTTTCTTTTCAACACAATTTATTCACCCTAGAAAATTCCTCCAGAATTCATGGGTTTTGGAGAGAGGCCTTATCAGATATTGACAATTCTCAAACATTATATAATGTGATGTTACTATACTCCCTTAGTTCTTATAGGTATTTTAGGGATATTGGGGTACATTAGAGGCTGATGAATGGATTGGGAGGTAATATTTAAATCCCTAGGCACTCATGAATCATATTGGGTGAGGGTTTTCATTGGATTATATGAGTGTCCTTGTCATGGTTTTTAGTGGGTTATGGTTCCATCAAAATTGCAAGATGACATCGCATGGGGATTCATTAATAGCATGTCTATATATAGGTACAGAACTATTCATGTTAATCAAATAAATGTATTGATTATTATGAGTCTCCTATAAGGTTAATAATTATTTAAGGAATATGTTGACTATTTTAGTTAATTGTTTTCATTCTCTCCTGAGGTTATGTATAGTGATTTGTGGAAAATCAATCATTCTGTGAAAGTCAGATACTCATATAACGATTTTAGAGTTCATTAAACAGGTCTAAGTTAATATCATGAACAATTCAATGAATCAATTATGGTAGAGGTGGTATCATGAAGGAATCTATTTTTTTGGAGGAAAAAAATCTATTTAGATGCTAGTAATGGTTCAAAAATTAGTGGAATATGGAATGTATATTAACCTAATATTTTGAATCTATATTTTTCACGTAATTATTCCTGTTCTCTATTCTTTCCTTAAGGAAATAGTATTATTTGGTGTCTGATTAATGTGGTTAGTTCATGTACACTAAATCTATAGTGTTTATATATTTTAACAAAACTATTATCAGTGTTATCATGTGAGAAATCCCAAAACATTATTTAGATTTTGGTATATATAAAACTTGATGTAACTACAATATTTTGGATCTTAATGGTAAATCAATGAATCTTCTGACGAATCCCGTATTTTCCCAATTTTGTTCCCATATTCATTTCAATCATTAATTTATTTATTTATGATCTAGAATTTTATCATGGGATGTAAGGTGTCTTATGATTATTTTTCAGTCAATTAATTTGTTGAGTAAAACCAAATTTTACCTTTAATTGGGACATATTAGTTATGTCTCTTTAAATAAAACTATGTGTACTTATCTATAGTATCTTATAGTTTGTCTAGTGTTCATATATTAGTGAGAATTATTAAATGGTTTGGAAGCACACTATGAGACAATATTGTATAATATCATGTATATGTAAAATAGTTTTCAATTTAAAATTATAAATAGACTTATATGTGATGGGATTAGTTGATTTTGGATTAACTTTGGGATCATGTTATTGATTCCCCTTTATTTTTAGTTTAAATTATTTGGATTGTTTTACTTATATTTGAAAACATGGTGACTACTGGGAAAAACAATATTATAGTTAAAAGAATTGGCACACCATGATATTTATTTTCATTACAATTGTATTTATTTATTTATTTATCATTATATCATATATTTTTTTTGTTGATATATTATCACATATTTTTTTTTAGCTTTTGGAAAATGGTTTTCCGTTGGTTAGTTATTACTGTGTGGCCCACAATGAAAAACATTGAATCCCATGTTAGTGACTACTTTCATGGATAGAATATTTTTTTTCAACTGTGATAACAAACTATGATTCTCCAAAGGTGTTTCTAGTAAGGGTATACTTTGGTGAACAATTTCTTAAAATTTCCATCCAAAATATGAAACTTATCTATAAAAATAAAAATATTATTTTCCCATTATATTGCTTCGAAATTTTTATCCCCAATTGGACACATCTTCTCCTATTTAGGAAAAGACACATTAGTGGAGCCCTATATGAACTCCCCTTACAACCTCCCATCTATTTGTTGGCCATTTATTCATCAGTTATTGGAGTTTCTATTGAGGTGATGATCCTTTATTCCGTAAAATTACATTTACCTATTTTTTATCATCATATTTTCTGTGGTATCATCTTAATAGTGAAAACATATATTGTTCACATTGTTTATTTTTACATTTACATGTACATTATTTGGTTGCATTAATGAGGGTGGTGTTATAAATATATTTTTAAGGATAGTTATTTATAACCAATGTTCTAAATAATTTTATTTATTCCTTCTTCAAGAATATTATTTTAATATAAGTTATTTATTCACATTGGTTTACCAATATCACAAGCATTAAATATGTTTTATCATTTCAGTTATCAAATAATTTAATTGATAAACAAATAAAATTTTTATTAAAATGACAGTTCTGACATAATCGGTGTGATAAGAATTTTATCAAGTAATTTTTTAATAAAACATATGTGAAATAAATATTATCATGTAGTTTATGTGGTAAAATATTTGATAGACAAATGATGTTTGGTTTATAATGTCAATTACCACATAACTAATGTGATAAATGATGATTTTTTTATAATTTTATTATATTTCAATCCTCTCTATAGGGGAAAGTGTAAACAATTACAGGAAATATACCAATAGATAAAGTATAATATCATCCAATAAAAATACATTTAAAATTTTGAAATTTTTTGTTTGAACAATATTTATAAAAACCAATAGAAATAAACATACAATTTTAAAAAACCAATTTCACAATATATATAACTTCGAAACCAAAATTTAATCAAATATAATAATTGATTCATCTATTCTATTTTTTAAATTAGTGATATCATATGCACTATATTATTGAGGACCATAAAATCTAAAAATTAAATTGAAATAATTTAAAATGTATTTTAGATGAAATGAATTAAATATTAAGGAATCATTCCTATAAAACACTAACATGATCACACATCAAATTTAAAAAGTATAATTTTTTTCTTAAAAAAATTGCAAAACATTATACACATTATATTATGGGTTCTAGTTTGTGACAATTTTTTAGAATAATTTTTGAATTAGGAATATCATTTTTTGTAATATATATCCAAATTTTACAAATTATAAATGAGAAATCAACTTTTATTCTAAATATTTGATATTTGATCTCTTCATATTTTTTGTCTCCCAATAAAAATTCAATTCCCTATATGAATATAATATAAATATATAAATTTAATTCATTATAATAAATAAAAGAATAAAAATAATATAACATATGTCGCAAATACATTCTTAAAATTTTGTCATATTTAACCTTGAATATACAATTGCCATCAAAGAACCCTATACCATGGAAAAAACACCCCCAAAATCTAATTGGGACTAAAATGAAAAAAATAATGTTATTGGTTATTATGTTAAGATATATAAAACAATTTTTAAGACATATATTTCTTAATTTTTATACAATGGAAACATCCATCATTGAACAATTTTCTCCTTAGGAAGTCCTTCAGCAGTATAAATTTTACTTTCATCATTATTTTGTTTTATAAAGGTGATATAAAATGTGGTTCCATAAATCCATATACGTCATTCCTATCATTCAATTTTATAAATACTCCAAATACAAAACATACATAAGTATAAATTTTCAAAAAAAAAATTATCATTAAATATAATGAATATTAAATTCATGTTTATCTTATAATATTTTAAAAATTTTCATTTTAATGATTCCCAAATTATATACAGATATAAGCTACATGATATTGCATTTTAAATTCCCCCTATCAATGACTTCCAAATGACAACATCTTCAATTGGGGTCTCATATACATCCAGTGTTAAACATTAATATTTTTCATATATACCAAGACTGGTCAAAATTGTTTCGAAAATATCAAATTGTATTTTTTGTTCTCAATAAAATATTTCTTTACCTTTAATGTGTTCGTATACAAACTTTTAATAATTAATTAAAATATATATTTACAAAAAAATAATATATAAATTAAATAAAATATACAAATATATAAATACCAATATAGTAACATGTCGAAGAGGCATGTGTGGTCAAACTACAAAATCGATGAAATATTATCCAATTGTTCCCACCTCTACTGTAGGACTTTGAATTATTGATGTTCAATTAATAATATTCTTTTCAGTCGCCATATTAAGATCAATATTTATTTGAATATGATGAAAGGTATTAAACATATAAAACATCATCCCCTATGGAAGAATAATATGTGGGTCATATATATATATATCATAATAACTAAATATATATATATAGGATATTGTGTAGGACTAGGATAAGGAGTGTGGACATCAGGTGAAGGTGAAAGTGTAAGATAAGCAGGTGGAGTGAAATATAATGGCAGAGTTTTAGGATATCATTAGTCTAAAACTATCATTTCATGTCTGCAAACATCAATTACACTAAAGCATAGATCATATCTTCTATTATCACGTGAATAATATAAACATAAATTTATGGAGACTCTATTTTCATTTTATAGATGATACATTGATGATGAATTAGAACATGGAAATTTGTTTTCACCGACACACCTTTCAGGTATCCTTAGACTGATACTTGGTGTTTCAGCTTTCCCAATGTTTTAGCTAAAATATATTACCTAACAAAATGTATAAGTACCACATATGTCTTCTTATCCTTAAGAGAATAATGTGAAAAAATTTCCAAATATATCTAATGATTCACGATATATAAATAATTACATTAACATGAATTAATGAATAAATTAAACATCTTAAAATTATCTCAGCTAGAACTAAAAAGCATCCATATGATGTTGTCATTTTTTTCATTCACACCCACTTCAATTTTTTATGTTTGGTGGGGGGTGAGGGTCAACCTCTAATGAGACACAAGACTCATCTCTTAGTTTTTGAAAATTTATAGACATTATTTTTTAGTCTAATAACTAATACCATCCCCAAGAAAATGTATAAGGGTGTACGTTTTTATATTGGATATATTGATGAGGTATCATCATTTTCAATTAATAATGAATTATGAAATCATTACTAAAACATTAATAAGATAATTAATATAAATTAATTCTAAAAATTTACATTGATCTTATAAAAAATGGATATCATAGTCTACTCACAACATATTTCATCCATGTGACTTTATCTATAAATGGATATATATCATAGGTATTTTGAGGTTTCCTATGCCCAAAAACCAAATCTGACATGAAGGTTGATTTAGAAACCCTCCTTCTCTTAGCATCCAATGTTAATCATTTTTACATGACTTCTCCTATATCAAGTATATCATATGTCATTTGATATGAAGGGGGGATATATTAATATAATAATTTAAAGATAAGTAAAATAAAAAAAATTAGCTTAACAAAATTGTCTATAGTAACTAAGATAGTGTCTCTTTTTCAATACTTCAGTAATCATCATAAAATATAATAATGTTAACAATAACCTTCACTAAAATAAAATCTAGGATTTTTCCCCCTGAACATATCATTATAATTAATGGATAATAATATCTGTTGATCCTGGATATAGGAAATAGATGTCTTTCATAAAAAAGTCATTCCATGTTTACCGGCCTCAAACTATTCATTTTCTCTATGGAAGTAGATTGATCGTGTAAATTATGGTGGGGAGTATCCTCAACCAGATCAAGTCAATATTCCTCCCAATGTGTATGAGTTCAATAATCTCCCAAAACATGTGGTTGGACATATGATTGATCTACCAATATCAGACAAATTAATGCAAAAAACAATTAGTACCAAAATATATTAATACAACTATTCCAAAAAAAATTTATAAATAATGAAAACCTAAAAAACAAAATTTTATAGTAAACATAATACCCATTTAATGAAATATGAAATTAAATAATTGAATGAAAGAAATATTATTTTTCAAAAAACAATTATAAAATATTTTGTTTATTAAACATATGAAATTTTAAATATTTTTTTAAACTCGGTCAATTAATAGTTTATTTATGTATTAGTAGACATGAAAAAAAAAATTAATACAACGAAAAAATTTAAAATTATATTTCTAATATGTTTTTTGATAATGAGAAAAAAATTAAAAAATATTACAATTTATGAAATTTTTATAAGTAAACCATATATAAAAAAATGTAACATGTAATATTAGGAAGGTACTAACATATTGTTTTCCCAAATTCTCCCTTATTGACAATTTCAAATGGAAAAACATTTCTACGATATTCTCATCAATATTATATGTTAATATTTCCATTGAAGTTGGTATATCACATAAATTAGCATCTTCATCTATTTTATAATCACCATCATACTATTTTTTCCTTATAAAATAATAGACTATTGAATATTATATTGACCGAGAATATTTTTTTGAATGTGTTTCCATGGTAAAAGGATAATTTTTGTATTCAAATTTATTTAGATAAGATAATATATTCCACAATTCATCGTCTCTGACATTTCTCTTACCAGTAAACAATTTTTAGTTAAACACTAGAACTTGAAATTTAATGTAATAATCCTTCCGTATTTATTTAAGGATTTGATAATATATAGTTGTTGAAAATACTATTTTTTTCAACAAAACTAGAAATTTTTATTACATCAATGAACACCAATATAATATTATTTTGTGCAATTATTTTCCCCCATATTTCATTTAAAATATATTGAAAATAATTTCATTCATCGTCTATAATATCAAATTTAAACTTGAATCACCCAGTGACAATCTGAATTTTTATAATACATCTAATATACCAATGGGAATCTCTTTATACCTAGGATAAAATGTTCTATTCTACTCATTAAATATAAAAATATCTTTCTTCGTTGGATAACATTTTTCAAAACCTTAATATTCAATGTTATATATAGGTGAGCATCATCTATTTTAATCAAAATGTAAAAATTTACCTTCTTTATTTTTCTATCATTAAACAATTTGATATTAAAGATTTGGACCCCCTTTCCCCTATAATTAACTCATTCATGATTAGATGTTGGAAAAATGTCACTCTCTACTGCTGAAAAATAGATTCTATGGAACTCGGTAACATCCTATGAAATATTCTTTTAAATAATAGAGGCTTCATGTCAATGTTGATTTTTAACATACCCCTTCAAAATAATCATATACATTTAAAAAAATACATCCAATGTAGATATATTGGACTGCAAAGATTTTTTTATCACACCAAGTTATCAATTAAGTCCACCATGATAAAAAAAAGTAAAATACTTTTCCAATATAAAATTGATAGAAACATCTTAGTTATCCATTGTATTCAAAGAATTCAAATTTATCATCTCATTAAAAATATAATTGAAAAAATAACTGAGCACCATTATAGTCATTCTGACATGGATGAGAAATATTCTACATGATGAAACATGTAAGAGTTATTGAATTTTGACATGATGATAATGATAGTACATATCATTCAATATAAAATCCTATAAATACACAAAACACTTTACATTTTGATAATATTTTTGAGGAACATTGATATCATAAAGTCAATAACATATGATATTTTTCTCCCTCTTGGATAATGTATGAAATGATGAGGCTGGAATATTCTCTTTTATCATCACATGGGGGAGATTAATCAATGTATATTACCAATGAGAGTATGTCCAATCTTGTATTAAATAACTAGTAATCAATTATTTAAAATCAAACAATCTTTTAATCATGCTTTAACATGTATTCTTCTCATGGTGGATGACATAAATTTTATGTTTGACCACATGATATCTCAAATATGGTAGATCAAAATATATTGACAATTTCATCCATATGTTTCTATAATTACATGATTTTTTGTCATTCTAAATTACACAAAAAAGATTTTTATCCTCTCATAATGCTGATCAAAGGAATTGTTTTTTGCAGAAATATAAAATTTGTGTGAGAAATTTAAATACTTTTTTAATATTATATATGAGTTACCCATAGAAATTTTTTTTTGATGATCCATGAATCTAATTTTTCTCTAATAATGTAGTTGATAACATGATGTCTATTTATCTCAAATTATACAATAATTATTCCCCATTACGTTATATCTTAAAAAATATCCAAATACTAGAAAGACTTTTATTGAATAAAAATTATTTCTATTAATTTGAATTTATTCCATTTTATAATAATTATATGCCCTAATACCATCATCCGATAAGAGTTTCAAATAAATAATTAATGGTGACAAAAAATAATCAATATCATTTCTAGGATTATTTTATCATGTGATCATTAATATCAACATGAAATATTGTTTTTTCATAAAGAAATTAGGTGATAGGTTGTAAATTACCAATAAAATAGGTTATGAACTATGTTTTCTACATAGTAAAGAATATGGATTCATTCCATCCATGGATAGTCAAAGTCTGATATTTTTATATTCATTTCTAAATATAAGAAATTGATAATCAACTTTCTTCCATTGGGAAAAATCATCTAGATGCCATAATTATGCATTACTCATCAAATCATTTTTATTCCATCTTATCATTTTTCATCATGGTAATTTTGAAAGAAATGTTTTAAACAATGAATCATATGATGATTCCAAAATTCCATTGATGGTGTCTTTAAATTGGTATTAAATAGTTCTCTCAACATATGTTGTTACATCACACATTTAGGAGACTTTGAAATAATTCATAATTATTTTAATATTAAATATATTCATTCATGTATTAATTTATTTTTACTATATTCCAATAAATAAATCATAGTCTTATCATTATAATGTGTATTAGGATGATATTTTCATTATGATAAATATCTTCCAAAAATTATAGAATGTCAGCAAAAATATTGTCACCCATAACATGTTCCAACATCAAGTTAATAAATTATAATTACGATAATAAAATATATATTTTTTATAAGCCACATACTATAGTTTTTCAACAACAACATATAGATGATAACATGTTTGTATTTTATCATTTGTATATACTAAGTAATCATGAATAATTTATTCAATTTCCTCAGATTTGTCATCATACAATGCCTCCTAATCAATTTATCCTAAATTATTATCAGTTTCATCATTCCAAATTCAAGTTCTATAACACGAATTAAATCCATGAAAAATTAAATGATATTAGATCTCTATGCTTTTTAATAATATTCATAATTAAATTATATGGGAATGAAAAAAACATATGGTTTTTTTGGACCAATTCAGTTATCAAATTCCGAAAAAATCATCAGCACCTTCTCTATATTAATAACATATTTGGAGTTCCATAATACAACATTGACTACATATTATCTATCAAAAATATAAAAACTAATATTTTTTCAAAATAATATATTATATTAAATGTGGAAAAAATTATTCATGTAAAACCAGTTTTAAATTTATAACAATGATTTAAGAATATGAAAGTAACAATATAATGAAGTTAATTAATATCATATTTAAAATGTGAAATTATAAATTATAGAGTTTAATAGAATAAATGGTTAAATATATTTGATAAATCATTAAAATAAATTTATGGTTGGAATTTAAAAAATATATAGAATTTCTATTATCTCCTTATTTAATATCAATGATATTAGATAGAACATGAAATAAAATATTATTTCCTAAATCTAAATCATGTAGAATAAGAACAAGAGAGAATTCTTCACGAACATTGGAATGTGCGGTGATCAAATGTATATAATATAAGTCAATCAATAAACCATGATAGAACCCAATGATTCATCAACATTGTTTAGATATTAAAAGATAACATGTTAACCACCAATATAGAGGATCTACACCAGGTCCTCACCTTGTAATGACACTATATAAATAGTGCCAGAATTTTCAACATCCAAAATGAAGAATGATCTTATAAATATTCGAAGAATTTTTATTTTGAATAAATTAATTATATAATATATAAGAAAATATCTTCTCTTCACTCAAGTGTTTTATTTTTCAATATTCTTCAGAATATTTTCATTGGTCATAACATTTACATCTTGTAAATTTCGAATGATTTTTAGAATACTACAAAATAAATGTTATAAATATACCCATCACATGATTACAATGTATATATAACAAATAAAATTATACCATATTACACATTTCTTCTATTTTCAGGAATAAATAGAAATAATTATTTTCTATGAAAACTTCCATAAAAAAACATCTAACATAAATTTATAAAATAATTTTAATATTTAATAATAAGGGATGGAAAAAAATGTAAAAATAAAAATTATGCATGAGAATGAAATATTTACCATAAATATATCATTTTTAATTATTGGTAAACATTATTTATAAATCGAAATCTAAAAAATTCACAACGGCTAGAACGAAAAAAAGTGTTTATGTGAGATTTTAGTAAACATAATCAAAAAAATGATAGGGCCTTCAAGAAATTGAACAAATAAAAGAGATGTGTGTGAGGATTACTTGATATTTTATAGAAGATATGTTCCAATGTCATGAAACAAAATAGGGATGTATTATGTAGGAAAATTGATATTGGAGTCCTGGTGTAACATCCCAGGTAAATAAAGAATAAAACATTTTCATATTTATTAATATTTATGAATTAAATATTAATTTTATTTTAAAGGGGTCTTTATGATTGATAGTGTACCCGATATGCAACAATGAATTCCTTTAAAATGTTACGTTGCACTCTAATAATAAAATAATTTAATTTTAAATGGTAGTTAACACCTAGCCGTTCTAATGAAGAGAATGAACAGAACTAACTAAAAAATGATTATATATGTTTTTCAAATATTTTTACTTTTTACAATAAATGTTAGAGGAATAAAAATGAGAATGAATCCAATTTTAAGCATAAACATTCTAATATTATTTAAAAGGTCGATTAACCACCTTTTGATGGAGAACCTCTTTTAAATCCACTTTTTGACAATTTTTAATTTTATACTTGACAAAATAAAATTCTTCTTTAGAATCAGGAAATAAAAATTCACTTTGTGTAATTTTTTGGTATTTTTCCGATAAAGTTCATTTTTTAATGAATAGTGAAAAATGTTGTATTTTAAATCAAAACCACTTTTTAATCTAATTTATTTATATTCATAGATTATATTTTCAATTGGTTTTAAAGTGAAATTATAATATATTTATACCATTTAATCCAATATTGGTCATTGGAATTAATTTCACTTTGAAATTGGACTAAAACTAGTGTCAACCTTTTGATATATACTATTTCAAAAAAAACCCGCTATTTCTTCTGATAACGGGAACTAATTATTAAATTATCTAATGTAACTTATATGTTTTGAATTTTTTAAAATAGACATCAGTTTTGAATTCGGAATATCAAATATAGCTTAGGGTGAATTTTTGGTATTTTTCTGAAAATATTCAATTTTTGATGAATAGTGAAACCACTAAGTGGTACTTAAAAAAAATGATTATTTTTTTAGATGAAATTTTACCACCAATTTTTTTTTGAATTTAAAAAATCCAACATACATGGTTTTCATTAGGAATTAAAATTTGGTTCAATGGGATGAAAATAATTTTTTGGTGAATAGTAACTTTTATGTTTTTAATCGCGATTAAAGTTAATTAGTTTAATTTAAGGTAAAAATAAGGTTTTAATAATATGAAATGACCTTGACACTTGTCATAACACTATTTGATGAGTCATGGCAGACCAAGAAAACCCATGGGTCTATTTTTGGGACCCCATGGAGCAACTTGGGTATGATAATGACATTAATGCCTTTTATTTAAAGTAGAAGTAAAAATGTCACAAACATGTGTTGTTTTACTAAAATAATTTTTAAATGGGGTTATACAAGTCATATTTTTTACTATATATATTAATTTGAAATATACAAAGGTTTCCTACATCATGATATTTTTTTAAAAATTTTTAGACATTAAATAAAATAAATTATTTATGACATCGTGATGATGCAGTGATTACCTCATTATTTAACGATTTAAATAAAATGAAAAGATAATGTAAAATCTAGGACATACACTTGTAAAAAACCTATTTTATGGGTTTATTTATAACTCTTATAACCATATCCTATAAATACATCAATGTGGGACCCTTAAAATCCTAAAATCATTTTATAATAAAGTAATATTTTATTACATTCCAAGAGTTCCCCTCCTCTTCTCTTATAAAAGTCCCCCACCTATACCACCTTACTCACACCTCTCAAGCCTTTGGATCAGCCAAAACCTGCCCATTTTGTCTCTCCAAAACCCTCTCCTCATCCTAGAAGCCTTACCTTAGGCAGAAAGAGCTTCAAAAAACCCTTTTTGTTCAAACCAAAGGGAGTTACCTGATTTTATTGTAATGTCTTCACTTGTGTTCTTTTGTTTTATTTTTCTTCTCCAACCCCCTAAAATCTTTTTATTCATTTATTTTGAAACAAAAAAAGTTTCTTCAATATACTTGGATGTTTTTATAATAAGTATTAGACATACAATTACACACCCATCCGTCTAATGGTTAAAGAACATACTGTTTCTGTGGATGGTGAATTACTACCTCACGAAACTATGATTGTTCAATAATCATTTAACACCTTTAAAGGTGGCCATTATGATGTCACTTTATTTTATATATGATATATATGGTATTAATGTTTTATATATGCTTATTTATTTTATATTTAAATCATACATTTATTATTTGTGTGTTGTGCAAATGCGATAGTTTCATATGACGAAGTGCAGACAACCGCCCCCTCAAGTGATGTGATTCATTCATGTAATACATGGAATGTATAAAGAATTTAATATACTTATGTGACCTATATAACATATATATTATAATGGAATTATAATATATATATATCCCTCTCAATTATTTTTAATTCCATTAATATGACAAAGAAATGAAAGTAGTGTTCGTGCGTACGTACGGACTACGGTCTCCATGAACTATGCATTTAATTTATTTTTATCTAAAAATGTTATTTAATAGTATAAAATTAATATTTACTAGATATATATGGTATTTAAGTCATTAATCATATTTTGTAAATGATGTAGTTATAACTACATGGACGATTCTTTTTAAACAAGTTCATTTTTAACTAATGTACCAAACATCCACAAAAACATTTGATATGAACTCACATAATTAACTAAAAATATGTGATATTAATTGAATAATAATATTTAATGGAGGTCCTTAAGAAATTATAAATTGAAAAAAGTTTATTATTTATGAATATAAAGAAACAAACTGGACAAGTCAGACTTGAGGTAAGGGATCTGACCTCTCTCTTTCTTTTCAAGTACTCTCTTTTATGTCATTTTATTTATGCACCATGTAATTATTTTGGAGGATGTTATTTTATATTAACCATAATTTAATTTTTATTTTCACATGATTATATAACCCCTCTTACTCTCATCAATTCATTTTTATAATTTTTAAGTGGCGCCGTTAGGCTGCCGAATTTTCGTAATGAATCCTACCTCTCTCTTTCTTTTTAAGTACTCTCTTTTATGTAATTTCTTTTAAGCTCATATTTCTTATGTTTGGGGATGTTATTTTATATTAATAATTCTATAATTTTTATGTTCATATTATGAGAGACCCTATTTGATCTCATAAATCTATTTTTGGACGTTTTAAATGGCGTTGTTAGGCTGCCGAAATTTCGTAAGGGACTTTTTATCTCACTTTGTGTTTTTGTGAGATTCATGATACATTTTCCAATATTTCTTTTTTATTGGTGTATATACTGTCCATTATTCTAATATTTGTGTAATATACTTTCGTTTATGTGTATTTACATCAATTTTTTTTAGGCCTTCTTTCATGGGGTGTACATTTCGAAAGTTACCCTAATCGGTAAGGGAACCTTTCACCCTCCTCTTTTTAAAAGACTTCTTTTGTTATGTCTTTTAATTTTCATATTATTATATGGGGATATGTTCTTATATATCCTTATTGCCATAAATTTTATGTCCAAGTGATGATATACCCTTTATCTCTCTCATCAACTCTTTTTATAAAATTTGATGTGGCGTCGTTAGGCTGTCAAGGGAACTTCTTAACCCAATTTCTATTTCTTTGAGTTCATCATGTAGTTATTGAATATATCATCCATTGAATATTTGTGAAAGTCCTTTGATTATTTTACACATAATATCCACTTATATTGGGTGTATTTAAATTTTGTCACACATAATTATGAGATTGATTTATCCTTAATTTAAGGATACCTTCTTTATAATGGATTTCATCTCATTTTATATTTCTATTGAGACTTCATTTTTGTTATGAATTAGTTCACTCATATATGGTGTATATACTATCCTTTGGAATATTATATCATAAATCCCTTTATTCTCATGATATTAGAAATTTCTGATTAAAAGTTATTCCTCAATTGCTGTATTCATGTGTCTCTCATTTTGTTAAAAACCCTTTAACTAAAATATCATTTTAAATGTTTTAATTATTTATTATTATAAATATTTCTCATTAATATCCATGTCTTCAAAATTGTTTTATGGATCTATTTATATGGATATTAATGGTTTAACATGTTAAAATCTTTAATATGGTATGGGACAGTTTGATTAAAAAATATATTTATTAAATGTTTTAAATGTTTTTGAAATTGGTTTTTAGAATGGATTCATTATTTCCATATCTTAAAATGTTATATTGATATTGTAATGTGGTAATGTTATCTTTCCTTTATGCTTAAGTTATGTGCTATGATTATTTTACGGTTCTTGGGCATTTTTTATGAAGATGGGTGATTTCGTGATAAACTAAGGGCGGGTGAGCCCGATATAGCTCTCTAATGCATTTGGTAACACGAAGGAGTTAAACGCTAAGGTTTCTCCGAAGAGATTTAGGTAATATAATGTGATGGGTATTCCAAACGTAACCATGACAGTTACTCCCTACATAATAATCTTATGAATTCCTCACGTTACCTTTATGTATTATGATTTCTATTATTTATTCATGATTTATGAGGTATGTTAAAGTGCTTATGTTTTATGGGTAAAGTATGATTTCATTGATTCTTATGTATACATGTACTCATGTTTCCTTTCCATATTTTTATATCCCTTACTGAGATTTTTATGCTCATACCATGTTTTTGAAATGTTTTTTCACGGGTCAAGGAAAGGGTACATGATATGATGATAATGTCAAGGAAGTGTGAAGAAAGAATCCATGTTTTATTTTAAATATTTTTTCATTGATGGGAAAAATGAACACTATCTTTTATGTAACAACTATGTTTAAATGTGGAATGTAATTCATGTTTTATGATCTAATTCTCTAAAACTCTAAACCTGAAAATATCCTCAATGTGTATTCTTGAAATATCTCATGATTAAGTAATGTTTAAGGCTGGGTCCTTATTGTTGGTATCAGAGGTCGGTTTAGATAAGTTTACGAGTTAGAATTCTGTTAAATAGTTTTCCAAAAATATTTTTTACGGTAAAATTTAAATTATATAGCATTTGAAGATTACCATGTTGATTCAACTAAGACATGTTTGTTTATAATGGTGTTTCATAGAGGAAACGGAACAACTTTTCTAGGAAGGCATACAGAGGTAATGACCTTTCAAAACAGTATCCTGAGATGGTCAGAATCAGAACTAAACAATTTGTTGCAGTGATGACTTAGTTGACTCAGGTGAAAAATGTTGGTTGTTATTATTAATGATATTTTTGTGTTTTCTAAAAGTAAATAGTATAATGAATGTCATTTAAGGGTTATTTTCCAAACCTTAAAAGAAAATAAATTGTATGGTAAATTCAGAATGTGTGATTTTTGGTTGCATCAAATTTCTTTCCTTGGTCATATTGTTTTTAAAGATGGAATAAATGTGGATCCTGATGAAACAAAAGTTGATGAAGAATGGCCAAGACCCAAAAATGTAACTGAGATCCGTATTTTTCATTGT
The DNA here is from genome assembly GCA_963277665.1 of Viscum album. NCBI lineage: Eukaryota > Viridiplantae > Streptophyta > Magnoliopsida > Santalales > Viscaceae > Viscum > Viscum album. The sequence goes on from OY728133.1 coordinate 1,958,593,950, forward strand.
TTCTCAGGTTACTACCTAAGGTTTGTTGATAATTTTTCACGGTTATCTAGTCCAATAAAAAAGCTAACTCGGAAGGGTGTTAAGTTTATCTGGACAAAAGAATGTGATGATTGTTTTCAGGAATTGAAAATAAGATTTGTGAATGCTCCAGTTTTGGAACTACCTTCCAGGAAAGGTGATTTTGTTATATATAGAGATGCTTTATTAAAAAAACTTGGTTGCGTCCTAATAAAGAATGATCAGGTAATTTCATATGCTTCACGTCAGTTGAAATATCATGACGTAAATTACGCTACACATGATTTAGAATTAGCTGATGTTGTTTTCTGTTTAAAAATTTGGAGGAATCATTATTATGGAGTAAAGTGTGGAATATAAACTGATCACAAAAGATTATTGTATATATTCACTCAGAAAAAATTGAACACGAGACATTGGAGATGGATAGAATTAATCAAGGATTATGATTGTACAATTCATTACCATCCGAGAAAAGAAAATAAAGTGGATGATGCTTTGAGTCGAAAAAGTAATTCTTCATTAACAATGTTGTCTTTGGAACGTGATCCTTTGGTTAAGGATTTGATGAACATTGGCATAAAAGTTCTTGGTCCAGGATTTCCTTCTGATTTGTTTCAGGTATCAGTGAAGTCTTCTCTGTTAGACAGAATCAATCAAGAACATAAGCAAGACAGTGAGTTGCAGAAAACGGTAGAGGTGGTTAAGAAGGGTATGTTTCATGAATTCAACATTTATAATGATTGTGTTTTGAGATTTGGTAAGAGATTGTGTTTTCCTTTTGATTCACAGTTGAAGAGAGAGTTTTTATGTGAAGCTCATAGTTCTACATTTTCAGTTCATCCAGGAAGTACTACGATGTATAGAGATCTTCAGGATTATTACTAGTGGGACGGAATGAAAAGGGATATTTCTGATTTTACTATGAAGTGTTTGACTTGCCAATAGGTAAAAGCAGAGTGGCAGTTACTGACAGGGATGCTTCAGCCTTTACCAGTACTAGAGTGGAAATGGGAGAATATATCCATGGGCTTTGTTGTGGGATTACTGAAAATACCTCGAGGTAATAATGCAATCTGGGTTAATGTTGATCGCTTGACTAAATATGCTCATTGCCTTGCTATACGAGATACTTTTTCCCTAGATCAATTTTCTCATTTGTATCTTAAAGAGATAGGTATGTTACATAGAGTTCCCCTCTAAATTGTATCTGATCGTGATCCCAAGTTTACTTCAATCTTTTGGAAAGGCCTTCAGAAGTCTTTGAGAACATAATTAAATTTTAGTACAGCTTTGCATCCTCAATCATATGGGCAGTTATAATGAACAATTCAGACATTTTAGGATATTCTATGTGCTTGATCGATGGATTATCAATGAAGTTGGGACCAAAATATTTCTTATGCTGAATTTTCATATAATAACAGTTTTCATTCCAGTATACATATGGCACCGTTTGAGGCATTATATGGGAAGCGGTGTCGAACCCCAGATTTTTGGGATGAAGTGGGTGCAAGGAAGCTGATGGGACCATAATTGGTAGAGGAGATGGAATAAAAGGTTCAGTTGATTCAGAAACACATGAGAATAACTCAGAGCAGGAAGAAGAGTTGTGCGGAAAACCGGAGGAAGGATCTATCTTTCGAGGTAGGTGATCATGTTTTTCTCAAAGACTCACCATGGAAAAGTGTGATGCAATTTGGTAAGAAAGGAAAGTTGAGTCCAAGGTTCATTGGACCATATGATATTTTGGAGAGAGTTGGATAAGTTGCATATCGAGAGGCTTTACCTCCGAGTTTATCTCAGGTACACAATTTTGTTCATGTTTTGATGTTTATAATGTATATGGAGGATCCATCTCATGTTTTGAGCCTAGAGGTAGTTCAGTTGGAAGAGAATATCTCTTATTAAGAATAACTACTCTAGATTCTTGACCGAAGAGAGAAAGTGTTGAGAAATTAGGTAATTCACCAGGTAAAGGTTTTGTGGAAAAACCATATGGTTGAAGAGGAAACGTGGGAATCTAAAAATGCTATGAGGGATAAATACCCCCAGTTATTTTGAAAAGTGAATAAAATTGCGAGGACACAATTCCCAAAAGGGGGGAAGGATGTAACATCCCAGGTAAATAATGAATAAAACATTTTCATATTTATTAATATTTACGAATTAAATAATAATTTTAATTTAAAGGGGTCTCTATGATCGATATCGTACTCGATACGCAACAATGAGTTCCTTTGAAATCTTACGTTGCACTCTAATAATAAAATAATTTTATTTTAAATGGTAGTTAACACCTAGTCGTTGTAATGACGAGAATGAAAAGAACTAACTAAAAAATGATTATATATGTTTTTCAAATATTTTTACATTTTAAAGTAAATTTTAGAGGATTAAAAATGCGAATGAATCTAATTTTAAGAGTAAACATTCTAATATTCATTAAAATGTCGATTAACCGCCTTTTGATGGCGACACTCTTTTAAATCCACTTTTTGAAAATTTTTGTTTTATACTTGAAAAAATAAAATTCTTTTTTAGAAGTGGGACATCAAAATTTACTTTTTGTAAATTTTTGGTATTTTTCCGATAAAGATCATTTTTTATGAATAGTGAAAAATGTTGTATTTTAATTCAAAACCATTATTTAATCTAATTTATTTATATGATTAGATTATATTATAAATTTTTTTTAAAATTAATGTAGAATATATTTTTACCATTTAATCCAATAATGGTTATTGGAATTAATTTCACTTTGAAATTAGACTTAAATAAGTGTTAATCTTTTGAAATATATTGTTTCATAAAAACACGTTGTTTGTTCTGACAGCAGGAATTAATTATTAGTTTAATTAATGTAACATATATGTTATGAATATATTAAAATTGACATCATTTTTGAATTCGGAATATAAAATATAGGTTAGTGTGATTTTTTGGTATTTTTCTGAAAAACATCAATTTTTTATAAATATGAAACCACTAAGTGGTACATAAAAAAACTGATTTTTCTTTTAAATGAAATTTTATCACCTCTGTGTTTTGAATTTGAAAACCCCAACATACATGGTTTTTATTAGGAATTAAAATTTGGTTCAATGGGATTAAAACAATTTTTTAGTGAATAGTATATTTTATGTTTTTAATCGCGATTAGAGGTAATTAGTGTAATTTAAGGTAAAAATAATGTTTTAATATTATGAAATGACATTGACACTTGTCCTAACCCTATTTTATGAGTAACATCCTATCAAGAAACCCCATGGGTAGATTTTTGGTACCCCATGGAGCCACTTGGGTAAGATAATGACATTAATTCCTTTTATTTAAAGTAAAACTAAAAATGTCACAAACATGTGTTGTTTTACTAAAACAATTTTTAAATGGGTTTATACAAGTCATATTTTTGACTATAAATATTCATTAAAAAGTTAAAATAAATTCCATCATAATGATATTCTGTTTATAATTTTTAGACATTAAATAAATTAAATTATTTATGACATCATGATGATGCAACGATTACCTCATTATTTAACGATCTAAATAAAAAGAAAATATAATGTAAAATATAAGACCTAAACATGTTAGAAACCTATTGTATGGGTGTTTTTAGAACTCTTATCACCTTATCCAAGAAATAAATTAATGTGGGACCTTTAAAATCCGAAAATCATTTTATAATAATGTTATATTTTATAACATTCCAAGAGTGCCCCTCCTCTTCTCTTATAAAAGGCCACCACCTATACCACCTTACCCACACCTCTCAAGGCTTTTACTAGACCAAACCCTGCCCATTTTGTCTCTATTAATCCCTCTCCTAATCCAAGAAGCCTTAACAAAGGCAGTAAGCTCTTCAAGAAACCCTTTTGTTTCAAACCAAAGGGAGTTACCCGATTTTAAGGTATTGTTTTCACCTGTGTTCTTTTGTTTTATTTTTCTTATCCAACCCCATAAACTCTTTTTATTAATTTATTTCGTAAAAAAACCAGTATCTTCAATATATTAGGATGTTTTTATAAGAATTATTAGAGTTACACTTACACACACATCCGTCTTATGGTTAAAGAACATATTGTTTCTGTGGATGGCGAATTACTGCCTCCCGATACGATGATTGTTCAATATTCTTTTAACACCATTAAGGGTGGTCATTATGATGTCATTTTATTTTATATATGATATATATGGTATTTATGTTTTATATATGATTTTTTATTTTATATTTAAATCATACCTTTATTCGTTGGATGTTGTGCAAATGCGATAATTTCATATGATGAAGTGTGGACTACCGCCCCCTCAAGTGATGTGATTCGTTCATGCAATACATGGAATGTATAAAGAATGTAATTAATGAAATTTTGTGACATATATAACATATATATTATAATGGAATTATAATATATATATATATCTATCTCAATTATTTTTAATTCCATTTATATGAAAAAGAAATGAAAGTAGCGTTCATGCGTACGTACGGCCTACCGTCTCCATGAACAGTGCATTTCATTTATTTTTATCTCAAAATGTTATGGAATAGTATTAAATGAATATTTACTGGATATATATGGTATTTAAATCATTAATACTATTCTGGAGATGATGTACTTATAACTACATGGACGATTCTTTTCAAAAAAGTTCATTTTTGACTCAGGTACCAAACATCGACAAAAACATTTGATATGAACTCACATAATTAACTAATAATAAGTGATATTAATTTAATATTAAACATTAAAGGAGGTACATAAGAAATTATAAGTTGAAAAAAGTTTATTATTCAGGAATATAATGAAACGAACATGACAAGTCAGACTTGAGGTAAGGGATCCGACCTCTCTCTTTCTTTTCAAGTACCATCTTTTATGTCATTTCATTTATGCTCCATGTTATTATGTTGGAGGATGTTCTTTTATATTAACCATACTGTTATTTTTATTTTCACATGAAGATATACCCGTATTAATCTCATAAATTGATTTTTTGAATTTTTATGTGGTGCCGTTAGTCTGCCGAATTTTCGTAAGGGATCCTACCTCTCTCTTTCTTTTTAAGTACTCTCTTTTATGTCATTTATTTTAAGCTCAAATTTCTTATGTTTGGGGATGTTATTTTTTAATCCTCAGTCGGTAATTTTTATGTTCATATTATGAGAGACCCTATTTGATCTCATAAATTTATTTTTGGATGTTTTAATTGGCATCGTTAGGCTGCCGAAATTTCATAAAGGACTATTTATCTCACATTGTGTTTTCATGAGATTCATGCTATATTTGCCAATATTTCTGTTTGAGTGGTGTATGTACTATCCATTATTCTACTATTTGTGTAATATACATTCGTTTATGAGTATTTACATCATTGTTGTATAGTCTTTCCTTCATGGGGTTTACGTTTCGAAAGATACCCAAATCGGTAAGGGAACCTTTCACCCTCCTCTTTTTAAAAGACCTCTTTTGTTATGTCTTTTAATTTTCATATTATAATGTGGGTATCTATTGTTATATATCCTTATTTCCATAAATTTTATTTCCATGTGATGAGATACCCTTTATTTCTCTCATCAAATCTTTTTCTAAAATTTGATGTGACGTAGTTAGGCTGTCAAGGGAACTTCTTAACCCAATTTAGATTTCTTTGGGTTCAACATGTAGTTATTGAATATGTAATCCTTTGAATATGTATGAATGAACTTTGATTTTTTTACACTTAATAACCACTTATATTAGTTCTATATATATTTTTCACACATAATTATGCGATTGACTTATCCTTAATTTAAGGACACCTTCTTTATAATGGATTTCATCTCATTTAACATTTCTATTGAGACTTCATTGTTGATATGCACCAGTTCACTCTTATGTAGTGTATATACTGTCCATTAAAATATTATATCATGAATCCCTTTATTCTCAAGATATTATAATGTTCTGATTAAATTTTATTCCTCAATTATTGTATTCAAATGTCTCTCATTTTGTTAAAAACCCTTTAACTAAAATATCGTTTTAAATGATTTAATGATTTATTATTATAAATATTTCTCTTTAATATCCATGTTTTATAAATGGTTTTAAGGATTTATTTATATGGATATTAATGGTTAAAATGTTAAAAGCTTCAATGTGGTATGGGAAACTTTGATTCAAAAATCTCTTTATTAAATGTTTTAAATGGTTTTGAAAATGGTTTTTAGAATAGATTCATTATTTCAATATCGTAAAATGTTATATTGATATTTCAATGTGGGAATGTTATATTTCCTTTATGCTTAAGTTATGTTCTATGATTATGTTATGGTTCATGGGTATTTTTTATGAAGACGGGTGGTTCTGTGATAAACTAAGGGTGGGTGAGCCCGATATAGCTCTTCAATGCATTGGGTAACGCGAAGGAGTTAAACGCTAAGGTTTCTCCGAAGAGATTTAGGGAATATAATGTGATGGGTATTCCAAACGTAACCATGATGGTTAATCCCTACGTAATAATGTTATGAATGCCTCATGTTACCTTTATGTCTTATGATTTCTATTATTTATTCATGATTTTATGAGGTATATTAAAGTGCTTATGTTTTATGGGTAAATATGATTTCATTGATTCTTATGTATACATGTACTCATGTTTCCTTTCCATATTTTTATATCCCTTACTGAGATTTATAGGCTCATACCAAGTTTTTGAAATGGTTTTTCACAGTTCAAGGGAAGGGTACATGATATGATGACAGTGTCAAGGAAGTGTCAAGAAAGAATCCATGTTTTATTTTAAATATGTTTTCATTGATGAAAAAATGAATACTATATTTTATGTAACCACTTTGTTTAAATGTGGAATGTAATGCATGTTTTATGATCTAATTCTCTAAAACTCTAAACCTGAAAATATCCTCAATGTGTATTCTTGAAATATCTCAATTTTAAGTAATGATTAAGGCTGGGTCCTTATACCTGGATTGAAGAAATGAAGATAGCTCAACTGTGCATGAGCGAACAATTTTTTGACCTAATTGAATAAAAATGAAATGATTCCAAATAGAAATTACTAAAATTTTGAATTACATGGCGTTAAGATAATCAAATTAACATTATGAATAATAATTTTTTTTTGATTTATCACATATGTTATATATAAACCTTTTGTGAAAAATTAGAATTAACATGTCAGTTATTTTATATCTGATATGATAAGGAAATGATATTTTCATTATGATGTTTGTTATTATATAACCAAGAATATAATTTGGGATACGTTGGTTTTCACATAGAATATTATATATGTGAATTAAAAAAATAAATATTTATCCATTTTTTTGTCAGTTATAATTAACAGATAAGAAAAAGGATGATGCAATAAATAATATTTATTCAGGTAATTTTTCGAACACTATGTGTATGTTTTGTTGTTATTTTGTACGATTCGTTGTGGTCATTTTGATTGTATTTTATATCAAAATTTTATATATTAGTATTTAAGGGATTCGTTTAATCCACTCTATGGTTAAGCTTGTTGTTTCAATGGATTTACGATTTATAAAAAAACTAGGTATATGTGGGTTATCGATAATATATACTCAATAAAATTGTTTTTCTGAGAAGTATATGGTTTTTCTATAGACTGGTTGATAAATCAAACAAAATAATGTTTTAGTTTTTAAGTAAATGGTCATATGATAGGTGTTTATAAAAACTCCAATATGGGTTTCTTGTTTTTTTAATTTAATTAATGTTTTAGACATTGATATGTTTCTTAGACATTGATATATTTCCTAGGGTATTTTTTCTATTTATCATATAATCTCAGGTTCATGTTATTTTTTATTAATGTGTATTATTTCCAATGATTTATATACAATTTCATTATTATTATTTACAATACAAGAGTAATATTTGAATATAATATTTGGCTTCCCATAAAATAATATATGTCTCAAAATTCCATGATTTTGAAATTAGTCTTTTGAAAATGTTATTTAATTGATGATTTATAAGATGATATATTATGTCGCATCTGTGTTGTAATTTTACTTACCCCAACTCTAGTAACCTTACGACATTTCCTATATTTTTATATTTCAATAGATTAAATGGTTCAAATCCCAAATGGATAATAAATTTATCATAGCTATATTTCCTAATAAAATTAGTGTAGCCATTTTCAATAGGTATGTAAAATAAAATGCATATTAATGGATATAAAAATTTATCATTGAACCCTTTCAAATAATCCTTCTACATATCTGGGGAAAAGGAAAAAATTAATGGAATGATCAAATACATAGTATGGGATTTCTAATGCATAATCTAAAATGAATTAATTAATAATAATCAATATGGAATATTAAATTACTAAACAAAAATCCCATTTAATCAATGACAATACTTTCATAATTTTTTATCACATAATAAATATTTCCTGGTTAATATCCAAAAACAAATTTCATTTAGTCAATAACATGATAATAAAATATATATATATAGATAATATCATTTCTAAAAGATAATGGTTAATAATAATTAATTACTTCTCAATGCAAAATATTATTAATTATTAGAAATCATGATCTCATGAAGCATGATTCCATAACTATCAATACATTTCATAATATTGTTTAAAACTACTGGTAAAAACACATTTGATCGGGATAAATAATTTGAATCATGAGACCTATCGTTGAATCAATGTAATATGTACAACCAATCACTCCCATAACTACATGTAAAAATAATTCCTCAATTATTGAATCATATATTAAATAAAGAATCAATATTTCTTATCATAGAGTTTATATATTTTGTTAAGAATAAAATATTATCAATGTTTCGTCCGATAATTAAATAATATTCAAATAATGAACCATCAGTAAAATTATTATATGGAATAGGAAATAGTCATATCCATTATAAATAGATATTAATATTTAATAGAAATGTAATATTTATTAGAAAATGCTCCCATGAATGTGGTTGATCAAGAAAAAGTTACAAACAAAAGTGTGATTTTATAATAACATTCTTACATATTTGGAAGCATTTAAATTATATCCACATAAAGATTAAACATGAAATAACAAATTAATAATAATTTATAAATATTTATTCTTGTATGATAAATCAATGATCTAGTATATACACTATATAAAGTCAATAGGATCATATTAACAAATATTTCTCCATTAAATGAAAATTGGAATGAAATCACTAAACACACTATTTATAATAGTTTAAAATTATTTAACCACATGTATTATGGTCTAAATAATGTTATTAGTTTATAAAAAATATTTATCATATTTATAATATCATATTTTATCAAATTATATAATTTTACCAAATGTTTTACAATAGTATTTTATTATTTTCGTTATTTCGTTTGATAATCCCCATGATTTCTCATTCTTGTTTTATCGTGCATGTCAAGGTTTAGTACAAAGGATATAAATACATAATAATAAGAATAATACTAATTTTAAAAATATTGTATTTATTGTGTTGATGCCTTATTATAAGTATTATATAGTGAATTCCATGATTAAATAATTGCATGGCTTCTTGGATATAGTAGGTCATATGTACGCATGATGGATGATGGCATTCCCTTAATTGGTGAAATGGTAGTGGAGTATGATAAATTAATTTTATATTATTGCTATATTTTCATTCATATAATTCTTATTCTTTGAATTTATCCTTTTTACCTTACATTTAATTAATATGTGAAAAATGAATCTCATCGTTCTATCATTCCATAATCTATCGTACACACGAGCAATGATATAGTAATTTAAAGAGAATGAATATTAAAAAGTTATATTGGATATTATAAAAGAATAAGTATAATAATATTATAAATAAAATGTAAAATTTTTTAATCCATATTTTGTCAATCCATATATGGTGTTGATGGAAAAATAATTAAATCAGTTCGTGAGGTGGTATATCGTCACATACGTGATCAATGGTTTCATTTCGAATTTGAAGTAAAAGGTCATGGATATATGTAATTAACATAACATAATAACATCGTAGTATATATAAGATAATATGGTTATTATGTAAGAATGGTATAACAGTATTTGATGGAATTAGAAGAAGATTCAAAATAAAAATGCTCATTTATGAATGTAAACTCTTCCTCAAACAACTTCTATTTGTATTCAACAAAAAACATCATATGATGTATTTATGATTAAAAAATAATTCTACGATGTTAGGAGGGGATTAAGGATTTGATTTAGTCTGATAGTTGTAGAAGAAAAATGATTTGTAAGAGTGAAGAGGGGAGGAGAGTGGGTGACCTTTTATATGTGGGGGAGAGAGAACACATAGGTGTTTTTAAATGAATAAATTATACATATGATTTTTCTATTCAAAAAAGTTTCCAATTTGGGCCATTATGGAACCTTAGATGTGTAAGGGATAAATATATCCATTATATTGGGTTTTGAAAGTTTATAAATCCTTTTATATGCAATATTTTTAGATTATCCCCCCCACTTCAACTAAAAGGCCTTTTCCAATATAGGCCCTTATTAGTGCTAGCAACAAGCATCGATAATGGATAACCTATATCTAAGATTTTCCATAGTTCATAGAAAATGTACCCTACAATAATGAATTATTTTTAGCAGGGATAAAGGGTAACATATATAATTTCATTTTTTTATCACTACTAGAGTTCCAGAATATAATGAAATAACAGAAAAAATTAAATGTAAAATGGGAAATTTTTTTAAAACAAGTCATTGATTTAATAATTATTGATCAAAATAAATAAAAATTAATAAAAATATATAAAATTATATATATTAATAAATAAGATATATTAAATATATATATATTTAAAATTAAGACAATTAAATAATTAAATAGATAAAATTTAGAAGTAAATTAAGAAACACAAACATTTTACTAATAAAATATTTTCTTATAAAAGATGAATTATATTAATATAAATATATATATATTGAATATTAATAAATTTTATATTCATTTTATAGTTATATAAAATAAATAAATTTAAATAATTATATAAAAATATTAAAAATGAATAAATTATTATAATAAAAAATTATAATAAATTAATAAATGACTGGAATTAGTAGAAAATTATTAATGAAATTTTAATTAATTAAAATGAATAAAATTCATATATATACATATATATTTATTGTAAATAGTAATTAATATTATATATAAATATGAATATTGAAAATTAATAAAATATAAAAAATCAAAAAATATCAATGTCTTAATAAACTTTATTTCTTATAAATTATTATTCAATAATAGAGTCACTATAGAAATATATTTATATATTTTCCTATATATAACAACATTTAATGTATTTCTTCAAATAAGAACTATATATGATCAAATAATTCTGCATAAATTAAATCTATCATATATTAAGTTGTTTATAAATAAAAAATTAATATTAATTAAAAATGACTAATTAAATTGTGTAATTGAAATAATTGAATATTGTTTAATTTTTCAATTTAGCATATATCATATGTGTATTAAATTGATTTCTAATATATATAGGTAATTAATTTCTTTTTATATACAATGCATAGACATAAATATTTATGCAATTAATGAAATTTTATAGAGAAAATCATACATCTAATATTTATGTAATTAATTTAAATTATAGTATCCATTTACAATTTTCATTATAAAAAGATAAATTTAATATATATATTTTAAAATTGAATATTTTTATTAATCTATATTTTGTATTATCATTGTTAGTTATTATGTAGTGATTTTTTATTTGTTAATTTTTTGGGAATTTAATCATTTTTATTATTTATTTACATATTTTTAATTACTATGTTCCAATATTTTCAACATATACTCATTATTATTACAATATATATCCACAATTTTTTTTTATTTTATATTTAATTAATATATCATATATTACTCTATTATTTTTAATGAGTTGTTTTTTAATAACTCATTTTGAGTGATTTTTAACATGTATGGGATTTATAATATATATTAATTAATAAGGTTACAAATATATTTGTAAAAAAATATTTATAAATAAATATATAAATAAATGAATATTTACTATATATATATCTGTACATTTTTATTAATATGAATAAATAAAATAGTATTTTTAAAAAAATGTATTTACAAACTTATAAATAATTAATTATATATATTTACATAATTATAAAATTTTATAAACTTTATTTAAATAATATATATTTAATATAACTATATTTATATTTATATTTAAATATTTATGGTATATAAATGATTATTTAAATATATATAACTATATAAATATAAAAATATTATTCAAAAATGTATTAGTAAAATTATATATAAATAATTGCCTATTTAAAAAATTATAAATTTATTATAAATATATTTAATTAATTAATATATTTAATATATATAATTTAATTAAAATATATATTAATATAAATAAAAATAATTTTAGAAATTTATATAATAATATAAATATATATAATGATATAAATATTTATAATCATGCAAGTATATTAATAATTACATTATTATAATTAATGTTTTTAAATAATGAATACCTTAATCATTTTAAAATATAAATAAATAAATATATATATATATATAATATGTATATAATTATATAATTATATATATTAATATTAATTTACAATTTAATGTAAATAATAATAAATATATTTACAAATATATTTTCATTTAAATATATTTTCAAATAAAGTGTTTTCTAGATATATTTATAAATATATATTTAATATACATAAAATATTATATAACTGTAATTATAAATAAAATGTATATTTCTTTAAAATATATATTTATATAATTGAATGTAAATAGTTATATATTTAAATAATAATATTATGATAAATAAATATAATACCATATAAATATATTTACAAATTATTTATTTCTAATTAATGTTATAAACACTTTATCATCACAAAAGTTTAGGCATAGATAAAAGGTATCATTATTAGGGGTTTATTTAAAGTGTTGGTTAATGTCATTAGATCTATTGTAAGAACTCTAACCATGACTGTTTTATTTGCGACATCTCAAGCATTCCTCAGAATCCACCAACTGCTGGTGTTCCTCCTCCTCAAATCAAGGATCGAATAAAGCCCTGAAAGCATTCAAGGCTGAAAATAACCATTTCTCAAATGAATCAATGGATCGATGAAATCCATACATTCTCATATGATATCTCCACTTTCCCTCAAATCAATCGAAATAAAATCTTGGGAATGTTATTTTCTCATCTTCCTCAACTTAATGTTCATGTTTTATTACCTTATTCTATAATCCATGTACTAGTTGTTGTTGATGTTTTTTATTCTATATGAAATCCCTAGGAGTGTTTTTTTATAGTATCTCTCTTCACTTGTCATGACCAGTCCCCGTATGGACTGTGTCTCTATTCCACAATCTCTCCTATAATAGGCTGGGGTCTGCAGACTAGCACTAACAAGTCATATCATTGATAGGAGAGGACATAGCCTATATACCTGTACACATGAAAACATCTCTTAGACCATAAAATTCTAAAATGTAAAAAAAAATTATCATCCATGCATGCATATATATATTCCAATAACTGGGGAACAACATGAAGTAAAATAATGTCAATATGAATAATTACATTCCCACTAAAATTATTCTGAAGCACATGTACTACCTGAATGAAAAATGAAAATTTTCTCAATGATACATGAACAAAACAAGGTCAATCTGGTATCAATATGTATCATCTGGTCCTGGTCCACTTTGGAAGCATTCAAAAAGGTAGATCTTCTAAAAAAGGCACGGTAACTGTGGGAAACACACTGGTAGGGATGAGTATAAAAATACTCAGAAGGAGACCCCAAATAAAAACTCATACAAAAATTATTAAAATTGATCTCTACATAGGTATATGTCTAAAAAATACTACAATAATATACAGATATACACATTAAATACACATATTCTAAAGTTATGTCACAACCATAGTAATCCAACCTACGATTCCAACTCAATGATTCCAGAATGCCCTCATATGGGAGAACAGACTTTGGAGTCTGATGGCACAGATGATGTCTATCAGATAGGTAATTCTAATTGGGTCTCATCATGAGGATGAACACATAGATAGTACAAATAAAATATGATATATAAAATAGGATCTCATCAAAGGCCCTTCAAGTGATGAAAACAACTCAAACAGGATTAGAACACTACATCATGTATTGAATTCGGTGAATTTTTGGTAATGAGAATACTAAGAAACTCCACCAAGGGAACAAATATGAATATAGAATCTCACATTGATCCACTCAGAGGGATTCCAACAACTATATCAAGGATTTCATACCGAAGGGATCATAATCCTAGGAGTTGGAGATGATTCCAACCCAACCATTGGGTATAGGATAATATGAACAAATCCTAAAAAACATATCCAAGAAACATTCTAATGGGATCCATTCCATGTATAATAGAGTATGCATCATTTAGTTGCGGTCACACGCCATGTCCCTTAACCTCATGTCCTAACCGTGTAAACAACCCATGTCATCAAAAATTATCTATATTGTACTATATAGTGTCTAGGATGCATGTTTAGTCAACATGTGTTCAAGTACCATTATACATAGCTTGTAAGTATATTTAATGTCATGGATTTTCCATGTATTATTGTTGAATATTATACTGTATTAATTTGAGACAATTCACTGAGAATATGTACGAATCTGAGGCCTAGTGTGCCTGGAATAAATGTCTCAATAATATTAAAATATTAATTTTCATGCACACACAGTTTTCCTAAAAAGTAGAGTAGATTCTAAGAATGATGCTAGATCAAAAATCCAAGGGCACCATTGCATTCATAGTATCATCTTTATCCTTGGTGAATCCTAACATTTTCCAGCATGGGTTAGGTTTGAAAATTTGATTTTGGACATTTTAATGAATAAAATATATTTTTGGAATTATTTTAAATTAATGGTATGTTGATGAAGTTATGAAGACATGTTGTTTCGTTAAAATAAATAGTTAGGAAGGAACCCAGGGTAGGACTCAAAACCCGGATTATTCCCTGGAGGCTCTGTAGAGAAGCCCTGTTGGAATCTCTCAGTAATAGATGATGAGACTGGGATCAGATATTATTCTTGACCGATCGGCAATAGAAACCAGTCTTCAATAGAAAAAAATATATTTCAAAGTTAGGGACGATATTTTTATTTATCTTTCCCCATTATTTTATTTAATGATACCGTGGCCCAGTAAATCAATATGTTTATCTGTGGTTCGATCGTTCTTGTGGTATGTGTCCATATTCGAGATTTATGTGGTTGATTTTGGATTTTAATTTTATCTCATTCTTATGATAACAGATCGATGATGGAATGTTCTACGACTGAGGTTCGTTACCTGGTTTTATTATTTGTGATTATTCTCCCCCCAATTTCAATTCATACTTCATTATTTTATATTTTATTAACAAATAACTGTTTTTACTTTGTTTCATGGAGGAATAATATGAGAATGTTGATCCGAAATTGGAGAAAATTTCCGCAAGTGTGACAAAAACAACGATGGATGAATCAATGTTATTAAATTATACATGTTCGTCAGTCACGTTACAAGTGGGCAAACATAATTGAATTTCTGAGCCTATTGAAGGAACAAAACACCTCGATTTAGTGTTACTGGTATGAGGTGACTCATGATCGGGATTTTTGAATGAACAGTTCACTGAAATTTTATCCTATAGATCAACCATGTCGTGTGAAGGAAGAAAATGGATTCTGGAATATCCTAATAAAAATGACATATAACCAATGATTATATGTCTTGTGACCCCCAATGAGTGAATATTAGGGTTTCAGTAGATGATACATGGTATCTGACCCTTTCACCCTGCATGTAGGCCCTCCCCAGAGACTTGGAAGGAATATCAGGAGAAACAAGGACACGAGGTGGCTTACATTAGTTACCTACATATCATGCACCTCAGCATATGACTTGTCATATACAAAGTACAAAGAAACATCCATGTACTTGTGAATGGGAAGATACACACTTGTTGACACCATGAACTGGTACTTGTCCATAGTACCAGGGTGAACCCTAGATTGAAGGACACAACATGTGACTTCTTCTACATATCATGAACCAATCTTCCACCTGACCCATTTTCAATAACACATTTGATTATACATGGGTAGTACCTGAGGTCGATGAACATGATGTGTGAACCTACTACACGCCTTGTATACCTATCTACATGTCTAGAATGTAATTTTCCACGGTACCTTGGAGAAGTTTCATTAGGGTTTGTTCCTTTTATCACTACCCTGATGGTTGGAGGGTATTATTTCCTACTCATAGTAGTATGATATCTTTATATAGATGTCCTATATAGAGTCATTAGAATCCCCTGAGATGCTTGGTGCGGGATCCTCTATTTATACTTCATTCCCTAGGTACAGTCCTAGGTATGGACCTGGCAAAATTTATTGGGTGTCGATCCACTACATAACAGGTTAATCCAAATGGAGTTGTTGGTATCACCCCATGGTCATAGATTTGATCCTCATCTATTCAATCATATTATTCTATTAAGGTCAATTTTAATATGTTCCTCATGATAGTTTCCATTGAACAATACTTCTCAGACTGATGCAATCTGTTCTTTTGGACATAGGAGTGTGTTCTCTGGGATGAGTGCTTCGTTGAATCATTTATATGAATTCGTAGTGTAAGTATGTTGTAGTTGGGATGTAGCTATAGACTGTGTTTATTGGTATGAGTATATTTGGATATTATTCTAAGTGTTTTATACATATACATGTGTTGATATGAATATATCATTCATTTTGTATTGCTTTGTATATTTGAGGTGTCATAATTTTTATTATTATACTCAACAATGCATGAGATTTTCCGGCATGTGTCATGTCATGTGCGAATGAGGGGACTTTTGAGAGAGTCCTAGGAGGACCATGCCGAAAGAAAACATTCTTAGATCATGAATTCAAGCTGTTCTAACAAAAATTGAAAACAATCACAATATTTTTTTATAAGTTGGATGTTGTGGGTTACATACTCTTTTTGGTGGGCCAGTATTCTGGTCCATCTTACATTACTGTATGTTACATTCCATTCATACTTTAGTTGGGATATAGTGGTATTCATCCATTTGGTTCTCTTTGTTTTTCAAATTTGACAATTTTGTGGGAATGGGGATGTGTTCATGTTTACAAGTAAATCATCAATGACTCCCATGTTGGTGATATTGCTACTCAGGGATAGTCATGAACCCTAGTATATTCTAGGTGGGATTATTGAATTTTGGAAAGGGCACCACTAGGACGGGTTCTGAAAAAGTGGTATCAATGGTTTTCGGTTATAATATTGAACCATGTATTTTCTGGAATGGTTTGGGGAAACAATTTTATGTGTTTAAAATTTTATTTGAGACTTGGGAATCAGTGTTGGTCCATGAAGTTGATGTATCAATGAAATGAGACACTGATAATTGTTTTTCAACTTGATACCTGAGAACAAATCCAGCATTGAAAATAATGGTACATGGATCATATATTAATGGGTTTTGGATTCCATTTCCTTCTTAACTCAACTCTCCAGATATTCTAATTGATAGTGGTATATATTGTTTTCATTTAGGATTCCCCTGAGAGACATAAAAACTAGGATTTAGTAGCTTGATCATTTGGATGACTCCTCATTAATATGGTATCAATAGGATTACTAGTTATATAGATTTCAATTCTAAATGGAGCGCCAACTATACAACTAGATTTGTATCTGTGTGTCTCACCTGTAGTTCTGGTTGGAAATTAGAACATTCTGAGCCTGATTCAAAAGTTTTAGAGATGGAAAACACTCAGTTCAAAGGCATGATAGACCCTTAGGTGGCCAAGAACAATCTGGAGGCAGGGGCCCATACTATACTTCTCGTCAAGACACCAGAAGATCAGATGGTTTTCTTATAGGTGAACATTCTTCAAGGATTGGAAGAAGATTTTGGAGTATGGTTATTCAAACTAATGGAAAGGCAACACTTTTGAAGAAAACGTTCAATCACCTATTCTTAGACGATTTGTCACTAGTTATGCTGAGTTTTTTTCACATACAGGAGATTCTTCATCTCTATAAAGGTAGTATGAAAGTGGTTTATTATTCAATGAGGTTCACCAACCATTATTGGTACATGAAGGATATTCTTATATATAAGGGCATCAGATCATAGACCTACAAGAAAGGTCAATGTAGAAATATCAGAGACAATGTTATTCCTCCATGAATTCCAAAATGTGTTGTGGGTTGTTTTGTGAGAATTAGTTGTCAAAAGCATATTGGATAAGAAGATACATCAATCAATTGTTTATAGTGGACCATAAAGTTAAACAACCATGGAATTAGGGGGTCGATTCCTATATTAGGGAAATAGACATGGGAGAAAATATTACTAGTTCCAGGATAGATGATCTGCGCTTCATGGATCACTAGGTGGGTCCAGTCATCCTAGGGAGAGGTGGTCTTGTTCATGTTATGGTAGGGTACATCTCCCTCAAAAAAATTTGACATTTTGGGAGGATAATAGGGAGACATTGGATATCACCCAAGGTAGATACAACTATAAGAGTATATAGATCTATATGGAAACAAATCTAGAAGTGGATATGGGGGATTAGATGGAGGTTCTTAACATATCAACATGATACGACCACCACCTCCCTGAGGTGCATATCTGGATCATGGAGCTAGATGACATGGGTGGGGACATCTAAATGTATTCAAGTCATATATACATGGGGCTCCGAGAATGATTCAAGGTACAATATTTTTATATTATACATTACTTGCATTGCAAATATACTTTTTTCAATTAATTACATTCTATCCAAATATCATGTTCAAGACCAGGATATTCTGATTGAACTATTGACTCGATGCTTATTCTATGGGATTTCTACTTCAGATAAATCGTTAATCAGAGTTTTTTTCCGATTTTGTGGGTTTTCCCATACAGTCGAGAGTTTCATATAGAACCTCTTGGTGGAATACTTGAGGCGTCATTGTGGGTATGAATTGTTTATCCACATTGTATGCCCATATTGAGTATTTTAAGGGAATACTGTTGTGTCTCTATGGTGATAGGTCTAGGTTTTCCAATTTGGTGAAAAAGGGAACCTATGATGCCCAAGATGGACACCTGAATATGAGTGTACATAAGATTTCTCATTAGTTGGAAGACTTAACCCTCGCTGTAGTAGATGCTTTGATCTTCGAGTTTACATCAGTGGTGGAGGAGTACTAGGACATATTTCAAAAATTTGTTCCTCAATTACCTCCACATCAAGGGTTGGACATCTGAATTGATTTTAAACACAGGACGATGCTGATATTTGCACCAACAAAATAGATGGAATCCAAAGAGTTTGAGAAAATGAGGGTGATGTTTATGGAATTACAGAAGAAGGTTTTTTGTGAGACCTATTGTTGCACCCTGGGTGGCCCTAATTTTGTCTTCCAAAAGTATAGACCAAACCTTGAGGATGTGTGTGGAGTTCTGGTTCCAAAACTAGGTGAACATGATGAAAAAATATACACTACAAATAATCAATGAAATCATTGATCAGTTTATCATGGAATGATAGTTCTCCAAGCCCGACCTTCCATCATGTTATCACCAACTTCATGTATTTGATGAGAAAATATGAAATACATCATTTAAATATCATCATGATCACTAGGGGAATGTAGTGATGCCCTATAGTTAGATAAACATTCCCACAGTTTTCAAGGGACTCATAAATCTAATATTCTAACATGATTGAGACCAGATCGTGGTAGTCTTTATTTATCATATCCTTGTGTACATGGAATCTAAGGAGGATCATTAAAGACACATAAAGATGGTTCTAGATGTATTCTAAGAGATCCAACATTATGGGAAACTATTGAAGTGGTAGTTATGGATTTAGGAAATCCATGTTCTTGGACATGTTTTCTCAGCATATAGAGTTTTTGTGGACCTAGCCTATTTCAAGAAAGTGATGGTAATAGATCCACCAATGAACAAGATGGAGTTGTAGAGATTCCATGGTCCGGAATTCTATTATCATAGATTCAGTTCATATTTCTCTAGGTTATCATCACTAATTATATCTTTCACTCGATTGGGGAAGCCATTTGCGTGGATAGGGAAGTTACATAAGGCTTTTTAGTAGTTGAGGAAAAGATTTATGTTTTACCCAATCATATGATTGCCGAAGGAGGGTTTTATTACGTAGTGTCATGTGATGCATTAGGGATAGGGCTTCATTGTGTCCTGATGTACAGGATGGTTGTGATTTCTTATGTTTTGAACTAGTTGATTCCACATGAGATGAAATATTCATCCCCTCATCTTGAGTTAGTAGTGGTAGTCTTTGCATTAATGATGAGGAAGCACTATCTGATGGGTGATAATTTTATCTTATACACTGATAATAAGATTCTCAAGTATATCACAACTGAAAATGATCATAAATTCAAACATAGGTGTTGGCTAGAGTTCCTCCATGTCCATGACATTGAGATATTCAATACACCTAGGAAGGGGAATATAACATTAGATTCTCTCTGAAGGATATGTATTTTGTAGTTACAAAATAGGAAATCAGAGCCATTTACCACTATATAATAATCCATTGTGGATAGTGATGGAGAAACATGCCTCTAACTGATATTTGTTACCCCTCCCCTCATATAGTGGGTAAAGAAGGAATATATTTGGGATACTGACTATGAGACTCTATGTTCTCTGATATCCAAAAAAAATTCTCCTAATGGATATTTGAAATTTGGGGAGAATTTTTACCATTTTGTATGATGTAAAATAGTTGTAGTGGTGTTACAGTAGATGTTTCTGATGGAGTTTCATAAATTCCTTTTGCTGGTACATGAATGTTTAGTGAAATTGTACCAAGACCTTCAAAAGAAATTTTGTTGGATGGGAATGATGAATGATGTTTAAGAGTTCCTTTATTGACTCTTTACTCATATACAAGTGATGGATTTTCCCCAGTTTCCAAGGAGATTAACTCAACCACTTGAGGTTATTGAATGGAGTGTAATGAGAAATCAAGGGACATAGTGAAGGGATTACCATGTATGTACAGGGGAAACGACGGCATCTTTGTGATCCTTAATAGACACCCCATGTCGGCCCACATTCTAGATTTCCAGAAGAATATTACCATAGGTATATAGGTTTTCATATATGTTTAGATTAGTTTTTGACTCCATGTAGTTCCATCGACAATTATTTATAATCATGATGCTATTTTTACACGTAGGATTTGAAGGAATTTCATGAGGTGTTAGGGACCCGTCTACACTAGGGAAATGTGTTTCACCTATTGATGGATGACTAAATGGATAAGACTATTTTGGATCTAGAGGACGTTCTTCATGCTTGCATGTTTGACTTTGGCCATCATGGGGAGGATATCCAACCATAGGTGGAGTTCAGATACAACAACATATACCATTACACCATTGGTATGGATGTATTCGAGGATTTGTATATGTTTTCCTATAGGTCCTCATTGTGCTGGACTGGCCTAGGAGTTTCAGCACTCATGTGCTCAGAAATGGTTTGAGCTACTACAAGGAAGGTGAAGATCGTTTATGAGAGGATGAAGAATACATATATATTTCAGAATTCTAATATTGGATGGTGGTGGAGGCCTTTGGAGATTGAGAAAGGTGACTGTATTTGTTTATGGGTGTCACCTCAACAGGGATTACATATATTTTTTCGGGGTAGAAAGTTATCTCTAAGGTATATTGGATCCTTCCAAATAATACTTAGAGTTTCTGAAGTGGGTACTGCATTGTTCAGCCCCATAGATAGACCAAGTACATGATGTATTCCACACGTCACAACTAAGGAAGTATGTTCATGACCCATTGAACATGATCGACTAGTGAGAGCTACACATCGATGATGGAGAGTTCTTTGATGAGTTCCCAGTGGTGATCAAGGATCGGAATGAGAGCATCCTTTGTGGGAGATTAATTCTTTTAGTGTGTGTCTGGTGGTAGCAAAATAATCTCAAGACGAGAACATTTGAGTGGAAGTCTCATATACATTCTCAATGCCCTATTTTTTTTATTATCCATTGTTTTCTTTTTTGGGGACTTAAATCCCAAAGGTAGGAAGAATTTAATGCCTCATATATTCTGTATATTATTTTTATAAGTTATATGGAATTAATTCACGACCAGATGCTAATAAGGCGTACGATTCTATAGAATGGTGTTCCTAGAATAAATGTTTGAATAATAATAAAATATTATTTAGAACACATATATAGTTATCATAAAAAAGAGTAATCACATATAATAGAGAGCCTTGGTCTGAAATATGAGGGCATTATTACATTCAGATATGTGATTTTACCTTGGTGAGTCTAAGAATAAGCAATCATGGGTCAGCTATGAAATTTTTTTGGACCTTTTAATTATTCATCTAAATTTTGAATTTATTTTATTTTAACATTACGTTGATTTGGAGATGTAGTGATGATGGGAAACTATTTCCTTTAAATAAATATGAAGGTCGTGATGTAGTGTTAGACTCATAACCATGAATTTTCTATGGAGACTCTAGAGATGATATTTAGAGAAATATATTAGTGGACGATTATTATACAAGTATCAATTATCATTATAGATTGATTGCCAAAAAGACATTCTTCAATAGTGAACAATCCAATTACAAGGTATGGTGTGTTGTTTTGATTTCACTTTCCCCATTCATGGAATCAACGACGAACAATGAATTACCAATGAATAAGTTGATCTGTGGTTTTATTGTTCTTGAATTAGGAATTAAATTATTGGATTTATGGGGTTGATTTTGGATTTAATCTATTTATAATTCTTACAGGAATAGATCGGGGATGAAATGAACAACGATCAAGGTTCATTTCATGGGTTTGTTTGTTGTGTGTATTATTCTCACCCAATTTCAATGATAGATTCATTCATTGATGAGTTATGAATTATTGATCATTTCACCTTTGCATCATGTCTCAATTATCTAAGATTGAATATTTAACAATGGAGAGTCCTTCCAAAGGTGAATAAATGATGATAAAGGATGAATCAAAACGATTTAGAAATACATTCTCTTGGGAATAATTATGTGTTAATGAATATAATGGTCACTACAAGATGATGTAAGGTCCAAAACATCATGATTCATTACTTGGTTGATTTGGTGACTCTCTTTATAGAGTTTCATGGAAAAATTATCCATGAAATATGATCCAGGGGGTCAACTGCAGTGCACGGAGTATGAATGGTAGATTTTGGAAAATACTGATGAAAACAGTGTGTAACTCGAGGTTAAATTGTGTGTGGGATCAATTGAGTGGAGTATAGGGGTTTGGGAGTTAGTAAAATGATACATGGTGTGTAATCCTATAACATGACACGTGGGACCTTAGTTGAGACTCGGCATGTATTTTGAGAGATACCTGAGAACATGGTGTAGTACATGCATTTCCAACACGGTGTGTACCCCACCACATGACTGGTCTAGGACCATGTACATGGACTACCCCATGTATAGGTACATAAGTAAATACAAAGTGGGTGAAATTGTGTATTGGTACACATCTAGAGTAAATTGGTAGAACCCAAATGGAATAACACAATGTGTGACTTCTTCTAGGCATTGGGTTCCCATCTATTACCCAAAATAGTTGGAATGACACAATTTGTTATACTTAGGCTGTATATGGGTTAAAGGGACATGACATGTGACCCTACTACACTCCATTTATATTATTATAAATGGCTTGAATCTCTTTTCCACCATACCATGAACATGTTTCATTATGTTTCTCCCTATATCACTTCTTTAAAGGTTTGTGGGTATCATTTTCTACTCATAGGAGTATGATCCATTCTACCGGACTTCCTAGACATAGTCACTAAAATTCCCTAATAGTCCTTAAGTGTAATATTCTAATCAATTATTCATGACCTAAGTATATTCCTTGGTATTAAGGTGACCAACTTCATCGGGCACTGATCCTCTACCTAAAGGATTACTCGTGATAGGGTTATTGGTATCACCTCAAGGATCAAGTTGTGATCCTAATTTGTTGTATCATATAACTCTATTCAGACCTATCAGTATATCCTTCTAATGAATATTACCTAGGAATAATACATCTGATAATGACGTCATCATTGGTATTGGTCTCACGAGTGTGTTCTCCTAGATGAATTATTTATGGGATCTTTTAGTTGAATCCATAGTGTTGTTATGGGGATGTTGTGAATTACCAAAAGAATGTGTGTCTTATTATGAGTATATCAAGATATTATTATACTTGTTTATGAAATATACTTTTTTTAAGATGATTGTATCTTTTATTTTTGTATTTCTTTGTTGTTTTGTGGTTTTTTTATTGAGTATTTTTATACTCATCCCTAAATGGGATTTTCCCACATGTGTCATGTCTTATGTAGATGATTGACCATTTTATGGAGTCATAGGTGAACCATTACTTGATGGATCTTTGTGAGATGAGGAAGTTGAGGTGTTCCTATTGATATAGATAAAAATATCAATACCTTTTTTATAGGATGGAATTTTCCATCAATAGAATCATTATGGTGGGATTTTATTATCAATCAGTTTACTTTACTTCACATTACTTTCTTTTCATACCCTTGTTTGGATATTTTGGCATGCATGCATTTGGAACATAGTTTTTTTTACAATTCCTTGTTTGGTAGTATTAGAGATGTGTGTATGCATACAGGTTCATAGGTAATATCTCCGCTTTTAGTGAAATTCCTACTCGATGCTAGTCACCTTCCCCATTCATAATAAAAGCGGGATTGGGATTTTGTTGGATGGTCACCACTATCATGGGACATGTAAATCCACCTGTGTACTTGTACACGGCTCAACCCTTGTACCTAGTCAAGGTCAGATCCATTTGGGGATGTACACCCCATGCATGAAACCTATCTACTCACCATTATAAACATCACATATCAGTGGAGGGACCACATGATGTGTTGAAGGGGTCACACACCATGTGATACTCATATTCCCCTGAATCTCTTTACTCAACTCGGATGGCCCCACATAGGGTTTTGATTTGACTTAAACACTATGTAGTGGGGTATTTTCCAAAAATCATTGTTCTTCCTCAACATGCCTCAACATATTATCCAGACTCTGATCCATATCCATCATTCCTAGTAAATCGAATATCTTGTCTCATCCAAACCATTCCATCACCAAATAATGTGTTTTTCTATCATATATGATTAAAAAATTGATCAATTCATCGTTCATCATTATCTGCTGGAGAACACTAGAGAATGTAAAATTGGGTATCCTTCATCAACTTATTCATCACCACTTACATTTTTGAACTAATATTATTTCATTAGGATCCTGAATATAACATTTCTAATCATTGTGCTATTCGACTTGTGTGAAATAGTCAAATGATCTGGAGCCGGATGAGTTTAAACGTGATATTGAGTGAATTGAGGTTAATATTGAGGAGGTATGGGATGATTCTTCCATGGAATAGATCATTGATGAAAATAATTATTTTGGTTTATTATCCTTTGTCATGAACATTGGGGGAGGGAGTGATTAAGAAATAATTGGTTGAAAGAGGGTAATAACAAGATCTCTTTTTTCCATGCATGCATAATAGAGAGGCAGTGGGTTGTTAAACAAAAAATGACTCCCGATGATGGATCCTTCACTGATGATAGGGGTGTGGTTGGTGGTTTTGCGTTTTCTTACATTAAGGATATTCTTGCTGGTTTGAATCGAAATATTCTTCAGGTCTATCCTTCCTAGGGTGATGAGTAATGGGAGGGGATCTCGAACATTATTTCTTCTTATGATAATAATATGTTGGAAGCTACCACGGATTAGGAGGATATCCATGCTACTATGGTAATCCTCAATCATTTGAGTGCAGCAGGTCTAGAAGGTTTTCCTTGTACTTTCTATAGGAGTTGTTGGGAGGTGGTCAAGGGGGTTATCTTCCATGTTATTCAAAACTTCTTTAAAAATGGATGACTACTCAGGATAGAATATTCGATGACTCCACTTCTTCGACCAAATCACAATGACACATCCTCCCTCCTTTATTAATTGTCGGTGAGTATGTGTAACTTCCCTTACAAAATATAGGTGAGCATCATCAACAGGTGGCTATCTGGAAGTCCCCCTCGATGGATATCCCTAAAATAGCATGAGTTCCTGAAAAGAACTCAATTCAATGAGCTATAGCATTTGCTCATTGGATGATTATAGACATTAATATGATTAATCATTTATCAAATATGATAATAAAGATGGATATGAACAAGGTATAAAAAAGGATTCATTGTGGTTTTATTACAAGGTTATGAAGAAGATGGGATTTTCTAGCTGGACATGTGATATTATTTTTTGGTATTTTAGTTCAGCATGTCTGGTTGATTATTTTAGGGGGTGTACTCACAAATTCATCATGTTAGTTTGTTTAATTAGGTAAGGTGATCCATTATCTCTGAGTATTTTTATTTTAATACTAGATACCATGAGTAGGTTGATCAATGAAGGAATTTCTATTAGGAACATTATTCCTTATCAGAGAAAGATGAGTATTCCATCCATATCTCACATGATGTTTGTAGATGAAATAATTATTTTCATCACTGGGGTGTGAAAATTTGGGCAAGGAATTGACAAGATAGTTAATATGTAATTCAACTAGTGTGGCGAGATCATCAAGCAAGTAAAATAGTGAATTCTATATGTCCAAAGAATTAAATGTGAGTAGTGTGACTACTATGGGAACAAGGCTAGTTATGAGGTGTGGTACGTTTTCCAAAGAGTATCTCAGTACCCATGTGTCTCCACGTAGAATGTGTATCGGTGATATTGATAGTGTGGTGAGAAAACTTTTTGGGCATATTCTTAATTGGAAACCCTACTTTTTATCCATTACTTGATTTATTTCTCTTGTCAATAGCATCCTTTCAGAAATATCGGTTCATGTGATCTCATCCACCAACATTCTGAAGAGGTTATTAGATTTATTGATAAGGTTATCACTTGTCCCACAAGGGAAGCATCATTAGAAGGGAAGATACAATGGGTATCATAGGGGAAGACGGCGTGGCTTATCATGGAGGGAGGGATTAATGTTAAAATATTAATAACCTCTATCCATTAAATTAATGTGATGTTGGATTGGGAGGTAACAAAATAACATACATTGTAGGGGAATAATATTTCTCACAAGTACTGAGAAAATAGTGAATTCTCATCAGCAATCGGGTCTCACCTCTAGTCTTCGGTATGTAGCATGATTCCATTATTCACCACCATTCGAAATGGATTATTATGGAGGGAAACTTTTTTTTCTCCACAATTGGTCGGGATGGATCCATGGGTACCTAGGATGTCCAACCCCAATGATCAACATCAATAAGATGATATAATACCCGTTTTTCTTTAGAGGAATTATCGATGCACCTCATCATGAGGTTTTCGACGCTGTCCTCATTATCTCATAGCAGGGTCGTGTTTTCATAACTCCCAAGAACTTAGGTAAGTTTAATTTAAGGTATTTTTTTAGTATTTGAGTACATTAGGTACAACAGGAAGGGTGGAATGAGATGGCTTGGTGTAATAGGAAACCTACAATGTATAATATCCTCACCTGGAGGATCTAAAACCAAGCATTTCCCTTCAGTGACAATATCAAATGTCTTGGAATCGACATGGCCTCATTCTTCAATTTTCTATACGAACAAGTGTGAAGAATATATGAACCACATTTTCATTGAATGAGACTTGGCTCGCTAGGTATAGATATTTTTATAGAGTTCACTAGTTACTCCTCGTAGGATAGAAGCTTTAATGTCGACATGGAGTGCTAGTTTAATAGAGTTGATTATGTAGGTAAGGAAAAAATGGTGAGATCAATTCTCATTAATGCTGACTATCAGTGCATATAGAAAGTGAAAAACTAGGCAAGGGTTATGGAGAACAAATCCATGGGAATTGTTCTTATAACAAGATTAAGAATAATCTTGGATGATATGTTTGCACATGATGGATGCTGGAAAGAGGCCCCCTTCATATGGGTGATGTACATGATTCATGCGGTGGACTAGAATATAGGACCCAGTCCACAAGGGAAATGGGTATGGTGGATTCCTACTGAAGCTGGACTGAAACTAAATATTGAATGATCATGTATACACGGTGGGATGTGAGGTGGACGGGTTGTTCAAGATTCAATATGCTATGTGATCCTTGATTTCACGGTGCATTATGGGAGTGAAAATTCTATGCAGGCATATGCTAATGTAATTCTTACAAGAATCCCCATTTGTTGGTAGAGGGATATTTACAACTCTCAAGTAGAGACTGACTCCATGATAATTCATGATTCCCTTTACAACAAAGGTAACATACCACATTCAACAACCTCTACCATCATGAAATGAAAATTTATCCTTGACCGAAGCACTAGTGTCACCCACACATGGAGAGAGGGGAACAATGTGGTTGTTAACCTGACATCTCTAGTGTATTCGGGGGTTCCTGTCATGTGTCTATCTAATGATTGTCAATTCAATCTAGAGGGGGTGAATCTGATTTAGAGTGATTCCCTCAACATCCATTATTTCTGGCCTCCATAGACTTTTACCCTTGGTATTCTCCTTTTTTAATAAAAATATTAATGTTGATGATGTAGTACATCCTTGGAATCATGAATGGGGATCATTCAATTTAAAAACACACTCAATACCATGATTCAGATCGATCACTAATAAATAATGATGTTGGGTAACATTCATTTGCGAGATCCTTCTATTTTGAAATGCATTGATTAAAAATCAATCATCATCATCGTCCACCTTATAAAATTCCCCCAATGTTCTCTCAATACATCTCCCATGGATCTAGGCTTTTCAACTAATCCTAGGATATCTCTATAATAGTCTATTTAAATTTATAACAATCTCTATATAAATGATATTAAATAAAAATAATTTATTCAATTATTTTATTCATTTCCATTCCCATAATTATGTTTATATAAACCACCTAAAATTATTAATGTAACATCTTATTAATGTAAAACTTGCATTATAAACTCATCGATTCCTAGAATGTTTGATTCATGCACTTGTTTATGAGTTATTCAAACTTTTTTTGGAGAACTGTGCATTTGTGCTATTAAATATATTTAATATACTTGAAACTTTTAATTTGGACACAATGTTCCTCACGATCAAACTATGTATCTATACTTGGTCTATAAATTAATATATATAATATTCAACAAATACACTAAAACTTGTTATCGTAAATTCACCCCACTATGCGGCATTATCACCCAAAAAATAAAAAACAGGATACTCAAAGAGATGTGGGTAGTGAGAAAAAATTTGATCCCCTTATTCCAATGGTCCCTCTTAGATATTTCTATGTTTCTACTGGACATTCACAAAATGAGTCAATCTCCCACGAAATATCACCTCCATAAAATCCTCAATCTCGATTGAGTACTTACTAACGGTCTCTCCAACCTCGATGCCCATATCTCCCATGATGATAATGTGTGATGGGTCATGCACGTACCTCCTCAATTATGGACCATTAATGACATTGTGTATTCTTTTTAACTATTGTCATAGTGAAAAGAGGTGGTCCACCGAACAAACTCAATGTATTATCTAAAGAGAAACAAGGATCGTTGGAGATAGTTTTCCTCCCAAGAAAAAATATCTGTAATCCTCGTTGAGGTGAAACCCACAGGAAAAACATTTTCTTCTTCCTAGAACTACGTAGGCACTTATCGTCTGTATGAATAAGACTTTTGATGGATCTATGAAGACTTCATCCACTCCTTTATTGTTTTCAGCTTCTCTGTTGTAGCTCAACAATTCCAGGCCCATGAGTACTAAATCTCTTGTGTTAGTCCAGCAATGCAGTGACTTTCAAGGTCTCCAATATAAATCTAATAATTGTTCAATGATGTGGGTGGAAAGGTATTTTTTAATGAAAACTACACTTGTGTTTTGTGGTCCTCAAAACTTTTTCAAAAGTACAACATGAAATCTCACATCGTGTCTTCTAGAACCGGAATGGAAAACATAGTTTGGATGTATGTTTGTTAGTAAAATGATGTGGTCAAGGGTAACTGTGTACCAAAAACTCATGTAATTCTTTCCATATATAATAACTACCATAGTGAAAATAGATTTGATTCCTCGTTCAGTATATTTTCCCAAGATCACTAGCTGAGAGAATCAGTTACCACATTCCCCTTCCAAGGGGTATATACAAATCTCAAAGTCATATTCTTGGGGGAAATATATTCACTTCATTTTCCTCATTTTAATATCTTTTTCAGAATATTTACATGATAGTCTTGTGATCTTAATAGATGATATGCTTTTTTTCAATCACGTAGTGTCACCACATCTTTAAATTTTAAACTTTTACTACTAACTCTAGATCATGGGTTATGTTTCTCTTCTTTAGTGTCAAAACTAGAGTGAACCATAGGAAATCACCGATTAAATCAAAATCTGAACACAACCAAGATTTTTACATGATGCATCTTATAAAACATCAATTCAACATCATGTTCTATGGATTTAGAGTCATGAAAATAGGGATGGTAATCTAGTTAATGAAAACACAAAATTAGTATGTGAATCATTTGTAAGAATGACATAACATTATTATTATATTTTATACAATATAATTACATATTAATTTATACTTATATTTATATTAATTGAATAAGTTTGATACAAATGTATCATTAGGGATCATACAGGAAAAAAAACAATAACATTGATGAGTCCAAAACACTCTGGTATTGTTAGAGGAAAGGGTTTTTGACTATCAGGTGTTGGGTCTCACAATAAATAATACATCTTTTCAAGAAGGTATCACTTAGTGATATCAACTAGATGAGATCACAAGGAGTAAACCATGAATAAAAACACTGCATGATAATGTGAAAATTGTTGTTCCTATTTATCAAAAAATTTAATGTTATCTAAAAAATAGATTGTATTAAGTGTATCATATTTTATTGGGTACATTGATTTCATAGAAATATATCACTCATTGGGTGAATCATTTGAAGTGTTAAATTGATGATTAATCATGATACATTTCATCACATCCAATAGTAAGTGGCATATCATACCAAGTTGATCGGGGTATTAGTACCTTAGCTAGATCCATGGAATTGGAAGAACAATTTATGTCCATATAGTATGCTCGAAAAAAATAACCATGGGATAATAATGATATATGGTATGCATCATGATTTATGAGATATATCTATAATAATATATTATGTTACACATCATGTAATATGTTTATCATTTATTTGAAAATTCCATATCTTCATAGGGGTCCTAATCGGTTTATGGGAAACATTTATGGTTTGATAATATTATTCACTATAAAGTGAATATGGGCTTAGACGGTCACATATAGTAGAATATTTCGAAGACTTCCCTATTCTGATTAATATGAGTATAGGAATTACTAGGACCCACCATGGGGTTTGATATGTATCTAATAATGAATGATCACCAATGAATTAATTAATTATTTATTATTAGAGTATATAATTCATAGAGATTAATTTACATAAAAAGGGTATTCATTAATTGTTATATTAATACATGAGAAAATATTATACGGATGGATTTTACTTTAGTATTCAAGTATATTTTATGATTTTTGGGAATTATGAGTGGATTTAATGAATCATGTTTATAAATTAATATATTTATTACACAGAAAAATTTGGTTATAAAATATAAATGGCCATTATAATGTAGTAAATCATCCTAAAATGATACCTATTTCATATGTAATCCAAATTATATATATGGGGGTGGGGTAACCCTTTGTGTTTTTAATATCTACTATATATACAAAGGGTACTTCATTTACATAGGTCTGTTCATTCCCAAGAATTTGAGAGCTCCTCTATATACCATATAACATCCATGATAATGAATGTATCCTTCCTTGTTATTGGAAAAAAAATTCATGGTTCTAAGGAGTGGTGGTAGTGGTGATTTTTAGAGCATCAAATGCATCATTAGACCTCTATTCTATAATAAAAAATCAAGTGATCAGGGTTCTCATAGAATTTTTATGTTTCTAAGGATTATCTAGAGGAATTTTCCCTCTATTCTTTGAGAAATTTTCACCAGTGATGTGGTTCAATCAAATCCACCAAATATAAAAATGTGGTTGTGTATTATTTGATTATTTTTTTTAGATTTATTTGAGATCATTGATCATTTAGTTAGTAATGGGTCTCTAGATAGTATGATGTTTCATTGATGTATTGATTAATATTAAATTCCCTTATTGACCATCATCTACTGAACACACCCATAACAAAAATTAAGAACATTAATAAGGGGTTTTATAGTGTCATCAATTTGGAAATAGTTTTCATTTGAAAATTATAGAGGATATTACTTGTTTTTAGATATGATGCATATTTAGTATATTATGCAATTTTTGTGAATCGGTGTACACTATATCTGCTTCCCTAAACTAGTTCATCACATAACCATATGTACACTTCCTTATATGGAAAAGGATTCCGACTTACAACAAAATTAAATTATGAAATTTTGGGAAGACTAAACCCACATTTCAGAGTAATTACCCAAATAAATTTTATTAATATATATGACATCCATATGGAAAAATAGAAATTGGAATTATATTATAAATTCCAACATGTAACAAACATTAACATGATATACCACTATACTGAATGAACTATATATAATGAATTCATACAATTAAAATCCAAAAACCAAAACTATCAAAAGTTCCCAAGAATGGATTTGAATCCCAACCCATTCCTCACACCCCATTCCCTAACTACATATCCCTTTAATAGAAAAAACACAAGGTCCCTATCCTGAACCTCTACCTGAAAACAATTAACATATTCTCATGTAACTATGGGGAATTTCAGCCTGAGATGTGTGTGAGTAAAACTGTCTAGGACACCACCCATAGTTACTAAATAAACAACTAATGTATAAAATGTTAATGCAGATATCTTTAGGGAAATAAATTAAAAATATCATAAATGAAATTCTAGTGTTTATATATTTCATAGTTGAGACAATATCAAAAAATACATTTGAACCTTATAGTTTTATATGGGAACCCAACCAACTAACCATTATCTGATCAGGCTCGAATCCAATTCCATAACATAAGGCAATGTAATCTTTTAATCAAATGTGAATTCATTATTCATAATTTATCAAATTACCCTAGATCCTCTATAAAAATTTCAAACCATGTTTATGTGTTTTTGAGGAATATATCCTCATTTCAGCATCAAAAACCACACCATGTCAATAATTCTGTAAGCCCAATTCCTTAATTTTTCAGACTTGACAACCATATATAAAAAATTTACCTCAGATCTTTACAAATGGTAGTCTCATCAAATTGAACTATTAGGGGCATAAAAACTCATTTTGACTACCTAACCCATGAATTACTATGGTGGGGTTTATATTCTCAATATATCCTAACCCAAGGGCATAAAACCTCATTTTAATTCCCGACATACCACCAATCTATGTGAACATGATTTTTAAATAAAAAAAATTTACCAAAAATTTCATAACTATCACAAAATTTACCTTTTACAATCCTAAATCATTATATATACCCCACATACAGGGTATAACACATTCACACATACACCATTATTCCAAATATCCCCTTAAGAAATATTATAAAATAGACACCAATTGATATTATCTTCATTCCACAATTCAATGATATAACACAAATAAATTCACTCATTTAAAATCTTCATGAATCCACCTTTTAATATATAGGACTTCTTATTTCAATTATAAAGTAAAACATTACCCAAGGTATTCATTCTAATTATCAAACAATCGTTAATAAATTTTCAAAAAAAATGGGACAATACTCTCATTTCAAATCATCAATTTATATTGATTAATAATAATCCCTTTAAAATCATTTTGAGGTCAAACATTCTTTTTAAGACATTACACCATTTTAAAAACATCATTTCATTCATTAAAAACAATAACCAGATCAAAACTCAAATACTATCACTAAACCATCTCAATGCCTCCTAGGGATTTCATTTAAAACAATCTCCTAAAAGTTTCAATTATCCTATGAAAACATCCAACATAGTAATTAAAAAATGAAACAGATTCACATTATTAATTAATCTATCTCAACATTTACGAATTAATATCACCATTTTTCACAAGGGTTATTCCTTCACCCTTGGGTAGCCCAAGGTTCGTTCATATATCATTATCAATCCAAACAGGGTCCATGAATGGTACCTCAATTCTATATATGGCACAAAATACTTTCCAACCTTTGTCACAACCACATTCACTTATAAGACGTCAATACTATGAAAAAACCATAATAACCATCTACCTCGTGCTTCTGGGAAACCCCCATCATAAACCCATAACTAGATTAAAAATCAAAAAAATCATTAAATATAAATCGATGAATTTTTTGAAAAAAGGTGGTTTTAGGGATTCAGATATATATGAAACCACCTAATAAGGATCTTCAATAAAATGAAACGAAATGGAGTTTAATACTTAACCGAACATTCATTTCATAATGAATAACATTTATAAAGAACAATAATTTAAATACGGTCATCCATGGAGATTTAAGAGGCTTTTTATTCTTCACCCATGCTTTATGGGTCAAATGGGGTGAAAAAATAGGGGAGAAAAAAATTGAGTTTAGAGGGTAAAATGGTAAAAACCAAATTTTATGTGGAACATGATTCTATGGTATAGTTTTAAAAACTGTGTGATGGCCATGTAGCTACTTTAATCCATGAGGAAACCATGCTAGATGTTTTAGCTTTCCACCAACCCAGCTTTACAAAAAGGGATGTGGACATGCACTCTCCATTCTATGGAAGGCCTCAAAGACACATGGGTTTCTAGGCCATCCCACACATTTCCCTCAACCGTGTATAACCTCTCACTATAAAACATAGAATGGAGCATAATGTAAAGTAATAATGTTCTATATATGTTCTTAATAAAAATTTTCCCATTTTTTCCCATTTCTATAACCCTAACGCCCAAAATATCCATAATTCCTGCCATACTCACTGAGGAATTACCTTGAACCCAAATTTTAATTTAGGGAAAAACTTGTATCTTGTTTATGATCTTACACCCTCCCCAAATTATAATGGCTCTTCCTTGTACCTTATTCCCATTCATAGAAAAGACTCCATGACAAATTTCGGTCCATGGGGCCCACTTATTTACTTCTATCACCACTTTTTCTGAACAATACAACCATGCTATTTGAACCCTCCGATGGAATGAATCATTCTACCCATACGGTCTTTCCCCACTATGTTCCACCATCATGAAACATGTTCGCCTAATATGATTGATCAATCTGAAATCCTTTGAAAACTATAAGAACCCCATTTGAAGGCCAAGGAAATACTTCTCAAATAAACACAATGGAATGACATAAACATAATTATAACCCCGTTGAATTTCAAACCCGAACTCTACCAGCATGATATTCTATTCAACATATGTACTGAATCAATTAGGACAATATTCCCATGTTTTCAAAATATTAATGGTGATCGAAGGTCAGTATCACTAGAAAAAACACATGTTTCAACCATATACAATGAGGTATATATATAAATTACTCAGGTCCCGATGGTTTCATTCCATAT
Source organism: Viscum album (assembly GCA_963277665.1). Classification (NCBI taxonomy): domain Eukaryota; kingdom Viridiplantae; phylum Streptophyta; class Magnoliopsida; order Santalales; family Viscaceae; genus Viscum; species Viscum album. The sequence goes on from OY728133.1 coordinate 1,958,629,867, forward strand.
CTAGACATTGAAATAATATCTAATCTTAGCTTCCCAAAGAAGGAATTAAACTGGTAAATCCAAAGGAAATTACCATTTCCATAATTGAGAACCAAGATGGTGCTTACTTGTGATCATCCATTTAAGAACAGTAACCACACCTCAACTGACCACATTCTACTATAGTCATTCCCAACTTATTGGTTAGATCACTATAATAATTATAATTATAATCTACACTCTTCCATCGAGAAACATAACAATATAACATCAACTCATATTCTATAACATAACAGATGAATTTACAAACTCACTATGCCCATCATCCACTAGAACTCCACCCTACTCTTGTATTCAACCATGCTATCAAAGATTCCTGGATTGGCCACACTTCTTTCATCCATAACATAACTAATGGAAATCTTGTTATTATTAGAAACCCATTCTCAATACCTAAAATATCTTCTCATCTAAACATTAATTTAACGATTCCTATAACTCACCTCATGTATTTCCTTCTTCCCAATTGAGTCATTACATCCCATCAAACTCACTCTATTGGCTCCCAACATCCACTGTTATCAATGTCACCACTCCACATAGACATGATGCATTCATACATTAGGAATAATTCTATCATTAATTCACTCATAGTAGAGTCAATTCACATTATCCTGTAAAAATCCAAAATCCAAGTATATGACACTCTACAAATCGTTGACAGGATATATAGCACCAACCAACAATAATTCAATGTAACTGCTCAAAATAACCCTAAAACAAGCCCATGAACAAATCCATTTATCAAATTGATCTACCATCATATCCATGGACCAAATGTATTTCCCTAGGGAACCCAAACATTAACCTTATAGGATTTTCATTGGAAACCCATTTCCACCACATCCTAGCCTATAAATCAATGAATGACACACCACTCGAAAAATTTGTAGTATCATTCATGATCCATTCCTCAATCAATTTCAACCATATTGTATCAAAAATTGATCAGAAGAGGAACCATATACCAAAGATGTGGTTATCCATATGTCTACATAACAACCAAAAAAACAAAAACTATTTCCCATTCTTTATCTTCGAGAATAGAACCCATAAAATTCATCAGAATTTGGCCCAACCTAAGTATCTCTATCATAACCAGTAGACAACATACTCCCTACCATTCATCTCCACATATACCACTCCATGGGAATACTCAACAAAAATTTCCATTACCAATGAAAACACTATTTTGGTATCTATAAGTAAATCAAGATATCCCTCAGCACACCTGGGATGATTTAAATATTTTTGATTACGATCATCACTATCAAAAAGTATGCTATGATGTATTTTATGAATTCAACCGAAAATTATCCAACATTGATGTCACCTCCCACTATTGGGAAAAATTATAATTTTAAATGTCTTGTGATCCCATTCAAGACAATGTATCCTCACACTAATTCACCACAAATCGAATTGGATTTCCAAAAAAACTCTCTTACAATTCACTGACCTTGTGACTTATATTGGACCACAATGTTGACAACATCATTCCACAACCCAATTACTTTTCCTATAATCTCCACATCCCACATTGAGCACATAGAATTATTAAAGGTTATTTTATCAATCCAAAAAATTATCCCATATCAAAAGGCATAATAATATTCTAATATGTTCCCACATATTAACCTCCTCAATGTCCTAAAGGACTCAGACATTCCTATAAACACACACTGAACCCAAATCTAGATCACATGAGTCATACATCACTAGACATTTTCCCAAAATCTTATCACTCATCCTTGAATTACTCATGGTTTGTGAGGATCATATGACATGTGGCATCCTCAATGTTCTATTCCAAAAACACAATCATTCATGAAATATATGTGACCACCACCACCTCATGTGTCACTTCACTTTGAAAAGTTTTTGTCCAACCTTATGTCATCATTGCATTATTAACCTAATATCTGCATCAATAATTGAATCAATCACCATAAATGATAGATGTAATGGATCCCAATGACCATGCATCTTCCTAAAAAAAACATACATCCTACCCCAATCACTAATGTTACTTATTATATGAAACTACTACATAACCATCAACAATTAAAAAACTCCACCACACCAATCATGAATCAATTCATCAATAATTAAAAAACTCATGCATAACATCCTAAGGAACCTTCAATATTAGGTTGACATCACTTGATGAAACATAGTATTTCCGAAAAATGTCATTTTATATCCACCAATCATTCTACAATTCCAAAACCAATTACCTTACAACATAGCCGAAGAGGATAAACCAGTACTAGGAAACACACATTGCATGCCACTACAAAATTTTATGTTGTCTTATTATTTTATATGCTCCAAAAAACACTGTAATCCCTATAAGTATTCTCTTACAGGTCTCCATCAATGATTAAATGGAACTCAATCCTAATCTTTTGTCACATTATGATAAGGTCACGGTTCACCCTATAATCCACACGACCATCCTTAATAAAATCAATACACATGGGTGTCACTCTTTCCCCCATTTCAAAACACACCACCTCAAACACTGAATACAAAGCATTTATTCTACGGTTTACAACAAGGATTCCTGCACATAATTTCTAGCTCTACAAGCCTAACAACAACTCAAGGGTCCTAAACAAAAATTGTATGATAGAAATCCATAATTAAATCTAAACCCACATTTTTTAAAAAAAATGTCAAAATGCAATGGTCATAACCTATCAATGGTATATTAAGTAACAACCCTATATTCCCACATCAAGTCACAAAAAATACAAACAACCGAAAAATATTGTTTCAATAAAGTGAAATCTCACATCAAATAAAAAAAATTAATGGTGTTTGATCAGAACACTAGGGATTCCAATTACTAGAGTGCCTAAAGGTTCCATCAATTTTACAATTTCCATTTTTAACTTAACATTACCATTTAATCCCAAAGTCTAAATTTTCAAATCATTTAATTTTTAAAACCCAAAAATTTACATATTTCAAACCATATTTTTTTCAAACATTTCAAATATCCCATATTTTTTAAAATTAATTTTTGAGGACTAATTTAATTAAAATCCATTTCAAGGAATGATAATCAGGACGATACTACGCGATAAAATTGACACTACTGGTGCATGAATCCCAAGGAAAATCAAATCCCATAAAACATACAAATGACCTAGAAAGCCTATGTTCCTAGCTTGATGCATGGACTCAAACACCCACATATTCTACACTCGAACAAGATATAAAACCTCATAAATCAAAAATATCACATACAATTTCCCTATCGATGGGGATAATAATAGTCAACCTGGAAATCAAAAACAAAACATCAATTTCCAGCCTAGAAATCATGAATTTTACCTCATATTTGGGGATATACGCAGCTAGGAATAATCTAAATAAAAATAACCAAGAGGATTAATGTATGTTGTTAGAAATGCACTAAATAAGAAGAGAGAAGTCACCACTCTGATACCAATTTATAAAGTTTCCATCATAGTGGAAACTATATTGGGTTTCCCGAGTTAGGTTGTCAAATGGCATACCCCCCCTATATTCTATATGCTTCTAACAAACATCATTGGTCTATAAATAATGTTTAGGGATTCTAGAAAATCATTTTATATTAATTTCATTGAAGAAATAATACAAACATATATGATAACCAACATGAACTAATAAATGTAAATCAAACCAAAAATACTAAAATGTAATCAAGTAGATCATTCTATAACAATGTGATTAAATCATTACATATCAGGATGTTATATAACTAATATCCCAATAAAACATCCGGATGATCCCATGTATGGTCCAAAAAAATATCCAATGCATGAACAGAACACTAGGTCCATGTCCTGAACCTATACCTAAAAAAAGTTACATATTCTTGAGTACCCAAGTTCCCTGGAATCCTGAGAATGGTTTGATTACCACTCGTTTGGTCACATCAAACATTTTCTAATAAACATAATAGTCTATACAATAATGTCCATAATTAACCCAAGTATAATAAATAAACATGAAGTCAAACTAATTATTAATATGTATATGCGTCACAGTTGGGAGATTATCAAATAAAAATTTTTACAATTTAGTTCTCTAGGGGAACCAACCAACAAAATAAGATCTGATCATAAAGGATTCTTATTCCATAACATAAGTGGTTATATAATTTAAATAAAATTGAATTTAGAAATCAAAATTTAACTACATTCCCCAAAACCTTTATCTAGAAATAAATATATTTATATGAGTTTAGGAATCAAATATCCTCATTCTAACATTAGAAACCACACTACGTACATACAGTTGGAATCATAAAGCACAAGTTTAAAATCACACCAAACATCAAAATAATAATTACATAAATTACATTGTCTAAATATTCTCATAAAATTCATCCATTAGAGAAATTGAAGCTCGTATGACTCCCTAAGACATGATATATATGTGTGGTGTATTGAGCATCTTCCTAACCCAACCATTGGGCATATAACCTCAATTCAACACCCTACATACCACTAAGACATTTGTGTATGGTTCTTTAACCATAATAAATTATAAATTATAAATACCTAACCATTACACCCAATTAAAATTTACAATAAAAACACATTATACATACACTACTTACAAGGACGAACCCATTAACACATAATCATTTATTCTAAACACCACCTTATGCTATATTATCCACTAAAGAACAATTTTGATTATATTTACTTCACAAGTCGATGATATCATGGATACCCAATTAATATTTTAAAACTATCTTTATTCCACCCATTAAAATATGATTCATCCACTTTCATCTAGAAACCAACAAATATTCCTTGTAATTCATTCCCATTATCAAACAATCATTAGTAATTTTTCATAAAAAGGGGACCACATCCCCCATTTTAAATCATCATTTTAAATACATTAAGAAGATCCCATTTTATAATAATTTTTAGGACTACATGTTATTTCAAAAAAATCTACCTTTTATAAATATCATTTCATTAATTAAAAACATGTCTAGTTTGACATCCAAAACACAACATTAAACCATTTAGAGACACCAATAATTTTCATGAAAACAAGAACATAAAAATTTAAATTATCACCAAAAAAATACTACATTCCAATTAAAAAAACAACTCGCTAACATTCCTAATAACCATATATCAACATTTACCAATTCATTTAATATTTTTTCATGTTACGGGCATACCGTATGGGTAGCCAAAGTTTTAGTATCACATCACCAACAAAGCCAATGACGTCCTTCATTGGTATTTCCCCTAAATATAAGGCCCATATAACTTTACTTATCCATATACATTAAAATTGATAAGACAGTACATTGTAAGAACCACATACACATTTAAAGTAGCTTATATATGGAAAAAATCATAAATACCACATAACTCATGCTCATATAAAACCACTCACATAATCTTATCCCATCATTCGAACTCAAAAAATGATGATAAACCTATCCCTAAATCTAATTGATAATATGGTTTTATGGATACAAAATGAGCGATACAAAACACAATGATTATTATAGAAAATGGATTAAATGGGGGTCAAAGACATACATTGATAATTGATTCTAAAAAATGGAACACCAAATGCAAATTAAGTAGAGGATAATGACCCAATCGAGAGATGGAGGTAGCTGGTTCATCAACCTTATTGTAGGGTACTGAATGGGGTGTAAAATTTGGTTAGAAAGAATAGTGCAGAGAGGGAATAGGGTAAAAACCAACATATTATTTTCCACACGGTTTTGCCACATAATTTTACCATTTGCGCATCTACCTTTTAGTTCGATATATCAAAGAGGAATCCTAGATACTTAGTTTGACTTCCCATCCACACAGTTTGAAGAAAATGTGTGTTGTCTTTGCACTCGCGATTATTCGTAGGGTCCCTGAGCCTTATAGTTATTTAGGACACCCCCACACAGTTCCCTCAACCATGTACACCCTATCAAAATGCTCCATGGTTATGGAGCACTGCTTCTATTGACAATTCACTAACCAAGCTATTAGAAAAGAGGGGACAATTTTTATTTTATTATTTGATTTGAACCCAAAGAGTATGTTTGAGACCTATGATACTCACCTTTGAATCCCGCTAATCCAAAAATTTCATGCAGTACATCCATTTTCTTATCATATATATCATACAATATATAAATATGTATTTAAAATACGACTAAACTGGAATGGAATACCCTTAATTTAAATTTTATTGTGAATATATATAATTTCATGTTTTTTTATTTTTTATCGATAACATATAATGGATTATTTTAAGTGGATTCATGGAGAAGGATGAGATTATGGTATTTTTATGAATTGATTATATTTTATATTTTGATAATATTTACATTACCTTTGGTGGATATAATTATAGAGATATTATGTATCTTACTGGGAGAGACAGTTACAATGTATAAATGAAGAGACTGACAAACTCCCCGAGGTATACAACATTCCTTGAAAATGGGTTAGTACTATAAATTATTCTATGATAAAGTATCATGTTGGATATAGACTACGGATATATAAATACCTGGGTACATGCTTCCACATGAGTAAAAATTGGATCATCTAATGGGGTTTCAATGAGCGTCCCATGATTACTTATCCCTTATTCTTTTCATATTATTTACCTTACTCTAATTACTATTTTACATTATTCATATATCTCCCACATGTCAATATATACTAATTTTACATATATATCTTGATTCTATAGTTTTTTCACCATTTTATATCATATACTGTTGTTCATTATAGTATTAGTTCCTATCTTGATTTTTATTTTAGTTTCAACAATATACAATTGTGGCTTTCCAATAATGTTTTGGATTTTATTAGATCTTGTACGATTTATTTCATATGTTCTTTAAAGATTTTTTTTAAACAAGATATCAAATGTATTTTTTTTCATTTCTTTAAATCATGAATTGTTCTTTAAAAAATATTTATGGAAAATATCATGTGATTGTTTCTTTAAATGATAAAAAAATATTCTCTACCATTAATTCAATCTATAATTTGAATAATATTTTGGTAATTGAAGTGTATGGAATCTCTAGTGATTAAATACTATGGTTTTATGTTAAAACCCTACCTATGACATTAATCATTAGAATACCCATGATTCAATTATAGTTTATTATCATTTGTTACTCATGAATGGAGTGGATAGGTAATTGTATGTGATGGGGACCTTGTCAGTCACACGATGATTTTCTATGGTATTTTTAGTTTTAATTTTGTATTGTAGTCCTATATTCCATGTTCAAATCTCATATCATATATTTCATATTTGGTTTCCTATAGAATTTTATTTATTTTTAGTTTGTATTGATATATCCTGTGGTTTCATTTTTTCTAGTATGTTATTATTCTATGTATGCATATTTGTTTCAGCATGGATAATTGATTCAATGTGTGGTCGTGTTGAACTTTTAGGTGGAATCTCTATGTATGTTATTATTTAGTGGGTTATATCAACCCATTTTTGTATATTTTGATTCATTAGAACATGTTTCAATAAAATGGGTGTTTGAAATCCCCCTGGCCATTTAAATAGTCTAGCTTAGGTTCCAGATCAAGGATGGCCCGAAACTATTCCAAAAATTTTCTCATCTGACCTTTAGAGCAAGGAGTAATCCATTCAATGATAACGAATAATCCACTATATACATTATTTGACAAAAAATATCAATTCATTATATTTATCGTGAGGAGTCCATAAATCTATAAACTAATAAATAACCCTATTTGAATAAGCTCATTAAACATGGGGAAGCTGATGTGATCATTATGAGGTTATTCATCATCCTTGAATGGTCTTATATTAAAATATATCCTCAATATGTACAAACTATAGAGTAAACATTATATACACAGGGGAATTTATATTAAATAATTTTTATAATATGAATAAATCACCATGTGTATTCATCTTGTATGTATCCATTTGATTTCTAACAATGTAAATCATTTATCCATTGCATACATAATTTTTATTATACTATTGATTTGTTTGATATTGTTGGATTGTGTGATGAATATATTAAATTATAATTCTTTATCACATGGTATGTTGATCTTATGATGGGTGAGGGTTAAATTAAATGATTAAATTGTTGATCAACCCAATTCACCCAAAACCACTTCATAAGATTATATATGTCACTTTATTTTTCAATGTTCCCAATATATAAATTATATCTGATGATAATGATTAATACTACTAATTAAAATTTGGTCAATTTTTTGAAAAAGGATAAGGTCAAATTTATGATATATGGGTTATAATATATAGGTTTTTTATTGGGAAGAGAAAAATAATCTGAATTTTGATGGTAGTCTGGAGAGTATTAGAATTTTCCACATACATTTTCAGGATGATAATCCTTTCAATATTTGAATCGCTCAAAATCATGTAATCTTCAGTTATAAGGGAAATCATATTATATGTATTTCATTATAAAAACTAATGAATGTAATTACAATAATGATTAATTTATCAAGGATTAGTTGATTTAACGAGAAACAAAATATAGAGAATGATTTTAATAAATAAAAAAGGACTCCAAGAAAAATATTAATTCAATAATAGATAAAAAGTTTGGGATGATTGGTGATCATTTATTCTATAAATAAAATAATTTTTTTACAAAAATAAAATTATGGGATCATTTCTATTCATAAAAAAATTATTATCATCCTTTGGAAAAATATATTATTTTTACAAGGATGTTATCAAGATTATGGTTTATAAAATGAAGTTACACAAATTCATTAAATATAATGATTTGTATGATATTTAATGATTTTTGAGTTAACAAGTATTAACTCTGAATTTCAGGAAATACATACAAATATTATGTATATTTACCATTATTTAAGGATCACTCATGATAAAATATTTTGTAGAATTAATTATCTTTTAAACATCTTTCATATCAACAAAATCATGATATCATTTTTAGATGGATCATATGCATGGAAAAGTTTTCAGAATAATAATTGTTCATCTATTAATGATTTATAGTATGGTTGTTATTATTTTCATAAAATTGGGATGTATCATTTGAATTCAACCATTCCAACCATTATTTTAATATATTAAAACTACTAAAAGGTCGTTATTTTTTTTGAAATTTTATGGGATTTAATAATTTCTTCTAATGATCTCAGGATTAATATATATTTTTTGAATTTTAAATATATTTTAAGTTCTCAAAACTTATATTTATCTCTACAGTGATGTAAAATAAGTTTATATATTGAAATTGGACCATTGATAATAAAAGAATATCATTATGTCAGTATATATGAAACAAAAAATGGGTTTCTTATATTTCAAATACAATGAATACACATAATAAATAATCATTGAAATATTTTAATATTAAATAGTGGATAGATCAAGAAATTTTTTAATCATACTAGAAAATGAAAAATGATGATCTCAAATAAAAAATTTATCATGAATATTTTTTATGTATGATACACATCTTTTGAATTAAACATTGGAATAATGCTTTTGATGAATATATCCTCTATAGGGATAACATAAACCATGTCTAACACATCATCTTAAATATTATTTTATTATTTTATCAAACATTATATTTGATACATTCATATTATCTTAAATAATTTTACAAAGACATATAAAAAACCATAAATTTCTAGCATTTTTTTTAATTTCAGTGGATTATAAATCATCAAACTCTAAATATTAAAATATAAAAAAATACTTATTTTTATCAATATATAACATATATTATGTGACTAAATTATACTTATATGGTAATAATTATCTAGTCTAGTTTTTATGGTTTTTAGATGTATGCTCTTGTTTTGTTGACACTTTCACATTCATAGTATCCAAAAATTGAAAACCATGAATGAAATTATGATCACTCGTCCTGGTAGTTAGAAATATACTTGTTAATATTAATATGTTTATATTAATATATATATTTTTAATTACACGACTATATATTATACAAATATTTCAAAAATATAAATATCATTAAAAATTATCTTGATAAAAAAATGGTATATATTTCATTAATTTTAAAAATAATTTTATAAAGTTATAATTCACTAATGATCATATATGGATCATGGATCATGCATAATCGCATAAAGAGATTTAATAAATTTAAAAATTTGTAGTAATTAATTATTTTTTCCAAATCTCATAGGTCGTTGAATATAAACATCCTCTTAAATGATATCATTTAAAAGGGGGTGTTCAACATTCATTTATAAATGACTAAAATTTATATATCTATTAATGGAAATAATGAATTAAATATATATTAGTCTTTTTATTAATGAAATTATATTTTCCTAATCGATGACCCTTTCTTGTTACCTTTCATTAAAAAATATACTCACATTTCTCTGGTTGAATAATCTATATTAATCACAACAATTTTAGATGGATCTGTTTTACCCTATTACCATTGAATATCAATTTCATTCATAAAGTGTAAAAAATCATCTCATGTTGATTATGATAACCATATATTTCAAAAAACATAGCTCAAAATATTACTAGTAGACATCTATTACTCCACTGGTATACTCAATTCAAATATCAAGGTACTCATGTAAAAATTTATATTTTACGTGTTTATGATTTTTTTCTCTAAACCAATAATTTCAAATTCATCACTATGGTCACTATTGGTAGTATTCAATGGTTGGTGTTGTTCATATTTCATTTAATTCTGAAACATATTAAAATTTTGATTTCATTAAATATTTAAAATAAAAAATAATTCCCATGATTTGTTAGTATAATCATAAAATTATGTAATTTCATTGAAAAACATTATAAGTATTCAATTAATTGTACAATATCTATCTATCTATCTATTTATTTATTTATTTTTTATTACAATTATTTTATTAATTTTATGTCTGAATGATCTATCAAAACGAACATGAATAATTTTGGATTAATAAAAAAATTGGATTCCACCATATGATTTATGAGAAAATATGTTATTATTTAAATGTATATCGTGCCTTGTAATAACTAAATATTGAACTACAATGGTTATATTAATATTTTAATATTATTTTTGATCCCACTATTAATGGATAAAATAATGTAATTCATTATTGGGAATTATAATATCACTGTATATGATATATTTTAAATGTAATGTAACATATGATTGATATATGCATATAATATAATTTGTGTCACATAAGAATATGATGAATTTTTTTTATATAAATCGAATTTAATTTTGGGAACACATTATGGTAAATTATAGCGCATGAAAATTTATTTTGAGTTAGGTAATTTCATTGGATGGGTCATCATTGAACACTGATTTCTTATGTGTTAATTAAGATTTGTATTGATTTATTAGGACCACAATGATTTCACTTCATCAAGTATCTAGATGCGATTTAAAAGTTATCATTCCTTAAATATATTCATGAATTGAATATGAACATTTTTTTTAGTCACGGTCAATGGTTTATCCGTAGTAAGGATAAATAAATATGAATGATTATATATGATACATTTATATCTTTGATATGAAATTTTATATCCAATGACCATTGAATATTGTAACTAAGTGATTTCTATTTTACGATATGTAAGGATAAATATATTATATTAATTTATTAAATTTTATAGATAAGATACCATAATTATATTAACTATCGTAATTTGTATTCTCCAAGAGTTATTTAGTGAATTAGTGATGGATTGATTGCTCCATGTGTCAATTTATTTGATGAATTAGATATATCTAGGTCATACAGTCTAAGTGAAAATTTTCATGAATATAGTCCAAAATGATATGTTACATATTTCATGGTCTAAATAGACAAGGGAATTGGCAAATATTATCTAGATTCGTGATATTATTATTCCATTGACATGGAGTTTTTCATCTATGAAATAAAATATATACTTATATTATAGGTAGATTTGTCAATGAGTTTGTAAGATACAGGATTTTGATGGAGCCATCTCAGAAATTTTTTTAAGGTACATTTTAATCTTTTACATACCTTTGATTTGGAGTAGTGTATTTTGGTGTGTTTGGGTGAGTTTTTAAGGGACATGGTATAAAAAGTAAATATGCATGGTTTACGCATAGTTCAGCCAAACCATGCGCAAAGTAACCATGTTAATAGTGGAGTTCAGCACAGATGGCACATGGTTTTTCTAACTGAGAACAATAATGTTGTGCGTGGAGTGGAATACTGCATAGTCAGTGCACGTTTTGGCCTAATCGTGTGGACTTCCAAGAAAAGGTTTCTGTGTAGAGAAGTTTATCCCACAAATTGGTATTAAAACCAACCATACCCCCAAAACATCCTTTTTTCGACCTTGACTTGGGATTGAAGATTTTTAGTTGTTCCCAATTACTTATGAATGGATACTATGGGGATACAAACACCATTTATTTAGATCAAAACTCATGATCGAATATTCGCTCTCTCCATAGTAAAAGATTTAATCTAGTTTATTCTCTTATTGTTCCTCTTATCTTTTCAAGATAATTTCTAGGTATATATCCCCCTTTTTCATCTATCAACACATAAGGTTTGAGGTATAAATTTAGGATTCGTGATTTAGATCTATATTTGAATGATATTTTCACCTCTTATATTATTTTTTTAGTGATTTAGGTATGAAGCATGATCGACGAAATTGCGCCGATAGGATTATGGGGATTTCTACTGGGCTAACTTCCATCAATAAAATGAAGTCGGTGGTCTAAATAAAACTCCCAAATTCATGATTTTGTTATTTTTATTTGAGTTTATTATTTTCTAGATTTACAATATAATTGATTTCCTTAATTGGAGTAATTATGAATGAGGTTTTAACATGACTTTTCCTTGGTGATTAATTGATAATTGATTCATGCACCAAACAAAGGGGCGGTTTCCCAAATATATATTTTCGATATTTTTCATCGGTTGATATATTTTAATTGAGATATTGTATAAATGGTCTGATGATAATTAAATGGGGATAATTAATTATGAATTTTTGGTTAGAGGTGAATGATAATTAATTTGGAGAATTATTTGTGTTCCATTATATTTACCAAAGATAATTAATTGTGAGAATCAATTATATGTCATGATATTGATCAAAGTTAATTAATTGAGATAATTAATTAGGACATGTCAAGATATGATATGGATAATTAATTATGAATAATTAATTATGTAATGAATATTTTGTTGATTGATTAATTAATTGATGAATTAATTAATGGTTTTTGTTCATTATTATTTGTTGAGATAACTAATGACCTTTTAAATGTTTAACATATTGTTGAATTAATAATGTAATGATGTGGGAAATTCTATTAAATTTAAGAAGGAATAAATGGATGATATTTGATTTTTGGTATACATGGCATTCTAGAACAATAAGTTTTTTGGACATAGAAAGTGTGTTCCACCCCAAAACATTTCCAGGATTCAGATTATGGGGTTCTAGTCATGATGACCTACAATGAATGAGAAAAGGGGTTCTATGAAAGATGACCAACACTCAACTATAATGTGGTTTTAGTCATGAAAACCTATAGTAACGAATGATAATAATTATTGATGATTCAAAAGATATTTTGTGTTCTTGGAATAACGACATACACCAATTTGTTTTTGAAAATGAATCTTGATTCAAAAGGGTAACATGAATTTAAACTCTTCTTATTGTGATGAATAAATGTGAATATGAAAATTTGATAACTATTTAAATTATGCATTTCATTTCTTCATTTAAAAAACATCATACATCATCTTTTTACTGGACTCATTTTAGGTACCACTGGATGTGGCTTACTGTGTTGTACTCACACCCTATTCGGGCCACCTGATTAGCACCGAAAGTTTTTTTTGTTGGGGAGGATAAGGGAAAGGCCCTAGGATTGGTTGCAGTTTGGGATTGTAGCATGGGAGATGGAACCAGATGTGGTTCGGGACCCTCTCTAGAGTCGTTGTGTCTTTACATTAAATTTCATAGTATACAGTTGAAATTTCCTTTGTAATAGAATTTTTATCATATATTTGACTATTTTATCAGGAGGTATTGGTTATCAAATGACATGGACTTATTCTGTTTCTTTATATGCTTCTATACATGGTTGTTGTTATTTATTCCATCGGTGTTTTATTCTGATAAAAGAGGGTATAGTCTCCCAAATACTGACTTAACAGACCCTCATTTCAAGTTATCTCCCTCTGGCGTACAAGGAGGTCAGTTTGAGGGACTGTGGCCAACTAGCTCAGGGCACCGTTTAGTGGATCCCGGGTCTGGGCTTCACAAAGTGGCATCATATGTGTTTTCAATCATTTATTACTATATTTTCTTACTATTTTAAGAAGTGTAGACATTAGAATAAGAAGATTTGAGGCATGTTAATGATCTCATTCATGGGAGTTACAAACCTATTTATGGGGTAAAATATGTGCACTATGGAAGGGGTTGTTGTGATTTATATTTATTGTTAGAGTAGTATGTTATTTCACCTTTGTTGATTCACTTATGGTGTGATGTGGTATTTTTTTGAAAATTGATTAATTTTTAATTTTTTCCTAACAAGGTGTGATACTTGAGTCGACATGCATCATTCTAGTCACATAGGGTTGTTGTGACATGTATAATTATAGGCACTCACCGTAAAATGGGTTATGGGTATGTTTTTCAACATGACCTATATTCCTTTTTAAGATATTGAAACAATGATGAAAAATGATAATAAATTTTTTCCAAATGGGTACCATGATTTATGAAATTAGTATGATTTTTTAATTAATTGTCGAATTAATTAATTTCAGAAAATGTGATTAATTAATGGAGGTATTAATTAATGATAATGAATGTACAATTGTAAATAAATATTTGGGATTATAAATGGGTATGTGTTTTGATAAGAACTCATTATTAACTGTGTTTCGTGTAAAGGGAGAAAGAAAATGTTGAAAGTCATTGTGTTATTTTCATCACTTATGAAAATTTTATAAGGTTTTATTGTGTGACCTAAGATGTTGGTTTAGCTTGTATAGATATGACTCCATGATGTATTTTTAGGGGGAGAGTGAGGGGTATGGTCCAGAATGAACTTCCAGATAGGGAGCATGAGAAACCGTTGATGAAATAATAAGAGGAAGGGGAATAGTTCCAAGAGAAATATGTTGAATTCTTGAAATTCATGGAGATATCGCCTAGGGGGGTTCATGAACGAAATGTCAAAGTTTACAAGGGAGATTCAGCTACATCACCCTCATACATTTCCTTGGGATGGTTGACCTAAGGGAGAAAAATTTTATATTGAATCCATAGAGATGATACATTAAAATTTGGAATCATTTACTAATAAGAGTGTCAATATGGGGTCTTATATGCTACGGGGATTAGAGAAGCACTGGTGGGACATTCAGGTATGATCTGAACATGTTGATGATAAGTTATGGAAGGATTTTCTTGAGAATTTCTTGGAACACATCAATCCAGACACCCCGAGTCATGAGATGTCTATAGAGTTTATTTATCTAACCTGGTTGAGCATGTTCATAATGGAATACGCTAGGAATTTCATGGAATTGGGGAATTTTTCTCCAGCTTTGGTGGAAGATGTGATTTCTTCAGAAAAATGATTTCCGTAAGGACATAAGTGTGAAATTAAGTCCTAAGTGAATATAATTACGAAGAATAAATTCCCGAAAGTTGTTAATTAGTCTCTCAATTCAGAGGGGAACCTGAATGAGGCTTCTGTTATTGGACATGTATCGGTCACCAGACGATTAGGTAATATTTCTTCCGAAAGAAGGAAGCACCATTACAATAATCCTTGTCAGAAACGTTGAACGAAAAGAGGGTATTCTGGAGGAATATTTTTAGTGTATTTTTATCATGCGCTTTGCCACTAGTTCGGTAGGAAAGGACAGTATCGTGCTCATTTTACACAACAACCAGTTGAGTTTTGGTTTTTTGGTATCATGGTGAACCTACAAATGTTCTATCAGAAGTAGGGACATGCTAGTGCTAGGGGAGTATCTGCTCAGAGTCATAGTGTGGGATAGGGGTCTTCTACCCTATATAGAATTGGAAGCTGGATTTCTACTGGAAGAGGCGACATAGGCATTGTATGTGGCACTATTGGGAATGAGCACACATATCAGCAGAGTGGTGCTGATCAAGTGAGTCAAATGCCAACACACGGAAGTGGGTTAGGACAATAACATGTTTTGAAGCCTACACAAGTGGAGAATGAGGCTACTTCATCTATATTGATATGTACTATTATAGTATCTTCTACTATAACAAATTCCATGTTTGATACTGCTGTCAGTCATTCATTTATATCTGCAATTCTTTTAAATCGTTTTTGTCTGGAGGTAGAGTCTATGAGTTAGGTGATGAATATTGATACACCATTGGGAACAAGATCTAGGGTTATTTGTTAATACAATGAATGTTAACAAAAAATCAGAGAGTATCATTTTCATTGAGATATATATTTCCTTGATATATTGCTCTTTGACCTGATTTTGGGTATGAACTATATAGTAACATACTGAGACAACATAGATTTTTACTTTAATATAGAGACCTTTGTATCTCCTAAATGTGACCAGTATGTTCTTCATGTAAAATGGGATATCCATGTAGGAAGAGCTAGGCTAATTACTCATCAATTGGGAGAAATCACCACCCATGTTGCTAGTCGTCTGCTGGATGATTGGAGTGGTAGGAAAGAAATCCTTAAACTAGTCATATAACTATTTCAGATTGACTTTACTAAAGAATTATCCGGGTTTCCACCTAAGAGAGAGGTGGTATTCACTTTTAATCTCATGTTTGGGGCTAAGCTGGTGTATCTTCCACATTACATATTGTCACAAACAGATCATCAAGACCTCAAAACGCAGTTGGAGGAGTTGGAGGTTATAGGGTTTATTTTTTCAAGTATGTCCCCTTCAGTAACACCTATTCTTGTTTGCAAAGAAGGCCTATGGGAGTTGACTATTGTGTTAAAATTACCAAAAGTTGAATAAAATTATTTTAAAGAAAAGATATCCTCTTCTAGGTGTTGATGATCTGTATGACTAGTTAAAGGGGGATTGTGTGTTTTTAATGATCAATCTGAGATAAGGGTATCATCAGTGAGTGTTCGTACATCTAATATTCCATAAACTGCATTCAGAAGATGGTATATCCATTATTAGTTTGTTATAATTTCAATTGGATTGACAAAGGATACATTAATATATATGGAATTGATGAAAGAAATCTATCATCCATTCTTAGATCGGTTTGTGGTGGTGTTTGTGGACGAAATCTTGTGTACTCATAGACTGATGACGATCATGCCCAATATCTTGACATCGTCTTGGGTACATAGAGAGAGCACTGAATATACACAAAGCATTATAAATGTTAGTTTTGGATTGACATGGTACACTTTTTGGGGCTCATTAAGTCGAAAGAATGTATGGAAGTAGACCCAAAAAATGAGATGGCAGTTTTTTCATTAGAAAATCCAATGATTTATTTAGATATCAATTACTTTTTTCATTAGATGGTTTTTAGAGGAAGTTCATCCATGACATCTCCCGATTTCTAGCACCCCATTATGGTTTTACCAAGAAAGGGGTAAAATATGATTGGATGGGAGGATATTATAATTCGTTCGAAGAATTGATGAAGTGACTGACATCAACACCAATTTTGATCTTACAAGATTCAAGTGAGGAGTACATGGTGTATTTTGAAACATCTGTTATCAGACTCAGAGTTTTGTTGATTCAAGGGGATCAAGTCATTGCTTATGGGTCTCGTCAGCTAAGGCCACAAGAATGGAATTACCATATGCATGACCTCAAGTTGTCATAAGTGTTTTATGATTTAATGTTTTTGTGACACTATCTTTTTGTTGAAAAGATTACAGTTTAAAAGATCACAAAACTTTGAAATATATCTTTTCACAGTGCTCATTGAATCATTAGTTCTGAATAAGTATATAATATATTTATTCATTTTATTTGGAATTGGAATATACACCAGGGAATTGGAAGAGTGTGGATAATTATTTGAGAAGGAAAACTCTGACTCATTTGGTAAATGATTCAAGTGTCTAGTGAAAGATGATGAAATTGCTGGCAGAAATACAATGTGCTAGTTTCTGAGTGTTAGGAAAGGATGAATCTATTTTCTATAGTATTGGAGTCTACCCACTAGAGATGAATCATAGATAGGTAATATGATTATCCATAGTTTTTATCCTTAAGGTAAATCCTCAAAGGATGTGAGACACCATAAGACTAGATAATATATGATGATGAGATCATTTAATTGAAAATATGGTTATTGTTCATATGAGTATATGAGAGGAATGCATGAGTGAATTTCATAATTCAAGGTGGGAGGTACATATTAGAGTGAAAAAAATTTACCGTGACCTAATACCATTGATTTTGTGGCCATGCATACAATAAAGAGAGAGTAGGGTTCGTAACAAGTTTTTTCCACCTGACCGCAAGTGAAGGCAGAGCATCGATGACCTAGGGGCCTATTATATCCATTTACGATATCGAAATAGAAGTGGGATGATGTGAATATGGAATTAATGATATGAAATCCAAGGACTCTTAACATGAATGACATTATTTTGGTCTTTTAGGATAGACTGACCAAGGTAGCACATTTCTTTTCAATCAGAGAATCTTCTACCGTAGAGAAGTTGAGAGAACTATATATAAGAGAGATATATCATTTTCATGGGGTGCCATAGAATATAGTCTATGATCCTAATTCACACTATAAATCAAACTTATGGATGTTATTATAGATAGCACTTGGTTTACAGACTCTATAATGTAAAACATTCCACCCATAGACAGATTGGAAGTTTGAGAGTATGATACATTTGTTAGATGATATGTTGCAAGCATGCGTGATTGACTTTTGTGGATCATGGGAGAATAACATGTATTTATTGAAGTTCTCATATAATAATAGTTACAAGTAAACAATACATATGTCACAATATGATGCAATTATTGAAGATCTTATAGATCACCAATATTTTGGTTAGAGGCAGGTGAGTCATATCTTTTGAGACCGTGTCTCATTTAGTAGATATTGGAGTAGGAGCAGTTGATTCAGAAACATATTGATATAGATAAAAGTAGTTAGAATTTTTATTCAAATAGATGGAGGTGACCCCTAGAGTTTACCAAGGGTGATCGATTTTTCAATAAGGAGTCACTTATATTGGGTCACCACAAGATACAGAGGCAAGGATTGTCAGTGCCCAGGTTTCTATGACTGTTAGACGTACTTGAGAAAATCGGGCTGGTGCATTACATATTAGAACATCCACCAAAATTATACACTATGAATGATGTCTTCCATGTAACCAAACTAACGAGGAATAACTCCTACCCTTTACATGTGATTGATGTGGACGAGGAAGATTTCAACATAGATGTATCCATTGAGGATCATCTGATACGTGTGATGGGTCGTAGTGATAAAGGGTTTGGGCAATGACCATGCCATTAGTTGATGTGTTATAGAAACATGGAAGTGGTCAATATGAAACATGGGAACGAGAAGTGGACATGAGGTCTCAATTGACCAATGTTTTAGGCCTAAAATTTTAGTGATGCTCGGGAGTGTAGCTTAAGGAAAATATCTTTTAGGGTGGGGAGATTGTAAGATATCATCAGTTTCTAGAGTCATCTTGAGTATGGTTTCAGGAAATTTTCATGATTTTAAGTGCCTTTTATTTCAACTATTGGCATAGGGTGAAATTGGGTGAGTTTTTAAGGAATATTTGACAATAAAGAGATGTGCATTGTTTTCCCATGGTTTGGCCAATCTGTGAACAAATTAACAGTGCAGATAGTGGAGGTCATCAATTTTAGTGCACAATTTTCTTAACCGTGTTCCATCAAGTCGTGCAAGAAGTGGAAGACCACATGGATGACACATGGTTAGGCCTAAATGTGGGGAATCCCATTACAAGGTGGTCATGTGGAAAATTTTGTTCTAGAAAATTGTATTAACACCACCTAAACCCCGAAAACAGCCATATTTTGAACTTGACTACAGTGTGAATAATAATAGGTGGTTCAAAATCCATCTATTGGGATTAAAAGGTGATCAAAACCCCATTATTTGAAAACAAAATCATGGATCAAGGATCCTCTCTCTCCCGGATAACTGGATTTCATCCCATTACGTCTACCATTCTACAACTTATCTTTTCTAGGTCTATTCATGGAATATCTCTCTCATTTTCTTGGATATAAACCTATTTTTTGAGATCATGATCTAGAATTTTTGATATGGATCTATATTTTCATGATCTTGATTCCTCTGATCATAATTTTGGTTTAGGTATTTAGATATGAAGCTCAAACAATGACGTTGTGTTACATAGATTTTGGAGATTTTTGTTGGGCTAACGTCAGTCAGTGAACTAATGTGTGTGGTCAATATCAAACTCCAATATTTATGATTTAGTTTTTTTTCATGTGACATTATGATTTTATATATTTTCTTGATAATTTATTTCCTATATTAAGAAATCAGGAATATGTGTTTTAAAGTAGTTTTCCTTAGTGATTAATTGATAATTAAATCATCGAACAAATGAATGGGGTTTCCATAATAGATATTATGGAGATTTTTTATTGTTAACGATATTTTAATTTTGATATTGAATTTATTTTTTATAGATTAATAATTAAGGGGAATAAATTTTCAAATGTAGTTTGCCTGTGAGAGATAATTATTTTGAAGAATTAATTATGTTCCATGATGTCGACAAAGATAATTAATTGTAAAAATTAATTATATGGAATGATGTTGATCAAAGATAATTAATTGTGAGAAATAGTTAAGATAGGTCATGATTTTACAGTGATAATTAATTGCAGAGAATTAATTTTGGAATTAGAATTGAATTGATTGATAAATTAATAAAAGAATTAATTAATTGATTATGTTATTAGTTAATTGTTCAGTATACTAATTTACTTTTAAATATTAAATTATTTATTGGATTTGTAATGTAATGATGTCGGAAATTCATTTCAATTAATGAATTGTTAAACGGATGATATTTTTGGGTGCAAGACAGTGCATTCTAGAAGAAAAATAGGTTGGGACTTTGACATGGAAATCCTCCCCAATAGATATCCATGCATGAGATTATGGGGTGTTAGTCTTGAAAACCTACAACAAATGAGAAAATGGGATCTAGGAAATATGACATACTATCAACGAGACTGTAGTTCTAGACACGAAGACCTACACCAATGAATGGTAATAATGAATGATGATTCAACTAAGATTTTCGGTGCTAGGCATGATGACATAAACTAAATGATTAGTGATAATGATTCATTATTCTAATGGGAAACATGAATTGAATCTACGCCTAATGTGGGGATTAAAGGTTAAATGAAAATGTGGTAACTACTTAAATTTTTCATTGTAGTTATTTATACATAAAACTACATACCTTATGTTTTGACTTGACTCATTTTAGAAATCAATTTTAGTGGCTTCTTGAGTTGTACACACACCATATTTGGGCACCCTGATTGGCACCCAAGGAAATATTGTTTTTGCAGGAATGTTTATTGGAAAGCCCCTAGGATAGGTTTTCGATTGTGATTAGAGCACGGGAGAGGGAACCAGACGTGGTTCGGGACAAATATTAGAGTTGTTTAGTCTTTACATACAATTGAATTATAAACATTTTACATTTTCATTATCCTTGAATGTTTAACCTTTCATATGAGTATAGCCTCTTCATGTTTTGGTTTTCATATGACATGGATTTATTATTTTTATTTATACACATCCATAATTGGTTACTGCTATTTCTTCCGTGGGTGTTTAATTCGGATAAAAGAGGGTATAGTCTTCCCATGACTATGTTACAAAACCGACACATATTGTCAGAACCCTATGGCGTATGGGGAGGTCTGCAATAGGGCATATGACCAACCGGCTCAGGGAACTGTTCAATAGATCCTAGGTTGGGGCATCATTGATTTGGATTACATGAAAAATATCATATTGGTTAGAGTCTAATCGATTTAATAACACTATTTCTAATATGAACTCCTTGGATATTAGTTGAGTATAATGGTTGGAATCTATTGTGATCAAGTGATCACAATGGGTTCAATTATTTTATGTTTAAGAATTATAATTATATATATATATATTATTTAATAGTTTATATTATTTACAAAAGATAATGAACATGTATTTTGATTTAGCATCTATATTGAAACACCTCTATATAGTAAAAAATTATTATTTTTTAGAGATACGGGTTGGTTGGGGACATGTAACTTTTTTCTACACTCAATAATACAATACCCAAATGATTCCATCTATAGAATTTTTTTTATGATTTTCATTGTTACAACTATTCTATAATTTTTTTAGAAACTAGAAATGATTAAGTTGAATATATTTTTGAATAAATTAGAGGTTGATATCTACTCAAGGAAAAATGGACACATTTATTATGTTAAGTGTCACAACCCATCCTCGGGGCCTGTGTCGTGACTACCCCATTACTGCCTTCCATAGGCCAGGGGCTGGCGACTAGCACCAAAGGCGTAATTCTCGATAAATGGGAATGCATTGCCTTTATAAAAGTAAAAAACATCATAGAGCACAAGAGGATGTAATAAAAAAAGTACAAAAAGGAAGTGCTGAAAACTAAATGGGCCTAAATACAAACCCAATCGACAGTACAGCTACAACTGAACAAAAGTACAACATAATAAGACAGCAGCTAGAAGAAAGGTAGCAGCTCCTGGGACATCTTCCTAGGATCCTACCTGAAGGGTAGGTACAGATAGCGTCCACAACCCTCTTGCTCGTCAACCTCCTCTGAGTATCGTCTCGCCGTGAAGTCCACCTCCAGATACTGACTCGTCATGAGGTCCACCTCCGGGTACCGTCCAGTCTTTGAAAACTTAACCTCCGTCAGCACTTCCTGTTGTCTGCAACCAACACAACGAGGTGCGTGCATAGCCCGTGCAGGGATGAGTATAACGATACTCAGTTGGGACCCTGAGACCCTCAAGGTCTCTCTGAATCAAACAAGTATAACCTCAAAGCAGGAACACAATAGATAACCCTTCTCAGGTATAAGCCCATACTTATATCTAAGTTATCAAGTAACCCATCTTAATCGTGAGGTAAACACAAAGGTCATGAAATCAACGGATAACCACTACCCATGTATATGCCCATACATATACCTAAGTTATCAAGTGACCCATATCAAGCATGAGGTAAACAAAAAGGTCATAGATTCAGCTCAAACCATGATTTTCATTATTGAAACCATAACTGCTGAAGAGCCCCGTCTTTGGAGTGTACAGTGATCCTGTCACGACTCTAAAGTACTGCTCACTAACCTAAGACTGCTAAGGTACTCCTACTGTCGAGTACCACGGGTCATCCACTCAAACACAATAGTGCTTCCCGCCGGGGTATGCCACCCAAAAACAGTGGTGCACACCCCCTAATAGCCTGTAGAGGTACTCTCCGGATGAGTACCGCGGGTCTGCACTGTCACACAGTAGTTCTCCGTCCACCATGGGTCTGCACCCAAACAAGGTAGTGCTCCGTCCACTGGGTTAGTCGACTCACTCCATGTCGAGTCAGTCAAGCAGTCGTCAGGTCTCAGCCGGCTACACGTTCTCTGTACTCCGTATGCTCGTCTTCAGGAGGGTCTGCTCGATGATCTACAGGTCGATACCCCAAGTATCTCAACGTCCCATGAAGAATTATCTCAAAGGACCACCTCGTCGTAGGTGTCTCAACGCAACAGACGACACGCCAAACGAACACCTTGTATGTGAGTTATTTTCCTTTTCGTCCTAGAGGCCCGGTTGGTTTCGTGTGCGAACCAACCCGAGCGTATCTCAACTGTACCCCAAACTGTCATATGGTATACTCATGGGGACCGTTTATCAACACGATCACCAATGTCGCTGATAGTTCGTCAAACGGACGTTCGGTCTGAACGATATCAGCTTTTCCGTTCTACGGTCCTAGTTGGATTTCGGTTATAATCCAACCCGACCACTATCCAATAGCATCCAAACATCGGATGATGAATTCAAAAAGTTTCTTCTCATAATGTGGAATCCAAAAAAGTTGACGGCAGGTCAATCGGACGTCCAGAGCTCATGATATAAGTGTTTCCACTTTGAGGGCCCGGTTGGTTTTGTGTTCGAACCAACCCGGTCATACGCATAGTTATTCAAAACCCTCAGTTTAATATACCTAAACGACCACCTCGATGCAAGGATCACAACACAACTGACGGTGCATTGATCGGAGGTCCGTAGCCGATGTTATGGGCGTTTGAACGGAGACTGCCCGAAAAAAGGGGGTTTGGGCCCGGTCCGACCCGGCCCGAGACCCCCCCTGGGTCGGCCCGAACTAGGTCGACCAGTTCCGGGTCCGATTCCGGACCTCTTGGGAACGTCACGGCGCCCGCGTGGCCAGCGGGT
Organism: Viscum album; assembly: GCA_963277665.1. Taxonomy (NCBI): domain Eukaryota; kingdom Viridiplantae; phylum Streptophyta; class Magnoliopsida; order Santalales; family Viscaceae; genus Viscum; species Viscum album. The sequence goes on from OY728133.1 coordinate 1,958,654,484, forward strand.
GGGGGGGGGGTTACAACCCCCCACAGATGACGAACTGGAGCGGCTTATATCGCACTGCTTGGCCTCCAGAACGGCTAATCCATTCCAGTTCGGCCTGCCGCCGTGGCTCAGTCGTGGGAGTTCCTATTCTGGTGTCGCATTGCCTCCGCCTTCCACGGACCACCAGACTCGCTCTGATGGTCCGTTTTTCTCTCCGCCTTCGCCAATGGTCCTCCCGAGACCCGACCTTCACTGCAGAGGCTTTAAAATGACTTTGCGGCCCCGTTTGTCGTCACCCATTAATCCACGCACAACTTTCAACAAGTGGAGTCTTTGGATCTCCTCTGCTGCCCCGACTCTGGCCGCGGTTTCGTTCGGTCTCAATGACACGGTGTGATCGTGCCGCGCATCCATACCTAATTCTCCATTTTTTCGCGCGGTGCCATGGCACTGCGGCGCCTTCATTTGTGCCGCAACACAATCAACAACAAGGGGGAGGAGGGTCGTTCATGTTTGTGTGGTCCGACCTCCTCCCATTATAATGATAGCAAGTGGCCAACAAATAGAAGTCGACGTATGGAAAAGAAAACAATTAACCCCAACATCAACCCGCATGAAAAAACGATCCACGGATCAACCTGGAAATGGTTGGTCCGCGCTCGTCGTTCTTTTCTCAAAGATAAAGAGAATACCAAAGAGATTCCCCTAAAACCTCTTAAATAAAAAGAATAATACCAATATTTCCATCCCGTAAAAAGTATACATTCATGGATCATCTTAATGATGGTTTATCCATGTTCTTTGTTTTAGAAGGAACAACCATGGGAATAATACCATTCTCAAATTAATCCCCCTACCTCGATAACAAGTTGATGATCGAAGAGCGTTGTAGAATGTGACATCGTGGGGTGGTTTCAATGACGGCGTTAGCGTGCTTCAAAGAAAGCGAAAGCTTCGTCAATCTTCGGAAGAGAGGAAGCCTGGGTAGACGTCGGCATTCTTCGTGTTCTCCAACGAAGAAAATGAACCCTATCTCCTCCAATCCCCCAACACAACGAGCCAACTCTCAATAACATAAGTCCCTCTTATTTTATTAAAGCATAGAAAGTATTTGAAAATCCAAAATTCAAAAAAAATCACCTCATAAATAAAACTGGAGTTGTCAAATTGAATTTTGTACTAAGTTGGCATGATAAATATGAAGAAGGAGGTCACATCATTAAAAAAGGGGGTTTCAAGGGAAAGAGTTAAGGGGGTTAAGGAATATGAAGGGTTAGGGTTCCTATGGGCCCCACCCCACATTTATCATCACATGGATAGTTAGATTGTTGGTGGGTCCCACCCTAACATCCCCATGTAGAGGTTATAACCACTTAAGATAAAAAAATAAAATTGTCCCACAATTTTATACACCTCTTAATCAATCCACAAAAAGTAAACTCCTTCTCTCGTGCAAACGCATCTACAGTAAAAGTCTTCTTAAGCAATTACCAGCGTTGTGGTTCCATCGGTGCCCTCAGATTTTGATTCTGAGCACCAGTTCAAATGTTAGAAAAACCCACTCATTCGTTCACTGAATGTACCCGAGCTAAACTTCATAAATTGATTACAGGCACACCGGGCCTCGGAATCATGCGCAGTCAGAAACTGCGTACTCGTAAAATTATAAATAAATTTAGAAAAAAAAATTCTTTTAAATTTATGGGTCTTAAAATTACTCCAGCCTCAGGTATTTACGTCCCCGTAAATCTATACCACAAAATAGGGAAACAAAAGTTGTACTGAGCACGAATTTGAGCCTCCCGCTCCCAATTTCCCACTTGGAGGTTCTCGTGCTGTCAACGAAAGCGCACATGTGGAATCGACCGTCCTTGTAGGACCCACTCCTGTCGATCCTCAACCTCTACTAGAACCCTGTTAAAGTCAACCCATCGCCAATGTGTGGTTCCCCATGGTCGATGACTTGCGTCGGGTCAAGCATGTATCTCCTCAGTTGAGATACGTGTAAGTCGGCGTGCACCCTGTGCAACTGAGGTGGATGGTTCAAGTGGTAAACCACCTCACCTACCCTTCCGAGGACCTAAAAAGGTCCGATGAACCTTGGATATTACTTACTGCCTCAGCCACATCCCCATAGATCTTTTCGAGGTGATACCCATAAGAAAACGTGGTCTCCATCCTCAAATTCCAGTGGTTCTGTCTCCTATCAACATAAGAATTTTGTCTGCTCGGAGCTGTCCTCATCTACTCCTGGATGACCTGGACCTTCTCTATCGTGGCCTGGACCATCTCTATCGTGGCCTGGACCATCTCCGGTCTCATAAGAGTTGCTAAGATTTCTTCTTTGCCGATATGTGAAATACGGTCTCATCCCCTGGATGAACCCTGTTCTTTGCCTAAAATAGTCAATCCTGTCATGAATGGCACAAATCCATGCCATGTATGACATCGTATGGCCTCGACGCTACTACCAAGAGATCCAACTATTACTCTTGCCTCCAAGGGTTGAGTCACACTGTCGGCATTAGTGTGTGGTCACTGGGTCTCCTCCCGTAATAATCTCAAAAGTGAGGGTCAAGTCAACAGTTTTTAATGGAAACCTCTTAGTATCAATCAAACCAAAAAGGGAGAGTATGTAAACGTCACAAGGATATGTGTATTTTATTGATGTAGCTCGTAGTACAAGACACACAACAACCACATACAACAACATCAACAACAAGGAATCTGGTAGCACAAATATCAAAGGCCTCTATGCCTAGAACTAGTCCACTCTTGATTAGAACAGAAACTCAAAACTCCTGCTGCCATCTGGGTGAAGTTGGCCGTTTCAAGAGTGATCTGCTACACCTTCCTATACAAGAGTTATTCATGTGCTGCATGGTGTTTCCTTTTTCGCCGACCATGGAAACCCCTTCCCAACGTTTGCAAAATACCGTCAATTTTTGTATGAACTATGGATCCAATCCATACTCAGACCAACGTTGTAAGGCCTTGACGCTGCCACCAAGAGATGCCAACCGAAACTCTCGCCTCGTGGGTCAGATCACACTATTGGAGTAAGTGTGAATATCGAGTCTCCTTCCACAGTATCTCCAGATGTGAGGGTCAAGTCTACGGCTTACCATAAACTCAAGATTTGGGAAAAGATTTGTGGAAGGAAGGAATGATTCATATCAATGTTTGCTGTTACGACAACAAGTAATGGACACAGACAATCCCTTGAATCATTCATAGACCCATTGGGTCACACTCCTTGACCGCATGCAACTACTCTCTTCCCATGCCCTCCAGCTCCCTGAGCCTAGCGGGGACTACATAGGCAGGTGAGTGTAACATGTTAAGATGTACACCACCTCATGCTGCTCTCCTAGCTCTGGCTCCACATTTGCTGCTTCGCAGATTCATATATCCTTAATATTTCCTCTTCTTGAAACATTCGCATGCCCAAGTCTCAGAGACTGGCACCAGCTCGCTGCGTTCCAACTTCTAACATTCACTAGTTGTATTCGTTCATCTAAAGAACATTAAACATCAAGGTTCCCTCTAGAACCCTAACGTGAGTAGGAATGCATAGAGGAAATATTGATGGCTCAAATATTCTTAAACACACCACGCTCATTTTTCCGAGCTCTATAGCACTGATTGAATCGTATTCATCGAGTACCTGTAATGTTCGGTACGCCTTGATGAATTCTAAGCTACTGACACGCCATCCTACTGAAGCTGTAAAAACTCTAGAAAACTCTCAGCCACTTCCTCAAGCTATTCCTCAGCCACTTGTGAGTCGGGATCGCCTCGGAACATGAGGGTATCTTATGTTGGAACACGTGTAAGGCAGTAAGCTTACATGTGTCACCTACCGGTACCGCCGGTTGTAACTGCTGACCAACAGGTAGTGATGTATAACTGACACACTACCTGAAGGCACTATCACAGGCATCAGTCCACTTACTAAAGCCGCATCACTATGAGGACCATCTTCATGGTCACTCACTAGAAAACGCTAGTAGCCAAGTCTACCATCCACTCCACCAGTGTCAAAACTAGGCGGAAAACTCTAGAAATCACCTCCAGTCAGTCCTCTGCTATCTGGGAATCTGCCTTGCCTCGCAACCTCGGAGGCCTCTGCTGCTGGAGCTCCTGCAATGCGCTCTGCCAGCATGCACCGTCCACTACTATGATTGGTGGCATCTGCTACCCAACAGGTGGTGCTGCTGCTGGTACACCACTCCAGGGTGCCTATATAGTAAAAAGGGCTCTGCACTGGAGCCTTGTCGCTCGGTGATTCGTCATCGAGTACTCTCTCGGAAACTCCAACTGATTGTATGCGTGGAGACATCCTGAGCAGATTCGACATAGTCAACGATTTATACTTGGTGAGCTGACCTGGTTTGAGCTGACTTTAACACTTTTGGAAACACACATGCAATTGGTGTTTTCAGACACAAAGTCGGAAATCAGAAGTTACGGTCCTGGTGTACGGATATGTCGGTCGCCGCAACAACACTGAACTCCCTGAACTGAAAACCATACTCAGTACCCTTAAAACAATTTCTTCACAGAAAAAAATATCAGTGTCTTAAATTCTACGGTATAACCGACCCCTCTGATTCCAATTTGTCACGACCCGTCCTCGGGGTCAGTATCGTGACTACCAAAATCCCATCTTCCATAGGCCAGGGGCTGGTGACTAGCACTAAAGGCATAATTCCCAATAACTGGGAAGGCATTGCCTTTATAAAAGTAAACAAACACCACAGAGTACAAGCGTAAGTAATACACTAAGTACAAATAGGACGTGATGAAATATAAATGGGCCAGAATACAAACCCAATCTAAAGTACAGCTACAATTGAACAAAGGTACAACAGAAAAAGACAAAAGATGGAATAATGGTAGCAGCTCCTGGGTCGTCTTCCTCAGATCCTACCTGAAGGGTAGGTATAGATAGCGTCCACAATGCTCTTGCTCGTCAACTTCCTCCGAGATTCATCTCGCCGTGAAGTCCACCTACGGATACTGACTTGTCGTGAGGTCCACCTCCGGGTACCATCCAGTCTTCGAACACTCGGCCTCCGTCAGCACTGCCTGTCGTTTGCAACCAACACAACGAGGTGCGGGCATATCCTGTGCAGGGGTGAGTATAACGATACCCAGTAGAGACCCTGAGATCCTCAAGGTCTCTCTAAATCCAACAAGGATAACCACAAAGAAGAAACATAACAGATAACCATTCTTAGGTATAATCCCATACTTATAACTAAGTTATCAAGTAACCCATCTCAATCGTGAGGTAAACACAAAGCTCATGAAATCAACGGATAACCACTACCCAGGTATATGTCGATACATATACCTAAATTATCAGGTGACCCATCTCAATCATGAGGTAAACACAAAGGTCTTAGACTCAGTTTAAACCAGGATTTTCATTATCGAAACCGTAACTGCTGAAGTGCCCCGTCTCTGGAGTGTATAGTGATCCTGTCATGACTTCGAGGTACTGCTCACTTACCTAATATTGCTGAGGTACTCCTCCTGTCGAGTACCGCGGGTCATCCACCCAAACACAGTAGTACTTCCTGTTGGGGTATGCCACCCAAACACAGTAGTGTACAACCCCTAATAGCCTGCAGAGGTACTCTCTGGACGAGTACCGCAGGTCTGCACTGTCACATAGTAGTTCTCCGTCTACCATGGGTCTGCACCCAAACAAAGTAGTGATCCATCCACTAGGATAGTCGACTCACTCCAAGTCGAGCCAGTCAAACAGTTGTCACGTCTCAGCCGGCTACACGGTCTCTGTACTCCATACGCTCGTCTCCGGGAGGGTCTGGTACATGAGCTACAGGTCGATACTCCAAGTATCTAAAAGTCCCATGAAGAAGTATCTCAAAGGACTGCCTCGTCGTAGGGGTCTCAATGCAACAGACGGCGCGTCAAACGGACGCCCGATCCGTGAGTTATTAGCCTTTTCGTCCCAGGGGCCCGGTTGGTTTCGTGTGTGAACCAACCGGGCCGTATCTCAACTGTACCCCGAACTATCATAGGGTATACTCATAGGGACCGTTTATCAATGTTATCACCAAACGCTGCTGACGGTTCGTCAAACGGACATCAGGTCTGAAAGATATCTGCTTTTTCGTTCCAGGGGCCCAGTTGGATTTCAGGTATAATCCAACCCGGCCACTATCCAACGACATCCAAACCTCTGGAAAAGAATTCCAAATGATTTGTCTCATAAATTGGAATCTAACAAAGTCGACGACACATCAATCGGACCTCCGGAGCTCATGATATATGCGTTTCCGCTCCGAGGGCCCAGTTGGTTTCGTGTTCGAACCAACCCGGTCATACCCAAAGTTCTCTGAAACCTTGAGTTTAATATACTAAATTGAACGCCTCGATGCAAGGATAGCATCGCAATAGACAGTGCATCTATCGGAGGTCCATAGCCCATGTAATGGGCGTTTGAATGAAAACTGCCCGAAAATAGCGGGTTTGGGCCCTGTCTGACCCGGCCCGAGACCCCCACTGGGTCGTCCCGAACTGGGTCGACCCGTTCCGGGTCCGGGTCCGGCCCGCTTGGGCGTGGCCCGGCCTGGAGCTGGCACTGGCGCCGCACGGCGCCCGCGGGGCCAGCGGGTGCGGGGGGGGGGGGGGGGGGGGGGTTACAACCCCCCACAGATGACGAACCGGAGCAGCTTAAAGCTGCGCCACTTGGCCTCCGGAACGACTAAGCCGTTCCGGTTCGGCCCGCCACCGCGGCTCAACCGCGGTAGTTCCTGTTCCAGCGGCGCACCGCTGCCACCTTCCACGGACCACCGGACGTGCTCTGGTGGTCCGTTTTGCTCACCGCCATCACCAATGGTCCTCCCTGGACCTGACCTTCACTGCGGACGCTTCAAAATGACTTTACAGCCACGTTTTTTCATCACCCATCAATCCGCAGACAAATTTCAATCAGCGGATTCTTCGAATCGCCTCCACAGCCCCGACTCCGGCCATGGTTTCGTTCGGTCTCAACGGCTCGGCGTGACAGTGCCGCACATCCTTGTTGTAATTTATCTATGTTTCTGCGCGGTGCCATTGCACCGCGCTGCCTTCGGTCGTGCCATAACATAATCAATAACAAGGGGGAGGAGGGTCTGCCGTTTTTTTGCGGCCCGACCTCCTCCCGTTATAATGATAGCAACCGACCAACAAATAGAAGTCGACATACAGAAAAGAAAACAATTAACCCCAACATCAACCCTCATAAACGAACGTTCCGCGGATCAACCTGGAAATGGTTGGTCCACTCTTGTTGTTCTTTTCACAAAGATAGAGAGAATACTAAAGAGATTCCCCTACAAACTCTTAAATAAAAATAATCATACCAATATTTCCAACCCATAAAAATAAAACATTCGCGGATCAACTTAATGATGAGTTGATCCGAGTTCTTTTAATTAGAAGGAACAACCAAGGGAATAATACCATTCTCAAATTAATCCCCCTACCTCGATAACGATTTGACGATTGGGGAGTGTCGCGGAATGCGGCATCACTGGGTGGTTTCGATGACGGCGTTGGCGTGCATCAAAGAAATGGAATGCTTTATCAATCGTCAGAAGAGAGGAATCCGGGGTAGACGTCGGCGTTCTTCACGTTCTCCAACGAAGAAGATGGACCCTATATCCTACAATCCACCAATACAACGAGCCAACTGCCAATAAAATAAGTCCTTCTTATTTTATTAAAGCATGGAAAGTATTTGAAAATCCAAAATTGAAAACAACACACCTCATAAATAAAACTTGAGTTGTCAAATTGAATTATGTATTAAGTTGGCATCATAAATGTGAAGAAGGAAGTCACATCATTAAAAACAAGGGGGTTTCAAGGGAAAGAGTTAAGGGGGTTAGGGAATATGAAGGGGTGGGGTTCATGTGGGCCCCACCCCACATTTATCCTCAAATGGGTAGTTAGGTTGTTAGTGGGTCCTACCCTAACTTCCCCATGTAGAGGTTATAACCACTTAAGAAAAAAAATTGTCCCACAATTTTATTCACCTCTTAATCAATCCACAAAAATTAAACACCTTCTCTCGTGCAAATGCATCTATAGTTAAAGTCCTCTTAAGCAATTACCGGCGTTGTGGTTCCATCAGTGCCCTCATATTTCGATTCCGAGCGCCGGTTCAAAAGATAGAAAAACCCGCTCGTACGTTCATTGAACGTACCCGAGCTGAACTTCGGAAATTGATTCCTGGCACACCAGGCCTTAGAATCATGTGCCTTCAGAAACTGCATACTTGTAAAATTCCATAGAAATTAAGAAAAAAAATTTCTTTGATATTTCTGGGTCTTTACATTAAGAATTATTTTTTTAATATTTTTATTTTTTCAGAGATCAAACACATTTAACATGAATTAATGAGTAAAAATACATGAATATTTTTTTTCTATTATTATATTATCATTATAGTGCAGTTTAAATTATTCAGTGACATACTCTACTAATTATTTAATTGTTCCTAATTTTTCATTTTATTTATTAGATGTATTTTTTTATATTATCAATAATTTAATCTCTATAACATATTTTTCATTTTTCAGTAATATTTGAAATCATGTGGTATACATGGAGGTGTACTTATAGTCATGTATTGTATGATCTGGGTGTCAGGCCAGGTATTAAACATGGGACATTATAAAATGGCATAAAGGTGTTATTTTAAACGTTTTAATTATTTTTTATTAATAAAATACATGAAAAATGAACATTGATATTTGGGAAGAAATATATAATTAAATAAGGAAAAAATAATTGTAGTTAAATATTATGATATCAATTTTGTATGGTTTTTGGTTTTCTATTTAACCTATGAGTATATATTTTTTATTATATAGTTTTTCTTTGTTTTAGGGTAAATAAATTGTATTTATTAGTTATAATATGCATTTTGTATAATATAGCATATTTTTTATCCTTTATCAACATATTTAAATTATTGATATAGAATTCATATAGTTATAAAAAATGGGGTTTGCATTAATTGGATTAGTTGATATAAATATCTTATTCAAACCAAGTATTTGGAAAAAAAATAAATAATTTAACTATCTAAAACTAATTAAATATTTGGAAACTAATATAGGTACATTATTGGTGATTCTATGACTGTTATGATTATGATATGACCTTGCCATCAATATTTTATGTTTATATGACATTTATATATAGTAAATGTTTAGTAGTTCATATAACTACCATTTAAATGAGTAATTAGTGGTAACTATACTAGATTGGATTAATAAAAAATAAAAAAGGTTATTTTATGTTTTTTAACAATATATTTTACTACTCCTAAAATATCATCAAAACCATTCTAAAAATATGTTAAATATGTAGGTATTGTTTTAACTAAAAATCCACATTTCATTTTTACCATTATACATATCAATGATGATAAATATCACAATCAAGCTAGAAATTCATCAAAAACACATATAATAATAATAAGTGTGGAAATGAACAAAAAACATATATATTTATGATTATCAATTACAATGTGTGATCTATTCCTTGGTGTATGGTGGTGACTGTACACCACAATAATGGTTGAGGTGTAATTATCAAGAAAATGATAAGGGAAAGGGTTACCGACAAGCACTTTCCATCCAAAACAAGATTTTATTGCATTGTTTTGTATAATAATCATCTTGATATGCATAAGTATGTAATGGGATATTCATAATTGCAATCGATTGCTCACATTTAGCAATATTTATTCAATATAATTTAAAAAATAATTTGTTCAAGGTTGGCTCAATTATTCATCATCTTGTATAATCTTCCATGGAAATAATGCACATAAGAATATCTCTCCCTCTCTCCCATTATGATTATAAATATTTTAAAATAGTACTTAGTTGATTTCACTCTCTCATTTACCATATTTATCATTTGAAACCAAATTTATGATCAATTAGATATAAATTAATGGTGCAGAATAGTATACCATAATTTTTTCCCTTTTAAATTAACATTCACAACTTATTTAGATAAGGATTTTTGATAAGCACAAGACGTTTTAAAAACTAACCAATATTAGGAGAAATTTTATTTACAATATTCATTTATTAATGTGAGACGGCAATCCATTGGATTGATATGGATTACACCAAGTTCACACTAACATATCTATTTATCCTTTAGGTACAAGGGATCAAGGTATATGTTTGGAAATCTTGTCTTTTAGCCTCCATTGTATTTTTTGGTGATTGAAAATGTATCATAACCCTAAAAATGTCAATTATTGAAAATTTTGGTAACAAAAAATATATGTTCCATCATTATTGTTTTATCGAGTTCTCAATTATTTTGAGTTCTTCTTTATATAGTTGTTGGGTAGTAGCAAGAAACCACATTAATTTTCAATCGTAGAATTTGATGAAACCATTTTTATAAGAATATACAACATGATTGCGATTTTATATAATATATAGAAGTATAAATTTTTTTATATCTCTCTTTATCTCATGTGAAATTCATTGTTAGCTCATCCAATCATCATCATGTTATTCTCAATTATATCATGTTTTATTTATTCACTATTTTATCCTAGGGAACACATTACTCTTATTATCAATTAGAAATTTTTTCACATTACAATATTAATAATATTATATCTTAATTATTCATGTTTTTCACATTTAATAAAATATTTTAAAAATAAATTGAATTAAATAACTGAATTTTTTCATTCAAAAAATCATTACACTACTTTATAAAAACTCATATATGTAAGATTATATGTTATAATATCGCGGTGTTCTCACATTAATCCTACCATCACTCATTGAATATTATACATTATATGAGATCCACTCCATCATCCTTTTATAATCATATTAAAAAATAATACAAATATAATAAAGGATGCATAATATTTGATATAAAGTGCTCTAAATTTTTTTCTATTTATTCATAACATACTATAATTATTTAAAATATGTCATGTAATTTATTCAATTAAAATAATGCATACTCACCACAATCATATTTTAAATATCATTAGAATATATAATTTTCAAAAAGACATATTATAATATAATAATATGCACTCATATTCATCAATTTTTAATCTTTATGATGTGTAGATTCATGCTTTTATAGAATAGTAATATTTATGTAGATCACACATTAATAATAAATAAATAAAATGATTTTCACCCAAACCAATGATAATTATTTTCTAGAGAATTCAATTTTTAAATCGATTATTATGATCAGTTTTCAAATAAGAATCATCATTATGATGATTCCCATGATTTTTAAGTGGAAAAGGATTTGTACATAAGAAATCATGGTTTCGTGCTAATGCAGATTTATCATAAGGTCTATACATTTAAATAAAATTCCATTTAAAACATATATGGACATGATTATCATTAATAACATCGTATTGATGTTTAAAAATACGTGATAACTTAATAATTTACATTTTTACTTCTAAAAAAATATTCAAAAAAATTTCAAACATATTAAAACATTCAAATATTTTGGAATGTTTTTATCCCCAAATGAATCACAATAAATCAATTGGAATTGAAAATGTTTTATGTATTGAAATAATTTTAAAACAGAACCATTATATAAACAAAAACATTTTCCAAAATTACATCCATAAATTTATATCTCATTATAGAGGTATCTATTCAATATTAAAACATAAAAATTTCATCTCATGTATTCAATATTCTCCTAACATATTCAACTAATTTAAATCATCTCTGGGGATCAATAGTCTATCACATTGTACATTTTTTGACTCCATAGAATCTAATTTACAATTAGACATAAAGCTAAAATAAATGTACAAGAATCCTAAAATTCTATATATACTTGATAAAATAGAAGTGTGTAACATAAAAATTGAATAATATTATCATGTTTCCCATAAAAAGTGATTTACAATCATACCTTCTTAGAACATGATTTTTTTATTCAATAAAATGAAATATAACATATTAAATGTTGATCAAAGAATTCATAATTCATTATTCAAACAATAATTTGTAATTAAATCATAATATGATAACCGATCCATTCAAATTTCTTAAATATAACACCATCACATAAAATATTTTAAAAATTGGATCTATCGGTCTATAGAACATAATGAAGAAAAGATTCATGTATAAACTGAAATAAGACTATTAATAACTATAAAAAATAAATATTATAAATTCATAAAATCTCCATTTTAATAACACTTTCAATATATATGACACCCTTAGGAGAAACATATATGAATTGATACCACATTATATATTATCCCACCTTTTAAAAAACATAAGAAGATAAATATAGAGAAATACTAAATATACAAAAATTACTCCGCATTGGAAAAAACATCCAAAGATAAGATAAAATTGGGGGTAAAAATTACAAACCTAACAATTAATGGATGGGGTTTAAATACCAGTATCATCCTCATATTCTTATATCAATCCTTTGGAAAATTCTTTGTGAACATATATACAATTTTCAACTTCGTATGGAAAAATTCCATTTTTGATATGGTCTTCCCATATCATACTTGATTAGTTGATACATTTTTTCAATATACATGATTAGTTAATAATAAATTGTATTATTTAAAAAATATTAAAAACATTGATTATCACACACTAATAAAACTGAAATGTTCACTTCAACCATGTTATATTAAAAATGGGTCTTCATCATCATTAGTGGGGTTGTGGTATGCGCGTTGGCCAGATATTATTCCATGGAAATTGTAAAGTATAGATAAATATTTTTTATAGAGTTCCAAAAAACACACATATCTCTAAGATATAAAATTACCCCAAATTTTGGTAACTTATCATCAACACTACATTCCTAATCATCATAATTGTAAAAACACAGATATCATTCCATTCATTTCTATTGGTTTTCATCATTTAAAATATATTTCCTATGATGAATATATGAATCCTTTTTCCAAATTAGGAATTGGAAAATTGTGTGGAGTATTCCAACTTGGATAAAAGTTTGACAACTTACACAATATCTTGTCTTAATGATTTCATAAATAATAAACATCTAATATGATTCATTGATTTCATTTAGATGACTTCTATTCCTTTTAAATTATTGGAAATTATTGATCTAATATATATAGAGGTAACAACTAGAATTTAATTATCTGTGAAAAATAATTTATCTTTATTACATGAATTCTTTTATTGAGAATGAAAATAAAATCATTCCCTTGAAAAGTGTATAGTCCTATAAAGTACGTCAATTCAATATGCATAGACATTTAAAAAAGATTTTCCATCTTCTATAAAAACATGTCATACATAATAATCAATTTAAGGTTAAATTATATCTTATTTATAAGGTTTTTTACCTTATAACCCTTTATATTGTGGGAATTATAGTGGTATAGGTGTTCATGGGAGGTTATGAGGGTGTTGGTGAATTAACGATGGATGTGAAGGGGAGAAATTCATTTGATATGGATTGTATGGAATGGAGGATTATGCTTCACTTTGGTGATGTGTATATTGAAATTGGATATGTCAACTATGATATATTGGCTCCCAAGAGTAATTTTTTCCCTTTACATTTGCAATGTTCCTATTCTGTGGTAATTTGGAAACTGTGTTGAGTCATGGGGTGTAGAAATTGTGGTTATATTTTTTGATGGGGATTAAATATGAAGTTAGGCTATTGTGTGTCCTTCATTAGGGCTATTTAGGTGTGTGGTGGATTGGTTCCTTCTAACACTATTGTCATTTTTATATGTTATTTTCTATGCAGCATGGAAATTAATTTATTTACAAGTCTTTTAATACGCCTTCATCATCATGGTATATTCTAATATGACATGGTATATTCCTTTTAATCAATTCTATTCAATGATTTTATGTTTTTCAGGCTTGGTATAAACCCCCAAATACGCTTGGTTCATATTGTTATTTTTTATTTTCCCATTGTAAATGGGTGACCCATGTGTGTCCCTAAAAAATATTCTTTCCTCTATTCTTTGGATGACATCCTTGGATTGGGAGATTGATCCTTGGTGGTTCTGGTAGAGTTTATTTCCTTAATTATAAATTTTTCTCCTCATTATTCATCTATTAAAGATTGATACGTGTGAAATAATTTTCTTTAATGTATTATTGGTAGGGAAATGTTGTGTGCTATTGTGTTCCAGGATGATCAAGGTATATTCCTTTTTTGTGATTTCAATGGTTGCCTTAATGCTATTATATACGTAGGCTGTTGTTTATAATGACTTTTTTGTGGATGGTGATTAGTTTTCTCTATTATATTTATAAATTTTGGTGGGAAAATGGATTTATCTCTATTGGACCATATTTTCAACTTTCATACTTAATATAATGAATTGGTGTAATTGAAATTTAAATGGAGGGTTAATGAATCACATGGTTTATATATTTTGATTCTAATTATATAAAAATTATTTATGCATTATGTATTAATAAAAATTAATTTTATTCGTAATGATTTTGTGACAGAGTTAATAGTATATTGATGAATTTAATTTAAAATTATTGATAACACCTTTAATAAATGGATAACAACTTATATCTACATAAAACTTGGTTTTCACATAGAAATTATGTTTTCTATAATAATTCCATTGAATAATAAAATGTAATTTTATAGGAGAAAAAGTGTTTAGATATTAAATAATATTTGTCAATATTGTCTAATGTTTATCGTATTTATGGGTTTTTGAGGGATTAATGTCCAAATATATGTGTGTGGAAAGATTTTGTTTTCATGAAGAAGTGGTGGAGATCTTTGGTGGTGAAAATGTGGGTATTATTTCCTTGAGTAGGATGAGTTCTTCCATTATGTTTTTAGTTTATGAGGGGTATTTGAATTTAATTTTAATCATGAAATTTAAATGGAATATTATAAAATGTATAATTAATGATCTAAAAATTATAAAAATGAGGGTCAAAATTGATTGATTCTGAAAAGATAGATAAATTTTAACATTAAATGAAACTGGCTGGTAATAGGAAAACCAAAATTTGGATTAATATGAAAGGAATTGTGGAATGTGGAATATAGATTGTGTATTTATTTTGTGTTATTGAACATTTATATATATATTAGAATGAGTCCTAATTTGGGAGGGATTCTGTAGGATTATTGGTTGGAGATATTACTCTTCTTTTTACCCATAAGATCATCTTATGTGTATATATATATATAAATTGTATATTACTTTGGTTTTTTATATTCACCATAAAATTTCTAGCCCCATGTGACAACATGTAAATTTTTCCAGGTTATTTTCCAACATGCCGTTCTTGGGGATGAATAGTTGGATACCCCCACTATTTTACACTATCTCCCATGTGTGTTTGTTATTAATGATATGTGATAATAAGAAGTCAAATTATCACTAGTGGTGATTGATTTATTAGAATGTGTTTTCCTATTGAGGGGTCATGAATGGTTAGATGAGTTCATGATATCGAGTCCCATTATGATCATGATAAACTAATAGAGTTTTTATAATATTGGTATTTTATGTGAGGACATAGGTGAATTTATGTGATATGCGATGTGATTGTCTGGGTATCTTCAGGGGATATGTGATGTGATGGAAAAGGTATATTTTGAAAAGAATTAATTTTATAGTCCATGTGACTCTATGAAAAATTGTTTTCTTGTACCATGTGTCATCAAAAAAAATATTACATGAAGATCCTTGTGACTTCATGAAATATGTAATGTTCATAATATATTATAGTTCCAAGATATATTAAATCTAGGTCTGAGGGGGTAGAACTTATAGGAATGTTTTTGGGGGTAATTTTTTGATATACTTCTTATTATGTCCAAATGCATCAATAATTTATTTGGTGAGAGTTCCTTGAGTAGGATGGGAATGTCTTATTTACCATCTTAGGTGTTTTTCAATTTTTTCCTCAAGGGTTTATCACAATTCTCATTTCACATTTTTGAAATGCACAATAGGTGTGATCCTATTGAGTAATCTTATATTGTGACTCTATATAAATATTATATTTTTCATGATTCATGTAAATTTAAGTGCACGATGATGGACATTAATAGCTCAAATATTTGGAATGATTCTTTTTCACTTCCAAAGTATTTTCAACTGGATACGTATTTGCTGGATCCAATTTTTTTAATTTATTAATGTATTTTTATGAATTTGCTTCCTGTAGTTAACATTATATCATTGAGTTTCTTGAGTTTTTTTTCTTATTATTATTCTATAGAGAGGGTAATCCATACTATATGTGAATATATTTTACAGTGTCTTTTACTCACCAACCTAGGGACTACTAGAGTTTGGACCTGGGGGTCATTAATAGCATTAATTAATTAGTGTACTATGTGGGGTATAACAATATGAAGTGGGTCCAAAAAGAGTGATATAAATGGTTTTAGTTAATAAAAATCCTTGAATGTACCATTAGTAACATTGACTATTTCATGAGATAATAAGTAAATTATGTTAGTTGATCAATGTGTGTTACAGTGTCCATGGAATACCTTCTATTACAAGACAGTTTAGAGCCCCCTTTAATATGATGTAATGACTCTGATATTAAAAAATGGCCATGTGAAGGGAAATTTCATTAAGGTTATTAACATATGTAATGTACAATCCTCACAATTTATTATGTTTTTATCTTAATTGGGTGTCCATGGGATGTTAAAATGAAATAAAATAGTCTTAATAAAACAACATACTACATTGATAATGAAATAATCATTTCCATTTACATCATGGTTACTTAATGTCTTTTGTTATTAGTTTATGTAGTTGAGGTCCATTAGGATGATTTTGTTGACATTCAAGGGATAACCTAGTTGAGGATCATGAACTATGAAAGTGGATTTTTTGGGTTTTAGTTATAGGATTTTGGAAATTGTGAGGGAAGTGTATCTAATCTTTAGAGAGAGAGAGAAACATGGATATATAAAACTAGATGTAGGATCTGGAAATCACCTTTAGTTTGATATGTGCTATGTAAAAGTAATGGTTCCCATTGGAAATCGGTCTAATTCTAGGTGAAACACATTAGTTGTAAAAGTTTTATCTGGGTGGGTGAAGTAGGTTTATGACTTATGGGTCATCATTAATAATGAATTTTACATTGAGTTCATATATTTAACTATGAATGAAATGAATATAATGCTACCCATTCCATTGACACATATGATAACATGATGTTTAACACACACATCCCTTGATTAAAACCCAAATACCTTGAGGTTTTTTTCATTTGTAATTCTTTGTACATAAAACATCAAATGAAACTAAACCACAATGTATTTATTTTAATTCTCATTAGTGTCCTCTTGAATATCATTGAGATCCAATATATATATATATTAGATAATATAGGGAATAATTTTATAAAATGATTTGTATATATATATAGACCCAGACCATGGTATCCTAGAGTAGGTTACAAAATTTATTACAATGGTATACATAGAATACATGAATCCTAAATGAAAAATCTGATGAGTATTTTTGTAATGAAAATTACATAACTAAATCATAAATTGAAATCAAAACAATAAAATACCACATATTCAATAAATTGATATCACCAATATTCTTCTGTATTAACCCTTCATATCAATCAAAATAACAATCATGGAATCTTGTGAAAAATAAATAACATGAAATTGGTGATTTCAGATGCTCATTAGGGAAAGCATTCATAAGAAGCTATAGTTAATAAATAAATATAATCAATATTGAATTTTTAATAACTGGACACATTAAATATAACATAATATTGAGTATAATATGTTTAGAATTAATAATACTATATAAATAATAACATGTTCTTGAAAACATAACCGTGTATGTTATAATATTCTAATACTCACATTTAATATCAATAAATAATATGAAAATATTGTAATTCATTAATCCAAACATCATAAAACATACCATCAAGGCTGTAGCCATGACACCATACATAAATGGGCATGATATCATCAAATACCAATACTCGATTGTCTCATGATACCAACCAATTTGGCTAGGGGATATAGGGGGAATCCCATCAATTACTATGTCTAATTCTTTCCTCATATAAAAATGGTAAAACATAAACTACATAAGAAAATGTATGGAAATAGTAGCATAATAAATGTGAAGAATTGTATAACAGGGTATCAACTACAATCATGATAAGCATCCAACATAAGAAGCCTAGATAAATGAAATTAATAAAATAAAATCATTAAAATTTTCTTGAGAGAAATCCTGATATATTAATTTGAAATCATTTAGTTAAAAGGCCATTAATTTTTAAAAGATTATATTTTCATTGAAATGAATCATGAAAACATGTAACAAAATATTTAAAACATTATGGTGTCATGATGGATGAGAAATATGCTCTTTTCATATAAGTTAAAATAATTCCATCAATAATTTTTGAAAAAAATTCATAAATTACTTTATTTGAAAAATTGAATAAACCATTTTATCAAATTTATAACATAAGAAAAAATACAATAAATGATTTTATGGTAATATTGAAAATAATTTGGAATTTATTTTATGAAACATTTTCATGGATGGTAAACATTCTTCCGTATATATATACATATAAATATTCCTGAATAATAATGAGGTTGGGAAATTAACCCTTATGTTGAACATTAATTTAGTTAAACAAGATTTATCATAATTAATAATGAAATAATTTTCATTATTAAATTATAAAATAATATTTGCCTTATTTATTATATCATATATTATCATCTTATAACATTTGATAATAATATTTCATTATAACTCTTGTTTCGGGTGTTAACTGCTTCATTATCTTATGCATGTATTGTCATGTATATGATATTTCTTATGAATATGATATATTTCATTAATCTCAAAAATAATATTCATATCATAGATATTACATTTATTCAGTATATATATTTTTAAAATTAATAATAAATTTTGAACATGGAATATTAATCATACCATATTGTGGAGATGTTATGTCTTATATACGCGTGAGTGATGATATAATTCACATATTGGTGAAAGGGTAAGGAATTAGATTTTATATTAATTAAAAATATGTATTATTATATCATATATATTATTATTATCCATTATATCAATAACTATACCCCTATAAATAATGATGTGATGAAAAATAAATTACACCATAGCATTGAGATAGTAAGTCGTACGTTAGCACTAGTAGTGCATTCGTTTTTCACAGGATGAAGTAATCAGGTAATATGGTTGTCCCATTATGATAATAACATCTCATAATATATATTATATAGTATTTATAAAATATTTATAGAATTAAATCATCAATATGAGGTAAGAGATTAAATGATCCTGGATGAGTTGCTAAAAATTATTACATAATCTTTGGGGAACTCTATTTTGATCTCTTCCCAAGGATTCCTGGATTGTATTTTTGGAATAAATAAACCTCTATAACATGAATATAGATTTTTAAAGGAGTAATGGGATGTATTTGGCTGATATATGATGCACAAATTAGTGTGAGGTAGTGAGGAAGGAGGTTCTCTTTTATAATTTTGGTGAGAAGATCTTTTGGAAACCCTTGAAAATTTAAAATATAATAAGGATATTCTAGAGACAAAGACACAAAAATGGACTATAAATGAATATTTAAAGAAATTTCTTATCTTATAATATCCACATTCTGATTACATAATGTTTCTTTATGTTTATAAACTTTTATAATATATTAATTCAAATAAGTATATTTCTTGTCAATTTTGATACTATTCATTTAATTTGACCTCATATGGACAAAGAAGAAGTGAAATTCAAATATAAAGATTTTAAAAATACTTGATATATAATATATATATCATTAAAATTAACTATAAACATTAAATCATCAAAAATAAAATTAAATGAGCACTTTTAAAATCAATTATTTTTAATTTTTTAAATATTTAAATAATTAATGTTTTTGTAGTGATGAAGAATTTAAGGTAAATATATAATCTATCAAAATTAAAAAGTATATAATGAAAAAATTTTCATTATTATAAAAATATTAATTTAGTATCAATGATATATTGATATTTTCTCAAATAAAAACTTTAAATATATTTAATACATAGAGATTGACGTTTTATAATTGTCTATGATGTAAAAAAATATAAATTATATTTAAGGAATAGTTTCCATTAATAAAATAAACATAAATATTAATGTTTTAAGGGAATAATAAATGTCATAAATTAAATTTTAAACAAGTTTAGGACATGTTTATACACTTATTTAAATATTCCTTAGTTAATCCCTTTAAATCTTTCAGTGAAATCAAGGATTTTTACTAATTAAGGGTTAATATAATTACTTTAAAATTCCTAACAATCAAAAAATATGTACAGTATAAAATATGAAATTATATATAATAATTTTTTTTAATTTTATAAATTTTTTATGTTTATATCAATTCATAAAATTTTATTTATTTTAATATAACAGTAATGACAATTTTGATACTATTCATTATTAGGTCTTTTAAAAATATCAATTTAATATGAATTAGTCACAAAAACATTTCTAATGAATCACTAACATGTTAATTATATCTATAAAATTTTTCTATGTTAATATTTATCTAAAACAATATTATTTAAAAAAACTAATATAATTTTCTTCTTGTTTCTTTTAATTAAATGACTACTACATCATTATTGAAAAATTGATTATAGTAATTATTTATATTATAAAAATAAAAAATAAATTATCATGATGAATGTAAATATCAAATATTTTAAATTAATATTTATATTTGAATTTAATTATTGCATAAAATGACCTTAAAAATGACATTGATAAAAAATACATGTGATTTCCAACATTAACACTTCTTTAAATGAAATATAATAAATTACATTCTCAAGTAAAAGTCCCATAAAAATGTCATAATCTCATCCCAAAATTAATCCTATCAATAAACACATATCGAATAAATTTTGGGCATTTTTAGAGTAATTTCTTATTATATATAATGTTATTTTTACCAATAATTACTTGATTACCATTAATCGCATGGAAAAAAACTACTAAAGTTACTAATCATAATTAAAAAATATGATACCTTTTTAAAAAATTTATTCTCACTGAATCCAACTATGGAATCATTTTTCATAAATTTTAAACACAAAATATATTCTAATTTATTTTCAATAAATCTCACTTACGGAAAGAGAACATGTTTTTAATGTGAAATTGTTCCCAAGATTGAAATGTTTTTATATATATATTCTATGTGAAATTGAATTAAAGTACATGTATTAGATTAAATGAAAAAAATGATCAATTTATACTTTAAAACCAATCAAAAACATAACTTCAAACCACAAATTATGTGGATGAAAAAAATCAATTAAAATGAATTATGTTTTTATTATTAATCAAAACATGAAACATATCTAAAAAATACCAAAAATTCAATGAAATAAAATTTTTATATTTTTCCTAAAATACGAATTATATTTTTTAAAATATAATTATTAGAAGTTTGAAAAATTATATTTTAAACAAGTTCACCATTAAAATGTTATAATATTTCCTTCATAAAAATATCTAATTCAATTCCTGAAAATATGATTTATTTTTCAATAATTACTATAAGACACAAAGGATGAATTATAAAAACATCATGGAATTTATGAAATATAAATTTAATTAGTATCATTCACTAATATTAATTAATTTAATTTATTAGTATAACGTACCATTCGTTTATAATAATATTTTTTATAGAACTATTTAGTTTCTATTAATATGTGTACTCATTTTTTTGATTACTTGGTTACTAAATAATTCGATAATATATTTTAATAATAAGGTTAATAATATTCCTAACCACCTATTTAACATATATGAGAAAATTCCATTTTAAATAATAATATTAATTGAATGTGGTGGTTTCATTTAATCTCACTGTTACGTATAATTAATGTTATGAAGAGGATTAACTATAAAAAATAATGCATAACATAAAATCAATGTGTGTAACATTATCCCCTAATTCAACAAATTATATCAACTTAATTTGACATTCACTTCATAAATCAAATTTGTTACTTGAAAATTCCATTGTGGGAAGAACATATAAGTAGTTGTGTTAATGAAATATCCACATTAGAATAAATAAAATAATGTACTAAGTTAACTTATTATGATATTTACTTGTGATTCATGAAAGAATAAATGGTAATGGAAGAAAAAAATCATTGAAATATTTTCTTTGATATTAATATAAAACATGGTCATTAGAATTTTAACTTCCACAAAACTGTACATCTTATGATCGGTTAAAATACAATTGGATTCTAAAAAATAAAATTAAAAAAGATAACATTTTAGTTCCAATATATTCTAACTAATGTTGTGGAACTCACTTTCTATTCAAATAAGCACATACTTCATTTATTTCAATGTCATAAGAATAATATCATTATATGGTTGTTATTTTATCTATTTCAACATCATATCAAACCCCTTTAAATGAATGTATAAAATTAATTTTTCATTAGTAAATAAATTTTATCATCCATAACTGACATGTTTCATTCCTTAAGATTTTAAATTTTTACTGTGACCAAACAGTTATATGATTT
This sequence comes from Viscum album, assembly GCA_963277665.1. Lineage (NCBI taxonomy): Eukaryota > Viridiplantae > Streptophyta > Magnoliopsida > Santalales > Viscaceae > Viscum > Viscum album. The sequence continues at coordinate 1,958,677,149 of OY728133.1, forward strand.
TACACAATATGAAAAATAATACTTTAACATAAAACAATAATATCTAATCATAAAATTAATACATTATAATATTATGACACATCCAAACTTCAAATGTTAAAATTTACAGTCCACAAATATATAAAGACGATCATTAAATTTATAAAAGCAATCATAACATTAGTTTCTCAAAAAATTAATTTACATATTCTACTAACATTCCATATATATTAATACCATAATTTCCATAAAACCCTTAATGAAAACATTCTTTAATTAATATCCTTACAGAAGAAGTACTAAAGTACAATTTTTTTTTACATAATTAATATAACTAGTACTTCATTTATAAAATATTAAAAATAAATTACAAGTTAATCTTGTCATAATCATAATAATCAACCCTCACATTTTGTGATTATATAATAAGCTTGATCATGATCCGTTATCTTATTTTAATGTATATTAATTTCATTCTTGAGAAAATGATTTGGTAAATTTCCCATTTTCTTGTAGTTGAAGCATTTTAAATTCACAATCATTCTATTACCCTTGAAATCACAAGCACAATTATTGTTATCTTCACACATATATCAAAATTTAAATCCTTTAAAACATGTTTCATGGAGGTTTATTCCATAATTATCACTATTGGGATAATAATAATTTCCCTTATTCCCTTTATACATATCATTCCCAACAATATTCTTCTATTCCCACCCTTTGAATCCATAAAATATAGATAATGATACTATTTCCTTTTATAATGAGTGTTTTTGAGAGACTATTTACATTCTAAATAGTGGAAAACTCATAAATTGTGTTTTCATTATATCTCATCGAATAACATGCATTATTGAGTTTCTCATTCCTTATTCTTGGTTCCCTTTATTAAATGATGTCATACAGTAGGTTTTATTATATCATTATAAAATACAAAGTATAATATCGAAACGTGTGAAATAATTATAACAAATTGAGAATTATATATATATATAACATGATAATAAAATAAAATTTCATATTTGTGATGTTCTAAGTCACATATATTCAATGAATATCTTTGGGTAATGTTATATAATAAAGGCTTTTATAAATATATTTCCCAATGATTAACTAAACATTCACTGATACAAACCCTATATACCTAGTCGTAAATAGCTCCGAGTTGGTGCCTTACCTTAATAAATTAATATATATATACATGTCTACAATCCCAATGGAATACTAAATTTAGTATTATTGGAAATTAGAATACATACATTACCAATATATAAAAATTGAAACATTAAAATACAAGATAGACAATCCTTTGAATGAACCAATATTCTACTAAATTTAACATGCATATCTAATAAAATAGTCATCATTGAATACTGGTAAAAATAATATATAATAAAATTGTGATATCAGATTATTAGTAAGGGTATGTGTACAGTAGAATCTATCATGAATAAATAATCATAAACAATAATTAAAGGTGAATAACTAAACACATTCCATTTATCATAAATTGAGATAAATATGTCCAGGATAAGAAATATAATATAAATAATTACATGTTATAGAAAAAAACCATGGAAATTCAAATTTTTTAATAATCAAATGTAATATCAATAACTAATCTCACAATGAAGGAATAAATAATTTCAGATATCATAAACATGCAGTAATAGATTCTCCCATGACACCATACTTAAATGTGTAAGACATCATCTAGAACCCAAAATATTTTATGTCATGATTCCTACCATTTCATCAATGGTATATATGGGGTGCCTCCTATATCCTAAAATATCCAATGAGTTCTCTATATAGAATGGGTGAAACATAAACAACATAAACATTCATATTGAAAATACTGTGTAAAAAATGTGAATATATCAAACATAAACAATGATTGGTATCAGAAATGAATATCTATAATCAAAATTATCATATAACACTAGATAAAATAATGTTTATGGCGTGATAATAGATCATAGTAAATAAAATATAAGATCCAAAACATGATGCTGACATATATGAAAATAATGTAATAAAATGATTAAAAACAATTGGAGAAATTATACCTCTTCCTTCGAAATAAATTATTTAAAAGTATATGATAAATCATTTTTATAGAAAATAATCATATAAAATTCTAAGGTAAGCTTCATTAAATTATGGTTTAATGATATAAAAACAATATATTCATTACATATAATTTAAAAAACATTCATTTTGTATTTTTTTTAAAGGTCAAATGTACCTTCCATGGAAAATGAAAGATACCACTTTATAAAAAGAATGAAATGGGAAAAATACATTTTTGGTTTTTATTAAAATAGAAAAAAATTGAATTTTGTTTTGAAACAATGAAATCAATGATAAATATTTTCCATTAGATACATACTTATAAAAAATCATAAATAATATTGAGTTTGCAAATTTTTCCATTTCCTTGCATTTTACATTAGTTGAAATTGCATTAACCTAAAATATAATGTTTTAGATTACGTAAATATTTAATAAAATAACCAAAAATAGATTTATTATATCACATATGATCCTACTATATCATTTTTTAATAAAATTGTTTTATAACCCTTCTTTTGGATGATGACTACTTCATTTTATAATGCATGTCATGTCATATAAGTCATGTTTCATATGAATATGATTTATTTATTTCACATCAATAATAATATTATGTTTATAGATATTATATTTACTCATTATATATAATTTTATATTTATAATATAATAAATAACAAAGAAAAAAAATCACATTCATTTGTGGATATGGTAGATCATATGTATGCACAAGTTATAATACCATTCCCTTAATGGTGAAATTTTAAGGAACTATATGGTAATTTAATTATAAAAAATTAATATAATCTCATATTTATTATTTATAACCATTATCTCTATCATTATACGCATATAAATAAAGTGGTTATTAAAAAAATTACACCACGACATGAAGATGGTTAGTCGTATGTACGCACAAGCGATGCATTCATTTTTTATAGAATGGAATGATAATGTAATATTATTTTCCAATTATCATAGTTAAATATGTGAATATTTATGATACTAGATTAATTACTTTATAATGGAATGAAATCATGAAGAGGATTTATAATAACAAATGAACATGGATGAATTAGTATATATTATTATCTATTATTTGGTGTAATCCATCAATATCCCTTTTCAAGGAACATAGAGTAATTATTATTGAAAGAAAAGGACCTCTAAAACTTGAATAATTATTTTCAGAGTTGAAATTGGAAGGTTTTATTGATCTAGGAGGGTCAAGGTATTGTAAGGAAGTGGAGGAGGGGGTGAACTTTTATAATTGAGGTAAGATGAAATTTTGTAAAACCTCAAAATATTAAAATATAATAAATCGATTCAATGGACAAAGACATAATAATGGACTATAAATGAATGGGTAAGATATTTTATACCATATCATATCCCCTTAGGGATTATTTATAATTATTGGGGTTTTAATAATATAATAATATAATAATTTAAACAGGTGTCATTATTGTCATATTTGATTATATTATTTTATTTGAAATCAAATTCCTCAATAAAAAGTAGTAATTATAATATAATGCATTAAATCATATATTATATTTCACATAGATCTTTAATAGTAATTAAATCCATTTAATCATTACAAATATATCAAAATTAATACATTCAAAATAAATTATTAAATTTTTTTTATTAAATTATTTATATATTAAAATTGAAAATATATTTAAGGTAATTATATGATTTCTAATAATTAATAATAAAATTTTATAATGAAGAAAAAAATTTCAGTATCAAATTAAAAATTCGGTATCATTCATATCTATATTTTTTCACTATGGGAAAGAATAATTTATATTAAATAAAATGAGAGTGATATTTTGTAACTATAATTGTTTAAAATAATATATAAGTTGTTTTAATTTTAATTTTTCCACTAAAAAACTCAAATTATATATTATGATGATAAGGGTTTAATAATATTCATAGAATAAATTTCAGAGAGGTTTAGATCATGGTTAAATGCTTATATTTTGGTTTTTTCCCTTGGTTAAACCCTTATACTATCAATGTTATTTAGATTAAATATGGTAAATATTAACCATTATTACAAAATAACCTCTAAATATTTACCATTAAATTATTAAGCACACCCTATAATCAAACTATTCTTTCTGTATATCCTCTCAAAATTCATTTTGGTTTTTATTTTTGAAATTATGAAGTATTATTGAAGATGCCTAAGATTATATCTCATTAAAAGAATTGAATGTCTTAGGAAGACCTTGTTATCATGTTCAAGGACCTATTTTGTTTCACCCATGAACATTTTAATGGTGAAGAGTATGATGAATGAAATCAAGAAGATTCATTCACCCATCTATCTAGAATAAATTCACACCCATTACATTTCCAACATAATTAGAGGTTTATAAGAAGGAAGAGGTTATTGATCATTTTCACTCACAACGAGGGTTACCATGAGATGTGGATTCTAGGGCCCCCCATGTAGTACATTTTATAGTGGTAGGTCTCATACACTAAGGCCTTCAAGTTTTCTGCCTATAGGGAATTGAACTCAAAATCAACCATTCCAGTATTTTGGTTCTTGTGTTTTTTTTGGATTTTCTAGGGGGATATGACACTATGTGTTAAATAATTGGGGATTTTCATATTCTTAAAAATAATTCTCATTGGTTCTTAGAGACTGGTATGGTGGAGGTGGTCTATATTTTCTTCATCCTTAAGAGTAGCCTATATCGAGGCTATTTTTCATCAAGATAATCAGCCTTATGAAATTTTGATAGGATATGTTGTAGGAACATGTCGACCTCAGGATGGTTCTCATAATTAGGAACCTTGACATTGGAATGATCATGGATGTGTCCTTACTAAGTGATGTATGAAATATAGGCATGGGTAGATTAATTTATTTGATATCCTAGAAAAAGAGGGTCTAGATATCATTATAGTTGTGACTAGATTGTTATCTCTCCATATTGGTACCTTTTTTGATTTAGTATCTTCATAGTTATTTTTTAATCCTCTCTATTGTTATTTATGTAACTAAACATAATGTGGATTCATATTACCCTCATGTTTTATACTCTAGATAGTGGCCACAATTTTTTTTTATGTTTATCTGGGGTGTAGACTGACTATGTGGTCTTATACGCTTTGTGGTGATATTTTCTTACTAAAGATGCATCAATGAGTGGTAATTTTTGTAATCATATGTTTGTTATATTTATTGTTTTTTTAGATTTCATCCATAAGAAGCATGGATTTTTATGTATGTATGGAAAACATACAGTCTTTTCCTCATGATTATTTTATTTAATGGATCCTTAGGATATGTCCATCTCGGAGTTGTGGGAGGAGAGGATGTAGATATATTATCTCTTAAAGAATGTTCTTCTCTGTCATAGTGTGTTGTTGTGGGGAAATATAAGGTTTTTTTCAAGGTGACGGATGGAAGACATAGTTTTTTTATTGTGTATGAGAGGTTGAATAAGGTTATTATAAAGAGTCACTACCCACTTCTAAAGATTTATGATCAATATGACTAGTTTAGAGGATCTATAATGTTTTATATGATCAAATTTAATCCAAGATGTCACTATTAGATGTTGTAGGGGGATTATATCCAAAATAATGATTTCAAATATCGGTTTGTGCACACATAATTAATATTTATGTCATTTTCTATTATGAATGAATAATAAGGGTTCATGGGACTCATGAAATATATGTTATTATTGGTCATTGTAATGTTTATTGTCATGATTTTCTAGGACATTATGTTGTACTCCATCATAGAGAATGATAATTCCAATCATATCAGTGTTTTTCAATAAGTGCATCGTAGCCACCAGATATAGGTAATGTTTTCCAATTAATGTGTCGAACATTGGAGGTGTGTTTCCATTGAAATATAGTGTCACAATATGGAATAAACATTTACCTAATGAAAATAAAAGTAGTAGTTTCCTGGAAATTAGTTTGGAATGTGGAAGTAGTTTGTTACTAACTTGTTATTATTGAATATTTCCAGATGTTTGAATATGATATCTCATATATTATATCTTAATTGACACCTCTAACCAGATATGATAATGATTTTATCTACACTGATTAGTTTTATAAAGCATCATACAACTTGAAGGTAAAATTCATTTTTTCTATGGATATCTTTTTACTAATGTTCAGAGAGATTTATGATGTGTTTTATAACAGTTCCTGACTAGAATATAGATTCATCATGATGGAATAAAAGGTTCTAATCTCTTTCAGGTCTATATTTTTACACCATCACAATCATAAATATACCACCATAATATTCGACATGTGGTGATTGTGTTTAAGTTTAATTTTTTGTCATATTACCTATGTAGAAAATTCATTGTTACCTTAATCAATCATTATAGCTTGAGGTATCTCATATCTCGGGTGACATGAAACTAAAAAATGGATATGGATGGAGTAACTCTATGACTATGTGTATGCGATCTCTCATTGTATGGTCCTAAATATTCATAAAGAATGTATTCATTTAAGTGTTTGCTTGGGGCTCTCCTTTGTGGCTAGATAAGTGTTTCGCATGTTTAGGTCGGGGCTCAATAGTGCCCTGGGGGCTCGTGGAGTAATGAGATGAACATTTTGGACAAGTAGCGCAACGTGCACTTTGTGCACATGGTTAGGGGAAACCGTGCAGACCAGACATCCTTGGAGAGTAGCCATTGCATGATCTGCGCACAGTTATGGGAAACCATGCGGAATCCCTAGGAAATGGTGTGGGCTGGCCTCTCTCAGATATTATTTGTCTCACTGTTTGTGCACATTTTGTAAAACTGTGATGTTAAATAGTGCATCCTAGAAAATGTAGAAAAATTTTAAAAAACTCCACCCATAATTTTATGACACAACTCAGGATTTTCTTCCTCCTTCTCCCTGGGAAGCCTACTATTGAACTAAATATCTCAATAGCTATTAAGGATTGATATTCATTGATTCTTTTGTGTTATTATTTTTCTCATGTGAGGGTTGAAGATCTGGGTATGCCTAATCCTCTTCTAGCTTCAATTTTTATTTTAGGGTTTGTATCTACCACTCTTCTCCATCCTATATCCTAAAACCCTTATTTTTAGATGATATCTATGTTCATGATTGAAGGGGTTCTTGAACCCATATCCAAGGCTATTATTTACACTACATTCTTCTATGGATTTGATGTTGGTGGTCTTATATTATTATCCTATAGTTTTATTTTGTATTTTTGAATTAGAGTTTCTATTCTGGTCTTTCAATTTTTGTGTTCTGGGTTCTAGTGATGTGTTTGATATATATGAGTGTCTATGTGACCAATTTAAACCCTCATGATTCATGTGGAATGTGTTGATGATTACTTGACCATTTTAGGGCCACCCATGGGGTGCGCCAGCAAACACAGACCTAGAGTGTGGTAGGGTTATGTGATGGGTCTTCAAAAAAATAGTTTGAAAACAATTTATAATATGTCTTAATGTAGGATTAAGATACAAATTGAATAATTATAAATATCCCTAGGGAGATAAAGGCATAATTTTTTGGTTGAAATGACATGAAATGTGTAATCGGGTTGAAAGAGATTATATCAATTGTTTCATGAATTTTGGTTATTAATACCTAAATGGATTAAGGAATGTCAAATTATGAACATTCAATTGTTCCTGATATGTGTTGTTATATGTGTCCAAAGATCGTTTGAAGGGAGTTATGGAGTATGCGGTGGAGATTTTTATAATAATTTTTTATAATAATGATTATATGGTGTGGAGTCTTGTGCTATGATGTGGAGGAGATAAGTTGAGCCACTAGGATCTTTTTCATGGTTTAGAGGCTCAGGGTATGTTTTTAGTTCTAATTAAATTTTCAAAATGGTGTTGAAATTTTGGTATGTCTATGGTGTGGAGTCATAGAGGGTATTTCTTATTGTTCTATTATTTTATATGTGGTAGTAGCATAGATTTTGTCTATAACATAGAATATTTCCTATTTATTTATGTTTGTGAAATAGTTTTTTCTTCATGAATCATTGAACAATTCAAATTTAATTAGATCTATACAATTAACCAAAATAATTTACTTGGAAGAGTATTCTCACAAACTCAATATGGTGTGTATAGTTCATTTCTCAGTAGGCCTGCATAGTGGTGATGTAGGATGAGTCAAGGACTTTTTTCCTTAGTACTAGGTATAAAATACCAAATTGTGTCAATCCCAACAATTCCTTATTTATCTCAATGTTATTTGGGAAACCATGTCTGTCCCTAGGAGGTCTTTAATATTATTTTCTTGTAAATTTATCTGTAGTGCTGGGAGATCAATCCCTGGTTGTTATAGGTGATTTTCCATTCTTCTTTCTCCCTCTTGAAAACATGTTTTCCATCCATAGAAGACTACATTTAGGGAAATTTTTTAATTTTTCATTGGTAAGGGAATGAAGTGGTTTTCTATGTTGTAGTATGATCATGGTTTATCCATTCATTTTAGAAATAAGAGGTTTTATTCCCCTTGTTCATAAACATTAGAAGTGGTTCAGAAATACTTGTTATAGGTTGGGGATACATAGGAAATATTTTAGTTGTACATGCATGTGGTAGAATTGTATTTTTATCATTGGAAATAAATTATGAACCAACAAGATAATGGTTATGAATTTGGTTAATTTATATTGATGGTGAAGGGGAATGAATCAAATGGCTTGTGTTTTTTGATTAAAATGTAATTTGCATTATGAATGGTTTATGTATCACTAAAAATAGAAATTGTTGGGAACCTGATTTGTAGTGACCCTGACTATAGTAGACCTAAGAGACTGACTTTTTTATTATATTGGAATAGATAAATGAAATCATATCATAAAGGTTAGACTTGTTTAGATGTTATGGAGTAATATATATGTGAATGATACCCATTTTATGTCGGTAACAAAAAATAATGTATTATAAATAATAAAATATAATAAACTATTACATTTAAAAAAAATTCAATGATATCTTCTTTATAAAATGGATAATGGGAAAAAATAATGGTGATCTTAAATGTTGAGCAAGGGTTTAGTATAAAAGAATTTTCTGTGAATCAATATGAATAATCATTATGCAAATATAAATAACTGAACCCACATTCTATTTAAATAACTTATCTACATATCAAGATGAGGTATAATTAATGTGGAAAGGTAAATAACTAAAAACACATGACATTTAATCAATAAAATGGGTATAAAATTAATCTATAAATAATTTCATATAAGAAATATCACTAATAGAAATAAATAAATTCTAAAATAAAGATATTTTTAATTATTAGACCCAATGATATTTAGCATCATGGTACATCTATTCCAATTCCATTCACAATAATGTTTTACATTTTATAGGTAGACACCCATTTAATTTAGAAAATATAATTTGTCTCATGATATGCACCGATGCATTGTGTATCAACTGTATACTAGGCCCCGATCACATTTTCCCCAAATAGTTCCACAAATATATCAAATAATAAATTTAGATAAATCAATATGCTCCATCATAAAATATCATTATTGACTAAAAGTGATAGATTTATCATTATTTACATAGTTAATCAAATAACATTAAAATTTAACAACACATGTAAAAATTTGCATAAATTTATAATATAATAATATCTCACTTGAATGAATATGGATCATCAAGATAAATTTAATTTTAAAAATGATTAAAAAAATTAATTGTTTTACATTAATGATAACAATCACAATATAATGTGAGATTTTTCAATGACATTTTCCACGGGGAATTTTTAAACTATAATCCAATTGGAAGAAACAACTCAATTTTAAGCATAAAATACCATGATATATGAATGATTCATGATATTAGATGACAATGAGGGTATAATATGCACCCCATAAATGTAAATTGTTTCATTATTACAAATACTTCATAATGAATGTATTTTTAGATGAAATCCCTTCCCACATGTTTCCATTTCGGCGAACGTGAAATAGACTCCTATTAGTGGTATTAAAAAATTTATTAAATTATAAAATAACCATTTCATTAATAATTTTATAGTATATAATCATTTTATTAAATAATATTACCCATTCAGTAATAATTTTTTATTTCATCATTTGGGTGTTAATTGTCTATTTATCTAATGCATTATTTTTCAGGAATGTTACTATTATTGTGTATATTATATTGTTGTATCATATAAAGAATATTACTTTTGAAATTATTATCATATTTTAACATCTTGTATACTTTTAGAACCAATAATTTATGATGGTTATGAAAAATTATGTGTGTTACGATCATGAATACGGTAAACCATATCTACTCATAAATATAATTTTATGTTTTTCACTGATATTTATGGAAATGTGGTCAACAAAATTCTATAATTAAAAATGATCATAATAATATTTATAACAGATTATTATATTATTTATACTTATATATATCATTCATCTATTGTGGTGATGGAAATGAGTCACATCGTTTCGTGAAGGATGTAGTTCACATGTACCCAAATGATGTAATCTTATTTAAGTGAATAAAAATAAAATGATATATTATATTTTTAGAATTATGAATATTAAATTAATTTGATTATTTTAAAATTTTTATAATATAAAATAATTATCCCTTTTCTTTATCCCCTTCAATGTACTAAATAATTGAACGACAAACAACGTTGTTTTGCAAGGCGGTAGTCTCTCGGACACACGAACAACATTATTGTGTCTCTTGCAGATTGGAATGAAATATTTTATATATTATATAATAATAAATAATTATAATAATTTTTTATATATCATATATATAATTTATATCCACAATATTAATGAAACATAGAAGGTGGTAATGGGAAAACAAATTGTGGTGGTCCTCAGGGCAGTAGTCTGCCACCCATATGAATGATGATTTCCTAACCCATTTGATGAAATTTCATTGCATTAAATATTTCAAAATTAAACAAATTAGTGTATGTAAGATACCTATGTTATTATGTAGTGATATTATAATATAAATTCAAGTATATGGAAAAACAAAAAAAATAAAGGTGCTCGTTGATGAAAATTACAACTTCTTTGGGTATTTTCATTAGTATTAGACCAAAGCCTTAAAAGGGTGGAATTATACCCCAAAAATCACTAAGTATTGTTTTAGGGAATATTTTCTGTTTTTTTTCATAGTAATGGCCAAGACAAAGTATTTTTAAATTGTGAAGAATGAAGGGTTGTGTTCTATTTTATAGTTTAGGAGGAGTGTAAATTTAGTTAAGACCCAAAAGTATTCACAAATGTTAGGTATCACAAACCCCATATGCCTCATTAATTGAATAATAATGGATGTAACGATTTATATTAATGAAAAAAACATCTAATAGAAAAATTAAAACCTTACTTTATCATTGGTTTTCCATAACCTCCAATTTTCTATACTTTTACTATATTGGGTTTTTACTATGTTAAATTGTTATATAAGCTAGGTAATATATCATTTAAGACTAACATAAAGTGTTAATCCTTTTGATATTTTTATAATAATGTTAGGAAAAAAATAATTTTTTTTACAAAATTATTTGTATTTTTAAATGATTTTCATAAAAACACAAGTAATGTAAAAAAAATACTGTTTTTATCATTATCTTACTAACAATTGATTACAATTTAATGATCAATATTGCCATTATAAAAAAAAGTATCCTTTAATAGAACATATATAATATTTATAAAAATTTACAAATAATCTTTATGATTATAGTAATTTTTATAATTTGTAATCATTTAAGAAATTATCATTTGTTATAAAATAACCATAATTTTAATTATTACATTATTCAATTAATTTTAATTTAAAACATTCATTCCAATTATGGAATTAAATTTTATTTTTACCACTATAATGTATAATGATTTACCAATATAAAAAACTATTTTTTCTCAATAATCAATTATATTCACATCACTTTTAATATTTTTATTATTATTTATTATATTTAATTAAATACTAAATAATTCATGAATTATGGTTTATTAGGAAATTAATGTAATTATTTATTATACAAAAAAAATAAAATAAATTTATATGAAAAAAATCATTTATCTTTCAAATTAATAACTATGACATAATTCATATTTTTTAGGCAAAATTTCTATGAATTATAGATATTAAATCAAAAAAGGATTCTATTTTTTTCTTTTTCATTACGTAACATATTATATATATCACATTGAAAGAATGTTATCACAACAACTCATAATAATTGATACTATAGTTAACTATTTCCCTCAAATTTGTATTGGAAATGTTGGTAGGTCATTTTATCCCTTATCTAAGTTGTTTAATCACTATATAATCTCATTTTTACCTTTAATTGCAGTAATTAATTTTAACTATTTTACTTCATGTTATGGTAAATAATTATGTTAAAATAATTAAATAATATAAATTATTATAACTCCAAATAAGGGAATAATTTTTCCAAATTAAACTCACATAAGTAGAAGTGTTTATTTAAATTTAATTCTGAAGATGCGACGAGAAAGTGGGTATTTAAAGTGGAAATGTTTAAAGGATTAAAAAGATTTTATATAAAAATTAGATATGAAAATAATTCTAAAGAACTATATTTGATTTATTGAAATGAAATGAAAATGAATATAAATTAAATCTATTTAAAATTATTAATTATACATATTATTTATTTTATAAAAAATGTAATTTTCCATTGAAATTGTTTATTATTTACTATTAATAAAAAATTTAAACTTCTTATAAAAATAAAAATAGTTATCAATGTTAAAATTTTTTATATTCCAATTCAAAAAACTAAATTTAAATTTTCAAAAAAATTATTGTATTGAAAAAAAATTATTTCTAAATTATCTAATCCAAGAGTGAATAGTTATTCATTTTAAAAAAATAGTTTTTCATAAATAATTTAATTTTAATTAAAATTTATCTTAATTTATTAATAATATAAACATGTAAAATATATATTTTAATAAGTTAGATTATCCTATTCGTACCCACCATTAAAATTTATATGAGATAATTGTCAAATTAAATTATAATATATATAATATTTTGTGGGTCAGTAAAACTCTACCTAGCATGTAGAAATATCCTTAGATGAAACTCAATTTTTATTATGAAACAATATAAAACATTTAATTTTTATCAACATATTATTTTTAATAACATGTTATTAATTTATAATGTCATGGTGTTATATTCTTGCTAAATTAAATTATTTTTTCCCTAACAATTTAAACTTCATCATGGATACTAAGGATTTTAAATTTGAAAATTAATTTGATCAAACCCACATTATAAAAACTATTAATAAAACATCATCTTAATACGAGAAAATATAAATTTAAACATACTTTTTAGAATAATCACATAAATATGTGTCCTGATAAGATAACATATGTTGAAAATGAAATAATTGATATGAAAGTGAACAATAACGCCCAAATACTGATGAGAGTAGCCATATAATAGAAGTTTATAAGAAAGTTAATGAACAAAATAACATAAATCATATTGTGAAAATGATTATTAATGTCATTAAAAGTATGATAATTGGAACAATAATTTATTCAAGATTTTTTTCCCATAGTATAGAAATTCTATCACTCTATAATAATATGAAGAAATATATTTACCTGATATATTTCTATTTCATAAGAATAAATTCATATTTCAATTTAACTTTTCACAAGTTACAATTAATTCATAAATAAATTAAATAAAAATATAAAAGAAATGTATTTTTTATACACAAGGTAGTGAAATTCAATTTTAATGGGCCGGAATATCCATAATATAATGAAAAGTATTCATTTTATATCATATAAAATTTCAAAAACCAAAATTGTTAGCACAAGTTATAAAATATGGATGAATCCCTATATGGTTACAGAATATAGTAATATATTAAGCCTCATCCAAATTTAATTATTATCCATTTCATAGATACTTAACATTTTGAATCTCCCAATATATTATGATCTAAAACATTAGAATCAGTTCCAATATAGTTAGTATAATATAATTTATATTATCTATATTAATCATCTGCATATCCAAACAACAATATCTCAACATCAGGAAAAGACTAGCGGTTATCCTTCCCTCAACCATGTGTTTTCCAAGACATTAAACATTTAACATGATAACGTTTCAAATAATCAACAGATATAGACATTAAAATCCTCAAATAAAGTACTATTACAGTTAAATAAAAATACATTCATTAATTATTTTAACTAGGATATTATCGATAAAATATTCATATTACATTATTAACAAATGCATACAAAATAAAATTAATCATTCCTATTGGTATTTTGGTTATCAAATACCCATGAAAGTGATCCATAAGAATCATTTGATGTGTATTCTATTGAATCATAGGGAAAGAATTTTCTTAATTCCCCACATCTATATAGTTGAATCATTAAAAATTGAAAATAATTTATTTACCTTCAAATAATGACAATGCATTCATTTTCAATTTCACTCAATGAAAACTATTTTTCATATTAAAAATAAAAAAAGTCGGTTCCTTCTAAAATTATCTCATGTTGGAAAAACATTCTTTCCCTACTTCTCATTATCCATATTTCTATTTATTGTACTCTTATTATATTGTATACATTTTTATCATTAATATATGGATAATTATTTCTATTTTTTGATAGAATATAATATTATTTCCTTGTATAATTTGAATGTTAGTGAGATTAATTCTCATTGTGTTTTTGGATAAATATCATAAATTAGAGGATCAATATTACTCTTTGGATTTTTTCAATTTATGAGCTTCACACTCATTCTACATTGAGAAATTTATAAATTATTTCATATACAGGATTAGATCATTAATTTATGTATTCGAAATCATAATTTATTGTTCTAAAATTAGTTATATACATAACCAATTATAATAGCATAACCATAACTATGGTTTAATTAAGGATATCTCAATTTCCAAAGCCTTCATAATAGTTTGTAATGAAAATTTGAATAATCTAGGATAATATTATTCTACAATGTCATACCAAGATTATAGTAAGTCCCATTTTCATATAATATGTAATGATCTTGTTAATATCAATGTTACCTTTTTAGTGTTATTACAACAATATACCATTACCCTAGAGTCATGTCCACTTGCATTATCTATGAAGGGATGTATTTATAGAAAGACCCCACAATCCCAACCATCCAAAATCATTAGGATTTTATTCTATAGTTTTGAAAACAATTTATATTAGGTTTATATTCACTAATTTTTTTTCCAAAATCTTTTTTCAAATGTTTCAACTAACATTTATTTAAAATCAATTGTAGAAACCCCAACACCAGTATCACATATCTGATGCATTATTTTATTACATTGGCATTGATACAATGAATAAAATGTAGAAGAACTCATAAATTTATTATTTTTGTAAACTAGATACATTGATGATATAGGTTTTAATTAGTAATTGAAAAGAATTAGTACATAAAAAATAGATATTTTTTATCTATGAAAACTAATTCAAATATATCTTCTTCATAACATGGTGAAAGGGAAAATTATAATGTTGAGATTAAATGATTATTATGGGTTATATAAAGCATAATATATCAAAAATCAATAATAATATTTAATATAGAGTAGTAAATAACCAAACACACGGTCATTATAAATAATTTAATTTAATGAATAGATAAGGCATAATCAATAAGTTTGAATAAATAATAGAAAACTATATCCATGTAATAGAAAGTTGTAGAATTAAATGGATCCATGGATAATATCATATAAAAAATATCCTTTATAATAATAACTAAATTTTAATTAAGAAAATGATTAATTATTTTACTATATGATTGTAGGAATCACTATGACATGAAAACCATGAAATATCGTAAGATATTTTTGATACTACAATTATACTTCTTTTTAATTTAGGATATTTAATTTTTACCAGGATACATAATAAATAATAGAGGGCCTATATTATAATTTTCCAATCCTATCACATCATATTTAAATTATTCATCTTTTATTTAATAATAAATTTAATTAAAATAGTATTCCTTATAAATAAATTTTGTTACTCATTAAATGATACTTATTTATCAATATTTCCCCATATAATAGAAATAATTAATGTAAAAAACCAAATGTAAAAAGGTGATATACGTTATAGGTAACAATCATATCCATCTTCATATAATATCGATATTTTGTATAATTGTGTTTAATAATAAATTTATTATAAAAAACTATTATTTTTCCATAGAAATTTGAAAATAACAAAAGAAATTAAGATTATTCCATAACATTTACCATATGGTAATTTTCATTAAAAATATCGTTGGATGAAATAACTCAAATTGAAACATAATATGTAATAATTTATGATTGATACATGATATTAAATTCCAAATGAGAAATATATTATTCATATATAAAAGAATTGGTTCATAATAAAAAATAATTCTCAAGGAAATGTATATTAAAATGAAATCCATTACAACACATATCATTTTGGATGATCAAGATTTAACCTCATTTATAGTGGCTTTAAATATGTTACTAAATAATAATGAAACTATAATAATTTTTTTTTGTAAAGACCCGGAAATTTCAAGGAATATTTTTTTGTAATTTACTTTGGAATTTTACAAGAACACAGTTTCTGACGGCGCCTGATTCCGAGGCCCAGAGTGCCCGGAATCAATTTCCAAAGTTTGGCTTGGGTACGTTCAGTGAACGAACGAGCAGGAATTCCTATCTTTTGAACCTGTGCTCATAATTGAAATCTGATGGCATCGATGAACTCGCAACGGAAGTAATCACTAATGGGAACCTTTACCACAGTTGCGTTTGTGCGGGAGAATAAGTTATTTAATGGGGTTTAATTTAAAAAGTAAATAAAATTGTTGGATCAATTTAATTTCATATGAAGGTGGTTAATTTCTCCCATGGGAAGTTGGTGGTGGGGCCCACATCCACCCAACTTCCCATGTGTGGATAATTGAAAGGGTGGGGCCCACATGACCCCCCCCCCCCCCCCCCGCCTTATCAAATCCCTTAACTCCTCTTAACCCCTCACTTTCCTAACTCCCTATTAACTCACTTTCATTAATTTTTGACAACTTGTTATAATTAATAAAGTGAGTTACTTAATTTCAAACTCTTGAAATTCAAATGGTTAGGTTGTGTTAATATATTAACACTTGGTTTTATTTTATTATTGTTACAGTTTTTTCACCTTGAGAGGTTTGGGAAGCGTGAAGTCTTCTTCTTCTTCAACTTTGACGAAGAACGCAAAGAACACCATTCTTCAACGAAGAACATCTCCGACGAAGAACAAGACGTCTTCTTCCAATGATGTTTCCTCTTCGAACACACCTCAACGTTAACGGAAACGAAATTTGTTTTTCGCGATGCCCGACTTCCGCAACGTTCATCTTCCGTGGCTCGTTGATGTGCACCTTTCCTGAACCGAGGTAGGGAATTTAAATTGTGATTGTTGGTGAACCCTCGTTTACTCCCTTCTAAATCTAAGAAGGCGGATCAACTAAATATTATGTTGATCCACGAAGATTAATTTGCGGGTTGGGATTATTTTTATGATTCATTTTACTTATGAGGTTGTAGGGGAATTTTATTTGTTTCCTCTTAACCTTGAGAAAAGAACAACGAGCGCGGAGCAACCATTACCCGGTTGATCCGTGGACCGTTCGTCCATGCGGGGTTACATTTGTTGTGTGTCGTCTAATTTCATGGTTGAGTATGTTCTCAATAATTTGTTGGGAACAAATGTTTGACTTGCCAATTGATATCACTTAATGCGGAGGGCGCGGGCCGAACGAACATGGCCCGACAACCCTCCGCAGTTTGTTTTTGATGCGCGGTTTTGGCGACAATGAGAAAGTGGACCCGTATTGGCATTTTGAGGCATCCA
The DNA here is from genome assembly GCA_963277665.1 of Viscum album. NCBI lineage: Eukaryota > Viridiplantae > Streptophyta > Magnoliopsida > Santalales > Viscaceae > Viscum > Viscum album. The sequence goes on from OY728133.1 coordinate 1,958,695,180, forward strand.
TTCTGATGATCTTGATCCGAGAAGACTGCCGGCAAAGACCGCAAGCGAATCGAACCACCGGAGCGTGTCCAGTAGTCAGTAGAAGGTGGCGGCCGCACACCACCTCTGCGCGGCGGCGGTTCAGCAGGCGGCCGGTTTTTTCAGCCGTGGGTGATCTGGAGGCGGGACCCCGAGGGTCCCGCGTGTGAAGTAACGATCGGCCTTAGGCCGGCAGAGTTCCGGAAGAACCGGGGGTTGAAACCCCCAGTGCTGTCAATTTCGGTGGGCCCCCATGTGGGGGGCCATTTTCATCAAATGAGGGGTATAATTCTGCGCAGTTAGTAAAATAAAGGGGGGCAGGTGATCCCCCCCTTTTCAAATGGCTCGGCCTTCAGCCGAGCCGGACAGCGCCCTGGGCGCGCAGTGCCCAGCCGAACCGGCCGCCTGGCCGGTCTACCAGGCTGAGCCACGCCCAACTGCGCTGAGCCACGCCCAGCGGGGCCGGGCCGTGCCGAGCCCGGCCGACCCGGACCCGGGCCAGGTCGATCCGGTTCGGGCCGACCGAGGGGGTCTCAGGCCGGGTCGGTCAGGGCCCAAAACCCCCGTTTCGGACCGTTTGGGTTCAATTGCCCATAACTCGGGCTACGGACCTCCGGTCGATGCACCGTCAGAGGTGACACGATCCTTGGAACGAGACGGTCGTTTCGGAATATCGCACTCATGGTTTCGGATTACTTTGAGTTCAACCGGGTTGGTTCGTACACGAAACCAACCGGGCCCTCGGAGCGGAAACGCTCATATCTTGAGCTTCGGACGTCCGATTGACGTGCCGAAGACTTTGTTGTTTTCCTCTAAGTGAGATAGATCTTTTGGCATACTCCGCCCGAGGTTTGGACGCAGGTGGAGTAGAGTCAGATTGGTTTTTCCTTAGAAACCAACAGGACCCTTGGGACGGAAAAGCCAAAAACTCTCAGACCGGGCGTCCGATTGACGCGCCGTCTTCGACGTTGAGTTCCTGTTGACGATACAGAACTTTTGGATATATCAACTATGGACCTTGTGTCAGTTGATGTATCAGCCTATCGTCTCATGGAGCGGACCCTCCCGAACGAGCTTGCTGTGTGTGGGAACCCTAGTGATGGCTGTGACTTCGAAGACGACGACTGTGCAGATATCCTCAGTGAACTGTGACGATGAAGAGTGCTGGTCTTGTATCCTATGTGGGTCCCAGCTTAGATGATTCAGTGCTGGTCTTGTATCCTATGTGGGTCCCAGTATAGATGAATCACTAAAGAGTGCTGGTCTTGTATCCTATGTGGGTCACAGCTATGCTAGTTTTGTATCCTATGTGGGTCCCAGATGTGCTGGTCTTGTATTCTATGTGGGTCCCAGCTTAGATGATTCACTGTTGGTCTTGTATCCTATGTGGGTCCCAGCATAGATGAATCAATGAAGAGTGATGGTCTTGTATCCTATGTGGGTCCCAGCTGTTCTGGTCTTGTATCTTATGTGGGTCCCAACTAGGTGATTCAGTGCTGGTCTTGTATCCTATGTGGGTCCCAGTATAGATGAATCGATGAAGACAGCTGGTCTTGTATCCTCAGTGGGTCTCAGCTTAGATGATTCAGAATTTATGTCTGATCATCTCTTTCATCTTTTCGATGATGTATACCTGTGTGAGCTGAATCCTGTTTGCTTTCCGGTGTGGATTGTGTTGTGATATCCTGTGTGGATTACGTTTTGCTTTCCTATGTGGAATACGTATTCTTTCCTGTGTGGACTGAGTTGTACTTGGGCTCGTAGGTTGGAGCGTATTGGAATTGTTGATTTAGGTATATGTATGGGCATATACCTAAGCAGTGTCGGTTGTTACTTCATGATTGTATCATTCCTTTGTGGTTTATCCTTTGTGGATTTTGGGAGACCTTCGGGGGTCTCGGGGTCCCTACTGAGTATCTTATACTCACCCCTATACGGGCTATGCCCGCACTACATTGTGTTGGTTGCAGTCAACGGACATCGTTGATCGTAGTTGAGTCTTGCAGAGCAGGACGGTACCTGGAGGAGGACCACTGGGCGGGACGTACTCGGAGAGGACGGCGGGACCCGAGGAGCAGTGGAGCTATCTGTACCCACCCTTCACGTGGGATTTCCAGTGGACAACACGGCGTAGAGGCTTTTACTTTTCAGTTGTTGTTTTCCCTTTCGAGTTGTACTTTACTTTCAGTTTGGGTTTGTATTTTGGCCCACTTACTTTCCGCACTTACAGTTGTACTCTGTTTTTAATTAGTGTTTACTTTTTGCCTCTTGCTTACTATGTGGTGCTTGTTTACTTTACAATGGCAATGCCTTCCCTTTTACCGGGATTTACTCCATAGTGCTAGTCGCCAGCCCCTGGCCTATGGAAGGCGGGCTTGGGGTAGTCACGGAACGGGCCCCGAGGATGGGTCGTGACAAATTGGTATCAGAGGAGTTCGGTTCTACCGCTGACTCTGATATTTCTTCTATGTGAAGCAATAGTGTTTAGCGTATTGGGTGTGGTTTTCAGTCCAGGGAGTCCAGTGTTGGTGCGGTGGCCGATGTATCCGTACCCCAGGACCCTGACTTCTGATTTCCGACATAATGCAAGAAAACATTGATTGCGTGTGTGTTTCAATTTTTCTTTGTGATTACTTGTGTCAGCTCACCAGGTATGCTGTTTGATCGTGGGACACCTGTTTCCTTTTCAAGATGGCCCCATGACAGCAGCCGGCTAGGGTTCCGAGAGTCGATTGTGACGACATCCCACCGAGCAACGAGGCCTCAGTGCAGGGCCCTTTGTCAGCAATGGCATCGGCGGTGGCTCTACCCGCCGAGACACTGATACTTCCAGCACCACCCACTAATGATGCACGTCGCCTCAGTGCACTGTATGAGTTCCAATTCCAGTGCCCGCCCAGGTTCCGCGGGGAGATGGACCCTCAGGCTGCCGAGGACTGGCTGGAGGCAGTAGTGAGTGTTTTTCGGTTAGTGAGGACACCAGCAGACCTCATGGTGATCCTCACAGCGAGCCTACTGCACGCGGCAGTGGGCCGATGGTGGAGCTTGATGCTCCAGGAGCACGACGAGACAACTCTTTTCTGGACGGACTTTGAGAGCATCTTCCGCTCCGAGTTCGTCCCAGCCACCCTCCGTGTGGTGCGCATTCAGGAGATTATTCAGCTATGGCAGGGCATCTTGACAGCGGCCCAGTACTCGATGAGATTTACTGATCTCTCGCGCTACTCCACAGATATGGTACGAGACCCGTTCTTTCGGGCCCGGACCTTCGAGCAGGGACTGAGGCATAAGATCAGGGCTTCGATGATCTCCCTCAACATTCTGACGTAGGCAGAGGTGTTGGAGAGATCCCTTCTAGTGGAGAGTTTTCTCGCCGAGCAGGCTCTAGTGACAGGGCCCGCCGCAGGACGGCCCGTAGCAGGGTCTTCTGCAGTTGGCAGTAGACAGGTGACGCAGAGGTCCAAACAGGCCAGACCATCAGATGGGCAGTCACTGGATGAAGATTCGGTTGTGTGGGGCACACTAAGGAGAGCCATCTACACGAGGGGCATGCATTGCTACACATGCGGTGGGCAAGGTCACATGGCTCGAGACTGCCTAAATCGTCTTACAGATGAGCAACAGGTGGTAGAGGGACCTCCCAGACAGAGCTTCGTCCATGGAGGTCTGTAGGGAGTTGGTGGACATGAGAGACCTCAGCTTCAGGCAGCTGAGGCCTTCGATCATGGAGCTCTGGGAGCAAATGGACAGGAGTGTAACTAGTGGATACGTCCTTTGTACTTCTAGTTCCTTGTTTCTATTGTGTAGCGTCTAGCTGTAATAGTAAAAGATGCATACCTTTGTGATGTTTTCATTCTTGTCCACTTTTTTGTTGTTACTAAGAGGTTCCAGTTTTGACTGTTGACTTGACCCTCACTTGTGAGACATCTACTAGAGGAGGACCAGTTACCACACACTGATGCCGACAGTGTGAATCAACCCTTGGAGGTGAGAGTAATGGTTGGATCTCTTGGTAGTAGCATCGAGGCCTTACGAAGTCATCCTTGGTATGGATTAGTATCATCCATGTCGGGATTGACGGTATTAGGCAAAGAACGTTGTTCATCCAAGTGATGAGACCAGATTTCTCTTATCTGCAAAGAAGAAATCATAGAAGCTCTTGTGGGACCAGAGGTGTTCCAGGCCACGATAGAGAAGGTCCAGGTCATCCAACAGCGGATGAAGACAGCTCATAGCCGACAAAAGTCTTTCGCTGACAGGAGTCAGAGGCCACTAGAGTTTGAGGATGGTGACCACGTCTTCATGTGGGTCTCACCTCGACGTGGATTATGGAGACTTGGACAAGGTGGCAAGTTGTCTCCATGCTTCATCGGACCCTTCCAGGTCCTCAGCAGGATTGGCGAGGTGGCTTACTGCCTAGCTCTACCGCCTTTGTATCCCTAGTTTGTGTTGAAGCTATACGGGGATGTAAAGCCCTGTGGTGGGAGTAATGTAAAGACCCGGGAAATTCATGGAAAATTTTTTCTTAATTTTCTTTGGAATTTTACAAGAACTCAGTTTCTGACGACGCATTATTCCGATGGCCGGAGTGCCCGGAATCAATTTCCAATGTTTGGCTCGGGTACGTTCAGTGAACGAACGAGAGGGAATTCCTATCTTTTGAACCGGTGCATGGAATTGAAATCATATGGCACCGATGAACTCGCAATGCCAGCAATCGCTTAAGGAAACCTTTACCGTAGTTGTGTTTGAGTGGGAGAAGAAGTTATTTAATGGGGTTTAATTAAAAAAGTAAATAAAATTGTTGGATCAATTTTATTTCATATCAAGGTGGTTAATTTCTCCCATGGGAAGTTGGTGGTGGGGCCCACATCCACCCTACTTCCCATGTGTGGATAATTGAAAGGGTGGGGCCCACACGACCCCCACCTTTTCAAATCCCTTAACTCTTCTTAACCCCGCACTTTCCTAACTCCCCATTAACTCACATTCATTAATTTTTGACAACTTGATATAATTAATAAAGTGAGTTACTTAATTTCAAACTCTTGAAATTCAAATGGTTAGGTTGTGTTAATAAATTAAGACTTGGTCTTATTTTATTATTGATAGAGTTTTTTCCACCTTGAGAGGTTTGGGAAGCGTGAAGTCTTCTTCTTATACAACCTCGACGAAGAACATGAAGAACACTGTTCATCAAAGAAGAACATCTCTGACGAAGAACGTGACGTATTCTTCCAACGACGTTTCCTCTTCGAATGCACCTCGACGTTAATGGAAACGACGTTCATTTTCCATGACGCCCGACTTCTGCAACGCTCGTCTTCCGCGACTCGTTGATGTCCACCGTTCCTGAACCGAGGTAGGGAATTTAAATTGTGATTGTTGGTGAACCCTCGTTTACTCCATTCTAAATCTAAAAACGCAGATCAACTAAATATTATGTTGATCAGCGAAGATTAATTTGTGGGTTGGGATTATTGTTATGATTCTATTTATTTATGAGGTTGTAGGGTAATTTTATTTGTTTCCTCTTAACCTTGAGAAAAGAACAACGAGCGTGGAACAACCATTACCCGGTTGATCCGCAGACCATTCATCCATGTGGGGTTACTTTTGTTGGGTGTCGTCTAATTTCATGGTTGAGTATGTGTTCAATAATTTGTTGGGAACAAATGTTTGACTTGCCAATTGATATCACTTAACACGGAGGGCGCGAGCCGAACGAACACGGCCCGACAACCCTCCGCCTTTTTTTGATGCGTGGTTTTGGCGACGATGAGAAATCGGACCGGTATTGGAGTTTTGAGGCATCCATTCTGAAGATATTGATCCGAGAAGACTGTCGGCGAAGACTGCAAGCGAATCGGACCACCGGAGTGCATCTGGTGGTACGCAGAAGGCGGCGGCCGCGTGCCACCTCGGCGTGGCGGCGCACCGCCGGAGGAGCCCGCCGCGGCGGTTCAGCAAGCGGCCTGTTTTTTCGGACAGTGGTGATCTGGAGGTGGGACCCCAAGGGTCCCACGTGTGAAGTAACGGCCGGCCTTAGGGCGGCCGAGTTCCGGAAGAACCGGGGGTTGAAACCCCCGGTGGTGTCAATTTCGGCGGGCCCCCATGTGGGTGGCCATTTTCATCAAAGGCGCGGCATAATTACATGCCGTTAGAAAAATAATGGGGGGAAGGCGCACCCCACCCCATTCAAATGGCTCGGCCTTCGGCCGAGCCGGACAGCGCACTATGCCCAGCCGGACCGGCCACCAGGCCGGTCTGCCAGGCCAGGCCACGCCCAGCCGGGCTGAGCCGCGCCTCGCCGGGCCGGGCCAGGCCGAACCGGACCCGGGGTGGGTCGATCCGGTTCGGACCGACCGAGGGGGTCTCAGGCCGGGTCGGTCCGGGCCTGAAACCCCCGTTTCGGACAGTTTGGGTTCAATTGCCCATAACTCGGGATACGAACCTCCGATCGATGCGCCGTCAGCGGTGAAACGATCATTGGAACAAGACAGTCGTTTTTGTATATCGCGCTCAAGGTTTTTTATTACTTTGAGTTCGGCCAGGTTGGTTTGTACACGAAACCAACCGGGCCCTCGGAGCGGAAACACTTATATCTTGACCTTCGGACGTCCGATTGACATGCTGAAAACTTTTTTGTGTTCTTCTAAGTGAGACGGATCTTTTGGAATACTCAGACCGATTCTTGGACGTAGGTGGAGTACGGTTGGGTTGGTTTTGCCTTAGAAACCAACCGGGCCCCAGGGACGGAAAAGCCAAAAACTCTCAGACCGGGCGTTCAATTGACGCACCGTCTGTGATGTTGAGTTCCTGTTGACGATATGGAAATTTTGGATACATCAACTCTGGACCTTGTGTCAGTTGATGTATCAGCCTATCGGCTCGTGGAGCGGACCCTCCCGAATGAGCTTGCTGTGTGCGGGAACCCTAGTGCTCGCTGGGACTTCGACGACGACGACTATGCAGAGATCCTCAGTGGACTGTGACGATGAAGAGTGCTGGTCTTGTATCCTATGTGGGTCCCAGCCGTGCTGGTCTTGTATCCTATGTGGGTCCCAACTGTGCTGGTCTTGTATCCTATGTGGGTCCCATCTTCGATGATTCAGTGCTGGTATTGTATCCTATGTGGGTCCCAGCATAGATGAATCAATAAAGAGTGCTGGTCTTGTATCCTATGTGGGTCCCAGCCGTGCTGGTCTTGTATCCTATGTGGGTCCCAGCTGTGATGGTCTTGTATCCTATGTGGGTCCCAGCATATATGAATCAATGAAGAGTGCTGGTCTTGTATCCTATGTGGGTCCCAACATAGATGAATCGATGAAGAAAGTTGGTCTAGTATCCTCAGTGGGTCCCAGCTTAGATGATTCAATATCTATGTCTGATAATCTCTTTCACCTTTTCGATGATGTATACCTGTGTGAGCTGAATCCTGTTTGCTTTCCTGTGTGGATTACGTTTTGCTTTCCTGTGTGGAATATGTATACTTTCCTGTGTGGACTGACTTGTACTTGGGCACGGAGGTTGGAGCGTATTGGAATTGTTGACTTAGGTATATGTATGGGCATATACCTAATAAGTGTCGGTTGTTACTTCGTGATTGTATCTTTCCTTTGTGGTTTATCCTTTGTGGATTTTGGGAGACCTTCGGGGGTCTCGGGGTCCCTAATGAGTAGCTTATACTCACCACTGCATGGGCTATGCCCGCACTACGTTGTGTTGGTTGCAGACGACAGACATCGTTGATCGTAGTTGAGGCTTGCAGAGCAGGACGGTACCTGGTGGATAACCACTGGGCGGGACATACTCGGAGCGGACGGCGGGACCCGAGGAGAAGTGGAGCTTTCTGTACCCACCCTTCAGGTGGGATTTCCAGTGGACAGGTCCGCGTAGCGGCTTTTACTTTTTAGTTGTTGTTTTCCCTTTCAAGTTGTACTTTACTTTCAGTTTGGGTTTGTATTCTGGCCATCTAACTTTCCGCACTTACAGTTGTACTCTGTTTTTACTTAGTGTTTACTTTTTTCTGCTTGTTTACCCTGAGGTGCTTGTTTACTTTACAATGGAAATGCCTACCCTTTTACCTGTATTTATGCCATGGTGCTAGTCGCTAGCCCCTGGCCTATGGAAGGAGGGTTTGGGGTAGTCATGGAACGGGCCCTGAGGAAGGGTCCTGACATTTTTAATATTTTATATTTTAATTTTATAATATCATATCACCGATTCATTAAAAATTATTCATTATTTTTTATGATTATGATTTTAAATTCCCTTTTCTTGTGTTTTATCATTCATTAAATAACTGATCAATGTGTTCATTATATAGTAATATCATATAAAGATTAATAATTAAGAAATAATTAACAATTTTTTCAATTTTATGATTAAAACAACTCATGAATGATAGTTAGGAAAAATGAAATATTTTATAATCATAGAGAATGTATGTCATTAAAAAGATGTAACACCCTGACCCAAGTTACCCAGAGTCTGTGCATTATTAAATAACATTAGATTGATCACAAAAGATCAAGTCTCTAAAAACCGATTAGTTTAGTAGTCTTGGAAACACTAGATACATTCATAAAGTTTACACTACATCATAAAGTGAAAATACATCAAAATCCTTTCTCCATACTCATATCCCCATATACAATCCCAGCAGGTCAATCATAAAATACTTCTTAACATCCGAGGAAAAAATAAAACATAGAAAGGGGTGATCTCAAATTCCTAATAAATATAAAAATACAGCAGAAACTTTTATAAATAAGAATAAACAATTAAGGCAATATATAACTAAAACAAAATCCTTTTAAACTTGAACATCAGCATAATTTGGAAAAATAAAATGAAATAATTCCATTTACCTATTCACATGGATATTATACTAGTCGAATAATCACATGAAATATCAATAACCACTTTCATAATAATGTAATGCATAATAACAGACTTTCATAACCACATAGCCAAGGCCTCGTTCCAGGACTAAAAATAAGATTTTTTGAAGGCCCCGTGCTTAGACACAAGTTTTCTTAATGAGACATACCAATGCATTGACAAGATATAGCGGGCTCCAGCCGTCACTTATTAATTCCAATGCATTCCTCTTATAAACAGGTTTAAACATAACATAAATATTCGTATTAAAACTATCATACGAAATGCCAATACTTTCTCCATAAACCATGAATGGTATAAAAATAACACATCCACCATCAAAAACATCACAAAACCTTCAGTAAAATATAGATGTTTTGTATCACAATAAATCAACTTCAAATAAGCTTAAAATCCATCAAATGATGTTGACATAGATGAAATAAAAACTATTTCAGAGAAATATCTCTTTCTTTTAAATCATTTGAAAGTCACATAATTATAAAATAAAACATTTAGTTTGAAAATTTTCTTATAAGCTTGTAAGGGAATTTTCTATGATTTTATAATGGAGGAAAATAGCCACACCCGCTGTATACGTTAAAAAAGACATTATTACCTTAATTATGTCGAAAAGGTTAAAAAGGACATTGTTTTGAAAACGACAGAATGATTCTGTTATAAACATCTTATAAAAAGTCTAAAAGGGTATAAATGAATTTATCCCATATTCTTTAAAATATTAATAATTATTTGAAATTCATTTTTAAGAAACATAGATGTTGATGATAAAGAGGTCCCATTAGATAATTACGTATAAACTACCTCTGATAATGAAGAGATTGTCAAATAAACCCTTACGTTGGACTTTTCCTTGGATGATGGTAGGTTAACCTCCTTTAAAATGGTGATATAATTGTTATTAAATTATACGAGAATCATATACATTAATATGATATCATATATGATCTTTTATCATTGATTAGTTAATAATATCTTAGTATTATCGTTGTTTCAGGTGTTAACTTACGCGTTTTCTTTTATATATTTTGTTACGTAAGCCATGTTTTTATAGATAGGTTTTATCATATTCATATCCATAATGATATCATGTCATTAAATTGTATTTAATCATTAAATGAGAATTATTCTTGAATGGATACGATGGGGAATGAATCTCTTCACGTTTGTGGAGACGGTAGTCCGTACGTACGCACGAGCGACAATATCATTCTTTTTATATTAAAATAATATATAATTTGATGGTATATCAAATATACAGAATAATTATCATGTTATATTTTTTATTTACATGAATTACAAATAATTACTATACCCATCCCAATAATAATGTTTTGAATAACAATTACACCACGACGTGGAGATGGTAAGCCATACGTATGCACATATGGTGACATGTCATTCAAAGGATGGATATAATACTGAATATGGTTGTACCATATTTATAATAACATCACAGTATATATAAGATAATTGAGTTATTATTTTAGAATGGGAAAAACAAAGAAAGAAGATGTTGAAGAAGAAAGGAACATGAAAGAGGGTGGTGAAAAATTTATCTCTTCATCGGGTTCTTCCTTTTGATTTGATCAAAAGGGCTCCCTAGGTTGGATTTATGATCAAAATAAGGACACTAGGTCGAAGTGAGAGATGTTTATAGAGTATTTGGGTAGGGTTGGGCTGATAAAAATAGTTTTGAATGTGTGAATTAGTTATAAGGGTGTGCCCTTTTAAAAGAGGGGTGAGGGGTACCTTTGTGAAAGTTATAAATATTATTTTATAATAAATTCATATTCTATTTCTAATGGCTCCAAAGTGGATTATATAAAGTTTAATGTGGGTATGGGTCTAAACCCACTCATAAAATAGGTTTTAGATAGGTTTGGGTTACTAAATTATCCTTATATTTTAGTTTTAACTCTTAGTTAATTAGTTTGACATTTACTATGTCACTTTGTATTTTTAATTTATATAGTCAATAAACATACTATATACAACTAAGAGACCCCCAAGTAGTCAATTAATGATACACCTATCATCATAAAAGTCCCTTTTCCAAAATTTAGATATTTAGGAATAGAATATAAATTAATAATATAATATTTGTTTTAAAAACTCTTTTATGTCAATTTTGACAATATTGGGTATTTTGTTTTTCATAATTTCATAACAACATTATTACTTCGGAAAAATTTTATATAACCAAATCTAATATGTCATATTAACCTATAAAATTATTTTAATTTATAAAAATTCTCAAATTACATTTATTTTGATATTTATAATATCAATTATTTTAATATTTCATTAATTAGGTAATTACTGCATCACCATTGAGTCATAAATAAATTTAATTATATAATGTCTAAAAATTATAAATAAAATACAATTATCTAGGAAATATTTTCTGATTTCTAATTAATATTTACAATCAAATTTATCTTACGTATAACCCTATAGTAAAAATGTTTTATTTATTAAACATTGATTTTAACTCTTTTAACTCATCTTTGAATTAAATTATAATTATTGTCCAAATCTAATCCAAGTGGACCTAAATGATAATATTTTATTCCTAAGGTTGTTTTTGGTTGAGATACACTTGTCCAATAGAATTATGACATGTGTTAGGTTAATATTAATATAATTTTCACCCTTAATTAACCTATTTACTTTTAATCGTGGTAAATAAAAGTGAAAAGTTATTATTCACTAAAATTTTTTTTATCTCATTAAACCACATTTTACTCCTTGATAATAACTGTGTCTCACAGATTTCATAAATTCCACTCACAAAAGTGGTAAAATTATGTTTTATTTGAATTTCCAAATTCTCTTAGGAGGTGGGTAAAAGATGGTGAAATGTTCAATAAAAGTTTTATATATCGAAAATTATTCTAAACTAACTCCAATGAGTTAAATTGAACTTATAAAGGTATTATGTACCTATTTTGACTTCAAAAATAAAATAAATAATTATTTAAATATAAATTCAGTTTTAAACTATAACTCTTTGTTTTTTTCCCTCCTCATCAAACGTTGATAATTTTCAGAAAAATACGAAAATTTCACCCTAGGATATTTTTGATATGCCGAATCCAAAAATAAAGATCATTTTCAACGATAAAATTTATAAAATTTCAAAAAGTGGGTATTACTATTCATAACGGCTAGTTTGATTGGTCGTTGTGTGTGTGTTAGAACTCGAATTTGCGTAAACCACAAGCTACTGTATTATTCAAAGGGAAGTGTATCTTGGAAGCTTGGGGTGTTACATTCTCCCCTCCTTCAAATAATTTTGTCCTCGAAATTTCTAGAATACTATAGCATGAAAGGACTCGGGTGGTTATTCATCATATGTTCCTCGGGATCCCACATTGCCTCTTCCATCTTATGGTTTCTCCACAAAACATTTACCAGACGAGTCATCCGGTTTCTCAGTACTTGTTATCTCGTATCAAGAATCCTAAAGGGATCTTCGCAATAAGATATATCTGGATCCAGTTATAATTCATTATAGGTGAGTACATGCGTTGGGTCAGGTATGTATTTCCTCAATAGTGATACGTGGAACACTTCATGAATTTTGGAGAGACTTGGAGGCATTTCCAAACGGTAAGATACATCCTCAATTAGTTCTAGAATTTCGAAAGGTTCGATGTTCCTAGGACTCAATTTACCCTTCTTACCGAAATATATAACTCCCTTCCATAGAGATACCTTCAAGAAAACATGATCTCCAACCTAAAATTCCAAATCCGTCCATTGGTTATCGGCATAGCTGTTCTACCTACATTGAGCTGCTTTGATGTGGTTTAGGATTACCGTTACATTTTCCATTGTTTCCTTCAGTAATTCTGGGCCAACAAGTTTTCTTTCACCATCGTCATCCCAACAGGTTGGTGTGCGACATATCTTTTAATATAACGCTTCATATGGTGCCATCTAAATTCTCTAATGGAAGCTATTGTTATAGGAAATTTCTACTATAGTTAAATATTGATCCCACATACCCTGAAAGTCATGTGAGAATGATCTAAAAATGTATTCTAAGGTTTGAATAGTTCGTTATGATTTTCCATCAGTTTGGGGATGGTAGGCAGTGTTGAAACTAAGTTCAGTATCCAGGGATTTCTGAAGACTTTTCTAGAATCTTGAAGTAAAATGGGGATCACGATCAGAAACAATCGCTAGGGTTACTCCATGAAGTCTCACAAGTTCATTAATATATAGTTTTGCTAGATGTTCCAGTGGTTGATCTTCTCTTATTGCAAAAAAATGTGCTGACATGTAACGATGATCAACAATAACACATATTGCATCGTTCCTTCTAGGACTCTTTGGTAGCCCCATGACAAAGTCTATAGTAATATTGTCCCATTTCTACTCCGGTATGGGAAGAGGTTACAAGACTCCTCCAGGCTGTTTCCTTCCAGCTTTCACTTGTTGAAAAACCATACATCTTGACACAAAATCATCAATATCCCTCTTCATGTTGTACAACCAAAAATGTTCCATCAAATCTCTATACATTATGGTGATCCCAGGGGGTATAGATAAATTAGAGCTATGAGGATCATCTTAAAATTCCCTTTTCAGATCAGGTATATCGGGAACACAAAGTCTCTTCCCAAATTTCAAAATTCCATCTTCATAAACAATGTCTTTCAATCTACCATCACTCACAGCTTTAATCTTCTTTTGAAACTCTTCATCACCGATATGAGAACTCTTTATCCTTTCTAATAAAGATGGTTTGGCAACCATTTGAAAAAGTATCGATGTTTCACCTTCCATGGTAATTCCTATATCCATCATCACTAGATCCACGAAAATAGGATCCCTTTCAATTCTCATCATGTTCAAAACTCGATGATCTTTTTTTCTCAAAGAATCATCCATCTTATTTTCCTTCCCCGGGTGGTAGTGTATCATGAAATCATAATCCTTTAGTAGTTCAAGCCATCTCCTTTTCCTCATGTTGAGTAATTTCTATGAGAAAATATACTTCAAACTCTTGTGATCTTTATAAATCTCACATTTTCACCATAGAGATAATTTTTCCATATCATCAAAGAAAAGATTACAGTAGATAACTCAAGATCATGAGTAGGGTAGTTTTGATAATGATGTTTTAGCTATCGTGATGCATAGGAAGTAACCCTATTATTCTGCATAAGGACATAACCAAGTCCATTCATTGTAGCGTCACTATAAATAATGAACCATCATTCCCCGATGATAGAGTCAATATATGATCATTGACTAATATTCTCTTCTGTTCTTTAAAACATTCTTTACACACTTTTGTCCAAACAAATTTATCCCCTTTACATGTGAGATTTTTTAATGGGTTAGCAAACCGGGAAATATTCTGGACGAAACATCGATAATAACCTGCTAAACCAATAAAACTGCATACCTCAGTTATACTAGTCAGTGTAATCCATTCTTGGATTTCCTTGGTGTTAGAAGGATCAACAAATATTCCATATTTAGAGATAATATGGTCAAGAAAAGAAATCTCATGAATCCCGAATTCACACTTACTAAACATCCCATATAATTCATGTCTTCTCAGAGTCTTTAGGATAATGTGAAAGTGATATTCATGATCTTCAGAGATTTTGGAGTATACCAATATATCATCAATAATTTCCACCAAAAATTACTCTATATATTCATTGAAAACTCTATTGATTAGATCCATGAATACAGAGGTTTCATTAGTCATCCCAAAAGGTATTACTGTAAACTCGTAATGCCCATACCTGGTTCGAAATGCTATCATCAGAATTTCTTCCTTCTTCACACACAACTGATGTTATCCAGATCGAAGTTCAATCATTGAAAATTATTTAGCTCCATGCAGTTGGTCAAATAAATCATCAATGTGAGGTAGGGGATACTTGTTCTTTATTGTTATAGCATTGATTTCCCTGTAGTCGATACATAACCTCATAGATCCATCATTCATTTTGACAAAAAGAACAGGGGAACAACATGGAGAAACACTATGGAGAATTAATACCTTATTACTCAATTCCTCTAGTTGTTTATTTAGTTCAAATAATTCCACAGTGGCTATTCTATAAGGGTTATTCGATATAGTCCATGATACATGAAATAAATCAATGGAAAACTCAACTTATCATTCTAGAGGATGTCCAGGTAAATATTCCGGAAATACATCTACATATTCTTTCATAATAGGTACATCCTATATTTGAAAATTCCTTTCCTAACCCACAGTCATTTCATTCTTTTCCTCCCTAATAATTGAATTCAGTTGATCTACTGTGGTGGGTCTAGGTAAGAATTAGGTGGTGATGATTCTGCTCTAGAGATAAGGTGTTCATTATCATCATCATCAAAAATAGTAACATCCTTATTCTTATAATAAATATTCACATCATGGTCCGAAATCCAGTCCATAGCGTGGATTATATCAAACTCAATCATCGGTATGACGATGATATCATAGGATAAAGAACATTTATGTGCTATAATAGAGATTCATTTACAAAACATTGCTACAATGATACATCCTGTAGGAGTTTTAACTGACACCTCCCTTGTTAAATCAAATTGGAAATATATAACTTTCTTAGATAACTGGTAAGATATGAAACAATGAGATGATCCATAATTAAATAATAAATTCTCTAAACTTGAGGAAACCATTAAATTACCTGCCACCACGTCTTTCAAAGCTTCTACTTCAGCAGTAGTGATAACATAAGATTGGCCTTGATCCCTTGTCATTTTCTTAGGTAAGTTCCCCTAATGCATAGGAAATTATTTTTCATAATGTCCCATCTCTTTTCAGTTGTAGCATTGAAGATCGGTCGCTTATTTCTTCCCCATGAAATCATGAGATTGGTGTCCTTTTTCCCCACACTTGTACCAGAATCACATTCCCTTCAAGAAAGTATCAGGGTGTTTCTTCCCACATTTACTGTAGGATGGATATTCAACTTTTCCCTTCATCCCCTTATTTCCATTACCAGAGTGATTAGAAGATCTCTTCATCTCTTGCTTTGCTTTAAAGTAATAAGGCTTAGATAATTATTTTCCTGTCTTGATAGCACATGAGACAATATCTTCATACGACGAGAAGTATTGTGACACTAATTCTCGATGAAGAAATGGTTTTAACCCATCAAAGAAATGATCAATATTAATTATTGGGTTACGTATATAATCTCC
This sequence comes from Viscum album, assembly GCA_963277665.1. Lineage (NCBI taxonomy): Eukaryota > Viridiplantae > Streptophyta > Magnoliopsida > Santalales > Viscaceae > Viscum > Viscum album. The sequence continues at coordinate 1,958,711,314 of OY728133.1, forward strand.
AGAATACCTTACTATCCTTGTAAATTTAGCCTCACACTTTGCGACATTCTAATCCTCCTTTTGTCTCAGACACAAAAATTATCTTTCCATGTCTGCTTGATGGTCACGATGAAATTATTTTTCTATAAAAAGCTCTTTGAACTCCCTCAATTCCATATTTTATTCTTAATCACCTTCCTTCATGTTTTGAATCAATGACCACCATTGATTAACATCTCCAGTGAGGTGATAAACTACCATAACAATTTTTTCTCTTTCACTACTCCCCAAAGCCTTAAATATTTTCTCTAGGGAACATATCCATTGATCATCTACTAATGGATTTGTACTCCCATTTAATGTTGGTGGTTGTTTCCTCATGAAGTGATATAACATTGATCATCCATGCTATGGATCAGGGTGTCCATACGGGTAAGGTTATTATTCATAACCTGGGTGAGTTGTCCCAGTATGGTGATTAGCTGACCAGCACAAGTTGCATCAGCAGCTTCACAATAATTATCTGAAGTAGGAGGGAAATCCTTACATGGAGTGAGTGCATTGATAGAGTTTCCATTTCTTCCACTAGATGACATTTATAAACAATGGTATAAACTAGATCAGTTTATGAGTCAAAATACATAATTCCATACTTGTAAAACACTTAACATAAATTGAACTATTTATGGATATAATCCATAATCATAAAAATGTTTTCTTTGATGAAGTATATAATCATAAACCCTTCATAATGGTTTGTAAATAAATTTAGAATTATCCAAATCATATCCCCCGGGAGTGTCGTAACCAACAGTGCAGCAAGTCCCTTTGTCGTGCACCAGTTCCCATTCGAGTCTAGCTCAACATGTTGTTTTCGGGTTTTACCGCATAGTACATTTGGGCCAGAGCCACCTCTACCAGCTCATATCCAAACATGGATTTATTTCTCAGAAAACACACAAAATATCTACCATACCAAAATTCTAATAAGTTCTTCTATACTAATCTTCAATGTCTATCTTAGGTATATGTGCTCTAATCAGAGTTTACCTAAATCTGGCTTCCTAGGTATGTACTAAACATCCTCTGATAACAATTGTAATGCCCCAACCCCAGTTTCCCAGAGTCGGTGCATTACTAAATAACATTGGCATGATCATAAAAGATCACGTCTCGAAAGACTGATTAGTTTAGTAGTCTTGGAAACACTAGACACATTCATAAAGATTACATTACATCATAAGGTGAAAACTACAACATCATCATGTCTCCACACTCATATCCCTATATACTAACCCTGCAGGTCATTAATAAAATACTTATTCACATCCAGGGAAAAATAAACATAGAAAGGGGTGAGTTCAAATTCCCAGTAAGGATAACAATATAGCGAAAACTTTTACAAATAAGCATAAACATTTAAGGAAACGTATAACTAAAACAAAAGCCTTTTAAACATGAACTTCAGCATAATATGGAAAAAATAAAATGAAAAAAATCCATTTACTTATTCCAATGGATATTATACTAGTCGAATGATCACATGCAATTTCAATAACCACTTTCATAATGATGGAATGCATAATGCCAGACTATCATAACCACATAGCCAAGGCCTCGTGCCAAGACTACAAATAAGATTTTGTCAAGGCTTGTTCCAAGACAGAAGTTTGTCTCATGAGACCTACCGTTGCCTTGAGGATCTCTATAGGGCTCCACATGTCACTTATTAAGTCCAATTCATTCCTCATATGAACAGGTTTAAACATAACATAAATATTCGTATTAAAACTTTCATACGAAATGTCAATACTTTCTCCATCAACCATGAATGGTATAAAAATAACAAATCCACAGTCAAACATATCAAAAATCCTTCAATACAATATAAAAGTTTTGTATCACAATAAATCAACTTCAAATAATCTTAAAATCCATCAAAGGATGTTTAAATAGATGAAATCAAAACTATTTGAGAGAAATATCTCTTTTTTTGAAATAATTTGAATGTCACAAAATATAAAATAAAACATTTAATTTGAAAATTTTCTTATAATATTTTAAAGGAAGTTTTTATGATTTTATAATGGTGGAAAATATCCACACCCAACTTATAAGTTAAAAAAGTCATTCTTACCTTAATTTTGTCAAAAAGGTTAAAAATGACCTTGTTTAGAAAAAGACAGAAATATTCTGTTATAAACATCTTATAAAAAGTCAAAAAGGGTTTAAATTAATTTATCCCATAGTCTTCAAAATATTAAGAATTATTTGAAATAAATTTTTAAGAAACATAGATGTGGATGATAAAGAGGTCCCAGTAGATAATTACGTATAAACAACCTCGAATAATGAAAAGATTGTGAAATAAACCCTTACATTGTACTTTTCCTTGGTTGAGGGTGGTAAAATTAATATATAATGGTGAAATAATTGTTATTAAATTATACAAGAATCATATACAATAATATTATATCACATATGATCTTTTATTATTGATTTGTTAACAATATCTTAGTATTATCGTTGTTTCGGGTGTTAACTTACGCCTTTTATTTTATATGTTTTGTTACGTAAGCCATGTTTGTTATGGATAGGTTTTATAATATTCATATCCAGAATGATATCAAGTCCTTAAACATTGTTTTTAATCAGTATATGAGAATTAGTCTTGAATGGATACAATGGGGAATGAATCTCATCGCGTTCGTGGAGACGGTAGTCCGTACGTACACACGAGCGACAATATCATTCTTTTGATATTAAAATAATATATAATTGGATGATATATCATATCTAAAAAATCATTATCATGTTATATTTATTATTTACATTAATTACACATCATTATTATTCCCATCCCAATAATAATGTTTTGAATAACAATTACACCACGACGTGGAGACCGTAAGACGTACGTATGCACATATGGTGACATGTCATTCAAAGGATGGATAGAATACTGAATATGGTTGTACCATATTTATAATAACATCATATTATATAAAACATACTGGAGTTATTATTTTAGAATTATAGAAACAAAGAAATAAGAAGTTGAAGAAGAAAGGAACTTGAATGAGGATGGTGAAAACATTACCTCTTAATCGGGTTCTTCCTTTTGATTTGATCAAAAGGGGTCATTAGGATGGCTTTCCGATCACAAAAATTCCTCTAGGTAAAAGTGAGTTAGGTTTAAATATTATTTGGGTAGGGGTTGGACAAGACAAAAGGATTTTAATGTGTGAATTAGTGAGAAGGGGGAGTGCCCTTTTATAAGAGCAGTGAGGGGCACCTTTGGAAAAGGAAGAAATATTATTTTATAAAAAATTTATATTCCATTTATAATAGCTCCAATGTGGATTTTTTAAATGTTAAGCTGGGAATGTGTCAAAAACCACTCAACCAATAGGCTTTAGATAGGTTTGGGTCACTAAATTAACCTCATCTTTTAGTAATAACTTTTAGTTAAATAGTTTGACATTTACCATGTCACATTGTATTTTTATATTATATAGTTAATAAACATACTATATACATAAACGCGACCCCGAAGTGGTCAAATAATGGAATACCTACCATGATACAGGTACTTTTTCCAAAAATTAGAATTTTAGGAATAGAATATAAATTAATCGTATAATATTTGTTTTAAAAACTCTTTTATGTCAATTTTGACACTACTGTGTATTTTGTTTTTGATAATTTCCTAAATGTATTATTACATTGAAATAAAATTATATAACCAATTCAAATATGTCATATTAACCTAAAAATTTAGTGGAATTTATAAAAAGTTTTATATTACATTTATTTTGATATTTATAATATCAATTATTTTAATATTTCATTAATTAGGTAATTACTACATCACCATTGTGTCATAAATAAATTAAAGTATTTAATGTCTAAAAATTATAAATAAAATACCATTTTGTATGAAATACTAATATATTTCTAATTAATATTTACAATCGAATTTATCTTATGTATAACATTATATTAAAAATGTTTTAATTTTTAAACTTTGATTTTAACTCTTTTAACTCTTATTTGAATTAAATAATAATTAATGTACTTATCTAATCCAAGTGGACCTAAATGATAATATTTTATTCCTAAGGTTTTTTTTGGTCTAGATGAACTTTTCTAATAGAATTATTTCATGTGTTATGGTAATATTAATATCATTTCTAACCTTAATTACACTATTTACTTTTAACCATGGTAAATAAAAGTAACATGTTCCTACTCACCAAAAATTATTTTCATATTATTGAACCATATTTTACTCTTTGATATTAACTGTGTCTCTTGGATTTTAGAAATTACACTCACAGAAGCGGTAAAAATAGTTTTTATGTGAATTACCAAATTCTCTAGGAGGTGGGTAAAAGACGGTGAAAAGTTCAATAAAATTTTTATATATATAAAATTATTCTAAACTAACTCCAATGAATTAAATTGAACTTATATATGTATTATGTATCTATTTTGACATTAAAAATAAATTAAATAATTATTTAAATAAAAATTCGGTTTTAAACTATAACTCAGTGTTTTTTCACTATTCATCAAAAATTGAATGTTTTCAGAAAAATACCAAAAATTCTCACTAAGCCAATTTCAATATTCCGAATCAAAAAATGAAGTTCATTTTGAAAGATAAAATTTATAAAATTTCAAAAAGTGGGTATCACTATTCATAACGACTAGTTTTATTGGTTGTGGTGTGTGTGTTAGAACTCAAAGTTGCGTACAACACACAATAATGTATTATTCAAAGGGAAGCGTATCATGGAAGCTTGGGGTGTTACATAAGAATGAGTTATGTTTCCCATTTTTCGTGGATCATTATTTAAAGGGTGTTAGAAATATTTTTTACTTCAATAATGATAATAATATCAAATGTAAAATTTTATGTATTCAATTATACTTATATATATCATTCATGTGGTGTGGTTATGAAAAGAGAGTCACATCACTTTGTGAAGGTGATAGTCCACACGTACATTAACGATGTTATAATCTATTTTTTGTAAAAAATTGAAATGATATATTATATTTCTATAAGATTCAATATGTCATGAATAAAATAGTTGTTCACTATATATCACATATAATATTTAAAATTATTCCATATATCCTGCTATCAAAATAGTTAGTGAATGATGAAGAACATCCCTTCGCGAGGCCAAAATCCACCGTACACACGAGTGATATTATCACGTCTCCTATGAAATGAAAGGTGATATAACTACTAAATAGGTATTGTAATTTTGTAAATATAGTATATAAAATTTATATCCATCATCATACCCAACCATTAGAGGTGGTAATGGAAAAATAATTTATATCAATTCGCAATGCGGTAGTCCACCATACACAAAAAAGGTGATTTCCTAACCAATTTGAAACATGTGTTTGTGATTGTAGGCAATAAATTAACTTATAAACATATCATCATATGGAAAATAATAATATTATTAAATAATCATGGTATAATATAAATTTAAGGATGTGGAGAAATAAACAATATTAAGAGTCTCATTAATGAACATTACTAATTTTAGAGTAGTTTCCTTAGTTTTAAACTAATACCTTTACTAGTTGGATTTCTACCAACACTATTGATTATATAATAATGGGATAGATTTTTGGATGTTCTTTTTTTAGTTATTTTATCATCTAATTTGGTTTTAATTTTTGATGATGTGGGGAGAGTGATTTCTTGTTTAGAGTTGAGGAGTGACATTCTTCTAGATAATAAAAATATTTTCTTTAACATGGCCATGCTAATAGAGTTCTTACTGTTAATTAAAAAATATAGTATTTATGAAAAATACAATTTTAATGAATTTAACTTTTATTATATTAATTAACATTTTAAAATAAACTATAAGAATATATGATTTAGTAATTTTAAATCGTTGAATAAAATATCATTTATTGTAAAATAACAGTAATGTATCTTTGGAATTTACAAATATAATTAAAATTCAAAAATAAAAATACATTAGGGGAATTAAAAATATTTATTAAACCTTTTTAAAATTATATATTCATATAAAATATTTAATCATGTTAATAATTTATTCAATTTACATCACCTTTAATTTTTTTATTCATATATTATTTTTAATTATAAAAAAAATAATTCCTCTGTTAACCATTATTATCAATAAAATGTAATTATTTCATCATAAAAAATTAATAATAAATTATCATGACAAAAAATTAATACATAAAATTATTTTCTACAAGGGAACCTTTGTTGTTATTTTTTATATCACATATCATTATAGTTTTGAAAGACGAGGAATGCTATTTTATTTATTTTTCATTACATAACATATTATTTTGAACACATTCATGGAATTATAAAAAAATAACATAAAAAAGTTCATATGGTGATATGGTTCAAAATATTTTAATATAATGGGAATTTTATAAGTTTTTAGGTCATTTAACCCAATATCTATTAAGGTTTATCCCATGATAAACCAATCTTTATGTAAGTCATGTTCATTCATTGTATCATCTCTCACAAACAAATGTGGTCAATAAAAAATAAGCTGACCATATAATATAATATATATAAGGATGATTAAAATTTTGAAATATAATTTTATAAATTCAACTTAATGAATTTGAATAATATTATTTAAAATTCATCTCATAGGTTTGTTGAGACATTGGAATTTTAAGGTGAAAATTTATAAAAATAAAATGTTTTTCTTTAAAAATTAAATATGATAATGATTAAAAGGATATAAATTGGATTAAATAACATTAAATTTAACTCATGTATCATTTAATGTTATTCAATACATAATTTATCCCTATAAGTTAATTAAACAACATTGATGTTTTTAGATTATATTTTGTATTTTTCATTATTCATAAAAAATTAACCATTGAGGAAAAATACTAGTATCCCAATGTTTTGTAGTTTTCATACCCCTATATAAAAATAATTTGTTTATTTATTCTTATAAATTTATTAATAGTGGTAAATATTATTTTTAAATTGTGTGTTCGAAACATGATTAAAGCATATATTAGTAATAAATACATTTTTTCTGAAAAAAATATATTTTTCTTTCAAAATGATTTATGTTTTATTATTAATTAATAGATAATTATTTAACTTGTGTAAAAATATATTTTCATAGTTTAAATAATCATATTTCTACCATCCATTATAGTGTAAAGGAATTAATTTCATATTAAATTATAATATTAATAATAATGCATTGTTGTTCGAAAAAAATAATTCTTTCTTCTAAAATGATATTTATTGAAACTCATTGATTCGTGTAACAAAATATTAAAAAAAGTTTTCTATTCAGTGTTATATTGAATAAATAGTTATTATTTTAGAATTTATGGGTTTACATTTTTTTGTTGAAATTTATTTATTTGTGGAACCACAATTGTGTGATTGTGTATATCACCATGAATAAGTCGATAAACACTTATACCTAGATAAATAATTGTTTTTCCTTATAAATTATAGATTTTTAGTTAACATGCAATTAAAAGTGAAATATCCTTTGAAATAGATTATTAAATATAAAATAATATATGTTGAATGTAAAAAATATGTTTGTCATGTGCGGTTGTGGTGTGTGGGAATGATGTGATGAGATATGGGTGTGGTATGTAGGAGCTGTGACGAGGAAGTAGTTATTGTGTATTTTATAGGAAATGCGGAGATTTGTTTCATGAGGAGGATGGATTTTTTTTATGGGTTTGAATTTTTATTTTATTAGTGGAAGTAAATTTTAATGAAAAAATGAAAAATACATTGGTTAAAATGGATGATGAAAGCTTAAAATAAAATGGGAAGGGTTGGTAGAATTTGTTAATGCTTAAATAAGAAATAAATAGGATTGTTAAATTAAATGTGTCGGAAATGGGAAAATATATAAATTTTATTAACATGAAAATAATGGTGGAGTGTGGATTGTGGATTTCTTTTTTGGTATTTGGAATTCAGAACTGTCATTGAATATGGTAGAGTTTGAATGGTTGTGTGGATACGTTGTAGGTAGTGATGATAATCTGGTCTTGAACTCGTATTGTGACTTTATTTTATATATATATACACCTATTTCTTGTTACTTGTTATTTCTATATATACTCCATCCATATAAATCAACTTATATAGACACACAAATGGTGTATTAGTTTTTTAAAATCAGTTTGGTGTGGAAGATGGATGGATGGATACCCAATATTCCCTTCTTTGTTTTCTAGGTGAGTTTTATATGTATGTGATGAGATGGAAAAACTAAAAACATTAAACTAGTGATGAGCATTTCAGGATACGATTATGTGTATATAAATATGGAATCCATGGTCGAATTATGGAACAAGATGGATATCATTCGTGGATATAATACCCTAGTACTCTGGTTATCGTGTTGGATGTATTGTGATGGCCCATGCATTTTCAAGTGAGATGTGGTGTGATTGACTAGGTAACTTTAGCATATATGTTATGTGATATCCCATGTGTATATGGGATTATAGAAAGTGATGTAACATGTATCATCAAGGGATATATGATGTGATTAAAAAAAATGTGGTAGTGAAGTAATGTGATGACCTAGGTGTCTCTGGGTGAGGGGTGATGTTTTAAATAAATGAGAGCACCATGACATATGATGTTGGGGCGTGAGTGTGGAAAACTAGTGGAAATTCAGTGATGGTAAACCATTATATCAATTGTATTATTAATATGTTTCTATGTATGGATGATATATTTAGTGAAAAATCCATCGTAATGATGGGATTGGTTAGTTCACCTATTTTGGTATCTTTTGTTTTTCTATTTTCTAAAGGTTTATTTAGAATTCTACATATCACAGGTACATAAGGTACATTTGTTATGACCCTTATGAGTGTTTTTTCACTCAATATAAATATAAGATTTTTTTAGGTTTCATGGAGGGCTACATGGAACATGTTGGACATTACTATCTTATATATTTTGGTTGTTTTTGAATAATTGCCTAAGGATTTTTTGGGTAAAATATATGTATTCTATTTTTGTAACTAATGAATTGTGGGATAAATTTGGTTACTTTCTTATATTTTTTTTCAATTTTTTATTTTCATTGATTCATCATATTTCCCAATCATACTATATAAAGGGTAATTCCTCCAATATTTCTGAATCTCATAACCTTGTTTCTAGTCTCCACCTCAATCCTATTGGTGGTGAGATGTTGGGGTCATTATCTATCTTCATTCATTATTTTTTAGTAGGGTACCTATAAAGGATGAGGTTTAAGACAATCTTTAGATACATTAAACACTATAGAAACCTCATTGTGATCCATAATGTAAATAATATTTTTATATATTTCTTTTCTAAAATTCAAAATTAGAATGAAGGTGTCCATCATATAACACCATGATCTTAGGAAATACTTTCTCCCATATATATCGTTATTTAATCTAAAAACAGAAACCCATGCATATATAATAATGCATCCAAATGGATCCACAAATTATACCTCTTTTTAAAAATCACCTATGGGGAATATATACTTGAAATTCATTTTGAATATTTTTCATTTCCTTTATGATGTAGTTAAATGAAAAATTCTAATGCTTCAATTACGTGAAACTAGTTTTAATATCTAATTAAATACACTCCTTTAAAATATTATGATAATTTACAGTATAATAATGATTTAATTCAAACTAATACCACATATTTATTAAACATGATTCAAAATATCCATTTTTTATTGATAATATTTTTCTATGTAGGCCTGGTTTATAAATAATCAGTGTCATTACTCATTATTTCATCATATTAGTCATTCATATCATTAACCCACAGTTTATGTATTGACACATTTTTATCATCTATAGGTTCAACAAGAAAAAAATATAGATGAGATTATTTCCTTAAAGTTCTCAATGTTTTTCCATTACATATCTGATCACAAAAGATATTTTAAACCTGTATATTTTTCATCATACATGGATGAGATAAATTAAAATTTTACTTTTCATTTGAAATGGATTAATCTTTTTCTTGAACCTATTCATCTTCAACATTTTTATATATGATAGATTTTTATATATATTGTTTAGTGGAAATATTATCAATATCAATTCAGTAACCTTATTTATCATTTGAAAAAAGTTTCTTTAAATATTATAACACCTTAGCATTATAAATATCAATAATTGTTTTAACGCAATTATTGTTGAAATTGAATAATTGTGTATTTGGGGGATATCCTATAACATTTTTATCAACTCCAATCTTTTCAAATTTCCCAATATATTCCCCTTTTAAAATAATAACACGATGGATTATGATCACATGATGATGAATTTAGCTTGAATTTTATTTTAAAACCTATCTTAAGGGGCAATAATGATTTTTTATATTCTTAAACAACATTTTTAAATGTGAACCCCTAGAGTAATATCTATTATTTAAATGTATTGATAATAAATATTCTAAACCAAAATTTTCTGATCCATCATCAGAAAAATAAATTTATTATGTTAATCCTCATAATGTTGGGGTGATGTGTATGGTTAAATTAATTAATTTCTAATTCCATTCTTCTCCAAATAAAATTTGGTATAATTATTATTATACTAATATACCTTATATATCATTATATTTTTCCGAGAAAATCCTCTCCTTTAATGAACTATTTTAAAAGAATATAAATATTATTAATGCCAAAATATATTATTTCATAAAGCTAATATAAATAATTTATGTAAAGTCATTAATGAATATATAAAATATATATTCATTGGATTATTAATATCTCAAGGTCCCACACATATCTATATTAACAAGATATAATGGTTAAGTAGATTGAATAAACCAATTATTATGTGTAATGATAATAAATTTACTCTTTTGTGAGGTTATGCACATCCAATATATTGTCCATATTTGAAAATTATAATTTCAAATATCATCTCCAATGGAGATTTATTTCATACTCTTTTAGACATTATATTTAATTTTTTGATGTAAAAAATCGTTAATTTTTTCAAACATATATCGAATGTGTATCCCACATCAACCAATTGAAATATATTTCCTTTTTGTCACTATCTTTTTGAATCAACTTTTCCATATTCTTTTTTTGGGACCATAGACCCATTGTACCAAATTACCAATTCATTTAATTTAGTCGAATTATTCAATATACATATTAAAATGTGTTTTATGCCAACGAAAAAATGTTTTTCTAGGATTTAACCATTTATTTATATATAATTTTTGAATTAACTCATTTAAAAATTAATAATTCATCATTTCCAATGTAATATAATTGAAATTATGACATTTCAACATTGTTCATATTTTTTAATCTCCTTTCATGTGTGTGGAACATCAATTATTTAACACCCATGGACCATCTTCATTTATTGAATTATCTATAAATTCTATAAAATTATATTTCCCATTTACATTTTTTACTTCTACGTTAAAGGCTCGTAACTATTAAAAGTCGTATTATTCTAGAATGGTAGAAGGATGATTTATTTAAATTTATTTTTATTGGAATACTCACATTTTAACTTACTTAATTTTGTTCTTCAGACATAGTCATATAAATCAATCTAGAATTTTCTATATGTTTTTTTCGTTCTTCATTTTAGTAACACTGAGATACCTATAATGGGATAGTAATGTTTAATCGGTGAACACACATAATAATGTTGGTTTTTTGAAATATGGTTTGTGATTGGATATTGATGGAAAGTAGTATGAAAAGAAAAATATTTTTAAATTATCAAAATTAGAATTTGTTATTGGTGAAGATGTTTTATTTTGTAGTTTAGTAATCCCAGGAATGGGAAATTAAGTTATTCATCGACTAAGTTATCTAATGTTTGATAATATTATAACTTGAGAGATAATAATTTTTATAAACTCACATTTTCCTAATATTCATAGTTAAAAGAGTGGGTTAGATGTCTTATTATATTGTGTTTTATTGTTGGAATATTCTACTATGTTTATTGGGGATGAACCACATGTTGGTGTGGAGTTTGTAAAACCCATGATTATGGGAATAAATTTTCATTTATAACATAATATTTAATTTAATGGATTGTTTCATTTCAATAATTTTAGATTAAATTTTTTTTGGGTTCATTAATATAAAATCATTCATGGTATATGATATTTTTAGGTCAATAATAAAATATTATAGGAATATTTTTTGTTAGTTCGATCTGTATATTCATAATTTAATATAGGTTTGTTCAAGTTACTAATGGGAAACCATTAGAATTATATTCTTATGGATTAACCCAGTGAGAGTTTTTATATTAAAACCAAAATTACTTGTATTTTTAGATTCTATGGGTATGTTTTGTAAATAGAGATATTTTCAAGACCCAACAAAAAATATCTAGTGATAACAAAGTGAAAAGATAAGCTGTAATAAATTCTTCAACCACATATATTTATTCCACCATACATATTGGATTGATATAGTTTCATAGTTAGGTGTGAGGTTATTTGAAAATAAACTATTATTGTTCAACCTATTTAAATTTTTAAAAAATAATATTTAAAATTGGGGGAATGTTATAAATTATATGTCATTATTCATGCTTACATATTTGACCCAGACTCAATATCTTCATTACTCGTCCATTTAACATTATTTTGATTAGTAGTATGTTAATACACTAAAAATGGTGGTTATTCATTGATAATAATATTTTAATCACCACACTATTTTCATGGATTAATCTCTTATATGAATTTTTTTATAACCATATTTGTTTTTGTATAGGTATTCCCGATAACTATTGGATGAATTTAATTCAATAAGAAATATCACCCCATATTGGATATGATATGTCAACCTTCTAGGGGATACATAAAGATATTCATTATGTTAATAAATATATAAAACATTATTTTTAGTTTAATATGACCCTATTTATCAGACTATATAAGGTAGAAGAATTTTGATATTACTAGGTTATAAATATTTAAGTGAGACCATTTCATCTCTTTATTATAATTGATCTTCTTTTATTACATTTCATTTCAATATGTTTTATGATATTTTTGTCAATAACATGTGTTGTTATCATTTGTTGTATGAAACACCTTAGAGTGATTAGTTGGATAATGAATGTGATTGAATTATTATTTCACAATATAAATGTTGTCTTTTAAGTGTTCATTTCTATGCTTAGGCTAATTTATAGTTTATAATGATTGAATATAAATATATTAATTAATATATAATTGTTAAAATTTATCAATGCTTCAATGAGATTTATTATTTATTATCTTATTCAATTAGTGTATTTAATAACTTATTATAACTCATTAATAGAATACATATATAATATCATTATTGAATGATGATTTATGATTTCCCCATTCATGTTGATAATTTTAATTGATTTCATATAATATATTGGAATTTTTTTGATTGATATATACGCATTTTTTACATTGTGTGTCTATATTATATGTCTATTAAGATTGATTCAAAATGGGATTGAGTGAAGATTACATATTAGGATAAATGGGGCTATAAACTAAGTGATTTTTTTGATGTTATTTATGTGTTTCTCAATATATGTTCATCTAAAATATTATATTAAATTTCAATAAATGTATCATTAGAGATAACCATAGTTTATCTATTATGGATTCTTTATGATTTATAAAAACTCCCAATATCGATTGTTATATTTTATTGTTTTTTTGTCAAATTATAGTGGAAAATTATTTTATGATTCCAATGAAATGTAAAAATTAAATGGACATAATAAATTTAACTTTTTTGAATGTTTTATTTTAAAAATTTTATTAAACAAGCAAGGTATCATTGTTATCTTTTCTATAGTTCAATTTTAACTCCTATTATTGGATACCCTCTCATTTTTGTCCATATAACTCTTTATAATTGGAAAACAATTTGAAGACTTAAATTTTGAGATAATATAATCAATATAACCTCCTATATGAATATGAATAAACATCAAACACCATAATGTAATGATTTTATAAAGTTAAAGATGATTTCACATATTAAAAAAACTCACAAAGTTGTGTTTTGACTATTAAAAATCAGGAACTAAGTGTTTCAACATATTTGGCACAACCAAACCAATTGATATGTCACATGGCCATATAGTATGCTTATTGTGCCACCCCAAACCATCCTCGAATAATATTTGGGATTGATACTAACCCCACAAATTAATTTATGATATATACGAGAACGAAAACTATATTCCAACAAATAACTACATGTATCCAAAATAATATATATTAATGCATACCAGGTATAATAACAAATAAAATATAATACACATTAATCATATACTAAACACTACTATAGTTTATATCAAAAACCCCATCAAGAAAATGAAAAAACAGAAAAAATATAAAAAATACTATCGTAATATAACCAGTAAAGTGGACTCTATGTCATAAAAAATTAACTCATTCACTATAATAAACAAACACAACCATTTCCCACGAATAGTTATTCTACAAATACTATTTTCACTGAAGTCTACATTCGACCATGAATCATCTATATAGAGAAATCACCTGGGTTAAAGAATATTAAATAGGTGTGAGTATAAATATAGCATGTGGGATTCCCAGAAAATAGAAAAGTGAGATTAAAAAATGATTCATTTTAAAAATGATAAACCCTTAGATTTTTTTTTAAAAATATAAAAGAGAATTCGATTACTCACAACTAATCTTAACAAATGTTATAGAATAAAGGGAATATGGAATACGTTGTACATTAATAGATCTAAATAACTCATACTATTTTGGTACATATCTTTTACATTACCCCCACAATAATCTTCTTATACGCCCGTAACAACACAGAGGATTCCATGTCAGCCAAGGGGGGTCTACCCCTACATAATAATTTCACCACATGGCGTGTGAGGATAATTAGATGAGGTTGTTACCTAATTTATATGGGGAGAACCCATTCTTTATAATTGAGGGGGTTCCAAACACCGTGATTTATAGAGTACACAAAAACAATTATCATTGTGTCTCTAAGGGTTTATTGATTCTCTTTCTACTACATCCATATAACCCATGTCCTCCCTTATTGTCACAAAATAATATAACATAAAACATATATTAAAAACACTATGTATAAATTCCTTCAAAATGAATAAATTTTAACCATAATGTTCTACATGGAATTTATAGATAATATACTATCAATTTCTTAAATTCCTACACTCGGGTGATATGATAAACACATCCCTTAGAGGGAATAGAATATATCATTTATTTCAGTGGACCTTCAATGTGTGACATGATTAAAAAAATAAATTTCTTTTCTATGTGGGATTGATCTAAATTGTTTCAAAAAATAATGTACATGATGTGTGGGACTTCGGTACTAACCAAGAATGTACTTCTAGAGCTACAACATTCATGTCACCGAAGATGATGGCTTGCCTTCTATACCATTGGGAATGTATGCCATGTATATTATTTAGAAGCCTAATCGGTAAATTTTGAGCCATTTATTTCTAATTAACGTGTTTTATATTATTTAATAATACAATATGTGATATTTAATTCATTATATAAACCTTAAATTTCAATAAGGATTATATTTGTAATTAGCCTTAGAGTATAAAATCCCTTTCCATTTAATGATTGTGTGTAATTTAGACACAACCCCCAATGTCTTATAAAATGTGTGGTTTCTATAACCACTTATTCATGATTTTTTCATGATTCAATCTTTTTGGTGATTTATTTATTGTCATATTGTCGATACATTAACTCTTGTGTGGACATTTTTACAGGTTGATGATTATACCCCATAAAGTCAATATTTTACCTTTATATAGCACCATTTTCTATCTACTAAAGATCATATAATATGAAATGATGTTGCCAACTAATCCATGCACCGTCAAACCACCATTGAAAAAATTATTCAGGATCATCCTATACAAGAACCGCTAAATAATAATACCCAATTAAAACCACCATTATTGGTAAATGAAAAAAGTTGTGAATTGGTGGTTGAATTTTAGTTGTATATCCAGCAACCTAAAAAATTATATTTTAATCAATTTAATATCAAGAAAAATTTGATTCGGTATCCATTTTAGATAATTCAATTAATAAACATATGGGTTTCATTTGTGGGAATCCAATGATGAAATTTTTTTGATTATATTAAAAGGTTATTTTTGAACACTCATAACTTATAATAACAAATAATATGATATCTATATCCATATATTTTTTATAATGAATAAAAATTATCATAATTGTAATCTTATAATAATAATAATTTCATCAAATTAAGAAAACTCAACATGACTCACATAGTAAAAAATAAATAAAATGATTATATAAATAATTTAATCCCAATAATTATCACTGATATCATTGAAATACAACATGATAGCTGTGGATTTAATTAGACAATGAAAGATGTTATGAAAAAACGTATAAATTCATAACTATAAGGGATTAATGTTGAATCTTCAATAATGAATCATTGATATTAATTTTCTATTGATAACCATGTGATGAATGTTCTCCACATGGAACATTGGATTAAATTTATCAAATGGTGAATCCACATAGATGAAAATAAATAATGAAATATTTAAAAGTATAAATAATAGTTTTTCTAAAAAATTAACATAGTACTCATTATAGTTTTTATTTAGACATATACGAATATTTATAATTACATCTCCCGTGGGTATGATCCCATATTTCAAAAAAATGATGTTGTTAATAGTATGTTCTGGGATCTATGTTAGAAGTATTATTAGACTATATGTATGTGCGATAATATTGTTACAAGAAATATAATATATTTTTAATTACAAACTTCTGTCACTTCTATTGACTAGCCACCTTCATGAACACATTTATAAATATAATAACAAATATTCAATGGAATAAAAAAATCTAACTCACAAAATCATCACTATGCTAATGGATTTTCATAATGAAATTCACAACTCATAATAAAATGGTGTGGGTTATGAGATCACATCTATATATGTCACATTCATAAGATCTGTTGATGGTTCATATGCTACCAAATTACAACCACATATGGTATCATTCATCTATGAAGGATCTTATATTTATCATTATTGATCATTATCTAGTAATCAGTATATATTTTATCAACCTCAATGTTCCACTCAAAAAAGTCAATAATTTGTAATTAGTTATAAACACACAACATTTTTTATTTTACAATGATGAAATTGTGAACCAAGTCCACATGCGAGTGTAATTGTCATTACCCACCCTAATGTGGCTTGAAATGAAGCTAAACCAATCCCTCCTCTATTATTCTAGGAATTGGCAACAAGCACAAAAAATAAATATTACAAAAATGGGATGTGTTTCTTTATGTACCTATATACACTCACACAGTTACCAATCCATACAATGATAAAATGTAAAGAAGATGTAAATAATTCAAGCATACATATCTAATATAACAACTAGATTATTAAAAAGTATGAGAAACTAGAAAAAGGTGTCATATATATCCAGAACCAAAACCGATTAGTAAATTAACATATTATTAGATAGAGGGGAATACTGCCAAATGAAACACTCGTATAAAAATCAGTCATAATACACCAAATTAGATCCATCATCTCCTAGTCCAGAAAGGAATTCAAAAAAAAGATCCATTGTCTGCATAATACATAACACTTGGAGGAAGATCCCATACAAGTTTGTATATCACAATACCTAGTATTACACCCCAATATAACCATTCACAAAGCATCAAGAGTAATATTATTCTATAAAATTTTAAATGTATATATGAAATATAACAAGAATAACCATATATATTCAACAAAAAAGCACTATCTAGTATCAAAAACTACTACAGTAATGGCATAATTCAATTACTACTCAAATGATCCATATATTGCCCATATAAGAGAACACGCTCCATGGTCTTTAATAACAAAAACCACACTCAACCTATATGCCATGTTCGTTAGGTCTTGAAGTAATGGAAACTGATAGGGTTAATCCAAGAAATACAAAAAATCAAAATAAACCACATTAGAAACATAGTATCTCGATACACAGATAAGGGTTTAATTCCCACGACTCTATGGTTGGTCACTACACCATACTAAATGCTTCATCCAATATAGGGGATCAACTCTAGTGTAAATATTGGTCCCACCAATTTCAAAATACCATAACTATTTAATAGATGATGTATATGTGAATTTAGTTTGGCCTCCTGAAGGGATACATGTTCCAAACCGTTGAGGGGAATAGTTGAATCGAAATGAGGAACCCCACACTAGAACAAGGGAATTAATCCATGGTATACTAATAAATATGGAATATTCCATGGGTTCATCCTCTAGGAAGAGAAAAAAATGTGGCATTGATCCCTCATATTAATGGACAAAGGGAACACACCCAACTGATAGTTGTTAAGAATATGTGAACAAATTGTCTATCAAAAAACACCTCACATTGTATTTCTAAAAAAATTGACTTTCATATTTTTTGTTATGTGGAAAAAATATCTAGATAGACTACTCAAGTTCTCATATTCGAGTATGGGAAAATAAAGATTATATCATGAGCATTATCAACAGCATGACATGATGAAATGTAAATCATTGAAATTTACCCAAAAATTATTATGAATGGTTTTAGAGATCACAGAGTATAGATCATCATGAAATAATACTCAAGATATGCTATTTATTTACCCCAAATGAACTATCATTTTAAAAGTCTTGTTTCACCATATATTTTGTGAATATTTATTTGGGGACCCCCTCCCCCATGAGTAAAAATTAAAGACATTATATTGGTCATAAAATTCTCTCTTCAATACTATTATATTAATTCCACAGATGGTTCTGTAATCTAACACAATATAAATAAGATACATAGGATTCTATATTAGGTAACAAAAAAAAAATATTTTGGGGAAATATTTGGACCTGATCCAAGAAAATTAAATAAATATCCAATATTTTTCATTCCATAACTGTGTCAATGTCCGAGTCACACTCCACCGATGGCTCTTCAATTCATATTATCATTCCGAACATACATTAGAAACAAGTTTTAACGATAATAATAATAATATAATTATTATTATTATCGTTATTAAATTAACTCATATTAAATGAGGTTATGAGTCTCTCTCAATTCAAAATGTGAATTAAACATTCGTACCTCTAACACATGGCACATCTACTCCATCTGATATCACTTTTTTTCTTCCTTAATTTATTATTTTAATTTGACACAATGATTATATAATGACCATTAGTTCATTATATTATCGTTATATTTTCATTACACGTTCATTATAGCACATCCTTACAAAGTCATGCACATGCCCACACCCCTAAAATTCCTTCCCTCATCTGAAATCCATGACTCACACCTCCATTATCATCCAATAAACACTAAAATAAATTCATTTTTAAGAATTACATCAACAATAATAATACATAGTTCCCTTTATGGCTTCCCACACATCAAATTTTGGATGTCGTTCACTGGATAATAGTAAAAATGCAATCTCAAAATCCACACCTAATCATCCATTGTTGTCTCATAAAATTATCACATCACCAATTCCAAAAAAATAAGAAATGAAATGATCCATTAGGTCAAATTTAGAATGTTCAATGATCTCTTTCTTGGTAAAAATTTAACAATTGACCAGAAATAATGTCAAAAATCAACATAAGTATAATCTATATAGAAAATCATGAGACAAAAACATGAGAGACAATACATTCTTAATATTTGTGTTGGCCTTGATTCTTAGTCCTAGGTATTCGAATGAAGATAAACAAATTAACCAACATTATATTGATTCATATACTACATGATGATAAATAAATTAATAAGATTAAAAAATCGACACAGAAATTATATTATAGATTATTATTTCTTGTTCATCATGAGTAAATCAAAATGTGATACATTTACACAAAATAGGATTTAGTCTATTTCAATAAATCACTGTTGAAAAGTGATCACATGTCACTGTTATTGATGAGATCCCCATGTAGTGTTGTCTTTAACATCCCTTACATTATTCTGATCAATGAACTATGATCCCAATATCGATCAACGTTCTTCTATTCTCTCCAATCAATTCCCATGGTTATGAGGATAACCATTAAAACTAGGTATAATGGTGTACTTATATAGTGTAACATGTTTTTGCTAAACTGGAATGAAATAAATACATTATTATTTTCTATTTTATTAAATATTTATGTGATAATGTTTTTAAAAATTCCTCACTACAAAATGCTTATGTCACTCTTGGGGTAAAACCCATTATATTAAATCAATAGTGGCTTCAAATCATTCATTAGGGACTTTTTTAATAGTTATTACACTTTTATCATAAATTTTCACCCGTGTGATATTAAATTTTTTAATATACTTCCAATATTAATTTTTGGAATGCTAGACCTCATAATATCACACTATCTCAACTATAGGGTATGAAAATATTCATAAAAATATTAAAAAGTCTTAAATGTTAAAATTGATAAATTATAGTAATACCATGCGAAAAGAATTTTTTTATACCCATTTTATAATCTTGAATTTCTCATGGAGTATCATGGATAATGTGAGTCCCACATAGATTATCGTCATACCACAACATGATTGGACATATATAAAATATAGTCTCCCTCCTCAAACCACATGGGTATCCTTAATCAATATATATATGAATAATGATGAATTATGGTTATAAAACTATTATTATAGATCACCTACTCCTTGTATATCATCAATCCAACCATCTTGAGGGTTCATGAGGGATTGCGATTTAATATCCATCTAGAATAAGGGAAACCTATAGGTTCTACCATACATGTCCTTGAAACATGTTATATTTGTTTTGATGTTGCAGTTTATTTGTATTAAAACTCAATTATGGGTAGATTATTGGCCCAACTATAACTAGACTCTAACATACATGCCTAAAAAATCGTTGATAAAAAAATAGTATCATATTCTTTATCATCTATTTGGGTAGAATTCCACAATACATAATACTTAGGTCATTAATTATTATTTAAAAATACTCCACAAGTACGGTGTGATTTTATCATCATGATTGAATATGAAAATCAAGGGACTCCCATGAAACTATTCAATCATCTGAACATATCAGAATCCCAAGCACTTAACTAAAATTTACACAAAAATTTGAAATAAATAGACATACTTTTTTAAAAGATCTATAATCATGGGAAAAAATATCATAAATCATTGGTAGTAATGGATGTAATATCCTTAAATCAGACAATATTATAGCCCAATTTTACTTTGGAAGCTCATGTGGATTGCTCAAATCAATAGTAGTATAGTTCTTAGCCATCACCTACTGATATGTGGGTAACTATGATATGAACTCCACAATAATCTTCGTCATGCATGTATATAGAAACTAGAAATTGAAAACATGACACATATTTATCACTACTAGATGGAACCACCAACAATAAATTATAAAACTCCCTAAAAACCTTGTCATGCACTTCCACTAGAACCATCACCTTCCCTTTTAAGTGATACTATAATCACTTTCATCAAAAAATCATTATGTGATCCTAATATAAATATATAATCCAATAGGATCTCAAAATTAATGGGAACCAATTAAGCCTCCCCCACATTATAAAAATGATTGTAATCTACCCCCACTGATCATATATAAGGAAACATATCATTCTCAAACAACAATAGTAACATTTATGAAAACATTCCATACACAACCATAATCAAATGAACATGGGTTTCCCTACTATAGGAATCAACCTATAATTTTCCATACACTTATGTAGAGAAAATATCAATGTATTAATCTAATAAAAACCCTAGCTAATGTGCCTTTTATAACATTATATATCATTATGAGAATATATAACTTAGAATAAAATAAATAATTAAGATTAAAAATAAATGAACATTGAGATAGTGTCTCCACAAAATTAGGTAAATCACTAATATTATAAGGTCTCGTATATGGGAGAAACAATTATTCTCATGTGGTATTATCTTTCTAGATCCAGAAGTAATCAAAGAACACCTCTATATGCACGCATAACCAATGCCATACCTAAAACAATTGTAGAAAACCACGTACTCAAATCCATCCACTGAAAACATCAACACAAGGTCATTGGTAAACAATTTAAATAACTAATAAAATAGATTTAATATGAAACAGAGGTGCTATGATCCTAGATATGTCTTCCAAAAATTTCCAATAATATCCCACCAACATACGGGAACAACATTCCTAAAAAAACATCTTTTTTGAGTCCATATCCATTATTGCCTCTTCATAAATTTGATAATATAAATCTCTTCCATCATAGACGAAATTTCTCTGGAAATTAACATCTTAAATCCATAAATTACTCATTAAAAAATTTACATATATAAATTTTTCCTGGATAATGTCCATGTGATTCATTGATTACGGAAAATTATCATACAAAATTTATGAATAAACATGGATTTCATCAATAAACATTATCACGAAATGGTCAATCAAGGTATTGAAGATATTTTTAATGAGTGTCATGAGCATGGAATAGGAATTATTTATGTTGAACAGAATCCCTAGGAACTAATTGTTTCCCTATTGATACTTTAACACTAACATCATTATATCCAAACCATGAAAACATTGTGGTTTATAACATGACCTATGATCAATCATAAATAAATATATAATAATCATTCTGTTTGATAAAGATATCATTGATCATCTATTAGGGGTATGATTCTAATTTTTCGTTTAATAAATTTGTTGTTAGTAAATAAAACAAATTAATATATCATATATCTTCTTAATGAATATAATATGTTCCAAAAGGAGGTATAAAGAAGGATTTATAATTCCTTTCTAAAAAATTTCTTCTGACATCACATTAATATTTCAGATCATAGCATAAGTCAGGCGATAAGCATCAGATGATGTCTTGGTGGTTCTGTGGTGAAAATATATTAAAATAACAACCTCTTGTTTGGGGTGAAATACCTGAACATCCTGTTTGAAAAAATTCATATATTCATCAACGAATAGAGATAATATATCGACTGAAATTTATATTTCACCCATGATTATATTCACATGTTGATTTCTATGAAGTTTTAATTAATTATGGGATTCTCCTTCAAAATTCCCCTGATGTTCAAACTCACCCGTGTCGATGAATCATGACCCATATACTCAATGATAAACCAACAAAAAAATTTATTGTCCTACCAAATCCTATTATATGTATACCATCATAGTGTCTCATCTCTCCCATGATGAGATCTTAAGTGATCTGATCATTCTAATAGTAAGCTCATAGCAACATCTACCAAATATGAGAGGAAGACTTCCAATTATAAAAATATCTAAATGAAGTGGTCAGTCTATGGAGAATCCTATAATATATAATTTATATATAAATTAATATAGTAATAATTGATTATATTATCCCATTATTAATAAGTATATTTTCAAATATAGATAATAATCAAATAAATCCTAAAACCATATTAGGATCCACCTAATTTAATCTATACACTTCTATCATCTAACCTTTCCATTATATTAATTTTTTGTATGCTTATAATGAATCACATTGGGATGATTTTGGAGGAAGAAGATCAAAAATATATGCACCCCTAGCTTACTAGCACCACTATATCTACTTTTATAGCATCCTCTAGGAGGGAAACCCTATCCATCTCTATGAGTTCCTTCAATAATAGTCTTTATCTATTATCTAGAAACCTTTACTCTATTTTCTTGGTTATCCTCTCCCGCCCAACTATTGTAACAAACATGAGCTCAGTTTCCTCTACCGATGGAATTATAAAATGTTATATTACTATTAACAATTGAACTAAATTTGGATCCCTTTTTTGCCTTTACATTAGTGTGGGATCAATGATGAGACATCTGAAAATAGTGACACCAAACGATGATTTATTGGTTAATTATTTCCAAATATTCAACATTATGATAACCTAATATCACTCCACCACTAGGCTGGATAATTTATTGAAGACTCATGATCACCAAAGAGTGTTCAAAATCAACATTATGTGTTTGAATGTAAAATGAAGCATTCTTAGCCAAAATCACTCATTGATGTTATCACTAAAACTCCCAAGACTAAACATAACGGTCATAGATAATCTCATGATATTACCTATTATGTTTTGGGAATAGTGAAGTGTTCTGGGACATTGAATTTTTTCATACTAGATTAAAATTATCTCATGAACTCAAAAAATCATAAATATAGATATATAGTACTAATCTAGGAATATATTCTCAAAAACCATTATATGAAGAGGGAAATTTCCATGAATTTGGGTGGCTGTTGTGTAACTATGCCCTGTTACACTATTTAGAAGAATCGTATATATAATGAAATCCTAGTCAGATGATGTCTGAATGAATTTGAAAACAAAATTAACTAGCTACATAAAATCCCCAAATACCATAGGTTCAATATCATATTGCAATATATAGATTCACTAGTATTGAATTTCCACATGTTCACTCACACAATGGGAGTCTAATCAGTCTTGGTAGTGATTATCATCTATGATATTGGTGGGTATTTTATCTTATCATGGTGGTATACCTCTTAATTCATTCTATATACTAAATCATCAACATTCATCTGGATGGTGATGAAAAGATTAATTACTATCTCATGATCCCTATGAAACTGCCTATGTATTTGAGCAATCATCATAAAAGGTGGTATCAACTATTTATTTAGATAAAAATATATCCATTAATGAATATCTAAAAAAATACTATAAAATAGCTGGATTATATTAATCTAACATTAGATAGGATTAATGTGACACCACATTATTCTTTCCAATATATTCCTTATACCTTTGAGTTTATTAAAATATTATAACATTATTACCTAAAGTTTATGTTGACTACCTGAATAAATATTTGGTTTATATTGTATTTTATCCAAACTCATGTCATGTAACACAATTTCAATATGATTCCCAAACAATGCCTCATAACATTACAACCCCCAAACACTATAGCGATGATCAGAAACACATTGATACCATTATTATGTGACATGCCCCTCAAAACCAAAACTATGAATGATGGATGATATGTGTGGCATCCTAGTCCCACCATTAATAGTTTTTGGATGTAGAAAATCACAGTGAAATAATATCCCATATATAGGAGGTCATATAATAATAAATCATATAAAAATGTCTTAAAATTTTATACATTCATATAAACCATGAATATATAAAAATGAATTGTAAAATCCATAAGACATGTTCATAAATCCCCAACAGTGTACATTGAAAATACCAGAAAATAAAGGGAAATTCAAATTTTCATTGTCAATTAATAAAGACCAGGATTGAACATCATTGAAAGTGGATTTCGTCTCACAAAAAATCTAAGCCAATCACTATCAATTGTGAACACCATTCACCATCAATAATCTCCAACGAACCCCATAGTATTCCGAAAAATGCCTTTTTCCATCTATTAATTTTGTATATAGACAGTACATGTATAGAAATGTGACCCATAGAGGTCTGAGTATAAAAATTTCACGACTTTTCCCCTGGGGCCTATGTCGTGACTCCCCTGAGCACACCTCTTAATGGAAAGGGGTTTGCGACTAGAACATAAGGCATCATCATTCAATGGGATGTATTTCCCTAAGTACTTATACACATGCACACCCAAACCCATCCCAGGAAAACTAGAAAAGAGAAAATTATTTCTACTAAACAATCATTGAGTGTAAAGGTAGAACATAATGTAAGTGGGCCAGAATACAAACCCAAAAAATGAAAAATGAAAAGAAATTACAAGATAGATGGAATGTTGTCCGCTGAAAACCCCACCTATTGGGTGTGTATTTAACAGGTTCTAGAAGCTGTAGATGCTCATCCAACCTACCTGATCTCATTAGGCACCACCTGGTCCTAGGCAACCAAGTCCTCTACAAAATCATTTGTCATCATCACCAGACACAACACATGTGGGTGAATCACGTGTATGGGTAAGTAATAAACTACTCAATAGGGATCCCAAACCAACAATGAATGACCACAATTAAATCCAAAATAAACCCACAATGAAATATCTTGATTTAATAAATATCCCTCCAAGTATAATCTACTGTAAGGAAATTAATAATTTCAGTCATATCACTGAACAAATTGGGCTGGTAGAGAACTCATCCTTAGTGAGTATTGTGGGAATGATGGGTCACACAGAGCTGCTCCCCACCCTGGGTATGTTGGGTAACACAGAGAATCTTCCTATCAACCATAGGTTGCTTTGAAACTCATACATAATATGTACCTACATATTCTAGTTCACATAGTGTATCTCCCCACTATGGTTATGTCAGGTCACATAGAGTCACATCCCCCTTGGCCATCACAATGAGGTACTCCTCCCTGTTGAGTACTATGGGCCTACCGGGTCACACAAAGCTACTCCCCACCATGTTCATACCGGGTCACATAGGGCCACATCCCACAGGTTCATTGTAGCTGATACACATATGGTTTCTTGTCATCATTCCTCACATCTCAGTTAGACATAGGATTTGTGCACATAGGGAGCTTCATTCCAAGAGATCCACTGCATAAGAAATTCATCGCATTTCATCTACCATGAAAGGATCCTTAGAGTATAAAAAAGAACTATATCATAAAATGGTTCAAATGAGGAAAATCATCATCAAAAGGATGCACAGTTTGTAAGATATAGTAGTTTTTACTAAAATGGGCCTGTTAAGGTTGAGGCTGGTCCGACCAAGTCAGACGGCCCTGGCCCAAACTGACTGCAGCTGCCACCTCTAACGCACCACTGAGGCATCCACCCCCCAACCCCCTTGTGGTTGGACTCACCACAAGCACCAGTGTGCCATCTAGTTCTTTCTAGGACCACTGGGTCAACTCTAGTGGTTCTTTCGAGAACCACTGGGTCCACTCTGGTGGTCCATTCTTTGCACTTTTTGTGCCTCCAGCCTCCATGGGTCACCACCTTTCTATCTAAGGCCTCGAAGAGGATTTTTTTCAAATGGATGTTTGTAAATGAATAAAAAAAAATTCTTAGGGTCTCATGCCCTGATCATGTTAGGTCGCACCGTACGCATTAGAGTTTGAAGAGGGGAAGTTTGGGATTGATGTTATATCAAACAATTAATTAACAATCCTAGCGTAAAACCCTTGTCAAAAGTACCATCCCAAAAGATTAAAAGATTTTTGGATCATAATATTTGTGGGATGATCCAATTTCCACATTTTAGATTAATGAATGGGGAAATAAGGAACAAAATTAAATCCCCTACCTCGTTGGAGTTCATCATTTATGTGATCCTTCAATGGGGATTCAAGTACCATTTCTATTTAGCACTCTTCAGTCCCGTTCATCGAGGTGCATAAATGTTGTTGGAGATTAAAAGTATTTTTTTTGTAGATAATTCTATTATATGGTTCTTTGGATAAATTTCACCCTTTGATCCTGATTTCTTAAATACATTAACCCGTTAGAAGAAAAAATGATGCAGAATCTCGGTTGTGCTGCATCGTATAGTCGTTATTTCGTTTCATTAATGAATCATTGTATCTGTTATGTTTCATTTAATATGAAATTACAATGCATGTTTATGAGACATTAATGAGCATCATTGGGTATGAATGATCATTTCTTTATCACCGCACCATAGTGTACTCATAACACCGCACAATGGTTGGAAAAACAAATAAAATAACTTTTTTATGTTTTTTTCAGAAAATTCGAAAAAAATAACATTTCTAGTTGACACTTGTTGGTAAATGTTTTGTCCATTCTATGAGAATCTCACCAGTATGAGATCAGTGGTTCTGTTAGATTTTTTATCCAAGAACAACTTTAATATTTATAAAAACCCAAGATCATGTTTATTCAAATGAACTAAAAAAGATCAAAATTCTATTCTGGGAGCAATGAGCCTTAGAATCAGGTGCCACAAAATAATATAGTCTCAAAAAAATCCCCATTAATATTGAAAAGGAAATTACATGGATTTTTTGGGAGATTATATTATCCCCACATTTAGGGATTCATTTCCCCGTAAGCCACATGAATGATAAACGAACAAATGGGGGTACTGAGCACAAATATAAGCCTCCTGCTCCCATGTGCTCTTCTAGAGTTTCTCATGCTACCACCGAATGCAAACTAGATTGATTGAACATCAATAAAGTAACATCTTCTATTAATCCTCAATATCTACTTGGAACTCTGTAAAGGTCACCCCATCATCAGAGTCCATCTCACCCCAGTTGATGATGTGTGATGGGGTAGGCACATAACTCCTCAGTTGTGACATATGGAAAATAACATGCACATGGTGCATCCGTTGTTGAATATTTAGTTGATACTACTCCTCACTAACTCTATTCATAATATTAAATGTCCCAATGAACATCTTTCATAATGTGCCGCCCTAGTCAAATCTCTATAATCGCAGTTGGGGTGAGACTCGATGGAAAAAATTGTATCCATGCTCAAAATCAAGGGAATTCATATCCTATCAGCATAAGATTTATTCCTCCTCTGTGAAGTAGTCAACCTATCTTGGATGATCTTATCTTTCTCAGTGGTACGTCGTTCCTTCTCTGGATCAGTGAGTGCTGAGTCCCCTGGGTATGTCCAGCATATAGGTGATCTACATGGCCACCAGTACAAGGCCTAAAATGGTAACATACCAATGTTGGAGTGATGAATATAGTTTTACCCAATCACCACCAGTGATAGGTGGTCCTACCAACTACGAAGAGAATCATGGATGCAATAATAAAACGTGTACTCCAAGGTTTCTATAGTCTGCACCTTCCGACCATATGTCTGAGGGTGAAAGGTCGTGCTCATGTGTTTTTGAATTCTGAATGCCTCTTGTAATCCCATCTACATTTGGTATGTAATTAAAGTTTCATGGTCTAAGATTATCATAAATATAACCTTGTTTATCCTCACTCTCTCCTGAATGTAGAGGTTTCCCAAAACCTCCATCGATGTCTTGTCCTGGGTGGTTAGGAAATGAGCCGACTTGCTGGGTTGGTCAATGATCACCCAGATTGAATTGTGTCCCATGGATATGTGTGGTAATACAATCATGAATTCCATTGATAAACCATCCCACATCCACTCTGGTACATCATGTGGTTGTCCAAGCATGCTGGATCCTGATTCCCATCCTCCACTTTCTGACAAATAAAGCATTGTGAAATGATCTCTGCCACTACTTTCATCATCCCTGGACACTAGTACTACAGTCCATGTTCTTGGAACATATTCAACACTCTAGTATGTACAACCAAGGGGGGGTGTAACTACCTTGAAATATACTCTCTCAATGCCACTGGTACTACAGTGCACCATCTGGAAAGGATAACATTCCCTCACCTATCAATAATCGATCAGGAGGTTTTCTAGAGCATAGCTGAGAACTTGGTCCTTGTAGTTAATATTAATTGGTTGTGCCTACCTAACTCTATTTATGAGTTGTGGAGTAGGATTAATTTAATTAAGGAAGGATAATCTATCAAAAAACATGAAGGATATCTAAATTACAGCTAGATGTTCCATCACCTCACTCAACATATGCAATCCAGACCTCATGTTGAGGAATTTTTCCACCACATTTCCTTTCCCATGAGTATAAACTATCTCAAAGTCAATGTTTTAGAGGAACTATAGCCATTACCACTTCCTCAAGTTCAGGTCCTTCTACTAGATGATATAACTATGACTCTTGTTATCAGAGTAGACTATAAATCATTCACCCATCAAGTAGTGACTCAACATATTTCAAGAAAATACCATTACTACTAACTCTATGTCATGGATCACATTGTTCTTCTCATGCCTCCTCAACATCCATGAGACGTAATCAATAAAAATTCACTCTTTCATCAAGACACAACCCAATATGGTCCCTGATGCATCGCAGAAGATAAAAAATACCCAACACCCAATTCTAGTAATCTCAAGATGGGGTCACTCTTTTGTCTCTACCTCAAATCCAGGAAACTCTACTAGCCCATCTCCTTCAAAAATAAGGGTTTCTCATTACACATTAAAATATGAAGGGTTATGATACAATCTAAAAGTTGGGAATTAACCTCTAATAGTTTACATCCATCCCCAAGAAACTCTACACCTCAATTATGCTATTCGATGGCTCCCACACAAGAATTTCCTCTATCAACATCAGATCCACATCAACCCCATCCTTCGAGAACACCTTTCCCAAAATTTGTTCCCCCCAAATCAATAAATGGAACATGTAGATATTCCCATAAATTTGGTTATCTTAGGTTTTATGGAGGACTATAAATAGGTGTGTTTCATGATCCTCTTCTGATGCCGAGTACATCATGATTTTATCAATGAAGACCACCACAAAAGGATTGAGGTATGTTTGGGGAATCCTGTTCAAAAGTCCCATGAAAACTGCTAGGGAATTGGTCACACTGAGTTGCATAACCAAAAAATCATAGTGGCCATACCAGTATCTGAAGGTTGCCTTGAGTAAATCCTCAACTAATACCCAAAGATTCTGATATCACGATTTGAGGTCTATATTAAAGAACCACATCACACCCTTAAGCTGGTCGAATAGGTCATCAATTCACTGTAGTGGATATGTTTTATTCATGGTCTCCTGGTTATGGTGTTGGAAGTCCATGCATTTCTACATGATTCTATATTCCTTCACGGATAACAACAGTGGGGTTGCCCATGGTTAAATAATGGGCCCCACGAATCCCTTTTCTTTCATGTCCTCTAGCTATACCCTCAAATCACGATGCTCAGTGGGGGCCATCTGATATACTAATGTGGATATCGGTGTCATCCAAGGGTACAAGTTGATGTAGATGTCTACCTCAATGTGATGAGGTTGTCCTGAAAAATCCTTAGGAAATACATATTTATACTCATCCACCAATACATGAAATCTCGGAATCCTCATTTAAATTGCACCAAGAGAGAGGCTAGATAATTGGAAAGTTATCGGCTACACCCTCCTTCAAGAAAGTCCATATTGCACTGTAAGATTTACCTTTTCTCTGGTGAAGGAAAACCTATTTCCATTTTCACGGACACATAACACACTATTCCTAATACTGTCAATCATATCATGAACTGTGGATAAACATTCCGTATCCAATATGACATCTTAAGGCCTCGATGCCACTACTAGGAGATCTCATCCAAACGTATCGCCTATATGGTTAATCTCACACTACTAGAAAATGTTTGTAATTGTTGACCCCCACTCGTAAGTGTCTCTTGTAACGCCCCGACCCCAGTTACCCAGAGTCGGTGCATTATTACATAACATTGGCATGATCACAAGAAAGATAAAATCTCGAAAGACCGATTGGTTTAGTAGCCTTGGAAACAGTAGATATATTCATAAAGTTTTACATTACATCATAAAGTGAAAAACTACTTCAACAACATAATTTCTCCATAGTCCGCACTATTATCCCCTCATAATATCCATGTAGGCCATTCATAACATACTTCTTCACATCCTGGGAAAAATAAGACATAGAAAAGGGGTGAGCTCAAATGCCCAGTAAGGATAACAATATAGCGGAAACTTTCATAAATAAGAATAAACATTTAAGGCAATGTATAAATAAAACAAAAGCCTTTTAAACATTAACTTCAACATAGTATGGAAAAAGTAAAATGAAATAATTCCATTTACTTATTCACATGGATATTATACTAATCGAATAATCACATGCAATATCAATAACCACTTTCAAATTGATGGAATGCATAATGCCAGACTATCATAACCACATAGCCAAGGCCTCGTGCCAATACTACAAATAAGATATTCCTAAGGCCTTGTGCCAAGACACTAGTTTTTCTCACGAGACCTACCAATGCATCGAGGAGCTATAGCGGGCTCCACCGGTCACATATTAAGTCCAATGCATTCCCATATGAAAAGGTTTAAACATGACATAAACATTCGTATTAAAACTAGCATACGAAATGACAATACTTTCAGAATAAACTATGAATGGTATAAAAATAGCACATCCACATTCAAACATATCACAAAACCTTCAATACAATATAGAATTTTTTTATCATAATAATTCAACTACAAATAATCATAAAATCCATCAAAGGATGTTGACATAAATGAAATCAAAACTCTTTTTAGAGAAATATCTCTTTCTATTTTTGAAATCATTTAAGAGTCATATATTTATAAAATAAAACATTTTCTTTGAAAATATTCTTATAAGCTTGTAAGGGAATCTTCGACGATTATAAAACATCGGAAAATTGCCACACCCGCCGTATAAGTTAAAAAAACATTCTTACCTTAATTTTGTCAAAAAGGTTAAAAAGCACCTTGTTTGGAAAACGACGGAAAGATTCCTTTATAAACCTCTTATAAAAATTCAAAAAATGGTATAAATGAATTTAACCCATATTCTTGTAAATAGTAAAAATGTTTTGAAATACATTTTTAAGAAACATGGATGTGGATGATAAAGAGATCCCAGTATATTATTAAGTATAAACAGCCTCGGATAATGAAGAGATTGTGAAATAATGGTGAAATAATTGTTATTAAATTATACAAGAATCATATACATTCATATGATATCATATATGATCTTTTAACATTGCTTTGTTAATAATATCTTAGTATTATCGTTGTTTCGAGTGTTAACTTACTCATTTTCTTTTATATGTTTTGTTACGTAAGACATGTTTGTAATGGATAGGTTGTATATTATGCATATCCAGAATGATATCAAGTCCTTAAACATCATTTTTAAATCATAAAATGATAATTATACTTGAATGGATACGATGGAGAATGAATCTCATCGTGTTCGTGGAGACGGTAGTTCGTACGTACGCACGAGCGACAATATGATTCTTTTGATATTAAAATAATATATAATTTGATTTTATATAATATTTACAGAATCATTAACATGTTATATTTATTATTTACATGAGTTACACATCATTATTATACCCATCAAAATAATAATTTATTGAATAACAATTACACCACGACGTGGAGACGGTAAGTCGTACGTACGCACGTATGGTGACATGTCATTCAAAGGGTGGATGGAATACAGAATATGGTTGTACCATATTTATAATAACATCACAGTATATATAAGATACCGGATTTATTATTTTATAATGGTAATAACAAATAAATAAGAAGTTGGAGAAGAAAGGACCTTGGAAAAGGGTGGTGAAATCATTACCTCTTCTTCGGGTTCTTCCTTTTGATTTGATCAAAAGGGCTCCATAAGTTGGCTTTCTAATCAAACTAAGGCATCTAGGTTGTAGTGAGGGAAGTTGAGAGAGTATTTGGGAAGATTTTGGCCGAACCAAAAGGCTTTGAAGGTTTGAAGAAATGAGAAGGAGGAGTGCCCTTTTATAAGAGGGGTGAGGGGCACCTTTGGAAAAGCTAGAAATATTAATTTATAATAAATTAATATTTGGTTCATAATGGCTCCAAAGTTGATTATTCAAAGTTTAAGGTGGGGATAGGTCAAAAACCATTCATCCAATAGAATTTAGACAGGTTTGGGTTACTATAATAAACTTATCATTTAGTTTTAACTCTTAGTTAATTAGTTTGACATTTACCATGTCACTTAGTATTTTTATAATATATAGTTAATAAACTTACTATATAAATCCAAGAGACCCTCAAGTGGTCCATTACTGATACATCTATCATGATATAAGTCTCTTGGACGATCCTTAGATTTTTAGAAATTTAATATCAATTAATAATATAATATTTGTTTTAAAAACTATTTTATGTCAATTTTGACACTATTTAATAATTGATTTTTGTGAAACTCATAACAGAATGATTACTTCGACCAATGTTAATTAAATAAATCCTAACATGTCATAATAGCCTATAAAATTATTGTAATTAATTAAAAGTATCAAATTATATTTATTTAGGGATTTTGTAATATTAATTATTTAAATTTTTCACAATTATGGTAATTACTGCATCATCATTGTGTCAAAAATAAATTATATTATTTAAAGTTTAAAAATTATAAATAAAATATTACTATCTAAGAAATATTATTATCTTTCTAATGAATATTTACAATCGAATTTATCTTATGTATAACCCTATATTTAAAATGTTTTAGTAAATAAACTTTGATTTTAACTCTTTTAACTCTTCTTTGAATTAAATAATAATAAATGTCATAATCTAATCCAAGTGGACCTAAATAATAATATTTTATTCCTAAGGTTGTTTTTGGTCGAGATACACTTGTCCAATAGAATTAGGACATGTGTTATGGTAATATTAATAACATTTTTACCCCTAATTACCCTATTTTACTTTTAACCGTGGTAAATAAAAGTAAAAAGTTACTATTCACCAAAAATTATTTTCATCTCATTGAACCACATTTTACTTCATGATATTAACCGTGTCTCTCGGATTTTTGAAATTCTATTCACAGAAGCGGTAAAATTAAGTTTTATGAAAAATTCAGTTTTTTAACTACCACTTAGTAGTATCACTATTCATCAAAAATTGAAGTTTTTCAGAACAATGCCAAAATATCACCCTAAGATATAATTGATATTCTGAATTCAAAAATGATGTCTATTTTACAAAAATATAAGTTGCATTAAATAATTTTATAATTAATTCCCACTGTTACAACAAATAGCGTGTTTTTAAGAAACAATATATACCAAAAGATTGACAATTGTTTAGGTCCAATTTCAAAGTGAAATTAATTTAATGACCACCATTGGATAAAATGGTAAAAATATATTCTAAATATACTTTAAAACCAGTCAAATTCATAATTTATCAATATAAATCATTTCGATTAAAAAAGTTGTTTTTTATTAAAATTTAGTAATTTTCACTATTCATCAAAATATTAAAGTTATCCGAAAAGTACCAAAATTTCACCTTAGGCTAAATTCGATATTACGAATCCAAAAATGAAGTCCATTTTGAAATATAAAATATATATAATTTCAAAAAGTAGGTATTACTATTCATATAGGCTAGTTTGATCGGTTGTGGTGTGTTAGAACTCGATGTTGCGTACAACACACGCTATCACATTATTCAAAGAGAAGCGTACCGTAGATGCTTGGGGTGTTACATTCTCCCCTCCAAATAATTTCGTCCTCGAAATTTCTAGAATACTTATCAGATAAAAAGACTCGTGTGGTTATTCATCATAAGTTGGGTCAGGCATGTATTTCCTCAACAGAGATACGTGGAACACATCATGTACTTTGGAGAGAGTTGGCGGCATTGCCAATCGGTAAGCTACAGCCCAAATTCGTTCTAGAATTTTGAAAGGTCCGATGTACCTTGGACTCAATTTACCTTTCTTACCAAAACGTATGACTCCCTTCCATGGAGATACCTTCAGGAAAACATGATCACAGACTTGAAATTCCAAATCCTTCCTTCGATTATCGGCATAGATCTTCTGCCTACATTGAGCTGCTTTGATGTGATTTTGGATTGCAATCACCTTTTCCATCATTTCCTCCACCAGTTCTGGACCTACATGTTTTCTTTCACCAAGGCCATCCCAACAGGTTTGTGTACGAAATCTCTTTCTGTATAACGCTTCATATGGTTCCATATGAATACTCGAATTGAAGTTATTGTTATAGGAAAATTCTACCATAGGTAAATATTGATCCCACATACCCAAAAAGTCAATTGAGCCAGATCTCAACATGTCTTCTAAGGTTTTAATAGTCCGTTCTAATTGTCCGTCTGTCTGAGGGTGGTAAGCAGTGCTCAAATTAAGTTCAGTATCCAGGGATTTCTAAAGACTCTTCTAGAATATTGAAGTAAAACGGGGATCACGATCAAAAACAATCGATAGGGGTACTCCATGAAGTCTCACAAATTCATTAATATATAGTCTTGCTAGACGTTCCAGTGGTAGATCTTCTCTTATAGAAAAAAATGTGATGACTTGGTAAGACGATCAACAATAACCCATATTGCATCGTTCCTTCTAGGAGTCTTTGGTAGTCTCATGACAAAGTCCATCGTAATATTGTCCCATTTCCACTCGGGTATGGGAAGAGGTTGCATGACTCCTCCAGGCTATTTCCTTCCAGATTTCACTTGTTGAAAAACCATACATCTTGACACAAAATCAGAAATCTCCCTCTTCATGTTGTCCCACAAAAAATGTTCCTTCAAATCTCTATAAATTTTGGTGCTCCCAGGATCTATAGAGAAATAGGAACTATGAGCATCATCCAATAATTCCCTTTTTAGATCAGGTAAATCGGGAACACAAAGTCTCTTCCCGAATTTCAAAATTCCATCTTCATACACAAAGTCTCTCAATCTCCCATCATTCACAGCTTTAATTTTCTTTTTAAATTCTTCATCATCAGTTTGAGAACTCTTAATCTGTTCTAGTAAATATGGTTTGGAAACCATTTGAAAAAGAATTGATGTTTCGCCTTCCCTGATTATTCCCATGTTCATCTTCACTAGATCCATGAAAATTGGATCCCTTTCAATTCTCATATTGTTCAAAACTCCATGGTCTTTTCTACTCAAAGCATCTGCCACCCTGTTTTCCATCCTCGGGTGGTAGTGTATCGTGCAATCATAATCCTTGAGTAATTCAAGCCATCTCCTTTCCCTCATGTTGAGTTCATTTTGTGAGAAAATATACTTCAAACTCTTGTGATCAGTATAAATCTCACATTTTTCACCATAGAGGTAGTGTCTCCATATCTTCAAAGCAAATATCACAGCTGCTAACTCGATATCATGAGTAAGATAGTTTTGTTCATGAATTTTCAACTGTCGTGATGCATAGGCAATAACCCTGTCATTCTGCATAAGGACACAACCATGTCCTTTCTTCGATGCATCACTATAAATAACGAACCCATCATTCCCCGATGGAAGAGTAAATATAATAGAATTGACTAATCTTCTCTTCAGTTCTTCGAAAAAATCTTCCCACTCTTTTGTCCAAACAAATTTAACCCCTTTACGTGTGAGCTTCGTTAATGGGTTAGCCAATCGGGCAAAATTCTGGACAAATCGTCGATAATAACCTGCCAAACCAATAAAACTACATACCTCAGTTATAATCGTAGGTGCTGGCCATTCTTGGATTTCCTTGGTCTTAGAATGATCAATAGAGATTCCATATTTAGAGACAATATGGCCAAGAAAAGAAATCTCCTGATTCCAGAATTCACACTTGCTAAACTTCCCATATAATTCATGTCTTCTCAGAGTCTTCAGGATAATGCGCCAGTGAGTTTCATGATCTTCGTAGCTTTTGATGTATTCCAAGATATCATCAATAAATACCACCACAAATTCATCGAGATACTCCTTGAAAACTCTATTCATCATATCCATGAATGCAGAGGTTGCATTAGTCAATCCAAAAGGCATTACAGTAAACTCGTAATGCTCGTACCTAGTTTGAAATGCTTTCTTCGGAAAGTATTCCTTCATCACACACAACTGATGGTATCCAGATCGAAGTTCAATCTTTGAAAAGTATTGAGCTTTATGCAACTGGTCAAATAAGTCATCAATTCAAGGTAGGGGATACTTGTTCTTTATTTTTATATCATTTATCTCCCTGTAGTCGATACATAACCTCATAGATCCGTCTTTATTTTTAACAAAAAGAACAGGGTCTCCCCATGGAGAAATACTAGAGTGAATAAATACCTTATTACTCAATTCCTATAGTTTTTTCTTTAGTTCAACTAATTCTACAGTGGCCACTCTACAAGGGGTCTTTGATATAGTCCTTGATCCAGGAATTAAATCATTGGAAAACTCAACTTCTTGTTCTGGAGGATGTCCAGGTAAATCTTCCAGAAACACATCTACATATTATTTCAGAACAGGTAAATCCTCTATTTGAACATTCCTTTCCTCACCCACAGTCATTTCATTCTCGTCCTCCCCAATAATTGAATTTAGTTGAGCTACTGGGGGTGGATCTAGATAAGAATTAGGTGGGGACGATTCTCCTCTAAATATAAGGTGTTCCTTATCATC
Source organism: Viscum album (assembly GCA_963277665.1). Taxonomy (NCBI): domain Eukaryota; kingdom Viridiplantae; phylum Streptophyta; class Magnoliopsida; order Santalales; family Viscaceae; genus Viscum; species Viscum album. Next base: position 1,958,749,516 of record OY728133.1, read on the forward strand.
ATCATCAAAAATCGTAACCTCTTTCTTCATACAATAAATCTTCGCATCATAGTCCGAGAGCTAGTCCATACCGAGGATTATATCAAACTCAATAATAGGTATGACGATGAGATCAGCAGATAAAGAAAATTTATGTGCTCTAATGGGGACTGATTCACAAAACTTTGTTGCAATGATACTTCCCTTAGGAGTTTTAACTGACAACTCCCTTGTTAAATCAAATTGGAAATATCTAATTTTCATAGAAAACTGGGAAGATATGAAACAATGTGATGATCTAGAATCAAATAATGCATTTTCTAAACTTGAGGAAACCATTAATTTACCTTCCACCACGTCTTTCGGAGCTTCTACCTCAGTAGTAGTGATAGCATAAGCTTGGCCTTGAACCGTTTTCCTTTTCTGAGGTAAGTTCTCACGACGCTTAGGACATTCATTTGCATAATTCCCCATCTCCCTGCAATTGTAGCACTGAACATTGGTGGCTTCCTTCTTCCCCTTGAAATCACAGGCTTGGTGGCCTTTTTCACCACACTTGTAACAGAATCATGTTCCCTTCAAGCAAGTACCGGGGTGTTTCTTCCCACATTTACCACGACATGGATATTATACCTTTCTCTTCTTCCCCTTATTTTCATTCCCAGATTGATCCGCAGGTCTCTTCTTCTCTTTCATTGCTTTAATGTTATAAGACTTAGAGAATTCCTTTTCGGTCTTGATAGCACCTGAGACAATGTCTTCGTACGATGAAAAGGATTGTGAGACTAATGCTCGACGGATAAATGGTTTTAACCTATCAAAGAAAAGATCAATATTACTTCTTGGGTTAAATATATAATCTCTAGAATACCTTTATAACCTTGTAAAGTTAGCCTCATACATTGCGACATTCTCATCCTCCTTCTGTCTCAGACTCAGAAATTGCCTTTCCATATCTGCTTGATGGTTGAGAGGAATGTATTTTTCTAAAAACAGATCTTTGAACTCCCTCCATTCCATATATGAAACTTCATCATATTCCTTTGTGTTTTGAATCAATGAACAGCATTGATCAGCATCTCCAGTGAGTCGGTAAACTGCCATGATAACTTTTTCCCATTCACTACTTCCCAAAGCCTGAAACATTTTCTCTAGGGAATTTATCCATTGCTCAACAACTAAGGGATTTGTATTCCCATTGAACTTTGGTGGTTGTTTCCTCATGAATCGATCTAACATTGATCCTCCACGCTGCAGATCAGGGTGCTCCATATGGGTAAGCTTATTATTCATAACCTGAGTGAGTTGTCCTAGTATGAGATTAGCTGATCGGCACCAGTTGCATCACCAGCTCCACTATAATTATCTTAAACAGGAGGGAAATCCCTACATGGAGTGCGTGCATTGATTCGATTTCCATTTCTTCTACTAGGCGCCATTTCTAAACAAAGGCATAAACTAGATCAGTTTATGAATCAAAATACATCATCCCATACTTATAAAACACTTAACATAAATTGAACTATTTATGGATATAATCCATAATCATAAATATGTTTTCTTTGAGGAAGTATATAATCATAAACCCTTCATAATGATTTGTTAATAAAATAAGAGTTATCCTAAGAATATCCCTCGGGAGTGTCGTAACCAAGAGTGCAACAAGGCCCGTTGTAGTGCCCCCATTCCCGTTCGAGTCTAGCTCAAAGCGGTGTTTTCGAGTTTTACCCCTAGGTACTTCTGTTCCAGAGCTGCCTCTACCTGCTCTTATCCAGACAGGGATGTATTGCTTGAAAAACTCACAAAATCTCTACAATACCAAAATTCTAGGAAGTTTTTCTATACTAATCCTCAAGGTTCATCTTAGGTCTACGTACTCTAATCAGAGTTTATCTAAATCTGGCTTCTAAGGTTTGTACTAAACTTCCTCTGATACCAACTGTAACACCCCGACCCCAGTTACCCAGAGTCGATGCATTATTACATAACATTGGCATGATCACAAGAAAGATCAAATCTCGAAATACCAATTGGTTTAGTAGCCTTGGAAACACTAGATATATTCATAAAGTTTTACATTACATCATAAAGTGAAAAACTACTACAACAACATAATGTCTCCATAGTCCACACTATTATCCCCTCATAATATCCCTGCAGGTCATTCATAAATTACTTCGTCACATCCTGGGAAAAATAAAACATAGAAAAGGGGTGAGCTCAAATGACCAGTAAGGATGACAATATAGCGGAACCTTTCATAAATAAGAATAAACATTTAAGGCAATTTATAACTAAAACAAAATCCTTTTAAACTTGAACATCAACATAGTATGGAAAAAAGAAAAATGAAATAATGTCATTTACTTATTCACATGGATATTATACTAATCGAATAATCACATGCAATATCAATAAGCACTTTCATAATGATGGAATGCATAATTCCAGACTATCATAACCACATAGCCAAGGCCTCATGCAAAGACTACAAATAAGATTTTGCCAAGGCCTTGTGCCAAGACACTAGTTTGTCTCAAGAGACCTACCGATGAATCGAGTAGCTATAGCGGGCTCCACCCGTCACATATTAAGTACAATGCATTCCCATATGAAAAGGATTAAACATGACATAAAAATTCGTATTAAAACTAGCATACGAAATTTCAATACTTTCATCATAAACTATGAATGGTATAAAAATAGAACATCCACAGTCAACCAAATCACAAAACCTTCAATACAATATAGAAGTTTTTTATCATAATAAATCAACTACAAAAAAGTATAAAATCCATCAAAGGATGTTGACATAGATGAAATCAAAACTATTTTTAGAGAAATATCTCTTTTTATTTTTCAAATCATTTAAGAGTCATATATTTATAAAATAAAACATTTTCTTTGAAAATATTCTTATAATCTTGTAAGGGGTGCTTCGATGATTTTATAACGGTGGAAAATAGCCACACTCGCCGTATAAGTTAAAAAAAACATTCTTACCTTAATTTTGTCGAAAAGGTTAAAAAGCACATTATTTGGAAAACGACGGAAAGATTCCTTTATAAACCTCTTATAAAAATTCAAACAGGGGTATAAATGACATTAACCCATATTCTTGTAAATAGTAAAAATGTTTTGAAATACATTTTTAAGAAACATGGATGTGGATGAGAAAGAGATCCCAGTAGATTATTACGTATAAACAACCTCGGATAATAAAGAGATTGTGAAATAACCCTTACCTTGTACTTTTCCTTGGTTGGGGTAGGTTAACCTCCTGTATAATGGTGAAATAATTGTTATTAAATTATACAATAATCATATACATTCATATGATATCATATATGATCTTTTAACATTGCTTTGATAATAATATCTTAGTATTATCGTTGTTTTGGGTGTTAACTTACTCACTTTCTTTTATATGTTTTGTTATGTAAGCCATGTTTGTAATGGATAGGTTGTATATTATTCACATCCAAAATGATATCAAGTCTATAAACATCATTTTTAAATCAGCAAATGATAATTATACTTGAATGGATACGATGGAGAATGAATCTAATCGCGTTCGTGGAGACGGTAGTCCGTACGTACGCACGAGCGAAAATATCATTCTTTTGATATTAAAATAATATATAATTTGATAGTATATCATATATACAGAATCATTAACATGTTATATTTATTATTTTCATGAGTTACACATCATTATTATACCCATCCAAATAATAATTTATTCAATAACAATTACACCACGACGTGGAGATGGTAAGCCGTACGTACGCACGTATGGTGACATGTTATTCAAAGGGTGGATAGAATACTGAATATGGTTGTACCATATTTATAATAACATCACAGTATATATAAGATACTGGATATATTATTTTATAATGGTAATAACAAATAATGAAGAAGTGGAATAAGAAAGGAACTTGGAAAAGGGTGGTGAAATCATTACCTCTTCTTCAGGTTCTTCCTTTTGATTTGATCAAAAGGGCTCCTTAGGTTGGATTTATGATCAATCTATGGCCTCTAGGTTGTACTGAGGGAAGTTTGGAGAGTATTTGGGCATAGTTTGGCAGAACCAAAAGGCTTTTATGGTGTGAATAAATGAGAAGGAGGAGTGCCCTTTTATAAGAGGGGTGAGGGGCACCTTTGGAAAAGCTAGAAATATTAATTTTTAATAAATTCATTTTCGGTTTCTAATGACTCCAATGTTTATTATTCAAAGGTTAAGGTGGGGATAGGTCTAAAACCATTCATCCAATAGAATTTAGATAGGTTTGGGTTACTATATTAACCTTATCTTTTAGTTTTAACTCTTAGTTAATTAGTTTGACATTTACCATGTCACTTTGTGTTTTTATAATATATAGTTAATAAACATACAATATACATCCAAGCGACCCCCAAGAGGTTTATTACTGATGAAACTATCAGGATATAAGTCTTTTGGCCGAACCATAGATTTTTTGGAATTTAATATCAATTAATAATATAATATTTGTTTTAAAAACTCTTTTATGTCAATTTTGACACTATTCAACAATTGATTTTTGTGAAACTCATAACAGAATGATTACTTCGACCAAAGTAATTAAATCAATCCTAACAAGACATATTAGCCTATAAAATTATTGTAATTCATTAAAAGTCTTAAATTATATTTATTTGGGAATTTATAATATCAATTATTTTAATTTTTCACAATTATGGTAATTACTGCATCATTATTGTGTCATAAATAAATTAAATTATTTGATGTCTAAAAATTTTAAATAAAATATCATTATGTAAGAAATCTTATTATCTTTCTAATTTAATATTTACAATCGAATTTATCTTATGTATAACCCTATATTAAAAATGTTTTGGTAAATAAACTTTGATTCTAACTCTTTTAACTCTTCTTTGAATTAAATAATAATAAATTTCCTAATCTAATCCAAGTGGACCTAAACGATAATCTTTTATTCCTAAGGTTGTTTTTGGTCGAGATGCACGTGTCCAATAGAATTAGGACATATGTTATGGTAATATTAATATCATTTTTACCCTTAATTACCCGATTTTACTTTTAACCGTGGTAAATAAAAGTTAAAAGTTACTATTCACCAAAAAATATTTTCATCTCATTGAACCACATTTTACTTCTTGATATTAACCGTGTCTCTCGGATTTTCGAAATTCCATTCACAGAAGCGGTAAAATTATGTTTTATAAAAAATTTAGTTTTTTAACTACCACTTAGTAGTTTCACTATTCATCAAAAATTGATGTTTTTCAGAATAATGCAAAAATTTCACCCTAAGCAATAATTGATATTCTGAATTCAAAAAATTATGTCTGTTTTACAAAATTCCAAACATATAAATTGCATTAATTAATTTTATAATTAATTCTCGTTGTTACAACAAATAGCGTGTTTTTAAGAAACAATATATACCAAAAGATTTACAATTGTTTAGGTCCAATTTCAAAGTGAAATTAATTCTAATGAACACCATTGGATAAAATAGTAAAAATATATTCTAAATATACTTTAAAACCACCAAAATTCATAATTTATCAATATAAATTATTTCGTTTAAAAAAGTTGTTTTTAATAAAAATTTAGTAAGTTTCACTATTCATCAAAATATTAAAGTTATCCGAAAAGTACCAAAATTTCACCTTACGCTAAATTCGATATTTAGAATCCAAAAATGAAGTCCATTTTGAAATATAAAATATATATAATTCAAAAAATGTAGGTATTACTATTCATAACGGCTAGTTTGATCGGTTATGGTGTTTTAGAACTCGATGTTGCGTACAACACATGCTATCGCATTATTCAAAGAGAAGTGTACCGTAGAAGCTTGGGGTGTTACATCTCTAATTGTTAGGATTGAGCCGATGGATCCACCAGAATCTTCAAGCCTCGAAATAGATCGGGGGAAATGATAGAGTGATTGACATTTTTATCTATAAGAACAACATATATGGTGGATAATATAAATATCATACATATAATCATCCTTGGATATATGTTGTCATAGGACTCTACTACCTAAAGCTGAGCTCACCCCTATCCACCTACTCCTTGAGGTCAGGGTGGACACCCTAGGGGTGGTGGGGGTAAATCCTCGAAACATCACCCACCATCTGCTGCTCAGCCTGCTCCTCTGCCACGACCACAACCCTATATACCACACCACATGAACTTATTCCTCTACTATAGTGGTAGCCCCACTGACTTTTTATCTTATGTGCACAGGTTCGCACTATCATGAACCATGTGTGCCTTCCTGCTGTACGAGTAGCACACCAAGTTGTTCTGCTCACCCTTCTTACCCGGTTAGCCTCACACCACCGATATTATGTCCTATGGTTTCCCTATGGATGGTATGTACTACTTGAACATCTACATAATATGTCGGATTCCCACCATGGATGAATCGGCCACCTGTCACCCAATGGAAGCCCCAACCATCGGTTCCCGGTCTGTGAGTAATCGCTCAACTAAAAAAGCATTTTCTAGCACTTCAGTATGAGTGGGGATGTGGAGGGTACTCATAGACTCCCTAATCTCCCATCGGATTCCCTGCTAAAATGTATAGGCCCAGAATAAAGATACTTACAACATTTATGTAGATTATAAGGAGATGTCTTTAAACCTCACAGGGTACTCAGCCACTGACATGTCGCCCTACTATAGGTGAAGCATCTTCTGTATGTGCAATGATTGCAAGGTCGCGAAGATGAACTCCTCCTAGAAAAGTCACTCGATTTCAACCCAAGAGAGGGTCACCTTATAATGAGTCTGAATGGCCTGACTGCACCATCCCCCTACAGATCCAAGAAGATGGATCACATCTAATATCTTCATATGGTCATGCGGCATCCTCACTAAGCAGAAGACTCACGTCACCACTTTCGGCCAATCCTTCGAAGCTTGAAGATCCACCTCTCCCATGAACCTGAGATATCTCTCTCTCTGGAACATGTTCATGGAAATGATCCTCCATGTTTCCTCTACCAGTGATACTGGTATTAACATCCATTCAAATAGTGGTGGTATCTCTAGGGCGCCACCTAGTGGGGTCATCTCTAGTACTGGTCTCTAAACCAATGATTGATTTCTAGGTGGCCTTTCCTAACAGTCACAAATTAGAATCCTAGCTAGCTATCTATGTGGAGGCATCCTAATATAGAAATAGACATACCACGGTCAATAGATTATACCTCGTGACCTTACACTAATTTGAGAAGACGATGCAGAAAAAATGAATTCCTATATGATGCTTGAAACAAGTATTTTTTTGTATATAGCAGAAAATAAAAAATAATGATCATCGTGTATGGATATGTCTTCTACCACACCATCACTAGACACCCCAAAACTAAGAGTCGAAGTTGAAACATTTTACAAATTTTCTCAAACACAAAAAAAATTGACTCTTGGTATTTGAGGTAGAAATGACCAACATTGATATGACATTGTCACGACCATTCCCTTACGGCCCCATCTATGACTCCCCTAAGCCTGCCTCCTAAAGGCCAGGGGATGGAGACTAGTACCCAAGGTTCCTACAGACATGTCGGAGGAATTTTCTAGATTACATGTACACACGCACACACAACCACATCCCAATAGAACTGGAAAAGGGAACATTCATGCTACTAAAAAACCATTGAGTGTAAAGGTACACCTGCATGTAAATGGGCCAGAATACAATCCCAAAAAAATTATACTACAATAAGAGAAAGTACAATATTGATGATATGTCATCAACTAGAAACCATGCATGATGGTGAGTATAGATTAGATACTGGAAGGTGTATAAGATCACCCTTCCTTCTTCATATCACTGGGCCCTGCCTAGTCTGGGGCCTCCATGCCCCCGCCAAGTCGTCGGTCATGGGAACTATACACAACAATGTGAGTGAAACCTATGTAGGTGTGAGTAATATAATACTCAATAGGGAACCCAAATAATCAAGGAAATACCAAAAATATATCCACAAGAAAAACACGATGAAAGAACACGAAGTATGATCATGATGTAGGACAACTCACAGAAGGTATAATCTAGAGTACAAAAAGTAGGACTATCAACCGTATCACTGAAAACCATAGGCTACTGCAGCAAACCTCCCTAATGAGTACAATGTCTATGTTGGGTCACATAAAAACACTCACCAATGTGGGATTTTTGGGTAACATAAAGTCTCTTCCCCTTATCCTTCAACTATTGTGGTACTCATCCCAGATGAGTACTATGGGAATGATGGGTCACACCGAGCCACTCACCACTGTGGGCATTCAGGGTCACATAGAGCCTCTTCCCACCAAGTCCATCATGTTGAGTTACTCTTATTTGTCATGTAATGTGGGTCTTCCAGGTCATACAAAGTATGTCCCCACTATAGGCCTACTGGGTCACACAAATCCCCTTCCCAATGAGCCATCGTAGTAGATCCACATAGGGTCACTTTTTAGCAGTCTTTAGGTCTTAGTCAGCTTTAGGATTTCTGCACATAGCTTATCCCTACACGTTAATCATAATATACTTCTTCACATCCTGGGAACAAGAAAACATAAGAAATGGGGGAGCTCAGATTCCTAATAAGGAGAACAATATATCTAAAATAATCATTAATAATCATAATTATATAAGGAAATTTATAAGACTAAAATAAAATCCTTTTAAAAGTAATAAACAACATAATATAGAAAATAAAAATCCAATAATTTCATTTACTTATTCACATGAATGTTTTACTAGTCAAAAAATCACATGTAATATCAATAGCTAATTTCGTAATTATGGAATGCATATTGCAGAGGTCATAACCATGAATTCAAGGACTAATTACAAAACTGCTAATAAGATTTTGTTAAGGAATTGTTCAAAAACCCAATATTGTCTCAAGAGACCTACCGAGGAATCAAGGAGTTGAAGTCGGCTCCACCCTTCACTTACTATGTCCAATGCATTCCTAATATGAAAATCTTGAAATATTACAAAATAATTCGTATTAAAACTAGATTAAAAAATATAAATACTTTAATGATAAACAATGAATGGTAAAAAAATATAACATCCATAGTCAAACATTACACAAAACCTTCAATACAATATGAAATATTTTATTATAATAAATCAACATCACACAAGCTTAAAATCTAAAAAAGGATGTTGACATTAATGAAATCAAATCTATTTTGGAGAAATATCTCATTCTATTTTGAAACCATTTAAAATTAATGTAATTATAAAATAAATCTTTTATTTTAAAAATATACTTATAAACATATAAGGGAAATTTCGAATGTGTTATAACGGCTGAAAATCATCGCACCCACCATATACCTTAAAAAAACATTCCATAAATTGTAGAAATTTTCATAAAGCACCTTGTTTGGAAAGTGATGTAAATATTTCATTCAACACATTTTATAAAAAGTAAAATGAGGGAATAAATGACTTTAACGTATAGTCTACTAAATAGTAATATTTTTTTGAAATAGATTTTTAAGAACCACAGATGTGGATGATGAAGATGTCCAGGTAAATACATAGGTATAAACAACATTGGATAATAAATAGATTGTAAAAATAACCCTTACCTTGTACTTTTCCTTGGTTATGGGTGTGTTAAACTCTTTTCTAATAGTTAAAAATTATTATTAAATTATACAAAAACCTCATACATAAATATGAAATCATATATGATCTTCTAATATTTATTTGTTAATTATATTTAAGTGGTATCATTATGTTGGGAGTTATCTTATTTGTTTTCCTATATAGGTTTTGTTACATAAGATATGTTTTTGATGGATAGGATGTATTTGATTCAAAACTAGAAATATATTAATTCCTTTAAACATTATTTTTAATCTTTAAATGAAAATTATTCTTGAATTGTTACGATGTGGAATGAATCTCAAAGCATTTGTGAAGATGGTAATCCGTACGTACAGACGAGCGACAATAACATTCTATTGGTGGTAAAATAATATATAATTGGATATCATATCATATAAAAATAATCATTAACATGATATATTGATTATTTACATCAATTATACTCGTTATTATACCCATAAAAAGAATGAAGTGTTGAATAACTAACTACACCACGATGTGGAGATGGTAATCTGTATGTATGCACGTATGGTGAATTTGCCACTCATAGGATGGATAGAATAATGAATATGGTTATATAATAATTATAATAACATCTCAGTATGTATAAGGAACTGGAGTTATTATTTTTGTATGAAAAAAAAACAATGTAAGAATAAGTTGAAGAAGAAAACAACTTTGAAATAGGTGATGAAATTATTACCTCTTCAGATTTTTCCTTTTGATTACATCAAAAGGGCTCCTTAGGAAGGATTATTATAAATGTAAGGCCTATATGATGAATTGGGGGTATCAGTGAGGATATGTGAGTAGGGTTTGGCTGAAAAAATGACTTTGGAGGTGTGAATGGAAGAGAATGGGATGTACCTTTATATAAAAGAGGTGCGGGTCATTTTCAGAAAAGTTTGAAATATTAATTTATCATACAGTCATATTATTTTTATAATGGATTCAAAAGGATTTATTTATCGGATATGGTGTGTATGGGTTGATAACATCTAAAAAAATAGATTTTAAACAGGTTTAGGTCACCCTATTTACCATATTTTATAGATTGGACTCTTAGTTAAATTGTTTATCTTTAACCATGATTTCATGTATTATTTTTCAAATGGTTAATAGAAATACTCTAAAAATCCAATAGAACCACAAGTAGTTCATTATTGGAATATCTAGCCTTATATAAGTCCTTTGGTCTATATATAGTTATTTAGGAATAGTATATCAATTAATAATATCGTATTTGATTTTAAAACTCATTTATGTCAAATTTGACACTATTTAGTATTTTGTTTTTTTGAATTTCATCTATACTTGATTACTCTGAAAAAAAGAAATAATTCCCATACTAAAATTATATATTAATCTATCAATTTAGTGGAATGCATCAAATGTGTCAATTTTATATTTATTTGGATATTTAAAATATAAATTATTTTAATCATTCATTTGTAAGGTAATTACTGCAACAACATTGTGTCATAAATTTATTTAATTATTTAATGAATAAAATTTTAAAATTAAATACCATAATGTAGGAAATATTTTTATATTTATAATCAATATTTATAGTCGAATTTATCTTCTATATAACCCTATATTAAAAATTATTTGGTTATTAAACATTGAATTTAGCACTTTTATCTCTTCTCTAAATAAAATAATAATAAATGTCCTAATATAATACATGTGCAAAAAGGATCATATATTATTGATAAGGTGGGTTTGGGTCGAAATAAACGTGTCCAATAGAATTAGGATATGTGTTACTGTAACTATATTATCAATTTAACCTTCAATTACCATATTTACTTTTAACAGTGGTAAATTAAATTGAAATGTTAATATTCAAAAAAATATATTTTTCATCCTATTGACACACATTGTGCATTATGATGTCAAATTTGTCTCCCTGATTTTATAAATTCAATTCTTAGATGCGGAAAAATTAAAATTTATGCAAAATTGCTAATGTGCTTAGAAGGTTGGTAAAAGGCATTAAAAAGATCAATAAAATTTTATACATATAATCTTATTAATAAATGAATCCAATGAATTAAATTAAACTAATATAGGTATAATGTATTTATTTTTACTTTAAAATAAATTTAAATAATAATAATAATTATTTAAATAAAAATATTTTTAAAAAAATAACATAGTGTTTTTCAATATTCATAAAAAATTATATGTTTTCAGAAAAAATATCAAATTTACTCTAGGCTAATTTTGATATTCTGAATCCAAAAATAATTTCCATTTTGTAAAAAAAAAATTATAAATGTTTAAAATTTTTGTATTAATATTCATAACATCTAGTGTTATTTGTTGTGGTTTGATAGAACTCACTGTTGCATACAACACAAGCTATTGCATTATTCAAAGAGAAGCCTGTCGTGGAAGCTTGGGGTATTACATTTTATCCTCCTTCAAATAATTTTGACATCAAAATTTCTAGTGTAATAATACATAAAAATATTTGGTTGGTACATCATCCAAATTTCCTCGTGTTCCCACGTTTCATCATCCATCTTATGGTTTCCCCATAGAACTTTTACCAGTCGAGTTGCCCGATTTCTCAATGATTGTTCTCTAGTTTCAAGAATCTTGACCGGCTCATCATAATAAGACATATAGAGTTCCAGTTATTTTTATTCATAGGTGAATAAATGTGTTTGGTCGGGCATGTATTTTCTCAATAGTGATATGTGGAACACATCATGAACATGGGAGAGATTTGGTGGTGTTGCAAAATGGTAAGCTACAAGTCCAATTCATTCTAGAATTTCGAATGGTATGATGTACTTGGGACTTAATTTACCCTTCATACCAAATTGTATAACACCTATCCATGAAGACACCTTTACGAAAACAAGACCTCTTACTTGAAAATCCAAATCCTTCGGTTATCGGCATAGCTCTTTTTCCTACTTTAAGCTTCTTTGATGTGGGTTTTGATAATCTTCACATTTTCCATTTATTATTCAAAATGTTCTAGGCCTATGAGTATTCATTCACCAACATCATCGCAAAGAGTAGGTGTGCTTCATCTTTTTCCATGTAACGGTTCATATGGTTCCATCTGAATACTTGAATGGAAGTTATTGTTATAGGAAAACTCTACCATATGTAAATATTGATTCCACATTCCTTGGAAATCATGTGAGAAATATCTCAACATGTGTTCTATGGTTGTTATAGTCTGTTCTGATTGTCCTTCATTTTATAGGTGGTAGGCAGTGCTTAAACGAAGTTCAGTATCTAGGGTTTTCTAAAGACTTTTCCATAATCTTGATGTAAAATGGAGATAATGATCCCAAACAATTGATAGGGGTACACAATGAAGTCTTACATCATCATTAATATATAGCCTTTCTATAAATTCAAGTGGTGAACCATATCTTGTTGTAAGAAAATGTGTTGACTTGGTAAGACGATCAAAAATGACCGACATAGAATCATTCCTTCTAGAAGTCTTTGGTAGTCCAGTGAAAAAGTCCATTTTAATATCATCCCATTTCCATTCAGGTATGGGAAGAGGATTCATGAATCCTCCAGGATATTGTTTCCCAGCCTTAACCTAATATAAAACCATACATATTGACACATAATTAGGAATCTCCCTTTTCATGTGGTCCCCCAAAATATTTCCACTAGATATCTATAAATCTTAGTGATACCAGGTTGTATATAGAATTTTGGGCTATGAGAATCATATAACAATTCCATTTTTTGATCAGGTATATCAGGAACACAAATCATCCTCCAAAATTTCAAAATTTCATCTTCATATACAATTTAAACCAATATCCCAGAATTCACAACATTGATTTTATTTTGAAACTCGTCATCATCAGTCTAATAAAATATTACCCTTTCTAGTAAAGATAGTTTGGAAACCATTTGAAAAAGTATCAATTTTTCACCTTCTATGATTATTCGCATATCCATCTTTACTATATCGATGAACAGTGGATCCCTTTTAACTCTATCTTGTTCAAAACTCCATGATCCTTTCTCCTCAAAGCATCTTCCACCTTATTTTCTTCCCTGGGTGGTATTGTATAGTTCAATCATAATATTTCAGTAGCTATAGAAATATCCTATTCCTTTTGTTGAGTTATTTTTATGGGGAAATATACAGAAAACGTTTTTGATAAGTATATATCCCACATTATTCACTATATAGATATTGTATCCAAATCTTCAAAGGAAATTTTATAGTTGCTACTCAAGTTCATGAGTATGATAGTTTTTTTTCCAGGATTGTTTAGCTTCCCTGATGCATAGACAATAACCCTATCATTTTTCATAAGGACACAACCAAATCCTTTCATTGAAGCATCAATATATATAACAAACACATCATTCCCCAGGGGTAGAGTCCAGATATGATCATTGACTATTCTTTACTTCAATTCTTCAAAACATTATTCACACACTTTTTTGAAAAAAAAATTAACCCATTTACGTGTGAGATTTGTTAATGGATTATCTAATAATGAAATATTCTAGATGAAACAATGATAATAACATACTAAACTAATAAAACTACATACCTCCGTTATACTCATCGGTGATGGCCATTTTTGGATTCTAATTTTCATTGAATGATCAATAGAGAATCCATATTTAGAGAGAATATGGACATGAAAAGAAATAACATGAAGCCTGAATTCGCACTTTCTAAAAATCCCATATAATTTATTTCATGTAAGAGTCTTTACAATAGTGAAAAAGTCATTTTCATGATATTCATAGACTTTTTAGTATACCATGACATCATCAACAAATACAACTAAAAATTCATCAAGATATTCCTTGAAAACACTATTCATTAGATCCTTGAAGGAACAAGGTGCATTAGTCAGAACAAATGTCATTACTGTTAACTCATAATTCCCATACTTTGTACGAGATGATGCTTTCGTAATGTTTTTCTTCTTCACCCAAAACAGATGATATCAATATAGAAGGTTAATATTTTATAAATATTGAGCTCCATGAAGATGATTGAATAAATCTTCAATGTCAGGTAGGGGATAATTGTAATTTATTATTATAGTATTAATCTCTATATAGTTAATGAAAAAAAACATAGATAAATCATTCTTATTAAGAAATAGAACAGGGGCTCCCCATGGAGACACACTAGGGAGAATAAATCCTTTATTACTCAATTCCTCTATTTTTTTTTGTTCCACTAACACCATAGTTTCCATTTCATATGGTGTCTTTGATTTGGGCCATGAACCAGAAATTAAGATAATGAAAAACACAATTTCCCTTTCTAGAGGATGTCTAAGTAAATACTCTAGAAACACATCATCATTTTCTTGAACAATTGGTACATAATCTATTTGAAAATTATTTTCCTCACCCATAGTTATTTCACTCCTTTCCTCCATAATAATTGAATTTAGTCATTCAATTGGAGGTGGATCTAGATAACAATCAGATATTGACAATTCCACTCTAATGATTAGGTATTCCATGTCATCATCCAAAATTGTAACTGCCTTCTTCTTACAATAAATTTTCACATCATGATTTGAATGCCAATCCATACCAAGGATTATATCAAATTCAATCATGGTTCTGTCAATATTATCAGCAGATAAAGCATGTTTGTATGGAATAATGGTAAATGTTTGACAAAACACTGTTACAACGATAATTCCCTTACGAGTTTTGACTATCAACTCCCATAATAAATAAAATTGTAAATATATAATTTTTATGTAAAATTGGGAAGATATGAAATAATTCTATGATCCAGAATCAAATAAAAATTTTCCTATTTTCGAGGAAACGATTATGTTACCTACCACCACATCATTTGGAGCTTCAACCTTAGCATTAATGATCGCATAAGCTTGGATTTTCTCCCTTTTATTTTTCAGTGGTTTGTCTCCTTGGTGCATAGAACATTCATTTACATAATTTCTCATTTCTCTAAAATTGTAGAATTCAACATTTATATCCTCTTTCTTTCCCATGAAATCATGAGCTTGGTGGCCTTTTCACAAGACTTGTTACAAAATCCAATTTCATTTAGGAATGTACCGGGATGCTTCTTCCCACATTTACTAGAGGATGGAAATTCAAATTTTCCCTTCATCAGCTTATTAATATTGCTAGAGTGTTCATTAGATCTCTTCTTCACTTTCTTTTCATCAATTTCATAAGACATAGAGAATTCATTTTCTCTCTAGATAGAACATGAGACAATATCTTTGTATAATGAGAAGGATTGTGAGACCAATTTTTGATGATTAAATGGTTATAACCCCTCAAAGAATTGATCAATATTACTCATTGGTTTACGTTTATAATCTAATTAATGCCTTAATATCATTGTAATGATAGCCTCATACTTTGCGACATTGTCATCCTCTTTTTTCCTCAGACTTAGAAATTGTCTTTCCATATCATCTCGAATGTCCTGAGGAAAGTATTTTTCAATAAAAATTTCTTTAAAATCCTTCCACTAAATATTTGATACTTCTTAATCCTCCATTATATTTTGAATTAATTACCACCATATATCTGCATCTCCCATGAGCTGATAAACTTCCATAACAACTTGTTTCCTTTCGATACTCACAAAAGAATGAAATATTTTCTCTAATGAACTTATACGTTGTATAGACACAAATGGATTTTTAGTCCTATTGAATGTTGGTGGTTGTTTTTACATGATGTGGACTAACATTGATCCTCATTTTTGTGGATCAGGGTGCTCCATATGGGTAAGGTTATTATTCATAACCTGAGTGCGTTGTCTCAATATGGTTATAAGTGTTTCAACACTGGTATCATCACCATCTCCACTGTAATTATCATGAGTATGAGGTAAATAACTACATGGATTACATGAATTTATATTATTACCATTCCATCCATTAGTTGTAATTTCTAATCATTGGAATACACTATATTAGTTTATGAATCATAATACATAATTCCAAGTCGTAAAATACCAAACTTAAATTGAATAGTTTATTCATATAATCTATAATCATAAAAAATATATTGATTAAGGAGGTATTTAAACATAAATACTACATAATGGGTTGTAATGAAAATGTGAATTATCTTAAGCATATCCCCCCCCTAAGTTTTGTAACTAAGAGTGTAGTAAGGCCTGCTGTCGTGTACAAGTATACCCAAGGTCAAGACCAAAACTCCATGTTGATGTTTTCACTCCATGGTATGTCTCTTCCAAAGCCTCCTCTACCTGATCATATCCCGAGAGGGGTGTATTTCATAGAAAATTCACAAAATCTCCACATTACCAAAATTTTAGGAAGTTATTCTATACTAATCCTCAATTTCTATCTTAGTGTAATGTTCTCTATTTAGTGTTTTTCTGAAATCTAGTTTCCAATGTTTTTAATAAACATTCTAGGATACTAATTGAATGTCCTTTCCCTAGTTACCTAGATTCGATTCTTTATTACATAAAATATTCATGGTCATAACAGATCAAGTCTCGATTTATCGATTAGTTTAGTAGCCTGGGAAGTACTAGATAGATACATAAGTTTTACATTACATCATGAAATAAAAAAGTCTTTGGGTTTCCTTTTAACACACTCATATCCCATATTCAATAACTTTAGGTCAATAATTATATAATTCTTCACATCCTGGGAAAAAGTAAACATAAAAAATTGGTGAGTTCAGATTCTCAGTAAGGATAACAATATAGCATAAATAATCATACATAAGAATAAAAATTTAAGGAAAAGTATATGACTAAAACACAATAATTTTAAAAATAAAATTCGGCATATTATGGAAAATATAAATCAAATATTTCCATTTACATATTCACATGGACATTCTACTGGTCAAATAATCACATATAATATCAATAGATAATTTCTAAATGATGGAATGCATAATTCCAAAAATTATAACAACATATTTAAGGCCTCCTGCCAAGACTAAAAATAACATATTGTCAAGTACCTGTTCAAAAACACTAGTTTTTCTGATGATACATACCAATGCATTTATGTGTTAGAGCAGGCTACACCCATCACATTCTATGTCCAATACATTTCTCATATGAAAAAGGTTGAAACATAACGTAAACATTCATATTAAAACTAGCTTAATAAATTTTAAATGTTTAACCATTAACCATGAATGGTATAAAAATAGGACATCTATAGTCAAACATATCACAAGTCCTTTAATAAAATATGGATTATTGAATCCTTATAATTCAAAAATGCACAAAATCCAACAAAGGATGTTAATATATATGAAATCAAAAGTATTTGAGGGAAATATCTCTTTATATTTTAATATCATTTAAAGTCGCATATTTATATAAGAAAAAATTTATTTTAAAAATATTTTTATATTATTTTAAGGGATGCTTCTATGGTGTTATAATGGTGGAAAATATCTGCACTCACCGAATAAGTTAAAAAACATTCTTTCTATAATTGGTCAAAAAGGTCATATTGTAACTTTTTTGGAATGTGATGGAATGATTCCCTAAAATATTTTTTTTAAAAGACAAATGAGGGTACAAATTACATTAAAAAATACTATAGTAAATAGTTAAAATGTTTTGAAATACATATTTAAGAAACACACATGTGGATGACAAAGAGGTCCCAGTAGATACTTATGTGTAAAGAACCTCGGATAATAAAGGGATTTTAAAATAAATCCTTACATTGTACATTTCCTTGGTCAATGGAACTTTAACATCTTGTATAATTGTAAAATAACTATTATTAAAATAAAAAAACAAACATAAATATGATATAATATATGATCTTCTAAAATTTCATTCTAAATAATATTTTAGAAGTATCATGGGTTCAAGAGTTAGCTGATTCGTTTTCCAATATATGTTTTGATACATAAATTAGGTTTTTCAGGGATAGGATGAATTTGATTTATATCTGGAATGATTGTACATTCTTTAAACATTATATTTAAACATAAAAGAAAAATTAATCTTGAATGGTTATTATCAGGAATGAATCTTATCACGTTCGTGGAGATGATAATCTGTATGTATGCACGAGCAATGATATCAATCTATTGATGGTAAAATCATATGTAATTGGATGGTATATCATATATATATATAATTATTAACATGTTATATTTATTATTTAAATTAATTATACTCATTATTATACCCATCCAAATAATGAAGTGTCGAATAACATACTACTCCACAGCGTGGAGTTGGTAAGCCATATGTATTCATGTATGGTCACTTTGACACTCATAGAATGGAAAAAATAATGAATATGGTTGTAACATATTTATAAAATTATCTCAGCATGTAAAAGGTACTGGATTTATTATTTTGGTTAGGAAACGACAAAAAAAGATGAAGGGGAATATGAAAATAACATTGAAATATCTGATTAAATTATTACCTCTTATTAAAGTTCTTCCATTTGATTTGATCAAAAGGGCTGCTTAGGTTGGAATTTGATCAAATTATGGCTCTTTGTTTCATGTGGGGGTAGTTGGGGGAATATTTGAGAAGGGGGTGGCTGATCCAAAATGATTTGGAAGTTTTAAAATAAGAGAAGGTGAATTAACCTTTTATAACATATGTGACGGTCACATAAGGAAAATCTTGAAATATTAATTTATTATAATATCATATTCAGTTTATAATTTCTCCGAAAGGATTTATTTCGAGGCTGAGGTGGTCTAGGAGGACATCCCTTTAACCAATAGGTTTTATACAGGTGTAGGTCAACATAATAACCATAAATTTTAGATTTAACTATAAGTTAAATAGTTTATCTTTTACAATGTATTCTTGTATTATTATAATAAAAGGTTAATAAACACACAATAAAATCCGAGAGATTCCCAAGTGGTTGATTATTGACATATATGACTTTATCTAAGTCCTTTGGACAAACCATTGACTTATATAAATATTATATCAATTAATAATATAGTATTTGTTTTAAAAACACATTTATATCAATTTTGACAAAATTTAGTATTTGGATTTTGTGCAAGTCAAAAAACCGTGACTACTTCAAAAAAAATTAAATCAATACAAACATGTCTCATTAATCTATAAAATTAGTGTAATGCATCAAATGTCCTAATGTACATTTATTTAGATATTTATAATATCATTTATTTTAAAAATTCATTAATAAGGTAATTAATGTATCATCATTGTGTCATAAATAAATTTAATTATTTAACGTATAAAAAGTATAAATAAAATACCATTCTATTGGAAATCTTGTTAAATTTATAATTAATATTTATATTGAAGTATATATTATGTATAATCGTACATTAAAAATGATTTAGTTATTAAACATTGTATTAAACACTTTTAACTCTTTTTTAAATAAAATAATAATTAATGTTCTAATCTATTACAACTGGACGCAAAGGATAATATTTTCTTCCTAATGTTGGTTTTTGACGAAATACACTTTTCCAATTGAATATAGACATGTGTTAGGGTAATTGTAATATCATTTTTACCTTTAATTACATATTTATTTTTTATCATGGTAAATAAAATTATAATACTACTATTCCCAAAAATTATTTTCATCCATTGAACCATATTATACTTATTGATGTCAACTATGTCTCTTATATTTTTATGTAGGATTGAAATTATACTAATTTTTTTATCGAAATAATGGTGTAGATGCACAATATACAAGAGGAGTGAATTTTATGATTTAAAAAATTCATTTAGAACTTTTAAAGGTGGTAATGTTTAACAATGTTAAACAAGGTACATTCACAAAACCTCTTAGCTCTACAAACTAGCTAGATTCTAAAAATGTGGTTCTAGAAATGAAAATTAATAAAACATTACAAATATAATGATTTTACATTAATGTGTATAGAAACTCACAAATCAGAGTACATGTATAAGATTGTATATGGTCATTATACATTCCTCTACAACAAAAATGTTGCAAAAAACATGAAACAATAAAAGTAACATGTAGTAAATCTTTTAACCTGGAGAGAAAGGTTTAAAAAACATTATATAAAGGTCCCTTGATTTTTACTTTCAAGAATGTCTGTCTTACCCACACCAAGGGAAGCCCTTGATACGAATATCGGAATATGTCTCGATATCCCCAAAGTCCCTCAACTTCAAGGTAGTCACCACCTCTATCTTTCTATCCCCAGAAGCCCATGAATGTACTCAGCAACATTTAATGTCATACAAAAAATTTTATAACATGATGTTCTATATGTAAAAAGCATGAACACCTCTCTCTAGAAATCAATTCACAACATGTAATCTCTAGAGTCATAGAAATGTTCATCAAAGTATTGATCTCATTCAAATGAGCTCCAATTTATTGGCATAACTTCAATGGTCAACTACCTCCTCCAACAATTATATTTTTTCCATGAATCTGGGAGGGACCTGTACATATGTCACTCAAAAAATGGTTGGTTAGAAACAGAAATGAGGACATCATTTTGTAACTAAAACAAGAGTAAGCCAAAATATGTTTTCTTAAAGAAAACCATTTTTCATAATTTAAGGAAAAATAAATGTTCAAATTCTAACTAGAAACCCATTAAGTGTCTATAATACATGAATATTTGGATTTTGTATTAAAAATTATTCGAAAATTGACCCCTAAAGTAATTTGAAGTCTGAACTCGGAATGTTTGGAGTCTAAATTAAGAAGAATTTGGAGTCTGAACATAGAATGTTCAGAGTCTGAATTCAGAAAAATTAAAATTCTGAACTAAGAAAGTTAGGAGATTGAATTCAGAATAATTTGGAGTCTAAACATTAAATTTTCAGAGTCATAATTTATAAGAATTTAGAACCTGAATTCGGAGCCTGAAAACAAATTTCTCTATGTCTAATTATTTATAAGAATTCGAGGTTTCTGGTAAGAAACCGAATATTATGCTTATAAAGAAAATGAAGTATGTTTACAGAAATTTTACCAAAAACAATGAAAATAATGTAAGGATAAATTTCCATGGGGAAAGAATAATTTCATTATTCATATAAAATATAGGGGAAAAGAAATTTTACTTAAGATAGAGTGTTTGTGATTTTCAAAAAAGAAGGGATGGAAAATTCGTAAGGAACCCCTATTGACTCATCAATCTCTCCCTTTTTAGAAAGCACAATTATCCTTACTAAAAAGAATATAAGGATATAGAAAATATTTTCATGGACCTTGAAAATAAAACATATCTCCCTCAGCACATGGGCAATGATGAATACGAATTACTCCCCCTTAGGCTTTGTAATCACTAAGGATCGTATACTTGATTTCAAGAAAAAGACTTAACAATTTATTTCATATGAAAATCATCTTGGAAAAGAACACACCCATAGATGATCTCCCCATTACTTAGGGAAATTTATTCTTTTACATAGTATTCTTTTTTACCATTACTTTTTACCCCATTGTAATTTTCAAAAAGGATTAAAGGGAATGAAAAAGGAAATATGGTACCAGAAATTTTAGTAATAAATAACTAAAATACATGCTACCAAAGATTTCATTTAGGATTTGAAAAAATTTTACAAGGAAGATATACAAAAAAATGTCAGAATTGAAAAATATTATCCCTCCTTCTCCTTCGGCATAAAATTATTTTCTATAGTTTTGAGCTTCATGACTTCCTTGATGTCTTCCTATACACATTTGATAAGCTAATCATGGTCTTCTGTTTTCTTCACTACGTATTTTATTTTTTCATCCAGGGCCTTAAGAGATTATTCCTGCCCCTTTAGAACAGCTTCTTGCATAGAAAAGTTTTCTTCAAGCTAGATTCTAAGATCACTTTCAATCTTCCATCACTGAGCAACTGAATAAAACTTCCCATTCAGATGTTTCAATTCTTGTATCTGAGAATTATGTTCTAGAGTTGTATTTTCCTCAAAACTATTTGTGAGATACATGATCTTCACATCTTCTGTGTGAAATTCATCCTTGGAAAGTTCTTGGAACTCATCATGAATTATCGTGTCTTCTATAGTTTTCATGGACTACCTGGTCATTTTCATGAAAGATCTTTTATGGGCTTCATTGTTTATGAAAAAGGTTTTGAAATTATCCTCATGATTGATGAAATTATCCATCACCATGGATATAGAATCTGATTTCTGATTTAAGTAGTGTTGAAGCATTTGGAAAATCATGTCTATACAGAGAAATATTGGTATAGTCCCAACAAGCTTCTTCAAAGACTGGACTACAAAAACAAGTCCAAGTAAGGAAGATTCTGAATCAGATATTTTTCTTGGTGAGGATTCTTTTTCTGACTCAGCGTCATTCCTCTTTTAAGAACCACAAACCACTTTCTTTATTACCACATCCTTGGTAGGTGTACCAACTACTACCTGTTTTACCTTACCATCCTTTTTGATGACATCCTCTTGATCATAAGATTCATGTTCACTATCAGATTGCTGAACAATTTTGTCTTCGTCAAATTCATCCATTTCGTCTCTTACATCAGCATCCTCTGGGTGAATAAAATCTTTATTGATGATTTCATCTTCAGATCGTTTCTGAACTTCGTATTAACCCTTCTCTTCATCCTTCCCAAGAGTAGAAATATTTGATGATTCATCTTGAGAGGTTTGGAATGATAATTTTTTAAAAGGGCTTTTATTTTCAGGAAAATCCTCAACTTGCTTTATCATATCTTCGGTATCACCATTGCATTCTTCATCTTCCTCTTCTTATTCCACTACTATTTCTTGATCTTTTTCCAGAATTCCAAACTTCTTTCCTAGTGTACCTGGTAATTATTCTATGAGGAAATGTTCTGGTACCAGAATATTCATGGATGCGTTTTGAGTAGCCTTTAGAATGTAATGCACTATTTCAGTCTCAGACAACTTCATTTGATTCTTTTCTTCCTCTTTCTTCTCATGCTCTTTAACTACATTTTCTTTCAAGGATTTTTCTTCAACAGGGTCCAAGACAAACTTAGGCTCCCCTTATTTCTGATTTCTCTTGTCTTCTCTCCATTTATCAACAAACTCATCATTATAGGATTTTTTTCTTCTATGGATTTGGTGGTGTTGATTTATTTTCCTTATCAATTGGGGTTTTTGACTACCCTTCCACATCCTTAAACATCCTCTTCCTTCCACCATTTTTATAGGTATCATCCACCACTTTTTTCTTTGAAATAGCTTCAAATTATTCTTCTAGAAAGTTATATAACTCTTCATATTCTATAGAAATTACATCTTTAATTCTACTCAAAGTTTCATCACATAACAGCATAACTCTATAATTACGTGACATAAATATGCAAGGAATTTTGAAGGATTATAGACACCGAACAATCATCTTTGAAAGAGTGGTTGGATACATAATAATCCAAGACATCATATTTCCATTATTTATGTTTTCAATCATCACCATGATATGCTTCACCAAGTTTATGTTCCTTAGGTGTACCAAGAAATCTAGAATGTTTATATCACTTTTCTTAAATGTTTCCTTGTCTCCTTTTCTCTGTATAATGAATACTTGAACCCACAATCCATGAATCTGATAATTTGTAGTCAGGTGAAGAATCTTCAGAGTCTTTTATACTAAGAGACCAAGGCAATATATGGCCTTCACTTTATCAAAACATCCATAAAGATCAGGAAGTTTATGAGATCAAAACATAACTTCCCCTTTATAAGAATACCAACCAATATTGCAGCCTTGGTGTAAGAAAGTGAATACGTATTTGCATAACACATGAATGAAAACATACTCCTCCCTTCTTACTTGATGGAAATTACTAAATCATATAATTATATTATCAAATTCAGATATAGAAAATCATAATATGAAGGTTTTGAAAGGAAAAAAACATTCCTATCCATTCAGATTTATATTGTTAGAGATAATACAGTCAAATATTAAGAAAAACATCGGATCAACTAACCTTCCTCTCTATATCTGTCATTATAAGATTTGATTGATAGTTGACATATCTTTATGAGAGGAGACTTCACCAGAAATTCATATGTAAGAATGATTTGATAATTTTGGAATAGGCTTATGTAAAATTGCAGATAATCTGCAGGCTAAGGCTTGAGTTTCTATGTAGGACAACCATCAAGGGCTCCTTTTTATAGGCAATTGATTTGACAGTTCAACTTCCATTCAAAATCCATCATTTTATAAACTTTTTGATTATATCTGATGGTTGGGATGATAGACGGAAGGAATGTTTGATTGAATCCAATTTTTTGAGGTTTTTTAAGAAAAACATTCAAATTTATGAAAATTTGAATTTGAAAATTTTAAAATAGATGAAAATACCAACAAGTAAAAGATGATTATGATAATTTAATAAAGGAAACACACTTTTCGGATTTCTAGGAATATTATTCGTATTGAGGACAATTATTTTATAAGAACTTTAGATTCTAAAAATTTTGATTATGAAAATTTTATATATGAAAATATCCATTACGAAAATTTTAAGTACGAAATTATTCATTACGAAAATTTTAAGTATGAAAATCTTAATTACTAAAATTTTAAGTAAAAAAGTCTTCATTAAGAAACTTTTGAGTAAGAAAAGCATCATTATGAAAATCTTGTGTATGAAAATTTTCATTACAAAAATTTTTCATAAATAAATATTCATTACGAAATGTTTGGATACAAAAAAATGAATACACAAACAATTTTTAAACTACCAAAAAAATTTTGACTATGAAAAAATTTAGAAATCTAACAAAAAATGTACTCCTTCTATGAAAGAAATTAACTGTAAAGAGTTAGTTTTTAATAAGAATTTAATAAGGATAATTAACTTACAGTTATCGTTACAAACTTTTGTTTATATGTATTAAAAAATATCAGAGGGTAATGATTTTGTGAAATTATCTTCAAGTATATCTTTTGTACCGATAGATTTAAGAATGGTATCTCCTTTTTGTGTGTAAAACCTAAGAAAGTGATGCCTAATATCTATGTGTTTTACGCGAGAGTGATGTATAAGGTTTTAATTAAGGAAATGTCACTAGTATTATCACACAAAATTTGTGTTTTGGTAAAACTCCTACCATAGTCTTTGAGTAGGTGCTGCATCCATGACACTTGAGCACAAAAACATGCAGCTACTACATATTACATTTCAGCAGTGGAAAGTGACACAAAGTGTTTCATTTTTCATGAACAAGAATCAAATGAATCTCCTAAGAAATGAAATGTTCTGGATGTAGTTTTTATATCCATTCTACATCCACCAAAGTCAGCATCTGAAAAACATTTTAAAACAAAATCATTTCCAGAAGTGTAAAAGAGACCTAGATATATGGTTCCCTTTAGGTTGCAAAAAAAGACATTCTCACTACCTTTAAATAAGATTCTGTAGGATTGGATTGATATCTTGTACATAAGCATACTGAAAACATCATGTCTGGATGACTAGCTACAACAGAAATTAGGCTTCTTATCATGCCTCTTAAAGATGTTTGATCTACTGTTTTCCCAAATTTATCAAGATCAAGTGAATTTGAGGTACCAATGGGAGTACTTATACACATAGTTTTTTCATATCCATACTTTTTAAGAAGATATTTAATATACTTATGTTGGGATATATAGATTCATTATTTTTTTGAGATATTTTAAAACCAAAGAAAAATGTTAACTCACCCATCATACTCATTTCAAACTCAGATTTCATTAGATCCACAAAGGAATTATTTAAAGACTGCTGAGTTGAAACAAATAAAATGTCATCAACATAAATTTGAACAATGAAAAACAATTTCTTATCTTTATTTATAAAAAGGGTTGGATCAACATTTCATTTAACATATCTATTTTGAAGAAATGATCATGTAAGTCTATCATACCAAGCATGAGGGGTTTTCTTAAGTCCATAAAAAGCTTTAGTATGTTTTTAAACTTGTTCAAGATGTTTTGAATCATTAAAACCAGAATGTTTTTCAACAAATACTTCCTCTTGTAAAAAACCATTAAGGAAATCTCGTTTAACATCCATTTGAAAAAGTTTGAAATTGAAGAATGCTGCAAAGGCAAGTAGAATATGAATAAATTCAAGTCTAGATACTAGAGCGTAGTTTCTTCATAGTCTATTAATTCTTGTTTATTACATCCTTTAATAACAAATCTAGCTTTATTACTATGATTCCATTTTAATCATATTTATTTTTGAAGAAACATTTTAATCTAATAAAAGATGTTTCCTTAGGTCATTCAACCAAGGTCCCGACATTAATCCATTTGAATTAATTTATCTAATTCTGCATATCTTTTATCCAATCATCATCAACTAAAGCTTCATCAGTTCATTTCGGTTCTAATTGGGAAAGGAATTCTAGATGTTCAACTTCATTAATTAAGGAACTTCTAGTCCTTACAGGTTGATTTACATCACCAATGTTACTATCACTAGGATGATTCTTTTGAAACAACTGATTTGGGTTTTGTAAAACATGTTCATCAATATATGGTAGGAAGTCTTTTGGGGGTAAATTCTTTAGAAATATTTTCCTGAACATTTTATTTATTAGAAGGATACTATAAAAATGTTTGATAATCAGTTTTTTAAAATACTTCTGAAGATGTAGGTTTAGGGTTTTTAAAGACAAAAGGATTAGTTTCATCAAATTTAACATGCAGTATCTCTTCAATAGTACAATTTTTTTTATTGAAAACACTTCATGCCTTAGAAGTTGTGGAGTATCCTACAAAAATTCATTCGTCAGATTTTGGTGTGAATTTGAATAGATTACCTTTAGTATTCAGAATGAATACCTTCAAACCAAAAACCATGAAGTAGAAAAGTCTTGGTTTCCTACCTTTCCATAACTGAAAATGAGTTTTATTAAGAAAAGTTCTAATCAAAACACAATTTATTTTATAACAAATAGTACTTACAGGTTAAGTACAAAATTGTTTGGATACCGAATATTCACTCAACATGGTTGTTGTTAGCTCTTGAATAATTCTATTTATTCATTCAACAACAACATTTTGTTGAGGTGTTCTGGGTGATGAGAAGTTATGAGTAATGCCTTTCCAATTAAATAACGTTTCAAAATCAGAATTTTGAAATTATATTGCATGATATCTATGAATAGTTATCAAAGGAAAGTTTTAATCATTTTTAACATGGTCTTTAAAAGTTCTGTAAAAAGAAAAATATTCAAATTTATTTACTAGTAAATAGACAGACATAAATATAGTTTAATCATTGAATAAGACAAATATATAATATTTTCCACCAATTCTTCCAGTTTTTGATGGACTAAAAAGATCCATAGGCACTAACAATAATGCATCTGTGGTTGAGACTTCACAAACAAATTAAATACATGATTAATGTTTCTTTCTATATATAAATGGATCACAAAATTTTGAAGAATCAAATCTATGCTCTGATATATCCTTAACTAGTCTTTTATTATAGATTTTTCATAGTTTATGAAGGTTAAAATGTCATAACGTTATATGCCACAATGATGAATGATATTCCATTGCACTAAGGCTAGGTATATCATGGCTCCTATTGTAATCTATGTTTAGTGTGTATACATTCTCTTGCCTACGGGTAGAAAGAATAAACACTTCCTTGGAATTGTGTACTAAGAACCTGTCATTCCTAAAATTCACAATGTATCCTTCATCACATAATTGACATATAATAATGAGGTTGTTATTATGACCACTAACAAATAAAACATTTGAAATCATAGTTTTTTCAAGAAGAACAATGTTACATATACCAATAATTTATACCTTTGCATTTTCTACAGAAGTTACTTTTCCTCCTTTCATCTTGATATTCTTTTCAAAGAAGTTTTTGTTACCACTAATATACCGGGAACATCCACTATCCATGTACCATGTATTGATGTTGGTACATTCTTTATTTTCCTGAAAATATGAGTGTTAGACTTTCAGAACCCAAACCATCTTGGATCCAAAGACATCCGGAAAAAAAATTAGGTATCCATATTTTCTTGGAAATATATGAATTTTGAAATCTTAAAGACTGAGTATTGTTTAAGGAACAATTTTTCCCAATTCCCACCACACTGACACTTAGTGCATAATGGAGGACATTGAGGAACAAAGTAATTGTTACTAAAAATCATTTTTGTACTAGTATAACCAAATCCCGAATTATTCCTTAGAGAACAAATTTTGGAATACATCTTATCAGAGTTTTCCTTCCCTAAGATAAAGTTTGAAAAACACTTACTCGGGGAAAATATTTCTTACTTTTGTCTAATAACTAAGTTATTATCCAAAAAAACATATGTTTTAGTACTAAATCTAGGCTCAGAAACATATTTCTTAGAAATTACATTATCTAGATCCTTATAAAGTTTATCTTTCTCATAATTATCTTCCTCATGGTTTTTTGAAATACTTTTGAAATCAAGAGTTTTCTTATCAATACCATTAGAATGATCATATATTTCTGTAGTAAGAATATAAATCCTATAATTTTCCTAATCAAGTTCTTTCTTGATTTTATAATTTCATTTTCAAGAAGCATAAAAACCCTAGAAACTTTTTCATAGGTAGATAAAGTATTATCTTTATCTGAAGAAGATTATTCATCCGATGATTCATAAAATTTACTATCACTATAATTAGAATTCAAGGATAAATTGGTGATATATTCATAATTGTGTACTTTATCTATTAAACAACAATTTTCAATAGGTAGTCATTCTATTAGATCAAGATTCATTTGTCTAGAAGAATCGTAATCTGAGGATTCATCAGAGAGTCTCCACCATTGGCACTCCCGGTTTCATTAGCTTTCAAAACATTCTTCGCCTTATCTTTGTAGTAAATCTTTGTAATCCTCTCATAATGTTTTTCATTTACATCTTTTCTCTTAATCATAAGACAATTTGATCTTATATGTCCAACTCTCTTACATTCATAACAAGTGACTTCAATTTATTTCTTATCCTTTATTTCTTTTTTATTGTATCTATTGTGAAGCTCTTTCTTCCTAACTATCTGGTTCATCCTTCAAGCAGGATTAGCTAGTTCATTCTCAGAATGTTCACTATCACATGATTCTTTTAAGACAACAACCTTCTAAGAATTAGATCATGTAACTCTAAAAGGAGTCTTGGCATTCATATGATTAGAGGTGGTTGTAAAAGCAACACTTACATTCCCATTATTCTTTTTAACATTTTCAACATCTCTCTTCATCTTAGTCTCGTGATAAAAAAGGGTTCAAAAAATCTAATCAGGAGTGATCTGTGATACTTTTATATTTTCATCTATAGTTGTTCTCTTGAATTCCCACTCATTAGGTATGATGTATATAATCTTTTCAACATGTGATTCATCATCCAATCCTTCTTCACCCCTGGATTATAAGCTATTGAATATAGTCATAAATCTCTATTGTACCTTACATTTATGTTCTCTATAATGAAGTCTGTATTACCAACACTAGGGTAAGACCTTGATATGAATATCGGCATCTATATTGCTATCCCCACAAGAACTCAAATTCAAGGAAGTTAGAACCTCTATCTTCCTGTCCCCGGGAGCCCTCGAATGAACTCCGCAACATTCAAAGTTGCACGAAGCAATTCTGAACAAGTTATTATGTATACACAAAGAATGAAAGACTATCTCTAGAAATAACTTCACAACATGTAATCTCTAGAGTCATAAAACTTTTTATCAAAGTTCTTCCCTCGTTCAATTGAGATCTTATTTATAGGCACAACTTCAACGGTTGGCTCCCTCCTCGAACAGTTATATTTGTTCCATGAATTTTGGAGGGACATGTACACGTGTGACTCAAACAATGGTTGGTTAAAAATTGAAAGAATCACATCGTTTCATAACTCAAACAAGATTAATGAAAAATATGGTTGCATAACCAAAATCATTTTTCGGAATGTAAGGGAAAATAAATGTTAAGATATAACCAAAAAACCATTAAGTGTCTATAATACAAGAATATTCAGCTTCAATCATAAAAAGAATTCATAACATGAACTCTATTGAATTCTAGGGTCTGAACTCAGAAATTTCAGTGTCCGAATTCAGCAGTATTCAGAGTCTTAACATAGAATATTCAGAGATTGAATTTAGATGAATTTGGAGTCTGGACAATGAATGTTAGGACTCTAAATTCAGAACAATTCAGAGTATTAACTTAGAATGTTTGGAGTTTGAATTCAAAATAATTCTAAACCTGAATTCGGATCCTGAAAACAAAATTCTCTATGTCTAATTATTTATAATATTTTTTGGTTTTAGATACGAAACCAAAATTCAATCTTAGAATGAAAATGAGTTAGGTTTATATGAATTATGCCATGAACATTGAAAACAAGTTAAGGATAAATTTCCATGGGGAAGGAAAATTTTTCTTCTGATTATAAAATATAGGTGAAAAGAAATTTTCATTAAGATAGAGTGTTTGTTATTTTCAAAACTAGTAATGGAATAACCTTATTGACTCAAGATTTTGAAATTCAATTCACAGAAGTAGTAAAATTACATTAAATAAAAATTGACAAATGTGCCTACAAGGTGGGTAAAATTCTTTAAAAAGATCAATAAAATTATCTTAATATAATATTATTAAAAAATGAATCTAATGAATTACATTGAACTAATATAGTTATTATGAATCTATTTTTACTTTAAAATAAATTTAAATAATAATTGTTATTATTTAAATAAAAGGCGGTTTTAAATAATAACATAGTGGTTTTCACTATTCATCAAAAATTTTAAGTTATTTGAAAAGTAAAAAAATCACCATAAGATAATTTTTATATTCTGAATCCAAAATTTGAATTCTATTTTGAAAAATAAAATTAAAAAAAATTTAAAAGGTGGTTATTACAATTCATAACATCTAGTATGATTGGTATTTGTGTGTTTCAACTCGAAGTTGCATTCAATGCACGTTATTGTATTATTTAAATAGAAGTGTATCATGGACACATGGTGTGTTACATCAAAAGGCCACCTTCCACTTTTATAATATATCTTGTTACAGGTTACTAGGACACTGGGTACCAAATACCAAGCCATTGGAATCCTGGTGGCCTCGATCATCAACAGACAAACCCTAAAACCAAATCCATTTTCTAATATAAGGACATTATTCCTTTTAAATCCCCTCTCAAACCAAATCCATTTCAAATACACATTTCTAGGACTCTTTTGGGTTCAAATTATCTTAAATGAGAACTCATTACTTTAAAAACACCCCACTTTTTCATATCACATCCGCATGATTTCTCAAGAAATAAAACAAACCAACACTACTATAAAACCAAAAAACATTCTCATCAAACTCCCAAAAAATAGAAATGGTAGAAAATAATTATTGTCATCATAGATATCATGTCCAATAATCTCAAAAGCAACTGATTCCTTCTATTTTTCCTCCCATCCATTAATATCAAAACCCAATATACATCACACAATAGATGTTTGAGACACCAATGTTATTGTACTTGACCATCATCATTTATTCCTTAAATTTTATCCATCACTACCTGTGATTCACCATAAAATTACCACACATCATATACAATGCATAAAAATCCTATAGTTATTAGGCATCATACCTAATGCCTATATGTCAACCAAAATATTCTTGTTCCATTATGAAAAAAATTCACACTATTTACCAGTATCCAACATTCTAGAAAAAACCTCAACATTACACATAATATATCATAATATAAATTGATATCATTCCTGATCTAGATATTCCAGCTCAATCATGTGTAACAAAAATAAAGACTGACTCCCACGTGATTTTCCCATGTATAGTTTCACACTCGTATTCATACACTAAAAATGTTTTTGGGTATCTAATATAAAACTATTTCCCACATGAATATGAATAATCTTGACTACTGCCTCCAAGTATAATTCTTGTTCCTACCTCAAAATCCTATATCTAACCAGATCCATGATCCACAACCGACTATAAGGTTATCAGGAAAAAAATTCATATAATCTATTAGGAAGGATCCCATCATGCATTCAAATATCAATCACACTATGACCAAGAATTCCGTATTTTTCTTCACTAGAATTCTATCATTGGTGACCCGGTGATAAATAGAAACATCAAAACTATAAAAAAAATATTACATAGATTCCCTCCTTAAGAACATGATTCTTGATACCTGAAGAT
Organism: Viscum album; assembly: GCA_963277665.1. Taxonomy (NCBI): domain Eukaryota; kingdom Viridiplantae; phylum Streptophyta; class Magnoliopsida; order Santalales; family Viscaceae; genus Viscum; species Viscum album. Next base: position 1,958,782,326 of record OY728133.1, read on the forward strand.
CTATTATTATTACTTACTTACACCACTACCGGGATTGGTATACTACCATAATTCAAACACTTCTCCACTTTAAATAACTAAATCAAACCAGTAATAAAATTCTATTCGAATATATTAAACTATACCATAAAATCATTCCATAAACCATCCTTTAATGACTACCCATTTGATATATCATCTCCCATCAACATTTGTGAAATCTAAAATATATATGTTATCCTTGTATTATATTAGATGATTTTCGTCCCCCCTATTGTAGATACACTAACCCCTTCACTCATCCCACCCTCAACGACATAGAGAATAAGTGCTTGAAGTACCTCACCTTAAATTCAATATATTTTATCACCAAATTCATCCCATACTCAAATTTTACATCCTACTAATGATTCACTATTACTATGAGAATATATATTGTTATACTTTCCCACCACCATTGTGGAATCTCAATATGATAAAATGTATTTTCTAACAAATCAATGTAGTTCTGGGTCTCTCTGGTTCTTCCCTCTCCATAGAATATGTAAGTATTTTTTCCTAGAACTTATATGTGATGTAAACCCTTAATGCTTTATCACTAAATGATCCATGATTGTGGTTTTGTGTAACCCATAACAAGTTTACTCTATGTTATCCATTACACAACTTCCACTACTCCTATATCCTCTATGGATGACCATATTTTCATGGAACCTCTAAATGTGAATCACATGTATCCTAACCATCACGAGTCTCAAACATCTCACAACATAGAAACACCCATACCCCACTCTACTTATAGTAAAATTATTTTCATCATGATGGAATATCAATTAAAACCATATAAAATTATCAAGAAATATGTGATAATCTAAATATATCAAATACCGAATGTTGTAATAAGAATTTCATCACATAAGTCAAACCCTTCCATACTGAAACACACATCTTTTACAATACATCCAAAATTACCTAAATACCTCTTTCAAAATAATTATCAAACATGTCAAACATATATAGGATCCATGTACACATGAATTACATTATTCAAATCCAAATTATATCTTACTATTATTCCACTAATAATATATAATGAAAAACTTCAAATATTTTATTGGGACACTTTAATCATCCAAAAACTATTCCATTATAGAAGTAGAACCGATTTCAAAACAAAATTTTGTCACATACATGTAATCAAAACGCTAAATGTCTATTTTTAAGTACTATATCTTAATCTATTGGTCCAAGACTCTCAATTATAAATTACAAACATTTAAAAAGAATTCATCTAAACAAACTAACATTACTATAACATTCAGAACTAAATATAAATATGGTTTCACCGAACAACATTGATATTATACTACATATGTATAATCTAGGAAACATTATTATTTCTTACCCATGTTCCAACTCATTTCAAAACCTACATATACACCATATTAAATAATAATAAACATACATTATATCATTTAAAAAAGACCTTTTATTAAAAATTTGTATCATTCATTCCCCATATTTCCAAAACGGTGCAATATATGATGACCCAATAGACCTTATGGATTCCTCCATGTATTCAAGTGGCTACCGACTAGTAGTTATATGAATTAGGGTGTGTGTGTGTGGAAAATATTCTCTTTGTATTTAAATGAATACTCTAACAGAACTGTATTATATGAATATTAACAAATAGTCAATGACATTATAATTTATATAGTAAAAAATATTCTATGTTATAAAATTCATACACATATAATATGATCTATCATGGTCAATTAATATATATAAGGATAAAAAAATAAATTTCTAAATTTAGTTGCCACCTAGTCCAAATCAAATGGTCGACAGCAAGCCTTCACATCCATAGATTCAATATCCACTATGCTCTAGACATTGGACCCTTTCTCTTTCTTGTATCGTGATCCATGGAAACTAAAATCTTCCTTGAGGGACCAATAATGAATTTAGTATAATTTGAGTAAGACACTACCAATAGTGTCACTATTAAATATATATATATATGTGTGTGCATATAAGTGTATTAAAAGTTAAATGTATATAAAAATTTGGAAACCACCTAACATACTCCACTCATTCTCAACCAGCAATGTGTGGACCCTCCCTATTTCCTATATCATGGAATTTTACACATTTTATATCATATTATATAAATAAATGGCCATTAATTCATGGTTTTATCACAAAAATCAATTTCTAGTATCATACCCTTGAATCCATTTAGAATGATTCAAAAAACCCCAAGGCATGCCACTTTAACATACTGAATGTTCCACATTCATTTATTTCCTTCCACTAAATATTGAATCTACATAATTATGAATAAAAAATTGGTAACAATTATCATTTAACAATCATTGAATATAATCCTTAACACATCATTCCTATAAATCAATCATCGTACTCTAAATAGGGGATCTAAGTCACTTCTATGATTCATAGTCCACCAATGTAATTTCCCTTCTATAAAATGATGGTCAGAAATATAAATCCAAATCTCATCAATCTACCGAGCATACCACCATCACCCAATGGTATAATATATAAAACCCAAGACCTAGACACCATTATCAGGTGACAAAAACATACCTTTTAAAATAATGGAGTATATACCAACTAGTTTGACCTTATTTTAACCATCCATTTTTAAATAATAAAATTGAAATATTCAGTGACAAAATGAAGAAATAAAATTTATGGGTAGATTTTTAGATAAAAATTAAAACCTTTTAAGTAACTAGAACAATAACATTACATGAAAATGGAAATTTTTCCATTACAAACATAATTTAGTAGTATATGATAGTTCTTAAACATACATCAAATATTTATCCACACATGAAATCCATCTAGTCATAACATACATAACAACATTCTACATAACATGGGTAAATGGAAAGAAAATAAGCATGATGAAAATTTCTAAAAATGTGTAAAGAAAATAATAAACTAAATATACTCATTTGACAGAATATAATCATAACATAACGAGAACTTAACAAATATAAATGAGAATAAAATTAATGAATTCAAACCCATCATAACCTATATTGTAGAACTTTATTCAGGGAATATTACAACAATTATTTGAGTTAACAATAATGAACCATGTAAAATAATTATTCACAAAAGGACATATTAGTACTAACAAAAATAATAGATAAACTAGGCAGGTATATTGGGATTTTATACATTCATCATGGAAACACGTATATAGGATGATTCCATTATCATCTTATCATTGATTCTCATCTAGTTAAAATCCTTATATATTATGTGTTAATGATGTTTGTTAATGTATATCATATAATAAGAGTAAATTGCATCATGATAAATCTATAAAACTACAAAATTAATTGAAAAAATTATCAAGATTATCCATATACCTAATCTATATTGGTCTCACCCATCATCATCAATATTGACTAAAAAACAAAACATGAATATTGAACTTGGATGTTTTATTTGATTATAAAAGTCATTTAATGAAAAAATATTCCATTCATAACATGATTAGCCCTTATAAATTGTTTTATAAAAATTATCCTTCAGAAATAATCATTTGGAATGAAAAGAAAATATTTCAATATAATAATTAGATCATACCCCTAAGAAATCATTTGAAATTAAACACACTGACATTTCATGAAATATTGTTGAAAAATTATATTTTTTATTTGAAATATTGTGTTACATGAAATGATGATTTTTTTTAAATTTTGATATATTTTTAATATTATTTATAATGGTATCAGATAATTGCAACATATTTACCCAAAATACGTAACATTTTTCGAAAATTATTCATATGTTTCAAAAATATATGTTTCAAAAATATATATTTGTTTATTGAATTTCACGCATAAATAATAAAAAATATATAAAATTTCATTATAATATTTATTTGAAAATATGTATTAATTTTTGAATTATAAATGTCAAAATTTTCTCGGTGTGATTTTTTGAAATTATTTCTAAATGATAATATTTTCACTTAACAGGGATAAATATAGGTTTTAATTAAGAATTATCTTTTCATTTAAAACATTTAATGGCATTGAAATGGATTAATTATGGTTTCCAAAGAAATTAATTTCAATTATATATTTATTAATATAATTTAGTTCATTTTAGTCAATTTTATATTGAATTGTTATATATAAACTTTCACTACTAAAGGGTAATTTTTCTATTGAAAATATACATTATTATCACTTCTACTGGTTTAATTTTCAATTAAATTCATCAAATTATATGATATTTATTAGAAAAATATATTAATTATTTAGAACAAAAAATATATATTAAATAATAAGGTAAAACTAATTTTTGAAAATAAATAAAAATGATAACAATAAAAAATAATTACCCCTATTAATGTAAAAATGGGATTACATGTTGTTAAAATAAAATTATAAGGGTTCAAATGATACAAAACATTTCCAAAATCCATTGTATGGAAATATTTAAAATTTATAACCACTGAATATATATTATTTCCCACATTCTCCCTTTTTTCAATATGAAAAACGTTGCTGCACTTTATTAAATTAAAAAAATCATGTCCCCCCCCCTCTAATATAAAATACCCCCTCTCCTGTACGCATCCCATATAAAAAACTAATGGTTTCTTAATATACATATCCCAATACCTTAAATACATCCCAAATATTATCCTATAAACATATGTTTGATCATAAATCTTTCCAATTAAGTAATTTTGTGAAAGCATATGGATGTAACCTGAATAAGTGGTAGTTTTCTTCAACAAGTGTTTTTTATTTTTTAATTCTTGATGTCTAATAAAGAGTATTAAATTAGTAAAATATAATATCCCTTGTATATAAATACACTAATATTATATTATGATATAGTCACAAACTATATGAATATCATTTTCCCTCATATTTGAAATGATAATGTTGCTTCTATGTAAGGAGTACTACAACCTCACAAACAGATGTGACAAATTTGCAATCAACGCATATCACAGTTTGACAAGATGATGTATATAATGTATAATTATGATACTTTTTGGATAAATATTGTTATATAAATCTATTGTTACATATAACTTTATACGATATATTTTTTGAGTTCCTGATAACACCAATCACGTGTATAATAGACTACCACCACACAAAGTGATGTAACTCATTTTCCACTAATATTATAACTAAAAGAAAAAAAGTAAAATTTTTAATGTATTTATTATATATATATATATGTAAATTAAATTATAATTCATATTTAACATATTATTTACCTATATTTCTCTTCATCCATCTTTAAAATGGAATATATGTTCATGCATACACAAAACATGCTCTCTCCTTGAATGGTTCATTTCATTTTATATCTATAACATTAATTAATTTCTATATGTACAAAAATAATAAATATATATTATATTTATATCATTTTTTACATTATTTATATTATGGATCCATGATCAATATAATAGGAAAAAAATAAATTATAAAATCATATGTGATAAAAGAAGCAATTATTACCCACACCATAATATTTAAAATGGATTGAAAATAAAAAATAATAAAAGTGTATAAGTATACATATATGATATGATATATATATTTATGGTCATGTAAATTATATTTATTGAATTTAAATTAATTTTAAAATTTTATAATACAATTTCGATGAAATAATAACTCAAGGTAAGGTATTTTTTCCCTATTATATTTTATTAATAATTATGTTAAATTATATACTTGAATTATATTATGAGGTTTATATAAATCCACATTGAACAATAATATTTTGAATTTACTTATTTGATTGATATTATTAGTTTAATTTAATATTATTCCTTCATGGGGATTATGATTAAATATTACCAAAAAGGTATGAGTATTAAGTTACAATACCATTATCTTTTAGGATTGTTTATGATTATTCGTTCAATGATTAAATGTTATGATATTAATTTTTTTTAAACACAAAAAATTATTTCAAATAATATTATATAATTAGAATATATATTATCACTTTATTTTACTCCCTTAAAATAATAACAATTTCAAATAAATGTTTTTAATAAAAATAAACTCCATTTACATCTACAATATAAACCCATTTCCATTCAATGTTCATGATTTCTAAAATTGTTATAATAAATATTTAATATTTTTTATTTTATTGAATAAAAAATATTCCCTTTTTGGTGTTTTTAAAAATAGAATCTTCACCTTTTTCTCAAAAAATAGGTCCCATTTCGATTTTCCTAATAATGTGAAAGGATAATTTGATTTTTATGGTATGTTATGAATTGTATTTTCCTCTTTCAGAAACACATGTTTTTTGGGAACAATCCATTAAAATTATCAATGACTATTTTCTAATAAATAGATTTTCATTTTAAAAAAAAATCAATGTGGGAGGGTTATTTTCCACAAGAAATTATTTAAATGATTTCTAAAGAATCCTTTATAATAATTAAAAGATTTTTAAAGAAAAATATTTTTTTATATATTTGTGTTGGAAAAAGTGTTTCTCAATGTTAAAATGATGTTTTCCTCAATAATTTTTTAAATTATTTTTCATGCTTACTTTATAAGATACAAAAATTATTTTCATTGTTATGACACAAAAAATCTATGTTTCAAAACGAATTTTTAAAAACATAACTGCTATTTTCTACATAAAATTTTCTATGTGTTCTTTCAATATAATTTTCATTATAATTTGACATCTTTTAATTTTATGTATCCATTAATGGGGATAATATCTAATGATACAATTTTTATTTTTTATTCGTATGGTATATGTTTATTATGATTATATGATTATGAACCCATCTCTTTTTTAAAGGGATTTCACTATGGTAAAATTATTATGAAAACCATATCTTCTTTAATGGGTCATGCTATGATAAAAAGATGAATTTATTATGAATCATTTTTCATTTATATATGTTATACTATGATGGAATGTTAATGAAAAATATTTCATTTCATTGATTTTTATATGATGAATGTTTTATTATATTAGGGAACATACATGTATGATTTTGATTATATTATTATTGGGACTAATATTTCCCATCAATTCATTTGGTAATGGTTGATATATCATGATAAAAGTTGTACTGAAATAGGGGATGAAACAAGGTAATTAAGAGAATTTTTCCAATATGATAGTACTAGAAATGAACTTTTACTACTATGATTGGTTGAGGAGTTAACACATTAAACTATGGTAGTATAAGAAATAATACATGAAAAAATAAAGAAATTATTTTTTAATTTTATCTATATTACAAAAAAATCTATTTTCTTTTCAAATTTTATTTTCTTATAGTTAATGTTTTTTGATTTCATTATGATTTTTCACTTTTTAACTTCCATATTTTATTCTATGTATAGATTATTTGGGAAATGATATTTATGGTATGGTTTTTAAATTTTTTCATGTTTTAACATAAGCTTATAATCATGAAATGTTGAAACCTCCCATGATTACCCTTACTAGGAATCTGAGCTCACTCTTTTTAATTTTCCCATACTAAGGTTTATGTTAAAAAATATTATGTTTCATATTTATATATGGAGTTGCAATTATAAAGAACATACTGGGGTATAATTTAGCTCACTTATAGACTAGTTTTTTATATATCCATGTATTTATATGAATTATAAATTTATGAAAATCATGTGTGTATTTGCATAATGTATTCACTATTCATCAAAAAATGATTTAATATATATATGTATAAAAAACATGGTACATTTTAGTTGGTATCAGAGGATTGGTTTAGTTAATTGATAGAAAAATGGACTAGAAAACAGTTTTTATATATTTATGGATCCGTTGAATAATAATGTTTATGATGTGTAAAGCTATAGGGAAAGTGATCAATTTTTTTTAAAAGATAGATAAAGTTGTTTCTAAGTAATTACATCCCTATATGGGTATTATATGTGAATGTAGATCTAGTACTGAGGAACGTAATGTGTAATAACTAAAAAAAGGGGTAATTGAGATTGAGTAAGTCATCACCTAGTGAATGGAAATAAGACTTCCTACACACCTAGTTACACACTCCCAGGGGATATTCATTGAAAATTCACATACACCTTTGGAATCATAAGGAATTTTTTAAATATATGATTACTAGTAATTATATAAGATAATATTATAATTTATTATATAAAAAACGATGTTACATGGTCTATACATCATGAATGTGATTTTTAGGATTATGTAGTTCTCTACTATTATTATTATTTTTTACCCTATGGTTTTTGATTTTAGTCAATTGTAGGAGACTAAATAAACCATGTTAATGCTATGTATCATGTAACATTAAATGGTTTTCTATCTTAGTTACCAAAAAAATTGGGGGTTGGAGTAAAAAAGGATTATAAAAATATCATATAATGCACTCAATGCATGAATCATGATGAACATCCAAATGAGTAATGAAGTGGATAAAGTTCTATTGAGTCCTCTATGAGGAAATGTGTACATTTTTTTGTTCATCAACAAATCCATTTGTTTCTCAGTATTGGATTAACACCATTGAAAAGTTTTATTCGATTTTCCAATTTCAGTACTATGAAAAATTCAATTTTTTCTCAACCATTTGAAAGGAGAATTGAATCATTGGTGTAATATAATTTCCAATAACATAAAATATTATACAATTAGAATCATTGAGTGGGATTACATTAAATGGTTATTTTATAATAAGTACATCCCTGGAATTTTATGCACTAAAAATACAAGGTATTAAAAGTGCAAAATAATAATTGAGATTAATAAGTTGGTACTTATAAGGATAATCATACAAGATATGTGACATATACATATTTTATTATCATACCACATGAAATAGATTTTTATCGATTCTTTGATGGATTTAAACAGATTATTTGAATGGAATTTTCCAAAAGTACTACAATGGGTACAAGGAAAGCATTTGATTTTATATCATGGTAGAAATTGATATTATATTTACCTTCCAGTATCATTTTAATTTCATGAAAAAGTATATATAGTTTAATTGAAATAGTATAACTCAGGGATAGAAGAAGATGATTTTTTCAAAAACCTTTAGAGTGGAAGGATACATGCATAAAATTTTATTAACAGTACCGGAAAATGTTTTACGTGTAAGGGAATGTTATCAGTAAATTTAATTCCAATGTAATAGGAGGATGTTATATAAGGATGAAAATAGATAAAAATATCGATAGACTGCACAACCTAAATTATATTGTTTCAAATACATGGACTATGGCAATTATGATATCGAGTTAAAAAATATGAAGGGTAAGAAAAGTGATTGTTGTTATAATGTTATAATGTCAAGGGAAAAAGTAAATCACATGTGACCACTATTTCTAATGAGGAATGGGATAATGACTTGGTGATAGGTACACATACCATCCATTATAGTCATTACACTTTTTTATTTTAATATGTAATTAACCCTTCATTTATACAGGAAGAATTAGATAAGGGTATCATGATACCACGCAATCATTTATATTTGGAATTACTATTTAAAACACCTTATGGTACATTTATCACATCTCAACATTATTATTATTATTTTGTAAAAGTTTCATTGAATTTTCTTCATGAAAATAAAATAATTCTTCTTCTAGATGAAGTTGATATTATCTTATGAATGGATTAGCATTATGAACCAAAATAAAAAATTAATTTACTTATAAGGAAAGTCTCATTTTACATTCCCATGAAACATATGATCATATATCAGTGTAATGATAAATATAAACATAATATGGATATCACATCAATTGATTGTCTTTTGATCTAAATTTAATATGGGAGTTTATCTCAAACAGTTATGGAAAAAATAAAAATTGATAATATTCATTTTGTGTAGTACTTTTTTTATGTCAATATATAAGATTTTTCTATCCTTACACAAAAAAACGATTGGGTGTTAAAACATATTTTAGACACAACCAAAAGAATGGACCTGATTGAGTTAATGTGGTTATAGAAGAAACTCAAGGATAGCCCTGACAAGGTATAAATTCATGAATATTTACGACATTGGGGTGAATGATTCGTTTTATTAGAATTAAATATGTATTTATGTGAATCTATAATGATAATATAATGATGAGAAATATTATTATAACGGAAAGTATCATCTCTCCTGTATTTATTTCTTATTTGAATAACTATTCAAAGATAAATTAATGTGTTAGATTGACTGTAATTTTGGTATCATCAATTTATGGTCATGGAGGATGATATACCAAATATATAATTATGTTAAAGTTTTAGAAACTATAAATATATTTTGATTACATTATTTCATACTAATACAACTTTTAACTTCCTAGAATTTATTAATTGACTCTATATATATTACCTTGATTTCTGGAGGTAGTATTTATAAATGATATATAATCAATTAAAAGAACATCATGGTTTGGTTTTCATCTTAGGAATACATAATTCTTGGTCGGTCATGTGCTCCCCAAATCTACAATGGTTCTAGAATATTCCACTTCATGAGTTCTTATGACTTCAACAACAAATGTGATTCCCCGATTACAACTATTTGGGTAAGTATATCATAAATCTTCTTAAATTTTCATAATCCTACGAACATTAAAATGTTGGACAATTATATGATTTTCTATATATGTTCTGATAAAATGACTACAAAATTGTTTCACCAAATTCCTCCATGAATCTATTTCAAAATTGAATTTTCGATGTTTTATACTGAGATTATCTAGGCTTCTATAGAAGATTAGTTTTCATTCAAACAACTCATTCTATAAAAATCCTAGTTTTAATTTTGTTCATCTTCAAATAAAATGTCTCATTCATTGGCATTGTGTTGGAGTTGGAGGTTGAGATTCTATTATACATTTATGATGGATTTAGGGATCATTGATGATGTAATGATAAATTATACGGGTGGGGAGGCAGTTCTTATAGTGATGCACATTAGACACACTAATGATCGGGAAAACTCGTGTGGTCTTCTTATGTAAACCCCCTCTCTAAACCCTGTTGTCTCTCTTGAAAAAGAATACATAGATATAAATATTTATTAGAAACTCATACTTGAGAGGTTGTGAAAAATAATATCTAAGAAGGTTTTTTGAGAAACATAATCTCAAGGGTTATGCATCCCATCAGAGAGAAACTACCAATTTACCCTTTAATCATAGTATAGATTCTCCTGAGCCATGATTTAGGGATATATCTGTTGGGTTGTATCAAGATTTTGGGACATTAATCTCAATACTTTTTTCCTTAGATATTCTTTCATGACCCCCTCCCAACATGGTGAACCCCTCCTGGGATAACAATGTGAGAAGGAAGATAGTTACCCCCTAAGTCATTCATCTAGTAGGCCACCGGATGGTGAAAAACAGGAATGTTATAATAACCAAACAAATGAGAGGAATGACCCTATAAGAGATATAATTTATTATAGATAGATTAGATAGCCACCTACCAACTCCAACTAATACTACAATATAAAATAAATCCCATGTACACATATGTAATGTCTTTAAAAATGACTGGAAAAATAGAAAACATTATGTTCTAATTGTAAATAAAAATGGAAATGACCAAAAAGAACAAGCATTTCCTGTAACCCCATCCTCATAGAAACCATCATGATCTCCAACCTACTCCAAATGACCTAAAAATAGTTTATATATATTCATAGTTTGGGTATAATAGTATACTAAGTTGGATCCTCCCAATATCCTCTTGATAAAATGTAAATATAGAATGCTATAGGACAGTGAACAATAATTGAAAATAACTATTCAGTTAAGAAGGTATAATAAGTCTCCAACATCACCATGTCTAGTCTCACCAAGTATCACATAAATGAGTATAAAACATAATAAAGATTATCCATGATACCTTGCTACCACATCTACACTATTTTTCCGCTTTTCCCCAATGACACAGAACCTAATCCATCACTCTCTAAAAAGGCCAGGCTGAAGGCACATAGGTGAAAACATCAAGATGCACATCATAAACCACAAAGTATTCCTGAAATCACCTAGGTGAGGCACCATGCTATCCACACAACCAGAAGTAACAAGGTAATTTCTAGGTTCCACCATAGTCGACATAACGCATATCATATGCCAGTTTTTATGCCTTTGACAATTACAACCCATATACCATGTAAGAATCCTCAAGAAGCCACATAATACACATGTAATAACTATAGTATAATAATAAAAACTATTTAGAGAATAAATTAGTTTTAATAACGACAATACATTACATCCCCCTATAAAAATATATGGGAAAAAATTCATGATGTGCCTACAAGAATAAGTATCTACCATGGGAAAAGGATGGTTCCAAAGTGGGTATTCATTCTTCCATCCTCCCACTAGAATGTTGTGGGAAACATCCTTCCAAGGCTCAGAATCTCAAGGGTTCCAGATTTACTAACTGATACGGTGGATTTGCTCATTGAAACAAAAATAGTACATAATACATTATAGCTGAAAACCACTCTATGGGAATAATCATGTATTAAATTAAACTATAGCTAGCATATTTTGGACTCTTGACTACCACTTCTAAGACTAGGTATCCTATAAGAACAAAACCATTAAAATTGCTTTATTAGAACACTTCATTTCCTTTTAATCAGTTTCAATTTACCTTAATTAATTATTTGAACATTGATTAAACATTAAAACATCCAAATTCTATCTCCATACCATCACACCAATGTTTGATGCCCTATAGGAAAAAACATAACCAACTCCAATTCTTCTATGAAATATTTCCTCATAATTTCATCCTAAAATGCTATTACACCAAGGGTTATCATCATTTATTCAATCATTTATTAGCATCACTATTGCATCCCTATATTTCCAGTAATTCTTGAAAAGTAAAACTAAACTACCACAGAAAAATAGGATCTATATAGTGAATAGATGGACTACCCATTGAGTCATTTCAACCTATATTAGGTTCATAATCCCATCCATCCTTGAGAAGATAAACACAAAAATCATGTGGCATACCCTGTGCATCTTCGTCTAATTATGAAAATGGGTATGTAAAACCATCTTCCTTGAGTAGTGGGGAATGTAAAGAAGATAAAAACCCATAATGTATTATCTAACATAAAATCATTAATATCATCTCTGATTCATCATATTCGGTGTCGCCTAACACCTGCATGCCTAAAATGGGGCATCTTTCCACTCTTGGCATCAACTTCTGCAACAACCATGGGGCCCCTGGCCCAACATATGACAATAGCAATCCTGGATCACATCACAAAAAAAGAATCATGAAACAAACATCATATTAACTAGGTTATTGAAAATTAAATTAGACATACAACCTTCAAATGAAATGATCTCTTAAGGCTCCAAAAAAGAATTAACAATACCTTACAAGAACTAGGTCAACACGAACCATTCTAGGAATTGTGTTTTATCAAAAAACCAGTAATTTAATAATTCTTGACTTAATTATTTCATTATTCATAGGTTCCAACTATGGGAAACATAAATATAAATCTATCCTAGCTATCACCAATAATTAATCATGATTTATCCCTCAATTTTATAAACATAAAATTACAAAAATAAGAACCAGAGTCCATTATAAGACTCTTTTCCATTATAAATTTTATTATCAATTAATTGTGGAATTACATTCATTACCAGTTTCATCACAAAAATATTTCTACCATGCGAAGAATATTTATCAGACTATCTAGAAAATCAATAGGCAAAAATTACCATAGTAAAAATAAATAACATGTGATCAATCCAATTCATTTAATCCAGTTCAAATATTTAATTTGGTCAATTCCATTTTGATCCAAAGGAAAAATTCATGAGTAGTCTTTGATTTCACATAAATAATTAGAGAATAAAAAACTACTACCTAAAAATGTTTCTAACGTTCTTTGCTATAGAATGGATCAATGAAATAGGTCATGATAACCATCTCGGAAATAACTACTTCCCTATAAGGATGTCGCATTACAACCATATTAACAAAAACCAAAATATACTCACTAAAAACCACAGAGATAAAATTACATAGCATGGAAAGGAGAAATGGGAAATGATGGATATAAGAGAACCAATTAATAGAGTTAGCTCTTACCTCGAAATGAAGATGAATTGAATGAAGGTATCAAGGAACTGATCTAGGATGGAAGAATCCAAAAATGTTGAAGAGGCAGGTGTCTAGGTCATCTGGGGTTGAGAGGTGGTGTTATAAAATCATAGGGTTGGAAAATCCTGAGTGGTTGGGTGACTTTAATAAACCCATCAGAGGGAAATTAAATGTCATGCACCTCTTTGTCACATCGTGTACCATCTCGATGTGACATATGTTGAAAAATGTGCCGCCTCAGTGCTCTAATTAATTTTTCTAAAAGGTGAGTATTACATGTCATGTCCCCCTTGGTCACATAGTGTAGCCCCCTATTTCCATATTCCTGCGACCAAACACCTACAGACATCCTACGAGCCTTCTCCGAGCACCTTAGTCTTAAAAATTAATCAATGGGTTTATCCATGCAGATCTAGTCCCTTGCATCATATACCTCTGAAAACATTCTCATCGTGGAGAATCCAAACCCAAATCAGTGAGGAAATAGAAAATGGTTTGTCCGAACAACCACCGTGTGATATACATCACTAGGATCACTCTACCACATGTGAAAAACAACTTAAAAAGACTGATGTGACACCTCACAGAACCCACAAACTACTCTTAAATACTTGTTCAAGTGAGATAGCTCTCAAAAGTGATCAAGCCACACTATAGAAAAATGTAAGACATTTAATAATCATGAATACTATATAACCACCATTTGAACAAAGTTAGAAGGAAAGAGATAAACATAAAATAAATCAGGATAAGACGAATGTATCTAAGACTCACGTTCCTAGGTACTCTCGTCTAAGCCACCATGTTTTCATAAGACAGGGACCTAGGGGATAACACACCCACACAACACCGTCTCATAGCATCCCTAGATCTCTATAGGTCACTCCTTGAATGTTGCATCATCATCAATGTCGATCTATCCCCAATCGATGATTTTATAGTCATAATGAGGATAATGAGGAATATGTAACACATGAAGACATTATGCATCTAGAAAATCATTGAGGGAAGTGCTACACAATATTCCACATCTCTAACACAATCCAACACCTCGTGAGGCCCATCATTCTGGGAATACATCTTACTTCCATGACCAAAACATCACTTCCCATGACGGTGAATCAACATAAAAAACATGTGATTAGAACATAAAACTATAAATGTAATTTCTATTGATTAGAATATGAATTTAGATGAAATTTTAATGCCTTCATCCTCTCACGAATCATCTGAACAATCTCTGTCATGTTTTTCACTAGTTCTGATTCGAGAATTGCTGACTCTCCAACTGTAGTATAGAACAATTTAGAATGGAATGGTCATCCATACAAGGCCTCATACGGTTCCATATATATAGAGAGTAGTGAAAACGATTTTGGTAAGAGAACTCCACCATGGGTATGTTCCTTATCCACAAACCTCAAAAATCTAGGATACTAGAGCACATCATGTCATCAATAGTGTGGATGGTTCTGTATGTCTGACCATTCTACTGAGGGTAAACAATATTTTTGAGTAATATCTTAGAAATGAAAGCATGATGGAAACCTCTCCATACCCTATAGGTAAAATGAGGATCTAGATAAAAAATGATCATCCTCAGGACTCAATGGAGTCTTGCCACCTCATCCAGGTACTGACTCAACAAAACATCTTCTAAGATAGAATCCTAGATTGCTAGGAAGTGGGATGATTTTGTTAAATGATCCCCAACCACCCATATAGCATCATGGCCTCCCTATGCTCGAGTTAAACTAGTAACAATGTTAATAGAGATGTACTCCCACTTCCACTAAGGAACATATAATGGCAAGATCGAACCATGGGGGAAATGGTGTTTGACCTTCACCTTCTGTTGGCCAAACATCGAGAAACAAACAAAAAAACTACACATTATAACCCATGAAAACAAAACCAAATACTCAAGGTTCATTATATATTTGTCATGCCAGTATGTACATCTAAATGAGAACTATGGAACTCTCCTAAAAATATCTCATTCCTCAACAATGGAACAAAAATACATACCTAATACAACACTTGGTGTTTTCCTTCCACAAACCAACCATTAGGAGCCTCTATAAAATACTCAGTCTCTCCAGACATCAACCTCTAGATACCATAACTTGGACTCTTCAACCTGCTGCACTAGGGATGACAGAACCATTATCTGAAAATTACATCCTCTACCCCCAAAATCTCCCATATATGGATTTAATGCTGAAACCTCTTCCAACACTCTCTATGAATCACCAGATTCACACACTACATCACTACTTGACTTTCAACATAGCGCATCAGCTCCAACATTCCCCTATCTAGGTTTATATGATATTTTGTTTTTTAATTTATGTGTGAACTCCATCAATTGATACTCTCAGGAGTTCCAGTGCCATAGGGTAAAAAAGTTCCTCAAGCTCTTATGATCAGTGAAAACCCAAATGTGCTCGCCAATGAGGGAATGTCTCCACAACCTTAGATAAAAAATCATTGTTCCCAACTCGAGATCATTGGAGGAATAATTACATTCATTGGGATGCAACTATCAAGACCCATAAGGAATGACTAATTTATAATGCATCAGAACAAAGCATATCCCAAACACAAAGCATGAAAAAAACATCATATTGAAATTCCTCTGCTAGATGAAAATGAACTAGATAACTAACCAACATTTTCTTCATAAACTAAAATGATTCCTAACACTGATTATTACATACAAACACCTGATCATTCCATATTAATGATTTCTAAGGAGTCAGAATCGAAGAGAAATCGGATGTGATCCACATATAGATGCATATGAGACAAAATAAATTTTTCACTTCTATCACTATATTGGGAGATTACCAAGACACAAATGCTTATATCTTCAACAGATCCAAAACTAACCCCTGTTGGGATACCCCATTCCCTAAGAAACAGACTTCTTGAGCAGAAAACTAACACCTTGGCAACATCCAAAATAACTTTTTTTAATGAATAATCCCTAAAGTGGCATGTAGATTCTCTGCATACTCATTATTGGTATGGTGTACATGATGATTTCATCAATGAAAACCACCATGAACTTATCTTGGAACTCATGAAACACAAAATTTATCAACACTAGGAAAACAACTAAAGCATTCTTCACACTAAATGGAATTACAATGAATACGTATTGCCCATGATGACAATGAAAAGCAGTCTTTGGAATATGCTCTACCATCGCTTGCATTTGATGATATCTTGACCACAAGTAGATATTTGAGAACCAAATTTAACCATTAATTTCATAAAATAAATCATCAATACATGGAATAGGATGGTAATTCTTCACTGTCACTTTTTTTAAGTGATGATAATCGATACAGAATAAAAAACTATCATCACATTCAGGATGAACAAAAATGTTCCACCCCAAGGTGACACACTCGGCTAAAGAAAACCACACTATAACAGACTATCAAGATATATAAATATCTCATGTAACTTAAAAGGGGTCATTTTATATGGAGACATAGAGATGGGAGATGCTCTAACCTATAGATCATTCCCAAACTCGATCTCTCGTCAAAGTGGTAGTGCTAAAATCTCTTCTGGAAAGACATCAGTGTACTCTTTAATATCCCTGGTAGATGCCAACTAATGTACATATGAATAACTATGAATCATATCATCCATAATGGATGAAATGGGAAGAACACACCTCTAACCCATATGATGTTATCTCTTTCTTACAAACACCGTTGGCTCTCCACCAGCATCGAAGAACACTACCTAACTCTTGAAGCAATCCACGATATCCTACACAAAATAAATCCAATCCATGACAAGGATGTCATCATATGGTTTTATCTGTAAACATAATAAATATCCCTATGAGTGTTGATGCCCCAATAGTTGCTCCCAGTCTCTACAAACTTCAAATAAGTCATCTCGACCATCAACTGGCATAATAAACACCAAGGGAACTAGACGACTCTCTATCTCAAGTCCCAAGTCATGAAAAATGGTAGGTTATATGAAAGAGTGAGTGACTCATAAATAAATCAAGGAATACACCCAAGTAGAAAAAAATAAAATGGTACCTTGAACTAAATCTAGATCATTTGGCGCTAGATATTTTAAAGCATGAAGCTAACCACAAATTGGCCCACAACCTTTCTAACCCGGAGAAGACCACTACCCCAGCTCCACTCATCTCTATCTAGTTGGGGAGCTCCATTAGGTTGTCCATTTTTTGTCCCATATCATCTTTGCTGATCCAAAGCTGGTGTAACCTTCTACTACTGCCTCGGCTAGAAATGCCTCAACAGAGGAAACTGGAGAGGATGTGCTGATGCATGATGACTATGTAGAAAGGTTGGGTACCATCTCTAATGATTAACAAGTCCTAAAAAAGAAAAAAAAGTGCATGATTCCATGGCATAGGCATGAGAAATTCCAAACTTGTGTTAACAAGATACTTAGTTCTGGGACCTACTCCTGACCGAATGAAAAATATTTTTCCCTCAAAACTGAGACACCTGGACTACATCATTCCATCATGTGGAATCCCGATGGCTCCCCTCTTATGATGATTCAGTTCTGGCTAATGTCCTCTTGATGTCCTAGGTCCTTGCTAGAACCTCAAGATATGTTTTCAGAATAAATGGGGTGACCAGGCACTGGATATCAGGACACAAAGCCTCCTCAAAATTCCACTCTCTAAGGTCATCATTTTAAAATTGATCTGAAGAATATTATAAAAGGTTATTAAAATAGATTACAAACTCACATACACTAGAGATCATGTTCAATGGTTAATAAAAACATGGGGAGTGGATTCCTTCATTATCGAAGAATGAAACATGACTCTGAACTTTTCTCAAAACACCTCCCATGAGACTACCAACTCCTCGCGATCCCTAACAAACAATTACCACAAATACCTCAATGCCCCACATAAAATTGTAACCCAAATTACACCTAGTGATATTTATGAGGATGGATTGAACTGAAAGATATCATAACCTCCTCTTACTAGTTTTCATTGACTACATTAGAAATGGTGCACCCATTCTTCTACAGACTATGGCACTAAAACTCTCAGATTGACCTCCTCTAAGTGTTTTTGACATCAACCTCTACCCTACAGTGATCTGTTGGCACAACCTAGTGAACATCTTCTGTGCAGACATAATGAGGATGTCCACGTGGAGCCATACCAACAAAATAAAAAAAATCCTAAGCTGTAAAACATGGAATACAGAAGACTATATAATAATTAATATTTTGTCTCCCTTTATTCATTTTAGGTTAACATATCCCAATGAATACCTATTGAAACAAAGGAGAAATGAAGACTGATGCTTGATCCTTTATTAGGTATCTACCCTACAACAAGTATAACATCATTTTGTATCCTATAAAAACATAACGGTTTGTATAACTGACCACAATGGTCCCAAAATGCTTTGTTCTTAGCAAGTATCCAATGTTTACATCACATCATTAATGTGACTAACTTCATTGCCCTACCAACCCATGAAACCTCACTAATGCCTAACTCCAAACTCTATCCCATTCTTCAATTGGACCACTAATACCACTATTTCATGACCCTCTCCCCAAAAGGTGTACCCCTCCTAGTCTAGAAATGTGAGATAGGAGATAGTGACCCCCAGTCTCACCTCCTATAGTCATTGGAATTGCGACTTGAATCGAGGTTATTGTAACCACACAAATGGATGGAATTACCATCAAAGAGAACACATGATGAAAATAGAGAAATAATAAAGACACAAAATAACTCCAATTCAGACTGAAATTAAAATGACATCACATGTACACATATGTAATGTCATAGAAAAACTACTAAAACTGAAACTGAAAACTGCAAATACCATATGAAAATACTAACAGTAGTGACCATGATGCCCGAACAGTTCATGCAACCCTAAGCTCGTAATAACCCCCTTGATTTCTATCATACTACACGTGACCAAGAAAAAACATATATATATATATATATATATATATATATATATATTTGTGTGTGTGTGTGTGTTCATAGGGTCAGTATAAGAGTATAATCATTAGGACCACCCCAGTGCCTCTCGTGCAGAAGTGAAGAAAGCATTTTAAAGCGTATTAAACAACACGTGAAACTAACTCATTAGTTAAACATGAATACCATGTCTCCATCCACACCGTGGATACTGTAACCAAGTATCGAATACAAGATTATATAATATAATAAAGAATATAAAGGGTACACTACTGTCAATTCTCCACTGGTTTGATGTTTTTCTCCAATTTCGGTTGCCCTAATCCATCTCTCCTAAAAACATTCATCCCAAAGAAACCTATGTGAGCACTCCAACATACATATCGTGCAACACAAATCTTTCACAAAGACACCAGGTTGAAGCACCATTCCATCTACACAACCAAAAGTAACCTGTTAGTTTTTGGGTGCCACCAAATCATCTATAACATGTATCATACATCAGGTGTTATGCCTTGAGCCATTACAACCCATACGCCGAGTATGAATCTTCAAAACCCCACATACTATACACGTTATGCCATTATTATCATAAAAAACTATTTTCATAATATATTTTTGTGAATAACCACAATCCATTATATATCTCTACACACAAATATGGGGAAAATTAACTGTTATTCCTTCTAGCACATGTAACTACCAGGAGAAGGGAGGCAGAAAAAGGGGTAGTCAGATATCCACCTCCCCACCAGAATGTTAGGGAAAACACCCCCCAGGGCTCAAAATCCGTGAGGAGTCAATTTCTCTAATTGACGGGGTGGAGCTGTGTATTGAAACATAATATTACAGAATATTTTCTATCTCATATCCACACTCTGGGCATAACAAAGTCATAGACAAAACTATAGCTAACGTCTCTCATAGTACCATATGCCAATACTAAGACTAGGTATCCTATAAGCATAAAACCATTTTAAAAGATATATTTTATTACTATATTCCCTTTTTATTAGTTTCAATTTTTTGTAAGTTAACTATTTAAACATTTATTAAACATTACTAATTCAACATTTTATTTCTTTAGCATCGAACCAATGTTCCATGTCATCTAGGAATAACCAAACCAAGTCCACAACTTCTCAGAATTATTACCTCAATGTTGCATCCCAATAAGATCCAACTCCATGGGTTATCCTCATTTATTCATTCATTTATTAACAATATTGTTAATTATTAATATTTACTGGAATTATAGAAATGAAGAACTAAAATACAAAAAAGAAGGGGCTCAAAATGTTTAGTAGATGGACTACTCATCAAGTATTTTACACATATAGTAGGAGAATATATTCATAAATCCGTGATATTATAAACACAAATATCACTCGGAATACCCTGAACATCTTTTCCATTTTTGGAATGAGGGTATGCAAGACCAGCTACCTTGAGGAGTGGGGAACGTAAATCATAAAAACAACCAATAAGATTCAGAAAAAATTCTAATCATTCATATCCAACTTAATTCATCATCTCTGATGTCCTCCATGACACATATATGCATAAAACAATTCATCTCACCACTCTAATCATAAACTACATCTACAACTAGTGGGACTCAATGCACCCACATATCACAATAGCCATCCCATGTCCCATTAAAACAGAAGAAGCAGAAAATAAACATCATATCAACTGGGCTTTTGGACTTTAAATATTTCATCCTACCCTCACACGAAATGAGTTCTCAATATCCAAAGCACAAATAAATCATAAATACACGAAAGAGGGTAACTTAGAACATACTATGAAATTTTTTATCAAATAGGTAGTTCATTAATACATCATGAATTAACTTGTTCATTTTTATTAGGTTACAACTATGGTAAACCTAAACAGAAAGATATCATATATATCAAAAATAATAATACATGATTATTTTATCAATCGTATTAACATAAAATTACATAAAAAGAAACCTGATTCATTTACATTCCTCTTTATATTGAACCATATAATTAAACACTAATTCTGGATTTACGTTATCTACCAATTTCATCATAAACAATATTCTAATATGAAAATCCAACATATCACACTATCTATCAACTCAATAGGCAAACATTTATAATGGTGAAAAGAAACAACATCTAATCAATCTAATTCTTTTAATCAGGTTCAAATATTTAATTAGTTGAATTTTATTGCGATCTAAAGGGATAAATCATATTAAATCCACGATTTCACAAATATTATTAGAGAATAAGTGAACCACCTACCTCAAAAGTTTTTTAATGTTTTTTTCTGGCGAAAAGATTCTATCTATGGATATCGATGTCTTCCCCACAATAATAACATCCAACCAATGAGATCACAACACAGCCACATCAACAACAACCAAAATAATCACCCTTATAACCATGGAGATCAATCCCCATAGAATATATTGCAGAAATGAGTGAAGACAGACCAAATAAAACCAAGGAAATGATGTATATCATAGCTTGTATTGAAGATTGATCAAAGAAAGGTTGCTAGGAACTGATCCAAGATGAAGGAATCCCCAGAATATGATGGGGGTGGTGTTCTGGTCATCTACGGATGAGAGGGGGTGTGATCAAGCTGTAGGGCTTAAAACCCCCTAGTGGATGGGTGTCTTTAAAACACCTAGTGGTTGGAAAATTCCTGACGTGTATCTCCTCATCACATCGTGTATCGCCTTGAGGTGAATTATGATTAAAAACGTGTTTCCATGGCACTTAGTTTTATTTTAATGAAACCCAAACAATACACATTGTGTCCCACATGTTCATTACGTGTATCCCCCTATTTATAACTCTTCATGAATGAACTCTTCCAGGCTTCCTCCAAGCCTTCTCCAAGCACCTTGGTCTTAAAAAACACACAAAGGGTCGATCCATGTCGATCCAGGCCCTTACATGTTCTTTCCTCCTAAATGGATCCCTCATCTACTGAGTTAGTGAAGATGGGTGATCTGGTTAACAATCAAGTTGATAGGTTGGTGGTTTTTCATAATAATAAAATTATTCACTCAAATTTAAGACTATTTTTACATAAGATTAACTCCCCCAATATAAATTTGATAGTGTCTCTGTGTCATGGTGTGACTATTCAATGTGAAGAATCAATTTCATTGATGTTCAAATTTTTTTTAACATATTTGGATGGAGTTGGAAAAGAGAATGAGATTTTTAAAGGATGGAAAACCATCATCCCAAGATGATAAATAATGAAGGGTCAGTCTCGGTTTCCAAATTCAACTGATAGTGATATTGATTCTCATCTAATAATGAATCATTAGTAATATCATGTTCACACTTTGGCTAGAGATGGATCAATAAATTGGATTCCAAGAAACACTCCCATTTTATATTTTAAAATCAAAGTATTGGGGGATGTAAAGGAGACAAAATAACTAATCGAATACCCATAAACCAATCGTAACTAGAACATCAAGACACAAAATGGTATGTGAGATTGAAGACATATCAGGGGGAAATAGAGTGTGGCCACTAATAAAGAAATTGGAATATGTTGATCACATTGCTTTGAAAGAACAATAGAAAAATACTGAGCTTATTCTTCACTAAAATAATTAATATTAGCTTCAGACCATGGTTCTCAAGGAATCAAAGAAGGAGATGGAGAAAATATTAGAGAGTGAACTTCGTGTTAATGATAGTGATGTTCAATTATTTTGGATCAACAAATTAGAAAAGATCATATCTAGCATCATTAATGAAAATATGATCAATGATGAGGAATAAATCTAATCCTGGGGATGTCTCAACCTTGATTTTTAAGATCTTATCAAATATCTCTTCTATTCAAATGTTTGTGACTTTCAATGGTGGTTTTATCAGGTAAGTAATTCCACCATTTGAAGTGTCATTTTCAATGAAAATGTGACATAATTTCTATTTAACTTCATTCATCCTGAAAATGTTTTTCATCCATCATGGACATTAGTAATCTGGTTTTAATTTTTTTTAGAGATCACACATTGGCCTAAAATGAGTTTTTATAGAAAATTCAGAAATATAGATTGGTGGATATGTGAAAAATTTACAAATATTAAATTTTGGAAGTAAAGGGGTACATTTTTGTTCATATAATTTCAATGTAGGGTATTTATATAGAACAATAAATGATAGAGGCTATTAAAATATTTCCTATAACATCCATGGTGATTAAGATCTATACATTTTTCAGTTTATCTGGATATTTTCAACAATTTGTGGAGAATTACCCAGGACTATATAATATACTCATTATGATAACTCAGAGGGGATCGATGTTCCTCTATATAGAAAACTATAATGAAAATATCAACTAACTAAATTGAATATTATTCAGCGCCCATATCAATATATAATCCTTCCATGGAAAGGGATTTTAATATATAGTTATTCATAAAAAGTAAAAGTTTGAATATTAATATAAAATGTTATGGTTACAGATTATTCCTTGAGAAAATTGATGTTTCATGATAAATATTTTCTATCTCATTATTTGGTGTATAGTGTTGTAATATTTCTATTAAACATGTGGGGGAATTATTTTTATAGAATAAAGATTGAAATATATGTCAATCACTAATGCTAACTATATACATTCACACAGAATTTGTTGAACAAGTTCTATAGAACATATTCTGATGTAATTATTGAATCTGAATACTAAATTCATTACCACTATAGGAAAGTGGACAAGGTGGCAAGTTTTCTAAGTCAAAAGGAATATAATTGATTATCTATTATGATGATCACAAAAGATTTAGTATTTATGTTTCACAAATGATGCTTCTATATATCATAAAGAATGGTGATAAATCATATTTTTAATAATTGACTATTCAACCATATATAAAGTGAAGATTTATTAGGTGCAGAAGGATATAATAAAGATGAAAATGAATTTATGAAATGTGCCTAATTTTATACTTGATCGGGGAAAAATATGCGGTTATGTAACCATGTTTATGGTCTATCCCATGTTTTTGTTTTGGAGTGTTAAGAGGAATCTCATGGTTCATCATAATGTATTCAACCTAGAATTATGAATACTTATTTAGATTTGAATCAGTATTTATAATGGTATGAAATGTTGAGAGATATTGAAAAGGTTGTATTTTGGTTATTCGTATTTCAAAATGGTAAGGCTGAGAGAAAAGTTACTCAGGGATGTTATATCCATTACCTATACAAGAATGGAAATAGGAAAACATCATCATGTATTATTTCATTGAAATCCCAAATAATTCAGTAGGGAATAAGGTTATTGTAAGGACCCCACATTAAACATTACAAAATATTGAATTAAATAAATAATTAACATTGAGGATCTTTTCAGGTATAATGTTTTAGATAATTAGGAAATATATATTACATTACATCTCAAAAATTACAAGGTATACACTTCTACTCAGTTTCCAGTTTTTTCAAAAAATAAAAACACTTAAAAAAAGAGTCATGTCTAGTCCCATTTTTTAGACATCATGACTTTTCCTTGATCCCATCCTTGGACATATTCATCTTTATGTCATATGAAAAACATTTCAAAACATGGTATAAGCATAAATGGTTCAGTAAATATTATAAAACAGTGAAAGAAAAATTTAGTTTATCAATATATACATAACATAATCACTTTATCAAACCTCATGAAATCATAAGATTTACATAGTAAACACGAATCATAAAGGTCACTTGTGGCATTCATAACATATTTTTGTTATAGCTTTCATAGATACATTGGGATTTGTATTTGGAATACAAATCATATTATCTTCCATAAATATTTTTTGAAAACATTCATATTTACCACCATCACGTTACCCAATGCATTAGAGAGCTATCTCGCGCTCACCCGCCCTAGGTTTATCACAAAACCACCCATATATATAAACAATGACAAAGAAACGTAACATAGTCATAAAAGATAAAAAATAATATAAGAAATATAATATTTCCACATTTCCCTCACAATATATTATTTGAATATATTGACATAATAAATTCTTTATCAAAAAAATTTCAAAAACAATTTAAAACATTTAATAATGATATTTTTTAATCAAAGTGTCTTATACCACTTTGAAACTTTTAAATGAATTATCATATTAAAACATTAATGTACATATAAATATATCCTAAAAATAATTTTGAAAACATGGAAAATAATGAGAAATATTTAGATGAATAAATAATTTAAACATTTAAAATGATATTTTAGTTAAATAGTTTTTAACAAAATGAGAGTTGTTTGAAATCAAATAATTGGGGAATAAAATTTAATCAGAAAACTATACTATCATGACAATAAGGGGGTACAATATATAATATTCCAATGGACAGTATAT
The DNA here is from genome assembly GCA_963277665.1 of Viscum album. Classification (NCBI taxonomy): domain Eukaryota; kingdom Viridiplantae; phylum Streptophyta; class Magnoliopsida; order Santalales; family Viscaceae; genus Viscum; species Viscum album. Next base: position 1,958,808,833 of record OY728133.1, read on the forward strand.
ACACTATATAAGAGTGAATTGGTACATAACAAAAATGATGTCTCAAATGAACTGTAAATTGAGACAAAATCCCTTGTAAAGATGGTATCATTAGATTAACGATAAATCAATGACATGCTTATGTGTGAAAATTTTGAATACAAAAAATATTAGTGGATATTATATTTACAATAATCGGAGTTCATTCAAACATATTCATACCATGAAATAATCCAGAAGTATAAGTTGAACCCAAAGAATTTAATTTGGGTGAAGAAGTTCCCTTACAGAAATTCGACAGCCTAATGACATAACTTTAAAATATAGAAAATGAATTGATAAGATATAAAAGAGTATCTTAACACATGGAAATAAAATATACAGTAATAAGAAAATATAAGAACATATCCCAATATAATAATATGCAAATTAATATACAAAACAAAAAAGATGTCTTTTAAAAATAGGAGGGTGAAAGATTCCCTCACCGATTTGTATCATACGAAACATACACCCCATGAAAGAATGATTATACAATGAAGAAGTAAATACCAATAAATAAAGAAGTAAATACCAATAAATAAAATTATATTACATAATTAATAAAATCATGGGAAGTATATACACCACACAGAAGGAAATATTTGCAAATATATCATGAATCTTATTGGAATAAAAACTGACATGAAAAACCCTTACCACGTTGTAATCAAAACAGTTTTATGAAAAAAAGTTAATAACCACAAAATAAATTATATAATACCTTGTATATAATGAGATTAATTATAATACAACTCAAATGGAAGTAAAAAATACACCTCATGCAATAAATAAGTGGTAAGCAATGTGTTCATTACACATTAGATGGAGGTGTGTATAAGTGTAGTTCGAATAATTCTCATAAAAACAACCTAGTATATTAAAGATACTGGTTTTGTTATAAAATAATGGAATAAAAAGAGTTTATGGTGTTTTAGAAGTAAAATAAAACAAAACAACTTCAGAGAAGATGTTACCTTTAAATCGGGTAACTCCCTTTGGTTTGAACCAAAAGGTATTCTTGAAGCGACTTCTACCTAAGGTAAGGATTCTAGAAGGAATAAAGGGATATTGGGAGATTATTTGGGTAGAGTATGTATGATCCATGGGGATTTAGAGGTGTAAGTAATGTGTTAGAGGTGGGGGCATTTAATAAGGTGGGCTGAGGGGCTCATTAGGAAAAGTGTGAAAATATTATTTTATTATATACTTCTTTTTCGTTTCTAAAGGTCCAAAACTTATTGAAGTCAAATATTAGATGACCCAAGGTTGAAATAAAATCTTACCATAATAATTTGACAAGTTTTGGATATTATTTTAATTTTAATAATAATTTTTATTAAAATTATTTATTAATGAGGTAAACACTGCATCATTATTATGTCATAAATAATTCAATTTATTTAATGTATAAAAATTAAAATAAATCAAAATAATATAGAAAATTTAATTATATTTCTAATTGATATTTATAGTAAAATATATGAATTATATAACCCCACATTAAAATTGTTTTATGGAAAAAAATACATGTTTATGATATTTTTATTTTTACTTTAAATAAAAATATCTTAATATCAATATCTTACCAATGTGGTTTTAAAAGGCAAAAATTCCCACCCAAGGATTGTATTGGTCAGAAAATAATCATCCATTAAATTTATGAAAAGTTTTAAGGTAATTTTATATTATTATATTATTGTTTTTACCTTGAATTACCGTATTTACCATTAAACCTGAAAAATAAAATTCAAAAGTTTATATTCATCAAAAAAATATTTGTATCTTATTTAACCAAATTTTACATAATAATAACAACCATGGATTTCATATTCTCAAAATTAAATTCACATAAGTTGTAAAATTTCATTGAAATGAAAAAGTCATCTTTCTAACTACCACTCAGTGTTTTCACTATTCATAAAAAATTGAGGTTTTTCAGAAAAATACCCAAAATTCAACCTAAGATATATTTGATATTACGATTTCAAAAAAATGTCTATTATACAAAATTCAATACATACAAGTTTCATTAATTAATTTAAAATTAATTCTTGTAGTCAAAAAATACGTGTTTTTAAGAAGTAATAACTATCAAAAAAATTACACTTGATTATGTCCAATTTGAAAGTAAATTTACATACAACAACCAGCATAGGATTAAATGGTAGAAATATAATCTAATTAAACCTTAAAAACAAGTAAAAATATAATATAACAGTATAGATAAATTAGATTAAAAGGATGTTTTGAATTAAAATAAAGTATTTTATCACTATTCATCTAAAATGATTTTTATCAGAAAAATACAAAAACTTTACCCAAAGTAATTTTTGATGTCCCAATTCTAAAAAAAGAATTTTAATTTGACAAATAGAACATATAAAAGTGACCAAAACTATTTTTAATGACGGGTTTCCATTAAAATATTGTAAATCCACCTTTTAAAGAATGTTACAACATTTATTCTTCCACCAAAGGCCTGGAGGCCTTCATTTTTTTATTGATTATTATAATCCACCTTTAAAGGGGTGTGGTGGAACCCTTACAAGGCCCGTAGGAAAAATAATTACATGTCCCATATGCCATTGATGTTTTCATTGGTCGTAGGCTTCAAACATTACATACAACCCAGAGAAACTACTTGGAACTCCTCCTCCCCGGCATCTTATCGTGAAATTAGCTCTCCACCATCGCATAGTTGTTCATATAGGCTATCCCATGCATGCACAGGCTTTTACTAATGGTGGTTGACATACCCTTTTATTATTTCAATCCGTGTAGCTTCTGTTGTGCTAAAATATCCTTGCTCATCCTCCTATAGAGATTGTTCATTGTAGGTTGTTTGGTTTGCATCTGCAGTTAAGGTGGACCGAAGTCCTTGAGGTACCCCGATGGCCTTATTGGCCAAAATTCTTGGGTTTCCCAAAGGCCTTAAAGGACTCAAGGACCAAATCAATCACCTGAAGTCCAAATTAAGTGAAAATTCCATGCTGCTACAGTGCCTGCTACAATTCACACTACAGTACCTGCAACATTAATACACAGTTCCAACTATAGTACCTGCTACAGTACTACACCATCCACTACATTACCCCAGAATTGTGTCTCTTCCTGGATTTGATCATGGGTCTCCTGGATGAACTTAAGAGTCCTCTCCAACCGTGCAGAGGCTCATGTGCTATTAAAGTAATTATTCTTAAATTTAGATTAATTTACATTTTCATCATCTAACATTTATTGGATAAATGTAAAATCATTTAACAAACATATATAATTATATTGTAGTTAGTTCTGTTCATTCTCATCATTATAATGGGTAGGTGTTAACTACCATTTAAAGTAGTTATATTATATCATTATTTTTTTAGTATGACTCATCCTACTGTATAACGTATGATTTCAAAGATAACTATTGTGGTGTTTGGGGTACACCATCGAACATAGACACCCCTTTATAGTAAAATTAATATTTAATTCACAAATATTAACAATTATGAAAATGTGTTATTCTTTATTTACTTTTGATGTTACATCCTTCCCCCTTTTGGAAATTGTGTCCTCGCAATTTTAAAATTGGGATTGGCAACGTCATTGAAATTCTCACATATGAAAAAGAGTAAATTAAATGATATCACATTCAAAGAAAGAATGAAAAATTAAAAGGTCACTCATGATAGCCCATACTAGGATTCTATATAGGAAAACATGGATATAGAAGAGAAAAACACCATTATGGTTTTATGGAAATTGGTAGAAAACATGATTAGGAGAATGTTATCCACGTAGAAATCACAAACTTGTGATTAGTTAAATGGTCTTTGATTCCCCGGTAACAAAGTAAATGGATAATGTTTTTATTATTAATTAATTTTCATAAATTTGTGGAATTTATTTAAGAGCATTAATAAGTACATAAGGAAGAATACTCACATTTCAAGAATACATTCATCCTTTACTAGATTTCTACCACTAAATCATCTTTTCTCCAAGTGATGAGTACTAAAGATGACTTGTTCACATTGAATGTGCATTAATCAACTTCAATAGAATAACATGTTCCACAAAAGATGAACAATATTTTATCCATGTCTTTAGACATTAACCAAAACCAAAATGGTTAGAACAAGATTATATAATCCTTGGAAAGGATAATATATTAAAAAATTAAAAACTACTCTTAATCTCTAAAAAATTTCAAAAAATACTCAAAGTTCAAGAAAGACCATTCAATAAACAACCTTCCATAAAATTCTTCAATGTATTCTAAAATAATATGGAAAAACAAATATTAGAACGATGTAATCACCTAGTCATCCAAGATAAATCTTAGCATTTATCACCAAATAACATTAGTTACTCTTAATGTTTCACTCTAAAAATTAATTAAGATCATCACATATTCTCCATGATAGGTTAATCATTTCTATAATTAATACATATCATCATATGTCTATAATAAAAACATAAATTCTTGCAAAATAAAATTTCATCCATTACTCCACCAATGAGATCCCATAGTATTCTATTTCCCTTAAGAATATTATGCTTCCAAAAGAGAAAACATCTTCTAAAATAACATCTATCACATAATGAAAAAATCATTTTATTATATTAAGGATATCCCTATGGTAAAAGATAAGATCCAAAAAACAACTTATTCATTATCCATTGAATCATTTCTATTAAAAGAATAAGTCATACTAACCAGGGACTTCACAGTGGACATCGGTAGGTGATGGGCCCTTGTCACCCTTCAGTTGTGGTATTGATTCATGTGGCCTTTCTAGACGTGATTATTTGTCATCAATTTTATGGATTGTACTTTTTATAAAACTCAAAAATAACCTGAACCAATAATTCCCTCAAAGGATATATTATACCTTTCATTCTCATCCCAATACATTAATACATCAACATCTTATTTATTTTCATTTTTTTCACCTCTATAAGATGAAATAAAATTATTCCCAATAGAAATAATCACATACCTTGCTCATGAGGTCTATATAGTTTTATCATCATATTGTTCATGTAGGTATAAGGTCCATGAATTTCAATAATGAATTATAGATTCTTCAAAATAATTTACTTCATTCATCCAAATACACCTTGTAAGACATGGGTCATATGTGTGTTCGCAGATAAATAGTTTCAGAAAATAATAATTTATGACATATAATTTTAAAACATATGATAAAACATAATTTTTATAAAACTTTCATTATGAATTTGAGTTCAATATTTCAATTAATGGTCCATTTATATTACCATATGTATATGTTGAGAGACTATATTGTAAAAGAAAATATTAATAGGTTGTGCAAGGGTCGCCTTCTACATAACCTTTTTCCAAATCAGAATATGCTTCAAAATATAATGATAAGGTTAAATATTTGATAATATCGTGATAATATTTACCATTCTTAAAAAATGTGAATAATGAGAAAATAGGAATAAATTAAATACAACCCATGATCCACAATGATATCGAGGTACAGTGGAGGTTTTTGATATATCAAACAACTGATTGCAATTGAGTTGAATGCTAAAAGATGTTTCACAATAATCATAACATGATATTTCAAAAATTGTTACAATAATTTCATAAAGAAGTGATATTAATGTCGTTTGAGATCCTCCTCCTTCCATTTGTAAATGACATTCCTTGATATAAAAAACATATAAAACAAGGATTTAACTAAAATAATAGACATAGGGACGAACCATGTGTTGAACAAAAACTTCTAATCCGTAAAGATGTCTATATAGACCTAATGATACCAACTATAAGAGTAACACACCATGGTTTCATCGTATATTATCTCTTTAATGTAACTCAATAGCTGGCAGCTCACACAACACTGAGATCGAGCCCAAGAAAACATACCAAACTAGACGTTCAAAAGCTGTTATAAATAGTATTAATGGAATTTGGAATTTTATATATAACATATAATTTTAATTTCCCTATTATGTGTTTCTTAGACCTAATATTAGAATGAATTCATTTTTTTCAGATAAAAGAAGTATTTTTTGAAAAATGCAATTTTACTACTTTTTAATGGAGAATCCTTTTTGAATCATATATTTTACACTTTTAAGTATTCAATTTGACAAAATAAACTTCTTATTTAGAATCAATACATAAAAATTTAGTTTTGATGTTTATTTGGTGTTTTTCTGATAACATTCATATTTTGTTTTACAGTGAAGAATACTGAATATTAATTGAAAATAACTTTTTAATTAAAAATAATACATAGTGTTAAATTATACCTTTTAATGTTTTGGAAGTATAATTAGATTATATTTTTACCATTTAATCCAATGATTGTGATTGTAATAAATTTAACATTGAAACTAAACATAAATAATTGTCAGTCTCTTGATATGAATTGTTTTATAAAAACACACTATTTGTTTTGACAATGGGAATTAATTTTAAATTTATTAACGCATATTCTATGATATGAATTTGATAAAATATACATCATTTTTTAATTAATAATATTAAATACAACTTATTCTGAATTTTTTGGTATTTTTCTGTAAAACTTCAATTTTTGATTAATATTAAAACCACTTAGTAGTAATTAAAGAAATGATTTTTTCATTTAAATTAATTTTACTGCTTGTGTAAATTTAATTTCTAAATTATGATATAAATGGTTGTTATTAGTTCATAAAATGTGTTTAAATAATATGAAAATAATTTTTTATGAGTTGTAACTCTTGACATTTATTTACCACAGTTAAAGTTAAATAGGGAAATTCAAGTTAAAAAAAACATTATAATAATACAAAATTACCATAACACTTGTCCTAACCTTATTAGATGAGTCATGTCTGACCATGGGAATCCTGGGGTTGATTTGGGGACCGCATGGAGCATCTTTAGAGTGATAATGACACTTTATTTTAATTAACATAATTTAAAGATAGAAATAACATTAAAAAAATATTTTAGTATATCAATTCTTAAATGCAGTAATATAAGTCATTGTTTTGACTATAAATATTCATTGGAAATTGAAAAATATTTTCAACATTATGTGATACTTTTTATAATTTTTAGACATCAAATAAATTAAATTATTAATGACACAATAATGATGTAGTATTCAACTCATTAATAAATTATTTAAATAAATCAGATTACTAATATAAAAACAATATCCATTTCTTGTCCAATTCTTATTGGATGATTTTATTTCAAATATGAGTCATCTTATCTTTTAAAATTATTACTTTTGGGTCTTTGGAAACTTAACATATTTTTATAATAAAATAACATTTTCAAACATTCCTAATGAGACCTTCCACTGCATTATAAAAGGAAACAACTTCTAACCAATTCCTAAAACCTTTAAAGCCTCTTTGCTCATCCAAACCCTAAATAATTAAGCTCTCAAGATCACTCTATTCCATTTAGAAGATTTACCATAGGCATAAGTCACTTCAAGAAGACCTTTTGATTCCATCCAAAGGTAGTTACCCAAATTAAAGGTAGTTGTTTCTCTTAACATTTTTTCTTTTATTTTAATTCTACAACCACTAAGATATTTTTATTACATTATTTTAAAAAAACACCAGTATCCTCAATATACTAGGATGTTTTTAGGAGAGCTATTCAAACTACACTTACACACACCTCAATCTAATGGGTAAAGAACACACAATTTTTGTGGGTGGAAAACTAACGCCTCACGAAACGATGATTATTCAATTATATCCTAACACCTCTCATGGTGGACATTAAGATGACACTGTATTTATATATGATATATATAATGTTTATTTTTTCATTATGATTCTTAATTATCCATTTATATCATACCATAATTGTTTCCATTATTGGAAAACACGATAATTTCATTTAAGGAAGTGTGGACTACCGGCCCCTCAAAGCGATATGACTCGTTAATACCTTATGCAGGACATATAAAGAATGTATTTATTATATTTTTTACAATATAATATTGGAATTTTAATATACTTATGTATCATTATTTTTTAATTCCCATAATATAAAAAATTGAAATGAAAGTTTCGTTCATGCGTATGTACGGCTTACCGTCTCCATGAACGATGCATTTCATTTCATATCTCCAAATGTTATGTACTATTATATATAAATATATATACTAGATATATAAAATATATTTGATTTCTAAATCATTTATGTGATTCTGAAGATAATTGAAATTTGTCAACATGGACAAATTGTAATTTGAACAAGTTCATTTTTTAATCATGTTCTGAACATCGATGAAATATCCAATATGAAGTCTAACAATTAACTGATTGTTATAGAAAGCTAATAAGTGATATAAAAGTAATAATAAACATTAAAAATGTTTTTAATGAAGTTGAAATTATCTTATGTTTATTATTATAGAAGAGCAAGGAACATACAAGACAATTCAGACATGATTTAAGGGGTTTCTTATCTCACTCTTAATTTCGTTAGATTTCCTTTATTCGCCACTTATATATTGCATGTGGGTATTTTGTACTGCCAATTGATATATATTATCATGATTTTCTTTATATTAATGTATTTATTTGATTCATTTGTGTGTTATTAACTTTTGGTTATATGACTCGATTGATTACAACATGGAAAGGATTTTTCATCTCACTTTTTATTCCTGTGAGATTTATGGTATATTAACATTATTACTTTTTGTGTGGTGTATGTAATGCCCCATGACTTTATTATTTTTGTAATACAGTATAATTTATGGGTATTTACTTAATAATTTTAGGGTCCTTCTTTCATGTGTTTTATGTTTCGTGAGTTACCAAATCGGTAAGGGAATATCAAATTTAAATTTCCACTCATTCGGCTTTACGCAAAATTATTGATTATTTTTCTCCAAGATTATGTGTGAAATCACTGTATATAATTTATTTATTTATTTCAACTCCCCTTGGGGTGGATATAATTTTGATACACATAATCAAAAAATTTATAATTTCTCAAGTCATCGATATGAACTTGATAAGAGTAATCTTAACTCAGTTTCCATTGCTTGAGTTTAACATCCAAGTCATTGGTGTTGTTTTTACACGAATATGTGTGAAAGTCCACTGATTTATTTACACTGAATATCCAATCATTTTGAGTGTATTTCTATTTTTCACACATAATTATTTCATGGATTTATTCTTAACCTAAGGATACATTCTTTATAAGGTTTTTAATCTCAATTTACATTACATTGATACTTCTTTGTTGTTATACACCAATTCACATTTATATGGTGTATATAATGTACTTTGACATAGTATATCATGAATAAATTAATTCTTATGATATTTTAATGCTTTGATTACCTGAATTATTTATATTCAAGAATCTCTCATTTGGTTAGGAACTCTAACTAAAATATCATTTCAAATATTTAAAAAATTAATTTATTTAAATATTTTTCATTAATTTCTAGGTTTTAAAAATTGTTTTAAGGATTTGTTTATACGGACAAGAATTTTTTAAAATGTTAATTCCTTTCAAATGATTCAAATTTTTATGGGACACTTTGATTCCAAATTCTATTTTAAAAATAATTTTGATAAATAGTGAGACATTTAAATGTTTTCCTGAAAAAGGGATATTAATCTCAAATATTTTTACTGATCATTTTCACGTATGTAAACATCCTTCATAAGATATTATTCTCGATCGAGGTTGATTAATTATGATACAAGTTATTCATCCTCTATTGATGGTTTTGTCATATGTTTGACTATAGTTGTGTTATTTTTATACCATTCATGGTTTATGGATAAAGTATTGACATTTCGTATGGTAGTTTTAATACGAATTTTTATGTTATGTTTAAACCTTTTCATATGAGGAATGTATTAGACTTAGTAATTTATATGTGGAGCCCAATATATCTCCTAGACGTATCGGTAGATCTCATGATACAAACTATTGTCTTTGTATAAGGCCTTGAAAAAAATCATATTTTTAGTCTTGGCACAAGGCCTTGACCATGTGGTAATGAATTCTGGTATTAGGAATTCCATAATTATGAAAGTGGCTATTGATATTGAATGGGATTATTGGACAAGTAGAATATTCTTGTGAAAAAGTAAATGAAATTATATGATTTTATCATTTCTATATTATACTGATGTTTATGTTAAATGGATTTTGATTTAGCCTTAAACAATACTTTAAATGTTTATGCTTATTTATGAATGTTTAGGCTATATTGTTATCCTTATTGACCATCTAAACTCACCCCTTTATATGTTTTATTTTTTCCATGATGTGAAGATGTATATTATTGTTTACCTGCATGGATAGGGTAAAGAGATTAGTGTGTTTTAAAAGATGATGAAATTTTGTTGATTTTTTTATTTCATTAAGTAATGTAATACTTATGAGTGAATCTAGTACATCAAAGGCTACTAAACTGATAGGTCTTTCAGGACATAATTCCTTTTGTCATGCCATTGTTATGTAATAATGCACTGACTCTGGGTAACTGGGGTTGGGGAATTACAGTTGCCATCAGAGGAAGTTTAGTACAAACCATGGAAGCAAGATTTAGAAAAAAACACTGATTAGGAAACACTACCCCATGATAGAAATTGAGGATTAGTATAGAGGAATATCAAAAAAAATTGGTAATATATATTATGTGGTTTTTTTAATAAATACATCCCTACCTGGATAGGAGCAGGTAGAGGAGGATCTGTTATAGATTACCTAGGGGTGAAACTCTGATAAGGAGTTTCGGGCTTGATGCAGGGTATCCTAGTACATGACAATGGTCATTGTTGTACTCTTGGTTCGGAAACACCTGAGAATTTTAATATGATAATTTATATTTTTATTACAAACTGATTTGAATTATTTTATTATTATATGTGTATAAATGTCCATGGTCAATCCTAAGGTGATTCATATTAAAATATGGTGTCATGATATTATCTAAACGATTTTTTGACTATTTTTACTCACACAATGAATTCTGGAATTAGTTAATGCCTGGATTCCAAGGAAGTCATAGTATCTTCGATCCTGATTTACATTGTTGTAATAGTGGTGGAAATGAGCAAAAAAAATTAATGTTTATAGGCATAAAAGATTTTGTTTTGATGCCGAGTATGTCTTCCAAAAATCTGATAAAAACATATATATTAACCAACTCCTAGACTAAATGAAGAAGAGAAGGAAGGTGAATGATAAGAGCTCATGTAGTGGAGACAATGGAGAAAGGAGAGCTCAATTTCAATTATGCAGGAAATCTTGAAGGATACACCTAGGAAAGTGACTCAATGGAACAATGAAATGCTCCATGTGTGGGAAAGGAGAACATAAAGTAAAGAATTTCTGAGAAATATTTATGAGTACTATTGAAGAAAATAAAAATGATCCTAATAATCCAATTATTGTCATTTATCATAAATATAAGAGAACTTGGCATTACCTAAGTCAATACGATATTCGAAATGATAACCTCTATGTCATGAAACAACCTTTGTCGAAATAAATGAATGGAGAAATGTTTAAAGAATTGCATTACATTAGAAGACTATTCTATTATATGTGTAACCATGCATTTTTTTATGTGAAAATTCTATTTGATGAATAATTATATATTTCTTTGGATATAGTTATACACAACCATTTGGGTTTATATGATCACTTAATTTGAGGAAATTACAGGTTATTAATTTTTGGGATGAAAAAGCGAGGTATGAGATAAAATTTATGGATAAATTATGTTATGGTTATTTTTAGGAATTTATCTCATTCTGGGAATGTTATAAAATATAGTTTTTTGAAAAAGGACATCAAGAAAACCGTGTGAAAACCGTCTCGTCGGACAGAGATGTGGGAATCGAAGCCACAACCATAGTGAAATTGGGATTTATCGCCTACAAATGGATTACGCGAATTCCATGGTTAGTGTGACTAATTATTTTTAGTTAAATGATTTTTTATAGTTTATTTGGTACATTATGTATTTTCTAATGGATATCCTTAGTTTAGGGAAATGATTTAGCATTTAAGTGATATATGTTATTTTGGAAGACGTTCGCTCTATTGGGAAAAAAATATACCTAAGGAAAATAGAATACTAAGGGATTTCATTTGAGAAGTAATGGTGGATATTTTTCAAGGTTTTTATTGTTTATTTATAGTGATTTCAGTTATTTATGGTAATGATAAACCAATCATAGGGAATATGTGATTAGGTAAATTAATTTTAAGTATGTGACTTTAAGAGTAGTCGATGTTATTTGGAGATACAATTAAACGTGGATGAATACGTAATCAAATTCTTTTGAGTTTTGGGTTTCAAAATTAATTAGGATTATATTGATTAATTTTAAGGAAAATTTTTCGTTGAAGGGTATTTTTTGAAATTTTGGCATTGCTTGTTTATATTTTGGAGATTAAGTGTAGTATTTCTTTCAATAATGGATTGTATTTTTTGGGGATCATATGATCATATAATAACCTTTTTTGTATTGGTTAAAATTTAATGATGAGGGAAATATATAGTTCAGCCTTTGTGGAATATGTGATTCTCTATAAGTTGATTGTAGTGCTTCGGGTGTAACCAAGTCATCTTGAATACTCATAGTTTAAAGAAAATACGAGTTTGGGGTAAAAATTTATTAATGGATGAAACGATACATGTAATTATAGTATATCTCCTTATAGTGTTATTCAATATCATAAATAAATTCATCAGAATTATGAAAAAGAACTTAAAACAAAAATATTGTTTGTTTACTTTTCCTCCTAGGTAATCAAAAACCTTTCAACCCATCACAAGTTCACGGATTTCACATAGCTAACTTTCTCCTAATAATATTCTCGGTCACTCTCCATTAGAAAATGATGATTAGTTTTCTCTTCCATATCCATATTTTCCTACACGTAACCCTAGTATGTGATACTTTTGGTATCCTTTATACATATCTTAATTTATCTAAAAATAGAAGCCTCTTTAATCTACTTTCAATGTAGGATTTCTACAAAGATATTTTAAAATGTCAATACCCCAGATTCCATTCCTGAACTTAAGTTATGAGGATGAAATTTATTAAAAGAGGGGAGAATTCAAGACCCCTAGGTTTTGTAGTTCATTATATTTTTTAAATAATTGAATAGATTGCAGCTCACATAACACCGAGTTCAACCACACAACGACTTACCAAACTAGCCATTATAAATAAGTTACAAATAATATTAACTAATTTTAAAATTTTATATATTCCATATAATTTTAACATCTCTATTATGTTTTTCTTATACATAATATAAGAACAAATTCATTTTTTCAAATAAAGGAAGTATTTTTAAAAAAAATGCAATTTTACCACCATTTAATGGATAATCATTTTTAAATCAATATTTGAAACTTATATATATTAAATTTGAAAAAAAATAAACTTCTTATGTATAATCAGGATACAAAAATTTAGTTTCGACATATTTTTTTTCTTTTTTTGATAACGTTCATATTTAGGTGAATAGTAAAAAATACTAAATTTTAATTGAAAACAATTTATTCTATAAAATTAATTTATAGTGTTCAATTATACATTTGAATGTTTTTAAATTATAATTAGATTATATTTTTATAGTTTAATCCAATGTTGGTCATTGTAATTAATTTCACATTGAAATTATACATAAACAAGTGTCAATCTTTTAATAGTTATTGTTTCTTAAAAAGGATCTATGTTTTTACAACGGGAGTTAATTTCAAATTAATTATTGCAAATTTTGGGTTTTTAATTCGTTAAAATAGGCATAATTTTTTAATTTGGAATAAAAAATATATCTTAGGCATAATATTTTGTACTTTTCTGAAAACATCAATTTTTTGATGAATAGTAAAACCACTTAGCAGTAGTTAAAAAACTGGATTTTTCATTTAAATGAAATATTACTACGTTAGTGAATTGAATTTCAAAAATCTGATATACATGGTTGTTAATAGTAATTAAAATGTGGTTCAATAAATGAAAATAAATTTGGGTGAATAATAACTTTTGATATTGATTTACCACAGTTAAAGGTAAATAGGGTAATTCAAGGTAAAAAGAATATTGTTATAATACAAAATTACCTTATTACATGTCCTAGCCTTATTTGTTGTGTCATGTCAGACCATGGGAATCCTTGGGTCGATTTTGGGACACCATAGATCTACTTAAGAGTGAAAATGACACTTTATTTTAATTAACTTAATGTGAAGACAGAAATGTAATAAACAAATATCTTTTAGTATATCAATTTTTACATGGGTTTATATAAGAATTATTTTTTTCTATAAATATTAATTGGAAAGATAAAATTATTTTCTACCTTATGGGATTTTCTCATTATTTTTAGACATCATATAAATTTAATTATTTATGACACAATAATGATGCAGTATTCATCTCAGAAAGAATTTATTTAAATAAACACGATTATTATTCTAAACAAATACACAAAACCTGTCCAATTATTATTTGATGACTTTATATAGAACATTAATAATCATTACATATACTTTAATGAGTTTTGGACCTTTTGAAACTGAAGATAAGTTTCTAATAAAATAATTTTTTAAAAAATTTTAAAGGATCCCCTCTTCTACTTTATAAAAGGACACCACTTCTAACCCATTCCTCACACCTCTCATGCCCCTTGGGTCATCCAAAACCTTCCCAATTATGCACTCAAGATCATTCGATTCCTAATATAATAAATTCCTTAGGATTAAGTAACTTCAATAAGTACCTCCGTTTCAAACCAAAGGTAGTTACCCAAATTAAAGGTAGTGGTTTCTCTTAACTTCCTTTCGTTAATTTTACTTCGCCTACCCCTAAACATTTTTTATTACTTTATTTTATAACAACACCAGTATCCTCAATATACTTGGATGTTTTTATGAGATTTTGTCAAAATACAGTTACACACACCTCCATCTAATTTGTAAAGGACACCCTGTTTTAGTGGTTGGAAATCTAACGCCTCACAAAATGATGATTGTTCAATTATCTCTTACAGACCCTTATGGTGGACATTAAAATGGAACTATATTTATATATTATATATATTATGATTATGTTTTATTCATACTTATGTATTTTTCATTTATATCATACCTTTATGGTTTCCATTATGGGTAAACGTGATAACTTCATTTAAGGAATTAAAGACTACCGCCCCCCTCAAAGTGATATGACTCCTTAATAAATAATTTGGGAAGTATAAATAATAGAGTTAATTATATTATATATGATATTATACTAGAATTATAATATACCTATGTATCATTATGTTTTAATTCCCATAAAAAATTGAAATGAAAGTAGCATTCATCTGTACGTACGGCTTACCGTCTCCATGAACGGTGCATTTCATTTCACATCTCCAAAGGTTATGTACTAATATAAATAAATTTATATACTGGATATATAATATATATTTTATATCTAAATCATGTATATCATTTTGGAGATAAAGGAACATTGACCACATGGTAAATTGTAATTATAACAAGTTCATTTTTGACTCAAGTTCCGAACACCGATAAAATATCCAATATGAACTCAAATAATTAACTAATTGTTATAGAAAGGTAATAAGTAATATAAAATGAATATTAAACTTGAAAAATATTCTTAATCATATAGAAATTAACTTATGTTTATTATTCAGGAAGAACACAGAACATACAAGACATGTCGGATTTGAGGTAAGAGGTTTCTTATCTCACTCATAATTTCATGAGACTTCCATTATTCGCCACTTATTTATTGAATTAGGTGTATTTTGTTCTGAAATTTGATATATATTATCATGATTATATTTATATTTATTTTATCTTGTGATTCATTTGGTGGTTA
The DNA here is from genome assembly GCA_963277665.1 of Viscum album. Lineage (NCBI taxonomy): Eukaryota > Viridiplantae > Streptophyta > Magnoliopsida > Santalales > Viscaceae > Viscum > Viscum album. Next base: position 1,958,824,733 of record OY728133.1, read on the forward strand.
TTATCATTTGGTCATAGGAATCAATTTATTACCACATGGTAAAGAGTTTTCATATCACTTTTTATTCCTATGAGATTCATGGTATATTTCCACAATTTCATTTTGTCTATGGTATGTACTACCCCATGAATGTATTAATTTTGTAATATAGATTAATTTATGTTTATTTTAGTCTTCATTTTATGATCCTTCTATCATGGGATTTATGTTTCCTGAGTTACCAAATCAGTAAGGGAATTTCAAATTTCAATTACCACTCATTGGGCTTTACGCATACTTCATTGATTTTTTTTCTCCAATATTATGTGTGTAATCACTATTTATTATTTATGTATTAATTTTCACTCCCCTTTGTGTGGATATTCATTTGATACACATAATCACTCAATTGATAATTTCTCATTTCATTGATATGAACTTGATAATAATAATCTTAAATCAGTTTTCATTCATTGAGTTAAACATCCAAGTCATCGGTATAATTTTTTCAAGAATATGTGAAAAATATCTTATGAATGATTTAAACAAATTATCCAATAATATTTAGTGTATTTATATTTTTTACACATTATTATGTCATCTATTTATTCTTAACCTTAGGATATGGTCTTTATAATTTATTTCAACTCAATTTATATTCCATTGGGGCTTCTTTGTTGTTATACACCCGTTCAAATTTAAATGGTGTATATAATGTATATTAACTTAGTATATCATGAAACCCATTATTTTCATGATATTACAATGCTTTGATTACCTCAATTATTTGTATTCAACCATCACTGATTTGGTTAGGAACTCTAACTAAAATATGATTATAAATGTTTTAAGAATTTATTCTTCTAAATCATTCTCATTAATGTCCATGTTTTAAACGGAAGGCCTCCTTTATGGCTGCTGTCAAGGATTCCATGAAGGATTTCCTTATTTCCATGGCACTGAATGGATCTGTTTCGGATGGAGCAGCTAACCCTGTTACAGGTCCTGATTTTTCTGCGGCAATCCATATGAAAAGTAGTAGTGCTCGTTCCTTTTCTAATCTCAATGGAAATCTTGATTCCTCAATTCGATGAAAAGGGAATATTATGCATATCAAAGTGGAACCCATTGCGGTCTTTGAGTAGCTTAAAATGGGTGAGTTCTAAATTATTTCTCACCTATTTTTTCCAAAAGGTTCTTTACCATTGAAAATTGAGGACCTTAAGGAACATATTTCATTGATTTGGGGTTTCTCATCATTGAAGTGTGTCTATCTTGGTAGAGGATATTTTAAAATGATTTTCCTTAATGATGAACAAAAATTTTGAGCATGGAGCTTTGGATCGATTTCCATCAAACCTGGAATTGTTCATCTGCGTTAATGGGACAAAAAGTTCAATCCCTTGGAGGTTAGTAACACTACTTCTCAATGTTGGGTTACAGTTTATGGTTTAAACTGGATAATCTAGAACCCCAAAATATTGTATGATTTTTCCTTGTCTATTGGTATTCTAATTAAAATTTATAGGGACAAAGAAGCTACCCGTTTTGGAAACTTTTCTCGATTTATGGTTGAGATTGAGTTAGGTTCAACTCTTGTTGATAAGGTGAATCTAGAAACTGATGATGATATTATTGTGTTGAAGATAGTTTATGATAAAATGCCTAAATTTTGTAAGGACTATAATATTATTGGTCATGACTCAGCTTCTTTTTTGCATTCTTTAGTTTGCAGCTTTTGTGATTATCATGGTCACAATGTCAAAAATTGTCTCAAGAAAAATAAGGCTACCTCTATGCGGAAAGTTGAACCACAGTTGTTTCATGAGGATGACAATGAACTAGGTAAAAATATGGAAGATCTAGGCACGGTTTCTATTCCTGGTGATAAAGAGGTGCAAGGCGCCATTCATGAAGAGGCATCTAAGGTGGATGAAATGGGTGATCGCCCTGGCTCACCCAAGGTATGTACTAAGAAGAAGTCATGGGTTGAGATTTGTACAGATGAAGAAAATTTCCATCATGTTGATACTCCAAGAAAAGGAAAAGAACAATCAAGAGAAAGAGAAGTATGGATTACGATTGATCAATAACTTATTGAAGAAAAATTGGTTCCCTCTGTGAATCGCAAAGGTAAACAAACTTTATAGTATAACTCTCCTGACATCTCTAAGGCTTTTCACTCTTCTACAAACCCAATTGTAGATCCTGAAGGGTTTAAGCATGTTACCTACTACAAGACATCACCTCTGTGTGCTTCCGCAATGGTAGGTAAGAGGATTATTGCAGAATAAATGAAGCTGTTTGTGACAAAAAATGCTCTTTATAATGAGGATGAAATAAGGGATAGATCGGGATCTGATAGTACTTATGCGGAGACAATGCATGAAAGTCATCAAGAACTTCCGAGAAGGGAATGTGCTTGTAGAGGGAGATCAAAAGGCTGGTGATGAGGACGTTGAAGAATGAATCTTGATTATTTTAGAGAATAAGAATGATATCTATCTGAGAGTCTACTAATAAAGGTTAGAAAATAGTCTTTATTGTATTGGTGTTTCACTGTTTCTTTCATGGACTCTTTCTTTGTTTTTTTATTCTCATGCTTTTAATAAAAGAAGCATTTCCATTAAAAAAATTAAGGATTTTAAATTTTTTAATGAAAAATGGATATTTCTCTCAATGATTTTTTATGATATCTTACAACTATGTCAACATCATTTATTTGATATTATTATTGATCTAGGTTGATTTATTATGATGCAAATCATTCAAACCCTATTCAAGGTTTTGTAATATGTTTGACTATGGATGCGTTATTTTTATACAATTCATGGATTATGGATAATGTATTGACATTTCATAAGTTAGTTTTAAAACGAATGTTAATGTTATGTTTAAGCCTTTTTTATAAGGAATTCATTGGACATTGTATGGGATGGGTGGAGCCCGATCTATCTCCTTGATTCATTGGTAGGTATCATGAGGCAAATTAGTGCCATGGAATAAGGCCTTAAAAAATCTTATTTGAAGTCTTGGTCCAATTCCTTGACTATGTGTTTATAAAGTCTGGCATTATGCATAACATCATTATAAAAGTGGGTATTGATATTTAATTGATTATTAGACTAGTAGAATATCAATGGGAATATGTAAATGGAATTATTTGATATTATATTTTCCATATTATGCTGAATTTTATGTTTCAAACTGTTTTTTTAGTCTTATACATTGCCTTAAATGTTTATGATTTTGAATGAATGTTTATTCTATATTGGTATCCTTACTAAGCATCTGAGCTCAACCCTTTCTATGTTTTAATTTTCCCTGGATGTAAAGAAGTATTTTATGGTTCACATGCAGGGATAGGACAAAGATATATGTGTGTTTAAAAAGTGGACGAAATGTTGTTGATTATTTTATTTCATGATGTAATATAAAACTTATGAGTGTATCTAGTACTTCGAAGGATATGAAACTAATCTGTCATTCAGGAAATGATTCCATGTATCATGCTAATTTTATGTAATAATGCACCGACTCAAGTAAACTGGGGTTGGTGTGTTATAGTAAGGACCCGACCATAAACGTTACATAATATTGAATTAAAGGTATATTTCACATTGAGGATATTTTTGGGTTTAGAGTTTTAGAGAATTAGTCCATAACTATTACATTACATCTCAAAAAATAAATGGTAGAAACTTCTACTCAGTTTCCATTTTTCATATAATAAAAACTAAAAAAAAGAGTCATGTCTAGTCCATGTTTTAGACAACATGACTTTTTCTTGATCCCATCCTTGAAAATATTCATCATTAAGTCCTGTGAAAAACATTTAAAATCATGGGATGAGCATAAAAATATCATTAAGGGTTATAAAAAAAATAAAACATTACTTCGTCAAAACAAACATAACATAAGCTTTTTAGCATACCTCATTAAATCATAAGATTTACATAGTAAACATGAATCATAAAGGTAACTTGTGGAATCCATAGAAAAAATAGGTTGTAGATTTCACAGCTTTTTAGGGAGTTAAATTTGTAATACCCATCACAATATATTCCCAAAATCTCTTAGGGAAAACAATCACATTTACCTCTGTCACCTTACCTAATTCATTGGAGAGCAATATCGTGCTCACCCGCCCTAGGTTTATGACAGAACCACCCATATATGTAAACAATGCCAACGAACCATAATGTTGTCATAACACATAAAACAAGATTAAAGTAAAGATAAAATTTCCACATTTCTCTGAAAATATATTATTTCAAGATATTAACATAATCAATTCTTTATCAAACCATTTTCAAAACCCATTTAAAACCATTAATAATATTATTTTTGAATCAAAGTGTCTCATACCACATTGAAACTTTTAAATTAATTGCCATTTTAAAACATTAATGTACACATAAAAAAAATCCTAAAAACCAATTTGAAATCATGGAAATTAATAAAAATATTTAGAAGGATAAATCTTTAAAACATTTAAAACAATATTTTAGTTAATGAGTTTTTTACATAATGAGATACTGAAATAAAAATACTTGAGGAATAAAATTTAATCAGAATATTATATTATCAATTTAATAAAGAGGTTCATGATATAATATTCAAAATAACAGTATATACACCATATAATAGATAATTTGTGCATAATAACAATGAAGTCTCAATGGAGTGTAAATTGAGACGAAATCCCTTATAAAGATGGTGTCTTTTGATTAAGGATCAATCAATGACATAATTATGTGTGAAAAATATGAATAAATAAATTATAAGTGGATATTAACTATAAAACAATCAGTTTTTATTCAAAAATATTCATAGCATGACATAATCAACAAGTATATGTTTAACCCAAAAAATGAAATTGGGTGAAGAAGTTCCCTTACAGAAATTCGACAGCCTAATGACGTCACATTAAAATTATGAAAATGAGTTAATGAGAGAGAAAAGGGTATCTCATCACTTGGAAATAACTTTTACAACAATAAGGATATATAATAACATACCCCATCATAAGAAGATGTAAATTAAAAGACACAACAAAAAGATGTCTTTTAAAAAGAAGAGGGTGACAGATTCCCTCACTGATTTGTTATATTACAAAAAATACACCCCATCAATGAAGGTTCATAAAATGAAGATGTAAATACAAATAAATTATAATATATTACACAATTAATTCAACAATGGGTATTACATACACCACATAGAAGAAAATAGTGGAAAATATAGCATGAATCTCGTGGGAATAAAAGGTGAGGTGAAAAACAATTATTATGTTGTAATCAATTGAGTCGTATGACCAAAAGTTAACAAAAAAATGAATCACATAATACCTTTAAATATAATGAGAATAATGATAATATACATCAAATGAAAGTAAACAATACACCACATTCAAGAAATAAGTGGTGAACAATATAAATCTCACAAAATTAAAAGTGAGATTTGAAACCCCTTACCACTTCTCTAACATCACCAGTTCATTATTTAATCTCTTGAATGACATGATAAATTTAATTTCTACTAGATAAAAAAACTATTTAATGTCTATTATTCCTATTATATCACTTAACACTATGTTATTAACATTATGCAATCAATTAAGTTAATAATCGTCCTTTTGTAGATATTTGGTACTTGAGTTAAAAATAAACCTCTTATAATTACAAGTTGTTCATGTGGTCAAAAGTCCATTATCCCTCGAATGATAATCATGAAATATATATCATATATATATAATATATATCCAGTATAAATATGTATTTATAATATCACATAACATTTGGAGATATGACATGAAACGCACAATTCATGGAAATGGTAATCTATACGTACATATAAACGCTACTTTCATTTCTATTTGATATTTAATAGAATGAAAACTAATAATACATATGTATATTATAATTATAGTATAATATAATATAATATATATGTTACAAACATTCATTAATTCCATTTTTCTTACGTTCCATGTATTTCACTAATTAATCATATCACCTTGTGGGGGTGGTAGTCCACACTTATTCAAATGAAATTATCTTATATACACATATTGAAAACCATAAAGGTATATTTGAAAATGAATATTACAAAAACATAGATAAAAAATTAACATAATGTAATTATTATATAAATATAGTGAAATAATTATGACCACCGTAAGAGGTGATAGGAGAAGATTGGACAAACATCGTTTCGTGAGGCATTAGTTTGCCGTCAACAAAAAACGGTATGTTCTTTTCCCATTAGATAGAGGAGTGTGTAAGTTTATTTCGAATACATATCATAAAAACAAATTATTATATTGAATACACTGGTTTTTTTGTAATAGAATGGAATAAAAAGAGATTTGGGGGTCGGAGAAGTAAAATAAAATAAAAGAACTTAAGAGAAGATGTTTCCTTTAAATCGGGTAATGCCATTTGGATTGAACCAAAAGAGTTTCTTGAAGTTATTTTCTCATAATTTAAGGATTATATGATGAATAGAGGATCTTGAGAGATAATTTGGGTATAGGTTGGATGAACCAAGGGTTTTTAGAGGTGCTATTAATGGGTTAGATGTGAGGGATTTTTATAAAAGGGAAGAGGGGATCTTTAGAAATGTGTGGAAATATTAATTTATTATATAATTATTTTTTGTTTATAAACTTCCAAAAATTATTAAGGTCAAAGATAATATGACTCATGGTCAAAATATGATCATCTAATTATAATTTTACTGGTTTTGGATATTATTTTAATAATTATAATCTTATTTATTTAAATCATTTATTAATGAGGTGAACAACTCATCATTATTGTGTCATAAATAATTTAATTTATTTGATGTCTAAAAATTATAAAAATATACAATAATGTATGAAATTTTTTTATATACCTAATTAATATTAATATTAAAATATATCAATTATATAACCCCACATTAAAATTGTTTTATCAAAACAATACATGTTTATGATATTTTTGTTATTACTATAAATAAAAAGCTATTAGTATCATTATCTTACCCAAGTGGATTTCAGAGGCCTAATATCTTCCCATGGATTGTCTTGTTCGCCCATTACTCATCCAATAAGGTTAGTAAAAGTGTTAAAAAAATTTATATTATTTTAATATTGTTTTTACCTTAAATTACACTATTTACATTTAACCGTGGTAAATAAATGAAAAAAGTTAATATCAATCAAAAAAATCTATTTATCTTATTGAACCAAATTTTACTTACAAATAACAACAATATTTGTCAGATTTTTTATATTCAATTCAAAAATGTGGTAAAATTTAACTTAAATGAAAAATTAATCTTTTTAACTACTACTTAGTGTTTTCACTATCCATCAAAAATTGATGTTTTTCAGAAAAATACCAAAAATTGAGCCTATGCTCTATTTGTTATTCTGAATTCATAAAAGATGTCTAATTAACTCAATTAAATTCATAAATGTTGCATTAATTAATTTAAAATTAATTTCCATTGTCAAAAACAGAAATATTTTTTAAAAAAATTAATTACTATCAAAAGATTGACACTTTTTTATGTCCAATTTCTATGTGAAATTACTTCCAATGACAAACATTGGATTAAATCGCAAAAATAAAATCTAAATAATCCATAAAACTTGTTAAAATTATAATCGAACCATATAAATAAATTATATTAAAATTTAGTTTTGAATTAAAATATAGTATTTTTCACTATTCAATAAAAAATTAATGTTATCAGAAAAAATTCCAAAAATTTACCTAAAGTAAATTTTGATTTCATGATTCTAAAGAAGAATTGTATTTGGTAAATTAAAACATATAAATGTGACCAAAAAAATAATTGGTGATGGTTTTCCATTAGAAGGTGGTAAATATACCTTTTAAAGAATATTAGAGTATTTATGCTTAAAATTATATTAATTAACATTATATGCCTCTAACATTAATTGGAAAAATTTTAAAACATTTAACAGACATGTATAATGATATTCTAGTTAGTTCTATTGATTCTTGCCATTACAACAGCTAGGCGTTAACATCCATTTAAAATAATAATATTATATTATTATTATTTTAGTATGACTCATCCTTGTGTGCAACAGAAGATTTCAAAGATTAGCATTGCTTCGTTTCGGGTGCGCCATCGAACATAGCAACCCCTTTAAAGTAAAATTAATATTTAATTTCAAAATATTAATAGTTATTAAAATGAATTATTCATTATTTACATTGGATGTTACAATTCTATGGGGTATAGTTGATATGCTTAAAAACTTGGAACACATAATTTCAATTAGAGAATACATATGACATGATCAGCTTTGCATGATATGTAACAAATACGTGGTAATGTTCGATATTTTATTATATTCATTTTTATCTGATCCTGATTTTGGATATGACTTGAAATTATTATGTAGTCCCCCACTCTCTGTTGATATATATCATATCATCTAATGTAGATGCTAAGACAAAGAGAAAACTAAAACCAAAAAGTATAATTTGATATTTTATTATTTAGTTTTAAATGGTTATTGTGATCAACACATTCAACTTGTTTTATTTTCATACAAAAATTCTTTAAATTGAATATTAAAATAGATCCTTATGATGCACTATATGAAAATATATGTTTAGATCCATTATGTTGGATTGAATATGGAGAAATAAAGCTACTGGGACAAGAGAGATATAAATAAATGGGGTATATGGTTAGATCCATTCAACAACACATGGGGGAGGTGAAATGATGATAGAAAAGTTATGATGGTAATCATCAATGTGATATATAATTCGATGTAGGTGATTAGGTGTTTCAATCAATTTATACATGGATAAAGATAACCATATTTGGAAAGAAGGTTAAATTAATCCCTAGTTATGTTAGTCTCATTGAAATTATTTATCTTATTGACAAGGTAGCCTATCTGTTGGTTCTTATACCAAACATCTCTTAGGTCCTAAATACGATCCATGTATATCTCCTCAGGATGTACATACCTGGCCCATCACTTGTACAATACATAAATTCTATACAATTATAGATTGATAATTCTAATAAGGAATAACTCGTTGAGATTATAGGCAGAAATGATTAGGTTCTACCAAATAGGAACAATCACATAGAATTTTTTGGTGAATCCATTGATTGTGGAAGCTAAGTGGGAAATAGATGATATCTTGAGGTCGATGTATCAAAGTCTATTTGTATCAGAGGGATTTTATTGTAGAAATTTTTTAATTTAAATATAGAATAATTTAACTGCATAAAATTTAATGAAACATTTCATTAAAATAAATTTAATTTCAGTGGTAGCATGTGTTACATGAAACAATATATTTTAACAAACCATGATATATTTTTAATATTATTATTTAAACATAACCATTGTAATATATAAAGAAAACATAGTTATATGGGTAGTAATAACTAATATTGTAATATTAACTATAATAAATTTATACAAATATAAAATATTGATTAAATGTGCCTAGTATTTTTATAAAATTCCTCAATGTTTAATGAATAGTATTTCCTAAAAACTGTTTTATTTAATTTTGAGGGAAAATAATAAAATAATTTTTTACCAATTTTATAAGAAATATTTAATGAAATAAACACCATTATTTAAATATATATATCAAAATTATCGAAGAGTGATGTTTTGAGATTGTTTTGAAATAATAAAATTTTACAAGAATAGTGTAATATAAATAAACAGATTTTTAATTCCTAAAATAGTAGTCATGGATTGTGTTTTCATCCTGCCTGACCGAGTTGTATTCCTACATTTAAAAATTCACCAGAATCCTATAGTAATTTTGAAAACTCATGAAATCTTCTATTTAGTATTTTTTTCCCAAGTTGAAGAATCATTTATATAAAAATGATGTTTCAAGAGATCTCGTGCTCATTAAAATAAGTGAAATAACTGAATGTAAGGCATTCATTTGATGCCCAAGGACTATAAAAAATTGATGGTTTGATTTTTCAACATTAGGAATTCCTCAACATGATCTCTCTGAGATAGGATAAATACTATTATGATGGATGACATCATCTACTGGAACCACATGATTCTTCACCCTCCAATCACGAAATCTCAATTTAATATGGACATATTTTCTCCAAAGGGTATTATCCAATATTCCAATATGGTTGGTGGACGAAACCACTTATATAAATATTTAACATAGAATAGAACTAATAAAGATCAAATGTAAATAAAATTGTCTTTCTACTAAGATAACACATTGAGATTGACAGTTAAACATTAATCATTATTCAAATGGCTTGAATAAACCCCAGATATCAATTCACATAATTGAAAGATAAACATGGGACATTAAATATTAGAAATTTATATATACCACTATCCAATTTTGGATACAAAATTTAAGATCACCTTTATTAATTATCCATCAAGTATTTTGTTCCAAGGGAATAAGGAGTTGATGAATATTTAAATAGATTGTTGATGATGTGAAACTCTGTGTTTCTAAATCTGTTCCATATTCACTATGGTAAAAAGGACTTCTTACAACGAGATTTTTGCAACGGGAACAAATCTCATCGCAAAAAGACTGTCCATGTGGTTATTTGCGACATGGGTAACAACGCATCACAAATAAGAGATTATTTGCAACTAGATTTTGAGTCCCATCGCAAAAGGTTTGGCACGGGTAGCGCCCCAAACCGCGTGAAGGTTATTTTTTGACGGGGGGATCCCCCCGTCGCAAATAGTGAAGTATTTGGGACAGGTCCCGTCGCAAATAACTTTTTAACCGCTGATAGTAATTAATCCGAGCATAGGTATTTCAGAAGGGTTCTGTTGCAAAAGATACTACCTACGACGGGTAACCCATTACAAATAGTCCCATCACAAAAGATACTATTTGCGACGAGTAACCCGTCACAAATAATTTAACCTATATATACCCTGATTTGTTTTTCTTCTCATTCCAATCAATTCCTATATCTTGTTTCTCTCTGAACTCTGATTTCCGAGGGAAATTTTTTCTAAGTCATTTTTTTGGACACGAAGAAGTTGTGAAGTCGTCTACATCAATAGCAAATCAACTTTAAAGGTATTTATGTTTTATTTAATTTATTATTTATTTCATATCTTTATGTTAATTTTTAATATTGTGGATTAGTTGTAATTAAATTGAATTTGAATTGATTTGTCATGCCTATTTACTTGTACTAATAAATTGCTATTTTTAGTATTAATTTTTAAAAATTAGTAGTATTTAGTAATTATTAACGATAATTAGTAATGTATATAATTAATTTATAGTAATAAATAATAATTGATAATAAATAATAATAAATACTAATAAATATTAATATATTGTAATAATTATTTATAAATAGTAATAAATAGAAATAAATAATAATAAATAGTATTAAAAATTACTAAAAAAAATTAATTATTAATAAATAGTAATAAATAGTAATAATGAGTAATAAATAGTAATAATGAGTAATAAATAATAATAATGATTAATAATTAGTAATAATCTATAATAATTACTAATAAATTGTAATAATTAGTAATATATTTTAATAATTAGCAATAAATTTTAATAATTAATAATAAATTGTAATAATTAGTAATAAATTGTAATAATTAGTAATAAATTGTAATAATTAGTAATAAATTCTAATAATTAGTAATATATTTTAATAATTAGTAATAAATTGTATTAAATTATATTAATTAGAATAAATTGTAATAATTAGTAATAAATTGTAATAATTAGTAATAAATTGTAATAATTATTAATAAATTGTAATAATTAGTAATAAATTGTAATAATTACTAATAAATTGTTATAATTAGTAATAAATTGTTATAATTAGTAATAAATTGTAATAGTTAGTAATAAATAGTAATAATTAGTAATAATTAGTAATAATTAGTAATAATTAGTGATAATTATTAATAAATTGTAATAATTTGTAATAAGTTGTAAAAATTAATAATAAATTGTGATAAATCTTATTAAATTGTAATAATTAGTAATAAATTGCAGTAAATTGTAATAATTAGTAATAAATGGTAATAATTGGCAATAAATTGTAATAATTCATAATAAATTGTAGTAGTTAGTAATAAATTGTAATAATTTTAAAAAAAAATTTAATAATTAGTAATAAATTATAATAAATTGTATTAATTAGTTACAAATTGTAATAATTAGTAATAAATTGTAATAATTAGTAATAAATTGTAATAATTAGTAATAAATTGTATTAATTAGTAATATATTGTAACAATTAGTAATAAATTGTAATAATTAGTAATAAATTGTATTAATTATTAATACATAGTAATAAATTGTATTAATTAGTAATAAATTGTAATAATTAGTAATACATTGTAATAATTAGTAATACATTGTAATAATTAGAAATAATTAGTAAAAATTTTAATATTTATTAATAAATTCTAATAATTATTAATAAATAGTAATAAATAATAATAATTAGTAATAAATAATAATAATTAGTAATAATTAGTAATAATTAGTAGTAATTAGTAGTAATTAGTACTAATTAGTAATAATTAATAATAAGTAGTAATAATTAGTAATAATTTGTAATAATTATAAATAATTAGAAATAATTAGTAATAATTAGTAATAATTAGTAATAATTAGAAATAATTTGTAAAAAGTATTAAAACTCTTTAATAATGAGGAATAATTAGGAATAAATAGGAATAAATAGGAATAATTAGGAATAGTTAGGAATAGTTAGGAATAATAAGAAATAATTAGGAATAATTAGTAATAATTAGGAATAATTAGTAAGAAATAGTAATAATTAGGAATAAATAGAAATAATTAGCAATAATTAAGAATAAATAGAAATAAATAGTAATAAATAAGAATAATTTGGATTAATTTGGAATAAATACTGATAATTAAGAATAAAATCTTATAATTATCAATAATTAGCAATAAATAGAAATAAATAGTAATAAATGGCAATAATTAGCAATAAATATCAATAATTTGAAATAAATAGCAATAAATAGCAATAAATACCAAATATTAGCAATAAATAACAATAAATAGTAATAAATTTACAATAATTAGCAATAATTAGAAATAATTAACAATAATTAGAAATAATTAGTGATAATCATGAATATTTAAGAATATTAAATATTAACTAAGAATGTTTAAGAATAATTAGTATCAAATAAGAATAATTGATAATAATTTGGAATAATTGATAATAATTAGTAATAAATTGTAATAATTACTTATAAATTGTAATAATTAGTAATAAATATGATTAATTAGTAATAATTAGTAATAATTTGTAATAATTTGTAATAATTAGTAATAATCCATAATAATTAGTAATAAATAGTAATAGTTAGTAGTAAATATTAATAGTTAGTAATAAATAGTAACAATCAGTATCACATTAGACGAATTAGTTAGGAATAGTTAGGATGAAATTTTAATAAATATTTATAAATTTTAAGTACTTAGCACAATTTCCAGTGGATTGAGGACACTCCTTTTTCTCGATGACTTTTCCCCTTGCAACTCTCACCAAATCAAAACATTATGGAAAAGGTGTCGCTATATAGACATATTCAATCTCGTATGAATGATATGGGATATGAATTCTTAGTATCACATTTTTGATAATGTTTTCAAGCCGTGACAGTTGGAAGAAGATGATTCATCGACGAAAAGGGGGCTCTTTTTTCTGACGACTCATTTACTTACATCTTTCCCACACTCATATCATAATGAACAATCTAGTCTGAGCTACGCTTACTCATTCTCATGCATACAAGAATGAATATGAGTACCTCCAACTATATTCTTCATTGTCATTTTAGTGTGATAAAGATTCAAGTAAATGATCTGTCGGAAAAAAGAGTAGCCGTCAATCCACTGGAAATTGTGTCACCCTTAATTAATGGTAATTATTAATAAGTAGTAGTAATTAGTTATATTTTTTTCATATAGTGTTTTTATAATTTCAAATTATTCAAAAAGAGTTATGATTTTATATTTTGTAGAAAAATATGGAACAAGGAAGTCGACATCAGTCATAATTATATGATTGTTCTTCGATAAATCAGCACAGAAATCCAAATGTATCTGGTTTAAATCATGTATATATTGAAGGTGTTGATGCTTTATTAGAATTTGCATCATCAATCCAGAATATTTTTTATAAGGCACAATTAAGTGTCCTTGTAAAAAATGTGCACTGAGAATGTTTTACACATTTGACAAGGTTGGGGGAATCTCTTGTGGTTTGTTTTTCAACTAGATTTTTTTTGGTTTCAAAACGGTGAGCATAGTTCCAGAGAAGATACTAATAACTTAATTCTGGATCCATAGCAGTTCCAACATTTAGTACATGTTGTTGTAGGTCTATCTATTAAACAAACTAAAACTCACGATGATATCGATTTAACTCATGAGTTGGCACTATATGAATTTTATCAGTTGTTGAGGTCCGGTTTGGATTCATTATATAATTCTTTGAAGATATGAAAATTAAAATTGGTTGAAAAATTTATGGATATTAAATCAGATAATGCAATGTCAAACAACTGTTTTGATACGGTATTTTCGTTGGTTAAAACTCTGTTACCTGAAGGAAGTGTGTTTCCTGTAAATTACTATAAGTTCACGAGGCTGGTTCGTAATCTGGGCCTTAGTTATCAGAAAATACATGCATGTGAAAATGATTTCATCATATATTCTGCTGAAAATGAGTCGTTGGATAGTTGTCCCACATGTTGAAAATTGAGGTATAAAGAAGCTAAAACTGGGAGGTCTGTATCGATTCATGTATAACAGTCGAAATATTTCCCCCTTACACTTAGACTGCAATGTTTATTTATGTCTAATAACACAACGCCAATGATGTCATGGCAGAAAACCAACATTTCAATTGGTAAAAGCTTGAATAATCTATCTTATGGGGATTCATGTAATCATTTTAATCATCTTGATCTGTCTTTTTATTTAGAAGCCCTAAATGTTTGATTGGGTCTTTCTACTGATGGTTTCTATCCATTTAGTTCTTATGGTAGTCAGTATTCATGTTGTCAAGTCATTATAACTATGTACAATCTACATCCCTGGACATTGATGAAGGAGCACTAAATATTTTTGATGTTATTAATCCCAGGACATCCAAAAATTAATACAGATATTTTTTTGAAACCATTGATTGATGAGTTAAATGAATCATGGAGTAATGGTGTTAGTACATTTTATGTTGTTGCAAAACAAAATTTCTCATTAATAGTTTCATTGATGTGGATGATTAGTATCTTTCTAGCATATGGCATGTTATCTGGCTAGAGTACACATGGTCTGAAATCATGTTCTTATTAAATTTATATTTTTAAAAATTAATTTATTATTTGCAATGGGATTTATTGTGAAAGATTCCAGTTGAAAATAGTCTAAATAATGTTTTTTAAAAAGTATTTTCAATGGGACCATCACAAATAGTCTAAATAAATTTTTTATAAATGTATTTACGATGGGACTATGGGCCCGTCACAAATACTTGTTGTGACAGGCCTGTCAAAAAAAAATAATATATATATATATATATAAAGTATATAATCTGAGACTTATTTGCAACAAGGATGTAGCCCGTCGTAAAAAATATTATTTGTGAGGGGCCCGTCAAAAATAATATTTTTTTGCCACGCTGTTTTCGGCAACGAGCTATTTGCGATGGGACCCCTTCGCAAAAACTTATTTGCGACGGGACCCTGTCACAAAAACATATTTGTGACGGGATCCGGTAGAAAATACCTATCTCAAATATCTAGAATTATAGTAGTGATTTTGAGTTAATGAACATACCCCACACTGTTCTTTTTTGAATTGTCTCCAATGAAACATTCACATGGAGGGAATTCGATGTAACTGTAAAATATTTTATGTCAATCCCAACCTCCCTCAACATCCTATAAAGCCTTTCACATGCACCCCATGGATATTTCCACTCATAATGTTAATCCCAAACTGAAGAAAAAATAATAATTTTCTCAATTCATGAAATGATGGACTTAGTAACATTAATATCCATGATATATGCATGGGGATAGTGGGGTGTACATGATAGAACATGTTCACTCTCCTTCTGAAATATATGAAATGATTTTAATATTACTGATGATTCACGTATACCTTGAAACCACTATGTTAATGTGATGGATTTGAATCAAAGAGGAGGAGACAATGACTCCAAGAGTGTCAATATGGATGTTATTCCTTTCAATCTACATAAATTATTTGATTTAATGAACCCTTATATGGGATAATCTTCTTTAAATGTACATTATTTTTTCGCAGTTAACATGGTTCCCAATCAACTTGCAAGAATAATAATGATTAGTTGTAATTTATCTAGTAGAATTTTTACTTCCACTTATATAAGTAATGGTGTAATATGAAAAAATTTGGTGGGAAACAAAAGGTAAATGGGTTCTTCACTGAGAGGTAGTGATATTGCATTCATCAATGTCTTTTTATTACTGATAGAATTATGTATTAGAATAAAAATAAAATGAGATAGAATGTCTACCTTTCTCAAAATTTGGATATAATTAAAGAAGAACCATTTAATTTCTTCAAATTAAATTGAAATCCATAAAGAAATACATCACCTGAATAGAAGGAAAACAACCCCTCTTGAGAGACTCATGCAAGAGATGGCAGAAATAATAAAGGACCATTCAATGTGATCAGAGGATTTTTCTATGTCCAAATTAAGTAAAACATCAGATCCAGAACATAATGTTTGAGGTCATTAATAATTATTTAGCCTATACAGATGGATTTCTGTATAGTTCTTCCCTTCACTAGTCCATGTTGTTCTCTCGTGGTCTATTTAGAATGATTAAATGATAAATTCTTATAATTAAGAGATCAAAAAACTTATATGAAAATTTACAAAAGCCGATTGGCTGGATGTGATTCAAGGAGGATGGACCCTTGAGTTTTTGTATGAGAATTAAAAAGGTGGAACTTGAAGTACACCAAATATATCATCCCCTGAAATGATCCTACACCGCTCCCAAATAGATACATTGGATTTGATACAAATGTAGAAATGGTCCTAGGGAATCCATCTTATCCTGGTTCACTAGTTGTGTCAAGCCAACTAACATACTGGTCAATCTATTTTTCATTCGAAATTTACTCAAGGAAATATTTATCATCGGATAAGACCACATGGGTGATAACATCGCAAATATCATAATCTCCTATTGAGAAACCTCATTTTTTATTGGGATTAAGACCTTTAAGAATGGTCTTTTTGAATTATATTTCCATATCTAGAACCCATCATGATATGATGTTAAAGAAACATCCTCAAGAATAATGAAAGGACTTGAGATTAGTTTTATTTCTTTTAATCATGAATAAATGAATAAAAAAAATTTATCTATGTCTCTGATCCATACAACCCTCAACTTATCATGATCCAACCATTATTTCACGATGTGGCATTTAGGCACTGATATTTTCAAATAGGGAGGTGATGAAAAATACCCTCTTCCATGTACTCTTAAACGTAATGCCTATAAAAATAAATCATTTATTAAGTTTTCCAAAATACTAATGTTAAGTGGTATTATTGTTTTCATAGGTCTGATGGTTATTGTTGAGATGGTTAAGATTATTTTGAAGATCCAACAAGCTGATACACAAAAATGGAATGTTCGAAGAAGCAGCCACAACCCCATGGTAATACTGATTATCTATCAATCATATACAGAAGTAAAAATGATGTTTGCTAGATTTAATTATAGATATATCAATAAAAGGTGGTGGGTGATCATATAAATTCCTAAAAAGGATTCGATCCATGATATTTAGGAAGGAAGATATGGCATGGAGATGGACCGATAACATATCAAGAAGGAATAATGTTTGTGCACTACCTCACGGGTTGTTGCACCACCAAAGGATATATCCTGTGATTTTCAAATCCTATATACCTTACTAATATACGAACATTGAGAAGACCTGATTAGCCTTCCATAAAAGATTACACATCCCATCTTCTTAGATCAATCCATGAAAAAATGGAATTCACCTCCAATGAACCATGAAACAACCCTGGATCCAAGAATGAGAGGTCCAACCCAATAGTATCTCTTTAATGTGATTTATATTTTTTTGTAGAAAATGTGATGAAGAAATCGAGAGATCCTGAGATTATTATAGTGGAAATATATTAATTAGTAGCATCCAAAAAAATAGATAGATATGGTTGATTACTAGAACAACATTATGTTCTTATTTTGTGTGGATGTATGCATGTATTTATTATGTTTGATTCTAGGAGTAAATTCACTTAACTTTGAGTGATGAATTTATTGTTCCATAACAACAACTATAGGGTATTTTCGGATATAAATAATATTTATCGTGCCTATGATTCAACAGGTTTGTTATTGGGTTAAACTAAATGGTAATGTTTTTCAAAGACCCAAAACTTTCCCAAAACCCATTGGATGACCATATCTATACCATATCACCTTTATTTATTTATAGTGTCCCATTTCGGAGGTTAATGGTATATAAAAAATATAGGTACAATTTTTTTTCAAAATTAACAAGTGTTCCCTATCCCCCATATATAAAAGATCACCCCACTCCTCTTTAATTCACACTTCCAGAACAATTTGGTTTCACAAATACTATAACATATACCTTACTTAATTATCTACTATCGTAGTAGAATCCATATATTTTATGAAATAGAACCTAAAAATTATATTAGTTCAATCCAATAGAAGATACCCTAATAAAAGGCAATGTTCTCCATTGTGAATTTTTATTTTATTTCTTCCCAAAACATAATAAAATATTATTAAACCATGATAATATAATAAATTATCAAATCAAATTTGATTATATTTTTTTATTATATTATATGGACCTATATAATTCCCCACTTTACTAAAATTAGAAACGGTCTATGTAACATCCCCAAATGATAAAGAGTTAAATTTCTAAATGATAGGACTCATGTCAACAAGGTGAACCTTCATTTTTGGGAGCTTGCCTGATTAAAACTCCACAGTTAAGCGTGATTGTCTTGAAGTAGTAATCCGGATGGGTGACCTTCTGGGAAGACTTCTAGGGTGTGTGTAAATGATGAAAAAGCACACAAGAAAAGACATGTGTTGGCTTGTGGGGACTATCATTAGTCAGATCAACCGTTCGGGCATGTGGGTGGACCCTGGGGGGCCCACATGTCTGCGGGGCAGCTGGTGGTACCTGGTGGGCTAGGGCCCGACGACCATGTTAAGACGGGGTGTGTGTGTTTTTACTAGGACCCGGTTGTCACATTTGGTATCAGAGCTGGTACCCAGCAGTAAGTGTGTTGCACTGCCTGGGTTGTGATGTAGGGCCCACAATGAGGCAGTTGTGCTCTAAAGGGGGGGGGGGGGGTTATTGTAACATCCCCAAATGAAAAAGGTTTAAATTACTTAATGATATGACTCAAGTCAATAAGGTGCACCTTACTTTTTAAGAGCATGCCTGATTAGAACATCACAGTTAAACATGATTGGCCTGGAGTAGTAATCAGGAAGGGTGACCTTCTGGGAAGTCTCCTAGGGTGTGTGTGAGTGAGGACAAAGCACACTGGAAATGACATGGGTTGGCCTGGGGGGGTCCCACATGTCTGCGGGGAAACTGGTGGTACCTGGTGGCTAGGACCCGACGGCCATGTTAAGTCAGGGTGTATGTGCTGTCACCGGGACCCGGTTGTCACATTTGGTATCAGAGCTGGTACCCAACCTTAAGTGTGGTGCACTGCCTGGGTTGAGATGTAGGGCCCACAACGAGGGCGTTGTGCTCTAAAGGGGGGGGGGGGTGACTGTAACATCCTCAAATGATAAAGGGTTAAATGACTAAATGATATGACTCATGTCAACAAGGTGCACCTTCATTTTTGGGAGCCTTCCTAATTAGAACTTTGTAGTTAAACGTGCATGGCCTGGAGTAATAATCAGGATGAGTGACCTTCTGGAATTTCTTCTCGGGTGTGTGTGAGTGAGGACAAAGCACACTGGAAAGGACTTGCGTTGTTTTTTGGGGACTATCATTAGTCAGATGACCCGTTCGGGCATGTGGGTGGATCCTGGGGGGCCCACATATCTACGAGACACTTGGTGGTACCTGGTGGGCTAGGACCAGACAGCCATGTTAAGGCGGGGTGTCTGTGCTCTCACCAGGACCCAGTTTTCATAGTGTCATCACTCATTTCTAAAGTAGGTCATCCCCTCGTGAATAGATGTGATGAATTGTCCATTAACATCTCTTATAATTTCGTATGATGGTGGATATATTATAAATGATAAAAATTGTTTTATTGACTAATATTCTATATATATATAATGAAATTTAACGTTTATATATATCCAATATTTACAGGATAGCGTAACATCAATCGTGTGTGTGGAGTACTACCACTATATGAAGCGATGCGATTCATTTTTAACTTATTTTTATCGTGATTGTAATAAGGGAGAAATTTATTTAATATTATATATATATATGAAATAGTAATTTTTTTAGATGGTTAATGTAATATTTACCATATATAATATTTATCCATCTGAAAAAAGGAAATCACATTCATGCGTATGTAAAACCTACCTTCTCTATGAATTGTGTATTTCATTTTATATCTCTAAAATTTATGGATTAATATAAATAAAAATAAATATAATATTTAGAATATTTATATTGTGGTTAAAATTATTGATTTTATATAACCATGATCAAATTATGTTGGAAAAAAAATAAAAGATCAAAACATACATGAATAATAAAGCAGTTATTTATCAAAACACAATATTAACAAGGAATCCATAATAAAAGGGTATGAAAAGGGAATACGTATATCATATATTATATAAAATAAATTATTAGGGTCATATAATAGATTTTAAAAAAAATTATTTTTTATATTGGAGTGTAGAGTCCTTCTAATGTAAGGGGAACTCGTAGTAATGGATTTTTGCCACAGTTTTGTTTCTTTAATACATATGTTATGTTTTACACCAATATTAATTTATATTATATATATATAGAATAGTTGAAATGTAATATCATTAATTTATTTATTATAATAGTATTATATTTTTTATTTAGTGTTGTTATTTCATGGGGATTACGATTCATTGTTACAAAAGTAGTAAGTGTTTTAGGTTACAATCTCCTCATTTATCTAGATTATTTATGGTTGTGTTTAAAATAATGAAATACTATATACTATTTCTAAATAATGTCATTAACTTTATCCTCTATTTTTAATTTTAGGAAAATACGTGTTTCCGCTTCTTTTTTCTCACATTATATACTTAGAATATCAAAATAATATATTTTAATAAAACTCACTCTATTAATCTTTTCTATTGAAAATAATTTATTATATATGTACAATATTTCTAAAAATGTTTTCCAAATTTTTTCATGTTACTACATGATTTTATAAATTAATTTTAGCCTTGATTG
Organism: Viscum album; assembly: GCA_963277665.1. Taxonomy (NCBI): domain Eukaryota; kingdom Viridiplantae; phylum Streptophyta; class Magnoliopsida; order Santalales; family Viscaceae; genus Viscum; species Viscum album. The sequence goes on from OY728133.1 coordinate 1,958,846,272, forward strand.
TTTTTTCTAAATTTTTTTTATTCGTCATGTCATTAAACAAATGAAGACCATTTTGATTTTTCCAAAATGATATAGGAAATCTATTTCCTAGCATGTAAAACATAAAGAATATTTCACAAAATAATGGCCACTAATTTTATTATTTCATCCAATATAATTTTCCATGGTTAATTTCAATGAATTGTATTATGAATATTTTTTATTTAATAAATTTTTTTTCAATGAAAAAATTTTATTTTTATGAAAAAATGTTTTAAATGATTTTTAAAGAATCTATTATATAATAAAAAGGTTATTTTATAAGAAATAATGTTTTAAAATTATTTATGTTTTAATAAAAAATTAAAAGTTAAAATTCTATTTTTCCCATAATTCATTCTTTTAAAAATTAAATATTATTTTATAATTTTTTTTCAATGTTTTTTCTATGAAAATGATTTAAGAATATTTTCTGTTTGTAAAAGTCATTTTCAATGTGAAATGAATAACTATCTACATAAATTTTCCATTTGATATTCCAAAATAAATTTTCATGCATGATTACATCATGCAATATTGATTATCCTTTAATAGGGATATGATCTAAATAATCTATTCGTATTCTTTCTCTGAAGGATTTAGGTTTTTAATGAAAACATTTTTATGAAATCTTGCAGTTTTTCAATGGTTTATACAATGATGAGATCCATATTAAACCCACTAAATTCACTTATGATATGTTAAAATTATGTTTTTTTATAAAACCAATTATATTTCCATTGGTTATGATATGAAAAAATGTGTATGAAACCAATTTATTTATATGGGTTTTGATATGATGAATTCATTATGATATTTTATGAAACATGTGTATAATTTTCATCATGTGATTGGTGGGAATTATACCTCCCAAAAATTAACACGGTATATTTTTATATATCATGATAATAATATGTTTATATCTATAGTGTTCACCCTTACAGGGTATCTATACTCACCCATTCTTATGATTCATTTCCTATGGATAAGATGAAATTTATTATTTATGATTTTTCTAAGAAGGGTTCATAAAATGAAGAACATATTGGGGTACGATGTTTGTCACCTAGGTACCAATTATTTATGATTCCTCATTTCTAAATGGATTATAAAATTTCAATCACCGTGCATGTGTTAATGTTATGGAATGAATATTCTAATAAATAGATGAATTATATAATTAAGAAAAGCCTTGGTAATTATGGGAAAAAACAAGGGTGATGAAAAAGGTGGAAAATATTTCTACAATTTAATTTTAAAATTTAATATAAAATATATAAAATACCAACATCTTTTTATTTTATTTAAAACTAAATATAATTCTATAATTTTGAAAAAAAATTATATTCATCTCACTATTTAGAAAAATTAATAAATAACTTGTTTGGATAAATTTTTTAGTTATATTTTTAAATAATTATAAATGAAATTAAAATATGATAATAAATTACATTAAATGATGAATTTATCATAATAGAAATATTATTTAAAACAATTTAATGAATTAATGATTTGTAAGAAAACAATTTCCCAATTAATGGAAAATAATGTGCAGTTTTAATGTTTTATTGATTGTTATATGTAACAAAGGCACCAGAATGAAATGAATACATGAAAATACCTTTATAAAAATAATAAAATAATATTTAAGGTGTTTAAGAGTTAAATATAACATAATTCCCTTAATATATATTCATATATGATCAATCCTAATTAAAATTGTGATTATATCATACAACCATACAAATTTAGTAAATTTTTAATCATTACTCCCATGAAAGAAGAAACATAAAATAGAAATTTATATTCTGTGAATATAAAAATATTCATGATATATCATGTAATGTTAAAAATAATTAATCGAAAAAAACAAAAATGTGTGGATAGCATGAAACATGGCTCAATAAAACAATACAATGGTAATGAACCATTAAAAATATAATTACATGTAAAATCTTATTAAATTCACCAAGTTGTGTTATTAAATGAAACAATATATACATAAATTAAGTGGAAACAACATATAAAATGTATCAATTCCTTTTCCATAATATTTTGGAATAATTTTGTCAATAACACAGTGTTATAACCCAATGAAGGTAATTATTGTTAAACCCCCTACCTCGAGTCCTCAAAAGTCACATGTGTTATTTATCATTAAAAAATATAATAATTTTTTAAAATATCAGGAATATTTTTTATTTTTATTCCAATAAAATAATTGTATTTATTTCATTTATTATCATGCCTTATATTTTTACTTAATCGTTTAATTTCATGTTGGGAGTTTTGAGGATGTTCTATTAATTATTCACAAACAACATTAACATGTTGGCCATTGTTAAATTATTAATGTATCCATTATCTAAAAATAAATAATAATTAAATAAAATTATATTTTATAAATTAAATAATATTTCATTACTATTTGTGATATACTGAAATTAAAATCAATCACATTTATTTATGGAGAAGATATCCCACTCGTACAGAATTGTTAATTTATAATTTTCTAGTGGATAAATTATATAGAAAAAGTGAGTAATAAAATATGTTCAAAGAACAATAATTATTCCTTAAATATAAGATATTTTAATATAATATTTTCTCTAATCTATAAATATTATGTAGTGATGAAAAATAAAACAGATCTCTTCATAGAGGAAATATTCCACATGTAAACACATACAATGATTTCATTTCCTATATGATTTAAATGGAGATGAAAAGGGGTTTTCCAAAAACATAATAATTATTATCTATGTGGTAAATTTTTATGTTACTATATTTTTATATTTATAGAGTATTTTATTGATTTTAATGGGAAACTAAAAATAAAATACTTACCTAAGAGTTATATCTCTTCTTTGAGAAACCTTCTTTTTCTCACACAATAGTCCTTCTAGGTTGGTCTTTTGAAGACACCATAATCTATAAGACGTGAATATGATGTTTTAGAGGATATTGGGGTAGATATTTTTCAATATAGATATTTCATTTTATACATGGAAGACATAAAATTGGTTCACATTTATCAGTGAGATGGTGGAAATACTGAAAATTGATTAGCAATTAGTAGATTAATTTTGTAAAAATAAAAAAGGATCCAAAGTTACAAATAATCTAAAATAATGAGTATAAGGTCAAAATAAAATAATCAATAAAATTTAGAAATGTTGAAATATAATTTAGAACCATATCTCTTATTTTAATAGCCTCTTTATCCCCATTAACATTCACGATGGCAAAAAATTCAACCACTACGGGTGAAGATATTAATATTGAATTTGGAAAGTGTTAATAAAATGTTCCATTAATGATATAAACATAAATTTATTAAGAAATTTTGTTAAAATTTTATTTTTTTATAATACATTTAAAATTATTGTTTCTAAATTTAATACCATTTAATGTAATTTTCATGACTATTCATATATATTGACATTACATGTATAAATATTTTTAATTAAAAGTAATAAAAAAATAAATAATAACATATTCATTAAAATTATCCATTAAATTTCATGAAGAAAATAATTAATTTGAAAATTATTTCATATTTTTTTTAATCAGTTACATGATTTTTTTACTTCATTCACTAGGACTACATTGGTATTGTGAAAACAATATTGATATTCTTAACATAAACAAAAATGAGAAATATATTATTAAAAAAATGAAAAATAATAATAATTATAAATTCTAATCATCAAAATCACATTGTTAAAAATAAAGAGGGTGATATTTTTTAACTATCCATTAATAAGGATACAATCAATGTATTATGGCATAAAAATGAATATTTTAAATTATAGGAATGTTATTTTTTATATTAAGTCTTATAATGAAATAAATTCAAGTGTTGGATTTATTTTTAGAACATATCTGATATTTTTATACCATTTTAACGAATTTAACACTTTATTATGTTGAAAACCATTCACTATGTTTTCTTTTCATTATGAATTAAAAGTTGATCTTATTAATTAATTTGAATATGAGTATTCTAAATATAGAATTTATTTTCTATTATATAATTATGTGAAATTATATAAATTAATTTTATACTAAATTCAAAAAACACATCAAAAAAACATTTTTTTCCAAAAATTTTCATTTTACAAATAAAAATTATTTTCTACCAAAATCATGAATAATTATTATTCACATTGAATTAATGGGAATTTTTAAAATATTTTTTCTATTTATTTAAATCTAACATAGTATGAAACATTGTAAAAATAAAAAAAATAAATAACAATTTCTATAAAAATTATTATTTTCATTATTCCCAAATAATCAATCATTTCATAAATATTCCTAAAAACAACCATAAGATATATTTTATAGGATTAGGTAAAAATCATTTCAATTTTAGAAACAATTGACTATAAATTTTTTTACAAATTCAAAATAATATCTCCATACAATGCACAAATTAAAATAATATTTTAATAATATGTATTTTCAGATTATAAAATCATTATTTTCTTATTTAATGATTAAAAATATATATGGAATGAATATTTATTAATTTTATTTGATATATAATATAATTATTTCTTTAAAATAATTAATGAATATTTACTAAAAAATTATATTTGGAAAAAAATTGTTGTGTAAACTAGTAATATCTATTTTTTCATTTAAAGAGATTCATATTTTTTTTAACCAAAAAATAATCAATAAATGAATACTTATTTATTTTATTAATGAAAAATATACAAATATATGAAAAATTATGATATATATCTTAATTAAATACAATTAAAAATCAACTTTATAATCATCATATTTGAATATGAATTTTTAAAGTATACACCTATTTTTTCTAATCTTGGTATTGCCTGTTGCACACGTAATAGAACATAATTTCATTTTAAATAAAATATAAACTAAAATATATTGGTTTAACATCTAAATATGTAAATAAATTTATTCCTTCAATGTTTTCATTGATTTAGATGAAAAAATGATTTAAATCATTTCAAAAATAAATTCCAACAAGTGGATGGTCAAACATAAATTTTTAAATGAAAATCAATATTTATTTGTTACAAATTCCATTACTAAAATCCTATATTAAAAAAATGAATAGCATAATATCCTTTTAATATGTAAAAAATGGATTTGTGATACTCTCAGGAAAAAAATATTATCATGTTCCCAAAAAGGGTAACATTTATAAGAAATGAAATGTGGACTTTGTAAGAAGACCCATGTAAGAGATAATTCATGTAATTTATGAAAAAAACATCATTTTCCATAGACAATGAAGTGGCCCTAAAGTCATCGTAAATAATCATCAAAGAATAAAATATTCATTTTCAATTTTTTTATATATTTGAAGGATAATTTATTTCCATTAAGATATAGAAAATGAAAAATAGGTTATTCATTTCTGCAATTAAATAATCACAATTTCATCTTCTAATTGTTTATTTCATTCATTATATATTTCATCACTTATTTTTAGATATATATGTCCAATAATAATATTTATCATTCAAAAGTTAATAATAACCACTAATAGATCATTAGACAACTAAAACCATGAAATCATATTCCTCCATTTAGTAATACCTAAATAGTTAACACAATATAAGATTAAAAAAACTAATAAAACCTACTATGATTAAATAATAGTTTTATCCACTAAATTTTGAGAATTATACTGAATGGTAAACTTATATCATTCCATAATTATATAACCTTATGTACAAAATAACCAGAATTAACATAGAATCAGTGAACATATTAGCCTGAAATGTTATTTAATACCAATCATCACACATCAAACAATGTAATATATATTTTTTCAAATACATATATTCATAAATTACATGTTACAAATATGGGTTACCTATACAAAAATCATCTATTAAAACGAAATAAAACATAATTAAATGTGTTTTTTCACCGTAAATTCACATTACACCAAAAAACAAAATGGTATGTATGAAATTAAGATTATGGTTATCCTTAGACACTTTAACCAATGATGATATCCCAAACACATAAATTATACTCAACCAATAAAATAATAAAATAAAATTTTATTTGAACCCATTACATGATAACAACTATAATACCCTAGACACATACAACATGATATCATATAGAAATATAATCATTAAAATTATATCTTTGATTACATTAAATGGGGAATAATATTTTCATGCACAATTATATAATAAAATTGACAAATTGAGTCACATACACATTGACGAAATATTTTATTTAAGGGTTTAGAGAAATCAAAAAACAATTTACACAACTAATATCACATCATTATAACTATATGAAAATTTTTTATTCTACAAAAATTTTAATTCCCCATTTTAATTTGTAATCATGTCGGACAAAATAATACACACATGAATCACTTCTAGAAAAAAGTAAAAAACCCAATTCTTTATAACATGTGGAAGTTGAATAAAGGAATGTTGCCTCAAAAACTAGATAAGAAAAGGAATGTGCATCAATTGAATATCAAAAGTGATAATAACGTGTTCAAAAGAGGAAAATAACATGATATAATTTTAAAAGAAACATATATTTAAATTCATACACATAAAATCGTGTTTCATAAAATATGAATTTTCTAATAGTCAATGTGTCTTGTAAGTTTAAAACTAATCAACAAGAAATCAATAATGTTAAAAGGATAATTTTTAACTTTTATCAAGAATAGGTATAACATGTTGGATTCCTGGTAAATAATACATTCATCAATGTTTCTCAAAAATATGATACTATATCAATATCATATGAGTGACATCCACCCAATTAATAGCATTATCTCGTAGATATTTATTGTATTATTTTAATATCATCAGATCTAAAGATTAACTAATGTAATTTAAACCCTATTATATTACCCAAAAAATGGAGGGTTATATCAGGATCAATCATAAAACTTATCTATATTAGGCTCACCCTTTATCATTAAAAATATCCACAAATCGTAGAATGATTAATGTATATAGAGCCCGAAAAGCATTCTAATAATGATAAAATCAACCACCATTCACATAATAAGATGATTATCCTATGTTAAATGTTTATTTAATAATACAATTAAGTAATTATCATAATCCATATAGAGAAAATATTTTTTTGGTATCACTGAATCATATCCATAATGAATCATTAGAAATATAATGTACAATGACATAGATGAAAAATTCATCTAAATTTCAATATGAACATTTCTTCTATAACAGATAAAATATAAATAAATTTTGGTATCATTCATAACATCAATAGTCCTTGAGTTGATAGAAAATATTTTACATGAAAATAAACCTGAAAAAAATTAATTGAATCTCAAAATAACAGAACAATCATGATGGTGATAAAATTAATTCATCTAATAAATGGTTAAACAATGATCTATTCGTCAATGATTTGTAAAATATAATTAATAAACTATTTGGAAAAAAATATAAAAAAGGAAATTAATCATTTGAAATGAAATTAAATAGTCATTATATAATAAAAACAAATTATTGAAAATATTCTAAATATTTTAGACAAGAAAGAAAAACTTCTTTGAACCAATGAAAAATATAGTGTAATTTTATTGAAAACACATTCTGTATAACATTCATAAAAAATATATGATAATTATTAAAGAACATTTAATCTATATAAATAAATATATGAGAAAAAATAGATTGACATTAGAAGGTAAATATTATGTAATTACTCTAATGGTTATTCCTTCATAAACAATCCCTATTAAAAAAGATATTGGAATATTAACTGTTAAACATTTTTAACATTTAACTAATAACCCCCTTGAAATAAATTACTATAAATAAATCATTAAATACTATGAATATATATATATTAAATATATAACTTAAAAATGATTAATATATACACCGCACAATAAAACTAATTGTGTAACATGAAACATGCATCCTTGAAAAAACAATGAGATGAAGAGACCTTATAAATATCATTAAATTTAAAGAATAATTTAATATATTAAGTGATTATATAAAAAAATATTCTACATAATATTACGTAAGATGAAACACAAAAAATAGAAATAAATTCACAATTTTTTATAATAACATAGTTATTAAATATGTTATGAAACCCAAGAAAATGAAACATAGTTATGAAACATACTACATTGAGTCTCAACTAATCATTTCCATTATATAACTTATGGAATAATAAAATTACATATATATTTAATATATTATACCCATTTTTAATTTTAATTCCCTTATTATAATTACTATTATTTAAAAATTATATATTAAAAAAAATTATGGGTTCACTGTGACATCCTATAAATAAAATTAATCCTGAAATAACTATAATTTTAATAAAACAAATTCAATTTTAAAACAATTTATGAAAATGTCCCTTAAAAAAGAAATGAATTTCTTTACAGAGGTGGTACTCCATATTTAGGATGATTGCCATTATCATTTTAAAATATATACAATGGATAAAAATTATGTAAAATATTATAATTAAATAATAATATTTATTTCATAAATATAATATATTTTAATTTTATCAATAATTTTAACCATCCATATGAGGTGGCGGTGAAAAGAAAAACACATCACTTTGTGGATGTGGGAGTCCACATATACTTACAAGTGATGTTTTAATTTACATTGGTTGGAAAATGTAATAAAATGTGATTTTTTAGAAAAACATAAAAAAATTATAATTTTATATATGATAGTGATTTTATTATATGATAATGGTTTTAAAATACAGTATAGAGCTATAAGTAAAAAAACCATAATACACTCAGTTAAGTATTATAATTCTTATTTGCGAAACAACAATTCGAATTCTCCATAATCACTCTTGGTTGTTTTTTTTTATGAGAAAAAAACATATATGAAATTTTAAGGAATATTTGGAAGGTATTTACCATGATATCGGTAATGTTAAATAGCTCAATAGGTGTGATAATGAGATGAAAAATAGTTGAATTTTATAAGGGTTGTTGGGGGAAATCATGTAAATACATTAAATATTAAAGTATAACATGTTACATGATAATGTAAAATGGATACATATATCCATATATTTGATTATAAATCCAAAATGGATGAAATAAATTATACAAATTAAATTTATACGTGTTTATGATTCCTTTCTATCATTATCTATTTATTCAAACCCTTTGTTACCGCTTTTAACCATACACATGGTAAAAAAATCAATATATATCTTCCATGATAGTAATTTTAAAAATACCAAGTGGAATATAATTTAAACATTGTGGATATAATCTAGAATTTACATTAATTTGTTTTATAATTCTATTTTTATGATTAAATAATTATTTTTAAATAATTATTAATCATTTCATACAATTTGATGTCATATTCCTGAATACTGACTAATTTTAAATTGAAAGTAATCATAAAAAAATATGTATACAAATACTTCCACCAAAAAATTCACAAGAAATGCATCCATGTGATTATTTTTACATTTTATATTTTCCAGAAAATATTATATTCAAATTTTTTTAAATATTTTTATTTCTTTTTATACTGCTAGAACAAGAACTACACAAGCATTCTGAAAACATTCTAGTAATTAGTCCATCACTTATAAATAAAAAACAAATATAAAAATTATTCAATTTTAAAATAATCATTTATAACACTTCAAAACATTATTTTATCTCTAGAAAATGACATTACATAGATTAAAATAAATTGCGTGCCATTTAGTTATTATCCTTTAAATAAAATGATACACAATTTGAAATCCAACGAATATGGAACCAAATTACGATATTTTAAATAACATGGTCATTATTATCAAATTAAATTAATCCAATGTAATCAATAAATATTTTAGGTTGTATTATTGACCTCTTCATATATTTTTGACCTTATTCATCACATTTTACCATTTTTACGAGAGATAAACATTTATAATGTGTATTATTCATAAAATATAATTTAATGGGGAAATAATTAAAAAAAATTATATAAGAGGATTTAAATTATGATATATATTTTCTTATAATTTAGTCCTATAACTGGGAAATTTTAATATTAATATATTTTTTTTGATATTCAAGTAATTCTTTATAAAAAACACACTTTTGAAGAAAAAATTGATTTTATAAGGAAATCATTAATAATTTTGATTAACATTTAATTAATTTGATTATTTCTTAATTAAATTAGAACTATTTTACTTTTAAAAAATAAAAAATACAATTGGTCTTTATAAATAATTTCAAATAAATGATTCTTATTATAAAAATTTGTATTTACGCGAAAATAAATATTCTCAAAAAAATAAAAAATTTCATCCAAAGATATATTTGATATGCTGATACAAAAGTAATTAAAATCTATAAAATATAATATCTAATGATGTAGAAAATAATTAAAATATTTTTTTTAAAAGAGATAAAAAATATTAATTTTAAGAAAATATGTTTCTAAAATATAAAAAATATTTTCCTCGCATTATATATCAAGTCATACTTAATTAATGAATGTTAATTCACTTTATTAGATATATAATATTCATATTAATTTGATATAAATAATCAGTGGTGATTAATTTAATCTATTATGTCAATAATATTGTATATATATGAAAAATATTTCTTTTACTTCAAATGATAGATCTCATTTCTAACGATTCAGCAATAAATATATGAATGATTATTTATTTTATAAAATAAAAACATTCTAAATCGATTTCATAATGTGGTAAATCCTATAAATTCTATCTAATTCTATTTCATCGTTATACTATTAATATCTAAATAATATTTATTTATTATAATTTACTTTATTTATATGATTTGTAATTAATGTGTCATATACAATCAAACATAATATCATTCTAAATGAATATAAACAAAAATATCTTAGTTTCACATAAATCAACTCGTGACCCCTATTTATTGTGAACATGAATGTAGTGGATTCATCTACATGGTATATTATAAACACTAAAAACATATGGAGACAACAAATTTAGAGAACCCACAAAACCTTATGAACACAATAGCTACATCCACCATTTTCCCAAGGCACCACATCAATAGAAAGGCTTCAAACCCATATTAAATACAATAATTATGATTTATAAATTATTCGTAAGTCCATTGACAACAATACAATATTGATTTGGTGTAACTAATCCCATAACACATGTATTAATCCCAAATAACCCTAAAACAAACTCAACGTACCCTGGAGACCATGCAAGGTTTTTGTTTCTACCAATCACACTACCCAACATAAAAATTAAACTAATTTGAAATATAAACACACATATGACATAATTAATATTTAGGTGCCACTTTTTGGGAATGTGAGATTTATATTATCGTAAAGGAAATTAATAGCAGAAGAAAGAGTGAATATATGGTGGCCCGACATACAATGAATTTTATGAGTGATCGAGAAGAAACTGATGAGTTTAGATCACAATATACATAAGATAGGTGATAGCCAAGTGTGTGTAGTAGAACTAAATATTGGTTTTTTAGATCATGAAAGTAAACAAATGAGTTTAAATATATAGAAATATCGAAATAGGTAAAGGTGACCCAGTATACCCCATTAAGGTGGTGGACATCCAGGATTTCATGATGTTCCATCCATGAAGATGTGTTATGGTGTTTGGAGTCCCTAGAAAATATGATGGCATTGGAAAATAGGGTAACTATTGTATAATATACGGTGTGTTCATTCTATGATGTTGGAACAAAATGATTAATTATAATAAAGAATTATAATATCTTATTCCTTTATATAATAGTATGTTTTTATTAAATTATGAATTATAATGCATGAATGGACAACATATTCCATGTAGTTATTTTTACTAGTTATAATTAGATCATTTCATCTGTTAGTTATTTTATGTATCATCTCATGAATTTTATTTTGGTGTTGGGGATTGGGTTCAGTTTTCTTCATTGTTTTTAAAATTTTATCTTGGGGTTTATTCCAAATATATTTGTTAAATTTTTTTATGTTTTTTATATAACATTTTATTGTTTAATTAATTGTTTTAGTCGATCGAATGAATTGTATTAGAGCCATTGGTTACAATAAATGATGATGTTCAAACCCCAATGATGTTTTATTATTGATTGTTTAAGTGGAATCATTTTACCATTTGACATATAAAAGAAAAATTGTTTCTATTTTCAGAACTCCAAATTTCTTTTGCATGAAATGATCAATAGAAAATACATTGGTTTAGAGATGATAAAAATGGATAATTCAATCCAATAGAAGACACACTATCTTCTATTGACTATATAAATGGCGAGGGAGATGAAAGAAAAATAATGAGATAGGTTATATAAAAAAGAAACTATTTTTTAGTATTACTGATAATGAAATAATTGTTAAATATTTAAATTTTTTATTAAATTTTTATAATCCTCCAATATTATTATTTTATGGGAGGGCTTCATAGTTTTTGGTTTTAGTGGAAACTTGACCTTAATTTCTAAAATGGATTGAATTTATTTTTTTATTAATTATATTTAAATTTTCTAATTAGTACATAACATTCCCATAATTGTGTGATATTGTTAAATTAATTTTTTATAGGTTCCCTCATTTCAGGGGATACAGTTCATCCTTATGGACACCTATTAGAATCCACCATTTTGAGGCCCAAAATAATATCACAATCCTGGACATGAAAATAGTGTATCGATGTGATCTCTTCAAATGATACACATCTATCTGAACGTAGCCCTGACTAGTGTTGCTAATATCAGGTTTAATTCCTATGAAAAAAAATCTTAACATCTTTTAGGATGTTGGGAACATGAGAATCTAACTGTTTTAAGGACATAATGGCATGGGAAGTTGGAAAAGTTAAATATAATTAGTCACCTGGATAGAATTAATTTCTCTATGTAACATTTTCATAACTACACCATAAGATGACCTATCAAGATGAAATTTTTAAGGATGAATTGGTAGATAAAATATATTAAGATTCATCATGAAAATGTTACAGGATCCATCAATTTTCTAGGTTATTAATGTACATTATTTCAGAGGTCCAAGTATAGAGAAAAGTTTTATCACATTTTTCTTATATATTTTCATCCTCCCTCCCATTTTTAAAGATATCGATTTCAAAGGGTAAAGGTGGATGATTAATTTTTAAATATATCATATTATTTTTCATATATATTATATTTAATGTCTTTTTTCTTCTGTGAACTTATTTTCTTTTTATATTTTGGAATCTCTCATACTTCTTCTTGATAGATCCATGTTTTTGGAGAACTAAGCCTCACTATTGTTAGAGGGTGGGGGGGAAGTGGTGGTGTTTGAGTTTCTTTAATATTATGATTTATCATAATGTTTTCCATGATATTAATAGTGGTTAAAATTATTGTTTTTAGTGGTCATCCAACATTCCATAATATTTTTTCATTATATTCATTCACTCTTTTTCATTATCATTGTTAACTATGTCATTCAAACATTGAAGTTTTTATTAGGTATTATTCTAGAAGAGATTACTCCTACATGAATATGAAACAATGTCGGTTAATAACATTAAAATGGTAGGTTTTAATGTGAGATGTCTGGATATTAATATTGAATAAAATAATGAGGAATGTATGTTGAATAATAAGTATAACAACACCATCAATCCCCAAGAATGATGGTTTTCATCGGATAACTTCCTTATGCATTTATACATTTTTTTGTGTTTTGATTTTTTAATAACACAAAGACACACACACACACACATACATATATATATATACATATATATAATATTATTAATTCAATCCCCTAGCATTGTATTAGTCATATTAGTTTTATATTAGTCAAATTATATATATTGACAGTATATATTCACTGTATTCATAGAGGCCACTATGGGATCGACCCTAAGTTGTGAGTATGTGGGTCATTCTTAAGATAATAATTATTTAATTTACTATAACATCATGAAATACCGTAGTCATAAACTTTTTTTCATTTAGGGGGATTCCAAGATCTTTCACACATTGTTTACTAAAAGAAGAAACAAAAACATTATAAAAACATTAAAAATAGATTTTTTCAGTAGCCTTTTTTCTTTAGTTTATGGATTATTTTATTGATAATTGTAATGAATGTATTATTAGAGAATTCTTTTAACAATTAAAAAACATTGAGGATTAAATTTCATTGAAATATACAAAAAAATGAACAAAATTACATTGTTATTCAAAAAAATTTCAATGTTCTCAAAAAACAAAGCAAGTTGGTCGCATTGCTAGTAACTGAATATGATAAATTTAATTTTATCTGGATGTAGTGGAAAAAATTATAATGATAATGTAATTAATATTCCACATAAATTTTCATAAAAATATTATCTGGTTTAAGACAAATTTATGGATTTTCTTACCTCCCCAACAAATGCATACCCAGCTACACTCCTTGAAGAAAAGGAGTATGAAACTAAGAATTTAGAGCGATATTTAATTATTATGTTATATATTAATTAAAAAAATTGATTATGAATTGTAATATAGTCTATATTTTTTATATTTTAATTTATTTCTTCTACAAAAGGCCCTGGATAAAGAATTTGAAGAAGATTCATGTCTTCATTAGAGAATGAATGCGCCTATCAAGCTGTACACTAGTGAAAATGGCGATGATGAAACAAAATAATAAATCCTTGATGAATAATCTTCTATACCCAAACCAAATGCGTATAATATTATTAATCTATTTCTTTCATCTACATGGGATTCCACTCCTCTAGCTAATCTGAATCATGAGCACACATATTTTCTTTTCCCTCCCCATTTTCATCTAAAATTTTACTTTTCATATATTCTAGGGTATATGACTATATTTATTTTTTTAATGGAAGCACACTCATTTCATAAAGATATTTATGTCATAAAAAATAATATGTTTTGTATTATAATAAATAAACCACATCTACCTTAGTGTTATGGATAAACCATAGTAACTTCATAACTAGGGATAGTAAAAACCTAGCACCCACGTGGGGGTGAAACCATGAAGTATCGCCATTATTTTCCCATAATGTTTTTTCCTTGTTTTCGTTATTTTTAATATATTTTATTATTTATAGGTTTAGAGGAATTGTCTACGATTTTATTTAAATTATATAATTGTGAAATAAATTTAGGTGGTATCTTTCCTTCTATTTAATTTTTTATCATATTTTCAATTTTTTGATTAGCAGAAATAATGGGTAGTAAATTCTATGTGTAACGAAGTGTTAATATGAATTTTTCGTGTGATTTTTTATTTATTAATTTTTTTAGAATGTTAATATTAAATGAATATTCTTCTCATCTTTCAAAATTCAATTATTTTTCATAATGTTTAAATTATTTTTTAAAATAAATGATTTTATGTTGTTTTTTATGTGAAATATTTTTCCACAATTTATAATTTAATAAATTATTGGGAGTCTCACCAATATTGTAAATCCATACCAAAGAAACAATGGCCCAAATTAATTTTTATAGTCATTTTAGGTATTTTGAAACATAATTAAATATTCCATATAATACCCAAACATTCTTGAGAGAGATATAAATTTTATGTGAGAAACAGAACATTTAATTTTTCCCATTGAATGATTTGTATTTAATAGAATTTTTTAGGGGTTTTAGGAACATCATTGGATATCTACATTTTATGTGAAGTCCTTACTTTTGCATTAAAAAGTTGTTATCCATTATATTTGATGATTTTATATATTTGTATAATCCACATTACAAGATTATTTTCTATTAACTACCACAAATCTTGATATTTTTGTATGGATATATCATGTTTGAGCTTTGGTGATGGGTCTATCATATGAGTTCTATGGGATTTGTTTCATTTTAGGGTGATGTGAGTTTTGTGTAAATATTTTGGGAATTAGATAATGATATTATTGTCCATGACTCATCATATCTCTATTCTTTATTTATTTCATCCATTAATTATCTAACAAATTAAATATATATATATATAATGAAAAAAAGATTATTTATAATTTCTCATTGTAATCTCGTTTATGAATATTTTATGTCTATAAAATCAAGGGAATGATTTTTATTCATTTATTTTATTAAATTTTCATCTTCTTCTGTATGAAAAAAATCCAAATGAAAGGAAAATAATGTTGTTCATTTCTAGATATTTATAAAAAAGAAAAAAAAATTTAAAATAAGGTGATAAGTGTATAATTTATTTCATTGTAACAATTTAAAAAATAATTCCCCATGTCTTAAAAGGGGATGGTTTTTTGTTTCTCCATTTTTAAGTTGAATTTAATGAGGTTCATCTTATGATTTCAATTGAATATTCCTACATTGTACTTAAGAGTCCAACATACCATTTTTTACTTTATATTTTATAAATAATATACACACCAAAACTAAGGCACACAATTTTACTTGAATAATTCTTTAGGATTTAATTTTTTTATTTTCGCAATGTTGAAAAATGATAATTTTCACAAGACCATCTTAGATGGAATTTTCAGGTATGAGAATAACTACAAATTTAATTAATATCGGGTAAATATTGACTTAAAATTCAATGTGATATAGGTTGGGACTGGACATTATTTTCAATTTTTAGGCTTAAATATTTAGATGCGAGGAATCCAAATTTATGGGAATTTGTTTTATAATGGGGTCCTGATGAAATTGTTTTTGGAAGTTATCAATGATAGTTAAACTTTTTTTTCATGTGGATTTTGACTTGAATGTTTAATGATTGTCTTGGAGTTCAATTTGTAAGTATTAGAGAGTGATGAAGATAGAATTATCATAATGTTAATTATATAATTCAATTTTTTAAAACCCATTAAATTATTATTTTATGGTCAATTGTCACTTTTTTGGGTTTCAGTGTAATTTTGATCTTATTTGATCAAATTGACTAATTTTGGTTTTAACATTTTAATTTCTATTAATAATTTAAGACAAAACCTTAAAATTACTATGTGAAAATGAAAAAATTCCTCTTTTATAGGTTTTCTTATTTCATGGGATATGTTTCAATGTTCTGGACCCCAATCGGAATCCACCATCAGGTGTCACAAAATGAGATCACAGTTCAGGCCTCAATAACATTGTACTGATATGATATCATTTATAGATATTTTTATATATATAATTGGTACATTCTAATAGAGATTAAATTCCACATTAACATGGAAATGAAATAAATTCAAATAATTTTTTTTTTTTTGTGATAATCCATAGTCATATGGTAAATAATTTTATTGGCAGTTGAAAAGGTTGAATATAAATAGTCACTTGTCCAGAAATAATTTATCAGAGTAAATATATCCTAACTAATCGATCATATCGAAAATAAAGGTTAAATATTTATGAAATAATTGGGAGATAAAATGGATGAAATTTCATCTAGACCACATTAAAAAATTTGGCTATTTAATGGTATTTTCATTCGCATTATTTAGTTGAAAAAATTATCGAGTCAAGTTTTCTTTAATTTTCCATTTTAAATGTCATCTTTTCACTATTTCAAGTGGAAGGCCATTTATAGGTTGAAATATGGAGTTTTATTTTATTAATATTCCTTATTATTTTTAATATATATTATTTTATCTCTTATTCTTATTATTTTCAATTCCTTTATTTTTAATTTTGTGATTCTCCCAGTATGATTTTTTATTACTCAATGTTTATAGAGAGCTAACCCTCATTATTTTTTGAGTGAGAAAGTGGCGAAGTTTTGGTTTTTTACACATAAATTATTTTGAAAAGTTTATTCTGATATATTAATAATGGTTAAAACTATTTTGGTGAGTCTTCACCCCACTTTTCCTAAATTTTTTTCCTCATCATTCATAAAATTTTCATTTTCATTTATATCTATGTCACTCAAATGGTTGATTTTGGAATAGTTATTTATGTAGAGGATATTACCACTCAACATAGAGGTCACAATGTAGCGTTATATCATTTGAATGTGTGTGTTTATTGTGAATTTTATAGATCTCTACATTGAGTAAAATAATGTGTATTATATTTTTACTGAGAATGATAACTCCACCATAAAACCCAAAGAATGGTGGTTCTCTTATGATAACTTATATGTGTGTTTATAATTTACTTTATATTTGTAATATATATATATATATATATATATATTAAACTTTCAATACCCCAACCCTTTTATATATGTAATGTTAGTTTTCTATCAAATAGATTACAAATAGTGTCCAGTGGAATATAGTGTATTGTTAGCGGACACCTTGAGTTTCATTCTAGGGTGTTCCACTATTATGACATCATATGATAATAATAATTTATAATTGAATATATGTTCAATAAAACCCACTATCATCATTGTTTCACCATTTTCAATGAGCCCTAGATATTTCACACATTGAATTTCATGAATACGAAAAAATTAAATATTTCAAAAAAAATTAAAAGTTCTTAATTAAATATCATAATTTCATAGTTTCATAGATTATTTTAGTAATTTTTATAAGTAAGGAACTATTTATGTAATTTTTAATAATTAAAATACATTTACGATTAATATAATTGAACATTCTCATCAAATGGAATCAAATAATTTTTTATTTAAAATAATTTCAATGTTCTACAAATGCAAGGAAGTTGGTTTCATTACTAGTTGTCGAGGATGAAGAAGTTAATGTTCAAAGGATATAATGTAAAAAATTTAAAAAATAACAAAAAAAAATATTCCACCTATATTTCAAGAATTTATAGGTGAGTAAGAATCCGAACATGATGATCCACATCCCTCCTCGAAAAATGCATTCCCAGCTACCCCACTTGAAGAAAAGTAATCTTAAATTGAAAATTTTCATGGAGAGTTTTTTTCAGATTCTTTTTATTCAAAAAATATTGATTTTTAATTTAAATATGATATTCGTTATATTTATTTCATTGATTAATTACCACTAATACATTCCCTGTATAAGGATGGGGAAGAAGATTCATGTGTTTAGGAGGGAATAGAGGAGTCAATCGAGTTGTACATTAGTGAAAATGAGGATGATGGAACAAAATAATAAATAATTGAGGAATAATTTTATAAACCCAAACTATAAGAAAATGCAATTCCTATTCTACTACATTCATCAATAGTGTATTCCACTCCACCATCTGATTTAATTATTAATCATCCATATTTTATTCCCCCCCTTCCCCTAAAATATTATTTTTCAAATATTTTCGGGGATACGAGTATTTTTATATTCAATGGGGATTCTCACTTAGGGAATATACTTATAAATTTTAGAAAAATTAATATGTGGTATTTTATAATCACAAAAAAACATCCACCATCATATTGGGGTTAAACTGCTACAACATCATGACTTGGGGAAATAAAAATCTACCACCCACATGGAAATCAAACAAAGAATTATCCCCATTATATTCCCTTACTATTTTTTCTTTATTTTTGATGTATATCATTATTTAGTTATTTATAGGTTTTTTTCAAGTATCTAATATCATAACTCAATGTTGCCACTGGAAAATAATGTCAGGTTGTATAATTCATTGACATCAATTTTTATTCCCCTAAATTTAATTATTTGTTGAGCTCAATTTATGGGTAGTAAATTCCATGTGAGGGGGGAATTTCAACCTACCATGTTATTTTTGTGTTCTTTTTTTAATTTCTTAGGAACCTTGGGATTCAATGAATATTATTATAATTTTTCACACATCATTTGATTTTCATAAAATTGATATTATTTTTGATAAAATTTAATTACATATGATTATTAATTCGAACATTTTTCTTTCATTTATATTCTAAAATATTATGTATGTATTTTAATAATTATTTAAATCCAAACCCATGAAACACTAACTCAATCATTTTTTCTCTACTATGAGGTATCCAAAAATATTTTTAACTATTTTTACCTAATGTCCACAATTTCATGAGATAATCATGGATTTTGTTTGAGAACAATAAACTATTATTTTTCTCATTTAATGCTTTGGATTTCATTGAATTTTTTCTACGTTATTGATGAACTTTTTTGGATGACCACATATTATATTTATACAAACCCTTTGCATTCATCCTTAATTATCAAGTAGATTACATTAATATCAGTAAAGGTTTAATCCACATTATAAGCTCATCTTCCCTTACCTATACATAATATAAATATTTTTTAATGTAAATTTCTTTTTTGAGTGTTGGGGAAAGGACTTTTATGTGTTTTCTTTAGATTTGATTCATTTTATTATTATTTGAGGAGTGTTTCAACATTTTGGGAAGTCGAAAATGATATAATTTGGCATTATTGAACATTTACCCATGCATTATTTGTTTTACCAATTTATCATTAATAAAAAAAATTGAAAAATGATTAACTAAAGAGAAAAATAATCAAAATGGAGATGAGATTTAATCAATCAGTGTAGATTATTGTATGATTTTTTTCCTCTATAAAATCGAGGTCGTTAATTTCATCCATTAATTATATTAAATTTTTTTCTAATTATCCATGAAAAAATATAGTTGTTCCTTTAAGAAGATTTATTCAAAATATTATAAGTGTAGAAAATGGATATGTTAATTCATTTAATAATTACATTACTTCTATACCATATCATAAAATGGAGGTGATTTTGTGTTTCACAATATTAATGTTGAATTGAGTGAGGTTCATCCTATGTTTTCTCATAAATATCCATCCATTGTATATAAGAGTCTATAATCCTCTTTTCGACAATAAAATTTTTCAGTCATATACCCATGAACCATAACACATAAAATCTTCATTGAGAATTTCCTTTTTGATGAATTTATTTTTAGGTTTCGTACTGTGTTGAAATGTTGATTGTTATAAAACTATGGTGATATATGAAAATTCCAAGTATATGCATAACTCCGTATTAAATTTCTCTTGAGTGAAGTGTAACAAAAAATTCAATGTGTGGTAGGTCTTGATGGGTACATGGATGAATTTTGAAGTTGGAAAATTTTATTTTTTTTGAATGAAAATTTAATGGAATTGTTTTTCATAGAGGAGAAATTATAGAATACTATTTTTGGTGAATATTAGGGATGTATTTTCATTTATTATTCATATATGGATTATTATTTGAATGTATGATGATTTTCTCAAGTGTGAAATGTTTAATTCTGGGGGAGTGATAAAGCTATATTTTTCTTATATTTTATTCTATAATCTAATATTTATAAACCCGCCATATTCTTATTTTATGGTAATTTGTCACACTTTTTTAATTTAGAGTAATTTTGAGCATAATTTCTATAATTTTCTTGTTTTTGATTTTAACTATTTTATTTATATTATATATTTAGGCCATAACATTAACTAAATTGAGTAAAACTGTGAATATCATATTTATTGGTTCACTGATGTAAGGGGATACAATTCATCATTCTGGACACCAATCTCGATCCACCATTTAAAGGCCCAAAATATTCTCATAATCTGGGCCTTGAAAAAAAATACAAATAATGAAAATTTTCAATATGAGATTATATCTCAATATGGGATTGTAAAATGAATCTAAAAATTGTCATATATACTGATGAGAAATAAATGAACATCTATCAGGAAGGTGTCCATGCAATATTTCTCGAGTTTCAATGACATAATGGCAGGAGAATTTGGAAATGTGAAATATGAAGTGTGAGATGGAAGAATTGATTTTATATATTAAATATATCATGAAGCATCATTCAGATAGTAAATCAAAATGAAATTTTCAGGGTAGACGTAGGAGATAAAATGGAAAACCATTCATCGAGACTATATTATAGGATTCATCTATTTAATGGGACATCTATGCGTATTATTTATGAGGATGAATTGTGGATCCAAATTACTCTCTTTTTTCCTTATAAATTTTCATATATTCTTCCTATTATAAGAAAACACATTTCAAGGGGAAAATGTGTAGTTATATTTCAATAATATATCTTATTGTTTTTGTATATATATTTTTATCTATTATTCATTTTTATGTGATTTACATTCCTTTTTAATTTTTTCATTCTTCTAGTATGGTTTTTTAACTCCATGTTTGTAGAGAACTAACCTTAATTATATTTTGAGGGGGAAAGAGGTTATTTTTGAGTTTTTTTCAATCATAATTAATTATATTGTATTCAAAGATATCAATAGTGGTTCAAATGGTTTTTGTGATTAGTCTCCCCATATTATCTACTATTTTTTTTCTTCCTCATTCTATCTTTCTCTTTCTCATCATTATCTAGGACATTCAAATAGTGTAGTTTAGATTAGTTATTGATTTACAAGTGATTACTCTAATATGACTAGGTCAGAGCGTAGGGTAATACCATTATAATAGAAGGGTGTAGAGTGAAATGTTTGGGTCACTACATTGAATAAAATAATGAGAAATATATTTTGAATAACATGGATAAGAAAACAATGAATCCCAGAGAACCATAGTCTTCTACCTCTAGCTTCATTGTGTGTTTCTTCATTTTTTTTAATAATATGATTTCATTATTATTTTTCCATTTCAATCCACCAAATTATATTATTTTTGTTAGATTTATATGATTTAGATTATAAATAGTGTCAATAAATATCCAGTGTTTTGTTTGCGGCCAACCGATGATCGACCATTGGGGGTAACACTTTGTTGAATTCATAGGATAATATGAATTAAATTGTATATTTTTACATAAAAATCCTCTTTCACCAATTAAAAATAATCATATTGTGGCTATTATATTCAATTATTTAAGATGAAATAAAAAATATTGAAGACCTTGTTAGATTTTTATGAATAGAAGACAACAATGAAAACAAGTTTCCTTTCCACATTAATTATATGTCATATGATTATATAATGTATGATATTACTCAGGTCAAATAAAAAATTATTTATATTTTAAATTCGGTGTATTTGGTTAATGTATGTTTCTAAGAATCACTTGGGGTACTGTTGTTACATTCCTTACTCCCATGTTAATTGAATGTGATGGAAAGTGATGTTAGTAATTCACATGGAAATGACGAACTAACATTCACCGACCATCATGAAAAACTATTTGATGTGTCTTTAATTTAAAAGACATTCAATATTCTTCCATAAATTTAGAAACATTAGATGGAATAGTATGTTTCACTAGATGGAAATGTCCATAGAACATTGAAGAAAGGAGAATGTATATCATGACTAGATTGTAAGTCGAGGCCCCACTATAATGTAATTACATCCTAAATGGATAAATAAATAGATATTTTAGTAAATAATGGGATAAATATAAATGATATTTAACCAAAAGTAGATCGTTCAATATTTTAGATGGAAATAGTGGCGGATTTATCCTATGTAAGCATAGTTCAATGATGTCTTCTATGATAGACTGTAGAGCCTCATTCTATAATTCATTTAAAAGGGGGATTATTGGAAGGCTTAATTCCAAATAGTTTGGAATGATTGATATTACAGATGAAATATATCTCAATATATATGGTATAAGACAATTTTTTGGTCATGAATTGGAAAATTAAAACATTATAGATGAATTATGTGTCACATATGTCAGGCCTCTATAACAATATATTTTTCATTGGGAAACATGAGTATCCATGATTTTGTACAATGTTTACAGATGTTCTGTTAATGAATTCACATGGATATACTATCATTATAAGATGAATTATGGATAATAATATCTACCATATTTTTTTTATACAATTATATATGCACTATGTATAATTAT
Source organism: Viscum album (assembly GCA_963277665.1). Taxonomy (NCBI): domain Eukaryota; kingdom Viridiplantae; phylum Streptophyta; class Magnoliopsida; order Santalales; family Viscaceae; genus Viscum; species Viscum album. The sequence goes on from OY728133.1 coordinate 1,958,870,043, forward strand.
CATTGATGGTGTTATTTCATGACTGTCCATGTGACGTTATAAAGAATGCGATGCAAATCATACTATAAAAGGAGTTCTGATGGCCATAAAAATATAGTACCAAACATGTGAGGATATTTTATTTTGAAAGAAGATAATTTATTTTTTATATATCGAATGGATATTTCAAATGTAATATAAATGAGAGATAGTTCGCATTTATATATTAAGAAAATCACTAGTGTTTTCTTATGAAGGGTCACTCACCTATGTGAATTAAATCAAATGACTTCATAAGTATATTGTTTTAATTTAAATTGATCAAGTTTCATTTTATTGTGACTTTAATTTTGTGGAAATAAATGGTGGATCAAGTTACTATATTTATGTTGAAGTGATTATATTTGTATAACAGTTGATAATATATAATTAGAGGGTTCATGTGATTCTATTTATAAAAGGGGATTTGTTTTCAAAAGACCATGAATGGAAATCTGAAACACAATAGTGTTTAGAGATGATAAATCTGAATATTAGAAAGAATTTAATATGTGTTGAAATTCACATAAAGTTCCCCATGATCTTTTAGTTTGAGGTTATGAATTTTGTGACATAATCAACCATAATCAATCATCTCTACTAATATATAATCATAATGGGCTCCATTGGCCAAAAATTAATATTTATTTAGACCGATTTAATGTCACAAATATTAAATTTTTATATCCCTCTTGATAAAAAAAAACTAAAAAATTTAAATAAAAATTCATGAGTGTGTTAATTATTTCTAATTATGAAAAATTGTAATGTTTTTTACTTTTATAAACGACTCTTACACATCCATCGATTTAGAATGGTGATCATTATTAAATAGCTCCCATAAATGGATGAATATATGTATGAACACTAACATGGGATAAAATTATTATGGGACGTAATGTTTTAGTTAGATGAAAATGTTCTATATAATGCAATTAGAATATTGGGGATAGAAACATCAGACTATCTGAGGGAATTACAAGATGAAGATGGAATAATTTAGTGGTTTTTTTGAAGAAACATGTTTTAGAGTGTTCATGGTTTTTGATATATCATGTAAAAAAAATTCATACTCCACAAGATGAAGTATCATAAGGATATTATCCACACAAAATATTATGGAGATCTGCTAGGGGAGACGGCCAGTTCAATGGTATAGTGATAGTTTTTACTATTTTATTCTAACAAACAATGGATGTCTAGATAACCCCTAGAAGACGAGATGATTGATATATATTTAATAGTGGGTGTTTTCAATGTGGGATTAAATCTATCACTCTATGTGTCCACATCATGTAATTTAAAGAGGATATGTTTTGAGAAGAAGGTTCTTTAAAAAATTAATTTATCAGCTAAAATAAAAGGTAGAATGTAGAGGAGGGTACAAGGACACTCTATTAATGAGTGTATCTCATCAATTGGATTGTGTGGTTTTCATAAAAAATACTTTCATTGTTATTTAATCACATGACCATATTAATAGTGCTATGTATGGTTATATACGATGAACATCATATTAATTATTTGGAACTGAGGAAATTGTTTCTTCAAGAGGGAATACATGAGGAAATATAGCTTTAATTAGAAATTGGTTTCAGGAATGAATTAAAACATGGAATTGTGTGTAATATCTAATATATATGTTTTGTTTTTAAAAAATCACCAAGGTGTTTAAAAATTATTTTCAATAAGTTTATATAGAACAATACCATTTTTATAGAAGTGCATAAAATTTATATCACTGAAATGAGTCTGGTGGTGGTGTTTTGTTATCCTACATATATATATATATATATATTTATATATATATATAGTTTTCACTCCAATTATATTTCTAATAAAGGAAAGTATTTAAGAGATTAAGGTATGGTTTTCTAGAATATCATGGATGAGGGAACATATACTTGATAAGTATTTATTAGTGGTGGAGATAAAAAATATCATATAATATTACATTCTATAAAAAATCAGGAAGAATAAATCTAATGTATATTAAAATGATTCACAATTTCAAGGGATGATATAGTGTACACTCACATGGTTGGACACTTTAAACATATAAATAGGGATTCAACATAAATGGGAAATGGGGTTGAGTACATGGAAAATTTTATATATTAATTAACTCTCATAAAAACGATGTACATAATGGTACGTTCTAATATTCAAATTCTAAAAAAAGTGGGATATTCCAAAAATATTATTCCAGACCCTATAAAATAATAATGAGAAGTTGTGAAATAGAATCATTTCTATATGCGGTACTATAAATATAGTGAACATTTATTTTTAAAGGACAAGCCTTTAATGTTATACATACACTGTCATTAGTATAGATACATATAAATAGAAATAAATGACTATATGTATATCACTTTTGTGGAATAGTTATGTCTTTGATGAAGAGGCATTATGTGATGGTTTCACTATTGGAAAAGGAATAATTAAAATTGTATTTATATATGCAGGGAAGAATTTTCTATTGAATTAGATATTACTAGAGGTTCTTAATCGGAGACCAGACATTTTGATGTTGTTTTGCCACTCATAAATAATTATTCACATGTTTGAAAATGAATTTTTTTTATTAGGCATAGAACATTCAACTAAATTACCACTTAATATAGAAGCTATTGGAGGATTGAGTATTGACCCTATTTAATATTAAATAAATTTTTTATCCTATAAATATATTAATGAAGTTAAATTAAAAGTAAATACTAGGGGGTGATATTTTTTATTTGGACATTTTCTGAAAACTGTATTTCTTATGCAATATATGTATCTATTTAAAATAATTTCCAGGAAGAAAATTTTTGGAAGACAGTGTAGGACATATTCATGATGAATGATTCAATTGAATCTAATCAAGGAGATTTAAAGGATATGTAGATTCATTTTATATCCTAGGAAATTTATAACCCCAGAAGGAGTGAAAATTTTGAGACCATATATACAATGAAAGGATGGACCAATGGAGTATCAATTATTGGTTTTAGTTAAATGTATTTTTCATGTAAGATGAAAAGAAATATTTCACAAGGGAACTGAACAATGGTTTTCAAAATCAATGTATGATATGAGGAACTTGATATCTAGAGAAATTTTTGGAAGTTGAACGGTGCATCGGTACATTTGGTTATGGTAGTGGTAGTCCATGACTACACCAGCATATTTCCATAATGATATGTTGGTGTGGATGGTTACTCAGGAATATCAGATAACAACAATGATCAAAGAAATTAATTTTAATGGTTGAGGCGCAGATACCTATTTATTGAAAAAACAAAAATATGTACAAGATACAAATGATCAAAACAAAACCACAAGGGTTAACACTAAAATAGAAAATGAAACACCTCAACCCACATGAGAGCGCGCGTTCATATTGTGTTTTAAGAGGAGGCCACCCATGCCATGAGAAAGATGGCCCTTCCTCTAATTCTTGACCTTCGACCATGAGCCACCCTCATCGACCAGGATCTCTGCAAGAAGATTATTTTTCCAGATATTCACTGATTAGCGATACTACTACTTGAAGCCATACATTTTTTGATTTCATTAACACTAATTTATAACTTTGAATGAGGATGAACAACTAATATTTATTATTTTATATCCATATCCCGATGTCCAGGACTCACAATGGTCTCATGACTAGTAGGAGAGGGGATATGCATTCCCTGTCGAGAACCAGCATGCATGGTGTCCTCATATCTAGCAGGAGAAGCATGATGCATTCCCTTACCTGAACAAGAATGCACAACACCATGTCCAGTAAGAGAAGCATGAATGACTCAAAGATTTTATCTGATAGCAGGAATAGGCGATGATTATTTGGGAGCCAGGTATCCAACACTTGAAGGTTGATGATCCTCCCTCAGAGCAATTTCAATCTCCAGCGCACCGCTCAATCTAGACCTCAAATCATGCCCTTAAACTAGACCCAACAAAGCAGGACAATCACCCGGCATGTCCAGGCATTGTAATTAAATGATGACGAAAATCATTGGCAGAAAAAACCTACAACTTTCCACCATCCCTACAAAAAAACTGCTTGTACAAGTCTAAAAATAAGAGATTTCTCACGATCCATTTTACGAAAATGATTAAGATCCTCAGGATCCTGATCAAACTAGGTAAAGTCAACTCCATTGATACCCTTATATTCAATACCATCAGCAAATGAATTGGATTCACTACAAATTTGAGTGATGATTTGATTCTGGGAGAAAATATAATCCATGAAATTACACCAAGGATTAGTTAGCTTCCAAAACAAATGAGAAAGACCGAACCTGATGGCAGAGACGACCACAAAATATTCACTCAAGAAACCATAAATTATTCCAACCATGATCCTTGTCTTTCTCTACCGCAACAATGATGCCATGAATTTCAGCCTTGAGGGAATTAGCAAGACCACAATAACCATGAAAACAACCAAGAACATCCCATTTTTTGATTCATGAAAATAACACCATATATAGAAGGCCCTAGATTACCTCTTGAAGCACCATCAGAGTTGAATTTTAACCATCTTAAAAATAGATTCTTCAATAATACTTCAATAGTTCAATGTGGAGGCCAAATGTTCCCCTTTAAACAGATCCTATTCGAAATGGACCAATCATGCACTATGTTGATGTAATAAGGCTTCTTTGGATTTCTTGCCTAATTTATTTTAGCATGAATGGACGAAATGAAACCACTGATGGAAAAAGATGAACTATAATGAATTGCCTTTTTCCGAGTGGACTAAATAATTTGAAGAAGCACTATAGCAGCCACCCAGAAGAGATCCAACAGTTGAGGAGAAAGCACTATTGAAATCCACCCTTGAAGAAAATCCTGAATAGCAAACACAAAAGGCATAAAGAATTAAATGATATCAAAAACAACCTTCCACATGGATGAAGCAGTAACACATCAAAGAAAAAAGGGATCAATATCATTATTATGCTGACGGAAAAGCACAAATGATGAAAAAAGGATATACCACAATGTTGATGGAAAAAATCCTTAGGAATCTTCATGTGAGCCAGTCTCCAGGCCAAAACCGACTGTGATAGCCTTATAAATTTAAATTTTATCTTAATCATCCTCTTAAATTTTATTTTGTATTATAAGGAATGTCTGTAGAATTTTTTAGAAGATAAAAAACCATTAACACTAGGTTTCCATACAAAGAAATCCGCTCAATTAGAAAAATAATAATCTCAAATAGAATTAAAAATGAATAGGGAGATTCCCTATACTGTCCAGTTGATCATTAATCGTGACATCCAAATCCATATTAAATTATCACAAATCATCTCTTTTATAAGGGGACAACCAGTCTAATTGTCCTTCCAAAATTATAAACCTGAATTCATTGAAACAAGCCACCTGTAATGAGAGTTAATATAAGAAAAAAAGGATTTAAAATAGGAAAAATAGATGAATCCATGTGATTAAAAGAACATTTTATGTGTCTATCCATGAATTTATATTTGAATAAGCCAAGAGGCTCAAAATCACTATTTAACTACATACAAATAGAAGATGAAATAAAATAATCATTGAACAGAACACAGTTTTTGATACCGAGAACCCCTGCATTACAAGGTTTACAGTAATTGTTCCATGAAACCGTGGTTAATTTCCTCTCACGACTGTGACCACTCACAATGAAAATTTTTTAGGAACATTAATTCACTTGATGAGAGATACCAATCACTTATAGACCATTAATGAATAAACAAACTTAGAAATAATCACATCCTTGACCAAGCGAACACGACCCACCATGGAGATAGTCGTTCCCATCAAAGTCGCATGTTTTCCATTGATTTTAATAAGAATATCATAAAAATAATATGATTTTGGCCTCCCCCAAAACACAAGAATATCAAAATATTAAAGGGAAGATATCCCTTAGGAATTACAAATTCCCTAATAATGATTATCTTAATAGATTTGGATAAATTCTTACCAAAGTAGATGAATGATTTATTCCAACAGATTTTTGTTCCATAAAAAATCTCATATTGTAAAAGAGCCCATTTAATGTGCTTAATATTTCACCTATCCCCTTTAGTCATGAGAATAATATCATCTACATACAAGAAATGATTAGGAGAATCCAAACCTCTACCAGCACAAATGTATTTATGCTTCCCATTTCCAGCCATAATTGAAAGTAATATTCTCAGATAGTCCACCATAATAGAAAAAATGATAGTAGAAAGAGGGTCCCCTTGCCTGACCTCTCTATAACAAGCACAAAACCCTCAAGAGAACCATTAATAAGAACATGAATGTGAGGTGACTCAAAAATGATTTTGACCCAATTAATGAAAACATCATTAAAACCAAAAGAATGAAGAACCATAAAAATGAAAGTCCAATTCATAGTATCAAAACTGTTCCTAACATCAAGTTTGAGAGAAATATTACCACCCCTTGTGGATTTATTAATAAGATTAACAAACTCTGAAGTAGTAATAATGAAATCATGAATAGACCTCCCTTTAATGAAGCCAAAATGATTAGTAGAAACAATCTTACTAGAAATATAAGATAAACTCCTGGCCACGATTCTGAAAACAATTCTAAATATTGTGTTAACCATGGAAACTGGCCTGAAAAGTTGAATCCCATTGGCATTGTCTAGTTTTGGAATGAGAGAAAGGAACTGCGCATTTTTCACTGGAGGAAGAGTGTCGCCTTTCAAAAAACTAAGAAACCAACCTACAAACCTCAACATGAATAATATCCAAATTATTCTGGAATAAAAAATTACAATAACCAATAGGACCGGGAGAGCTATCTGACTCTAGAATAAAGATCACTTCCTCGATTTGAATGTCTAAGGGAATATATGTACGAATTAAATTATCTTCTTGGTTAACAAAATTTGAAATAATACTCCCCATAGGTTCAACATGAGGGGATTGACCATTGAAGAGGTCTTTAAAGTAATTAACTACATGATCCAAAAGATCCTTCCTGTTATCAAAATTATTATTCCTATATGAAATTAAAGAGAGTGGCCTCAAATCCTTCTTATTTATCTGCAAGGAGTTCAAAAATTTCAAATTTATATCACTATATATTAGCCAATTCACATTATTTATACCTCACTTCAAAGAATATTTAAAATTAAACAAATTATTAAGCTTAATAACAAGATGGGTCTCCCCTAGGACATCAGATGCGAAATCATTAGAAGAATTTTTCCACTACATGTGTTGAATAGATTCCTCATGAGAAAAATTTCAGTGTCAAGAGAACTAAAAGGAACATTACACCATAACTTCAGAGATATTTTACGAATTTTGATCATGATAACACAAGAAAATTCATTCTCCCTACCATTCCATGAATTCCGCTATATTCGGAAATTGTTTTGCATTCATGATGATTGGATAAAGAATTATTAATTCTATAAGGAAACAGAGGGTTCTGATTCATTACCACAAGACCAACCAATATAGGATGAGGATCTTAAGTAATTCTAGAGAGAGTCATACTTGAAATGGATCCCCAGAAATCAATACAAGCTTCATTAATGAAAGCCCTATAAATTATTCTTGCAACAACTCTATTTAATTTTTTTTTGTCCCATGTTTAAATATCCCCTACAAGGTTAACTTCCATCAACCGATTATAATCAATTCAAGATTTTAAGTCTCTTGAAGAGATGGGATTATTAACGACTCTAACCATCTCATCAGATCTCATGATTGCATTAAATTCACCAAGAATGGTCCATGGGCAAGAGATGACAGATTTAAGAAAACCAATCTCCATACATAAAATCCTTCAATCCTGATATCGATTATAAGCACAAATAAAAGATCAGAAATGCTATAGACCAAGAAAATAAAATGAACAAGTGACTTGTTGTTCAATATTAGCAATCAAAAAAATATCAATTAAATAACAATGTGCGAAGATCCATAATCTTTTTACCTCTTATTGACCAATGTTAAAATCCGATAGATTAAAGTCTATATTTTTAGAATTAGAAATACTATGAGAAAACACCCTTTTGGGCTCAGACAGACCAATTGGAAGAGGCCTATGTTTCTAAATAAAAATCATAAGGGAACTCATAGTTGTATTATATGCCAGTACCAAACAATTCTAGAATAGATGATTCATTTGAATCTATGACTGGGATGAATTCCCCCTTTTTGACCACTACATTTTTTTGTTTTTCTTTATAAAGGAGGCCTTCCAACCTATCTCTTAGGACTTGAAGCCCCTTGTAATAGATCATTATTATCTATAGTGCTAATTTTTCTTTTTCAAATTATATTTATGGAACCTACATTATGAATTTCAATTGTACCATTAGATAAATCAGGAGACCGAAAATTTGAAAAATTTCTCCTAGATGAATCAATAGCTACAATCACAACAACTTGTATTGCTGCAGTATCAACATCTGAAACATTAGCTGTGATTCTCAGATCCTGTGTTGTAGAAACAGATTTGGGTGAAGCAAGAACATCAAACCCCACTTCCTATAACACAGAGAATGCATCTTCAACAGGTTTTTCATCAATAGTATCAATCGTTAAAACATGATCCTATGCCATCTCTTCTTTATTGCGGTAACTATATTGTATGAAGCAAGAACACCAATAACCACTTCTTGTAATGTAGAACCTACATTAAATGAAACATGAACCTTAATTAAGGTCTCCGGAACATCATTTATACCCTTAGATGAATCCCCAAAACCCTGATTTGTAATATTGACAGGTTCAATGTTAATCAAAATCAAATCAGTAAATATTAAAGTATTGCCAGCTAGGAGATGGTATTATTTTTCTTAAAAAGAAACCACAAGCTAATATATAATATCCTCTATGTCCAGTCTCAAAAAACATTAATTGAACCCCTTTTCCAAAGATTCATGACCAATCTAAGTAGGAGGACTAGGCGGATCAGAAATCCTAACTTGTTCAATATCTTCAGCAACATCTGCCCAAGATTTCCTTTTAGGAACTGTATCTTTGGAAGGGGAAAATATATCATTTAAAGCACCATAAAATTCCCAAAAGTCATTCTTGTTATTTTTATACCAGTTACCCTCATTCCAATCCTTTTACTTAAGTTACCACATTCAATTTCTTTTGAAGAATCCTACAATTGACAATTGAGTGTCAAATAATATTGTAGACATCACAAAAATGGGGACCTGTTCATACTCCACTTTCACATCAATCGTATTAACATTAGGAATATAGGTTATACTATAGAGTATTTTGATTTCCAAATTAACATCATAAAGGATTCTTGAATAATATCATAGATCTCCCTCTAATATTTTCTAATTGATTCTAATAGGAGTACCAATGCATGATGCAAGGTCATTAAGGATCTTCAAATTCCAATAAATCTGATTCACTCAATGCAGTTTAATAATAATATAAGCATTGGTTTTCTTAAGCTTGAAGGGATTGAAATTATCATCCCATTCAGATAATCTCAATGTTCCAAGTTTAAGATGAAGACTACCAAAGTCCCATACTGTATTAAAAGCATCCCCTATATGAATAGTTATGTGAAAGAATCCCCTCAAAATATGAATTTTTTTCCAATTACTAAAGCCTCAAAAATGAGAGATCCTAATTTGAAGGTAAATGTAAGACCAGGGTTTATCCCCTTTCAAATAAATACTATGGCCATGAATTGAAAACATAAAAAGATCAATACGTTTTTCAATGCTTCTGGATCAACAATAACAGAAAAAACACCATTTTCAAGTCTCCTGATATTAGAAGATCAAGTCGTACCTTTTTTTCTCAATATCATATAATACCCTAGTAAGATTAAATTTAAGTAGAATTATATTAATAAGTTAAAAAACATAAATAAAAAAATATAAGATAAAACAGAACATTGTTGCAATATCTCTTAGAATATATGATGAAGAACACCCAGGGAATGGAAAACATGTTAGCAGAAATCCCCCACGATAAACGGAGTGTAAAATTATTGGGCTGATGGTATAATCTTCCCTTTCTGAGAATTGAACATGTTAAAGGGTTATTTCTAGTTTTTATTGAAGAATAAATTCTGTACATATCATTTATGAACATTAATTAATTAATTAATTATAATTAAATACTAAAAAAATCATACAGACTATCGAGTACTCTTTACACATTAGGTACCCACAAAAATTCTACAGATTTGTTGGTGGACATTATCGGTCCACTTTATCCAATTTCACACCAACAAGGTACCTAGTACTTTCCTATCCAGTACTCAGCGTATAACTCCCCAAGATCATAATATATGATTTCTAATAAATTTTCAATGTTCTCCATAACTTGGATTACATGATGATCCTAATGTAAAAAAGACAAACTTATTAAGATGAAATTATTAAATAACATATAAAAAACTAATAGTAATTCTATTTACAGTTATTAAATTTATAAAGTAAATAATTAATATTAGATAATAAAAAAATATATTATTTCTAGAGAAGTTTTTTTCATTCAATTAAATATTATCAACAAAAAACATAAGATTAAAAATATTATAATGTAAATTTGATGAATTTTATTTAATTTATGAATTCCTTACCACACTATTATCATTGGATGTAATTTTAAAATATTTAAAAAATAATAGATTTTCAAGTGAAGATTAAAAAATATATAATTTTTTCAAAAACCATAAAATTTTAATGTACTAAATTGTTTTTAAATGTTTTTAATGAAACAAAATTAATTTTAAAGTAAAATGAAATTTTAAAATATTATATTACTTTCTAAAACCAATGAATATCATTTTAGAAAATCACATAATATATTATGGGAATTATTATTAATCTATTAATTTAATTTTTTTAAACATAGGGGATATTATGTTATTGATTTATTTCACATTAAAAATAATAATATATGATTTAAAATTATTTTTTAATACAATTATAATCAATAAAATTTAATTTTATTCTGATAAAAAATTCTATAGTTTAAAAAAGCTTCCCTAAAAATAGGTTTTTGCACATTATATAAGATAAATGTATGATTAGTTACCCTACATTGAGATTGTTGATAAAACACTATTTTATTGAATATTTTATTGATAATAAATGATATAATTTCCCCACATTGTGTTAAATATGTTTATTTATAAAATATTTGGGATTAGATCATTCATTTGAATATTTGAAGAAAATTCCAGTTTTACCCTTTATAGTTCACTGTAGTATTTCGAATATAAATATTTTTATTTTTATTATTTTAATATGAAATATTGTAACAGTGTTCCTAACTTAATTATCTACAACTTTTATTCAGGACACTAGAGCTAAAGAGTTCATTTGGTTGTTGAAATTGGGCCATGAATTCAAAGTTGGGATGGGCTCTCCAGAATGGAGAAGCTTCTGTATTTTTTCCATAACTCCTTCATATGGGCCTGTATTGAGCCCAAATTTGGAGAAGAGATAGAAGACACATATCCACACATTCTATAATTCTGGAAGGACGGCCAATTCACGCGTTTTGGTGGTAAAATGGGCGGTGCAAGGTGGCATAAAATATTTGGCCGAATTTCCACATTCACACTTGAAACCACTTGTAACCTCTCCTCCCCTCCCCTATATAAATTGGAGTTTTTCTCATTTGGAGGGGCTGGGACGTGCATTGGGAAGTTGAAGGCAGAGGAGAAGTGGATCCACTCCAATTTTCCAACCATTTCAATAAGGGTAGCTCTTGAAGCAAGGATCCCTTCGACGAAGCCTACTTCTTCTCCTTCATGTTGTAATGATTTTGTTTATGTAATAAACTTCTTTGTTCTTCTTTTATTTCTTCTATTTTCTTATGTTTTGTTTAAATTTCCTCTTCTCTTAATCTTCCTAATTGGGCTGGAATTCTTGAGTAGAAGCGTTATTGGGTTATACCCATTTTAAACCATTGCACATGCAAAACGCTTCTACGATGATTACGTCACCCATGGAAGAGTAGTCTTTTAGTAATCGATCTATCTTATACCCTCTTCATTTAATTATTTTGAATCAATGACCTACTGTAATTCACTTAATATGATCCATGAATTGTGTTTTTTTAAATTGTAAGAAACTAAGCAAGCAATTGAACAATTAACACAAAAACACGTGAGGTCGGGATTTTGTGTAAATTGTGAGAGCGCGATCTTAATCGGTAATATAAGACCACACAGGATAAATTTGTAGAGTTCAAATATAATCCCTAAACACAATTCATCATCATTTCCAGAATGGATATGTGCCTTAATTTACCACTGACCATAAGCTAATCTTAGAACATCAATCAAAGCAGGGTGTTGTGATTGCATGTTCTGAAGTTAGCCTAGGGTTAAATTCACATCATCTTCGTGGTAAAGTTAATTCTTGTAGGGTTCAGGATTTAACAAATTAAGGGATCATAATTAAGTGAATATTAATTTAAATGATAATGATTAATAAATGATTGAAGAGGTAGAGTTAGATCTATTACGCCTTTTAAATAGATTTCTAAAAAAACATCTTCTTGTTGTGTCATTTTAATCAAAATTCATTTCAAAACTAAAAACAAAAAAAATTATACAATCTTCTTCCAGAAAACTTCTTATAGATTCATACTCTAAAACAAACCCCAATCCTTTAAATTAGTGTTTTTATTCTATTCTATTCTATTTTATTTTTTTTATAATACCTCTAATAAGTTGTTAAATTCACTTCCTCCTTTGAGAGACGACCTTGGCCAGCCACTCTGCTGCACCTAAGTACCCCAAATTACACTAATCATTTGAGGGCACCCACGACAGCTCTCTTTCAAATTGGTGCCGTTGCCAAGGAGGCAAGTAATTATTTCAACCAATTAGAGGTATTTATTTTATTTTACATTTTATTCTCTTCCTCTCTTCTTTCTTCCTTCTTTACCCAATCTGATTTTTCTTCTTCTTCTTTTATTTTCTTCTACTTCTTTTTGGACCATCAACTGAAACTTCTCATTTTTATTTTACTATGGTCCACTTTCTTTCTTTTCATTTTTATTTGATCTATAACATGAACTAATCCCGAAGATCTCTTAGATCTTGACCCTGAGATTGAACGCAGCCTTAGGGCTCGAATCAGAAATTCTCAGTCTACGAGAAGTTTCAATATTCAACCAGTTGGTGAATTCCTCTCTTCTGGAAACATTGAAATTGGAGGTTATTCAAATTCAAACATAAAAGAGGAACCAATGGCTGAAAACAATGTAAATGAACTTAATATAACCATTCGAGAATTGGAAGCACCTGATATTAACTATCAACCAAATTGTATTGCATACCCAAATCTCGAATCAGACTTTGAACTAAAATCGGGGTTAATTCACTTACTTCCAAAGTTTCATGGCCTCTCTGGTGAGGATCCCAATAATCATTTGAAAGAATTTAATGTGGTTTGCTCAACCCTTAAACCAAGAAATGATTCTAAAGATCAAATCAAATTAAGAGCATTCCCATTCTCACTTGATGGAGCTGCAAAAGACTGGATGTATTATTTACAACCCGAAGATGTAACTTGTTTGAACGATTTGAAACGTCTTTTCTTGCAGAGATTTTTTCCAGCATCATGGACCACATACATTCGTAAGGAGATCTCGGGGATCAAGCAAGCACAAGGGGAGTCAATGTATGAGTATTGGGAGAGATTCAAGAAGTTGTGTGCAAGCTGTCCGCATCACCAAATCAGTGAGCAACTCCTCATCCAATACTTCTACGAAGGACTCACACCTATGGAGAGAAGAATGGTGGATGCTGCGGCTGGAGGAGCAGTGGTGTACAAGACACCAGTAGCTGTACGTGCGTTGATCGACATGATGGCCCAAAACTCCCAACAATGTGGAGATAGAGGTACACCACATGTCAGGGGAATACATCAGGTAAGTCCTTCTTCTCTTGAAAGTCATTTGATTGATCCTAAGTTGGAAGAATTGACTACTATGGTGAGGCAAATTGCATTGTCACAAAAGACATCTTTACCCCCTCCTTCAAGGCCTTGTGGTATTTGCGCTGAGACAATCCACCCAACTGACTGTTGCCCACAACTCCAAGAAACAGAAGATTGTGCAGCAGTGTTCCCTGGGAGACCATTTCAGCAGCAACAACAACAACCATATCCCCAATAGAAGTTTGATCCAACATACAAGAAAGGGTAGAAAGATCAGTCGGACATGAGGTATGGCTTTGGACAACAACAAAAGCCACCCTTTCAACAAAACTTCCAGCAACCTCCGCCTTACCAGCAGGGTTTCCAACAACCCCGAAGGAGATTTGAAGCTCAAACATCAACAAGTCAGCAACAAGGGAATCATCCACCAAAGGTAGATTCTAATACTGATGATATTTTGAAGCAAATTCTTCTTAATCAATAGAATGAGATGAAGAGTCAACGTTCGGAGCTGAGGGAGTTGAAGATTCAAATGAGCCAGATTGCCACCTCCCTCCATGAACATGTGAGTAAAAATTCTAGAAATCTACCTTCCCAACCCACTCAAAATCCAAAGGGGAATGTTAGTGCCATCACATTGAGAAGTGGGAAGAAAATGAACGATACATCTGCACCTATCATTCCACCGGGATTCACCTCAACTTCAGAGAAGCCGCATTCCATACCAACTGATAAGCAATCCAAGGAGAAAGATAAAGGTAAGAAAAAGATTGATGATGTTCCTCCTAAACCCCTTCCTTTTCAAAACTGGGTTGTTCAAACAAAGAATATGGCTGAAGAAGCAATGCAAAAGGAGGTTTTGGACACATTCAAGCTTGTGGAGATCTACATTCATCTACTTGAAGCCATTAAAAAAATCCCAAGGTACACCAAATTCATAAAAGAACTCTGCACCAATCGAAGAGGGCTCAAGGGAAATGAGAGGATAATCCTTGGAAGGAATGTCTCAGCACTCATTTCACCAACTCTAGGAATGCCAAAAAAAGTGCAAGGATCCAGGGACATTCACCATCCCATGCACCATAGGGGAGTTGCACTTTTCTGATGCACTTTGTGATTTGGGAGCTTCCATAAATGTGATGCCTCACTCTGTATTCTCTTCCTTGCAGGTTGGTGAGTTGAAGCCGACAAGAGTAGTGGTGCAATTGGCGAATAGAGCTACGGCATATCCAGCAGGAGTCCTTGAGGATGTACTTGTCTGGGTAAGAGACATGATCTTTCCAGCGGATTTCTATGTTCTTAACATGGAGTATGATCAGGTAAGTTCTCATGCCCCCATTATCTTAGGTAGACCCTTCCTCAAAACTGCAAAAACTATCATAAATGTCAATGAGGGTACACTTTCCATGGAGTTTGGAGATGAAGTTGTGATATTTAATGTTATGGATTCCATGAAGTACCCCTTAGAGGACCATTCTGCTTTTGTTACCTCCCATTTTGAACCACCAAGTAAAAACATCATGGAATTGGATTGTTCTATGCTTAGGGAGATTATGAGTATTGGTTCTGGTTTAATGACTAAGAGAACATCCACACCTGTTTCTAATGAACAAGACTCTCTAAGATTTGATTTTGATGTGGATTCATATTCTGATTTTGATCATGTTCACTCTGATTATGAAATGGCTGTTGAGTATGCTGATGGATTTGATGCTTTTTTCTATGATTTTGATGATGTCTATTCTGATACTGATGCTCTTTGTGCACATATTTCAGTTCCTTCAATGTCTCCATCCATACTACACCCTCCTTCATTAGAACTCAAACCATTGCCACAAAATCTGAAATACTCATACTTGTTGAGTGGTGAGAGATTACCTGTTATCATTGCTAACAATCTCCCTTTTGAACATGAAGAAAATCTTTTGAATATTTTGAAGAAAATATCAAGGCGATTGGGTGGACCTTGGCTGACATATCAGGTATTAGCCCCTCCATTTGCATGCATTGGATTCTCTTGGAGGATGGGGCTAAACCGGTGAGACAACCACAAAGGAGACTCAATCCCACCCTCCTGGAAGTTGTTAAAAAGGAAGTTGAGAAATTGATCGAGGTAGGTATAATATTTTCCATTTCAGATTCTCAGTGGGTAAGTCCTATTCAGGTTGTGCCTAAGAAAACTGGTTTTACTGTTGTTAAAAATGAGAAAGATGAGTTAGTTCCAATGAGGTTGAAAAACAGTTGGCGTGTGTGTATTGATTATAGGAAACTAAATCAGTCCACTCGCAAGGACCATTTCCCCCTCCCATTTATTGATCAGATGGTTGAGAGACTAGCTGGGAAGACACACTATTGTTTCTTGGATGGATTTTCTGGATATTTTCAGGTTCCTATAGCTCCGGAGGACCAGGAGAAGATGACATTCACCTGCCCATTTGGTAGCTTTGCCTACCGAAGGATGCCATTTGGACTTTGCAACGCCCCAGGTACCTTCCAGAGATGTATGGTGAGTATTTTTTCTGATTTTATTGAGACCTGGATGGAGGTATTTATGGATGATTTTACAGTGTATGGGTCTTCATTTGATGAATGTCTAAGTAGTTTGGGAAATGTGTTGAATCGTTGTATTGAGAAGAATCTGGTCCTAAACATTGAAAAGTTTCATTTTATGGTAGATCATGGCATTGTCTTAGGGCATGTGGTGTCAAAACACGGGATAGAGGTTGATAGTTCTAAGGTAGAAATTATTTCATCCTTACCCTATCCTTCATGTGTGCGTGATGTTAGATCTTTCCTAGGGCATGCAGGATTTTATCGGCGCTTCATCAAAGATTTTAGTAAGATCACTCTTCCTATGTCACGATTACTTCAAAAAGATTCTGATTTTGTGTTTGATGATTCATGTAGGACTTCCTTTGATGAGCTAAAGAAGTGTCTGACCACTCCACCTATCATACAGCCCCCATGGTGGGACCTTCCATTTGAGCTTATGTGTGACGCCTCTAACTTCGTGGTTGGAGATGTCTTATCTCAGAGGGTGGAAGGACGTTCACATGTGATCGCCTATGCATCAAAGACACTGGATTCAGCCCAATAAAATTACACAACCACAGAAAAGGAGTTTCTTGCTGTCAAATTTTCTTTAGATATATTCCATTCATATTTATTGGGCTCTAAAGTAGTTGTTTTTTCTGACCATACAGCTTTGAGGTACCTCCTAAAGAAGCCAGATGCAAAGCCACGACTTATCCGTTTGATGCTCCTTCTTAAAGAGTTTGACCTTGAGATAAAGTACAAGAAGGGGTCAGAGAATTTGGTGGCAGACCACATGAGTAGGCTTACTCACACACTAGAGGGTGACACCTTGGACCAGGTACCACTTCGGGACACTTTCCCTGATGAGCATCTCTATACCATCTCAGGTAAGCATCCTTGGTATGATGATTTAGTTAATTACATTGTTGGCTCTGAAATCCCAGTAAATTTGAAGAAGCATCAAGTCCAAAAATTAAAAAGAGAGTCCAGGTATTATGTGTGGGATGATCCGTACCTCTGGCGCATGTGTAGTGACAATGTCATTATGAGGTGTGTTCCCGATCATGAGTTTGAGTCTGTTTTGCATTTCTGTCATACACTTGCTTGTGGTGGACACTTTGGACCCCAACAAACAGCTAGGAAGGTTTTGGACTCTGGATTATATTGGCCTAGATTATTCCATGATGCCCATGTGTTTTGTAAGTCATGCTCTCGTTGCCAACACACTTGGAACATTTCCAAGGGACATGAGATGCCACAATAACCCATACTATTCTGTGAGATTTTTGATGTATGGGGCATTGATTTTATGGGTCCTTTTCTTAGTTCATTTGGATTTTTGTATATTTTGGTTTCTGTTGATTATGTGAGTAAATGGGTGGAGGCCAAGGCCACCAGGACTGACGATTCTCATGTTGTTGTGGACTTTTTCAAAGCACAGATTTTCTGCAGGTTTGGAATACTAAAGGCCATCATCAGTGACCAAGGGACACACTTTTGCAATAGGAATTTTGCTTCCCTCCTTCGAAAGTATGGGTTGAATCACAAAACATCAACACCATACCACCCCCAAACAAATGGCCAGGCTGAGGTTTCAAATCGTGAGTTGAAACAAATCTTGGAGAAAACCGTGCAGCCAAATAGGAAGGATTGGAGCAAGCACTTGGATGATGCATTGTGGGCTTATAGGACAGCATACAAGACCCACATTGGTATGTCCCCATTTCGGAATGTTTTTGGGAAAGCGTGTCATATCCCGGTGGAAGTCGAGCATCGGGCATATTGGGCTATAAAGAAATGTAACATGGATTTGGCCCAAGCTGGAATTCAAATGAAGTTGCAAATTCAAGAGCTTGAGGAGATTCGGATGTCATCATATGAGAACCCAAGGCTCTACAAGGAAAGATCAAAAGCAGCTCATGACAAAATGATCCAACAAAGAGAGTTTCATGTTGGAGAGAAAGTCCTTCTCTATAGTTCACGACTGAAGTTGATGCCTGGTAAGTTGCGTTCCAGATGGTTAGGTCCTTATATTGTGTCTAATGTTTTTCCTTATGGTGCAGTGGAGATCACACAAGAGGACACTAGAAGGATCTTTACATTCAATGGGCAACGTTTGAAGAGATACATTGAGGGACATCCTACTGATGTAGTGGATTTTATCACACTGCATGACCCCATCATCACTTGATCACATCAGGCTGTTCCTAACCCTTTCACTTTTATATTATTTTTCCTATTTAAATATTCTTCATTTCATGTGAATATATCATCTCATAGGTTTACATTGAGGACAATGTAATATTTTAAGTGTGGGGGAGGGAACCTTTTATTTTAGTAATTTCAATTGCTTTCCTGTTCAAAAAAAACAGCAAAAAAATTGTGTGTTTTTCAAATTCGGTGTGTTTATTTTACAATTTTCTGTGTGTTTTTGAAACTTCTAGACTAAAATGATTATCATCACCATTTTTAAATCCATATCAATATGTGAAACAATTTACCCCTTGAAACTAAGCTTAAATGAATGCTGAAATGACTTTGTTTCAAGTTCAAATATTTAGTAATTTCATGAAAAGTACGCTGAATTTTGAATCCCATGCCAATATCACTGTCTTTATATTTGAAATCACTTTCTTGTGAGGCTTCTAAACCATTATTTTCTTATTCTTTACATTCACCTCACTTCTTGAGAGAACCAAACCATGCTTGATTTAACCAGAATTTTTTCTATTCCTGTCAAAACATGAGGGTTTGAGGTACATATGTTTAAATGATTGAGGCATTTGTTTGGTATTAAAGCCCCTATTTCAAAGAATCCTTTTTTATAATGGCCTTCCTTGAATATTTAATCCTTGTAGCCCTTATAAGCCATGCACATCCTGTTAGGTTAAGCCACATTACAAGACAATTTTCCCTATCCAACCAACTCTTGAAGTGAAATTGCATAATCTAGTTGAGCTTAAGTGTGGGGGAAGCTGTCTTGTGTTGTGCCACCATATTATGTGATAATTTGGGTGGAAAATTAAATTCTGAAGAGATGTGTTTGCTGCTGAATAAATTCATTATATTGAAAGCTGTGCCTTTTCTGGAGCATTCATGACAAGTGAAGCTGTGCCTTTTCTGGAGCTTCTAATTGAGGTGGAAAGTTGTGCCCATCTGGAGCTTTCAAGAAAATCATGTTTGAGAAGATTGAAATTTTTTATGCTGAAATGATGAATGGTGTAAACCTTTCATGACTTTTCATGATGATGGAGATGAATTGATACTATGGGGATTGATGAGAAGACCATATTTAAGTGAAAATTAGATTAATGAAATTTTGCTTCAAAAGAGTCAAGCCCTCCTCATTCAGCCTCAGAGTTTTTCACATGTTAATCCTACCAACTGAAAGCCACAGAATAACCCTGAAAAGTTTTCATGATAAACATATGTCCTTGAATCACATATGGTAGTGATGTAGGAATCTATCAAGCCTATGGTGACCCTTGTATGAGTTTGGATGAGAAAGACATTGCAAAAAAAATTGATATTTGAGTGATGAGAGAAAATTCAAGCGAGGTAAGTGTTTTGTGCATGGGTGGATAAATGAAGTGGAAATATATTGAATGATATAAATGGAGAACTTGAAATAAGGTTTTTTATGAGGCATGATATCTTTTTATTCTTGGTGTGAAATTTATTGATCTTAAGGATATGTGTTTTAAAATTGGTTTTCATTTGATATTAACGTTTACTTGATATGAGGTTTTTCCCAGGTGTGCAAAAGGGTAAGTGTGGGGGAGTTGATAAAACACTATTTTATTGAATATTTTATTGATAATAAATGATATAATTTCCTCACATTGTGTTAAATATGTTTATTTATAAAATATTTGGGATTAGATCATTCATTTGAATATTTGATGAAAATTCCAGTTTTACCCTTTATAGTTCACTGTAGTATTTCGCATATAAATATAAATTTTTTTATTATTTTAATTTGAAATTTTGTAAAAGTGTTCCTAACATAATTATCTACAACTTGTATTCAGGACACTAGAGCTAAAGAGTTCATTTGTTTGTTGGAATTGTGCCATGAAGTCAAAGTTGGGCTGGGCTCGCCAGAATGGAGAATCTTCTGTATTTTGTCCATAACGCCTTCATATTGGCCAGTATTGAGCCCAAATGTGGAGAGGAGAGAGAAGAGACATATCCGCACATTCTATCCTTCTGGAAGGTCAGACAATTCACGCGTTGTGGTGGTCAAATGGGCGGTGCAAGTTGGCATAAAATATTTGGCCGAATTTTCACATTCAAACTTGAAACCACTTGTAACCTCTCTTAACCTACCCTCTATAAATTGGAGTTTTTCTCATTTGGAGGGGTTGGGACGTGCATTGGGAAGTTGAAGGCAGAGGAGAAGTGGATCCACTCCAATTCTCCAACCATTTCAATAAGGGTATCTCTTGAAGCAAGGATCTATTCGACGAAGCCTTCTTCTTCTCCTTCATGTTGTAATGATTTTGTTTATGTAATAATCTTTTTTGTTATTCTTTTATTTCTTCTCTTTTCTTCTATTTTGTTTAAATTTCTTCTTCTATTAATCTTACTAATTGGGATGGAATTCTTGAGTAGAAGCGTTATTGGGTTATACCAATTTTAAACCTTTGCACATGTAAAACGCTTCTACGATGATTACACTACCCATGGAAGAGTAGTCTTTTAGTAATCGATCTATCTTCTACCCTCTTCATTTAATTATTTTGAATCAATGAGCTACTGTAATTCACTTATTATGATACATAAATTGTGTTTTTTTAAATTGTAAGAAACTATGCAAGCAATTGAACAATTAACACAAAAACAAGCGAGGTCTGGATTTTGTGTAAATTGTGAGAGCGCGATCTTAATTGGTAATATAAGACCACACAGGATAAATTTGTAGAGTTCAAATATAATCCCTAAACAGAATTCATCCTAATTTCTATAATGGATATGTGCCTTAATTTACCACTGACCATAAGCTAATCTCACAACATCAATCAAAGCAGGGTGCTGCGATTGCATGTTCCGAAGTTAGCCTAGAGTTAAATTCACATCATCTTCGTGGTAAAGTTAATTCTTGTAGGGTTCAGGATTTAAAAAATTAAGAGATCATAATTAAGTGAATATTAATTTAAATGATAATGATTAATAAATGATTGAAGAGGTAGATTTAGATCTATTACGCCTTTTAAATAGATTTCTAAAAAAACATCTTCTTGTTGTGTCATTTTAATCGAAATTCATTTCAAAACTAAAAACAAAAAAAAAATTATACAATCTTCTTCCAGCAAACTTCTTCTAGATTCATAAACTAAAACAAACACCAATACTTTAAATTAGTGTTTTTATTCTATTCTATTTTATTTTATTTTTTTTATAATACCTCTAATAAGTTGTTAAATTCACTTCCTCCTTTGAAGGACGACCTTGGTCAGCCACTCTGCTGCACCTAAGTACCCCAAATTACACTAATCATTTGAGGGTGCCCACGACAGCGCTCTTTCAATTGTCAATATAAAAAAATGATTGTTATTTTTAATAAAATAATTATAAACATATTTTATTTGTAAATTGTAATATTTATTTAAAAATTTTATATGATCAGAAATATAGATAATTACCATGATAATGGTGAAAAAAAGAGTTTAAATATTTTGTTCATACTAGGTAATTTATAAAAAAAATTCAAATGAAAATATTTATATTTAAATATATTATGATGTATAACCACATAAATAAATATATGGACACTCATTTAATTGATAAAAAAATTAAATGTGATTAAGAATCTATAATAGTATATTTAAATTATTTTCTATTAAAATATTTTTTCAACAGATTTTGGGTTAAAATTTAAAACTAATTTACATAATTTTAAAATAATTAATTGGATTAATTATAGGTTTAGTTTTGATTCTTATATCTCAAATTCAGTTTCATTGGCTATGTTATATTTTTAAAAAAATAAAAAATTACCTATTTTAATATTAGTAATATTGTTTTCAAATAAACAAGTAGAATGTAATAACATAGTGATAAAACCCAGATAAAATTATTAAAAAAAATTAGAAAGGACTTTTTTTGAGTTTTAATCACAACAAGGAAACTTAAAACCATTATTTAGCATCTTTTCATCCATTGGAAATGGAATAGTGTCATATAAATTTTAAAATATACATAGTGATTCCATAAGTTCATTTTCCCTTGTTATTAAAAGGGGTTATGACACGAACCAACCTGTGTCAACCCTGAACATGTCTCTTGAGTAATTCCATGACATGTCCCAAGGGGTGTTCCCGTTCACTCCATGATACAAACTAGTGTTGGGCATCAAAATTAACTTTTGTGATCGATTTGACCATAAATAAAATACAATCATGAAAATAAAGTTTAATTTTAAAAATAATAAAAAACATGCATTGGAAAGGGAAAAAAACTAGACATACCACATTGTGACCAACTTGGTAGAAACCCAACAATGAACCAAGCTCGCTCCCCCAGCAATCAAGCACCAACTGAACCTGAAACTGAAATGATAGAGTAGGGTTGATCCCTAAAATGCTTAGTTGGAAATTGTCACATTGTTCAAGATATTCTTTTTCTAAAAACATTATATTGGAACCTATTAGAAATACTTTTATAAAAATATATTTTCATACATGTTAGGAATTTAAAACAACATATTGATCCATTTCCCTAATAATTTTAAAACTAAATACCAAAATAGGAACAAGGAGATTGTGATTTTTCTTCCAAAACATCTTCTTAGGAATCCTTTTTAAAATATACACACATTCACAGTGTTCCAAAGAAAAACCAAAACCAAGTTCATGGAATATAATTCTATATGATGAGGACAACCTCAATAGTAATTCATATAATGGGGAAACACAATAATTCCTAGGAACATATAGGAAGACCCGAACGTACTATCCATGTGACTCATACTGAAGGAATTACCTAATCCCAAACATCATAACTCCCTAACGCACAACCATCTCCATACGTGGCATGGGAAAGAGACCCAAACCCATATCAATAATAATAAAGCATCTCTTTGTTATGGTCCACTAGCCAGTGCGTAATGTAAACTAGTGCATCAATTGTTCTCAATAAACCTTTTTTATATACAAAGTCCCCATGTATATATCAAAAGTGGGTGGGGGTGTGCCACACAATTCAAAAAACAATCCTCATACATATAATCTGACACACCACAAAAATAGGCATTACCTAGCTACCTCAAGGGTTCATCTCTTGCCTCCAAATAATTACCATTCAATGAAGTCTCAAACCAAGGACCCTTCCATCTCACAATCAACCAATATGAAAAAAATTCCTTAATCAAGAGGGGTTAAATTTTTTTACTGATTCTAAATGGGCATCATCTAGTTTAAACACATCAAATATTTTCTATGAAACCATAAAAAAATTTCTAACCAAGCCCTTTGATTTAACTATCCAAGGTACAATTTCTAAAACACTCCAATTAAAAAATTTCCAAAAAATAGAGATCCCATATTCCCTATGACCTAGACATTCAGACTTCAAATTTGAAACACACACCCAAACATGACACACTTTCCAAACGGTCCTTTATTTCAAATTAACATTTATAAAATGATAAAACCATGGACAAGATACTAGAATGTTCTAAATGCGCCTCAAAAAGATTAAGAAACAATAACCTTTTAATCAACAACATACATGTCCTTTTATTCCCGATATTTGAAATCATCTTATCCAACTTTTTAATAATGAAAACTTTTGTCAAAATAAGAGAGTAAGGGGAGTGGAAGTAAATCATTTTATAATACCACGTTCAAGGAAAGGACCCCTCTAAATGATAAGATTCCAATTCCATCCATTTTGAAGGGACTACACACACACATCATCCACAAAATCATTAAAAAATTGCACCAAGTGATGATCTTCATCACGCTACACATTACAAAAAAACAATTTTTTCATAGAGACATTAATACCAATGAACACCAACCATGATATCCAACAATACCATTTGAAAGTAGATGTCGATTATACAAAACCAAAAGGCAAGGCATTAACATGGGAATAAAAGAAAAGAATCCAAAATCCTAATTGTGATCAATTCATCCAACAACAATTCAATACTATAAATCCAAAAATCATATAATAAATGATTGAAACATGTTTCAGAAATATAATTATAATACTAAAGAACCAAATGTAATGAAAATTGGATTAAAGTTCATGGAAACACCTACATCAAATAATGGCCAAGCTAGAGATTTCTAACTCATGCCACATCCCGCTCACATGCACACACATCCATATATATATATAAACCTTTTAACTAAATCATGTGTTCCCCTCATCATGAGAGAACACACAATCGAAATATACACACTCACACACACACACATATCTATATATTCGATCCTGGGTTAAATGCATACACGAACTTAGAATTGATCTGAACACACTTCAAAAAATCTCGACACCCAAATTTTATCGCGTCAAGGTCTAACATATGACCAAAAAGGTACTAGGGACTCTCATAATGAAAAAACAAACTGAATTGGATGATGTGAAAAAACCACAGGTACATTAACCTTACCTGAAACATAGACGACCTTGAGAAATGAGTCCATCTACCTCACCCTTGTAGGAAGATGTTGAACCTTGGGCCAATGGGTCTCAACACATCAATTTCATACTCTAGACATTGTGCAAAAAGTGTGAAACACAAACTGAGGCATCAAATTTTGGATAAATTGAAGAAAATAAAAAAATTTGAATGAGATACAAACCACAGATGGAGGGAAATGAGAACTACAGCTGAACCAGAGCAGGGCAGAGGCACTACACAATAGAGTTCGGGCCATAGCAATATAGGTTACAGGTTGGGGTTCAGGTAAGCCAGTTGCATGCTGGGAGGGTAAAAAAAGATAGTGGAGAGATGTATCACTCCAGAGGTGGTTTGGCTAACTGAAGGAGTGGTCGGATGTGGGGGTACCGACATGAAGGGTGTCAAGAAAATAGGGATAATGCGGAAGACGTTGGAATGTGGATCCACCACGCAAGGTTGTCAGATGGGAGTTAAGTGTGTTACCGGTCGCCGCACAGACAGGGAAGGGAAGGGAATTAGGGATGCTGTGAAAACAGAGGGAGAGGGATCATCTCGACAGAATCATGCTAGCTAAGAGATATGTGCACTCTAAGGGGGGGGGAGGAATCGTGTTGGCCGAGAAGAGGAGGGATGGTCGGGCACTAGAGATGCAAAGGGATAGGGGAAACATATTGTAATAATTATATTATTAACTATTTCAAAAAAATTAATATTATTATCTATAAAATAATAAAATTTGTATTTTGTTTTAAATTATTTCTTTTATTTATACTATGAAAAGTTATTATTTTATGAAATGGGAAACTAAAAGGTAACTCGGGCCGACCACACAGTTACTGTCAACCATGTGGTGCCCACACACCGGTCCAAAAACCATCAATATTATTAAACATCAAAATTTTCAAACAGATCCCCCAAACAAAACATTCAAAAACCTATGAGAGACCGTGAGGTGAATAAAATAAAATTATAAAATAAACATTCAAGGATGAGGTTTGTAAATTCTACCAACCACAAACGCTTTCTCAGGATAGAAAGTCACCATGCCAACAGTTGACAAAACTATTGTTCTTGGCCGAACAAAACAAATGGAAACTAGGGGCCTTAGGGTAACTATTCCCAATGCATATCTAACCAGGCCGATAAAAAAATGTGAAAACTCTATGTGAGGTTGAGGGGAGAACACGAAAAGTTTCTCCCCACTACAATAATCCACTATCACAGGATCCCTGAAATCAAAACACACTAACACCATATGCGTCCAATGTTGAAACTCCAAACCCGAACTCATTCAACTAGTACATGTGGACTAAAAACATCCTAAATACTTAAACAGAATGATTAATATGATGAAACCCACAACCTAAGGATGAGAAATTAACACAACACCTTCCACTCAGTCCAAATAAAATCCTCACTACTATTGAAGACTAGGGAATTCCTAGCTCAAACTCTACTCACATCCTCAACGCTAACGGGAAAACTCCACCACTAAAATAAATACCATTATTGGGAGAACGAACACATAAGGACACTAGGATGATATAAAAACATAAAAAACTGAAACACACTCAAGTAAAACACAAGGAGAGGTTTCTGAAATAATAAAGGGCCAAGAAACACCACCCATTAATTACATGGAACCAATCATTACACTAATGAACACAATTGAGACTAAACTCAAAATTAGAATGGGTCTATTTATTCATAAGCATAACACCATTCAAGTACAATAGAAGATTTGAAAGATACACCATGAGATGATAAGGCCACTTGAATTTTGGTAGAATGATCACATCACACCACCACAACGATGATGTGATTTTGGTGAGGATAAAAATAAAATAAATAAACAATGGGTATTTCATCCCAAGGTTGAAAACATGATCCAGAATGAGGTTCCACTCTCCCTCAGTAATGTCTGAATATGAAAAAGCTTCACCTTGATACCAATGGATGGGCCCCCAATGGATGAAGAATCTCATTCCTCACAGTTAGTCATTTGCATTATATGGTGGCTAACTCATTCTTCTGCTCGATGATTCAAAAAATCCCAACGGTTGTATGTTTTCAAAGGGATGAATCATGATATCATATAATTCCTGGACTGGCCATACTAGTAGAATATAAGAGTGCAGTCCAAGAAACTAGGAGCCAGTAATAATGAAAAAACATCTTTTTTCAAAAACAGGTTCCTCTAGAACACCTTGCTCGCTAGATAAAAAACCCTCATGAAAACAGACCACCACAAACTATACCATAAACACCAAATGAAAATACGAATCATATCATTACACATATATAAAACAACCATCAAATAAACATAATATGGTACAAAACCTAACACCCTCAAGAGTTCCCCGCAACCTAAAGACACACTGTATCTTTCTGAACTCTACAACTGCCTCAAAAATACTTTGATAACCTCAATGAACTAGAAACAGACGAAAATAAATGGGAACTAAGAATAGCTCCTTGAAAATATTTTGAGACTTTCTAGGTGTAATATTCATTAAAACATGAAAAACACAGTCAAAAGATACATGAAACCAAAAAACAAAAAAAACACCTTGAGTGTGAAATAGTTGTCTAGGAATCCAAAAAACCACTAGCGCAACCAAAACCCAATTTTCCTAAATCACATTCCATATAAATTTTCATAATGGAAACATTTACCAATGACCATATAAATACTGAAACCCTCTTTTTAATCCAAATTAAATTAAAAAACATTCATTTCTCTTTTTATTTTAAAAACTCAACTGTGGTCCTTTATGAACTGTCACATGTTTATTCATTCAATATCACTTATTTCATCTATGAAAAAGTTACCCCCACACACACATTCTGTACCGACACACACATGTGATCCTGCATAAATAATGCCATGTTCTAACATCTCTTTTCATTATCAAATCAAAAACATACCAGATGTTCTGAATATGAACACATCCCTTTGAAAACATACTTTAATAATTTCAAAAGAATTTGAAAGAAAATCATTTCCATTTCAAAATCACAATCATTTTATCACACAATCTTATAAATAGATATAAAAGACACAATAAATATCAAACCAATGGAATGAGGAACTAGTGAATATGCCTCACCTGACTACATGGTGGTGAGCCATGACCCATGTAAAGAATAACACTAAGAGGACCTTAAAAAAAGAAATTAGATTCCACATGGGTCACCACTCAATGTGATACTAGTACATAACTTGATTCTCCTCCATTGTAATCCCTCAATCCAAAAAAAACAAATACAAAAGACTCAATTACTAAACTACCCCTGGTGACTCGATGATCAGTGTGAGAAGGAGTTCGCGATACTCTCCCCGCACCCAAATCTCAGTCCCGATAGTCCTAATATTTTTCTACAGACAACCCAAATATATAGAGCTTCCACTGATACCATTTTTTCATAAACCAGCGCGGTTTAACTCAGAACTGGTCACCCAAACTAGTCTGCGATATGTCCCAAGGGTTGTTCCCAATCCCCTTGGGATGAAAATTTGTATCGGGAATCAAAATTATCCTGTGGGAATGATTTGGACACTAAATAAAATACATAATAGTAAATAAATACTAATAGTTTAAATAAAGAAAAACTAGGAGCGAAAAGGAAATAAAACTGCAAAAACTACCTTATGACCTATATGTCACCACCCAAC
The DNA here is from genome assembly GCA_963277665.1 of Viscum album. NCBI lineage: Eukaryota > Viridiplantae > Streptophyta > Magnoliopsida > Santalales > Viscaceae > Viscum > Viscum album. Next base: position 1,958,898,816 of record OY728133.1, read on the forward strand.
TTATATCCCAGCTCACTCCATGAGTGATCCAGAACAAACCAAACCCGAAACTTAAATGACAATGTAGGGGTAATGACTGGAATGATCTGTAAGAAATCCTCACAGACTCCACGACATTCTTTTTCCAAAAACAATTCATTTATAGTAGTGTTATACACTTTTAGAAAAAATATATTTTCATACATGTTGGAAATTAAAAAAATGATATGTTACACTCGTAAGTTCATACCCAACTACCAAAAATGGAAAAAGGAGGTATTTTTATTCCAAAACATCATCTTAGAAATCCTTTTTAAAAAAACCATTGGTTCACAGTGTCACAAATAAAGCCCAAAACTAAGTATAATGAATATAATTCTTCAGAATGATAGAAAAAACACTAGTAATACTCATAATGGGGAAACACGAGAAAACATAGGAACTCTGAGGAAGACTAGAATGCACTATACATGTGAGTCATCTTGAAGGAATACCCTACTCAATGAAGTCATAAGCCTCTAATGCCGAACCGTTCCCCAAACTAGACTAGTTGGGGGGACTAATCCCATAACAATAATAACAAAGCATCTCATTTATATGGTAAAATAGCCAGTTCATATTCTAAACTAGTGCATCAATCGTTCTTATTATTCATCTTTGTTGTTCTAGGTTTCCATGTATATTTTATATGCTGTCGGGGGTGATCTGTGATTTTCAAACAACAATCCTCATACATATAATCAATAACACCACACAAACTGACATCATCCTAGCCACTTCAAGGGTTAGTCTATTACCTCAAAATAATAACCATTCATAGAAGTCCAATACTGAGGACCCTTTCAGATCACAATCAACCAATGAGGAAAAAGACCTAACACAATAGGGGTTTTAAAAATCATTTCAAATATACCAAATAGGCCTAATCTAGTTTTCACATATCAAACCCTTTCAATGTATGTATACCAAAAGTGCCTACTAGTACATTAGAATTAACCATCCAAGTTTTATTTACCAAAACACATTAAGGAAAACATTTCCATCTAATGGAAGTCTCATATTCACTATAACATTACCATTCGACCTTTTAGTTTCAAGCAAACAAACTAACACGTTATACATTACAAAAAATCCATTATTTAGAATATTCATTAACAAACTAAATTGGAACCATGGACAAGATACTTGATGTTTCCAAATGGTCCTTCAAAACATTGAAGGAACAATATCCTTTTAATCAACACAAAACATGTCAAGACATTCCAAACATTTCTAATCACATTAAGTCAATTTGAAATAATAATACCATTTATAAAAAGAAGGTTGGAATGTGAGAGGAAATAATTTTTTTAGGAAACCAAGATTGAGTAAAGGGCCTATCCATTTGTCCAAAGACCCTTTCCAAGAATTTTGATATGACAACACTCACACATCATCCACTAATGAATTAAAAAATTTCATCAACTGGAAATTTACATAAATCCACCCATTACAAACAAAAAATATTATAATACAAAATTTATGCCAATGAACACCACCCACGATATCCAACAAGACCATTTGAATGAAGATAACGATTATTCAAAACCAATAGGCAAGGCATTTACATGTAAATACAAGAAAACCATTCCAAAACCAAATTGTGATCAATTCACCCAACACTAAATCACTACATCAAATAAAATAATCTTGTAATAAAAGTAAAAAACATGTTTTTGAAATTTAATAACAAAACTAAAGTAATGAATGAATTTAAATTGGGAGTAAAGGGCTTGGAAGCACCTACCTCAAAGAATGTCCAGTCCAATGATTTTTATGACAAGAATCAACCCAATCAAAAGCACAAACCCCTATAAAAATTTATATAATTTTTTAAAACATTGAATGTGTTCCCTGTGCCATTAGTGAATACTCACTCAAAAGATATATATATATATATATACACACATATATATATTATCATTCTTGGGAAAATTTGTGTGTACAACTGGAATTGAACTCAACAACCAGCAACAATTCCCGACAACCAATTTTTAGTGCGATAATGGGCAACACACGACCAAATGGATTCTAGAGACTCACATGAAACAAAATACCCTGAATTGGATGACATGAAACAAAATACCATGTGTATTATCCTTAGCCTAAACATTGCATGCATAGTGAAATGAGTCCATCCAACTCACCCATTGTTTCGAATGTCAAATCATGGACGAATGGGTTCAATACATCAATCACATACTCTAGAAATTGTGGAAAAAGTGGGAAACACAAACTGAGATGTCAGAGTTTTCTGAATATAATGAAAACACCAAAATTGTAATGAGATACAAACTGTGGTGTGACGGAATGATGTTTTATGGATGTAGAATCGAAATATGATTTAGATGATCAATATACAAGAGGGGGGGGGGGGGGGTGAATTATATCATTTAAAAAATAAGAACCATTAATGTTGATATAAAACATTCCTTTCACCTTAAGAAAAACTAAGATAAAAAATGTTAAACAAGGTAAATTCGTGGGGCCTTTTAGTTATACAAACTTGCAAGGTTACAGATATATGGTTCAAAAAATGAATTTTAAGAAAATTTCACAAGTAATAAGGTTCTACCTTAATGATTATTGAATCTTATTAATCCGAGAATACATGTACAAGAAAGTATAATATAGTTATACAATCCTTATTAATCAAAATTCGGAAAAAAATAAACTTTGAAACATTACAAGGGACAAGTATGAAATCATTTAACCAAAAGGGTAGGGTATCTAACTACCTTTTATAAAGGTCCCTTGATTTATACATTCCAAAAATTCTATCTTTCACACACCATAGTAATCCCTCGATAGAAATATCAGTGTCTGTCTTGTAATCTCAACATGCCCTCGATCATCAAGGTAGTCGACACCTCTGTCTTCCTTATCAAGGAAGTCCTCTAACATTAAGGTAGTTGGATCCTATGTCTTCATATCCATGAAAGTTATAGATCGTACATAACAACAATAAGAATCACATGAAGAAAATTGAATAACATGTTTAGTATGTACAACACATGAGAGTCTCTCTCTATAAATCACTTAAATAGTATGTAATTTCTAAAGTGATAAACAAAATTTTTTTTCATCTAGTGAGATCGTTCAAATGAGATCTTATTTATAGGAATTTCTCCAACGGTCAGCTACCTCCATAAACTGTAAAATGTTTCCATGAATCTCAAAGGAACCAGTACATGTGTCACTCAAACAACATTTAATTATAAATGGAATATATGACATCATTTCATAACTAAAACAAGTGAATAAAAAATAAGGTTTCTTAAACCCATATATTTTTTGATGTCCAGTGATAAAATAGTTTGGAGTCCCAAAAAATTAAACACTAAGGGAATATGAATCATAAATAACTAGATTATGTTTTTCAAGTATTTTCGAACCTAAATTTTATAGATTTCGGAGTCAAAATTATGAGGAATTTGACATCTGAATTTTGGGGAATTCAGTGTCTGATTTATGAGGAATTGAAAATATGAATTTTTGAGAATTCGAAATCATAATTTTAAAGAATTCAGAATCTGAATTTTAGTGGATTAAGAATAATAATTTCATAGAATTGATAATATGGATATTAGAGAATTTGGAATCTTAATTTCATAGAATTCGGAATCTCTGTTTTAGGGTATTTGGAATCATAATTTCAGAGAATCTGGAATCTAAATTTTAGAGAATTCGGAATCTGAATTTCAGAGAATTCAGAATCTGAATTTTAGAGAAATTAGAATCTGAAATCCCAAGAATTCAGAATCTGAATTCGGAACTAGAAATCCAAATACTTTATATCTAGGGATTTATAGTATTCTATGGATTTAGATTTGAAACTGATTTTCAAATTTAGAAACAAAATGATTTAGATTTATAGAACCTAAAAGATTAACAATCAAAATAAATGTTAGGAGAAAATATCCTAGGGGAAAGAAAATTTTCCATATTAAGATAAATATTAGGGGAAATAAAATTTCCCTTGAGATAGAGTGTTTGTGATTTTCAAAACATATTGGAATGGAAAAATCATAAGTAAACACTATTGACTCAATAATCTCCCCCTTTTTGGAAAGCACATCATCCTTAATAAAAAGAATATAAGCTCATAGAATTATTATATATATGTAAAAAACTTATATCCCTTTAAATTATGGATCATAATGAATATGACTAACTCCCCAATAGGCTTTTGAATCACTAAGGATCATATTCTTGATTTCTTCAATGATATTTTACATTTTCTTGCATATGAAAAGCTTCATTGATAAGAACATTACTTTAGGTAAACTCCCCATTACATAGGGAAATATCTTATTTATTTATAATTATTTTTACTATTCCCTTCTCCCCCTTTGTTATTTCCAAAATGTGATAAAGATAATGGAAAAAATTGGTTCCAAAAACATTAGTACTAAACATCCAAATATATGGAGAACAACGAAAATTTCATTAACTCTAACAAAATTTGTACATTAAAAAATATACAACAAAGGATTAGAATGGAAGGAAATTATCTGTCATTCTCATTCAACATCAGTTTCATGATAATGGTTTTTGGATTCTTGAGCACCTTGTGATCCACTTATGCACACTTAAGTAACTTATCATGATCTTCACTTTTCCTCTCTAAGGATTTAATTTCTTCTTCCTAAGCCTTATGAAATTATTCTGGAGCTTTCAACACGTCATATTGCTTAATAATATTCTCTACAAATTCAATTCTCAGATCCCTTTCCCTCTTCATATTCATGGCCCTAGAATTATGCTTTCCATTTAGATCCTTATCTTATTACTTCTGATTTGGTTGTGTGAGGGTTAGTTTTTCTACAAAACTATTAGGTATATCATTGATCATCACATCTTCGGTGTCGAATGCATGCTTGAAATTATCATGAAATTCATCAAATATTCTCATTTATTCAATTATATTTCTTTACCAGCTTCAAATATTTTTAAAATATCTTTTATGAGCCTCGTAGACAATGATAAATGATTTGAAATCGACTTCTAGATAGACATATTTATCCATAACCATGGACACTGAATCTGGTTTTTAATTTATCATATGCCAAAGCATCTACCATCTTGTGTCTATACCAGGGAGTAAGGGAATACTACCAACCATCTTTTTTAGTGACCGAACAAAAAAACATGTCAATGTGAAGGAAATTATAAATAAGAGAGTTTGGTTGGTGATGATTATTTTTCTATCTCAATTTATTTCCTCTTCGATGAACTACCAACAACGTCCTTTCTCACCATATGTTTTTTAGGTGTATGGACTAGCACCTACATTCCCTTATCAATTTTATGAATGATCTATTCTGGTTTAGATGATTAATGCTCACTATAGGATAACTAACCAATTTTATCATCCTCAATTTCCTCTTTCTCTGATCAACCACTTGATCTTCCAGATGAATGAAATCATGATTACTGCATTCTTCTTTAGAAGTACTGTTTACTTCTTTCCTAATAATTCTCTTCATTTCCTGGTGTAGCTTGTTTTGAGGAATCAGATTGGGATGTCTGGATTGATAATTTTACAAAAGGACTTTCCTTCTCATGGTAATCTTAAACTTGATAAATGATATCATCAGTTTCATTCCCTTATTATTTTTTATCTTCTTCTCTTTTATCATCCTATTCATGAACAATTTCTTCTTCTTGTTCTAGATCCTAAATCAACATCTTTTTTCCTGGAGTCTCATAAAGTGATACTATCAAAAACGATTCTAGCATTGAGATTTCATCAGATTATTTCTCAACATCCTTAGGATGTGATTGTACAATATCGACTTTAGACTACATCTTCCTTTGCCTCTTCTATTTCTATTGCTTCTCAAGTTCTTCAGCATCCTTTATCTTTAATGATTTTACTTCAATAGGGTCCAAGCTAAACATAGGCTCCTATTCTATCATGTTTTTCTTATCTTCTCTCCACATAGCCACTACATCATCAAGATATTATTTTTTTCTTTTTTGGCTTCGGTGGTGGTGACTGAGTCCCCTTAGCCACATGGATTTTTTCTATCTTTTCTAGCTACTTTTCCTTTATCTTCCTTCCAAACATTTTGGAAGTCCTGAGTACTTCATGTTTCTTTAAAAGATCTTGGATTTTAGCTTCCAAAAAATCATAAAATTCTCTTGAATCAATGGAAAACCCAAATTTCGTTCACTTTAGAGTGTCATAACTCAGCAAAATCACTTTGAAATTCCATTACATAGAACTAAAAAGAATTTTGAATGACAGAAGGCAAATAACTATAATCATTGAAAGAATAATATGATACATAATAATTTGAGACATCATATTTTCAATCCTGATATACTCAATCGTAACCAAGATTTACTTGACTAGGTTAATCATCATAAGGTTCACTAAGATTTATAGAATATAGGTATCACTTTTTTAGCGTAATTTATCCGTTTTTTTGGAATGAAAAATCCTTTTACCCATAACACGAGAATATGATGGTTTGTGGAGAGATGAATAATTTTCAGATTCTTTACTTCCTTCAATCCAAGACAAGCTAGAGCCATCTCCTTATCAAAAAATCTTGAAGAATCTTATAAATTTTTAGTACAAAATTCAGTTTCTCCTTTATAAAGAATTTCGATCAAACTAGTTTCCTTACTATAAGAAATAGAATAATTCATCTCATAACTCATGAAAGAATATTTATCTCCCCCTTATAGTTTAAAATAACAAATTATTCCATAGAAAAATACCATCAACTCTAGATACACTTGATCATGTGCATTTAGTTTGAAATACAAAGGCTCTCCCAGCCAGTCACCTTAATATTCATAAAATAATAGAATCATAATTTTCAATGAATTTCAGATCAACTAAACATTCTCAGTATATATTCCATTCAAATATTTCGTTAACTATAGACATCTCTTTCTAAGAAGAAGATTCAATAGTCATTCTTAACTAAGGTATCTTTGGAGATTCGGAATGAACATAAGTAGATGGGAAGAGCTTCAGCACATGAATGATTGAAATACTGATGTGGGACTACCATCAGAGGGTCATTATATAAGCAATTGAGGTGGCAGTTCAACTTCCTTGGTTGATTCAACGAATGAAAAACTTCTGATCAAATCTGATTATTGAGATGATAGCTGAAGTAAGAATTTCAATAGGTTCTGATCTTGTGCGGGTTTTTATGAAAATAATTCAGATTTAAGGAAAAGTGAATCGAAAAATTTTAAAATATAATGAAAATACCAACAAATAAATGATTATTACGAAAACATAGAAAAGGAATCATTCCTTTATGATTTCTTTGGAAAAATTATTCGTAATAAGGAATACTCTACTTGGAGTACATTTGATTCGGGAAAAAATTTATTATGAAAACTGTTGAATATGAAAAAAGATTTAGATTATGAAAATTTTAGAGTACGAAAAATGTAGATTACGAAAATTCGTTATTAAGAAAAAATTTGCTGACAGGAAAATGTAGTCCCCCTATGAAAAAGTGTTTCTTACTATCAAGAGATAGATTTCAATAGTAATTTATCAAGGGAAATTAACTTATGGATATCATTCCTAAATTCTTTTAGTGTATTCAAAACTATCGGAGGGAAATATTTTTTGAAAAAATCGGCAATTTGATCTATCGTACTGATAAATTGATTAATGATATCTCTTTTTTTTGTGTGATCCCTTAGAAAGTGATTCCTAATATCTATGTGCTTTCCATGAGAGTGATGTAAAGGGTTTTCACTTAAGGTAATGGAACTAGTATTATAACACATTAACTGTGTTTTGGTAAAAATCATATCATTGTCGATGAGTGCGTGTTTCATCTACTATACTTGAGCACAATAACTTCCAGCTGCTAAAAATTCATCTTCATCTGTGGAAAGTGGGACTGATTGTTTAATTTTTGATTACCAAGAAAATAATTAATCTCATAAAAAATGACTTGTTCTGGATATACTTTTTCTATCCATTCCACATTTTCCAAATTCATCATCCGAAAATATTTTTAAAAATGTCATTTTCAGAAGTATAAAAGAGTCATAAATCCATGGATCCCTTTAAGTAGTGAAAAATAATTTTCACTTACATTAAATGAGATTCCATAGTATTGGATTGATATCTGGAACATAAGAATATTGGAAATATTATGTCTGGACAACTAGATATGAAGTATAATAGACGTCATATCATACCTCTAAAAGATGTTTGATCGACAAGATTCCCTTTTTCATCAAGATCAATTGAATTTGAGGTACAAATGAGAGAACTTATACTCTTAGTGTTGTCATATCCAGAATTTTTAGGAATATATTTAATATACATATGTGGAGATATATAAATTCCTTATTGTTTTTTAGAAATTAGAAAACCATGGAAAAATGATAACTCACCCATCATACTCATTTCAATGATCGATTTCATTAGACTCACAAACGAATCAGTTAAAGATTGGTGAGTTGACCAAAATATAATGTCATCTACATAATATTGAAAAATGAAAAAAGTTTTCTTTTCTCTCTTTATAAAAATGGTTGGATCATCATTTACATTAACATAATTTTTTTGTAACAAAAATCATGTATGTTTACCATACGAGTATGTAGGGGATTGTTTAAGTACATTTGAAGCTTTGGTACGTTTGAAAACATGTTTAGGATGTTTTGTATCTTAAAAACATGAATTTTTTTTCATTAAAAACATCTTCTTGAACATAACCATTATAGAATGCACATTAAATATTAATTTGAAAAGGTTTGAAATAAATGAATGCAACAAAGACAAATAGAATATGAATATATTCATGTCTATCTACTAGAGCATAGGCTTCTTCATAGTCTATTTATTGTTTTATTGTATCCTTTAGAAAATACTCAATATTTATTTAATAATATGATTTTATTGTCATTACACTTATTTATGAAGACCCATTTCACTCAAAAAAACAGAAGTTTAATTAGTTCTTTCAACCAAGGTTCATATTTTCTTCCTTTTGAATTCATTAAGCTCATATTGCATAGCTTATATCCAATCGTCATCACCTAAAGCTTCATCAATTATTTTTGGATCTAATTGAGAAAGGAATGCTCGATGTTCTAAATTATTTTTTAATAAAATTCTAGTCCATACTGGTTTATTTATATCACCAATGATACTATCACTGTGATTATTCTTAAGAAACAATTACTTTGGGTTTTGTAAAATATATTCAACAACATATTGTAGGAAATATTCTAGGGAAAATTTCCAAGAAAATGTTTCTTGAAAATTTCGATTATCAGAAGGATCACCTCTCAGGGTGTGATAATAAATTATTTAAAACAGATCAGAAGATGTTGGTTGAGGTTGTCTAAAAACAAAAGGGTCAGTTTCATAAAATTTAACATGTATTGTTTCTTCAATAGTAAAAGTATTTTTATTGAAAACACTATAAGACATAGAAGATGGGGTGTATCCTAATAAAATTCCTTCATCATATTTGGGTGTGAATTTATGTAAATTATCATTAGTATTCATAATATATACATTGCAACCAAATACCTTGATGCAAGAAAGTATTGGATTTCTACCATTCCATAACTCATAATAGTGTTTTGTTAGGAAAAGGTAGAATCGAAATTCTATTTATATTATAATAAGCAGTACTTACAGATTCATCCCAAAAATGTTTAGCAACTAAATATTCACTAAATATGGTTCTTATTATCCCTTGAAGAATTCAATTTATTCTTTTAACCACACCATTTTGTTGAGTAATTATTGGTGCTGAGAAGTTATGAGTAATGATTTTTCTACTAAAATTGATTCAAAATCAGAATTTTGAATTACTCCTCCATGATCACTTTGAATAGTTATCAAAGAAAGGTTTTTCTCAATTTTAACTTGGGCTCTATAAATATTGAAATAAGAAAAGGAATCATATTTCTTTGTTATAAAATAGACCAACATAAATCTAGTGTAATAATTAACTTAGACAAATACATAATATTTTCCTCCAATGCTTCTAGTATGTGTTGGACCAAAAAGATCCATATACACCAACTATAGTGCATCACTATTTGCGACTTCACTGAAAAATTTAAAACATGATTTATGATGCTTTCCTTATTGAAAAGGATCACATAATTTTTAAGAATAAAATGTAAGCTCTGATAGATCCTTAAATAGTCTATTCATAGAGTGATTAATAGATTCCTAAGGTTATAGTGTCATATCCTTCTATTCCATAACCAGGATTGATATTCCATTTCACTATGACATTGTAAATCCTGGCTCCTAAGGTCCTCTATGTTTAGTGTGTATACTTTTTCATGCCTATTGTTTGAAGGAATAATCTCTTCCTTTGGATTGTGTACTAAGGAATTGTCATTCCTAAAATTCACAAGGTAACATTCATCACATAACTTACTTATGCTTATGAGATTTTTCTTAAGGACCGTAACAAATAAAACATTTGAAATCAATGTTTTTCCAAGAAAAAAATGTAACCTATACCAATAATTTCTCACTGAACATTATCTTTGAATGTTAATTTTCCTCATTTAGCCTTGATAATATTTTAAAAGATGTTTTTGTTACCAGTTAAATGCCTAGAACATCAACTATCCATGTTCCACATATTGTGGTTGGTACTATATTTAAATTCCTCGAAAAAATAGTCTTAGACTTTTGGAACCCAAATATTCTTGGATTCAAAATCATTATAATGGAAAATTTTAAGAATCCAAATTTTCATAGAAAAAAATATTTATGAAAACCTAAATGTTGGGTTTTGTTTAAGTAACAATTTTTTTCACAATTCCCATCACACTAAAACTTGGTACAGAATATAGCACTTTGAGGAACATAATAATTGTTACAAAAACCGGTTTAGAATGAGTATTAGAAAATCCAGAATTATTCATTAGAGGCCAAATTTGGGAATACATTTTATCATAGTTCTCATTACATATGATAATGTTTAACAAACAGTTATTCAAAGAAAATATTTCTGAATTTAGTTTAATAACTATAATATTATCCTCAAAAACATTATTTTTAGCACTAGAGTTAGACTCTAAAATATTTTTCTTAGAAATCACTTTTTCTAGGTCCTTATAAAGCTTATCTTTCTCAAAATTAACTACCTCAAGGGTTTTTGAAAAGCATCTAAAATCCTAAATTTTCCTTTCATGGTCTTTAGAAGGATCTGATACATCTTTAGTAAGAATTGAAATTATATAAATTTTCTTGTCATGATTTTTCTTGAATTTAGAATTTTCATTCGAGAGAAGCATAGAAAACCTAGACACTTCTTCATATGTGTGTAATGTATTATCATCATGAGAGGAAGATTCTTCATCAGAAAAAGATTCTTCATCAGAAGAATATTCTTCATCAGAAGAAGATTCCTCATTAGAAGAATACTCTTAATCAGAAGATTACTAATATTTATTATTATTATTTAAGGATACAATTCTTAAAGATTCATCATTGTGTACCTTATCCACTAGAAATTGATTTTCAATTGGTAACAAGGCAATTAATCCAACATTCATCATACCAAAAGCTTCATACTCTAAGGATTCATCAAAAGTGTCTCCACCACTATCACTCCAGGTGTCATTATCTATCAAAAAATCCTTAGATTTAGAGTTATAGTACTTCATTATATTATTCTCAGAACTTTTTTCCTTTCTATCCTTCCTCTTAATCATAAGATAATCTAGCTTTATATAGCCTTCTCTTTTATATTCCTAACAAGCATCTTCAGAGTCTTTCTGGTCAATACATTCTTTCTTCTTATATCTATACTAAAAGTATTTATTCCCAAATATATTTTTCATCCTTCAAACAAGATTATCTACCTCATTATCATAATGTACAGTCAGACTTGGTTCAGATAAAACAATGACTTTCATCGACTTGGATCTTCTAACCCTTTCAGGATAATTTTCATTAGTAGTATTAAAGGCTACACTTTCATTTCCATTTTTCTTCTTATATATATCAGCATCTATTTTCATTATTATATCAAATTGAATAAGACTTCCAAAAATATCATCAAGATTAATCTAAGATACATTCCTATTGTCATCAGTAGTTGTACTCTTAGATTTCCACTCATTAGGCATGATATCAATAATCTTATCCAAATGTGCCTCATCATCTAAACCTTTATCACCACTAAATTTTAATTTATTAACAATAGTCATAATCCTTTTTTGTACCTTGTACAATAGTTCTCTAAAATAAAATAGAAAACCATTATATTCGCCTCTAAGCATAGCACTTCTAGTTTCTATAACATTGGATTTACTCAAATGTGTAACCTCCAATTTCATCCAAATTAAATTTATTGCTTCACAAGAAGAAATTTTACTATTTATATTCCTAGTCATGGAACACGATGATGTATTGTTTACCTTGTAGTTTTGTTGATATTCTGAATTTTCATGATTAATAAAAGTTGTGACATCCTTATTAGGAATCTTGTAATCTACAGTAAGCATAACAAAGTTATCCAAACTAGTGTTAATAACAAATTCCTTTATATTATCTCCCCAATATTCAAAATCAATTCCATCAATTATATATGGAATTATAGGATTAATATTGTCAATCGAAGAAAAAATTCTTTCCGATCCTCAAAAAAAAATTCACATAGAAACATGTTACTTTAAAATGATTGTAAACAAGGAAAAAAATTCAAAATTGTGGAAAATATATACAGAACAATGAAAACACGGGAAATAAAACATATAATTGAATACAGTTATTTTAGATACCTACTCTGATACCAATTGTAGGATCGAAATATGATGTATATGCTCAGTATACAAGAGGTGGGTGGGTGAATTTTATAATTTAAATGATTAATTGGAACCATTAATGATGATATAATACTTCCGTTTTTCACCTAAAAAATCCAAGAATAACAACATTAAAAAGCTAAATTCACAATATCTTATAGCTCTATGCACTTGCTAGGTTCCAGTTATGTGGTTCTAGAATGGAAACTTAAAAAAAGCTTTCAATGTAAATGATTCGACCTTAAAGCGTATAGAATCTTATTAATCCCAGTATACAAGTACAAGAAAGTAAAAGATTGTTATATTTTTTTTATTAATCAAAATGCATTGGAAAATAAACTTTCAAACAATACAAATAACAAGTTCGAAATCATTTAACCCAAAGAGTAGGGTATCCAACAACCTTTGATAATGTTCCCTTGATTTATACATTCATGAAAGTCTATATTACCCACCCTAGGGTAAGCACTCGATAGGAATATTAGAGTTTGTCTTGCTATCATTAAAATCCCTCGAACATCAAGGTAGTTGGCAGTTATGTAGTCTTTATCATGGAAGTCCTCGAAAATTAAGGTAGTCGGTACCTCTATCTTCATATCCCCAAAAGTCCTCGATTGTACACAATAACAATCATAATTGCACAAATAAAGCTGAACACGATATTCAGTATGCACAAGGAATGAGAGTATCTCTCTATAGATATCACATTACCAGTATGTAATCTCTATAGTGATCAAAATAATTTTTTTTCTTTATAATGATCTTATTCAAATGAGCTCTTATTTAATGGCCTTTCTCCGATATTTGGATCCCTCCACCAACAGTCAGATTTTTCCCTAAATCATGGAGTTACCTATACATGTCTCAATCAAAAAATGGTAAATTAGAAACAAAATGTATGAAATACTTTCACAACTATAACATGGGTAAGAAAAATAAATTTTCTTAAAAAAATCTATTTTTCAGAGCCTAGGGGGAAAATAGTTCTGAGTGAAAACAAATAAACACATGGATAATATAAATCATAAATATCTGGATTTTTTTAAGGATTTTAGAAGCTATATTCTATAGATTTCAAAGTCTGAATTTTGAGGAACTCAGAATCTATATTCTAATGAATTTAGAATAAGAATTTCAGAGAATTCAGAATCTTAATTTCAGAGAATTAAGAATTTTAATTTCAGAGAATTCAGTATCAGAATTTCATAGAATTTCGAATCTTAATTTCAAAGAATTTATAATCTGAATTTATGAGATTTAAGAATCTGAATTTTAGAGAATTCAGAATCCGAATTTTAGAGAATTCAGAATCTATATTTCAGATAATTTGGAATCTGATATCAGAACCTAAAATTAGAATACTCTATAACTATGTATTTATAGGGTTCATAGGTTTTAGATGTCGAATCAATTTTTACACATACAAATAAAATGAGTGAGATTTAGACAAACTATAACATGAACAATGAAAACAAAGGTATGGAGAAAACTTCCTTGTTGAAGACAAATTTTCCATATTAAGATAAATCTTAGGGGTACTAAAAGATTTTTGAGACAGAGTGTTTATGATCTCCAAAACATAATGGAATGGAAAATTCAAAAGGATACCTTATTGACTAAAAAATATCCCCCTTTTTTGAAAGCAAAAACATCCCTACTAAAAATAATATAAGGACTTAGAATTATTATGAACATGGAAAAAGACTTATATCCCTTTTACATATGGTTCATAGTGAATACAACTGACTCCACCATAGGCTTTGTAATCTCTAATGATCATATTCTTGATTTTATGAATGATATTTTAAATTTTCATGAATAAAAAATTCATAATAGATAAAAATATTTCATTAGATGAACTCCTCATTACATAGGGAAGTATCTTCTTTATATAGAATTATTTTTATTTTTCCTTTCTCCCCCTTAGTGATTTTTAAAATGGAATAAAGAGAATGGAAAAAAAATTGGTTCCTAAAGAGAGTAAAATAAAGGAAAACAATATTTTAATTAAGTTATTATTGCATAAAAATGTAAATAGTTTCATGAGATATTTATAATAACATTTAATCATGAAAAGCATAAATACAAATAATCCCGATAAAACGTTAGTTTATAAAATCCTACCATTATTACTTTGGATTGTTTTGATTAAAATTACTCATAGAATAAAAACAAAAAAACATGAAATATCATGTATGTAAATAGATTTTTTTTATATAAAATAAATGAGATAGTGTATACACTACAAAAAAGAAACAAGTGTTGAATACGACATTAGTTCAAAAGAAAGAGTAGAGAGACTAGAAATCCCATACCATGAGTCAAAACATCTTTAATATATGTTTGCAACTATTTTAAAATAAATATTTTTTTATAATAAATCTACTATATAAACACACTCATATGTTTCATACAATTTATTATTTATTTATTTTATTTTATTTTTTACATGTTTATTATTAATTATAGGTTAAAATAATATTTTTGTTAATAATCGATTTTTTTGGGTTTATGTTTTGATTTTGTATTTATTGTAAAATTAAAATGATCATTATTACATAATATAAAATATTTTATCCATAAAATAAATACAATATATATTCAGTATACAGTTGTATAGGGGTCCATAATAGTTAGTTGTAGAAAATGAAATAAATTATTCATGGAAACCATATGTTATACATACACATGCATGTTGATTCCAATTTATATAAAGATTTTAAGAATGAATGATAAGTAATATATTTAAATTCCATAATCATTTTTATTTCATATATATCACATATTTAATTTTAAACCATCAAATTTACCTTCCATATGAAGCATATGTGAGTCACATGGCTTCGTGTGATGGTAGACCATCGTACACTGGAGTGATGTTATCATATTTTCTAGAAAAGGAAAATGTCAAGGAATATTTGATTTAATAACTTCATAAATAAAATATTATATATATTTATAATCTTAAATAATAATAATATTTTGAAATGAGAGGTGGTGATGTAAACGGAATAACATTAGTTCACGAGTTGGTAAGCGTCCGTACAAACAATTAATAATATTATGACCAATTTTATGTACGTGGAGAAGGATATAGGTTATGATCTTATCATAATGAAATATAATTATAAGTAATAAATTAAAGTTGTTATAAAATCTTGTATTAATAAGATCTGATGGAGGTAGAGAAATAAGTAATGTAAAATGTAGACTTAGGGATGTTACCACTTTGTCAGATAACTTTTTTTAGATTTCACCAAAATCCTACATAGGTCGAATTTTAGAGAAAAAACTAATATAATATTATATTTTTTAAATAAATAATTTAAATGAGAATTTATTTTCCAAACCAATGGGGTTTGGTTGTGTTAATTGTATAAGGGAGGGGGTGGTCTTCTATATGTGAGGTGACATTAACACTTTAAAATATCGGAGAATGAAAATGGTGTACGCACGTTTTTATCCTTCCAAAAGGATACAAAATGGATAATGTTAGTACATATAATATATAAGGTCTGTGTATGTTCAAAAAATGAGGTTTTACAATGTTTTTCATCTATTTTAACCTATATAAGTTTAGTTAAGATCTTAGTAAACAACATTACATCATAATGAAAATAACGAAATTTTATTTTTTAACTATTGAATATGGAAAAAATAATTTTAACATATTATATAATATAAATTTTCATGATTTTAAATATATATTTTATTTTTAAAAGATCCTTTCAATG
Source organism: Viscum album (assembly GCA_963277665.1). Lineage (NCBI taxonomy): Eukaryota > Viridiplantae > Streptophyta > Magnoliopsida > Santalales > Viscaceae > Viscum > Viscum album. The sequence continues at coordinate 1,958,915,354 of OY728133.1, forward strand.
AGGTGGAAATCCTTAATTAAAAAAAATGCAGCTGGAGGGATGATAAAGTATATTTTCAAGAAGAAAATATTCAGTAATTTAATGGTTTTTGTATCAAAATTCAATAGGGAAACCATTACCAAGAACTAAAATGTATTATTATTTTTTTTGTTGGCCTAATTAAACATTTAAAATCACCTTAAAATAATTTTCATGTTTTTATATGATTTAAACGAATTGAAAGGTGTTAATAAAAACTACTAATTTTTAATATTCATTACAAAAAATTAACATCTCAGAAAATTAAAAAAAGATACCCTACGATAATTATGAATTATTTATATAAAAAATTTATTTTTTTTCTAGTAAATTAAAAAACATATATGAACTTAATTTCGAAAATGATTTTAAAATTTTAAAAAATTATTTAGAAAAAATACTATTTTTACGAATTTAAATTGATTTATTCCTTTCCCTTGTATTGAAAATATATATGTTGATGGTCAGAAATGTTATAGAATATAGAATATTTAAATTTTATTACAATCATTCACCAAATATGCCTTTTTAATTTTATTGAAGTAAAATGGTTTATGTGTAAACAAATAATTTTTTCAAAAAAATATTTCATTTATTTAAATATAGTTTTATATTATTTTATAATTAATAATTCACCAAATAATATGCTTATATAGATTTAAACCATATATTTTCATTATATTATTAATCCAATTCATACACACCGTTCCAAAGTATAGTCGATAACTATGATATTAAATAAATTTATTTTTATTCTATGTCACATTTCATTTTTATTAAATGTGGTGAGTATTGAAACATAAACATATAATTTGGTTTAACACAAGAAAAACAATTTTCTTCATTTAACAAAATATAGACATTATGTTTCATATAATTGATGACATCAAAAATATTGTATTTATTATAAATAATTATTCCTTTAAATAATTGTTTATTCAAAAAATTCATTAATATATTGATTTGGTTGAGTGTTTATATACTAAATTACACCAAAAATCTATAATTTAGAATATTTGGATCTATTTACAAAATAAGAGTGTCATAGGATAACTAAAATAAGAAAAATTATTTCTTTATGTTTTCTTTTCCACTTCATATAATGTTTTCAGTAATACCCATTCCAAGATACACCTCCCAATCAAAAATTGAAAATAAACTCTCTAGAAATATTAGAAAATTGAATAAATCCACACTATCAAAATACCATAGTCACACTACGTCATCACAATACCATTAATTCCAATGAATTTTCAAAGGAATGATCAAGACTCAACTGTAATTATTATCTCTTTCATCAGTTCTTATCCTTAATATTCGTATTCCAATAATCTTATATCCATAACATTATACTAACATAATTATTAAAAATATTATAGTATGTTAATATATTAATGTAATAACCAATATTTATTCCTAACAATCTTCTTAGACTAAAAGCCATCGTTATTGTCTTTTTCAAACTATTGCCTCCACAAATCAATATATTACATTTTTTCAACACAAAAATTCCTAGTGAAAAAAGGATTTAATGTATGATTAAATATTACAAATATAATGTAACTATGAATCTAAAAGTTCATATTATTTTTTTACTTATTTTCTTATCATTCATTGATAAATGAAGACATTAAGTGTACGTACATGTGAACTATTTCAACCATGAGTAATGAGTTTCATTTTTCAATACACCAATCATGGGTGCCTATAAAAATATATTTAATGTATTAAAATTATTTCAGTAATTTGATTTATATTAATGATATTAAGAAACTATTTTATGACACTTTCTACTATTTCAAAATAAATTAGGAGATAAAAAATTGACCAAATAAACTAAAGTAAATGGTATTGTCAATAATATCAATTATTAAATAAATAATATATTATAATACTATGTAAATATTAAATTAAATAAATGATAATGATGTTTTTAGTTATATATATAATTAACAACTCCTTTATATTTTATAAGATAAACACATGTACATAACAAATCATGAACAAGGAAATAGTAATGATATCAAATTATTCTCTTTGTGACACATTTCATTTTTTGTTAATAATTTCATTTATTTGGTGTATATAAATCCTACGTGATTTATAATATTATGAATTACCAATTAATAATTATTTTAAAATATTAATTGAAATCCCTCTCTTTCAAGGAATTTTGATTAAATTGTCTCTCACAATGTAGATTTTTTTTGTTCTCAATTCATATTTATTGAGGAATGTTACATGTAAATTTCCTTGTTTCCTTTTATATTGTTGTAGGGTCCTAAAAAACCTCTAAGGAGAATGGAAACCCCTAAGGTTGGAAAAGATTCTACCTAATTTAATTTAAGGAATTGGGAAAAAATATAGAGAACACCTTTGAATTTGGAAAGGGATAGACCAATCTACGTACCAGTCCAACAATGATGGTACGCGGTCGGTTCAGCAAGCCGCCCCACTCTGCAGACCAACATTCTCCGCGAAACGGAGGCAGGAATCCTCTACGGGCCCGAAAAAGGATGGGCAACAGGCTGGTCCACCGTCAAGAACTGCCCCAGCTGCGAACCGCGTCAACCGGCTCAGACCATGTGTGCTGTCATTCGTGAAATGGAGGCAGAGCCCTGCGCAGCTGCGAAGCACTCCCCGAACCAATTTGGTTCGTGGGGAAGGTGCATTCAATTCCCCGTGAGTTGAGGATTCACCAAGTCATCCGTAAACCGGTTTTAAGGTCATGGGACTCCGCAAAAGGTGTCGTATAACAACAGATACATTTCTTTCCCCCCTATATAAAAGGACATCCAGGGGGAGAAGAAGGGTATCGATCAGATTCAGGTGGAAGGATTTCGAAGGAAGGAGCTTAGGATTTCGTAAACAGCGAAGATCCAATTCACGAACCAGAATAGGTATGAAATTGGAAAAAATTTAATAAGGAGTCGGAAAATGCATAAAAAATTGGTGAACCGCGGACTTAAAATAAAAAGAAAAAGAAGACCGCGAGCCATGACCCCACTTCAGATTTAATCCTCGTACACCAGAACGTTTATTCCCACTTTTTCGATCTGATGCACCACAAAACACCCTCCTATGTGGGTGAATCCCTGACCGATGACCCCCCAACCAGTATCTCCCCGGACTACCATTGCTCACACAGACTTTGCCGCATGCCAACCTGGGACGCGGGCTGATCCTAAAGCCACATACCACCCTGGTATGTGGGATACCTATCAGACGGTGTACCACCCTGGTAAGCAGATGGCCTCTCCAGCCACATAGAACCCCCTAATCGAATGGCGCCACTCCTCATACATTCATGTGGCCTGCCAAATCCTTCGCTGTTCTCATTCTCGGAGTCCGATAAAATCCATCCAGTCTGGCCCGATCCTTTGAAATCCCTTCATTGGCCTATTCATCGGCCTCGATCCAAGGCCTTTACCGAAGCCACTGAACCCGTATGATGAAATCTCCAAGTGCATCATTTCTCCTTTTTTAGTTCACATACCCATAGTAGGTGAGTTCAATGGGGATTCTTCCAGCCCATGAGCGGGCTCCCAAAACATTCCTAGGTCCACATACCCACAGTAGTACAGGGTCTGATCCCGGGAGTCCCCTTTCTGCCTCTCCACTTTCCAGAATTGGGGTACCCCACTTGCATTTCCTTTAGACGCCAGCCGTGAGTAATTCTCCCCGGTTCTAAGAGTGACAGGGAAGCCTCCTTGTGAAGCCCCTAGCCTTTCTTGTAGGAGGTAGCACCCATGAACCTTCGTACATCCCCAGGGCCAAGGACCAAGAGGGGAGTTGGACACAGTGGTTTTCGTTACCCTTTCCCTCTCCCACTGGGATTTGACACCATCGGGCCTCCATCCTGGAGTATGTCCCAATCTACATTTCTCTAGGCCACTCCTTGCATAAGACCCACTCCACTTCCCACGGACGCACCATTCGTGATGTGATAGTCAGTTCTCTGCTGCCTCTTGTTTCTCACACTGAGCATTACTCGTGTGGGATTAGAGTACACACAAACCCTAAACCCAACCTCCTGTGGACTACGAGGTCATTGATCCATGTCAACGCATGGTATGTAGGAAGCATCCACGAGGTTCAAGCCCACCACCCGGTCATTTTGACCCTTTCACGTTAGTCCACAAACTCTATGGGTTGCCTCAGAGTTTAAGCTCCATCCACCATCTCTATGGGCCACCTCAGAGTGTAATCCCCAATCCTTCATCCCCCATGACGTTAAACTACACTACCGAACTACGTGGATTATAATTTCTCTCATGGGGATATGTAGGAAGCCTGCATGACGGGTTCGATCCAAACGCTCAAGTAGATATCTATCCCCCCTAGATGACAATAAATTCTAGGGTACCTAGTTATGAGGCTTCAAACCAGCGCCGTCTCAATGAGTCCAAACTCCTCAGAGTAATTAATCCAATTAGGGATGGTAATCCTTAGGCCTAAATTATTCTGAATCCTTGCGCTCAACTGACCATTGCCAACCAGGAGTAATCCATGGATACTATGCTTGGGTATAAACCAAATATTAGTGAACATATGAATACGTCTTAAATCTATAAGAGAGCCCCATAACATGCAATAATCCCCCGCCCACCCAAAGGGTGATATGATCTCGACTTTCCATCATGTCGACCAATTTGAGTTCTTAAGCATCGCTAGCCAAATCACCCAGAAACTGCATGCCTTTGGAACGAAGGTCCATGTATCGTTGGATATGGAACCATTGGAAATTTCGAAATGATGAAAGATATACCCGACCTTAGAGATTGTGCGGGGCTCAGCCCTCAGTGAGATCGACTGTTGGGTGCATTGGACCCCCTCACATTGAAACGGTTCGAAACAAAAAATGTTGAACCCAATGCAAATCTTTAACCAAGCATGACAGATTTAACCTAATCTCACTATGTTCCCCATTTTACTCACATGGATGGCCAAGAATGGTCATTAACTATGAATGGGATCATGAGATGCTTCCTTGATGGGTTTACTCTTTGTATTTGTTAAAAATATTTTACCAGTACCACTCAGAACTCCCTTTGATCTGATGGCACCATGGAGGAACTCACACATGTATACATCAAGATATGTAGTGACCAGAATTACTAACCAAAGAAAGACCCCATCACCTACCTAGTGTATTCAACCCTGTGTCGCAGATTCATTGATCCGAGAGTACCACTTAAATGGAACTCTCCGAATGGTGGAAGCGGCCATGCACACCCTCCAATCCGCCAAGACCCACCGGTCACCTACCTATTAGCAGCCACGAAATCAGATCCATATGGCTCGTGTTGCCATCTCAAGTAGTTTCAAGAGTCTATCCCCTGAACGAGACAACGAATACAACCCTTACCTTAGGGATTCGGATGAGGTCAACATTGAGGACTTCATCCCCAATGAACAGGGGATCTGATCTAATTCCCCTATTAGAAGATGTCATCGCAGTTACGTTGCAACTCAATATACTCATGCTAAGGTGGTTTTCACCCTGAGGATCCAAGCCCACACTCCCCAAGCTCTAGCCCCTCGTACTGCCCGACGAGGGCGGAAAACGTACAACCAGGGACCAGTCATCACCCTTGTCCTTGATGAAGAGATTAACTTCCTAGTCACGAAGACGTATCGCAAACTGGAACATACACATGCCTGCTCATGAAAATTCCACCATCCAGACATGGAGGCATCAGAAGAGTAGGCGTGCATCCCTGCTGAGATCCATCAAGTCCATAACTCACAGAAGATGGTAGCTACCCGGCATGCACCTTTCCCTGCCCAAGGTCATTAAGCCCACCAACCAGATGTGGTGGCAACCCAGCGCTTGCACGCCCAGTTCCTACCAGATTATCCTGACACCTACAATCCCGATATGGTGGTGATCAAAAAATCCCGCCATCCAGATGTGGTAGAAATTAATAGGCAGGCACGACACCCTGCCAATAAAGGCCACTGACTCAATATGGTGGGAAACAAACATATGCAGGGCCAGATCCCTGCAGATGCAAGTAAATTCTACCGTCCCAATGTGGTGGAAAACGGAGAGATAAATTGGAATATCCCCGCACAAGGGAAGATTCATTAACATTTCCTAACACAAGAGAATTGTCAGTACCCACAGACCACTGAATGACCAGAGTAAGATATTCGGACTCCGATACCGGAATGGGCCTTCATACCCGATCCAGCAAAAGATTTCTCATTGTATATTCTGGCAATGATGGAGGTTCATGTATAAATCCCAGATCATATCTTACAGACTTGCCAGCCTGTAATTGCATCAGTGGAAACAGTAAGGACTCGGGCCAGTGAGCTCGTCTCCCAAATTGAGGCGACTCATCTAAGAGATGAGATAGCCGCCTCGGGGCAGAACTGCATCCCTGATTCCTCCCAAGAGGGTCATTAGATATATTCCGCGATACAACGGCAAACGGATCGAGCAACTTCACTCATTCCAAATGGTGGACACCTGTCCATCACAGTGGATGCTCCAGAGCATGCATATTTCCCTGCTAAAAACCATGATGTTTGTCGGTATATCCTGGTAGCATCACAAGACCCAATTAGAAAAGGACCCAACGGTTAAGGCCATTATCAATAGCAGATGGTCCCCACTCCCCGCAAGAAAGTGCCCCAAACGCACCGAAGGCAGTAGGAAAATAAAGACTATGTTCATGAATCCCCTCCGCTGAAATCTAGGGTTCCCAATGCTGCTATGAACATATTGAAGGCGCAAAATCCTTCCCACCCAATACCATATTATGGGAGTGGATGTAGAGGTTGATAATGTCCTCCCCGCAATGTCGATACTAGCAGCTCTGAAGGTCCTCCCCAGAGCACCTGTAGGGGCCTCCCGCAGGGGAATATCATGATAGATCATGAGAGCTTCTCTTATGATGCGAGTCATGGTAGCCCTCCGCGTGACCAGAAGATCATGCAGTAAGAAGGCCCTCCACATTCTATAGTCCACCCTAAAGATCTTCCCTGGGGTATACACTGCAAACACTCTCTGTGCAGGGGGACCATAGATTATGATACTAGTCCTCGCTATCTTAATTGCAACTGCAGAGGCCCTCCCCACAATGACGTCTCATCATGACAAGAAGGCCCTCCCTTTTCGTGGCCTCCCTGAAAGTCCTCCCAAGGGTTTTCATTGCAATGACACTCTGCACAGCTAGGCATTAGATCATGGTTGTATTCTTCACCACTATGATAACGAAGGTCCTCCCCATAGAGACATCAAGCAACGTGAACCCCACCCCCCCCCCCCCTCGATGCTGGACATTCTGAAGGCCCTCCCTAGGGTGTACCCCACAGACATTCTCTCTGAGGCAGCTGTGATGGTAGTCCTCACCATTGTGGATGCTATTATGTTAGTCCTCGCTACCAAGGTCTCCATTACGAAGGTCCTCCCCGCAATGGCCCCAAGAAACAAGAAGGTCCTTCCCTTTTCGCAGTGTGTCTTGAAGGTCCTCCCCAGGATACACATCGATCGTCAAAACATGATGGTCAACCCCACCATGATGGCAGTTGTTGCAATGGCCCTCCCCATAACAACGCTGCGTAGCCAGAAGGTCCTCCACTCACTACGATACACCTTGGAGGTCCTCCCCATGGTATTCACAACAAAAATCCTCTATGTAATGGGGTGTCGAGTAGTAATGGTAGCCATCGCCATTACAACACAAATATCGAATGCCCTCCCCACCTAGATGCTGAGAAATGAGAAGGCCCTCCTCTCATTGCGGTATATTCTGAAGGCCCTCACCATGGTATACCCCACAGGTTCTCTCCCAACGATAGCTGAAATGGTAGTCCACGCCATCGCGGCCGCCATTGTGAAGGTCCTCCCCCATATTGGCATATCAAATAAATAGGAAGGTCCTCGCCCTACGGAATCAAGAACAGAAAATCCATCAAATGTTGAGGCACTCAAAAGGACGAGATCAAGCATGTCATATTCCCATCTAGTCGCCAACGAAACCCTTCTTCAATCAAGGGATTCTTTGGGGCCACGTTCATCTTCTGAACCACCTAGGAATCACTAACATGATAATTCAACACCCATCGGCCCCACTTACTCTGACCAAACTATTGGTGAGCATCTCAGTTGGGCCGACCAGGTAGAGGAATCACTAGCGGAGGAGAATTCTGACATGTTTCACATGAAGAAACGACTGGCCAGAGATGATATCCCAGTTATGTTTTGGCCCACGACCACCTCTCAATTCGACATACAAAGAAAGTTGTCTAAAGAATGTTTCCACGACATCCGGTCCAATATATAGGCAACCCTCTGCCAAATGAAATCAAGCTTCCTGCCCAAAGATGGGTACATAGACCATGTCAGGACAATAGAAGACCTCCTGTGTCACATCGACCTGGATCCTCTTCCTCCAGCACAACAACCAAGACCTATGAGTCGTAAAGGAAACATAGAGTTAGCCTGCCTCCATGCACTGCACCAGTTGCACCGCCTCAGTAGCGATTCTCTGACATGAGTCCATATCAGAGGATAGGGAGAACATGTAGATCAAAATTTCACTCCACCCCCGCCCAGAATAACCTATTGGGAAAACTGTCTTGCAGTGTCATCACATCATGTCATCAATAGAGTCGGGTACCAGTTCATGAAAGGCAACACACCCAACAGAGATAGGCCTTGAGTATGTCCAAGAAGCATTACGCCTGATGGGAACAAGAAATTCAAGAACTCTGGAATCAGGCCACCGAAAGAATACAATAGACCTCTCTCCTGAGAGAGTCCAATTAGAAAGCATTTATTGCCTCCCCAGAGGGGATTGATTCACAGGTTAACTCGCCATCAACTCAAATTCACCCCCGAATGGGGGCATGCAAGATCAGGCAAGTAGCGATAGTAGTATCCACTGTTGGAATCCAATGTCAGCCGTAGCCTGCAGGGCTGGGGGAATCATGAACAAAAAATCAATCGTAAGACCAATAAAAATGGGAAGAGACTCAACATCCAGGGAACGAAACTAGCCCTAGCCCTAAGGGCAGGGGGAATTTTTACCACCTCAACAGTAACCTCCCCCACGAGAATCACTATTTTATCGTGTAGGGAGGACAGTCAAAAGAAGAGGTTCTTTCCCTACCCCATCTTTTGAATCACCATACCCTTCAAGAGGGAGGCATACCGTGAGGTCTCATCAAGGAACTCTCCATGTCACCCGTCGTCAAGGAGTCCGAAAGCAATCAAGGGACATGAAGGGGAGGTCTATTAAAAGGCACGAGAGATCCTATTCCTATTTAGGAGATGACATCTCCTCCACCCCATGATATGAAACCATCAAGGCCATAAATGCTAACCCCACAGGTGACACCAGAGATGATGAAAATCCCGATGGATCGTGAGATGATGATTCAGGTAAGGTTGTGACTCACAATGAACCCCCAGGTGTGCACACTGAGAACCAGAGGGCCGCCCTAAACATGGCTGCCCTTCCAGCTAACCCTCCTCCACTTACCCTGTGAGACTCCAACAAGGATACGAACAAAGGACTGGTTACCCTTAACCCACCTCATCCTCTCAATAAAAATGAGCCAATTATGCTCAAAGAATGATTCACTCGACATGAAGAGGAAATTACAGAATTAAGGTGGCTTAAAGAAAATATACTCTAGGGGAATCATCTTATTGAAAGCGCTTCCCAAGAAGATCCACACCTTACACTCCCAGCAAGCCCACATCAAAGACGTAGGTTTTCCATTCCCAATCAGGCGCTTGGTCCTTCCAACTACATGAACATGGATTCGGGTGAATAACAATACTTCCCTCCAGTTAGGAAGAAACCAGAGCAAGTACTTCTGAACCCTCTGAAGGTTTCAAAAACGGCATATGCACCCTCTGTGCTAGTCGAGCAGGATCTTCAAGGAATGCCTCGGGCTACACCTGCCCAAGACCGGGCCCAACAGGAGGTAAACCTAGGACTCTCCAGCACCATCAAGGCACTAATAGCTCGATTAAAAGCAATGGACAGTCTAAGCGCTTCTATACAGCCCGAGCGAAAGCCCTACCCAGATTGGGTGAGAAACACGCCTCATCCACCCAATTTTGGGAGCCTTGTATTCCCTATATTCAATGGGTTAGGTGATCTGGAACAACATTTGATGCATTACGCATCATATTATGACCCTAGGTTGGAAACTCCGGAACAACAAGAAGCAGTGAAACTCAGATATTTTGTGTGGACCTTGCAAGGATCTACCTTCGTCTGGTATACGAATCTACCATCTCAGTCAATAACGAGCTGGGAAGACCTTATGCAATAGTTCATCTTCCACTTCAGCTCAAATCTGCCTAAAACAATGGTCATCGACCTCATGAATTGCAAACCGAGGGAGAATGAGAGGGTCTCGGATTTCATCTCCATGTGGAAGGGTCTGACCTACTCTCTGAACTGGCCAATTCCCCAAGATGAGATGCTGGCCATATGCATCGAAAACCTTCTCGATGAGGTGCGAACACTGCTCATACAAGTGGAGTGAACCACTGGATTTCACAATCTCTCAACCATTACACCGAAAATTGAATACTCCCTGCAGCGGAACAATTTGAAGTCTCAAATATCCTCACAGGATCCGGAAAAGAGAACAATTTGAGAAGAAGTTTCCTCCTTCATGCTCAAGCCAGCACCTACGCCTACACCACTACCTAGGCCCCCACCAAATCGTCATGGGCCCCCAGTATATCTGCAGCCACCTTCGACCAAGTGGTATGATCACAGAGGATCGAAATAAAACCAATTCAGGGAATGAAGTCATAAAGCATACTCGTTTTGAGAGGACCTAGTCTGCGGCTACTTCAACGCCGCCATGAGTTGCAATTTTATCCACCTCTTAGATCCAAGGAATCCCGAACAATTCGGTCACAATGATAGGCCAAATTAATATCCCTACCATCAAATGTTAGGGAACAATATCTAGGAAATCATCATCTTCAAAGACCTCCTACAAAGGATGGTAGACTCTGGGGTGGTTCAGCTGGGACCACCCCCAACACATGTGACGTATATCTCTACAAATGACTCCGAAAAAGTGGAGGGGTGGCAGGAAGTCACCAGCATTAAGGGGCAAGAATTTGATGACTGGATGACTTGGATGACTATCTACCTTGCTCAGGGAATACTCCGAGCTGAACTATGGATGTCAATGTTGCCGTCAACAGCCCCTAATTCCACATAGCCGACAATATCGGCCTCACAAACCTCCACGAGCTGGTCATCCAGTTGTAATCGAGAAGGGAGGAGACAAGAACAAGAGGAGTAGTCGACAACAAGGCCGAATTTTGCCCCGACACTGTCAGATTTTATTGCCCCAAACATGGTGCGACGAGGACCGACCCACCAAACGGCACCATTAGGGACAACCAACCAGGTTGACCTGTCGCAGGACAACGAACTAATCTATGGTTCCATCAATGCCATACAACTAATGGAATCGTTCCCTGATGAAGGGTATGGATACAAAAAAGAGATCCCAACGCAAGGGCTTGGGAGGAGGAATCACAGATGCAGGGGATACTAGGGGAGGCACAATCGTGGCCAAAACCAACCCTATGGTTTTACTGCGACTCAACTCGTTAATATCACAGAAACGTGTGGGAGAGCCCTTCAACAGAAACAATAGTAGAAAAAATATCACTCCACCTCCACAAGAAGCCACTCTGGCCCCATCATTCTGTGGTACCCATCCGAGGAGGAACAAGTGTCTAGCCACCTGGTGTGCACAAACAGAGCGGTCGGGCAGAGTCCACAGAACGTGGGAACACCACCAACATCTGAACCCGCATCTGGTTTATCCTAAAAACCTACTATAGATCCCATGCTACCTGCTAAAACTCTCCTGCCAATGGAGAATTGTCGGCCACTGGAGTAGAAATATAATATCCTTAAAAATATGGCATTGGTACCAACCAACCTGTCATTCCTGGATTCCCAAAACTTGTTAGCAGATATCAGGGAGGAGCTTGTAGAAGCCATTCTCATCCCCCAGATGTTTCAGGCTGAGGTAGCCGCTGCCGAGAATTACCGAACGGAGACTGGCCTGACTGAATGCAATGCGGTGATTTTTTCACCGATCAGGATGAAGATTCCATCATGTAAGGACACGTCAAACCACTATATGTGTCTGGTACATTAAATTATGTCGATATCCAAGAAGTCTTTATTGGAAATGGCTCTGGAGTTATCCTCTTCCCCTATGGACACTCAGTATGTTGGGCTAGAATGAGGATGACCAAGTACCCTCCGCCACAACTCTGTTGTATTACGACAGGAGTGAACAGATTCCAATGGGAAAAATCAAGCCAAAAACCCATTTTAGAGACCTTGTGGCCTAATCATAATTTATGGTGGTCTGGTAGAACACAACATTCAATTCCCTACTTGGATGGTTGTTGCTCCATGAGCACATGTCCATTATTTCATCCTACCTCAAGTGTATCAAATATTGCATCAATTGACATAGTGGGACACTGCATGCTGACAAGGCCCCTTTCGATCTCTCTTAGTCACACTACATTGACGTTGGATTTTATGAGAAAAAAAAGAATAATCCTTCGCTCGATGGTATTGACTGTATCCCCACTCCAAATGGTCTGGAAATTGTTCCAGATGACCCACTAAAGTAGCTCAGTAGAGACTATGTGCTACCCATCAACCATGATGAAAGTAGGAATTCAATCCAAGACACACAGTCAACTGTCCTCCTGACTTCAGCATAACTGTCGAGCGTGAAAATGCAGAAACGACCGCTAACCCTCAATTTGGTTATGAATAATTGAGTAGGGATGCCCATGATACCTCGCCCCTAGACCCATAAGAGCATGTACGAGTAAATATCCCCATGTCATATCAAGAAGAAAAGAATGTGGGGGAAGAAGTGGAGGAATATCTCAGGGATTCACCTCCCGCAATTGGGGAAGGTATCTCCACCACTGTGGACGAGCTCAGAGAAATAAAACTAGGTACATAGGAAGACCCGAGGCCCACTCTCATTAGTACATCCATGTCTCCCGAGGAGTACCAGGTATATACCAATTTTTTGGGGGAAAATGGAGATTTTTTTCCTGGAATTACATAGAAATTATGGGACTCGATCCCAAAGTGGAAACACACCACTTAGGACTACCATAAGACCATTGGAGTAATAAATAAGTCGCCAGAAGGACGCACCCCTCACATGCTGCCAAAATAGAGGCTTAAGTCGATAAGATGATTAAATAAGGCTTCATTAGGGAGGTCCAATACCCATATGGTTGTCCAACATTTCCCCCATCAAGAAAAGGAATGGACAAATCCATGTCTGGATCGATTTTAGAGATCTCAATCAGCATTTCCTGAAAGATGATTTCCCGATCCCGATTCCCACATTATTAATCGACGTAATGGCTAGGTATGAGGATCTCTCCTTCATGGATGGCTATTATGGGTATAATCAAATCAGTATGGCCCAAGAAGACGAAGAATATAATTCCTTCATGTCCCCTCAATAAGTATTCTTTCATAGGGTGACGCCCTTTGGTCTCAAGAATGCTAGCCCCATGTATCAACGCTCCATGCATCATATCTTTAAACGATTCCCAGGGAGATTAATCAAATGATATGTGGATGACTTTATGGTCAAATCAATACATCGCTCAGATCACCTTTTAGACCTTGAAACCATCTTCAACAAACTTCGACAACATAGCATGATGATGAATCCCTTGAAATGTGCCTTTGGGGTTACCTCAAAGAAATTCCTTGGCTTCGTCGTACGCCATCGTGACATCGAAGTCGACCTTGAAAAGACAGAATCTATCCTTGATCTACCACCTCCCTACAATATCACTAATTTGAAAGGATTCCAAGGTCACTTGGTATACATTAGGTGGTTCATAGAAAACCTGGGGGGAAAATGTTTTCCCTTCACAAGGTTAATAAAAAAAGGGGTTTATGTACCAAAAGACAAATGAGTTCCAAGAGGCATTCGACATCCTAAAGAAGTACCTCTTAATCCCACAGGTTCCCATGCCCCTACTTTAAGGGAGACCTCTTATCCTATACATGACAGCCCTAGAGTGGTCACTGGGAGCCTTCCACGAGCAGATAAATGACATCGGTAGAGAAAATAGTCTCTATTAACTCAACTGAACCATGATCGATGCTGAAACTCGATACTCAAACATCGAGAATAGTTTTTGGGACTTAGTATTCACAGTTCAAATATTCAGACATTATATGCAGCATCATGAAGTCCATTTGGCCTTCTGTAGTAACCCGCTCACGTACATCCTCAGTCGCCCGATGCTGATCGGGCACCAATCCTGATGGGCAGTCATCCTACATCAGTTTGACATCCGGTTTTTGCCTCAGAAAGAAATAAAATGCCAGTAATTAGCATAATTTCTAGCAGAGAAACCCTCGATAGGGATCCCCACACCAGACTTCGAGTAACCTGATAAATCCATATTCTCGATTCATAAGGAGTTCCCAACATAGGATATGTTCTTCGACAGTGAATCCTGAAGCCTGATAGGGAAAAGGATGGAGGATCCCAAATTTAACAAGGTGGGTTTGGGGATAATACTCATGTCCCCCAAAAAGGCAGTCTTTCCATATTCCTTCCTCCTATCTGATGGATGTATGAACAATGGGGCGGAGTATCAAGCCCTCGTTTCAGACTTGGAGCTCGCACTCCAGGCACAATTACATCACATTTAGATTCAAGGTGACTCAGAACTAGTCCTCAAGCATGTAAATGGGGACTATACTATTAAAAAGAAGGAGCTGATTCCCATATATGACCATGTCTGACGGTTAATGTCGGAATTCTCCATAGAACCAACATTGACAATATTACCCGATCACATAAATCCCAGGTCGATGCATTAGCTAATGAATCAACAACCCTAGCAGACCCAAACCGGGATGAAACAATGATCAGTATTGCTCATCATAGAATGATCTTGATGTTCATTCAGACTATAACGAAATAACTCAATGAAGTCAATCATGTCCCTGAGCCATATGCTCCTACCACCGGCTGAATGACCCCTATTTCAAACTACCTTCAATGGGGAGAACATCTATCAGACATGCTTGAATGAGAGAAAATACAGATAAGGGAAATTAACATTGTCCTATAGGGTGCCCAGGTCAGCAAGAGGCCCTCTACAGGAGGGGCCTCGACAAATTCCTCCTTAGATGCATTGATGGAGAAGAAACTACTCACGTCATGACAAAAGTGCATGACGGAGTATGTAGAGCAGACTAGTCAGGGTCTAAACATTCCCATCAGGTTCGAAGGCTTGGGTATTATTGGCCCACAGGGGCACGATATTGCGAGAACTATATCGCAAAATTCCACTCCTACCAAATTCATGCCAACTTCATACACCAACCCCTGGAGTTACTTCATCAGGCTAGGTACTCTTGGCTATTTTCCATCCGGGGAATGGACGTCATGGGACAATATCCTCACACCACGACAAAACAATTAAAGTATATCCTCACAGCAACTGACTTATTTTCCAAATGGTAAGAAGTTGTACACCTCATGGAATTCAGGGAATGATACATGGTATGCTTTTTGAAAACCATTATCATCAACAGATTTGGAGTCCCTCATACCATATTGATAGATAACGACACCAACTTCTGCTCACCTGAATTAGAGAAATTATACCGATAATATGGTATCAAGGCTAACCACTCATCCTACTTCCATGCAGTGACCAATGGACATATAGAGGTTTTAAACAATACCTTGTCCAAAAATTTCTAGAAATGGTGGATAAAGACAAGAAATCATGCTCTGATAAACTTCTCCATGCATTGTGGGCTAATCGAACCACAATCTACACCGCTATTTAGGCAACTATGTAGTCATTGGTATATGGAACAGAAGAGGTCTTGCCCATTGAGCTCTAATTTCACTCACGTCGTGATTCCATTTGTGATCAGTTATCCACAGATGAGCAATCAGAAAAACGGCTAGTTGAATTGGAACATCTAGATGAGAAGCAGTTGCACACTTTATACTATCTAGTAGTATATCAGAATAGGATTGCATGAGCCTTTAATAAAAATGTTCTACTTCAGTATTTCTTGAATAGATAACTAGTGTTGGTCCTTATAACACCAAAAATACCCATAAAGAAACCTCTAAAGCTAGATCACAAGTGGGAGGGACCATCTGTTATACAAAAGGTCTACTCCAGTCGTGCATATGCCCTAATCTCCATGGACGGGAAATTCACTACCGCTCCTAAAAATTCAAGATTACTGAAGAAGTATTTTGTATAATCAAAAGCATTTATCATCCACGATACATGCCGTTAAACTTCTTTTTCACCTATCGTCCGAGCTGTAAGAGGATAAACTGCCAAGCACCAATCATCCGAGCTGGAAGACATTAAACTGCCAAGCGCCTATCGTCTGAGCTGTAGGATGTTAAACATCCAAGCGAAAATGGTCCAAAATATATGACCCTAAACATAGAGTATTTATTCCTTTCTGCACAATGTTAAACTGCATTGATTTCATAGAACTACATATGGCTTGATTCCTGTCTTTATAGGATATGTAGTGACTCTAGGGTCCCCCATCCTAGCCCGAACACCCCAAAATGAAATAAAAAAATATTCCATCTTCCACTGTGTATGAACCTACCCTGCACAGGGTGTATCCCTTTCATAGAACTACATACGGATTGATTCCTACCTTCGCAGGATACTTAGAGACACCAGGGTCTCCCATCCTGGCCCATCCATCTCCGAATAATGTTGAAAATGCTCTCTTCCCCCATGTACGGACCAACCTTGCACGAGGTGTATCCCTTTCCCATAACTAGGTATGGCTTGATTCCTGCCCTCGTTGGATGCGTAGTGATTTCAGGATTCTGTATCCTAGCCTAGACATCCCCAAATAAAGTCAAAAATTCCCTTTTCCCCCATGTATTGACCAACCCTGTACGAGGTGTATTCCTCGTTCTTACAACACGACGTTAAACTGCATGGATAAGAAGGATTGAAAATAGAATTTTCACCCATTTATGGACCAGACCTACATGGGGTGTATTATCTTCTAAACTAACTACATACATCTTGATTCATGCCCTCACATGATATGTAGTGACGCTAGAATTCCACATCATGGCCCAGCCACTTCCTACAGAAATAAAAAAAATGACCCTTATCCCCCCCGTGTAAGGACCAGACCTGCATAAGGTGTATAATCATCTATAGAACTATGTTAGGCTTGATTTCTGCCCTCGTAGGATATGTAGTGACACCAAAATTATACACCCTGGACCAGCCACCCCAACTAAAGAAAAAATATCCCCCCTTTCCCCCATACGGGCTAGACCCGCACGGCGTATATTCCTCAAAAGAAATATGTGAGGCTTGATTCCTGCCCTTACAGGATACATAGGGATGATGGGATCTTACATCCCATCCCAGCCGCCAATAAATGAAAATCCAGTTATATATTCCCCTTGTCAATACAAAATGTTGTTAAACTGTACGAAATCCCCTTTTCACGTTAGTTCACCTTCGTCCTCACTGCAGGACGTTAGAACTACACAGACTTCATCCTCACTGCATGACGTTATACAACACA
Organism: Viscum album; assembly: GCA_963277665.1. Classification (NCBI taxonomy): domain Eukaryota; kingdom Viridiplantae; phylum Streptophyta; class Magnoliopsida; order Santalales; family Viscaceae; genus Viscum; species Viscum album. Next base: position 1,958,933,008 of record OY728133.1, read on the forward strand.
GACTTCATCACGACCCAACAAAGATATATGTTGAAACGAGATGGGAATACTCCTTGCTCATTTGGATATATCCTATCCATGCATCAGACTCCGCAACACAGATAATTGCGAATGTTCATAATCATTCATGTCCATCAGAAGTGGAAAGTTATCGACCCGTGGACACCTTTAATGACTATGAAAACCATGCCCTCAGTAGATCTTCATATTGAAATCCCCTTTCCCATCTACCAAAGGAAATATTTTCCTAGTAAATACACTTCCTATCTTCGTATGCTTACCAAGTTCGTAGCCCACATATCGTATCTTCTAATCCAAAAATTTATGGAGCATTGGTTTACAAGTTCGTCCCCCTCTCACATCCAATCATTTCTAGAGTGTCCCTAACTGGTTAACCTAAGTATCTGCCCGTGGTTAAAATGATGATATTCATCTACAAACATCACGTCCGGTTTCAGATACTTTTAAACGATGGGAAATTGTGGTGAATATGTTTCTTATATGCTTGGGCACCATTTTCCCCATATACCGAACTATATAATGTGAGAAATCCCGGATTTTCATAATCATTCATGGCCATCGGAAGTAGAAATTTATCATCCCGTGGAAACCTTTGCATGACTATGCATACTATTCCATCAGCAGATCTTCATATAGATATCCCTTGGCCCATCTAATAAAGGCATGATATCCTCACGTAGTTCTCTTCCTAGCCTCGTACGCTTACCGGCCTCAAAGCCCCCATACCATACCTCCTGATCTGGGAAACCCCAGAGTTATAGTTTGCACCCTCATTCCCTCAAACTTATTCAAATTATACTAGAGCCTTCTAACTCAGTTTCCTTCCAGGTAATTGTAGCAATAGTCACCCAATGGTGTGAACTCTATGACCCATAAACTAAGAGTACTTCTTCCTTTCCGCATGACATTAAACTGCATTGAGTAAAGGTATAGCCCATGCGCAAGTTGATTCATTTCGGTTAACTCTTCAGGTTTTAACAGCAGCCATGGACAAACTTCCCCGACATGTCCAGATATTTCCTTACCAAAGGGGAATCATCATGGACTAGTAAAGCACATATCCTCATAATCATTCATGGCCATCAGAGGTGGAAAGTTATCAACCCGTGGACAACTTTGCATGACTATGCATACCATGCCCTCAGTGGCTCTGCATATTGATAGCCCCTGGCCTGTCTACCAAAGGCAATATTTCCTCAGGCAACACTCTTCCTAGCCCCGTATGCTTACTGGCCTCAGAGCCCCCATATAATCTCTCCTAATCCAAGAAACCTCGGAACCACAATTTACACCATTAACCCCTCTCCATGTCTTGGACATGCCGACATGTTCAAGCCCAAATACATTCTGATCAAGAGTGTCCATTGCAATTATGTCCTTACCGCATGGTGATTAAAACTACACGGAACATGTCTAGGCCAATTGGCGGGATCTGAAAAGACGAAGTATTAAACATCCATAGAAATGCCTCCAACTACAAGTATTTTCATTGGTTTAAAAGTGCCCCTTGTCCTCGTTGTGTGGCATTAAATAGTACAGCATCACTGTCCTCGTTGCATGAAGTTAAAATGAACAACATCTCTGTCCTCGTTGCATGACGTTAAAATACACAACATCTTCAAAAATGCACCCCATCCTCACTGCATGACATTAAACAGCAAGGAATTTAAAATTCCCCTCCGTCCTTTCCACATGACGTTAAACTGCATGTTTGAAAAATTCATGGGTTCAGTAGGGAATGGAGGATTTCCTCTATCCCTTAGTGCACGGGCTAGACCTGCAAAAACCACCATCTTAGACGAGCGTGAGAAGGGATGACTTCACCCATTTTCGGGATGTTTAGCCTAGATGTTTCTCCCGTATTCAAGCACCCTATTTTCATAAACCATACTCTGTACTCAGAAGGAGCCAAAACCTTTTAATCCACCCTGGCGGTCCTGAATCTCAACTTCCCTAAAGTTGCTTGGCTATCGAGAGAATGCAATAATTGACCTAAGGAATCCTTTGCATGACTATGCATATCATCCCCTCAGTGGCTCTGCATATTGCTCTCCCTTGGCCCGTCTACCAAAGGCAATATTTCCTTATGAAATGATTCTCTCTGTATGAATCTTGGCCTCTGAGCCCCCATATCCACCTCGGGATTCGGAAACACTCTAAGCTACAATTTCCCAACCTCTTTCACAACTCTTCCTAAATATGTTGGAACGTCTCTGATGAGATTACCAAGAACTAGGATAAGCTATTCCATTCAAAAAAATGTTCTAGCTGCTTGAATTTAAACTTCTCCAAGCTCCAACCATCCGTTACACTAGAAAAATGCGTAGGGAAGGGACCCTACGTCTACACTCCTGATTAATATAGATGTTCCTAGAACCTTTGAGATGTCACACACCCTTTCTGAGCCACCCCTGGTGGTTTTCATAACTCTCCAAGCCACCCATGGTGGTTTCCATAAGCCAGACTCCCATGAAGTCCTCAGGCCATTAGAAGTGGATAGTCATTGACATAAGGACACCATTGCAGTACTATACATACCATTCCCTTAGTGGCTCTTAATATTGATCAACCCTAGCCCGTCTAACTAAGGAAAGTCCTCCTTAGGTGATTATTTTCCAACCCATTAGTGTCGATACGACTCCCATGACTTGACACATTCCCAGAATGTCCTTCAAATATAAATATTTTCCCCCCCACGTGCCTCTGATGGGTATTGAGACATCATTTAATAAACTAAACCTCATTGTGGCCCTCACCCTACCACATCTGGTCAATGTTGTTTGAACTAAAACATCAGAAATGATAGTCTTTTCGGCGGGACTTTAAACCACTCACAAAAATAGGCACAAATCCCGTTAGGTTGAAAACCCGAAAAGGGAGACCTAAGAAAAAGTCTAGCTATACCCGCTAGTTCCACACCAAATGGTCCTAGGCAAGAATAAGGGTATGGATGAAAAATGCAAAAAGTTTGTATGGTCTTTCTACAAAACCCATCAAATGTTGAACTATGCTCACTGAGTCCCTTGGCTAAGGAAAAATTTAGAGCATTGTCCAATCAGTCATTGATTTACAAGACCAATATACATCAGAATAGCCTCCTCTTCGTTCTGATCATACCCCATTCCGATTGGGGGAATTTGTATGGTCCTAGAAAATCTGAAAAGGAGAATGGGAACCCCTAATTTGGGAATGGATTCTAACCAATTTCCTTCAAGGAATTGGGAAAAAATATGGAGAAATCCCAAGATTTTGGCAAGGGATCGACTAGTCCTCGTACTGGTCCAACAGTGATGGTACATGGCCGGTTCAGAAAGTTTCCCCCCTCCATGGACCATCATCGTCTGCAAAACGGAGGATAGAACCCTCCGCGGGCACGAAGCAGGACGAGCGCCAGGCCGATCCACCATCATGAACCACCCCATCCACGAACTGCGTTATCCTACTCAGACCGCGTGCTCTGTCATTCACGGAATGGAGGTGGAGCCCTGCGTGGCCGCGAAGCACTCCGCGAACCAATTTGGTTCACAATGAAGGTGCATTCAATGCCCTGAGATTTTTGGATTGACTAACTCATTCGTAAACTAGTTTTATGGTCATAGGACACCACAAAATATGACGTATGACTACAAATGCATCCCCCCCTTTAAAAGGGCATCTAAGGGGAGAAGAAGGGCATCAATGAGATTCAGGTGGATGGATTTCGAAGGATGGATCTTAGGATTTCCCAAACAATGAAGATCCAATTCGCGAACCAGAATAGGAATGAAACTGGAAACAATTTAATAAGGAAGTAGAAAATGCATATCAAATTGGTGAACCACAGACTTAAAATAAAATGAAAAAGAAGAGTGTGAGCCATGGTCCCTATGCGGATGTACTCCCGAAACACCAGGGAGTTTATTCCCCTTTTTCTATCTGACGCACCACATAGCAACCTCCTATGTGGGCGAAGCCCTGAGCGATGAAACCCCGACTGGCGGTGCCCCTAGACTTCGTTGCTCAAGCGGACTCTACTGCATACCAACCTGGTAGGTGAGCCGAACCTGAATCCACGTACCACCCTGGTATGCGGACGACCTCTCCAGTAGCGTAGCACCCCCTACATGAAGGGATCCACACCTCATACATCTATGTGGCCTACCAACTACTTCGGTGTTCCCATTCCCCGAGTACGATTATATCCTTCTAGTCTGGCCTGATCCTTCACAATCCCTTTATTGGGCTATTGATCGACCCCAAGCCAAGGCCTCTACCGATTCCACTATACCCATAGGATGCAATCTCCAAGCGCATCTACGCACCTCTTTGAGTTCACATTCTCACTGTTAGTGATCCAAAAGGGGTTTCTTTGGCCCTTGATCGGGCTCCCAAAACATTACTGGGTCCACAGACCCTTGGAAGAACATGGTCTGAGCCCAGGAGTCCCCTTTCTGCCTCTCCACTTTCCAGGAGTGGGGGACCCTGCTTGTGTTTCATTTATACGCCAGCAATTAGTAATTCTCTCCTCTTCTGAGAGTGACATGGCATCCTCCTTGGTGTAAGCCCCTAGACTTTCTTCCAGGTTGTAACACCCATGCACCTCCGTACAACCCTGGTGCCACGGACTAAGAGGGTAGATGGACATAAGGGTTTTCGTTACCCTTTCACTCTCTCGATGAGCTTTGTCACCATCGGGTCTCCATCCAAGATTAAGTCCCAATCTCCCTTTCTCTAGGCTGCTCCATGCATAAGTCCCACTCCGCTTCCCATAGACACACCTTTCACAGCGTTATAGTCAGGTCTCTATAGACTCTTGTTTCTCACACCGAGCATGACTCACGTGGGCTTAGAGAATTCAATGAACCTGACCCTAACCTCATATGAACTATGAGGAATTTGAACTATGTCAAGGTTTGGTATGTAGCAATCCTCCACGAGTTTCAATACCACCACACGGTCATTCCTTCCCCTTCATTTCTATCCCCCAACTCCATGGGCAACCTCAGAGTGTAATCCCCATTCATCATCTCTATGGGCCACCTGAGAGTATATTCCACGATCCTTCATCCCGCATGACGTCAAACAAAAATACCGAACTATATGGATTTTGATTCCTCTAACGGGGATATCTAGGTAGACCGTATCATAGGTTCGATCCAAACACTCAAGTCGTTATATATCCCCCATGCATGATATTAAATTTTCTGGCGCCCAGTGATGAGGATTCAAACCAGCTCCATCTTAATGAGTCCAAAATCCTCAGAGTCATTAATCAAATAAGGGATGGTAAACCACGAGCCTAAATGATTCTGAATCCCTATTCATAGCTGATCGTTTCCAACAGGGAGTAATCCATGGATACTATTCTTGGGTATAAACAAAAGATTCGCAAACATATGAATACGTTGTAAATCTATAAGAGAGTCCCAGAACAGGCAATAATCCCCCCCCCCAAGTGTGTGATGATCCCGTCATCCCATCCTCTCGACCAATGTGAGTTCTTTAGCATCGCTGGCCAAATAACCCAGTGAACACCTTCCTTTGGAAAGAAGGTCCACATATCGTTGGATGTGGAACCATTGGGCATTTCAAAATGAATACTGGTGTACCCGATCTTAGCGATTTAGCGGAGCTCAGCCCTCTAGGAGGTCGACCGTTGGGCGTATCAGTCCCCCTCCCATAGAAACAGTTCGAAACAATTATGTACTAAAAACAATGAATATTATCATATAATATGACATATATTTTATGATATTTACTATCAAAATCATTTATACATATTCTTATGGTTATTGATACAATTATATCTCCCGTAGTAAGGATTTGGGCTAACTGAACCACCTTTATTAAGGTGTAATATTTAATAAGAAAATTTGTTCATACATGCATGCGTTCTCTCAACATAATATATTATGATATTTTATAATTAGATTTTGGAAAATGATTTATTATTGAAAATGTACTTTTATTATTCTTTAAATAATTTATTATTTTAGCAAACGATAATATCGACAATAAAAAAACCCCCTTTCATAATAAAATGTTTCAGATCCAAATGTACAATAAAAAATTATTTCATTTTATATTTAATATTATTGAATATATAATAAATATTAATGGTTTTAATTTTTTTTCACTTATCCTTTTGAAAAATAATTTTGAAAGTGACATGTAACATCATCTTTTACATCAATAAAACAAAATATTTTCAAAAATCTCATTCATGTTTTCATATAAAATTTTCATTTTATCTTAAAATTATTTTTCATTTATAGGTTTTATTTTACATGATATACTAACTAATAAATATATATTTAATCATTTTGGGATATTAACTCATGATAAAAGATGATATTATTTATGATTCATTCTTGGGTGATATTTCTTATAATTTATTTATAATGATGTTTCTTATATTTGTAAACTTCCTTCTATGAAAACATTGTTATTCAGAGGATATATTATTTCAGTCCCATCCACACTTTTATGATGTTAGTATTGTGATAATTTTATTAAATTATTAATATATTCATATACACATTTTTATATGGTATGAGCATTAAAATTTACAAAATTCATTTTGAATGATGTTCAAAAAAAAGTTATTCTATTAACATTGGTGAATTTATTGGTGATACACATATTTTTTCCGAAAATGATGATCATCAGAGTGTTTAAAATATATTTTTTGACATTACATATGAATTATAATAAGGGGTTATAATCATGTTTTTTCATTTATTGAAATTGAAAATAGTATTTTTATTTTTAAGGTTATTGACAGGGAAAATAGGTTATTCATGTAATGATATACCATATTATAAAAATATAATGATATAAATGTATTATTTAGTAAGTATTTCATTTTTTAATTATATTAAATGTATGTAAGAATCATATTGTAAATTAATTTTAGTAAATTAGGAGATGGGTGAGACCTGGAATTATATCTCACCTCTATGTATCAATAGGTCCATGGAGACATCAGTGATTTTGTATTTTCTGTATAAAAAACCTTATTAATATGATATTTTGACTACAGTCATAATGATATGTAAAGATTCTAGGAATAATGGAAAGGATTTAGGTTTTTATGTACAATATTAATCATTTTATTAGTATTATAAAAATATTTTGGATATCATTGTTTTTAATTATTTTCCTATTTTTTTATTTTATTTTTATATTGATTATAGATTCATGTTGATTTTATATTAAATCCATAATGTATATGATATTTATATTCCAAGATTTATACATTTATATTCTTCCCTTACTAAGTAGTTGAGTTGGCACCTTATTATGTTACAATTCCCATAGGTTGTTCTGAAAATTAGTTCGTCTCATATGTGTATATACAAAAAATATGTGAATGAGTTTGTGGTAGAAATTGAGAACATGCCACTAATTTATTAGTATCATATGTAATTGGAATGAAATTAAATTGATATAATAAAAATGGTATTTAATTGTGTATATTGGGATTTAATTATCTATATCACAAAACCAAAAAATATAATTCGAATGTAAGACTTGAAATAATATTTATATGTTTTGTAATTATAGATTTTAATATCCCCGATTTTAAAGTTTGTATCAATATATGTATTTAATCAATGTGTCAATAATCCATAGAACTAGGAGTGTAGGTCTTGGCCATCACACAATTTCATTTTTTTTGAAATGTCAAATTATAAAACCATTCATAAATTATAGATATTTTCCAATATGGATTTTTGAACCCCCTAACAAAAGAATAATGATCAAATACATATGTTTAAGACACTCATAATCTCAAATTACATCACCCAAGAAACCAGGAATTTACATTTTACAATCCCTAACATATATTATTCCTTTGACCTATGTCGTATAACAACTATTGACAAAGATCGACACACCTAGTGCTCACTGCTGTACCAAAAATAAGTAATTTTGGTAATAAACCATTACACCATTAATGAAAAATAACACGTGAAATCAATACCTATATAATTTTATTTCATTTTCTAGTATTTTAAACTATTCTACTCGAAATTAACAAGCCACTTTCAATGAGGTTTTGAACCCAAAACCATGTGTAAACTTGAAAATATGGGGAATACAGACATTGGTATTGGGAAACCTGATACCAAAAATTAGTTCCTATTTCTAATAATAATAGAAGATACTAACAGGTGATTTATAATGAAATTCCATCTATAATAACCAATAAACCAATTTTTTTAATACCTAATGAATTTATAAAATAAAATCATTCATAAGAAATTCATTTTTTAATAAAATTAATTATTCCAACAACTACCAACTCAACTTGAAGAATATAGAATGTAATTTAGAACATGAATACATAAGGGTAAAATCACTATAATACCTAGTTACATTGAATAAATTATCATAGAGACATGGACTCAATTGTATCAGTAATATAGAGATGAAAAAGTATAAAAATGGCATATAATAAATAATTAATTTAATTTCCTCAAAAAGCTAGAATATATATGCAATCAATGTTGATACATCTATAAAAAATCTCCCAAAACACGTCAAGGATACATTTTTTTCCATATATAGGATCACCATCCATAATATGAAATAACTATATTTTTATATGGAGAATTATTTTTTATTATCCAAAATTTAAAATTTTCCCACCACATGCACAATTATTCCACACAACCCCATCAAGGATTATATCACACATAGTAATTCCCATAATCTAGATAAAACCATACTGTTGAAATTTTCATTCATGAATATTTTTTGAATATATTAATTATTTATACACATGATGGTTAAAAATAATAAATTAAATATATTATTGCTTTCAAATACTCCCATCTATTTTATGTGGATACTTCCTTTGTAACAACTCTTAAAAATATTATTAAAAAATATTCCAAATAATAAAATTAAAAATCTTGGTCACTAAAATATCCAATATATACCTACTTGTACATCTCCCCCACCCTTTCCATCCTTGTCCATAATATGTTATAAAACCATATAAGTTAAATCATCAATATTTAATACATTTATTAAATATAAGGAAGTGAATAAAAAATGAAATTATAATAATTTCTAATATTTTCACCCAAATTACAATGAACAGAACTCAATGATAATAAGTAAATACAACAAAATTATATATTATATATATAAATCATGATCAAATTTTGTGTCTCTACCTACCTCAAATGATATATTGGTGGATATTCCTTAAAAGGAATGTATTTCATTATATTGGAATTGAATAATTAAATCTTAATAAAAATAAATAATAAAATTATGTTGAAAGTAATTCTATAGTGGTGTCCAGAGTTCTATCATATACATTCCACTTTGAGAATATTTATTTTATAGAAACATAATCATTCATGAGGTCAATGAATCAGTATATGAGCACATGTCCTCCTATATAATTTCTACAAATAAATGAAAAATTAATTATACACTCTTATTGTAGCATATGATTTAGTAGAACCATTTTTTCAACATTAATATACAATTTCATTATATTTCATTTATTTTCTACTTATCAATTTTATATAATATCATTGGTTAATATTGTTAGATAATTTTTATTTGGAATAATTTCTTACATTGGGTTAATGTGAGGCCTCCTTGTTAATTTTAGTCTTCACAAATAACTCTATTTCACAATTATGTTGATCCCATGTCATTATTACATGACTCCCACATTAATAATGGAAGAAAATTTCTATTATCATATTTATTGTTGATTACTTTATTCTCACAAAAATGAATAATATTTATTATATTTTTAAATTATCATTAAGAATTTATTTTTTATAGATTCAATATTATGACACTTTAAGATTTCATATTTCTTAGTAAAATGTGGAGTGTCTAGTTTTTCTATTTAATCATTCATACACTAGAAATAAATTATGGATTCACTGTTTCATTGACATTCCAATTTTACAATCACACTAAAAAAATATGATAATTCTTATTAGTTGGTTAATAGAAAATAAAATTTGTTTTAATACAATGTAATATATAGTATAGTATACCATGGTAATTATTCATTTTACTTCAACCCACAACATGGATCAATTCACGGATGATTGGCTTCACACTCATGGGCAGTTCAATTGAATATGAATGTGGTTTATGTTTACATTATTATATTATAATCGTACATTCGATATAAAATGAATAAACTTTCATATTCACTTAGATTCATTAGGTCACCATGATATACACCTATAAAAAGGATATAATATTTTAACTATTCTTTTAAATTTAAAAAAAAATATTTTTATTTCGAAATTTTATAACTGATCCCAAAATCCACCAATATATATAAATTTTAGACATTTACATTAATTATGAAAATATTAGAGATATATTAAAATGATTTAAAGAAAAATAATATGTAATAAGTAATTCATATCAATTCATGTATACATAACAATTTCACTACTGAAAAATACTATCTATGAATTCAATGATAAATTATATGCCCAATTCAAATTGAAACTGATTGACTAATTGTGATTCAATTTTTTGATTTCTAATAATTCAAACTATTATCATGATTTGGTTTTTATCTTTTTATCCATTTTAATGTTATTTTTATTTAAACTTATCTTAGTTTTATATAGTTACAAATTCATTCATGTACCTACAAACCAAAAAATGGTTTCCTTATCACTAAAAAGAGGATTTGAAAATTTATTCTCTTCTCAAGATCATTCATGATTCAGTATATAATTATAATTTCTTATGTTTCATTAGTTATGTTTTGTAAATTATATTTAATTCATCATTAATTTTTAGGTAATATGTAAAAATAAATTTTTTTTCAGTAAATTTGTGAAATTTTAATAGATTTAAATATAGGGTTTGAACCATTATTTAAAAATGCATGAATTTAATTTGATTCATCCCTAAAAACCCCCTTAAATTTAAAATACATCTGAGTAACCTAGTATAATACATAGTTATATTTAACAGAAGAAAAAATATAAAATAATTATAGTAATTATGTTTCATAATTCCTCCTTATATATATATATTTGTATTTTTTAATAATTTTTTATATTAAAAAATTTATTGTATTGTTTCTGTTTTAGAAATGGAGGAAAACATGTATTAAAAAATAAATTTAGCGAACAATAATGCCTCTTAGATTATTTAAATCACCGAAAAATATTTAGTGACATGGGTATATCGTCCCATGAAACCCATTAGACAACCTTCTACAACACGTATCTTCAATTATAATCATAAATAATATTTACATGCATAAAAGGTGATGACTCTAGGTTTATAATATGGTTAATAAAGATTATAGGAGTTTAATTCGTATGTTATATATAAATTTTATTTTAAAATATTTTCAAAAAAGGGATTTCAATCATTTTTTAGTAAATTTTCCAAGTATTTAATTCTAAAATGTTTTAAATAGAGTTACATCTTGTTCTTGTTTATATGATATAACTCAAGTATATAATTAAAGATGGAAATTTTAATTATATGTAAAAAGGTTCCAAATCCTCTAGAGATTGTGAATTTGTCAACATAAATTTATCTTAGAATAATATTCCATTATATTTAAAATACTTATGTTTTTAAAAAAATATAAATTATGGATTATGAAATAATTAATTTTTAATTTGTATTTTAGATGATCAGTTTTAATTTTTTTAAAAATTAATTAACAAATTAAACTAAATGAAACATTATTTAAACTCAAATATTTTTAAACTTTTATGATTTTATATTTTTGAATATAAAAAATGGAATAAATATCTAATATATTTTCTAGGCCATTAATATATGTTACTAGTGTCATTATTATAATTATAAATGAATCATATAATTATTAACTAGATTAAAACATTCTATAACAATAAATAGAAAAATAGAGACATAAAACAAGATGTTATTACCTTGATAATAACTTATAAAAACAATCTCAAATATAGATAGAAAAAATAAAAAAAAATAAAACAAGTATAAGGAAATTATTTTGAAAATAATATGTAAAATATATGAACTTAAAAAACATTACTATACTCCTCTAAGTGGTTATAAATGTTTTATATGAAATTATAGAAAACAGCTAGGTCATCCACAATCTAATTGATGGGGTGGTTTGAGGGATTTAACCCACAATATCCTTGTAATATTAATATTATAAATTCACTCTTTTATGTGATAGATTTACTCATGACCTAAGTATATTAAGTGTACCCCCATAATGATGTTCTTATAGTATTGTTGTAGAATATTGAATGGATCCTCATTCTTAAACAAATATTTAAGGACAATGGTGTCTAATTAGTATATAATATTTAGTCCATGTAAAATGATGTATTATATTGTCTGAGATATTTTATTTATAAGAATATCATAGTTGTAAACTCCACCATATTACATAATATGTTGAAAAGTAAGGTCAGTAATCGATTCATCATCATAAACAACCTATTATATTTAAAATTTAAAATCTAATTTGATTTAACCAAAAAATTTAATAATTTTGGGTTTATTTGTATTAGTAAGGTAAGTTTGATTGAAATACAGTATGAAAAAATATAATCAATGGTTAAACTCTTCCTTCAAACTCTTGAACATATGTAACTTGTACTCCATTCAATTACTCTTTTGAGTTTTTTAGGGGATTTAGTAATGCATCATCTAAATTTACATAAAAAATAATTTCATTTAATTTATTATCCTATTATTTATTAATATAAATAAAAAAGAATATATTTTTTGAGACTAAAAGATCAAAAAAATATACATTTTAGTTTTTACATTATCTTGCCAATATTTATATATAGCTTATTTATCTACCTTAAAGTACACATTTATTTATATAATATTTATATGTAATTGTTATGGATGAAAATTTATGATATGATATATATTTTTCTCCAAATGTTCTACAAACATTTAAATTTAATCCTTATTAAAAATAGGTCATTGTATTTATTCTTCCATTATTTAGATTTTATCACTATATTATGCAACACACATATCATTAGTTCATTATTAATATTTGGTATAAACGAATTTTGGTGACTGGAAACAAATTTAACAATCTAATAATGTTTTAATAATTAATTCTTGATTATTTTTATTTATTATTTCAATAATAAATTTTACAATAAACCTTATTAATCTGGGGTTTTTCGGTATTTATCCATTCAATGAATTCTAAAAAAATAATCCTACATCTGTGGTCAAATTATTTTGGAATATTTATACTATACACATTTCATAAAATTTGAAAATATTTTATCATGTATTGGATGTAGTTTAGGGTCTTTATAGTCTATATTTCTCTATTGTGATCATGGTAAAAAAAATTAAAAAAATAAAAAAAATTATAGATACTGTAAAATAATGAAAACAATCATGTATAAAATAACAAATAATTGATAAAAATGAAACCATGAATACTATATAATACTTGATTCATGAATCTTCATTGGGTGAAATCAAGTAGTATTTTAAATTCTTATGAATGTTTCATCATAGATAACCATACATTATCTCTAAAATAGGCCACAAAAAACACTATAATTTATTCTATTACTTATATATTTTTAGTTTTCCAACATTCCAAAAAAGGATATGAAAATGATGGTTAGAAATAAAACAAATAATTTAAATTCAATTAAAATGAAAAGTAGTATTACTATTAATGGTATATTATCATAATGTTATAAAATGTACCATATTAATTATATTCATATCTTTCAATAATTACTATCTATTTATAATTTAATTAACACAACAAATTAGTAACTTTAAGATATCTATTTTATAATTTATCTGACCAAAATAATTGAGAAGTAATATATTCCCTGTATCAACATATGTGAACAAGCCTTTACATTGAACTCCTCCATTCAAATATTGATAAGAGTATCCCATGATTCCACTTCATAAAATAACTTGTAGTTTGGTATTGTATACATAAAAAAATTGGAACAATTTTTATACCAAAAAACACATTGACACAATCACAAACCAATTCTTACAAATCCATTTAACACAATTTATTCTAAATAATCATGGAATGAGAAGAAATTATGTCATGTGAAGTGAAATAATTTGATGTAGTGCATAAGAAAAATATTAGGATAACAACCATTAATAATTTCACTAAAAATCTATCCTAATATATATAGCTAGAAAAATATTAAAAACAATAGTTGTTTTATATTTAAAACACTGCTAAAAAGACCATGGTTCACCACCCTAAAATAATCCACTTATTTTTCTCCAATTATAGGGGAGGATTTTATTATATTGGAAGAGAATAGTTGAAGTATATTGAACATATGTGTTAAACTTATATTGAAAATAACATAATATCTATTTCTAGAATACAAAAAACGATTATTACAATCTTATAATTTTATATTATTGGCCCATAATTACCCCCATGGTTATGAAGTCTATTTAAACAACATTGAGTTTTCTTGTGATTTCTCTACATATTTGATAAATCGTCGACATATTTTCCTTCTAAATTTTCATTGGGTAAATATATTTTAGAAAAAATAATCTCATATTCTATGATCCTTCTTTCATTTCATACCAATTATATTTTCTATCTCAGTATTACCTTAAATAATTAGATACATTTTTCATAGAATATTTTCCTCCCACATATGCATAATTGTATACTATATGGACCAAAGTATTCGTTAATGCATTGGTGCCACTTTTATGTAACGCCCAAAATATTCTTACATAGATCCTTTAACATTATGGGAGTTAGATATCATTCTAACATGGATAGTTAATTAATATGTTCAATCATATAATATTGTTAATAATTATTATATAACCTATATATTCTCTCGTATAATTATAAATGTACTAAAAAATATTTACTAAAACATATTAAACCCTTAAACGTATCGTTTTAATGTCACATTTCCAGTTTCCCTTTTTATTCATTATTACAAAGAAATGAAACTCACAATTCAATATTATAATGAAAAAATATTTTTTCAATCACACTAATAAGAGAACTAAATATCATCATGGGCATCTGATATTAGATTATTACAAGTTATCTAAAATTTTATAATTAGTTAAAATTACATTTATACTGTTTCAAAGTCAAGTCAACACCTGCAATGACTAGTTCACAAAAGGTCAGATCCACATTCATGGTTATTTAATCATGCTATTAATATATACTATGATCGATAGATTATATCCTCATGGTCAGTTATATAAATTAAAACCATTCTTTATTAGTCACATAACATCCTTTGACTCTCATAACAAACAGTAATTAATTTAAATCAATTAAAATGTGTATTAATCATTTAAATAAAAAATAATCATTGATTAATTAAATTAATTTTTTTAATAAATTTATTAGTTACATAAAAAATGTACCAAAATATTTGAATTATAGTAATTTCCCTAAAAGATTAATATGTTGTGGAAATATGAAAATGAATTATTGAATATTAATATATAATTATTTTGTTATATAAATTAAATTAAAGGTTTAAAACACATGTATTTTCCATTTATAGTGCATTGAATGAGGTGTTTAATACTTGGTTGGTCTATCATGAATTATGAGAATTTTTATGATATATTATCATGTACATTTGAAGTATGTATTAAGGTGTTGATACACAAAATGAGAAAGGTTGATATTTGGAATGAGAGTAAGATTATCCTAGAATTAGAGAATAAATTAAAATAGATTGGGAATACCATCATTACATTCATGATATCATTTTTAATCTATATGTGTGATTATTAATTTTTAAATATTTTGGTAATTTAATTTAGGATTTTCCTATTTTTTTAATTGAATGGATATAATGGATTAAATGATTATACTTACAAGAACTACATGTACTACGATGACATGTTATTTGGTTGACTATCATTATATTATTTGAGTATCGTATTGATGACATATATTCAATATATATGACGTTAATGTAATCACTCACATCTAAGGGTCATATTGTTTGTATAACAGTTTTTTTAATCAAGGATATTTGTAAATAATATGAGGTTAAAAAGTGTTGATGGGTATGTGTAATAATTTTATGATATAACTATTTATAGGATAACATATTTAGTGTTTAGGAAAAGATTTTATGGGTCATGTTTCTCAATTTCACATCATATAATACTATTAATAAATTGATTTGGCCCACCTCAACTAGCAGATATGATATAAATTAGTGTTTTAATGTAAACATATGGTGGGATGTATTACATCTAATTAAAACATGCCTGATGATCATAATAAAAACCCAATTATAAAATAAATGATCAAACATCAACTACCATGAATAAATGTTTTGAATCGTCAAATAATAATATAAAATCCCTTCAAATATCCCAATTAATGAATATCCAATCATATTTAAGCATTAAAAAAAGAATCCTAATATGAGTGATATCATGTTTCTATATAATAATAGACTATAAATTTATATCTTCATAGTCACCCATCGTCATTTATTTATTTGTATAAACATAAGGGAAAAAATCACTTGTGAACATTCATGGGTTACTAACTATAATGAATATAATCATCCTAGGTATTGAGAACTATTATAAGTAGAATTAATGATTTTTTGAATGATCCATAATTTTATTTAATTTAATTAATAACTCACACCCATTTTTGAAGTCAGCCTCATTCAGATATTTTTTTAAATTTAAGCTACACAATTGTAATTGAAAAATTAATCAAATAAAACATGAAAAATGTTATAATATACACAAGTGATTATCAAATCATAAGGCTTATTATGTATTATTTCCTAACACTATGAACCCAAGAACTCAACCTAATGCCTAT
Source organism: Viscum album (assembly GCA_963277665.1). Classification (NCBI taxonomy): domain Eukaryota; kingdom Viridiplantae; phylum Streptophyta; class Magnoliopsida; order Santalales; family Viscaceae; genus Viscum; species Viscum album. Next base: position 1,958,949,848 of record OY728133.1, read on the forward strand.
ATCAAACTATTGTATGCACATATAGTGGTAACACAAAAATCACTCTATACATATAGATATACATCACTACAACACACTCGGAATGAAATTAGTAAATGTCCTTCCACTAGATGATATAGTAATTATATAACAATTAATGATTATACTTGTATCCCAAAACAACACAATTATTAATATTATCTTCCCAACACATAAATTAGTAAAAATATAATTAAAATTTTTATATATATAATATCACACTTTTCAAATACTTATTACAAGGGATAAGTAAAAAAAATTTCTCACATTAAAGCAGCACATCTAGAAAATGTCTACCATTAATATATATTTAATTGTGAGTGATAAGAATATAATCTAAAAAAATACACTTTGGAACATCTCATGAAAAATAAAATTCTAATAATTTAAAATATAAATATAATCAATGTAAATAAATTATAATCCAGTAACAAAAAATATCATATCTGTGAATAGGGAAAATTATCATAAAGAAACAAATTTAATCATATTAATTCCATTCATAAGTCATGTATTCTATGTAAATATAATACTATTGATGGACATGATATTATTTCATTTTTAATAAATACACATGGACTAAGAATCCAACTCATCCTAAATCATATGTCCATTACCCAGTATCAATACATCTAGTTTTGTTTAATTTCAAGATGTACATATATAATTTTTTCAAATAGTTCACATTAGTTTTATGAGAATCACACATCACCATCACAAATTGTTTACATAATTACCACAGGAATTCAAGATCATTTTAAAATTTAATTTTATCATCTTTACATAAAATCCCCATTATCATCTAAAATAGTCCAAATAATCATAAAAAAAATTACACACCATCACATTGAGGAGTATACGTTATCACTATAATAATTTTAAACAGGCATAAAAATAATATCATTAATCTTTGACATTCTTAATTTAACAGTATATCATGATGATCCATTTATGTAAACTAGTAACATGCAACCACCAATGTGCATCAAAATATTACTAATATAGTATAATTAGGAAAAATAGTTTGAAGGTATAGTAATATAGATTCTATAAATATGTTTATATTCCTCACTCACTAAACCAAATGTCATCTATCAAAACTACAAATGGGTTCCATATTGAACACATTTCCCTTGTGAAAAAATCAATGTCACTCAACACATATGAAGTTTTTCATCACTACCATATATCCAGTCAACATATTTTATTTATCAGACTCCATATCGATGCAATGTTTTTTTAATAACCACATACAATTAATATTTTTTAATCCATTAATGAAATATTTTGACTTATTATTTATTGGATAAAGTATTAGGTTGCTTCTATGTGATTTGGGAGGTTTGGAGACAGTAATGGGGATTAAATTTTATTCATGGATAAGGGAAACCATATGCCTTTACCCTAGAAATAGAACAAGTTTTTGGTGTTGTGTGAAAGTTAGATCTAGGTCAGTGATAACATTGTGAAATTTGATAGAAAATCATGTAACATAGAAACAAATAAATTCATTTATGGTGTATAGTTTTATAAACAATGTATCTAAACCATATGAGATCTCTAGAGTGGTGGTGATCTAGACATGGTTGGCACACAGTTTGGTAATTTGTGTGAAATATTTTTTGAATGTTGGATTAGTTAATATAGAAATGATTATTTTTACCTATAAATAATCTAGAAATTCTTATTATTTATCCAACACCGTGGGACATAAAACATTGTAAAACTAGTTTTTATTCTTTATGGATTAATTCCCTATAGTGATAAATTATTTTATATATAGAGATTTTAATCCTAAATAATTGAAGCTATCATTTACCATCTGTTCTTCATGATGTTGTTAGATATTATCTATTATCCTTTTCACAGAAACAAGATAAAGGATATCGTGGTAAAATCTTGGAATTAAAATGAGATAAAATATTTATCCTCCTTGATTATAGTTGGAAAATAATTTGAAAATTTGTATTTTATTGATCATTATCTTATTCATAGATATTTTTTTATTTAATTGGATCACATTGGGTATATATAAACTACTATTATCCCTTGATTTGTAATTCTTATTGGATAACTTCACATTAATCCACATATTGTGATTTCGGGTTTTTTAGGGATCATTGGTATGTTAGATTGATTTATGTGATAAAAATTGATGTTATTCCATGATATGATCAAGGAAAGAAGATTCATATAAAGGCATGACAACTTTATAATACTATGTTACATTAAATTCATGTGCGTGTGGGTGTTTTCAAATTGAGGTCTACCTTGATGTGATATTAATTTGAATGTATTTGTGTCACCCATGATACCTCACTAGATATGACATGGTTTTTTAACTATGTGTGTCATATGATACCTATATTGTTATGAAATGATTTTTCATGGTGTGTGTGGCCCCTAAGACCTCTATTTCTATGACATGCTTGACCATGTATGTGTGTGAACCATGACACATCTCTAATACTAAAATAATTCATTGTATTTTTATGTTAGTAATTTCAATGTTATTCATTGTGATAAAACATATAAATATTAATATATTAGTTTATATCCTATATATTTATACTCTCTATTTTTTAATGTAATAGGTGGACCCGTCATAGATCAATTAATCCCTTATATGTAAAGATAATGTCATTTTAGTCATGGTGATTATGGAAGGGTGTTAAATGATATATGGAAGGACTAAAATGCCATTAATACTTACAAATGACTTGATGTTTTACATGATGAACTTGTTGATGGGCCTGAGATACTATGTTGGGGACAAAAACTTTATATCCAGACATGAGAAAAGTTATACATATGTACACATTCAAAAATTAATTATTCTTGAGTTTTTTAGATTATATTGAATAAATATTTAATCTCATATATCATCAGGGATGAAGTGGTTTGTTCAATGATCATGGAAGACTAGTTAGGGCCTGATAGAATGATATATGATTCATAATAGTCCATCTGTATCCATGTCATTATTTAAAAGAGTATATTAATTAAACCGATCTGTATTGGAATCATTGTTGGTTTCATTATGGGTTTAAAATCACTCCATGAACATGAATATCCGTGTTCTTGAAGACTAATTTGACAAGGATTTTAGATGTGTGAAGAATCCCTACCAATGTAATTTATTGTAGATGATTATTTTGGATGCATCACTTTTAGGAAAATCTTTGGGATCCATTACAAGAATCCCTTTGTGATTATTTATTTTCTCCTTCATTATTAAATACACACACACACACACATATATATATATATATATTCACCAAGTAGAGATATGTTACTAGTTGTTCTGGGTATTTTTTATTTATTATTATAGCATGTGATTTGGTTGTTTTTTTATTGCTTACAAATTAGTTATCCATTGTTATTTTGATTACTGTTTCATATATTTTATAAATTTATAGTTATATATTACTAATAGGGAAGTATTCCAATGGTTCCTCGTAGTACATCACTACTAGATTGATGAATCTTGTATATGGGTAGGAATACATGTGTTTATGTTACCATATGGACCAGGTTAGGTGATTCATGTCCTAGGGATAAAAATATTATTATATCATTTTTTCCTTTTTTATTCCTATTTAAAAATGGTATAAAGGATAAAGGATACTATTTTTACCCTATATAGAACAGATTTCTACGAGTCACCAACCCTTAATTGATGGATTCCGTTATTTTTAGGCGTGGTTTTTGGGTTTTGGTTTCAATTTTAATGTTGATTTATTTAACCGTAAATGATTCACATGGTTATAATGTAATGATTTAGTGGAATTTATCCTGGTCTATTTTTAAGTGTGGGTGAGCTCATTGATCATGAATAGTAATATATCTAGTGATTTATATAATATTACATTTATTTAATTATGATACATATATTTTCTGTGTTTCTAAATTATGTTTTTTGTGAAATTGATATAATTTACCCAGAGTATGTTGTATTTTTTTACCCACTGTGGTGGTAAACATACTTTTATATATGATTTTTATTTATTAATTTAGTAATTATGTTATTATTATTATTATTTTTCTTATTAAATAATGGGGTTTTTGTTATATTATTCTTCTTTTAATGTGTTTTACTAAAGAAAATTACCTTGGCATAAAATAAACCTTAAAAATTTCCTAGAAATTTTGGTTTCTAAAGGGATTTTGAAATATGTGTTTCTGAAAAAATTAATTTTTTATTCGATGTTTTTTCTAATTGGGTCTAATTTATTGATTAATTATAATAGGTGTTTGGAAGAGTTATTTCAGCCCATTCGGGTTGTGGAAATTGTTGAGTTTTGGATGTTATGAAATTTTTTTGAATAACTAAATTGGTTAATTTTTATAAAATTTAATCAGAACCAATGTATTTTTATTTCGATTGTTTTCAAAGGGTTTTAATTATTGTTTACAAAAAACTATTACAGGAAAATTATTATTTTAATCAAATTTATAAAGGGAATAAATTTCATGGATCAATGATTTAGGATATTTGAAGAACCTTATGACACTTTTAACATAGATTTTTTTTGTTAGAATATGATAACCTCTTGAATACCACATATTTTTTATGATTAATGGGAATTTTGATTATTTTATATGTTTGGGTTATCTAATTTTATCTCATGATATATTTTTCTATATGTTAAGTTTAGTGAATAGATTTTTTAATGTATTTTCACATAGTAGGTTCTCTTGTTCGTATTGTAGCTTTAATGAAAGATGGACTAACTATAGGGGTGGATTCTTTGATGTTATTTATTATATGATTAGGCTATTGTCCATAAATTTAGTATAGAATTGTTATGGGAATCGTGGGGTTTGTAAACCATGAGTGTGATGTGAAAAAAAATCTGTGGTTGAGTTATCCTATTTTTTTTCTATAGTGGACCATGGGTTAGATGGATTCATGTGTTATAATAATCTAGACCATTGGGATGCAGCTATAAAAGTTAGAGTCTAGATATTTGAAGTTTATGGTAAATGGTTTATTTTGGTTTCCATTGGTTATACACTAGTTTATGGGATTATTGCATTTTTTTAGCCTATTGAGGTGTTTGAGTGGGTTAATTTCATTACCAAAATTCATAATCTTATGTGATGTTTTGAGAATAGTAAATTTGAGGTGTGTGGCCTATATCAAATAGAACATATGTCATGATTCTAAATCATGATATGAAAAATTATTTGTAATTTTCAGGTTATGTTGTCATTATATTTGTGACCCCAATGAGAGTTTCATGCCCTTATAAGCATTTCTCAGATGATTTCAGAAATAATCGTAAATTAAATTAGTTGATGTTAAAATTTATGTTGTGATTTATGGAATCATCCAAGTGCTCATGTCATGATTCAGGTTCCTAGGGAGATATATAATATTTTCATTATATGGAAAGGAATAATTTTTAGAATTTTGTTTTGATAGGAAGAATAGAACTAGACCTTATTGGGACATGAGTCAATTAATTCTCATACAAATAGATGATTACAATAAACACGTGGAGTTATTGATATATAATAAAAGGATGTATTCCTATAGAAACATATTCAAACCCCTTTGGAAATAATATTTTCAAGGTTCAAGGAACTATATCATTTCAGAATGATAGGGGGAATAGACAATAGGTTAGTGGATTGTGTTAGAGTGAGATACTAGTAGGAATATTCTTCATTGGAATTGTGACTCATTGGGAATGTCTCTGATAGTAGTTCCCTAGTAAACTACCTTTGGAGAAAACATTTCAATAATCTGTATAATTCATTATTGTGTGTTCTATTCGAGTAAGTGGTGGAGTAATGTGTAAATTATGGGTAACCTTTTATATATTCATTTATAAATTTTTGGAAAACATGACATTTTTTATTAATATTTGGTTGACTGTGTATTCTATGTTGAAGCCTAGAAGTTGTGGACTATCATGAATTGTGTAAATAGGGAATTTTTATAGTTTATATTCCATAGTAAATCATTATTAAGTGATTATATTGGAAATAGTTTTCCTATGTGATGATAAGGATTATGTATGACTCTACGAGGGAATTGTGTTTTAAAAATGCTAATCCGAAAGATGTGTAGGATAACCCATCTGCACTTTTATAGTATTCTATTGGACTTGGAAATAAGGTAGTTGTTCTTTTGTAGTGATATTATATTTTTTATCAATGATGACGAAAATGTATCGTCGATTATTATTTTTTTTGTTAATCCTTTGGTGGTGTAATAACAATAATTTGATACATATGGTTTATATTTCTATAGCTGGTGGGTTTTGTTAGAGTGGTGTGGTGGTAGTTTGGTGGTATTCTATTAAAGGGAAATAGATATTAACTGAGTTATGTAATGTATTTGTTATATTGAAGGATGTTGATAAAAAAATTTCATCATGAATGTAGAAAAATTTTGTTGTTGAGAAATATTTTAGTTGATGGTTGAGAGATGGTTATGGTGGTGATCATGGTCTATTGTGTCTTTAAGGAGGATTATTGGTTATTCACCCTATTGAAACACTACTATAGTATATATCTGTGATCGTTGAATGAAAAGGCCAAGCGTCATGGTATGCCTAATTAATGAGGTTATATCCCATAGATCTATAAGGGATGCTCATTTTTTCCGAGGGGTGATATTTTTCTAATCAAGGAAATGGAAGTGTTGTAGTTAAATTTGAATTTGGGAAGTCATTGTGGAAAGACCAACTCATTGGAAATACATATTCTTGTAAATCTCCACTATAATTAACATTCATACATTCTCATAGATATTTTAGAATTATATATTTATAGATTTATTTTATGACACAAACATAACCAACCAATATATATATATTTTTTTATTTTAATTTGTATCCATTTTCCCAAAATATTAATCTGTAAAAACAAAACATGATTTATTTTCATGAAACACATCTATGAATTTCACAATTAATTAATTATTTTTTATACCCATACATATATAATAAATATTTATTTAAAAACATGGTATTATAATACAATGATCGTTGAGGTACATAATTATATAAATGTGGTTTCCAAGTCAGAAACACGAAAACCCATGGAGTAACATTTCATAAAACCAACCGTACTATTTGATATGAGAATAATTTTTCGGCTAAAAATTTCATTATATTACATTTTGAAATCAAAAAGTTTCTATTAAAACTCATTAGTATTACTATAGATGTCATGTGTGTTCTTTGGCCCATTATCATCATTAAAATCATATAAAACCCTCATAGTTAGAATAATCATACATAATTATTCAGAAAATATTATCATTACACAATTATTTGGAGATATATTAGGTCTCTACAATAATATGTGTTATATTTGGATTACCCATGAAAAATATTGGCGATCAACCATTTTTAAACAATGTAAATTCACCACATCATGAATAAAACACACGAAAACAATTTTAGGAATGTCTGGAAAAAATTCCAGATATCAAAAGTGGATTTCTTCTTAAAAATATAATTTTCAATTAAAAGAAACTTTAAAAACGAAATATGTGTTTTCATTGTTGAAAAAAATGAAATATTTTAATATAATAAAAACATTAAATAATGTTTACAATGGCGGGATAGGTCTTTTTCGACATATATGTTAACAAATAAAATTATTTATATATTATTTATAATGGTCATTTAAGCAATCATTCAAAGATAATTTTTTTAAAAAATGAAAGATAATTAAAATAAAATTTTTATTTTTATATTTATATTTCTCTTATAAACATTTAAACAAATAAAAATATTTCTCAAAAATAATTAATATAGATTAAATCATTTTTTTTAAAGAGAAACATTACAAAAGTATTTTTATAAGAATGTCAATTATATTGAGTATGAATTGTCATGTATGTTGTATTTCTTCAAGATAAATGAAATTTTGATACTTTTATTTATTAAGAAGGATTTAAAATTATGTTATATAATTATTTTATTTTATAACATTTTATATATAATAACTTAATACATTAAATTCATGTCGTATTTGTTATGATATTCATCTCATATGTCCGAAGTGGATTTTTTACATTCACTGTGGTAATATAGTTCATAATTCAAACTATTAATAATTAAAATAGTAATAATAATAATAATATATTTTTTATTATTAAATAATACATTTAATTGTGACCATTAAATATGGTTTTGAAAAATGAACTACGCTAGAATAGTGGATCATAGAGAGGAATGAAAATTATGTTTCCCATTTGATGGAACATGAGAAAGTTATAGGTTGTTTCATTAACATAAAAACACCCTAGTATATATTTTATTCCATTTTTATTATATAATTCTTTTTATGGAATATTTAATGGAGTTGGAAAAACATCCCCTAAAACAAGTGATTAAAAACTATACCTCTTCATTAGAATGTCTCCATTGATTAACACATTAATCCCACAATGATTTTAATTATTCCTATAGCAAGATTCCTATAATTAAGGGATTGTTTCTGGAAATGTATTTTGGTAGGTATTTTAAAAAAATTGGGTTTTTTTTGAATTAAAGAGACGAAAAGAATCCATTTTATATTAGAGGGGAGGGACACTCTTGATGTTACTATCTATATTTAATTAATATAATTTCATTTAAAATTATAAATTATTCCAAAATTATTTTTGTAATATTGGATGATAATGGATCAAATTAAAATAATTCAATAAATATTAAACACGTTCTTTTTACATTTTTTATTATAATTTTTTATCAACCCCTCCTTAAACACTTTAACACATACCATAAAAAGGATTTTTACTCACTGAGGGTCAATATAAGGATAATAAACAGAAAAAAGGCCCATAATTAGAAAATGGTGGATTTTATGAACCATATCCTCATTGAATCGCCTGATATGCAATTTTTAGTAATATTTAATTATTTAATAATCTACAATTTATTTTAATATATTATTAAAATCAATTTTAATGACTATTTAATTACCTGATTTTAATCATATCAATAAAAAAATAAAAGTGAAAGAAAATATTTTAATAATTAACTAATTGGTAATCTGTATATACTTTTTTATTTGATAACCTATTTGACATGAAATTATATTAATTTTAATATTTCTAATATCATTTTTTGATCTTTTTTTCATTTTTGGAATTATTAATCCATCTGCATTATGTAATTACTTGAGGTCATAATTTTGATAAAAAAAATTAAAAATAAATTTAGAATTATTAATATAAATCTATTATATTTAATAACATTTATAAATAAACATATCTTATTTTTATCCCTATGTTAAAAGTTCTATTGTCACTAAAACATATACTGTGACATTTTCTATATTCATTTAAATAAAATATTATAAATTTTATAATAACATATAAATTAAAAAAATGTTATATAACAGAATATTGTGTGGGTATAGATGAAATATAGTCATAATGTATTATTAATCAATGTCTTAGTGACAATTTATATCCACTTTAATTTTCTTTTTGGATTTAATTATTGGATATACTATTTACTATGTTAAAAAATATATTAAGGTTACAAATCATATTCGAAAAAAATAAAAGGGGTAAATTTACCTAATTTGTACCCACTAAATCCAAATATTGATTCCATATTTCAAAATTCAAAAATAATTTTGGATAATATTTTTTTTAAATCAATCCATTGAAATGCAATGAAAACCAATTTTTTCAGAAAAATGAACTTTTAATTAAATATTGTTTTTATATCCAATTATAGATTAAAATCATTTTAAAAACCATTATTGTATTATTTTAGTATAAGGAAATAAATTAAATATTAAAAATTATAAAACATATATTTTAAATTTTTAAATTCATGAAATAGAAAATAATTTTTAATAACAAGATCATAATTTTTTACGATTCTAAAAATAATAAATCATCGCAAAAATATTTAAGACAATTGTTCACAAAATAAATTTCATAGAAATATTTAAAAAATGGTATTCATTTCTGAAAATTTAAATTTTATTAATTTAAATTTAGGTTTTTAGAAACCTTATAAGAATATAATGTAATAAAACATTTTCCTTTTATAAATAAAATATAACTACCAAATTTATAAGGAATATAATGGTATAATATATAATTGAAAATTATTTATAAGACATGAGAATGATTTTTTATAACATATAATGGGTTGTTACATTCTTCCACCCAATTGTAAAATTGTTCCCCATAATTTAATTAATTTATATATAAAGTGGAGAAACCATTCCCTCATAAAATTATCAAAATAACATGTGGTTTCTTAAAACATGTTGTTTTTACGAAAAAATCATTAATTGAGTGAGTTAGACTATTCTAGAATATGATCTCTCTATTTTCAATAATATGAATATATTTTTCCACATAACAACGGTTCTATTCAAATTAAACTACAAAAAGGATGAAAAACTTAGATGAATCTGGAACATTCATTATCAACATCAAAACATGTAAATCATTGTGTTCCAAGGATAAAATCAATTGAAAATACACATGGAAGGTGATTTTTTAGCATTTAACTCTTTGTTTACACCGATATAAAAATATGCTAAACAAATATTGAATTGTAAATTATGACTTTCTTGTCAAATATCACATCAAATTTGGTTTAATTAAATTATTTTTTACCATTGTTAATGTGGGTGATTTTTCCTTTTTTTTAATATTATGTTTTAGGTGGAGGTAATTTAGAGTGTGATGAATTATATTGAATTAAAATGGGACAACTGCTAGGTATTTCCACAAACTATTCTAAATTATTTCATATTTGTATAATTTTTTGATTATAATTGGGATGAAATTTTTTTAGATTATCTGAAACACGATGGGATATTTCGCATCACAAGAAACACAATCCTAATTCATCCATCTAGTTTCCTAAAACAAAAACATTCATTTGAAACAAATATTCTTGAAGTCAAATGTTACATAGTTTATTTTGACTATATCCAACATTCTGTAATTCCCATGGCCTCCAAATTTTACAATGTAATATTACAGATGATGTTAAATTACACTTATCATTTATATAAGTCATTATATTCTAATTTAAAAACCCAAAACTATTACAAAATTTGAATCTCGAAATAGGGGTTCCCAAAACCACTACTTATATTGGAAATAAAAGGTAACCATGTGCAAATAATTTTCATGTTCTAACATAGTGTGTTGTTACACATTTTTTGAGTCCCAATGGAGTCCTCTTATCATCTTGGATGTTCTTGAGATCCATATCCTCACATGGAGAGATGGGATACAGTCAGAGTTCCGCAAAATCTTTATCATCCTCTTGATGGTGGGATGAATGGTGTGAATTAATTATTATGTATATACACATATCATAAATGGAGTTCATAAAGAATTATTTTTAATAAATTTATGTTATTTGTTGTTTAAAAAAATAATTCAAGATATCATAAAACACATTATATTTTAATATTATGTGATTCATGTGACTGGTATGATCTTAATTTCTGACAGAATAGTGTGATCTTTGGAGTCAGTGAATTATGTTAAACAGATTGGAAAAAATTATAATACCTTTACTCGCCATATATTTGAGGTCTCATTTTCCAATGGTAGTTAATATTCCATGAATAATATATTAAACATGTATCCATGGTTGTTATGTCAGGATATGGTTCAACATGAATTGATATAATAGCTCAGAATGTAATCAGGGATTTGATTATTTTCAACTGAAGAAATAAATCAAACCTAAATTAATAAATAATAATTATAAACCTCAAATTAGTGTAGTAAACTCATAATAAAAACATTCTATACTATTATTCAAAATATAATTTTCTGTAACTTTTCACCTCTTTAAATTAACTTATTTTATGTTTATTACTATTTTCTAAATCGAACCCCTATTTTAGTACATTATATTAAAAATACACTCTAAAACCCAACAATTCTTCTGTAGTTATATTCTATGGTATAACCAATTCTATAAAAAAATCTATCAATCACAATTACTTTTACATGTCATGAAAATGCGTTGAAACTTTTGCAATATTTTTCAGGTGCACTTTTATTTTTAAGAGATTGTTTTTATGAAAAAAAATTATAATGAAAATATTTGTTTTATTATTATCATACTTCATTTTATAAAAAAATATTAATTTTGTTGGATTTTCCTATGAAGGGATTCTCATCTGAGAAACTACTTCCATTGAGAAATTAACTATATAGGATCTTACGTCATCAACACGAAGAAACAATAAATAATATTCTCAAGGAGGATGCATAGATAATCAACCCTCTTATCGATCCTTTTTTAGTTTTATTTTGATGAATCCTACATCAAAATTATGAGAACCTTTCTTATGTAACTAAAAATAAGGGCTCATCCTAATCAACATCATATGAACCATTGATATATACCCATGGTCTATTGTAATGTATATAAAACCACATGGATGACAATATAATATAAAATAAGAAACACAACATATATTCTCTCTCGTCATGGGTGGAAATTCGGTGATTCAAATTATTAAGGGATGGTTCAATGGAATTATGAGAATATGTAAACATTTTCAAGGAAATTGTTATTTAATTTATGATCTAGGGCCAATTCAAGGAAATTGATATGATAATATAAATTTTAGACATTATCCAAGCATTGAAGCATTGTGGGAGATCTTGGAGACAACCAACCATATGTTATCATTTCCCCACTTGTTGTTTATTAGACATTGTTCTGAATGGAATAGAATGAAAAAGATAATCCTCTTAATATCACTGAAAATAGATAATGTTATCCTTATGTTATGAGAACGTATATAATATCATTTTTAAATAATAAGGATGATGTATGACTTTTAGAAATACCGTGGGCATTAAATATCCTCAAATAGAAATCAAATCAAATAATAATCCCAAGACATAAACCAAGATTGAATGACTGGGTGATAATATAGAAAAATAGGACAATAGGATAAAATAATGAGAGAAATATTGAGTAAGGTTTAAATTTCAAAAAGTGGGAAAAGGTAATTATGAACTTCAACATAAAATTCTTCACATGACCCACTGATCGGCTAATGGGTCTCACCAAAAGGAAAGTGGGTGTCTCTAGTGGTCATGTGTGATTCCAATAGCTTTTCCAACCTACTAGAATTCCCTCAGCAACTTGGTGGAAATACATTATTAAGGTTATATTCCCAAACATGATTCATGAACCTCTAAAATGCATGTGATACCTCTTATATACCCATTTTAATATTCATTAAATATAAAACAATGTGGTTTCACCTAAAAAGTAAATTTTCCTTAATTAAGGGGTGGGGACTTACAATTATCAAACTCAATCCTTGCATCGATAACCTATACATATAAAATGTCATCTGAGATCATTATCATAGGGTAGAATCAAGAATATTTCATCTTACTGATTTTTCATCCACACCTAGAACTTGGATCAACACTAAAAAATTCTATTTGAACATTTCTAGAGACTGCTGATATTATTTAGAAATTTAATAGCTTCTTTCCAACCAGTTTCTATTTATTAAACACCAATAATTGTTTTATAAAATATAATATTAAAAAACTGTAAAATCTGAGTGTCACTACAGTATAAATCCACTTAAATTTATACTTCTATATTCATCAGTTTGAATCCCCAATTTTTTTTCTTCATTTCGTTCACTTTATGAAACCTTAATATGGAATTTTTATCAACACTATGGTTTCAAGGTTCCTCAATATCATTTCTATCAATTCATTTGTCATATAATGTTGCTACATCATTACATGACCTGAGACACATTAGTATGTGGTTAGGTTGATTTCAGGCATATATTTGTTCACTTTCAAAAAAACCAAAAATAATAAGCCTTTTGGGGCCAAAGATTGAGAATATCAGTCACATTGGGATAACAGAACTCATTTCATGGTCATAACTTCGTTTAAGTTTTTCATCAAATAACATACACACACCCACCTAAGAACATATATAATATTGATTGGGAAATTAATGGTCATTTTTCCTTCATCATATATATATCAAGTAATTGGAAATTAATTATTAATATTATTTTTGAAAAATTATTTAATTTCATTAGAATTACAACAATTTTTTATATTGATTTCTCATCAAGTCATAAGGTAGAGTTGATTAATTAAAATCATTAAAAAATTATTTAAAAATCCCATCCTCTATAATGTTGGTGATTTAAATATATACGGATAACCTCACTTAATTATCAGTCTACTTGTTTTTATTCCCTAGTAAAATCATGGATTTAGTTTCTCCCATCTATAGACTCTGTTCATTATACATTTTTTGAGTTTCACATGATAATTCTAAATTGAAATAAATAACAGGATTTTTGAGAATATCCCACATAAATTTGGACTCATTTAATGTCCTTGACTATTATTCAATTTTTCATATGTTTTTTTCATTCAGTAAACTATGGAAATATAACACTAGGACAATATATCCTTATAAATATTATCTTTAATACTTTTAATTAAAGAATAAAATAATTAACTAACATCTCTAACAAAACCTAAAATTCAATATTCAATCAGAGTTTCTTATTCGTGACATAAGATGTTGATTAATTTGGCATAAATGTTTTCTTCATTTAACAATTAATAATTCATTGAAAACATTTCTAAAAAAATGCATCCTTATAATAGTCTCAATTGTCCTAGTATTTTAATAGGATTATACCATGATCTTTAATAGTAATCATTAAAAATCATCTTCGGGCCTCTAAAAATTACTTTTTAAATATTGGTAAGATCTGAATTTTTTAACCTAACTCATATTCTTCTTGGATCAAGGTATTCATGATTAAATTTTTTTTCTAGATAAACATTTGATCATAAGTGTATTCATACAATTTTATTCGGATGACATGTGATGTGTGTACTTAATTCTTAAAATATATCCCAAAATGTGTTACCAATATTTTTCATTTGTTATGGAGAATGAATAAAATTTATGATAAATATATTGAATTATCAATTTTTAAATTAGGAAATATATATGATAAATTTTAAATTTAGATGATAAAAATATTTAAAAAATGAAAAACAATTATGATCATAATTATACATTTCCAATTATGATAGTATCTATAATTATCATTACAAAACTAAAATTTATTCCCCAAAACATTTAATGTAAAAAATAAAATAATTAAACTATTAAATTTAAAAAGTATATATAAAAAAATAAACATAATTATTTTTAAAAACCAAGACCTTATTTTCAGGTATGTTTTTCCTTTTTAGGTCTTTTTGGAGAAAGAGGAAATTCTGGAAAATTTTTAAGTACACGTTTTGTACATTATGAGTACACGTCATGTACTCAGTTACCGTAGGTAGCCAGGTGCTTTCCATGTGGCATCCATGAACATGACTGAGTGGGGTGACATGGAGGCTACCTAAAGTGGAGTACAGAAATTGAGAGAAAAAGTCGTATAATACAAATGTAAATGTCGTGTACATTCATTTTTTTCATTAAACGCATCGAGATCATGTCTAACCACCAGAACTCTCTTCTTATAGGTCTCGTTCGACTTAGAGCTCTGTACTGCCATAGGTCTTCGATGAACACCCGTGAGAGCATCTATCCTCAGAATCGAACAACATCAGTTTCATTGGAATCGCACCAGTGAGTTCTCTTTTCTACTGGAGCCCCATCTTCTGATTTCTCTTCCATCGTGAGATATAATGAGTTAAACATTTTAGACGTTTTGGTAGATATTTGGAATTCCAAGGAGATTCAAGCCTCGTGGTTCACATATAGTGATCTCCCAACACCAAGGTAGGTGGTTTGTTCCTTTCCGTTGAATATATTTGAGTATAATGCGCAATTTTGACCAATACTCTTGAATGGGGTATTGCGTTTTTACTGTTATACACTTGTTGTTTTCCTTCCATGATTGTATGCATGTGTAAAGATTAATTGGATATGAATTGGGTTTATTTTTATGATTTCGATGTGTTGCACATGCATGTTTTTTATGACCATTGGTCTACTTAGCCTTTTTTACCACCTTTCCCGTTTTCCATGCCTAGTACTGTAGGGTGGAGTATTTGTATTCTAATATACTTGATATGTTGTCGACTATTTAACCATGTAGTTCTTGAGGTTTACCATGGCCATTTATACATTATTATGCTCATTGAACTTCACCGGGCCGATAGAACCCGATGTATTAGACTATATTTGGAATGAACTGAGTGAGCTTCCTCAGAGAGTCTTTGAGCACTTTAGACAGTAAGGGGAATTGACAAAGTGAGCTTCCTCGGAGAGTCTTTGAACCACTTGGGGCTATAATGGAAATTGACCGAGTGATCTTCCTCAGAGAGTCTTTGACCCACTTGGTGAAATAAGGTGAATTGACCATGTGAGCTTCCGCATAGAGTCCTTGACCTTGGGGATAAAGGGGAATTGACCGATTGAGCTTCTTTAGAGATTCCTTGACTTACGTTAGACTATAAGTGGAATTGGTTGTGTGAGCTTCATCCAAGAGACCTGATTTTCATTTTACTATAATGGTAAATGACTATGAGTTCTTCCTCAGAGAGTCTTCATATATTCATATAACTAAACTAGAGGGGATAGGCTATGTGAAATTCCTAGATGGTTACTGTGATTGAATTGTTGATTTGGATATGTGAAATTGTTTTCCGCTGATTACTTTCTTGTTTACTGCTTCAGTACTTTTACCTGTCATATATTCACTAACTATTTGGGAAAGATCATTGGATGGTTGCCTATTATGATTTAGTCTCTCTCCCTATTTGGTACATGGTTTTTGGTCAAACAGATCATATTTCTGCAGGTATAGACAAGTCAGGCACCCTTCTACTTCTGGTACATGATTTTCTATGGAGCTAGAGAGCATAGGACCAAGCATAGTCTTGTGATGCCGAGGATCTATTTATTTGTTTCATTTATACTTTGGTTTCGTATTATTTTTATTTCTTCATTGTGGCTTGTTTGGGTACCTTCTTAGAAACATGTACCATGCATCATTTATATATGTTCTTCAGTTGTTTGTTACTCCATTCTTTTGGTATTACTGCTGTTCTCATATTTACTTCTTCCACTATTGTGTATTTGTTTTCCTTCTCTCGTGTTACCCTTCAAATGAAGGCATAGTTTCCTCACTATTACACCCAAGACCCTCATTGCGAGTCGGCATCGTCTGACGTTTGTGGAAATGTTCTTGTGGCCATGTGACCAACTGGGAACGGGGCACCTCTGGGTGGCTTCCGGAATCGGTATGTTACAAAGTGGTATCAGATGAATTATATTCTCTTGATTTACTATTTGGAGCCTTTAACCAGAGATATGATGGAATAGGTACTTGGTAATAATTTGTGCTTGGGAGTAGCTAACTTGTGTGTAGGCAAAATCCAATCGACCTCGTTTAATGCAATTCTTCTAGTTTTCCAACTTGACAGTTGATTTGATTTTCACTGATGGGTGATTCACATATTTTGTGATGTTAACGTTAATGTTATTGAGGTTTTATTTCCATCGCTACTCGATGAGATGAGGGTATGTTGTCGCATGCATAATATAGGCACTTACTAGAAATCACATGCCATATATTCTTGTCAGGCTATCTAGGTAGCATTAGAGATTTCATGTTGTTGTGATAGATGTTTTGTAGAATATGAATGCTATTGTGATAGATTCGTTGATCAAAATACATGGTGTTTGATAGGGTATTGTTTGTGAAAGGTTTGGTTTGAATGTACAACAGACCATGGTTCTTGAGGTGTTATGGGCCCTCATGGACCAGAATTTGGTGAATCGTTGCCTTTTTTTCCTTGTCAAAACATTTAAAAGATGCCAAACATTGAATCAAAGGGAGTATACACCATTACAGATCAGAGTTTGGAACATTCAATGTTCGTTTCTATTTTTTTTCTGGGATCTAGAGTAGTTTATGAGGATTACAGTCTGTAAAAACCTAAAATACACATCGTGTAATGTTAAATGCACACCATGTGTTCTTCTGTTCGGGAAGAAACTATTTTTCTAAAGTATATGTTGTGTACATAATGTACAAGTCGTGTAGTCTCTAACTGTATCATAGGTTGTGTGGGAAGAGACATAGGATAAGTAATTTCTTGTCGGAACGCACCATATACCTGTTGAACATGTCGTGTAGTGTTGACCATGGGTCCGCCGATGTGACTGACAACATGGATGGATTATCCTTAAGCTATACACACCATGTCAAGATCAAACACACCATGTAGTTCGACCCATGTACACAGCTGTGTCACTAACAACACAGGTCGAGGTTATCCTTTCACATATAAACCATTTACGCCATGAACACGTCTTTTAGTGTGAGATGTGTTTCATGTCATGTCCCTAACAACATGGTCCAGGTGAAACATGTCTATTACATACTGTGTCAACTATGAACACACTGCTTAGTCTGTCATTGGAGAGCAGTGTGGCTTAACTGTGTAGAAGAACTCGGGCAGGGATGGATGATTCAAGTAAAAACTATGTGTTAAGTCAACATGTCATGTGTTTGTAGTGTTACATGACCAGTTTAGGTAAGAGTATATGCCTATGTAAATGACTTAAGGGAACACGTTGTATAGGAATTTTACATGCTATGTAGTTGTGTTTTGGGAAACTTGCCTGATTTATTTATTTTGTTCCCTTATTAAACTTCTATTTTTCATTCCATGATAATCTTTATATAAGGTTTACACTTGACCTTGAAGATTCATGCCTCCGAGACATCCTACAGTTGTATTCCAGTTTCTAGGTGGTGATCAAACATCGAACATGGCTGATTAGGGTGTACCTACAGATCCTCCTATCGTTCCAGTTATCGCACCAGCCGTTATACCCGACACAGGTGATTATGCATAGTTCATAGAGGGTTTTTTGAGGATGTTGTAGACCTTGTAGGGAGAATCGCCTCCTTCCCCATCAATGGAAGAATTGTCTTGGGTCATTTAGAAGCAACATCCTCCCACATTCATAGGGGTTTCAGGACCCCAGGCTGCAATGTCATGGCTAGAAGCCACACTGATGAGTTTAGAGCGTCTGGAGATACATCCAGAGAAAAGGGTAATGTTTACTACCTACATGCTTTGAGACTCCGCCAAGAGGTGGTGGGATGTGATCTCAATGGTGGAACACCAGTAGAATATGGTTTCAGATGAGTTTCGTAATATCTTCTATGATTTCTTCTATCCAAGGACATTGAGGGCTGATCGAGAATGAGAGTTCATGATTCTGGAGCTGGGTACTCTTACTGTTATGGAGTATTTCTCTCGCTTCAAAAAGTTGTAGTGTTTCACACATATTATAAGAGGTGATGAGTTGTTCCTTACATTGAAGATTGAGGATTGTGTGAGGCATGACATCTGATATCATGTGAACATCATCAGCGTGACATTGATATACTCTATCGTCAACCAGGCACTGATTAGAGATCATATCTTCCGGGATTCTGAAGCTGTGAGCTAGGGTGGTTTGGCATCAAGAGTTATTACTCCGCCAGATGATAGAAGGAAGAACCAAATGAAGATTTCTTGAGTAGATCAGATTAGGCAGGATGCATCATCCGGTTTCCAGGTGGTGTGCTACCTATGCGGGAAGAGCGGGAATATGAGGCCACATTTCCCAAGGGACTCGGTGGAGTGCCGATCGTGTGGCATGATGGGTTACCATCAGCGATTCTGTCAGTTATTCTAACCAGAAGCTAGTGACAGGGGTTCTTCTATGGCTCCTCATTCCAGAGTAGCACCACCAGTTTCTCACCAGTTTGGGAACTGGAGTTCTTTCGGCCATTCAGGCCGAGGTGGAGGTCATGGCTATGGTAGCCAATCTCTCGGTTTTCAGAGACATGATGGTGGATTAGCTCAGAGTGGTTAGGCAGGGTCACAGGGTCGCAGTACATGTCAGATTATTGAAATGGGGTAGACCCAAAAAGAATACGATCCTAGACCTTCTACCATTCAAGGTACGATCTTAGTAGCCTCAATATTAGCTTTTGATCTTTTAGATACCAGGGCTTCCCATAGCATTATATCTATTGTTCTTGTGGATAGAATTGATCTCTGCATATTTTCATTTGCTGATATCTTGACGCATGACACTCCATTGGGGATGAGAACGACTAGTGTACATCAGTGCATGGAGTGCAATCTAGATGTTGGTGGGTGTAACTATTATGGGACCAATATGTCCTAGAGATGAAATGCTATTTTTTCATTCTCAGGATGGACTTGTTACATCCATCCCATGAATTCGTTGACTATTATCATCCTTGGGTGAGTTTCACATCACCAGAGGGTAGATCATTTCTTCATTGGGGAGAGTGGGATGTCCTGGTAAGCAGAGAGGGACCCGCGCATCATTGGTTGGGAGGAGTTACAGCCTAGATTTTTAGTCTATATATAGATGACCAGGGGGCTTCACAAATATACTTTTCTCAAGTGGTGGATCATTTTAGAGATTTCTTTCGAGAGGAATTTTCATGTTTTCCTCTAGAGTGTGAGGTATACTTTTCTATTGAGCATGTGCCAGGTGCGTAGCCGGTGTACATTCCTCCTTATAGGATGGATTCACATTAGTTTCAAGAGCTCAAGAAGCAGTTGGAGGAGTTGTAGGAAAATGGTATCACCTGACCCTATACTTCTCCTTGGGGTCCGCCTGTTCTATTTGTGGATTAGGCAGCCGGTACCTTCGGGCTTTGTGTTGCTAATCGGATGTTGAAACAGTTGACGGTCAAGAACTAATATCCCTAGCCTAGGATTGATGATCTCTTTGATCATCTTCTAGGAGCCGAGGTGTTCTTAAAGATTGAACTAAGATCCGAATATGATCAGTTGTGTTTTAGACTATCTAATATACCTCTCACAACATTCTGGAGGAGGT
The DNA here is from genome assembly GCA_963277665.1 of Viscum album. Taxonomy (NCBI): domain Eukaryota; kingdom Viridiplantae; phylum Streptophyta; class Magnoliopsida; order Santalales; family Viscaceae; genus Viscum; species Viscum album. The sequence goes on from OY728133.1 coordinate 1,958,970,751, forward strand.
ATGGTCTATAAGAGTATATGGTTATGTCATTCGGTCTTATGAATGCACTGACAGTTTTCATGGAAATGATGAACCGAGTGTTGTATCCATACTTCTATTCCTTCATGGTGGTCTTCGTGGATGATATCTTGGTGTACTCTCAGACTCGGAATGATCATGCTACCCATCTTGAGAACATTTTGAGTACACTGAGAGAACCTCAGTTATATGCTAAGCTCTCCAAATGTCACTTTTGGATGGACCTGATTCACTTCATGAGTCATGTTATCTCAGAGACAAGAGTATTCGTAGACCAAGAGAAAGTGAGAGAAGTAGTTTCCTAGGAGCAACTGGATAACGTCTTTGAGGTTCAGAGTATTCTAGGGAATGCTGGATACTACAAACACTTCATGCAGTACATTTCACGCTTATCAGCACCACTGACTGGCTTGAAAAAGAAGTGTGAGAAGTTCTTATGGCCATATTCTTGTGAGTCAGCCTTTCAAGAGCTGAAAGGGATGGTGACATCATTACTGATACTAGTCTTTCTAGTGCCATGAAATAACTATACATTATAATGTGATGCTTCATGTTTTAGGCTTGGAGTTGTGCCTATGCAAGGAGAAGAAGTTGTTCCGTACATGTCTCAGGGATTGAGGCCACCATAGAGGAATTACCCATGCACAATATCAGGTTGGCTGCAGTTTTTCATCCCTTGAACTATTAGAGACATTTTCTTCTAGGAGAGAATTTTGTGGGTTTCCCCAACCACAAGAGTCACTAGTACAATTTCACTCAGAGTGATATGAATTTGAGACAATTAAGTTTGGTTGAGTACCTTCAATACATTGACTTTGAGATTTCCTATATGACTGGGAAAAGAAATGTAGTGGTCGATGTGTTGAGATGAAGGACTCAGATATAAGCAGTTCAGGAGGCCAGAAGTAAGTGTCAGCTTATGGATTTCTTCTTTAATATTCATTTGGAAGTTCATGATAGTCAGGGATAGATGTTTCTCGCATCTATAGTTGTTACCTCTATTATTCTTTATGGAGTGCATATGAGGAAGCGATAAGATTCTTAAGTCATAGTCCTACAAGAGAGTGTGTCAGGATAGGATTTGATTCCTAGATTGATAGTAGGCAGGGATGAGATCTTTTACTTCTAGGGGCGCGTATGGGTGCCAACTGATATACACAAGGTGCTGATGTGGGATTTTCATTCCTCAGTTTGGCTAGTTTATCCTAGTGTCACCAAGATGTATCGTTATCTACTCTGCCATTATTAGGGGCCATGTATGAATATGGATGTTTATATTTTATTAATGAGGTGTTCCACTTGTCAGTAGTTGAAGACAGAGCATCAACAGCCAGCATGGCTTTTACAGTAGTTACACATTCTTGAGATGAAGTGGAACGACATCGCGATGGATTTCGTAACAGGGTTTACAGGGTCACCTTGATGGAATGATGTCGTTTGGGTTTTCATTGACGGGTTTATGAATGGTTCTCACTTATAGCTGATCAAGGAAACCTTCAGTTTTGATGAGCTGTGGGGTACACACTTGTGAGATTGTACGTCTTCATGGAGTTCCACAGTACATTGATTCAGACAGGGATTCTCATTTCACTTCTCAGGTCTGGAGGGGGTATAGAAGGCTTTGGGTACATAGTTACTTTTGAGTACAGCTTACCCCTTCTAGACAGATGGCCAATTTGAGCATATGATTCAGGTTCTTGAGGACATGCTCTTAGCATGCATCCTATATTTTTGAGGTTCTTGAGAGAAGCACATAACTTTTTTGGAGTTTTCCTACAATAATAGTTTTCAACCCACTATTCTAAAGGAAACTTATGAGACTTTGTATGGTTGTCCATGCTGATCATCCATATGTTGGTTGGAGGAAGGAGAGATAGCTTTACTGGTACCTCATATTGTTCAGGAGACCATAGCGCAGATAGTGTTGATTCGAAAGAGGATGGATACTGCATAGTCTTGAGAAAAGTATTATGCTGGTCAATAGATACGACCTCTCGAGTTTGAGGTTAGGGGTCATGTTTTCATTTGTGTCACACCAATGATGGGATATAAGAGGATTTGTAGAAAAAGGTAAGCTTTCTACTAGGTATGTCGGTCCATTTGTGGATGCGAAGAGAGTTAGGCAGGTTGCCTATTGGTTGATGTAACTCCAATGGTACCGGGAAATGAACAATGTTTTTCACGTTTCTCAACTCTGATATTACTTTTCAGACCCGTCTCATGTATTTCAACCCAAGGAGGTTGAGATCAAAGAAGATGTATAGATTTAGGAGCATCCTATCCAAATTGTTGATCACAGTACAAAGGTTCTCCATGGCCAGTATGTTTCACTTGTATGAGTGATATGGCTACACGAGCGGGTACATGATTAGAATTGGGAGAGGGAGGCTGATGTATGAGCATAGTGGACAAAACCTTTCGAGGTTTCTTCCTCTAAGATGCACTAGGGAAATTCAGGTACAAATTTATTTAAGTAGGAATGTTTGTAAGAACTAGGACCTTCTTTTCAAGTATTTTTTTCCTTTTCCATTCATTTTTGAGAAGAACAGGAAATTGTAGAAATTTTCGAAGTACACGCCATGTACTTTTCGAGTACAAACCTTGTACTCGGTTACTAGAGGTAGCCAGGTGCTAGTCATATAGCGGCCATGCACACGGCCATGTGAGGTGCCCATGAGTCCACCTAAAGAGAAGTACAGAAATGGAGAGTACATGTCGTGTACTTCAAGAGTACACTATGGGTAATTTATTTTTTTCATTAAACGCACCAGAGTCACGTCTAATCCCCGGAATTCTCTTTTTCTAGGTTTCGTTCTACCAAGAGCTCTGTACAGACACAGATCTTTGATGAAACCCTGAGCGAGAATACTTACTCTGAATCAAACATCATTGGTTACATTGGACAAGCACAAATGAGTTCTATTTTCTCATAGAGCCCCATCTTCTGAGGGGATAGGTTGTGTGCACTTCCTAGAGCTTAACCTAGATTGAATATTTTCTTCTGATATGTGGAATTGTTTTCTGGTGACTACATTCTTGTTTAATGCTTATGTACATTTACCTTCAATATCATCAATGACATTTAAGCAAAGATATTTTGGTGGGTTCCTACTGGGATTTAGTCTCACACCCTATTTGGACAATGATTTTGGGCACAAACAGATTATATTGTTGCAGGTATAGACAAGGGAAAAACCCTTCTACTTTAGTTGCTTGACTTGATGTGGAGCTGTAGAGCATTGGACCAAGCTTAGGCTTGTGATCCTGAGGAACAGTTTAATTGTTACCTTTGTACTTGGGTTTAGTACTGTTTGTATTCAATCATTGTGACTTGATTGGCTACTTTCCTAGAGACATGTTACATGCTTCATTTATATATGTGCTTCAGATAATTTTTATTCCACTATTCCACAATTACTATTGTTGTTATATTTACTACTTCCACTCTTGGGTATTTGTTTTCCTTCCGCTGTGTTACTATGCCTATGAGGGAAGAGTATTCCCACTGTCACACCCAAGGCCCTCAATGCTCGTCGGTATCCGCTGGCATTTGGGGAAATATGATTGAGGCCAAATGACCAACAAGGAATGGGGAGCCTCTCGGTTGCTTCCAAAACCAGGATATCTAATTATTAGCTCATATAACATATACAAATTAATTTAAATGACCCTTGAACAATTTAGAAAGAAAATCCTAATTTATTGGAAATGTTTAATGAAAAAATCAACAAAAATTTTAATACAATAATTAATAATTGAAAAAGCATTTTGATATTAAAAGAAAATAAATTATCAAAATGGATGTAGAGAATATGTATCAAATTAGGGAAAAACAAAATTTCATGGTACTTGATATATTAATTTTCCACCAAGAAATCAATTAATCAAAATTTATTATAAAGATGTTAATAAAATATTTTAATAATTTATGAACCAAAATGAATTAGTTTTCATATAAATTTTCCCCATGGTCTATATCATATAGTTTATGTGATTTCCCTCTTAAAAAATGGTTTATGTTAATTATTTTTATGATTTTATAATATTTTTTGGATCTGAATATTTTTGTTACAATTTTCCAAAAATCAATTTGAATCAATTTAAATATCCAAACATCCCTTTTCTAAGAGTGAATAGACTCACATAAATAGTATGGAATAAATAGACCAGGCTAAATGAAGGTGTGATTTCAATAATTAAAAAATGATTAACAAATACATATATCATTTTTATCTTGAATAATTTAAATTCCAAATAGGAGTTGGAAATCGTTTCATATAATACTATAAGAAAATTTTTATGTGTTTAATTCGTATAAAAAATTTCACGTTCATTAAAAATTGTAAATATTATTCTTTACCTTTTAGCGAAAAAAATATTTTTCAAATAAAAATGAAATACAATATTAAATTTATGGATAAGTAGTGAGGATAAACCCCTTCAATGTAGTTATGTTGTCCTCAGACATTAGAAAAAAATAAACCACTAATTAGAAAAATTAAATTGTGAAGAAAATCAATTTTTTAATAAATTAAGGCATTTTGTGTGAATAATATAAAACAACTACTTACAACATTTTAATGCCCATCCCAACAGATATACACAAAAATAGTCCCGAAAATTTAATCCTAAGGTGGATGGAACAATTAAACTAATTTTTTGGAAGATATATTGTAATGAATTAGTAAACAATCTGGATTAAGGTTTTTATATAAAAAATCAAAATCCATGTTTCCACAAGAACATCATATTCAAAAAAGTTCTTAAAAATTAATTTATTACTTATAAAATTATAGAACTAAAGTATTTACATTTAATATATCACAAAAATAATGTATTAAAATGAATATATCATGTAGTAGATATTAACAATTTAGTTTTCTTAGAAAAGGGTTTATTTATACTTCATATTTATTTTTAACTATATATACGAAAGAAATATAAAAAATAGAACAATGTAATAGTGAATCATTAAAAAATAAATTTAAATCAAATAAATAAGTATCCTTCCCAAATACATAATTTCCTTACTTGTAGCTGTTTCCTATAAATATAAAACAATAAAGAAATTTAAATAAACTTCCACGACAAAGTGAAGAAATATAAATATATAAAGGATTATAAATATAAAGTTAATATTGAAAAGGTTAATCGAATAAAATTTTAATATATTTTTTATATGGTTGTAAATTTAATTTATCACTTTCAACCATGACTTTTGTAGATCACTACTCATAGTGAATATAATTATGTGCATATAATAGTAAATTTATTCAACTTAGAACCATTATTTGATATTTGAATAGATAAGTCCATGTTATGTAATATAATTTCAAATTATACGTTATTCTAAAAAGGATAGAATTGATCAAAATTAGTGGGACAGTGACAGGTGCGATTGGTGATTGACTAAAAAAAGAGATAATGTACATTACATAGAAATAATTCAAAAATATAAATTACAATAAATGGGTCTCCTTGTATGATGCTCTATATTCAAAGACATTATCCAGAATTTCATAATAAGAAATATCCATGATTATCTAATGGGTATGATTTCTTGAGACTTTTAACATATATTTTTTGGGAATATGGGTTTTCATATTCTATAATGACATATAAGACACCAAAATCAGTTATAATTATCTGGAAATATTCCATAGATATAGGTGTTTAGGTTGTTTCATCTTTTGATTCATTGTTCAAAATAATACAAACATCATAAAAATTATAAAATAAATATCATAACATTTACCATGTAGTTCTGAAGAATCCCCATAAGGATCACCCACCAATTATGCTCTAAAATAATCCAAAAAATGATTCATAGATGGTTTCATCATGTTTTCAATCAACCAAATATTCATTCCCACAATTATTTCTGTTATCTGAAGATGGGAAATAAATCATAAATTCATTTAACATACTATTTAGTTTTTGGAATATGAAATTCACTTAATAAATATATCCTCCTATTAGAAACACACAAGTGGTCCATTTCTATAAATATTTCTATATTCTCATTTTTAACACCCTCAATATGTTAAAAATATTAATTTTTACCCTTTATATGGAAATAGAAAATCTAAAACATTTTCTCTACATTAAAATGATTATTCAATATATAAATACCAAATATAATAAATTATATTTTTAAGGATGTGTAATGGAAAAATATACATCCAAATTTTTTAAAATGTATGGGATTCTTTTACAACGGGCGGGTTATGAGTGGAGATCAACATGCATAATATAAAATTCCAAAAAATATCAAGGTTTATTATGGAACACATCATGTCAATTACTAATTATATATTTAATTTAGTTATAATATTACATTAATATTTTACATTCTCCTTTTTATTAAAATACAAGATAAATACCACTAAATTTTACAATAATATATTCTTAAATTTTTTCTAATAAATAGTGATTTACATCTATCAAAATATTATAACTAAACACATATTTACAAAGATAAATCAATTTATTGGTCCCCTAGAATGTGTATTACAAATGAAAATGAAACACTTCCTGGTAATCAAAAACATGAAGGGTGTATTTATCCTTTTAGGAATCTTTAGTATCACCACTAGAAGATAATAATCTTTTTATCTAGAATGATAGTAACATTTTATCACCCTTAATATGAAGCATAAAAAAACATGGTTGAAAATTTATTATTACAATACTCAATTATTATATTTCCAAGCTTTAATTGATATTTGTAATTGATATGTCATCAAAATAAATAGAATTTAATGTATATTTCTAGAGAGAATTATTCATTAATTTTTATAAGGGGAAATGATTAATGTTGACACTAGCATCTAACAAACACAAAAAATCATACTCCACAATTTCTCATATTCCAAAAGAAATGAAAAGTCTTCCATATCTATTAAATTTAAGATCAAATATTTTATAAAGATCTTAACTACAATCAACTTTTTGATTTTTAGTGTCATATTCATTCCAATCAATATTATTTACTATGAAAATCCTTGAAAATTAGATATTATAAGTGAATTTTATATGGATTCATACATCTTTATATTGATGCTAACGGTTCAAATCATCTCAATAAATTTGATAGAATTATTTTCATCAATTTATAATTTTCTTTTATGGAAATAGAATGGGAGGGATATAATTAATGAAAACATCAAATAATGTCCTTCTTCACAAAACTGACTTCTATATTTCTTTACATTATTATTTCCCAATTCATTTAAATTTTTTCACTATAGTTTTCATGTGAAGAGTTATCCACTAGTTCATTTTGTCCCTTGTTGTCTAGTTATATATTATTAGTGTCTTCATGGATTTTATTTTATGATTAAATTAAATAATTTATCTCATAAACTATTGGATAAATACTAATATAACTTTTTTTAAAAAAACTAATCTTATGGTAATAAACATGAGATTCTCTTTATGATTTAATTCATTAGTAATATAAATTTACCCATTTCCCCTTCCATGTAATTATATTTTCATCTGAATGATTTGATCTAATTTTTTTTTCTACACCATGAAATATTTTTTAGAGTTCATTTTAGTCTCATATAAAGATACTTGTGATTCCATTACATCGTTAAGAAATTTTTATTATTAGTAGATTTAATTAAAAAAAATTACAAAAATTTCCATCTTGATTCAATTTTAATCTTGGTGGAATCAGCCCTATATATATTTTGAATATGAGCTTTTTGTTATGGTAGGAATCCTAGGGAAGCTATTTGTTTCAAACATCTTTACTTTTATTTTTTTATGGATATTTTTATAACCTTGGTTTTTTTTAGAATTGATCATTATTAAAATTTATTCAACAAAAAATGTATCAATTGAACACACTCAAACAATTTAATGGGTAGTTAAAAATAATTATAGTGACAATTTTTTTGATTGAACATTGTATAATGATTTCATTCTTATATAGATGAATCATAAATGAAAATTAAAGAAGCATATAGATAGGTTTCACTCCTATGAATTGTTATATAGCAAGAATAATTATCTTGAGAGTTACAAACAATATTATTATAGAAATAAAAACAATCCAACAGTGACCTAATCCATGTACACATAATATTTCATAATTCTTAAACATAAATACACAATAATTATAATATGGGGATTATATACTCTTAGGTTCATTGGGAGAGTATATTAATATTACATAGAAGGAAACATAAACAACATCTATTTTTCTTATTATCTATATTGGGATCTTAATGTACATTTTGTTACCTAAAAATACATGGGATAAATAAAAAAATTGTGAGCTAAAAAATATATTAATGGAATATATATATTAAGTGAACATAACATAAGAATAAAAATAATTAAATTATATCATTTATGAGATGGCGCATGAGTAATTGTGTAGAAAAATATAAAAATAACATCGTATAATTAGATAATATAATCATATAATATTTTGTAACAAAATATAAAAATACATAAATTAGTCATGGATAACATCCAAGATAATATCACATCGAAGACAATGTTCTATAATGTATTAGGTTTAATCTTGTATCCAATACATGACTCCTCCTGAGACTGAAGTTTTTACCAATGAATTAGAGTTCTATTTACACGCCCATATCTTTACATGTTCATGATCCATGTGTTCCATATACAATAAAGCATCCAAAAAGAATAAAATAATAACTTAACATATAAAAATTAGGTAACATAATCTAGAATCATATCATAGTAAATGGATGTCTCATATTGATGGAATTTGAGAAATAGTAATAAGGAATGTATTTCCCAAAAAAATAATGTAAAATTTGATTTCTATATATTTGGTTGAAATAAATTTTTAATTTATAATAATCCTCCAACCTTAAAGGGGAAATTATTTACTTAGAGAGAGATGGTTCATTTAAATCAAAGAGAAGATGGTATTGGAAGATCCATTACCTAAATATTGATTTTTCATGTTCCTTGATTATATTAATAAAAAATAATTGTAATATAATTATTTAAAAGAATCAGAACATTTATCTTTTTGAATGTTACTTGAATTTTATTTTTTACCATTTCATATTCAATTAATTTACCAACTATTTCCATATTGGATGTTTTGACGATCAACATATCTTATGTAAAAAATCAAATTAGTAAATTGTGTAACATCAATGATATTGTTTATTGATCATATCCTAAATAATAACCCCAAAATAATTATTCTGTTAATATATTAATTAATAATTTTTAAAAAATTATATATATATGGTTAAAAAAGATCTATGTTATAATAATTTAAAAGTTAGGTCTTCCAAATTCATGACTAGCATTTCAATTTATTCAAGATAATGATGGAATATATGTGTAATTTTATAAATTTGGAAGATAATTATATCATAATTATCATATTGTTTCCTTAAATACCCAATTACATAACATCTATGAGATGTGGTAATAAAAAAATTTATAACATTATTCACATCGCCTCAATATGTGGTAGTACAACATATAATCAAACAAAAATAACATTTTAAAGGGATGGTAAGGTATGAAATTATATGATATATTAATTTTCCACAATTTGAAATATTTATTTATCATCATAAAAATTAAATTAAACCATATTACATTCTACGTAGTGTATTTTGAAAAGAAACCTCATAACCTTGTGTGGATGTATTCCATGATACACACGAGTGATGCTATCATATTGTCTATGAAATGGAATATAAGAAGGAATAAATGCTGTTATAATTATATATGTATAATAATGTCAAAAAAATAATATATTTACTTTAAATAAATCATTATATCCATCTGGGAGAAGCGGTGATAAAAAAATATGTATGTTCATGAAGAGGTAGTCCGTCCCAAACACGATAAATGGTTTGGTTCCCTGTTTGAGGGTGGGGGAAATGGTTTTACGAAATGAATATAATATAAAAAAATCGTTATATTCAATATAATTTGGTTTTTATATCATAATTATTTAATAATATTTTTATGTGGTGTAATAAGAAAAAAAACTCATTTAAGGATGATACCTCTTCTTCATATAACCTTTATTAGTTTGCACCAATAAACCTTATTTTGATGGATCTCAGACAAAAACATTATTATGGGATTTTTATATGGTATCATTGATGATATTATTTCTGTTATTGTCTGAATTAATTGCTTCTTTAATTGTTTAATGGAAAAGAGAGTCGATGGCCTTTTATAAGTGGTGTTAGGGATACTGTTGGATGTTTTTAAAATAGTGAATTTCACCAACCTATTTTTCATTATTCATCAATCTAAAATCGAACAAATTAGAACCTTATAACATATAAAGTCAAAATATGACCCAAATTATTTTAATATACATGTTTGGTTTATTTTTAATTCTTATTTTTTAGTTTAAACACCTCCCAAAGGAAAATTCTTATTTACCTTAACCGTATCAAATAATATAAATTGTTTTTTGTATCCATTATTGTAAAAAAATATGTTAATAATATTATAAAATATAAATTATTCCTATCCTAATTTGGGAATAATTTTTTCTAAATTTAATTCTTATAATTCTCAAAATTTTATTTTAAATTAAACTCACAATCATGACAAAATATTTTCTTTTCATGTAATGCTTTTAATGCAAATTATCTCATGTTATGGTTATTACATTTAATAATAATCATTATAATTTTATTTAATATATATAGATATATAATATATAAAGACATATTTAAATAATTCTTCCTTAGTTTTTATTATAATTATTTAATATTTATAAACACTATAAACATTAAAAATGTTTTTTTTGAAAATTACTGTTTTAAATCCGAAAAACAAAATTATACTAATATATAGAATAAATATGATTTAAATATAATTAAATATTTATTGTTTATGAAAAAAATATTTATGTTAATCATAAGTCATATTTTTATTATAACTGTACTTTGTTTACAATAAATTATACTTTTTTTAAAATTATACATTTCAACATTCACTGAATATTTAATATTTTCTGAAAAAATTTGAAACTTTTAAACTAAGTTATTAATTTATGAATTATTTAAAAATGATTTAACTTTTTTTAAATATTCTTTCTAATTAAGTTAAAGATAAATATTAAAAACTGTGTGAAAAGTGAAATAAAAAGTCATTCTAAAAAAATATTATTTTCAGAAAACATTTCTTTTTCTTTCAAATAATGATTTATTTATTTTTTTTAAAAAGATAAGCATTTAAATTATTTTATACATCTATAAACAAACTAATTTTAATAATATTAATATCATAATCCAATCCATAGAAATTAAAGGAATATTTATAATGGTATATTGTATTACGGTTCATTTAAAGTCAGTATCGTATGTTCTGCAAGCTATTGACTGGATTAAATTTATTTTATGAAACTATCTTAATGAATTGGGTCTTGTATCCTATTACAACGTTTTTCATGTCATATATACCATAAACCATGATATTCCAATATTAATATTTCTAGGTGTCATATTCTATCCCCATTAAATAAATTGTTAGCTTTTAATTTAATCTTGATCTCGAAAATCAAGTGTGTGACATTTTAAATTTTCATTGTTGTAAAACCCAACACAAAAAAATGGTTAATAAAATATTTCCCTTAAAATGAGGTGCTGTTATATTCTAAATTAATTATGTAATTATATTAACTCATGTGGTAACATTTTTAAAAGTTGAATATACAGACATTGATGAACTGTGTAACAACTTATGGATAGTGGTAGAGATCATTGATCGTAATAACGTGAATTAAAAAGGAAATGTTTGGGACCTAAAAACCATAAAACCACAATGAGATAAATAACTATTGATTCATAAAAATTAATGGTAATGTAATATTTTTTCAAAATCCTATTCCTAATTTCTAGAGACTCTATAACTATCAACAGATTGAATAATGAAATAATATTTACATGGTCAAAAATTTAGTCAATTTAACCAATTTACAACACTATATCATATTTTTAGCCTAATTATAAGTATTCACGAAAATATTTTCATTTTTAAAGCACTAAAATAAACAATTACCATATCGTATATTCCATAAAATAACTAATATTTATTTTTTCAATATTTACTAAAAAAAGTTTGTTAGGAGGAGTTTTCTAATACCTTAATATATAATAACTCAATAAAAACTTATGATGTCATCCTAATCCATTCTGTATTTATCAATTTTCCAAAACCATAATATTAAATCTCTAAAAACATAAATTCATTCATCCAAAATAATATTATATGTTAAAAATATTTTTTATTTATTCTTCTACATAATAAAACAACTTGTAAAATATAATTAATCACCTAAAATAATATTTTATCAATATAATATTTTTTAAAAATTATATTAGTTTAAAATTATGTTATACCTAATTTTAAATAACTTATATTTGTGGTAAGAAATTCACCCTTACCATCCTTTGGTTATGGTTTTAATTCCCTTGACCTGACAAGATGTGATTTGTTGTCACACGATATCGAAATTTTTCTTTTTATAATACTATAGAGAAACTAATGTGAGGATCTTATTCATAAATATAAATTATCCTTCATCATTATTATTAATATATAGGTCAACTTGAAAAATTAAATCATTTATCAAATTGATTTTTTTGAGAAGTAATTACTTACATGTAGCTCAATATTTGGAATATAATCAACTAAATTCCTCAACATAAAACAGATAAGAAATATTATCATTTCCTTAGTTAATAATTTTTTATATAGAGTACAACATTACCGTTAAATCAAATATCTAGGTAACTAGTATCTATTAACATATTCATATGAATCATTAACTTATAACATCAACAGTACAATATAATAAAAATGTTTCATGATTCAAATAATTCTTCAATTATGTTACATAAAAATTTCAATCATTTGAAATTATTCTTAAACAATTAAGTTGTATTCATCAATAAATTCCCTAACACCTCATTACTTTTTCATGTCATTTTTCATCTGTTATTAATTAATAGAAAAACCATTACTCAATTGGAATTGTTGATCATCTTCTTGATCTTTCCTACAAGGAAATATACTTTCATTATCCCCATTATTTAAATATTCAAATAAATAATTAATTAATAATTTTATAAGGAAACCATTATTCTCATCTGTTGTGTTTACAAAAATTTTCATTTTTTCTTATGAAATTAATTTATTTTTTCTCATATTTATCACATGTAAAATAGATTCATTGTTAATTAATAAATTACCTTATTTTTGTATTCCCACATTATTTATTTATAGAAAAATAATATTATATCCTTCATGGTATGTAACACCCAAATTCTTACTAAACACTACCCTTCACTTATTATTTGAGACTACTATTTTGTTAAGGTGTAAATTTTTTATCATGTACGCTGAAAACTAATTATGCATAATCATAATAGCAATTAGTCTAGTAATCATTCCATTTTTTTCTCAAAAACTTATTTAATATCTAGTTTAAAATTATCCTAGTTTTTTGGTGTTAACATATTTTAAAAAACCCCATAAATCATAATTTAAGTAGAAAAATACATGATTGGAAACTATATAATAATGAAAAGAAATTTTTATGTTTAAAATCCATGAAATTGTTTTTGTAATATTTTAAATCCTCTATTTATCCTATGTCACCCATGATCATCATCAATACAAATCTATCATGATGGATTTTAAATTGATAGTGAAATTGGGGACCATGTCCCATGGGGGTTACAAAAAGATGTGAAGTGCTGAATATTTTTCTCTAATAGGTAATGCAACACCCCATGATTTAATATTATGTTATTTTCCTTAAATAAATTCAATAGCATGCGATATACGCTACATCGAGTTCGAGCGCACCATGACTAACAAAACTAGCTGTTCAAAAAGAAGTTATGAATATTATTAAATAAATTTTGAGTTTTAAATACTCCATATAATTTTATAATCTATATTATGTGTTTATTATAAATAATAAAAGAACAAATTATTTTTTTCTGATAAAAAAAGTATTTTCCAAATAATGTTATTTTACCAAATGGAAACCCCTTTTTAAAACCGATATTTTACAATTTTATCTATTAAATTTAATTAAATTAAATTATTATTTATAATATGGACATCAAAAAATATTTTGGATAAATTTTTATTACTTTTCTGATAACTATCAAATTTTGATGAAAACTGAGAAATACTAAATTTTAATTGAAGAAAACATTTTAAATCCCAATAATTTATAGTGTTAAATTATGCATTTAAATGGTTTATAAGTATAATTAGATTATATTTTTATCATTTAATACTACATATATCATTATAAGTAATTTCCCATTTAAATTTTATATAAACACATGTGAATCTTTTGATAGTTCTTACTTTTAAAAAACCCGCTTTTCGTTTTTGACAACAGGAATTAATATTAAATTAACTAATGAGACATCTATGTTTTGAATTCAGTAAAATAGAATTAATTTTTTAATTTGGAATATCAAAATTATCTTATGGAATTTTTTTGGTATTTTTTTTAAAAAACATTAATTATTTATGAATACCGAAAAAACTGTGTTATAGTTTAATACTAATTTTTTATTTAAATAATTATTTATTTTTTTTTAATTTATTTTACGTAAAATATGGTTCAATATGATGAAAATTATTTTTGGGGAACAGTAACTTTTGACTTGTATTTACCACAATCAAAAGTAAGTATGGTAATTATGGGTAAAAAGATATTATAATTAACTTAACACATGTCCTAATTCTATTTGATAAGTTTAATTTGACCCAAATCAACCTTTGGAATAAAATATGATTCTTTTGATCGACAAGGATTAGATTAGGATATTTATTATTATTTTATTTAATGAATAGTATAAAGTGTTAAATTCAAAGATTAATAACTGAACCATTTTTATATAAGTTTATACACTAGGGGATCATATGAGATATCATATTTTTGTATATAGTTCATGTATACTTTAATAACAATTATAAAACTATAATACAGGAGGATAATGTAACATCCCGGTTCCGGGTGCCCCTCAACGGGTTCCCCGAACCCGGTTTGCCACGTGACCTCAATTGCATTTCCCCAAACGCCAGAGGGTGCTGACTAGCAGCGAGGGCCCAAGTCTGATTGTGGGGAAACTATTCCCTCATTTGTCAAAGTGTAGCGCAGCAGAATGAAAAAAAACATACAACGAACAACGGAAGCAGTATAACAAACACAACTGAAATAAACAACAGAAGTAGATGCAACCAATAGTATATAAATAATGATGCTACATATCTCAAGTTCTAAGAAAATAGCAAGACCATATTATACATCAATACAATACAACAAAAGGAAGAGTACATGAAAACAAAGTAAAATAGCTGGTAGCGGCATCGCGAGCCTAGGCTCGGTCCCATGCCCTCCTACTCCTCAGCAGCAATCATGTACCTATATTGGGACCCTTGACATTATCCACACTTGCAGTAACACAATCTGTTTGGGCCGAAATGGTGACCCAAACAGGGTGTGAGACATATATCTAAGTAGGCACCCACCAAAGGCCCGTTCCCAACTGCGTGTAAGCATGCAACAACAATGTTCAATAGTAAAATGCAATAAACCAAGCTATACACAAAAGTAACTAACATACCAGTTATATTTGCATTTAATTATTTATTTAATCCATTTAATATAGTATAATTTTGTGATCAACAGCACGAAGCCCTCAGGGAAACTAGTATCTCGCCCTCAGTCTAATATAGTGAACCACACCCTCAGGCTATACAGAATCTCGCCCCCAGGTATTGTAACATAATTCTCACCCTCAGGCATACAAAGTGTCTCCCTCAGGCACAGAAGTCAATCCCTTAGGCACGAAAGGTTTCCCTCAGGTGGAAATTGACCATCGCCCTTAGGCTAACACAGTCACGCCCTCAGGCTAATACAGTCATGCCCTCATGCTAATACAGTACAATGCCCACAGGCTAATCACAACAATTCCCTCAGGCTAAATAGGTAACCAGGTCATGCCCAACCGGTAAACATGCAGTAACAAGCAATTCCTCTCAAGTAAATTCTATAATTACTACTTTAAGGGCATACCTTCTGGTATCCTGGCCAAACAGATAAATAGTGGAACACACCCCCGGGGTGGTTCCGGATCCAAGAAATGATACCAACCAGCAATTTAATATCATAATTAAATTCCTAATCAATTCTAGGTGTTTAATATAGAAAATCCATCATCCACATGACACCCCAACATGGGTTCGTGGCACAAAAATGCACAAAACACAGAGTAGTTGGAAAACTAAACAACAAGACACCTACCTTATACGCCAACGAGCAGTATACCCGGACACTGACTCTAGAAACGCCTAAGAACAGCATAGATCTGAAAAAGAACAAAATACAATTAACCTAAAATAACTCTTATTAGGAGAAGTATTAATAAGAAACACTTTAGGAGAAAAGAGGGCTTACCCGTGCGGTTCCAACGTGATCGTCTGAAGCGGAATCAGATTCCACACAAACACCCAGCGGATCATCAAAGGTCTGACCTCCTCCTTTGGCACCAAAATGGATCAAATGCCTCCTCTACCAAATGAGGAGGATACTACCAATTTTATGCCGAAAAAACAAAGTAATCTACGAGTACATCCGAGTACACGGTGTGTACTTCCCAAATTTTAAACTGTTCCTCTAGCGGCTTCCCGCCAGCATGGCACTGTTCACCTACCGACAAGAGTACATGACATGTAGTCCTTAGTACACAGCATGTACTGCCGCCCAGCTGGCGGATGCTCCACCGCCATACTATTTTGGCCTGCCGACTGACAACACTGTGTGTAAGGGAACACTACACGGCGTGTAGTCAGTTCTTACACCCTTTTTGCTGACATGGCCACACGCCCTATGTACTCATCCCAACACGGCCAGAAGTACATGATGTGCAGAAAAAGTACACGACGTGTAGTGCAAAAATTAAGGATTTTTCCGCATTTTCCATATTTTATTAATAACACTTAAGGAAAAGAGAAAAGAAGAAGCCCGTACCTCAAAGAGAAGAACCGGGTTCTTACAAACTTCCCCCCTTATAGAAATTTGTCCCGGAATTTTCCTTCCAAGGGTGGAGAAGATATAGTCGTGAAAAACTCTGGCCACTGAGCACGTACGTCGGCCTCCTGCTCCCGGGTCTCATCCTACACTCGACCATGCTACCATAACAATCATACGCGAGGAACTGACCGGCCTCGGAGAACCTTCGTGCTCCTGTCAACGATACGAATCAGATGCTCCTCAAAGGATGCATCTGCCATTAGCTCGACCACCTCTGATTGAATGACGTGAGACGGGTCTGAATGATAGTGATGCAACTGATATAAATGGAAGATGTCGTACATGGCTTGGTACCGCTGTGGTAACTATAACCGATAAGCCAACTACCCGAATCTCTCCAGAATCTCAAATGGACCCACATACCTCGGTGATAGTTTACCTTGTCTCTTGATTCGCTTGTGTCCCCGCCTCGATGAAACATGTAGAAAAACCTGATCTCGGACCACGAACTCCAAAGGTCCTCTGCGGTGATCAGCCTATGACTTCTGAAGATACTGTGCGATAGCCATTCGCTTCTGTATCAACTAAACCTATTCAGAAGTCTCCTGTACAAGACGTGGTCCCAGCAATGCTGCCTCACCAGCCTCTAAGCAAAACAAAGGTGATCGGAACGACCTACCATATAAAGCCTCATATGGTGTCATCTCAATAGTCACCTGGAAGCTATTGTTATAGGCAAACATGAATAAGGGGATATGAATCTCCCAAGAGCCCCCAAAGTCTAGGACGCATGCACATACCATGTCCTCTAGCACCTGTATCGTATGCTCTAACTGGACATCAGTCTGAGGGTTTATGCTATGCTCAGAAGCACCTATGTACCCAGTGCCCTCTGAAAAATCTGCCAGAAACAAGATGTAAAGCGGGAATCCCTATCAGAAACGATAGAATGAGGGACCCCATGAAGACATATGATATCTCGGATATATAGCCTTCCGATCTTGTCAACCCCAAAGGTCTTCTTATTCGGAAAGAAGTTAGCTACCTTCCTGAGTATGTCCACAAAAACCCACACGACATCATTTCCACGAGGTGAACTCAGCAAACCAGTCACGAAATCCATCGCAATATCATCCCATTTCTACTCCGGAATGGGTAACTGCAGTAACAGCCCAGCTGGTTTCTAATGTTCCACCTTCACCTGCTGACAAGTGAAACACCTCATAACAAAACCAGCTACATCTCTCATCATACCCGGCCACCAGTACTGACGTCTCAAGTCGTGGTACAACTTGGTAACCCTGGGATGAACTGCCCAAGATGAAGCATGAAACTCCCACATCAGCTCCTCGCGTATATCCCCTGCAACCCACACTCGTCCATGCAAATGCAAAACCACATCATCGCATATCATCCACCTAGGAGAAGGGTCCCCATTTGCCCCCAACTCCCATAGAACTAGGCTTTCTGAATCCGATAGCTGTCTCATCCTCACTCTATCATGGAGGGTAGAAGTCACAACTAAACATGAATGATAATTCTGTCCCTGACTGTCGTGCACCTCCAGATGAATCTCAGAGAACAAATCCATGAGCTCCCACTCAACACTGTCCTCCTACACTGCATGTATCTGAATCTTCCTACTCAGTGCATCAGCTACTACATTACCTTTACCAGGTGTATAGGCATGCTCAAAATCGAAGGACTGTAGGTACTTAACCCACCGTCACTACCTCAGATTCAAGTCACGCTGTGTAAACATATACTTGACGGTTTTGTGGTTGCTGAAAACAAAAAAAATTCTCTCCCAATAGATTATGTCTCCAATAGCACAACACATGTACAATTGTAGCTAACTTGATATCATGCGTCAGGTAATTTCTCTCATGTGGCCTTAACTGCCAAGACTCGTACACCACAACTTCGTCACCCTGCATCAACACTGTTCCTAGACCAATACATGATGCATCACAGTAAACTGTATAGCACTTCCCTTGCTCTGGGAGTATCAGGATCAGTGCTGATGTCAACCTTTCCTTAAGGTCCTGAAAAGCTATCTCTCAAGCTTCCAACCATACGAACTTCACACCCTTCTTAGTCAGACCTGTCAACGACACTTCTAAGCAAGAGAAGTCTTGTATAAAATGCTTGTAGTAACCATCCATCCCTATGAAACTCCGTATCTCAAACACGTTCTTAGGCTGCTCCCAGTAATCTACTGCTCTCACCTTTTCTGGGACTACTGAAACTCCTGACTCTGATATGATATGACCTAGGAAGTGAATCTGGTCCATCCAAATGTGGCACTTTGAGAGCTTAGCATATAGACAATGCTCTTTCAGTGTACTCACTACGATCTCAATATGGGTGGCATGGTTGTGTCGAGTGTAAGAGTAAACCAAGATGTCGTCCACGAATACTACCACAAAAGAATCAATATTGGGATGGGAAACATGATTCATCAGAGCATTGAAAGTTGCTAGAGAGTTCGTGAGTCTGAACGGCATAACCGTATACTCATATAGACCATACCTTCTCCTGAAAGCCGTGACATGTATATCAGATGGTCTCACGCATAGTTGATGTTATCCTAAACTCAGGTCAATCTTCAATAACACTCATTCTACATGAAGTTGATCAAAAAGATCATCAATACTCAGTAAGGAATATCGATTCTTAATTGTAAATTTGTTCAGCTTTTGATAATCCAATAAACTTCTGAGGGTACCGTCCGCCATTTTCGCAAAAAGGACTGGCGATCCACACAGAGAAGTAGTGGGTCGGATAAAGACCTTTTCCCGTAACTCCTCTAACTACTTCTTGAGATCCTAAAGCTCAGGTGTAGCCATCCTATAAGGAGGAATGGACACCAATGCTGCTCCTTGAACAAAATCAATGGAGAAATCCACCTCTCACTCCAGAGGTAGACCCGAAAAGTCGTCCAAGAAGACATCCAAGAAACAATCAAAAACTAGATGGAAATCCATCTGAAAAGTCCCCTGATCATCCAGATATACGCTCGCAGTCTAGGCTGTGACTCCACGTCACCCACGATGCTTTGGTCCAGCTCGACTCGACTGACCATCCCATTCTCCCTTGTATAGAAACTCTCCGCCCTCTAGTGATGTGAAACTCAACCTACAATGATAGTACTCTACAAAGGCTTGATAGGGAACCAAATATTCCATCCCGAGAATGACGTCATAGCTCGTCATATCTAAGAAATATAGGTTCCAAAGGAAGTGACACCCACCAACCTCAATGGGGAACTCCCTTCACTAATGCACACTAGACGTTTTAGTCCCGAACAGAGTGTCTATCGTCATAATATCAGAAGAAGTAGAAACACAGAGCCCAAGGCTCTCCACAACGGGTACATATATAAAACTATGTGTAGCACTCGTATCAAAAAGTACTGAGGATAAGTCAAAAGCTACTAAAATAGTACATCTGACTGTAGAAGGTCCAGGATTCTGCTACTGTTGGGTCTGTTGCGCTGCATATATCTTCCCAGTGCCACAGCCCTACAACACAGCGTGGCTACCCTGAGCTATCCCGCCCTGCTGCCTCTGGGATCCTGGTGTCTGACTACCACGCCCATGACCACCATCTCTACCTTCACGCCCTGACGCATTCCAGTTCCCTGACTAGTAAGAAGCCACTAGTCCTTCTCCCGCACATGGAGTCTACACAAAACCCTTCTCACTAGCCACTAGTTGATATGACCAGCAAAAGCACTACAGATGACCCATCTTGCCGCAAGCTCGACACTCCACTAGGTCTTGTGGACACGGCGGTCTTGTGTGTCCCTCTCTACCACACTGGTAGCACCTGATCGGGGCACCTGAAGATACTGTCCGGCTGGTACTGCCACCATGAGAGAAGTCCACCTGTCTCTTCCTCTTGCCAGTAAAAATAGTACCAGTAACTGGTGCTAAACCACCCTGGCCCACAACACCATATTCCAGAAGGTTCCTCTCTATAATCAGCGCCTGGTTCACAATAGCTTGTACAGTAGGAAACCTGAATACATTCACCATCGCCTGGATGTCATACCGAAGAACATCCTCAAAACGTCTGGCTCTCAATTTCTTGTCACCCACCAGCATGGGTGCAAAGCCCTGAAGCTCTGAAAAACGAGCAGAATAGTCCATCACTGACATAGCGTCCTGCTGCAGATTCATGAACTCTTGAGCTCTATCTGCTCTCAGTGTCTCTGGGAAGAATAAATCATAGAATAATGCCTAAATATATTCCCACACCATGTATTTGTGATGCTCTAACTAGGAGGTAATATCCCACAACCTCTTGGCCGAATCACGCAGCATGTAAGTTGT
Source organism: Viscum album (assembly GCA_963277665.1). Classification (NCBI taxonomy): domain Eukaryota; kingdom Viridiplantae; phylum Streptophyta; class Magnoliopsida; order Santalales; family Viscaceae; genus Viscum; species Viscum album. The sequence continues at coordinate 1,958,992,150 of OY728133.1, forward strand.
GAGCTTCACCCTCCACCCTAGAGGCATCTCAAGATGCTCGAAAATAGTCTGCATTGATCCTAGCCAAGACTCCGCACCCTGTGGTTCGCCATCCCCTGAAAACGTAGGCTGATGCTGCTGCTGGAAGATATGAGTCAACTCGGCCATATATGTGGCAGCCTGCGGTGCTCCCTGAAAGGTCATCATGAACCGCAATAAGACATCACGGAACTGCGCCTCTGCACTTGTGTTTGATATTACAGCTGGTGCTACATCTGGATCTACCAGAGGATCAACTGGTAGCCCATGGCCCACCATCCCCAGAGTATAGTCGTCATCGCTCTCTTGGAGAACAACGCATGGTCGTCTAGGTGACATGACACTACAATGTCAAAAGAACGCCTTAGATTCAAGATTATTAAGTCTGAAACGACGAAACCAAAAAGGGAACAAGAGGAAAAAACCATTTCAAAATTTACCAAACAAGACTACATGGAGTGTATACTGACTACACGGCATGTACTCGACTTCCCTTCCCCGGCCTAGGTCCTTCAACATGGCTAAGCCATACGACTCTCGTAAATAAAATTACACGACATGTACATAATCTACACGGCTTGTATGGTGTTATTTTCCAACTGCCTGTGTCGCTTGTGACATGGCCGACTACCCAGTTTAAAACTACATGGCGTGTTACACCTATACACAGCATGTACACAACCCCGTATCCCAGCCACACGACCAAGGCCACACAGCCTGTCCTCGGACAAGACTACATGGCATGTCCTCAAAGGTAACCGAAATGTTTACGGAACGGTGACATCGACCCGTATTGTTAGTAACATGGCCAAGTCCCCAGGTCACAATACACGGCGTGTTCATCATTGACACGACGTGTTCTCTAAAGGAGTTCACCGGCCCGTGTTGTTAGTTACATGGTCAGACTCTGAGTCAAAACAACATGGCGTGTATATTTGGTACGCGACATGTTTTACCCAAGCACTTCCCTACCCCATTTCGCCGCCCACACGGTTTGTGACATGGGAAGAGACTACATGGCATGTACTCAGAGTAGATGGCATGTACATAAAAAGTTCATTTTTCTTCCTGAACAGAAGGCCATACATGGCGTGTGTAAAAATACTACACGGCGTGTATATTGGGTTTCCAGACAGTATGCCTATGAAACATCCCCGTAACCCATAAAAAACTAAAAAACAAAACCTAAGTGTCAAATTCTGACCTGTGAGGGCCCATACTATCCAAAAATCAATGTTTGACATATTATCTGTGTTATAACATAATAAACAGTCAATGATCCACAAAATTCCGGTCAATGGGGGCCCATACTCCCCAAAAACCAAAGTTTGGAATCCATTCTATGAACAGATATCAAAAAAATTATTCTATCAAATAGCATGCATTTTATCAGTGCAGCTATCACAACAGCTTGCTTTTCTAGCACAGTAACTATCACAACAACATTCAATTTTCTAATGCTCATACACGGCATGGAAACTATGCATGGAATGTGATTCTAGAATGTTCCTAAATGATACATGAGATGGAATACCCTCATCTCATTGGGTTTCAACTAAATAGAACCCATAGATAAAATATAAACATCAAAATACAAGTGTGTCACCCATCGGTGAAAACATTTCAACTGTAAAATTTTAAAAATCAGAAAATTTCAAAATATGAGGTAGACTGGCTTTTCCATGTATGCGGGTTAGCAACACCTGGGAATAACTTAGTACCAACTACCGTTCTTCTTTTCCATGACTACGGCTCCAAATAGTAAGTCAAGAGAAAAGAAACCATTTGATACCACTTTGTAATGTCACGGTTCTGGGTGCCACTCAACGGGTGCCCCGAACTCGGTTCCCCACATGACCTCAAGTGCATTTCCCCAAACGCCAGAGGCTGATGACTTGTAGCGAGGGCCCAGATCTGATAGTGGGGAAACTATGACCTCATTTTTAAAAGTGTAGCACAACGGAATGAAATAAAACATACAATGAACAGCCAAAGCATTATAACATACACAACTCAAATAAACAAAAGTACTGGATAAAACCATCAGTAAATAAATAATGATGCTACATGTCTCAAGTTGTAAGAAAACAACCTGAACATGTTATACATCAATACAATACAACAAAAGGCGGAGTATAGCAAAGCAAAGTAAAATAGCTGGTAGCGGCATCGCGAGCCTAGGCTCGGTCCCATGCCCTCCTACTCCTCAGCATCAATCATGTACCTGTATAGGGACCATTTCTCTTATCCACACCTACAACAATGTAATCTGTTTGGGCTGAGAAGTGTGACCCATACAGGGTGTGAGACAAATATCTCAGTAGGCAACCACCAAAGGCTCGTGTCCAATTGCATGTAATCATTGAACAACATTGTGTAATAGTAAAATGAAAGAAACCAAGTAGTACTCAAAAGTATCTAACTCACCTGTTATATTTCCATTTAATTATTTATTTAATACATTTAATTGAGTATCATTTTGTTCTCAACAACACCAAGCCCTTAGGCCAACCAGTATCTCTCCCTCAGGCTAATATAGTGAACCATGCCCTTAGGCTATACAAAATCTCGCCCCCAAGAATTGTAACAGAATTATCACCCTCAGGCATATGAAGTGTCACCCTTAGGCACAAAAGTTAATCCCTCATGCACAAAAGGTTCCCTCAAGTGGAAATTGAACATCTCCCTCAGGTTGATACAGTCACACCCTCAGGATAACACAGTCACACTCTCATGCTAATATAGTACAGTGCCCACAAGCTAATCACAACAACTCCCTCAGGCTAAATAGGTAACCGGGCCATGAACAACAGGTAAACATGCAGTAAAAAGCAATTAATCTCAATGAAATTCTACAATTACTACTTTAAATGCATACCCTCAGGTATCATGGCCAAATGGCTAAACAGTGGAACACACCCCTGGGGTGGTTCCGCATCCAAGAAACAATCCCATCCATCAATTTAATATCATAATTAAATTCATAATCTATTATAGGTGTTTAATATAGAAACGGACTCAGCCACACGACACCCCAACATGGTTTCGTGGCACAAAAACACACAAAACACAGAACTGTTGGAAAACTAAACACCAAGGCACCTACCTTATACGCTAGCGAGCAGTATACCCAGACACCGACTCCAGAAACGCCCAAGAACGACGTAGATATGACAAATAAAAAAACCCGCATAACCTCAAATAACTCTTATTAGGAGAAGAATTTGTATGAAACACTCTATGAGAAGAGATGGCTTACCTGTACGGTTCCAACATGATCATCCGACGTGGAATCGGATTGCAGACGAACACCCGGCAGATCTTCAAAGGTCTGACCTCCTCCTTTGGATCCAAAACGGCTCAAATGCCATCTCTTTCAAATGAGGAGGCTACTGCCTATTTTAAGCCAAAAAAAACAAAGTACACTACGTGTAATTCCGAGTACATGGCGTGTACTTCCCAAATTTTAAACTGTTCTTCTAGCGGCTTCCCACCAGCCCGACACTATTCACCTACCGACAAGAGTACACGGTGTGTACTGCCACCTAGCCGGCGGCTGCTCCACAACCTTAATATTTTGGCCTGCTGACTGACTACACGGTGTGTAAGGGACCACTACACGACATGTAGTCAGTTCCTACACCCTTTGTCACTGACATTGCTACACGCCCTGTGTACTCATCCCAACATGGCCATATGTACATGGCGTGTGGAAAAGGTACACGACGTGTAGTTCCAAAATTTAGGATTTCCCCCATTATCCATATTTTATTAAAAACACTTAAAGAAAAGAGAAAAGAAGAAGCTCGTACCTCAAAGAGAATAACTGGGTTCTTACAGATAACAGAACCTCAACCCAAGGAAAAGTACCAAGTAATGGGTTTCATATCTCACATTGAATTCAATGAGATTTCAATCATTCGCAACTTATTTATTTAATGTCAGGTATTGTGTAGTACCATTTGATATATATTCTCATGATTCTCTTCATATTCATGGTATTCTATGATTCATTTGATGTTTATTAAAATTTTTCATATGAATTGATTTATTACTACATGATAAGGGGTTTTCATCTCACTTCTTTTCCTGAATGGCACGAAGGCCATCATTTTTATTGATTTTTGATAACCCCCATTAAAGGCATTAAGGGGAACCCTTACAAGGCCTGTAGGCTTAGAGATTACATGGCCTGTAAGCTTAGGATAATACATGACCCGAAGGTCGTAGGGAATTCAACCAGACTATATACAAGGAACTGCCCCTCCCCAACATCTGCATCCTAATAGTATCTATCCACCATAGAATGACCGTCTGGCTAGGCTTCTCAAGCAAGAATAGGCTGGTACCGATGGCATAGTCGTACCCTCTCATTTCCCCTGAGATTCATGCAATATTTCCACTATTTTCTTTTGTGTGGTGTATGTACTACCTATGATTGTATTATATGTGTAATATACTTTAATTTATGGGTATTTACATCTTCACTGTATGATATATCTTTCCTAGGGTGTATGTTTTTTAAGATACCAAATCTATAAGGAAATTTTAAATTTCAATTTCCACTCATTGGGCATTACACATACTTCATTAATTATTTTACTACAAGATTATGTGTGGATTCACTATTTGTTATTTATGTAGTAATATCCACTCCAATTTTTGTTGATATAACTTAGATACAAATAATCACTCCATTGTTAAATTCAATTTCCATTCATATGAACTGTTTAAGGGTAACCTTAACTGAATTCCCCTTCATTGAGTTAAACATACATGTCATTGGTTTTTTTTTACAACAATATGTGTGATTGTAACCTGATTGATTTACACAGAATATACAATTATATTTAGTGTATTTTTATTGTTCACACATAATTATTTCATTGATTTATTCTTAATATAAGGATACAGCCTTTGTAAATAATTTCATCCTAATTTATATTCCATTGAGACCTATTTTTCGTTATGCACCGATTCACTTTTATATGGTGAATATACTTTCCTTTGACATATTATATCATGAATACCATTATTCTAGTTATATAATAATGTTTTTATTAATATATTCCTCAATTACATGTATTAAAGTGTCTCTTATTTGGTTAGGAACTCTTTAACAAAAGTATTGTTGTAAAAGATTTAAATATTAATTCCTCTAAATCATTATCATTAATTTCCATGTTTTAAAAATGGTTTACATTATTTATTTATATTGAAATTATTGTTTTGAAATAAAATTCCTTTTTAATGTTTCAAAGTGGTTTGGGACACATTGATTCAAAAGTCTATTTTATGTGACTTCTTTGATAAATAGCACGACATTTAAATGTTTTCAAAAAAGGGGATATTTATCTCAAATAGTTTTAATGACTATTTTCATCTATGTCAATATCATTATGTGTATTTTATTCTTTATTGTGGATAATTTATTATGATAAATCATCCATATTGCATCAAATGAGTTATGTTTGACAGTGGATGTGTTTATTTTATTCCATTCATGGTTTGTGGTTAAAATATTGACATTTTGTATGCTATTTTTAATACAAATGTTTAGATTATTTTTCATCCTTTTCATATGAGTAATGCATTGTTCATAGTAAGTAATGGGTGGAGCCCGATGTATCTCCTCGATGCATTGGTAGGCCTCATGAGAGAAACTAGTGTCATAGCACAAGGCCTTGACAAAATCATATTTGTATTCTAGGATCAAGTCTGGGACTATGTGGTTATGATGTCTGGAATTATTGATTCCATCATTATTAAAATGGATATTGATATTAAATTTGATTATTCTACTAGTATAATATCTATGTGAATAAGTAAATGGATATATTTTATTTATAATTTCCATATTATGCTGATGTTTAACTTTAAATGGATTTTTTTCAAGTCTTATACATTGCCTTAAATGTTTATTCTTATTTATGATTGTTTTCGCTATATTGGTATCATTACTGAGCATTTGATCTCACCCCTTTTTTATGTTTTATTTTTCCAATGATACAAGGAAGTCTAATAATATTAAGCTTTAGGAATGGGATAAGGGATATAAGAGTGTTCAAAGGCGATACAATGATGTTTTTTTTATTTCATGATGTAATTTAAAACATATGTATGTATCTAGTACTTCCAAGGCTACAAAACTGATCAGTATATCAGATATCATTCCTTTTATCATGACAATGATATGTAATAATGCACCGATTATGGGTAACTGGGGTCGGGGAATTACATTTAGTATTAGAGGAAGTTTAGTACAATCCTTGGAAGATATATTTAGATAAACTATGATTAGTAAACACTACCCTAAAATATAATTCGAGGATTTTTATATATGAACATCCCAAAATTTTTTAATGTAAATATTATGTGGGTTTTCCAAACAATACATCCCTGTCTGGATATGAGCGGGTAGAGGCGGCTCTGTCATAGATGTACCTAGGAGTGAAAACTCTGACAAAGAGTATTGGACTTGACCCGAGGGTATCCTGGTACATAACAATAAGCCTTGCTGCACTCTTGGTTACAACACTCCCATGGGATATTCTTAGGATAATTCACATTTTTTTACAAAATGATTTTAGGGATTTTAATATAAGATAATAATATATAACCTTAGTTAATCCTAAGTTGTTTTAAATTTAAAATAAGGTTTTATGATATTTTCTAAATGATTTTATGAGTCACACTATGCTTTCGTGTGTTAGTCAATGACAAGATTCCAAGGATGTCATAGTAACAATAAACAAGATGTACAAGGTGGACACTGTGGTGGAAATGAGAAAAAAATGGAACGTTGATCTGTGTAAAAGATATCATGATCATGCGGAATCAATTTTCAAAAAATATGATAAAAAACATATATATTAACCAACTGCTAAACTCAAAAATGAAGAGAAAGGTGGTGAATGATAAGAGATCCAGCATTGTAGTCCATAATGAAAAGAAAGATCATTTTCCATCATGCAAGAAATGTGGACGGAGACACCATGTAAAGTGTCCTAATGGAATAAAGAAATGATTTATGTGTGGGAAAGAAGGACATAAAATAAATAATTACTAAGGAAAAATGAAGATTATTATGGAAGAAAATAAAAATGATCCCAAAAATCCATTTACATTAATTTTTCATTAATGTAGGGGGCACGGGCATTACCCAAGTTAATTCCCTATTCTATAGGATAACCTCTTGGTCAAGGAAGAACATATGTTGAAATAAATGGATGAAGAAACTTTTAAAAGTAATTGTTCTCTTTTTAGATGGGATTACTTTGACAGACTATTCTAATGTGTGTGTAACCCTGTATTTTGCTATGTGGAAATTCTATTTTATGAAGAATTATATTTTTTATTTGTTGATATAGTTAAAATAACCATTTTGGATTACATGATACTGGAATATGAGGCAATTAAAAATTATTAAATTTTGGTATAATAATGAAATGTATGAGATAAATTTTTTGATGAAATTTTGTTATGATTATTATGAGGAATTTAACTAATTTTGAGAATGCTATAAAATATAGTTTTTGAAAAAGACCACACGCAGACCATGAGACAACCCGTCATGTAAGAAAAAGTTGTAGGAATCGAACCCACAACCAGAGTGTGATTGGGATTTATTGCCTACCACTGGACAACGTGATGTCCCTGGTTAGTGTGAGTAAATATTTTTAGTTAAATGATATTATTGATCAATAATTAATGGATTATGGATCTTATTTATTATCAAATTGATATCCTTAGTTTAGAAAAATTATTTGGTGAATAAGGGAAAAATATTAATTTGGAAGATGTTCACTCTGTTTGGAACACTATATGCCTATGGAAAATAGAATTCAATGTGATTTCATTTGAGGAGTTATAGTAGATTCTTTTCAATGTTTTTATTGTGGATTTATAGCGATTAGGTTTATATATATATATATATGTGATTAACCAATCATATAGAAAATGTGATTAGGTTAATTTCTTTTATGTGTGTGAATTTAAGAGAAGTCAATGTTATTATGAGATAAAATTTTACATGGAATACTATGTAATCAAATTCTTATACGTTTTGGGTTTCAATATTAGTTTGGGTTATATTGAATGATTTTAAGGTCAATTGTTTATTTAATGGTATTTTTTTAAATTTTGGCATTGTTGGATTAATATTATAAAATAAGATTAGTATTTATTTGTCTAAAGGATTATATTTTTTGGGGATCATCTGATCTTATACTAACCATTTTTATTTTCATTAATCTCTAAATACAAGGGAAATATATAGAATATCCTTTGTGATAACATGATTCTCTAGAAGTTTATTCCAGTGCTTCAGGTGTGATGAAGTCATCTTAAATACACATCATTTGAAAAAGAATGAGTTAGTGGTATAAATTTATTAAATGATAAAACAGTACTTAAAAAATAATTATATCTCCTTATGTTCTAAGTCAATCTTTTAAAAAAATTCCTCAACTTAATGAAATGAATCTTTAAACAAAAATACATAGTACGTTTACTTTTCTAACTTTGATACTAATAAACATTTATCCCATCACAAGTTTGTGTTTTTCTTATTGTTATCTTTCTTATGATCATATTTTCTACCACTCTATATTATAATTTGATACATATATTATCTTCCATATCCATGTTTTTCCTATATGGAATCTTAGTATGGGTTATCTCGAGTAACCTTTGTACTTCGCTTTCTTTCTTTTAATGTGATTGTTTTATTGACTCATTTTCCAATGTGGTAATTTAAATGAAGTTCCCAAGAACAATTTCAAAATTGTGAGGAGGAAGTTTTCAAAAGTGGGGAAGAATATAACACCCCATGATTTCATAGTAATTTATTTTCTTTAATGTAATTCAATAGATTGTGTTATACGCAACACTGAGTTCGAGTGCACCATGACTTAGAAAACTAGCCGTTAGAAATGTAGTTATAAATAGTATTAACTGAAATTTTAATTTTCTATTCTACATATAATTTTAGAATCCATATCATGTGTTTCATAGACATTATATAAGAAGAAATTCATTTTTTCCAGATAAAAGAAGTATTTTTAAAAAAATGAAAATTTACCAACTTTTAATGGAAACAATTTTTTAAAACCAATATTTGAATCAATTATGTATTAAATTTAATGAAATTAAATTATTATTTATAATCAGGAGATAAAAATTTATTTTGGATTAGTTTTGGTACTTTCCTGATAACTTTCATATTTTGATGAATACCAAAAAATACTAAATTTTAATTGAAAACAACTTTTTTAATCAAAATAATTAATAGTGTTAAATTTTGTATATTAATGGTTTGGAATTATAATTTCAGTATATTTTTATCATTTAATACAATTTTGCTCATTATTAGAAATTTCACATTTAAATTTGACAAAAACAAATGTCAATTTTTTTGATAGTTTTTACTTTTGAAAAACCTTCTGTTTAGTTTTGACAACAGGAATTAATTTTAAATTAATTAATTCAACTTATATGTTTTGAATTTGGTAAAATAGAATTTATTTTTGAATTCAGAATATCAAAATTAACTTTGGATTTATTTTTGGTATTTTTCTGAAAAATTTTAATTTTTTATAAATTTTGAAAAACACAACGTTATAGTTTAAAAACAACTTTCTATTTAAATAATTATTTATTTTAAGTTAAAATAGAAATATAATACCTATATAAGTTCAATATAATTCATTTGAGTCATTTTATAATAAAATTATATGTATAAAATTCTATTGTACTTTTTACCATCTTTTACCCACATTCTATGAGTATTTACATATTTGCTTAAAATATAATTTTACTACTTCTATGATTTGAATTAAAAAAATCTGAGAGAATTGGTTGACATCAGTAAGTAATATGTGGTTCAATAAGATAAAAATTAATTTTTGGTGAATAGTATGTTTTGACATTTATTTACCACTGTTAAATATAAATAGGGTAATTAAGGGTAAAATTGATATCATAAGTACCCTAACACATGTCCTAATTCTATTGGATAAGTGTAATTCAACCAAAGCTACCTTATGAATAAAATATGATCATTTTTGTCCACTTGGTATAAATAAGGACATTCAATATTATTTTAATTAAAGAAGTGGTTATAGTGTTAAATTCAAAGTATAATAACTAATACATTTTCAATATAGGGGTAAACATAAGATAAATTCGACAAAAAATAATCTTTTGAATGAAATATATTTTTCCTATAAAATGGTATTTCTATTTATTATTTGTAGACATTCAGTAATTAAATTTATTTATGACATAATGATGATTAAGTAATTATCTTTTTAATTAACGATTTAATTAATTTATATTATCAATAAAAAAATAAAAATAATTTGATACTTTTGATGAGTTCCTCTAATTTTATAGGTTAATATGAAATTTTAGGGTTTATTAAATAATTTATTAATGAATTAATCATTATGTTATCTTTTCACAAAAACAAAATACTAAATACTATCTAAATTGACATAATTGAGTTTTAAAAACAAATACTATATTATTAATTGATATAATATTAATACAAATCTAAAGTTGGGAATAATGACTTAGATAATGCTATATATATTATTAATGAACCACTTGGGGTTTTCTTGATTTTTTATAATATTTTTATTTTCTATATGGTATAAAAATACAAAGAGATATGATAATTGTCAAACCTTTTAACTAAGATTTAAATTTAAAAGGGAAGGTTAATATGGTGACATAAACCGATCTAAAACCTATTGGATGAGAGGTTTTTCACCCATACCCACCTAATCCTTGATATAAATCATTTTTGAGTGATTAGAAACCGAAAATGATTTTATTATAAAATAATATTTTGAGGCTTTTTTAAATTGACCATGACCTCTCTAATAAAAGGCTACGCCCCCTTCTCAAAATTTCACACCTTCAAAGAAAGTTTCCTCAGCCAAAACCTACCCAAATATCCTCCCCTCTATCCTAACTTCATCACATAGACCTTTTATTGATTATAAATCTAGTCTAAGGATCCCTTTAGGTCAAATCAATATGAATAACTCGATGAAGAGGTAAATATTTTCTTCACCTTTTTCAAGATAATTTCTTCTTCCACTTCCTCTTTATTTTTTGTTTCCATTGTAATATTATATATCCAGTATCTTCAATTTACTATGATGTTAATATAAAAATGGTACAAGCATATTTATTACTCTAACCATCATAAGAATGGCAATGTCATCATACATGTGTACGTACTACTTTGCAACTCCACGTCGTGGTGTAGTTTTTTACTCAAACACTTCATTATATGGATGTGCATACTAATGAATATAAATTATGTAAATAATAAATAAAACAGGTTAATGATTCTCTTTATATATGATATGACATCCAATTACATACGATTTCACCATCAATATAATGGTGTTGTCCTCGTGTGTACGTACGGTTTACCATGTCCACAAACACGATTAGATTCCTCCCCCATCATTATCATTCAAGAATAAGATTCATTTAATTATTAAAAATAATGTTTAAAACATTATCTCATTCTTGATATTAATAAAATACATCCTATCCATAACAAAACATGGCTTAGGTAACTGATCATATAAAGGAAAACAAATCAGTTTACACCTGAAATGATGATACTACTAAAATATTATTAATAAAGAAATATTTGAGTATCATATATGATATTATAATTTTGTATATAGTTATTTAATAATTTAATAAAAAATATTTAATTATTATACAGGATGTTAATGTATCCTCGACCATGGAAAAGTACTAGGTAAGGGGTTTCTTATCTCACATTGAATTCCGGGAGATTTCCATTGTTCGCCAATTATTTATTGCATGTGGTGTATTGTGTACTACCATTGGATATATTTTATCATGATTATATTTATATTCATGGTATTATGTGATTCATTTGGTGGTTTTTAACTTTTGGTCTTATGACTCAATTGATTACAATGCGGTAAGGGGCTTAATCTCAATTCTTATTCCCATGAGATTCAGGCTATGTTGCCACTATTTACTTTTATTTGGATTATGTAATGCCTATGATTGTATTATTTGTGTAATATACGTAAATTTATGGGTATTTACATGTTCGTTTACTGATACTTCTTTTATGGGGTGTATGTTTCATATGTTTCCGAATCGGTATGGGAATTTCAAATTTCAATTTCCACTCATTGGGCTTTACACATACTTCATTGGTAATTTTACTCCCTGATTAGGTGTGAAATCACCATTTATTATTTACGTAGTAATCTCCACTCCCCATTATATGTATATACCTTTTATACACATAATCACTCCATTGATAAATTCACATTCCACTTATATGATCTTTTTAATGGTAATCTTAACTCAATTTCCATTCATTTAGTTAAACATCCAAGTCATTGTTTTTTACAAGAATATGTGTGAATGTAACATAATTTATTTACAATAAATATACATTTATATTTAGTTCATTTATATTTCTTAGACGTAATTATTTCATTGATTTATCTTTAATCTAAGGATATGGTTTTTATAAGGTATTTCGTCTCAGTTTCCATTTCATTGAGACCTCTATGTAATTATGAACCAATTCACTTTTATATGGTGTATATACTGTCCTTTGTCCTAATTTATCATGAATCCCTTTATTCTCATGATATTATAATGTTTGAATTGATGTTATTCCACAATTACTTGTATTCAAGCGTCTCTTATTTGGTAAAGAACTCATTAATTAAAATATTGTTTTAAAAGTTTTAGAAATTTATTCTTCTAAATCATTATGATTAATGTCCATGTTTTTAAAATGGTTTTATGTATATATTTATATGGACATTAATTTTTTGAAATAAAAAATCCTTTTAGAAGTTTCAACATGGTATGGGACACATTAATTCCAAAATTTATTTTAAAAGTCTTCATTGATAAATAGTAAGAAATTTAATTGTTTAAAAAATGGATATTTCTATAAAATAGTTATAGTGACTATTTTCATATATTTCAATATCCTACAGATTATTATATTCTTGATTGAGGTTGATTTATTATAATACAATCATACATAGTGTATTGAATAAGTTATGTTTGACTATGGATGTGCTATCTTTATGTGATTCATGGGTTGTGGTTAACATATTAACATTTTGTATGCATGTTTTAATATAAATGTTTAGATTAGGTGCCAACCTCTTCATATGAGGAATGAATTGTACTTAGTAAGTGACATGTGATGCTTACTATAGCTCATTGATTCATCTATAGGTATCATTATACTAACTAGTATGTTGGCACAAAGCCTTGAAAAAAATCATATTTGTAGTCTTAGAACAAGGCCTTGACTATGTAATTATGGTGTATGGCATTATGCATTCGATAATTATGAAATTGTATATTGATGTTACATTTGATTATTTGACTTGTAGAATATCCATGTGAATATGTAAATGGAATTATATGATTTTTCTTTTCCATATTATGATGAAGATTATGTTTAAAATTCTTGTGTTCTAGTCTTATACCTTTCCATAAATGTTTATTTTTATTTATGACCGTTTTCACTATATTGTTATCCTTACTGAGCATTTGAGACCACCCCTTTCTTATTTTTTATTTTTACAATGATGCAATGTTGTATATTATGACTAACCTCCATGAATAATTTAAGGGATATAATAGTGTTTAAAGGGTACACAATGTTGTTTTTACATGATTTAATGTAAAACATATGTTTGTATCTAGTAAGTCTAAGGCTACTACACTGATCGGTCATTTAGGAAATGACTCCTTGTATCATGACAATGTTATGTAATAATGCACCGATTCTGGGTAATTGTGGTCAGGGATTTATGGGTAATTTTTTATCCAATCCCAACATTACATTTTAAAAGTTATTTAACATAAGTTATCCTATTTCGGAACAATTTTCAATTACACTATACTAAAAAGGATATAATTACATGGATACAACCTTCACTAAACTTCACAAATAAATCTAGGATATTTTCCTACATATAGAATTATCCTTTTATATACACTTCAAACTATCCATAGGTTACTCAATAATTCTTTAATAATCCTAGTTTAAATTGATAACTATGACTTTCATTCGATTATCACTATCATAACACATGAATTATATATATATATATATAACATTACATGATTCATAAAAATAAATATCCTATAATTACAATATAAGGATCGTAATGCCCTAGTTTCTTTGGATGACTTGGAACATAATATATTAAATGAAATTTAAATTTTCAATCATTATTTTACTGTAAATAGTGGGATCCTAAAATCAATTATTTCTACTGAGACTAAATTGTAAAAAAAAATCTATACATAAAATAATGGGTGGGATAAAATCCCAAAAAGGTAATTATTCTATCAATGAAACATAACATGTGAGTTAAAGGTTTAGCATGATATCAAAATATGAAAGGATCATGAATAATTTAATTGAAAATTCAATAAATATCATGAAATCATATTAGCATGTAATCCTATTATATTTGGGAATAATATATAACATGACCGAAACACGAGTCAAGGATAATTTCATTGGAAATACCACATTGTGGAAAAATTTCCATAATGGATTAGGATAACTCCCTTATTTCTTTCCTGACACCTCATAAGATTGATTCATTAACTAATTAATTAGATAAATATCTAGGTTCATCCATAATATCTTGTTCATTATATATGTGTTTCCCATAAATCAAATAAATTATAATTCACAATAGAAGAACTACCAATGTAAATAAAATGGGTAGTATAATCTTTCTCCATATCATAATCACAAGATATTTCATAATGAAGGTATTTGAGAAATGGTAATAAATTAATATTACACTTTAAATGGAGAATAGAGTAATATACATATATATTTGAGATAAATATATATAAAATTTATGATCATTCAAAAACATTAAAGAGATACATAATTTGAGATATACAGAGAAGATTCAAATTTGAATGGAAAATATAGTTAATAGAAATCCCTTACCTCAGGCCCAATTTTTCACATGGATTATTTGAATCCGTGGGTAATAAAATTAATAAATTTATTAAATTTATTATTAACATTTTTCTATTATATTTTTCTTTATATTTATGTTTTTACCATGTCATATTCAATTATATAACCAATTAATTCTATATGGGAGGTTTTAACGAAAAATAACACATATTTCCAACATCACTTTTAATAGTCAACTAGGATCATATATATTATAAATTCATCCTCTATATAATGTTTACCACAATATAAATATATTTTTTATAAATAAATTAGATATTTCTTAACAAGTCATTATTTATGGTTATGGAAAATTAAATACGTTTCAATCATTGAAATGGAATATTGTATGTATGCATGAGGAATGTTTTCATTTTTGAGAGATCATGACATAATGAAGTTAAGTGTTATTTTACCTTTATAGGAGGATAATTAAATCAAAAATATTTTATTATTTACTTTTATAATAATAATTATATATTCCAAGTGATGTGGTAATAATAAAATTTACAAAAATGAATATAATCACTTCATATAACAGTAGTCCATCATATACATGAATGAACTCATCATTTTCAATGGATTAAAATGTATGAAATTATATG
Organism: Viscum album; assembly: GCA_963277665.1. Lineage (NCBI taxonomy): Eukaryota > Viridiplantae > Streptophyta > Magnoliopsida > Santalales > Viscaceae > Viscum > Viscum album. The sequence continues at coordinate 1,959,007,807 of OY728133.1, forward strand.
ATATATTAATTTTCAATTAATTTTTTAATCATATTAATAATCATTAAATTCATTTGTGTTCAATTTATTCTTTCTCACAAGTGAAAAATTAATCACATTGCTTCATGAGGTAGTAGTCCTCCATAAACACATGTGACATTATCATATTCTACAATGAATAAAAATTAATAAAGTATATGTAATATTATTATTATTTTTGAATAATAAACCACTAAAATAATGAAAATAACAAATATTTTTTAATGTTTATCTTTGAGAAGTGATAATTGAAAATTAATTACATCAGTTCATGAGGTGATTGTCTTCTATACACAAGATCAACCGTTATGTTTCACATTTGAGGGAGAAGCAGGTGGTGTGAGAAATAACATTAACATATTAAATATAAGTATATAGAATATAATGAGGTTACAATATCCCTAAATTTTAATAATATTGGATGTTGTTATAAGGATAAATAAAATAAAAATCCACGTTAACAATGAATCCTTTTCTTCAAAAACCCACTTTTGGTTTAAACTAAAAGCCTTACTAGGTTAGATTTCTAAAAATCATAATAATTATAGTATATAGGATGGAATTCGGTTATTTTATTTAAAAATTTATATTCCAATACAATTAGGTTTGGATGTGTGGAGTTGATATGATATGGGGATTCCATTTGTAAGTGGGGGAGGGGACGTACTCGATCTTTTTAAAAGAATGATTTCTTTCAAAACATTTCTCATTCCAAAGGTAATAAAAAAATTAAATGATTGATATATACAATCTATATTTTTGAAATATGGCCACCAAATAGGAATTATATATGGTTTTTATTATTCTTTAACAATTATAATTTTATTTTTACCCCCACATAAACATGTTTCTACCTTAACCAATTTAATAATTTTTTCTATTTTCACTATTCATTATGGTAAAAAATTGTGTTTACCTTAATAGATTATATAAATCATACTGATTCAATATTTGGAATCATTATTCTAAATTCAACTCAATTAATTTCAATAATTTGATTTGAAATTAAATTTGTAGAAATTTTGGAAAACAGTTTTTCATGAAATGAGGTTTTAAGGAAAAATAGTCTCATTTTAACTATATGATATGTATTGATAAATATATTAATATAAATTAATATTTATAGACACTGCAGAAACCAGATCACCACAATGATAACACTCGCCACAAAATTCATCCAATACTAGAAGGAATCAAAAATCAAAAAATAGAAACACATCCCAAATAGTATCTATGAAAAGGAAAAAGGCGTTGTCGCAAGCTAGATCTGCATCTAGTCACCACATTATAGTATGCACTTAAAGACCACCATAATATCCCACTACAACCAAATTTGATGACGAAAAGGACTGAAAACCTCAAACCGCATAAAATGGAATTCGCCCACCAGAACTTCACTACACCGCCCTTTGAAACCCATGGAAAATCAAAGGATTGAGAATGAAGACGAGCCAACAATCTGTTAAAACCGCCTAATGGAAGAGCCCACAAATCACAACACCATCGCATGATAAGGACTCGCAAACCATGATCACGTCGAGCATAAGCACTGAGGAGTGGGGCAGCTTCCGACCTGTGAAAAAGAAGAGGAAGGTGGTGACAAGGGGAAACCCTAGGTAAGTAGAACCCCTCATGGGCTCATCAGAATTGGTAATTCTACCATAATGGTTGATGATAAAAAACAATATATATTAATTCAACCACATAGAATTTTTTAATTGACACTTCCTATAATGTTAACCCTGTAATATTTCTTGAATTTGCATCAAAAAATATATCAAGTCCAATAAGTAAGGAAACATTACGAAATATTTATCTATAAGAAAATGAAAATGAAATCTAAATGCCAAGATACCTTCTTTCCCAACTAATGGTATTCCCATGTATGGTGAATCTTAATGAATTATCAAAACACCAAACATAGATTCCTATAGGAGTCCAGTATATTCAGAATTAAATTGTTGTCCCTATGAAGTTTCTCCAAATAATTTGAAATTAACTACACCTTTTATGTCATCTCTTGAACAAGACATGAAGCAACAAAGGACTAGTATCCCATGTATAAAAATAGGAAGATATATTTACATTGATACACATATAATTGTTTAAATGGTTTTATTTTTCTCAAATAATTATTACTAATGCAATATGAAAATTAAAATTAAGTACGATGGTTTATAATGAACTTCCTATGTTTGGGACACATGCTTGAATTATATCCTTAATAATTTAAGTAACATTCCCAATATTAACATTCATTTATAGTTGTTATTGAATTATTAAAATACGTTGGGTTACCATTTTTTCTTTCAACCCTTTATAAAAACTAGATATAAAACACATGACCATATCAGAAACACTGGATGAATAAACTATATTCTGATTCATGATTTCTTAGATGTTCAAATATGTGATATATTCTTCCTATTATACTTTTTAATTGGAAGGAAATGAGATGAATTCATCAGGGGAATAATTATTACCTAGACCAAATAATTCCCAACATACATATGTTGAAAATATAATATAAAGGGAAAAAATATCTCATCCAACACCCTCACCAAAATTGTGTAATGTATTAATAAACATGAACATCTACAATTATCTACACAAATATTCTAGAAGGTAAGACATCGTAAAATTAAGTCTTCAACCAACCATCTCATCCTGAGCCACTAATATACCAATCATAGATAATTATGAATCATTGTAGTCCAATGTTTTAGATTCTAACATTATAAACGTCCATTACCTATTGAATGTTTCCTCAATTTTATTGGAAGGACCAACCAACATAAAATACAAAAAAGCACTACAATATTATCATGACTAAACTACCATGGAATCTCTGCCATTAAGGAATTATTTTAATCACCCGTGGTCATTTTATATGACCATATTGAGCCAAACCTAATCATAAATAATGATTTATCCTACATCAATTCTATGAACACATCCCCACTGGTATATTCAGCCTCTATGATCATTTAGAAAATGTCTACTTATACAATTCTCCACTATGATTTCCTTCCAACTATGATTCATTATCTTATAGTTCAATGTATCATCATTCTAATTTAGCATTCTTTGTTTGTAATTATTATCATAATTGAAATTATTAAGATACCCAAAATTAAATATTTTATATAAGTTCAGATACCTCTATGAAAACATATATTTTATGATCAAATGATTCTAAAATAACACAAATCACTAACAAAAGAGATAATGTATCCATGTATAGATATTGTGAATCATAGAATCCTACACCAAAACATGGGTAGGATACATATTTTTAAATTAAGCCCACAAAGATCACCTTAATTGATATTTTTCATGATGTGCCAAATGGGGGACAACGTGATCTGCTATAATTTTAAATGATTCATTGAGGCTGACATGACATACTCGAGCTCAATTGAGTGTCTCATCTATATCTATGTCCATGATCTGTATCCCAAAAAAACTATTTGTGATGTTTTAATAGTTGTAATCCTGCTTTGAGTTCCAATTCTGATATCAACCCCTCCACTAAATCAAGAAAATTCCCCTGAAATTATAAACTCGAAAATGACTTAATTTTTAATTATTCTCTTGTAATTGTTATTTTTATGTCATTCAGTTCAGATTGAACCTTAATATTAGAGATTAATTTTTCATAAAAATCTATTACATAGATAATTTTTTTATCCATATATTATTAACATTAAAAATATATAAAATGTTTTTAACACCACTAAAATTTTTCCAATCACTTCCGAACAATTTGATGGATTTCATCGAACTCTATCAATAATACTATATATCAATTGAAAGGTTATTTTTCTAATAAAAAATATAACATGGTAAAAAATCATTTTATTTGTTTACCCAAAGATTATTTTATACAAAAATAAAACATTCTAAGTGAATCATCATCAACTTATGAATTTGAGCTACCACTCCCAAGGACATAGTAACATCTTTATTGGATCAATAATATTCCAAATAAACACCAATGTTATTCTCATTAAACTCTACAAAAATTATTATCATCATATAAAAATAAATCACTTTTATACTCATTTCACAAATGTAAAAAAACATTATTAAAAAAATCCAACCCATTGTAACCAAAAGAGGTGATAGAAATATGATTACTGAACAAAAATATAAAAATTTTCAATAATTTTAATTTATACCATTCTTTCATAGCCCTTGATTTCACTTTATAATATCCTATTATAAATTTTTATTCTTTAACTAAAAATGGTCCCTTAAACATATTTGTAATGCATTCATAAAAAATATACTCACCAAACATGTTTGGATAGTTCACATGATGACATCACAATAATCCCCATTTAATAACTCCCTCAAAATACATGATCTGATTGAATACAATATCTCATGAATAATATGATAAAAATATATTTTTTTACACAATAAATTTTTTTTATCCCATTGTAAATAAAATAATTTATTAACCATAAATATATTTATGTTTTAATTATTCTCCTTTGATATTAATATCTAATGATCATTTGTTGGGAGGCGTATTCATTACCCCTTTCACTTTGATTATTAAGGTTTTAGATAACTTATTTAACCTCTATGAAATGGTATTCAAATACCTATATGAATAAAAAAATCATTTATCTTCCGTGTTCTTCTTCATCTCTTGTTTTATATTGGGATTCCATATCATTTTAATTATATCAACTATATGACATTTAAAGGAATGTTTCCTATTTGTCCTCCCCAATTAATACTTTTAGGAATTTTAAATTAAATTCATGAAATAGAATCACATTCTCCAACTTTCATTCTATGATCTATACCTGTATATATATATATGTCAGAATTAATATTTAGTGGAGGCTTTTTTCTACCCTTTTTGGATTGAAAATCTCCATTGAATTAACAACATCATGATTATCATTCAAACAAGTCATATTCTTCTTCCCAACATTGAAATACTAATATATATTTAATTGATTTCTTTAACCTCTCATCAAAACATTTCCATATTTGAATTTAATTAAAACACATTAATTCATTTGAAATAACAATTCATGAATTTCATTAGTATATTGTGACACATTTAATAAATTTTTTCTATCCCAATAATAAATAATATTTTCTTAAATTATATATTATATTCATCAATTATTGTTGAACCAATTACTTTAAATTTGAGTGAATGACCATTATCAAAATCCATAAATTTTTTATGTTACTTATTATCATCCTTAATGATCTTAAAATATCATGTCTTGTGAGATAAAATTTCACTACCTAAAATTTATGGATGTTTACATTTTTTTTCTATAGAACATCAATAATTTAACCCTACACCATTTGTTTCAATTTATTTTTCTGATAAATTTGAGTATTATAATTTATTCTCAACTAATATGGATATATTTTGATATATTCTTTTGAATGGCATCCCATCTTCCAAAATCCTCATTTAATGAGTTGAACCTATTATCAAAATCTAGTATATAGTTTTTTGATTGATTTAAAATCAATATTTAATATATATGATAATGTCATATAAAAAAATTTCTACACATAATTTTATAACATTAATAACATTTTTATTTAAATATGTATCCCTATACAAAGTTCAAAAATCCTTCACAGTTCAAATTAGATCAATAAAACTTTTACATTACCCATATTATAGTTTTCAGTCTATAAATTGAAAACTTATGAATTAAAATTAATTTTTATTGATTTTTTAAAATTATTTTTTATGGTTGAGAACTAACTACCCCACTATATATGATACAACATCTTAGGATACTCGAATCGAAGTTCAAAATTCAGAAAGTGATACCCTCATAAAAAATTATAAAATGGGTTTGGAGATCATAGATGAACAATGATAGATTTAATTTTATTAGTTATGTCACATCACCTTGAAGAATTTTCTTGAACTACATTGTCGCCATCGTCATCCAGTCAACTATAATTGATGTCACCAAATGACGCCATAAATCTATTGATTCTGTTTTAGAACATCTAAATGAAAAAAATAATTGAATAAAAATTGTTTCGCCATCCATCACCAATCATGAAGTGTACCATGCCAGAAGTTTAAAGACGAACAAAAAAATCAATCCAATTTACCACAGAGAAAAAAAACAAACATTCATCAATGAAAAATATCCAAAACAACAAAACCAATCTAAATCACTGCCATAATTAGTGATGTAAAATCATTTAGACATCCATCTGCATCAAAGATAATTTTAAAAAAAAGTTCCACTTTTTTTAGATCAAAACCTATAGCATCAAGGAAGATGAGATGTAAATCATTGATATAGGAGAAATTAAAATATAGCAATGAAATGAATAATCTAATCCCCCAAATCCCACAACCCAAATAACATAGTTACCATCACTCTTTATCTAACTTGAAATGGAGTTTCATAACATGGTGTTAGAGTAAGTTTTTGAGGGATTGTGGGTTCTGGAATCCTAACTGGAAAACCAGAAACCCAAAACCACATTGATACCCAACTCTAGATGCTACATTCAGAGGCGTTGAGGATCTAGATGTCAGAGTAGGGTTGTTGTAGACCAGGGAACCAACAGAAAAAAAGCCTTCATCAGAATCATTGAAATATCTTGATAGATCTTTCACTAAGAAGAACATTTCCACCAATACATTGAATGTGATGAAAGAAGATGGAATGAATAAGAAGCGGTATAGCTAAATATAAATGGTGAGGGGGACATCTCAGGTGAAGAATTTACCCCCCCCCCCACCAGTAAGAAAATAAGGGGAACCCTCATTTGACACCTTATATTCATTTACTATATTAACATCATAACAATGTCCATTTTTGAACCAAATGTTTTGTATACAAAAATAGCATCCTTTTAATTATAAACCCTTTTCCTTCATTTTTTAAATAGTTAATTTAGAGGTTTTTTCTTCAAAATTATTTCTATGTTCATTTCTAAATTTAAGATAATAATTTTCCCATAAAACGCACTTTATTATCTTATCGATTTAAGTCATACATTTTACTAATATTATCATTATTATATTAACATAATAATGTGATATTTGGTGGCCGAATTGAATCTTATGAGCCTATACACTATAAAACCTTCTATAATAAATTTACATGAACATTTTAAAAAATTATGAATGGAGTTATTAAAGTTATATTTTTTGTTTTTAAAAAAATTATATAAGAATTAAATTTAAATGGAAAATATTATTCATTACATCCTTTATATTTAACATAATTTCAATGTCATAAATCACTATATTCATTTAATCAATAATTCTATTCATCTTTTTATTCTTTTTTATAATCATTTTTACTTTCTCATGATGTAAAATATTATTGTTGATATATAATTGATAATACTTCATTGCCTATTTCTTATTATTTCTATATTTGATGATTTTTATTGGGAAATAATTCAATTTTTTTAATGACCTCTATTTATCCCTCTTCCTATATTTCATCATTACTTTTGTCATTAATTTTGAATTCATTCTTCACATCTATAATTATTACCCTTTCTCCAATATAAAATGATTATTATACCAATTCAACATCTTCACTACTATCACTTCCATTAGTAATAGGTAATAGTTTGTTCTCTTTGTATAATGATAAATTCTTACATTTTCACTTAAATGAATATTTTTATTCATTATTTATGAGGGAATTTCTTGTACACACATCCCCACCATTATTATCATCATCATTATATGCTTGAGAAATTTGATTGTTATCTGAAAAATGATTAATAACATCATAATTTAAATAAATCAACGTTAATTTATAGTGAAATTATCAATTTCAAATTCTGAATTTTTTTTGATGGTTACCTTACAAAATAAAACATCACCATAACATCATCATCTTAATCGAAACATATAACTTTTCCTTTTTCATTTTTCATACTATTGTAAATCATCATATATTTTAAGAAAATTTACTTATCAAACTTGTTCTTATTATTTAAACACTATTCACTGAGCATTACAAATTTTTTTATTTTATTGTGTTGATAAACAATGGAAATTATGTAATGATCAAAATCTTTATGTAATTGTAATTTTTCGTCATACCTATCTTGATTATTCTTTAATATCTACTCAGAAAATATTAATCCCCCTAACATAGTACCAAAACATCAAATAGTGCTAACAATTTCTTCAATGTTGTTAGTGATTTTATATTGTATTTTTTAATCATATTTGAAATGATCATAATATGTCAACATCATCACATGTAACATTGATTTATTTAAATTTTAATTTACTTCATGTATATTTTAATATTTATTCCATATAACTTTTTTATCCTAATCTCTTTTAACTTGTGAATTTCCTTCTCTAATAGTGATGATATTACATACTTTTGATTATGTCCATCATTATAAATGTTATTATGATCTATTTATGTTTAGGAAGAACATAAGAATGTAGAATAAATCCCTCAGTCATAGCATCCAATAGATTCATTTTTATATTTTATCATCATTGTTTATGGAACTTATTATATTCTCAATGATTACATGGTTTCGGTGTAATTACATATTTTTAGGGAAATCCATTTTATAAAACTATTTGAATCATTATTTTATTTCTATTTTTGTCCATAAATAAAGGATCAACATCCTAGAATTTATATCATTTAGAATTTCATTTAATTAGAAAAAATAAATAAAAAAATTAATACTATGATACTTTTTGAAAACATACTTTAAACCATCATATAATTATACTCAAATTTACCCAAACGATTAGATTACAATTATAATTAAAAATATGAGACTTATCATGTAACGCCCCAACCCCAGTTACCCAGAGTCAGTGCATTATTTTAATACATTGGCATGATTACAAGGAATCATGTCCCAAAGGATCGACCAGTTTCATAGTTTTGGAATATAGATGACATACATGAACGTTACATTACATTATAAAATGATAAAACAATAACTAAATTGTCTCCATTGACCATATTCATATACCTTAGATTATCCTTGCAGGTCAATAATAATATATTTCTTCACATCCTAGAAAAAATGAAACATAGAAAGGGGTGATCTCAGATGCTTATTGAGGATAACAATACGGGGGAAACTTTCATAAATAAGCATAAACATATAAGGAAATGTATAAAACCAAAACAAAAGTCCTTTAAACATAAAATTAAGCATAATATGGAAAAGATAACACCAAATACTACTATTAAATTATTCACATTGATATTATACTAGTCGAATAATGACATGTAATAACAATAGCTAATTTCATAATGATGGAATGCATAATTCCAGACTTCAGAACCACATAGACAAGCCCTTGTTCCAAGACTACAAATAAGATTTTGTCAAGGCCTTGTGCCAAGACACTATTTTGTCTCATGAGACATATCAATGCATCAAGGAGCTATAGCGGGCTCTACCCGTCACTTACTATGTCTAATGCATTCCTCATATAAGTAATTTTAAACATGACATAAACATTTAGATTAAAACTACCATACAAAATGTAAATACATTATCTATAAATCATGAATGGTATAAAAAAAATCCATAGTCAAACATTTCATAAAACATTCAATACAATATGGAATATTTTTATCATATTAAATAAACTTAAAACATGTTTAAAATCCATCAAATGATTTTGACATAGATGAAAATGATTTGTAAAACCCATTGTGAGAAATATCCATTTTTCATGAAAAAATTCAACAGTCACACAATTTAGAAAGGACGACATTTAATCAAATTTTTGAATCAATGTATCACATATCACATTGAATATTTTTAATTGAATTAATAATTTAAAATCATTCATGACCATATAAATAAATCCACAAAAAACAATTTTAAAACATTGAAATTAATGAGAATGATTTAGAAGAATAAATGTTTAAAAACATTTAAAATGTATTTTTAATAAAATATTCCCTTAAAATGATTACCTTTCAATTTTTTTTATGAAACATGGATATGGATAATAAATATGTCCCAGTAAAAACATATACCTAAACAATCTTGGATAATAATGAGATTGAGGAATTGGCCCTTACCTGGCACATTCCTTTGGTCGAGTGTAAGTTTATCCTCTTGTATAATGACAATAGTATGTTATTAAATTATACCAAAACATGAACCATATTCATATGTATTTTATCATAAATTATTCATTTATTAATTTATACTACCAATTTAATAATTATTTCTATGCTACAATACTATTTTTAGTAAAAATTACTTTCTTTATTATACGTGTTTTAACTTCTTATTCTTGATCATATAATTTAGATCACGATTTAAATACTTCTAGAATATAATCCATGATTTATATATCATATATATTTAGAATATAAATATTTATATTATATAGATAAATGAAATGGAAGGCACCATTTATGGAGATGGTAGGCCATATGTACTCATAAACGTTGTTTCCGTTTTCATATCGTATTGAACGAAAGTAAGTGAATAAGATATATATAATTACACACACACACAAATATATATAAATATATATCCAGTATAATTATTATGTCTTATATTACATACTTATTAATAATATATATTTTTACACTCATCGTTGAATGGGGAGAGTGGGAATGGATCTCATCGCGTTGTGGAGACCGTAATCCGTACGTATGGACGAGCGAAAATATCATTATATTGATGGTAAACTAATTTGTAATTGGATGGTATATCATATATACAGAATCATTAAAATTTTATATTTATTATTTATATCAGTTATAATCATTATTATACCCATTTAAATAATGATTTTTTTGAATAACAATCTACACCACGTCGTGGAGACTATAATGCATACGTACGCATGTATGGTGAATTTGTCATTCATATGATGGATAGAATAATTAATATGGTTGTACCATTTTTATAATAACATCATAGTATATATAATATAATAGTGTTCTTATTTTAGAATGGAAACAACAATGAAAGTGGAAGTGGGAGAAGAAAAGAATTTGAAGGAGGTGATGAAATATTTACCTCTTCTTCGGGTTCTTCATATGGATTTGATCAAAAGGGCTCATTAGGTTGGTATTAAGACAAAAGGAAGGCCGGTATAATGAAGGGAGGAATGTTGGGAGGTTATTTCGGTAGGGGATGGATGAGCCAAATTTCTTTGAAGGTGTGAAATTAAGATAAGGGTATGTTCTTATTTATAAGAGGGGTGAGGGTCACTTTAGGAAAAGTTTAAAATATTAATTTATTATACAATAATATTCGATTTATAATGGCTCAAAATTAATTTATATAGAGCCTTAGGTGGTTATTGGTCCATATACTCTTAATCAGTAGGTTTTTGACAAGATTAGGTTACCATTTTAACATTTGTTTTAGAATTAACTCTTATTTAAATAGATTAACTTTTATTGTGTCTTGTTTTATTCTTACACTATATGGTTAATAAACATACTCTAAACATCCAAGAAAACATAATGTGTTTCATTAATGAAATATATAATATTATTTAACCCCTTTTTCTGAACCATATATTTTTAGGAATAATATATCAACCAATAATATAGTATTTGTTTTAAAAAAATGTCAATTTTGACACTATTTGCTATTTTGATTTTGTGAAAGTCATAAAAACCTAATCACTTAGAAAAAAAATATCTAATAAACCATAACATGTCATATTAACCAAGAAAATGAGTTTAATTCATTATATGTCTCAATTTACATTTATTTGGATATTTATAATATCAATTATTTTAATATTTCATTAATAATGTAATTACTGAATCATCATTCTGTCATATATAAATTAAATTATTTAATTTATAAAAATTATAATTAAACTACCATTATGTAGGAAATCATTTTATATTTATAATAAATATTTATAGTCTAATTTATATAGTTTTTAACACTATATAAAAAATGTTTTAGTTATTAAACATTGAATGTAACACTTTTAACTCATCATTAAATATAATAATATTAAATGTCCTAATCTAATCCATGTGGACCAAAGAGGATACTATTTTATTCCTAAGGTTTTTTTAGTCTAATTACACATATACAATAGAATTAGGACATTTATTAGTGTAAATTTAATATCAATTTAACCTATAATTACCCTATTTACTTTTTAGCGCGTTAAAGAAATGTCAATCATTACTATTGACCAAATATTATTTTCATCTTATTGAACCACATTTTAATTACAGATTTCAACCGTGTCACTCAGATTTTTGAAATTTAATTCATAGAAGCGGTGAAATTATGTTTTATGCAAATTTGTAAATGCTTCTAAAAGGTGGGTAAAAACATTAAAAAGTTCAATAAAATTTAATACATCAAATTTTAATATAAAATGACTCCAACGAGTTACATTGAACTTATATAGGTAATATATATCTATTTTTACATAAATTATATTAATATAAATTAAATAATTATCTAAATAAAAAGTCAGTTTTACATAATAATGTAATGTTTTTCACTATTCATAAAAAATTGAAAGTTTTCATTAAAATATTAAAAATTTACCCTAACATAATTTTGATATTATAAATTCAAAAAATGATGTCTAATTTACCAAATTAAAAACATAGAATGTTAATTTATTAACTTAAAATTAATTCCCTTTGTCAAAACCAAAACATGGGTTTTTATAATGTAAAAACAATCAATATATTAACATGTGTTTGTGTAAAATTTAAATTTAAAATTAGTTATAGTGACATAAAATGTATTAAATGATAAAAATTTATTCTAATTATACATCAAAACCATTAAAATTAATAATTTAACACAATAAATTATTTCTATTAAAAAAAACTGTTTTCAATTAAAACGAAGTATTTTTCACTATTCATCGAAATATGAAAGTTATTAGAAAAGGACAAAAAAATTATCCAAAATAAATTTTTACATCCCAATTATAAAGAAGAATTTAATTTAATAAATTGAATATATAAAAGTGTCAGATATTGGTTTTAAAAAGGATTCTCCATTAAAATTCGGTGAAATTTAATTTTTTGAAAAATACATCATTTATCTGAATAAAATTAAATTGTTCTTATATTATGACTATGAAACACATAATATAGATGGTAAAATTATATAAAGTATATAAGATTTAAAATGCAGTTAATACTATAATTAACAATTTATTGAATGTTTATTTTGGTAAGTTGTGGTGCGCTCGAACTCATTGTTCTGTGTAGCGCAAGTTATTGAATTCCTTTAATGAGATAACGTACTATGAAATCATGGGGTGTTACATATCCAATTTTCTAATACAGATATACTAAATTCCATAAACCTCTATTATAATTCTAAACACCTATAAAAATCATCCAATTACTTCCAAAAAAATTATCTACTTTCAACTCATATAATAAAAATTATTTTATGTGATATTTGTTATGGTATATATACATAAAATATTTTCAATACAATTAACTTGACCACTTATTCACTTATACAAAACATATACAGTTTAAAATTATCACATTCTTAGGGAATATATTTCATCATCATAATTTCAGAAAAAACTCCATGGATCTTGTAGCATCCCATCAGTCACCCTTTTCCTTTGGAAGAGGAATTGTGTGTCACTATAATTAAGTGACATACCTATGGAACTAAACCAATGTAACAAATTTCAACACCCCTATAAATTATTATGTTGTGATTTCCAATTTAATAATATAACAGCCAAACCACAATATACAAAACAATAATTCCTCTACATGATGCATGAGTATATGGAAAATACAACACAATGTATAACCAATCCAAAAAAAAATATCAGAGTACAAGTATAAACCCAAATCAACAAGACTGAGAGACACCAAAGACAATAACCAAAAACTTTTAATATACTACATATTTCAAATCCACATTCCTATAATATAGTATCAATAATAATTACTAAATAAATTACAATCATGTGTTTTACCATTGTTTAAATATATAAAATCTAAAAATTCACACCATTGGCCAAACATGGGGAGATTTTAAACACAGTAGGATTCCACCAAATGACTTCCCAACTCTTAACTCATGGAAAAAAATTTCAAATGATTATATATTAAAAAAATAAATAGTTTATTTTGATTAAAACAAAAATTTAAATGCACAAATAGTTTTTCCATATAAGAAAATAAAACAATCCTTTAAATCCATTCCCAAATCTATTTAAAATACCCATTTCAAACAACCACACATCCAAAAAATGCATCCACAAGTGATAGTTCCATAATCATAATACGACTCTAATCAATCCACTATATCATCACTAGGTACCCAATACTAGGTAACCCAATGGAACATGCCCCTACCTCATGGTCACAAATAATATAAATAATCTTATTCCAAAAATGTATGCTAAATTCCATCCCAAACAAATATTTTCAAGATATTTCAATAATTCATTTATTTTTTTTAAACGTCTATTTTATTTAAAACATAACTACAATGATTTTATTATGCACATAAACATATAATTATTTAAAAAAAATTCATTTTTAAATCCAAAACCATGAAGGCTTTCCATCCAACCATCCAATTTCATATAATTTCAAAGAAAACATTAATAATGTGAATTCCATCAAAATAAGAAAACGTTTCTCAATGCATTCAATCAATTTAATAGATTTAAAACCCTGCTTTCAAGTTAGGATCATGTTGAATCAAGAGAGAATACACTTACCACTCAATATTTTGAAAAGTAATGGGATTTCAAATTTCTTCCAAAACTCATCTTGGTTATTGAATATACAAAAATTACTTTTATTCCTTTTAACTAGTTCATCATTATTTCATAAATAAACCCATCAAATAAATATGGTCTATCCATAGTGGATATGATATGAGTTTCAATGATATTTGGGTGAATAAATCTACGTGAAATGATGAATAAATAGTAGATATCAGTTAAAATAACTCTCAAAATGTTTTTTATCACCTATAACAGTATCTCAGGTCAAACAGAATCTCCTCTCGAACATTGGGAGGAAAATGAATTAATGTAATAGGTCAATTATGAGAAACAAAGTTAGTATATATATATATATCGAATTAGATCCAAAATTTTTGGATCTGAAATTTTATAGTTCATGGTTAGGGTTCATAATTAGAAAAATCACGAAATAATTGTGTATGAGCTAAGATTTGAATTCATAGATCAGGTGTTTGTCTTTCATTGGTAGACATGTCATTTTTCAACCATTTGTTTACTAAATGTCCAAAAGTGCATGATTTTTCCATGGAATACACATGGTTCATAAAAACCCTGCATAAGCTATTCACCTACACATTTCCATATGTTTTTGAAATCATGAATCTTTTGTGGAGTTTCCTGGTTTCTACTTACTATTCCCAAACCAAGAACTTCCAAAAAAGAACTGTAATCATTCCAAATCCCCTCATAATATCCTATTACATAACCTATTAATTATATATCATTGATATGAAAACAATTGTTAGTCAACTAACTGAAAATGTGGTTTCCAAATTCACCCCATCATAGTTATTTAATTCCCCAAAATTTAATAAAACTATTGTTATATTGTAAGAGTTCATGCCATAGTCCCAACATTTACATTTCATACTCCTGTGTTTCTTATTGAATTTCACAATGAATCCATAAAATATAAATAATACCACAGATTTTAATTTCATGGAATTGTCATATCTTTCTGTAATTTTTACTGAAAAATTAATCAATATTTCATCCAATTATATTTCAATGTGATCCCATTAATTCACATGTATAGGAATAGGTTGGCCATGTAACGCCCCGACCCCAGTTAACCAGAGTCGGTGCATTATTTCATAACATTGGAATGATTACAAGAAATATCAAGTCTCGAAATACCGATTAGTTTAGTAGCCTTGGAATAACTAGATACATTAATAGAGTTTACATTACATCATAAACTGAAAACAACAACAACATAGTCTCCATAGTCCACAATCATACTATCCCTACAGGTCATTCATAATTTACTTCTTCACAATCCTGGGAAAAATAAGACTTTGAAAGGGGTGAGCTCAGATGCTCAGTAAGGATAAAATTATAGCAGAAGCATTAATAGATAAGAATAAACATTGAAGGTAATTTATAATTAAAACAAAATCCTTTTAAACATGAACTTCAGCATAATATGGAAAAGATAATGTGAAATAATTCCATTTACATATTCACATGGATATTATACTAGTGAACAATCCCAGGAAATATCAATAACCACTTTCATAATGATGGAATGCATAATGATGAACTTTAATTTCATTGTCAAGGCCTCGTCCCAAGACCTAGGGGATAACTGTAACCGGAACCCAACCCGGAGTGCCTCTAATAACCGGACACCAACCCGGAGTGCCTCTAATAACCGGACACCAACCCGGAGTTCCTCTAATAACCGGAGACCAAACCGGAGTTGCTCTAATAACCGGAGACCAAACCAGAGGGCTTACTTTTACCGGTCCCCAACCCGGAACATATTTGTCTAACACATTCATTTGAATGAAAGGTTGAAATATAACATAAACATTCAGATTACAAATAACTTATGAAATGTCAATAATTTAACCACAAACCATGAATGGTATAAAAATAGCACATCCACAGTTAAACATAACTTATTCGATACAATATGGAAGATTGTATTGTATCACATTAACCTCAATCAATAATAATGAAGGCTGTTGACATAGATGAAAATAATCATCAAAACTATTTGAGAGAAATATCTCCCTTTTTCTTGAAATCATTTAAAAGTCACACTATTTGTCGAGAAGCCATTTAAAAATAGATTTTTGAATCAAAGTGTCCCATACCACTTTGAAACTTTTTAAAAGGAGTTTTAATTTCCAAACTTTAATGTCCATATAAATAAATCCTTAAAACCATTTTTAAAACATGGACATTAATGAGAATGATTTAGATGAATAAGTCTTTAAAACATTTAAAAATGGTATTTTAGTTAGAGTTTCTAACCAAAATAAAGACACATGAATACAAATAATGGAGGTAATAAAAATATTATAATATCATGAGAATAACGGGATTCATGATATACTATGTCAAAGTACATTATATACACCACATTAAAGTGCTTTGGTGTATATCAACAAAGAAGTCTCAATGGAATGTAAGTTGAGATGAAATCTCTCATAAAGGCTGTGTCCTTAGGTTAAGGATAAATCAAAGACATAATTATGTGTGACAAATATAAATACACTAAATATGATTGGATATTTAGTGTAAAACAATCAAAGTATATTCACACATATTCTTGTAAAAACAACACCAACGAATTGGATGTTTAACTCAACAAATGGTGAATGAGTTAAAATTACTCTTATCAAATTCATATCAATGACTTGAGAATTATCAATGGAGTGATTATGTCTATAAAAGGTATATCCATAGGAAGGGGAGTGGAAATTATGACATAATCAAATGAATAGTGACTCCACACATAATCTTGGGGTAATATAATCAATGAAATATGTGTAAAGCCAAATGAGTGGAAATTGAAATCTCAAATTCCCTTATTGATTAGGTAACTTACGAAACATACACCCATGAAAGAAGTATCATACCATGATGATGTAAATACCCATAAATTAACGAATATTATGCAATGAATACGATCATGGGCAGTACACATACACCACATGCAATAATTAAGTGGTGATCAATGGAATTCTCACGGAATTAAAAGCGAGATAAGAAAACCCTTACCACGTTAATCAACTGAGTCGTATGGCCAAAAGTTAATAACCAGAAAATTATTTACAGAATAACATAAAGAGAATCATGATAATATATATCAAATGGAAGTACACAATACACCACTTTCAATAATTTAGTGGCAAACAGTGGAAATCTCACGGAATTGAAAGTGAGATAAGAAAATCCCTTACTTTGTACTTTTTCCTTGGTCGAAGGTAGGTTTACCTCCTGTATAATGGTGAAATAATTATTATTGAATTATAAAATAATAACTTACTTTAATATGATATCATATATGATCTTTTAACATTGACTTTTTAATAATATCTTAGAATTATCATCATTTCGGGTGTTAACGGGTTCATTTTACTTTATATTCTTTGTTATGTGAGCCATATTCGTTATTAATGGGATGAATATAATTCATATAAAGAATGATATCAAGTACCTATATACTATTTTTAAATCATCAAATTATAATTATACTTGAATGGATATGATGGAGAATGAATCTCATCGCGTTTGTGGAGACGGTAATCCGTACGTACGCACGAGCGAAAATATCATTCTTTTGATATTAAAATAATATATAATTGGATGGTATATCATATATACAGAATCATTATCATGTTATATTAATTATTTACAAGAGTTACACATAATTATTATACCCATCCAAATAATAATATATTGAATAACAATTACACCACGACGTGGAGACGGTAAGCCGTACGTACGCACGTATAGTGACATGTTATTCAAAGGATGGATAGAATACTGAATATGGTTGTACCATATTTATAATAACATCACAGTATATATATGATACTGGAGTTATTATTTTATACTGGTAATAACAAAGAAAGATGAAGTGGAAGAAGAAAGGAAACTTGAAAAGGGGTGGTGAAAACATTACCTCTTCTTCGGGTTCTTCCTTTTGATTTGATCAAAAGGGATACTTAGGTTGGCTTTCTGATCAAAATAAGGTCTCTAGGTTGTAGTGAGGGAAGTTTATAGAGTATTTGGTCAGGGGTTGGTCGAACAAAAGGGCTTTGAAGGTGTAAAGAAATGAGAAGGAGGAGTTCCCTTTTATAAGAGGGGTGAGGGGAACCTTTGGAAAAGCTAGAAATATTAATTTATAATAAATTCATATTCGGTCTCTAATGTCTCCAAAGTTGATTATTCAAAGGTTAAGGTGGGGATAAGTCTAAAACCCTTCAGACAATAGAATTTAGACAGGTTTGGGTCACTATATTAACCTTATCTTTTAGTTTTAACTCTTAGTTAATTAGTTTGACATTTACCATGTGACTTTGTATTTTTATATTATATAGTTAATAAAATTACTATATACATCCAAGAGACCCCCAAGTGGTCCATTAATGATATACCTATCATGATATAAGTCTCTTGTCCTAACCTTAGATTTTTATGAATTTAATATCAATTAATAATATAATATTTGTTTTAAAAACTCTTTTATGTCAATTTTGACACTATTCAATAGTTGATTTTTGTGAAACACATAACAGAATGATTACTTCGAAAATTGTAAATTAAATAAATACTAATATGGTATATTATCCTATAAAATTAGTTTAATTCAATAAAAGTCTCAAAATATATTTATTTGGGTATTTATAATAACAATTATTCTAATTTTTCACTATTATGGTAATTACTGCATCACTATTGTGTCATAAATAAATTAACTTATTTAATGTCTACAAATTATAAATAAAATATCATTATGTAGGAAATCTTTTTATCTTTCTAATGAATCTTTATAATCTAAAATCCAACATAAATAACCCTATGTAAAAATTGTTTTTCTAAAAGATATGTGCTTGTGTCATTTTTGTATTCATTTTAACTTAATTAAAATAAATTGTCCCTATCACCTACAAGTGGCACCATGGGGTCCCAAAATCGACCCAAATATGACTATGGTCGAACATGTATCAACCAATAAGGCTAGGACACGTTTTATGGTAATTTATTATTATTATAATATTATTTTTTTAACCCTCATTTACCGGATTTATCATTAACCATGGTAAATAAAATATTTACCGCAGTAATTATTCAAAATATCTAAAAATAAACGTTACCTATTTAATCAATTTGAACATCCTGATTCCAAATATGGAATCCATTTTTCCAAATTCAAAACACAGAAGTGGCAGAAATTAATTTAAAATTAATTCCCGCTATCAAAACAAAAAGCATGTTTTTAAGAGATAATAACTATCAAAAGATTGACACTTGTTTATGTTCGGTTTAATTGTAAAATTATGTCCAATGACCAACATTATATTAAATGGTAAAAATATATTCTAAATATAGTTTAAAACCACTCAAATCCATAATTTATCACTATTAATTATTTTGATTAAAAAAGTTGTTTTTAATTAAAATTTTAATAATTTTCACTATTCATCAAAATATGAAAGTTATCCGAAAAGTACCAAAATTTCACCCTAGGCTAATTTTGATATTCTGAATCCAAAAATGAAGTCCATTTTGAGAGATAGAATTGATAAAATATCAAAAAGTAGGTATTACTATTCATAACGGCAAGTTTGATTGGTTATGGTGTGTTAAAATCTCGAAGTTGCGTACAATGCACGCCATTGCATTATTCGAAAGGAAACATACCGAGGAATATTGGGGTGTTACATTCTCCCCTACTTCAATAAACTGCATCCTCGCAATTTTTAAAATTGTTCTTGGGAATATAATGGAAAGTCCCACATCGGAAAAAGAGTCAATAAAACTATCACTTTAAAAGAAAGAAATAGAGGTATAAGGGTCATCCAAGATAACCCATACTCGGATTCCATGTAGGAAAACATGGATATGGATGATAAACTAAGTGTCATGTTTTGATGGAGAGGGATAGAAATCATGATCAGGAGAAAGTTAACAATAAGAAAACCAAAAACTTGTGTTGGGACAAACGACCATTAGTCTCCTAGTAGGAATGTAAATGGACAACCTTTTTTTTGTTTTAAGTTACATTACATAAGGACGAGGAATTAATTTATAATATTGACTAAGAACATTAAGAGATATACTTATTTTTAAGTTGAGTTTCATTCTTTAATAAATTTCCACCACTAACTCAATTTTTTTTAAACGATGGGTATTCAATAAGACTTGGTCACACTGGAAGAGCTAGAATAAACTTCTATAGAATCACATGAACCATGCAGGATAAACTAATTATTTACATTGTCTTTGAAGATTAATCAAAACCAAAAAGGTTAGTGAATGATCTAATGATCCCCCAAAAGGATATTCCTTGAGATAAAAATGCACTAATCTTAATTTCTAAAATTAAACCAACAATACCCCTAAGTTAAATAAATACTATTCAATAATCAATTTCCTTAAAATCCTTCAATATAATCCAAACTAATATTGAAACCCAAAACATAGAAGAATTTGATTATGTAGTCTCCCATGTTAAATTGTATCTCCAAATGACATCAAATACTCTTAAAGTCACATACTTAAAAGTAATTAACATCATCACATATTCTCTGTTATAGGTTAATCATTTCCATAAATAACCCAAATCACTATAAATCCACAATAAAAACGTAGATAAAAATCTACCATTACTCTACAAATTAAACCCCATTGTATTCTATTTTCCTTGGGTTTATAGTGTTCCCAACAAAGCGAACATCTTCTAAAATAACATTTATCACTTAATCACCAAATCATTTTCCTCTACCAAGGGTATTCATTTGATAAGACATAAGAACCCAAATCAACTTATTATTGATCAATAAAATCATTTAACTATGAAAATAGTCACACTAACTAGGGACTTCACGTAGTCTAGTGGTAGGCGATAAATCCCAATCGCACTTTGGTTGTGGGTTCGATTCCCACACCTTTGTCCAACGCGACGGGTTGTCACACGGTCTACGTGTTGTCCTTTTTCAAAAACTATATTTTATAATATTACCAAAATGAGATAAATTACTCAAAATAACATAATTTAACCACAAATGTTATATCATACCTTGCTTTTTCATCCCAAATTATAATAACTTATAATTTTCTCAAACCCCAATGATCATATAAAACCAAATGGTTATTTATACCTATATCCACAAGAGAAGAGACAATTCGTCCTCAAATATCATTCCCACATGATAAACTGCGGGGTTACAAATACAAGAGAAAATTATTCCAAAGTAAACCCATCATCAAGGAGTGCTAATACTTTTTAAATTTTTCTCCAACCATTTATTTCCACATAGATTCTTCTTTGACCAATAAAATATCTTATAGAATAGGACATTCACTCGGGTAATGGCCAGGTCCCCTACATTTACGGAAAATGACTGTAAATGGACTCTTGGGACCATTTTTATCTTCTTCCATAGTACTCTTCATTTTTCTTCAGCAATTATTCACTTTATGTCCTTCCTTTTCGCACGTAAAACATTTCGTTGTCCCATTGAGACACTTTCCTGGGTGTCTCCTTCCACATTTCCTGCATGATGAAAATTGAGGGTTCTTTTCTCCGTGGTCTCCATTGCTGGAGCTCTTATCATTTATCACCTTTCTCTTCCTTGTTGAGTCTGGGAGTTGGTTAATATATATGTTGTTGATCATATTTTTGGAAAACTGATTTGGTATAAAGATGACATATTTTATGCCTATAAACATTCCATTTTGTTGCTCATCGCCACCACCGTTCCCACCTTGTACATCATTCTCAAAGTCACTATGACTTCCTTGGAATCCAGCCATTGACTAAAACCAGAAAGCATTATGTGAGTAATAGTAGTCATAAAATCATTTAGAGATTAAAATGTCTCCTTATTCTCAATTTGAAACATATTAGGATTAACCAAGGTCATTTACTCTCATATTATATATATATTACTTAAATCGGTTTGTAAAGTAAATGTAAATTATCCTAAGCATATCCCCCGGGAGTGTCGTAACCAAGAGTGCAGCAAGGCCCGTTGTCGTGCACCAGTTCCCGTTCGACTCTATCTCAAAGCGGTGTTTTCGGGTTTTACCCCTAGGTACATCTGTGCCAGAGCCGCCTCTACCTGCTCGTATCCAGACAGGGATGTATTGCTCGGAAAACTCACAAAATCTCTACAATAACAAAATTCTAGGAAGTTCTTTTATACTAATCCTCAAAGTTCATCATAGGTCTACGTGATCTAATTAGAGTTTATCTAAATCTTGCTTCCAAGGTTTGTACTAAACTTCCTCTGATACCAACTGTAACGCCCCGACCCCAGTTAACCAAAGTCGGTGCATTATTTCATAACATTGGCATTATCACAAGAAAGATCAAGTCTCGAAAGACTGATTAGTTTAGTAGCCTTGGAATAACTAGATACATTAATAGAGTTTACATTACATCATAAACTGAAAACAACAACAACATAGTCTCCATAGTCCACACTCATACTATCCCTGCAGGTCATTCATAATTTACTTCTTCGCAATCCTGGGAAAAATAAAACATTGAAAGGGGTGAGCTCAGATGCTCAGTAAGGATAAAATTATAGCAGAATCATTCATAGATTAGAATAAACATTGAAGGTAATTTATAATTAAAACAAAAGCCTTTTAAACTTGAACTTCAGCATAATATGGCAAAGATAAAGTGAAATAATTCCATTTACTTATTCACATGGATATTCTACTAGTCGAACAATCCCATGCAATATCAATAACCACTTTCATAATGATGGAATGCAAAATGATGAACTTTAATTTCTTTGTCAAGGCCTCGTCCCAAGACCTAGGGGCTAACTGAAACCGGAACCCAACCCGGAGTGCCTCTAATAACCGGACACCAACCCGGAGTGCCTCTAATAACCGGACACCAACACGGAGTTCCTCTTATAACCAGAGACCAAACCGGAGTTCCTCTAATAACCGGAGACCAAACCGGAGGGCTTACTTTTACCGGTCCCCAACCCGGAACATACTTGTCTAACACATTCATTTGAATGAAATGTTGAAATATAACATAAACATTTAGATTACAAATAACTTATGAAATGTCAATAATTTAACCACAAACCATGAATGGTATAAAAATAGCACATCCACAGTCAAACATAACTTATTCGATACAATATGGAAGATTTTATTGTATCACATTAACCTCAATCAATAATAATGAAGGATGTTGACATAGATGAAAATAATCATCAAAACTATTTGAGAGAAATATCTCCCTTTTTCTTGAAATCATTTAAAAGTCACACTATTTGTCGAGAAGCCATTTAAAAATAGATTTTTGAATCAAAGTGTCCCATACCACTTTGACGCTTTTTAAAAGTAGTTTTAATTTCTAAACTTTAATGTCCATATAAATAAATCCTTAAAACCATTTTTAAAACATGGACATTAATGAGAATGATTTAGATGAATAAGTCTTTAAAACATTTAAAAATGGTATTTTAGTTAGAGTTTCTAACCAAAAGAAAGACACTTGAATACAAATAATGGAGGTAATAAAAATATTATAATATCATGAGAATAAAGGGATTCATGATATACTATGTCAAAGTACATTATATACACCACATAAAAGTGCTTTGGTGTATATCAACAAAGAAGTCTCAATGGAATGTAAGTTGAGATAAAATCTCTCATAAAGGCCGTATCCTTAGGATAAGGATAAATCAACGACATAATTATGTGTGACAAATATAAATACACTAAATATGATTGGATATTTAGTGTAAAACAATCAAAGGATATTCACACATATTCTTGTAAAAACAACACCAACGAATTGGATGTTTAACTCAACAAATGGTGAATGAGTTAAAATTACTCTTATCAAATTCATATCAATGACGTGAGAATTATCAATGGAGTGATTATGTCCATAAAAAGTATATCCATAGGAAGGGGAGTGGAAATTATGACATAATCAAATGAATAGTGATTCCACACATAATCTTGGGGTAATATAATCAATGAAATATGTGTAAATCCAAATGAGTGGAAATTGAAATCTCAAATTCCCTTATCGATTAGGTAACTTACGAAACATACACCCATGAAAGAAGTATCATACCATGATGATGTAAATACCCATAAATTAAAGTATATTACACAATGAATATGATCATGGGCAGTACACATATACCACATGCAATAATTAAGTGGTGATCAATGGAATTCTCACAGAATTAAAAGCGAGATAAGAAAACCCTTACCATGTTAATCAACTGAGTCGTATGGACAAAAGTTAATAACCAGAAAATGATTTACAGAATAACATAAAGAGAATCATGATAATATATATCAAATTTTAGTACACAATACACCACTTTCAATAATTTAGTGGCAAACAGTGGAAATCTCACGGAATTGAAAGTGAGATAAGAAAATCCCTTACTTTGTACTTTTTCCTTGGTCGACGGTAGGTTTACCTCCTGTATAATGGTAAAATAATTGTTATTTAATTATACAAGAATCATTTACTTTAATATGATATCATATATGATCTTTTAACATTTATTTTTTAATAATATCTTAGATTTATCGTCATTTCGGGTGTTAACGGGTTCATTTTACTTTATATTCTTTGTTATGTGAGCCATTTTCGTTATTAATGGGATGTATATTATTCATATCCAGAATGATATCAAGTACCTATATACTATTTTTAAATCATAATATTATAATTATACTTGAATGGATATGATGGAGAATGAATCTCATCGCGTTCGTGGAGACGGTAATCCGTACGTACGCACGAGCGACAATATCATTCTTTTGATATTAAAATAATATATAATTGGATGGTATATCATATATACAGAATCATTATCATGTTATATTAATTATTTACATGAGTTACACATCATTATTTTACCCATCAAAATAATAATATATTGAATAACAATTACACCACGACATGGAGACGGTAAGCAGTACGTACGCACGTATGGTGACATGTTATTCAAAGGATGGATAGAATACTGAATATGGTTGTACCATATTTATAATAACATCATAGTATATACATGATACTGGAGTTATTATTTTATACTGGTAATAACAAAGAAAGATGAAGTGGAAGAAGAAAGGAACTTGAAAAGGGGTGGTGAAAACATTACCTCTTCTTTGGGTTCTTCATTTTGATTTGATCAAAAGGGATCATTAGGTTGGCTTTCTGATCAAACTAAGATCTCTAGGTTGTAGTGAGGGAAGTTGAGAGAGTATTTGGGCAGGGTTTGGCCGAACCAAAGGGCTTTGAAGGTGTAAAGAAATGAGAAGGAGGAGTTCCCTTTTATAAGAGGGGTGGGGGGCACCTTTGGAAAAACTAGAAATATTAATTTATAATAAATTCATATTTGGTTTCTAATGGCTCCAAAGTTGATTATTCAAAGGTTAAGGTGGGGATAGGTCGAAAAACCTTCATCCAATAGAATTTAGACAGGTTTGGGTCACTATATTAACCTTATCTTTTAGTTTTAACTCTTAGTTAATTAGTTTGACATTTACCATGTCACATTGTATTTTTATATTATATAGTTAATAAACATACTATATACATCAAAGCGACCCCCAAGTGGTCCATTAATGATATACCTATCATGATATAAGTTTCTTGGCCAATCCTTAGATTTTTATGAATTTAATATCAATTAATAATATAATATTTGTTTTAAAAACTCTTTTATGTCAATTTTGACACTATTCAATAGTTGATTTTTGTGAAACACATAACAGAATGATTACTTCGAAAAAAGATAATTAATTAAATAATAATATGTTATATTATCCTAGAAAATCAGTTTAATTCAATAAAAGTCTCAAAATATATTTATTTGGGTATTTATAATATCAATTATTCTAATTTTTCACTATTATGGTAATTACTGCATCACCATTGTGTCATAAATAAATTAACTTATGTAATGTCTAAAAATTATAAATAAAATATCATTATGTAGTAAATATTTTTATCTTTCTAATGAATATTTAGAATCTAAAATCCAACATAAATAACCCTATGTGAAAATTGTTTTTCTAAAAGATATATGCTTGTGTCATTTTTGTATTCATTTTAACTTAATTAAAATAAAGTGTCCCTATCACCTACACGTGGCACCACGGGGTCCCAAAATCGACCCAAATATGCCTATGGTCGAACATTTATCAACCAATAAGGCTAGGACACGTTTTATGGTAATTTAGTATTATTATAATATTATTTTTTTAACCCTCATTTACCGGATTTATCCTTAACCATGGTAAATAAAATATTTACCGTAGTAATTATTCAAAAATTCTAAAAATAAAAGTTACCTATTTACACAATTTGAACATCCTGATTCCAAATATGGAATACATTTTTCCAAATTCAAAACACAGAAGTGGCAGAAATTAATTTAAAATTAATTCCCGCTATCAAAACAAAAAGCGTGTTTTAAGAGATAATAACTATCAAAAGATTGACACTTGTTTATGTTCGGTTTAATTGTAAAATTATGTCCAATGACCAACATTATATTAAATGGTAAAAATATATTCAAAATATAATTTAAAACCACTCAAATTCATAATTTATCACTATTAATTATTTTGATTAAAAAAGTTTTTTTAATTAAAATTTAGTAATTTTCACTATTCATCAAAATATGAAAGTTATCCGAAAAGTACCAAAATTTCACCCTAGGCTAATTTTGATATTCCGAATCCAAAAATGAAGTCCATTTTGAGAGATAGAATTGATAAAATTTCAAAAAGTAGGTATTACTATTCATAACAACTAGTTTGATTGGTTATGGTGTGTTAAAATCTCGAAGTTGCGTACAATGCACGCCGTTGCATTATTCAAAAGGAAACATACCGAGGAAGCTTGGGGTGTTACAGGACATTATTCACATTAGATATGTGAAATATATTTACCACTGAAATAAATAGTTGATAAAAAAACTAATATTACACCTCCCAAAATCATTCATGTATCTCAAAAGGGACAAATTATCAAAAATATAAAACTACCTTATCCGAGAATGGATAATTTATAATACATGAAGAGATTATAATGAAAACATTATCACCAACCAGAAATTAAAAATTCTATTCACGGTGAACCTCATTATAATTATGAAAACACTTATTTTTTTCTACCCACATTAGGGAAATATAAATCATTTATATTGTTTCTTACACATCTTATGTGTCTAATCAATGAATTATCATCACCTTCCACCCAATAATTTGGAGAATGATAAGGAATGAAATTAAAATCTTCAAAAGTATCCCTATGTATAGGGTCTTGAAAACTGTTATTCTATGAGAACTCAAATAAAAATATTTTCTCCTCCCATGAGACACAAAAATCCATAACATAATGTCTAATAAATTCTATCAATATATTAATTACTATCTGATATTGTCCTTCTATTTGAAGATGTTATGCCATTCTTTTACTCGGAAAAGTCCCAAGGACTTTTTGTAAGTTATTTAAATAATTATTTCTAATCATGGGGTCTTGGTCAGATACAACCATGATAGTGATGACATTCATCATTATAACATCTCGAATATTTAATGTGGATATTTCCTCCACCGCATGAGAATAAAAAATGGGGATAAAATGATTTTACATGGAGAGTAGATCCACAATTACACCTAGGTATACTTTTTTTAACATAGTACTCTGGAGAACTGTCAAAAAATCCATGGCTCTCTAGTAACACATGAACACTTCAATTAGTAAATATTTTAACATGTCACCTGATATTTGGTGTCCTTCCATATCATGATTCCAGGAGAGGTCTTTTCAAAAAAATATATCAATTACCATTTCACCCCAACCCATCAAAAAATGATTTCATAAACTTATATGGATGTTTTATTCTTAGAAGAATATATAATTATGAATGGTTGTATGCAGTTTGAATATAACAATGAAACACAAAAGGTACCATGATTTGTCTTCTAAAATAAAAATATAATCTACCACCCTACATCCATGCCTCAATGTTATACCCTCTATTGAGTTTTTACATCATAGTCCCACATTCATAATTGGATCTTTGAGATTTTATAACATAAATACACAAATCATGGGAAATGAGACAAGGAAGAAATGTGTACATATCTATGATTGATAAATTATATATCCTGGTCTTCTATAACTAAAATTTACTTCACCAATAAGAATATTATTTATCTTATAGATTATATGGCTTCCTTCTTATTGCAAATACATCCAAATGGAATTTATCTGGTGTGTTCATAAATTCAAAATAAAACATTTTATTATATTTCAGCATTCTTAATTACCATAAATGAAAATATCATTAAGAGAAAACTTATTTTTAACTCTTGTGATTTATAAAAACTATGATTTATTATCATTCTCATTCATTAAATCTTGGACAACCACAAAAAATTAAAATAATTTGTTATGTATTTATTTCACATGTAACTATAACTACCATGATAAATAATAAATAACATGATTTTTCTTCGTTAGATCAATTAATAACCCATATCATGATCCCTCATAATATGCTACATCTCTATATACAGACAGGGGATAATATATATGACTGCCCATGTATGTCTAACCATAATCACTAGAATAGATTTCAAACATTTCTCGGTCCATTGGAATGGAACTCTGTTCCATTTCAAAGCATTCATAAGTGATTATAATCATGAAAGGTCATGTAAATATGTCGTTTGTATCACACTATGCCTTGTAAACTACATATATCAATGAAATTATTTTGAGATTTTTAGGAGAATAAAAAATTTATCTTTTATCTATCTTTAAAAAATCAATTTTCAGATATGACATGACCATGAAAATTTACCCCTTATATCCATAAATCACAAATTGATAATGTTTCAAATAAAAAATGTTCCCACAGGACACCTAATATTATGGCCATGTGTTCTTCATGATATTTTATTCTCCTGTAATACACCTTAATATCATCAACAAACGACAAAATAATGGATTTTACGTACATTTTAAATTTATAGTTCATCAATTCAATAATGTTTGATGGGGAATTTACCTGACTAAAAGCAAAAACAATGGACTCATAATGATAATATCATCATATGAAAGTAATTTTCTAAATATAATCATTATTAACATGCATTTGGTGATATCCTAAGAAGAATCTATTTTTAGAGAATCCTTAAAGTCCCCTACATTGATCAAAAAACAATTCAGGTAAGTAGATACTAATACTATATCGTTACATGGTTAAGTTTAATATTATTAAATCAAAGAATTATTTTGTTTGTCCACATTAAGAAATAAGAACTAGTCTTTTCCAAAATTATATTCATGGCTGGATTAAACCTTTACATTATAACTCTTCCAACTAATCATTCAATTCCTTCAATTCAATTAGGGACCTGAAATAAGAACGTTGTGAAGTTATGTTTGTCCCTCATATGATATCTATCATAAAAAACTCCCTATTTTGTGTGTAAATACTGATAAATTAAAATGGAAAACATCTAGGAACTAGTCAACTATAGTTGGAAAATCACTACTCTCAATCTCATCAACTATTTCCCTAAAAACTGTTTCCACGTGTAATAAACAGTTTGAACCAATGGTACCAAGGTATCTTATCTTATTTTATTCCTTACCAAATATTCTATAATGACTTTTCTTAAGACTTTTGAGTATTAGAAACTCACCATACTAGAAAAAATTTGATATGGGACCCAAAGATTCTTAGTTTATCCATTTTGAGAATCAATTCAAATATATCAATCACATTAATAGATAATCAACATACCATATTTGTACCATATATTTTTATAAAACATAAAACACATATCATTAATTGAATCTCTCATTGTCCTAATGGTG
The DNA here is from genome assembly GCA_963277665.1 of Viscum album. Classification (NCBI taxonomy): domain Eukaryota; kingdom Viridiplantae; phylum Streptophyta; class Magnoliopsida; order Santalales; family Viscaceae; genus Viscum; species Viscum album. The sequence continues at coordinate 1,959,038,430 of OY728133.1, forward strand.
TTCTGAGTTTCAAAATAGAATGCATAATATCAAAATGTTATCCTAGATTATAAAAATTATAGAAAGGAAAAAAATTGAATTGGATACACCAATAATAAAAACAGTAATGCACTAGGGTATAATAAATAATTATCATACTTACAAACATCAATGGTCAGGATTGATAATTCATGAATACATATGATGTTTCATATAATCGCTTACTCATTCTATTTGGACCATTAATACCATAATGATATTTCACTGGTTTTGGATTCATGGAATTCCTAGAATCAACTGAGAATTGTCGGTTTTTCTGATGAAATATATTATTCAAACCTCTTCCATTATAAGAATTTGATTCTTATGAAGAATCACATGTTTCCATAGCACTGGACTTTGGAGAATTATGAAAATATTTCTATTGGTTTCCCATATTATTGAAATTTTTTCCTGATATAAGTGGTGATATCAAATACCCTTTCAAAATATCAAAATAATCACACTATAATCATCCTATCTTTCTCACAATTCAAGGAGGCATGTTGGCCAATCCCATAGTTTGATTCTTCAATATACCACCCCCATTAAAATATGTGTCTATCATATTCCAATTTCCACCATTGGATATTCCACTAGTTCCAATAAGAATATACATACATCCTATGACCACATTTCCATAGATGTTCCTTTATTCCACTTTTAATTTATTTACCATTTATTTATAATCCATAACATATAAGATTTCAATCATTCATATATTTTATAGTTTTGACACCAATTCTAAAAAATTACTTAAAGAAGGAACATTCCACAAATTATGGTACAAAGGGAACAAAATTAATATATTTATCTTCATACATAATTATTGGTAGAGCACCATTTTTTAAACTAATAAAGTCTATTATTCTATATATCTAGAAGGTGTGTGGATAGAATTATTTTATGAACAATTATTCAAACTCCACCCATGTATATCGTTGTTCTAATTTATCCAAAACTACTAAATAATTCCAATAGCATGAGATATCCACAAACATGTATGTTTCTAACATCACCATTATCATAACTGGTTTTTCTTGGGAATCAATTATTTGATTCATTCTATTTATACACCCTTATACTTATTCCTATTAAGATTCACCAAAAAACATGGGTGGATCTTTTTTTGGAGGTAAACTGAATAATACCCTTTCATTGTGTCAATATTTATATTCCATCACTCAATTTCTTGAAAATCATGGAGAATACTTTCCCAAGTATTGGAAGAGATGTGGATCAGGTGAAACCACATTCTTAGTATCTTCCCATGATTGGTTTCTTCAAAACCTAAATAGTTCCAATATCTATATCCAAAAAAAATATAATGTCACGCACAATAAACATACCAAATAATATATTCCAAATTACCAATAATATTCCAAATGAATGTATATTCATTGTAACCAATTCAGCCCATTATCAAAATACCACAACCATTCCTTTTCAAAATATCAACTTTTGAAAATATTTTCCCACACTATTAAAAAATAAAACATAAATATTACAAATAAATATATTATTAAATCAATAATAAACAACGCTATCCTAGAGTGAATTCATTTTATAAATTAATTTCATACAAAACTCATTGGGTAAATCTAATTTCATAGGGTGAAACTCACTTATAATTGTCTGAAAAACTAATATACCAAAAAACTATTGTAACTATAATATCATCCAAAATAGAGTAGCTTTTCCATTTTTTTCTTCATTTAATGTTCCAACAATAATAATCCTTTCATCAATTAAATGAGATAAAAACAATTATCAATACTGATATTATTTAAAACTCTAGGGCATAACACAACTAATACCCAAGGATAAAATAATCTGATAGCATTTCTAACATCGCACAACACAAATATAGGATTAGAAAGAGGTGGTGGGTGTTATTATTCCTAGGTGAAACCCTGAAGAAACTAAAGGCTATAAAGAAATTATAATTTCCAAATAAATAATTAGGGAATATTTTATATTTGACGATAAATAAACCAAACCACAATATACTAACCCAAAAAAGACAACTATATTATGCAGGATTATGAGGGAAATACAACTAAAAGTATAATAGATAATGTAAATATATCTGAGTAAAGTAGGAATCCAATACCCAGAAAACTCAAGGACATTCAATTAATAAACCAAAAAATTCTAATATGCTCCATGCCCAAAATATACATTCCCATCCAAATGTATCAAGAAGCATCACTAAATAAATAGGATGTCATTACATTACATTTATCTTCATATATAACATCTGTAAATGCAGAATAGTTCCCATGAAAAGGGATTCTAAACCTAGTAGGATTTCACAAATGTATTCCCAATATACACCAATAGGAAAAAAATATAAATTTTTTTTATAAAATATAATAAACAATTTTATACAGTTTATATCAATGGAAAATTAGTTTTTCAATTAAAAATATTTCTTCCTTGGAATGAAATAAATAATTGTATAAAACATTTCTCAATTACATATTGAAAATCCATTCCACACATCTACTCATCAACAGATGAATTCCAAGGGGACAGTTCCCTACTCATGTTAATTCTCTCATCTATTTACCATGTCATCACAAGGTAATCAATACAGGGTTTTCCAATGGAATATCCCCCTTCCACTGAGTCACATATCAATAAATTTTCTCACAATCACAATATATTCCAAATAATATGAAAACCCAACTAGGACAATACAGTTTAATAAAAAAATTAATTAAATGATGTGTTTTATTAAAAACAATATTACAGTCAATTTTTCTATGCATTAAAACTAAATTATTATTTTTAAATCATGATGCAAAACCACTTTCTACAAAACATTCTAATTCCTATAATTTTGAAAGAAAACATCAATAAATTGTTTTCAATAAAACCACACAAGGGTTTCTCAAATAATTTAAACAACTAAATCTGTTTTAAATCAAGACATTAAGTTATATTAATGTGTAATTGAGAGGGATTAAACATAACTCTCAAAATTTCTAAAATGTATAACAATCCAACAACATAGTAACCTTGACATAGATCATCAATATTAGAATGTCGATCTTATTACATTCAACTAATTTGAAAGGATTACATCATGAAACCCAAAAATGAACATGTACCTATCATCCATGAATTATATCTAAGGTTTCTATAATTAAAATAATAACAAATTTATGGAAAACGATGAAAAACGAGAACATACTAGAGAAACTAGATCCCCAAATGACATTTGATCACCAAAAACATCCTCCCAACTCAACCAGAATCACCTATAAAGCCTTGGTAGGTAATGTAATTCGTGTTAAGGGAGTATTAGGATAAAATGATTAATTAATGAGGTAAAAAATATTATATCCACATTTTTTAGATCTAAATTTTCAAGATGTACATTTTTTATTCAAGATTATACAAGTTATTAACCAATCACGAGCTAGTGTATCAATAAACACCTGGAAAATTATATCACATAGTTTGATATACTATGAACCAACCATGTGTATCCCCATTATCTCAATGTTAGTGGATTATTATAAGAACCCTAACAGTTTGAAAAAAAGCTGTAACAACTTTGTGCCTACCTGATTCTCATTTTGGTCCTTTGAATTGTTTTTTGAAGGTGGTGTATGGTATCTACTAACTATTACCAATAAAATAACTACTATAAAAGCCTCCAATGCCGGAAAAAAACCATAGAACATTCTAAAAAAATGTCAAAATAATTTTTTAAATTCATGTTTTTATCAAAATTGTGGATGTTATTTTAAATTAAATTTTTGGGAAATTGATTTCCCTCAGTTGGTTTTATTTCAATATTAATTTAAAAGGTGTATTCGTAAAATAAATTCTCTTATTTGGATTTTTTATTATGGATTTTTTCATTGAATTATGTTTTCTAATTGTTTTTATAAAAATGTTTTTAGATTTTCAAGGGACGGATTTATTTTTATTAGAATTTCATGTGTTAAGTTATATTTCATGTCTAATTGACTATGAGTATATTTTTATGTCAACATTTTATACCTTTTTACTAGTAATTTAGTTATTGGGAAGGCGGTGTATTTTCCAAAAAGTGTTTCATTATACCATTGAACTTGGGGGATGATGGTTTATTGTGTTATGTACTAAATTTCTATTAATTAATATTTCTTTTTATATTTTCCTTTTTCTACTAGAAACCCATGAAACCATTAATTTTATTTATAAGAGTGTTATTCCAAAAACATTATATACATCCTTATATAATTTTAGTATAATGACTCATTGGTTTCAAAATGATTAAAATTTCTTATGGGTATATTTTTAGTGCATTGTGCATTATCATACAGTGTGGGTTTCATAATTATTTTTCAATTTATTATTTGGTTAATATCATCTACATATCAATAATGGAGTGGTGAATTTTCCATTATAATTATTATGTTCTTATTTTTTACAAGATTGTGGAAGTGCACTTTTGTAATGGTTTTGAAAAACTATTTATATAAATGTTTATAAAACCATGAATTAACAATTAATTATAATATTATTCAATCTAATGATTATTTTTTATTAATTCGATGTCTAAATTTTATTATAATACACTTCTATAGAAAAAGTTTGAAATCTTCAAGTAACACCAAGATATCATACACTATAGCAGATAAATTTTTTTTAATTGACAACATAAATAAATTAATGATGGCCTCCTAATATAATTTCTAGGATAGATCTTTTACCTTTTTATTTAATTCATCTTTGATAATCTATTTGAATTGTTAGGTCAGTTTGTAATAATCCTGCAAGAAATCCCCCACTTTTACCTTCTTATAATTGAAGAATTTGGTCAGAATTAAATGTTTCTATTCGATCAAATTACACTAATCCTTGTTCTGTGTACACTTGAATTTGCATCACATTCATCCACTGTACATCCTAATTAGATTCATTAAAAATAGAGACCATTAACAATATCTCATCCACAGATAACATAAGAAGGTACTCTGACATTTCTATAGCCTCTGCATCAACTGTCCATTATGAGCCAACCATGATCACCAATGAAGCATCACCAACTTCATCATCCTTTCTAAACATCCCCAACATTCCCACTTTGGAATATAGAAACCCAAAAATGTGCTCACCATCCCTGCTCCATATTATCTTCTCTCTCAGTCTGAGGCTATATCTGACATTATACACTCCTTCACATCAACTCCACACTAAATTTATTTTTGATCCTAAAAATTTTCCTTCCTGGTAACCTTTTAAAAAACTGATTACACAAATTTACCCAATGAATATTCCCCCAGTTTATCATTTCTATTTCATGATCCTGATCAGGACTCCATGAAATCAATACCCTACACGATCTGCAGTAATTCCTAAAGGTATATCCCGATCCCCACGGGCTGGCACATGTTCCGGGGTATCAAAAAGTAAATTCTTAGAATGATTTATATTAATATATAAATATAAAACACTCAATAATATAACATGACCAGAAAATTATGTCACGACCAAAAAAATACATTAATCAAACCAGAATTTGAGTTACATATATAAAACAAAATGGAAAATAATGACTACCACAAGGTCAGTTGACCAAAAAACATCTAAAAACTCCACCTGAATAGAGGACACCACCCTTAGGCCATCTCCACAACAACTATCCAAGAAGTTAGTTGGAAACCCAATCATCTAATCCATAAATCCATACCCTTACATGCATCAGATATAACCAATTCTGCTTAAACACCAAGGTGTGAGTTGGGAGTGACCTATCACCAAATAAGATTCCTATAAGAAATGATTCCATGTGAAAATATTAAATTACAAATATAGTTGCATGTTTTGCAAAAAAAATAATTAAAAGATTAAAAAATGTCTAATAAAAATATTTATAAGGATAAAAACATTAAGGAAAAAATAAAAAATTAAAACACACACACTCACTTAACATAATGATAACCTCAATTTCGCACCATGTGCTGATGGTGAGCATAATGTAAATGAGGAGAAAAAATATGTGGGAGGTCATATAATCACTAGAGAGAAGTGATACCCTAGAACATCATATCTCGATATAAAGTGGTGTAGGAACCCCAATTACATATGTTCTCATGTACGAGATACTAGTAAGGAATATGCACATAAACTTGTGGTGTCCAACCATATTCCAAAATTTTAGATAATGTTATAGTTGTCAATCCAGGTATGTTAAACTAGGGAGATGCTATATCAGTGTCACTAGATCACCAGTCCTAGTCTTCCCACCTAGTATAAAGGCTTCCAATATATTCTCTATAGGTTCAAAGTCCATGTCACATGACAAACATAAATAAGAAAAACAAAATAGGCACTACCACTTCCCAAACCACACTTTCACACACAAATTTCCATTTTAAATAGTACATATAATGAAAACCATTACAGAATCCAATTAAAACAAATTTTCATCCTTAAAAAATTACATTATAAAACATTTAAATTTTCATATTCAAATTTTAATGAGAATGAAATAGATTCACACAAAAAACCATAAAACCCCCTTCTATTAACAAACACCAAAAATGACATATCCATAACACAATCTACATCACAAACACAAATGTATATTCCAAATGCACAAATTAGCGAAACAGTAGCAACTGATCAGATATAAATTTTTAGTATAAACACATTCATAAAAAATAAAAATCTACCAAATAATTAAAAAACAATTAAATTATTATAAATAGTAATTTCAACCCAACTAAATTGATTAAAAAACTCGTGGAAATAATTAAACCTACAAAAAACTTCATCAATTAAGAATTATGCATATATCCACCACCCTCGGTGTAGAAAACCTCAACATATTTTCACAAAACATATCTAACAGATAACACATACTTCAGACATCAAAAATACCCCTTAACAAGAATATTACAAATTAAAAACATCAAAACTAATCAGAAAACCTCAATAAACACAAACATGATAATTTTTTAAAGGAATATATTAACCCATATAAGATAAAAAATCTTATGGTGAAGGAGCTGTAGGAAATTAAATCTTGAGGTTGGGCTAACGTTGGTGCACCGCACCAGATGGAGCTTTTTTAGAAGGAGGGACGACTATGGGAGCAACATACGATCATGTGGGAGGAGAGTTTCCAGGGTGGTGTAAGGTGAGCTTGAAGAGGGAAGTTGCACTGGTCGATTGCGTTGTAGGAGGGAATGCCGGGATGAGGAACTAGTCAAGGTAGGAGGCACGATGAATAATGGATGCATGGAGAGTTCTATGTGTAGGGTTAGGGGAGGGGATGCATGTTTAGTCTGATATGAGATAGATGGATAGTGGATAAAAGGAAAAAAGAAAAGAAAAAGAAAAAAGAAAAATAATGATATTACGTAACATAATAAATCTTAATATAACCTAAAAATAACCAACAAAAAGTAATAGTAATGTTAATAGCATGTTGGTAATTCTATAAATATAACATTTATATAATATTAACAACAAACTATAATATTTATTGAAATAATAATAATAATAATAATAATCACAATATTATTACTATATTTATTTTTTACATCAATTAATATATATTCTGAATTTTCTAATTTTATTACACCCATTCTTAACTTTTTCATTTTCATAATTAACAATATTTGCACCGGGAAGTCCACATATAGATCTAGTGAATCCTTATGGAATTATCAGTGCCTATCCCACATGCCAAACATTTCATATCCAAAATGTACATTTATTAGAAAATGTGAAATATTAAAAGTTTGGCAAGACCTGCATATTAACAAAATGTGTTTAAATCCAATATAATTTTAAAAATAATAAAAATAAATGTATCACTGATGTTTGAATTATGAGTGTGAAAATTCTCCCCACCATTGAAACATTCCACCCTCAAAAATTCAAATCGATGCCTGATTAGATAATAAAAATGATTACTCTTTCTCAAACCTATACCTTTCTCCCATGACTCTTGATCAGTATTCTCACAATTCCAAAGGATACAGTCTAACTAAATTGATTTCCCATGAATAACATTCTCTTGGGAATCCACTATCCACCATTACTGCTCAATCATGGATAAATCATGGTCTGTCTTTATCTCTTCCCAATTAAACACATTGGACAGATCCAAGTTATACTTTTTCAATTGGGATACATGAAATACGTCATGAATCAATGTTAACAATGAAGGCAAAACATACCTATATTCTACCTCAACAATCTATTCTGTAATCACAAAACTCCCAACATACATCCTAACTAGATTTCCCTTCATTCCCAAGAGATGGTGACCCATGTGGGCACCATATTTATGAACACTCGATCACATGTAGAAGGATTAAGGTCCCTATGCCTCTGATCAGTATAATACTTGTGGAGACTCTGATTAGTTAGTAATGGATGCCTGATCAAATTGGTTTTCTCAGACATCTCCTACACAAGGCTCGGTCCCAAAAAAGACATCATTCCAACCACATAACTTCATAAGGGAGACTAATATGGCCATCCATAGAGTTATTCAAAGGGTGAAATTCAAATAGTGGATTCGTAACTATTATTATAGTAAAATTAGACCAATCCCAAATGGATATCACATAATCCTTTCAAATCCATCAAACATGCGTGAAGAATGTTGTTAACAATCTTATTTTCTTGCTCAGTCTGGAAATCTGTTTGGGAATGGTATGCCATTCCTATTTTGATCTGGGATCCCAAAGCACTATAAAGGCATTCCCAAAACTGATATTTAATGCAGTGGTCTCTATTAGAAACAATATCAGACACTACACCATGATGTCTGACCACCTCATGAATATATAATCAGGCAATCTCATCCCCCTTATCTGCATCTCTTATAAAAATATAGTAAGATTATTTTTCCAAATAGTCAATCAGTTCCCAAATTGTTTTCCTTCAATGAGGTGTATGATGTAAGATAATAATGGAGTCCATGGAGATATAATTCCACTTTCAGGATGGAATGTTTAATACCTGATTCTAACAAGAAGTTATTTTATTCTCTATATTCAGCTACAAAAAATTATATCATTTTGACACGATGACTTCTTTATTCTGTCTCTTACCTGGGCACAAAAAACTGGCGACAAACATCATAATACATCATGGTATTACTAGGATGGATGACCAACTATGATTGGTGGCTATCCTGTATCACCAACTTCTATAGAGAAAATGACACCACTATTCAACCCTTAAAGCACAAGATCCCCATCGGAGACAAACACCAATCAAGAGAAGTCTCCCCTCCAGGAAGAAACTAAATAGACTACTGAAAAAGCTCATTCACTGGGCTGATAACACTGAATCTACTCCAGAAGATAACGATACAACTGAATATATTCCATGATTGTTCCACTATTATGCTTATGTGTCTCTTGATTCATCTGGGAATAGAGTCCCCACAAAGTACGCTCATCACTGGACTTACACAAATCATGTACTTGAACATTCCTACTCAGGGTGTCACCAACCACATTACCCATTTCCATGGTATAGATGATATCAAATTCATAATCCTCTAGGTACTCGATCTAGTATTGATGCCTTATATTAGGATCCTTATATGAGAAGATATAGGATAAGATCTTATGGACAAAATAGACCAAAAATTTTCTTTCTAGGAGGTAGTGATTCCATGTATTCACGGTTAGCATCATCACTCCCAACTACAAGTCAATATTCTTTTAATTATTCTCATCCTATCCAATTTGATGATAGGAATATGCCCCTACATTATTATTTTGCATGGGAACACAAATATGGCATGTACCTGAAGCATCAAAATAAACCATGTATCACTTCCCAAACTCCGTAAATATTATCATAGTTCGGTAGTCAACTAAATCTTTTTCTCTTCAATAGATTCCTGGGATTTTGGGCCCCATTAGAAAAACACCCATTCCTAGGAGATATTTGTCATATAGGAAGCAAGCCTTAAGAAACCCTAAACAAAATGCCTGTAATAAACTACCATGCCAAGAAAACCCTTGATCTCGAACACATTCCTTGGTTGTTCCAATTACATGACTTCAATGTTCTTCTCATGATCGACAAACCCCCCTTTATCTGAAACATAATGGCCTATAAACATCAATTCTCTAATCCATAAGGTGCACTTAGAATTAATCACATAATGGCGACAATCCCTCAATGTTCCCAACATAATCTGCAAATAGTTCTCATGCTCTTCCTTAGATCCAATGAAAACCATGATGACATCCAAAAAATACCATGTCAAATGGGTCAAGATACTGGTGGAACACCTTGTTCATGATTTCCAAAAATACCACTGGACCATTTTTCAATTCGATTGGAATGACCAAAAAATAATGGTGGACATACATACATCAGAAATCCATCATCAGGATGTCCACTTCTATCAACCTAATATGGTGGTAACCCGACTTCATGTCTATTTGGTGAACCAATTAGTTTCCATCATTTTTTCAAACCAATCATCTATCTAGGGAAACAATTATTTATTTTTTATGGTTACCTTATTCAAAATCAGGTAGTCGATGCACAAATGGGGAAATCCATCCGCATTGTCCATGAATTAAACTCAATTATAAAAAAGAGTGATCCTCAGGAGAATGAATCCTTTGGATTTAAAATAACCCAGTTATATCATTAATTCCCCCAATCAGATGGGGGCCATGTGATTTGAAGAAACATATATGGGATTTTCTCCCGAAAATAATTCCATTGAGAACTGGATGTCTCGATCTGGGGGTAAGACTGCAAAATTATCTCGAACTACCTCTGGAAACTCATTCACCACATGATGTTATACATCCTGAGAAGTTCCTCCATCATCATCCAACAAGAGCAATGATAAATGATGATAACGTATTACCATATTTGGATGTGGAGGTCTGACACGAACCGATGGAGGATCCCATTCCCCCATGAAATACCTGAGGTCTTCCATCAGGTTTCATAAAGCTAAATAATTGTCAATAGAAATAAATATGATCATGAAACCAAACCAAAAAGTCCTTGGAGAGGATCGCATTAATCATTTCAATATCCAAGACCTAGATAACTCATTCCATATCAACTCCAAACATGGAAAAGAACACACAATGGACACCTAAATCATTGCTCCTTCTTATTACTTAGTTGTGTCACCATCTCCATTACAGAAGATAACCACTCAGTTGGAATGTTATTTATATTAACAATAAAGGTAGATTTAAAAGATATAGATGCACCGGTATCAATTAAAACTGACTCTATAGAAAATGAAGTCAAAATTGTACCTCGAATAGAGGAATGTTTTTCATTAAATCCCACTCTTACATTATCCAAATCATGTTATTTTATGGTTCTTATTTGAGAATGATCACTCCCTTATGGATCTTCCCTATTCAATAACTTCCAATAAGATGTTCTGGTCATGCCTCCATGACAAAAACACTATGATCCCATCACCCTACCCCTCACCGACTGAACTGACACTCCAATGGATTTTATAGATCCTTCCACACTCTGATAAGGGAATGTCACTATAAATAATAGATTCACATGTCCAATAACTCCACATCAAAAATTAGGCATGGGTGGGAAGAGACATGTAGGTCAGATGTGCCCTTCCTTCTCACAAAGATGGCTCACAACAAACCTTACACCAGAAGCCACAAATGAATACTTTCTGGGATGGTGTCCTGAGCTGGAACGACCCTTATTCTGTTTTTCATCCCTCCTCCACTTCTTCCTGGAATAAATACCACACCCACACACTAATATAGCACCAAAACAACCATAACTTCCCTTGCGGTCAATATACACCATAAAATCATAATCATCCACCTTAGCATAAGTCTACAGCTTGAACAAAAATACATGAGAATAAATCATTTGTCACAAACACTTTTCAAACCACTGAGATTTCATTTATTCATTGGAGACTTTTTCAGGTACATAAAGGACTAACTCGGTGAAGCTGTTGGAATACTCTATTACTGACTAGTCCCCCTAAACAAGATATATGAATTCTAGGGATCCAGTTTATACCATGAATTCATGGAAATATTGGTCATTAAAAACTGTCTAGAAGTCATTCCATCACATATTCCCATGCTTCCCCACATGGACCACTGAGTCCCACCACATTTGACTAGGACACTCTAGCAGAATCAGAGAACATTTCCCAATGACCTCTATAGATGTTTCCACGAATCCAATTGTTCCCTTTATCTTCTCATTCCATTATTAAGTATGCGCAGACGCTATTATACATGATAATGAAGGGTATTTGTTCTTGAGAAATTATTACACATTCCTTTTTTGGACTATATTACACTTCTCCAACTAGAGTAGGCTAGGAGTAGGTGTTACTCCTTGTCCTAGATCCTGAACATCCCAAACCAGAGATTCCACCAACCTTTGATCAAAAGGTGAGAGAAAACTCACTCCGGCTTCTTCCCATTTTAGAAAAGGAGATCTTCGGGGAGGTAGGCTACACCATGAAGCATTAGTCACAAATAGGAAAACATTAATACATAAGGTCTAAAAAAATAAAATATTACTGAGAACATTAAACTTCTATAAATAAAACATGTTTTAGAAACATATTGAGAAAACCATCTCTCCCACAAATTATTTCCACCAGTAGTTTGCAGCCTACATATCCCATGTTGAGTAGAATTCAAACAAGCATCCCAACATCCCATGGTGACTCGAGTTCTCTCAGGAGGCGTGCTGGGCTAGAACCCTACTCGCAACTAGAATATTGAGTCTCGATGGTCCAAGATCCTTTATAACCAGAATAATCAAAAATAAAATAATCCAATGAGAAAAAAGTCCTCAAATTCCATTTTATCATGATCCAAATCAGGTCTTCATGCAATCGACGCCCGACCCAATCAGCGGCATGGCATGAAGGGCATTCTTGAACCCCAAGGATCGTTTCATGTGCTCGAGAAACAACATTTAATTTCTCGAAATTATTTACCATAATAAATAAATATAAAACAACCAACAATATAAAATGACTAGAACTGGATGTCACAACCAAAAAAGACATTAAAAAACATATATTGAGTTAGTTATGTAAACCAAAAACCCAAATAGTTACTACCACATGGGTGGGTGACCAAAACCCAACAACAAAATAGCCACCTAGCAAGATGACACCACCTTTATGCCAACTCCACAATGTTATGCCATGAAGTTAGGTAGAAACTAAATCAAACACTCCCAAAATCCTTTCACTCAACTAAATTGGACATTACCAAATCTACATACACCAAAGGGTGTATGAATGGTGTGAGAATTTTTGTTTTCACAGTCCAAATTGGGTCTCCATGAAACAAATTCCCAAATCTATCCGTGGGATGTCTTGAAGGCTATTCCGGATCCCAATGGACTACAACAAGTGCACATGTATCAAAATGTATTGCTTTGGAACAATTTACCTGAATAAATAAATATAAAACAAAAATCAATATAAAATTACTATAACTCGAAGAACCAACAAAAAAATACTTTAACCAATATATAAAGAGAGTTACATTTGTAATCCAAAATCCAAAAAAATACAACTAGGTCGGGTGACAAATAACTAGTCAAAAAACACCCACATGGTATGGGGACACCACCCATAGGCCATCTCCACAACATCGCACCAATAATACATCTAGATACATGATCCACTACTCCCAAACTCCATACCCATACCTTCATTAGACATAACCAAATATAAAAACACCCAAGTGGGTAAGCAGGGTGTGACCTAACACCAAATAGGATGCCAGCGATCAAAGATTATATACATAAATATTATATGACAAATACAATTTTATGTAAAAAAACAAAAAGAAATAAATTCTAAAACAATTTTTAACGAAAATAGTTTTAATGAGAACAACTGACTGACTAAAAATTATTATTTTTATTTTTAAAACTCTTTTGAGGAAAAAGTGAGAAACCAAAAAAACTAACTGAACAACCACAAAAACCCAAAGTAATCAATTGGCCCTAACCCACCCTAACAATTGTTCCATGATTAGAAGACTTTAGCGATTCAAACCCCCTCAGAAGATATTCCCGTGTAGATATGCATAGGGATGGAACCGATTACATAGCCATACCCTCTCAACATGAAAATCCAAGAGGCCTGCACCGATGAAGACTTCATTCTCTGATCCTATTTTAGGGCAGGTCCAAGTAGAATGTTGAAAACAAGATCTTACTCACAATGAAGTCAAGAAACAAGGGGTTCTAGAGTTCCATATATCACACAAACATAAATCTCTATCCAACCAACCAAGGCCAAAAACATAGACATACAATTTAATGATAAAAATGTTGTTACCCAAATCAATTTCCCTAAATAAATTTCATGATAAGGATTCCATCTATAAATAATCTCTTTCTACTATCAGCTTCTCAAACACAGAAGCCAGCTGGTCCCAATAATGAATGTACTCTACGACACAGATATTGTCTTGGTTGAAACATCCTACAGAAATTGATTCCTATTTTTCAATCCATGAATATTGCTCCTTGTTGAGAGACACCTCTAGAGCCCTCCCAATCATTTTAAATTCCTCCATCTTGGATGCACTGAGCTATAAAGATTGTTGTGTCACTTGTTCTTCAGAACATAACAACAAAACCAGGGAATGATCATCATGTACCTCGTACTTCTTATGTCTCAGAGGCTCCATGTCCATCTTCTTGTTTCTCATTTTTTTGTAGAGCAGGTCTCCATAGGAGGAGGTAGTGAGGAGTAGTCCTTATTCACCTTCCTTATCCTAGATCCCCTTTCACATTTTAGGCTTTAATCCTCATAGTCCGATTGAGCGTGTTCCAGTCCATTGGTACCCATCACATTGACCCCAACATCCTTAGTTGGAAAAGTAAAATCATAACTCAAATCAGCCTCTAGTAGGCCTTCAAACCTGTTGAACAAGGGAACCGTCATCCGTAATGAACCAGAGCCCCCCATCTCTCCACCTTTGGTGGTAACAGGTTCCTCCCAATATGAAAATTTCCACCCCTTACTCACATCAGCACTTCCCATCCATTATTTCTCAATCAATAATCCAGAAAAATCCACCTGCTCCCTGCCTGACGAGGGATCCAAGATCAGGTTTCCCTCATTCCCCTTGTCTTCCACCTGAACCACCACATGTTGGGATTTACCTTCTTCTTCCTCCTCCCTATCGATAGGAGGACTCTAACGATCCCCACTCAGACTATTAAACATATATGACAACTTCAGATTAAGCTGTTGAGCCCCACACCAGTGCTAAGGAGGTACAACCCCACCACATTACAGTTCATTACCTTACACATATGAAGTTCCTACTCTATCATCCACTGTGATAGAGTTCCCACAACTCTATTCTCAACCCCCTAGAATATTTCCCGGTGATTGTAACCTCCAAAACCACTGGACCCTTTCCCTTTACAAAGTATTCCAACTGATTTGAAACCTTCCAACCCATGTTCCTATCTTCCCTCGATTGGATGCCAACTCTCTTGCCTTCCATCAATGAAGATCCATGCCGACACACATCAGAGGAATTCCCCAGCCTCCTACAAGTGGAAAAAAAGTTTTTCCCACCCTCATAGACAACTCGTTGTTTACAACTATAATCCTCACCAATCGTAATCTATAAAAAATCAATGGGAAACGTCAACACATCCATCTCAACACATTTCCTCGGGTTAATAGGATGGAAAACCTCTTCCGTTCGTCTATATGATCAAAGGTATTTTATGATGAGGTTTTCGATCATCTTGATGATTGAGGGGTTTTGAAACAGTACGAATAGATTCAAAAAACTATCCCAAATCATAGTAGACGAAGGGGAACAGTTCATGTGGAATTAGAATAACTAATAGAATTAGAAGAAACAACAACCATTATTTCTCTGGGGAGCCCTTGACCAAGTTAGGATGAGATCCTCCTCTGAGGCAAAATAGATCATGATATGTCTATTATCAAGAAAGCCTACTATTGGCCGCACCTGGATGACCCATGCATCGAATATGAAAAAAAACATATTTTCTCAAGCGTGATCCACTACAAGGGAACACACCCATAATATAGTTTTCTCCAACCATCATTCAAAAGATTAGTTAATTTTGTTGGCATCAATCTGGCTATGTGACTCTAGGTTGATGCCACTTCTCTGTCAATAGTTCACTAGTACTATTCTACCCACCTACTACCCAGGAATCCCATATATTCTCATCAGGTTCCATGTCCATGTCACATGACATATTTAAATAAAAAAGTGAGGCACTACATCAACCCACACCAAACATGCACACTCAAATTTCCATTATAAAAATTATTCACACCATAAAACTATACACAATCTAATTAACATAATTTTTTATCATTTATAATTATTTAATAAAACATTTAAAATTTTCATAAATTAATTTTAAAGATCACGATATGACTTTACACAGAAAGCCAACCCAACCAAATTTCATAACCATATGGACACAAAGAAACATCTAGAATACAACCTGCATTAATTATGAAAATTATTAATCCAACTTAAAAACATAAAAACAAAATAAATTTAGAAGGTATAATGTTTTCTACATTATAAAATTAATACAAAATAAAATTCTACAAAATAGATAATATTCAAATTAAATTAGATGAAACAAATCTCACCCTAATTAAAATAATTTTGGAATCTGCAAAACAAACTAAACCTATAAAATAATTAATAAAAAAACAATTATTCACACAAACACCTAACTCAAGGGTGGAAACCATAAAACTATGGTTCAAAACATCCACCACAAGTGAACTACAACTCAACCCACACAAATAAACCCTAAAAACATGGTTTCCATCCAAAAACATCAAAACTAAACAAAACACCACACTAAACCCCTACTCAACAATCTCAAGAAGGATAAAATTAACCCACTGATGAGAAATGAATCTACAACAAAGGAGCGGGAGGCTAACGAAGATTTAGGGAGGGCATCCAGAGGTTCACAAGGATGAATGGTGCTGTAACGACCTGAAATTTTTAATAAATCTTGTTTCCTAATTTTGTGTGTTATTTTATTTTTTATACACAACAAAACTTAATCATTTGACAACATGAGTATAATTAAAATAAGACTATTGTGTTTTGACTATTATATTCCCATTGGTCAATATGACCACTGAAAACTAAACATTTCTATTATTATCTCTAAATACAAGTGATCTTGGTTAATTAATTTAGAATGAATATTCGATGGCCTCATCTAGTAGTCTCGGTCCAATAGAAGCCCATCTAATGGATCATCAGAAAGAGGTAGCACCAATGGGCTTTGCTCTGGACCACACCCAAGATGACCTTCATCGTGAGAAGCTATAACTGAATCACCTTTGTGAGAAGTTCAAACTGATAGAAATTACTACTCGTGCAATGTTGGCTGAGACACCCTCATATTCTCTCACCTTACCACATTGTACACTTAGGTCCTATGCTGAGGTTATAAGGGGATATGTAAGGAGACCGTAACTGCCTTGTGTAATCCTTTGTTTTAAATAAAAACTTTGATTTCTTCTTATGATGAAGATCATGAATTTTCAACTATCTGGATAAATATAGTATGCATATTTTTGATGAATATTAGAGAAAATATATTTCAAAAAAAATTTATGTAAACCATAAATAATTAAATATGTGTAATAATTTTCAAAAAATGGTCTTCCACAATTATGTTCAGTACGAAATTTAGAGTCAAATAAGATCAAAATAATTTTTTATGAATTGTAAAGTATGAATAGTGAATTTATACTTACGATTAGTAATGTGACCAAATGGATTAGTAATCTCAATTATAGAATGTATTAATATAATCTAGGCAACCTTATTAAGTAATGTGATTCAATATCATGGTTAAATAACGATTTCATAAATTATTATTCAAGTATTAGTTTTTTCGGTTGAATAGTGTTTTTTAATTAAAAATTATATTAAAAATATTAAAAAATTATTTTTAAAAAATGGACTCTATTTTTGAATTTAGAACATCAATATTATAATAAGGTAATTTTTGCGGAATTTTCTAAAAAAATTGAATTTTCGTTGAATAGTTTATTTATATAAAAATTAAATTAAAAATAATTAGAAAATTATTTTTATAAATTGGAGTTCAGTTTTGAAATCAGAGAATCAATATTTGGTTTAGGTGAAATTTTCGGAGTTTTCAGAAAAAGATGAATTTTTAGTGAATAGTAAAAATACCTTTTTAGGGTTTCGGTATGTTTAATGACATCATGACTGCATCATGATGATTTCATGATATATTTTAAGGAATTATCGTCTAAAGGAGATGAATTATTGTATGAGGTGTGCCAAGTGGCTAATACCATGGGCAAGCCCATGGTTTTTCCAATACCACCAATGATGTGTCCCTTGGCCATTAATGTCTTGTCCCCTCACTTGCCCTAAAAATACACACCCTTTCCTCCTTTAGTTTTTACTCCCAACTCACCCCCAATGACTCTCTGGTCTCATTACCTCACAAGAAGTCCTCCCAAGGTTCCCCCAATCCCTCAAGGTCCCAACCATCGAGTTTTAAGAGTTACTTATTAAGGTAAGGGATCCAACCTCTCTCTTTATTTTCAAAAACTCTCTTTTAAGTGATTTCTATTATGATCCATGTTATTATGTTGTAGGATGTTATTTTATATTATTATTACTGACCTTTTTATGTTCATAAGATGAGAGATTCTCTCTTTCTCTCATCATTTCGTTTTATGAATGTTTAAGTGGTGCCGTTAGGCTGCCGAAATTTTTGTAACAGATTCTTTCACCCTTCTCATTTTCAAGTTCTATTTTCTTGTCAAGTCTTTCAAGTTCCTTTTTATAATGTTGAGGTATTATCTCTATATCTATAATTCCAATATTTTATGTTCATATTAAGAGAAACCCTATTTGATCTCATCAATTCATTTTTTTTGAAGTTTTAGTGACGCTGTTAGCCTACCGAATTTTTAAGAGATTTGTTCACCCTTCTCATTTTCATGTTCTATTTTCTGGTCAAGCCTTTCAAGTTCCTTTTTATTATGTTGGGATATGATCTCTATATCTATAATTCTAATAATTTATGTTCATATTATGAGAGAACCTATTTTATCTCGTTAATCCATCTTTGGATGTTTTATGTGATGTTGTTAGGCTGTCGAATTCTCATCAGAGAAATCTTATTTTTTTGTCTTCCTTTCAAGTTCTTTGTTTCATATGGTATATCATTAAAATTTTATTACCATGTTCTTATATCCTTTATATTTTCCCCCTACTATTTTATGAATCATTTATGAGTTGGTGACTCGTGTACCCTCTCTTTTCAATGTTTTCTAAAACCATGTATCATAGTCGTTATGCTGCAGAATTTTCCTCTCAAAATGCCTTTCTCTTTTTTTTTTCAAATTATTTTATTTTATTAAGTGAATACTCAATGATCATTCTTATACAGGTGTATTAACATATATATCAAAATTTTCTATTTTAATTTTGGGACTTACATACATGAAACCCACTTTCCATTTCCATGGTATTAAAATGACATAAAGATCATGTCTTAAAAGCAGTTTTTAAAAATTATATGATTATAAAATGAAACTCATTTCTTTTATGCTATATGGGCTACGTATGAAATGTTTGATGATGATATATTTGGATCACATGATAATAAAGGAAAATTTAAGGGTGCGCCATGATAGCGCTCCAATGCATTGGGTAAAGACTTAATCTCTAGAGATGACCATTTTTAATAACGCCTTGGTGAATAACCTGGGTAATTTTTAATGACACCTTGGGGATGGACCTTTGTGAAACAGAAATGATTGTATATGTTAAATGTTGTATCCAAAACATCAAGTTATGAAATAAGTTATTTTTATTATGATATGCCTCAAGATTTCTTTCTCATTCCTTAATGTTTTTTTTCATGACTTTATTGATGTATCGCAAATTCAAATGTTAAATGTTTCCCCTTGTTTCCCTTACTGGGCCATCTGCTCACCCTTTCTTTTAATGAATATCCCCAGGTTAGGAGATGCAGTAATGAATATAGGATGAACATAAGGAGACGCCTTTCAAGTGTTTAAGAAGAATGTTTTATGTTTTCATGTTTTAAGTTCCTGGTTTCCAAGACACTAAACCTCAAAGATCTTCAGTTTTGTAAATGTAATGAAAAGTTTTGTTATAAAAAGGAGGGATGCAATAGTTGGTATCAAAGTTTACTTTAGTAATTTGTGAAAATTAGGGTATGAAAAAATTAGTAATAACCATATAGAAAAGTTTAAATATAAGAAATATTCTTGGTATTTTGGTGAGTATTGAGTATGTGTTTTATCAAGAAATACATCCTTGTCTGGATACGAGCAGGTAGAGGTGGCTCTGGCACATATGTACACAGGGGTAAAACATGAAAACACCACTTTGAGCTAGACTCAAATAGGAACCGGTACACAACATGGGCCTTGTGGCACTCTTGGTTATGACACTCCTGGGCTATATGCTTTGATAAATTCATAAGCTTAGTATGAACCATTGTTAAAGGAAAAAGGATAAAATAAAATAAAGATTCACATAATAATATATGATCATGGATAACCTAGTTTGGAACCTAGGGGATCACAAGTTAGGATATACTTTTCTTCTACAAGTTTATTCTTTTATGATTAAAGTTTCCTTTTCATGATTATTGGCTTAGTATTTAAGCCCCTAATTATAATTTCTTTTCTTAGTTAATGGTGGGAAATGGAAGAACATTTCCAACAACCAAGGTGATAGGAAATTTGATGACTTCCCTATTAATATGACAGATATGATGAGAGATCAAGTTGAACATATTGTGATTATGCCAAACCAGCTATCAAAAATCACAATTAATAATTGGTACATAGTTGAATTCCCAAATTCATTAAGTAAGAAGAAGATGAAGTCTCAAGGATGTTAATCTGATAATGTTGACAAGGGAAAGAAGACCCAATTTCCTTTGTGCAAAAAGTGTGGAAAGGGGCACCAGTGATAATGTCACAAAGGAACTGGGAGATGTTTTATGTGTGGGGTGATAGTGCATAAAGTATCCAATTGCTTTAAAAAAATGGATAACGTGATGAATAGAGATAAAGTTCGATCTAATGTACCATATACATTTCAATGTCATAAATGTGGAGGATTTAGACATTATCTAAGGCAATTCTCTCTTGGAAGGGATGAGAAGCATGATGAGCATCAACAATCTTCAAGAACAAGGGAACAATGCAATTCTTATGCTGAGATAGATCATGATGACAAATGTACATGTAACTTCTTCGCAATAATAGTCTATGTCATGTTGTATTTTAGTTCGTGCTCTATGAGCATATATTTAATGTTTTCTATGAACATCGAGTCACTACCTATGATGGTTTTATATCATTAAGGAAAACATCTATTGTTATGTACCACATGTTGATGTTGTGAAGTTGTTCTTCCTAAAAAATAGATGATTATGGGATTAAAAGATGATTATTATTTTGGAAGATGTTCACTATTTTGGGAACCCTATATGATCGAGGTAAATAGATTACTATGGTGTTTTATTTGAGTTATAATGGTTGACTTATATTTTGAAGAATATATGTATTTAAGGTGAACTTATGGTAATATAGGTTACTTATGTAAATGATTAACCTATCTTGGGGAAAATATTTTTAGGTTAGTTACTTTTTTTATAATATGTTAGGAGTGGTTTATGTTGGCTGGAGATGAACGATGAAGTTTATTTTGGAAGACTATGTTATCAAATCCTTCTTGTATTTGGGTTTCAATCTTAATTTAGTTTATTTCAAGGAATTTTAAGGACAGTTATTTATGGAATGGTCTATGATGAACCATGGGTAGTACCCTTGAATTTTGATGATTTAATGATGTTTCCCTTCCTATGGTATTCTTTCTTTTTGATGAATTTTTTTATCTTACCCATTCTTTTTTTGTGATAATGTTTAAAGATAGAAGAAATAGATAGTTAATCTTTTGTGTATTATTTGATTCTCTAGAAGATGATTCTTGTGATTTCATGAGACCAAGTTGTTTTGAATTTTCATTGTTTTGATAAAAGATTAGTTTTTGTAGAAACTTATTAAAGGATAAACTCTACTTGAAGGTAGGTATATTTCTTTATGTTTTAATTCTATGTTGTAAATGAATTCCCCAAAATTATGAAAAGGAATGAAAAACAAAAACTTTGTTGGTTTATGTTTCATACTGGGTAATCAAAGACTGTTTACAGACATCATAAGTTTTTGATTTTCTTGAGGTTAAATTTCTCATTATCATGTTTTCTATCACTCTCCTTCAGAACTTGACCCTTTGATTTTCTAACATATCCATATTTTCCCCCATTGAATCATCGTATGGGTTAACTCGAGTGACCTTTGTACTTCCCTTTCTTTCTTTTAAAGTAATAGTTTTACTGACTCCATTTCCGATGTGGGACATTCAATGAAATTTTCAATCCCATTTTTTTTAAATTACGAGGACACAATTTCATAAGGGGGGAAGATTGTAACGTCCCGAAATTTTGAATAAATCTTGTTTCCTAATTCTGTGTGTTATTTTATTTTTTATACACAAAAAAACTGTTTCATTTTATAACATGAGTATAATTTAAATGAGACATTTGGGTTTTGACTTTTATATGACCATGGGTCAATTTGACCGCTGAAAACTAAACGTTTCTATTATTATCTCTAAATAAAAGTGATTTTGGTTATTTAATATAGAAAGAAGATTCGATGTCCTCATCCAGTAGTGTCGGGCCAATCAAAGCCCATATAACGGAACTTGGGAAAGAGGTAGCACCACTGGGATTTGTTCTGGAACAAATCCAAGCCTAACTTCATTGTGGGATGCTAGAATAGAATCTCCTTCGTGGGAAGTTCAAACTGAAAGAAATTACTACTCGTGCAATGTTGGCTGATCCGCCCTCAGATTCTCTCACCTTATCACACCTTACAGTTATGTCATATGCTGGTGTTATAAGGGGTTAGGTAAGGAGATCGTAACTGCCTTGTGTAATCCTTTGTTTTAAATAAAAACATTTATTTCTTCTTATGATGAAGTTTATGAATTTTTAAATGTCCGCATACATATAGTATGCATATTTTTGATTAATTTTATAGAAATGATATTTTAAAAAATGTTTATGTAAACCTTAAATAATTAAAAATGTGTAATGATTTTCGAAAATTAGTCTTCTACAAATATGTTCAGAAAAAAATTTAGAGTTGAATAAGATCAACTTAATTTTCCATGAAAGTAAATTATGAATAGTAATTTTATTCTTAGGATTAGTAATGTAACCAAATGGATTAGTAATCTCACTTAAATAAGGTATTAATATAATCGAGCCACCCATATTAAGTAATGTGATTCAATAAAATGGTTAAATAACGTTTTCATAAATTATTATTCAAGTATTAGTTTTTTCAGGTGAATAGTGTTTTTAATTAAAAAATAAATTAAAATTATTTATAAAATTATTTTTATAAAATGGGATTTATTTTTGAATTCAGAACATCGATATTTTGATAAGGTAAATTTTGTGGATTTTTCTGAAAAAAATGAATTTTCGGTGAATAGTGAATTTATTTAAAAATTAAATTAAAAATATTTAGAAAATTCTTTTTATAAAATGGAGTTCATTTTTGATATCATAGCATCGATTTTTGGTTAAGGTGAAAATTTGGGAGTTTTCGGAAAAAGATGAATTTTTAGTGAATAGTAAAAATACAGTTTTAGGGTTTCGGTATGTTTAATGACATCATTACTGTATCATGATGATGTCATGAGATATCTTAAAGTATGGTCGACTAGAGGGGATGAAATATTGTATGAAGTGTCCCAAGTGGCCAATACCATGGGCAAATACCATGGGCAAGCCCATGGTTTTGCCAATACCACCAATGAGGTGTCCATTGGCCATTAATGTCGTGTCCCCTCACTTTCTCTATAAATATCCACCCTTTCCTCCTTTATTTTTCACTCCCAACACTCCCCCAACTATTCTATGGTCTCATTACCTCCAAAGAAGTCCTCCCATGTTTCCCCCAAGCCCTCAAGGTCCCAAACATCATGTTTTAAGAGTTATGTTTTAAGGTAAGGGGTCCAACCTCTCTCTTTCTTTTCAAACACTCTCTTTTAAGTCATTTCTTATATGCTCCATGTTCTTATGTTGTGGGATGTTATTTTATATTATTCATAATTCCCTTTTTTTACATATTATGAGAGATTCTCTCTTACTCTCATCATTTCGTTTTATGAATGTTTGTGTGGCGTCGTTAGGGTGCCGAAATTTTTGAAATGAATTCTTTCACCCTTCTCATTTCCAAGTTATATTTTCTTGTCAAGTCTTCCAAGTTCTTTTTTATTATTTTGGGGTATGATCTATATATCTATCATACTGATATTTTATGTTTATACTATGAGATGCCCTATTTTATCTCGTCAATTCTTTTTTTTTTGAAGTTTAAGTGACGCCGTTAGGCTGCCGAATTTTTAAGGGATTCGTTCACGCTTCTCATTTTCAAGTTCTATTTTCTGGTAATGAATTTCAAGTTCCTTTTTATTATGTTGGGGTATGATATATATATCTATCATACTGATTATTTATGTTCATATGATGAGAGACCCTATTTGATCTCGTCAATCCATTTTTGGATGTTTTAAGTGACGCCTTTAGGCTACCGAATTCTCATAAGAGAAATCTTATTTTTTTTGTCTTCCTTTCAAGTTCTTCGTTTCATATGGTATATCATTAACATTTCATAACCATGTTCTTAAATCCTTTATAATTTGTTCCCAAACTGTTTTATGTATCATTTATGATTTCGTGACCCATGTCCCCTCTCTTTTCAATGTTTTCTAAAACCATGTATCATAGTCGTTATGCTGCAGAATTTTCATCTCAAAATGTCTTTCTATTTTTTTAAAATTATTATATTTTATTAAGTGAATACTCAAAGATCATTCTTCTACAGGGGTATTCACATATATATAAAAATGTTCAATTTTAATTCTTGGACATACATACCTGAAACCCACTTTTCTTTTCAATGGGTTTAAAGTGACATAAAGATAATGTCTTAAAAGCAGTTTTTAAAAACGTTATGATTATGAAATGAAACCCATTTCTTTTATGCTATATGGGTTATTTATGAAATTTTTGATGATGATATATTTGGCTCACATGATTATAAAGGCAAATTTAAGGGTGCGCCCTGATAGCACTCCAATGCATTGGGTAAAGTCTTAATCTCTAGAGATGACCATTTTTAACGACGCCTTGGTGAATAACCATGGTAATTTTCAATGACACCTTGGGGATGGACCATGGTGAAACAGAAATTACTGTCTATGTTAAATTTTGTTGCCACATCTTCATGTTATGAAATACTTTATTTTTATTATGATATGCCTCATGATTTCTTTCTCATGCCTTAATGTTCTTTTTCAGGACATTGTTGATGCATCTCAAGATCACATGTTAAATGTTTCCCCTTGTTTCCCTTATCTGGCCTTCTGATCATCCTTTCTTTTGATGTATGTACCCAAGTTATGAGATGTAGTAATGAATCTTGGATGAACATAAGTATAGGACTTTCAAGTGTTTAAGAAGAATTTTTTATGTTTTCATGTTTTAAGATTTTAGTTTCCAAGACACTAATCCTCAAAGATCCCCAGTTTTGTAAATGTAATGAAAAGTTATGTTATAAAAAGGTGGGATGCTATAGGTGATTTGATGAATGGAGGCAAGACCATGGTTGAAGTAGCCCAGGTGTGTGTAAGCCGAGTTTTTAGGGACAACATGACGTTTGTTGAATGGGGGACGGTGCATGGGTCACTTGTGTTGCTGGAGGAATATAAGGGAAGAGGAACCGAAAAACGAAGGAGCAGTGATGAAGAAGGGAGGCAATGGAAGTTAGACATGTATGGTTAAGTGGGAGGGCATGTGTGATGATCATGAGATGAGGAAGAGGGAATACGGGGGGGGGGGGGGAAGAAAAGAAAAGAAAAAATTGTAAATAATGATAAAATGAAACCTAAGAAATTAAACTAAGCTTAAAATAATCATAAAAACATTAACGATAATAAAATTATGATACATTGATAATTATAAAAACAATTTTATTTTTAAAACCAAATTAAAATTTTAAATGAAATAATAATAATAATAATAATAATAATCCAAATATTATAATAATTATTATTAAGAGTAATCTTAAATATATTATAAAATTTCTCATTTTATTTTGTGATTTCTTAACATGTTCATTTGTTCAACAAATTATTTTCTCACCATGCATACCGCACATAGATTTAGTGAATATATATGACTTCATCCATGCCCTACACAGACACATAACATTTCTAAGTCCAAATTCTCCATTATCAGCAAAAGTACATAAAACACAAGCCGAGACCTTCCCACACATCAATGAAATATTTTTAATCCAAGTAAAATTATAAATAAAAAATAAAAATTTTTTTATCGAGGTCTGATGTTTGGGTGTGTCACTATGTCATTATAAAATTCATTGCTTGATGATCCGGTTACTATTTCCCTTTTTGTATTGGATTAATCATTTTGTGGTCTAGTTTTTTTCCCACTTGATAACAAGGGAGATCCATGTAAATAATTCCCGTGCTTCGCTTTCATTGATCTAGTTCCGAAAAAATCATACTTAGCATAGTCCAAACATGGTTTTGAGTCCCTATCTTTGTCACATGGATCCTTATCATTCTTGTGCCTAAATATGACCAGTTTACATTTCCATCATGGAATAATAGTTTTCCATCCATAAGGATCTGGAGTATCATTTTCATCCTCATCCTAATTTTCATTTTCATTTAATGTTGAGAAGCTTTTATGAATCATTATTTACTTTGTAACCTTGAATTTATTAGGAACCCACCAATATGGGTACACTACAACATTCACATTATAGTTCTACATATCTCTAAGAACCCTATGATCATCATGTGTATTTTCACCACTTTATCATTAATATGTTCTATATATTTGATTGAGATATCGATATATTAGTTTTTTAACATATATATTGTGTCATATTATTAAATTTATTTCATCATGTGGTGTTATTTTGTGAATGTTTTTTAAAAATCAAGGTAATTTCACTATAATATATTTGTCAGTTTACTTTTGAAAAATGGGGGTTTCCCTACATAAATTAATAATTTTTTTTATCCTAATGGTATAATAATTCCTCAATAGTTGTAGAGACCCGAAGCTTATCGTACATGGACATTACATTACATTTGCGGAATACTTAGTACATAACAAAAACACACACTAAAGGATCGTAATAGTTTAGTGTCTTTGGAAACTCGGAACGTAATCTTCTAATCGTGGTGAAAGTTCTTCAATATCTCCCATAAAGGTCATCCCTTTTTTTTACCTAAAACCTTTCATTATATCCTGGGGAAAAGAAAACATAAAAGGGTGAGCTCAAATTCTCAGTAAGGGTATACAAAAGAAATAAAAATCATATCATATCTTTTTGAAAATCATAACCTGCAAAAGAGATCATAATATCATAACATGGAACAAATCATAGAAGTGAAAATGAGATCACCATAATCATAACATGAAACTTGAAACTTTGTGGCATGCACACATAATCATGGAAAAGCATTTCTTGTTAGTCATGACTCATTGCCAAGACTATCTTAGTGGACAAAGTCCCTTTCTGAATCGAGTAACCCTCATTTCAGTCCTGTTTCACTGAACCGGTATAACCTACCATTCCAGCCCTGTCTATCTCATGAGATATAAAATCTTTACCCAATGCATTGGAGGGAGATATAGGTCCCACCCATCTTATAATGAATCCTTTCTTATGTGTGCCACATAATCATAAAACATACATCATCGCATAACACATGTAACAAAAATGGGATTCTTGAAACATCATGACATCATAAATCAATTCATATAAGATAAAGGAATTCATAAACATAATTCCATCACAACATAGTCAAATCAATGTAAAAATATGGATAGAAACAGAACCCTTTATTATCTTAGATGGAAAATAATTTTGATAAAACACTTGAATTGAATTCTTGAGGAAAATATCCTTTCTTCTTCAAAATCAATTTCTTTTCACAAAAAATCATGTAATTTTAAAAGAAAGAGATTTTATTGAAATAGTCATGAAATCTTTTAGAGGAAGCTTCATGAAAATATGGCTTTATACAACAGTAGAAATCCATTCGTGCCGTATAAAAAAACATTCTTTGTACTTTTGTCGGAAAAGTCAAAAAGTACCTCGTATGACAAAAGATTCCTTTCATAGATATTACTAAAAACTCACTGAAGGGTAAAAATGGATTTAAACAATTGTAGGTGGATGGAAATAATATTACATATTGATGAAACATGGATGTGGATGATAAAATACACCCAGTAAATACTTATGAATAAACAATCTCGGATAAAAATGAGATTGCGATATTTCCCTTACCTTAGGTCCAATTTGCCTTGTATGTGTCCGAAGCTCCTGTATAATGGTTTAAATAATGTTATTGACTTATTACAGAATCATACATATTGATATGATATCATATATGGTCATATTCTTAGCTTCTTGTTAGTAATATTTCATTGTTACTTGTTACTCGGGTCTTTATTGCCTTTTGTTCTTGCGCGTGTTTTGCCGAATAAATTATTATTCTTATTTCAAGGTTATAGATACCTTATATCCAGAATGGTATTAGTGTAACATATATCATATTTATTCATTCAATTCATTTATATAATTACTATGTAATTATGATCATGTAGAACGAGTCGCATCACATCGTGGAGACAGTATTCCGTACGTACGCACGAGTGATGATATCATTCCTATGATCGTGGAAATGTATTGGAGTATATATATATTATTTCAGTATCAATATTACTTTATAATAATCATAAATAGTTACTCATTACACCATTATACCCATCCTTGTAAAGTGATGGTGGAAAAATAGATTACACCACGGCGTGGAGACGGTATTCCGTACGTACGCACGCGCGGTGATTTCATTTTTCCGTAGGATGGATAGAAGGTGAATTAGGGTTGTTTCATATTTATAATAACATATCAGTATGTAAGTAATACTGATAATATTACTTCATCATGAAACAACTAAAGAAGAAGAAGTTGAAGAAGAAAGAAATTGAAAAGATCGGTAATGGATATTACCTCTTCTTTGGAACGCCCCTTTGAATCCTCCACTTAAGGAACTAAGAGTGGTCTTTGGAGAAGAACAGGACCTCTAAGACTATTCTAGGGAAGTGGAGAGGAGAAAATGGCAGGTTTTGGCCGAGCTTGAGTGCTCAATTTGGTGTGAGGAGGAGGGGGAGGAGGTGCCCTTTTATAAGGGAGGAGAGGGGCACCTTAGGAATATCTCAAAATATTATTTTATATTAAAGTCAAAATCGGTTTATAATGGTTCCAAAGGGTCTTATTTAGAAGATAAAGTGGGGAAGGGTCGAAAGCCTATCAACCAATAGGATTTAGACAAGTTTAGGGTATTATTTTAACCTTATCAATTAGATTTAACTCTAAGTTAAATAATTTAACTTTTACCATGTCTTTTTGTTTTCTTTCACTATATGGTTAATACACTTACCATAACATGCCAAACGAACCCCAAATTGTTTATTATTAACATTTATATCCTTATCTAAGTCATTTTGCCGAACCTTAGATTTTTAGGAATACAATAACAATTAATAATATAATATTTGATTTAAAAACTATTTTGTGTCAATTTTGACACTATTTGATATATGATTTTTGTGAAAGTCATAACAAAATTATATGTTCGAACCAAGTTGATTAAATCAACACTAATATATCATAGTAACCTATAAAATTATTGGAATTCATAAAAAGTCTTAAATTACATTTATTTTGGTGTTTATAACATCAATTATGTCAATATTTCATTAATAAGATAATTACTGCATCATCATTGTGTCATAAATAAATTAACTTATTTAAAGTCTAAAAATTACAAATAAAATACCATTATGTAGGAAATCTTTTTATATTTCTAATTAATATTTATAATCTAAAATCCAACATATATAACCCTATGTAACAATTGTTTTTCTAAAAGATATATGCTTGTGTCATTTTTGTATTCATTTTAACTTAATTAAAATAAAGTGTCATTATCACTTACAAGTGGATCAATGGGGTCCCGAAATCTACCCAAAGATGCCCATGGTCGACCATGTATCAACCAATAGGTTTAAGACACGTTTTAGGGTAATTTAATATTATTATAATATTATTTTTTAACCCTTATTTACCGGATTTACCCTTAACCATGGTAAATAAAATATTTACCGCAGTAATTATTCAAAATGTCTAAAAATAAAAGTTACCTTTTTACACAATTTGAACATCCTGATTCCAAATATGGAATCCATTTTTCTAAATTCAAAACACAGAAGTGGCAGAAATTAATTTAAAATTAATTCCCGCTGTCAAAACAAAAAGCGTGTTTTTAAGAGATAATAACTATCAAAAGATTGACACTTGTTTATGTTCGATTTAATTGTAACATTGTGTCCAATGACTAACATTATATTAAGTGGTAAAAATATATTCTAAATATACTTTAAAACCACTCAAATTCATAATTTATCACTATTAAATGTTTTGATTAAAAAAGTTGTTTTTAATTAAAATTTAGTAATTTTCACTATTCATCAAAATATTAAAGTTATCCGAAAAGTACCAAAATTTCACCTTAGGCTAAATTTGATATTCTGAGTCCAAAAATGAAGTCCATTTTGAAAAATAAAATTTATAAAATTTCAAAAAGTGGTTATTACTATTCATAACGGCTAGTTTTAATAGCATATTGTTATTTAGTGAAACTCGGTATTGCGTACGACGAAAGATATCGAGGAAGGTCGTGATTGCGTGTAAAGCAAGCCAAGAAAGTGTTGTGTAGAAAAAGATTCCTTTGATGATTTATATAACATAAAAGTCTCGGGTGTTACATTCTACCCCCCTTAAAAAGAATTTCGCCCTCGAAATTCGTCACTTTGTAACAAACAGATGAGGATACTTCTCCCTCATCATATCCTCAAGCTCCCAAGTAGCTTCTTCAAGTTGGTGGTTCCTCCATAAAACTTTCACCAATCGAGTGGTCTTGTTTCGTAGAACTTTTTCGCTACGATCCAGAATCTCTATCGGCTGTTCTTCATAAGAAAGATCTTGCTCCAGCGGTACAACTTCTGAGCTGAGTACATGTGAAGGATCAGGTATGTACTTTCTCAGGAGAGATACATGGAACACATCGTGAACTTGAGAGAGATTCGGTGGAAGCGCCAATCGATAAGCTACCTTCCCAACACGATCCAGTATTTCGAAAGGACCGATATATCTAGGGCTCAACTTCCCCTTCTTTCCAAATCTCATAACCCTCTTCCAGGGAGATATTCGTAAGAACACTTTATCACCCACTTCAAACTCTAGGTCTTTTCTTCGGTTGTCGGCATAACTTTTCTGTCGACTCTGAGCTGCTCTTATGTGTTGTTGAATAGATCTGACCTTTTCTGCCATTTCATCAATGAGATCAGGTCCTAATAGCTTTCTTTCCCCAACTTCATCCCAGCAAGTTGGAGTCCTGCATTTCTTTCCATAGAGAGCTTCATAAGGAGCCATCTGAATACTGGAGTGAAAGCTATTATTATAAGAAAATTCCACCAAAGGTAGGTGTTGATCCCAACCTCCTTTGAAATCCATAGAGCAAGATCTCAACATATCTTCTAGGGTTTGAATTGTTCTCTCAGACTGACCGTCTGTCTGGGGATGATAAGCAGTGCTGAAACTCAACTCTGTATCCAGAGTATGCTGAAGACTTCGC
The DNA here is from genome assembly GCA_963277665.1 of Viscum album. Classification (NCBI taxonomy): domain Eukaryota; kingdom Viridiplantae; phylum Streptophyta; class Magnoliopsida; order Santalales; family Viscaceae; genus Viscum; species Viscum album. Next base: position 1,959,070,391 of record OY728133.1, read on the forward strand.
CAGAACTTCGAGGTAAATCTCGGATCCCGGTCAGATATAATAGAAAGTGGTACTCCATGCAATCTTACCACTTCCTTTACATATATCCTGGCAAGCTGATCTAGAGAGAAATCCTCTCTAATAGGAATGAAGTGTGCAGACTTTGTAAGACGATCAACTATGACCCAGATAGCATTATTGCCTTTGGATGTTTTAGGAAGTCCTGTGACAAAGTCCATAGTGATGTTTTCCCATTTCCATTCGGGTATGGGTAATGGTTGTAACATCCCCTTAGACTCTTGTCTCTCAGCTTTAACTTGTTGACAAACCAAGCATCGAGAGACATATTCTGCAACATCTCTTTTCATGCCATCCCACCAGAAGTACTCTTTCAGGTCCCTATACATCTTCGTGCTTCCAGGATGAATAGAGAATGAAGAACTATGAGCCTCATCCAGCAGCTCCTTCTTTAATTCGAGGATGGAAGGAACACAAACCCGATTCCTGAACTTTATTATCCCATCACAATCAAGGTTGAATTCAGGAACATTTCTCACCTTCTTTTGTAACTCGACATCTTCTTTCTGTGCCTCTTTAATCTTCACATGTATAGATGGTTGAACATTCATTTGAGAAAGATAAGATTTTTCCCCTTCCATTATAATTCCAAGATCCATCCTTTGTAAATCCATAAATATTGGATCTTTTTTGATCCTCATCATGGATAAACTAGCATGGTCTTGTCGACTTAATGCATCTGCCACCTTGTTTGCTTTCCCAGGGTGGTAATGGATTGAGCAGTCATAATCCTTAATCAGCTCCAACCATCTTCTTTGACGCATATTCAACTCCTTTTGTGTGAAAATATACTTTAAACTTTTATGATCAGTATAAATATCACACCTTTCACCATAAAGGTAATGCCTCCAAATCTTTAATGCAAAGATTACCGCAGCCAACTCCAAATCATGTGTTGGTTAATTTTGCTCATGGATTTTCAACTGTCGTGAGGCATAAGCTATCACCATATCATTTTGCATAAGAACACACCCCAATCCCTTCTTGGATGCATCACTGTAGATCACAAACCTTTCTCCACTACAAGGCAGTGTGAGCACAGGTGCACTGGATAACCTTCTTTTCAACTCCTTGAAATTCTCTTCACATTCCTCTGTCCAGACAAACTTAACTCCTTTCCGAGTCAACTTGGTGATTGGATTAGATAATCGTGAAAAATATTTTACAAAACGTCGATAATATCCAGCCAAACCAAGAAAACTTCGGATCTCAGTTACTGTTGTTGGTCTCGACCATCTTTCGATAACCTCTGTTTTTGCTAGATCCACAGATATCCCCTATTTTGAGATTATGTGACCCAAAAATGCAACTTTTTGAAGCCAAAATTCACACTGTGTAAATTTGGCATAAAGCTTCTCCTTTCTCAGGGTCTTCAATATAATTCTCAAGTGATCTTCCTGTTCTTCCTTGCTCTTTGAATAGACAAGAATATCGTCTATAAAGACTACCACAAATTGATCAAGATAGTCTCTAAAGACTCTATTCATTAGATCCATGAAGATAGCAGGGGCATTAGTAAGACCAAATGGCATCACTATAAATTCATAGTGTCCATACCTTGTATGGAAAGCCGTCTTTGGTATATCCTCCCTTTTGACCGTTAATTGATGATACCATGAATGAAGATCAATCTTGGAAAAGTATTGAGCTCCGCGTAGTTGGTCAAACAAGTCATCAATGCGTGGGAGAGGATATTTGTTCTTGATAGTGATCTTGTTAAGTTCTCGATAATCAATGCAGAGTCTCATTGATCCATCTTTCTTCTTAACAAATAGAACAGGTGCTCCCCAAGGTGACGCACTAGGGAGTATGAATCCCTTATCAAGATTCTCTTGGAGTTGCTTCTTCAATTCCTGCAACTCAATTGGGGCCATTCTATAAGGTGTCTTTGAAATAGGCAAAGCACCCAGTACGAGTTCTATTGAAAACTCAACTTCACGATTTGGTGGAAGACCTGGTAATTCCTCCGGAAAGACATCATCAAACTCTCGTACAATGGGCATATTCTTAATCGTAAGTTTCTCTCCAACCATTTGAGATAAATAACCTTCATTTAGTGGAATCATGACCCATAAGATGGAAGGAATTTCCACTGGAAGGTTATGTTCATCCTTGCATTGATAGACGATCGTAGATTGATCTGGAATATGAAATGTGACTTCCCTTCTTTGGCAATTGATATGAGCTCCATGTAGAGAAAGCCAATCCATGCCAAGAATCACATCAAATTCCACTAAAGGATGGATCACAAGATTTGCAGGAAGCACTTTCCCACAAACTTCGATCGGAGAAGAATTATAAACTTTTGATGCGATTGATGTGCCATTAGGTGTTGTCACAGCTAACTCAACATCTAATTGTTGAGGTAATACGGTGATACCCTTAGAAAATTCTTCAGAAATAAAAGAGTGGTTGGATCCAGAATCAAATAAAACATTTGCTACTTTAGAGTGGATGGTAAGTGTACCTTTCACCACTTCGTTATCGTACTCCACATCGCTGATAGAAATTGCATGTGACTTTCCTTTGTCTTTAGCCTAATGATTTTGTTGACGTCGACCATCATCATCAACCCTTGGATTTGGGCATTGATTGGCATAATGCCCCATCTCCTTGCACTTGAAACATTGAAGTGTAGTAGGTTCACTCTGTGTATCCCTTCCTTTGTTTGCGTCATTAGACATCTTCTTCCCATTATCACGGCATTCAAATGTCCGATGACCTTCCTTTCCACATTTAAAACATGTACTTTCCCCTTTAAGACAACTCCCTCCATGATTCTTTCCACACTTTGAGCATAAGGGAAAGTTCATCTTCTTTTCAGTGTGCTCTTTAGAGTTTCCTTTGAATTCCATCTTCCTCTTCTTATCAAACCCATGTGACTGATGGGTTACTCCAATCTCCATCTCGACTTTGAGAGCACATCGAACGATTTCCTCGTAGCTATTGAAGTCCCTTATGGCTAACGCCCTTCGAAGACTTGGTTTTAAGCCACTAAAGAATCGATCGATCTTACTCTCAGGTTGGATAATAATACCAGAAGCGTACCTTGCAAGTCTTGTAAAATTTGCTTCATAGGTACCAACAGATTCATCATCCCTTTACTTCAGTTCAAGGAACTCTTTCTCCATCTTTGTTCGGAGAATACGAGGGAAGTACTTATTGAAAAATAAGTTCTTGAACTCGTCCCATTCCATAGACTCAATTTCATCCCTTTGCCTCGTATTCTTAATAAGATTCCACCATTGACCAGCATCTCCTTCCAAACGATACACTGCTAGGATGACTTTATCATGTTCAAAACATTGAAGAACTGAAAATATCTTTTCAGTTGTACTAATCCATTGTTCAACAACTAATGGATCAGTAGACCCACTGAAAGAAGGTGGGCGTTGCCTCATGAAGGACTCAATAGAATATTGTTCCCTTCTCTGCTCATTTGGAAGTCCAGAATGATTCATAGCTTGTGTAAGTATAGAAATAAGATTTTGCACTCCATCTCCCATAACATTTGTTTGTTCAGGAGGGCAATCATTGCATTGTCCATTGCATTGATCAACACGGTTCCTTCGGGTTCCATCCATCGTCTAAAACCCAAAAAGAATAGTGTGAGAGGCAAAAATCATGCTAGAGAAAACAACATAATAAAGGGGGAGTACCTTCAATATCCAACATCTTAGGTTTAATTCTATGATTGTTAGAGTAATTCTATTACTATAACCTATACGTATACTTATCCCTAGGGACATCCCTAGACATACCTTAGAAATATCTCTAGGGATCTCACTAACATTTTCGCATCCTAGTTTCCAAAGGTTGACTAAACCTTTCCTCTGATACCAACTGTAGAGACCCGAAGCTTATCATACATGGACATTACATTACATTTGCGGAATACTTAGTACATAACAAAAACACACACTAAAGGATTGTAATAGTTTAGTGTCTTTGGAAACTCGGAACGTAATCTTCTAATCGTGGTGAAAGTTCTTCAATATCTCCCATAAAGGTCATCCCTTTTTTTACCTAAAACCTTTCATTATATCCTGGGTAAAAGAAAACATAAAAGGGTGAGCTCAAATGCTCAGTAAGGGTATATAAAAGAAATAAAAATCATATCATATCTTTTTGAAAATCATAACCTGCAAAAGAGATCATAATATCATAACATGGAACAAATCATAGAAGTGAAAATGAGATCACCATAATCATAACATGAAACTTGAAACTTTGTGGCATGCACACATAATCATGGAAAATCATTTCTTGTTATTCATGACTCATTGCCAAGACTATCTTAGTGGACAAAGTCCCTTTCTGAATCGAGTAACCCTCATTTCAGTCCTGTTTCACTGAACCGGTATAACCTACCATTCCAGCCCTGTCTATCTCATGAGATATAAAATCTTTACCCAATGCATTGGAGGGAGATATAGGTCCCACCCATCTTATAATGAATCCTTTATTATGTGTGCCACATAATCATAAAACATACATCATCGCATAACACATGTAACAAAAATGGGATTCTTGAAACATCATGACATCATAAATCAATTCATATAAGATAAAGGAATTCATAAACATAATTCCATCACAACATAGTCAAATCAATGTAAAAATATGGATAGAAACAGAACCCTTTATTATCTTAGATGGAAAATAATTTTGATAAAACACTTGAATTGAATTCTTGAGGAAAATGTCATTTCTTCTTCAAAATCAATTTCTTTTCACAAAACATCATGCAATTTTAAAAGAAATAGAATTTATTGAAAATAGTCATGAAATCTTTTAGAGTAAGCTTCATGAAAATAAGGCTTTATACAACAGTATAAATCCGTTCGTGCCGTATAAAAAAAACATTCTTCGTACTTTTGTCGGAAAAGTCAAAAAGTACCTCGTATGACAAAAGATTCCTTTCATAGATATTACTAAAAACTCACCGAAGGGTAAAAATGGATTTAAACAATTGTAGGTGGATGGAAATAATATTACATATTGATGAAACATGGATGTGGATGATAAAATACACCCCAGTAAATACTTATGAATAAACAATCTCGGATAAAAATGAGATTGTGATATTTCCCTTAGCTTAGGTCCAATTTGCCTTGTATGTGTCCGAAGCTCCTGTATAATGGTTTAAATAATGTTATTGACTTATTCCAGAATCATACATATTGATATGATATCATATATGGTCATATTCTTAGCTTCTTGTTAGTAATATTTCATTGTTACTTGTTACTCGGGTCTTTATTGCCTTTTGTTCTTACGCGTGTTTTGCCGAATAAATTCTTATTCTTATTTCAAGGTTATAGATACCTTATATCCAGAATGGTATTAGTGTAACATATATCATATTTATTCATTCAATTCATTTATATAATTACTATGTAATGATGATCATGTAGAACGAGTCGCATCACATCGTGGAGACGGTATTCCGTACGTACGCACGAGTGATGATATCGTTCCTATGATCGTAGAAATGTATTGGAGTATATATATATTATTTCAGTATCAATATTACTTTATAATAATCATAAATAGTCACTCATTACACCATTATACCCATCCTTGTAAAGTGATGGTGGAAAAATAGATTACACCACGGCGTGGAGACGGTATTCCGTACGTACGCACGCGCGGTGATTTCATTTTTCCGTAGGATGGATAGAAGGTGAATTAGGGTTGTTTCATATTTATAATAACATATCAGTATGTAAGTAATACTGATGTTATTACTTCATCATGAAACAACTAAAGAAGAAGAAGTTGAAGAAGAAAGAAATTGAAAAGATCGGTAATGGATATTACCTCTTCTTTGGAACGCCTCTTTGAATCCTCCACTTAAGGAACTAATAGTGGTATTTGGAGAAGAACAGGACCTCTAGTACTATTCTAGGGAAGTGGATAGGAGAAAATGGCAGGGGTTGGCCGAGCTTGAGTGCTCAATTTGGTGTGAGGAGGAGGGGGAGGAGGTGCCCTTTTATAAGGGAGGAGAGGGGCACCTTAGGAATATCTCAAAATATTATTTTATATTAAAGTCAAAATCGGTTTATAATGGTTCCAAAGGGTCTTATTTCGAAGATAAAGTGGGGAAGGGTAGAAATCCTATCATCCAATAGGATTTAGACAAGTTTAGGGTATTATTTTAACCTTATCAATTAGATTTAACTCTAAGTTAAATAATTTAACTTTTACCATGTCTTTTTGTTTTCTTTCACTATATGGTTAATACACTTACTATAACATGCCAAACGAACCCCAAATTGTTTATTATTAAAATATATATCCTTATCTAAGTCATTTGGCCGAACCTTAGATTTTTAAGAATACAATAACAATTAATAATATAATATTTGATTTAAAAACTATTCTGTGTCAATTTTGACACTATTTGATATATGATTTTTGTGAAAGTCATAACAGAATTATATGTTCGAACCAAGTTGATTAAATCAACACTAATATATCATAGTAACCTAGAAAATTAGTGGAATTCATAAAAAGTCTAAAATTACATTTATTTTGGTGTTTATAACATCAATTATGTCAATATTTCATTAATAAGATAATTACTGCATCATCATTGTGTCATAAATAAATTAAATTATTTAAAGTCTAAAAATTACAAATAAAATACCATTATGTAGGAAATCTTTTTATATTTCTAATTAATATTTATAATCTAAAATCCAACATATATAACCCTTTTTAACAATTGTTTTGCTAAACGATATATGCTTGTGTCATTTTTGTATTCATTTTAACTTAATTAAAATAAAGTGTCATTATCACTTACAAGTGGATCCATGGGGTCCCAAAATCGACCCAAAGATGCCCATGGTCGACCATGTATCAACCAATAGGTTTAAGACACGTTTTAGGGTAATTTAATATTATTATAATATTATTTTTTAACCCTTATTTACCGGATTTACCCTTAACCATGGTAAATAAAATATTTACCGCAGTAATTATTCAAAATGTCTAAAAATAAAAGTTACCTATTTACACAATTTGAACATCCTGATTCCAAATATGGAATCCATTTTTCTAAATTCAAAACACAGATGTGGCAGAAATTAATTTAAAATTAATTCCCGCTGTCAAAACAAAAAGCGTGTTTTTAAAAGATAATAACTATCAAAAGATTGACACTTGTTTATGTTCGGTTTAATTGTAACATTGTGTCCAATGACCAACATTATATTAAGTGGTAAAAATATATTCTAAATATACTTTAAAACCACTCAAATTTATAATTTATCACTATTAAATGTTTTGATTAAAAAAGTTGTTTTTAATTAAAATTTAGTAATTTTCACTATTCGTCAAAATATTAAAGTTATCCGAAAAGTACCAAAATTTCACCTTAGGCTAAATTTGATATTATGAGTCCAAAAATGAAGTCAATTTTGAAAAATAAAATTTATAAAATTTCAAAAAGTGGTTATTACTATTCATAACGGCTAGTTTTAATAGCATATTGTTATTTAGTGAAACTCGGTATTGCGTACGACGAAAGCTATCGAGGAAGGTCGCGATTGCGTGTAAAGAAAGCCAAGCAAGTGTTGTGTAGAAAAAGATTCCTTTGATGATTTATATAACATAAAAGTCTCGGGTGTTACAATAGTTCATCATTGTAACGTCTCGACCAGTCTTACAATTCATCCCGATAGCTAGACCAGTCACCACATGACCTCAAGCACATCTCTCCAAACACTAGAGGATGCAGACTAGCAGCAAGGGCCTAGGTGAGTCTGTGGAGAAACTATGCCCTCATTACCAGAGTATCGAAGCAAAATTACAATAAGAAAATAGCCAAAGAAGGTAACTAGTAGAAAACAAATAGACAACAGAAATATATAAGAATAGGATTTGATATATGTAGAATGGTGAAAGTCAATAAAATATAGTAAAATTATAAAAAAATCAAAATGAATCCAAAATGTATCCTCTATCGCAACCCAAGCTACAACTTGGTCTCGTGCACTCCTACTCCGAGCAGCATGTCAAGTACCTGTACTAGGGCGTTTCCCCATCTCATTACCTAAAATCCTATAATCTGCTTGGGTCCAAAGACATTACCCAAACAGGTTGTCAGACTAAATCCCAGTAGGAAACTATCAAATATTTTTGCTATCATGTTAGTGAATATATAAAAAGGTAGTGTGATATAGAAATCAGTAAACCATGAAACGAGCAAGATCGACCCAAGCTTGTGCTTTGGATTGGTGTCACATCAAGTATCCATTCCATTCATTCATCACTTCATTAATATGTTCAAACCATTCATTGAGATCATTCCTGGAATACTCAATTTGGAAACAGACATCACTTAGGGAGAAAATCCACCAACACCCTACATGCCCATTACGGCGAACCTCCTAGGTACCCAGCATCGCTCAAGGTGTTGTATATTCTGTCATCTAAGCCCATCCTCGGGATCATATAAATATGATCTGAGATTATCCCCTGACATATCGTTCCATGTTGAGTCCATCCATGGCATATCAAACTGGATCCATGATCCACTCGGAATTTTAGTAACAAGTCTCATATGAGTCTGTCCATAGTAACTCACATTGGTTACATGGTTCACCCATGACCTTGTTTCACATTTTAAGCAGTTGAAAAAGCATTTAACTTATGTGGGATATCAATTCAAGAATTATGATACAATGGTCAAGGGGAAACACTCCATCCCATTCCTAAAAAAAATTCAATTAAAATTTCATCTTATTGCAATTAAATTCATATTAAATTTCCATTTTTAACAACCCACAAGGGAATAAAAAGGCATGCCTCATAGGCAACCTTGGTCAAAAATCCATATGAGATCCATTCAAGGCCATGCATGGATGGGGTGGTTCCTGCCAAGGTGTAAAATGTAACTCAAGCACATACCATTCTATTCAGATTACCTACAACATGCTAGGTAATATTGGAATTAAATTCCAGTTTCAAGTGACACCCCAAAAGTGGGAGTGCGGCACATCAGCATATATAAACAGCTTGAAAATCAGCAAAAATCATGAGAGCACCTACCTTAGGCTCTTACTAGATAGCTCGTCCAGTGTCAGTCTCTAATTCTCCCTGATTTGGATGAAATATGAAGAACAGACAAAGAACGAGAAATTAGGGCATATGAACCATAATCCAATCAGTGTTCGTTATAACCAGAAGAATCGAGAAAGATTAAAAAGGAATTAAGGACATACCACTGTGGATCCAAAAAGATGAATGTCATATGAAATGGAGATTGGATGAAGAAACAGGCTCAAAATCCTCCATAGCGTCGTTTGAGATCTCTCACCTTCTGTGTGGTAGAAGAAGGGATAGATTAGGTTTTTATATAATTTAATTAATTTAACTAAAAAATTAATTAAATATAAAAAAAAGAAGGTTGCACAGTTTACCCGCATGGCCTGGAAAAACCGGGCAGTCCATACTGGAAGGAAAGGGGAAACCACACGACCACACTTCATGGTTTACCCAAACAGTGCGCAGGTCATGCTCCTGCCTTTTCCAAGCCCGCACCACAGGGCACAGTTTAACCAGGCCATGCACATGCCATGTCCAAACCATGTGACATGCCATTTCCAGCCTAAAACAAGGTTCCAGGCTCCGAACCAGCCCTAAACAACTCTGTAACTCCCTCTATCTAGTAATGCATCCACATTAGGCCTCAATAGAATAGTTAAACTGAAATGAAAAAGGATTCGTACCTTGTAAAAAACCCAGGTTCTTACAATCTTATCCCTTATAGAAATTCATCCTCGAATTGCTCTCTGAAGGGTGGTGATGATTATTCTGAAAACAGCTCTAGCCACTGATCACGTACATCGAACTCTTGCTCCCAAGTCTCATTCTATAAATGATCGTGCTTCCATTGCACTCGTACTAGGGTAAATGACCAGTCTTGGAGAACCTTCGTGCTCCTATCAGCGATACAAATCATATTCTCCTCAAAGGATGAATCTACCTAGAGCACGACCTCCTTCAGCTATAAGATATGAGATGGGTATGAATAGTATCGTCAGAACTGAGAAACATGGAACAGATAATGCATGGATCAGTATCTCTGAGGTAACTGCAACCGATAGGATACTAGCCCCACCCTCTCTAGATTCTCAAAAGACCCAACATATCTCAGTGATAGCTTCCCCAATCTTATGATCCACCTGTGACCCATCCTTGGTGAAATACGCAAGAAAACATGATTCCCAACCTCAAACTCTAGGGGTCGTCTGCAGCGATCATCATTTGACTTCTGATGAGACTATGCGGTAGCCATCTCCTTCTGTATCAACTCTACCTACACAGAAGTCTCTTGAACAAGACGTGGTACCAGTAAAGCTGCCGAACCTACCTCTATCCAGTACAGGTGTGATCGGCATGGCCTACCATATAATTCCTCGTACGTTTCCATCTTTATAGCCACCTCATAACTGTTGTTCTAGGAAAACTCAACTAAGGGAATATGCCTCTCTGATGAGCCCCCAAAATACAGGACGAATGCTCGCAGTATGTCCTAAAGCACTTGTATTATACACTCTAACTAGCCATCAGTCTGAGGGTGGTATGTTGTACTCATAAGAACTTGTGTACCCAGTGCACTCTGAAAACTCTGCCAGAAGCATGATGTAAAATGAGCATCCCTATTTGAAACAATGGTGTGTGGGCCCCAGTGGAGTCGTACTATCTCCCAGATATACAACCTTCCCAACTCATCCACACTAATGGTCTCCTTGATTAGCAAGAAATGAGAAACGTTTGACAGCCTACAACCAAAACCAACACAACATCATTACCTCGAGGTGACCTCTGCAAACCAGTCACGATGTCCATCACAATATCATCCCATTTCAACTCCGGGATAGGTAACATCTGTAAAAGACCAGCTAGCCGATGATGTTCCGTCTTCACCTGCTGACAGGTGGAACATCTCTTGAGAAAACTAGACACTTCCCTCTTCATACCTGACCGACAGTATTGTCAGCGTAATTCACAATACATATTAGTGACTCTGGGATTAAGATCCCAAACAAAAGCATGAAACTCCCATATCATCTCCTCTCTAATATCCAATAGAACCCACACACATCCATGGATACAGAGAACATAATCCTCTCCTATCATCCAACCAGGGGGAGGGTACTCACCTGACAGACCATCCCGCAGAACTAGGCCTTCTGAATATAATTTATGTCTCATCCTTACTATGTTCAGGAGGGTAGAATTCACATCTAGAGATGATAGAAAAGAATTCCCTTGGCTATTCTGCACTTCAAGATGCATCTCAAAGAACAAGGACATAATCTTCCATTCATTGCTAGCCAGTTTCACTACCTATATTTGAGTCCTCCTGCTCAATGCATTGGCCACTGCATTGCCCTTTCTAGGCATATAAGCAAGCTCGAAATCAAAGGACTATAGGTACTCCACCCCCGGTCGTTGCCTAAGATTCAGATCATGTTGAGTAAAGATATATTTGAGGCTCTTTTGGTCTGTGTACACCACAAAATGATCTCCTAATAAATAGTGTCTCCAACAGCACAATGCATGAAAAACTACTTCTAGCTCAAGATCGTGCACCAGATAAATCCTCTCATGTGGCCTTAGCGGCCAAGATCTGTACGGCATGACTCTATCTCCCTGCATCAACACAGAACCCATACCAATACCTGATGAGTCGCAATAGACTGTGTAACTCTTGCCCTATTCTTGTAGTATCAGGACTGATGCCGATGTTAACTTTCTATTCAGTTATTTAAAGGATGATTCACAAGCATATATCCATAAAAATTTCATTCCCTTCATAGTCAAGCCTATCAACAGCGCTGCTATGCATGATAAATCTTATATGAAATGACGATAATAACTAGAAAGACCCAAGAAACTCTGTATGTAAAAGACATTCTTGGGTTGTTCCCAAGAAACCACAGCTCTAAACTTCACTAGGTCAACAGACACTCCTGTCTCAGAGATACCATGGCCCAAGAAGTGAATCTAATCAATCCAAAAGTGGCACTTAGTAAGATTTTACCAGATCTGATGGTCTCTAAGTGTATTCGGGATGATCTAAATATCGTTTGCGTGGTCATTTAAATTTCGAGAATACACCAAAATATCTTCCACGAAAACCATGATGAACGAGTCCATGTAAGTATGGAACACATGATTCATCAAATCCATGAAAAATACTGGCACATTCGTGAGACCGAACGGCATAACCAGATACTCATATAATCCATACCTGCTACGAAAAGTTGTACGAGGTATGTCTGCAGGTCGAACATGCACTTGGTGATACCCTAACCTCAAAAAAAATTTCACGAAAACCCTAGCACCTCAAAGCTTATCAAAAAGGTCACCTATCTGTAGCAAGGGATATCAGTTTTTAACCTTCAGTTGGTTTAGATTCCGATAGTCTACAGATACTTGAAGAGTCTCATCTACCTTTTTCGAAAAAAGGACTGGTGAACCCCACAGAGAAGTATTGGGTCGAATAAACCCCTTTGCCTCCAAATCATTGAGTTGTTTCTTGAGATCTTGGAACTCCGTCATAGCCATCCTGTAAGGAGGAATGGTTACTCGTGCTACTCATGGAACTATCTCAATGGAGAACTCCACCTCTCTCTCAGGAGGTAAACCTGACAAGTCGTCATGAAAAACTTCACTAAAGCGCTCCACTACAAGAGGAAGGTCCATCTGACTCACTCCCTGATCATATAGAAAAAAACTAGCGATCTGGGATGTCATCCCGTCCAGCCCACGATGCTCTGGTCCAACTTGGTTTTCCTGGATATCCCACTTTCCCTTAAGAGTATCCTCTGCACCCTCTGATGATGTGAAAATCACCCTCCAGTAGTAACAATCAACGGAGGACCGGTAAGCTACAAGCCAGTCCATGCCTATAAGGACATCAAAACCTATCATTTCGAGAACATAATGATCCCAGACTTAGTGACACCCTCCAACCTCAAGGGGGGCACCCTCTGCACTTACGTACAACTTCTGCCCTAACTCCTAGTGGTGTGTCTAGCGTCAAGACACCATTATAAGAAACACAACTAGCCCAAGGATTTTCACTAAGGAGCAGATATAAAACTGTGTGATGCACTTATATCAAAGTGTGTATATGAAATAATAGATTCTACTAAGATCGTACCTCTAACCATAAACTGTCTCGCTCCCTGATCCTCGGATGTAGGATGCACTGATTAGATCAGGCCTGAAACACGACCATGTGATACAACCTCACTACCCAGAACTGTCCCACTCTGACGTCTTGGTGTTCCCTATTCCTAGATACCTCTGCCAAAACCACTACCTTGGCTGGATCGGCCAGTCACACCCCAACTCCCTATCTGATGAGAAGCTGCCGACCCTGCTCTTGCATTTGGAGTCGGTGCAGACCCTCTATCGTTGGCTGCTGGTGAAAACGTGCTTCATAAACATTGAAGATGACCCATCTTGACACGTGATCGGCACTTAACTGGGTCCCTCATACATTGCGGCTTCGTGTGTCCCAGCCTACCGCACTGGTACCTCCTCATATTTCTAACCGAATAGGGGGTTTTGACTGCTAGAATCACCTTGTGGAAACTCCAGAAGATGCTTCCTACTAACAACCGCTGTAATACCTGATCTCGATGTCAAACTACTATGGCTCGCACCTCCAGCCTCTCTCAGGTAACATTAAGTGATTAGCACTCAGTTCACAATTCTAGAAATGGTAGTCAACCTCATGGTATGTACCTAAGATCAGATGTCATATCTTAGAGCATCCACAAAATGTCTGGCCCTTGACATCTCATCACTCATCCGGATAGGTGAGAAGCACTGAAGCTCAGTAAAACAGGCCGAGTATTCCATCACTGATAATTTTCCCTATTCCAGATGCAAGAACTACTAGGATCGATCAGCCCTCAATGTCTCAAGATAAAAGAAATCATAGAAGTTCATGTGAAACTCTATCTAGGACATCTCCCGATTATGATCTGACTGGTTGATCCCATCCCACCACCTCTTGGTGGAATCACGAAACATGTAAATATCGTGCTTGACCCTCCTCTCTGGAGGCATCTCCAAATGCTCAAATATAGCAAGTATCGCCTCTAACCAGGACTCTTCAGCCTATGGTATGCCATCCCATTAAAATTTAGGTGGATGTTGCTGCTGAAACTCACACTTGAACTTTGCCATAGTGGGGGCAGGTTGTGGTGCCCCCTGGATAGTCTGAATAAAATGCAACAATCTCTCACAGAACTGTGCATCAGCACATGTGTCTAGTATAACCATTGGAGCCTCAGTTTGAACAACTGGAGTTTCCTCTAGTATCCCATGGCTTAACATCTCCAGAACGTGTTCGTCACCGCTCTCCGGATGTATGACTGGAGGTTTCCATGGTGGCATGACTCTGCAATGCCAAACACACACCTCAATAAAAGATTTTTAATGAGAATAAAAACTCATGAGCACAAGAACCAAGACAGGACAGCTCAAGACCTTCCTAAAAACCGCGTCAACCCACATCCTGCTTCTAATGTCATGATTACATAAGAAACAGTCACCAAAACCCACAAGATTCACTACCTATTTCCCACTCAAAAGGCAGGTCTGGGTCAGAATCTATTTTCAACATTCATTCTTTTAACATACCATTGCTCAAAAGATTTAACCAATGGTCCACTATGTTCTGATCCATGAGGGCCCATAACACCTCATGATTAAAATTTTTATTCCCATATAACCATGCAATTCAATTTCATTTAGAATTTACATCCCATTGGTGTATCATTTCCCAATCCATAAGGGCCCATACACCTTATGAATTGAAAGATGGCGTCACTCTTCATTCATTGCACCCAATCTAACACAATAGTAGGCACACCTATCAATCAACTATCAAAACAACATATAATATCTATCACAACACCTATCACAACATCATGAAATATCTAATGCATCCTAGATAGCATGGCATAATGCATGACAAGTGATTCCTAAAAAGGTTCCTAGATGATGAATGAGATTGGAAACCCTCATATCATTAGGTTGCAATGAAATAGAACCCAAAATAATATCAATAGTATCATCCAAAACCATTTGCGTCACCCAATGGTGAAATCAGAATAGCTGTAATAATCAAAACCAGAAACACAATTCCATAGGACGAAACTTGGATTTTCCCTATATACAGGTTTGCAACTCCCGGACATAGTTTATTACCAAAGTACCTTCCCTTTATAATATTGTATATAGTAGCGAAATACTAAGTCAAATCAGTAAAGAAAATTCCTCTGATACCACTTTGGAACATCCCGACCTTACCTACCATTCAATTCGGTAGCTGAAGCGGTCACCACATGGACTCAAGATCTTCTACCAAAGTGCCATAGGATGCCGACTAGAACCAAGGGACTAGGTGAGTTTGTGGGGAGACTATTACCTCATTACCAGAGTATCACAGCAGAATTACTAACATACTATATCGGAAGAAGTTAACTAGTAGAAAACACATAGACAACAGAAATAGATAACAACTAGAAGGATCTGATATATGTAGAATTGTGCAATTCAATACAATACAGTACAAGTATACAAAAAACCAAAAAGAAACCAAAATGTATCCCCGATCGCATCGAAAGCCTCAGCTTGGTCCCATTCACTCCTACTCCGAGAAGTAAGTCAAGTACCTGTAGAAGGGAATTTCCCCTTCTCATTACCTAAAATCATATAATCATCTTGGGTCAAAAAACATGACCCAAACAACGTGTGAGACTAAATCCCAGTAGGCAACCACCAAATATCCATGCTAATCTGTCAGTGAATATATAAACAGGAAGTGTAATATGGAATGCAGTAAACAAGGAAACTAGCAAGGCCGGCCCAAGATTGTTCTTTGGTTTGGCGTCTCTTCATGTATCTACTCCATTCAATAATCACTTCATTCATTTGTTCAAACCATTCCATGATCCCATTCCTAGAATAATAAATTTGGAAACCAGACATCGCTGAGGGAGAAAATCCACCAACACCCAACAAACCTGTTCTAGCAAACCTCCTAGGTACCCAGCCTCACTCTAGGAGTGGTATAATCTGTCATATGAGACCGTCCCCAAGATCCTATAAATAATATCAGGGTATCACCCATGACATTTTAGGATTGAAATAATGATGTAGATGCTCAATATACAAGAGGGGGTGAATTATATACTTTAAAAAATTCATTTGGAACCTTTAAAGTTAGTTATGAATAACTGTGTTATCCTTAAGCAAAGGAAAGGGCTAAGTTTATCAAGGATTAAACTAAGCATATTCACAAAACCTCTAATACCAAATGAAAACTTGGAAAGAGATTCCAAAAGTAGGTTCCGGAAATATGATTCCATAAATTGAAACTTAATAAAAGATTACAATATGAGATTCTACCTTAAAGCATATAGAATCTAAATGAAACAGAGTACAAGTAAGGAAGTATAAGAATGTTATAAATTCCTTATAATACAAAATGCAGCAGAAATAAACAAGTAGTAAAACTACCAGTAACAAGATAAATGTCTTTTAACCCAAAGAGAAGGGTATCCAAAAACCTTGGATAAAGGTCCCTTGATTTTATACTTTCAAGAAAGTCTGTCTTACCCACACCAGGGTAAGCCCTCAATACGAATATTGGAATATCTGTCTTGCTATCCCCGCAAGCCCTCAACTTCAAGGTAGTTGGTAACCTCTGTCTTTCTCGTAAAGGAATCCCTCAACTTCAAGGTGTTGGAATCCTCTGTCTTCCTATCCCCGGAAGTCCTCGAATGCAATCAATAACATTCGGAGTCGCACGAAGCAAAAACTGAACGATCAGTTCATTACGCACAAGGCATGAAAATATTTCTCTCTCTAGAAATCACCTTAGCAGCGTGTGGTCTCTAGATTGATCAACTTCATTATTTTTTTTGTGAGATATTTCAAATGAGATCCTATTTATAGGAAAATATCTAACGATCAACTCCCTCTTCCAACAATCATATTTTCCTTAAAAGTCGGAGGGACCTGTAGACGTGTAACTCAACCAACGGTTAATTAGAAACAGAATAGACGACATCTTTTTATAACAAACTATGTATAAATGAATGCATGAAATCATTTTGAAACAACTCATATATGAGTAAAAGATAATTAATAGTTCGGAGTGTAAGCAAGTCAAAATTCGGAGTCTAACCAAAATGAAGTTCGGAGTCTATGTAAAGAAATGTTCAGATTCTGTTTTATAGGAATTTTGAGTCTGGTTTCACCAGAGATCGGATTCTGAATCTGTAGAGTTTGGAGTCGATCTTCTTAAGAGTTCGAAGTCAAACTGCTTAAGAGTTCGGAGTCGAACTGCTTAAGAGTTCGGAGTTGAACTTCTTCAGAATTCGGAGTCGAACTGCTTAAGAGTTCGGAGTCGAACTTCTTCATAGTTCGGAGTCGAACTGCTTAAAAGTTCGGAGTCGAACTTCTTCATAGTTCGGAGTCGAACTACTAAAGAGTTCAGAGTCGAACTGCTTAAAAGTTCGGAGTCAAACTTCTTCAGAGTTCGGATTCGAACTACTAAAATGTTCGGAGTCGAACTTCTTAACAGTTCGGAGTCCGTAAATCGGATTAGAACTTCATTACAGATCACATCCAAATTTCGTATCCTAAAAACAGAATGCTCCAAATATTTTCATTATATGGCTCTGGAAATTTGGATATGAATACAGTTTTTGAATTTAAGAATAATATTTCTATGTATAAGAAAATCTAGGTTAAGGTAAATTTTCTTAAAGAAGTAAATTTTCATTATGGGGGTAAAAGAATTAATATATGCTTAAGTATAAGGTGTTTGTTATTTTCAAAACAAGAAGGAATGGAAAAGTCATAAGGAAAACCTTATTGACTAAAAAATCTCCCCCTTTTTGGAAACCACAAAAATCCTTACGATAAAGGATATAAGGATTTTGAAAATTATCATTAGACTTTGAAAATTAAAACTTATCTCCCTTTGTTCATGGATAGAAACGAACACAACTAACTCCCCCTTAGGAAATGAAACTCTAAGGATTGTATTATGAGTTTCCGGAGTGGAGTTTTCAATAATATAAGAGTGAAAACTTCGTAGTGGGAAACTCCCCCTTTCATTAAGGATATTTCTCTTAGAAATTTTTCCCTTTCTCATCCATAGGAGTAGTTCTTTTTCCTTCTCCCCCTTTGTGATTTTCAAAAATAATTGAAGGAAATGGAAAAAAAAGTATGGTACCTGAAACATTAGTATATAACAGGATACAAACCAACCAGATAACCATTTCATTATAGTTAGGAAAAAATACAAGGAAAGACAACTACAACAAAAGATCGGAGTGGATTCATTTGTCTTCCTTTTCCTTTGGAATGAGCTTCTTCAACAAAGCTTTGAGTTTCATCAAGTCTCTTTGATATTTCTCTCTTTTCCTCTCCAAGGATTTTACCTTTTCTTCTTGAGATTTTAAAGCCTCTGCCTGAACCTCCAAGACTTCTTTCTACAACTTCAACAATGCATCTTGCTTTTACATCTTTTGCTGAAACTCAATCCGGAAATATCTATCAGTTTTCCAATTTTGAGATACTGAGTTAAGCTTCCCATTCAGATCCCTGACGTGTTGATTCCGGAAATTTTTCCCCTGGGTAAACTTCTCAGAAATCTCATTAACCTTTTTATCCTCCATTTCAAAAGCATTTTGAAATTCAGCCTGAAAATTATCAAATTGAACTAAATATTCATCAACTATCTTAGACCACTTGGTTACTTTTCTGTAGGACATTCAATGCATGTCATAGTCGATCAGAAAAATTTTCTGTTTAGATTACAACTTCAAAGACATATCCATTACCATGGATAAAGAATCTGCTTTTTGATTCATAGATTGTTGCAGCAACTGGCATCTAGAATCTATTGTTTGAATAATCGGGATTGTGTCCACCAACTTTCTCAGAGATTGAACCACAAAATCATGCCCATGGGATGATGATTCCGAATCCGAATCTTCTTTTTGAGATTCCTCTTCTTCGACTTGCATCAACATCCTTATAGAGGTGCCACCAACCTCTTTCCTTCTAATGACATCTTTAATGGGTGTCTCCATTAGAGTTTTCTTCCCTTTATCAGATTTCGGAATGGATTTCACATTAGGAGATACTTCCTCAGATTCAGAAACATGACCAATCTGATCCTCATATGGTTTCGGTCTTTCTTGACCTTCCTCAAGAAAGATTCTCTCATAGGATTCTTCTTCATCAAACAACTCATTCGCTTCTTCTTCTTCTTCTGGATGTTGCTTGCTAGCTTCATCATCTACCTTTCCTGAGGTAACTATCTTTTCGGATTCAGCCTTATCTTTGTAGTCCTGTACTTTCTTGATCAAGGTATCCAGATCTTCACTCTCCTCCTCTTCTTCTTCTTCTTCTTCCTTTGCTGCTTCATCAACTTCCTTCTCATCTTCTACATCTATTCCTTTACCATTTTCCTTTTCCGGAGTGACATTGTTTTTCGCTTGAGTTTCTGGTAGAGAAGGTTCAACACCAAAAGTTTCTTGAACTGGAAGCCTTTCGGAAGCCAACTCTGTATCTTTTAGAAAAGATTGCACTAGTTCAGCTTCAGTCATCTTCTTTCTCAACTTCTTTTCCTTCTCTTTCCTTTCTACACCTCAGTAGCTTTTTCTTTTAATGCCTTGGCCTCAGCAGGGTCCAATCAGAATTGAGGATCCCCTTCCTTACTCATTTCTTTATCTTTCCTCCACTTTACTGCTACTTCATCTGTATATATTTTTGGCTTCATCGACTTGGGAGGTGTGGATTAAGTTTCCTTAGGCTTAGGAACTTCTTCATCAGTAACTAATTTCTTAGCCTTTCTCTTCTTCCGTTTCTTTTTTGAAGGTTCTGGAGATTCTTTTTCATCTGTTTCAAATTCCTCCACGGATAGTGGGTAAAATTGTCCAGATTCACTAGAAAATCCCATCTTCATTCTTTTAAGCGTATCATCACAAACAAGCATGAGCTTGCAATTCCGGATCTTTGATTTGCAGGCAACATTGAAAGATTCTAAGCACCAAACAATCAACTTAGACAGTAAGGCAGGAAACATCATAATCTGAGCTCTCAGATTTCCTTCTTTGATATTCTTGATCGAAACCAAGACATGCCTTATCAGATTTATCTTTCTTAGATTTACCAAAAAATCGAAGACAAAGATATCACTATTTTTCAGATTGTCTTTATCTCCTCTTCTCATAACCAGAAAAACATGCACCCATTGTTGCAGAATTCTATTATTCAGAGTGAGCCGAGCAATCTTAGTAGTTGAATCATCCTTAAGCCCAAGACACATCAGTGCCTTTTCCTTATTGAAACTTCCTTGCACATAGGGAAGTTTTTGAGAACAGAATTCACCTTCTCCCTCATATGTTATACCAACCAGGCTTGCGGCCTTAGTATAAGAAAGTTTATATGTCTTCCCATAAGACTAAAACAAAAACCTTTATCTGCCATCTTCCACCAGGAAGGAAACAGACTCATAAAACTCTATCAACAAGTCAGTATAAACAGGATCCTGTTTATCTGGTTTTTCTATGCAGACATCTTCTCATCCATTCAGTCTAATATTCTTCGAAATAAGAGAATCAAGCTTATAAAAATCCGTATGAACTAACCTTTCCCTATAAACTAACAACATTGATATTGGTTTGACAGTTGACATATCTTTAGAGGTTACTTCAACAGACATTCGGAAAGAAATAAACTGTAAGATTCGGAAACGGACTTAAGAGGAGAAGCAGGGCTTTGAGATTCAAAAGCTTGAAAAACTGATGTGGGATGAGTCTCAGGGCCCCCTTTATATTGGAAAAGAATTTGACCATTGGTCCTCCAAAAGCCATCTAACGGTTGAGAAAACTCTGATCTGATATGACGGTTGAGAACAGTCCCTCAAGGAAAATTTGACTCCGATCTTTTGAAGTTTTTATGGAAAACATTCGGATTTGAGGAAAAACAAGAATCCGAACTTTTTAAAAAAAATAGTAAGAAAAAATTTGATTACAAAACTATAAGTAAGAAAAATATAACATACAGATTGACAAGAAATATTGTTCGAAATTAGTAATATTCTTTTTGAAAAAAAAACATTACGAAAGATGCAGTACTGAAACCTAGTTACGAAAATCCCATTATGAAAATATCCATTTCGAAAATTATCAGTACGAAAATTCCATTCCGGATGTTTTCCTTACGAGAATTTCAGTTCGGAAAATTTATGTTCCGAAAATTTCCATTTCGGAAAATTTATTTTCAGGAAATTTCATTCCAGAAGTTCAGTTCCGAAAGGTTTTTTTTAAAAACTCTAACAACCAATGTACTCCCCCTATGAAGAGGAGTTTATTACTGTTAGGAGAATTTTTCAACAAGAAGTTAATGAAGAATATTTACCTTATAGTTATCATTCCTAACTTCTGTTTAATGTATTCAAATCTATCAGAGGGTAATGATTTTGTGAAAATATCAGCAATTTGATCTTGTGTTCCGATAAACTGATGAATGATATCTTCTTTTTGTGTGTGATCCCTAAGAAAGTGATGCCTAATATCTATGTGTTTTGCACTGGAGTGATGTGCAGGGTTCTTTATTAAGGAAATATCACTTGTTTTATCACACAAAATTTGAGTTTTAGTAAATCTCAAGCCATAGTCTGTGAGTGTGTGTTGCATCCACAATACTTGATCACAACAACTTCTAGCTGCTACATATTTGGCTTCAGCAGTGGAAAGTGCTACAGAATGTTGCTTCTTGCAAGACCAAGAAACAAATGATTCTCCAATGAAATGAAAAGTTTCGGATGTACTTTTTCTATCCATTCTACATCCACCAAAGTCAGCATCAGAAAATCTTTTTAGAATAAAATCATTTCCAGAAGTATAAAATAATCCTAGATCCATGGTTCTCTTAAGGTAGTGAAAAAATGTTTTTACTGCCTTTAAGTGAGATTCCTTAGGATTGGATTGATATCTTGCACATAAGCATACTGAAAACATTAAGTCTGGTCAACTAGCTGTTAAGTATAGTAGACTTCCGATCATACCTCTGAAGGATGTCTGATCTACTGGTTTCCCAGCTTCATCAAGATCTAAAGAGTTTGAGGTACCAATAGGAGTACTTATACTCTTAGTGTTTTCATAACCATACTTTTTAAGAAGATCTTTAATATACTTATGTTGAGATATGTAGGTTCCTTTTGGTTTTTGAGAAATTTGAAAACCAGGGAAAAATGTTAACTCACCCATCATACTCATTTCAAACTCATATTTCATTAGACTTGCAAAAGAGTCGGTCAAAGATAACTGAGTCGAACCAAATATGATGTCATGAACATAAATTTGATCAATCAAAACATTTTTCTTATCATTCATTATAAAAAGGGTTGGATCTGCATTTCCCTTAACATAGTTATTTTGAAGCAAAAATCCAGTGAGTCTATCATACCATGCTCGTGGGGCTTGTTTAAGGCCATACAGAGCTTTGGTAAGTCTAAAAACATAATCTGGATATTTTTTATCTTCAAATCCAGGAGGTTTTTCAACAAAAACATCCTCTTGAACATAACTGTTAAGAAAAGAATATTTCACATCCATTTGAAAAATTTTAAAATTAAAGAATGCTACAAAGGCAAGTAGAATATGGATAGATTCATGTCTAGCTACTGGAGCATAAGTTTCTTCAGAGTCTATTCCCTCTTGCTGATTACAGCCTTTAGCAACAAGTCTAGATTTATTTCTTACTATGACTCCATTTTCATCACATTTATTTCTGAAAACCCATTTTACTCCAATAACAGAAGTTTCCTTAGGTCTTTCAACCAAGGACCAGACTGTATTCCTTTCGAATTCATTTAGTTCATCTTGCATGGCTTTGATCCAATCATCATCACCTAAAGCTTCATCAGTGCTTTTAGGTTCTAATTGGGAAAGAAATGCTATATGTTCTACTTCATTTCGTAAGTAACTTCTAGTCCTTATAGGTTGATTTACATCACCAATGATACTATCATTGGGACGATTCTTAAGAATCACCTGATTTGGGTTTTGAAAATCCTGTTCAAAAACATAGGGTAGAAAGTCTTCTGGGTTAAATGTTTCAGGAATATCTTCTTGAACATTATCCTTATCAGAAGATTCTTCTGTCAATGGTTGACAATCAGTTTTTTAAAACACATATGAGGATGTAGTCTAGGATGGTTTAAAATCAAAAGGATCAGACTCATCAAATTTTACATGTACTCTTTCTTCAACAGTACATGTGTTTTTATTAAAAACTCTATAAGCCTTAGAAGTTGTGGAATAGCCAATGAAAATTCCTTCATCATATTTTGGTGCGAATTTATGTAGGTTATGTTTAGTATTTAGAATGAATACTTTGCAACCAAAAACCTTGAAGTAGGATAGTCTTGGTTTTCTACCATTCCATAACTCATAAGGAGTTTTATTAAGAAAAGGTCTAATCAAAACTCGATTTATAGTATAACAAGCAGTACTTACAGCTTCAGCCCAGAAATGTCTAGCTATAGAATATTCACTCAACATGGTTCTAGTTATCTCTTAAAGAATTCTATTTCTTCTCTCAACTACACCATTTTGTTGAGGAGTCCTAGGTGCTGAGAAATTGTGAGTAAAACCTTTTCTACTACAAAAGTTTCAAAATCGGAATTTTGAAATTATCCTCCATGATCACTATGAATAGTTTTCAAAGGAAGATTTTTCTCATTTTTAACTTGAGCTCTAAAACATTTTAAATAATAAAAAGCTTCAGACTTATTTGCTAGAAAATCGACCCAAGTAAATCTAGTGTAATCATCAACTAGAACAAACACATAGTATTTGCCTCCAATACTTCCAGTTTGTGTGGGACCAAAAATATCCATGTGCACTAACTGTAATGCATCAGTTGTCAAGACTTAACCGATTGATTTAAAACTAGATTTATGTTGCTTTCTATATTGACAAGGATCACAAACTTTAGAAGAATCAAATCTAAGCTCCAGTAGATCCTTAACTAGTTTCTTCTTAGAGAGTTTACATAGGTTTCTAAGGTTACAGTGACCTAGTATTCTATGCCATTACTAGAAATGATCTTTCATTGCACTTAGGAAAGGTAAATCTTGTCTTCTAAGGTATTCTATGTTCAAGGTGTAAACATTATCATGCCTATTGGCTGAGAGAATAAATTCTTCCTTGGAATTGTGATCTATGAACTTATCATTCCTAAAATTCACAAGGTAACCTTCATCACATAACTGACATATAATAATGAGGTTGTTCTTAAGACCCTTAACAAAAAGAACATTTGAAATCAATGTTTTACCTAAAAGAACAATATTACCAATACCAAAAAACTCTCCCTTAGCATTATCTCCGAAAGAAACCTTTCCTCGTTTCGTTTTGATAATCTTTTCAAAATATCTTTTGTTACCATTCATGTGTCGGGAACATCCCCTATCCATGTACCATGTATTATTGCTGGTACTCTCTTTATTTTCCTGAAATGAAGAAGAGAATTAGACTTTCGGAGTCCAGACTTTTTTGGATCTGATATTTCTAGATAAAAAAAATTTAGGAACCCACATCTTCCTAGAAAAGTAAGCTTTATGAAAACCTAAGGATTTGGTTTTGTTTAAGGAACAATTCTTTGCCTAGTGACCACCACATTGACCCTTGGTACAAAATGGGTCACTTTGAGGAAGAAAATAATTGTTACTGAATATAGGTTTTGTATGGGTATAACCAAATCCGGATTTATTTCTTAAAGGTCTTATTTGAGAATACATTTTTTCAAAATTTTCCTTACCATGGGTAAAGTTTGATAAACACTTCTTTGAGGAAAAAATTTCAGACATGAGTTTTATAACCAAGTTTTTATCCTCAGAATCATTAGTTTTAGAACTAGAGCTAGGCTCGAAAACATTTTTTTTAGAAATTACTTTTTCTAACTCTTTAGAAGGTTTGTTCTTCTCAGAACTTACTTCCTCAAGGTTTTTTGAAATACATTCAAAATCAGCATTTTTCCTATCAAGATATTTAGAAAGATCTGATATCACTTTTGTAAGAATAGAATTCCTAGATTTTTCCTTATCAAGTTTCTTATTGAGTTTGGAATTCTCAATTTCAAGAAGTTCAGCAATCCTAGAGACTTCTTCATAAGTAGGTAAAGTATTTTCTTCATCAGAAGAGAATTCTTTATCAGAAGAGTTATAATACTTACTATAATTAGAATTTAATGAATCATTGGTCAATGATTCAGCATTTCGTACCTTAGCCATAAAACAATGATTTTCAATAGGTAATCTGGCTATAAGACCAGGATTCTTTTGTCCTAAAGATTCATAATCAGAAGATTCATCTGAAGAATCACCACCACTGGTACTCTAGGTATCATTAGCTATCAGAACAATCTTAGGTTTGGCTTTATAATACTTCTTTTTTTTCCTATCTGAATGCCTTTCTTTCCTTTCATTATTTTTAAGCAAAGGGAAATCTGGTCTATTATGTCCAGATCTCTTGCATTCATAACAAGTAACTTCTCTATCATTCTTATATTTCCTGTCCTTTTTCTTATACTTAGATTGGAAATTTCTCGGGCCAGCTATCATGTTCATCCTTCGACCAAGATTTGCTAAATCATTTTCTGATATTTCACTCTCACTAGAATCTGATTGAACTACCATATTCTTAGACGTGGATCCGGTTACTCTCTCAAGAGTCTTAGCTTTCATATGATTTGATGTTGTTGTAAAAGCAACTGTACCATTTCCATTTTTCTTCTTGATGTTGTCCGCATCTCTCTTCATTCTAGTTTAAAGTTGGAGAAGAGTTCCAAATAACTCATCAAGAGAAATCTGAGTTACCTTCATGTTCTAATTTAGAGCAATTCTTTTGGATTCCCACTCATTAGGAATAATATCAATTATCTTATCCACAAGTGCTTCATCATCTAAACCTTTATCTCCCATAGACTGTAAGCTATTGACGATAGTCCTAAATCTCTGTTGAACTTTACAGATTGGTTCACCATAAGGAAAGTTGAAACCATGGTATTCAGCTCTAAGAATAGCTCTCCTAGTCTCAATCACGTTAGAAGTTCCAAAGTGTGTAACCTCTAACTTCTTCCAGATACAATTAGCTGCTTCACAAGAAGAAATTTGGCAATATATATTTTTGGTCATTGAACAAAGTAATGAATTGTGTACCTTATAATTGAGTTGATATTCTTGCTTTTCCTGGTTAGTAAAAGTTCTAACTTCCTTATTAGGAATTTTATAATCTCCAGTAAGAATAACAAAATTGTCTACATCAGTATTGATAACAAAAGTCTTCATTCGATCTCTCCAGTACTCATAGTCATTACCATCAAATATTGGTGGTCTCGTAGGATTTAGATTGTCAATAGAACCAACATTAATTCCTTCCATACTAGAACAACTTTTGGCACACAAACTTGTTAGTAGAAAATGTTCGTAATAAAAATGTTCGGAATGATAAAGTTCGGAATGGGAAAGTTCGGAATGATAATGTTCGGAATGGGAACGTTCGGAATGATAATGTTCGGAATGATAAAGTTTGGAAGAAAAACATACACGTGAGTACAAGTATTTTAGAGACCTCCTTTGATAAGAATTGTAGGATTGAAATAATGATGTAGATGTTTAATATACAAGTGGGGGGTGAATTGTATACTTTAAAAAATTACTTTGTAACCTTTAAAGTTAGTTATGAATAACTGTGTTTTCCTTAAGCAAAGGAAAGGGCTATGTTTAACAAGGATTAAACTAAGAAAATTCACAACATCTCTAATACCAAATGAAAACGTGGAAAGAGATTCCAAAAGTAGCTTCTGGAAATATAATTCTGGAAATTGAAACTTAACAAAAGATTAAAATATTAGATTCTACCTTAAAGCATATAGAATCTAAATGAAACAGAGTACAAGTAGGGAAGTATAAGAATGTTATACTTTACATATAATACAAAATGTAACAGAAATAAACAAGTAGTAAAACTACCAGTAACAAGATAAAAGTCTTATAACCCAAAGAGAAGGGTATCCAACAACCATGGATAAAGGTCCCTTGATTTATACATTCAAACAAGTCTGTCTTACCCACACCAGGGTAAGCCCTCGATACGAATATCGAAATCTTTGTCTTGCTATCCCCACAAGCCCTCAACTTCAGGGAAGTTGGAAACCTCTGTCTTCCTCTGCAAAGAAGTCCTCAACGTCAAGGTGTTGGAATCCTCTTTCTTCCTATCCTCGGAAGTCCTCCAATGTAATCCCCAACATTCAGAGTCGCACGAAGCAAAAACTGAACGAGCGGTTCAGTACGCACAAGGAATGAAAAGATTTCTCTCTCTATAAATCACCTTAGTAGCGTGTGGTCTCTAGATTGATCAACTTCATTATTTTTTTGTGAGCTCTTTCAAATGAGCTTCTATTTATAGGAAAATTTCAAACAGTCAATTCCCTCTTCCAACATTTATATTTTCCTTAAAAGTCAAAGGGACCTGTACACATGTAACTCAACCAACAGTTAATTATAAACAGAATAGACCGCATCGTTTTATAACAAACTATTTATAACTGAATGCATGACATCGTTTTGAAACAATGAATATGTGAGTAAAAGCTAATTAATAGTTCAGAGTGTAATCAAGTCAAAAGTTCAGAGTCTAACCAAAATGAAGTTCAGAGCCTATGTTAAGAAATGTTCGGATTCTGTTTTATAGGAATAAAGAGTCGGGTTTCACCAGAGATCAGATTCTGAATCTATAGAGTTCGGAGTCGAACTTCTTAAGAGTTTGGAGTCGAACTGCTTAAGAGTTCGGAGTTAAACTGCTTAAGAGTTCGGAGTCGAACTTCTTCAGAGTTCGGAGTCGAACTGCTTAAGAATTCGGAGTCGAACTTCTTCAGAGTTCGGAATCAAACTGCTTAAAAGTTCGGAGTCAAACTTCGTCAGGGTTTGGAGTCGAACTACTAAAGAGTTCGGATTCAATCTGCTTAAGAGTTCGGAGTCGAACTGATTAAATGATCAGAGTCAAACTTCTTCAGAGTTTGGAGTCGAACTCCTAAAAAGTTCGGAGTCAAACTTATTAAGAGTTCGGAGTCTAGAAATCGGATTAGAACTTCATTACAGATGACATCCTGAATTCGGATCCTAAAAACAGAATGCTCCAAATCTTTTCATTATATGGCTCCAGAAATTTGGTTATGAATCTGGTTTTTGAATTTAAGAATAATACTTCTATGTATTGGAAAATCTAGGTTAAGGTAAATTTCCTTAAAGAAGTAAATTTTCATTATGGGGGTAAAAGAAATAATATATTCTTACGTATAAGGTGTTTGTGATTTTCAAAACAAGAAGGAATGGAAAAGTTATAAGGAAAACCTTATTGAATCAACAGACATATCATGCTCTATTGATTCTGTCCATGTCATCTCACACTAGATCCATGATTCACTCAACATTTTAGTAACAAGACTCGTATGAGTCCATCCATGGTAACTCATATTGGTTCCATGTTTCACCCATGACCTTATTTCACATTTTATGCAGTTCAAAAAGAATTTATCTCACATGGGCTAGCAATTCAAGAATTAACATACAAGGGTCTTGGGGAAACACTCCACCCCATACCTGAAACCATTTCAATAACAATTTCATCTTATTGTAATTCAACTCATATTCAATTTCCATTTTTAACACCCCACATGGTAAATAAAAGGCATGCCTTATAGGCATCTGGGTAAAAAGTCCATAAAAGAGCCATTCAAGGAAACATACCCAAGGGGTGGTTTCTATCAATGGTGTACAACCTAACTCAAGAACATACCATCCTATATAGATTACCAACAACATTCTAGGTAATAATAGGGTAAAATTCCAGTTTCAAGCGACACCCCAAAAGTGGGGACACGGCACTCCAACATATATAAACAACTTGACAATCAACTAAAAGCATGAGACAACCTACCTTAGGCTTGTACTAGATAGCTCAACCAATATCAGGCACTGATTCGTCCTGGTTTAGAAGAAATCATAAGAACAAACGATGTACGAGAAATTAGGGCATATGAGCCTTAATCCAATCTGCGTTCGATATAACAAGAAGAATCGATAAATATTAAAAAAGAATTGAGGACTTACCGTTGCAGATCCAAAAAGATGAATGATGTTGGAAATGATGATCAGACAAAGTAACAGGCTCAGAATCCTCTATAGCCTCGTTTGAGAGCTATCCCCTTCTATACGGTAGAAGAAGGGATAGATTAAATTTTTATAGAATTTAATTAATTGAATTTAAAAAATTAATTAAATATCAAAATACAGCAAGTCACATAGTTTACCCACATGGCCTGGAAAAACCGTGTGGAGACCATGCATACCTTACTGGAAACCAAGGGGTAACTGCACGACCACCCCGCAAGGTTTACCCAAACCATAAGTAGGCCATGCTTCTGCCTCTTCCAAGCTTGCACCATGGCGCACAGTTTAACCAAGCCTTGTGTAGGTCGTGTGTAAACCATGTGCCATCCCATTTCCATCTTAAAACACGGTTCTAGGCTCCAATCAAGCCCTGAATACCTCCTTAACTCCCTCGGTCAAGTTAGGAATCCACATTAGGCCTCAACAGAATAGTTAAACCGAAAAGAAAAAGGATCAATATCTCCTAAGAAAACACGGGTTCTTACAATCATAACCCATAGAAATAGTTTTTATCATTTAGATAGTAGTCCAATTTGATACTTTGAGTTTGGGTTACCTGGTCATTAGAAAATTTTATTAGAGCATGGCTATGTCCTGGGATACATAGTTGGAATTGAGAATTGAATGGCTGAGAAAAATAATATATTATTTAAAAGACAGAACTATGGATTTTTTTAAGAATATATTTATAATTAAATATATTTAGAAAAAAGGTTTTCCATGACCTTGTTTATAGAAATCAAATGAATCTGACTACAATGGGTTAATATGGGAATGTTTTGATGCATCAGTTAAAAATGTAATAGAAGAATAAAATTAATATTGGTTTTAGATAATATTTTGAAAATTTATTTCAAATGAATCGATGATTTAATATATTGTAAAATAATTTTATAATGTTGAGGATATGTGAACATGCTATGTTTTTATTGATTTAATAACATTAAATATCTACACATATACTTCATTGTAAAATAAAGGGTTAATTTGTAATAAATATTTTTTTAAATTATTTTAGAATAATGTCACCTTGAATATATATTATTTAGAAAGAATATGAATCATAACAATTATAAATTAATAATATATCTCTCAAAATTAAAATTTTCTAGACTATCTGATCAATGTAATGATAAGACACCTATGATATGTTAAGGGAACATTATTGGGAATCAATTTTTAAATATAAAAATACACTATAGTTTAGAGGTGATATTATATTTTATCTAATTGAATAGTTTTTGAACAAAAAAAATCATATTTTATCATTCTTTTTGGATACGAATGATTTTAAAGGTGGAGGTCGTATTTGATCTATTAGATGGACTTGTTTAGTGGTAGTGGGAATCCTTAATAGTAGTTCAAAGTCATATGTATAGTGACCCCTAATTTTAATAAATAGATTTTATATCTTATTTTGAGGAATATTCATTACAATACTTTAATATCCATGCTAGAATGTTATAGGTCTAGTATATTTGGAACGATGGACACATAAAAATGTGTTCATTGAATATAAACATCATCACCCACTTTGTTATTAATAACTAGAACCATTGATACATATATATAATATAAATATAACCATTATAACCTAGGTAATATAAATATAAAAAAGTGTGAGATAAGATACTCATTAATGGTTAACGAAAGAGATAAAAATGATCATTTAAACCTAGCCTGGGCATAAGGTTATGATAATTTTCTCATAAAAATGAATTTCATACCCAACATGTCATAGATCATATTCATGAATCATGGAATAAGGATTTCAATTTCAAAATATATGAATCATAATGGAATAAGATAACATTCCCCATGAGTCCATAACATTGGCATATGGAATATATTTCAAACCTAAATTTATGTATTTAAAATCATTCCAATTGTTGTCAAGGATCACTTCATAGAAAATCATAGAGGATTGTGTTCAATCCCCCAACTACCTTATTGTCGAGTTTCACTTACTATACTATCATAGTTTATTAATTACCTTAATGAACTAGGTTCAAACCCCATTCTAGGTAACTTACCTTATTATATATCTATCTTTACAATATTCATGGCTGGAGTATATAATTTTAGGAAAACCTATCACATACAAAAAAACATATATATGTGTCGAAAAGATGATTAATCATTCATCAGATCAAAACCATTGAAAATTAAATTGGTTACATAAAAACATTATAATTTTATCTTATAATAAAATTTTGAAAATAAATGGGTTTCTTAAAATATTTAACTCATGGAGAATAAAATGGTTTCATAGAATTATCCTCAAATCATATTCATCATAATACATCCATAAATTTAATGTGGATGGTATAATTGGATCTTATCCATAATTAAAAATAAGCGAGTTCATATAAATTCATCGAGGATTTAAAGTCTTTTAAAATATAACATGAATATTTCATGACGATAATAACATTTTCCTTTACAAATAATTTCTTTAAAACTATAAATTTAGGAAATATTATGAAAATCATTTTTCAATGAAAATAAGGTTTAAATCTTTTAATGAATATTTAAATGAATTTAATGATCATGAAATAATAATGTTATACTCACATTATAGAGTTAAAATAAAACATCCCTTTAACAATTTCTCAAAAATTATTTATAAATCACGTGTAGAAATGATTTTATAATGTAAAAAACAAGACATTTTAAGGAAACTATTTCCCAAATAAAAGTTTGTTACATATTATATAATATTTTACACGTTAAAAAATTTAATATAAACAAAAAAAAATTATCTCATTAAGAATGATAACTAAATTAGTCTTATATCAAACTAATTAAAAATCTAAACATTACAACCACACAAAAAATATTAAATTTTATATCTAAAATGGGACTATATGTATCGCCCCGAGCTACTAGAATTATTTCCCCCAATGAAAATTATTTAGAGATGAAAAAATAATAGTAAACCAATCGTAATATTATTATATGAATATATTACCTTAGGTACAATTGTTTGTTGAAATTTGAGTGAAATAATAATGTTGTATATATATGATATAAAGGGAATTTTGATAGTTGATATTTGACAGTTATAAGAATTTTGTTCAACATTAATGTTGGAAAATATGAATATTTGAATCTATACCCCTGTTGGATAAATTTAGCACTATAAATAGTGTTTATTTTTAATAATGATGTTGGCTAGTTGATATTTAATGGAAAATCAATGGCTTCAACTATTAGAATCATTCTGGTTGAAGTACATTTGTTAGAACATGTAGTGGATGTATCCTCACTAGGATCCCCCGTGACCGATGACATGCCAGACATCAAAATGTGATGCACTAAACAAATATCCAACTATAGAATTTCAAAATATTGTAGATTACCACTCAGTCAATGGTATATGATCTTCCACACAAAACAATCTTCATCTCACATTTTATACGTAGTGAGCATGTGAGTATAATATGTTGTTTTGTGTCCAGACTGTCAATACAAAAAGATTAAATTCATTCATAGAAATAATATTTTTATTCCCTAAATTTTTATTTATAATTTTTTTCTTAAAAAAATATATAGTTTTAATTTAAATGATTTTGAAAAAATTCATTTAGTGATGAAAATAAAACAAAATTTTATTTTTCAAGAAAATATATACACTTTTATAATAAAATAATGTATTTCTAAAAATAAATTTTTATAAAATAATCATTATAACACAATTATGAGAATATAATAGGTAAATTAATTTTATAATAGAAAAGAAATGTTTTATATGCATCAAAATTTTGATTATTCCTTTAAAACTACTATTTTAACTGAATCAGGTTTTTTATATTTGAATGATAAATGTATTATATTTAGATAATTTATCTAAGAAAATAAATATCATATTTGAAATAATCATGTTTCAATTAGGTTATGGTGAATTAAATATAATTTTCAAAATTACATTTTTTTCTGAGAATATTAAGAATACATTTTTGGGTTTTCAGTATGGTTATTGACTTCATATATATGTAATAATTTTTTAATAATTTATTAAAAACATTCCACGTGATAAAATTTGTAATTTTATGAAAATATAAGTTGATTTTAATCAATTTACAAGACCTATAACTGACATTACAAGGTCAAAAAGGGAAAAATATATTTGAATACATTACATTGTGAACACAATAATTTTCCATCGAAAAATAACAAATGAATTATTTTCCTGGACCAGTTTGGTTAAAAAAATAAGAAATTTTTTTAAAAAAAACCATGTATAAAAAATGGGTATGAAAATGTTTTCTCAATTTAAAATATCCATTTTTCCAAGATCTATATTTCAAAATTATTAAACAATGACTCATCTTTTTCTATGAATACCCACACATTTCCCAACTTATATTCAGTAAAAAACTATTCTCAAAATTGTTTTAGTGGTATTATATTGCATGGATCCCTCATAAGGTGTCCTTAATCCCCCAATATTCCATCCACCATGATATATGAGTATCTCCTCAAAGTAATGGAATTATACTTCGATTATTTTTAATTCTAAAACCACAATTTGAATATGTATTATAAATTTAATGATTAATATCATTTATAACATTATTTATTTTACCCTTACAAACAAATTATGTTTCCTAAGTGAGAGACCATTATCCCCTCTCAATATAGCCTTTTCTAAAAAAAAATTATATATACTTAATTTTGCATAATTTTCATAACAAATTTCATTACCTAGTTAAGAAATTCCCTTTTATTTTCAATTTTTGAATAACTAATACTACATATTTTATAGGTTATTCATGATGATTGAAATATAGTTTATTTATTTGGTCATTTATATATAGTAAACCCACATTCATGTTTTTTAGTTAAAAATTATGTAATGACCGTGTCCTTATACACTTTTGTATGCCAATATTCCGATAAAAAACCCATTAAATATTTCACTAGGGGTAATTATTGGATTGATTTACTTTGATATATATGGATCACATAAAATTAAGAAATATGAATGGCTCACCCAGATAGTTCTCTAATGCATTTGTTATATAATTTATACTCTATATAGGACTTATTTAATGATACTGAGGTGAATAAAGAGGGTAATTTTAATTTGTGAATACTTGGGGATACACCACAATTATATGATTATGAATGAATTTTTTAATGGTTGTAGAAAAATTTCAATGCATTATTCATCTTCATATAATTAATATATACCACTTTTTCATGCCTTTTTATTATCCATTGTGTTCTTTATGATATGTCCCGAGATCGCATTCTATATGATGCTATTTATTATATAATAACTATGCCTCATGATCACCCCTTTATGTTGATGTATTCCCCTAGGATATGATATTTAGTAGAAGTAAGTTTGGGTGAAACCATTAAGGTTTCTTCAAGTATTCTTAGAATTAAATTTTCTATTTCATTGTTTTATGAATATTTTTCCAAGAATTTAAAAATTAAAAGATACCATATTTATTCATGTAATAAATAATTATTTAATTGAAATGTGGGATTCTATAGATGGTATTAATAGAATATTTGATTATTTCAAAATATTAGGGCATTACAACATTATTATGATCCTTGGATGATTCTAGATATATAAAAACATCCTGATAATTTGTTTGGTTATAAGTACATGTTTTCCAAAAAAAGTATATAAATGTTTGGATACTAAAAAATTATATGGATTTGGCATAGATATACCTAAGGGTAACACAAGGAAATTATGAATTGAGATAGACTCAAAAAAATAAGTGGTACATGGAAATGGGAACTATTTAAAACTTGTATTAAATCTCCCAAAGGATTTATTTGGTTGTCAAAATATTTTTATAAATTCCTACTAAGGATATATTAAAAATGTAGGTTTTATTAAAGGATATTAAAAAAATATTTAAGTATGATGTCTTAAGCCATAAAATGAAATATGAATTATAATATTTATAAAAGTAAAATTATTACCACTAATGTGTTATTATCTTTGTAAAATAGTGGGAAATAAGAGAAACTATGTATATAATGTGTGAAATAAATAATATATTGAGGATGATCTAATGATAGATGGAATCGAAAACCTGATGACAAGGATGAATCAACTAACTCTATTTATGGACATTAACATGAATTAATTCAAGAGACCATATTCACAACAAATAGAATAATATTCCATTGATTCCTTTATGTGTCAATGAACTCCATCATTTTGTTGATCTACCGAACAATTGATTACTGAAAAATGGATAGGCTCTGTAGAAAAAAATTTTCTATAATAATTATTTGTAAAAAATGATATTTTCCATAGTTTTATACAATATATAAGTAAAATATTATTAGTGGTGGACATTGATTAATATAGAATCCAGGAAGTGTGATTTACAATATGGAGTGGATGAGTTTAGGGTATTCAGGTCAAAAAAATATTTTCCCCATTTGATGCAAAAAAGAAACATAGATGGAATAACTAGAGCTTAATATTAATGATAATTAATTGGTGTGTAATTATTATATTTACATTAAGAGAATTTATTGTTACACCTCTAGATTTTATATGGGTCCTATGGGAAATGATAATAGAATCTATATTAGTATGAAACCCCATCTATAGAGGGATCCAAAAAATTGAGACTATGAATGCTCTGAGGAGATAGAAAATTGTAATATGAAGGATAAATAGGAATTTTGAGAGATCCAATATACACATTGATTAAATGAAAAATATAGGGTAATGAAACCAAACTCGTGGAATAATTTTGATCATAGAAGAGGAGGAAATAGAGTCCAACTTCACACATGAAAAAATTATGGGAAAAATAATTCTGAGAACGTTTTTCCTATGAGTTAAAGGTTATAAATGTGTGTTATATAAGGCCTTTAATGTTGAAACAACGGTGGTTAGGTGAAGCCTCAACTTATTATGACTAACAATAAATTGAATATGGTGAAGTCCCAACCAGATGTTCAATTCTTCAACTATGGACAACATGGGATCTTTTCCAATCAATGTCCAAATCAAAATAGAATACAGGGCACCCAACATCATCCTCTGTATAGGTTATTAGGGACAATTATATCATTTTTATAAAGATGGTGGATGTAGAGGCTCCAAATTATGTGGTTGTATGTACACTTGTTTTGATCTCAAACCTAACAAGAACATTCTATAACTCTTATTATATTAATTTATTTATTGAATACAACTTCTAAATGAACATATAATATATCCATTAACTTATATAAGAATATTTAATAGTCTAGAGTCCTAGGGGGATTATCATAGCATCATCACTGTATAGATACTATTTTATTAAATTAAAAAATTTCAATATCATCACTAGTCATATAGTCTTATCCATGGTGGAATTTGAAAATTTACTTCTATTCTAAGGGCTCTAAATAGAATATTTTAACCTAAAATTCATAATAAAAGAAATTTTATTATTATTGAATGCAAAACATTTTGTTATTATTAAAGGAGAGATATCCCATCTCATGCATATATCCCATATGAAATCATATATCCCTTATAGAATGGAAAATATAGAGTTAGGGGAATTAAATAAACAATATACAAATATTTTGGGATTGGTATTTATCTAACATGATGTGTATCCTTGGGGAGAATATGTTCTCCTTATTATGTGTAAGTATAGATAAATGAGGCTTCGAATTGATTATAATATACTTAATAGGATCACAAAAAAGAAAATGTACCCCTTTAATGGAATGATTATTTATTTCATTATATTCATGGGGATCAATTATTTTCTATTATTGACCTCTAATAATGTTATCATCAATTGGTGGATAAGAAATAATATACTTCATATACAACCTTTTAAACAACATATTGTCAATATGAGTTTGTTTCTATTCCATGTTTCCTAACCAATTATCCTTCAATATTTAGGGATTTTATGAATAGAACCTTTTAGGACTACAATGATAAATTAATTTTAATATATATTGATGATATTTTGATATGTTATAATATATGTTGTGAGAATGAGAATCCTATTAGGGATATATTGTGATCTCTAAGGAATGAGGGGATATTAGGAAAATTCATCAAATGTGAATTCTAGTTACAACAAGATGCATTCTTGGGGAAAATTTTAAACAATGAAGGAATCCAAATAACCATATAACAAATAAAAATCTAGTGAAATGGAGTTATCCTGTGATATTAATTGATATTCATAGTTTCTTTGGTTTATAATAATAATAATTGAGGACTTCAAAAAAAATTCACAATTTTCTCAAATAAGAAAAAAGTTAAATCAAAAGGTGAATATGTTTATATGGATAATGGAGTGTTAATTTTTCTTAAAAAAACAGACTAACAGATTCTAACTACACTTGGGTCAACTCCAACCTTATTCATAGAAGGAATCATGATTTATATCTATGTATCTCAAAAATTTCATGGGTGTGTCCTCATTAAAATGTACATGGTGATTTCTTATGAATCTTTATAGTTAAATCCTCATGAATAGAATTATCCTAAGAATGAACTACAGCTAGATATGGTTATTTTTACACTGAAAATATTAATGTGGTATATTTTGGTGGAGAAAAGTGGTATATAAATAGAACACAATGTTTGGATGTATATTTTCACACACAAAAATAGAACATGATACAATGGATATGGTTTGAACTTATAAAATACTATTACTATTCAATCCATTATCTCCTAGAAAGGGAAAACAATGTCACCAGTGCATTATGTAGGGAAGTCCTTATTGTGTTTGATGTGATGGGGATTTATGGAGATACATAGATTAAGGACTAAGTAAAATTAGACATGTGAATCATAAGGGATGAGACTTCATCAACCCAATACCAAATTATTTCTCAACCATATTAACTAGAAAATATCGATAATGATCAAAGATAATGTCATTTGTTAGAAAATAACATAGAGGCTATGAATAATGGGATGTCTGCTATGATTAATATTGATCAAGAAGGTGTATTTAAATTTAATATATGTCTATGTGTGACATCTATCGCAGAGATAAATGAATTTAAGATGGATCATTCTCATTTATCTATATTCCATATACATCATGGAATCACTAATATGTATAGAGATAATCATGAACATATTCATGAGATAACATAAAAACAAATATTTCCAACTACACTGCATTCTTCATTGTATGTCACCAAGTGAAAGCAGAGCAACAACTTCCTAAAGAGGTATTGCAACTACTACCCATAAAAACATATAATAGGGAAAATATCGCCTTAGAAATATTTCGTCAGATACCATGAACAAACCAATTAAAAAAATGTTATATGGGTTATAGTGTATCAACTCCCAAAAACATCTCATTTCATTTTTATTCGATAAGATCTATCTATTTACCAACATTCCATGATTTACATAAATAAGTTATGATTTTTCATTAGGTTTATGTTTCTGTCATTTATGATCTTGATCCATGATTCACATCTAGTTATTGAGAATTCATTATCTTCATATGAATGATTAATTTTATTTCATTATTTCATATCTCCCCTAAACCAATGGACAATCTGAAAAGACTATTCAAGCACTCTATGATATGTATAGATCATCATCAATGGAATATAATGGTGGATGGGATCAAAACCAACCATTATTTTTGATTTAAAATAACCACATCTTCCACTCAAGATTTCAAATAGAATCATATGAATCTCAATAAGGGATGCGATGGAGAACTCTGAATTGTTGTGATAAATTTGGTTAGTGGAAATTTCCAAGGCCTGATGTTGTAAAATAGGTGAAAGAAATGGTTCAGTTCATCCAACAAAAATTAAAAGATTATCAAAGTTGGAAAAGTGATTTTTTGAAACTAATTTAAGGTAATTGGTGTTTGATGTATGGGATAAATATTTCCTTAGGATATCTCCATGGAATAGAGTCACGTGATTTGGAATAAAATGGATTCTTAGTGTTAGTTTCATTATCCGCTTTGAACTGCTTGATCTCATATGAGATGTGGCCTATCAGATAACACTTACAAAAAATATAACTCATATTTATGATTTATTCAATGTATCTCTCTTGAGGAGGTATATACATGACGCATCCCATTTACTAAATCTATAGGTGGTATAAGTGAAACTTGACCTCTCTCATGAGGAGAAGTCAGTGGGGATCTTGTTCAGTAGAGACAAGGATAATATGCAACCCGACTGCCCACTTCATCAATTTGTTGTGAAGTAAACCAAAATAGGATAAAGTGATATAGAAACTAGATGATACAAGGATATATAAATAACCTCACTTATTCTCAACCGATAGATTGAGTTGAAATTGTGAGAATAAAATTTATTACGGGGGAATAATGTAATGTTCCAGACTTATTAAATGATATTGGTTTCCTGAATAAATATTTTTTTAAAAATCATAATATTATAATAGAAATAAAATAAATATAAAACAATAAAATTTTATCTCATTAACAATGGTCATTATATTATTCTTCAATAAAACCAATTAAAATATCAAACATTACAACTATAAAATAAGTATAAAATAGAATTTATGGTATGGGTATATATAGATCCCTCTAATTGAATTGAATCATCACCAACACTTCAAATTATATAAAAATATAAAAATAGAGAACCTTCCAAAGTCATATTAAATTGAAATATATCCATTGGGAGATTTTATTTTTTTGAATTTTGTTTCAAATAATGATTTTGTAATTATAAGGAAGAATTGGAAAATATGACCATTGGTATTCGACTGTTATAATATCGTTGAGTAGTATGATCCTTGATTAATAAAACCATTGGAACTATATACATGGTTGATAATTTTTTTCTTTTATAATTAGTGTTTATAAGTATTAATGAAAAAGGATAATTGATAGAGAAAGGAGAATCTATGGCCTTAACTAGTATATTTGTGTCATTTGAATACCATTTTTCCGAACATAGGAGGGAGTAATTGTCACTGGGATCCTCCCATGATCAAGCCCAAGCCACTATTAAATAAGTGAATCTTTAATTAAATGTCATAAAATATAATTTTAAATTAATTTATATTCCCACTTGTTCAATATTAGTTGATGACCCCCATGAAACTACAATAATCTCACAACATTCATTTATGGTGTATGTTGGGGTAATAAGGGGTCACGTGTCCAGAAACAAGTTACATAATGTGAAACATCCGTAATGTAAAACAAATCTCCAAAAAATGACACCTAAGAATAGTTTTTCTTAACAAAATTTATTTTTAATTGAGATAAATTTTATAATATGATTTTTGATGCAAAGAAAACATATTTTAATTTTTATAGAAAATATATATACTTATATAATTAACATAGGTATTTTTAAAAATAGTTTTTAATTAAATTGTCGTCTATAATAAACTTATCATAATATAAATGATAAATTAATTTTATAATGGCCTAACAATATTTTTATATGCCAAAATTATGATTGTCCCTAAAATATATATATTTTTAAATAAATAACAATTTTTTTGTAAAAATATTAAAATTATCATATTTTGGGAATACTACTAAAAAATAACCATCATATTTTAAATCATCATGTTTAAATTACTTTATGGTCGACTAATAATAAATTCATAAAATACATTAATTTTTCATGAATAGTTTAAAATACTAATATAGGGTTTTTCTTGGTTTATTGACTTCATATTTATGACATAATAATATTATAATTAATTATCAAAATTACATGATGTAATTGATTTTGTTTTATATATATTAATTGTTATATTCCATTTTACTCAATCCCTAAAACCTATATGTTAATTTACAATTTCAATAATGAAATCGTTGACATTAAAAAATTACTATGTTGAAAAAATTAATTTTATATTCCCAAAGAAGTAATAAAAATGATGATTAGTTTTTTTGAGTTTAGATAATTTAATATTTTGCCCTTAATTTTTGAAACCATGAGAAAAAAACATTTTTTATTCTAACAGGATTACATTTTTGATATCCATGTTTTATAATACTGATATTTGTTAAATATTAAAGAATTTCTTTAATGATACTATAAATACCCCCCAATTTATCATTTTTTATCCACTCTCAATCCATCATACATGATGATACATGGTTTTTTAATCTTAAGGTGTCCCCCATAAGATTTTATAATCCCTAATTTTTTAATTCCTCATGAACATGGTGAAACACTTTAATATAAGTGAATTTTAATTCCTCTCTATTGAAATAAAAAACATATTTTTTATATGTATTTTAAATTGTATTGCTACACTATTTTATAACCCTTTTCTAATAATCTATCTTTCAACTAATTTTATATCTTTGGTAGGCCATTTTTACCCCCAAATTTACACTTTTCAAAAACCCAGTTTTATACCCATCATGCTACTAAATTTAGTTCTAAAGATTTTCACTCTACCTAAATAATTCACTTTTATTTTATTCTTGTAAATATTAAAAACTCTTAATTATATTGTTTTATTCCTCTATATGTAAAAATTATTTATTTTTTTGGTTATTTACACATAAGAAACCCCCATTACCTTTTTATGAGTTAAAAATGACGTACTAATCATGTCTTTATGATAATTTGAATGCGATGATTTTTATAAGAAACAAATTAATTTTTTTAAAACATGTTATTATAGAAATTATTTATTATGATATATAGGTATCACAAGAAATTAATTAAAACAGTTTTTCCCCTCAAATAGTACTCAAATTCATTAGTTAATGAATTTAACACCTATAGATGGATTGTTCTAGGATACCTTGGTGAAT
The DNA here is from genome assembly GCA_963277665.1 of Viscum album. Lineage (NCBI taxonomy): Eukaryota > Viridiplantae > Streptophyta > Magnoliopsida > Santalales > Viscaceae > Viscum > Viscum album. Next base: position 1,959,112,514 of record OY728133.1, read on the forward strand.
AAACCATGGTAAATTTCATTTATGAAACCATAGTAATAAATCATGGTGATTTACGTATGAATATGTCATATTAAATTTGTATCCACAATACCATGTTATTATTAATATAATTATTATAATGATATACTTCTTTTTATGCCTTATTTTTATTCAACATATTATTTTTTAAATGTCTCATTATCACATGATATATTTCTCTCTTACTTACTCATTTACTAGGCTTCACACTCACCCTTTTCCCCTGTTGTATTTCCCTATGATATGAGATTAAATAGAAGTATATTTGGGTGAACACCTACAATAGTCTTCAAGGTGATATTGATTAATGTTTCATGTTTTTAGGTATTATGTTCCTTGCTTCCAATAAACAAAACATTAAAATATCCTATGTTCATACATTTCAATGAAATTTTAATTAAATAAAAAGGTTGGATTCCATATAAACAATCATATTTAAATATTTCAATCTATATTTAATATATTTTAAAAAATAGATAGACATGGAAGAAAAATTATTTTCTACTAATGAAATAATTGAAGTCATCTTTCATTAAAAAAATTCTTTTTGTCTAATGAAATCATAAAGGAGGAAAATTGAAGGAGAACATGTAATATATATAAATAACTAGTGGATAATGAAATTCATGAGCTTCATGAGTGTGAGATAATGAAATTTGATCATCAAAAGTGTATCATAAACAATCCAGATAAAAAATAAAATAGTAACATTAAACCATTACCATGAGTTCTACTTTAGTTAACATGAACTATCACCCAATATAATAAATTTAAATATATTATAAATCTACAAAATAGTAACATAAATAATTTTTATATCATATATGATCCATTTTTAATACTGTAACACCCATTTATCATTTTTGAGTGTTATCTATAACTATAACTATATATATATATATATTCATTCACTATATTTATATATTAAAAAATTAATTTCCCTATATATGTAGATAGTAGGTCGTAAGTATCCAAGATTTTTTTTTTCAAACTTTTCTACATAGAAAAAACAATGGGATAAAATTATTCAAACTTACTAGATCATTATTATATTATATACATCATATATATTAAGAAATTATAACCTTCTTACAGTCCATGTAAATTTAGAGTGAAACATGATTGACATTACTTTTTGGATGGAGGTAATACACACATCTACAAGAGTGAGATTATAATTTTCCAGTGGATTGAAATGTTGATATGTTGATTTTATATTTTCATTAAGAAAGAAAAATTATTTCATAAATAACAGAAATAAACATTAAACCCTTCATAATACATATCGATTAATTTGGGTGAATAAAAACTGAATTGAATCTCTATGTGGAGATGGTAAGTTGTATGTACACACGACTGATGATTTCACATTCCAATTAATGGGAAATATGGTGGAAAATATGATTTGTAGCTATAAAAAATGTTATGTATATTTATTTTTCCTAATATTATCATTTTATGATCTTTTAAGGTGATTATATCTTATTTTAATGTACTTTTTTATATTTCCACTTATCGAACATTGGTTAGATTTTTGGGGAGGATCATAACCACTATAATATGACTAAGGATTTTTAGAAAATAATTTGTAAGGCTATGGTTTGTCTAGATTTATCAATGGGGTGTAAATAATAGAAAAGTGGGATTCAAAATTATAAGTGAGGGGAGGGGAACTCTTGAACGATTCAGAAATATTACTGTGAAAAAATTTCATTATCCTTAAATATTCATTCAAATGGAAAATATTTACATTTAATATATGCTTTCTCTTAACAGTAATCAAAATATATAATTTGGACAGATCTGTTGATGTTTTAAACATTATATTTCAGTTAAAACCCTTTGTTAAGTAATTTTATTCTTAGCCATGGTAATATTATTGTTAGTTATAAAGGTTTATAGTTTTACATATAAGATGATAATCAGATCAGAAATGGTTATGGTAAGAAATGTTTACCCAAATGTTATCCACATTATAACATTTCGTTATTTTTATGATTATTAATTGACATAACAAAATATTATTTTCATTAAATATCATTAATGTAATTTTTAATAATTTGTATTTGATTTAACAGTAATGAAACCAATAAGGATATGAAATTAGAATATAATAATTTCATAGAAGACTAAAATTTAATATTAATTTTTAAAATAAATTTATCACTACAACAGACTAAAATTAAATTAATTTTAATATTTTTTAAAAAAATTATTTTATTTTTTTATTAGTTGTTGAAATAATACATCAGAGTTACATATGAATTTAATGTATTTATATAATTACAAAAAACTATAAATAAAAAACCAAAATAAATGTAATTTCATTATTCTTGAAACACACATTAATATTCATCAACCACATTCCTTTATCCATATCTGAACTCAAAAGATATATTAAAATTTTAGTGAATGAATATTTATAGTATTCATATCATTAAATATTATATAGGTTATTTTTTTGGAAATATATCCCATAAGAAATTGTATTTTCAGAATAAGGTGAAAAATTAAAAATTACCTTCACCCAATAAAAATAAATATGAGGAATAGTGACTTTAACTATTAGTTTTATCCTAGGATATACTCATTTATACTTTTTGAGGTTACATATTTAATAGTAGTTATTACTCAATTTTATACAAATAAATGTAACCTATTTAAATAATTAGATCATCCTAATTCCAAATATAAAATAAAATTTTAAAAATTTATTTTCTATAATTGGTATAAATTCATTTTATGAGAACCCGGTAAAATGGGATGGAATTTTTTTTTAGAAAAATATTTTTTAATAATAAAATTGGATGTCTTCCTCACCCAGACCTAGGAAAACAATATACGAGTTTAAATGTTTTATTTTAATATATAATAAATATATTTAATTAAAATAATTCACTAATGTGATTAGCTTAATTTATTTTTTTTTAAAACATTACTCGTTTAGAAAATTATTTTACTAATACATATTCATGATTTTAAAAGGAACTTCATTTTATTTTATAATTATATGATAATAATTGAAATCAATTTATAATTGTGTAAACAACATATTTCTTATAATTTATTTATTTTTATTCATTCTGTTCGATCTAATTCCTTGGTGATAACTTCCACATTAAATATTTGTATTTTGTTAATTTATCTTTGATAGATTAAACAATTTGTTTCATGTATTGAAAGCTATCTATGATGTCAAATTTTATTATATATAAATATAGCAGAACATATCTATGTGTTACAATATTTTCCCCCCAAATATTTTTTTTACCCTCAAATATTCCATCATTCTAATATAATTTTTTTTGATATATTTGCTTCATATTATCCTAAGATTCTCAAGTAGATTCTTCGAATTTCTAATTACACCATAAACTATAACGTTGTTATTAGACATTTTTTATTTCACATTATTTATATGATCTAAGATTTATACTATTATTCAAAGGAATGATAATAATCCTAATGTGTCGCCGCTAGTTTGATTATTTGTGTAGTATATCGTATATATGTCTTTATGATATATGAATGGAACATATCATGAACTTGATAGATGTTTTTTAGAAGCACTAACAAATAATCTATAATCCCAACATGATTGAGAAATATTAGGAGTAAAATATACATTGGTTAATAATTTTTTAATTTAAAAATCAAATAATTTCTTCAAGATATATATTTTTTAGAAACACCTTACACTAAAATCAATTTTATGATTTCATTTATGATTTTCAGAATAAAGTTTATCTCCACTGTAGGATTCCTTCATGTGTTACAAAATATATATAACATTCTCATACATTTACTCATCTATATTATTTCCCAATAAATATATTTCTCCAATTTAATCCTATTATTATTTAGTTCTATGTTTCATTCTAAATATGGCTACGTAAGGATCCATTTGAATTCTTAGGTGAAACTTATTTTATATAATAAAACATAAGAAGGGAAGGTGTTGATCACAAAATTTATTGAAATATAAAATATAGATCCTAGAATATGATATAGTTTTTTAAGGGTTCCCTCAAACTGACAAACTCTCTGAGGATGATATGTTTTACTGAAACTCAGCTATGTATTATGATCATGTTCAAGACTTCTCCAGAACAATATGGCAATCATGGGATCATGATCAAATACAATAGAATAAGGTAATCTATGAAATAGTACCACATCATTACTATAAATTCTAAAACACAGATTAGGAGATAAATCTTCACTATTTACAAATATGTGTACTAAATATGTATAAAGATCATGTAAAACTAAATAAATCATAATATACATTAGAATTTTTTTTTAATCCAACATAAATCTCCATGATGATTTTCTCCCATTTCTATTCTTGTAGGGTAATTTTTTGTGGCATCATATTAGAATTGATTCTTCCACTCTTAACATGTGGACATACCAAGATATAATATGAAAACAAATAAAATTCTCTCTTCATGTTCTCCCACAAGAAATACTCATTTATATCTCTTTTCATTTTTATACATGCAAGATGATTATAAAATGATGAATTATGGGCCTAATCCAATAACTTCCTCAAATACATTATGGATGAAACATATAAATGGTCATTGATACATAATATTCCATCATTAACAATGTTGAAATCAAGAATATTTCTAACATTCTTATATATATTGAGATATTATTTCTACACCCCTTTAATCCTCACGTTGATATATGGTTGAACAATTATTCTAGAAATATAATAGTTTTTTGCATTAATTTTATATTTTATGATCCATCCTCGGATAATAAGAATATGATAGAAATTTTTTTATCTTTTACATATATAGGCTGTCATTATCATTTGGAATCAGATCATCAACCACCTCCTTCACTTTCCCAGAGTGGTAATGTATTAAGAATTCCTAGTCATTAATCAACTCCAACCATATTATGTAGTTCATATTCAATTATTTTGAAGGAATATATAATCGTAAAATATATAATTATTATAATTACTATATTGATCTATAAAGATAATTCATCAGTATCTTTTATGAAAATATAACATATCTATATCCAAATAATGAGTTTGATACTTTTTCACATGAACCTTCTGTTGGAATACAACGTGATCGATAAAAAATCATTATTCATGAGATGATATCCCATTACATTATTTATGGATCATTATAAATTAAATACCTATATCCACATTATGGTATTCTAATAATAATTTATTATACTAAAAATAAACTCAGTTCCTTGAAATTTTGATCAAATATTTCATTCCAAAGGAACATGGATCCCGTTTAGGTAAACATGGGGATTCTATTTTACATTCATGATATGTTTTCCAAAAATCATTAATAATATCATTCCAATCCTAGAAAATAATAGATCCCATTCATAAAATATATTGTAAGTAAACATTTAGTAACTTATCTATTTGATGGATCCACTAATATCCCCATGCATGAGATTATAAATTCCAAATAAAGAATCTTATGTTTCCCAAACTCAAACATTGAAATTTTGTCATACATCTTGTTCTTCATTATGTTCGTTATTACACTAATCATGTGAACATTATTATCTTCCATGATATTTGATTATATAACAATGTCATTTACACAATATACCACTAATTGATCAATTTTGTCTCTAATTTTTTTTAATTATATATACAATGATAGTGATGGAATTTGTATGACCAAATGGAAGAACAATATATTTTTAGTGTACATACCATTTACAAACTGCTTTATTTAGTATATCCTTCTTGTTAACCCTCAATCCATGATATCTAGAATAAAAATACATCTTATAAATGTTTTTATCTCCAAAAATTAGTTCATTTAATTCATTAATATAAAATTGATTATACATATTCATGACGTTTATCTTATTATGTTCATGATAATCAATGTATATATGTATTGATCCATCATTATTTATAACAAAAACAATTGGTTCAGTCCCTAGTGATGGGTATGGCCAAATAAATAAATTTCCAAGATTCTCTTGGAGTTTATTATTTATATTTTTCAACTAAATAAGGTTATTTTTATAAGGTGTCTTTGAAATAAATTTACAACAACGTTTGAGTTATTTTGAAAAAATCAACTTCACAATTCGTTTGATAACTAGGGAACTATTATATAAGTTCATAATAAACAAAAAAAAATAGTAATATACATGATGTTTTGTTTATCCCCAACCAATGTATATAAAAATCCTTTTTAAAATTAATCATTCCCTATATAATGGTTATGGTTTCCATCTAATTATCATATTTATCATCACATTGTTATACTATCATATGCTAATTTAGAATATGAAAAATTACTTTCCTTACATATAAATTGATGTGTACTTGATGTAGATAATTTCAATTCATTCCTAAAATAACATCAAATTTATCCATAGGGAGAATAACATGATTCCCAGAATACAAATTCCCATAAAATTCTACTATAGAATAATCATATACCAGAGATGACTTAATTTTAACTATATTTTTGTTTTCATTGATAATTTAATATCTAATAATTATGGCTTTGAAATAAAATTCCTAGAAACATTTCATGATATAATGTAATTTATATAAATAATCACAAATAGGGTACTTAAATATTTGAGATTACCTATTACCACCTCCACTTCATCAATCTATCTTTATTTCCTCTATAAAACGATTTTTTTGGGAAATCAATTATCATAAATGAGAGCGATTAGTCATTCAAAATCATTTAAATTTATATAACCTTATATTTAAACATGTTTATCTATAATAATATTCAATTAAAATCTATTTTCATTTGTCATTAACAAAATTTTCTTTAACCCATGCATATTTCCCGAGAGATGCAAACCAGGTATATAGTTTGGGAACAATCACGATGAATCGAAATTATAAATGATATATACGTGACCAACACATTTTGGTGTTTATTCACATAAATTAATTTATTCCATAATCACATCCAGTTGTATTATCCAAACATGTATGTTTTTCCAGTAAAATCACACTCTTTTCATTTATATTACTTTGGATTTTCTCATATACTTATGATTACCATTAAGGTTAGAATTAATTTTTTCCCATCCAATTTTCTAATTTTTAACTAAATATTTCTATATTACTAACTATAGCGACCCATAAATTTCATGTATGGTTATTATATGTTATCAAATAAATATTCATTCTTTAAATTAAATATCCAAACTAGAATCATATCAGTCTCATAACATAAGAACCATTAATATGTAACCATGTTTTTTTATAATATATCTATATCATATCCCACAAAATTCATTATAACTAGAACCATAAATAGATATCATATACAAAAAAATCCTTTAAAACATTGAGAATTAAAACATAATAATGGCTGAGATCAGATGCACAGTATGTTAATCAATGGAGATATCAATGATCATATAAACATAACAGGAGGATAAGTTTATAAGACACAGATCTTAATATTATAAAACCTCTGTATCATATATTATAATCTTAAATCACATCATAAATCATGGGTTTTCATAACAAATGAATCATAAAATAATCAAATAAGTTGTTCCATGTGATCATAACACTTGCACAAGACATAATTTTCTTGCATAGACATAAGTGTAAAAAATAATCTCCTTAGTAGTAAACTCTTATTGAAAAGACTATAATAGTGGATTTGTTACACTCAGCACTGTTATAGTAACCATGTTTCACTACCAAGAAATCATAGTGTAAAAATTCCCATCCTAAATATGGTCCACACACCATTCTAGTCTTGTTTTCCTTATAAGTTATCCATCATTATTTAATGAATTAGAGGGAAATATAATTTTGGTCCCATCCATGACATAATAAAAATAATATATATATTCTCCACAAGATCAAAATTTTTTAATCATATGATAAAAGATGAAAATGAAATGTGATTCATACATATTTCGCTATTTATAATAGAAGAACATTTGTAATGGAAACAAAGATAATAACATAATTAACCATTGGAAACAAAATAGGTTTCATCGAATCACCATTATATAATAATCATTATATGACTTATAGAGAATGAAATTGGATGCTATCATTGGAAAATGACAATAGTAATTCATAATTTACATAAAAGTATGTTGTATTGTATAAAAATTATAGCGAACTAGGATTAAATACCTAGATATTACATCATATTAGATAAATATTATGTACATCAAAAAGTACATGCCTAAGAACCATAATAGTATAGTGTATTTGGAAACACAGAAAAAAAAATCTTATATCCGAGTGAATAATCATCAACATCTTCAATATTGATATTCACCATTAGTACTTCTACCATTAATATTTATTTAAAACCAGGGGAAAGAAGCATAGAAAGAGATATGATCAAATACTCAATACGGGTAAAGAAAAGAGTTATATAGGTATAATTATGATCATAAGGGTATGAGACTATGATCATGAAAAAAGAAGAACATACCTTGAAAATAAAATATCATTTAACTGAATCATGGAATGAATCATAGAAGTTCTTAAAAGTTGAATCTTAATGAAATAAAGGTCATAATCCATGAAATCATAAGACTGATAAGCCAAATGATTTGTGGCATACATATAAGAATATATATATTTTTTCAATAATACCTTCCGTAACCATTAGAATATGTTAGGTTGGGCTACAACATGTTTACCTAATGTAGGTTTGGGATAACAAATCATGTGCCCTCATACTTTTAGTCTTGTGATATAACCCATGTACGTTCTTGTTTTCAAGATTGTGATAAAACAATTATACCCTCTTTATATTAGTTTTGGGATACAACCCATGTCCATTCTTGTTTACGGACTTCAGATATAACCCATCTACCCTCTTTCTTTTAGGTCTGGGCTACAACACATGTAACATATTGTTTTCAATATTGAGATATAACTCGTGTACCCTCTTTCTTTTAGCCTATGGGTACATCCCATGTACCTTTTTATTTACAGAATTGGGAAAAACCCATGTACCATTTGAGTTTATTACAACGTTTAATTACCAAATTCTTTTGAGAGAGATTTAGTTTCCACCCATCTTAGAATAAAATCAATCATAAATGTTCCACCAAATAATAAAACATTAAGCATATAATAACCCATAAAAAGAGATGGGTTCTATAAACATAAAATAATAAACTATGAAATTAATTTAGTATCATTAAATTTAATCACCTCATAACTTATGGAAGATATATATGTTTCTTAATCATTTCATCAAAGAATTAAATGTGAAGATATGTGGGTTTCAAAAGCCTATACCCCTTTGAAGAGAAACAAATTTTATAAAGAAAATGATATTTGGACCGAAACATTCGTAGATTTAGTATGATGGAATCCTTTTCAACATCTCTCAAATGGGCACACATAACATAAATGGATTCATTATAAATAGAGTATAATTTTGAAATATCCATAAAAATTGTTTCTTGAGGAAAATATCATTTCATCTTTGAAAGATTCTTTTTATAATGTCTCCAAGCCTATAAGAAATTTAATATCTAAACCTAAAGTCCTTTTAATGGTTCCCCCTCTACCCTTGAAAGTTGTTTTATCAGTAAATCAATAAAAAATGAATGCATTCAGTCTATTCATCTAGTTTTCTTTTATTACAATATATTTACAACCAAAGATAAAGATGGTCATATTTTACCTAAAAACAATATCTTCTCTAATAAATATAGTACAATTGTCATAAAAAGTGAGGATACATTTCATAAATAGATTATAAGAAATCATTGTGTTTTCTTTGGGGAAGGATCATAATATTTCATTGAAGGAATCAAAACATAAACAATCTCAAAAGTGATACGATTTTCTCAATAAACTATTTTAACACGGCGAGTTTGGATCATAATCCCCATGTAAGAAAAGGAAATTAACCGATGCATAAAATTTCATTAAATTTATTAGATTAGTTATATAAATTTTAAATTGGATTTATATACTCCTCAAAAAATAATTTTATATCCATAACAAATCTTGAGTCCCAAAGACGGAAAATTAAGACAAAAATGTTAGAACAATCCGATAATTTTTTAATCATAAATACCATGAGAGAGTGTTCAACAAATGGATATGTTAATAACCCATATTTTATTTAAAATATACATATAATACAATAATAGGATTCAAAAAAAAGATACAAAATGATTGAGTGGTGAATATAGAATGAATATCTAAAAAATACAAAATGATAAAAATATGATTAACTTGTGTTTGAAATATCGTTGTATTTGTTCAAAACACATGTATAATAAATATAAATTATAATAAATATTTAAAATACCCATATTATTAGATCTAATACCATATATTGTTTGATTGTGGAAATGTATTACCTTCTTCTTAACCATCCTATGTTAAGGATTCACTTAAAGTAATATTTTATTATTTCATATGTGTATTAATTAGTTATATTATCGAACATTATACTTATATAATTCCCTATAATTTAAACCCTTATTTAAATATCATAAATATAAATTATATTTGTATTACAATAGTCTAAATAATATATTTTTTTGAAACAGAATACACCATTCATAGAGACGGTATGTCATACGTACACATGAACACTATTTCCATTTAATTGTCCTGTTCAGAGAAATAAAAGTAAAATAAATATATATACCAATATCATTATTAAAGAATATTTATGATAAAATATATTTTATATATATTCTTTAAAACCATAATTAATACAATAAATTTAGGGTATTAAAGAATCATAACAATTTAAAGGGGAAATAGTCGACACATCCTCAAAACAAATTATCATAGTTAAATAATATATAAAACATAATGGTATGTCCTAAATATAAATTAAATAACCATAACGAAATTTTATATATAATATATATCATATATAAACCTAGTTTATATCATGATGGACACCATAATAGGTGGTAATGGAAAAAATAAATAATTAGTGTTTTGTGAGGAAGTAGTTCTCTATACAAATAAATAGTATGTTCATTACCTATTAGATGATGGTGTGAATATGTGTAGGTCGAACCATTTACATAAAAAACTCCTAGTATATTTACTAAAAAATTTTTGTTCTATATTCCTTGAATATACTTGAGATAAGATGTTTCCCCTTAAACAGGTAAATCTATTTGGTTTTTGCGAAATGGATTCTTTAGATTGTTGTCTACCCATGAGGTGGATTATAGGAGTAATATAGGATTTTTGGGATGTGAATTTTGTAGGTATTTGCCTAACATAAATGGTTATAGAGGCGTGACTATGTTTTCAATTTGGTGGCTTTTAAAGGGATGTAAAAGGACCTACATGGAATTTTTATAAATAAGTTAGGTTTGCAAATTTTATTCCTTAAAAGTTGTTATAAAGAAAATAAATGATTGAATCTATATGTAATAGATATGGACATTTAATGGGGTTTGGAGAAGTTTATAGATCATTTGGAACATGATTTTAAGGTTTAATCCACAATTTAGCTTAATTTGGCCTTAATCACTATGATTAATTTTAGAAACTTTTACATATCATATTGGTCAAAAATTAAATTGGTCTTATGAGAATATAAATATTATTTATAATTAATTCATTTATATCTATTTTTCTAAAATTAAATAATATAACTATAGAAATTAATATTATTTTTAATCCCATAGACGAGATGAATTAACGATAATTTAATGTAGAAAACTGTTCAAATGATTGTTATGATTTTGTATTAAATTTCAAGGAAAAAATTATTCTAATATGATAAATTATAATAATATATGAAATAATTATCTAATGTGAAATTGAAACAAAATTTTATTATCATTTATCCAAAATATTTAATTATACATACGCCAGTTTTTTACTAAAAAGAATTATTTTTACATATTAATCTATAAATGATGTACCTCAGAAAAATCCCAAAAATATACCCTAGGATAATTTTGACATTCTTGATTGAAAAATAAAACATTTTTTATATAAATTAAAATTACAAATGTGTCTAACATTAATTTTTTTATGAAAATATTTTCATTCAAGAAAATGATATTTTTAACATAATACGACTTTACCAAAAATCAAATATTCAATTATCAATATGTATTGTTTATATAAAGAAATTATATAATATATATTAAATCTATACATTATTATTCCTATATATATTTTTACGGTCAATAATTTTATTATATCATTAAAAAATTATATCAAAATATATGATTCATAGAAACTCATTGTTGTGTGCATTGTACGTGAAGTTAGTGTTGTACAAAACCTAGGTGAAGTCAAAGGCCAAGTATGTGTTGTGTTTAACATACTCCATGTTGGTTCCATTTAAATGTTATGACTGAATTACTTCAATGTTACACAAAAATGAAAATTTAATTTATTAGGGTAATAAATCTTAGTGACAATAATAATATTTCTGTTTATATTCAATCTATTTTCATATTCAGTTATATTTAATTAGTAACATATGAATTCATATTATATTGTGTAAATGATATATTTTAATAGATTAGTTCGTCATAAGAATATTCTCTAATTTAACTGAAATATTTTATCATATTATTTTAATAAAAAGTATTTTAATAATATATTATTTTATTATAGACCTTGATCTTGCATGTTATGAAAGTCATCAATGAAAGTCATTATTGTGTATAACACAATCTAACCTAAGTTTTCTATATTGATAAATAAAATGTTTATGTTGTGTGTAGTGAAAGATTAAGTTGGTGTTGAGTATAACACATACCAAACATAGTTTATTAAAAAATATCTTCTCTATTGCATGATATGAAAGATATCAAAAAGGATAAATTAATTTGAAAAAAAGTAATTCAGAAAAACATGGGGTATTATATTATACCCCCATTAAAAGAAATTTCTCCATTGAAATTAATATTCATTTTCGAAGTATTAATACCTAAAAAATTCATTCATAGAAACACACATCAAAAAATGAATACTAAAACATCCCCTAAAAGGGGAATGTTGGAATTATATTGGTTACCCAATGTAATATATAGATATGTTTCCTCATAAGATAACATATTTTGGCAGTGAATATTTTACCTGGAAGAAAAGTGTAAATTTTTTTAGGCATAGATTAAGTTCTTCATTCACAAATAAGTGAGTGATAAAGGAAACTTTTAGGGTTTCAATGTCATAAATGTGTGAAGATTTAAAAGGAAAAAAAGGTATCTATAATTAATGTATTGGGAAAAAACATTTTTTATCATTATAATATCATTGATTAATTATTTTTATCAACCAAGAATATATGGAAATATACTTACATGAAGTTATTCTATTTATTATAAAAAAGTCAAACAATTTGTTATGCCTTGATAGATTTCCACATCATCACTTACCCACAATAATTGAATAATAAATATTGTTTTTATCAAATAATAATAGTTTATGATATCCAGTTATGTCAAACCATCTATCCTCAGTTACCATCAACAAAAATAGATTATACAATATGTATAAGTCCTCATGTGTTGAGATAATACATTAATCTCAAAAACATTAACAGAATATGTAATTAATAATCCCATAAATGGTTAACCATATAATAGTTCTGAACGAATAAAATTTAAACCTTTAAAAATAAACTCATGGATTCAATTAAACATATTTTAACTACATATAACAAAGTTTCTCTTCGTTTTCACATTCCAAAAATCAGAATAACATCTTTATATATTCTTATGAAACATGGTAATAACCTTTATTACCATAATTCCTTTTTGAAAACATTATGGCTTCCTTATTCAAATTATTAATGGATGTATTATTAAAAAAACAAGTTTTAAACTTCATCTTTAATAACATAGAACACTTTTCCAAAAATCAGATACAGTGTAATCCGTACTTCCCCATTACATATTCATATCCATTGTATCTTTATTTGGACATCATTATCATGACATCAATCATTAATTATGGTGTAACTTTCCTCAAAAAAATAACATATTTCCAACAATCACTTTTCTATGTATTCATCACTATTCAACATGTACTTTTCAATCCTTAATGATATTGTATTCTAAAAATTATCATATAATTCATAACCTTTGAATTCCAAAACATAAATAAATTATTCATTCATCATTTCTCATAAAACATTAATTATTACTTTCCATAATATTCCTCAATAACTCATTCTTATTATAGTAAATATGATTCATGTATTGAGGTTCCTCAACCATGATGTAATAATTCTTCTTAGGATTACTGTACAGAATACAATAAGATCATCACATAGAATTAAAAAGTTCATTATAATCTATTTGTCTTAAGAGATATAAAAAATACACATACCACCATCTAGATTCTCCATATAATCATGAAAAAGTACTTGTATGAAACCTAGATTATGGAAAATAGTTAATTAATCAATTAAAAAATAGTTTAATCAAATATTATTCTTAGTAAACCTCGATTTAAATCCTTCATGAAGATTTAAAAGGAGTTTTGAATTTATGAAGAATACCCCCTACGAATTCCAATCAATATGTGTAGAAAAGACAATTATTGTGCACCATATTACCTGTCAGGACCCGTCATCAGGCCCGTGTCGTGACTACCCCATCCCTGCCTTCCATAGGCTAGGGACAGGAGACTAGCATCAAAGGCGTAAATCATGATAAAAAGGGAATGAATTTACATTATAAAAATAAAGAAACAAAACAGAGTATGCAAAAGCAGGAAGCACTAAGTAAAAAATGAATACAAAAGTAAGTTTTGATAGAAAAGGGGTTGGCAATACAGGCCCAACAGTAAGAACAGTACAACTGAAAAGCTAGTACAACTACACTAAAGTGAAACAGCAACCACTAAGTCATCCTTTAGAAATCCCACCTAAAGGGTGGGTACAGATGGCCTCCTCAGCACCTCGGGTCCAGCCGTCCTCTCTTTGTACATATCTCCAAGTGGTCCACCTCTGGGTACCGCCCAGATCCACAAGCCTCCAGCTCGATCAGTGTTGTCTGTCATCTGCATCCAACACAACGTAGTGCGGGCATATCCCATGCAGGGGTGAGTATAATGATACTCAGTAGGGGCCTCGAGACCCTCATGGTCTCACAAAATCCAACAATGAAAAACCACAATGTATAAAATCATTGGATAACCATTACTTAGGTATATGCCCATACATATACGTATGTTATCATGTAACCCATCTCAATCATGAGGAAACACAAAGTTCACTGACTCAGCTCAAACAAGGATATTTATTCACGATACCAAAACCACGGCTGCTGGATAACACCACCTATGTTGAGTACAGTGTGCCTGCCGATACAACCAATCACTTCCCACTATCCTTGGACTGATGAAGTACTCCATCTGTCGATTACTGTGGGCCTACTGCTACAACCAAGCGCATCTCACCATGGGTCTGCCGCATAACCATGCGCTCCCCCTCATAGCCTACAGAGGTAATTCTTCAGTCGAATACTGTGGGTCTACCACTACAACCAAGTGCTCCTCCATCATGGGTCTACTGCTATAACCAAGCGCTCCCCACTGGGCCATCTGAATCACTCAGAGTCGATCGATCAGTAGTCATCAAGTCTCATCCAGCCACTAGGTCTCTATAATCTACTCGCTCCTCATTCGGAGGGTCCACCCCATGAGCATCATTCCGATACTCTAATTTTCACGATGTCTCAAGTAGAATTATCACAATGGATCGCCTCGTCATAGGTGTCTCAACGCAATAGAAAACACCTCAATCGGACGCTTGGTCTGTGAGTTATTAGCTTTTCCGATCTAGGGGCCCGGTTGTTTTTATGCTAAAACTAAACCGACCATACTCAAATCGCATCCAAATCCCACGTAGAGTATTCAAAAAGAACCGTCTCATAAAAACGAACCCAATGTATTTGACAAGACCAAAATCGGGCATCCAGTACTTATGTTATAAATATTTCTTCTCCGAGGGCCCGGTTGGTTTCTGTTTTGAACCAACCCAGCCATTTTTCCCAATTCTTCCAAAACTCAAAAAGAGTATCACAAAAGGACTATTTCATCGTAAAGGTTCTAATTCCGCAGATGTTGCGGCTATCAGACGCACGTTCGTGATGTTATTCGTACTTAAGCGTAACGGTCCCGGCCCATTAAGCCCAGTGGCTGAGGGGTTAGGTCGACCTGGTTTTGGTAGGTCTGACCAGGATGGTGTCGGATCTGCCCAGTGAAGCACACGTCCTGTCTTGATGGGGCGCGACCTGGCCTGAGGGGCGCATCCAAGCCTAGTAGGGTGCGGCTCGGCCCGCTGCGGTGTGGCTTGGCCCCGCCAGCCGCGGATCGACCCGGATGGCCAAGCAATGCGGGGGGGGGGGGGGGGGGTTCCTGGTCTCCCTAACTGGTGACACCAAGTGGAACCGCCCGCCTGCCCATCTAGATTCTCCATCATGAGAATCCCGCTTGGGTGGGCCGCTGTCCACCACACGCGGCACCATGACCTCCTCCAACCCGACCAGCCGACGAGTCAGCCGGTTTACCCACCGAAGAGGCCTACTGAGGGTAGGCCGCAGATCTTTGCAGAACGGTTCCAAGGGGCGCCGAAGTCTCCCTTCGGCCCGGCCAGCTTTAGCCGGCCATTTCTCCTTCAGCCAAGTAGCCCCCGGATGTGGGCCGCAGTTCCTCTCCACGCTGCCAGCTTACGGCCGCTTCTTTCTCTGGTTGCTGCCACCCCTTCCGTCACCGTTGCCATTGAAAATGAACAAGAATCAACGAAGGTTCATCGGGCCGTGTTCGTTCGGCTCGCGCCCTCCGTGTTATGTGGTATCATATGGCCAATAATTAAACATGGTTTCAATGAAATACTAATAACAATTTATTTCAATTAAAATTGAAACAAACCCTCTACCTTGATTATGGGTCGTTCATCGACGAGTCACGGAAGACGAACATCGTGGTGGTGGGGCGTCAAAGATAACAGTGTCGTAGAGAACAGATGTCGAATCTGTGGACATCGGGGTGCCTCAAAAGAGGATGTGGCATCTCCTCTCTTGTCGTAGAGAAAGAGGAAGGAAGTAATGTTGTAATTATTTGATGGAATTGGCATTCTTCATCGAAGAAGGCATCATTCACCATGGAAGGACATAGATCTCCTTTAATTTTCCATGGATTCCCACCACAATATTTTCCATGCCAAAATTATATTAAGGCATCCCCAAATTTTTAATAGATATTCCATTCCATTTCAAATTAATTCAAAAGAATAAATTAATTAAGGGTGCTCACTTAAATTATTTGATAAGGTTGACACATTAATGAAGAGGGTGGAATGTGGAGAGGCTCCACCCAATTAAATGAGGGGGAGTTGTCAACATAAATATAAGTGGAGTTAAATGGGGGGGTTTCAAGGGAGTTGAGGAGAGGTGATAAGATAGGTGCTCATGTGGGCCCTAGCACCCCTACTTTTATCCTCCCATTGGATGTTAGGTTGGGTGTTGGCCCCACCTACATCATTCTTTTGGAGTAAATAACATCCACTTAAATAAAATTGAAACACTAAAATTTTATTTAATTCATAATGAATACCCAATAAATTAACTTCTCCTGAGTAAATGCAACTGCGGTAAAGGTCCCCATAAGTGAATACAGGAACTGCGAGTGCACAGGTGCCCTCAGATTTCAATTCCGAACAACTGTTCAAAATTTTGAAAAACCCACACGAACATTTACTGAATGTATCTGAACAAGATTTCAAAAATTGATTCCGGCCACATTAGGTCTCAGAATAAAGTGCCGTCAAAAACCACAGACTCGTAAAATTCCAAAGTATTTGGGAAAAAAACTTCCTTGAAATTTCTGGGTCATTACATTACTCCCACCTCAGGGATTTACGTCCCCATAAACCTAAAACACACAATATTGAAGCAAATTTGTGTTCTGAGCTCGCATCTGAGCCTCCCACTCCCAAGTGCTCTCCTGGAGGTTCCTGTTCTACCAACGAATGCGCACAAGAGGAATCGACCATCCATATATGACCATCTCCTATCAATTCGGAATGTCCACCGGGACATCTGTGAATGTCTCCCCATCATCGATGTTTAGCTCCCCATGATCGATGATGTGGGTCAGGTCGTGCATGTATCTCCTCACCTGGGATACGTGGAAGACGTCATGCTCCCTGTCCAACTGAGGCGGAAGGGAAAAGTGGTAACCCACCTCGCCTACTCTAATGACGACATGGAAAGGCCCGATGAAGCACAATGATAACTTGCCACCATAGCCAAATCTCTGTAGACCTCATCCAGGTGTGACCCGTAGGAAGACGTGGTCGCCATCATCAAACTCCAGTGGTCTCCATATACTATCATCATAGGACATCTATCTACTCTATGCAATCTTCATCCTCTTCTACATGATCTGCACCTTCTCCGCCGTATCCTGAACCATCTCTGGTCCAACAAGTGCTGACTCCCCAGGGTCAGTCCAGTACATAGGTGATCTGTAGGGTTGGTCGTACAATGCCTCATAAGGGGTATCCCAAGGGTGGAGTGGTAGAATTTTTTGTATGCAAACTACAGAAAGGGTAGGTGATCCTCCCAGCTGCGACCAAAGTTAAGGACACATGCACGGATCATGTTCTCAATAGTCTGACTGTCCCTCTCAGTCAGACCATCTAACTGGGGATGGAGAGTGGTGCTCAAGCGATGATGCGTGCCAAAAGCCTCATGTAACCCCTTCCATAGATGGGAAGTGAAACAAGCATCTCGATCGGAGATGATAGTCGATGGCACAATTTTAAGACATATATCTCTTGAATGTAGAGGCATCCCAAGCTCTCTATTGATCCTTGCTCTCTAATCCGTAGGAAGTGGGCTGACTTGTTGAGTCGGTCAACGATCACCAAGATAGAGTCATGTCCTCTAGATTTACATGGAATCCCCATCACAAAATCCATATATATCACGTCCCACGTCCACTCTAGAGCCTCTAAGGGCTGTACCAAGCCTGTTGGTACCTAGTGCTCTGCTTTCACTTGCTGACAAGTGAGGCCTTTTGAAACAAACTCTGATACAAACTTCATCATACCCGGCAACTAATGTTGTATTCTATGGTCCAGTTACATCTTCACCACTAATAGATGTGCCACTCGCGGGGATGTTTGGAACTCCCTCAGCACCTCCTCCTGTAGTGAAACTTGTACCATAGTATGTCCTACTAGAGATACTATGGTTTCTCCATTTCCGTAAAGAGTAATATGGTCTCATCTCCCAGATGAACCACACCCATTTCCTAATACAGTCAATCCTAACATGAAAGGTGGTAATTCATGCCACGGACGATGTCATAAGGCCTCGATGATGCTACTAAGAGATCCAACCAGTACTCCTTCCTCCAAGGTTTGACTCACATTGTCGACATCAGTGTGTGGTCACAGGGTCTCCTCTAGTAGAAATCTCGAACATAAGGGTCTAGTCAACGGTTTCAACCGAAACCTCTCAGTATCAACCACACAAAAAGGAAGGAAAGAGAACATCACACGAACAAGTTTCTTTCATTACTGCAGCTCAAAGTAGAAAGACACAATGAATCCACAATCAATTACATCAACGAAGCTAGAAGAATCATAAACAAAGACCTCCATAACTAGAGCTAGTCCAGCTCTTGTCCTCTTGCTGCTCGACTAGCTCCTTTGCCACGCCCTCCTAATCCTGGTGAACCACCATGGTTGAACCTTTGCATCTTCCGAGAAGGTCCCTATACTGCATGCTTTTCATTTGCAGGACGGGTCGGGCAGTCTCGATCTATGTGACCCTGGCCTCAACATGCATAGAACTTTTTGCTCCTCGTATAGCTGGATCTGTTTCGTGTTCCTTGCACCACCGAACCTGTATCAATTGGTCGCCCACGTGTTGGCATTGTCTTCTTGGACTTCTGTGTCATCTGCCTACTTCTAGCTATAGAAGACTATGTTACGGTCAGAAATCCCTATAGAAATAGAAATATCTCCTGAGCCTGCACAGAGCTTAGAGTTGCGGGTACAAACTTCTCCCTTAAGAGACCCTCTAAGTCTCCCCAGGTGAGGGTTTCCCCATTGTAAAACTAGAGCATTAGGCTCTACCCCCTCTCAGATGAACTCTGAAATAGATGAATAGATAGGGACACCAACAATTCATTGGGTGTCCCATCTATGTAGAAAATTCGTGCTATAAGCTCCAGCCAGCATCCAGCCATGTGAAAATATGTCTCGCCTCAAAACCTCAAAGGCCTTTGTCTCTAGAACTCATGGAACGCACTCAGGTGGTTTTTAGTCTTCTCTACTATAGTTGGTGGTATCGGTAGCTCAGTGGGTAGTGGTACCACTGGTGCCTCCGCTTTGATGGGGCCCTGCACCGTGGCCTCGTTGCTCGTTGGGCTACCCTCACGATCCCCACTCAAATCCCACGCTGACTGATAAGATGAAGACATCCTGAAAAAGAAATAGGTGTTCCATGATCACCAGATTATACCTGGTGTGCTGACCTAGTTTGAGCTGACTAAAAGGAAAACATTTGATACACACAGACAATCAATGTTTTTGTACACTAAGTGAGAAATCAGTAGTACGGGTCCTGGTGTAGGGATATGTCGGTAGCCGCACCAACACTAGACTCCCGGAACTGGAAACCACACTCAGAAACGTTAACATTATTGCTTTACAGAATGAATGTTTATACTCCTATGTTCTGTGGTACCACGAACTCCTATGATACCAATTTTTCATGACCCGTCCTCAGGGCCCGTTCCGTGACTACCCTATGCCCGCCTTCCAGAGGCTAGGGGCTTGAGACAAGCACCAAAGGAGTAAATACTGATAAAAATGGATGGAATTGCCTTAATAAAAGTAAAGAAACATGACAGAGTATGCAATATAAGGAATCACTAAGTAAAACTGAATACAAAAGTAAGTGCTGAAAGAAAATGGGCTAGAAATACAAGCCCAACAGTAAGAAAATTTCAACTGAAAAGCAAGTACAACTACAATAAATTAAAACAACAACCACTAAGGCGTCCTCCAAAAATCCCACCTGAACGGTAGGTAAATATGGCCTCCTCAGCACCTCAGGTCCGGCTATCCACTCCATGTACATCTCGCCAAGTGGTCCACCTCTGGGTACCATCCAACTCCACAAGAATCCACCTCGATCACTACTGTCTATCGTCTATATCCAATACAACTTATTGTGAGCCAAGACCATGTAGGGGTGAGTATAATGATAATCAGTAGGGACCTCGAGACCATCATTGTATCACAAAATCCAGCAAGGATGAACCACAAAGTTTCAAATCAGCAGATAACCATTACTTAAGGATATGCCCATACATATACCTAAGTTATCAACTAACCCATCTTAATCATGAGGAAACACAAAGGTAACTGAATCATCTCAAACCAGGATTATTATTCACGGTGTCGAAACCACGACTACTAGAGAACTCCTCCTCTGTCTAGTACAGTGGGCATGCCGCTACTACCAAGAGCTTCCTACTCACTTTGGACTGCTGAAGTACTTCTCCTATAGAGTACTGTGGGTCTGCTGCTACAACCAAGCGCTTCACACCATTGGTCTCCTGCTACAACCATGCACTCCCCCTCATAGCCTACAGAGGTACACCTTCTATCGAGTTCTGTAGGTCTGCCGGTTCCACCAAGAGCTCCTTCATTGTGGGTCTGCTGCTACAACCAAGCACTCCCCACTGGGCCATCCAAATCACTCGGATTCAATCGATCACCCGTCGTCAAGTCTCAACCAGCCAATAGGTCTATGCAATATGCTCACTCGTTACTGTGAGGGTCTGCTCCATGAGCCTCAAGATGATACTCCAATTGTCACAAAGTCTGACATTGAATTATAAAAAAGGACTGCCTCATCATAGGGGTATCATCATAACAGATGGCGCGTCAATCAGACTCCCGGTCTGTGAGTTATTAGCTATTCAGTTCTAGGGGCCTGGTTGGTTTTTAAGATAAAACCAACCCGACCATACTCCAATAACATCTGAATCCCATGTGGAGTATCCCAAAAGAACCGTCTCAAAAATCTAAAACCAACTTAGTTTATGGAATGTCAATAACGCGTCCGGTCCTTATTTTATAAGCCTCTCCACTCCGAGGGCCTGGTTGGTTTTGGTTTTGAACCAACCCGGCCATTTTTTCAAAGTCATCCAAAACTCACATAGAGTATAACATAAGGATCGTTTCATCATAAGGGTTCCAAAGCCACAGACGGTGCATCAATCAGAAACATGGTCGTGATGTTATTCGCACATAAGCATAACAGGCCCGACCAATTATGCCTAGTGCCTGATGGGTCGGGTCAACCTGGTTTTGGCCAGTCCGACCGGCCCGATGAAGCGCACGACCCAACCAAAAGCGGTGCGGCCCGGCTGGATGAGCACTGGGGGGGCATGGTCCCCCGAACCGGCGGCGCCAAGCGGCATCGCCCTCCTTCCCGACCGGCCGAAGCCTCCCAGCTTCTCTAGCACGATCGACCCGCTTGGGTTGGCTGCTATCCACCACACACGGTGCCAGGCAGCGTCACGACCACCTAAAACCTGACCGGCCGATGAGTGGACTGGTTCAGCCGCTGATGCGGCCTACTGAGGGCGAGCGGCGGATCTACGCAGTGTGGTGCCTTGGGTTGTCGTGGTTTTCCTTCTGCCCGACCAGCTTTAGCCTGCCGATTCGCCTTTGGCTGAGTGGCCCATGGATGTGGGCCGCAGTTCCTCTGCATGCGGCCAGCTTATGACTACCGCTTTCTCCAGTAGCCACCACCACATCCTTCACCGTTGCCATCGAAAAAGAATAGGGATCAACAGAGGTTCATCAGGCTGTCTTTGTTTGGCACATGCCCTCCGCGTTAGGTGGTATCATATGGTCTAAGATTAAACATGGTTTCCAAAAGAGACAATGAACAATTTTATTCAATTAAAATTGAAAGAAAACCCCTACCTTGATTACAGTTCGTTCATCAATGAGCCGCAGAAGATGAACATCATGGTAGTCGGGCGTTGTGGATGACGGTGTCACGGAGAACGAACATCAATTCTATGGACGTCGGGGTGCATCCAAAGAGGAAGTGGCGTCTCTTATCTTGTCGCGGAGAAAGAGGAAGGAATTCACATCGTCGTTCATTGATGGAGTTCGTGTTCTTCATCATAAAATATATCATTCTTCGTGGAAGGTTAACGCACTCTTTTAATTCTCCAATGATTCCCACCAAAATATTTTCCAAGCCAAAATTATATTAAGGCTTCCCCCAATTTTTAATAGATATGCCAAGCCATTTCAAATTAATTCAAAAGAATAAATTAATTACGGGTGTTCACTTAATTAATTTGATATGGTCAACATATTAATGAAGAGGGTGGAAGGAGGAGAGGCTCCACCCAATTAAATGAGGAGTTGTCAAAATAAATATAAGGGGAGTTAAATGGGGGGTTTCAATGGAGTTGAGGGGAGGTGACATGTTAGGGGCTCGTGCAGGCCCCACCACCCGTAGTTATATACTCCCATGGGAAGATAGGTGGGTTATGGGCCCACCTCCAATATCCATTGGAGGAAATAATATCTACTTAAATAAAATTGAAACACAATAATTTTATTTAATTCTTAATGAATCCCCAAAAAATTAACTTCTCCTCTTGAGTAAATGCAACTACGGTAAATGTCCCCTTAAGCGAATACCAGCACTGCGAGTTCATCGGTGCCCTCATATTTAAATTCCGAGCACCAGTTCAAAATTTAGAAAAACCCACACGTACGTTTAATAAACTTACCCATACAAAACATAAAAATATTATTCAAGGCACACCGGGCCTCAGAGTCAAGTTCAGTCTGAAACCACAGACATGTAAAATTACAAAGTATTTATGAAAAAAAATTTATTGAAATTTTTTAGGTCTTTAAATTACCCCATGTCAAGCCTGAAACATCATGTCAGAGTTTTTACCCCTAGGTACATCTATTCCAGACCCAAAACCAATTTTTGTTTACACATGGTTTTATATTTCTAGGTAATGACTTACTCTAGCCTTTACCAAAATTTTAGGACATTTCCCTAAATGTTAAATCATCATAATACATATCCTTAGATACATCCATATACATATCATTATAAATTTACACATGTATCCCCCTATAATTGTCTCATCGAAGTTTCCATAGGTTGACTACACCATTCATTTGATACAAACTTCAACGACCCAGGACTAACATATGTTGATATTACATCATTTTAGACGAATATTCTATACATTACAAAAATACATTCCCAAGGAACATAATAGTTTAGTGTCTTTGGAAAAATTGAAACAAACTCTTCTAGCTTATTGAAGGATCAACAAAATAACCCATAAATATCACAACCTTTAGAAATTATACCTAAAACCATTCTTTATATCCTGTGGAAACTAAACACAGGGTGAGAAAAAATGCTCAGTAAGGGTGAATAAGTGATATATAAGAATAATTATTAGTATAAGGGTATGAGAACATTATCTTGAAAATTATTTACTATACCTAAAAAATAAAATATCATATACATGAATCATTGAATAAATAATTACAGTTAATAAGACATGAATGATAAAGAAATAAATATCACAATCCATGAAAATAATAATGAAGGGATAAAACATAGGATTTTTGGAATGAAAAAAATAATATAAAATTTTATCTAAATTTGACCTACCATGACCTTTTTGACATAATATCATTGGGCTATAATCAATGTATCTACTATGGGATTGGGCTACCAACCCATTTTGAGTCTTACATTTTATCTTGGGCTATATGCCATATAAAATTTGGTTTCTAGGATTAGTTTATAAACCATGTAACCTTTTTATTTTAGTATTAAATTAAAACCAATGTACCTTTTTATTTAAAGAATTGTGATAAAAACTGGGTACCCTCATTCTTTTAAGAATGGGATTCAACCCTTTCACCTTCTTTTTTTGGACTTGGGCTAAAACCCATGTACCCTCTTTCATTAAGGCTTGGGTGAAAACCCATGTACCTTCTT
Organism: Viscum album; assembly: GCA_963277665.1. Classification (NCBI taxonomy): domain Eukaryota; kingdom Viridiplantae; phylum Streptophyta; class Magnoliopsida; order Santalales; family Viscaceae; genus Viscum; species Viscum album. The sequence continues at coordinate 1,959,137,552 of OY728133.1, forward strand.
GTTCACATGATTTTTATAAAACCCATGTTCCAATTAAGCTCATATATAACTTTTTCTTACCCAATTCATTGGAGGGTGATATTTATCCCATCAATATCATAATAAATTCATTCCTAAATATTCCACATAATAATTAAACATTCATCATATCATGACCCATAAAAAGCGCTAGTTCATATAGAATTGAATCAATACCTATGAAATGAAATGAGTATCATTAAAACTTCATCACATCAAATGATATGGAAAATATATAGGTTTATTAAACATTTTATAAAATCATAACCCGTGGAGAGAAGTGATTTTCCAAACAATATACTGCATGGAAGAGGAACCGATTTCATAAAGACCATGATATTAGAGATAACATATTCATAGATTGAATATGAAGGGATCCTTTTGATCATATCATATAAGGTAATGAGTAACATCGATGGATTTAATCTTATATAGAGAATAATTTTTAAATATCCTTCCAAAATTTTCATTGAGGAAATTATCCTTTATTCTTTGAAAGATGATTTTTATAATAAAGAAACGTTTCAAAACCTAATTCATTGAAAAAATATTTTAAAACATATAATTGAAGATTTTAAAACAAAAAAAAAATTGAAAAAATTTTCATTGAAAATGGTTTTCACGGATCATTAGAAAAAAAATTCAAGACATTTTTGAAATCATGGTTTTTTTTAATATAATAGCTTTCCAACTAATGATAGAGAATACCAAATGTAACATAAAATAATATATTAAGTACCAAAGAGTAGAAAAACAATTATAACATTTGATTATATCATTAATAAACAGAGGAGAATAAAAAATGCTTGTTCTTGAGATTTGGATCATAATATTTCATTAATGGAAGTAAAAAAACAATTTCAAAAAGTGATTAGATTTTCCCAATAAACACTTAAAACATGGTGATATGGGATCATACTCTACATTTATGAAATGAAAATTAAATTAAGTTTAGAATATCATTACAAAAAGTATATTCATGATATAACATGTCAAATGCATGTATATACACCTCGAAAAAATATTTTATGTGTTTAATAAAACATGAGCCCCAAAGAAGGAAAATTGTGATAAAATTATTTTACAGATTTCATATCTTTAGAAAAATAAAACCATTGAAAGAGATTTAATACAATAGATATGTTAATTCCTATAAAAATACGTAAAATATTTGAAAAATAAAATCATTGGATGTACATATACAACATTAATGGAATGATTGGCAAATATAGCATGTATCTCATGGATATAAAATGTGAGACAAATTATTGTACCTTATGTCAAGACTCTCATCATATTCCTTAAAAACATATGTATGGAAAATATATATTATCTATAGATATTATATAGAAAAATACTGTTATATATAATACCATATATGGTTTTATGAGGACATTATATTACCTTCTTTTTAACCTTTATATGTTATGGTTTCACTTCGGAAAATTTTTTAATTTTATTTAAAATGTGTGTTAATTTGTTTTATTTTTGGTTTTTATACATATATCATGATTCTAGAATTTAAATATTGATATTCATATCATGTATATAAATTATAATAGAAATTAAATAATCTATATAATAGATAATTATGAAACGGAATAAACCGTTCATCGATATAGTAGGATGTATATATGCATGAACTCTATTTTTGTTTAATTGTCGGGTTAGGAGAATGAAAGTAAATGGAATATATGTATGTATATATCATTATTAAATTAGATTTATTATATCATATATATTCACTAAAACCATAATTAATACAATATATATTGTATGATAAAATATTATCACATGGAGGGGGTGGTAGTCCACACATCCGCACCTGAAATAATTGTATTTACATAAGATGGAAGTCATAAATATATTCTAAAAATAAAAATATCAAATTAATAAATACATTATATATAAAATTTATATCCAATAATAATAGAGTTTCCATAATAATTTCCACCATGATAAGTTGTAATTAAAATATTAACAATCATCGTTTTATGAGGCAATAGTACACTGTACATAGAAATAGTATGTGTGTTACCCATTAGATGGATGTCTGTGTAAGTGTAGGTTAAACAATTTACATAAAATCATAGTAATATATTTATGATAATAGTTTTTTATATAATAATATAATAAGTATATTTTTAGGGTGTGGAGGGGGTTAGTAAAATGAATGAATTAAGAGAAATGACTTGAGAGAAAACATAAACAATTAATTCATCAAACATTGTTCAGAAAAAAATACATATTAATTGTAAAATTATTCCTTAATAAATCATTACAATAATATTAAATATGATTCATGTATTGAGGTTTTGTAACCATGATCTAATCATGCCTCTTATGATTAATGAAAATAATACTCTAAGAGCATCAAATTGGATTGGCATGTTATTCACAGTCTCTTTTTCTCAAGAGATATAACAAATACTCATACCACCTTCCTTATTCTAATTATGATATTTCCAATTCGGAAAAAAATTCACATAATGACCATAATTTACTAATCTAGAACATTTAAATTTTAACCATGTTCTATATAATTTATACTATTCACTACAATAAGAAAACATAGTATTATAATCATTTATCATAATGGGACACCATATATTCATGGAAAAGAACTTATTGTATGACTAGATTAAGGAAACTACTTCTTTATTAAATGACACATTAGGTTTGTCCAATTTTATTCATAGTAATACTTTCTTTAAATTCATCAGGATTATTTGTAATGAGTTTTATTTCTTTACAAAGTGTGTCCCCTAAGAGTGTCAAACCATTTTTGTATAAAGTCACATTTTCATGTATCAGATTACTCCAAGTCCGGAATGAAACAACTTGTAATAGTTTTAAACCATAGGTACATCTAGGATAGAGCCACATCAAATTGTAGTTTTTAGACATTTATGTATTTCTAGGGAACCACTTACTTGATATGTTACCAATATTCTAGGACATTTTTCTAATTGTTCAATCATATTTATACTTTTCCATAGATATATCCATGTACATATCCTTACAAATTTTCATAGGGATCACACTAAAAGATCATAATCCTAGTTTCTAAAGGTTCACTAAACCATTCTTTTGATTAAAACAATAACGACCCATGTTTATAATAGGTTTATCATAATGAGATACCATATAATCATTACTAAGTACAAATAGGATGCCTAGATTATGGAAGCAACATATTTAATCAGTTGAACATTTTTTTATCCAATGTTATTCATATTAATCCTTGTTTTAAATCCTTCATGAAGATTAATAATAGGTTTTTTAATTCACAAATCATATCCCCTAGGAGTGTCAAAACATGTGTGTAGAAAGGCCCATTGTCGTGCAACAGATTATCCCGAGTCAACCCCAAAACATCTTGTAAAAGTTTTCACAACTAGGTACATCTGTACCAGAGCCACAACCAATTTTAGTTTACAGAAAGGTATGTATTTCTTGGGAACCACATTCTCAATCATTTACCAATATTCTAGATCATTTTCATACATGTAAAATCATCCTTATACTTATCCTTAGATACATGCATATACATATCCTCATAAATTTATATAGGGATATGACGAATGTTTTCTCATCCATGTTTCAAATGGGTGACTAATACTTTCCTTTGATACAAACTATAATAACCCATGTTTAACACATGTGTATATGACATCATATTAGATTAATATTATATAAATTAAAAAAATACCTTCACAAGGAACATAATTGTTTAGTGTCTTTGGAAACATGGAAAAACAATCATCCATCTTTTTGAAGGATCATCAACAACTCCAATAAATATCACCACCTTTACAACTTATACCTAAAAGATATCTTCATATTGTGGGTAGAGGAAACACAAAAAAGGGGTGAGAAAAAATTATCCGTAAGGGTGAATAAGGAATATATGTAAGAATTATTATGAGGAAAATGGTATTAGAAAATGATCCTAAAAATAGAACATCATACCCTTCATATGAAATACCATATACATGAATCATGTAATAGTGCATGAATGTTCATAAGACATGAATCATAATGAAATAAATATTATAATCCTTGAAATAAGAATGAAGTGATAAGACATAGGATTTTTGGAATTCATATAAGAATTGAAAATTTTATTTCAAGGATTCCTTCCAAGTCCATTCTGACATAATAGGATTGGGTTATAATCCATGTACCTACTGTGGTCTTGGGATAACAACCCACATTCCATATTAATTTTTTTCATGTGCTACAAGAAATATACCATTTAGTTTTTAGGATTGGTTTATAACCCATTATGCTTTTTATTTTAGGGTTAGACTACAACCATTGTAACATTTTATTTAAAAAATTATGCTAAAACCTATGTACCATCATTCTTTTAAGCATGGGATACAACCCATGAAACTTCATGTTTTCTGGCTTGGGCTACAACCTATGTACACTCTTTCTTTATGGCTCAGGAAATAGCCCATGACCATTCTTATTGAGAATATTTTCCTAAAAACCAAGAAACCTTTTGGCTCATATATAAATTTTCATTACCCAATTCATTGGTGGGAGATATAGGCCCTACCAATCTCATAATAAATTCATTCATTAATTTTCCACAAGACAATAAAAAATTCATCGTATCATGACCCTTAAAAATAGATATGACATATAATCATCTAATCATAACCTATGAAATGAAATGATAATATTTAAAATTTCATCAAATCGTATCCTATAGAAAAGATATTGATTTTTTAATTATTTTAACAACTCATTACCCATGATGAGAAGTGTGTTTTAAAATAATATACTATGTGGAACAGAAAACAGAATCATAATGACCATGATATTATAAATAAACTATTAATATTTTGAATATAAATGGAAAATTTTGAACATATTCTAGATGGGAATGAGAAACATAAATTGATTTCATTATATATGGAAAATAATTTGAAATATCCTTTAAAAACCTTCCATGAGTAAATTATCCTTTCTTCTTTGAAAGAATGTTTTTATAAAAAAATATATTTCAAAACCTTGTTAATTGAAAGTAGAGTTGATAAATTATAACCAAATATTTGAAAATGAAATTAAAAACATTTTACTTGAAAATTATCTTCAAGGATATTTTTAATACTTTTTTTGAAACAATTTTTGAAATCGTGTTTTTTTAATAAAATATATTTCCAACCAAAGAGAGAGGTTGTCCAATTTTTCTTGAAGAATTATATTTGGTATAAAATTTTATAAAAATTTTACTAACACATGAGGATATCATTATTAATTATAGGTGAAAAAAATAATTAGTTTTTTAGAGATATGGAATAAAATATTTAATCAATGGAAAAATAACAAAAACAATATCGAAAAGTGATTAGATTTTCTCATTAATCTAGTAAAACATGCTGCCTTGGGGTAAAACTCCCTGTGTATGAAAAGAAAATTACATGAATATGAAAATATAATTACAATAAATGGATTCAAGATATAACATGTAAAATGGATGTATATACACTTTGAGAAAATAGTATTTGTTTGTAACAAATCATGAGTCCCAAATAAGGAAAATTGAGATAAAATAGTTTTAAAAATTAGGTCTCTTTTGAAAAACAAAACCAATGAAAGAGAGTTAATCAAATATATATGTTAATACCAATAAATTAATTTAAAACTTTCATATAATACTATCATAGTATGTATATACACCTGAAAAAATGGAGGACTTTTGAACAGTCCATGTATCTCATGAATATAAAAATTGAGAAAAATCTCATAACCTTGTGTCATGACTGTCATCATATATGTTCTAACAACATTTATGAAAAATGTCAATTTATTATAAATCTTTTACATAACCATATTAATATATATAATAACTTATATAGTTTTATTAGTATGTTATATTACCTTCCTTTTAGCATTTATATTATATGGTTTCACATTGGGTAATATTCACTTTGTTTTACAAATGTTCCTTAATTTGTTATATTGTTGGTTGTTATACATATATAAAGATTTTATAATGTAGATAATGATATTAATATGATGTTTATACATTATTTGTTTAATATAATAATCTATAAAATAGATATGTACGAATTAGAATTAACCGTTCATGGAGACAATAGGTTTTATGTATTCATGAACTCTATTTGTATTTAATTATTGTGTTGATAAAAAGAAAGTATAAGGAATATATATATATATATATATATATATATATATAATTTTTAAATTACATTTTTTAAGACATATATATTCACTAAACCCATAATTAATAATATATATGTAGTGTATTAATGAATCAGATTTCATTGAGGGGGAGATAGTCCACACATACTCAATCGAAATTATCGTATTTACATTAGATGCGTATTGTAATGGTATTTTTAAAATAAAAATTAAAAAATAATAACGACAATATAAATATAATATATATAATATATAAACATTTTTCCATTATAATTTACTCTATTATAGTTGGTAATGAAAAAAATAACAACCATCATTTCATGAGGCAGTAGTTCACCGTACACAAAAATAGAATGTTTGTTACCCATTAGATGGTGGTTTGTATAAGTGCAGGTAAACACATTTACATACAAACATCATAATATATTTATTATAATATTTTTTTATATAAGATTATAATCATTATATTTTTAGGGGCTGGATAGGTAATGAAACATAAATGAATTGAGATAATATGTTACATATTAATCAGGTAACTCTTTTTGGTTTGTTCCAAAACAATTCCTTGGAGTTACATATAATTAAGAGAAGTATTCTAGGAGGAATTTATGATTGATTTTAATTGGATTTATTATGAATTTTCATAACTAAATACTTCTTAGATGTCTGAGGACATGGGATATGTGGCGGGTTTTATAGGGAAGGAAAAGGACTCACTTCCAATATTTAGAAACAAGTTAGTTGTACAAATGTTCTTACTTAAAAATGACATAAAAATTAAAAAAATAATATAATGTTTATGTAATAAATATTGAATGAAAAGAGTATTTATACAGTTTCAATCATCATTTGGGCCCTTGATATTAATGTTTATTCCCTAATTAATCTTTATTTGGCCTTGATCACTGTGATTAATTTTAATCACTTTTAATAATGATTTTGGAAAAAGATTAAATTGGTATTATTAGACTCTAAATATTATACTGAATAAATAGGTTAATGTAGTTTTTTCAAAATTTGAATAATAGAGGATGATATATTATTATTAATGCTAATCCTATAAACCCGACGAAATGACGAGTTTTAAAAGTAGAAAAATATTGAAAAGTTTGTTAACATTTTGTATTCAATTTCAAAGTGAAATTGATTCTAATGAATAACATTGTGTTAAAATAGGAAATATGTATATAAATTTACTTCAAAAATGTTTTATAATATCATTTTACTTTAATAATTAATTATACACCAAGGTAGTTTGTAACTAAAAAGTGGTATTTTTTACTATCCATAAAAAATGATGTTTTTCAAAAAAAATCCCAAAAATTTACCCAAGAATAATTTTGATATAATGATTTAAAAAAATATTTTTATTTTATGAAATTAGATTTATAAAATTATATAAAATTAATATTATTATTAAAAACAGTTTATTCAATAAAATAATATTTTTTTAACAAAATTACATTACCAAACAATCATATATTAAATTATGAAAATGTCTTTTATATAAATAAATTATAAACAATGTTTTTAAAGTAGTTATTACTATTAAAATAAATATTTATAATGGAGAGGTTATAGTTATCTTATTTCAATAAATATTTAAAAAGGTTTTTCTTAGAAACTCAGTGTTTCAGGCATCGTAGGCAAAGTCAGTGTTTCATGTAACGTACTCCAAGTCATAGGAAAAGTTGGTGATTTATGTAAGGAATGAAAGAATTTTTCAATGGGATATGAATGTTTGAATTAGGGAATATTTATAAATAAATCAAAAATAAATTAATTATGGTAAAACTACTTTGTGACTATAATAATATTTCATATTATATTGTATCTGTTATCATATTCCTTTATAATTATTTGGTAAACTATGAATTCATATTATATTGTGTAAATAATATATTTTCATATATTAAATAATATTGGTCACATCCTCTAATTTGATTACAAGGTTTTATCTTATTATATTATATAATGACTTTTTAATGATATAATATCATTTTATAAACCTCAGTCATGCATGTGACACATGTTATTGAGGAGAGTCAATGTTGGGTATAAAACAAGATAACATTGGTGTTCTGTGCAGAAAAATTAACTGATTATGAGGAATTTATTGTATAATTAAATTGGTGTGACATATAACACATTCCAAACATAGTTCCATAGTATAAAATAAAATATCTCTAGTGTTTCATGAAGTGGAAAATTTCAAAAATGATAATTTAATTCAATAAATATATTTCACAAAATCTAATGGTGTTTCAATAATACATTAAAAATGTATCTGTAAAAATAATTGAGACAAATAAACCTTTAATAATTTAATACCATTTTTAAAATCATAACATTTCCCAAAAATTAAGGAAACAATTTTATTGAATAAAACTATATAAATTTCTTATTTAATATTAATATAATTTAATGATCATGATGAATGTAAATTTTATAATAATTTATAACTTAATATTAATCATTCCCTTAACTTATATAAAAAATATCAAAAAACACCTCATCTAGAATATGAAAGAAATGATTTAATTTAGAAAATATTTAAAATTAAAATCATTGGTAAAAGTGACTATAAAAAATTATAGTAATAAATATTAATCTCTACTAAAAAAAATTAGAAAACAAATACATGTAAGAAATGGATTTTTACCTAGTGGTAAATAAAGTTAGTATTCCTTAAAACATTGTTTCTATAAATTAGTTACACAAAAGGAGATAAATTAATGGAATTCATGTTTTATCCATATGTAAGAAAATGATAGAAAATTCATCATTATATGAAGATCTATAAAACTAAATTTAATTATTATTAGCTCCTCATAAATAATCCTTATAAATATTGATTCAATAACAAAATAACATAAAATTATTTCTAAATTATGCTATATGATATATTCTCCTATACAAAAAATTTAATTTTATTATACATATATACCAGAATGATTTAATTAATTATAATAACAAATATGATCCATTTTTTACATTAAAACTCCCATTTATCAATAATAAAATGTTAACATTTTGGTTTCCGAGTGATAAAACTGTCTTTATTCATAAGAATACCATTATTAAAATTTCATTTCCTTTGACATTGATAATGGTTAAATAAAATCCATGATTAAATAATGATATAAATATATTAAATAGTCATTATATATATATATATATAATTTTATCAATAAATGTTTGAAATATTAAACTAAATCAATTCATTCATAGAGACGGTAGGTTGTATGTGCATATGAATGAAATTTTCACTTTTGAATGAATGGAAAAAATGAATTTATCCTATGAAGAACTATTATTATATAAAATAAATCTTGTATAATAATAAAATATATCATTTATTCCATCCATATAAATCATAAATTAAAAATGAATCAGAACACTTTGTGGAGTTGGTAGTCCACACGTATAAATGAGCGATATTATATTGTTTTGGTGGATTAGGATGTAAGATGGTCGATATTATATTAACATTCAAATAGAATGATTAATTAGAATATATAATATATGAAACATTAAAAAAATTCATAACCATCAATAAAATATGGTGATAAAATTGAATTACATCACTATGTGGAGATGTTATGTCTTACGTACACACATGCAATGTATTCACCTAATATTTTATGAAAAAGAGTGTTTATAATGTTTTTTGCGTAATTATAATGATATTTATTTATATTTATGATAATGAAGTTATAAATTTATGATAAATGTATTATATTTATAAGAGGAGAATGGAGAAGTTGAAAAATAAAGTTATCGGTTAAGCCGAACACCTCTATTGAAATATGTCCTATCAATGTCATCTTAATGTTACTATGGTAGTTATGTTTAATAAAAAAGAACCTAAAAATATAAATAAGGATTTTTAGATGATAAATTGTTATGTGTTTATCGAGATAAAAGGATAAATATGGTGTAATCAAGAGAAATTTTGGGCACCTTGTTTAGGTAAGGGGAGGGGAACTCATTAAACATAAAAAAGGATTAAACTGTAATAAAGTAATTATCTAGATAAGTAATACACAATGGTTATATATTTAAATATAATCGATTAATTTTATTAAATATCATCACCCAATAATAATTTTAATATTATTAGTTGTTGTTTTGAGCGTTATTATATGGTTTAAACCCTTAGGTGACATATTTTAACTTTAATTGTGTCAATGACTTTTTCAAAAAAAAGGTTAAAATTTTAATCATAAATTAAATATTGGATCATAAATTAAAATGTAATGAATATTTAGAAAATATATACTCCGTATTTTACTATTATAATAAATTTTTTTGATTTTTCAATAATATAATAAAATATTATATTCATAAAATATCAATAATTTAATTTTTTTGACACAATTCATTTAATTTTACAATAAATATACTTTATAAACATTATATGATAATATAATCCTCTAATACAGCCCAAATTTTTTATAATAATTTAAAAAATTCATAAAAAACTATAAAACACATCAATTATATTACTTTTTATATTTTTCAAATATTTTATTTTATTTTTCTATTAATTGAAGATATACATTGTCAATGTTGTGTTAGAATTTAAGGTAATTATATAGTTACTATAAATTAGAAATAAATTATCATTATAAAAATTATTTATTTATTTTTAATATAGCCATTAATATTGTTCATGACATTATTTTTCCCCCTTTTGAACTCGTAATAGATATATAAAAATCTTAAAATATTGCCATGTATTTTTCGTTCATTTAATTATTGTATACGTCATTTTCATTGAAAATTGTCCCTAAATATTAAATTTTAGGGATAAATTGGTAAAATTATACAAAAAAATTTATAATAACATTTTATATGAAAAATGGTTAACATAAAATTTAGTTTTAACCAAACTTATCATAATTTACCGTTTACTAGGTTGATAAATTACACCACGATTACAATTAATAATATCTAAAAATAAGAAGTTAATATTTAACAAATTTTAACCTCAAAATAAAAAATATTGAATTAATTATTTTATAATTCTATTTATATAAGTGGATGAAATTCATTTTAAATTAATTGCTGAATACTTGATGAAAATCATTTTCTAGGAAAATATATTTTTTTCATAAATCCTAATTTGTTCATATCTCATTCCTAGAAAAACAACAAATGGATATCAAAACAATTAATTTAATATATAATATATAAATTTAATTGATAGAATTCATAAATTCTAATTAATTTAATTTTTTTAAATAAAAATACAGTAGTTTCATTATATATTTTTACAGGAAAAACATCTACATTTTAAAATGATTTTTATTTTTTTTATTTAATTGAAAATTGATTAATTCACCACATACCTGTGTAATAAAGAGGTTTTTTCATTAGTGGTACCTATTCATTTCCAATATTCCTTTGGAAATGTGATATATATCATAGTAAATTAAAATATTTTAATAGACTATTACAGATCATTTAAGCTCAGTGTTTCCTATATTGAAAGATACCAAATAAATCAAAATTTATTAAAAATATATATTATCAAAACATAGGATTTTTTGAAAAAATATTAACTTTAAAATAGTCCAAAAACACTTCAACATATATTATTTTAATGGTTGTTTTGAAATAAAGATTGTTTGATAATTAATCTAGTTTAATTATGGATGCCTAACGGTGATGGAATATGGATTCATGAACATAGAAAATTATCATTGTGCATTGAGATTTATAACCAAATGGACTATTAAAGAATGAGTCTTTAATATATATATATTTAGCCAATGATTTTATCATGTTTAATTTTACTAAATTTAACTATGAATAGATGTAATAAGAACATCTATTAGGGAAAATGTATTAAAGGCATAATTTATTTTTACTACCCCCCTACAACCCGATGAAGGGATGAGTTATATAAATATACATATGAAAACATAAAAAAACAATAACAAATCATATAATATTTCTACAAGGTTTTTACATCGTGTAAAATTACCTTTTTGCTACAAATATTGGGGGATAGGTTACATAAAGACCATTTCACTTGTTATTCCATAATATTTCCACGTATCCGGATTTATAGGTAACATTTTTTTTATGTGTTTTACATAAATTATAAAGTGTATGAGTATCAAGAAAAGTGCATCGATCTTATATAGACGTCGATAAGATGAAGAAGTATAATTATAGAACTTAAGGGATTATAGAAAAGTCCTAAAAGAATCGTGGATGAATATTTATTATTGAGTAAGTGGATCATAAATTTGATACTCAGGATGTACTATAAATTGTACAAAGTAAAATTCAAGTCATTTACCCACTCGTTAATGATTAATTTTATATTTTATCATCTCATTATTTCATATCAATTTGAATTGTCTACCTTCATGGATTTTATAGTATGATGATGGATTATGTTTTCAAATTGAAAACATCATTATGTGAAAAGAAAGAACGTAGATATAAATATGAATAGATTTTACATTATCATAAAGAAGGAATTTCATAATAAATATAGTGTAAGAATAATTTATTGTAGCTGAAATCTATTTTTTGTTTCATCATATTGTGAGTATAATTATATTCAAATAGAGTAGGATGTTAATAAACATAGGTATAGTCTAATTTTTTATGAAAATATTTCCATTTCATGTTTTTTAATGAGACTTTTTCTTCAAACCATGATTGCAATGATACATTCAAATATTAAAAATTTGAAGTATATATATCATTAATTATTCCATGGTTTCTTGATGTTTGTAATATAAGATTTATGTGTACTTTTTTATAAATATTTTTCACAGGAAAACCCCAATAAATTAACCATCAAACCAAATAAAATTAGTTATTCTATAAGATTTAATGACTCAATTAGGGAAATGTGATTAGAAAAGATTTAAATGGAATCAATTTTCTCCTTGAGATGAATTTAGGTAATTTTCAAGGAAAATTTACGGTAGTTTGAAATTGTGGATGAAATATAAGAAACTAAATTTATTATATATACGGAATGAATATCCATTTACTTGTATTGTATATTTATTAAAATTATAGAAGGGGTATATATCATTTTCAAATATTTGACTACAATATGGATACCATTCACATAGGGTACGAGAAAAATATTTACCACAATAGGGATTTCAAAGGTTGTTATAGTCTGAATGAGTTCACGTGCATTAATTAAAATTTAACTAATTTACTAATAATGTTCATTGAAAATATGAATTGAATATTTAAAAAATATTCGAGTACCATTTTCATAGTATATATAGATGACATATTGATTAATTTTATATACATATTTTATCATGTAAAATAACATGAAGTTGTTTTAGTAATTGTTTGAGAATAATTAATACACAATGATTTCAAAATATAACTCTTGTATATAAATAGTTGAATTTCTAGGAAATGAGGTAAAGGAAAAGGGAATCTATAATATCCAAACAAATTAAATTCCATGATGTCTTTATAATGGACTAATACTAACTTTCAATTAAATATTTACATTGACTTCAAGGGAATTATTTTTTATTTAGCTAATAATTCAAATATATTCTTCACTAATGATTTATTTAACTCCATAATGAGTTAAATTAAAATGGTATCAAAAGATCAAAAAAAATAATTTTAATAAATTAAGATATAAATGTCTATTATAGTAGTACATATCCTAATTAAAAATATTATTGGTTATGTGGTTCATTATTATACTTTAGAAGATGGTATTGCATGTCTTATTTCATAAAGTGTTCTTATAGTGGTGTATGGATAAACAAATTTGAAACTATATGAAAATTATCCTATACATTATTTGTAGAAGGTCATGATGGTTCCAACATTAATGATCTATATATATTTTATATTTGTTGAAAAATGTAATATATATTGATTATAATACATTGATTTATATCTTTACATAGATTGAGTTCAATTTGAGAAAATGAACTGGGTGATTTCTCTTCTATTCCATGAATATAAAATTTCATATACCTCGGGAAGAGGTAATTTTGTAGATGAAACATTGAGTATGACTAAAATACTATTTAATTAACCAATATAAAGAGAAATGTATTCTAATGGGAGTGTGGGGGAGTTTCTTTTTTGGAGATAATTGAAACTGAATGTGGGGAAGTTATTTCCTCCAAGAATATAACTTCTATAGTATTTCAGAAATTTAGGGAAATATAGTTATATGATAATATGATTAAAAGGATGTCAGACAAATATTATGTTGGGGAGGCCCGTAGAGGGTGGAGGTTGGAAATATATTTAATTATTTCCTATATATACATAATTATTCTTCATATGACTTTTAGAAATAGAGTTATAGGGGATATCATCCTTATATTTTGTAGATAATATAGGGTATTTCAAGATACACAATAATATATTGGTGATAATGTAGTGACTGGGTTATGAGACATATATTTGCAAAAACCTATAATACCAAATGCTCATATGAGTTTTCATAAATTGTAGGAAATATTAACCATGCATCCACGGGTCAATTCCTGTTACTCTCACCATATCCCCCATATATTAGAGCACCATTTTATATTGTTTTTTGTAGATTTATGGTTTTTTACTCATAATCTAATCGATGTTAATCTACAATCCATTCATCTACGATTTCTATTTCCATAGTTAGGGATTTGGTTGTGATTCTAGTATAGCATGATGGAATCTGTCAAATATGATGGGGATATCACTCTTCCTTGGAAGAGGGTGACCTATGTTGATATATTCACATTATGGATCATCTTATTGGGTAATGTAAATTTCACTATCAATTTTACAATGGATTTTTTTCATTTAGAGAAAATTATTCGATAATTGAAACATCATCTCCCATTAAAGATTTTCCATTCATGTGTATGGTACATTATGAGATGTCATCCATTTGCAGTCACACATCATTCCAAATAGGTACATATCTATTTATAATTTTATAAAAAATCATCCATATATTAAATATAAATTGTTTTTTCTGGGATTTTTTGCCTAATTCTATAGGTTTAGATATTATTGGGAGTATTTCGCAAGAATGTTTTGTGCATTTGGTCATGATTTTGGTGCAATAATGTCATCCAGTGATCTTTTAGGAAAATATCCCAATGAAAAAAATTAAAATTGTGTATGGATAATTAATTATTTAATATTTAATTATAATTATTTAATTTTATTCTTGGGATATAATATAGGGCCTCATTTTTTTGGGTGATGGTTGTATGGGATTAAGAATCCTCAGTGATAGTTTTTGGGAAATAAGGAAATGGATTTTCACTTTGGATTAAGGTAGGTGGTTTCTCATTCATTCAATGTAGTTTATATCAACTTTTTATAAATTATTGTTATGTGATTGGTCGCTCAAAAATTTTATATCAAACACTATTAATTAATTAATTATTTTTATATAGTAAAAAAAGTCAATATATTGGGAAAAGTGTTGAGGTCCCCATTAGACTCTCAAGCATTTGATTTTTTTACCTCAATCGATGATGGATGAGGCCTCGATGAAAATTATATACATGATCCATGTTTACCATGAGGGGCGATTAAAATTTAAAAGTTAAATACATGGAACTTAATATATCTACCATGAATATGAATAAAATTCTTTATAAGAGGATGGTGTTGGACATAGCAGTATAGCACTTTGGTGACTTAGTGGACCATGTGTAGTTTCCCTTAGAGACATCATTATGAAAGGATGTTTTAAACTATTATTGATGGAACAAAAAAATGTTATGAACCAATATGAACCCTAGATCCATTGGGATCCTTGATACGAACATGGGGCGAGTGTTCTGAAAACACTATTATATGACTTGTTTGGTGGTTAGCCTATGTGGAAAATGGTTAATGGGACAAGTGTTCAGTTTATCTATGAAACCTTGGAAGGTTAATAGGATTAAAGAATCCTCCATAATTTTATGTTCCTATCAGTAAAATGATGTTTAAATGATTCCTAAGGGGAATGTTAGGTTCCCCTATGACTTATGACCTAATAAAGAGGATGAGTATGGGAACAAGTAGATATGTTAATGGATGTCACCTAAGATACTATATTGATTGTGTCATCTGTAGGTGATGCTGATAGAGTTGATGGGTTTTGGTATTTATCCAACCCATAACTTCTTCATATTATTTGACTTAATTATTTATAATACATTTATATATTTCCTAATATTCTTCGTAAAACTCAGCATACGGGTTTTATGAGATTTTATTGTGACATTAGTGTTTTTTTAATTTTAATACAATAAAATATCTAAATGGGGTTGAATTGGAATTTTGATAATTTATTTAATATGATATCATAGATATTAAAATTAATATAATCGAATGAAAAATGAGTTAAATATAAATATTTCAATAGTTGTATGAATATAAATGATCTTCAAATATTCTTCACTGCTCTCATTAACAAGGAGTTATATAACACACTATAAGCAATATAATTTTATCTAAAAGTAATTTTTTCCAATAATAGAGTCACAACATGATTAAAATTCTCCAAAGTTCCAAAATTTTTCTCAAAATTAGTATTGAAGATCGCATTTAAAATTTTCTAAATCATCACTAACGTTCAGTACTCAAGGTCACATCTATAATTTTCCAAATTTTAACTCCTGATAAATATTTAATGTCACTTCAAAAAATTAGCATTTATTCCCACATAATAAATTCTCATGGTAAATTCTAGACATTACCATATTTTCTATCCTGGTTAATAGTCAATTTCACATGAACACTTTTCAAAATTACCACTCATAAATAGTACTCAGGGTTATTCCCAATAATTCAAAAAACACCATTGATGTTATGTAATCATTTTCACTCCTGAACATTTGAATGTTTTTACACTTAATAATTACTCAAGTTCATTTCTAGATTTTTTGAAATTTTCACCCATAGTTAGAACTCATGGTTTCTTCTTGAATTTTTAAACATTATAATTGAATGAGAAACTATAATTATTAAAATTATATAAAATACTAATAAACTAGATCAAGGATATAATTCATTAATCCTAAAATTACATAATTAATTAATAAATATAAATTCTATAAATATCTCGATCAATC
The DNA here is from genome assembly GCA_963277665.1 of Viscum album. NCBI lineage: Eukaryota > Viridiplantae > Streptophyta > Magnoliopsida > Santalales > Viscaceae > Viscum > Viscum album. The sequence goes on from OY728133.1 coordinate 1,959,154,840, forward strand.
AATTGTAATAAAAATACTTAATGTTTATAGATGCATACCCTACTAATGTACATATCCCCAAGACAATTATTGGAAAAGAAACAAACCTTTAAAAAGATACATGTAACTATGTTTAACATTAATTTTTAATGAGTACATTAATGATTATAAATGTATTTTTTAGTGTCAGCTATTTACAATTTTAAATAGAATAATTATTGATAAACATATTTATAATTAGCAATATAATAATTAATATCAAATAGATAATTAATTTTATTAATATAAAAAATAAATTGTTTTTCTTAATCAATAATGATTGAACACAATAAGATGAAACAAATTTATATTCAGATTTAGCTCTTGAAGGAGAAATAAAATTTTGTTTATTTAAAGCCCATGAAACTAAATATTTATGATATAAGTGCCTATACAAGATATTTTATTCTTTTTAAAATTATGTCCAACTAAATCAGAATCAGAATAACATATTAATGAAAAATAATTTGTAATGGGATAAAATAAACCATGATTTAAGGAACCTTTAATATATATAATTATATTTTTAAATTATTTAATATTACTCCCCTTTTCATAAAAATTAATACTAGAAGAAATGAAAACATTAATAAAAATTGGTCCCCAAATTACATAAATATAACAGACTTTAAATCATTTATCAATAAATTTTATCATCAATAGAATCCAAAGAATTTCTTAAATATAATATTTAATTTGAAATCATGGGGTAATTTTTTAAATTAGAAGAATGTAAACCAAATATATTAAATAAATATTTTAAATCATGGATATATTTAGAAAAATAAAATAACTAATTTAAAATATTTTTAAACCAACGAAAAATTCAATTTCACCATCATACTAAAAAAATTAAAATCCAACAAATATTTAAATTTTTTACAAAACATTATCATAAATATCTAAATATAATATCGTCAATATAAATTTTGATAATGATAATAATATTGGATCATTTTTTAATAAACAAATTATGATCATTCATCCCCTTGTCAAAAAAATTTCAAATTAAAACCACATAACATTTATTTCTATGCATGAGGAGCCTTTTATAATCCATATAACGTGTTAGAGAGTCTAATAACCTCACGATGAATTTTTTTCAATTTCTACAATAGGGGGATTTCTAAAATACTCATCTTTATAAATAGACCTATTTTGATAAATCATTTTGACATCTATTTGAAATAATTAAAATCCATGTAAACCAGAAAAATCCAAAAATATACCAATTTCTTCAAAACTATAATTATAAATATATGATTCCCCAAAAAAACTTCCCTCTTATTTTATGTATACTTGAACAGTTAATCTATCTTTATTTTTAATTATATTTATATATTCATCAAATTTATTTATAGAAATCAATTTTTTAAAATAATATGAGAAACATTTGGTGGAAAACTAATTTTCAAACACTATTCATAGAAAAATATTTTAATCCATATTTCATGTCCAAGAACCTATTATAATTTTCTAAATCCTCATAAATATATTATGAATTTTTTTATAAAAACATCAAAATTCACAAATATTAATAATATATTTTCATGTTTGGAAATTTTATTGAACATTACCAATCACACTCATATTATTGCGATATCTTAAAGCCTTCCAAGATTTCCATTGATAGGTTTAGATTGAGAATAAATATTCCCCACCTCTATATTTGTATACTTTTCATGAGGTACTTCTTATTCATATTTAAATACTACAAATCAATCCTTTTGTCGATCAAAATCATCATAACATTAATTTGAGGAATTTTTAACATACATAACCTGAATAGATTGCCTAACAACCATGGTTCTTTTATAATATACTCTATGTGTCTTACGATTATTTAAATATCTTATGAAAATACTTCAATATGATTATTTATCAAATTTATCCAATGAATCATATTTTTTATAATAATAAAATTGACATCCAATGTCTTTAAATGAAACCATTATAGGAATTATTCCCTTACAAATGGAATACCATGTCCTAATGAACAAATGTTTTACAATAATTATTATTTTAATATAAGAAGAATTATTCACAGATTTTTCCCAAAAATATTCTGGAAAATTAAACTCATTTATCACAATCCTAGTCATTTTTATGGTGTTTATTTTTCCTTTCCATGAAACAATTATTTTAGGTGTTCAAGTGGCATTAAATTTTAAAGACACTCATTTTCTTCACAAAACTCTTTATATTTCAGATTCTAGAATTCAATACTATGATCACTTATAATTGACTAAATATTGTTTCCTCTGTCATTTGGTATCATTTGTTCAGAATTTTTCATACTTATATAAGGATTCATTTGTATGATTAATAATGTAAACCCATGCGTATTTATTAATGTCATAAATAAAATAGAAACAATATTTTTATCCACATATACTATAAGGTTTATAGTGACCAAATATATCCACCTAAATAAGATCAAGATAAATATATATTTTAAAAAATATACTTCACTTGAAACTACTCATCTGTTGATTACACTAAAATTAAGAGTCGCATACAATATAATTTTCCATATAATATTTAGGTAATTGCATAATTACATGGTTCTTCAATATCTTTTGCATCGACATGAAATTAGAATATCCTGAAAATTTATGGCACAAAATGTTTTCATATTTAAGGTTATTTATGTATTTTACAATTGTATTAGTTAACTGTCTAAAATTTATTGAAAAATAATTCTCATTTCTATTTGTATAAATCCAATGAAATTTATCCTAAAAAATAATGCATTTATCATTTTGGAATTTAAAAGACATTCCATTATCAAATATATTCAATGTCCTTATTAAAATATTTTTCAATTACTATATATATAATAAATTATAAAAAAATATCAAACAATGAATTCAACCAACACCAACATATTTTACTTTTACATTATAATTGTAACAAAAATTACATTACCTAAATAAAAATTATAAAATAAAATAAAATTCAATAAATTACTAGTCAGTTTTCATTAGAATCCATTTCCCATGTATCAAAAATACTTTTTGACACTTTCATGAAACATTTCATATATAAACATATTTAATAAATTTTTTTCACCCTAAAAATTAGGGATTTATGGTATGAGATTATGAACTTTTAGAAATTAAAATTCATTTAAAAATATTTCTTACAATAAATCGTAAAGATATATAATAGAAATAAAATATCTATAGTATATCCATGTGATTGTGGAAATATCATGTAACATTGATTAACATAATGAACATTTATATAATCTATAAAATAAGTTTCATTATTTGTAATTCCATTAGTGGTTTTGACAAAAAAATTATAATAAATTTTAGGAAATTTGTCATCATTTCTATGATAGGATATCCATTTAATCATTTTATTAAAACATTATTATTTTAAATATATTATATATATTGAATAAAAATTGTAATATTGTATTTGAAAATTTCACCATCAATTTTTTTATTTATAATCCTTTAAAACAATATAAAAATTACATATATATGGTTCCTTACACATTGATTTGAAATTAACTTCTCTCTTTCATTTTTCATTTTTAGCAACATACATTTTCTGTTTTTCTTGAGAATCATCCGTATATATACATGAAGAATTAAAATTTATATTTTTTTATTTTGAACCTTCCTTGTTGGGTTGCCTTAGTTTTTAATTTTCCTTCAGTATATCCTTATGATGATACTCATGTTTCATTTATAAATAGGTGATATTTACATCATTATGATTTCCCCCTTAAAATTATTTATATATTTCCACAATAGTGGGTTTTCATAATCAATTAAAAAAGATGAATAACAAGTAAAATCACATGAATAAAAAGATAAATCCTTTGAAAATATATGTTCAACAACCTTTTAAAAACTAAATTCATCCATTGTACTTGATTCCTCAGTAAAACATAATCGTACATCCATTTCCTTCATTTTGTTAGTGTATTTTGTCTCCTTATTTTTTTCATTCATTAGATTTGGGAAATCATGCACGATGTATCGGCTCTTCCTGCACTCATAACAAATAAAAACTTAACGATCATTATAAAAATTATCATTTTTCTTATCCTTATGATCATCATTCAGATAGGTTTTATTAGATTTACATTATTATACATTCTTCCCAATATATCAACTTTTTGTATCATTGGCTATATCAGTCATGTCACTAATCTATAACTCATAATTTAAAGGGTATGTATATAAATTATATTTAAAATAAATTCTATTCTTAATTTTTATTTTTAGATAGTATTTTAATAATGATCATATAAGATAATTCAGTCTAAATTTATTGAAATTCAAACATTCATCTTCCACTAAATTTTTATCATTCCTCTTCTTATGAAGTGATCTACGTACTCCATTGATATGGAAATGATTTTCAATAGTCTGTTATAGAAAACTCATAACCTGTAAAATACTAGCAAATATATCAACTAATAGATCTAACATTAATCTTTATAAATTTTAAATGCATGGTATTTATCTCTTATATTACTCTTATTGGTTATAATATGATTACTCTATATATGATGGGTAACATGTAGTGTTTTTTTGTATTTATGAGTATTATTAAATGGAAATACAAGACTATATACATTAAAATTTATATCAAAACATAATGTATTTACCACAATAGAGTTCCTAATGTAAATTAAAATATCATTACCATCCAAGTATTTGCGCTCACCTTCTAGTAACATTTATGGATTTTCAATGATTTTAAAATGATAAATACTATTATTTTTATAAAAGATTATATCTATGATATACAATATCCATAATCATTAACAATAAAATGGTGGTGTTTTTAAGGTATCTCTCTATCATTTTAGATTTCTCTTTCAAAATATAATTTATATTTTACCCCCTCTCAGTTAGGTTAGTAATTTTTTAGCATAAATAATATATATATATATATATATATATATATATAAACCTTGAGGTCCAATTCTGAAACATATATTGGTTCTATATTTAAGAATGGAAATATCTAAGGGGGATTAATTTACCATTAAAAAATAAATTCATAATAAAATAAGAGTTATTAATTATAATGGATCTTAAAATAAATATTATATGAAAATACAAATATTTATTGAGTTTTGGAACAATTTAATAATCATAGTCCACTCTTCACCCCCTTTGAGGAATAATGATTGATGGAACACATTAAAACCAATATTATTAAATCATTAAATGAATTTCTCCTACATGTATTCCTTACTTGATTATAAATCCTTTTCCCATAATTGTTAAAACCTGAATAAACTATCTATTTTTTACCTTGAGACACTACATGAACAACCAATCCTTTTTCACCTAGAGGAATATCACTATTCTAGGATTTTGTTGGGAGAATAAACCCAAATACATATATTTTAATTCTTTATTATAACCTATTACTATTAATTACATATAAAATAATTATAATTAAGTAAATCACATAACCAAGAATATTATTTATATATGAAGTGTCAGTGAAGTAATTCACACTCCATAACCAAATGATTACATGATTATGGTTCATCGTTGATTAGTAGTTAAAAGTAAAATATATATCACTTCAATAGTTTATGAATATCCCCGAAAACATATATCTTAATATATATCTCTCCAATTAATTGTATATCAAATTCCATTTTTTAAAGTATCTTCCAATTTCCAAATCACTTCATATTTTTCTTCCTGATGAATGCATGGAATTTATTTATTAAATGTGCATGCCTAATATTCCCTCTTCGGAAACATTGATAATATATAATATTGAAATCATGTTTAAAATGATAACTTATAAATATAATAAATAAATAATTCACATAGTCATCATTAATGTACCTTTTAATTTTCCCATAATGAATATGAGAGATAATTTTGACCTTACGAACATATTTAAATAAGAAAACAAATTTTCCCAATAAATCAGTTGAAATTTGAACCTATGTGATTAAAATTTAATCCAACCTAAAATTATTCTAAATAAAATTTCATAGTATTAAATTAATTAATTTATATTTATGGAATAATTAAATCAATAAAACCAATGTAAAAAACATTCAATAACTCAAAATAAAAATTTATATAAAAAATATATATTATTTAAGCTAAAATATATTAAATGAAATATGATTCCATAGATAGGTCACTATTATTTTTTAAACCAAAAAAATTTCATATTTTAGTTACATAATTTATTATCTTGTTTTCAATATAATTTATTTATGTGATAGGTATATTTATTCATGAAGTATGTAAATCTTTATTCATGTGGTAGCAACATTTTATCCATGCGGTAGGATTGTATTTGTCCATGAAGTAAATCTATTTTTTTAGTGTAGAAGGTACATTATTGGTAATGTGGTATTTATATTCTTTATCAAATTTTTCATTGATTGTTATTACTCATGGTCACTTACTCACTATTCCAAATTATCACTTATGATCAGTACACAAGGTAACATTCAATGTTTTTCTCAAATAAGGCTCATGCTTTGAACTGAAGTTGGATCCAAAAATTTTCATATTTTCACCCATGGTCAATACTCATGTGAAAAACTAAACATTACATAATAATCCATCAATATCAGTAGTCATAGTCACATTATAAATTTTATAAATTTTCACTCATGGTTAATAATCATGGTAAATTATAGATATTTCCTAATTTTTACTCAATGGTTAGTATTCAAGGATGAATTTAGACTTTTCCAAATTTTCTATCATTGTGAGTAATAATTTCCTATTCTATAATTTTCTAAATTCTAACAAGCTAAATACTCATGGTCACTACAAAATGATTCATAATTTTAACTCACAAGCAGTACTCATGGCCACTTCAAATCATTTCCAAATATTCACTCTCAGCATGTTACCAAGTTTCACTTCTAGTTTTTTCAAATATCTACACAATGATCAATAATATATTTCACATTTAGACATTAAATAAATATTTAATCATGGTCACTACTAAAGATCACATTTTTAAATTACCATATTTCCACGCGTTTGAGCAACTATAATTATTAAAATTATAAAAAATACTAGTAAATCATATCAAGTTTCAAATTAATAACAAGGTGATTCATAGAGTTAATTCATATGATAAAGTTATTGAGAATCATGTGATTGGGTTGATATATAATTAAATATGATCAGGATATATGTTGGAACTATTATGGACATAGAGCTCGAGGTTCGAGCAGTTATTGATCTACAACTCATATTATTAGGTTGTCGGGGGATGGGTATTTGTGGTCAGGATGTTATTTTGTGCATTATATGGACTTGAGATGGTTGTTTTTTGTGTTTCCATATTTTTAGAACCGTATAAATATTGATGTTGTCATGGACTTAGAGTTTAATGTTGAAGCTTCCATGAATTTGTATCTTAGGTGTTTGGGATGCCATGGGATGGATCCCAATAGTAGTGAGAATATAGTTGTGGCTACCATGTATATGGATCAAAAATACTACTTTTATGAAATGGTCATTGTGATGTGATTAGAGTAACTTCAATAGTGGCTAATGATGTTATAGTCATTCATGTTCATGAACCCGAGGATCAATGATAGTGTTCAGAAACATTTTTAATTTGTTCCAATAAAGGTATTGAGATGTTTATTTTATTTATTATCTATAGTTTATTCATTTATATCATCTTTGAATTTCATTTTCCTATATTATATATATGTCTTATGTATGGTATTTCATTGGTGGTAACCTATTGTGTTTTTTTCACACACCCTGCTCAGTCGACAATAGAATTTGGGTTCCCAAGAAAAGAAATCACTTGTCATGGGAAAAATATGTGTAATTGACTTTAATGAAGATTATGAATAAGATATGAATCTAAAGTGGGGTTGGTGAAAGGGAATGAGGTGGTATTAGAAAATAATTTTATCCTCCTATACAATTTCTCTTTTATTATGTCTTTATTTATATATGTGGTTATCCTTCTTGAAAATTATCTCTCTCTGACTATACTACTTCTAGAGAAAATATTTTCATGGTTGGGAAGATTCCTAAATCATTTATACTAATACATATTTCATGGATTTAGAATGATTCATTGCTTTATCTATCCTTGAGCTCTCTAATTGGGGTGTACACCCTCCCTTCTATAACTATTTAGACAGTCTCTACTAGTCGATAACCTATATTGTTGAGGAATGTTAGATTGAAGCCACATAGTGAACCTATCTTATTAATCTTCATGTTGTTATTAGGGTTAGGATATTTAAAAGTGATATTAGAAGATTTTGTGTGACCAGTTTCATAGAATGTATGATATCTTTTAGGCTTTAATATTTGTATAAGACGAAAGGAATCTGAAATATGATTGTGCCATACCCTATGATGGATATTTGATTAGTTCATTTAGAACCATTATTATGTTGTGTGTTTTAGGTTACTAAGGTAATATTATTATTTTTCTGTCTTCCAATGTTATATTTTTTTATGAAGTTCAGCACCACTGCCTCAAATTGTTGTTTTTGGATCATGGTATAGTTTTTGTTTTCATCTCCTAGACTTTTTGAAAGAGTCCAGTGTTCATGAATCATATTGGGCACATAGTTTTCACATAATATACAGTCTTTATACTATGAATTGTGTTATTGCCGATTAGTTCTTAATTATTTAAATCATTCGTAAATAATCACAATGAATTTTCCCATTTATGTACTTACTGGAATTATACTCAGATGGCCACCCTTTTATATGTATTTTCATTGGATTGACGAATATGCAGATCTATGGTGTGATTCATGTTGATGAAGATGATGTAGTTCCATTGTGAAGGGGTTTTATGATGACTCTAGTGGTTTGATATAACAATATGATTCCAAATTTATAAACCATATAGGTTAGTTATAATACTAATTGGGGAAAGATAAACAAGTTCATATATTAATATTGACAATAAAAACTGATATAATTCTTCACAGTACAGCTTCTAGGTGACATTCAACTTAACTAAACCACTGAATATGATTAATCAACCTATATAAATCTTCATAAATCTAACTATATGTTTGAAAAATAAGTATTATTTTAACATAATGAGAATGAATAGTATATGTGAATCCTTAATGGGTATTAATTTTATATTTCAATTTCTCCAAGGGGATGTCCCACATGTGGATACATAGAATTTGTCTATACCCTTATAAAATATTTCATTGAATATGGTGTTTGAGACTGTTACATGCTACCCAGAGTGGTAATTTTGGTCGATGAGTTTCTGTGTGACTTTTTATATGGAAATATAGAGTCTTTTCTTATTGACATGATTTTCATGACATATGAATTATATTTTAGTTAAGGGAGCCTATTAAGTTTATATATGTATCAGAATTATATTGACTCGTGGTATTATTGATGAAATGATAAAATTCCCAAAGGGTATCCCATGTGTTGGGTTATCCTAATCATATATGTTCTTTTTTAATGAGAATCATGATTATATTCTTCATTTAAAATTTCAAGCATGTGTTGTTATATTGGGTATGTGACATAGGGATGGTAATACATTAGAATTATATGGTGATGTGAACCATTATTTCCAGGGCCTTGGTTATCAATGATTGGTTTCTATGGTAGGAATAGTTTGATTCCTGGCCCTATTAATTTTTTATAAAAATTTGAAATACTGGTAGAGTGTGGATAGACGCTGAATGTTTTGAGAATGATTTTAGAATGATTTTGATTGTGTGATAGACAATTTCAGAATAAATCTTCACAAGAATGAGGACTGTCAAGTGTACTCCCTATGATACAAAGAGGAAATTTTGAGTATCCTAGTTAGTGGTAACACTAATCAATGATTGATTAGGGGTTGGTTATTAAATCATATGGTGTAGTATTATACACTCGTATTGTTTGATGGATAGGAATGGTATGTGTGTTATTTATGCGGTGCCCTTTTAATTTGTAAATTAGGGAGCAGTGAGGAGAAAGAAGAAGGATGATGGCATTAATAAACTCCCCATGTCATGGCCTTCCTTTATTTTTTTTGAATTTTTTTTCTATACCAATATAGTATATTATACATCAGTGTTGGGTAAGGTATGGTGGCACCACCGATAATTGTGAAATCTTGGCCAGGGATTGACCTAATGGGAAGAGATTGGATCATGAGGAGATTAATGGAGGGGCTTTTGTAAATCATTATATTTTTTATCAAGGCAGTTTTTAGGAATTTCTTATGATGGGTATCCCACCTTAGGTCATTAACATTAAAAACAAAGTTCCAGATGAATTTCAATAGGCGTATAGGATAACGTTCCTATGATCCAGGAACAAACCATGTTTGATATATCATAATTATAATTTGGGTACCAGTTGGATAGTCAGTCCTAGTCATTATGAGAAGTAATAAATGATGTTTGGTCCATATAATAATGAACCACATTCTTAGATGGTTATTGTCTTGGTGAGATTATTTATTGGATGATCATATTTTAATTGAGATATAGGATAGTAAATGTACATGGAATCTTATATATTATTTAGTAAATTGAATATAAAAATTCATTTAATCTATATAATGGTACATATGTGTATTAATTAGTATAGAGAAAATTTTAAAAAGATTTGAGAGTGACTCATATTGGTAGTATGTTGACGCTCACAGAGAAATCACAACATTCTTTTTTTGATAACTATTCAATATGGGAACTCACAAGAAGTAAGGATTCATCTTTAGTTTGGGGTTCAAATTATCCAATGGTTCTATAATATTTATGAAATGAATATTATGTTGTTTTGATGGTGATTTAGTGTATAAAATCGATCAATTTTGAGTTAGGTAACCCTTGAGAGTTTTGACATGCATTCTCGTGTATAATTAGTTTTTGTGGGTTTGGAAATTCATCGAAAATATCATATTATGTATATCAATAATTTTAAAAAGTAGGTTTTGGGTTTTCATAAAAAATATTTGTTAGTTTAGATGGAGGATCAGATGAAGAAAACTCACCTGTTTTGTTTGGAATTTTGAAAAAAGAATGGACACCTACATTTGATAAATATTTCGATTTATAATCAAATGTAGTAAATTATATATCACATTTGTTAGGTCAGTCGGATGTGGGATTATATTTCATTTTCTGATTATAGTGGTGGGAGGTGTTGTGGCTTGGAATTGGATTATATAATCTCTATAATATGGTGTAGGGAAACAACAGAAGAATAAATAATTTAATTTTTAAATGATAGTGTCTTAGTTTATATTTTCTACATGGATTGACATTGTAATTATTCATGGATATATCACATTATTCTCTAGAATTTTAAAACTCAACGCATTATGCTTTGAGTTTCATTGAGGAAATTCATTTAGAATTTAATGATGAAATTTGGACAATAGAATTTGTTTGAATGTATTTGTATGGTCGAGATTTATGTTTCAATATCCATCGTGATGGTAATGGGTGTCACTTGAGAAACTATATTGATTATGAGATCGCAATGGTGATATAGAAATAGGTGATGGGATTATGTATTTCTCCAACCCCAACCTTGGGTTTATGATATAAATTGTTTATTTATGATGCATTTATATATTTCCAAACATGCTTCCCATGACCTGTCTTATGGTTTCAATGATATTTCGTCATGACATTACTTTTTTTGATGTCAATATAGTTAAATAGCCAATGTGGGATGAATTCTCTTTTTGAAAATTTATTTGATCTTTTATCAAATTATTAAAATTAAATAAATGGGAAATAATAATAGTTGATCATATATACTTATATAATGGATAATATATAAATTATCAACATCTACTCTTGACCCCTAATATCATCCAACAGTTCTGTAACACACTATAACCATTATAATGGAATCTTACAATAAATTTTATCAACATGGATTCACAACTGGATTACAAGTCCTTTTTATACAAGAATTTTAATCCTAGACAACACATCCATTTTCTACCTAGAGGTATAACCCAAACTAGATTCTTTTTCCAACTTCGTAGAACCACAAAATATCTAATTTTTTTGTGAACCACAACCAAAATAATGACCTTCTAATGGGTAGTATAACCCATTGAAATTAATCTTACATAAAATAAGTAGAATGAATTATGTTATTATAACAATATTAATTATTAATATTTGGAGTGTCAGGGAATAAATTCACTATCCAGTAGTAAAGGATTAAATTATTGTAGTTCACTTGAAATTATTAGATTAATTCATAATTATATCACACTTGTACACATCCAAAATATCCTCAACCACATATATATTAATTTGGATGTACCTAAATATATGTATATAGAGTTCACATTTTCAGAGTTGATTTTGAGTTGTAAATCTGTTACATTTTTCCATTCCTAATAATGATTTAGATTTATCAATTAAAATTGTATATAGAATATACCAAATTGGGCCACATATGTAATATATAATATTACAATAATTTTTTAACATTGATAAATGTTTATAATATATAAACAATGTTCCAATAAAATCAAGTGTATATATCCTTGAAAAACATCCCAAAATAATTCCTGATAAACAATTCACCTTCCAACATTATTTTACATGAAGTTAGTGTATTCCTAAGGTATCAATGTGAAACATCAACCCAAGTGCTAATAATTTATTCTAACATAAAATTCATCCATATAATATTATTTTCTATTAAATAATATAATAAATAGTTATGGAATTATTAAATCATTTAAAACATTTGATATAAACGTAGAGTAATTCATTATATAAAATTATAAATGAAACATATCATTTTTATACTAAAACATCAAAAAGAGGTTAATGACCATAGATAAGACATAAAATATATTCAACATCACCAAATTTCATTTTTTAGTTATATCATTTTTTATTATACATTATATATTTTTATATTTTTTGTAACGAAATTTTTGTTCATGTGGTAGGTAAGTTTTAGTTCCTACAATTGGTAAAATTATATTCATCTTGTAGGAACAGTTTTCTCCCAGTGGTTGGTATATTTTCAATCATGTGGAATTTTCATCTGATAAGTGATTTTTTGTTCATGGAGTTGGTACATAATTTCCATGATTTTCTCCCACTATCATTATATATACATGCCCACTGCTAAAGGTCACTTCAAAACATTTCCATATTTTAACACATGGTTACTACTCAAGGAAAGTTATTTAAAATTAGAAATCAACACTCTTGAAATTCATATAAATTAACTTCCCAAAATATTAAATTTTCCATTTTTCATTTTTACCAAAGGCCACTTTCAAACATTACCAAATTTGAACTCATGATCAGTAATCAAGGTTACATCCAAACTTTTACATATTTTCTATTAAGATCAGTACATAATGGAACTTATATAATTTTATAAATTTTAACTCGTGATCAAAAATCAAGTTCATTATAAAAAATTACTATGTTATTACTAAAAATCAATATTCAAGGTTACTTCTTGACAATACCAAATTTTTACTCCAGGTTAACACTCAAGGTCACATAAACACCTTTACAAATTATCAATCATGGAAAGTAATCAACGATATTACAAAACACTGAAAATTTTCACTCATGATATATACTCATGTTCACTACTATAAATTTTGATTTTTCACATTGTTCCTTACACATTGTGTTTTCAAGATTTTGTGAAATTTTCTCTCATAGTAAGCACTCAAGGTCACTTCCTGAATTTTTAAAATTCACAATTGAATGGGAAATTAAAACAATTAAAATTAAAGAAAATAAAAATAAACAATATGAAGGATATAATTCATCGTTATCCATATTTGTTAATGAATAAATAAATTTCAATTCTATACATTTCTCCTACCATTAATGTTGATATTAAAGACATAATTTTTATATATGAAACCCCTACTAACAAAAATATCCCCTTGATGATTACTATGAAAGAAAATACCCTTTATAAGGTTATATGTAACAAGGATTCCATTTCATTTTCAATGAATATATTAATGATAATAAATTTATTAATAATATCAACTATTTATGTACATGGTCATTTGCCATCTGAGTACAAATGATTTAATGTAAACACTATAAAAATGGAACATATATAAAAATTCATATCAAATTCCAGTTAAATATATACTAAATGATTAAATTCCAATAATTATATGTTTGAATTTAATTTTATCAAATTTAATTAAATTTAATGCTTTAAAAATCATCTTCCATATATTTTTAGACTGAAATAAATTCTAAATTTATATTTTCTTTTTCAACATGATCCATATGAAAATAAAGTTTAACATCAATGTATATATTCTATGAATATTTTAAATTATTTTAAGAAAGAGAAATAGATTCATTATTATTAAAGTAAAATAAATATTATTAATATAAAAAACAATTTTTTATATAATTAAGAGAGGATGAACATGACAAGATGAAACAAAAATATATTGAGATTCAATAGTTTAAAGAGAAATTTTTTTCTTTAATGACCATGAAACGAAATATATATGATATAACTAGCATATACAAGAATTTTTATTCATATATATCAATTTTCTACCTTAATCAAAATCAGAAAAATATATAAATGAAAAAAATATTTCTAAAAGGATAAATAAACCAATTTATAAAGAACCATTTACATATCTATTGATCATTTTAACAGTTTTAATTTAACTCTCTTTTAGATAAAAATAATATCTAGAAAAAATAAAAATTATAAAAATAGCCATTAATTAGTTAAGTAAAATAGACATTTAATCATTCTTCATTATGTTTTAACATCAATAGTTTCTCTAGAAAATCCTAAATATAATTTTTCAAGTTAAAATCATGGAAGTATTTTCAAAATTAGAAATATTTAAACAAAATCTATTAACTAAATATTTTCATGAATGGATTGATTAAAAAATAAATTTATTTGAAATATATTCAAACCATGAAAAAATTCAATTCCAACATAAAACTTGTTAGAAAATAAGAAGCCATCAAATATATAAAATATTTACAATTACTTACAGAAGATTTTACAAATATAATATCATCCATATCCATTTTGTAATTCATAATAAAATTATTATATTTTTTTAATAAATAAATTAATAACCACCATTCCCTTATCAAAACATATTTTCATGTGGAAACTAGTTAACCATCCTTTCTAACCTCAATGAGCCTATTATAATCCTTTAGATCCTTAGAGAGTCTAAAAATATAAACATGAATATTTTTCATTTTCATCAAAACAAGGATGTCAAACATACAACTATTACAAAATATATCCATTTTGTAAAAGCAATTTTGTCATCTATTTAAATAATATTAATCTGTTTAAATAAAAAATCCAAAATTAAGAAAAATAATTATAAACTAGAAATAAGAATAATGAATTCATAAAAAACCAATTTCATTTCTATTTATATATTTCAGCTTCTAATTTATATTTATTTTTAAATATATTTATTGATTCAACATGATAATTTTTAATTATCAATTTTTCCAATGTTATGTGAATAATTTGGTGGAATAACTAAGGCTAACACACTATTCCTAGTAAACATAATTTAAATCCTCTTTCATGTCGATGAACAAATTAAAATTCCTGAAACCCTAATTAATATTAAAAAAAATAGAAATAAAACCATCATAATCACAAAAATTAATAATATATTTTTTAGTTTGTGAGTTTTATTCAACATTACAGATCATATTCTTAGTATTGTGGTCTCTTAGATTTCCCCATGATTTTTCATTAATATGCTTATTTTGACAATAAATATTTTCCCCCTAATCATATTAATATTTATCTTGACACACTTCTTTAAAAAGAAATTAAATCCTCTAAATTAATCATTTAGTTTACCAATATCTTCATCACATTAATTCATGTTATTTTCATAAAATATAACATGAATTGATTTCTTAGTTTCCATGGTTATTTTATAGTATTCCTTATATTTATTACAATTAATTTAATATCTTAATAATATACCTTAATCAATTTATTCATAAATTTATCACAACAAACATTGTATTAATAATTAAAAATTTACGTCGAGTGAATCTAAAATATCCCATTGTAGATTTTATTCCCTCTTATTCCTCGTATGGTTTCTATTTCAAAAATGGTATTAAAAATTATAATTTTTATATTGTATGAAATGATCACAACTTTTTCCCCAAAATATTCTAGAAAATTAAACTCATTTATCACATTCAAAGTTATTTCTTGATGTTCTTATTTTTCCTCTCAATTAAAACATTGTTTTATGGGGTTAGATGGGATATTTTTTGAATATCAACATTTTCTTCGCAAAGATGGTTAAATTTTATGTTCTATAATTCACTACTAATATCACTTATAATTGATTTTATTATGATTCCACTTTCATATTGAACCATTTTTCCAAATCTAAAAAACTTATATAATGAATAATGTATAATATCCAGAATGTAATCACATGTGTTTCAAGTTAAATAAAAAATAATTACAAAAAAATTTGTTTTCCACACAAAATAGAAGGTTTGATGTGACCAAATATATCAAACTCAATAATTCCAAGAACACATACTATTTTTACTACAAAAATTTACTTAAAGAAACTTCTATATTCATTACCGTAAATATAAAATTCATATACAATGGAATTTTCTTAATTATTATCTTGTAATTTCATAACTACATAGTTCTTGATCATTTTATGAATTAAAATGAAATTTTAATATCCCAACCAACTATGACAAAAACGTTATCATATTTTATGGTATTTATATATTATATTTTTTTTTGTTGGTCATTGAAAAATTAATTGAACAAATGTACCTTTTTGTCTGAAATAAAACACTAGAATATCCTTCAAAATAGTGCATTTAACATTTTGAAATTTAAGAAACATTTCATTATCAAATAGTTGGGAAGTTTTTATTAAATGATTTTTCAATTCGTTAACATAGAAGACTTTATAAAATTATAATACATAGAAATTACAACCACACATTAATATTTTACTTTTAAATTATAATTCAATCTATAAATATCAATACCATAATAAAATATATATAATAAATTTAAATTTGATACATCCTTAATCATGTGTCTTTGGATTTCTGTTTCCATGCACCAAAAACCCTTTTATACACTCCCAAGAATCATTTCCAATATAAACAAATTGATGCAACCATTGGTAACCTGCCAATTGGGTATTTTAATATTAAAAGATGATATTTTAGAAATAAATATTCATTATAAACAATTTGTTATATGAAATCATGAAGATATATAACATAAATAAAATATCGAGAGTATATCCAAGAGGTTGTGGAATTCTCATGTAACATCCATTAGCATAATAATATTTTATATCACCTATAAAACATAAATAATTAAATTCATTTTCATTAGTGGTTTTGAAAATTAAATTCACATAAGTTTTATAAATATTATCTTTATTTCTATGATAGAATCTCCATTTGATCATTTTTTATAAAATAAAGAATTTTCAATTTTATCAATACAATGAAAAAATATAAAATATTTTATTTCAAAATTTCACCTTCAATCTTGAGTTGTAAATTATACATTATAACCACATAACAAGTACATATACAAGGTTCATTACACATTGATATAAAATCAACATTTATCTTTCGTTTATCATTTTCAGTAAGATCTTTTTAATTTTTTTCTTGAGAATCTTCAAAATGTGTACATAAATATTTAAAATCTAAATTTTTATAGTTTTACACGTCCTAGATCAATTTATCTAGTTGTTAATTTCCATTATATATATCCATATGAATATTATTAAGGTTCTTGTATAAAAGAGTGATATTTTCAACATTATGTTTAGTTTTTTAAACTTTTTTATATATTTCCTCAACAGTGGGTTTTTAGGAATCATTTTCAAAAAATGAATAATATTTAAAATCAAATGAATAATTATATAAATCCATTGAGAATATATTTTCCAAATCATTTTTAGAACTAGATTCTTTATTATACATTAATCTTTAAAAAACACCATCCAACTTCTATTTTTCTTCTTTTCCCTCTAGAATTTATTATCATTATTTGTTTCCCTTTTTAGCAATGAGAATTAATTGATTATGTAACCTCTCTTCATACACTCATAATAAATGACATCTTCAAAATCATTATAAAAATTAACATTCTTTTACTATTCATAATCATCCTTCAGATAGTTTTTCTAATATCAACATTATTATCCATTGTCCCATATATATCCACCATTTAGAACATATTCTATTTCATTCATGTCAATAATAAATAACTTAGAATAAAAAGGGTATGATTATACATTGTATTTAAAATAAATATTATACATCTATACATTATTTTCATCATCATGATTTTTTTGTTTTAACTTTTATTTTAATAATAATCCAAAAAGGAAATTCAATTTAAATTCCCTGAAATTCATGCATTCATCTATCAATAAATTTTTAGAATGCCACTTTTTAGAAGTTATCTATGAAATTTTTAAATAAGAAATTGATTTTCCATTGTGTCTCAAAAATTAAAAATATTTATTAAATTAGTAGTTACCCTATCAGCTAAGATATTAACAGTTTATTCTTCTCTCATTTTAAATTCTTGGTATTCCGATCATTATATACCCTAATTTATTCTAATAATATTATTATCTCCAATATGTGTAACTTATAGAGTTTCCTGTTTTCATGGAAAGTTCATCATGATAATACATAACTATACAAAATAAAATATGTATCAAAATATAATATATTCATCATGTTGTAGTTCAAAATGTACTTTATAATATTATTACCATCCAGTAATTCCATCTCACCACTGGGAAGCTTGTATGGATTTCCCATTATTTCCCAATGATGAATTGTATGTTAATTAATAAACCATATATATGTGATATACAATATACAAAATCACTTCCATTAAAATGATGTTGTTTTAAAGATACCTATCAATTATATGATCTTGTTCCTTCCATATTAAATTGATATTATCCATTGTCCATTTTGTTAGTTATTTGATGGCATAAATGAGGTACATATAAACCCAGGAGTCCTCCTCTGATACAATTTTTTTATAGATTTATGATGGTAAAATAGCCAAGGGGGTTGGATTTACAATTAAAAAATTTATTCAGTCTTATAATAGAGTTATTAGTGTTATATAATCATAATATAAAAAATATGTTCATATAATGATACTTATAGTGTTTGGAAATAAATGATCATAGTCCCATATTCACCCATGTAATTAATAAAGAATTATGGAACCCATGATAGCCAATACAATAGAATAAAATAATAAATTTTCATCCTGGAGTCCTCACTACATCACAAATCCATTTTCCCTTAAAGGTTAAAACATGAATAAACATTAAATTTTCAACCTGAAGACACAACTAAAACATCCAACCATTTTCCACAAAGAATCAAATCCTCATGCCTTGTTTTTTGGGTGAAACAAACCAAATACTTATATTTTTAAGGATTATTATAAGATTTTACAATTGATGACATATAAAATGAATAGAAATAACCAAAATAACATAACTAGTTAAATTATTTATAAAAGAAGAAATTTGCTAGTAATTCACTCTCCACAACCAAATGATTAAATGAAATTGGTTAAGCCTATAGTAGTACTCTAATGTCAATGTATATAACAGTTATATAGTTTACAAATATCATCAACCTCATATACAATAATATATAACTATGAAATTCCATGAATATCGATCTCCCTTTTTAAAAGTAGATTTCAATTTTTAAATCTGGTGAATTGTTTCATTCCCATTTATTCATAGAATATATTCATTAAATTTTCATGTATAATATTACCTCTTGAGAAACATAAATAATATATTACATTAAAATCATGTTTAAAATGATAACTTCAATGAATAATTAATTTAAAACTAATATAATCATCATTAATTTTCATTGTAAAACACCAATAAATAATATTCTATAATTTTTTCATATTATAATCACAATTAAAATGGAACACATATTTTCCTAATAAATCATTGAGAAAATTCAACTAATGTGATGAATATTTAATCCTACATATAAATCATTCAAAAAAAATTTCTTAGTTTTTATTTAATTAACTATTATTTAGGGTATAATGGAATCAAAAAAAATTTGAAAAACATGTGGGAATTAAAAATGAAAAAGTACATATAAAATATAAATTATTTTAAGATAAAATATGATAAATTAAATATGTTTCCATATATAGGTAATGAGGTTAGTTAAACTATGAAAAATTTCTACTTGTTAATACATAACTATTTTATGTTTTCAGCACATTTGGTTCATTTGATAGTTACACTTTTCAGGTAGAATTTGTATCTTTATTTTTGTGGTAGGTACATATTTATTCATGTGGTAGTTTCATTTTTTTTTAAAAAGTTATTATATTTTTTAACATGGTTGGTAAATTAATGGTAATGTTTTAGTTATATTCATTTCCAAATTTTCATTTAATGTTATTACTCATGGTAACTTCCAGACCATGAATGTTTTTTTACTCACGATCATTACTCATGTCACATTCAATATTTTATCAAATATCAGTCATGACTATTACTCATGGTCACTTACGTAAATTTCAATATTTTTTCTCATGGTTAACACTCAAGTTCACTTCATTAAATTTCAAAAAAAATTAACCATTATTAGTAGGAATGGTCACATTAAATCATCTATAACTTTACAGCAATGGTTATTAATCAAGGTCGATTATAGATATTTCAAAATTTTCACACATGGTTTGAACTCAAGGTCACATTTGGAATATTCCAAAACTGAAACATGGTGAATAATCAAGTTCACTTATATAATTATCCAATTTTTCAATCATGCACAACATTTATAGTCACAAATGTTTCGGATTTTTAACTCATAGTTAGTATTGATGGACACTACAAAACATTTCCAAATAATCACTCACAGTATGTACATGAGTTAACATCCAAAATATTAGAAATTTTTTAAAAAATAATTAATCTATTTCTCATCTTGATATTGAAAAATATTAAATAATGTTTAGTGTTAAATCTCACATCCAAAAATTTCCAACCATTCAAGTGTATGAGAAATTATAATTATTACACTTAACAAAAATTATGATAAATTGTATCAAGGATCTAATTAAAAAAAATCGATATCTAGAGTAACATCTGATGATCCAGGTTTTGAGCCTCATGTGATAGGGTAAATATAAAATGAAATATGATCTTGATATATGTTGGAGCTATTATGGACATGGAGCACAATGTTAGAGTTTACATGGATTTGGAGGTCATCTGTTTTGTTTGTCAAGGGATGGGTCCCCGAAGACATGATGGTATTGTGGGGAAATAATGGATTTAGAGATGAATGTTTGTTTGATTTACATAGATTTTTAACATTAAATAAATTGAATATATCATGGATATTGAGCTCAATATGGGACCTTCTATGGATTTGGAGGCCAAGCCTTTGGGTTTTCATAGGATGGATCATAATAGTTTTGAGGATATAGATGTGTCTACAACATATATTGATCCCACATGTAACTATGATGGAATGTTCATTTTAATGAGCATAGAGACACCCCTATATTGTCTAATGAAGAAGTGGCTAATCAAGAGCATGAACTTATTGATAAACAATAGTGTTCATATAAATTCAACAACATTCTCAATGAAGATATTAAGATGTTGATTTTATTTACTCTATATAGATTATTTATTTAGTTCATATGTGAATGTAAAATTTAAATATTATAAATACTTATTATTTATGTTAGTTCATTTGTGGTTCCGTATTGTGTTTTTCCCTCACACCCTTCCTGGGTGACAACATGATTTGGGATCCATAGAAAATGATTCACGTATCATGGAAAAAATATCATTACAGGCCAAATATGATAATTATGAATACGATTATAAGCTAATGTCGGATTTAATATTATGACTGAGGTAGTTTTAGAAATGTATTTTTTCCTCTTATAATATTTCTCCTTTATTATATCTTTATTTGTATATGTGGTCATCCTAGAGGGATATTTTTTATTTTGACAATACTTAATCTAAAAGAAATATTTTCATGGTTTGGATTATTCTTTAATCCTTTGTACTTATATATTAACAATGGATGTAGAATGATTCCTTATATAATCTCTCTTTTTCCCTCTAGTTAGGGGTTCTAGAATCCCTGTTGTTTATATATTGACTGTTAATGCTAGTCAGTGGCCTCTAATGTGATGGAATGTGAGATTAAAGCCACATAAAGAGAATTTCATATTACTCTTCAGAGTGTTATTTTGGTTAGGATATTTCAATGTGATATTAGTGGGTTTTGTGACGAGTACCCTGGAATCTAAGATTTTTTTATTTGGCCACACTATTTTAGGGGCAGGGTAGGCATATAAAATATGAATGTGTCATACCCTATGATGTATATTGGACTAGTGCATTCAGAAAGTTTCATCAATTTCGTAGTCTGGTTTACTAAGGTTGTAATTTATTTGTTTTTTTCATTCTATGTTATGATTTTTTATTAATTTTATCTTTTTTGACTAACATGGATGTTTTAATTTTGAATTATATTATTTGTTTTCATTTATTATCCTATTTAGAATAAACCAGTGTTCATGAATCATATTGGGAATATCGGGTTCACAAGACATATTGGTTTTCTATTGAGATTAGGGTTACTTTGGATTCTTTGTCATATATTTAATTTTTTTAGTAACTAATCAAAATTAATTCAACCATATATTTTATTACTATAATTATACTTATATAGACACCATTAATGATTTATTTTCTATGGATTATAGGTAATGTTGATCTAAGGTGTGATGCATCTTGACAAAGATGGTGTCGTTACCTAGAGAAGGGGTTTTATTATGACACTAGTGGGTTAATAAAGGAATATGATTCCAAATATATATACCATTTAGGGTATTTATAATACTTCCTCTAGAAAATATAAACATGTTCATATATTAAAATTGTAAATAAAAATTGATAATACTCTTTCCAATATAGCTTCTAGGTGTCATTCTATATGATCAGACCACAGTCTATGATTACTCATCAAAGATCATAGTTGATAAATATTAGTTTTGTGTGTAAAATATTGCTAATTAGATCCTCTGGAGGGTGAATGAGTTATGTAGATCCTCAATGAGCAATAATTTTTGACTTTATGTTCTTCAAAGAGAATTCCCACATGTGGATACTTGGAATGGATATATTCCCTCATTGAAGGTTAGATGAAAAATAGTGCCTTTGAAAATTACATGTTTCCCAAATTTTTAATTGTATACCATGAGTTTTAGAGTGATTTTTCGATGGAAATATAGATTTTTATCTTGTAAAAAATTATTTTCATGACATATTAATTATATTTTAGTCGATGGAGCATATAACATTGAGATATAATGGATAATTATAGTGATTCAAGTATTATAGGTAAAATAATTTGAGTCTCAAAAGGGTATCCCATGTGAATGGTTATTCTAATCACATAATTTCATTGAGAATCAAGATAATTGGTAGATTTTTTATGTCAAATCAGTATCATATGTAGTACTAACAGATATGTGATAGAGGGATTGTGATGATTGGGGTTCTACGGTGATGGGAAACCTTTTTCTTATGACATGGTTATCAATGCATTGTTTCTAGTGTATAAATAGTGTGTTGCTAGAAAATCATCATTTTTTATATATAATTGATAGTGGTAGATTGTGAATATGTAGTGATGATTTTTGGAATGATTCAAGAATTATGGTGATTGTATGATAGATATTGTCGCATGAAAACTTCCCAAATGTGAGGAGTGTCATGTGTAATCTTAGTTAGACTAGGGTGACATATTAAGTATCCTGGATAGTGGTATCATAAATGGGTGAATGATCATGGCTTGGTAATTAAATCTTATCGTGATGGATTATACACTCATAATGATTGATATAAAATAATGATATATGTCAGTTTCATGTGGTGCCCTATTAATTTTTAAATTTGTGAGTGGCCCAGAGAAATATGAGGGATGATGGGATAAAAAAATTCATAAGGGATTGGTTTTTGAGAATTTTTTTTGAAATTATTAATGTACTAATATGGTTGAGGATAAATAATAGTTTCATTGGGTATGGTGGAACCACCGATATTGGTGAAATCCTGATTAGGTATTGAGATAATGAAATGAGCTTTGATCTAGAGGAGTGACATGGATGTTTTTTTGGAAATCATTATATTTTTTAGAATTGTTATTTATTATGTAATTATTATTTTGGGTATCCCACAATTGATCATCCAATATGAAAAATATGTTTCAAATGATTTTCCATAAGTGAAAAGGATGAAATTCCGATGAACTACGAACAGACAATGTTTTATGTTTCAAAATTAGAAATTGAGTACAATTGGGATAGTCATGACCAATCATAATGTGTAATAATATATGAAGTGTTGATCATGTAACCATAAAGCATATTCCTGAATGGTTGTTGGCCTAGTGAGATTATTCAATGGATTTCAATTTTGGCATTGAGATAATAATGAGTTAATGGCTATATATTCTTATAGATTTTATAGTGAATTGAATATATAAATTCATTTATTTTATGAAATAGAAATGGTGTTTTGAAATCGGTCTAGATATTACCTAAATGTGATTTGAGTGTGTTCTAGGTCAGTGGTATGTTGATTTTCACAGAGAAATCAAAAAATCCTTTTTTGGATATGTATCTAACTGTGGTAACTCACCTGAAGTAAGGATTAAACTTTGGTGAGAGTGTAAGAATCATCCCATAACGCATCATGAATACGTGGTTTTGATTGTGACTTATAGTATGCAGTAGAGATTTTTGGAAATAGGTATTTTAGTGGAGGTTTAACATGGATTCTCATGGGAAATAAGATTTTTTTGGTTAACAATTGTATCGAACATATAATATTTTTTAAAACCATAATTTTTAATGTAGTTTTCGGTATTTCACAAAAAATGATATTTAGTTTGGATGGAGGATCAGATGATGGAATCCGAATATTATGGATTGGAATTTTGAAACATGATTTGATGTCATATTTTTATTAATATTTCCATTTATAATGAAGTGATGTAAATGAGAAACCCCACTGTTTATGTCAGTAGGATGTGAGATGGTGTTTCAGTTTGTCATTCTGGGGGTGAGAGTTTTACTGGCTTAGAATTGGATGATATAACCTATTTCGTATAGTGCGAATAAACGTAGGCAGAGTTACTAATTTAATTATTATTCATATGTGTATAGCAATAATTGGGCTACTAGGAGTGTCTTTTTAATGCTTTGGGGATATATGTTACAGAGATTAGGAATTTTAAAACATGACACCTTCTGTTTGGAGTTATACTACTGAACATAATTCTTCATTTAATGATGTAATTTTGTCATTTGAATTTTGTTTAATGACTATGTAAGATCAATATTTATTTATCCGTATCCACTGAGAGTTCTTAAGGATGATAATTATTATAGTGTGGAAATCTTATAACCTAATGTCTACATGAATGATCTAAAATTGAAGGAAAGTTTTAATCATGAATTAGTTTAGAGGTTGGTTTTCAAATCATGATTCAGAATTTAATTTCCATTGTGAGAACCCTCTCAGGATTAGGATTTCGTATGGGTAATGGTGGTCACATGGTTATTGGAATCTGCAAGAGAACATTGGAAGAAATTCAGACTAGTTTCCATATAGATTGGAGCCTCCAGCTAGCCAATACTAGAAAAGAAGGTAACTGGTGGGGTTAAAATAGTAAAGGAAAATTATTATTTAGTAGGGTTTTAAACATTTGATAAACCATTTCATGATTTTCTCTCAATGCCCCAAAATAAATTCAATGTGGTTTTTCCAAAACTTCTTGAAAATAGTGTCTAGGAACATTTCATGTCGTATTTCAAAAATCATCGCAAAATGATTTCATAGTGGTTTTGAAAACCATTTCCAAATGATTACCCACAATTTTTTATTTTATTTTCAAATTTTATTATTAATTTTTATTAATTTTCATTAGTAATTTATTTTTAAATATTTTCTTATTTTATTTATTTATTTATTATTTATATTTTTCTCTAAATTATTTTCTTATTTAATTATCTTACCTTGCATGCATATTTCATGCATTATTTTAGCATATAAATTCATTACTTGAGATTTTAAGTGCATACCACACAGTTATTCGGTAAAGACATTATCATTCCAACTAGACCATCATGTTCTAATTAAGTATAATATCATATAATGATATATATAAATAGATAAATGGATAAAAATATATATAGATAATTAATAATACTAATTAATTTTAATATAGAATTTTTTATAAATAAAAATTAATAACTAATAAAACCAAAATAATTCATAACAAATATATACAAAATAAATAATTAAAAAATAAAAAATTATAAATTATAAATAAATTATTAATAAATAATAAATAATTCATAATTCATAATTCATAAATATGAAACCACAAAATCATAATAAATATATAATAGACACTAAATAATAATCAGTAAATAATAAAAATCTATATTGATGGTAATAATAAATTAAATCAGTGTATAGTAAATAAATAGTAATCAATTTATAAAAAAATATATAAATTTAAATTTTACATATTAAAATTACATAAATAAATAAATAAATAATATCATAATTGGATGATAATAAATATTAATAAACAACGACTAAATTAATAATAAAATTATTATAAATTAATGAAAAATAATAAATGAATACATAGTATATTATATATTAGAAATAATAAATTATAAATTATAAATTTAGAATTATAAGTAAATAATAAGAAATACTGAATTATAAATACATTTATACATATAATTACATATAAAATGAATTAAATTCTATTTTATATATGTTATAAACATATATATATATAAATAAAATTATATAAATGGAACCAAATATAAACATAAAGACACTCACAACAATCAACATAATACAAATAAAAATATACACTAACATTATATACATATTTATATATTTATAAAAATGAATTTAAATATACATGAATGTTCATAAATAATCATAAATTGATATAAAAGAACAAAAATCTATACATATAAAGAATAATATGCATAAATACTTATTTATGTATATTCCTATATTTAATTTTATATAATTTTAAAATATATATTTATAAATATATATATTTTTCAAATAAAAAACATTAAATAATAAAAAAAGTAAATAAATAATTATATTTATATCTTAGATGATTAATCAGCAAAAGAGGGATACCAAATTAATCGAAACACTATAAAATCAATAGGAATGAAAATCAATGAAATAAAATCATTAAAAACCCGACAGATAAATCATAACATTGTTATAAAAATATGAAATCAAAAACAAATGTTAAAAAATGATGGTATTTAAAAAAAATGTTTTTATTCCTTCTAATAATTTTCTAACCTTAATAAATTAGTAAATAAGATTGTAGTAAATTATCATGGAATATAACTACTTTCAGTCTTCAACATGTTCTGTTTTAAAGCTTAAATAGGCACCCAGATCGAATTTTATGACCATTAGAAGTCGATGTTTGGTTTTTAACTTCTTTTAAAATAATAGACAAAATTGTTATATTAATAATTAAAAAATCTAATCTATTTTTATTTTATTTCATTTTAATAGAATTGATTTGACTAGATATGGAACTAAGATGGACACTTGAATAAAAAGTTATAATTTCATATATAGAATTATGATTTTCCAAAAAACCTAGAATTCGTTTATGTCTCAAATATTTTCTGAATTATAATTAAACAATATAATAATTAATACATAATAATTAATTAAAATATTTATTAATAAATTAAAAATGATTATATATTTAAAAAACAGATTATTAATAAAAAATAATATTTATTTATTACATATTTATTTATTTTTATTATTTTTTGTGGTGGTTTTTAAAACCACTAGAATAAAAATTGGATTTAATAACAATATTTTGAGCTGGTTTTCCAAAAACCACTAAAATAAAATGTTGATTAAATATTTAGTATTGGTTCTCAAAACCTACTTGAATTTCAATGTTTCCTATTTTGATAGGATTTAAAATTACAAATTCTCCCTCCCAAATGATGAAATGTTCTAGCTCTCTTATTATAATGTCCCAGAAATGAGTGCTACACAGAGGTGCCCCGTATGCAGTTGCTCATGTGGCCTCAAGTGCATTTCTCAAAATACCATAGACTACCAACTAAAACTGAGAGCATTGGTTATGATAATGGGGATATTATTCCCTCATTGGCTGAGTGACACAACATAAACAAAAAGTAAATAGTAGAGAAAGTATTAATATCATACAACAAAAGTAAACATCAACAGACTGATAGTATAAACAATTGTAGAATATATAAATAAATGATGCATTTCACATGTATCTTGGAAAGAATTCAAACTAGTCTCAATGTAGCAAATACAATAAAGAACCCTAATGTACTGTAAATTATGTTATCTACAACATCATCTCAAGCCTCACCTTGTTCCCATGCTCTACAGCTCCAATAACAATCATGTACCTGATGAGGAAGGATGCTTTCACATATCTATACCTTCAATCATATAATCTTTTTGGGATGAAAATCATGTACCAGATAGGGTGTGAGATGAATACCAATAGGGAACTAATAAAATATTTGTTCCTAACATTTTGTGAATATATATAGTTGGTAATACACAAAATGAATCAATAAACTAAGAAGTACTCAAAAGTAAACATTCCTACGGTTTCCACTTGCATTCAGTTTCATTTATAAATTATTCAAACCATTTAATAATGTAACCTCAGGATCTAGGATAATATCTTTAGCCCACTATATAATGGTAACAAAAAACGTCTCAGAAAACTTTCTAAAAAGCAAGCTAGATCGAGTCCAAGAATGCTTTTTTCCTTAGCAGACTCGTCACAATCATAATATAATTTATAAGCCATCTTATAGTAAATTTATCATAGTCTAATCCCATCCAGTTCAACATATCATCAATTGAAAAAATAACGACCCTCTAGGAATGCACAAACTACCTAAACCTTTTGTTCCCACATGGCACTAATCACTTACAACAACCACTTGGGTGTCTCTCACAGTCAATACCCCATGGATCTACATAACAATAAGAAAATGTGGTGACCCTTGGTAGCTCTCACTATTAATTCCCTATGGTCTAACATTCTTTTAATAATGACCCTCTTAGTATCTCCCATGGTCTATCCCCTCTGGTCAATGACCCCACAGAAGCTCTCACCGTCAGTACATATAGTCAACCATGACTAAAATTCATAATTAAAGTACCCTAAAACTGGAATGACTCACAGACAATTCCCCCCTGTTCGTACATTCATTATGAAAAACACATGCATCTCATATAAACATTAAATCCATTCTAACAACACTAGGTACAAATAAAATTATGCCTTACATGATTCATAGGCCCGATGACCATAAAGAAAAAACATTGGAAACACAACCATAATCAAGGAATTAAACCATAAACCTATGAAATAAAACTTTTTTTCAAAAAACCATAGCATGTATAAAAAATAATATTAAAGATGTATAATATCCTAAACATGGGTATTCAACACATTATGCATATGTAATTAAATGATAATCAATGGAAGGAACAAACCACCTTTTGTGATGTTATACGATTAAAACTCTTGAACATGTTACATTCATTTAGCCTAAAACTTTTTAGATCTATAAAATGGTCAAAATCATTCAACCTGGATAATTGAAGAGATAGGAGAAATAAAGAAGGGATGCTCTAGTGGAATAGAGAAATCACGGGTGGGAATCCAACACACCTGGAAGCATTTAATTGACGATCAGATAGAGGAATGGGAGGAGATCAATGTTCTCGGCCCTATGCCGCACTCTTATACGTGACATAAAGAGAAGAAGATAATTTTAGAGGACAGATGGAAGCCCACTTTGATTATTCCAAAATGAAAAGAAAATTATATTACATGTTCATTTAATATAAATGTCCTGCACTGCCCTTAACCTGATCCTGCTTCAGGCAGTCTTCCAGGTCACCTTCACGACCATGTATTGAGTTGTTATAGGGCCAGTACATAGCTACAAAAATTATTGGGGTATATGGAATGTACTGAGGAGTAGATGATGAGTACGTAGAAAAATTACATTACTTCTTTCTTCAAAAACATATATAAAAAAGATCCATAACAAAAATGAAGATCTGGGTTCTGAAAAACATCCTCCATTAAATTATTTCTTCCCCGAAATTCCCCTACAAGGGCAGATAAGAAGAAAAATCAAACAAATAAAGCCATTATGATTTATCCTCTACCTCCCTCACCCATGTCTTGTCCTGTACTCCCCCATTCTACCATAGCACCCATAACAGAATAACAGACTGGCCATGGATTACCTTCATGAAGCGATCCACAATCCAAATAGGGTTCTCCTTGAAGGATGCATCTACCTCAAACAAAACATTCTATAGTTAAAAAACATGGGATGGGTCTGAAATGTAACTCCTTAGGAAAGAAACATGAATGATCTTGTGAATATACTATTACCTTTTTGTTAACTGCAACCAATAAGAAACGGGTACGACTCTCTCTAAAACCTCAAATGGCCCGACGTATCTTAGTGAAAGATTCCACAATCTCATAATTATCTTGTATCCCAGCATCAATGTGACATGTAATAAAACCTGATCTCCAAACACAAAATCTAGAGGTCATCTTCATCAATCATCATTGTATTTATGGAGAGACTGTGCAGTTTCTATCCTCTTCTAAATATGCTTCACCTTTTGAGTGGTATCTTTGACAAGACGGGTTCCTAGAAGAGCTGTCTCACATGCTTCTAGCTAACATAGGGGGGATTTGAATGGGCTAATGTACATAGCCTCATAAAGTTCTATCTGAATCACCTCTTCAAAACTATTATTTTAGGAAAATACAATTGGGATATGTGTCTCTCCCAAGAACCACTGTAAACTAGCATGCATGCTTGAAGCATGATCTCCAGAACCTAAATCGTGAGCTTGGACTAGCCCTTTGTATATGGATGGTAAGTTTTACTTAGAAGTACATGTGTCTCCATATCCCTCTGTAGTCCATTCCATACACGAAAAGTACACTGGGTTTCCCTATCTGAAACGACAGAGCATGGAACTCCCTACAAATGTACAATCTCTTAGAAGTACAGCCTTATAATCTCATCAACAATAAAGGTATACATGATCAGAAATAAATATTCAACCATCATGAGTATGTTAATAATATCACATACAGCATAATTCCCTCTAGGGAACCTTGGTAAACCAATCAAGAAATCTATTGTGACATCATTCCACTTTCACTTAGGAATGGGTAGCTATTGTAAAATCTCTTCTGTTCATTGATACTACACCTTGACCTACTGACAGGTGGAACATCTTCTAACAAAACCAATAAAATCCCTCTTTATACCTATCCACCAATACTTACTATGTTGATGCTGATACATCTTGGTGACACCAGGGTGAACTACCCAAACTATGGAATGAATGTCCTACATCAAATCCCCACGTATGTCATCTGACACCCAAATGAGTCCAAGAAAATGCAAGATCACATAATCCCCTATAGTCCACCCAGTTGTAGGGTACCCTCTTAACACACTATCGTATAGGACTTGGTTTTTAGAATCTGATAGCTACCTTATTCTCAATCGATCTAGTAGAGTAGAGGTAACAACTATATAAGAAAGTAATGTTTTCCCCTCTCTGTCGTGCACCGTCAAATGATTCTCAGGGAATAGATACATAAGATTTTAATCACTGAATTCTTCCTAAACTACCTATATCTATGTCTTCCAACACTGTGGGTCAGCCACTGTGTTGCCCTTCCCAAACGTATAGGCATGATCAACGTCAATGTAAATAACGTACTCAACCCACCTTTTCTATCTCAAATTCAGATAACGATGAGTAAATATTTATATAAGGATTTTGAGTATAGTAAATACCACAAAATGATCTCCCAAAATATTATGTCTCCACCAATGTAAATCATTCACAACTGTAGCTAACTGGAGATTGTGCATTAGGTAATTCCACTCATGTGGCCTCAACTGGAAAGACCCATTCACAACGACTCCTTCCCATTAGATAGGCACTACTAATAGCTTGATACCTAATGCAACACATAGAATTGTGTAACTATTTCCTACATCATGATAAATCAGTGTTAGTGCTGATTTCAATCCCCTTTTATCCCTTGAATGGATGAATCATGGGAATCTACCCATATATACTTCTCCCCATCATAGTAAAGCCTGTCATTAGTGCTAATAAGAATGAAATATCTTGTATAATGCACTGGTAGAAACCAGAAATCCCGAGAAAACTATGCACCTCACATATGTTTTTCATTTACTCCTAGTAAATGACTACTCTCACATTCTCTGGGTCTATTGATTGTACTATCTCTGAGATAACATTAACAAAGAAGTGAATCTGATCCATCCCAAAGTGACATATTGAGAGATTAAAATATAAATTAGTATCTCTCAATGTACTCAAAATGATTTCAATACGGATGGCATGGTCATGTTGATTGTGAGAGTACACCAGGATATCGTCCATTAAGACTACTACAAAAGAATCCTAGTATGGATAAAACTTAAAGTTCATCAGTTCCATGAAACATTTCGGCACATTCATGAGATCGAACAGCATAACCACATACCTGTATATACCATACCTAATCTGAAATTCTGTAAGAGGAATATCTGAAAATCTAACATGAAACTGATGATAACCAGATCTCAAGTCAATCTTTGAGAACACACAGGACCCTTGAAGCTAATTAAATAGATCACAACTCCTTTGAAAAGTATATCGGTCCTTGATCGTCAAATGGACCAGCTTCCGATAATACACATAATGTATGAGGGTACCATTTTCTTTTCCCCCATAAAGATAGGAAACCCCCAAGGATAATTATTGGGTTGAATGAATCCCTTTTCCGCCTTAACTCCTCTTCCTAATTTGTGAGCTCTTGTAACACAAGTGTTTCCATCTAATAAAGAGGAATGGAAACCAGTGCCACTCCAAGAATAAGTTCAATAGAGAAAACTATCACTGTCTCTAGAGGTAAACCTAAAATTTTTTCTTGAAGGACATATATGAAATGATGCACCACAAGGGGAAATTTTATATCTAATTTCCCATGTTCATCCAGATATAAACTAACAATCTAGGTTGTAAATCCTTCAATCCCAAAATTCTCGGGTCCATCTCTTCTCTCCTAGACATCCCATTTTACATTATTTATAAAGTACCCACCCTATGGTGACATTAAACTCATCCTACGATGATAGAAGTCAACAAAGGCTTAGAAAGAGACTAACAAGTTCATATCGAGAATGTCCTATAATCTTGTCATCTCTAAGACATAGTGCTCCCATAAAAAGTGACACCCACCAACATCAAGAGGTCACTACAGGCAATGATGTAAACTAGCCTTCTTAATCCCCTTAAGTGTGTCTAGAATCATAAAATCCTTGGATGTAATTATACATATCCCATGTATCTCCACAATGATTATAGTTATAAAACTATAGGAAGCCCCTATATCAACAAGAGAATATAATAAACTGGAGGCAACTAGAATCGTACCACTAATAGTATTGGTTTCGGGATCCTGCTCCTGCTCATTCTACTCCACAAAAAATGTCTTACTTGTACTGCAGCCATGCCACCATGCCCGACTACCTAGTTTTGATCCACCCTAATGTCATTAAAAACCATCCATATGGATACGATGACCATGAACACCTCCTAGGCCTGAATGGACAGACAAACTCCAGTTCCATGACTGATGAGAAACTGGTGGTCCTACTTTAGATCATGGAGTCATAACAGAACCCCTATCACTCGCTGCTGGTGAAAAGACACTACAAAAAAGCTGAAGATGACCCATCTTGCCCCAAGCTCATCACTAAACTGGGTCCCTCAAGAACATAGGTCTCATATACCCACTATTTCCAATCTAGTAGCATAGAACATAGCTACGAGAAGAAAAATTTCATGGAACCTCCATGTTGTGCTTCCTCAAACATTTTGAAGGTATACTAGCTCTAGATGTTGAACCACCATGGCTTGCAGCTCCCAACTCCTTATTACATAGGGTAATCAGTGCCTATATCATTGTTGACATTACTCAGTTCAGCCTGAAAACATTCACCTATTATCAGATGTTATACCAGAAGACATCCTCAAATCGCCTATCCTAAGATTACCCATCACCTCCCAGAATATGTGTGAAGTACTTAGTCTCTAATAAAAAAGAAGTGTAATCTATCACTAAAGGATCATCCTACTCCAGATGAATGAACTCTCAGTGTCGGCCGGTCGTCAACGTCTCCGGATATAATTAATCATATAAGGTCCTATGAAACTCTTCCCATGACATATACTAATGATTTCCAACCTATTAGATAACATCCCACCATCTATTGGATGAATCATATAAAATGTTTGTATCATGCACTAAACTCATCTATGGATGCATCTCCAAATGCTCAAATGAAGAATTCATGGATTGCAACCATGACTCTACAGCCTATGGTCCTCCATCGCATGGAAATGTGGGTGAATAATGATGCTATAAAACCCATGATAGCTCTTCCATAGATGGGAAATGATGCGGTGCTCCCTATAATGTCTGTAAAATCCTCAAAAATACATTACAAAACTATAAATCAGCCCTTACATCCGATATAACAGTTTGTGTTAAGATGGGTACGACTAGAGGATCTTCTTGTATTCCATGATATACCGCTTCCAATGTCTAGTCATTTCCCAATATATTGCGTACAACCATAGTACATCTTGTCGGCATGACACTGCAT
The DNA here is from genome assembly GCA_963277665.1 of Viscum album. Lineage (NCBI taxonomy): Eukaryota > Viridiplantae > Streptophyta > Magnoliopsida > Santalales > Viscaceae > Viscum > Viscum album. The sequence continues at coordinate 1,959,189,777 of OY728133.1, forward strand.
GGTCAATAGCACACCTCTGTACACGATCTTCAAGGAAAAAAACATATATGTGAAAGAAATTAATATGAGAAGAAACTATCAATTTTCAAAAAATAAATTTACATGGTCTGTGCCCTTTCTCTTTTAACATAGTTTGTACCTCTACCAAAACTGGTCATCTAATACCCATAAAAAATAATTGTTCCTCTTGATACACGATATGTACTTGAATCTTCCCTCATTCCCATATTTCTCTAGATGACTAGAACTACATGGTTCTCTCCTGGGTAACACTACCTGACATGTTCACCCTTACACGTCATGTACTTGTTTAGTTCCTTCTACCCATGTCATCATTCACACGGTAGAATATACAGAATATTATAAGTAGCGTGTAAAAGATAGACAGTGTATACAACCAATGTTTCATCCACCTCTACCATTGCTCACATGGCCAGATACAAGGTTCTCTACACATAGCGCGCCAAATCTAGATACATTGTGTTCTACTGGACGTTTCCATGCCCGATGTATCTGCTCATAGATTCAGTCACATTGTTAAAGACTATACATCATGTACATACAGTACATGGTGTGTACATATAGTACACGACATGTAATATTTTTTCTTCTTCACCATAATATCACATGGATTGTGTTCATAACAATACATGTCATGTTGTCTGGTCAATTGGATAGTTATCCTTTGAAACATCTACAGAATCCTTAAAAATATAATTTTTTTTTTCAATGAATGAAACATTATAACCCACGAGAGCCCATAATCCTGAAAAAAAATGTTTGGAATCTTTATTCACATCATAACATGAAAAATATTCATTTAATGTTAATACAATATCCATAAAATTGTGATCCAAGTGGGCCCATAACACTTCATGGATCATAGTGTCGTGTCCATACAAATGAAACATTACATATTCGAATACACTATCATAATTATAGGTATTCTGTAACGACATCAATCACAAAAACATGCATACTTAGCACAACATCTATCATAACAACATGAAAACAATAATTCACCCTAAATTCCATGACCAGAACGCCTGACATGTGATCTCTATTATGTGCCTATATGATGCATGAGATGGCATACCCTTATAACATCATGTTAAAATAGGAATAGAACCTCAATATTATCAATGATAAAACAAAAAAACAACTGAATCAATAAATAGTGAAATAAAATCAACTATTATAATTGAAAAACAAGGAAATTTGCAATATTCAATGTATCATGGCATTTTCCTTTATATGGGTCAGCTACACTGGGTAACATCTAATTACAAACTACATATCCCCTCCTACCCCTATTTATAGGCTCCAAAAATTAATTGAAATCTTAATAGAAATTCCATTTATACCACTTTGTAACATCCCAGATCCGAATGGAACCCAAAGATTCCCCATACCCAGTGGGTCACAAGGCATCAAGCGCATTTGCACAAATGAGAGAGGTTACCAACTAGCAGAAATGGTGTTTTGTGTTATATTAGGGTAAATAATGTGCTAATTAGAAGAGTAATAGAGTAGAAACAAATATTAAATAGTAATAGAAGATGTAATATAATAAAATTTAATTAAACATCGGGAGACAGATAGTATAAACAACTACATCATATATAAATAAGTAGTTCATGTCACATGTATCTAGGAATGTAGTAAAAAAGTCACTATGTTGAAAAAAAAATCAGAAACCAATTTAATGAAAAGTATTTAAACTCCAATAGAATAGAAAGCCTCAACTTGGTCTCATGCTCTCCAAATCCTACAACAATTATATACCAGAAGAGGTAGGAAAATCTCAATTATATGTACCTGCAATAATATATTCTTTTTAGGTCAAAAAGCATGACCCAAATATGGTGTGATAATAATCTTAATAAGCAACCACAAGAAGAGAAGTTCATAATAGTCAGTGAATATATTGTAGGTAATATGAAAATTGATGATATAAACTAGGAAGTAATCAAAAGTAATCAATCCTACAGTAACTAGTTATATTAATTTTCGTTAACAAATTATCCAAATCATTGAACAGTGTATCCTCAATATATAATCTAAGATATGTATCTCCAAATATAATGATAACAATAGATATCTTAGATAACCATCTAAATATTCATGAAAGACTGAGTCCAAGCATGTTATTCGGCTGAGAAGACTTGTCACAATCATGCAATCATTCATAAGCAACACTCTAAGAATGTTCTGAAAGTCTATTCCAGTTGGGTTCAACCTATCATGATTTTAATAAATAATGACCCTTTGGGAAATCTCACACATTCTAACCCCTTTGGTACTTTATTACACTAATCATATACAACGACCACCCAGTCAGTTCTCAAAGTCAATACCCTCTTGGTCTTCATAGAAATAATAAAATGTGATGACCCATGGAAGCTCTCAGATTCAATTCCCTATGTTCCAATATTCTATTAATAACTAACTTTTGTAAATGTTCCAATATTCTATAACTAACTAACCTTTTAATATCTCTCCTAGTCTAACACCTTTTGTCAATGACCCCAAGAAAACTGTCATAGTCAATACCTCTGGTCAACCAAAACTACAATTCATAATTAAAATACACTACCTCTAGAAGATCTATTAGTAAATTCCCCTTTCATCAAACATTTATAATTTGAAACACTTTCATCTCATATAAATATCATCTCCATCCTAGCAACAATTGGAATTGAAAACAGTGAAATCCGAACAATATACCTTGACCCAACATCCATAAATAAAAAAACATTGGAAACACATCTATAATTAAGGTGTTAAACATTAAACCTAAAAAAGAACACATTCTCTATCAAAAAACCAAATAAGGTATTAAAAAGGTTTACATTGAGGATTCAAAATACCCTAAACATGGTTATTTGGCACATTAAGCATATATAATCCAAATAAAATCAATGAAAATAAAAAATCACCTACCTTGATTTTGTACGATTAAAACTCTGGAAAATCAGCCCATTAATTGTCCAAGAACCTCATAGACCTAAAAAAAGGTAAAAATTATTCATCATTGGATAAATCAAGAGAGGGGGAAAATCTGGAAGATAGGATATACGGGATGAGAGAACCCATCGGTTGGAATCCAATGCACCAAAGGGCATCTCAATCAGAGCTCAGAAGAAAAACAGGAGGAGCTCAACATTCTCAGTTGTATGTCGCTATCCTATTCAAGACATAGGGAGAAGAATATTATTCTAGAGGTTGGACGTGACACCGCTCCGATAAATCAATTAAAAAGAAAAATATAATTTTTGTTCATTTAATGTACACATCATGTACTAGCCTCAACCAGTGCCCACTTTAGGTGATCTACCAGGACACCTATGCCACTATGTATTTGGTCGTTACATGTCCCGTACACATATACATGCGGCAGCTGGGTACATGGTGTGTACCTATGAGGAAACTGTGTATACATAGAAAAGTTACATTTCTTCTTATTTTTCTAAAAAGCGACCTGAAACCATGGTCTATTCATAAAATGAAGACCTGGGTTCTTACACATATCCCCATTCCATTCACTCATATGTAGATGAGTCTATTCCCACTCTAATACACCCTAGGGATCGAAGTTCCCATTAATGTTGTGTTCATTGTGATTTTAGGTTTCTTTCCTCCTCTTCGAACACGAGTTTAACTCATCGTCCCTTCAACTATGGTTTCACCTTCTATTGTTATCTATTTGGATCTGATTCCTCCATAACATTGTAGAATCGACCAAATACAATGTTGTATTTACTATATATAGTAATGGGATGATCCATAATGATTTTTCCATATCAAAACTCATTGATTTGGTTATAGTATATGGTATGACCAATTTTATAGTGTTTTTTTTGTTGAATTAAAATTATTTAATAATTGATTAATAATGTCCCATTGATTATTTTTCCTTACATGAATAGGGGACATACAATTATAATGCCTTCTAATAGAACATCCTCATTCAAAAGGTCTTATATTCATTTATTAATTTTAATTCTTTTTTTCAGTATAAAATATTATATTAGGTAATTTTTTAAGTCTATTGATTACATATTTTGCACGAAATGTTACTGGGTGTGTGGTGTAGGTCGTTTCCATCCATTTAGTTTGTATTTCCATGTGATGAGGAAATCCAGTGATCCTTTAAGAATTTATTCATTATTAAATTTAAATTTAAAATTATTCAAGGATTTATGTATTTAATTAATAAAAATAATTTATTATCATTAAGTGATTTTTTGGTATGGATATGAGACAAGGCCAAGATGATGGATAGATGTTCATGGTGAGCCTTTGATATACCTTCTTGGATACATTGAAATTGCGTCTCACATTGGATTAATATAGGTGTTTCTTTATACATAAAATTTGGGTTATATAAGTTTTTATGCATGCATATGATTTGATGAGTCTCATAACAACTGGTGGTATACCCCTATTTAATGATTTAAACAAATGATATAGTAAATAAATTACAACGAAGTATATAAATTGTTGAGTTCCCCATCAAAATATTATTCATTATATTTTTTTTCTCTGTCAATTATTTCTTTTCCCTAATTGATTATTTCATACCAATTCCACCTGGACCCTCAAAATTAATTGGAATTACAAAATTAATGATTGAGACATAATTAAAATTGTGTAGAGATCAATACACTTCTATATAAAGGATGGTGTTCAACACAGTGGTTTGGACTTAGTTGGCCTTAGTGGTCCTTATATAGGTGCTTTGAAAACCATCATTATGAATGATGGTGTTAAACTAGAATTATTATACCATGTATACCATGATGACCTAGTGCTATCGACATTCCTCCTGACTCATTGACATGACAATGGGGTGAGTGTTCCTCCCCCACCAGGATATGATCCCATGGGTCATTAGACTTTATAGAGAGTGGGGGTTGGGGATAGTGTTGAAGATATTCTAGGACACATGGGAATGGTAATTAGCATAATTAAACCAACATAATTTGATTTTATTATGATATAAAATAGGTCTCGATGGGACCTATGGGGCCTACAAGTGTCACCTTTGACATGAAAACCTAAATATTGGGTAGATATGGTAATTGTTAGATATTTCAACAGTTGTCACATTAGATCCTCTACTGAAGAAATGAAAATGAAGTGTTGTGGAATGTGTTAATGGGATTTAGTGTTTGGACACCACCTAAACTGTACTTATGATATGAATTATATATTCATGATACAATAATATATTCCTAGATGTGCTTCTTGGGACCCATCATATGGGACTAATGCGATTTGATGGTTTCTTTTTTTATTCAAAATGGTATTTCTTGATTTATTGTTTTTGAGCCTTGGGTGATTTGACCAGGCTACGATGTAATTTTTGATAGATATTCATTGGAGTTTCCTTGGACTTTCACATCAGTTTTTCTATTTCCAAGGCTTTTCAATTCATGTTTTTGTGTTTTCATTGTATGGGTCCATTATTTTGAGATGATGTGGTTAGGATTATAGGGATTTGGAACTATATGTATGTTGGAGTAAATTTCTTTAGATCTAGAAATAAATTTTAATTATCCATGGAATTGAATCATGGTTCTAGAGAGGGCACTGATTTTAACCTTGTATTATTGGGATTTCATTGGATTGGTCACTAGAGTCACAAGGATTATGCTATAGATAAAATGGATGTGTAACCCATAAGTTGGAAGATTTTAATGGTAATCAAAAAATTCTTAAAGACACCTCATCACTAGTCATAGATGGTACTGTCAATTGGGTCAATGAATTGATGAACAAAAACAGTGTAGAAATACATTATGGAATTGGGTTGTAGTAGGTGTTTAAATGTTTTTTATTTATCGAATTCTAAATTTAATTTATTTATTTCATTTTTTCATGTCAAATGATCATAAATCATATATTTTTTATGTAAATTATTTTTTTCGTGAATCCTTATAGAGTTATTGTACTCACTCCAAACTCAGTTACCAATGTAGGCCCATGTTACTATATCAGTCCTCTCATTTATCACTGAAACAGGTAGGCCATAGGTGAAGTATGAAATTAATGAATGTGTTGAGTTTCTCTAGAATGATTATTTAAATTTATAGTGGTAGTCTTGTTGATGTGGTTTTGGTTCTTGAACATTTTTTTAATTTATTTGATCAGGCATTATTTGTATGTGTGGTAGGTCTAGTGGGAGATCATCATTCCATGATTTTGCAACATCATCATGGTATATTAGAACTGTTACTATGTTTCATGTATTTGGTGTAATCTAATTTTTATCTTGGAAGTATAAAGATTGCATGTTTTAACATTTATTGTTCACTCTGATTAGGTGGTGTAGACTCTAAAAGATTGTTTGTTATTCCTCATCTTTTAGTAGGCATCTTATCTTTTCATGGAAGTTACACAGGGGTATATATTGTGAAAATGTGGGTTTTTTGTTCACAGTGTGACCCATTTCATGACGTTACAAATCCCAACATAATAATTTCTTATTTTATTTAGAATATTGCATAGTGCATATGATATGGTCCATATCATTAGGAGGATACTAATATGCACTGGATTTCAATTATCATAGTAGTGTAATTCATTTTCATTTAAACAAACTGCCAATATTATTATCAATGTTGATATCATAATGTATCAGTAAGTACCATTCCACTCGAAATGTTTCTACCCCCAAAATGAGACAATTGTATGAAGGGTTACACTCTCTCAAATTGTGGCTACGAGATCGACTAAACACACATAACCATGATAGATAAAATCTAATATATATAAATTTATAATGGAAAATAATATAAGTAAAAATGAATGGGAAAAATAAAATGATTATATTAAATGAGATGACATATAATACGATAATTAGTTTGACTATTACAAAAAAAATTAGAATAAAATTTCAATAAAAATTGATGAATAAGAGCTTCATTAAAACAATAATCCCTCCCTTCAAACAAAATTCAATGTTAATTCTATATTATTAGAGATGATTTTCATATAGGTACAATAAAATAAAATAATATATAAGAAGTGAAATAATTAAAAAGTAGCAAAAATGAATAAGAATATTAAAATATCATAACTTCTCCTTCTATATAATTATTATAATCCCCTTTTAATGTCAAATATTGTATAAATTTATAGGCCGATTTGGTGGATGTTTCTATATAACCTGTCCTTTGAAAAACTCTTTTTATTATTACCTATTATAAGGTCGAATATAGAATTTTTTAATGAAAATTTTAATATTTTTCATACATTTTATAAAAAAAATTGATTTAAAAATTTCATGTGTAGATAAACATTTTACAACATTACAAAAAGAATTTTTTTTTCCAACAGAATATTCATATTATCATTCATTAATTTATTAGGAATTTTATGGCCTTTAATATGACACACTATAGAGTATCATTGTTTGACTAATTTATTCCTTGATTTCAATTCTATATTAATATAAAATATAAGTACGCATGGACTAGTAATATATGAAATGTGGACATGTCTTTGAAATTATTCAATATTGTGCACATATTTTGAGACCCCTCATCCATGGTTCATTTAGACCACCAATGGATTGATTTATATTTATGTATTATTGAATATAATATATCTAAATAATTTTTTATGACATAATAAAAATGTTTCGCAAAATTTTTTTCTCTGAAAAAAATCGTAGAAAACCACTCTAAATAAAAGAATGAATCTATTTTCACAAAAATGACAAAAAATTTCCTCATCTCCAAAAACATGGTAACAATAATTAAAATAAAAATTTTGGGATTGAAACAATAAATATTAGAAATAAATTTTTTAAAATATTATCGTTATAAAACCATGAGACCGAACCATATCACTACCTGAAAATCATCTATATTATGGTTAAAAGATTCATCACCAGGAAAAAAATGAAAACACCATTCAATTACCTCATCCAGCAATATTATAATACCCCAAACATTGATTTTAACTACATAAATCAAAATATTATTAAAAAAATATTTTAAATACCATTTTAATCCCCATGTTCTTATTGTATCTACATTTTTATAAATATATTTAACTTTTTATGAATGTATATTAATATAGTTATTTTCTCATTCCAAAAAACATAAGTAATATTAATATAGAGTATAAAATTATCATCATTCCATAATGTGAGACCTAAAAATATTCATGTACTGATATATTTTCTAAGTGATTTGGTGGATACAGATCGGTGTACTTATATGATAAAAATATGGAACATAAAAAGATGATCCAGGTTTATTCAATAAAATCACATAAATATTCATGTGAAATGATATCGAATAAACCTTGCTCAATTAATCTAATGAAGGTGAAACACCACAAAAACTTTTTGAAATATAGGGGCCATGAGTCAAATAGTGAATGCAATGAAATTATTCATCTTAATTATTACTTTTTCATTCTTATTATTTTTTTAGGGAAATGAGATAAAAATTATATATAGTGAACCAATAATAGTTAATATTAGTAATAATGATGAATAATTCACTCTAATATTTTTTTTTTAGTTTTATTATCACATTGTTTCCAAACTATTAGGGAATAAAATGATATGAATAATTTATAATGAATACAATTGACATGTTTTCGTTTATATATCTAAATTACATCAAATTGTGTTACACGACAAAAACCACCTTTCAAAAAAAATCAACCCAGTGAAAAAAGATGAAATTCTATTCTCCCACTACCAAACCAAAAATATTCATTATAAATATTATGATTTAATATAGATGTGGAAACTCTTATTACAATATGGCTTAAATAAGTAAGAAAATTAAAATCTCTTAAATGATAAACAAGAATATTTGTAAGGGTATATACAATGGTGAAATGTTTTACACTATTTAATTACCCAATAATATCAATAAAAAATTATGGAATCCATATCATGGAAGGAGAAATAATTATATGTTATGAATCTAAAAAACGTAACATGATACTCTAAAAAATGAAAATATGATCTTAAATAAGATTTGAAAACACTGTAGTTTTTAGATATATTAATTTTGGATTGTAATAGTTCTTATGAGTTTCAAAATCATTCAAAATCAAAAAAATTAAAAAATTAAAAGAACCAAAAGAAAAATCAATTAAAAATCCTTTAAATATATACATACATAAATTAGATCATGTTTTAAAATAAACAAATATGGTTTGAATCACCCAATGTATTTGAAAATTCTCATGAAACAGGAAAAAACTACAAATATTAAATCATATTAAAAAAAATCAAATTGTTTGGTTTAAACAGTTTTAAAAGGAAAACTGAAACAAAAAATCCAAAAAATTAGTTTTCATCGCCACAATGTACTTAATATTTAATTACCAATCATTTATACAAAAATATGTTTCAAATAATACTAATGAAAACCCAAAATGTGGGAAATAAAAAACCTGAGTATATTGGAGGGTAAGGGTAGCCATGAGTAATGATATTAAATATAAATTATTTAAAAAAATAATCAGATAATGAACAAGGCATGATATGTTTTTTGAATATAAAATATATAAAATAAATAACACTAGGGAAAAATGGAAATGGGTAAATCTCAGTTTCACCTCCCCTGTTAATACTAGTTTTCAACATCCTATGTATGGATGGTCTAGTATTTTACCCATAAGATGATGGTGGATAGGGTTATTCTTATTTTAACCACAACATTATTTTCCTTCTATTTTAAAAATTTTCACTTTGTTAATAGATGAATCAATGTATAGATTAGTTCATGTTTATCATGATCATGACGTGGTACAACTTACATTTTATTGGGGCAGAAATAATGGTTCACATAACATTACATAGAAAACATGTTTGGACACCTATTCGAATTTATCATGTTTCTATAGTATTATTACTATATCAAAAATATTAGCTTAGGGTAATTTAGAAAATATTTCAACTGGAATAATATTAATTGATGTGGAATTAATAATAAAATATCCCCCTTTAAGTACTTTATATTTGAACATGGTTCCTTTAAGTAATACACAATTATCTAAATCTCTACATAGGAATATATATCTTCTTTATCAACTTCCATTATAATCTATGATTTTCCAAATATAAAAATATTAAAAAAATTCAGGTAATAGTAAAATATTTTCTAAAAAAATCAGAAATAAATGAGTCTATGAATATATGATCTCCTTGATTTCTCTTAAACATAAAATCCTCAATATTTCAGAGTGCCTCTTGGGTTTGGGTTATTAGTGTTGGAGTAAATTAGTCAATCTCTTATAGTTTTATTTTTCAAATTCCATCACTTCTTAAAAAATAATGTGAGTGTTATAACAGAGAAGATTTCTCTTATTCAAATATAGGGTGATAAAATGGAATTTAAGAACATGTAGCATTAGCATAGAATTTATTCAAAAATTATTGTTCTCCAACAAGTGTATTAGATGGAATATATACTTAAATAACATCTTTGAGAAATATTTTAGTCATTTTAGATTGTAGATCATTATTTTTCTCCCTCCTATCCTTCATAGTAAATTTAACTAGGAATTTAAGTGAAAAATTATTTACATATTGTACATATTTCAGTTGTAATTCTATCCACAATGATTTATTTTTTGTTACAGTGGTTAAAAACATTATTTGTTATATATATATACATTATTCAGAAATTTTAATTTAATTAATTCCTTAATGAATATTTCCTACTAGACTCAAAATAATTAAAATCATATGGAATACAACTAATAAATCCATCTTGGCATAATAAATTAAATATATTAGATAAATGTTTTTTTTACTTTTTATATTTTTTATATTTTTATGTTATTATGAAAAATGGTTTATAAATGTAATATATCTTCCCATAAAAAGGAAAAATATTACAGGGATGTATTTTCCATAAATTGGACTAAAATGTTTTATTATTTTTATTAGAAACCATCATAGTGTTTACCCAACATTCAATATCTCTAGGTTTGCACTCAAATACATTGATTTTCTATTGTCATGGTTATATTTTTAAAATATACTATATAATATACTACTAAATGATATAATAATATACTAGGGGTTTAAATAATATAAATTTATTGAAAAAGATTTATATTTAATAGATAAATAAGATACAAAAATATGTATGTAAAAGATAGTTGTTGTTCATTGGAGTTCTCATTTGATAAAAAGGATTTCTTAAAATATATCTTCAATATTAAACTAAATGTTGATATCAAAAATAGTAAATCAACACCATTTCATTCAATATTTATCTACCCAAAAATGATACATCTTTGTAAATTTTTGTACCATATACATTTGTGTTTATGATATCTCATTTTCAAATATCATGTAAAAAAATCACCTTTAATATAAGAAAAATTATAATGAAGTAATAGAGGAATAAAATATAAATTTGATAAATAAACTGGAAAATGGAAAAATGATCGACTATATACCCTAATAAATTTAACAACTTCTATGATGATATATAATGAAAATTACAATCATTTCATCATGATAACTATTTAAAATTACCATTAACTCTCTTCAAACAAAACATGAATTTAATTAGTCATTTTCAGGGTGATGTTATTACAAAAGGGAAAAAAGAAAATAAAGATAATAATTATTTAAAATAGGAATGTAATATATAAAAATTAATGTAAATATTAAAACATCAGGACCCCAGATAATTAAAATGGTTATCTCATTTTAATTGAGGTAAAGATACAAATTTATAGGCAACAAGGGCAGTTCATTTTCCTACGATTCTGTACTAAAAATGTTCCTTCATATCGGAATCGTTAAATTGTCTAATATTATAGTGTGTAATGCTATGAAATTATTTTTATCTATCATATTTATTTTCCAATAAATTTTTATATCTATATTAATTGTGTATAAAATATTTTTACCACATAACTCAAGAAACATTATCCTTGTAGAAAAATTATTAATATTCCCAATCTCGTGTTTCCTATGAATTTTTTTCTTCGAAATGGTGTAATATTGAGTATCCATAGTTATTGAGTATAAAACATATTATTTATACTATATTAATGTTAAATATAATCTCATTAATACATGTAATTTGTGATATATAGTCTCATATTCAAAATTTACCACAACTCTACATAGATTTTGAGGCCCTACTTGCAATTTTTCGGGGGCATGAATGGATTAATATCAATTGAGGTTTTTTGAATAAAATTCATACCCATAACCATGTATACAGAAATGATTAATTTCACAATTTTATTTATTTTATAATTTTTGTTTCTAATGTACTAAAGTCAATTATATTAAAAAAATAAACCATTTTCCAAAAAATTCCCAAAATATTACAAAAACCAAATAAATGTAACAATTTTCCAATAACTAATAAATTAGTTGGAATAAAACATTAAATTAATGAACAAAAAAATTAAAATCATCTGACCTTAAACAATTAAACACACTTAAGTTTTGGACTTATGATAAATCACCAATATTATGTTTTAAACAATCATCCCAAAAAACTTGGAACACACTCATTTATAAAATTGATTGACATTTTAGTTCCCCTTATATGGATTTAAGTTCACTAATTGAAAAATATGATCATAATCTTATACTAAATTTCGTATTAATCACAATGTTAATGTTGTACCTAAATTATAGAATATTTATTTCTTTCTCCACTAATGGATTTTAAAATGGAGATTTTTTCATTCTCATGAACACTCATAATCTCCAAATGCTTCTGAAATGTACCACATCCCCACAATGTGTGACATAAAAAAAATTTCAATGAAGATATATTTTCAAGGCGATTTGGTTTATATGTGTTTGTTTTATAGCTTTCAAAAATTAGGAGTCATAAAATTGAATGTATGACTCATAATTATGATTAAAAAATTGTTTGTATGAAAAAAATATATAAACCTCCCAAATTTTACCTATTAAATTTGAAATACCACACTCCTTTTTTGAATGTAATGGTCCATTAAAAAAATAATGACTTCAATGATGGAATTCAACCTAAGTCTCCATTTTATTTTTTCTTTTTTAATTTCATTAAATTATTCATGGATGATAAGATGATAGCTTAATATAGGTAACCAATGAATGTCCATTAATGTAATCACAATGAAGAAACTAATCAAATAACAATTTTATTCCCTTTTATCTTTTTTAATTTAATAAAATTTTTTCATGTTTTTTAGAAAAATGATCTGGATTTTTAATACTGAATAAAATCGAGTCATGGTTATTTCCCTCAATATATTTCCTCGAATAGAGACACCGCACTCACATGGCCTTAAAATAGTATTCTTCCAAACTAAAAAATTTTAAATATTGTTCCCCCATTCTAAAAAATGAAATATTCATAGAAATATTATATGGGGGATGGATGTTTGGGAAAATTTGTCTTGTATTTTAGGTTACGGTTTTTTTAATTTCATTGATTCTAAAAGATAAAAAGGGGTACATATCATGTCATAAATCTAGTAGAAAATATAAAAACACAAAAAAATCCACATTTAATTGAAAAAACATTTAGTCTCCAAATATTTGAAGGAGAAATAATTAGATGTTATGAATCCAAAAAATGACTCAATAATTTTGTGAAAAATTAAACTATAAAGAAAATGTTAATTTTTTTTGAAACCTATCATGTTGAATATGATATTAATATTTAATTATTTTCCTCCAAATAATTTTAAAAATAAAATAAAATTCCTTAAATTAAATTTTCGGAAGTCAAGTAAAAATATATTCAAAAATGAATTAGTTCCCCAAAAATAAAAATTATATAGTGTTCCAAAAATATTTGACGATTGTTTAAATTTTTCATGGTATTATAATAAGTTTAGGAATAATAAAAATAGTTAAAATTTAAAATAAAATGTTATAAAAGATTATAGATTTTAATATTTCAAAAAATATTGTTGAAACTCATAAAAAATAAGGAAAACATGCAACACTCCATACACTTAATATTTAACTAAAATTCATTTATGCTCAAATATATTTAAAATAAATGGTTAGAAATAAACAAAATTAGAAAAAATAACAATTTAATAGTTAAGGTAGAGGAACCAATGAGTATTATCATTAGCTACTATGTCATTTAAATTTAAAATAAGTAAAGAAACATGATAAATTAATTAAATTCCAAGAAAACGCAACTACATATGAAGAAAAAGATAAAAATTATTATAACCCCTAATGTGGGTATATGTTATTTTTCCTCTATTTGGTATATTTACAATTCTATCCTACTGAGATGGTGGATTGGGTATTTATGATTTAAACAAAAATGTTGGTGTCCTTTCCACATTAAATAATTGAAAATATTTGTAAATTAATCTATACATAGAGTTATAATTATTTATACAAATATAAATTTACTAAAAATATATGGGGGTGAAATAATAGGTTATATTTGATTAACCCAAACTTTTTTGTCCTCTTATTTAAAGTAATTAATGTCATAATAAATTCATTTTGTATCCTAAATTTTTGGAAAAGGGGAAGTTAGAAAAAAACTAATCTCAAAAGAGTCTAAAATAAGAGGACTCAATTAAGAAATCATCCCCAAAAATATTATCATCTTAGAGCATGATTTATTTAGTACAGTCCACATAGATCATTGTCTTAGTATGGGTATCATATTCTTCTTATTCATCCCTTAATGATATCCATGATTTAGAGGGATTTTAAATGTTCAAATTATGGGTTATAATTCTATATTAATTATCAATAAAATCATAATGAAATGAGTCCAAAAAATTAACTTCTCCATGAGTTTTCTTTGGCGATAAAATAATCTCATTTTCACAGTTCTTCTTGTAGTTGGGTTCTTGAATATGTTTTTTTACAAAATATCTCACATTTTGTTTTTAATTTATAATACATCATTGGGGTCTTTATTGAATAAAAAATTGAGTAATATAAGAGTTAATTATACCTCTTCAATGATTGTAGGTCCACAGTCAATTTCAACAATTAAAAAATTATTGCAATAGTTATCCAAAAAAATTATCAACTTTTTTTGTATCATCTAACTTGTTCACTTAAACAACACCTACAAGGTATTGTTTATTAAGATTAGTTTTTAAATCATTAATTATTTCCCTTTTGGCCCTCTTAGGTTCTCAAAGTAGGAAATTAGTTTGAAAATGATTCACATATTATTTATCAGTATTTCTTCATTATATATATCAATTATTAATTTTCTTGATTGTATTTGAAAGGATCTTCCATTGGTTACTCGATTATTCCTATATTTTGAATTCTATATCAACTTTAATCATCATTATATCATCCCTAAAAGAATCAATTTAATTTTAAGAATCTAAAAAATCCTGGAAAATATATATATTGATCTAAGAAGTAATATATATTTAATAAATGAATGTTTATTTGGTTTTTATAATTTTTTAATGTTTTTATAAAAACATTCTATGAATATGATGTCACCCACAATAATTAATTCTAAATTTATGGGATGGGACCTAAAAATCACCAAAAAATATATTTTTTAGTTCACTATGAACGTATCATATTTTTCAACTATGTGTTGATCTCTTAGGGAGCCCACTCACATGCACTGTTTCTCAATTATAAATTAACTATTCAAAAAATAATCTATAAAATATCATTTAAATGATAAACTAATAGAGTGGAGTGTTCATATATATATATATATATATTTTAATTCAAAAATAAATAACTAATATTAATAATATATTTAAAATATTTACATTTCTTACTAATTCATATGTTTATATATCATCATTCATTTAAACAACAATCTGTATTCCTATCAATTTTTAGAAGAAGAAATAACAATCAACACCCTCCCATTTTAAATGATACTACACCACATATATACCTCTTCATATTGTGTAATAATCTCTTGAACTGTGGATTTGAGATAAATTGACCACACATCATCATTAAAATGTTACTCTAACTTATGCAACATTACAATGATAATGGATATGAATAAAAATTAAGAGGAAAAAGAAGTTGATATTTTGGAAAAATGATTGAATATTTATAAATACATTTATTATCTTAAAACTATTAACAATAATTAAATAAAACAACCTAAATAAGAATTTACCTCCTGCCCATGGGAAAAAATCTGATTTGTTTGTCTAATTTCACAGAGATAAGACTCCTAGATGAAAAAAATTGAAAATTATATACGATATAATTTGAAAAAAGAGGTAACTGATGTGTAATTTTTTTTAGAATATTCAAATATAAACACTCTCACTTGATTTTGATAATTTTTATCTCCCTTGACTGGATGTGATGTTATAAAATTAACGGTATCACTAGTGGCTGTATTCCCACTATTTCATTCAACAAAATGTTGTAATATAGTTGGCCCCATAAATAATAAAATATTAGAATGTTTTCATATATTATATAGTTTCCCTATATCATAATAGTTCCATAAATAAATTTATACATATTTTAAATTTAAAGAAAAAGTTATGACCACAATACTCAGGGAAATGTTTTTTACTAGGAAGCCTATTCAAATTCCCACACAACTGTTTCCCAAGAAATTATGGCCTTGAATATGTCATAATAACATGTCCCCATGGTTAATGAATAATTTCCATTTAATATCATATATATTCTTATAAAATTATTCAAATAAGGATTTTTTACTATGAGATATATGGGATTGTCAAAAAATGTATTTAGTACTATGTAACGAACATGATGACTCAATTTCCAAATTCATTTGGGTGATATATAGTCTGATTCATGTGTATGTATAGTTGAATGAAATTTTATCATATCACTATACAAACCATTGAAAATTAATTTTATAATTTATATTAGTATGTAAAATTTTATGATCATAATACTAAACTAATGAAAAATAAAAAAACAAACTATTTTTTTAACAATTCTTAAAATAGTCCTAGAAACATAAAATATGATAATTGCTCTTAAATTTAAATTTTTTTTGATATGAAAATTTAATTACAGAATTAAATGTTTGAAAATATGGTCTCTATCACTGACCATTGGTAAAAATATAGTGGACAATCACTCTCAATTTTGGGTTATTAAAATAGAATGGCATAATATAATTGGCTACATGGGCTATTAGAGCCCCAACATATAATAAAATTAATTATGATGATATTACTATGTACTTCATGATATATTTCATTGCTCACATTTATATAATTATTTTATTTTGTTTTTTTTATATTGAATCACAAATTTAATTCATTTCTTAATCATTCTGGATATAAATTCCATTAAGGCCCCTAAAAAGATTTATCTCAAAGAGATTAATAAGCTATATCAACTTCAAAACAGTATATTATCTGAAAAAGATACTACATTTATATCATAATTATAATATATAATTGATAATTCTGGGTATAATCTATTTTGGCAGATATTGGAAAATAATAAATAGATTTATTGAAAAACATTGGGGTAATTCAATTTTTGGAGAATATACTTCGATCAAGTTTTCATAATTTTGGAAGAATATTATAAGACGATTTTTAATTTTTATAATGTATCTATGTTAATAGTAATCCCTCCAAAATTCATCTGCTTATATTTATGAATTTGTATCACATTCCTAGATTTTCACATTTATGTTGGGTGGAGATGAGGGAAAATCACATATTGGACAATGTTTGGTGAATGAAAAAAAATATAAAAGATTTAATATTTCAAAAATGATAATAAATAGTGAAAATTTTATAGAAGTCATATATTTGTCCGAAATGGTGATCCATATAATTCAATGGAGTTTATCATATATTTTCAAATGTGTCTCCTCATTTTGGACACCAATTATATGGTAAGAAAAAGAGACTACAAGTATGATTTTTGGATCGTTTTGAGGTAGTGGAAAGGATTAGAGAAGTGGAATATCATTTGGAATTACAAACATGATATAATAAGATTCATAAGGCCATTATTATATATCTTTTTATGATATACTAACATGATCCATCTCATATTTTTGTATATAAATTAATGTATTTGGAAACTGACATATCATTTATTGAGAGGCTCAATAAATCATAGACAACCTATATATTGTATTATGGGGAATGACTATTCTTTCGGTTTAGGTTCTATGAAATCATGTAAATTTTAAAGAAGAAATATGGGAGAGTAAGTATCATATATAATAGTAATGGGAAATGTGTTTTCAGAAATTCATCTACCTTATCGAGTGGTTGAAATTCATTATAGTATGGAATATTTTAACAGTTGAATTTTTATTATTATTTATTTATGTCGGTTTCAACTACAGTTCATTAATTATTTTTAAGCGGAATATAGGAAAATTAATTGGTTTTTAATTTCATGTTCTATTATGTTCACTCATATGCATAGTGAGTTATATATTTTTTAGGGTTGAATTATTATTTTATGAGAGCTAAGGTAATGGATTTTTCTAAGCGATTTAATGTACAAGAAATGTCATATATTTATGCCAATGTAGTATTGATTATTGGAATGGAATTTGTGGTGAAATATACTTATTAAATAATAAGAATATTTTGTGGATTTATTAATAGGTAATTAATTATATGAGGCGGGTAGGGGTCCTATGGAATTAAATTTGAGATTTATGGGTTCGAGTATTGCTTGATTTAGTTATATTAATTAGATTTAAATTCATTAATGTAGTGGAATGAATGATAATTTATAAGTGGGTTATGGGTTGAAAATTTATAGAAATTTTTTGAATATATAGTGTGATTCTTATTATATTCTAGATATGGAATTTTCTATGTTGTCATGTCTCATCTAAAATCTCTCATTTATCATGATAAATTTAACATGACTAAATTCCTTTATTAAAAAGGCGGGTTAATTGAAAAAAGATATTATTATTATAAGAGGTATTTTCATCATGTTATGTGTTATTAATTGTTCCATACATTACATTTTATGTAATTTAAGGTGTTTAGAAATATGGTGGTTCCATAAAACCTTTAATTATATCATTCTCAAGTGTTCATTTTTTTGAAAGGATTTATGACTTTAACATAGCCATTTAAATAATGTAATGGTGGAATTTCAATCAATGGATAACCCTTATATAACCTCCTCTAATTATATGTCATTAAACTAGATAGTTATACAAGTTCATTCCATTTCGGAAAGAGTTTCATTCCAGTATCTGTATATTGAATATATTGAAAATGAATATCACATTGTCACCATTCCAAATAAACATGGTTCATTCCAAATAAGCATGTTTCATGCAAAATGTAGAATGGATGGGAATTACTCCATTATTATTATAAAATATGTCATATGGAAGTGTCTTTTTAATATTTTCACACATGTTCTTATTTTATTAATTTATGTTTTTATAATTTAGGTATATTTAGTATCAATAATAAATTTAAAGATGATATGTGATATGATTTTTTATTTTTAAAAATTCCACATAGGAACATTGTTATCAAATAGATGGTATAACCTATAAATTGACTATGTGAGTGATTCTACGAACATTACCTAGCCAAAATGAACTCTTAGTTGATAGTTTACTAAAAAGTGTGGCCAAACCATGTGTTATTCTCCATGTGTTTCCAAATAGATTCATGTTTGGTGCATAGTTTGGGAAACCATTCATCCAAACCAAGATTAGTATATATGGGTTAAAAAATATGAAGATATATATTTTTTCATTAAAAATTTTCAACACCAGAAGGTGTATCTCCCTTCACTACATAAATCTCTCTTTCACTTCATTACTAGCTAGGGGATCCCGACACATGTGACACCCATCCCTCTGACCCCTCTACATGGTTGTTTTTCCTATCATTCTTGATTGTAATATTCACTAGTTATGGTCTCCCAACCTCCTCTTTATTTTTTTTTATTATTTTCTATTCCTACTCATCTTTTTGGTGTACATGATCTGGATGAACCCTAACCAAATTTGGTGTTTTTTGTAACTTTTTATATATATTTAATGTGAAAACATTGTTAAGGATGATACATGAGACATTCATTGAATGAAATGATTGCTACACCATTTAATGTAATTTTTAGATTTCTCTTCCTTTATTGACCTAATATATTTGGGGATATATTGATCATTAGGTGATTCCTTATTTTAAAGTGGATTTGGTCCTCATTGAATAAGTATAGTGCCTCCATTTTCAATGGTAGTGAGTTCTCCCTCAATTCATGGTTGCTTACCCTATGTCAATGTCAATAAATTAAAAGGTATAATTTATTGTTTTTTATCATGTTTTTGGGATATTATGATATAAATATTTTATAATAAATGATTCATGTCGGTTGTATTGAGTTTGCCTCATGTTTTTCATAATTTATCTATGTTTCAATGATGGGTTTCTATTACTAAAACATGAGGTAAAACTTCTTTTAGAAACTAAATAATCATAGGTGATTAATAGAAATTCAAAATTATTTCTATTATGTCAATTTAGGATTAAAAGTTTTTTTGGTCCCCCAACTGGTTTCTCCATTAAGGCCTCATAGAATGCATGGTTTCTAAATAAAATCCATTTTTTATTTATCCTTATTTATTTGAAACTTTCATTATAAACATATAAATACATTGATATGTATATATATACATGGATATCCAAATTTTACATATTATCACAAGGAAGGGTGAATATGTACATTATGATATGGGATATATATATATATATTTATTTATTTTTATTTATATATTCATATATTTGTAAGTGATGTTTTTGGAATATGAAATCATTGGATTAAAAGTGGTTTTTCCAACTGAATAGTGCATTCATCAAAATAAAGTGGATCGGTTAGCCAATTGATGTTCATCCTCACAAATGAAAAAATATTTTATGAAGGTCCATTTTTTGTGGAATTTGGATGAACATTTTTTTAAAGGTGATGCCTTAGCTCAAAAAGACCGCATAAAAAATATGATTAAAATAAAGATTACATGAGTAAAAAATATGGGATGATATTAAATTATTTTTCATGACTGGAAATAAGAGCTATGAGAAGGTATTCAAACCAGGTAATGTCTTGATTTACTGTCATGTTGTCCATACCATCTGAAACTGTGTTTTATTCTCAATAAAAATATGTGATTTTATAGTTAATTTTGATAAGTGAATGTGTAAATACCATCCAACAGGTAGTAATTGGACAAGCAAGATGTTTTATGACATTCCAAATCGCATGAATGATAGTCATTGAGTCACTTTCAATCCATTGGTTTTTCCAACCAAAGAGCTTGGAAAAGGAAATAGCATGTATCAACCCCAACATATCGGCTTCAAGGTAGCTAGGAATTCCACATTTACCCATGAAGCATCCTTGTATCTAACCGAGGTGAATCTAGAAAATAGAACCAATCCATGAAGGTCCTAGATTTCCCTTAGAGGTGCCATCAATGTTGACCTTGATCCATCCAGGTAGGGGGCTCTCCAAAACTCATCCAGAGTGTGATGCGACTGACAGAAATTACCATTAATCCTTAGACGCATCAAGATCACAAAGTCATACATGTTGTTGTGACAATTTCCTTTTTCAATCAAGGAAGATTAATGTATGACAATGAGTATCTTCTTCCGAACTGAATTTTGATTAAATGAGTAAATGTTATGAATAATAGCTATTTGATCGCATCAGATCACATGGTGGAGCTCAGTAACCCCAACAAGGAAGAAGTTCCTAATTTGCTGAGAGCCTTCCATTTCTGCACATTTTTTAAGTCGAGCATTGATGGAATCATGAATCAACCATCTTCTATATAAAATGACAAGAATATAGATCTAAATAACTGAAGCATTAAAACAAGAGAGAAATAGATTCCTAGCAGCTTCTCTGTGTTGATTAGAGATTTTCCACTTAGAGTAGAGATGTATGCCAAAAAACAGGTGGCAAATTTCAATTGGAAATCTATTATGATAAATATTCTGTATGATATTGAATCTTATATGTTTTATCCATGATTTGTTGAAATATTCTAACCATCTTTAATAGCTCTCGGAGTTATTGAAATAATGAATGTAGAAAATTTTTGGGCTAAGCATACCATTTTTATCATGTTTTCAAGATATGAAATCATTATTATGAGAAAAAGAGTTGTTATCATTAACATTATGAATTATATCATGGAGGTGATCTTGTTGGGAGTTTAAAATTTCTCTGATAGAGTTGGTGGTATTATCAGTGATTTGATTGGGATATATCATCGAAATTAAAGGCGTGTTAGTCCAGTTATCCAACCCAAGATTTCATGGATCAGTCTTTGGGGACCGTCCATCTCATGTTATTCATAATATTAGAAAAGGTTTATTTGAAGGAAGTTCATATTGATGAATTATTGAAGTTCAAATTTCATGTTTTAAGTTTGGAAAGAAACCAATTTTTGATAAAGGTAATAACATCTGATTTATTGTGAAAAGGAGTCCAAGTGAGTCATGCTTGAAGGACTTCATTAATGTATTTGATATATTTTATACCAATACCACCATTTTCAATGGTCTTGCAAAAAGTTGACCAAGGAACTGTCATAAGTTTTCCTTCTAGAATACTACCAATCTATATGAAAATCTTTATGGCGGTTTTCATTTTTTTAATTAGACCAGCATGCCATTTGTAAAACATCATGGATTAAACCATCATGGAGACAATAATGGATTTAACAAGGAAATCCCTACTTCCATGGAGAGTAATTTACCTTTCCAACAAGATATATTATTAATAACATTGTCAATAATAGTCTCAAAGTGAAAAGATATGGGTCTACCCCAAAAAATATTGAACCCCAAGATAAGTGAAAGGGAGTTTACCTTCTTTCAGACCTTAGTCACAAATAATGTTATATATTATGCAGGGAGGGATGTTCTTCTTGAAGAAAATACAATATTTGATCCAACTATTGGTTTGACCATAACCCTATTCCTAGTGGGAGAGCACATTTTTGAGATTTAGAATGTTTCTTTTATCTCCTTGAAAAAACGAATGAGTCGTCAGCATAAAAAAGATGAGTAATATAATTCACAGTCCAAGAGACATGTGTGGGCTTTATATTGTTCTGGTCCCCCAGGTGGTTGATTATATTACTAAGGTAGTATTTTACAAGCGAGAAGAGAATAGAAGATAGGGGTTCACTTTTCATGATAAATTTCATCCATTTAAAATAGCCCATTGGGAGATCCATTGAACAAAATGGAGATAGATGCAGAGTTGAAGAGAGTTTAGATTGCAGCTATAAAAGTGGTGTTAATACCATAACATTGAAAGACATTGAAGATTTAACTCTAATACATGGTGTTGAAAATTTTATAATTTCAAGTATAATATCTATGTTTCATCCTCTGTTAGGTTTATTCAAATTATTTACACACTTAGAGGCAAGGTAAATACAGTCTTGGATGGGTCTACCCTTTATAAAACAAAATTGGCAATATGAGAAAATTTTGTCTGTGAGAGTGGAATGTGTTTTGGTAATGATTTTGGTGATGATTTAAAAGATAGTGTTGATAAGAGGAATGGTTCATAATAAAAGAATCTCATAGGCATTATCCACTTTTATGATCAAGGTGAGAAACTGGGAACTCAGAGCGTGAGGTATAAAACCCATTGGTGAAAAGGATTTTACATGTCTACAAACATCAACCTGAATCACATCCCAATAATGATGGAAGAATCCATTGATGAAGCCATCGAGACCCAGAGATGTATTATGATTCAAACTAAAGAAAATGTCCTTGATTTCATGATCCAATGGAGTGTTGAGAAGAAAAGAGTTTTCCTCATCGGTGAACATTAGAGGAAAGACCTTAGGTATATGGTATTTGTTTATATGAAGACAATTGAAAATGGATTTGTGGTAGGAGATGATATGTTGTGCGATGTCATCTTAATAGTCAAAGAGCATGTCCCCATCTTCTAAAAATGTTACTGGCATGTAGTCCTTCCTGATTATTTGATGAGAGTTGTAGAATTTATTATTTTTATCATGATATATTAAACATTTAACTTTAAACACTTGTTTCCTCATATTTTATTATTAAATGAGCAAGGATTTTAGTTTGACCACAAAATTTAATTCTTGATTATGGTCATTGTTGAAGTAATTGTTGGTGTTTTTGTTTTGATGATCATTTAGACCATTCTCTAGAATCATGATTTCATTAATAATTTGATTGGATTTAGTGCTACACCATGTTTTTAGAGATTGTTTTAGATGTATATATTTGATATTACTATCAAGGGCATCATTATTAAGAGATATTGAGGACTAATAGTCTTGGATGATATGAGATAACTAGTCATAATTCAACGACACATTGTTAAATCTAAAAGGAAAATAGAGTTTCATGTCTTTGGTGGAGACACTGGCCAGGATGGGTGATGATTAGAGATTGGCTGATGAGGAGTGGTACTGGATATAGTGTCTCATTTATCTAACTCATGGATATTCATGAAGGCTATAACCATCTTATAGGAAACCACAATATTTTAGTGTCTTCTATACCATGTTTTTTTACTAGTGAGATTGATATTAATGATATTGTTTTCTTCTATTGAGGTTTCAAATTCTCTCGTGGAAATAAAAGCATGATAAGGTCCAATTTTCACACTTGAGTTTAGAATGACATTAAAGTCACCCATAACAAACTGAGGTGCATGAATGTTAGTGCCAAGATGTGAGAGATCATTCCAAAGTGTTCTCCTTTCTTGGTATATATTCATAGAATAAAAAAATGATCATAAAATATGTGTGTAATCTATATTAAAATATCAAGTAATAATCTTGTCATATTTTTTGAAAACACTAATATCCTATAAAGAAAACTGCAAAAAATCCATAAAGATTTAGCATTGATTCTATTAGTGATTGTACGAGTAAAAACATTGATTTTTCGTCATAAATAAGATTATTTTGAGGCATATATAATATTTGGCACTACAATAGAAAATAATAAAGGATAATTATTTTCAATAATTTTCTTTAACATAATGAAAGTTTCAAAGTTAGGAATACACTGACAATTCCAGAAAAGTGTCTTCATTAAATCCTAGGTTGAGAGTAAGAAATACTTTTTTTACTAAGCCTTTATTTATGGAAGACCTTATAACCTCTTATTTATTATTAGAGGTATGTTCCTATTTATTGCTATATTTAGGGGTGTTCTTATTTCCTAGTTCAGATACTGGATCACACATAGAAGTGTTTTTAGAATTCTTTGAACATAGTAACAAAGCATTGGAATTATAGTTTGAAATAGAATTTTCTGACTTAATATAGAATTCCACAGAGTCTATAAGAAGAGAAATAGATGTACCTAGCGCCTTTGAAGTGTTTGTGTGCTACTTTTTGACGTTGTTGAGATCAAATGGACTACATTACATCTGATCAGTAGATTCATTAACGAACTGCATGAGCTTATATTCCTATTTTGATGGTGTTTTACCATGATAAACAGATAAGAATGCCATAAAATCACTATTATAAGACTTTGATAGTGTCACAGCATGGTTTGACTTAGGATTAAAGTTACTATAAATGGCAGGACTACTAATGGGATTAGTGTGAGTAGAGATAGTAGAAACCAATATATCATCATTCATTTTTATTTCATTCTTTTTCCCTAAAAAAGTGTCTTTGTTCATAGGTTGTATTATTGAATCCTTAACGATTGGGAATATATGTTTCATATTACACCACATCATAGAAACAATATCATCACCATTATCAACAAGTTCAGGACCATCAAAATATGAATTTGTAGCAGTGGAGATGATTTCACCTGGGACATTTTCCTTCTCCCCCTGAGGTTTCCCTATATGAATATGCATAGTGAGACTATTGATTTTTTGGATTTATGTAGGAACATGTATCGAGGGTGTAGTTCCCTTCTACGGATTAATAGATTCTAATTATTAGGTTACATTATCAGTCACATTAATTGTATTGGACTATGTTTTGTCCTGATTGTATTTTTGGTAAGTCATAATATTTTCATATTTTGTAATGTGTCCAGTGGAATCGTGAGTTTAAGGGAAAATAACAAGTTATCCTTGAGCATGGGGGATAGAGTATAAGTAATTTTTTTATTATTGGATTCATTCATTAACTCTAAAATATTAGTGGCATTTAAAAGGTAGGGATTCTGGGTCTGTCTAGTACTCGAATCTAGGGTGTGTTCCTCCATAGTTTAAACAGAAACTCTCTCAGTTAAATCACTATTATGTTGAGTTGCAGTGCATATGTTGCATGCATTTCAAGTCACTTGTTGTGTTGTATTGTCCCTATAACACAGGTTATGATCTGCATTTTTGATGAGGAATGATCTTGAGGTCTGGCCAGATTGATATGTATTTTATTATTCCTTCTCATGGGATAGCCTTATAGTGTCTAAAACTATATTTTCTATTTCCTCTAAGAGGCCTTGTTGTTTAATGATGTTGTCTTTCCCTTCAGAAACATCTGCCTAGTTTATACCTGAGGTATCCTTTATGTGTTTCAATCAATACTTTTTGACACATATTTCAACATTCATTAGGGAAGGTTCTGGTATCTTCATTATGGGAGCTTTATCATTTCTAGTTCTCATTGATTATTTATAATCATCCTCAATTTGCTAGATTAATTGTCTTCTAATCACCCTACAATTATTGATTGTATGACCAATTATCTTATAAATGTCATAGAAGGGATTTTTTTTCTCATATTCACTTCAAATTTCGATTTTGTAGTCATTTGAATTAAAATTGATTGTATTATGTACCTTTGAATCTATGTTAATTTCCGCCATAACTCTAGAAAATATTCCCTGGTCAGTATTTAAGGTTTTGTGGTCAATTTTTAGAGGATACCCTATGCTTGAACTAATATCATTCAAAATTTTTGGGTGCCAAAGAACCAGTTAAGCCCTGGAAGTTTAACCCATATTTAAGCTATTGTATTACAATATGTGTGCAGATTGAAAGAAGATTCCTAGTTAGAAATTCAATTTAATACTGGTCATAGATTAAGGTTTCCAGTCTTACAACCATTATCTAAGTCATCATGTGAATTTACAAGTATGTTGAAGTAGCCTTTTCTTATTAGAAACAATTTCTAGATCTAAGTATTCCAACAGCTACAAATAGGGATAATAAATTTAGATAAATTCCATGGATGATCACATTTCAGGTAGGTGATGTGGCCCATGACATCAAATTTTCATAATTATGTTTGTTGTCAACGAAAATCCAAATCTTCTTCCACTAACAACTCACCATCATAAATTATCTTGATAAGGGGAGGCATCATCATAATTCCATTTCATGGTTCAGTGATGTTCAGGTAAAATAGAAATGATATCCCTTGGAATCTACTAGAGAAAGGATGGGTGCATGTATTTTCTTTAGGGACATCTTTCGTAGGGATTTCCACTATAGGATCTGGAAAATGGGGAACCTTGATTTTTTGAGGAGTCACGAAATAATGGTAATGAAACCTCCCAGTCTTGAAGAAATCCAACATTAATGATGATATCAAGAGATTCGGGTGAAAGATCCCTAATTTCTCGACGAGTGTAGTGATAGAAGGTCTCGCAACTCTCTAAAGTCCCATTTTTTCCTCCTCCATTGAGATAGAAATTTAATATTGGGTAAAATCATGAAATTATAAATGTATGATGTTATCTAATAAGGGGAATTTTGTATTGTTTCTATAACATGAAAATAAAAATGGTTTGTTCTAAAAATGGAGTTAAAAGGATAAAAATTAAATGGATATCACATTAAAATTAATTTGATATTTTTTATATAATATTTTGACAATAATAACCAGTAACGCCCCGACCCTAGTTACCCAGAGTCGGTGCATTATTACATAACATTGGCATGATCACAAGAAAGATAAAATCTCGAAAGACCGATTGGTTTAGTAGCCTTGGAAACACTAGATATATTCATAAGTTTTACATTACATCATAAAATGAAAAACTACTACAACAACATAATGTCTCCATAATCCACACTCATATCCCCACATAATATCCCTGCAGGTCATTCATAA
Source organism: Viscum album (assembly GCA_963277665.1). NCBI lineage: Eukaryota > Viridiplantae > Streptophyta > Magnoliopsida > Santalales > Viscaceae > Viscum > Viscum album. The sequence continues at coordinate 1,959,217,811 of OY728133.1, forward strand.
TTTACTTCTTCACTTCCTGGGAAAAATAAAACATAGAAAAGGGGTGAGCTCAAATGCCCAGTAAAGATAACAATATAGCGGAAACATTCATAAATAAGAATAAACATTTAAGGCAATGTATAACTAAAACAAAAAGCCTTTCAAACATGAACTTTCAACATGGTATGGCATAAATAAAATGAAATAATTCCATTTACTTATTCACATGGATATTCTACTAATCGAATAATCACATGCAAAAATCAATAACCACTTTCATAATGTTGGAATTCATAATGATGAACTTTAATTTCTTTGTCAACGCCTCGTCCCAAGACCTTGGGGCTAACTGTAACCGGAACCCAACCCGGAGTGCCTCTAATAACCGGACACCAACCCGGAGTGCCTCTAATAACCGGACACCAACACGGAGTGCCTCTAATAACCGGACACCAACCCAGAGTTCCTCTAATAATCGGAGACGAAACCAGAGTTCCTCTAATAACTGGAGACCAAACCGGAGGGCTTACTTTTACCGGTCCCCAACCCGGAACATACTTGTCTAACACATTCATCTGAATGAAGGGTTAAAATATAACATAAACATTCGGATTACAAATAACTTATGAAATGTCAATACTCTAAACAAAAACCATGAGTGACATAAGAATAACTTATCCATAGTCAAAAATAGCACAAAACCTTCAATAAAATATGGATGTTTTGTATCATAATAAATCAACTTCAAATAAGCTTCAAAGCCATCAAAGAATGTTGACATAGATGAAATCAAAACTATTTTAGAGAAATATCTCTTTTTTTAAATCATTTTAAAAGTAACATAATTATAAAATAATACATTCAATTTGAAAATATTCTTATAATCTTGTAAGGAAAACTTTGATGATTTTATTACGGCGGTAAATAGCCGCACCCGCCGTATAAGTTAAAAAAACATTCTTACCTTAAATTTGTCGAAAAGTTTAAAAGTGCCTTGTTTGGAAAACGACGGAAAGATTCTTTTCGAAAAACATAAGGGTATAAATGACTTTAACCCATATTCTTGTAAATAGTAAAAATGTTTTGAAATACATTATTAAGAAACATGGATGTGGATGATAAAGAGATCCCAGTAGATTATTATGTATGAACAACCTCGGATAATGAAGAGATTGTGAAATAACCCTTACCAATTTGGTAACTTATGAAACATACAACCCATGAAAGAGGTATCATACAATGAATATGTAAGTACACATAAATTAGAGTGTATTACACAAAGAATATAATTATGGGCAGTACATACACCACACAAAAGGTAATGGTGGCAATATGGCATGAATCTCACGGGAATAAGGAGTGAGATGAAAACCCCTTACCACATTGTAATCAACTGAGTCGTATGACCAAAAGTTAATAAACACCAAATTATTTTCAGAATAACATGAATATAAGGAGAATAATGATAATATATATCAAATGGCAGTACACAATATACCACTTTTAATAAATTAGTGGCGAACAATGGAAATCTCACGGAATTGAAGGTGAGATAAGAAAATCCCTTACCTTGTACTTTTCCTTGGTTAGGGTAGGTTAACCTCCTCTTCTTCGGGTTCTTCCTTTTGATTTGATCAAAAGGGCTCCTTAGGTTTCCTTTCTGATCAAACTAAGGCCTCTAGGTTGTAGTGAGGGATGTTGGGAGAGTATTTGGGCAGAGTTTGGCCGAACCAAAAGGCTTTGAAGGTGTGAAGAAATGAGAAGGAGGAGTTCCCTTTTATAAGAGGGGTGAGGGGCACCTTTGGAAAAGCTAGAAATATTAATTTATAATAAATTCATATTCGGTTTCTAATGACTCCAAAGTTGATTATTCAAAGTTTAAGTTGGGGATAGGTCGAAAACCACTCAACCAATAGAATTTAGACAGGTTTGGGTACTTTATTAACCTTATCTTTAAGTATTAACTCTAAGTTAACTAGTTTCACTTTTACATTGTCGCTTTGTATTTTTATATAATATGGTTAATAAACTTACTATATACATCCAAGCGACCCCCAAGTGGTCCATTAATGATGAACCTATCATGATATAAGTCTCTTGGCCGAACCTTAGAGTTTTAGGAATTTAATATCAATTAATAATATAATATTTGTTTTAAGAACTCTTTTATGTCAATTTTGACACTATTCAATAGTTGATTTTTGTGAAACTCATAACAGATTGATTACTTCTAAAAAAGTCAATTAAATCAAATATAATATATAATATTATCCTAGAAAATTAGTTTAATTCATTAAAAGTTTCATATTATATTTATTTGGGTATTTATAATATCAATTATTTAAATTCTTCACTATTATATTAATTACTGCATCCTAATTGTGTCATAAATAAAATAAATTATTTAATGTCTAAAAATTATAAATAAACTATCATTATGTAGGAAATATTTTTATCTTTCTAATGAATATTTATAATCTAAAATCCAACATATATAACCCTATGTAACAATTGTTTTGCTAAAAGATATATGCTTGTGTCATTTTTGTATTCATTTTATCTTAATTAAAATAAAGTGTCATTATCACTTACAAGTGGATCCATGGGGTCCCAAAATCGACCCAAAGATTTCCATGGTCGACCATGTATAAACCAATAGGGTTAAGACACGTTTTAGGGTAATTTAGTATTATTATAATATTATTTTTTAACCCTTATTTACCGGATTTACCCTTAACCTTGGTAAATAAAATATTTACCGCAGTAATTATTCAAAATGTCTAAAAATAAAAGTTACCTATTTAAAAAATTTGAACATCCTGATTCCAAATATGGAATCCATTTTCCTAAATTCAAAACACAGAAGTGGCAGAAATTAATTTAAAATTAATTCCAGCTGTCAAAACAAAAAGCGGGTTTTTAAGAGATAATAACTATCAAAAGATTGACACTTGTTTATGTTCAATTTAATTGTAAAATTATGTCCAATGACCAACATTATATTAAATGGTAAAAATATATTCTAAATATAATTTAAAACTACTAAAATTCATAATTTATCACTATTAATTATTTTGATTAAAAAAGTTGTTTTTAATTAAAATTTAGTAATTTTCACTATTCATCAAAATATGAAAGTTATCCGAAAAGTACCAAAATTTAACCTTAGGCTAAATTAGATATTCCGAATCCAAAAATGAAGTCCATTTTGAAATATAAAATACTTATAATTTTAAAAAGTAGATATTACTATTCATAACGGCTATTTTGATTGGTTGTTAGAACTCGGTGTTGCGTACAACACACGCTATCGCATTATTCAAAGAGAAGCGTACCGTAGAAGCTTGGGGTGTTACATTCTCCCCTCCTTCAAATAATTTCGTCCTCGAAATATCTAGAATACTATCGCATGAAAAGACTCGGGTGGTTCTTCATCATAAGTTCCTCGGGTTCCCACGTTGCCTCTTCCATCTTATGGTTTCTCCACAAAACTTTTACCAGACGTGTCGTCCGGTTTCTCAGTACTTGTTCTCTCGTATCAAGAATCCTGATGGGCTCTTCACGATAGGAAAGATCGGGTTCCAGTTCTAATTCTTCATAGGTGAGTACATGCGTTGGATCAGGCATGTATTTCCTCAATAGAGATACGTGGAACACATCGTGAACTTTGGAGAGACTTGGCGGCATTGCCAATCGGTAAGCTAAAACCCCAATTCGTTCTAGAATTTCGAAAGGTCCGATGTACCTGGGACTCAATTTACCTTTCTTACCAAAACGTATGACTCCCTTCCATAGAGATACCTTCAGGAAAACATGATCACCGACTTGAAATTCCAAATCCTTCCTTCGATTATCGGCATAGCTCTTCTGCCTACTTTGAGCTGCTTTGATGTGATTTTGGATTACTTTCACCTTTTCCACTGTTTCCTCCACCAGTTCTGGGCCTACAAGTTTTCTTTCACCAACCTCATCCCAACAGGTTGGTGTACGACATCTCCTTTCGTATAACGCTTCATATGGTTCCATCTGAATACTCGAATGGAAGCTATTGTTATAGGAAAATTCTACTAGTGGTAAATATTGATCCCACATACCCTGAAAGTCAAGTGAGAAAGATCTCAACATGTCTTCTAAGGTCTGAATAGTCTGTTCTGATTGTCAATCTGTCTGAGGGTGGTAAGCAGTGATCAAATGAAGATCAGTATCCAGGGATTTCTGAAGACTTTTCCAAAATCATGAAGTAAAACGGGGATCACGATCAGAAACAATTGATAAGGGTACTCCATGAAGTCTCACAACTTCATTAATATATAGTCTTTCTAGATGTTCCAGGGGTAGATCTTCTCTTATAGCAAGAAAATGTGCTGACTTGGTAAGACGATCAACAATAACCCATATTGCATCATTCCTTCTAGGAGTCTTTGGTAGCCCCATGACAAAGTCCATTGTAATATTGTCCCATTTCCACTCCAGTACGGGAAGAGGTTGCATGACTCCTCCAGGCTGTTGCCTTCCAGCTTTCACTTGTTGACAAACCATACATCTTGACACAAAATCAGAAATCTCCCTCTTCATGTTGTCCCACCAAAAATGTTCCTTCAAATCTCTATACATTTTTGTGCTCCCAGGGTGTATAGAGAAATTGGAACTATAAGAATCATCCACCAATTCCCTTTTTAGATCAGGTAAATCGGGAACACAAAGTCTCTTCCCGAATTTCAAAATTCCATCTTCATACACAAAGTCTCTCAATCTCCCATCATTCACAGCTTTAATCTTCTTTAGGAATTCTTCATCATCGGCCTGAGAATTCTTAATTCTTTCTAGTAAAGATGGTTTGGAAACCATTTTAAAAAGCATTGATGTTTCACCTTCCCTGGTTATTCCCATGTCCATCTTCACTAGATCCATGAAAATTGGATCCCTTTCAATTCTCATATTGTTCAAAACTCCATGGTCTTTTCTACTCAAAGCATCTGCCACCTTGTTTGCCTTCCCCGGGTGGTAGTGTATCGTACAATCATAATCCTTGAGTAATTCAAGCCATCTCCTTTGCCTCATGTTGAGTTCTTTTTGTGAGAAAATATACTTCAAACTCTTGTGATCTATATAAATCTCACATTTTTCACCATAGAGGTAGCGCATCCATATATTCAAAGCAAAGATCACAGCTACTAACTTGAGATCATGAGTAGGATAGTTTTGTTCATGAATTTTCAACTGTCGTGATGCATAGGCAATAACTCTATCATTCTGCATAAGGACACAGCCAAGTCCTTTCTTTGATGCATCACTATAAATAACGAACCAATCATTCCCCGATGGTAGAGTCAATATAGGAGCATTGACTAATCTTTTCTTCAGTTTTTCAAAACATTCTTCACACTCTTTTGTCCAAACAAATTTAACCCCTTTACGTGTGAGCTTCGTTAATGGGTTAGCCAATCGGGAAAAATTCTAGACGAAACGTCGATAATAACCTGCCAAACCAATAAAACTGCGTACCTCAGTTATACTCGTAGGTGCTGGCCATTATTGGATTGCCTTGGTCTTAGAAGGATCAACAGAGATTCCATCTTTAGAGACAATATGTCCAAGAAAAGAAATCTCCTGAATCCATAATTCACACTTGCTAAAATTCCCATATAATTCATGCCTCCTCAGAGTCTTCAAGATAATGCGCAAGTGATTTTCATGATCTTCGTAGCTTTTGGATTATACCAAGATATCATCAATAAATACCACCAAAAATTCATCGAGATACTCCTTGAAAACTCTATTCATCAGATCCATGAATACAGATGGTGCATTAGTCAATCCAAACGACATTACAGTAAACTCATAATGCCCGTACCTGGTTCGAAATGCTGTCTTCGAAATGTCTTCCTTCTTCACACACAACTGATGGTATCTAGATCGAAGGTAAATCTTTGAAAAGTATTGAGATCCATGAAGTTGGTCAAATAAATCATCAATACGAGGTAGGGGATACTTGTTCTTTATCATTATAGCATTGATCTCCCTGTAGTCGATACATAACCTCATAGATCCATATTTCTTTTTAACAAAAAGAACAGGGGCTCCCCATGGAGAAACACTAGGGCGAATAAATCCCTTATTACTCAATTCTTCTAGTTGTTTCTTTAGTTCGACTAATTCTACAGTGGCCATTCCATAAGGGGTCTTCGATATAGGCCTTGATCCAGGAATCAAATCAATGGAAAACTCAACTTCTCGTTCTGGAGGATGTCCAGGTAAATCTTCCGGAAATATATCTAAAAATTCTTTCACAACAGGTACATCCTCTATTTGAACATTCCTTTCCTCACCGACAGTTATTTCATTCTCTTCCTCCACAATAATTGAATTTAGTTGAGCTACTGGGGGTGGATCTAAATAAGAATTAGGTGGTGACGATTCTGCTCTAAAGATAAGGTGTTCCTTATCATTATCATCAAGAATCTTAACCTCTTTCATCTTACAATAAATCTTCGCATCATAGTCCGAAAGCCAGTCCATACCGAGGATTATATCAAACTCAATCATAGGTATGACGATGAGATCAGCAGATAAAGAAAATTTATGTGCTCTAATGGGGACTGATTCACAAAACTTTGTTGCAATGATACTTCCCTTCGGAGTTTTAACTGACAACTCCCTTATTAAATCAAATTGAAAATATCTAATTTTCTTAGCAAACTGGGATGATATGAAACAATGCGACGATCTAGAGTCAAATAATTCATTTTCTAAACTTGAGGAAACCATTAAATTACCTGCCACCACGTCTTTTGGAGCTTCTACCTCTGCAGTAGTGATAGCATAAGCATGGCCTTGATCCCTTGGACTTTTCTGAGGTAAGTTCTCCTGACGCTTAGGACATGCATTTTCATAATGCCCCATCTCCCTGCAATTGTAGCACTGAACATCGGTAGCTTCCTTCTTCCCCTTGCAATCACGAGCTTGGTGGCCTTTTTCACCACACTTGTAACAGACTCCCATTCCCTTCAAGCAAGTACCAGGATGTTTCTTCTCGCATTTACCACAAGATGGATATTCAACCTTTCCCTTCTTCCCCTTATTTCCATTCCCAGATTGATCAGCAGGACTCTTCTTCTCTTGCTTTTCTTTAAAGTCATAAGACTTAGATAATTCCTTTTCAGTCTTGATAGCACATGAGACAATGTCTTCGTACGATGAAAAGGATTGTGAGACTAATGCTCGACGGAGAAATGGTTTTAACCCGTCAAAGAAACTATCAATCTTACTTCTTGGGTTGCTAATATAGTCTCCAGAATACCTCGCTAACCTTGTAAAGTTAGCCTCATACTTTGTGACATTCTAATCCTCCTTTTGTCTCAGACTCAGAAATTGCCTTTCCATATCTTCTCGATGGTCGCGAGGAAAGTATTTTTCTAAAAACAGATCTTTGAACTCCCTCCATTCCATATTTGATACTTCATCATCTTCCTTCGTATTTTGAATCAATGACCACCATTGATCAGCATCTCCAGTGAGGCGGTAAACTTCCATGATAACTTTTTCCCTTTCACTGCTCCCCAAAGCCTGAAATATTTTCTCTAGGGAAAATATCCATTGCTCAGCTACTAAGGTATTTGTACTCCCATTGAACGTTGGTGGTTGTGGCCTCATGAATCGATCTAACATTGATCCTCCATGCTGCGGATCAGGGTGCTCTATACGGGTAAGGTTATTATTCATAACCTGAGTAAGTTGTCCCAGTATGGTGATTAGCTGATCAGCTCCAGTTGCATCACCAGCTCCACTATAATTATCTTGAGCAGGAGGGAAATCCCTACATGGAGTGCGTGCATTGATACGGTTTCCATTTCTTCCACTAGGCGCCATTTCTAAACAATGGCATAAACTAGATCAGTTTATGAATCAAAATACATAATCCCATACTTATAAAACACTTAACATAAATTGAACTATTTATGGATATAATCCATAATCATAATAATTTTTTCTTTGAGGAAGTATATACTCATAATCCCTTCATAATGATTTGTAAATAAAATGAGAGTTATCCTAAGCATATCCCCCGGGAGTGTCGTAACCAAGAGTGCAGCAAGGCCCGTTGTCGTGCACCAGTTCCCGTTCGAGTCTAGCTCAAAGAGGTGTTTTCGGGTTTTACCCCTAGGTACATCTGTGCCAGAGCCGCCTCTACCTGCTTGTATCCAGACAGGGATGTATTTCTCGGAAAACTCACAAAATCTCTACAATACCAAAATTCTAGAAAGTTCTTCTATACTAATCCTCAAAGTTCATCTTAGGTCTACGTGCTCTAATCAGAGTTTATCTAAATCTAGCTTCAAAGGTTTGTACTAAACTTCCTCTGATACCAACTGTAACGCCCCGACCCTAGTTACCCAGAGTCGGTGCATTATTACATAACATTGGAATGATCACAAGAAAGATCAAATCTCGAAAGACCGATTGGTTTAGTAGCCTTGGAAACACTAGATATATTCATAAGTTTTACATTACATCATAAAATGAAAAACTACTACAACAACATAATGTCTCCATAATCCACACTCATATCCCCACATAATATCCCTGCAGGTCATTCATAATTTACTTCTTCACTTCCTGGGAAAAATAAAACATAGAAAAGGGGTGAGCCCAAATGCCCAGTAGGGATAACAATATAGCGGAAACTTTCATAAATAAGAATAAACATTTAAGGCAATGTATAACTAAAACAAAAGCCTTTCAAACATGAACTTTCAACATGGTATGACATAAATAAAATGAAATAATTCCATTTAGTTATTCACATGGATATTCTACTAATCGAATAATCACATGAAAAAATCAATAACCACTTTCATAATGTTGGAATGCATAATGATGAACTTTAATTTCTTTGTCAAGGCCTCGTCCCAAGACCTTGGGGATAACTGTAACCGGAACCCAACCGGGAGTGCCTCTAATAACCGGACACCAACCCGGAGTGCCTCTAATAATCTGAGACCAAACCGGAGGGCTTACTTTTACCGGTCCCCAACACGGAACATACTTGTCTAACACATTCATCTGAATGAAAGGTTGAAATATAACATAAACATTCGGATTACAAATAACTTATGAAATGTCAATACTATAAACAAAAACCATGAGTGACATAAGAATAACTTATCCATAGTCAAAAATAGCACAAAACCTTCAATAAAATATGGATTTTTTGTATCATAATAAATCAACTTCAAATAAGCTTAAAAGCCATCAAAGAATGTTGACATAGATGAAATCAAAACTATTTTAGAGAAATATCTCTTTTTTTTAAATCATTTTAAAAGTAACATAATTATAAAATAATACATTCAATTAGAAAATATTCTTATAAGCTTGTAAGGAAAACTTTGATGATTTTATTACGACGGTAAATAGCCGCACCCGCCGTATAAGATAAAAAAAACATTCTTACCTTAAATTTGTCGAAAAGGTTAAAAGTGCCTTGTTTGGAAAACGACGGAAAGATTCCTTTCGAAACACATAAGGGTATAAATGACTTTAACCCATATTCTTGTAAATAGTAAAAATGTTTTGAAATACATTATTAAGAAACATGGATGTGGATGATAAAGAGATCCCAGTAGATTATTACGTATAAACAACCTCGGATAATGAAGAGATTGTGAAATAACCCTTACCAATTTGGTAACTTATGAAATATACAACCCATGAAAGAGGTATCATACAATGAATATGTAAGTACACATAAATTAGAGTTTATTAAACAAAGAATATAATTATGGTCAGTACATACACCACACAAAAGGTAATGGTGGCAATATGGCATGAATCTCATGGGAATAAGGAGTGAGATGAAAACCCCTTACCACGTTGTAATCAACTGAGTCGTATGACCAAAAGTTAATAAACACCAAATTATTTTCAGAATAACATGAATATGAGGAGAATAATGATAATATATATCAAATGGCAGTACACAATATACCACTTTCAATAAATTAGTGGTGAACAATGGAAATCTTACGGAATTGAAGGTGAGATAAGAAAATCCCTTACCTTGTTCATTTCCTTGGTTGGGGTAGGTTAACCTCCTCTTCTTCGGGTTCTTCCTTTTGATTTGATCAAAAGGGCTCCTTAGGTTGGCTTTCTGATCAAACTAATGCCTCTAGGTTGTAGTGAGGGATGTTGGGAGAGTATTTGGGCAGAGTTTGGCCTAACCAAAAGGCTTTTAAGGTGTGAAGAAATGAGAAGGAGGAGTGCCCTTTTATAAGAGGGGTGAGGGGCACCTTTGGAAAAGCTAGAAATATTAATTTATAATAAATCCATATTCGATTTCTAATGGCTCCAAAGTTGATTATTCAAAGGTTAAGGTGGGGATAGTTCCAAAACCACTCAACCAATAGAATTTAGACAGGGTTGGGTACTTATATTAGCCTTATCTTTAAGTATTAACTCTAAGTTAATTAGTTTCACTTTTACAATGTCTCTTTGTATTTTTATATAATATGGTTAATAAACTTACTATATACATCCAAGAGACCCCAAAGTGGTACATTAATGATGAACCTATCATTATATAAGTCTCTTGGCCGATCCTTAGATTTTTAGGAATTTAATATCAATTAATAATATATTATTTGTTTTAAGAACTCTTTTATGTCAATTTTGACACTATTCTATAGTTGATTTTTGTGAAACTCATAACAGATTGATTACTTCAAAAAAAGTCATTTAAATCAATACTAATATATCATATTATCCTAGAAAATTAGTTTAATTCATTAAAAGTTTCATATTATATTTATTTGGGTATTTATAATATCAATTATTTTAATTTTTCACTATTATAGTAATTACTGCATCATCATTGTGTCATAAATAAAATAACTTATTTAATGTCTAAAAATTATAAATAAAATATAATTATGTAGGAAATCTTTTTATCTTTCTAATTAATATTTATAATCTAAAATCCAACATATATAACCCTATGTAACAATGGTTTTTCTAAAAGATATATGCTTGTGTCGTTTTTGTATTCATTTTATCTTAATTAAAATAAAGTGTCATTATCACTTACAAGTGGATCCATGGCGTCCCAAAATCGACACAAAGATGTCCATGGTCGACCATGTATCAACCAATAGGGTTAAGACACGTTTTAGGGTAATTTAGTATTATTATAATATTATTTTTTAACCCTTATTTACCGGATTTACCCTTAACCATGGTAAATAAAATATTTACTGCAGTAATTATTCAAAATGCCTAAAAAAAGTTACCTATTTACACAATTTGAACATCCTGATTCCAAATATGGAATCCATTTTCCTAAATTCAAAACACAGAAGTTGCAGAAATTAATTTAAAATTAATTCCCGCTGTCAAAACAAAAAGCGTGTTTTTAAGAGATAATAACTATCAAAAGATTGACACTTGTTTATGTTCGGTTTAATTGTAAAATTATGTCCAATGACCAACATTATATTAAATGGTAAAAATATATTCTAAATATACTTTAAAACTACTAAAATTCATAATTTATCACTATTAATTATTTTGATTAAAAAAGTTGTTTTTAATTAAAATTTAGTAATTTTCACTATTCATCAAAATATGAAAGTTATCCGAAAAGTACCAAAATTTCCCCTTAGGCTAAATTAGATATTTCGAATCCAAAAATGAAGTCAATTTTGAAATATAAAATATATATAATTTTAAAAAATAGGTATTACTATTCATAACGGCTAGTTTGATTGGTTGTTAGAACTCGGTGTTGCGTACAACACACGCTATCGCATTATTCAAAGAGAAGCGTACCGTAGAAGCTTGGGGTGTTACATAACCTCTATTTTTATGTCATGATAATGTGTCAGTATTTTGGAGGGAGATATTGATATTGCTGCTCCACAAGATTAGTATAATTATTTGATTAATGTCACTGAGATTGACTGATTTTCTTGTATGATATTACCCTACATTAATCTAGCGAAGTTGATACCATGTTATGGATAAATATCATAGTTGGTATCTTATATAGGGGTATTTTCCCTTCAGGTATATTGATATCATTATTATAGATCATATTTTAATTCTATTAGGTTCCTATGAAACCCCTATAAATTTTTCAATACATTCATATAGTTTTTGGAAAATTTGTGATGTTTTTTCAACTTTTATGATTTTTTATTTGAATATTTATTTCATCATTTGTTACATATTGTAAATTGGGTTTGGAAGTATATCATTCATTTAAAATATAATTTAAATTAAAATTTAAAATGGTTGTTAGGAGCTATTATCCTGTTAGTAAATTTAAAAAGAATAAAATCCATTATTTTTATATATTAATGAGTTCAAACTAGCTATAAATGGTTTCCTATTTATAGGTAACAAATAAGGAATGGTTTATGATGGCATCACTAATGAATTTAGTTCCGACACATAAATCATTATCATTATTTAGTTATAGATTCCATATTATTTATTCATTCCTATGGGCTTTTGACATTATATTAGTTATATGGGATCTTACATAATCACATGGATATATGTTCGTAGTTTAGTTTTGTTTCAATTTATTTTAACATTTTTTATACATTGTAATTTTTTACAAATTATATATTAGAAAATAAATATAATTAATGGTGTCTAAAGAAAAGAAATCTTGTGGAAAATAATTACTTACAGTGGTGGGAAAATAATTTTGAAAAAGGATTCACTTTGTTCAATTTATTTAATGATTTAATATTTTCTTTTTAGTTTATTTTTTTCATATATTTTTTGTGTTTCCTTATTATATATGGAAAGGATGTGTTAAAATTTAATTATATTTCCATGACTCATATTTGGTATTACTTAACAGGAAAATTTATTCTCATGTGGGGAATCCTTGATGACCAGTAACATTTTTATATCAATGGAGATAAATAACACCTTTCAACTATTTTCATGGGACTCCATAAGCATCCGACATAGGAAGGGTTCCACTTTTCTTTTGATATACATGGAATGGTGATTCATCCTAAAGGGATTATCAAACTTTTTGTTCATGAAATTATGAGGTAGGAATGTCTAAAGAGGTGGATCTAACATTATATTGACTTATCTAGTCTAAATATGAATTATAAATATACAATAAATAATGATCAATTACACGTTATTTTTGATGAATCGCTATAAAATTTAATTTCAATCATTATATTATCAATATATTTATTTCATAGTTTAATGTGTTTTCGATATCAATCGTGTATCTCTATTATAATTTTGAGATTTTATATAAATCATTGATACAATTTTAAATAATGATTTTTATAATTTATTTTGTCATTGGTTCATAATTTATTATTATTATTTAAAAATGGTTTGTAATTCCTTTTTTTACTTATTTTGATAGTTTATTTTTTTTTATTTTTTTATTTTCCAATGTAGATTTTTTTATCTTTTTTGAAACAATTGTGTGTATATTTAAAATATTATCATTCTTATTATTCAAATTACATGAGTTAAATAATTTTTCTTGAGTGATATTTTATGACTCAATCCTAATGTATTTTTTTTAAAAAAAAATTTGTTGTGTAAAGGAAATAAATTTTGTGTACTAGAGGGAGAGTGTTTTTCCCATACAATTAAACCAAACATATTATAGATCATCTTGATAGGAACTAAATTTCTACCAATGTTAATAATTCCTTGTGGGTTTTCATTGATTATTTTTAATAACACTTTATAAATTTAATTTTTTCTTATAGTGTATATATTTTGAATACATTCGTATTTACATATGTTGTTTTATGATTAGGATCTAGGGTGTTTATACATGATTAATTTGTCTTATGTGATATTTGTGAATTACTTATGTACTTTCATGACTTTTGGGTTTTTTATGGGACTAAATAATCATATGGGGAAAAAATATCATGAATCATAATAAAATATTATTTTTCACATTAATAATATTATAGACTTAATATTTTGGAATATAGAAGTTTTTTATTTGAATAAAAACTATTTTTTTGTTATTTTTATTCTATAACAACATTCATTAACAATGAATATTTAGATTATCTATGTTTTAGTTTATTTTATCGTAATTATTTTTGGAATCTAAAGATTAATAACCATATACATTGAATCAATTAAGAAAATATGAACCTTTTGAAAATGACATGACATGAGTAGAAAATAAAGGAGGTTCACAATCATTGAAAAATAAAAAAATGGAATCAGTATGTGTCACATGAGTACTCTTAATATAAAAGGTTGATAGCCATCAAAAAAATTTCCCCATATAGTGATTTGGTGTTGATAACTATCCATTAGTAGTCAGCCATGGATTTTTCCATTGCTATAGAAATGTATACAAAAGTGTTTAGATGAATTTTTAGGATTCTTTTTTCCCTTAAAAACATTAATTATAGGTAACATTTATATGACCTATTGTCTCATAATTGATAGTAATTAATTGTACATCTCTTCAAGATAAAATAAGCATACAGGTAAAAATTTATATTTATTTGGAGTCCGAAAATATTTTACCAAATATATGTTGTTTTGTTTTTATAATAATCTTATACTACCTTACTATGTTCATTGCCTCACACACATCTCTATGAATTGCCACATATTTTAAACAATGTATATTTCACCATTTATTGTGATCTTTTATTATATTATTACCATATGATGATTTCGTAGGATGTTTTGGTAACGAAAATTGTGATTTATGGGAACCTCATTTTTGAGTGATTTTTTTCTGTAAAATGTGACACTGTTTTTCAAAATAAAATATGATTTATTGAAAATATTTACTCATATGATTCTTTATAAATATAAAATGTACAAAAATTCATGGATATATGCATGATTCAATGTATATTTTATAACTGGATAAGTTTTATAAACAAAATTTCACTCATGATGTTTCTTAAAAAAGAAAATTTGTACAAAGTTCAATTTACAAAGTTAATATTTCAAGTTGATCAAAGATGATATATTTTTTGTCACTAGTTTCATACTATATTGAAGTTTCCATATTAAGTCTACCATAAACATAATTTTAAAACTCTAAATGATCAAAAATAGTCTATATAAGTCCCAAAAAGGAAGAGTTAGTCGATATGACTTATAGAAACAAGAAATCAACAATGAAGATCCACCAATCAGAATATCATAGAATATAGTGAAATAAACATATGTATCAGATATAAAAATACATATAATAATATATAGATAATTTTTATGGTAATAGTACTAACTACATCAGTTTATGAATATAAGATGTTGTACGGAACTCATGTTAGTGAACCAAGCACTATAAGATGTTTTACTAGATACATAATTATTATAAGAGATAGGGTCAAATCATTTTATAGTTCTAGTTGGGCAACATTATGTACATCCACTAAATATGGTAAACAAGTTAAGATAACATAAAAATTATACCATGAGTTTAGTAGACAAAAAAATCGAATAAAGATAATTGATTATAGGTTAGTCATACAAAATACTATTAAATAGAGAAGTTTATATGATGGAATCAAACAAGCATACATCGGATGGAGTTGAGAGTAGTTTTTAAAATTATGAAATAATTTTAATAGTCATGATGTAGTTATTTTTTATTAACATTAATAAATATAAAAATAAATAATTTTTATTTGAATTATAACAATGACAAAAAAATTTAATGATTTATTTATGAAAAATATTCGATTAAATGATTCATAAATTTTAATGGATGTAATAAAAAAGTTTATTTTAAATGGAGAGCTCAAATTGATCCAAAAAATAAAATGTAATTTGAGAGGATGAGTTCCTGTATAAATGTTTTTTTGTACATTATGCATTGGATCAATAAATTATTAAAAAGACGAGTTTCTGGATTTTTTGTGAGTGAAGTTGTGTGAGTATCAAGAAAATTAATCTCTTGGATGATAAAGAGGTTCTAGACAGAGGGATATTATAATGACCAAATGTTTTATTAATTAAAATTAAAATCTTATAATCATGATATAAATTATAAATAACCTAAATATGTCATATAAATAACAAAATAAAAACATTATAAATAATTAATGAATAGAATAATTAGTATTTCTATAAGATAGTGAACTTATACGGATGTAATGGTTACATTACCTTTGGAATAGTACTATGAAAAAAATTATTAGTAAATTGGAAAATATAATAGTATCCTATCCCAAAAAATTATAAAAATGGGCATCGTATAAATGGTAATATGAAATAATTATATCATAGTATAAGTTGATAAAAGTTTTAGAAATTATTAATTAATTGTTGAAATTTTTATAAAATATAATTTTTTAGTTAATATAGTGAATGAAATTAATATTTATTTTCATAAAAATAATTTCTAAATTATTTTTTTGTTATATGATTATTATATATTTTTATTATAACATAATTAATTTTTTAATGATTTATAAATTCAGTTATAATTTGAAACATTTTTTTTGCAAAGTAAATAATAATATCACTTTAAAATTAATTTCAAAATATTTTGAAAATTATTTTCATAAAATAGATTTCATTTATTATTTCTACACGTTAAAAATATTTGGTGTGATTTTTTGGTATTTTATCGGAAATACAGGTTTTTTATAGTAAAGTATTGTATTTTACTGTATATATACATTAAAAATTAATTACACTATTCATTGAATAATGGCTAATATATGAACCATAATCTCAAACCTACATTAATTAATTGAATATATTTATAGATAATTCTCTATCTATTCATTTTCTTGAGTAAATATAATTAACTATTTAACTAAATAATGAGGAAACAACCCTCTCCTCCACTATAAATACAACCTTCCAATGTCTCTTCTCCTCACACCAATATAACGTTTATCCTTCTAAAACAAATGTCCACATAATATCCCCATATCTCTCCCCCACATCCATGATCCATTGTTCTCAACAAAATTCTAAACTTAATTTCCTTACGGAGGCTCTCAAGGAGAATAATTCAATAGGTAAAAATCTATTTCCATTTTATTTAATTACATCCATATTTATTTTATTTTATTATTATATTCCCACCTCCCCTTATCCATGTGAAATGATAAATGCAGTTTCATTAATATAATTTAATATTATCTGGTTTATTTAATAACCCATCATCATTTATCATACCTTCCCCTTTTATAGAAAAAATGAAAACATCATTTGTGATTTATTAATGTATATTATTCAAGGATGATGAGTTTTCAAAATTCATTAACACCTACCTGGATGGATATTAAAAAATTTAGGGTTAAAAACCTATAATATATGTATTTCATACAATTTAATGTTTTATAACAATTATATATTTTTTATATTAATTAATAAAATAAAACAAGATTGTGATTAAATAAAAAACTGCAAAAAATCGAAATGATTATCAGTAAAATCATAAGTAGTTATTCATCATCACCAAAGATAACCTAATGAAATATATAACCATTTAATATTATAGATGTTAATTAATGACAAAAAATATTAATTTTCACATCTATTCCAATTTTTTACGATTTTCCATACATGTATATAAGTAAACTGACCATGAAAACCAAGGAAACTAAGTTTCCTGAATGATAAAATTGTTTCATATATCTTATAAAAATGGTCATAATTTAACTTCATAAAATTATAATAAATCAAAAACATATAAAAAAGTTCACTAATTTATTAATTAATTCATATAATTTTATTATCCATGACATTAATATCATCTACAGAACAGATGTAAAAATAAGGCAAGGGATTTTTTACGAACCACAATTTTTCTTTCGAGTTACACATTCTCTCTCTTTACCCCATTTTTAACAATAATTAATTTTATATAATTCATATAACTCATGTTTATATTTTAGATATTTTTTATCATAATTATGAGATCCTTCTTCGATAGGAAAATACATGATTCATAATGGTTTTCTTCTGAAATCGTTATGAAATGAAATCAAGATTAAAAGGAACTTCTCAATTTCTTACACATTTTTAAGTTAAATACATTATCAGTTTTAAGACTAATTTAATTTTATAAAATTAAATGTTTCATAATGATAACTATCTCAGTTAATTTATTGTTTTATGAAAACAAATATGCATTTCCACTTTAAATGCACTATAATACATTCCATAAATTGTGCGAAAATGTTTCTTATATAATATCTCTTAAAAATTATTTTAGAACTATTTCACATCACTTTAAAATAACTTATCATGATATATGACTGATGTACCATATTAGATTCCATTTTTATTAAAATACATTTATTCATGTACACTAATATGATTTTCAGTTCTATTATTCCTTATGACATGATATAGATACAGAATTCATTATGTTTAGTTTTTATGTGGCACACATAATCATGAACATATTATGATGAATTCACTTATATGGTGGTCCTATTAATTGGTTAATGTTTAGTCTCATGATTATTCATGTGCGACGGTCTTGGTGGTTAGCATTAATTGTGCTCCATGTGCAGCTGACCTGGTGGTTAGCCTTGAATCCTGATGTTCCATACACAATGAGACATAAATCATGATTATTTAGTTTTTTTTGATTCTACATTACTATGATTCAATGTGTACATGATCCCATGTTATATATATTATATTAATGTACCAATCCTTTTTATGTAATCATGTTTTTTCTTCTATCTCATGTGATATTCTTTTTTCTTATGTTTATTTTCTTAATTTGGGTTTTTCATATCCATTTGTTCATTTATTCCTCAGTTTAATCTATGAATATGTTAGATATTAATTTTAGTCGGGATATTATTATATAGTTTTGTTAAAAAATTCAAATTTAATGTGTTTCAGTTTATGTACCTAATCCCTCAAAGAAACCAGACATCAAGATTCTTGTTTTGTATTAGATGGTTTGTTATAAAAAAAATCATATGATAATTTGTATGAAAGGATAGGACCATTATAGAGTGTATCATAGAAATATATAGTTATTATTGGAGATTAGTAATAGATCAATTTAGTAAGAACACAAAGGGTAATCCTCTCACCATGAATAACATAGAATGAATCCTATAGAATCATAATATGATATATACATTTCATTTTCATGTTTATCCATCTATATTCAATTTTTCCCATTTATATGTTCAGTATTAAATCCCTCGAATTGTGATTTATTTTTCATATTTAATCAATGCAAATAGAAAAATGGATGTTAATAATCAATGTGATAGGCTATGTGATTATTTCTCAAAATAGTATTCCAAATATAGGGGTAATGGGTGATAAAAACATCATGAAAACACTTTGTTAACAAAATCATGTTATGACTAACAACATAAATCATGTAGGATGACAACATTCTCGTAAGGGAGAGAAATTTTTAGATGAATCATTGAGGCATCCAATTCCCACCATGATTAGTGGATCATCTGATCCCCACCTTGTAAAACAGTGGATTAACTCTACAGTGAAGATATTCTTATATCTCCTGTACTAAAAAGAAGAGACTGTTGTGATGATGGTATATTGTTTTGAATGGGAAGCTGATTGGTGGTGGAAAATAATCATGATCACATTATCTAAGGTTGTAATTGATTCAATAAAATGGTAATATTTTAATAAGATATTTTTCAACAAATATTTTCATAGAACCCCCGTTCTTTAGTTGGAAAGAGAAATCCATGGAATCTAGATAAAACAAGATGATTCTACTTGTGTGTATGAGGAAAACAACACAATTCTTGCATGTTATGCCCCTGAATTTATCATGAATATAAAATGAAAGGTTGATAACATTTTTAGTATAATAAAGATGGGTCTATATAATGAATTTGTGATTTGAGACATTGATAATTAGGTAGAGACTGTCATTTGTTCCCATAAGGTTGAAATAGAGAGCATAGACTCTCAGTGGTCTTATGGGGTCAAAGGAAAAAATTAGGAAAATGAGTTCAACATGGGCAGATGAATAGAAAAATCCCACGATAGAAATAATACCCAATATCCCATCTGTCAAAATTGTCAGAAGTAACATCCTAGGAACGATCTAAAGGGAACCAGATAATGCTTCAAATGTGGATGAATGGGGAATTTATCTAATAACTATAAATGGGATATGAAGATTCAAAATATTTTTGAATAATAAGGGAATGTATGTTTCAAAACTCATCTTGTAGTACATAGTATCAACATCATGGAACATGGCCATTTTAAAAACTATTTCCCAAATCTTTGGGTTTTTTTGAGTCAATCATCAAGAACAACCTTTAATACAAATGGAATGTCATATGCTATCACTACTACTAATATGGCCACTGAAAATTATGTGGGGAAAGGTATACATATTATTCATTCAACAATACTGAATGTAAAATTTGATTTTGGTTCTATTAATTCTTTCACATCATTAATGTTTAATATAAATATTCCATCGAAACCTCAATATATTGAGGTTGAGTAACATATGAGAATTGAAAATTCATAAAATATTGCATAAAAATTATATAACTCCTCCCCTATTATTTTTTGGGTAATGAACCTCCCCGAAATGATTGTATACATTTTTTGGTGGTGATGTATTCTATATTTTAAATGGATTGGATATACTAACACAATGAAAACATCGACTATCGACCAAGGTATATCACTCTTCACACCATGAGGTATCCTAATAAAATTTCACATGTGTATGGAAGATAATAAATCTATTTCAAGATAATTTTCTAAAATATTGATATTATTGCATTAAGAACTTTAATATCAAGTTCCAATGATTAAGACAAATGAGGGGATCATACTCGGAGAAATTCCCATTGTAATGGACTACACAAATGCGTTCATTGATGAGTTTCCGCAAATTCTGCTTGACATAGTAGTTTTGGTCTCAAATGATCTTATTCATATATGTCTACCTATATCTAAGACACTTTATAAAATGGCAAAAATTGTGTTGGAAGAACTGAATAAGATGTTACAGGAGAATCTGGAAAAGGGTATTTTATGCTCCAGTGATTCATTGTGTGGTACAATAGTTCTCTTTTTCAAAATGAATAATAGATCAATGTGCCTATTATTTATTTATCTTAATCTCATATATATCATGATATGTAAAAATTATCCCATTAATTGGATAGAATAATTTTCTTATCAACTACATTGGGGAATGTATTTCTCAAAAGTTGTCTTTCAGTTTGGATATCATCAATTAAATGTAAAAAAAGGAATATATTCCCAATACTACCTTTTGAATGAAGTATGGATGTTTCAACTTAATATTTATTCCATTTAGAATCAATAATTATCTATAAATTTTCATGGATTTCAGGATTACACCCTTTAGAATTTGCCATGACCAATTTTTTTGCAGCTTTTATTGATGATATTCTGATTTAATCCAAGAGAAATTACGAAAATAAGAATCATTTGACTACTCTGGTGAAGACATTTTGAATGGATCGAATTTATGAAAATTGGTGTAAATTTGAGTTCTATATGGAGGACATATAATTATTTGTGCATTATATCACTAGTAAATGAATTTATGTGGACCCTTCCAAGATAATCGAAATCAAAGAATGGTATAGGCCGACATAAATAACAAAGATCTATATTTTCCTTGTTCGATCTAGTTATTAGATATGATTTTTTAAGATCATATAAACATTCTAAAACCAACTAAACAAGATGACTCGGAATGGAGTAAAGGTTGTATGGACTAGGTAATTTGAATATTTCATCAACGAGTTGAAAATAAGATTTATCATTACAGAAGTATTCACTATACGTATAGGTGGGGAACTCATTTTCATGTAAAATGACGCTTAAAATAATGTATTAGGCTAGGTAAAAATGTAAAATTATAAAATTATATACTAGTCCTGAAGGAAGTTGAAAATTCATGATAAAATATATCACATTCATGATCTGATGTTATAGAATGTGATCTTTGCATTTAATATATGGTGGCATTACCCCTATGGGGTGAAGTGTCAAATATATATTGTTTATAAGATACTACAATATTTATTCACATAAAAAGATATTAATATGTGTTAAAAAATATGGTTATATCTCATCAAGGATTGAAATAACTCTATCCAATACAATCCTAGTAATGAAAAATAGGTCGTGGATGCTCTAAGTAGAAATAATATTCCACCTTAATCAATGTACAGAATTGAAAATGATCCAATATTTTTAGATTTTCAAAGGATGGACATGGGTAACATTAAGGATAGAACATTTTCAATTCTTATATAAGTGATTTCTCATACATCAATTCTGAAGATTTCCAAAATGAGAAATCCTGAATGTTCCAAATGGATTAAAAAGGATTCAGGAAATATTGTTTAGGGATATGTGTGCCATCCAAACCTAAGATATTGAAGGCGATTTGGAATTAAAAACATAGATCAACATTTTCTATTCACACAAGGAGAAAAAATATGTATCAATATCTTAAATAGAATTATTGGTGGGATTATATGATGAAGGACAACTCTAAGTATACATCAAAGTTATTATTATGTTATTAATTGAAGGAAGGATGAAAAATGTCTAATGGGATTATTCAACTATTAAGCATTCCATAATTTATGGGGGGAAGCATCACCACATAATTTTTTTTCGTACTTCTGATGAAATATTGAGGGAACAATGTTATATGTGTATTTTTGGATCATCTTACAACAAAAACTTAATTAATCTAAATTATACAAGATTTCATAGTGGATAAAATTTCGTGGATATTCATCATATAATTGGTATGGCTAGATGCTATACAATTATAGAATACATTGGATCGAGATCTCAAATCAACCTCCATGTTTTGGAATAGAATCCAACATTATCTAAATACTGAGTTGATCATTAGTATAGATTATCTACCTCAAATTGAGGTCCAATATGAGAAGACTGTTTAGAAATTATATGACATTTTGATACCCTAATCTATGGACTTCATGGGTGGAAGGTACCAAAATCTACAACTGTCTGAGTTCTCTTACAATAATAGTTTCCACAAAATAATCCAAATGGTTCTATATGAATCTCTTTATTGGAAAATATTCAAAACACTAGCATTCAGGGATGCGGTTGGTGAACATAAGATTCTAGGTCATGAAATTGTCTATGAAATAAAAGGAAAATTGGATTCCATTCAGTAGAACATCAAGAAAAACCAAAGTTGACAGAAGATCCACATAGATAATGGCCGATGAGACCTTGAGTCTAAGGATGGATACATGGTTATCCTCTTCATATCAACATGAAATATGATCATGAGATTTGGGAATTTGGGAAAGATGAGTCCAAGGAACATCAGACCTTTTGTGAATCAGGATTGTGTTTGAGTTGTGGCATATCAACTATCACATACAATGACCATGTCTTAAGTACATGTTGTATTTCATGTATCCCTCTTTAGGAATAACATATTATTTCACTTGCATGTACTAAATTCAGAGTTGGTACAATTGGAATAATATTTCTCTTAAAATTAGTTGATACATAAGTTCTTAGAATATAGATATAATGTTCTACGTAACAAGAATATTCATCTGGTAATTGTACTAAAGTAGAACCATAAGTATGCAGGGGGGAAACATGGGATCTAGTGGAGGAAGTGATGGAGAAATACCCTTTCTTTTTTTAATTTTAGTATATAAAATGAAAATTCAAGAAAGAGATTTCATAAGGGGGAAGAATGTAATGACAGAAATAATTACCAATAAAAATTCCATTCTTAAAATTATATATTATAGTATACATAATAAAAAAATTAGATATATAAAACACATTACAGACATTATAAATGAGTAATTAATGTAATAAGAGGTTTTTCTAGAAGTTAAAGAGCCTATACACATTAAATAGTAACATAATCATTGGAAAAGAAATATGAACATTATGAATAGTCAATCGACCAATAGAATAGTATCCTCTCCCATGAAAATATAATTAAAATTTAGGCCTCTAATAATTGGTCATATGATATAATTATGTCACATTTTAAGTAAATAAATGATTTAGAAAATATTAATTAATTGTTGATATTTTTATAAATAAAATTTTTTCATTTAATATAATGATATAAATGAAAAATTTATTTTCAAAAATTGTATTCTAAAATACATATTTTTTTATTATGATTATAAGCTAATTGTTTGAGGCCTTGTTTGATTATTCAAAGTGTAATTGATAGAGTTAAGATTTTTAAATTTCTTTTTTTCAAGAAAATAAATATTTTAATTAAAAATTTAATTTATAATTTTTAAAAAATTATTTTCCAAAAATGGAGTTCATTTTTCAATTCAACAAATTTTAAAATATTTAGGCCTATTATTTGATTTTTTTTTTTGAAATACATGCCTTTTTGGTGAATATTATAATACGGTAATTTACAATCTAGATACATTATAAATTTCATACACTATTACATGAGTCATAGATGATGTAAGAATAATAATATCAAAAAAATATTTTTATATTTTTAGAGATAATTATCATAATTATAATATCCTTGTAGGAAAATAATAATCTAATGAATAATTTAATGAGAAAAAAACACTCACCACCTCTCCTCCTCAAACATCTAAAGCCTTGATCCATGTCAAAATTATTCCATTATCATCTCCCAATGTCATTAACACACATCAATGGTCCTTTTCCCAAATAACTAACTAAACTCAAGTTCTTCAAGGTGATTCTCAAAGAGAACAATTCAAGAGTAAAAACCCCTTGGATTTACATTTAATTCCATTCCAATTTCATTTCATTATTTTTATCTCCCTAAATACCCTTATCAATGTGACCTAATAACTTAAATATCCTTATTATATTGGATTTTTTTATGGAATAACCCATAATCATTAATCTTACCTGCAAAATTTATTCTAAATTGGAAAACATCATCTATGATGTGGTGGTAATTTATCAAATTCAATGATGAGGTGTTTTTAATTTCAATTAATACCTTAAATAATGGTCCGTAATTTATTTTTATGGTTAAAAATATTATAATATATGAATTAAATAAAAATGTAATTTAATCGGGAAAATATGTAAGCATGATATTAATTAATAAAATAATAAAATGTTATAATGATAAAAAACTACCAAAATATTATAGATGATTATCACTAAAGTCTAATCTAATAGTTCATCCACAATCTAGGTAAAAAATAAATTATATAATCTTTTAATAATATATATGATCATTAGTAAATTATAATTTCAATTCTTTAGAACTATTCACATTTTTAACGTTTTGTCACACATGTATACAATTAAAAAATCGGGAAAACCAATGAAACGATCACTCTTGAACAATAAAATTGTATATTATAACTAATCCAAAAGGTAATCAATGATGTTAATTAAATTATACAAAATAAAATAAAAGTATAAAAAGTTATTAATTAATTAATGGATTTAATTTTATTTTCCAAGAAATTAAGATCAATTTTAGAACAAAGTCGGACATAAGGTATGTGATTCTTCCAGAACCTTCATTTTTTCCTTCTTGGTAAGCTTTACCCATTGTTACCCTAATGTTACCCTAAATTATTTTTTTAAAATTACTCGTAATTGTGATTATATATTCCTAATTATTGGTGCATATAATTATATAATTATTTCACAGGGATATACATGTTTTAAAAAGTTTTCCCCTCAAATATTTCAAAAAAGAACACTCAATTAAAGGGAACATCCCAATTACATACCCATTTTTTAGAACCCAATGTAGTATATTTTAATTCGGAATTATTTTAAAAAATTCACTCATTTCATCATGAAAAAATTACATTTTTCATTTATGGATTTTTTATAACAATATTCATTTTCCACATTAAATTTTCTTTTATATTTTCCTTTATCCACTGTAAAATGTTTCATTTATATTATCTCTTACAAAAAAAATTTACAAGTTTTAACTTTTTTGACATCAACTATCCTTTTATATTAATATTTTATCTTATGAATTTCCCTGTATGATTTTAATCTATTATTCCATTTACACAATTATGATATTCCCATCTTTAATCCTTATGGAATGATTATGATACCCATTTATTTTCATGGGGATAACTTTTGTTTATGTTTAATGTAGAAAACATAATAAAAAACATGTTATCATGGGTGAATCTAGATAGGACTCCAATTTAGTTGGTAATTTTTAGTCTCATGAGATG
Organism: Viscum album; assembly: GCA_963277665.1. Taxonomy (NCBI): domain Eukaryota; kingdom Viridiplantae; phylum Streptophyta; class Magnoliopsida; order Santalales; family Viscaceae; genus Viscum; species Viscum album. The sequence goes on from OY728133.1 coordinate 1,959,243,988, forward strand.
TCAGTTGAGACCACCTTGGTGGTTAGCATTGATTCATGATCCTTGTGCAATAGAATGTGTGCTCACCCTGACTCATTCTCTACCATGATTAGTGAGACTTGAATCATATTTATGTCACATAAAATTTTTTAACACGTTAATATGATACCATGATTACATGATACCATTTTTTTATATTTCATGTTTTCTTTAAATTCCTTTTTATGTCATAATTTTATGTCTTCTAACACATGTGATAGGCTTCATTATTATGTTTATTCTCTTACGGGGATTTTAGCTCATTAAATTGTTCATGTATTACCTAGGTTACCCTATACATATTTTAAATCTCAATTTGAGTTTGGACCTCATAATGGATTTTAAACAATTCTTTTCAATATTATTTCATATTTTACATTTTATGTGACTAATAAGACAAATATAATAGAAATTATGATACCTGGTTTTTATTTAATTGTTAATTCCACATTAAAGTAATATAAATATATATGTTAAATGATTTGACCATTATATGAATAATAAAATGGTTTACTAAATTGAGGTATATCAGATGAAGTAATACTAGATAGAGGTTAAAAAACGACATATAGAGGTTCATAGAAAGGAGATAGACTATACCGATAAGTTTTAGAAAATTATTCTAAAAAAATTAGCTACATTCAATGTTTTACCATATTATTTTCATAAAATAATTTGAAAAAATTAAAACTGTTGGGATCTAGTATAATTACCAATTATGATATAGGAATATCATGATGGGATTTATATCATTGTAGTAACATATTTCTATGGTAGATATATATTGATAGATGGGAGTCAACACAATAATGATTTTATCAGAAACATTTGGATTGAACCTTATAAAAATTTCATGCTCCCTTAATTACATTATTATCTTTTCAATAGTAACTGAATGAGTTATAAGGTTTAGGGGAAAAAATAACTAACAATTTATATTGGTAAATTTGAAATGAAAAAATTAAAATATTTCATTTTTTATTCATCCACCCTACATAGTTGTCTATAAAATACTTGATAACATCATGTTATATCAGATGTAAGGTCCCCACCCATATATGGTCGATTTACATGTCATACATAATATCATATCATTTTATAGAATGAAAATTTCCACCGTTTATGGAATAAAATTTCATTGATGGAAAAAGAAATAGACACCCTATTGTAAACCTCTTTTTCTTTAAGTGAATTATGTATATACAATTTGATTTCAACCAGAGATGAATGATAAAACTATGAAATTTTCTATAAACTTAGATCTCATGGTTTATGGAAATTTTCATATTTTGATTACTATGTATTTTTTTATGAAATCTTTATAATAAAGAGTTTGGTCTGAAAATAGTAATGGAAATCAATTACAATATTAAAAGTATTGTTGAAGGAAATATAATCATAAATGAAGAAAATAATACATATTTTTAGGATCAATCATGGACATATCATTATGAAAGAAGATGAAAATGATTATTATTATTTCATAGGAGTCCAAAAAAAAATTTCATCATCCACGGATGAAGTGATGTATTAAAATATATAACTATTGATGAAATTTTTATTTGGACATTTTCATATTGTATTTATCCTAGACTCTATTTTTTAGATGATAATCATGATTTAACCCTTGATGAACTCAATAATATTCATATTTTGAATGAAATGGGGAAATATGTTTCCATTAATAAAAATATTGAAGAAGAAATTTATTTTGAAGCTATACAAATTCTAAACATACGAGTACCTAAATATGTGGTATTTGGCCCATATAATTAAAATATAATGTAGATTAGATTACGTCAACTTTATAATTATGTCCATTGTCTTTAAAAAAATAAAAAATATAGGGGCATGTTTGGAGGATGACTCTCATTATATTTTCTCAATTATGGAGACATCATTCATTTTCCAATGAAAAATAAATAATTAAATATGGATAATTTGATGATAAAAATTATGAATAAAATAAATAGTCTTATAATAGGAAAATAAATTCAAAAGATGACATGAAAACGTTCACTAGAAGAAATAAATAAATGTAGTATGTTGTTTCGTTCTGGTTTTCGGCCACAAAACGCCCAACGACACCGTATCCAATGATTGATGGACCTGCTTTCCAAAGGCAGGCGTTTGCCGGATGTTCTGACCAGCGACTCTTAAGAACTCACATTGGTATAGAGGATGGAAATTCGGGCTCATTGCACCCTTTTTGGGGTGGGAATTATTTCCTTTTAGAGACTCTCTTATAGATTTAAGACGTGTTCATATGTTCATGAATCTTTGGATTATACACAAACATAGTATACAATGATTTAACATTTATAGGCAACAGTCAACTAGACGAAGGGGTTCGGAATCATTTATTCCCGAGGTTTACTATCCTTCGTTGGATTATTGACCCCAAAGGATTGGAACTCACTTGAGGTGGCACCAGGAGTGGCGCGGTGAACTAAAATGGAGATGACCGGATCGACTGTTTGTTGGGCTTGAACCTCAGGGAGGCTTCTTATGTACCCTGCTTAGGAGATATGGATCAAATTCCACAACGTTTTCATTGGTGTTGGGAAGCCGATGTGAAGATGGACCGGGTTGTCCAATGTGTGGTGGGATTGAACCTCATGGAGGCTTCCTACGTACCTTTTCTAGGAGGCAGGGATCAAAGTCCACGTACTTCGCATTTCTTTCGGGGAGCCAACGTGAAGATAGATCAGGTGGTCTGATGGGTGGTGGGCTTGAACCTCATGGAGGATTCATATGTACCCTGTCTAGGAGGCTAGGATCAAAGTCCACGTAGTTCTCATTATCTTAGGGCTTACACTCTGGGGAAGCCCAGAATGATGGATTAGGGATTACACTCTAAGGATGACCATTATAGGATGTCATGGCCGATGCTTACCCTAAGCCCACGTGAGTCATGCTCGGTGTGAGAAACAAGAGGCAGTAGGGACCAGACGATCACATCGCGGAAGGTGCGTCTGTGAGAAGCGGAGTGGGGCTTACGCATGGAGCGGCCCAAGATGATGAATTAGGGCTTACAGTATGAGGAGGCCCAGAAGGTCGGGGCTTACTCCGAATGGACGCCCAGGGCGACAAAGCCCTGAGGGAGTGGGAAAGGTGGTTCTCATGTGACCATATCTTCTCTTGCAGTGCATCAGGGCTTCCTTTTGATGGGTATTTTACCATCTTCGAGGAACCCTCAGCTAGTGGAGGGGAAGAAAAAGGATTCTCAAGCCTAGACTCCACATTACCGTGGGAATGTGAACCCATGAATTTTTCTAGAATCGACTCAAGGGTATGGGAAACCCCTTTACCCCTGTTTACTATAGGTATGTGAACTGAAAATGGCGCGCTGATGCACCTGCATGTCATACCATGCGGATCTGGTGGCTCTGGCAGAGGTCGTGGCTCGGGGCCGACGAATAGGCCAAAGAGGGAGTTGCGGAGGACCTGGCTCGATCGGAAGGATTTTACCTGGCTCTGGGAATGAGAACCTTGAAGTATTTGGCGAACCACCAAGAGGTATAGGTGGTGGCGCCCTTCGTTTGGGAAAGTGCCACATGGCTGGAGAAGCTATCCATGAACAAGGGTGGTCCGCGGACTGATTGGTATCCCCAGAACTAGGATGGTTCGTGGCTTCATGTTCAATCAGTGAACCAGGGTGGATCGCGGCTTTGAGTTCAATCCGCGAACCAGGGTGGTTCACGGAGGGTTCCAGGCGGGTAGCGGCGGCCAAGGGCAACACTGGTCTGAGGCTCGTCGGTCAGGGCTTCAACCGCGTAAGAGGGTGCTACGCGGTGTGAAGGATGGGAAAAGAGGCACAAACTCCTTGGTCCGCGGGGAGGTCACCCACGGAGGGGGTATGGTTTGTGGTTCTCCTTTTTTTGTTATTTTAGGTTCGCGGGTAACCAATTTATTAGGCATTTTCCGATTCCTTCTTAATTCATATACCTGCTGTGGTTCGCGGATGTGAATTTCGCTTTTTGCTAAATCTGAAGCCTTCCTTCAACCGATCTCCTCTCCCTTCGAATACGATTCCAGTTCTCCAATCCCATTTTCTTTCCCCCTCGGTCTCCTTTTATAGAGTGGGGAATGTAATGTATCTACGGTCATGTGGCACCCTTTGTGGAGGCCCATAACCCGATTCACAGCTGACTTGGTCAATCTGCGATTCGCGGTGGGTATTGAATGCTTCCCCCCCTCCCTCCGCAGGGTGAACTCAAGGAGTACTTCAGGGCTGTGTAGGGTTCCACCTCTATTCTGCAAACGACAGTGGGTGTGGCTTGGACGGTTCGACGTGGTCTACTGTTAGGGAGGTTCGTGACGGTGAATCGGACCGGCACCCATCTTTCCTTGCTACCGCAGAGGCTGTCCACCTCCATTTTGCGAACGACAATGGTTCGCGGAGGGGGTACCTCACGCTGCCTTGCCACGTTTTGCCTCGATGGACCTGTTCGCAGACCAATCCCCTTTTTGTTGTGTCTCTTCTTTGATAATTTTCCCCAATTCCTTTGGGGGATTTGGGTAAAAACTCCTTTGAGAATTTTTCAATACCATAAAAATGCCCCCCATCAGAATGGGGTCTGATCGGAACAAAGTGGAGGACATTCCAATGCAAAGTGGTCCTGAAACTGAGATGGTTTTCGGTAGAAAGGTGGACCCGGTAGGGGAACACACCTATAAATACGGGGAGCCCTCACACTTTTCCTTTACCGAATTCTTCGTGAAACCAGAGCTCCTTTGCCTCCATGTGTTTGCTCCTTCACAAAGTGCCTCATCTGTGAACTGGCAACATCCTCCGTGAACCATTCCTTCTTTGTAGTCTCCTTCATTCGTGAACCATTTCCCGACCGTGAACCATTATTCTTAATTAATTAGAAAGTAAGTGATGGCGGGCTGTAGAGGAATTTGCTTCGCGGTTTCGATGCTCCGCGGACTAAAATATCTTGAACATTAAAAAGTTTCTAAGTCTTCTGAATAAACTCGGGATTGAAATTCCATGGAGCAACTTGGTTTGCGTTTTTATAGCTAACGCTTTGCGGGCCAGAGCTTCACAGACTGATTTCGGGAAGGGCTGCTTCGTGGGATGATGTCATCACGAACCATCCTTCAAGGCCTCCTTGTGGAATTGATTATGAAGGATCCTTAACCATTCATTTTGTCCAGATTTTTATTCCAGACTGATTTCACTCATTGTGTAGGGAGAAAATACAGTTCCCCCTCGTTCTTCACCGAGGCCTGTTGCAGAGCCCCTCTCAATCGCTGATCAACGCCAAAAGGAAATGGCTAGCTCTGTTCAATATGGAGTCTGCCACTCCCTATCATCTTCGTTCCTTGCTGACCAGCTCTCCAAATCACAGTAGGAATATCTTTTCTCTAACAACCTTCCCACCTATGTGTTCAGTTTATTGTCTGATACCCTGATTCCAGAACCCTCCCATGAAAACAACCCTGAAGCATGGATATTTACTGCCACTATTCCCCAGTTCGTGATACCTACCGGCGGGCGGCCTACCTCGACGGGTACATCTGTTAGATCTGTGTCGAATCACCTTCCAGTATCTTTCACAGGAGAACCACGTCAACTAGAAGGAACAATCCACTATGATCGGAGTATTTCCTACAGTGCCATGGTAAGCGACCAGCTTGGTTGGCCGGCGAATCGGGATCTCTGACTGGGAGGAGCATTTAATTCATTGGATTGGGGATGGACCTTCTGGTTTCATAAGAGCTACGCAGAATTTGGGGTAGAGTTGCGAGACGTAGGTTTGTATGAAGCTTCCTTGGTTTCCCAAACCTATACCCACCGACCTTAATCCCTCGCTAAGAAACTTATGAGTCTTTGGATCCTGGATACCAACACGTTCCATATGGTTCATGGGGAAGTGGGCATTAGTCTGTGGGACGTCTTTTAGATTTGGGGGGTTTTCCATCATTGGGAGTATGTATGACGAGTTCCTACCTCTTTCCTCTGTGTGGGATAACTAAGAGAGGACTCCCTCCCCTAGTGAAGCGGCTCATTAACCAGGCTCTAAAGCACTCAGAGGATACATCACCAAAATAGCTCGTCCCATACAGTGAACGAGTTAAGGATTTTGTGAGAGTAAACAAATCTGACGAATCTGTAGCTCTCCCATGAAGGCCCAAGAATTTCCCTACGATAGAGTCTCGTATATAGGGGGAAGCTATTGGCTGACATTGGATCAAGGTGATTTTCGCGGCTGGGGCTGGGAGCTTATTCTAGATGTCGATCGATTGCTCTGCCTAGTAGCTTTTCTTTCCATGTTCATAAGTGGTTGGTTATTACCCATGTCCGAGTTTGGTGGCGCTCTGGTCACTACTTTTTTCATGGAGACACATTTGGATACTGGTAACATTATCAACCAATCAATCCCAGTATTGGCCAGGATTTACCGGTTTCGTGGTAACATTACTGATGGTAATTGGCCAAACCGAGTGGACGACCCTTTCCAAATTTTCTTGGGATGGTTATGCGTACAAATAAAGAAAAACTACATCATCATCAACCCTCTTCAAATTCTAGGCACCAAATTACAGCCTTACTTGCAACGGACCAGTGGGGTTTTTCCCGAAGAGTGGGCGACCCAAGAGAAGGATAGTCAACAGACAGTTTCGAACAAGCAACTGCTATCAAGTCAAATTTCAAACATTGACTTCTTCAATTTCCATCCATTTTCTTCCCCAGCTGACACAATTAATAACACTATAACAGAAGAGTTTACCAAGCGTGGCTACCTCCTCACCCACCGAGAGGGAATTCTAGTGGCTCATATTGGAGGAGAACTGATCTGTGAGGGGTACGCGCCTTGCCGATTTGGGCATCAGTTTGGTTGTGTTCAAGAACAGTGTCCTCCTGCACCTAATGGTGCCCGCGAGAATCGTCATTTGATGGCGGCTAGAAAACTTTGGTTAATGTTTACCTGGGAGGATACCGGCTGTGAGGTTATGACCCCCATGCTTGCAGACTCCATGCCTTTTTTATCCAAGAATTATGCCTACTCATGGGTATCATCATACCCAAATGGTCAGTTGGGGAAATTGGTGCCCACTATCTCAAGTCCCAAACCATCAAAGGGAAAAAGGAAGTGAAAGTTTGATGGTGCTCCAACTGGGCCGGGAAAAATCCTTTGTCACCTGTCCGGTCCCGTGCATCTGGGGAAGATTTTAACAGACAGGGGTGTATCCTCTCAAGCCCTTCAGGCTGCTCGAAGGGGGTTGACTATCCTTGTCGATGTTGCCTTCCCAATGGCCTAGGGCCAATGGAACGAATTTAAGGGTCTGTCAGCCTTTCGTAGCCAGTAACCCCATTTCTTGTGGCAGTACCTTCAGGAATTAGAAGTGGCTTTTGACGAGATGGGCTATATATGCGCCCCTGTTAACATTATTTATGATGTGGACCCAGAGCGGGTCAATCAATATCCCCAGGATCTTTAATCCTATATTTACACGCGTGAGGGTAACGCGGTATTAACCCACCGAGTCCAGGCCATGCTGCATCTGGTGATAGATGATGAGGGGGAAGGAATTGACCATTCTTCAGGGGGCGATGATTTTGATGATTTCCCCATCATGGCTAAAGCTAGGGAATTATCGTCTTGACATGTAAGGTTGCACCCACCGATAGCCCCAAATATTTCTAGGGTGGGGCAGGATGCAAAACGCGAATACGGCCATTGGTTCCCTTACTAGCTTCTACCGCCGACCGACCTTCTCAGGTTGATCCTCCCTAGTCAGCGATTCATGCCATGGACGCATTCTCGAAGGCTTGGAGGATTTGGGATGACCTGATAGTCAGTGGTTTGGATGATGAAGTTTGGGAGTTTCTTTAAACAGGCCCTCTTAAAATTCCAGGTATCAGAACAATCTTCGCTCCACCCTAGATGCAGTTGGAAGAGGATTTAGATGAAATAGTCGCCTCATTAAAGAAGATGGATGCGTACATTCATTCATTCTGGAATCGTCTCTATGGGAGCATGCAGGTGTCTATGATGATTAGACATCACGAATTGTCCGACCTTGAGGAAGAGGTTGCTCTGCTCTCCCATTCTGACTATTCCATCCTTTATTGTGGAGGTTCTAAGGTCTCTTCTTTTTATGCAGGGTGCCGAATAATCTCAGGCGGTGACTCCTTCTCCGTAGTTATCCCTCGTGGTATTGCTGCGGGGGATCATGTGCTTTCCCCCACAGGGGTCATCGAGGAAGGATCCCCTAGCGCAATTGGGCTCATGGAGGATGCCATTTCAGACTCAGCTAGGGTCTTTCCTCCCCAAATTCCTTCCAAAATTCTGGGCGAACTATCCCCTAGGCAGATCCAGAAACGGCAATAGGAATTCCATTTATCGGAACGGCTCAAACTGGGAACGTCTGGTAATCATGAACTCCCTTTTTCTTTTTTTCCAACTTGCATTCTTATAATTCTTCAGTCATTAACTGTTTGACATATGGTGCTGGACCACTCGGGGATCTAGCTATGGCTACCCAAGCGATTCTATCTTCCTCCTTCTTGTCGTCTATGGAATCACCCATAAGCACACCTGGGCGCGACAAGATGGTGAGACCTGGTGGAGGGGCTGATGATATGGACGCTTCACTTCTGCCTTTACCAGTCAGAGATATGCCAGAGGAAGAACCGCTGGTATCAGAGACCCCTACTGATCCGATGACACTTTCGATTGCGGAGGAAGACGGGGCTCCCATGATCGCTGAGGGGGTTCCAAATCTGATGGAGCCACCACCCCAGGTCCAACGGATCCCGTGATAATGGAGGAAGAGCCTGCCATTAATCCAGTTGCTAGGAACCCAGAGCGAGCCATTATCTTGTTCATTGGGGGAGTGACATCTTCGAGATTGGTTTTTGTAGGAGACCACTTGTGGACGGCCTTGAAAACTGCAGGCCTTAGGCATGGCCTCAGGCCCTGGATCCCTCTGGGGGCTCCCCGGATTCCCTTTCCTATCGAAGATGTGGAATCCTCTTCGAGTGGCTATCGTGATAGTGCAGATCTTGCGGATGTCGATGCCTCGTCAATTAGGAGTAAGTTCCCTGGTTTTCTTCCACATTCTCCTATTTCTTCCCTTTTCTAATTAGGGGTACTCATCTATCTTATTGTCTCTCAGGCTTCAGGACCAAAACCTCTGGGGCTGACAATTGTGTCTCCAGTCGGGGGCGAAGTTGCCGTTGTGCCAGGGTTTGCGGGTGAGGCCGCCATGGGTCCCTCCATTGTGACGTTCATCCCCAAATATGTTTCCTCATCTGGGAGTGATTCGGAGCCCAATCAATAGGTCATCTCCAGCATTCGAACCTCTCTCCAAATGGCTTGGGAGAAAATTTGGAGACTAATCACTCAAACGCCCCTGGTCGAGATGCCGACCAAATTGTCGAGGCTACACAATTTGTTTATGTTTTTGGGATTCGATGGCTTCGACAATCATGGTGTTTACGACATATTTACACTGGTAGTAGTTGATTGGGAGAGGCTAGGTGATTTCGAATCTCACCTTTCCTCTGCTCAATCTGAATCCTACCTTTCCAAGACTCGACATCTCTGCCTGGAAGAGGCTCATGACCATGCAGGGGTCGTCGCAGGGCTTCAGAGAGAAGTTGTTGAGCAACGTTCTCACCTGGAGGTGCTGAGAAACGAGATACAGTGGCTACAGCAAGAAGATTCCAATGTCTCCTCCATTATTGGAGAAGGGTAGCGGCAGATGTAGGAGGAAATAAGGGAAAGCACAAAGGCGGTTCAGGATGCAGAATAATTGCGGGCTGGTGTAGAGGCTGAGATGGCCTTACTGCAGCATCTCTCTCAGACAATCGAGGATTCTCACCAACAGCTGTTATAGCTTTGTGAATCTGCCGAAAAACTCCTGTAATCACCTTTCGCACTAGAGGAGGCTCCATATTATGGATTCCCTTCTTACCCACTTTGTTTTGGAACAATGAAACAATTCTCCTTAGTGCCCTTGTTTCTTTTTCCTATGATAGAAAATATTTGGTACGATTTCCACATATGTTAATTCCCGGAACATAGAATAATCTGAATCCAGGACAGAAAATAAACCAAGCTCTAATTTTATCCTGGACCATGTGATCCAGCGAGTGTAACCCTACAAAAATTTTGTCATCTTTTTCTTTTTTTTAATGCCTTTATTTTTCCTGGGACCATTTGGTATGGACCCAGCGGGTATAACCCGACTTTTTCTTAGGTCATCCTTTTCAGGTTTTCAGCCTAACATGCTTTGTGCCTCTTTCTTCTGTGAGCGGTTTAAAGTCCCGCTGACAAGATTATCACTACTGATTTTTTAGGTCGAAAAACTTTGACCAAATATGGTGGGGCGAGGGCCCCAATGGGGTTCAACTAATTAAAAGATTTCTTAATACCCTTCAGATGCACTTGGGGAAAAATTGTTTAGATGACATGGAAGGAATATATCAAGGCATGGGTGCCGCATCGGTATATAGAGGAAGGAAGAGCATTTCCTATGAAATTCATGCCTTTGGTAGATGGGACAAGGGCGATAAATATGCAGAGCCGCTGAGGGAATGGTATGAATAGTCATGTAAAGGTTTCCTCAAGTCAAAAAAGCTTCCATTTCTGATGGCTAGGGGACTTCAAGGAAGTCTGGATTATAGGAACCATGATGGGTGGCTTGGAAAATTATGAAAACCACCAAGGGTGGCTCAAAAGGGAAGTGTGACATCTAAGAGGCTTCTGGGAACATTCGTATTAAACAGGAGCATGGTTCGGAGACCACCTACCTACACATTTAGTTAGAGTAAGGGGTGGTTGAGGCTTGATGCAGTTTAAATTCACGTGGGACATCATTTAAAATGTAACGACTTATCCTAGTTCTCAGTAATATTTTCAAAAAAACGTTCCACCATATTCGTAGAGGGTTGTGAAAGAAGTTGGTATACTGCGGATCAGAGGGTTTCCAAATTCTGAAATAGAAATGGGGGCTTAGAGGCCAAGAGGCGTGCAGAGAGAAACATTGCCTGAGGAAATCTTGCCTTTGGTAGAAGGGCTAGGGGCGATCAATATGCAGAGCCGCTGAGGGCATGGTATGCATAGTCATGAAAAGGTGACCATAAGTCAATGACTTTCCTCTCCCGATAGCCGAGCAACTCGGGGAAGTTGAGATTTGGAGCCACCAGGGGTGGATTATGAGATTTCGTCTTTTTTTCCTGAGTACAGAGTATGGTATATGATGAAAGGGTCCCTGAATACGGGGGGAAAATCTGGAATAAACTTCTTGAGAATGGGTGAAGTAATTCTTTCCCACGCTTGTGTGAGGCGGTGGTTCATGCAGTTCTGACCTGTGCACTAAAAGATGAAGAAAATCCATTTTTTCTCTTTGAACCCATGATGAGTATGACCATGTAGTTTATCGTCATGTTTTTGGGACATTATCCGTGCAGTTTGGCATTATGCGGCAAGGACGAGAGGCATTTTTAAAGGTTACTATTCAGTTTAAAGTCATGCAGTGAGGACAGATTCTATGCAGTTTATCATCATGCGGTAAAGCTAGGGACATATTTAAAGGTTGTTGTGCATTTTAACATCATACGACAAGGAAAAGAGACATTTTTAAAGATTTTAGTGCAGTTTGACGTCATGCGGCGAGGATGGGGGGAATGTTTTTGAAGGATGCTCTTCATCAGAATATAACTGGGCTTGAATACGTAAACATGTCCCCAATGTGAAATGGGGGTTGATGGTGTAAATCATAGTTCCGGGGCCACTTGGATCAGGAGAGGTGATATGGGGGCTCTGAGGCCGGTAAGCATATGGAACTAGGAAGAGCATCACCTGTGGAAATCTTGCCTTTGATGGATGAGCCAGGGGCTATCATTATGCAGAGCCGCTGAGGGAATGGTATGCATAGTTGTACAAAGGTGTCCACGGGTCGATGTCTTTCCACTTCCGATGGCCATTAATGGTTATAAGGAACCGCAATTATCCGGTCCACGAAGTCTATCATTTGGCAGGGGAATGTCTGGACATGTCGGGGATATCCGTCCCTAGTTGCTTGTTGAGTTTCAAAGAGCACCATGCACTGATATTTTCTCTCTATTTTTTGCATGGGGGATTGCCTTCATTACATGCAGTTTCACGTCATGCAGTAAGGACGAGGTACCCCTAGTTTTTTTGTCGTAGATCTCAGACCATTGGGTGACTATTGCTGCAATCACTCGAAGGATATCTGGGTCAATATCTTCTGATATACTTATTATAAGGTGGGGGATAAAGGTCATAAACTTCAACTTTGAGCTTTGACGGATCAAGAGGTATGGTGTGGGGGCTCTGAGGCCGGTAGGCATACGGAGCTAGGAGAAGTACCGGTCGAGGAAATCTTGCCTTCGATGGATGAGCTAGGGGCTATCATTATGCAGAGCCGCTGAGGGCATGGTATAGATAGTCATACAAAGGTTTCCCCAGGTTCATGACTTTCCACTTCTGATGGCCATGATTGATTATGAAAATCCACGATTTCTCACAGTGCAGAGTTCGGCATGTGGGGATAATGGTGTCTGGGTATACAAGAAACATCATCACCGCAATTGTCTATTGAGTCAAATATTGCTAGTCCTGGATTGATGTTTGTTGATGCAGGTCACTATGTGAACCACTGGCGGACACATAGGCTAGCCAGATAGGGGAACCCTGGAAACACCTAAATTTGAAAAGGGGAACGAACTAGTAAACCACTTCGCCGTAAACTTTTGGATCAAGAGGTATGGTATGTGGTCTCTGATGCTGGTAAGTGTACGTAGCAGGGAAGAGTGCCTCCTGTGAAAGTCATACCTTTGGTAGATGGGCCAGGGGCTATCAATATGCCGAGCTGCTGAGGGCATGGAAATCATAGTCATACAAAGGTGTCCACGGGTCGATGACTTTCCTCCCCCAATGGCCATGAATGGTTATGAAGATCCATAATTATATGTATCGTGGAGTCTGATGTTTGGAAAGGATGTATCCAAATGTGCAAGGAGTATCTCCACCTCATATTGCCATGTGTCCTGAGTGGGTCGTGACAAAATCCATGCAGTTTAACGTCATGCGGTATGGACGAAGGTATACACCCCGTGCAGGTCTGGTTCGTACGCGGGTAAATGGGAACTTTTAACATTATTGTCTTCTCAATTTAACGTCATGCGGTAAGGACAAGAAGTACACCCTATTTCGGTCTTGATCGCATATGGGGGGAAATGGAATCTCTTTTTTAAGGGGATGGTCTAGGACTGAGGATCCTAGCATCCCTATGTATCCTATAAGGGAAGTAATCAAGCCGTATGTAGTTCTCTAGAATGATTGCACCCCATGAAGGTCAGGTCCATACACAGGGGGGAAGAAGGAATTTTTTTTTAATTCATGGGGCTGGGCCACGACTAGGGATCCTAGCATCGCTACGTATCCAGCAAGGGCAGAAATCAACCCTTACATAGTTCTCTGGAATCTGTGCTGTTTAGCGTCATGCAGTGAGGATGAAGTCCAAACAGTTTAATTTCATGTGGATACGATGATGGGCACACCCCGTGCAGGTCTGGTCCATACATGGGGTTATGTGAATTTTTGTTTTTATTTTATTTTTTATTTTTTTGATTGAGGTGGCTGGGCCAGGGCATGGAATTCTGGCATCACTACATATCCTGCGAGGACAGGAATCAAGCCTCAGGTAGTTCTATGAAAGACGATACGCCCTGTGTAGGTCTGGTCGGTACACAGGGGAAGGGGGTGTTTTTAAATCACCTTGTCCGTGAAATTTATCGTCATGTGGTATGGATGATCTCGGTGCAGTTTAATGTCATGTGGTGAGGACATGAGCCATAAATTTTAACATCATTTGGTTAGGACGAAGGATAATTATTACATTCCGTTCAGTTTAACATCATGCGGTGAGGACGAGGTTCTTGGAAGTTTAGTGTCCTACAGCTCGGACAAATATCCCGTGCAGTTTAATGTCATGTGGTAAGGACGATGTGCATGGAAGTTTAGTGTCATACAGCTCAGATGAAGATCACGTGCAGTTTAACATCATGTGGTAAGGACGAAGTGCTTGGATGTTTAGTGTCATACAACTCGGACGAATATCCCATGCCTCGATGCGAAATACATCTTCAGGAATCTCGCATTGGTGGGAGTCGTAGTGGATTTCCCATCCATGGAGATCAGGTCATACGCTCCCTTGGAGTAAACCTTATCTACAAAAAATGTTCCCTCCCACTTGTCCTCCAGGTTTGGAGGCTTCTTGCCGAGTATCAATGGGTTCCGGAGGACCAGCACTAATTCTCCTTCCAAGAACGACCGGAGGCGGACATTTTTGTTGAAGGCTCATGCGATCTGGTTCTGGTACACATCCAGGTGGTACAGAGTGTGCAGCCATTTCTCGTCTAGCTATTCCTATTCACCTAGTCGCTTTTATGGCTACTCATCATCAGATAATTGATCCCACATGGCAATGTGGAGTGAGGGAAGTTATAGTTCAACGGGTAGGACCACCTCTGTGTCGTACAATAATGAGTACGGCGTAGACCGAGTAGCGGTGAGGATTGTGGTTCGATAAGCCCATAATGCATAGAGGAGTTTATCCGGCTATGACTTCTTGTCTTTGTCCACCATTTTCTATAGGATGTTGGACAGGTCCTTGTTGAAAGCATTTATCTCTCCGTTGGCCGCTGCATGGTAATGGGATGAGTGGCTAGCCTTGATACCATACTTGTGTTATAGCTTTTCCAACTCAGCTGAGCAGAAATTGGTGAGATTGTCCGTCAGTATAGTATGAGGGACACCAAATCTGGTGATGATATTGGCCTTCACGAAGCTGACAATATTTCTTGCCCCAACTTCCTTGAGGGGTACGGCTTCTGCCCATTTGGAAATGAAGTTGGTCACCGTGAGGATATACTTCAGATGTTTGGCTTGGCCGGAGGATATGGACCCACGACGTCCATCCCCTAGATGGAAAACGGCCAAAAGTACTTAGCTTGATGAAGCTACTCTGGGGGCTGGTGTATGAAGTTGGCATGAATCTGGGATGAGTGGCATTTTGCGGTAAAACACTCATAGTCTCATGCCACTATAGGCCAGTAGTTCCCAAGCCTTCGAACCTGATGGGAATGCTTGGTCACTGGTTGATGTGCTCTACACGCTTTTTCATGTACGTCAGTCATGATGGTAGCATTTTCTTCTCCGTCAATGCATCTGAGGAGCACACCATAGAGGCCTCGTTTCTAGAGGCCCTCTTATTGACCCGCACCACCATATTGGAAAAAATTTATTGCCCTTCTCTGTATTTTCTCTCGTTCAACCCTCCATGATGGAAGATCTCCCCGTTGAAGGTAGTTCATGATGGGTTTCATACAGCTGGTAGCAGGAGCATACGGCTTGGGGACATGACAGACATTGTGGATCTCTTCCATCTTAGCTTGAACAAATGGCAATACCATACGATGGCGAGCAATACTGATAACTATTTCATCTCGATATGGGTCGGATAGGTTTGTGGATGCTTTGGATAATGCATCAGCCCGAGCGTTCTGGGACCTGGGAATATAAGTCAATGTTGGTTCTGTGGAGAACTCGGAAATTAACACTCAGACGTGGTAAAACAAGGGGATCAGCTCCAACTTTTTAATTGCATAGTCACCATTGACTTGCTTGATGACCAGCTACGAGTCACCTTTTACCTTAAGGTGTTGTACTTGTTCCTGGAGTGAGAGTTCCAGGACTGCAATGAGGGCTTGATATTCTACTTCATTGTTCGTACATCCCTCTGACAAGAGGATGGAATACGGAAGAACTTCCTTTTCTGGGGACATGAGTATTATCACCAGACCCACTTTGTTGAATCTGTGATCCTCCATCCTCTTCCCGGTGGGGCTTTGGGATGGGCCGTCAAAGTACATTTCCCATGTTGGGAACTCCCCTTGAACTGAGAAGATATATTCATCAGGTAATTCAGCATGAAAGTCTGCTAATGCCTGGCCCTTGATGGCTTTTTGAGGCACGAACCGGATGTCGAATTTTTGTAGGATGACCTCCCATCGTGATAGGCATTCGATTAGCATCGGGCGACTGAGGATGTACTTGATCAGGTTACTTTGCAAGATCAAATGGACCTCCTGATGATGTAGATAATGTTTCAGCTTTTGAACTGTGAAGGCCAAGGCCAGATAGCTCTTCTCGATATTTTAGTATCGAGTCTCAGCATCAATCATGGTTCGACTGAGGTAATAGACTTTGTTTTCGCTACCGACGCCATTCCTCTGTGTGAGGAAGTCTCCCAATGACCATTCTAGGTCTGTCACATATAGAATGAGAGGCCTTCCTTCGACCGGGGGCATGAGAATCGGTGGGCTTAAGAGGCACTTCATCAAGTTTTCTAACGCCTCATGGCAGTCATTCATCCATTGGTATGTGAACCCCTTCTTCATCAACCTAGTGAAGGGAAAACACTTTCCTGCCAGGTTGGCTATGAACCACATAATGTAAGCTAGGAGTCCTTGGAATCCCCTCAGCTTAGTAAGAATTCGAGGGGGCGACAGGCTCAAGATAGCCTTCATCTTCTCAGGGTCGACTTCGATGTCGTGATTGCGTACGATGAAGCCAATAAATTTCCCTGAGGTAACCCCAAAGGCACATTTCAAGGGGATCATCTTCAAGATATACTGTCGGAGCTTGTTTTAGAGAGTCTCAAGTTCTAACAGGTGATCTGAGCGCTATTTGGACTTGACCACTTGGTCATCCTCGTAACATTCAAAGAATTTCCCCATGAACGACTTAAAGATACGATGCATGGCACACTGATATGTGGCGCCATCATTCTTGAGACCAAAGAGCATCACCCTATAATAGAATACCCCTTGAGGGGCCCTAAACACATTGGATTCTTCATCTTCTCGGGCCATCCTGATTTGATTATATCTGTAATATCCATCCATGAGTGATAGAGCATCATACCCGACCATTACATCTATTAACTACTCAGTGATTGGAACCGAGAAGTCATCTTTCAGAAAATGCTGATTAAAGCCTCTGAAGACAATTCAGACGCGGATTTTCCAATTAATTTTCTTGATAGGGACGATGTTTTCAAACCACATGGGGTACGAGACTTCCCTAATGAATCCTACATTAATGATCATATCAACTTCAGCATCTATATTGGCATCATGTGAGGGGTGCGTCCTTCTAGCGGCCTGTTTGTAGCCCCGGTGGCCTTTTGGAAGACCCAGGTGATGCATCGCTACCTCAAGATCAAGTCCTGGAATTTCCTTTTAATTCCATACAAAGACATCCCAATGTTTCCTTAAGAAGGAGGGATATACCTCATGTTCCTCGGGAGACATGGCCGTGCTAATGAGAGTGGGCCTCGGGTCTTCTTCAGTACCCAGTTTTATTTCCCTGAGCTCGTCCACAGTGGTGGAGATACCCTCCTCAAATACAGGAGGTGCATCTCTAAGATCTTCCCCCTCTTCTTCTCCCAAGTCCTCATCCTCTTGATCCGACAGGGAGAGAGTTTCCAGTCTGAGCCATTGAGGGTTTGAGGGAGAGGCATCGTGGGCATCCCTGCATGAGCATTCATCACAAAATCGAGGGTTGTTAGACGTTCCCACACTGTTGAGCTTGGAAATCTTGGCTAAAGTCATGAGGACATGTAAATGCATGTCCAGACTCGAACTCCTACTCTCAAACTTGTTGATGGGAAGGACATAATCTCTTCCAATCTTCCTGAGAGGGTCATCAGGGACCATTTCCAGGCCATTTGGAGCAGGGATCTAGTCAAAGCTGCCGAAAAAAGGATTCTTCTTCTTTTTCTCACAGAACCCGGTGTCGATGTAATGTGACTTCGAGAGCTCGAACGGGGACCTCTCGGTGTGAAATGTCCCGCTTTGTCCATTGACACAATACTTGATACACTGGTGGTAGGATGAAGGAACGGCCATGTGCTTATGGATCCATGGCCTTCCCTAAAAGGGATTTGAATGCTGTGATCTTCCAGACCACCAGGAATTCTGTATAGGCTACCAAGTCACCAAAATGAGTCATTAGCTTAATCTGTCCCACTAGTTTCTTCTCTCTCTTGTCATAACCAAAAAAATTTGTGGCTAAGGGAATTAGATCATGCTCACTATATCCCATCATATGGAGTGTCCGTAGGGGAAGGAGGTTAACTCCAGAGCCATTGTCTATAATGAATTTTCAGATCTCGATACCATTCAGTGTGCCAGACACATATAGCAGTCTGATGTGTCCTGGCATGATGGCATCTTCGTCCTGATCGGTGAAGGAAATCACCACATTGCATTTAGTTGGGCCAGTCTCTGTCCGGTAAATATCGGCAGCAGCAACCTCGACTTGAAACTCTTGGGGGCTATTCAAAGCTTTGATAAGTTCCTCGCTATGTTCGGCTGACAATCTCAGGGTATCCAGGATAGATAGCATGGCTGGTACATATGTCAGCTGCTTAAGGATGTCGTATTTTTTCTCCAACGATCAAATCTTATCTGTTGGGGTGATATTCTTTGCAGGTGCTTTGGGAGCTGGAGCATTTGATGTGGAGGGACTGGCTGCATGGACGAACGGTGATGGAATTCCTGGGTTTTGGGGACTTGGCTTTGCTAGTCTGTTCGTACGCACTAGGCGGCCAGAGACTTATTCCTCCTCTGGTGGGTATCGCAGAATAACAGTGCCGGTGTGGCTGCTTGTGGAGGTGGGGGGAATTCTCTCTCTTGATGAGTCTTCTAAAGGTCTCTCCCATGGGTTTCCATGATATTTACGTTCTGGGATGGGTTCCAACCATAGGGTTGGTTTCGGCTGCAGCTGCAGCTCCCCTGGTATCCTCTGCCTCTGCGATTCCTCCTCCCAGCTCCTCATGCAGGGAACTCGGGTTTATAGTCAAACCCTTCGTTAGGGAATGATTCCATCAGATGGATGGTGTTGATAGAACCAAATATTGATTCCTCATCCTCTGACAGGTCAACCTGTTTGGTTGTCTCTGATGGTGTTGTTTGTTGGGTCCATGCACGTGGTGCCAAATTCGAGGGCGTAAAATCTACCAGGGTCTGGACTAACCTTGGCCCTATGGTGGACTGCTTCTCTTGTAGTTGTTTCCTTCTTTGACTCTGTCCGGATGGCCTTCTTGTAGAGGATTGTGAGGCTGATGCTGTCGGCTCTACAGCTTCAGGGGCTGTTGGTGGCGACATCGGCTGCTGTAGTTGAGCTCGGTGTATACCTTTGGCTCGGTTGTTAGTCTTCCGAGTCATCCAGTTATCAAATTTCTTCCTCTGTTTGCTGGTGACTTTCTGCCACCCGTCCTCTTTGTCAGAGTTGGTGGTAGAGATATATGCCAAATTTTGTGGGGGTGGTCCATGCTCGACTTTTTCGGAATATACCATCCTCTGCAAAAGGTTTTTGAAGACGAAGAACTCTCAGATACTATGACCCAACATTCGATGGTAGGGGCATCAATTTGGCATGTCATTGGGACCAACTTCTCCAGGTTTCCTTGGCTCCGGGAGGAAAAGAAAATTATAGTTCATGGCGGCAATGAAGAAGCCAGGAGCTTGATTGTCTCAGAACGAGTATAGTTTTTTTCTTCGCTCCTCAAACTGGTTTCGCTTTGGTCCTATCTGATCGTCCCATTTAGGCATGGGCGGCCGCTGATATGTAGGGGGCCCTTGACGATTTGGTGGAGGCCTGAGCGGTGGAGCGGGCACAGTGGTCGGCTTGTGTGTGACAACTGGCACTTGAGCTCTAGGAACTCTCTTAGTAGGATCCTTCTTGAGTGTGACAGTGGATGCTTCAGCTCTAGGATCTCTCTTAGTAGGAGCCTGCGAGTCTATTCGGGACATTGAATTAGTCTGCTGTAGGGAGTCCTCAATTCGTTGGGCAATTGCTGAGAGTTGGCGGAAGCCAATAGTGCACTCCACAGGTATGAGCTGTGTTCGCAGATCATCTCTAGTATTATAGACACATATGGCTAGCATCTCATATTGAGGCATTGGCATGTTCAGAGAATAGGTCAGACCTTTCCAACAGGCGATGAAATCTAAGACCCTTTCGTTCCCCCTATACTTGCAGTTCATGAGATCGCAAACCGTTGTTTTAGGCAGCATTGAGCTGAAGTGGAACACGAACTACTACCGGAGGTCCTCCCAGCTCTTTATCGACTGGGCCGGCACACTCGTATACCAGATGAAGGCAGATCCTTGCAAGGTCCGTACGAAGCATCTGAGTTTCACTGATTTTGGTTGTTCTGGAGTCCCCATCATAGGGTCGTAATAGGATGCTTAGTGCATCAAATCTTACTCCGAATCGCCTGATCCATTGAATATAGAGAATATAGGGATCCCAAAATTGGATGGAGGTGGTGTGTTGGTCACCTAGTCTGGGTAATGTTTCTGATACGGCTGTATCGGAGTGCACCGACCATCCATCACTTCTAGTCGAGCTATTAATGCCTCGATGGTATTGGTGAGTCCCTTGATTACATCCTTTTGGGCCCAGCCCTGGGCGGGCATTGCCCGAGGCATTGCCTGAGGGTCTGGGTTGACGGGCACCAAGGGTACATATTCCGTTCGGGGTACCCTCGGAGGGTTCTGGCATAGTTTCTCTGGTTGCCTCCTAAGTAGAGGGAAATCCTGGTATTCGTCTAGATCCACATCTAGGTAGTTGGATGGGCCAGGCCCCTCATTAGACGGGAGCCCTGGTTGTGCTTCGTTTTCCGAGGAATTCCTTAGACTTTGAGGTGCACTTTCTGGGAGTGCATGATGTTTCTCTTCTTGGGACGCACTTTCAATAAGGTGGTTCCTCTGGAGCAGCTCAGAGTTAAGCCGCCTCAATTCTTTCATCTCTTCTTCATTTCAAGCAAACCTCTCTTCGAGCGAGAGTGGCTCATTTTTATCGAGAGAGGGGGACGAGTTAAGGGTAATCTTACCTTTGTTATTGTCCTGGTTGGAAGCTCGAAATGTATGAGGAGGGAGGTTATCTGAAGGGTTGGGCATATTAAAAGCGGCCCTCTGGTTCTAGGTGTGCACACCTGGGGGTTCATTGTGAGTCACAGCCTGAACGGAACTGTCGTCTCCCGATCCATCCAGATTTTCATTTTCCCATTTGTCACCCATGGGGTTAGCCTCTATGGCATTGATGAATGCATATTGCAGAGTGGAGGGGATGTCATCTTCTAAATAGGAAGAGGATCTCCCGCGTCTTCTGTTGGCCTTCCCTCTCATGACCTGGGATTGACCTCAAACTTCTTGGCGAAGGGTGAAGTGGAGAGTTCTTTGATGCGACCTTACATTGCGCCTTCCTCTCAATGGGGATTATGATTCATATGACATGATAGGTTGGGAAACTCCTCTCCTGGCTATCTTCCCTAGACGAGAGAATATCGACTCTCGTGGGGGAGGTTGTTGTTAAGGGGGAATAATGCCCCCAACCCTGAGGGCTGGGGTTGGCTCCATTCCCGGGACTTTGAGTCACTTCCCGGCTTTATTGGTCTTTCGGGGGCATTTATTTTTAAAAATTCCCCCAGCCCTTCAGGCTGGGGTTGACCCTGGATTGCGGCAGTGGCTGCGGTTATCGCAACCTGCATGATCTCGCGTGCCCCCTTCCCGGGGTGAACCGGATCTGGTGTTGAATTCACCTGTGAATCAGTCCCTTCTAGGGAAGAAGGCAAAGATCGTGGATTGGCCCCTCATAGGCGAGAGGCCTACTGGATGATCTCGGTGGCCTGATTCAGGAGTTCTTGAATGGATTGTTCCCATCGGGCCTGATGTTTCTGGGACTTACTCAAGGCCCGACTATGTTGGGTGTGTTGCCTTTCCTGAACAGGGGGTCCACCCGATTGTCGTCTCGATGTGACGACGTTGCATGAAACCATGCCAAAAAGGTTCTTTTGGGTGCGGAACAGAGTGAAATGCAGAGATCCATGTTCCCCCTAGCCCATGATATGGACTCCCGCTAGAGCGTCACCGATGAGGCGGTGCAGCTGATGCAGTGCACGGAGACAGTCTATCTCCATGTTTCCTCTGCGCCTCTCGGGGCGTTGTTGTCGCGTCGAGGAAAGGGCCTCCAGGTCAATGTGACACAGGAGGTCCCCTATCATCTTGATGTGGTCTACATACCCTTAATATGGAAGGAAGCTAGATTTTAGCCGGAGGAGGGTTGTCCATATATTATGGAGGATGCCATGCA
The DNA here is from genome assembly GCA_963277665.1 of Viscum album. Lineage (NCBI taxonomy): Eukaryota > Viridiplantae > Streptophyta > Magnoliopsida > Santalales > Viscaceae > Viscum > Viscum album. The sequence continues at coordinate 1,959,266,217 of OY728133.1, forward strand.
TTCATTCTTCTGACAACTCCCTGGGGTTGTCGTACTGAGAGGAGGACGTGGGCCAAAACATAACTGGTATGTCATTCCTGGCCAGTCGTTTCCTTAGGTGCAACATATCGGCATATTCCTCTGCCAGTGATTCCTCTACCTAGTCAGCCCAACTGAGGTTCTCACTGCTAGTGTGATCAGAGGGAGTGGGACCGCTAGGTGCTGAATCTTTATGTAAGCGATTCTGATGTCGTTCAGAAGATAAACGCGGACCCGGACCGTCTCCTGATCGAAGAAGGGCATCGTTAGCGACAAGCTGGGAATCTAACATGCTTGATCTCGTTCTTCTGAGTGCCTCAACATATGAGGGCCTTTTGGTGCTTGATTTGAAAGGAGGAGGACCTTCCTGTCCATATAATATGTTATCGTGGTGTGGACCTTCGCAATGACGGTTGTAAGGGCGAGGGTGACCATTACTTCTTGATGCTTCACTGTATAGAGGACTTTTGTAGTGCACACCCAGGGGAGGACCTCCAAGGCATGTTGCCGCAAGGGGAGGACCTACTGGCTGTGTAGCGTTGTTATGGGGAGGACCTTCGCAACAACTGCCATTATGGTGAGGATGACCATCGTGGCTTGGCGTTCGACGCACATCCTGGGGAGGACCTTCAGGACACGCCGCGAAAAGGGGAGTACCTTCTTGTTTTATAGGGCCATTGTGGGGAGGACCTTCGCGATGGCGGCCATGGAGGCGAGGACTACCATCGTAGTAGTGGCAATGGCGAGGACTACCATTACTGTTGTCGTAGGGAGAATATCTGTAGGATACATCTAGGGGAGTTCCTCTTGAATGTACCGCAATGAGGGGTGGGCCTTCTCGTTGCTCGAAGTCTCTACGGGGAGGACCTCTGTTTTTTGGGTGGCAAGGACTACAACCGTGACCTGAAGCCTGGCTGTGTAGAGTTCTGTTGTAGCATAACCCCTGGGGAGGACCTTCAGGGCAGGCTATAACAAGGGGAGGTACTTCTTGTCATGATGAGACATCACTACGGGGAGGACCTCTATAGTTGTGACTATGATAGTGTGGACTACCATCATAAAATGTGGTCCCACTGCATGGAGAGTGATTACAGTGTATACCCCAGGGAGGACCATCAGGGTGGATCGTAGCAAGTGGACGACCTTCGTGCTGCTCGATCTTCTGGTCGCGTGGAGGGTTTCCGCGACTCCCATCAAGATATAAGCTCTCCTAACTGATCGTTATATGCCTGCGGGGGAGGCCCAAATGGGTGCTCTGGGGAGAAACTTCAGAGCAGCAGGTAGCACTATTTTGGGGATGACCTTCGCAACTGCAACTTCCACTCCCATATTATGGTAATGGTAGGGATGGGTTTCATGCCTTTGATGCATAATTAGCATCTTCGAAAACCCCATCTTCCGCAGAGTGGAGTCATGAACCCACTCTTTATTTTCTGGCTACATTCGCCGTGTTCAGGGCGCTCTTTTTCAGGCAGCGGGGACCGTCTGCTGTCGACAACGGCCTTCACCTTCTTTGGGTCCCTGTCTAATTGGGTCGCATGACATTGCTGGGATGTGGCGATGAACATCTTGACTTTTAGTAGTGATATATGCCTACTATGGAGCATCCACCATGATCAATGGGTGTCCCACAGTAGGAACGAGTGAAGCTGCTCGATCCAGTTTCCCATGTGTCGCAGAATATAGCCGGCGACCCTCCTGTGCGGATGCAAGGATACAGATCTGCTCTGAGGCGGTTATCTCATCTCTTAGATGTGTCACCTCAATTGGGGAGATGGGATCATGGGCTCGAGTCATTTTTGTTTCCACTGGTGAAATTACATGCTGGCAAGTCTACAAGATATGATCTTGGATCGATACCTGCTCCTCCATCATTTCCAGGATATGTAGAGAGACATCTTTGGCAGGAAAGGGTATGAAGGCCCATTCCGGTATCGGAGTAGGAATATCCTACTCCGGTCCTCCATTGGTCAGGGGGTTCTGATGATTCTCCTATGTTGGGGCAGGTGAACAAACATGCCCCTGTACCGGGATACACCAGTTTCTCTCTCTGTTTCCTGCCACATCGGTGTAGAAGACTTTACTTGCACCCGCAGGGAGCTATCCCAGCTTATATCAGTTTCCCACCATATCGAGTCGGTGGCCTTTTCTGGTGGGGAGACGTACCCGACTATGATTTTCCGCCCCATGTGGGTGGCAGGCTTTGTTGATCGCCACCATATCAGGATGACGAGCATCGGATACAACTGCCAGGAGCTGGTCCTGCAGGTGCTGGGTCACCACCATGTCAGGTTGGTGGGCTTCACGACCTTGGGTAGGGAGAGGTTCCTACCTAGTAAGTGTCGTCCTCCATGAGCGACGGGCTTGATGGAGCTCAGTGGGGATGTGCGCCGGCTCGTATGATGCCTCCATGTCTTGATGGAGGGCTTGGGAGGAGCGAAATGGTGTAGGTGCATGTTCGTGGTACGTCTCCGTGGATAGGCAGCGGAGCTCCTCCTCAGGGACCAGGGTGATGACCGATCCATGACTGTATGTCTGCCACCCTTGTCGGGCGGTCCGAGGGGCTGGAGCTCGGGGAGCATCGGCCTGAATCCTCGGGGAGACATCCTCCTCAGCGCAAGGATGTCGGGTCGCGGCGTGACTGTGATGACGTCTTCTGGCGGGGGCCTTGGAGCGGAACCCCCGTTCGGTGGGGATGAAGTCCTCAACATCGAACTCATCCAACTTCATAAGATAAGGGAGGTATGAATTGTCCCGTTTCGAGGATAGACTCCTGAAATGGTTGGAGACAGTGACAAGGGCTATCATGATCCATGATTCCGGTCACTGCTGGGTAGGCGACCGACGAATCCTGAAGGATTGGAGGGTGTGCATGGCCACCTACACCGTTGGGAGAGTACCGTTCATGTGGTACTCTCAGATCAGTGCGTTTGAAACCCAAAGTTGAAGACTCTGGGTGGGTGATGGGGTCCTCTGTTGTTAATGATGTCTCATCCTTGCATCATTGGAAGCGCGCACTTGTGAGTTCCTTTGCAATGCCATTGGATTGAAGGGAGTTCTGAAAGTAGTTTCTGTGAATCATTTTATCAAATACAAGCAGCAAACCCGTCAAAGCAGCATCTCATAATCCCATGTGTAATTAATGACCTCTCTTGGCCCTCTTTTGGAGCTTAAGGGGGAACTGGGTGAGATTAAGTTGAATACATCATCTTTGGTTAAAGATTCACGTCGGGTTCACCATTTATTTGGTTCTGGTTTTCGGCCACGAAACGCCCAATGGATCTGTATCCAATGATTGATGGACATGATTTCCAATGGCAGGAATTCACCAGATGGGATGAACAGTGACTCTTAAGAACTCACATTGGCCGAGAGGATGGGAAGTCAGGCACATAACACCCTTTGGGGGGGGGGAATATTGCCTGTTCCAGGAATCTCTTATAGATTTAAGATGTGTTCATAAGTTTGTGAATCTTTGGTTTATTCCCAAACATAGTATCCACGGATTTAACCTTGATGGGCAACAGTCAACAGGACACATGGGTTCAGAATCATTTATGCCTGAGGTTTACCATACCTCATTGGATTAATTACCCCAAAGGGTAGGAACTCGCTTGAAGCGGCACCAGGAGTGGCGCAGTGAACCAATATGGAGATGATCAGATCGACCGGTTGTTGGGCTTGAACCTCAGGGAGGCTTCCTAAGTACCCAACTTAGGAGACAGGGATCATAGTCCACGTATTTTGCATTGGTGTCAGGGAGCCGGCGTGAAGATGGACCGGGTGGTCCCATGGGTGGTGGGCTTGAACCTCATGGAGGCTTCCTACGTACCCTATCTAGGAGGCAGGGATCAAAGTCCACGTCATTCGCATTGGTGTCGGGGAGCCGACATGGAAATGGACCGTGTGGTCCGATGGGTGGTGGGCTTGAACCTCATGGAGGTTTCCTACGAAACGTGTCTATGAGGCAGGGATCATAGTCCAAGTAGTTCACATTAGCTTGGAGCTTATGCCTTGGGGCAGCCCAGAATGATGGATTGGGGCTTAACCTTTGAGGAGGCCCATTATAGGATGTCATTTTCTCTAATTACCCTAAGCCCGCGTGATTCATGCTTAGTGTGATAAAAAAGAGGCACGAGGGACAAGACAATCACGTCATGAAAGTTTTGCCTTTGGGAAGCGTAGTGGGGTTTATGCATAGAGCGGCCCCGGATGATGAATTGGGGATTACACTCTTAGGAGGCCCAGATGGTCAGGGCTTACTCCGAGATGGATGCACGGGGTGACAAAGACCATAGGGAGGTGGAAAGGGGGTGCTCCTGTGCCCATATCGTCTCTTGTAGTTCATGAGGGCTTCCTTCCGATGGGTATTTTACCATCATTGAGGAACCCTTAGTAAGTGGAGTGGCAGAAAAGGGATTCTCGAGCCCAGACTCCACATTACCATGGGAATGTGAATCCAAGAATGCTTCGGGAATCTGCTCAAGGGTCAGGGAAACCCCATTGCCCCTATTTACCGTGGGTATGTGAACTCAAAATGGTGAGCTGATGCGCCTGAAAGTCATACCAGGTGGATCTGGTGGCTCTGGAAGAGGCCTCGGCTCGGGGCCGGAGAATAGGCCAATGAGGGTGTTGCGGAGGACCTAGCTGGATCGGAAGGATTTTAGCTGGCTCTAGAAAAGAGAACCCCAAAGTATTCGACAATCCACTGAGAGGTATAGGTGGTGGCGCCCTTCGCGTGGGAAAGTGCCACATGGCTGGAGAAGCCATCTGCGAACCGGGGTGGTCCGCAGACAGATTGGTGTCCCGCAAACCAGGACGGTTCATAGCTTGCGGTTCAATCCATGAACTAGGGTTGTTCGCAACTTTGGGATCAATCCGCGTACCAGGGCAGTTCTCGAAGGGTTCCAGGCGGGCAGCGACAGCCAAGGGCGACGCCGGTCGTTGGATCGTCGGTCAGGGCTTCTCCTGCGTATGGGGGTTCTAGGCGGTGCAAAGGATGGGAAAAGAGGCATATAATCCCTTGTCCATGGAAAAGTCATTCGCGGAGGGGGTATGGTTTGTGGTTCTCCTTTTTTTTTATTTTAGGTTCGCGGTTCACCAATTTATTATGCATTTTCCGATTCCTTCTAAATTTTTATACATGTTGTGATTCACGGATGGGAATTTCGCTGTTTGGAAAATCCGAAGCCTTCCTTCAACTGATCTCCTATCCCTTTGAATCTGATTCCAGTTCTCCAATCCCATTTTCTTTCCCCCTTGGTCTCCTTTTATACAGTGGGGAAAGGAATGTATCTACGGCCACGCGACACCCTTTGCAGAGGACCATAACCCGATTCATAGCTGACTTGGTCAATATGCGATTCGCGGTGGGTATTGAATGATTCCCCCCCTTCGCAAGACGAACTTAGGGAGTACTCCGCAGCTGCGGAGGGTTCTGCCTCTATTCTGCGAACGACAGCGGGTGCGACTTGGACCGGTTGACGTGGTCCGCGGTTAGGGCAGTTCGTGACGGTGAACCGGACTGGTGCCCATCCTGCCTTGGGACCGCATAGGTTCTCTGCCTCCATTTCTCGAACGACAATGGTTCGTGGAGGGGGTGCCTCGTGGTGCCTGGCCACATTGCGCCTCCATGGACCGGTTCACAGACCAATCCCCTTTTCGTTGTGTCTCTTATTTGATTATTTTCCCCAATTCCATTGGGGTATTTGGGTAGAAATTCCTTTTAGGATTTTTTCAAGACCCTACATATGTAAATTAATAATGTTGATTAAGACTCCACTTCAAACAGTTCATTAAATAATGAAAATACGGATAAGTTAGAACATTAATCGCTCATGTGGAATGAAAAAAAAGATAAATCAAATTGTGAAGACAAAGAATAAGGTTAAGAAAAATATAGTGAATTCCATATCAGATCTTATATTTCTAAAAAAATTTAGAAATAAATAAATCCCAAGAAACAATACATAATTTTAATATAGAAATTTAGATGAAAATTAATGGAGTGGAAACATTTCATAAAATAAATGATTGATAATTATATTAAATTAATAATATTATGTTTGAAATTTGAAAGGCAGGAATGATGGAAATGATATTAATAATATATAAAATAATAAATAAGATAATATATGTAATTAAGAATCGATATATCTAAATAATTAAAACACCATTATAAAATTTAAAGTGAATTTCATTAATGATTCTGAGGTAAATGATAAATTATATTAGGATACTGAGAGAACTAATCCTGAAAATCGTGTGATAATTTCACCCACTAGATATAAAATGTCATCATATATTAGAGACCATGTGGGTGTAACAATTAGTATTGGTATTTCTTGTGTTGAAAATGTTTATAAGATACACAGAAAAGATGAAAGTTAAAATTAACTTCCATAATAATAATTCCTCATTGAATGAAATATTAGATACTATAAAAAAATTTAATCTCAATAAAATAATCATATAGTAAACCAAATATTTTATAGAATGTCAGGGTTTAATGGTTATTTTATATATAATGGAATATACAAGAATGAGGTGTAAAACTATTGGCATAACATTTATCTCCCTAAATGTAGGCATGATTTTATATAAATTAATAGAGGATGAAAATTAGCTAACTACCTTTATTTATTATAGGAAAGCGAGAAATATTGTTTTGAACATTATAATATCTTAGAGATAAATAATTTTGACTACATTGAATAAATTTTTTGATGGAGTGACCATCTAGGTAAAACTACTGAATAATATATGAATAAACTAACTGGATAAATTTTTTATAACAACATATAATGTATAATAGGAATGTATAATATGAATACAAATCATTAGCTGTTGATACATCTCTAAAATAAAAAAATTAATGTTCCATAGTTCTCATAAAATTATTGTTACTAAAATATGAAATGTGTAATAAAAAATAACAAATATTAATAACATGACTGAGGATCAACATGGTTTGGAAATTTTATTTCCTTAATATTAATTGGAAATGATTTGACTCAAAATGATTCTCAGAAGCTTTTGTTAATTGAAGATATATTTTTTATTGGATTAATTAAAACTAAATGAAACATAGACAACAAATAATTTAAATTATGTATGTTAACATATCAATGGATTCCTAAATCATTCAAAGTTTTAAAGATGAAAATTTATCCCAAGACAGATAGAATAAGTGGTAATATATTTGAAAATGTAGTTCCTAGTTATTCTGGTTATATATGCTCTGAGGATGAAAGAAACCTATTACACTAAAGACATCCTATTAATGGTTAAAATATTATGAGTGTAGTTTAATTTTTTTTAGTTACATATATCAATAAAAGATTAACGATGATAGTTGTAGTATATCATATATGAATGGATAAATAATTATTAAAATATATAAGATTGTTAAAATTCAATCCAATAGAACATTAAGTCTCATATAGTATGATTTATTTGGTCTAATGAGAGATCAAAAATATAGTTTTGTTTATACATTCTATTCAAAGGGGTGTTAATAAATAACATTGTGTATATTATTTATGGTGAGGATATATAATACAAAGGATTTCCATGGTAACTCCTTCAACTCCTATATAAAGAATCCCAGCATTGAACACAAAAACAGTGCTCCCCATAATACAATAAAATATTATTTCATAATCTAATAAACATTTACTCAAAATTGGAAGAATAATTTTCAATAAATATAAATATTCATAATTATTAGGGATATTAGTTATAAGATATGTTATAAAAGGTGAAAATTTATGTTTTCTTCAAATTGAAAAAAAATTACTCCCTAAGAAATGTGGTATAAGAAATACACTATAGTTAAATATCAGAAGGATTTCAGGAGACCATTCTTAATAACAATCAAAAACAGGAATTTTTTACGGTTTGATGAAATTTAGAAGAATGTGTTGTCTTGGGGTTTTCAGAACATAAAAAATTTATAATTGTTGTATAAGTGAATAATGTGATGGCTTAATTATATTAATATAAATGTTATTGAGAATTAATCCACCTAAAAAATAATATGATGAAGAAATTTAAATGAAATATAGGATGATGAGTTTTAAAAAAGTTAATGAGAATGGAATTGACTATGATCCCAACCATATACAAGTTGATTCCAGTTAGTCCATTGATGAAGAAATTGGCACAAAAGGGAAAATATTATGGCCTTTAGAAAACAATGTTGAACCTAATAATATTATCTCAAAATATGAATCATAAGTATAAACAAAGTTGAAGTTGATGTTCTAAAATCAAACATCACTTATCTCATAGGAGGAACCACAATCACACTCTAGCATATGTAAACCTCAAAATGGTTTAATGTGATGAATGAAGTGTTGGGTCAAATTATTAGGTTATCACATGGGATCTACATCCTCAATGAATATTACAAAGAATTAATAGAAAAATATGGGTGTTAAAAATATGATCAATAGCCATATATATGTTTAAAGAAATAAATCATAACAACATTGAAAATTTTAGATATTGGTGTAATGTGTTGATGTTTAATAAACTATTAACCCTATATAATGCATAGATGCTACAAGAATTACATTACCTATTTTTTATCAAAAAAAAGAAAAAATTGTATTAGATGTATGTCTTGTTAGATTTCATAAATTTAAATATTAATGAATAAAACTATATGGATAATTTAAATCATTTAAAACATGATAATGATGTAATCATTGTGTGTAAACATAATAAATACATGTATGGGATAAAATAGTCCCTTTGTTTTTGTATTCATAATATAATAATATTTTACTGTGTTTTAAAATTTATAATATAAAACATTATAGCTCTAATATGTGAATAAAATAATCATAGGTACCCTTAATATTATTTTTATTTTTTTAATACAATTTTAAATGTTGATAGGGGTAAAACTGGTAATGAATATTCTAAAAAATAATGAAAAATATAAAATTTATATTATCTGATATTTGAATTTCATTAAGGGGATAAAATCCCAAAATAAAGAATATAAATTTTTAACTAATAAGATTTTTATTCTAAGTAGTAATTATAAAATTCACCACATTATTGAAATTGGATCTTACACCTATATCATTTGGAATATGACTAATTAAAGATAAATCATGGAAAAGTGTAAATCATAAAGGTATCAAAAATATTATTGGTTGTTTTCTATATATTAAAAATTTGATGTTGTATAATACTTGGGTTAGAACATATTGTGAATTATATCAATGTGATCTAATTTTATCAACCATATTCAAAGAAAAGGGAATACACAACTATGTTAACTGAATAATTGTTTTCCCAATTTATCGAATATTTAATGAGTTGACCTTTATTGGGGTCCCTGGTACTATTGGTATAGATATTGTAATAATACAAAATCAACATCAAAATGAACATTCATCTTGATAGGAGGTACTGTGAAATCTCATTGTATGAAACAATGATTTTTTCTCTTTAGTTTAGTGGATGTATATTATATTTCCACAACCAATACATGAATGTAAATTATATCGATGAAATTGTTTCTAAAATATTTGAGGATGAATGTTTTAAAACAATTAATGAATCATTTTGATAATACAAGTTCAATTGATCTTTCTAAAAAACCTATTAAACACCACAGATAAAAACGCATATATATTTAATATCATTTAATTTTTTATAATGTTGTTAGTGGAGATGTAATGGTTGATTATATTTTTAATAATGATATTATTGTTGATGTTTTCACCAAATTTATGTTAATGGAATGAACTGCAAATTTTAGTATGAAACTATTTTTTCATCCTCCACAATAAGCCTAAAGTGTTCTTGTGAAAAACCTGATATATTTTATATTCTATCTTCAATGTGGGGGAAGAAGTAAAACTCTATAGTATTTCATTGGTGAATCTAATGATTATTTTATTATAGATATATATAATATGAATGAGTCAAGGAAATAAAATTGTTGATGTTTCGATAATATTTTTGCATTCATTAATATCAAGGACACAAATTGTTTTTTCATCGAGAGATGTAATCCCATAAAAAATCCATAAATCGACAAGTTTGTGTTAATACATTCACTGTGAAAAAGGATATGGATAAATGTAATTTGAAAACAATATTATTGATAATGTTGATATTGTATATAATATATAATAAAATGGGTATAGAAGATCCTTTGGAATATTTTTGTAATTAATATTGTATTTTTGTTTAACTGATTTAATTAATTTTGTTTTATAAAAATGAGTTACTATCATTTGGAATCAATTTTTAGTTTATAATAAAATTCATTCAAATTGTGGTTTGATAATATTCAATACTCCAAATATATTGAAGTTATTAATGATAATAAAATTTTTTGTACAATGGGAGAATAAATCCAAATAAAAAGTGCCTCATGATAACTCTATACAATCTAATTTTGTAATTTGGTCATGTACAAAAGTTATAGTTGTAAGTTAAATAATATTCAATCATTTGGATCATATTTTTTTAGGTTATGAAGGTTAATGGATCACATCTATCAAAGATAGTATGAATATACCAAAAATGATTAAATTGAGGCCTTGAAACAAAACCAAAGGTTGAGATCATTCATACATTAGATATAGTGTAACGAAGAAAAATGATGTCCCACCTCACTGAATAACATTGGAAAAATTGAACAACAATGATGTGAATGTCAATGAAATCAAAATAATTCTACATATCAAATGGAAATGATCATCGAATGGACTATATCAGATGATGAATATTTAATGTTTTTCATGAATAAGGATATTATATTGAGATATACATGATGTCTAGGTGAATGAGCTATTATCATTTGAATAGGTTCCAACCCATTAGGGAAATCATAGAAGATAATCATTTTAAGTCCTCTAAATAGATTAAACATGTCAAGGAACAAGATAAAGAAACCCAAATTTTTTAGAAGTCATTCAATAACATGAAGATAATCAGTTATAGGTGAGTCATAAAGAATAATACCTATAATATATATTCTTATTAAGGAATCGTATATACATTCACCAGGGGATGTTTTTAGTATATTTATAAAAAAATATTGACAGTAATATTGACAACATTTTATTATTCTGCAAAAAAATTTAAATCTTGATATATTCACAGAATTTTTGGAGAAAATCATTGAGGATGATATTTAAATAAGTTTTATATGAAAAAATTTATATTTAAAGATTAAATTAGTATAAAGGTGTTCATACATAATATTAATTGAGTGATAAAACATTAATTAAGCCCATGCATCCTCTTAGAGATTCATAGGATCAGGGCCTATATAAAGAGGAGTAAAACATTGAGATCATGATTTCATTGTTAATAAAATATTCAAATGGACATATTTTCCATGACAGAACTATAATGTGTAACCATCTAAAGAATATATCAGTTAATATAGAGGAAGTAGAAAAAGATAACAAATAATGGTGCAATGAACAAATGCATGCAAAATATGGTAACATCTGGTGACAGATTAATATATAGATATATAGGAACATCAGATTGAAGAACACATGAGAGAGATATACTAGATTAGGATTCAAAATAATTTTTTTGTGTGATTAATTTCAATGTTTTCTCATTGTGTACATTCAGAAGAATTACAGAATAGTGTAACTTGTGGGATCCTTTATTGTTATATGTTAGGATATAGATGAATCTTGGTGGGGATAGATCATTATATTCACGTTTTTATATTGAGGATATTTTTGTTCTGATAGGAGTGGACATGGAAATGATGTATTAACACTCATTGTTGGTAAAAATTTTCAAAATCCTGTGTGACTTGATTCGTTCCTCTTGTTATTTGAGGGGTTTAAAACATTAAATGGTTTTCTTTGTTAGTTTCAAATGAAAGAAAATTATAAAAGTTCCATATTGATTTTACATAAATCATTTTGATAAAATTAATCACAAACAATCATTTATCCCTTGAAAATCTCATTATGTGACCTTCTGTGTGTTCCTTGACCCATGCATGGGTGCTTAAGGTAGTTATAGGCGGTTACCACCCATAAGCAGGTTCAGAGACATGGATGTTGCAACAAAATAACACCAAGACTCCCCCACCAAATATTTGATATTATGTTTACTATATGGAAAGTATATTGAACAAGATTTATTAGAGGATGGGAATTTATGCCCATGTCCCCATGAAATACTACTAGGAATATTTGATAATTAAATGTCTGTAACATTTTTATTTAATGTTTTTTCTATTTTGTAATTGGTTCTAGTCTATAGAAGGGTTGAGAGGAGGATCAAATTATCAAACAATAGAGGCTTTTACCATAATAAATTGTTAAAATTCAAATTTTTAGCTGTTAATGGTAAACCATCTTGCTAGTGAACTAATAAATGATATATCCTATTTTCATTGACACCCCAACTCTCTAGTGGTGTCTAGGAGAAATCTATTGGGTAGTTAGGAAGATGTTTAATGAAAGATAATTTTCTAATTGATTCTTATTTCTCTATTTCAACACCCTCTCCTCTTCCCTGTAATTTTTGTGCATATTAGATATTGGGGGTTTCATTCTTATGGTTCTGGATCCCCACACATCATTTTGTTATCAATTCAAATTCTATTTATTATGTTTGATTAATTTTAAACACACACCATTATTGATTCAAATATTATTTTCTATTTGGTTTATTTTCTTATTATCATTTTTAAATGCATTTAGTGTCATATTTAGGGTTTTTTCATTCCATATTTGTTATGGGAAATTTTTCTCAATGGATTTTTCTCTCCTAACCTAATGGCAGAAATCTGGTTTCACTTTGATGCATATTTTATAAAGATAGAGGTATCATTTTTTTCTATGGGTGTTCCTGTAGCCTAGAAGAATTATTCCTAAGGAAAAATTATATTCTTTTGGTCCTTTATATGCTATATAAAGCCTTTTTAGGGGTATTATTGGGATAATTCTGGTTTATATGGTAATTAAACATTGAATTGTGTTTGATAAATGGTTTTGAACATGGGATGTTCAACCTTAGTGGATCTATTTCATTTCTCTTGATCGTGTTTGGATGTAGAAATATGATGAAGGAGTTGAAATTAAGTTCCACTTGAATTATTCTACAGAATAATTACATACTAATATTATTAATCTTGTTTCATTTCATGAACACTCATGAAAATTTAGGATGGGACATTTGATATTTTGTACATCCCAAGAACCTTCGAGATAGGTTGTGGTGATACATTGGAACTCTAATTTACCATATGGATGGGCCAATATCACATTTGATTAAATCATACAAATCTAAGGGATTGGTTATCTAGGTTGAGATTAACCTCCATAGTTTATTTTGGATATTTCATAATGAAAATATGTCATTGCCTTTGGGAATTGTATGGGCTATGGGTTACTATTTCTATCATGGTTTTGACAGATATCCCTTCCAACAAAGGTATAAATTATGTAGGTCTTATGATCATAGTTCATTGGTCAGTTCCTGATTCCTTATCGTGTTATTGATTTATTTAAGGTATCTATTTTATATCATTCCATCCACTCTTATAAACAATTTTTATTTATCATACGAGCCTATTTTTTGTAAAAAAACTGATATTATTCACAGTCCCTGCTTGGGAATCTCGATGTGTATGAATACTTTATGATCGGGGGACCAGCATAGGAAAAGGGCCTTCAAAAAATATTAGAGTAGGTGATACCAAATGTGGATTGATGTGACATTGGTATATACAAATATATAATTAGTGTAGCATTTTTTTCATTCATTTCTTTTCCTACATGGATCCACCATATTGGGGTCCCTATTTACAGATTTTTTTACCTCTAGATATCAAAATTCATTTTTATAGAATTATATGTTAATTAAATTTATTCCATTTATTTGATTCCTTCCTATTTATGGGTGTTTCCTTCAATTATTTCATCACTTGTTTAATTTACTCTAATATTACCAGACACTATGGATATGGTCTCCCCCACATGCTACTTATTCCATCTCATCTAGTTGGTACCCTCTATCATATTGGGAGGTGAACAAGAATCCATATAGCACCTCTACCTGGTCTTGGGATCCAAGTCAATGTTAGAAAAAATTGCTTTATATTATTTTGTGACATGAAATTAAGGGATTTTTTGAAAGTAGATATGTTTAATAGAACATAGGTAGGGGATCACATTGATAGTTTATTTATATTGGCATATTTTATCATGCATATAATTACAAGGATGTTGTTGAATTTGATGACCCAATATGTGATACAAAATAATATTACATGTTATGAATTTGAGAACATATTAATCATAAAATTGTTTCCTAAATCATTGTGGCTAGAAATGAAATATAAGTTTATGGAACAGAAAATTGGGGTAGAATTAGTTTTCATGTAGATGATCTGTTTTGGGGAGTTGATTTGTTTTACTATATTTGTTAGCTAATGAAATGTATTGGAGGGATTGTTTGTTTTATTTTGGTATAAATATTCTGTTGAGGCATCTAGTTTGGACCATTGAATTTCCAGATAATTATAAGTGGTTCTTATGGATCTCACTATTTAAAACAGTTTGGAAGAGGAAAATTAAATGGGTTTTCTTATTTCATTCAGTAGTGGTTTTTGTATTGGTATGTAAACCCAATCTACCAGTAGTAGGATAATTCTTGATGAGATATTCCATTACGGGGATAGATGGTTGAGATAGTGGATAGGTTCTCGATTATACATTTGGTATGGACTTATCATCTATTTCTTTCTATGTGGGATGCTAGAGAATAATCATAGTTTATATTGCAGTAAAAAAATAGTTCGTCTCATATGGTAGGATTAGGAATCTATGATATTTTGGTTCTAGGATCCCTCAATCTTTTATTGGATGTGGTTTTATGTAGAACCTCACAACATGGGTCTTATTGAGGTAAAATCAGGTGGATTGATATGCTTTTTAAATGATATCACATTGGGGATGAATCCATAGATATTAGCAGTAGCAGTTATATGTTCAATAGGTTTTAGTACTAAAGAAAATCTATAGATCATAGTGGGTGGGATACAGATCCATGAATGGTTTGGTGTATGTGTTGGATATGGTTCAAGACGATGATTGGATCAAACTATCAACTGTGCGAGGCAAAGTTCTGAGTGCCTTATTACTTTATATTAGATTATTTTACACCAAATATTCTAATTGGTTTATTTATTTCCATGCTATTTCTTTTATTATGGATTAAATAAATGTTTTCCCTCAGTTTGATGACACATGATACCCCTCTTGGTAATAGGATAAATAGTGTTTGTAACTATATTTCATAAGAATTAGTAGTTACAAACACTGTAAATTTGTGGAAATTCATTGATTTTGATATGGTGAGCTTCAATATCAACTTTTCATGTGAATAGATGATTCACTTATTAGTTCAAATAAATTTCAATCAGAGTTGGGTGGATTTTACCTGACCTGTGGAAATGGATTACCTCCATTTGGGGTAGTTAAATGTAGTGGGATGTATATAATGGATGGAAAATCAACAGATTGGGTACATTATAACAAAATTGGTGGGTTTTTTCTTGTAATAGACTATGTGATAGATCTATTCATTTTTCTTTTATTGGTGAATCTTTAATTAAATTTTGTATCAAATAATTTCACATGGATTCCTCCTGAGAAGGGGTCTGATTTTTAGATCGTTATCATGCTGGGTGTTTTGCCTATTTTAGTTCCCCAATATGAGATGACATTAGTTGAGATGAGAGAGATCCATTTATATCTGGCTGAAAAGAATGAAAATGTATTTATATTGTGGATCACTTCTGATAATGGTGATCTTGATTAATTATGTATTAAGGTTGTGGTATCCATTAATTATTCATGTATTAATGGAAATTGAATTAGGTTTTGGGGAAAAATCAAAATCCACTATGATGTTTTTATTATTGATTTCATAGGTTATGGGGATTATTGTGGTTCTTCATGGTTGATATGTGAAAAGGGTACACTCAATTGTGGATTTTTCTTGAGATTTATCTAAATAAGTAATTTAGTAGGAGATATTGGTTATAAAGTATTTTTCATGATTCTATTTAGTTTGATTAATTAACTTGTTTTTTCAGGGATATGAAGGACCAAAATTTTCACCCTTACCAAAAATCATTTGTTATTTTATTCATTGATGATAGCTCGGTCTACTCAAAGCCCTTAGAGATTCATCCTAAGAACTAAGAAATTATCATTTGGAAAAATAGATAAAATACTTTTATGACATGTTTTCTAACATTATCATATGGATAATAGAGGTACCATTCAAAATGTATATAATTTCTACGGTGATGATTAATGTTGACCTAAAGATAGTGGAGGCTAATCCATCTGGTTTTAGTTATCATAATGATTTTATAAACATGAAATTTCTCAGAATGGTCAGGTATTATAGGTGGTTCATCATGGATAATTCCAATGTGGAGGAACCTATGATAGATCTGGCATGGAAAGTGGTCGATTTTGAGTGAACTAATAGGTGAATGTATGCCATTCATGAGTTAAATAGGTCATAAATTTTTCTTCAATACTGATTCTACTAATCCATGATGATGGATACATGGATCACTATAATGCTTATGGGGTTGGTCTAGGGTTTTTCTTGATGTTGGTTGAGTGGTTCATCATGTAATGGGCACATCAGTTACAAATCCCTTAGTATAAATACCATACCCATGACTTTTGTTAGATTTAATTGATCGTTTTTTAATATACTGGTTTCATTATCTCTTTAGTGGGATTCTTTTCATTTCCACCTGCAAAAATATATTAAATTATATATTTTCTATGTGAGGATTAATCCTATGATGTCACGACCCGTCCTCGGGGATCGTGTCGTGACTACTCCAAGCCCACCTTCCTTAGGTCAGGGGCTGGCGACTAGCACCAAGGCGTAAATCCCGGTAAAAAGGGAAGGTATTTTCTTTGTAAAGTAAACAAGCACCATAGAGTACAACCGGAAGTAGTAAAAACTAAGTAAAAACTGAGTAAAACAGAAAATGCGAAAAGTAAAAGGGGCCGGAAATACAAACCCAACTGTAAAGTACAACTCGAATGGGAAAACAACAACTGTAAGGTAAAGCCGCTACACCGAGTTGTCCACTAGAAATCCCACCTGAAGGGTGGGTACAGATAGCTCCACTGCTCCTTGGGTCTCGTCGTCTACTCTGAGTACGTCCCGCCCAGTGGTCCACCTCTAGGTATCGTCCTGCTCTGCAAGCCTCAACCACGATCAACGTTTTCCGTCGTCTGCAACCAACACAAAGTAGTGCGGGCATAGCCCGTGTAGGGGTGAGTATAAGCTACTCAGTAGGGACCCCGAGACCCCCGAAGGTCTCCCAAAATCCACAAAGGATAAACCAAAAAGGAGAGATACAATCACGAAGTAACAACTGACACTGCTTAGGTATATGCCCATACATATACCTAAGTCATCAATTCCAAAACGCTCCAAGCTCTGAGCCCAAGTACAAACCAGTCCACACAGGAAAGTATACATATTCCACACAGTAAAGAAAAACATAATCCACACAGGATAGCACAACACAATCCACAAAGGAAAGCAAACAGGATTCAGCTCACACAAGTATACTTCTTCGAAAGACGATAGAGATGATCACTGATCCATCTAAGTCGTAGGACCCACAAATGATCGATAGGTACTAACCCCCGCAAAGAACCACACAGGATCGGTAGGAAACTAACCCCCGCAAAGACCACACAGGATCGGACCCACACAAGATCTGTAGGCACTAGCTCACACAGAACCACTGAGCGCTGACCCACACAGGATCGGACCCACACAGGATCGGTAGCATTGATCCACATAGGATCGCTGAGTGCAGAATTTGTCGTCGTCGAATCCATTGAGGATCTCTGCACAGTCGTCGTCGTAGTCACAGTAGCAGTCGCAACCAGCACTAGGGTTCCCGCACACAGCAAGCTCGTTCGGGAGGGTCCGCTCCATGAGCCAAGAGGCTGATACATCAACTGTGACATAGTCCAGAGTTGATGTATCCAAAAGTTCCGTAACGTCAATTGAAACTCAACGCAACAAACGACGCATCAATCATACGCCCGGTATGAGAGTTATTGGCTTTTTCGTTCCAGGGGCCCGGTTGGTTTTTAAGGCAAAACGAACCCGACCATACTCCACCTGCATCCAAAACTCGGGAAGATTCTTCTAAAAGACCCGTCTCACTAAGAGGAAATCAACAGAGTTGACGGCACGTCAATCGGACGTCCGTAGCTCAAGATATGAGCGTTTCCGCTCCGACGGTCCGGTTGATTTCGTGTACGAACCAACCCGGACGAACTAAAAATATTCCGAAACCTTGAGTGCGATATGTATAAACGACCGTCTCATTCTAAGGATCGTGTCTCCATTGACGACGCGTCGATCGGAGGTCCGTAGCCCAAGTTATGGGCAATTGAACCCAAACAGTCTGATAACGGGGGTTTCGGGCCCGGACCGACCCGGCCCGAGACCCCCGGTTGGCCCGAACCGGGTCGACCCGCCTCAGATCGGGTTGACCCAACCCAGCCCGGCTGGGCCCGGCCCTGCACGGGTCCGGCTTAGGACAGCGCGCCCAGCGCGCTGTGTGGCTCGGCCTTTGGCCGAGCCGTTTCGGCAAAGGGGGGGGGGGCGCCTGCCCGCCTGTGTAACCGCGACCCCCCGCAATTAAGGGGGTCCGTTTTGGCCAGCCGGCCAGGGGATTGAACCCCCGGTTGCACACCGGTCCGGCCGCCCCGCCCTGGCCGGCCAGTTCCAGCCTCCACGGGACCGGCGACGGCCGGTCCCCTTCCTCGCCGACACCGGCGGCCCGGTCCGGCTGCCGGTCTCCTTGCTCTGCCGCGGCCCGGAACCGGCCGCGACCTTTGTCGTCTGGCGCGCTGCGACGGCACCACGCCCCTCCACCACAGCTCCGCTCTGGCCGTGTTGTCTTCGGTTTTCTTCGACGCGGCGTGACGGCGTCGCGTCCTAGAATTTATTTCCACGGCGCGACACGACGGCACCACACATATCTTCCGCATGAAACTGCGTGGTGCGACGGCACCACGCTTCCTCATACCAACCACAAAGAAATAATTCATGAAAATAAGGAGGAGGGTCAGCCATGTTTGTGTGGACCTGACCCCTCGCGTTATTCGATAACAATTAGTCGAAAACAATGAATATCGACAAACTAGAGTCAAGAATAGAATTAATTAAAATAAAACCCCTACCTCAGTTCAGGAATGGTTTTCATCAATGACCCGCGGAAGACGAGTGTCGCGGAGGTTGGGCATCGTGGGAAAAGAACGTCGACATCACGAAGCGAGGATTCGAAGTCGTTGACGGCGATTTCGTCGCGGAAAACCGTTGCGGAAGAGACGAAGCGGAAGAAGAACGTCGCGTCACGGATACGGCGTCGCGGAAGAACTTTGTTCTTCGGCGGAGAAGTTCTTCATTGAAGAATGGTGTTCTTCGCGTTCTTCATCGAGGAAGAAGATGTTCCTTAGCTTTTTCTCCAAAAATATATGAAACAACCCAACACCAACCCCTAATAAAATAAGTTCTAATCTTATTTTATTAACACAACAAAGCATTTTAAATTCAATTGTTTGAATTTCAAAAACATACATGTAACTCACCATATTAAATTCATAAGTTAAGTAAACTTATGTTATCAACATTAAAGTGGGAGTTGAGGGGAGTTAGAGGATATGAAGGGGTGGAGTTTGTGTTGGCCCCACCACCCTCATAACTTCCCAATGGTGGTTGGGTGGTTACCCAACTTCCATCAAGAACTAAACACTTAGAAAAAGATAAAAATTTGTAGAATAATTATATAATTAGTTCCACAATTTTTATCATCCACACTTGTGACAACGCAACTCCAGAACAGGAGATCCTAAGCAATTACTGGCGCTGCGGTTCCATCGGTGCCCTCGGAATTCGATTCCGGGCACCGGTTCAAAAGTTAGAAATTCCCGCTCATTCGTTCACTGAACGTACCCGAGCCAAACTTTGGAAAATGATTCCGGGCACACCGGGCCTCAGAATCATGTGCCGTTAGAAACCGCGCTCTTGTAAAATTCCAAAGAAAATTAAGAAAAAATTTCCCTTGAATTTTATGGGTCTTTACATTACTCCCACCTCAGGGATTTACATCCCCGTAAAGATACATCAAAACTAGGGAAAAAAATGAGGGTACTGAGCATTCATCTGAGCCTCCCGCTCCCAAGTGCTCTCATGGAGGTTCACGTGCTGCCATCTGATGCGCACAAGAGGAATCGACCGTCCATGTAGAACCCTCTCCTATCGATCCTCGATCTCCACTAGGACCTCCGTAAAAGTCACCCCATCGTCAACGTCAAGCTCCCCATGGTCAATGATGTGCGTCGGTTCGTGCACGTGTCTCCTCAGCTGAGATACATGGAAGACATCGTGCACCCGGTGCAACAGAGGTGGTAGAGCCAGACGATAAGCCACCTCGCCAATCCTGCTGAGGACCTGGAAGGGTCCGATGAAGCGCGGAGATAACTTTCCGCCTCGGCCAAATCTCAGTAAACCACATCGAGGTGAGACACACAAGAAGACGTGGTCGCCATCCTCGAACTCTAGTGGCCTCTTCCTCCTGTCAGCGTATAACTTCTGCCGGCTCTGAGCTGTCCTCATCCGCTCCTGGATGACCTGGACCTTCTCTGTCGTGGCCTGGACCATCTCTGGTCCAACAAGTGCTGACTCCCCAGGGTCTGTCCAGCACAAAGGAGATCTGCAAGGTCGGCCATACAACACCTCGTACGGTGCCATCCCAATGGTGGAGTGGTAGATTTTTTTGTACGCAAACTCCACCAAGGGTAGGTGGTCCTCCAAGCTACAACCAAAGTCGAGGAGACATGCGCGGAGCATGTCCTCGAGAGTCTGAATGGTCCTCTCCGTCTGACCATCTGTTTGAGGGTGAAAGGTTGTGCTCAGACGTAGCTGTGTCCCGAACGCCTCCTGAAACCCCTTCCAAAGCCGAGAAGTAAAGAGAGCATCTCAATCGGAGACGATAGATGATGGCACACTGTGAAGCCGAACAATCTCTTGAACGTAAAGTCGTCCCAAGCTCCTCACTGAGCCCTACTATCTGATGGGTAAGAAGTGAGAAGACATAGTTAGTCGGTCGACAATCACCCAGATGGAGTCGTGACCTTTGGAAGTGTGTGGAAGTCCAGTCACGAAGTCCATAGATATGCCATCCCACTTCCACTCGGGAACCTCCAAGGGCTATACCAAGACTGCTGGTACCTGGTGCTCAGCCTTCACCTGCTGACAGGTGAGGCATCTAGAAACAAACTCTGACACAACCTTCTTCTTGCCTGGCCACCAATGTTGTCATCTGAGATCCTGGTACATCTTCGCCACTCCAGGATGTACTGCCAAAGGAAAAGTGTTAAACTCTCTCAGAACCTCCTCCCGTAAAGCGACTGGTACCATGGTACGTCCTCTGAAAAATATGTCGTGCTCTACTCCAAAGGAGAAACCAGTAGGTGCATGTCCTGAGGATATCTGTGCACGCCGCATCTCACAATCAGCATCCCCACGTTGTGCCTCTCTGACCTGCTGCAGTAGTGGAGGAGTGACTATGAGAGACTGAAGGAAGGTTGTCCCATCTCTATCCTCGAAGGATATCTGCAAAGTGACTAGCTGCTTTGTCGCCTCCTCAAGTAGCTGAATGCCCGTCCTTCTACTGAGGGAATCGGCTACTATGTTACCCTTCCCAGGATTATAGACTATCTAAAAGTCATAGTCCTGGAGAACTCGAGCCATCGTCGTTGTCTCAGGTTCAGGTCCTTCTGAGAGAAGATGTGCCTGAGACTCTGATGGTCAGAAAAGACTGTAAAGAGCTCGCCCATCAGGTAGTGTCGCCATGTCTTCTGAGCGAATACCACTGCTGCTAACTCCAGGTCCTGGGTAGCATAGTTTTTCTCATGCGGCCTCAACTGACGTGATCCATAGGCGATCATTGCCCGCTCCTGCATCAGGACACATCCGAGTCCGGACCCTGATGCATCGCAGTAAACTACGTACCCTACTCCCTCCTCAGGCAACCTCAAGATAGGTGCGCTGGTCATTCTCTGTCTCATCTCATGGAAGCTCTGTTAATATCTTTCGGACCACACGAAGGGTTTCCCCTTCTTCGTCAATGCTGAGAGTGGTGACGCAACTCTAGAGAAGTCTGGCACGAATCTCCTGTAGTATCCAGCTAGTCCCAAGAAACTACGCACCTCTGTCACACTCTTGGGTGGCCCCCAAGCTAACACTACCTCGATCTTCGCAGGATCCACTGCAAATCCCACCTCAGAGATGACGTGTCCCAAGAAGTGGACCTCACGTATCCATAACTGGCACTTCGAGAGCTTACCATAAAGCATGTGTTCATGGAGTGTGTCTAGTACAACCCATAAGTGGTAGGCGTTCTCCTCCTCAAACGCCGAGTAAATCAAAATGTCATCGATGAAGACCACGTCAAATCGATCAAGGTATGGCTGAAAGATCATGTTCATGGGGGTCATGAACACTACTGGAGCATTAGTTATGCCGAAGGGCATAAACAAGAACTCATAGTGGCCATACCTACACCTGAAGGTCGTCTTCTGCACGTCCTCATCTCTAACTCTGAGCTGATGATAGCCTGACCTGAGGTCTATCTTCGAGAACCACCGTTCACCCTTGAGCTGATCAAAGAGGTAATAAATCCTCATTAGGAGATACTTGTTCCTCACTGTCACCTGGTTCAGGCGATGATAGTCGACACAAAGTTGCAAGCTCCCGTCCTCCTTCTTGGCGAACAATATCGGGGAATCCCAGGGTGAAACACTAGGTCGGATGAACCCCTTGCCCTGCAAGTCCTCCAACTGTACATGTAGCTCTCGAAGCTCAACGGGGGCCATCCGATATGCTGGAGTCGATATCAGGGTTGTCCCGGGGTACATTTCAATATAAAAGTCTACCTCTCTACGAGGAGGTAAATCTGGAACGTCGTTGGGAAAAACGTCCACAAACTGATCCACCACTGCAGGAAAACCAGGACTCTGCATGTCAACTGCTCCTAGGATGAGGCTAGCCAACTGATGAGTGATGGGCTATCCTCTCCTCTGTGGAAGTCCATTCAATGTTTCAAAGGCTCCCTTCTCACCGGTGAAGGTGAACCTACTCCCGTCTGTGCGTACACATCACACCTTGCGCCTAAAACAGTCAATCTGTTCATTGACCGTAGATAACCAATCCATGCCAAAGATGACGTTGTATGGCCTCGACGATGCTACAAGAAGATACCAGCCGAAGATCTCGCCTCCTAGAGTAAGCTCACACTCCCGGCACCAGTGTGTAATCGTCGAGTCTGCTCCCATAGGAGTCTCTAGCCGTAAGGATCGAGCCAACGGATCTGTCGGAATCTCCGAGCTCCGAACAAGGGCAGCGGCTATGAAAGAGTGACTCGCTCTTGTGTCTATAAGTACTGCAGCAAGGGTGGAATAGACACAGATAATACCTCAAATCATCTCTGGCGCGCCGTGGTCGTAGGCCTCTGCTGCCTAGAGTTGTGCCTGTCTCTGCCCGCCAACTCCCTGTGGTCGGGGTGGACCTCCTGGTGGTGGTGGTGGTAGAGCCTCAATGCCTGACCCACCACCTGCTGCTCACCCAGCTCCTCTACCTCGTCTGCCTCCTCCCTGTGGACCACCACGGTCGACCCTCTACCTCTGCCTCAGTAGTCCCTCAACCATCTACTGCTCCTCGGCACGACGGGTCGGGAAATCACGAGCCATGTGGCCCTGCCCGCCGTACGAGTAGCACCGTCTGCCTCTTGAAAGACTGGCTCCACGTTGTGTGCCCTGCACTACTGAGCCAGTGTCCTGAGGTCGTCTGCCTGAGGGTCTGGTCTGCCTAGACCCAGGAGTCATCCGTCGACTGCCTGCTGGAGAAGACTCTGCTACGTGCCGCCCTGCGGTGGGTCTCAGTGCTGGTGTAGACTCAGCAAGAAAACTCTCGATCAAAAGGGCCTGCTCCAGTACTCATGTCTGAGTCGGAATGCTGAGAGAGATCAGTGATGCCCTAATATCATGTATCAAACCCTGCTCAAAGGTCTGGGACCAGAAGAATGGGTCTCGTACCATGTCGTTCGAGTAGCGTGAGAGATCAGTAAATCTTGCCAAGTACTAGACGACCGTCATGCTGCCCAGTCGCAGCTGAAGAAGCTCCTGAATGCGCACCGCACAGAGGGTGGATGGGACAAACTCAGAGCGGAAGAGGCTCTCAAAGTCTGTCCAGAGTAGAGATGTCTTATCGTGCACCTGGAGCATCAAGCTCTACCATCGGCCCAATGCTGCGTGCAGTAGGCTCGCAGCGAGGATCGCCATGAGGTCTGTTGGTGTCCTCACTAGCCTGAAAACTCGTACGACTGCCTCCAGCCAGTCCTCGGCTGCCTGGGGGTCCGTATCCCCATGAAACCTAGGTTGTCGCTAGCGCTGGAACTCATGTAGTGCGCTGAGGCGACATGCATCGTCAGCGGCTGGTGCTGGATGTATCGGTGGCTCGGCTGGTAGAGCTCCCGTCGGTGCCACTACTGACAAAGGGCCCTGCACCGAGGCCTCGTCGCTCGGTGGGCTGTCGTCACGCTCGACTCTCAGAACCCTAGCTAGCTACCGTCGTGGGGCCATCCTGAAAAGGAAACAGGTGTGCCACGGTCAGAATAGTATACCTGGTGAGCTGCTACAAAGCAATCACAATGAAAACTTGAAACACACAGGCAATCAATGTTTTCGTGCATTAAGTCGGAAATTAGAAGTCAGGTTCCTGGTGTACGGATACGTTGGCCGCCACACCAACACTGGACTCCCTAGACTGATAACCACACTCAATAGGCTCAACACAATTGCTTCACATAGAAAAGATCAGAGTTCGTGGTAGAACCGAACTCCTTTGATACCAATTTGTCACGACCCGTCCTCGGGGCTCGTGCCGTGACTACCCCAAGCCCGACTTCCATAGGCCAGGGGCTGGCGACTAGCACCAAGGCATAAATCCTAGTAAAAAGGGAAGGAATTTCCTTTGTAATTTAAACAAGAACCATAGAGTACACGCGGAAATAGTAAACACTAAGTAAAAACTGAGTACAACAGAAAGTGCGGAAAGTAAAAGGGGCCAGAAATACAAGCCCTACTGTAAAGTGCAAATTGAAAGGGAAAACAGCAACTGTAAAGTGAAGCCGCTACACTGAGTTGTCCACTATAAATCCCACCTGAAGGGTGGGTACAGATAGCTCCACTGCTCCTCGTGTCCCGCCTTCTACTCCGAGTACGTCCCGCCCAGTGGTCCACCTCCATGTACCGTCCTGCACTGCAAGCCTCAACCACGATCAACACTATCCGTCGTCTTCAACCAACACAATGTAGTGCGGGCATAGCCCGTGCAGGGTTGAGTATAAGCTACTCAGTAGGGACCCTGATACCCCCGAAGGTCTCCCAAAATCCACAAAGGATAAACCACAAAGAAGAGATACAATCACGAAGTAACAACCGACACTGCTTAGGTATATGCCCATATATATACCTAAGTCATCAATTCCAATACACTCCAACCTTCGATCCCACGTAAAACCCAGTCCACACAGGAAAGTATATGTATTCCAAACTGGAAAGCAATACATAATCCATACAGGATAGCAAAACACAATCCACACAGGAAAGCAAACAGGATTCAGCTCATACAGGTATACTTCTTCGAAAGACGATAGAGATGATCACTAATCCATCTAAGTCATCAGAACTACAAAGGATCGATAGGTACTAACCCCCGCAAAGACCCACACAGGATCGGTAGGTAACTAACCCCCGCAAAGACCCACACAGGATCGGACCCACACAGGATCTGTAGGCGCTGGCTCACACAGAACCGCTGAGCGCGGACCACACTGGATCGGACCCACACAGGATCGGTAGCACTGTTCCACATAGGATCGCTGAGTGCTGAAGTCATCGACATCGAATCCATTGAGGATATATGCACAGTCGTCGTCGCAGTCACAGTAGCAGTCGCAGCCAGCACTAGGGTTCCCGCACACAGCAAGCTCATTCGGGAGGGTCCGCTCCACGATCCGAGAGGCTGATACATCAACTGTCACATAGTCCATAGTTGATGTATCCAAAAGTTCCGTAATGGAAACAGGAACTCAACACAACAGACGGCGCATCAATCAGACGCCCGGTCTGAGAGTTATTGGATTTTTCGTTCCAGGGACCCGGTTGGTTTTTAAGGCAAAACCAACACGACCATACTCCACCTACGTCGAAACCTCAGGCGGAGTATTCCAAAAGATCCGTCTTTCTAAGAGGAATTCAACAAAGCTGATGGCACGTCAATCGGACGTCCGTAGCTTAAGATGTGAGTGTTTCCGCTCCGAGGGCCCGGTTGGTTTAATGTACGAACCAACCCGGCTGAACTCAAAGTATTCCGAAACCATGAGTGCGATATGTCGAAATGACCGTCTCGTTCTAAGGATCATGTAGCCGCTGATGGCGCGTCGATCGGAGGTCCGTAGCCCAAGTTATGTGCAATTGAACCCAAACAGTCTGATAACGGGGGTTTCGGGCCCGGACCGACCCGGCCCGATACCCCCCGGTTGGCCCGAACTGGGTCGACCCTCCTCGGGCCGAGTCGGCCCGGCACGGCCCGACCCAGCGCGGCCCAGACCGGCTCGGGTCCGGCAGGGGACAGCGCGCCCAGCGCTCTGTCTTTCGGCAAAGGGAGGTGGGGGTGCCAGCCCCCATGTGTAACTGCGGCCCCCCGCAATTAAGGGGGGCTGTTTTGGCCAGCCGGTCGGGGGTTTGGACCCCTGGTTGCACACTGGTCTGGCCGGCCCGCCCTGGCCGGCCGGTTCCGGCTTCCACGGGACCGGCGACGGCCGGTCCCCTTCCTCGCCGACACCGGCAGCCCGGTCCTGCCGCCGGTCTCCTTGCTCTGCCGCGGCCCGGAACCGGCCGCGGCCTTTTTCGTAAGCACGGTGCGAGGACACCGCACCCCTCCTCCACGGCCCCACTCCAGCCTCGGCGTCTTCGGTTTTCTTCGATGCGGCGCAACGGCGTCGCGTCCTTGAATTTCATTCCAAGGCGCGGCGCGACGGCGCCGCGCATATCTTCCGCATGAAATCGCGTGGTGCGACGACATCACACTTCCTCGTACAAACCACAAAGAAATCATTCATGAAAATAAGGAGGAGGGTCAGCCATTTTTGTGCGGACTGGCCCCCTCGCGTTATTCGATAACAATTAGTCGAAAACCATAAAGATCGACAAACTAGAATCAAGAACGGAATTAATTAAAATAAAACCCCTACCTCGGTTCAGGAACGGTGTTCATCAATGACCCGCAAAAGACGGGCGTCGCAGAGGTCGGGCGTCGCGGGAAAAGAACTTCGACGTCACGAAGCGAGGATTCGAAGTCGTTGACTACGATTTTTCGCGGAAAACCGCCGCGGAAGAGACGACGCGGAAGAAGAATGCCGCGTCGTGGATACGGCGTCGCGGAAGAACTGTGTTCTTCGACGGAGAAGTTCATCGTTGAAGAATGGTGTTCTTCGTGTTCTTCATCGAGGAAGAAGATGTTCCTTAGCTTTTTCTCCAAAAAGCTCTCAAACAACCCAACACCAACCCCTAATAAAATAAGTTCTAATCTTATTTTATTAACACGAAAAAGTATTTGAAATTCAATTGTTTGAAATTCAAAAACTTACATGTAACTCACCGTATTAAATTCATAAGTTAAGTAAACTTAAGTTATCAACATTAAAGTTGGAGTTTAGGGGGGTTAGAGGATATGTAGGGGTGGGGTTCGTGTGGGCCCCCCCACCCTCATAACCTGCCAAGAGAGGTTGGGTGGTTACCCAACTTCCATCAAGAACTAAACAATTAGAAAAAGATAAAAATTTGTAGAATAATTATAAAATAACTTCCACAATCTTTATCATCCACACTCGTGACAACGCATCTCCAGAACAGGAGTTCATAAGCAATTACAGGCGTTGCGGTTCCATCGGTGCCCCCAGAATTCGATTCCGGGCACCGGTTCAAAAGTTAGAAATTCCCGCTCGTTCCTTAACTGAGCGTACCTGATCCAAACTTTGAAAATTGATTTCGGGCACACCGGGCCTCGGAATCAGGTTTCGTCATAAACCGTGATCTTGTAAAATTCCAAAGAAAATTAAGAAAAAATTTCCCTTGAATTTTACGGGTCTTTACATATGACTAATAAACATGGTTTAGTTCTTCCATATATTTGATTTTGATATGGTGCACGACATGAGGAAGGGGAATGGTGTCACATATTCCATCAATGGGAAATCATTTGAATGGTGGATGTAGACATCAATTGAATAGTGTCTGTAACACCATGTGTTTTTTAAAAGAAAAAATATTTTTCAAAGAATAAGAAATAAATACTATGAACCCTAAAATGCCATAATTGTTTAAATGATACCATTATTACCTAGCCGTTAAATTGAAGGGAATAAATTTAACTAATTTCATTATTGAATTTATATATTGGTAAAATTAAATATTAATATATATTTATTTATTAATTATTTTTTACTTATGTATTTAATTTTAATTAGGACTAGTTTTATAAATCATCATATCGATATTATC
The DNA here is from genome assembly GCA_963277665.1 of Viscum album. NCBI lineage: Eukaryota > Viridiplantae > Streptophyta > Magnoliopsida > Santalales > Viscaceae > Viscum > Viscum album. The sequence continues at coordinate 1,959,294,941 of OY728133.1, forward strand.
ATAGGGTAATTTTTTTGGATTTTTTAGAGAATATTTATTTTTTAGTGAATAATATAAAATAAAGATTTATTATAAAAGATAATTTATTTAACAAATTATGTAATTTAAAAGTCCCATTTTTATTATAACATGATATGTTTTGTTTTTATATGTAATATAAAAAATAATATTTAAAACATTATTATACTAGATATTATTATAAGTTCAAATTCAGGCATTAGAACACTTTTATATGAAAACTGTTTTAAGGTGGAGAATGTTTCTTAATATTAAATAATTACAGTAACCAATTAAGGGAAATAATTTAATATATATATATATATATATATATATATATCTAAATATTATATTTATATAAATATTGAATTATATTAATTTTATTATTATTACTCACTGAATATTTAATATGATATCCAAACATCTATACAAACATCATAACCTGAAATCATTTTTTTACTCAACTCTAGGTTTATTTTAAAATTAAATTCTACAAATTTTGTGAGTTGATTTTTTAAAAATGGATTCCTTATTTTTAATCAACATAATCTATATTATATTATAAGGTTAAAATATATTATTAACCTAATTAATAGGAAAAATAAGAAAAATTATTTATTGTAGTTAATGTAGAAACGGGTAAAGCGAGGGTTGAATGAAATATATGGTTTTAATATGAACCAAAAGTTGTTTAATTTATATTTTTGGACATATTTAAAAATATATATTATATTTTTATATAATAGTCCATTTTTTTGTTATTTATTGTGAATACAATGGGTGTAATTCATTCCTTTCATAAATTCAAGTGTGCCATCTCCCCCAGTTGTAAAAGGGAAACCACTATATTCTAATTTAATCAATTTATAAAACCATTATTTTGATAATAAATAACTAGATAAATTTCTTAATTCCGACCCATAATACTAAAAATTTTATTTTTATAATCACACCAAACTAGGATGGAATTAGAACCTATCCTAAATAGGTGTTCAAAAAATAAACGGAAGCATTCTTTACCACACATGCTTTTTTTATTTCATCATCAACATAATGATAATATTATAAAACCATAATAATATTTTAAAATAAGTATAATTTATATAATAATTTTTTATATTTTATTTTAATTACCTTTATCCATATACTCCTCCATTAAAATGAAAATTAAACTGTTGATCGTGTATACATCGGACTACCGCCTCTTGAACCAATATAACTCATTTTCGATCACATCTTCTCACAGATGGATATAATGATGAATTATATATATATATATATTATATTTGTTATATTAATATTCAAATTTAATTATATTATCACATATACCTTTTTATTTTTCATTTCATATATAATATAAACATGTAACTTGTGAGTACATTGGACTACCGCCACATGAAGAGTTTTGGTTCATTTTCACAAAAAAACTACATGAAAGGTATTATGTTTTAATTTAATTTTTATATTTTATATTCAATACATAATAATGTTTAAGGAAAATATATATATCATATAATTTATATTCATACCATCCATTGAATAAATGATAACATTATTCATGTGTGCGGTAGACTACCACCTTGTGAAGTGATGTAATTTTTTTATTACTACATCACATTGACTGTATATGCATGTTAATTTAAAAACATATTATGATATTTATAATATAATACAAATATTAAAAATATAAGAAAATTTGTTCTATCATACAATGATGATTTTAAAAAAAGGGGAATGTTAATCAATTGTACATATGACCAACCCTCTTTTTGATTGTATCATATTTCTTTTATGATAACTATATTTAATGGATGCTTTTAGAATATAACTAATTTATAAAAATATAATTATAACATTTTTTATATATGTTAATAATTAATAATATATTTGTCCTTATTTGAGTTACAAATGTAATTTTGGACATATGAGGAGAATATTTTTAAATCCTCCATCAAAAATCAATATGATTGAGTAATTTAAGATTACATGGTAATGAATAACATAATGGTAATAATAATCTTGAAATTGGTTGTTATGAAACAAAATAATTAATCATTTTTTTTATTTCTGTATTTAAATAATGAACATGAATAATTGGGATTAAGGTAGGGGTACTTATAAAACACATTTTTTGGGTTTTGACCATTCTTTCATTCACTCAACTAATCTATATTAATAATTATTGAATTCATATAATTTAAGTATATATGTCTCTCAAATATATACCTATATTAATATACCTTCCATTTATGGGGTAATACATTCCTCAAGACCATTTCTCAAAATAATTTCATCACGAAATATCTTTTGGTTTTGTTATTAGTCAATATTATTAAACACATTCAATTACATTGGTAATTCTTATGATTTTTACTCACGAGTGAAATACTTATTTGTAAGACATAAGAATTTAGATGAATTTAATTTTATAGTTGGTTCTACAACATTATACCCCTCCAATGCAATGTGTAATGTTTTATTCAATTATGACATCATGTATAGAAATAGGGGGTAAAAAAATCCATTATGAAAATATGTACACTAAGTGATGTTGTCCAATAATTTATCCTTTTATTATTTTTATATCATGGTATATGTAATTTCCTCATTCATACCCTTCCATGATATTATGACACCATTCTATTTATATTATGTTTCCATTTGATTACACATGTTGTTTCTCTTTTATGATATCCTGTCATACCTTTGACTCACATGTTATTCTTCATTATCATTATTATTATCATACATGGATATTAACTTTCCCATTTCACTAATGAAGTACCCACATTATCATGTGTATACCGTGGATCTCAAAAAGATATTATGAGCATAATATAGAAAATAAAAAATTGATTTTTTTTCTATATATGTATTATTATTCATTTCCTCTATAAACAATAGTCTTTAAGGATAGTTTTGTTTTATTAATTGATATTTATGTTTTTAAATCTTGTAATAATATGTGTAAAATTCATGTTAAACTATAGTAGAAGATGATGATCCTTCTACAGTGTTGGAATAGTATTGTTTCAAAAGATTGGGATATTATTGTGTGTTCTTTTTCAGTTATCTCATCCTAAATAGCTGATCAGGTCAGGGCCGACCAAGAATATGATCCAAAATTTCTAGTTATGCATGATTTTGCAATGGTATATGACCATATTCCAAGATATTCCATTGATAGGAATGATATTCATCAAGTGAATAACACTGGTTTTCATATCCACATACATGATATAGGGATTAGTGAAATACTCACATGATTGATAGTGGGCAGTGAATCTATGACTGATCAAGATATAACTAAATATGAAATTACATTTCTGGTGGTCAATAATAAAGAAATAAAAAAAGTGTTAAACACTCATGATTGGGTAAAGGTAGATCACCAGTGAACATAAGTGTTGTTTTAGCATCTTTTAATGCTGGTGTGAAGATGGGATTAAGTGACCATGGTATTTTTCTCATGTTTCCTAGGGATCTAATGAGTATATATGTTTTATGGGTCATTTAATACCAGATTATAATGTATTCACACTTTTTTAAATTCCAGAAACATAGTTATTTGTTGATTTTGTAAGGATTTTCATGTGAAAGAAATTTTTGTCTCATGGAATTATTATGTTCATTGTGTGAGATAGTGATGATTATTTCTCATCAAGATTTTATTAGGGCCAATAAAATGTTCATGGGATTCAACTAAATCTATATAAAATAAAAAAACCCACTAATAGACATAAAATTTGAGATGATGATTTGTATTACATTGGATATTCTCAGGGCATGTGTACATGATTTTGGTGGGGAATTCTATCAACCCCTAGCCATGGAAAATTCCACCTACAAATAAATATTTCAAGAATAAATTGAGATTCAATCATTTTCATATAATAATTGTAGAAAAAAATTGATATCCCATATATTATTAAGATATTGGTGATTTTGGAATGATAAAAAGGATCCTGGAATAAGATACTTAATAGATGGTGTAGTTAGTCTATTAGTAGTTGGATAACACCCATAATAGGTAGTTTTTATTTGAAGATAAAAGGTAATGACCCATATATTTTCACATAGTGGACTAGGTATATTGGTTGATGACACATATTTATCCATGAAGAAACAATGGACACTATAATCATAAAATGTGGGTTTGATAGAAGTTGTGGAATCGAATAGGAATGAGTCTTATCTATTGGATCTACCTCAATGTCATCTGGGGAAACATTATGTTTTATTTGTATTATAGATTCCAAATTATATTCTAGACTCAATGAATGTTATTGATTTTAAGAATTTTGAATTAAATGTTGATTGTTTAATTGAGGAACACCTATTTCCTATTGTTTACTAAAGCAATAAGTAGATTCGTATGGATTCAATTCTTCTAGTTTAGTAATATATGCATTTTGGAGGGATAAAATAAGAATCATTGGAATTAGAATCATATGTGTGTATGAAATGGATAATATATTTATCCAGGAAACCTATGATTACTTCTCAGCAATGATAAGCCCTTAAAATGATATTTTTCAATCATCATCAACAATTCAAGTAAGGTTACATTTTAATTTATATTTATTTTAGTATTTTAATGGGTTATAGTCTATATAAGGGTCAAGAGATGTCTTGGTGGACATCAAGTAGAGTTCTATACTAAAAAATTTATTGTATTTCCACCAGCTTCTCTGTACTAGTTGAATTTCTTGTTTAAGGACTATCTAGTGGCATGTGTAGTCTATCTGGATCAACTAGCTGGTTGTTGGTGTACATTAGTGAGCCAGTGGGAACATTGGTGGATTTTTAATGATGTCAAATTTTTAATTTTTCCCTAATAAACTATTTCACATCCATACACTCTTATGTAACCATTGACTCAAATTGGATTTGGTAAAGGTTTCTTTTAAAGGGTTTTGGATCCACACACACCTATTCTCCAATAATTCATTTTTTGTCACATTTTATTAACATGGGTAAAACTAACACAATTAATTCTTAAAATATTTTTTTTCTATTATTTTTATTTTATTAATCTAATTACTATGAATTTGGGGATATTTTTTAGTTTTTGTTGTGTCTGGTTCATTTCAAGAAATAATTGTAAGTGTTATGGTCTCACCTCGCATAATGTTGTCAATCTCATTCCATTTAATACGATTTTCATGAAGATAAATATATCTTTTTGTGCGTGGGTGTATGGGATTCTCATGAAACCAAATCCAAAGTAATTAGCACATTTTATAAGGATTTTAAAATAATAGTGGACATGATATAGGTGGTTTTGGATAATACATGTTTTATGTGAAGATTCCACATGGAATTGTGTTCTATATAGGGATTTTCCACATGGTAAATTTTTCCATGGGGATTGTTTTGTGTTTTTAGGACTAGATATATTGTGGAAGATATCTAATGATGATCTATATTATTTTTAAGAACATTTTATTAAATACAATCATTTATTTATTTGTGTCTTGTGATGTCATATAATGAATATTTGTGATGGGATAGGTGTTGTGTTTGGCCACCCCCAATCAATTTGGATTGATTATTGTGGGATTTTAGAAATCCCTATAAAAATTGCGGTGGTTTTTAGTGACATGTCAAAACCTTTTAATAACCTTCTTCATGGGTCGATGTGTATGAGATTGACCTCCCTTGTTTCTTCTGGATGGGTAATGGTGGAGATGAGTCCATGACATGTGGGATAGTCATAGACCTGGGTATCCATTATTATCATGTTTTTTACTGATCATATTTATATCATAATGATTATGTAGTTATAAAATCGGTTAATTATGGCTTGGTCGGTGTATTATGTATCGACAAGATAATAGATTATTTATCGTTTCTATTTTCTGTCAGTATATCCACCATAAAACTCACATTTAATTAATTTTAATTTTCTATTGGTGGTGTAATATAATTATTATATAAAATCCTCGTACTCGTGATGTGTATAAATACTATTAGATTATGGAACCTTCTACAGGTAAGATCCCCATGAATGATTTCTATGCAGGTGTTGGTTTTGAGGGATAAAGGTGACACCTGAACATATATAGAGAGTAATGATGATTATATTTTTTTACATCCTTATCTACATTAATCCATCATTTCTATTAATACGTGTTTAATATTATTTTTAACTCATGATATTGTATGTTAATATATTATAGAATTCATATGGATTTTTTTATTTCCATTTATTTCATTCCTTTATATATATTAGTGATTCCTTTGGAAATTTGTTTTTTTGTATGCTTTACTATCATATTGCCTAAATACTGATGGAATTATTTCCACATGTGTTTATTTTTTCTTTTCCTCTAGTTATTATTCCTGTTTATTTGAAGACATGGGAATGAGGCCAAATACCCCCACCCTAGACTCATTGAATTTTAACGGGGTGTGACCCTACCACTGGTGATTTCTCAATTATAATTGATGAGAATGTGTTGGAGATACTCCATGTGTAGAGTTTTTAATTATTTTATTTCATTTATAGCTTGATGGTGTTCCCAACTAACAGTTATTCTCACCAATATATTGTTTTTTAGATAATGTAGTACGGATTCCATTCCCCTTTAATTCAAATTCTACCGCATGTCCCCTAATTTGGAGCATCACAGTAGGTGAAGTCTGTAATATCCCGTTTTTTATATGGGGAATAGATTCATAAAATTTTAGTCTAATTCATTATCATGGACCTAATGTGTATTAAAATAGATTCTATTACTATTTTAGAGGGATCTGATGATTGTTTGGAGCTAGAATTCTGTGTTTTTAGAAACAGAAACTCAGATATATAATTAGTAAGAACAGTTCGTACCAGGAAACATGGATTGAATAACCATGTTTAAGAAGGTTTAAGGGATTCAAGTGGTCTCGTGTTTTGAGGAAACAGTAACAGTTGAGGTGCACACCCATGTTAGGGGCCCTAAATCATTTACCATAGGTGTGCATCATGGTTTGCACATGGTTAGTCAAACTCTGTGCATGAAACCATGAGAGGCACCCCTCATTATATAGAAATGTGGAAATTTGGAAGATGGTTTGTAAAACAATGCCACAAAAATATGTGAATCATATATTTTCCTTGATCTAATGATATTGTAGAAAAATATATTTAATCTCACACACCCTCTTATTTATCTCATTTCTAGTGTACTTGGGGTTTTCATTCACCATTTTGATCCCTAATTGGGTCCTCATAAGTTCTTAGATAAAACACTGATCTAGGGACTTTTACGATAATAATTCATCTAATTGGATGTGTACGTATGATATATTCATTATTATTTTTTATCTTTTTACATTATTCTTTTACATCATTGACTTATATATGTCCATGATCAGCTTCTTTATTTTCATGGAATTCAAAGTCTTTGTAATTCCCTTCTAATCTAACCCAAAGCAATGGATGATTCCAGATGAGTACACCTATAACGAAATATGGTAAGAATTATATTATTTATCTCTCAAAGTTGTTTTTTTTAATTTTTCACTTGTCCCAAATGTAGGATTAACTATAAGAAACCATAAAATTTATTATGCCTTAAGTGGTAGCCTTATTTGTAAACCTTAATATTTTCATAGGTTCCCCTTATATTATGGACACCCATTGAAGAGTGCCTATAACCTTTCAATGTTGAAATTTATGAGTGTATGTCTAAACCATCATCTAATTTTTTTTAATGAGTTCTATGTTTTTATAAATTTAATGAAATGGATTATTATTTTTGGTATAGCATGGGTATCACACCTATAATTATTATTTGAACTGAATAATGTGAATGGTACAACCACATATCCATGTTAAATAAAAATATTTGGACACACATGTCAATATCTAATGTCAATGAATTATGAACTATTTAATTTGATCAGCCTAAATCATGGTTTTTTCCTATATATTATGTGGTATTGGCATGAAGAAACGTGATATTTAATAATGAATGGGCTGGAATTCCCTTATATTAATTTGAATTGGGTGTGGATTCCCATATATATATTTCATATAGTCATAACAACCCTTATAAATATGATATGATATAATCATGGTGACCCAACATGTTATGATATTTTCCATGAACACCCTTACTCTCATATATGAGCATGAATACCCTTACTATGATATACAGATATGAAAACCCTACTACTATGATATCGGGTATGGTGACACCTATAACTACGATACTGGGAATGGCCTCCCCTACTACTGTGATAATGTGTATGGAATCCTTTACTACTGTTATTCTTTTCATGGAATCTGCTAATACTTGAGATAATTATGAAATATATGATGGATGTCTTGGTAATTCCTTGGGTTCATGATCATGGAAGTTTCCACATATTTGTTATATATGACACTATTTATAATGTTCATATATGTGTAGAGACATTTTTAATTGATCAAAGATATTCTGGTATTAAATGAAATAGGTAGTGTCATCCTGGTTTACCTTCAAGATCCCTAGCTATCCATTTAATAGTTATTATTACTAATTTCATCATAAATGTAAGCACAATCATATTATATTCACTCACAATATATTATAAAGCACATTTATTTTTTCCTACTATGTTCATCTCACACCCTATTTAGGCCACTAATGATACCTGGTAATACTAATGGCTTGCAGGTGAGGAAATGGGGAAGCATCCAAATAGGGATGTATGACTTCTTACATGACTTAGGATAGGAGGTTTGTAAAACATGAATGGACTGGAGCTCGAGGTGTTTGGATATATTTTTGACTATTTGATCCTTTAATAGAACTTGTAATATATTGAAAAAATGCTTCATTTTATACATTATTTCCATATTTTTATGAAAATTGATATCATATTCTTTTGTATGTTATTCATATTTTTTTGATTCAGGTTTATTCATTGATTGGATATTTAATATTTCATCCACTATCCTTTCCATTATTGATATTATTTTTTATTATATATAATGATTATATAATTCTGAAAATCTAACTAAAGGGAATGGTGGCTACAAAGACATACCATAGTACCATGATTCTAGTCATCATCCTCAAGAATATGTGGAGTCACGCTTGAGTTTATGTGGCCCAACAAATTGGAGAACCATTTGGTGGAATCCAAGATGAGACAACACCAAGTGGTATCCAATGTTTTGTCTTCAATACTTAATATTTATAGATAATATACCAGAGATTATAAAAACTTTGGGAATTGGTTATAGTTTATTCTACGTATAGCTGACCCATGATTTGGTAATATCATGTTTCATGGAATTATGAATTTTTTCTGCATTTTTTCTATTATTGTTGATTTGATTCCATCATAGGGTGATACAGTTTATCTCGGATTTTATTATTGTTGTTGACATGATAGAGGATTTTATATTAGTATGTACCATTGTATAACGAATTTCCATTGATCATTTATAATTTTAGTAACTTTTTTGGAAATTCACTATCAATTCCAATGACATTACATATAAGAGCATTGTATTACCTATGTTTATTGTGATTGATATGATTTATTTGACTAATGTACCTTATTTTATGTGACTTATGTGATATAAACATTAATTGGATAACAATTCAACCAGGATAATGTGAAAAATAATTCGTATATGTAGTTCCTTCCATAACCCGACATGTTTTCCCCTATATATGATACAACAATCACACTGTGAATCAAATCATGGAACATTGATTCATCGGACATTGGTCTCAGGGACTAAAACATTTTATGGTTGGGATTAAAATGGATTCTACTCATCGATTCACAAGATGTATGGGAGCTTATAGAAAATAAATGGTGATCTATTTGGTTCAACCATTTAATGTGAATTGTAACTAAAATATAGATTTAAATGAATTAAATACACAAAAAACATTGATCTTGATCAATACCTAAACTTAGTAACAGTAATAAGGTTTCACCTATTTCGATCCATTTTATAATTTTATCATCCATACATCTCTATATCAGTAGAAAAAAGGGGTGTTAGTATTAAATAGAAAGTCTTTCTAATTGTTATACTCTCCAACGGTGGATTGTGATGTTATTAGAATTTTATCTTCAGTGTGTGTTTGGAAGTTGTAGATAAATTACACCAAAAATTATTCTTTTCATACATTAACAGGATGGTGATGATCATTCCCTAGAGGTGGTGGACCTTGATTTACTAGTGATAACTCATGTAGTCCCACATGTAAAACAATTTACTATTCTCGATGTGGAAATTGATTCTTGATTTTAAATAGATTTTCTATGACCTAAACAGACTACATAAGAGCTTTGTGCTTTTTCCATTGTTTAGGGTAGTTTACATTACAATTCTAGCAGAAGAATATTTACACATTTATTGGGATGGAGAACTATATTCTATAGAACTATGGATTGAGTTGGATAGTTCTATATTTGGGAATTTGGAATGAACTCCAGGTATGAGAGTGAAAATCAATACACACATAATTCTAGTATTCTTCAAATGTGGGTATGATATTCATTACTATGATGGGTTGAATTGGTACGTTACATAGAGGAATTAATAGTTGATATTCTATGACTACTTCTTCTCTGAGACCCTTGGGGATGATCATTCTTTGTAGTTTATGAAACTTCAGTAAGGTTCTATGACAATTTTTGTCTATTCAACTCATTTTATTCTGCATTAATTCATATCCCCTATATGATATACTCAATATCCATGGAATTTGTGATGATTTGAGTATGTCCTTTATCATCATGTCCATTCACAGGTGAATTGTTCCTAGATGAATACCATATATGATACAGTAAATGAGACTCTTATTGTTGAGTATAACCTGAGGGAAGGATAGAGTTTTAGCAATAGAGGTTATGAGATAAGATAATTTACTTATTCAACTAGCGATTAGAAGTAACTTTTTAAGACCAGATGAACGAGAAAAGTGAGCTAATTGAAACCCGCTGATAGTTATGTGGTTTGTCACCAGTATCGGAAGCATGGTCATAAGATGTCCCTATGTCCTAGAGACCCCATCGAGTTATGAGGATGTAGAAGATCAAGGAATATGTAGCCTATATATATTTTTCCCTTCTATGTATAGTGGGTGAATATCAATAATAGGTCAACCATCTGGAGTATGATCAGTAGAATAATGCTAATCAGGTAATTAGGGTATAACTGTACAAAAGAGCAGAGGAGGAGGTCTTTGTTGTGGTAGCCTAGATTTTGATAAAAAAATGCCAATAGAGAAGTCTTGTTCCATGTAGTCAGTGTACAACACAAGGATGAATATCATTCTATATTTATTTTCTTCCACCTATACACGAGGTGGAGCATATCAAGGAATGTACTATTTGAGGTAATATTGTAGTATCCTCTACTATATTGTTTGTTGATTTTTATAATGGTGAATCAAAATCCTTTATCTCGTTAGTTATCCTAAAGAGTCTTCAACATCATTTTGAGTACTCATGTGGCATTATTTAACTTGATACACCATTGGGTATATAATCATAGAGTGTATGATAGTGCAAGGAATGCATCCTTGAGGTAGGAAGGAATCATTTCTTATGGGACATCTTAATCCTAGAGATGATAGTCTTTGAGGTCATTCTAAAGATGGATTGGATGATCCCTATCACACCTATATATATAGTTATCAATGGAGGGTATCCTTTACATCACTAGATGGAGGAAATTATATTCACAAGGGCGACAGGGATGTCAAGGAAACGAGGACTAGACTAGATCCTCTTAGGATATGTTTAGTGTCAAGCCTGATTGCTATCCTTTTATGGATTATTTAGGATTAAATCACATTATACTCACTCATATAGTTGTTCTATTGAGCGACTTTTTCCATGAAAATTTTTCCAGACTACCTCCTAAGTGGGAGATAGAGATTTCTAACATGCTAGTTATAGGTGCTCTACTTGTATTCATTCCTACTAATGGGATGGATACAAATGACTTACAAGATCTCAATAGATTCCTAGATGACTTAACATCCAAGGGGTTTATACATCCCATTACATCACTATTTGGTTCACCAATCATTTTACAAAATGAAGGATAGAAACCATAGACATTATGTGGATTACCTAAAATTTAATCATCTTTCTACCAAAATCAGAAATCCATTACCCTATATTGATGATCTTTTCGACCATATCAAAGGATAAAGTGTATTTGTGATGATTTAACTAATATCATTTTATCATCTATTTTTAGTTAGGTCTTAAAATATTCTATAAATGAGTTTCTGTAGACTTTATTGACTATATGAGTACCTCATTCTATCATTCAGTCTTACAAATGTACATACCTCCTTTATGAATTTAGTGAATTGGGATTTCCATCCCTATATAGATTATTTTTGTGGTCTTCATAGATTAAAACATTGTGTATTTTCATACTTGTAGAATTCATTCCACTCATATTTAGATCCTTTGAATACACTGAGATATAACCATATGTAAAATAATCTCATTAAATTTAGCATCGGGGTAAATAATGATAACTTATTGGGACATATTTGTCGAGCAATGTATTGTTTTCAAACAATTAAAAATAATGTTTTTTAAAGGGGGAGATTATTTTAAACAATACTCTGTCTCTTTATGATGATTTTGATGCTCACAAATACCCTTAATTATTTACTAATTATTTCGTTGAGTATTTTGCAGGAATTTATTTTATTTATTTATTTCATACAACGAGATTTCATACTTCATTTATTCCAAGATCAATTTTAGCGTGTTCTGGAATCACTGTAGCGCAAGATCAATTTTAGCGTGTTCTGGAATCACTGTAGCGCAAGATCAATTTCAGCGTGTTCTAGAATCACTGTAGCGCGAGATCAATTTTAGCGCGTACTGGAATCACTGTTCATACCCTACGTTGATGAACGTAACGTATGGATGAAAAGTTTACTTTTTATGTTAAAAGAAACGTATGGTTAAGGAACCTTACGTTATTTTGAAACGTATGGCTAATGAACCTTACGTTGTTGAAAAGTTTGGAAGAAGAACATTACGTTTGGAAGGAACCTTACGTTTTCGTTGTTGGACAAGTATGGAAGAGAAACCGTACGTTAGTTTTCAGTGTTGAGTTTGTTTCTCAAAAGTATGGATCATCAACCTTACTTTTATAATCAACCGTACGTTCTTTGGAGAGTTGAAGCGAGACAAAGTATGGATGATCAACCCTACGTTTGAATGCTGAAGAGAAAGTATGTATGTTCAACCTTACGTTTTTGAACCTTACGTTTGTGAACCTTACATTTGTGAACCCTACGTTTGGAGCCACGTCATCAACCCTACGTTTGGCGTCGGGATATTTTTGACAGACGATGTTTCATTTTGCATTGGTCAAACAAGCGGATTATTAGGCAGATTTCGAGCCGATTATTAAGTACGACATTGACTGAATCAAAGACGATTTACAACGGATTAATGATTGATTTAAACGGAGCTTTTTATGCCGATTCTTCAGGGGAGTTACAACGGCTCTGTTATTTCATTTAATATCGCGAATCTAAAGGAGATTTTCATGGATCTATTTATGCGGAAGATTTTCTCAGATTTGAATATATATGTTCTATCTTGAAAACTTCGGATATATATATATACACAGAAAAGTGTGTGAAAGATATAGATTTGATCTTTTAACGAGCAAAAAACAGAGACTGAGAAAAGGCGTTCTTTTCTGGTGATCGAGAAGAAGTGTAAAACCTTTATTGCCGAAGGAAGATCTTGATAGCAGATTCACGTGTTCTACATCGACTATCTGTTGTGAATCTACTGCTGCTGAAGTTGTGAAGTTTCTGGTAATATCTATTGCAACTGGATCGACTCAGAACTGTTTTGATTACAGATCTTTATTTTCTGAAGACAACGATCTATCTACTGTCAATTGCTTTCTGTTGCAATTGTGAAGAACAACTGGAGAAGTGTTTTCTTTATCGAAACCCTTTTTTATTTTTGAGTGATCAGCTTCTCGTTCTAAGCTGTGTGGGTTCGTGTTTGAACCAGGAAGGCTGTGTTTGCCTGAAACTTGTAAAGGTGTCAACTGCCTGTACTCAGTTGTGAACAGGTCTGTGGAAACGAGGACCAGATAGTGAAAATCGCCAAGCTCGTGGATTTGAGCGTTGGTGGAGTGGACTAGGGGCCTTCTGTTCCCCGAACCACTATACATCCGTGTGTTCATGCTTTTACTTTTTCCGCTGCATATTTAATTGAGCAAAAGCATAGTGGACATAATTTGTCTAAATTGAAGAGATTGCAATAATTTTGAAAAGACACAATTCACCCCCCTCTTGTGTGTAATCCGTAGATTCAGATCCAACAATTGGTATCAGAGGAGGAGCTTCTTATTTTTAAAGTCTTATCAAGCTAGAAGTATTTAAAGATTATACATAGTGTATCATGCCTGATATGAGAGAGGGAATGTCAATGGTCAGAGCACCTTACTTTAATGGAGATAATTATGGCTACTGGAAATCACGTATGATTATTTATCTGAAAAATCTTGGTTACAAAGTCTATTCAAAGATTCTGACTCCCTATGAAATTCCTGAAAATCCCGATACATGGAGTGCTGCTACAGAGGCTGAGTATGACATAAATTCAAAAGCTATGAATGCAATCATCTGTGGTCTAGGACCAGATGAATTTAATAGAGTATCTCAATGCCCGACTGCATAGGAAATGTGGCAAACAATAGCTGTTGCTTATGAAGGAACAGATAATGTAAGACAGATGAGATATGCAACTGCTAAGTTAAAATTCAATACTTTCAGAATGATTGAAGGAGAGAGCATCACTCAGATGAATGGAAGATTGACAGAAATTGTCAATAATATAACAGCTCTAGGAGAACCAATCAAGCAGGCTGATCAAGCGTTGAAGGTACTGAGAGTACTTCCTACTTGATGGAATGGAATCTCTGCAGCAATCAGACAATCAACTTCTGTTAAAGATCTAACTATGAGAGAACTGATTGGTACATTGATGATGTACGAAGCTGAAATGCAAGATGAGGTAAATGAGCATAAAGTCTACATCAAAAGGGAAAATACTGCTTTGAAAGTGACTTCTCAACAAAAGGATAGAAAGATGAAGAACAGAGAAGTAAGTGCTAAATCAGAAAGCTCTGATTTTTCAAATTCGGATGAAGAACTGGCTCAGCTAGCCAGAAAATTTAGAAAGTTCTACAGTAAGAAGAAAGACTTCAAGAAATCCTTCAAAAAGGATAGCAAGGAAGTGAGATGTTATGAATGCAAAAAGATGGGACATATCAGACCGGATTGCCCAAAATTGAAAGATGCAAAGAAGAAGAAATTCTTCAAAAGAGATGATTATGAGCAGAAAGACAAGAAAGCTATGAAAGCTACTTGGAGTGTTTCTGAAGACTCAAGTAATTCTTCTGAATCAAGCTCAGAGAAGGAGGAAGCCAATTTAAAAGAAAATATGTGTTTCATGGATGAAACTGATGAGGTACACTCATATTACTCCTCTGACTCAAATAATGAATCAAACTCTGAAACAAGCTTCTCAAATAAAAAACTTGCAGCTTACTGCAATATGCTTGAAGAAAGGTATGACTCATTATTTAAAAAATATAAATCTATAAAGAACTTGCACAAAGCTATTTCAGATGAGAGAAATACTTTGCTAAAACAACATAAGGAATTAATTGACAAATACAACTCTGCTGACTCAAATAAAATTAATTTTGAATCAAAAATAAAAACTCTACAGGATGAAGTAGAATCTTATAAAAAGGCTGCTTTAGTTTTTACGAAAGGAGAAAACACCTTAAATGAGATACTTGGAAAAACTGTAATTAAAAAGGAAAGGTTTGGAATTGGAAGTAAAGGAGAAAAACCTAAGTTATACAAAAATTATTTTGTTCCTAGCACTAAACAGGTTATTTGTAACTACTGTGGAACAAAAGGTCATATAGCTAAAAACTGTTTTCTATGAAAACCTCAAATATGTGGAATTAAGAAAGCTTATATTTCCAATGATCTATATGATTCAATCAATTTTAAGAAAACAAATCAAATCTGGATACCCAGATCACTGCTTGCTAACACTCCTGGACCCAACAAAATATGGGTACCAAAGCAATTTGTTTAAATGTCTTTGCAGGTAGCAGGTCACCAAAGAAAGAAAGAAATATGGTATATGGACAGTGGCTGCTCAAGACACATGAGTGGAACTTCAGCTAATTTCTCTTCTCTTACTCGAAAGGAAGGAGGACTTGTCACCTTCGGTGACAATGCCAAAGGAAAGATTATTGGTATTGGAACAGTTGGAGATCCAGAGACAGTCTCAATCAACAAAGTACTTTATGTACAAGGGTTAAAACACAATCTGATAAGTATCTCTCAACTCTGTGATGATGGATACACTGTTGATTTTACTAACAATAGTTGTACTATTTCTAAAGATAAACTGTTTAAGTTTAGAGCACCCAGAACTGATAATGTTTATACTTTGGATTTGTATTCCTTGTGTAAACAACAAGTAAACTGCTTAACTGCTAATATAAGTGAATCCTGGATCTGGCATAGAAGACTTGGTCATTGCAATATATATGCTTTACATAAATTATCTAAGAAACATCTAGTTTCTGATTTGCCTAGTCTCAAATTTGAAAATGACAGATTCTGTGATGCATGTCAGCTTTGCAAGCAACACAAATCATCATTCAAATCTGTTAATAAAGTTGCTACAACTAAACCTCTAGAACTTATCCATATGGATTTGTTTGGACCTTCAAGAGTAGCAAGTTTAGCTGGTAAATTATATGTTTATGTATTAGTTGATGATTATTCTAGATTTACTTGGATTTTCTTTTTGAAATATAAAAGTGAAGCTTTTAGTTTATTTGAAGGTTTTTTTAAATCTATTCAAAATGAAAAAGGTTTTAATATAATCTCATTGAGAAGTGATCATGGTGGAGAATTTGAGAACCAGGAATTTAATTCCTTTTGCTCAAACATGGGTATTAAACACACCTTCTCTGCTCCAAGAACACCTCAACAAAATGGGATTGTAGAAAGAAGAAATAGAACTATTCAAAAAATGGCTAGAACTATGTTAAATGAATATAGCCTACCTATATATTTCTGGGCAGAAGCTGTTAATACAGCTTGTTATATAATGAATAGAATTTTAATAAGACCTATTTTGAAAAAGACACCCTATGAACTATGGAATAACAGAAAACCTAAAGTATATTACTTTAAAGTTTTTGGATGCAAGGTTTACATCTTGAATACCAAAGATAATCTTGGTAAATTTGTTCCAAAATCTGATAAAGATATTTTCTTAGGATATTCTGCAACCTCCAAAGCTTATAGAGTCTATAATAAAAAGTCAAGGATTGTTGAAGAATCAGTTCATGTGAAATTTGATGAATCTGATCCTTTTGAGAAAAGGATAGAACAAATAGATGAACCTGATTCTAATGAAAACATGAGACTTGAGAATTTAAAGAATGATTTTGAAAATGATATAAAAGAAATTCAGTCCAGTTCAGAAGAACATGACACTGAAGAACCTTTGAATGTAATGCCTAGACAGTCTAGAACCTTAAAGAATCACCCTTTAGAATCTGTGATAGGTGACTTAGAGACTGGTATTCAAACTAGAAGAAACTTTGGAAACATAGTTGAACTCTCTGCTTTCCTATCCCAACAAGAACCTAAGACCATAGAAGAAGCCTTAGATGATGAGAGCTGGGTAATAGCAATTCAGGATGAATTGAACCAGTTCAAGAGAAATAAGGTTTGGGAATTAGTTGAAAGACCACATGATTATCCAGTAATAGGAACTAAATGGGTCTTTAGGAATAAACAGGATGATCAAGGGATAATAACTAGAAATAAAGCAAGATTAGTAGCTAAAGGATATAATCAAGAAGAAGGAATAGATTATGATGAGACCTTTGCACCTGTAGCCAGGTTAGAAGCCATTAGAATTCTTTTATCCTATGCATCTTATATGAATTTTAAATTATTTCAGATGGATGTTAAATCTGCCTTTTTAAATGGTTATTTAATGGAGGAAGTTTATGTTGAGCAACCTCCTGGTTTTGAAAATTCTCAAAAACCAGATTCTGTTTTCAAACTTACTAAAGCTCTTTATGGCCTTAAACAAGCACCTAGAGCTTGGTATGAAAGACTATGTTCTTTTCTTTTGAAAAATGATTTTACTGTTGGACTAGCAGATCCAACACTCTTTAAGAAAACTGTGAAAAATAATGTTTTGTTGGTTCAAATTTATGTTGATGATGTAATTTTTGGATCAACCAATAAAATTCTTTGTCATGAATTTTCAGAATTAATGCAAAAAGAATTTGAAATGAGTATGATGGGAGAATTAAATTTCTTTTTGGGTCTTCAAATATTTCAAAAAGATTTTGGAAATGTTTTAAATCAATGCAAATACATTACTGATTTACTTAAGAAATTTGGACTTGAAAACAGCAAGACATTTACAACTCCTATGTGTACTAATATAAAACTTGATTTGGATGAAACTGGAAAATCAGTGGACAACAAGTTATACAGAGGTATGATTGGTAGTTTGTTATATCTTACTGCTAGTAGACCAGATATAATGTATTCAGTATGTCTTTGTGCTCGATTTCAATCAAATCCCAAAGAATCCCACTTAACTGCTGTTAAAAGAATTTTTAGATATTTAAAAGGTACTATTTATCAATCTCTGCTTTATCCAAAAACCTCTGATTTTAATTTAATTTCATATTCAGATGCTGACTTTGGAAGCTGTAGATTAGATAGGAAGAGTACTTCAGGAACATGTCACTTTTTAGGAAAGTCTTTAGTATCATGGTCTAGTAAGAAACAACACTCAGTTTCCCTGTCAACAGCCGAGGCAGAATATGTGTCTGCAGGTAGTTGCTGTGCACAGGTGTTGTGGATGAAAAACACTCTTATGAACTTTGGATTAAATTTCAATAATACACCTATTTTATGTGATAATACTAGTGCAATTAATATTTCAAAAAATCCTATTAGTCATTCTAGAACTAAGCACATTGATATAAGACATCACTTTTTAAGAGATCATGTGTTTAAAAAGGATATATTTTTAGAATTTGTAAATACAGAAAATCAATTAGCAGATATTTTTACTAAACCACTTCCCACGGCAAGGTTTGAATTTATTAAGGGGGAGTTAGGTTTATTTAATTTTAAATAGTTTTTTTTAAATCTTATTCTGTTTTCCAATTCTGCTTAATTTTTGTTTCCCGCTATAAGTAATTTTATTTTGTTTTAAATAAAAGTAATGATTAGTGATTACACGGGAATCAAGGCTGTCAGAACCGTTTCACCTTCTAAACTGTTTCACCTTTTTCGGAAACCCTTTCGAAAACCTAAAACCGCACATCTGTTGCAAAACCCTTTTCTGAATCTTCAAACCCTAAACTTACGAACCTTCAGAAATCGTTGTTGAAATGGCAAAGACTAAGCGTCCAGATGAAGCTGAGAGCAGTGTTGCAAAGAAACCTAAAGTAGTTGGTCGGAAAATACTGCAAGGTAAAGTCATCGATTTAGAATGGTTGTTTGAAACTAATTTACTGTTGAAGCAAGCGTTGTCGTTTCAAAGCCTTGAGCAAGCTTTTAATAGTGAAAATTCTGAGTTTCTTTATGAGCCAGAAATGAGACATTTCTTTAGAACTGTTCAGTTTAGCCTTGGAGATACGGAGGATAGTTTATTGGCTCAAATAGAGGATAAGGACTTTTCCATATTATCTGTAGAGATAAGTCAAATTCTTAACTGCCCTCATGAAGGAGTTTTTCATTTCGATTTACGGAATATTGGAGACTCTGTACATAAGTCTGAAGACATTATGTCTTTTCTGTTTGGAACCAGAGTGATAAAGAAAATGTTTATTAAAGATTTGGAGGCCGATCAGAAAATCTTGGTAAAATTTGTTCAGACTGGTTTAGCACCAAGGATGGCTGAGATGGAGAAAATCCTATACCCTGACATGTACATAATGTATCTTCTGATGTGTGATATTATGTTTAATTTTCCTCGGTTTATGATAAGATATTTGAATTACTGCTGTCAGAGTGAAGCAAGAATGACCTTTTTCCCTTATGGAAGGTTCATTTCATTGTTTTTTGCATAAAAGAGGAATGATCAGATTGGTAGATGCTGGGGTGAAATGTCACCACAGTAATGTTTTTAATGCTGGAACTTTAAGGAAAGTAGGATACTTCTGGAGCACAATTAAAGGAAAACTCTTACCTGTTGGAGCTGAGGAAGACTCGGAGAGTGCTCAGGCTCAACCGGCTAAGTCCAAGGAGGGACAAGCAGAATCAAGGGTTAGTACAGTGGTAAGGAGAATTCGTTTTGAGATGGAGGAAGTTGAGGAAGAGAGAAGTCAAGAAGGACTTCAATCTAAAAGGAAGAGGTCAATTGATGAAGAAATTATCTCTCCTGCCTTGAAATCCTCTGAACCGGTAATTTCTTATTCATTTGTGAGAGAAGCTGTTGTGGAGCAGACTGCACCGATAGAGGAACCAGTAGCTCAACCGGAAATCCAAAAAGAACCTCAATCTGCTGCTGTGGCTGTTGAAAATGTAATACAACAAGAACAACTTATTGAGGAAGTGCCTGGTGAAGAAGTGGCCCGACCTCAATATTTACAAGAAAATATTGTTCTTGACCATTCAGTAGAAGTCAGAGAGACTACTGTTCGTGATGAACATACTTCTGAAGCTAATACAGAAGTACTTCAGGAAGATTTTTCAGTGGAAGAGTTTCAGGCTTCAAAAGCTAGTTCAGTGGATCAACCTTGTCAGGACAAGGACAAAGAACAGTCTGATGCAGATTCTTTACCTCTTGCCCTGCCTCATCAACCTTTTTCTGGACATGAGAATAGAGCACAGGATGCCCCTGATTCGAGAAAAGAAGAAGTTGTTGATCTGTACATGCGTATCTCTCAGTTAGAATCTGAGAATGTTAGTCTCAGAAATTCTCTGAACTTAGAACAGTTGAAGTTTCAAAAGCTTAAAGAATCTACTGTTTCAAGACAGGAAGTAGATTTGTTTAAGACTGATATGTTGCATGCTGTTGATCAGTTAAAATCAGAGATGGTAAAGAAAGTTGATATGTCTGAGTTGAAGATTTACATGGAGAATAAATTTGAGTCTGTTGCAAACAATGCTGTGAGTGGATCAGGTTCTTCACCTGATTTGATTCGGAGATTTCAAGCAATTACAGGAGCACTAAGCAATATGAGTGACAGATTACACGATCTTCAGTGTAATAGTGCCCCTTTGTCAGTTTTGCTAGATAATCAGAAATTTTTAGTGGATCAGTTGACATCTGGAGAGCAACCGATTAGGATTCTTTTGAATCAGTTATCAGAAAAGCTGGCTCTTTTTGTTGAAAAAGAAGAAAGAATGCATGAGTTTTTCAGAGTTAATTTGATTGAATATATTCATATGACTCAAGAGAACAGAGATATTATCATCAAGTTAGGAGATGGGATGATGAAGAGGCACAGAGAACAGTTTACAGAGATCAAGACCGCGATTCAAAGGAGATAGACACCCTTTATTTCTTCCCTGTCTTATCTATGAACCTTGATTCCTCTGTATATCACAATCATTTATATATATAACAGCTTGTGAATGAAAATTCTCTTCTTTTGTTTTTGTTTTGTTGTTATTTATTGATTTATGACTAAGTTAGCCAGTATAACAAATTCACTTATTCATACACAGTTAATTATAGCATTTACTTATAGTTCAGTGCAATATTGAATGTGTTCAAATCCGTAATTTTTCATTCTTTTTGATATCACAAAAAGGGGGAGAATTTGGATAAACACAACATTTAAATTCATTTGTTTCCTATGAAGAAATTTGGATAGCTGAAAATTTATTTTTATGGGGGAGAAATTTTATTATAGTTAAATATTGTTTTAATCCTTTCAGAATTCTAAAATTTTATAAAACTAATTTTTCAATAAAGATTGCAATTAAATTAGTTCTATTATTTTATGGGTTTTGTGATCATCAAAAAGGGGGAGATTGTTGAGCAATGTGTTGTTTTCAAACAATTCAAAATAATGTTTTTTAAAGGGGGAGATTATTTTAAACAATACTCTGTCTCTTTATGATGATTTTGATGCTCACAAATACCCTTAATTATTTACTAATTATTTCGTTGAGTATTTTGCAGGAATTTATTTTATTTATTTATTTCATACAACGAGATTTCATACTTCATTTATTCCAAGATCAATTTTAGCGTGTTCTGGAATCACTGTAGCGCAAGATCAATTTTAGCGTGTTCTGGAATCACTGTAGCGCAAGATCAATTTTAGCGTGTTCTGGAATCACTGTAGCGCGAGATCAATTTTAGCGCGTACTGGAATCACTGTTCATACCCTACGTTGATGAACGTAACGTATGGATGAAAAGTTTACTTTTTATGTTAAAAGAAACGTATGGTTAAGGAACCTTACGTTATTTTGAAACGTATGGTTAATGAACCTTACGTTGTTGAAAACTATGGAAGAAGAACATTACGTTTGGAAGGAACCTTACGTTTTCGTTGTTGGACAAGTATGGAAGAGAAACCGTACGTTAGTTTTCAGTGTTGAGTTTGTTTCTCAAAAGTATGGATCATCAACCATACTTTTATAATCAACCGTACGTTCTTTGGAGAGTTGAAGCGAGACAAAGTATGGATGATCAACCCTACGTTTGAATGCTGAAGAGAAAGTATGTATGTTCAACCTTACGTTTGTGAACCTTACGTTTGTGAACCTTACGTTTGTGAACCCTACGTTTGGAGCCACGTCATCAACCCTACGTTTGGCGTCGGGATATTTTTGACAGACGATGTTTCCTTTTGCATTGGTCAAACAAGCGGATTATTAGGCGGATTTCGAGCCGATTATTAAGTACGACTTTGACTTAATCAAAGAAGATTTACAACGGATTAATGATTGATTTAAATGGAGCTTTTTATGCCGATTCTTCAGGGGAGTTACAACGGCTCTGTTATTTCATTTAATATAGCGAATCTAAAGGAGATTTTCATGGATCTATTTATGCGGAAGATTTTCTCAGATTTGAATATATATGTTTTATCTTGAAAACTTCGGATATATATATATACACAGAAAAGTGTGTGAAAGATATAGATTTGACCTTTTAACGAGCAAAAAATAGAGACTGAGAAAAGGCGTTCTTTTCTGGTGATCGAGAAGAAGTGTAAAACCTTTATTGCCGAAGGAAGATCTTGATAGCAGATTCACGTGTTCTACATCGACTATCTGTTGTGAATCTACTGCTGCTGAAGTTGTGAAGTTTCTGGTAATATCTATTGCAACTGGATCGACTCAGAACTTTTTTGATTACAGATCTTTATTTTCTGAAGACAACGATCTATCTACTGTCAATTGCTTTCTGTTGCAATTGTGAAGAACAACTGGAGAAGTGTTTTCTTTATCGAAACCCTTTTTTATTTTTGAGTGATCAGCTTCTCGTTCTAAGCTGTGTGGGTTCGTGTTTGAACCAGGAAGGCTGTGTTTGCCTGAAACTTGTAAAGGTGTCAACTGCCTGTACTCAGTTGTGAACAGGTCTGTGGAAACGAGGACCAGATAGTGAAAATCGCCAAGCTCGTGGATTTGAGAGTCGGTGGAGTGGACTAGGGGCCTTCTGTTCCACGAACCACTATACATCCGTGTGTTCATGCTTTTACTTTTTCCGCTGCATATTTAATTGAGCAAAAGCATAGTGGACAGAATTTGTCTAAATTGAAGAGATTGTAATAATTTTGAAAAGACACAATTCACCCCCCCTCTTGTGTGTAATCCGTAGATTCAGATCCAACAATATTATCTTTGAAGATGTGGTTTTAGTTGACCCATAGAAGTTGTGATTTTTATTCACATATGAGAATAAAAATAACATGTTTTATATACTCAATATCCTGGGGAATCTGGTTATTATAGAAGTTTTATGCATGACTTATAATATTTTAAAGAACTTGTTATGAACTTGACTAAGAAGGGTGAACATTTTATATTGTCTAAATCTTGCGATAAAACCATTTCGTAGCTAATAGGGAGATTGAAATCAACATAGATCTTGATTATTTTAGATCTAGAAAAATCTATAAGGTATATTTTTATTTATCAAGTTTCTGGCTAGGAGTTTTTCTAATGTAGGATGATTGAGTTGTTTCATATGGATTACAGCAGTTGATGCCCCATGAACTGAATTACCAACCACATGATATTGAGTGTTCAGATTTGTTCATTACTTTCATTGTAAGAGGGATTAATTAAAGGTAGAGAATTTTGGGGTGTTTATAGTTCACAACAACCTCAAATATATTTCACTTAATGTGGCTTCAATCAAATATTGAGAAGACTAGTTGAATAACAACAATCTTTTCACTTTGAGCTAGCCTATACACCTAATGAAGATAATTTAATTTGATATTATCTCAATATATGGACTCAGATACAAATGGTTCAGGATGCCATTAATGATTGGAATCATGGGTATTTATTTTCTATTATAGCCATAGAGGAGTAGTACCATCATGGATACTCTATTTATTAATTTCTATCAGGGACATGGTCACTAAGGAATAGAGTTAAGATGAGGTAGTTTTTGGTTCCTAATGGATTAGTCATATGATAGAATATTACTGATGTAGAACCACATCTATATTAGACGTTTGATGATGAAAGCATCCTACATATACATGGGTGTATCAGGGTACTTACATACATGAGAGAAGTGATTATGTGATATTCACATGCCTCACAATTGGAAGATCGCCCTAGTATCTCCATGATGTTTTGGAATATGAAATTATTGTATTGTTGTCCATGGATAAAACTTCAAATAGTAGGTTTTAACTATATGTGTTCCACATTTCAACATGTGAATGAAGGTAACCAATGACAGGTTCACTTATTATAGCCATAATAGTCTTGAAATGGAAATGAGAGGATGTTGTGCTAGATTTTTTCAACATCTTACTGAGGCCACCACAATATAGTGACCTAAATTGGTTATTCATGGATAAATTGACGAATGTATCACACTTCCTCCCTATTGGGGATATTTTTTTAGTTTATGAGATTGTAGGATATATGCCTTAGAGATTAGAGGACTGTATAGGGCCCCTCATACTATTTTTTCAATAGGGATTCTCATTACATCAAGGTTTAAGAAGGGGTCATGGATTGATATCTCTACATAGTTTCATTTTATTATACCGTTTCACTAGTATGATAATGTCCATCCATAATAGTGTATAAAAGTGCTAGAGGAAATTTTCTAAGAATGATTCCTTTATTTATATGGTTCATTAGAGAATCATATCACTTTATAAAATTCCTCAAACAATTACATCTATCCAATGATTATTTAGATAGATTCTTATGAGGACCTACACAAAAGGTCATGCTGTTCACCCATGTGCTAGTTAGAGGGAGGATATTCCCAACTATTATGTCCTATTATATTATGGGTGACTTTGAATAAGGTTTAGCTGATTAGTAAGTGGATGTATACTACTCAGTCTAGAATTAAATCTCATATAGAATGACATTGATGACATCTGTAGTTTTAGGTTTGTGGTGTTTTTTTCTTATGGGTGTCTCCTGGAAATAGAAATAGGAAGATATGGAGGTAATTGAAGATTTCACCTTGTTACGTCAAGTAATTTGATATAATAGAGAGAGATTTCTAGGTATCCTATCAGTTTCTATTACTTGATATGTATTATTTTGTGCATGATAACTTCCAGGATTCACATGTTCTCTGTTATAATTCCAATATGTCGCATAATTTTGATCCTGAGGGTGTTGAGTTAACTTTTGAGGATTATTTTGTGCAGTATCATATATTCATCATTCACCAGGTCATAAATAATCTTTGGGGTAGGTTTATCCCTTTATTAGGGGTTGTGTGGTAGCATAACCTGTACCAGATGATACTTGAGATCTGAAGGACGTTGTACATGCTTAGTGGTTGGAGTTAATATTATAAATAATTTCACTTCCCTTAATAGAGAAATTTGGGGATATATTTATTTAATGGAAGAAGAAGGTAAGAACCTCGTTTTTGTATGAGTTATGGATCCATTGTATTTTTTAATAATTCAATTTATTGGACCAAATGTGAATTTTAAATGAGTTAATGATATTTTTTTTGGGTTTTTGGGTATTGTTCACAGCCTAGAGGCTTTGTTATATTAAAATGAATTTTGAATTCAAGGTTATTAGGATCCATATAACCAATTCCACATGGTTTTAATAGCCATGTGGTGTCTAGGAAGAGGGATTCAAGATGCCACGTTTTTTGAGGAAGCCATTACACCTTAGGTGAATTCCCTTAAGAGGGGATCTTCAGCAATTTGTAGAGGTTTGTAGAATGGTTTTCACAATATCATTCAAATAGTGTAAAAGAAACCATGTGAGGTCCCCCTCATCACGGTGAAAGAAGCACATATGGTACATGGGTTGGCTAACCATGTGGAATAACCCTGCGATATAGAATTTGTTTAGTTTACCATTGGTTGTTAAAATAAATTAAACTCACCCCCTGTACTATTTCATTCATTTTAATAATACATGGGGTTTTATACTCATTTAAATCTCCCTCCTTGGATCCTCCTAGGTTATTTGATAAAAAATGATCCAGACATTGATTTTACCTACAATCATCTTGTTAGATTCACACTATTATGATATTTACACATCATTGACCTTAATACATTTCAATTTATCCCGATATAGTAATTTAGGTGTTGGATCATATTCCCTTTTTTTGGGAGTTCATATAATTTTAAATTTTCATCTGATCTATTCCAAACCAAAGGCTGATATTGGATGAGTTCTCCTCTATTGGAATATGGTAGGTAATCTAGTACTTATCCATCATATTTGAGATGTTTAATAATTTTTCATATTGTGAATCATGAAATATTCATTATGAATTGCCCTTAAATTAAATATGTCATTAGTGGTTTCCTTAATTCATAACATGAAGAAATTATTATGTTCAACTACTCTTATTTCAACCACATATGGTGCACTATTGATTTTTCTGACCTGGATATAACTGACTATACAACAAAACCATCACCTAAGTAGTTTTGGAATGATTTCTATGTTTTCGTAATAATAATGAAATGGATAATCATTATTGTATAACATTTACAACACACTTATCAATTTATTATGAATTTAATGAGGTGATTATCGTTTCCCCTTAACTAATTATATGGAATAATGTTTATTTTCTGGATATTATTGAATGTTAATAAATTGAGAACTATTTAATTATCACTTCATTAATCCCAAAGGTTTCTTATAAAATATGCTGCTTGGGAATATTGAATCTTGATAAATAATAATGAATGGTCATGGATTACATTATATAAATTTGATATGGTCGGGAATTCCCTTATATAATTGTTACATGGGCTCAGATTCTCCTCTAAATATGATATGATATGGTCATGGTGACCAAAAAATATATGATATTAGGAATAAAACCCTATATAAGATACTTATGCCTGACGATCCTTAATAATGATATTTTTGAATGATTTCCCTTATAATGTGATATTGGGCAAGGCTTCCCCTACTAATATGATATTGGGAATAGAGTCCCCTACTACTATGATACCACTCATGGAATTTCGTACTATAATAATATAGGGAATGTCAAACCTCGATACATGTGATACTCATGTTATAGCATATGTATGTCTCAGTTAAATCTCGGTTCCATAATGGTGGAATTATCTTCATATATAGTTACATAATTCACTATGGATACAGTATATATTTGGGTAGAAACATGGTGCTTTTTCAAAAATATTCTGGAAAAGGGAAAATAAGGTAGTTTCATCCTAGTTGCCCATACGGAGCCAGTTTCAACCCTTTAACAGTGTTTATTAGTGATTTCATTATAAATTTTTACACTACCATATTATATTAATTTTACAAGATATTATAGATTTTATTTTTGGTGGCCTACTATGTTTATCTCACATTGTATAATGGCCACATTTGTTTTACATGATGTATATATGAATGTAGGTGTTGATAAAGGGATGAATCCAATTATAAATTAATGAATTTTTTTCAATATATAAAATGAGATATTGGTAGATGATGATCTGGTCTGAGTTCGGGATTCTTGGATTGATTTTAAACTATTTTTTCATTTTGAATATTGTATACTATTTTTACTATCTAATTCATTGTATATATTTTGCCTCATTTTTTAGAGCCATGACCTCACCCTATTTTTTGTATGATTTTTATTTCACCATTTCATAGTTATTCAATGACTGGATATTTCCTCTTGCTTCCAATTTTTTTATATTCTCGATACACTCCCACTTTGTATTTATTGATTATACCATTGTACTACTCTTTAGATAGTTAATAATATCCCTATGAACACCCCTTGTCCCCTAAATTCAATTTGGTAGGCTCTATTATATAGAAATCTATTCTTGAGGCTATGTGTAAAATCTACATGGGGAAATATTTAGTGGAATTAGGGTCAAGATGTCACACAAAAAACCTTTTCCCTGAATCACATCGATACTAACTGCCTGAGTACCCACTCCCCAAGTTCATATATGGGTATATATTTTACCAGGTCATATACTAGTCACCTACTCACCTAGGTCACACATCGGTAACCATTATCCCATGTCACATTTATAATTTCTATTTCCCCATGTTATTAACCTCTAAACCATTTTTCGTTGGTCACCTATGTGGTTTCAATTTTACCAAGGGATCTACCACAGTTCCAATTTTCATATACTAAAGGATATTTATGTAAAAAACTATGTTTTAGAATTTGATATCTTTTAAAAAAGAAATTATGTCCCTATAAATTCCTTTGAATAGAAGAATAATTTTACTATAGGATACGATAAATGAATATTGCAATGAAAATATTACATTACATAATATATGTGCAAGTATAGTTAAATGGTAATAAATATAATAGAGGACCACAAGTTTGAATATCTCATTTGTATCATCTCTCGTGAAGAATATTCAACCAATTAAAATCATAGAAAGAAGAAAAATAAGAATATATATCTAAAAAATGTTGAGTATTGAGTGAATGATATTGATAGTGTTGTTATTTAATTGTGAAAATATAGCCTTTGGGGTATAAGTTATTTATATGTCAAAGTGATTACGGGATAAAATTATTATGTGATCTCTTAATATAGAAAATAATATATTATTATGTATTTAAAAAAATAAAATTTAAAATTTACTACTTTTTTAATGGTCATTTAATGAATATATATTTTAATATGTAAATAATTGTGTCTCATAACCTGAATGATATTATATATTCAATTGAATATATGTTATAAAATATTAACTTATTATTAAATAATGTTTTTTAAGGATCACAATACTTTCAATTATCTAAAAAAAATTTCTTTTGAATACAAATATAAAAGGTCCAATGAACCAATATATAAATAAACATAGATCACAGAATAGGTTTTATTGACACGATTTATAATCCATTCTATGATATAACCCTTATGATTCACATATGGTTTCTATTTAAACATGTACCAATTCATAATGTTTTATACATTTTGAAATTCCAATATGAAATGTTTTTTTCAGAAACATAACATTTTTCTTTCTAACATAATTTTTATTACCTGAATGGGAGGTTTTTCCATGGAATGTAAGGTTTTATATAGAAAAAATATTGGTATGTATGTTTTTATTTCAATCGATAGTGTTTTTATATTATATATTTGTTTTTATACATTGTTTCAAAATTTGAGATGTGATATTTTTCTTTAGAATAATACTTGAAGTATTTCTTTCCTTTTAAAAGTTTCAAACATATTGGAATTTTAAACAAAGGATAATATATTATGTACTTATGAATATTATACATTTCATTTTTTACATTTTCATTTTATTATTTATTGTGTATTAATATAATTTTCATACCATTATTTTATTCAATAATTCATGTCATCAAGATATGATATAATTTAAATTAATTAATCTTTTCTATTAATATCATTAACATTAATTTTTACATATAACAAAATATAATTAAATATATAATCACATATATTATCATTCCATAATCCATTATTGTTTTTACCCAAAAAATCTTTTAGGGTGATTTATTCCATTCAATTTGAGTAAATTAAAAGCATTATTAATAATAACATAGTTGTGATGTGGAATCTATTTTCATGGTTTCACTCTAATCCACATATTTTAGATAAGAGCAACATTATTTTTCTATTCTAAAAAATTTATAAGACCAATAATATTGTCAATAGATGAAATTTATTAAACAATTGATGTGATAATATCTTTTAATAATTATATGGAAATATCATATATTCTTATTTAATATTATCTAAACTATGGAACTAAAAATTTTATACATCCCAATAGATAATTACCAAATTTATAATAATTCATTTATATAGTTACTTTATATATATAATGTTCCTCTTTTAGAATCCCCTGATAGTGTCTTCACATATTATTAACCCTTATTTATTATTCATATGACTTCTAGGTATGTTCTTCGTTGACAAAATTCCTTACTCCCTATGTAATTTAGAGTGACTTTTAAAATTTTATTTTTGTCTAATGAAATATATATTAATTATTTAATTAATTCATGACTATACTTTAATGTTTAGATATTTTTTATAGGAAAATATTTTATGTCTCACCCCAGAACAACCTTCATATATTTGTAGATTCTGTTGATTTTCCTATCCTAGTCAAAAAAATTCATTATGTATTAATAAAATTTAATTGTAGCTGATTTATACTTCTTCAATTTATTAATCTAGTCTTCCAATCATTACCGTTTTGTATATAGAAAACATTACCCTTAGGAATGTTATGATGAACCATTTATATTAATATATTTTTCATCATATTAAATAGTGTTATTCTCCATGACATTTTTTAATTTTTATTCATTTTTATCTTTATTTAATCTAGATAATGGTTTTTCATTCATAGATTATTCATTGATTAAAAATTACCATGTACATATAAATATAACATTATTTATTTTTTTTCCTTGATTATATATATGAGGATATCACAAAAAAAATCTTATAAAAAATCATATATCATTAAAGGTATGAAGTGATAGAGAAAACATTTTTATTCATTGTGGTATTGAAAAATTAATAGGATGTTTCAAAAAATATAATATTGTAGTTACTAATATTTTTTATTTATGTAAATGATTTTAAATTATTACATTATATTTGAAATTGAATGTTCTAAAAGTTATAGGTTGATAAAAATAGTTGATAGTGGTATATGATCCGTTTTCATTAGTCCATTTCAATTATAAACCATCATAGAATATTTATTTTAGAAGGATTATCATGGTAGGATCTTGAGACTGTCACGATCTTAGAATAGTTATAAATTTTATGAAATAGGAGAAACAATAGATATTAATGTAGTATTTTATAAAAAAATTGTGATAATCACAATTAATGAGAGTCTATTTTGAAATTAAATAATATATTTTGTGATGATAATTTATAATGGATAAATAAAACAATCATACATGTAATAGGAACCCATGTAATATGTGTTTCTGAAAATTATAATATTGTTTTTCTAAAAAATAGAACATGTATTATCTTGTTATTTTCATTTAATATGTGGTTACTTTCAATAATATAACCATAATTCCATATCTATATATATATTACCATTCTTTCATATTTTATTCTCAGGTGGATTTCTATGATTTTAAACTCTATGTTGAAGCATAATGGAATATTCAAATCACTTATGTGGCTCATATAAAGGATATAGATTTACTTTAACCAAGATTTTTAAATTTACAATTTATTTTAATCAATGTATCTACAATAAATATCTAGTAAAATTTTTAGATGTTATAGATGATATAATTATCCGATTATATATTTCAGATTAAAATTTATGGAATGAAAATAATGTCTTAGGGTATTTTAAAATGATGAATAGATTTATAATTTTTTAGAATTTTGGAACATTTGTATAATATATCATTAAAGGGTGATCTTTGTATATTTCTCTCCAACAGATGGGGTACACATATATTCTATTGATAAATAGCATTGAAATTTACTAATGGAGTTATTTATTTATAGGTGAGTGAATATAATGTCCTAATATGACTATATGGTACTTTTATTCATTCACGAGTCATTTAAATGGGAAATAATAGATTTCATGAAACATGACATTGAATTTATATTTAAAGGTATATTTGTGTCTTTACGAGGGTATGCGATTGTATTCGAAGAAATAAAAATTTGATATGTTTCACATTTTGATAAAGAAAATACATGAACATTCATATTCATTAATCATGTTTATATATATTTTGTAAGAAACCATTTGTTTAGTTAATGTTTATTTCATATCTAAATATAAGTTTATTAAATTTTCCATGATATTTATTCAAAATATATACATTAGAGTCAATAATATGTTTTCAATGGTCTAATGTGTTTCAATTACTCATATACAACTTATAGTTATTTTAATACTCTCCCCATTTGTTCAATGTTTTTATATATATTATGTATGATTAAGAAATATTATGATGTGGTGTTCAGGTAATAATTTTTTATCAATGAATGAAAAATATTTATCATTTTTAGTTTTTGGAATTTAAGAATAAAATATAAATTTAATCTGAAAGGTTTGGTTTTTATTGTGTATAGAATTTTTTAAATTCTCTTAAACCCCAAACCTAAATGTTCATGTTAATATATGTGATTCAAATATTTCTATAAATCATGTAATTATAGGATGTTTATGATTGGGTCATTATAGTTGGCTCAAATGTATGGTTTAGATAACATATAATATATTGATGAAATAAGTTGAGGATAATTGAAGTGTTTTTGATATCATATGGGAATGTAACATTAAGGTTTATTTTATAGACAATGGAATAAATTCCCTTTTAATGTCTTTTAAGATTGGGTTTTAAGTGGACTGATTATATTTTGGAATATTTTTATTGGTTTCAAGAATGAATTCACAATAAACGTATAGATAACCATTACAATTAGTAAATGATTTAATGTTAATGTAATAAAAATATTTTGTGAAATTATTTTTAATATTTGGTAACATGTTATGAATGGGGTAAATGAATTTAGGCGTTGAAAATATTGTTCCCATATTAATTAAAAAAGTGGGATAAATTTTCTCATTATTTGATAAAGTATATATATAATTATTTTCAATTAAGTGATTAATATTACTTGATGAATTATTATGAGATTATTTTTTGGGGTCATATATAATAAATGTTATATTGACTTCTTAGTTTAGAGAATATTAATGAAAAAATTCATTATAGTTTAGGGGAAATTTTTTTTATATAATAGTTATTTTGATTTTGTAGAATATAAGATCAAGGTCTCTTAATTTATATTGTTCGGTTATTTTTTGGGATATATGAACATGAGTTATTAGGTAAAAAATTTACTACGCTAATTAGAATTTATATTTTTATTGTTTTAAAAATTAATGTTTTTTATTTTACAAGATAGTTTCTTATGATTTTCTTGTGAAATTATATTTAACATTATTTTTTCTTTAAATGAATGTATGGGAAAATACCATGAAATTATAATCGAAAAATTGTTTCTATATATTCTTCGATATTAAATGATATATGGTAAATGTTTAGTATATTGTGATATAATGTAATATTAAATATTAGTTTTCAATATGGAATAAAGAAGATAACCAACAACTATTATGTCATATAAAAATAAGTTACTTTCAATTATTATTACAAAATCATGCAAAACTTATTTTGAAAACATTTCAAATATTAAACAAACTGGTGTGAAGATATATGATATATCAAAAACCACTTCATAACACTATATTACCCAGGGAAATAGGCTTTTTAGGATCAATATTTTGACACAAACTTCTCTTTCATAAATATTACATCTTATTATAAAATTATTCAATGAATGGATTTAAGATCCATGATTGAACCATAAATGTTTACTGTATTTTGAAAATTTAATACCTAAAAACTTTTTTTATAAAAAACTAAATCATCTCCCCCTATGAAATTAACATCTTGTTCAATTCATAATTATAACACACATAAAAAAATTCTTCATAACATGGGAAAATAAGATATGGAAAATAGTGTTCTCAAATTCAATGTATGGGTAAACATATGAGATATTAATTGATGATCATATGAAAGAATTAGATAAGAAAAATGGTTTTATATCATGATCATAACATTAAAATTTTGAGATGAAACAATTCGTAGGTGATAAATATTAATGATGGAATGAAACTATATCAATTAAAAATAAATGCATCTTGTTGGTGGGGAATCATCATAAATTTATCATGAACAATAATTTCCAATCATAAATAATAATATGATGTCATAAATGTGTGTCTCCATAATAGGAATATAGAGCACACTATATGTCATGTTAATTATAAATACAATCATATCATAATGTATAAGGAATCAATACATGTTCCCCATATCATAGTGTATAATGAATCACAACATGTTTCCCATATAATTATTTACCAAGAATCACCACATTTTTTCCATATCATAGTTTATCAAGAATCCCTTTCAATTTTATATTTTGCATCAATCACATGAACTCATTTCTTATAATTATCTCATGAGATATTAGGAATTATTGTCAAATTAGACATATATATAATTTTTTTCTCACCTGTCCCATAATTAAAAGTATATATATATAGATTTTTTCCAGATGATCAAAAATCATTCATCACATCATCAAATCATACACCATGAAAATGAAAAGTATTTTATAAACATTTCATCATTTCATAATAGCATAACGGAAGGAAAATAAATGGATATCATAATCATCTCATTAGTGCAATCATAAAACATATATCGAAATAAAAAGTATGTAAAAATTGGATCATATCCATACTAAATAATATGTAATGTCAAATGATATTATCATAGAATAAAAAATCATTAAAATATCACTTGAACATTTTGATATGAGTATATCCTTTTAATTTTGAATCCACATATTTAATATTATAAATATTGAAAAATATTCTCCAAAAAACATGTTCATTGAAAACAAGCATAGAAAATTTTAAAAGGGTAGTAAAAAAATTGAGGTATCATTATTTTAGGTAAATCCCTTCAGAAAATTTAAATATAAAAGAAATAAATATCTTAAAACAACTGTAAGCATTCAGAAAAGTACAATTTCTGAAAAACAAAATTCAATAAAGCTATTCATTTTAACCCACGTTACTAATTTAAAAAACTCATGAAAATTATATTTTTTCAGAACATGTTTAATAATTATATAAAAACATCTACAAAACACTTTTTATGATTTTGTAAATTAGTGAAAAATATCATCGGCTTGAGAGGAAATGTATTTTATTCATTAAAATATTTTCACGATAATGTTAATATCTTAATATAGGAAATGGTCCTATTAAAGAAAATTTCATGAATAAATATAATATAATAA
Organism: Viscum album; assembly: GCA_963277665.1. Lineage (NCBI taxonomy): Eukaryota > Viridiplantae > Streptophyta > Magnoliopsida > Santalales > Viscaceae > Viscum > Viscum album. The sequence goes on from OY728133.1 coordinate 1,959,330,551, forward strand.
AAATATATTTGATTACTTAATAAGGATAATATAATTTTCTTAAATGTAAATTCAATTATAAACCACTTCGATTAAAACTGATTGGAAACAAAAATACTTTCCATAATTGGTAACTACTAAATTATATGACTCGTGAAAGAATAAAATCAAATGAAAATTTATATATAATTATCATAAGTTCATTCATGAAATAAAATTTATTATTGGTCTATATATGCACCTAAAAATATAGGTTTATAAAAAATCATATTCCCCAAAGAATATAATTTTGAGTCCATAAACACTTTTCACATTGATAATATTAGAAACAAAACCATGTGGAATAGAGCACATTATATTTACTTTAAAACATCCATAAAATAATTAGAATCATGTTAAAATAAATTTATGAGATTTATATACATGACAAAAAATAAATATGTGGTTAATACATATGTGACTCACATAAATACAAGTTAGTCGAGAAACCCTTACCTCAAGTTCATCTTGCATTGATAGTTCTCTATCCTTCTATATAATAAATTTAAATTTTTCATAATTATATAATATAATTATTTAAATACATTTATTATTATATATGAAACATATAAAACATTTGGACTCCAATTTATCAATAATTTATTGTTAAAATCAATATTTATGGATCATAACTATTTTGTTTTTTATAGTGATTTATATTTTAAACTTTAGGACCATGTAAATTGGTCATCATTCCAAAATCTCAAATAAATTATTCATGATATAAATATCATATATAAATGTTATAATCATATTTATAATTTTCTATAAATGGTATAGATATAAAAATAATACACAACTTTCATGGAGATTGTAAGTCATTCATATACAATAGAGTTATTTATATTTTCCAACATAAAAAGAGAGAAATATAAAAATTATTTATAAATAAAACACCTAATTACACACATGTGACATTATCATTTACAAATGGATTTAAAGTTAAGAAGGTCGATATTATAGTTTTATTCAAAAATTAATAATATGTCATAAATGTAATATATAAACAACAACATTATCATAAAAATCCATTAATTAAGGAAATGGATAATGCATTTTATGTCTACGTGAAGGCGGTAGTCCACACATATGTGTGAGGGATACATTCACTTCCCATACAATGGAATATAGGGTGGATAATAGTGGGATCATTTTAAAAATAAAATTTAGGTATATTTGGACCAATTAACGTTTTTTATGGTGAATACCATATATTTAGTGTATTTATAAGAAAAATAAATTTAATTTGGTTGTATAAGAGGATTATCTCTTCTTGGGTAGGCCTCATTTAAATCCCTACTTAAGGACTCGGGGAATGCTCTTCTATATAGATAAGAACCTAAAATTAGGGAATATGTAATTTTAAAATAGATATTTTCATGTTTATATCAATCTATATATCACAAAGTGGTGTTAATAATAAAAAGTAGTTGTGCAATTTGAAAATAGAGGGAAAGGGAACTCTTATAATTTTTTTCAAAACATTAAGATATTTCTAAGTCACATTTCAATAGAAGTGGTTACAAATTGAAATAATTTCTAATTAAACATGATATAATTTCTTTTTAAACACTTACAATATGATATATACACATTCATTTGTTATTTTAACAATTATTTACATAATTTATCCCACCCCATGTTAACCTTTTATATCCATAACTATTAAAAATTGTTTTTCTATCATCAATGGTTTAGAATTTACATATAATATAAAAATATAACAAAAATAGTCAATGGGTGAAATTTTATTCAATTTCCCACTCCACATTTCTTAATTAAATATATTTAGGATTTTATAATTATTTAATAAAAAATTATTATGAAAAAATATTATTAATGCCATTTTTGGTGTATTCATTTAATTATAATTAGATGTTAGGAAGAAAGAAATATATATTAATTATATACCACTTCACATAAATTGTACAATATAAATAGTCATCAAATTACTGGCACAACATAATTTATCTAAAAATATTATATTTTATTTTTTTAAATCATTTATCAATATATTTCTTCTACTTGCACAAGCAGAATATCTACGTTGTGTAAGGATTTAAAGTAATTATACCATTACCAAAACAATAAAATTAAAAATTAAAAAATTGATATAAAATAAACATTTTTATTATACAAACTTCTATTCACTTGTAAAATGTTTTTTTCCAAATGTGAAAATAAAAATAAATTTAAAAACAAGAGAGTGGCATTTTGGAATTTTCTTTTCTTCAAATAATATAAATGAAATTTTCACTGGATAGTGGAAAAGAGAAACATATATGATCATTTAGGATATATTTAATATAATTAATTATACATAAATTAATCAATTCACGTTTTTTCGGGATTTTGATAACTTATTAAATGGTTTTAACACTATTTTATCCATTTTCCATTACCGTGGGGACAAATATAACTACAGTTACTATTCACAACGACAAAATATAAAAGGGGAAAATTTACCAATTTTTTACATCTAGATTATAGATAAAAATTAAATATCCAATTTCTAGAGGTTTTATAAATTATTTTAATATAAATATTGAAAAATGAAAAAAAGGTATAAAAAATTATTTTTTTGAACAAAATTTAACTTATACCAAAGAAGAGGTATTTTATGATTATAATGTTATTAATTATATAATTTATAATTTATGGAGAAAAAATTGATATTATAATTCAATATTAATTTTTAAAATATAAAACATTTGATGAAAATAAATTATAGTTACATATAAATCAATATTTATCATTATTCGTTAATTATAATTGTTTTCCAAATGATCTAAAAATTTCATCTTAATATAATTTTGATATGATTGATTCCAAAATTTTTCCCTTATTATATCATATAATTACTCATTTTGGGACAACATATAAAAATCTACTATATCAAAATGAAATAAATCCAATTTTTTAAGGTTCCCATTCAGTGAGTTTCATTTTTTTAAATGATTTATGAAAAGATATCAATATATTTTGAGACATGTCATTATGTATTGAGAATTTTAAGCATGATGATTAAATATATGGTCATAACAAGAAGAATCATGTGGAAATTTTCATTGGATGTATACAACAAATGCGGATGTGAAGAAATTAAGGGGAAATGTGTGATGTGATTAAATTATAAAATAAGTACATTCAAATGAAAAATATGAATGAATAAAATCCTGAAATTTTTATTTTCCTATAATTTTGGTTTTTGGGTTTATAATAGTATAAATTTATTATATAAATTAATGATTTTTTAATGAATAAAAAAGAAATATACATTTTATATTCTCTTGATTATTTTGAGTCTGATGTTGGGACCTAATTTAAATCAATGTTTTAGATAGAAATCGTCTTCATAATTTCTATATTCCAAGGGATAGGTTATTCAGAAGAAGGTAGAATTGAATCCTAATAATTTCACACACAGTTCATTATATAACATGCTTATATTTTTTTCAACCAAACAAAAATCAATGGAAAAGTACATGAGATTGATTGTGAACTAATGTGATCTAGGAGGCTTGTGGACGTGGATCGTAAAAAGATCATTCAATAGTGGATTAGTCCATCTGAAGAGGAAGGGTGCAGCTAGGGGAGTCTACATAGTCGATGGAATATTGAAATTTGGAGTTCTAATAAATTATTAAGTCTAAGGTGTAGTTTGGGACACTTACCAGCTATTGTAGGTGGATTGGATCAGGGTGTATCAGTGGCTTGTAATTGGGGGGGGGGCTAACAAGTTACTTTTCTAATCACCTTATATAATAGTGTAAAATCAATTTTGGTGTGTAAAATCAACATGGAAAGTAGTATATCTATTTATCAGGCCATGTAAATATGTGTATGATGTGGTTTATTTATAATTTTAAACTGGAGAGTGAGGTAGATTATTAATTATGATGGATATAGACATTAAACATCTATAAAGGTTAAATAAAATGTAAAATAATTTTTAAAAATATTTTTCCACAAACTAACTCAAACCCCCCACATTATACCCAACTAATCCATTGACACTAAAATTAGTATCAATGGAAGGTCCCCTCAATATATTAGAAAAACAATAATTTGAAATTGATAATTTTTTTCATGACCAGTCGAGAAATTCCTACTTTTAACGAATTAACTACCATAGATGGGGGTATAGAATGATTACATTCCTTCAATCTCTTATCCTATAAGTGTGGTATTCATAAACAATTGGATTAACAATTATTAATTCGGATATTATATGACTCATTATGAAAAGTGACATATAGATGGTGAGGGAAAGGATCTGAATGCCATCATAGTGGGTTTATCAGTTTATTTATACACTAATGCCATGGGTCTCCAATCTTTGAATGAAATCACGTATAAACTAAGTAAAAGTTATTGAGGAAATAATAATATCAAATAATACATGTTGAAAATCTAGAGATTCAATTATGAAGACAACCAAAATTTATTATGAGGTAACAATTCATGTCTAATTCACAAGACTAAAATAATTCTTTAATAGTATCACATGTCTTGGTGAGAAAATGAATGATTATTCTATTGTTAAGAAGTATGTGGGAGGTTTCCCAAATATATTCCACTCAGTGATTTCATCTTTAGGAGTTCCGTAAGATGTATCATTTAATGAACATTGTAAAATTCTCAAAACATATGGAGAAAAGATTCATAATTCATGAAAAATGAAATACGTGAGATCATCCTTAAATCCAAGATAGTGGTAAATTACGAATCAGTCAAGAACCATAATAAAGTGATTCTATGTATGAGGAAGTAGAATTGAACATCAGTCAAAAGATGGAATTATTTAAAATAATGTTCAAATGTGGTAGTTGGAATGAAATTGAAAACAACCGTTAATATGATAGAATTGTAAAAATAGTTTTCAATTTGTAGATAACATTCCAATGTTGAAGATTGATGACACTGAATCAAATGGAAAGGATATGAAGTCCTATAGAATGAAATATATGAATTATAATATGATATATTTTTACAAAAATATAAATATGAAGATTATTGAAACTGATGAATTTTCATTATCAAGTACTATGTCAGAATATGGAAGATATACATAGAACCATCTGTGTTTTATGTGAAAATCATTAAATTTTATAAACATGTTTGAATGATATAATAGTGATGATACAAATAAATTAGAATAGATATTGAGAGAAAGTATAGAAGGTAATCATGTGGTAAATATGTAACTATTGAAGGAAAATAAAAAATGTAGAATGAAATTGACATAACATCTTATGATAATATATAATGTGTCATGAAAGTGGAAATTCACCTTATTAAAATTGGACCAAATATTATAATGATATATGATCTAGATGGAATTCTGAAATCTATTGGAAATGATGATTTTTTATTGAATATTCATCACTTTTTAATGTGAATAAACAGATCGATTAAAGTAAGATGAATACGAGATTATAGTGAATGATCACAAATAAATGATTTTTCAGAAAGAGGATTAATTGTCTGAGAAATATTCAACATTCCTTTTAGAGAAAAGTTAGCATAAGAAGATCAAATAATACTTCACCCATGTTTTTGAGCATAATATTGAATCATATAATGTTATTTAGAGGAAATGTTCACATAAAAATGATCATTCTATAAAAAATTAATATAAATCTACATTTCATATTTCTAATAGAGTAAGTATATGACACAATAATGGAAGTAATTTTATCAAATATTTATAAAATATATTCCACAATGTAAGAATAAACTAATTCATCCATAGGGATTCATTCTAATAAGACACATTCAATATCTATAAAACAAAAAAATTCTATATTCAGACAAAAATACTATAAATTTGTAAAAAAATATTTACAGGTTATTGATAGTGTTGTAGAGTGATTTTTATTAAGCTTATTATAGATGGTATAATATGTAACTAAAAAAATTCATGTTCAAGTTGTTTCATTTATGAGAATATAAGACCACATTTTATGGAAGATATGTCTCAAACCAGTACATCATCTCAACATTCAATGTATAACCTATATGAAATCATGAATATAGTATTTGATATATGTTTCTTGATGTTTAATTAGATGATAATTGTAGAGTTTTATTAGTAAATTGAGATTATTTACAATTAAAATGATAGGAGAAGTAAATTAATGAATAAATATACTTTCACCTGTAAAATTATTAGTTGATAAAATAATTTCAAAATGATTTGAAGGTTGTCAAATTAATTGAGAAGTATGTAGTGATAGTTATATAATTTAAATATCATGTGGATACAACTGAAATGTGGACCTGAAAATTATGATTTGGTAATGATGTTAATAGATTTTCCATGTAACACCCCAAGAGATGATGTAGAAATTTTTTTATCTATGTGTAAGATGTATAAAGGAATATAATGGTGGTTAGGAAACTCTGACTTATAATTTTATTTATGAAGAAAAAATAGGTCCCACTTTATTCTATTATAAAAATTCTTTTGTACTTATATTCAGATAATTGAAGGAGATGGATGAAATCCTCGAGGGGGGATAGATGATTAATAGCTATCAAATATTAATAATTTTGTTAAAATGATGATCACTATCATATTCATAAACTGGATGTTCTATAAAAACTAATATCATAAGATATTTTATTTTCAATTTAAAATATATATCTATGAGTTTTTTTACATTAGCTTATGGATGTTGATATGGAGATTTTTAAAGGAAGTCTCATAATAATTTCTCATAAATATCCCATATTTTGAAGTGTTCAAACCCGTTTGAGAATAGTATCACATTACAGAATGTTAATAACCTTGATTCTTAGGTGACATAGAACTTTTTTATATAATAGTAATACCCACATTTACTAAGAGTTGGTTAAATGAATTTTCATTTCTTTTTTTGAGTTTGGTTCCATTTCTTGATTGTGGTACCATTTCATTAGCAATAAAATACAATATTAACAATATTCCTTCTATTAACATCCATTGACTAAAACTAAATAGAACTCATTTTATGAGATATAATGATCATATACGGTAATCATGATATATCACTCTAAATAAAAAAAATATTCATTTCAACCAATGAATAATATTGTTAATCCAAGGTCATTCATGATAATGATCTATGAAATTATTTCATAATTGATCAAAAATATAATATGAATTAACTTAGGAATATCCAACCCAACATTCTAGAATGGTGTGTAGTATTAGGCTCAGACAAAATTAAATATTGATGACCCCATCCACCACTTTTCGAGTTGTTACCCTTAAGTGATTCTGCGTTACATCCACATCAACTTTCTACTATCCAGAATGGGATTTAATCTAAATGAAAACCATTCTCCATTTTTTACCGTATCATAGGATGATCTCTTTTACCATGTATTTTCCTAATGGTTCTACCTAAATTTTTCTCATCATATTTTCTAATGATAATTAAACCCTACTCTAATACCAATTATAATGACACAATCTTTTCAAAGATTAAGATTACATCTTATTTTATGAATATTTTAAATATAACATCATAACCCATGCTCAAACCATTTTTTTGCAGTGTCTTCGTAAAATTGGATACATAAACAAAGGGCTCATAGAAATTTACATCATATCCCGATAAGTTCTTCACATATTGTACCCTAATTATAATTAACAAACATAAAACCATTCCTCCAAACACTATGAATGAATATAAATGAAATTGAGCTATAAGATTCTCAGTAAAGGTACACATATGAGATATTAATTGATTATCATATACATGAATAAGATAATTATAAGGCTATGAGAGTCTGAACATAACATATATTTTTTGTACCTAATCTATCATATATAAAAAACACGAGTCATATAAAAAGGCATTATAATTTCAAAACACACGAATAATAAGAGTGAGTGAAAAACATAAATAAATCATGAAAATAAATTGAATCATTTATCATAAAAACGTGTATTAAAAGTGTTGCACCATCACAAGCATTGATACCATTTCAATTGTCAAATTTCACTACAAAAAATTCAAATCATGATCCATTTTGAATCCACACTCGTTTCCCATATCATTGATGATAACACATCACTGCCCATTTCCCATTTCATAATGGATTAATAAACACCACATGTTTTCTATATCAAAGTGGATCAAGCATCCCTACATGTTTCCCATATTGGATCGATCACATCAACTCATTTCCAAAAATTATCTCATAATATATGAGGATTCAACTGATGAATTTTATGACAATATAATTTTCTCCTCCCATGATTAATAATAAAACCTATACATATGTGTCACTCGTGATAAAAAACTCATCATAAAACATAACAAAACCCATGAAAAAGAAATGTTTTTCACAATAATTCAAATATTTCATTATTGAATAACCCATGGCATATTAATATGTTTCATAAAAATATCATCATTATAATGATAACAGAAATATATGGAGAATAAATATTTCATAATTTGATTATATACATTATAAGAAAAAATTAACATCAAATAGTTTTTTCATATAAGAAAAATACCTTTAAAAGGTTACTAGAATATTTCCTAAAATAAATACCATATTCATTTTTTAAAAACATATTTAAATTTACAAAATTATTACAAAAAATATGTGACAACTATTATTTTAAAATAACCATTGTTGATTATAAAGGAATCATATAAATAATGAGTGTTCATGATGGTGGTAAAATCTATCCATGTTGTATATGTTATTAGGAAACATTTTTTCAAACCATTATAAGATGTTTTAAGATCCAAACCATTTCCTGAGATGACTCATGATTGATTTTTGGTATTATGTATATCATTTATTGATGATATTTTGGTGTGGCTTTACATTGGGGTTCATTTAGGTGAAAATATATAAATATTGAATGGAGGAGTTATTGGAATAGGTGGCACATGGTTTTCCCTAACCATTCCCCTATCCCATCAAACCATGAAACCAAATATTAAACGGATTTCCATGGAAGACACACTCGTTTTCAAACATTGTTCCCTAATGACAAAAATATCACCCCCCTCAAAAGAGGCACACATTGAAGGCACAGAGTTTGGTGAAACCATGTTCCACTGCCCAGAAAAGTGGGGATGATAATTTAACTACCTTTCAAATTGTTTAAAAATTTCAATAACCCCCCTAATTGACTCATAATTGAACCCCATTTTGACCGTAGATTTTATTTTATGATTTTGGATCCTCCTAGATGGTTTCTATGCTTTCCAAACCACCATTAATTTGGATTCATTGCCCTAATCAAAAAAAATTACCTCTTCTAGTAATTGAATGCTATCCAAAATGGTTTCACATTTCCCTTACGTTTTTCACCCATTCAAAAAAGGGGTTTTCTTCATATTTATATTTTTTTTAAATCTATCATTTTGGATCCATATCTAGGATTTTAGTTTTAGATCTATATTTAAGAGATATTTATTTTTTATAATGATTTGGGGTTTTGATCTACATTCATTCTATGATGTTGTACTGATAATATTTGGGTGATTTCCATTGGTTGATCGGACCACACAAAAATGAGGTATGAAGTATATAATTAAAATCCAAATTCATGATTTAAATTATGTTTATGTATTTTTTTAATTAGTATTATATGTTTGGAAATATAATTGATGATAGAATTAATAAATTTGGATATTAAATTATGTTAGGAATATAGTGTAATTCTATATGTTGGAATTTTAAATACTGAATAATTAATTGGTGATTTTAATATATTAGAATTGGTATTTTTTAATTGAGTAAATAATTTTGGTATTAATTTTGAGATAATGGTCTGTAAATAATTAATTAAATTTTGATTTAGTTAATTGGATTGACTTGATTAATAAATTGTTGAGTTAATTATTATTATTGAAATTATTGATTAAATTTTTAGTTAACTAATAAGATTGAGATGATTAATTAATTGATTATCTAATTAATAGTATTCAGATGACTAATAAATGGTTGATTCAATTAATTACGTTGAGGCTGTTAAATAATTTTTCAATTAATTATTGGCATTGAGATGATTAATTAACTTTTTCATTAATTAAAATGATTGAGATGGTTAATTAATTATTGAGTTAATTAATATGGTTGAGATAATTAAATAATTAATTAATTAATTAATTATAATAAAATGATTAATTAATAGTTGAGTTAATTAATGATATTGAGATAATTAAATAATTTTTTATTTAAGTACTGATAATTAAATCATTAAATAATGGTTGAGTTATTTAATGATATTGAGATGATTAATTAATTATCCGGTTAATTAATGACATTTAGATGATTAATTAACTGTAGAATTCATTAATTAAATTTTGAATGGTACTAATTGAATTCATGTGAGAATTAAGATCTAGATTTTTACAATGGAATACTGAGATTTTAAATGACTAATAGAATAATAAAATTAGAATTTTAATATATGGAAACACTTGGGGATAGTGTAGACTCTTGGATGGGAAGAATAAGGTATTGAGGTTTGTGTTTCCTCAGGTACCTAGGATGTTTATGTCATCAAACAAAGAATAATTTGATTATTTGATACATGTGTATCTATGCGTTGTTATTTTTTATTTATAAAAATGCATAAACTATTATTGATTGGATATTATTTCATACCCCATTGGTGAAGGCCTAATTTGTTGTACTCACTCCCTACTCGAGTTGCATGATTAGTACCTGAATAGATATCAGGGTTGCAAAGAAATATAAGGGAAATATCCCTATGGTTGGTTATTGAGTTTGGATGGAGAATGGTTGTGTCAACCAGGCATTTTTTAGTACCGCCTTTAGAGTCATTAGAGTCATTACATTGAGTTTTCAATATAACACAAGACAAGAATTTTGGCATGGAATATCTACTGTTTAGTTTTCATATTGTATTTATAGTTATGGTAATCTTATATACTAGTATTATTCTGGTTATGAAATCACTATTTTATTACGTTTTTTTGTTCATATCTTTCCATTGGTGTATTAAATTGATAATAGATTTTATATTCTCTCCATGATTAATACTAAAACCTTGTTGGTAGCTTGAAGCCTCTCTCTTATAAAGAGTTTTGCTTGAGGTTTTGTGACTATCCAGCTCAGGGCTTCGGCTAGTGGCACCCGGGATGTGATATTAGATGTCATACCAGAGCCCAGTTTTCATTAAATTTTCTATTGTATAACTATTTAGGAAACACATATTAGATACTAAGAAGAGTCAAGCCTTGGTTATAATATCATTCATAGTATTAGATAACCCTTTTAAAGGGTAGAACCCAAGTTACCCATGTGTGATTTTTGTTATTAATGTTTTTTATTGTAGTTGAGTATTTTTTCAGCTTGGGTGACACAATTTTTTTGTGAATTAATTTTCCATTTTTTGAGAATTTTTGAGAACTGAATCATGGCCCGTTTTGGAAAGATACATGAGTTTTCATGCATCATACAAGGAATTTTTTATTATTATAATTATATGAATAATCTAAATCGTACATAGAAAATTGGATTCTAGTATATTGTAAAACATGATCTATTTTTAGATTCATGTGAAATTGAATTGAAAATGGTGCCTAATATGAGATTGAATGTTGTAAAATGATGAAAGATGAGAAAATATGCTGTCTAAATGAGAATCCCAAATAATGAAAACGAGTTACCATTTTCTAAACTTGACCAAGATAAATGATGTTTAAGGGTTATATTTTCAGCTTCATTTTGACAATGTGGTGATTTTTTGGTAACTTAATTGTTATACATATTTTTACCTCATAAATTTGAAAATATTTAGAATATTATCCTTATTTTTGCATTTGGATTGAAGAGTTATGCCTCAATGATATTATATTTGAGCAGATGACAAGAGGATATGGCAAGGGATGATCCTTCAGTAGTGGAACTATAAGCACCAATAGTGATGTGGGAGGATGTTGGAGATAATTTTTTTGGGTGGGGGAGGTTTCTCTATTCATGGAAATAATGGAAAGGTAACTAGGGTAGGTCAAGAAAATCATGTTTGACTTGAAGAGGGAGTTTCAGTTACACAACCCTTAGGAATTTGTTAGAGATGGTGGATTGGAGGGAGCTATGTTGTGGATTGAGTCTATCTGGTATATACTTGAAAACATGGTGAATCCTGCTTTGAAGGGGGTCAAGGTGGAGGAATATATTCTATAATGATCAGTGAATTATTGGTGACATAATCACGATCAAACTCAATAGATAGATGGTATGTTGTGGAAGGATATCTTGGAGAAGATCATGCAAGACTTCAATCTATAGGTGCATAGGTTCGAGAGATAATCTATGTTCATGATCTTGATCTACGTCTTTTTAGAGTGGTGTAACACCCCAAGATTTCGTTGGAATTTATTTCTTCAATGTAATTCAATAACTTTCACTACACGCAACACCGAGTTCTAGTGCACCATGACTTACCAAACAAGCCGTTTAAAAGAGTTTATGAATAGTATTAACTTCATTTTAAACTTTATAAAGTCCTTATAATTTTATAATCCATATTATGTGTTTCTTAGACATTATGTAAGAAAAAATACATTTTTTGAGATAGAAGAAGTATTTTTTAAAAAAAATGTAATTTTACAGCCTTTTAATGGAGAATCCTTTATAAATCCAATATTTGAAACTTTTATATATTATATTTGAAAAAATGAACATCTTATTTGGAATTGGGACATATGAATTTAGTTTCTATAATGTTTTGTTGTTTTTCTGATAACTTTCATATTTGGGTGAATAGTTAAAAATACTATATTTTAACTAAAAACATCTTTTTAAATCTAAATAATTTATATTGTTAAATTATACATTTTAATGGTTTGGAAGTATAAATAGATTATATTTTTACCGTTTAATCTAACAATGGTCTTTTTAAGTAATTTAACTTTTAAATTGGACATAAATACGTGTCAATATTTTGATAGTTATTATTTCTTAAAAACGCGCTTTTTGTTTTAACTGTGGGAATTAATTTTAAATTAATTATTGACACTTCTGTGATTTGAATTTGGAAAAATGGATTCCATATTTTGAATCTGGATTTCCAAATTGTGTAAATATGTAACATTTATTTTTATACATTTTGAATAATTACTTGGGTAAATATTTTATTTACCATGCTTAAACGGTAGATCCAGTAAACAGGGGTAAAAAAATATTATAATAATAATAACTTACCCTAAAACGTGTCCTAACCTTATTGGTTGATGCATGTCTGACCATGGGCATCTTTGGGTCGATTATGAGACCACATAAAGCCACTTGTTGGTGATAAGGACACTTTATTATAATTAAGTTAATGTAAATACAAATATGACATAAGCATATATATTTTAGAAAAAAATATTTTACATAGGGTTATGTATGTTATATTTCCCACTATAAATATTCATTATAAATCAAAAACTATTTCCTAAATAATGGTATTTTATTTAGAATTTTTAGATATTTAATAATTAAATTTATTTATGACACAATTATGATGCAGTATTTTCATTATTAATGATAGAATCATATAATTGGTATTATAAAAGTTAAAAAAAATTTAAATTTAAATTTTTTAAGTCATAAACGAATATTATAGGTTAATATTACATGTTAGGATTAATTAAATTAATTTTTTCGAATTAATAATGTTGTTAAGACTTTAAAAAAATAAATTATTAAATATTGTCAAAATTGACATAAATTAGTTTTTAAAACAAGTATTAAATTATTAATTGATATTCTATTAAAAAAAATCTAATGATAGGCCAAAGGACTTATATAATGATATGTGTTTCATTAATGGACCACTTGGGGGTCTCTTTTATGTATATAGTTTGTTTATTAACTATTTAATATAAAAATACAAAGTGACATGGTAAATGTCAATCTAATTAACTAAGAGTTAAAACTAAAAGATAAGGTTAATATAATGACACAAACCTATATAAAATATATTGGTTGAATGGATTTCGACCCAAACACACCTTATACTTTGAATAATCTTTTTTTATCCATTATAAACCGAATATGAATTTATTATAAATTAATACTTTATGTTTTTCTTAAAGATCCCCTCCTACCCCTTATAAAAGGACACAACTTCTAACGAATTCTTCAAACCTTCAAAACCTTTTGGTTCATCCAAACCCTGCTCAAATACTCTATCAACATCCCTCACTTAATATTATATGCCTTAGTGTGATCAGAAAGATAACTTATGAAGCCCTTTTGATCAAATCAAAAGGAAGAACCCGAAGAAGAGGTAATGTTTTCAACACCCTTTTTGAAGTTCCTTTCTTCTTCAACTTCTTCTTTCTTTGTTATTTCATTTCCAAAATAATAAATCCAGTATCTATATACTGTTATGTTATTATAAATATGGAAAACCATATTCATTATTATATCCATCCTTTGAATGACATGTCACCATACGTACGTACGTACGGCTTACTATCTCCACGTCGTGGTGTAATTGTTAATCAAAAACATTATTATTTAGATTGGTATGATAAAGATATGTAATTGATGTAAATAATAAATATAACATGATAATTATTCTGTATATATGATATACCATCCAATTATATATTATTTTAATATCAAAATAATGATATTGTCGCTTGTGCATACGTACGGACTACCGTCTCCAAGAACGCGATTAGATTCCTTCCCCATCATATCAATGTAATTATAATTCACATTTGATGATTAAAAATAATTTTTAAGGACTTTATATCATTCTAGATATGAAAAATATATATCTTATCCATAACAAACAAGTATTATGTAACAAAATATATAAAATAAAACGAGGAAGTTAACACATGAAACGATAATAATACTAAGATATTATTAAGAAATCATGGTTAAAAGATCATATATGATATAATATTATTGTATATGCGTATTGTAACATTTAATAACAATTATTTCACCATTATACAAGAGTTTAACCTACCCTCAAACAAGGAAAATTACATATTAAGGGTTTATTTCACAATCTCTTCGTTATCTGAGGCTGTTTATATGTAATTATCTACTGGGACCTCTTTATCATCCCATCCATGTTTCATAAAAATGTATTTCAAAACATTCTTAATATTTTACTAAATATAGGTTAAATTCATTTACACCCTTTTTTGACTTTTTATAAGATGTTTATAAAGAAATCTTTATGTCATTTTCCAAACAAGGACCTTTTTAACCTTTTCGACAAATTAATGTAAGAATGTCTTTTTTTAACTTATACAGCGGGTGTGGCTATTTTCTACCATTGTAAAATATTTAAAGCTTACCTTATAAGCTTATAAGAATATTTTGAATGTAAATGTTTTATTTTATAATTATGTGACCTTTAAATTATTTCAAATTGAATATTTTAATAATTTTTGAATGGTACTCTTTATCAAGATCATAATTTTAAATGTTGTAATGATTTATCTTTCTAAATATTTTTTTATGATTGTCCATATTTTCAAAATGATTTTAAGGTTTTATTTAGATGGACATCAATGTTTTGAAATTTTGTTTTCTTTTCAAAAGTTTCAATGTTGTATGGGACACTTTGATTCAAAAATATCTTTTAAATTACTTATCTTATTAATGTGTGTCTTTTCAATGATTTCAAAAAAGAGACATTTCTCTAAAATATTTTTGATTTCATCTATGTCGACATCCTTTGATGGATTTTAATATTATTTGAAGTTTATTTATAATGATACAAAAGTTCCATATTTTATTGAAGGTTTAGTGATATGTTTGACCGTGGATGTGTTATTTTTACACCATTCATGGTTTATGAAGAAAGTATTGACATTTTGTATGATTGTTTTAATACGACTATTTATGTTATGTTTAAACCAATTCATATGAGGAATTCATTGGACATATTATGTTATAGGTGGAGACCTCTATAGCTCCTAGATGCATCGGTAGATCTCATGAGACAAACTAGTGTCTTGGCACGAGGCCTTGAAAAAATCTAATTTTTAGTCTTTGCACGAGGCCTTGTCTACATGGTCAGGATAGTCTGGAATTATGCATTCCATCATTATGAAAGTGGTTATTGATATTACATGTTATTATTCAATTAGTATAATATCCATGTGAATAAGTAAATGGAATTATTTAATTTTATTTCTTCCATGTTCTGCTGAAGTTCAAGTTTAAAAGGCTTTTGTTTTAGTTATACATTTACTTAAATGTTTATGCTTATTTATAAATGTTTCTACTATATTATTATCCATACTGGGCATCTGAGCTCACCCCTTTATATGTTTTATTTTCCTAGGATGTGAAGAAGTATTTTATGAATGACCTGCAAGGATATTATTAGGGGATATGGGTGGGGACTATGGAGACTATGTTGTTGTAGTTTTCATTTTATGTTTTAATATAAACTTTATGAATGTATATAGTCTTTCCAAGGATACTAAACTAATTGATCTTCGGGACATGATCTTTTGTGATCATTCCAATGTTATGTAATAATGCACTGACTCTTGGTAACTAGGGTCGGGAAGTTACAGTTGGTATTAGAGGAAGTTTAGTACAAACCTTAGAAGCTATATTTAGATAAAATCTAATTAGAGAAAATAGACCTAATATGGACATTAAGGATTTGTATAGAAGAATTTCCTAAAATTTTTGTATTGTAGAGATTTTGTGAGCTTACGAGAAATAAATCCATGTATGGATATGAGCAGGTAGAGGTGGCTCTGGCACAGATTTACCTAGAGGTAAAACCCAAAAACACCACATTGAGCTAGACTCGAATGAGAACTGGTGAACGACAATGGGCCTTACTTTAATCTTGGTTACGACACTCCTGGGGGATATGCTTTAAGATAATTCTCATTTTTTTTACAAATCATTTTGAAGGGTTTATGATTATATAATTACTCAATGAAAACATCTTTATGGTTATGGATTGTATCCATAAACCAATCAATTTATGTTAGGTATTTTACATGATTGGAATTATTCATTTCAATTCATAAACTGACCTAGTTGATGCTATTATATTGAAATGGTTCTCAGTAGAAGGAATGTGAACTCCATTAATATGTATGATCCAACGAGTAAGAAGGATCATATCTTTCACAGTATTAAGCAAACATTTAGAAGGGAAATAATCTCACATTTATTTTCTACATATGAAGAAATGATATCATGTGTTAATAAAATAAGTAAAGAATTTTCCTAGTTCTATGGCTTTGAAGGGAGGAAAAAGAATAAAATGATGGAAGAGAGAAAGATTGAAAAAGGGAAGTGGGAAAAGAAGAATTTTCCCATATGTGATAACTGTGGGAAGAAACACCCTGAAACTTTCCTGAAGGGAATGGGAGTTTGTTATAAGTGTGGGGAAAGAGGACACCATGTACGTGACTGAAAGGGTAAGAAAATGGTTTCAAATGAACAATGCTTCATCTGCATGGAGTTGGGACACTACGCGAACCGATGTCCAAATCATCAGAGTATTCCCCAAATTATGATATTAGACAATAATAAAGTTATGATCCTACCCCATATGCGATGGAATAATTATTGTTATTATGTTGTTATTTGATAATTGTGTCATTTGAGTGTTTTATCAACAATGTACTGGTTATAATAATTATGGAGTATATAAGGATTATACTGCATTACTATTTCATTAAAGACTTGAGATTGTGTGGAACCAAGAAATGTGACTCAATAGTAGGTTAAATTTTTGGAAAATATATGGTTGCGAGAAAAATAAACCATAATATGGTTCGGATACCGAGGTAGTGATTTTGGAATAATACATGATTGATTTGGATAAATTATATTGGATATTCCAGATTACCTTGAAACTGATTAATTATTTTTATATTCCATAATTGTTGGAGTTTACAAAATTTTTTGATATAAGGAGTATATCTAGTATTCTATAAGGAATAAGGGATCATGAATGTAATCAGTAAGGTTTTATGGTAATTCAGGATGTTGTAGTGTTTTAAAATAATACATGAAGAAGATGATCACATGTTATTATTCGGAAAAAAGGATCTTCATTGTGTTTACCTTCCTTATAAATTTTGGACAGTGATTTTGGACAAAGTTATTTTGGATAATTCTAGTTTGAGATTATTTTGGGATTTCCATAAAAGTACTACTGGGAAAGTTAGGCAGCAACCCGTTGTGTCCGGAAAGGCCGCGAGACTTGAACCCACAACCGAAGGGCACCAAGGCTATATCACCTACCACTAGCCCACATTATTTCCTGGATTGAATAATGTATTCTTTTAAAAAAAATCTGGTAGATGAATTATAAATTTATTTTTTTGTAACCCTTTACGAGTAGGATACATAGAATAGAATTTTTATGTTCTGTTATCTTTTTGAGTCAATGATGAATTTATGGTAGACATTAGTTAATATATGGGACTCTACTTGTCAAGTATATGTTTTTCTTCTTCTCTTATTCTATGAAAAAATTAATTCTTATACTTTAGTGAAAGGATCTTAAAACAAAACGTGTGTTATCCTAATACCATATGTTTTTTTTGAACCGATGGTATTTTAAATAATCATAGATTGATGAATACAAGGTCCTCAATTTTACACTTGTTTGTGATTGATGACCTCAATCACTACCTATAAATATTTACATTTCTCCTCCAACTATATGTCTCTAATTTCCACTAATGTTCTCATAATCATGATCAAAATTTGGTGGTGACCCATTCATTTCCCTTTTCCTCTTATTAAGACTAAATTGTATTAACCTAATATTTGATGTGGGTTTTCCCAAAGGTATTTTATTTTTTAACCCTTTAATTTTCGAAAAATAATTTCACATTGCGAGGATGCAATTTTTTGAAAGATAGAAGAATGTAACACCCCATGATTTCATAGTACGTTATTTCTTTAAAGTAATTCAATATCTTTCACTACATGCAACACCGAGTTCTAGCACACAACGAATTACCAAACAGGACATTCAAAAGCAGTTATGAATAGTATTTACTGAATTTTGAACTTTATATAATCCCTATAATTTTAGAATCTATATTATGAGTTTCATAGTCATAATGTAAGAACAAATAAATCTTTTCTGATAAAAGAAGTATTTTTCAAAAAATGCAATTTTACCGCCTTTTAATAGCGAATCCTTTTCAAATCCAATATTTGAAACTTTTATATAATCAATATGAAAAAAATACCACTTATTTAGAATCAAGACATAAGAATTTTGTTTTGATAACATTTTGGTGTTTTTCTGATAACTTTCAGATTTGCGTAAATAGTCAAAAATACTATATTTTTACTGAAAACAACTTTTTAAATAAAAATAATTTATATCGTTAAATTATAAATTTTAATGGTTTGAAAGTTTAAATAAATTATATTTTTATAATTTAATCCAATTATGGTCATTTTAAATAATTTCATTTTGATATTGGACATAAACAACTGTTAATCTTATGATAGTTATCATTTCTTAAAAACACATTTTTTGTTTTATGAGCGGGAATTAATTTTAAATTAATTTCATCTACATCAGTGTTTTGAATGTGGAAAAATGGATTCCATATTTTGAATCAGTATTTAAAATTTATGTAAATAGGAATCTTTTATTTTTATATATTTTGAATAATTATTTAGGTAAATATTTTATTTATCATGGTTAAAGGGTAAATCCAGTAAATAAGGGTAAAAAAATAAAATTATAATAATAATAATTTACCCTAAAACGCGTCCTTACCTTATTTTTTGATACATGTCCGAACATGGGAATCTTTGGGTCGATTCTGGGACCCCATGGAGCCACTTGTAGGTGACAATGACACTTTATATTAATTATGCTAAATTAAATACAAAAATCACATAAGCATATATCTTTCAGAAAAACAATTTTTACATAGGGTTATATATGTTATATTTTAGAATATAAATTTTAATTAGAAATATATAAATATTTACTACATAATGGTATTTTATTTATAATTTTTAGACATTTAATAAGTTAATTTATTTATGACACAATAATGAAGCAGTATTTTCCTAATTAACCAAAGAATCAAATAATTTGTATTATAAAAGTTAAAAGAAATATAATTTTATAGTTCTGATGCCATACACGAATTTTATTGGTTAATATAACATGTTATTATTGCTTAAATGTATTTGTAATGAATTAATAATGGGTTTAAGACTTTAACAGAATTCAATTATTAAATATTGTCAAAATTGACATAAATGAGTTTTTAAAACAATTATTATATTATTAATTGATGTTCTATTCCTAAAAATATAATGCTCGGAAAAAGGACTTATATCATGATAGGTGTGTCATTTATGGACCACTTTGGGGTCTCTTGGATGTATATAGTAAGTTTATTAACTATATAATATAAAAATACAATGTGACATGGTAAATGTCACTCAGATTTACTAAGAGTTAAATCTAAAACATAAGGTTAATATAATGACCCAAACCTATATAAAATCTATTGGTTGAAAGTATTTAGACCCATAACATCCTTATACATTCAATAATCTTCTTTAGAGCCATTAAAACCGAATATTAATTTATTATAAATTAATACTTTATGTTTTTCCTAAAGAGCCCCTCATCCCACATATAATAGGACACAACTTCTAACCAATTAATAACATCTTAAATGCTTTATGGTTCGGCCAAAACCTACCCAAATACTCTATCAAATTTCCAAAATTAATCCTATAAGCCTTATTTTTATCAGAAAGCTAACTTATAGAGCCCTTTTTATCAAATCAAAAGGAAGAACACGGAGAAGAGGTAATGTTTTCCCCACCCTTTTTCAAATTTATTTCTTCTTCAACTTCTTATTTATTTGTTATTTCCTTTATTAAATTTTTACCTCTGTATATATATACTGTGATGTTTTTATAAATATTTTACTACCATATTCAGTATTCAATCCATCCTTTGAATGACATGTCACTATACGTGCATACGTACGGCTTACCGTCTCCACGTCGTGGGGTAATTGTAATTCAAAAACATTATTATTTGGATGGGTATGATAATGATATGTAATTTATGTAAATAAAAAATTTAACATGATAATGATCCTTTATATATGATATAACATCCAATTATATATTATTTAAATATCAAAATAATTATATTGTCGCTCGTGCGTATGTACGGACTACCGTCTCCACGAACGTGATGAGATTCATTCCCCATCATATCCATGCAATTATAATTCTCATTTGATGATAAATAAAATTTTAAGGACTTGATATCATTCCAGAAATGAATAAGATACAACCTATCCATAACAAATATATCTTATGTAAAAAATATATAAAAGAAAGTGAGTATGTTAACACTCGAAACGATGATAATACTAAGATATTATTAACAAATCAATGTTAAATGATAATATATGATATCATATTAATGTATATGATTATTGTATAATTTAATAAAAATTATTTCACCATTATAAAAGAGGTTAACTGACCCTTAACAAATGATATGTACAAGGTAAGGGTTTATTTCCCAGTCTCTTCATTATCCAAGGTTGTTTTGACGTAATTATCTACTTGGACCACTTTATCATCCACATCCATGTTTCATAAAAATGTCTTTCAAAACATTCTTAATATTTTAAATAATATATGTTAAAGTCATTTATATCCTTTTTTGACTTTTTATAATATGTTTATAAATAAATAATTACGTCATTTTTCAAACAAGGATGTTTTTAACCTTTTCGACAGATTAAGGTAGGAATGTCATTTTTTTACTTATACGGAGGGTGCGGATATTTTCCACCATTGTAAAATATTTGAAGCTCCCCTTACTATATTATAAGAATATTTTGAAACTAAATGTTTTATTTTATAATTATGTGATCTTTAAATGTTTTCAAAATGAATATTTTAAGAATTTGTGAAAGGTACTCTTTATCAAGATCATAATTTTAAATGTTTTAATGATTTATCTTTCTAAATATTTTAAATTATTTTCCACATTCTATAAATTATTTTAAGGTTTTATTTATATGAACATGAATTTTTTGAAATGATATTTCTTTTCAAAAGTTTCAATGAGCTATGGGAGACTTTGATTCAAAAATAGATTTTAAATTACTTCCTTTATAAATATGTGACTTTTCAATGATTTCAAAAAAGAGATATTTCTCTCAAATAGTTTGATTTCATCTATGTCAACAATATTTGATGAATTTTATGCTTATTTGAAGTTGATTTATTATGATACAAAACTTCCATATTGTATTGAAGGATTTGTGATATGTTTGGCTGTGGATGTGTTATTTTTATACCATTCATGGTTTATGTAAAATTATTGACATTTCGTATGATAGTTTTAATACAAATGATTATGTTATGTTTAAACTTGGTCATCTGAGAAATTAATTGGACTTAGTAAGTGACGGGTGGAGCCCGCTATAGATCTTCAATGCATCGGTAGGTCTCATGACACAAACTAGTGTCTTGGCACGAGGCCCTGACAAAATCTTATTTGTAGTCTTGGCACGAGGCCTTGGCTACATGTTTATGATAGAATGACATTATGCAGTCCATCATTATGAAAGTGGTTATTGATATTGCATGTGATTATTTGATTAGTAGAATATCAATTTGAATATGTAATTGGAATTATTTCATTTTATTTCTGCCATATTATGTTGATGTTCAAGTTTAAAAGGCTTTCATTTTAGTTATACATTGTATTAAATGCTTATACTTATTTATGAAATTATCCGCTATATTGTTATCCTTACTGGGCACTTAGGCTCACCCCTTTCTATGTTTTATTTTTCCCAGGATGTGAAGAAGAATTTTATAAATGAAATGAAATGATATTATGAGGGGATATGAGTGTGGACTATGGAGACTATATTTTTTTAGTTTTCATTTTATGATGTAATGTAAATTTTATGAATTTATCTAGTGTTTCCAAGGATACTAAACTAATCGATCATCAGGACATGTTCTTTTGTGATCATGCAAATGTTATGTAATAATTCACTGACTCTAGGTAACTGGGGTCGGGGCATTACAAGTGGGATGTTTTGTTATGATATCTATAGATAGAAAATTACAAATCGATGTGTCCATTGGGGAGATATAGTTACACTAGACCTTTTTCTAGTGGGTTTTCACTTCTAGAAAAGGACTGGACACTATCATAAAACTTATCCCTTACAATAAGTGGAGATCCAATACTTCTTCAAGATTGAACATCTGTTGAATTATTGTAGGAACCCATGACAGATGAGTAATGATGGGGTTCTAAAATAGAATATAAATTTTGGAATGAGATCATAGACACTATATCAGGATGGTAGTTGGAGTTCTACTATGAATGACGGTATATTAAATTTATATTTTACATCTAGGTAAGAGCTACGACATCCATAGAGTGGTGAAAATCATGGGAGTGAGAGTGAATGACAAGGAAGAGTAGTAGGAAAATTTCAGGTTTCTCAACCATTAATGGTTTCTAGAGATGTTGGACCATCAATTGTGAGAGGTATTATTATTTTAGCTTTTATAATAGATAGTTTCATATTTGATACTGGTTCCAGTAATTCATTAATTTTTATACAACTAGAGAATGGTTTGAGATAGGTGTTGGAGATTTTGAGTGGGGTGTATGTAACGCCCCGACCCTAGTTGCCCAGAGTCGGTGCATTATTGCGTATCATTGGCATGATCACAAAAGATCATGTCTCGAAAGACCGATTAGTTTAGTAGCCTTGGAAACACTAGATACATTAATAAATCTTACATTACATCATAAAGTAAAACAAAACTACAACATCTTCTCTTCATATCCCCTTATATTATCCCTGCAGGTCATTCATAATATAATTCTTCGCAACCTAGAAAAATTAAAACATTGAAAGGGGTGAGCTCAGATGCTTAGTAAGGATAACAATATAGCGGAAGATTTCATAAATAAACATTAACATTTAAGTCAATGTATAACTAAAACAAAAGCCTTTTAAACTTGAACTTTTGCATAATATGGAAAAAGTAAAATGAAATAATGTCATTTACCTACTCACATGGATATTCTACTAGTCGAATAATCACATGAAATATCAATAACCACTTTCATAATGATGGAATGCATAATGCCAGACTATCATATCCACCTAGCCAAAGTCTCGTGCCAAGACCACAAATAAGATTTTCTCAAGGCCTCGTGCCAAGACACTAGTTTGTCTCATGAAACCTACTGATGCATCGAGGAGCTATAGTGGGCTCCACCCGTCACTTATTAAGTCCAATGCATTCTTCATATGAACAGGTTTAAATATATCATAAACCATAACATAATCTTATCACATAAAATATGCATAAAGGAAACATAAAATTTCCACATTTCAATCACAAGATATCAATACAACACATTGATATAATAACAAACATTTCAAAACCATTTTCAGTACCAAAATAAAAGAAAATTAAAACAAGGAATTTATTTTTCATTTAAAAAAAAGTTATGGCTTGTAGAGGAAGCTGATACCCAAATAATGGCCATGGCGGCAGAGAAATCGTTTTCACCGCATACGTACGACAATAAAAACATTCCTTTTTGTAGTTTAGTAAAACACATCGTATAAAAATATTCCTTATGAATAAACGTAAAAGTCAAAGGGGTTTATACACCGTATAAAAGAAAGTTGTGTATAAAACCAAATACGCCTCAATGAAAGGAGATTGAGACAAAGTCCCTCACAAAGATCATTTTTTTAAATAAAATAGATCTATTATGTGTATTAAATATAATTAAACATAATGAAAGTACAAATACAAGATCAGACATAATAATATCATGATATAATTTGAAAGTATGAGATAAAACCAAAGAATGGAAATTGGGTTAAGAAGTTCTGTTACCTTGCGTCTTGTCTTGACTCGATCGTTCTTTAACCTCCTAAATAATAAAATAGAATTAATTTATAGTTTCTTAAGAACATTTTCAAGATTTTTATTCCTTTAATATCAATTATTACCATGTTATGAACATTATATAATTATTTAAGTTAATAACTATCGTTTTGTCGATCTTTGGTACTTGAGTCAAAAATAGAATTCTTATAATTACAAGTTGTTCATGTGGTGAAATATCCGTTATATCCAGAGTTATATTCCTGATATAGATATCATATATCTCATATATATCCATTATATACATTCATTCATAATATTACATGACATTTAGAGATAAAAAATGAAATGCACCATTCATGGAGACGGTAAGCCGTACGTACGCATGAACGCTACTTTCATTTCTATTTCATAATTAATGGAATGAAATAATAATGATATAAAGGTATATTATAATTCCAGTATAATATAATATATAATATCATTTACTCCATCCTTTATACATCCCACATATGGCATTAACGACTCAAATCACATTGAGGGGGCGGTAGTCCGCACTTCCTAAAATGAAAATATCGTGTTTACCCATAATGGAAACAATAAAGGTATGCCATAAATGAAAAATACAGAACCTTAATTAAAACATAAAAATATTATATATCATATATATAAATATAGTGACATCTTAATGGCCACCTTTGAAGGTGTTATATGAATGTTGAACAATCATCGTTTCGTGAGGCAGAAATTCGCCATCCACAGAAACAGTATGTTTTTTAACCATTAGATGTAGGTGTGTGTAAGTGTACCTAGAATCCTTCTTATAACAACATCCTAGTGTATTTGGGATACTGGTTTTGTTACAAATGAAATTAATAAAAAGAGTTTAGGGGGTTGGAGAAAAAAATAAAACAAAATAACATAAGAGAAGACATTACCTTAAAATCGGGTAACTCTTTTGATTTGAGCCAAAGGCTTCCTTGGGAAGCATTCTGCCCAAAG
Source organism: Viscum album (assembly GCA_963277665.1). Taxonomy (NCBI): domain Eukaryota; kingdom Viridiplantae; phylum Streptophyta; class Magnoliopsida; order Santalales; family Viscaceae; genus Viscum; species Viscum album. Next base: position 1,959,356,462 of record OY728133.1, read on the forward strand.
TTAGGCTTCTAGTAGAAAGGGATGGATGTTGGGGGAGTATTTGGGCAGAGGTGGGCCAAGCCAAAAGGCTTCGAATGTGTGATTAAGGTGGTAGTGGTGTGGGCCTTTTATAAGTGGAGAGGAGGGGCACTCTTGGAATGTAATGAAATGTTATTTTATTATATAATGAGTTTCGGATTTTAAAGGTCCCACGCTTATATAATTCAAGTCTAAGGTGATAAGTGTTCGAAATATACTCATCCAATAGGTTTTTGACAAGTTTAAGCCTTGGATTTTACATTATATTTTAATTTTATTTAAATCGTTTATTAATGAGGTAATCGCTGCATCATCGTGGTGTCATAAATAATTTAATTTATTTAATGTATAAAAATTATAAAAAAATATCATGATTTAGAAAATCTTTTTATATTTATAATTAATATTTATAGTCAAAAATATGACTTGTATAACCCCATTTAAAAATTGTTTTAGTAAAACAACTTATGTTTGTGACATTTTTATTTTAACTTTAAATAAAAGTTATTTATGTCATTTTCCTACCAAAGTGGCTCCATGGGGTCCCCAAGTTGACCCATGGATTGTCGTGGTCGTCGATGACAAATCCAATAGGGGTAGGACAAGTGTAAAGGTATTCTCATATTTTTATAATATCATTTTTACCTTAAATATCACTAATTACCTTTAATCACGATTAAATAAACTTAAAAGTTACTATTCACCAAAAAAATATTTTAATCCCATTGAACCACCTTTTAATTCATAATGACAACCATGAATGTTGGATTTTTGAAAATCAAATCACAGAAGTGGTAATATTTCATTTAAACGAAAAATCAGTTTTTTAACTACCACTTAGTGGTTTCACTATTCATCAAGAATTGATGTTTTTCAGAACAATGCCAAAATTTCACCCTAAGCTATAATTGATATTCCGAATTCAAAAATGATTTCTATTTTACAAAATTCAAAAAATTTAAGTTGCATTAATTAATTTTATAATTAATTCCCGCTGTCACAACAAATAGCGGGTTTTTAAGAAACAATATATATCAAAAGATTGACAATTGTTTATGTCTAATTTCACTGTGAAATTAATTATAATGAAAACCATTGGATAAAATGGTAAAAATATATTCTAATTAAACTTTAAAACCACTCAATAGTATAATTTATCACTATAAATAATTTTGATTTAAAAAGTTGGTTTTAAGTATTTTTAACTATTCACAAAAAATTGGAAGTTCTCAGAAAATTAAAAAAAATTCAACTTAGGATAAATATGATATTCCAAATACAAAAACGAAGTCCATTTGGAGAGATAAAATTTATAAAATTTCAAAAAGTAGGTATTACTATTCATAACGGCTACTTTGATTGGTTGTGGTATGTGTTAGAACTCGAACTTACGTACAATGCAAGCTATTTCATTATTGAAAGAGAAGCGTATTGTGGAAGCTCGGGGTGTTACATTCTCCCATCCTTCAATAAATTGCGTCTTCGCAATTTGAAAATTTTCTTTGAATATAAAAGGTTTAAAATAGAAAATACCTTTGTGGAAAACCCACATCGGAAATAAGGTTAGTAAAAATATAACATTAAAAGATAGAAAGATAAGTACAAAGGTCACCTGAGATAGACCATACTATGTTTCTATGAAAATATGGATATGGAAGAAAAAAAACCATCAAGGATTGATGGAGAGTTGTAGAAAACTGGATTAGGATAAAGTTAACCATAAGAAAATCACAAAATTTTGATTGGTTAAACGGTCATTGAATCCCCAGTTGGAAAAGTAAACCGGTAACGTTTTTGTTTTAAGTTACCTTTTATAAAGTTGAGGAATTTATTTAGGAGATTTACTATGAATGTAAGGGAATATACATATGGGTCATGTATACTTTCATTCTTTAATAAAATTTTACCACAAAGCCATCTTCCACTCCAAAAGGTAATATAACTCAAAAATATTCTATTTATCATAATTGTATAAGGTTCCAAATATTAACACATACCATTTAGATTAGGAAAACTATTTGTAATAACCAGGGACTTCCTGTAGGCTAGTGGTAGGTAATAAAGGCATGTCGCACTATGGTTGTGGGTTCGATTCTTGCAGCTTTGTCCGACGCGACAGGTTATGCCCCACCCTGCAGGTTGTCCTTTTCCTAAAAATATAGTATTATAATATTCCAAAAATAATCTTCAAAAATGTTTTAACCTTAAACAATACTATTCAAAGTTCAACTTAATCCATCCCAACCTTTATAGTTATCCAAAATACCTATGTCCAGACTTTCTCTAAAAGGTCTTTTAATTCCAAAATCAATTTATCAGATTTCCCAAACAAAGTAAAGTTTCTATTATTGTCACATACTAAAAATATGATTACCTTCATCATATTAAGATCTTAATGAAAAGAACAAGTACTGCAGTACAATCCTTATATATATCACATTATTCTTATAACCAAAATATAATCCTTGAGTCCAAAAGCACCAATACATGAATTATTCCAGTTCAACTGTAGTAACAGCATAAGATTGTCCTTGATCCCTTGGCCTTTTCTGAGGTAAGTTTTCCTGACACTTAGGACATTCATTTCTATAATGCCCCATTTCCCTATAATTGTAGCAATCAACATCGATAGCTTTTTTTCCCTTGCAATCACGCGCCTGGTGACCTTTTTCTCCAAATTTATAAAAAACTCCCATTCCTTTTAGGCAACTACCGGGGTGATTCTTCCCACAATTATTGCATAATGGAAAATCCTGCTTTCCCTTTTTCACTTTATCTATCTCTTGCTCCACCGTTCTCTTCTTCTCTTGCTTTACATTATTGTCATAAGATTTAGAGAATTCCTTTTCTGTCTTGATTGAACACGAGACTATATATTCGTACGTTGAGAAGGTTTGTGAGACTAATTCTCGATGAATAAATGGTTTTAACCCATCAAATAAACGATCAATCTTACTTCTTGGGTTAGTTATATAATTTGTAGCATGCCTTGCTAACCTTGTAAAGTTGGCCCCATATTTTGCGCCATTCTCATCCTCCTTTTGTCTCAGACTCAGAAATTGTCTTTCCATTTCTGCTCGATGGTCATGTGGAAGGTATTTTTCTATGAAAAGATCTTTGAACTCCCTCCATTCCATATTTGATACTACTTCATCTCCCTTTGTGTTCTGAATCAACGACCACTATTGATCGGCACCTCCAGTGAGGCGGTAGACTGCCATGACAACCTTCTCCCTTTCGCTACTCCCCAAGGCATTAAATATTTTTTCTAAGTAGTTTATCCATTGCTCATCTACTAATGGATTTGTACCCCCATTAAATGTTGGTTGTTGTTGCCTCATGAAGTGGTCTAACATTGATCCTCCACGTTGCAGATCAGGGTGCTCCATAAGAGTAAGGTTATTATTCATAACCTGAGTGAGTTGTCCTAGTATGGTAATAAGTTTATCCGCACCTATTGTATCTCCAGCTCCATAATAATTATCTTGATCAGGAGGGAAATCCCTACATGGAGTGCGTGCATGGATACAGTTTCAATTCCTTCCACTAGGCACAATTTCTAAACAATGGCACAAACTAGATTAGTTTATGAATCAAAATAAATAATTCCATACTTATAAAATACTTAACATAAATTGAGATATTTATGGATATAATCCATAATCATAAAAATGTCTTCTTTGAGTAAGTATATACTCATAACCCTTCATAGTGGTTTGTAAAGAAAACGAGAATTATCCAAAGCATATCCCCCGAGAGTGTCGTAACCAAGAGTGCAGCAAGTCCCGTTGTCATGCACCAGTTCCCGTTTGAGTCTCGCTCAAAGTGGTGTTTTTGGGTTTTACCCCTAGGTACATCTGTGCCAGAGCCGCCTCTACCTCCTCGTATCCAGACAGGGATGTATTCCTCAGAAAACTCACAAAATCTCTATAATACCAAAATTCTACGAATTTCTTCTATACTAGTCCTCAAAGTCCATCTTTGGGCTATGTTCTATAATCAGAGATTATCTAAATATAGCTTCAAAGGTTAGTACTAAACTGCCTCTGATACCAACTGTAACGCCCCGACCCCAGCTGCCCAGATTCGGTGCATTATTGCGTAACATTGGCATGATCACAAAAGATCAAGTCTCGAAATACCGATTAGTTTAGTAGCCTTGGAAACACTAAATACATTAAAAAATCTTACATTAAATCATAAAGTAAAACAAAAATACAACATCTTATCTTCATATCCCCTTATATTATCCCAGCAGGTCATTCATAATATACTTCTTCACATCCTAGAAAAATTAAAATATTGAAAGGGGTGAGCTCGGATGCTCAGTAAGGATAATAATATAGCGAAAGATTTCATAAATAAATATTAACATATAAGGAAATGTATAACTAATAAAATCCTTTTGAACTTGAACTTTAGCATAATATGGAAAAATTAAAATGAAATAATTCCATTTACTTACTCACATGGATATTCTACTAGTCGAATAATCACATGAAATATCAATAACCACTTTCATAATGATGGAATGCATAATGCCAGACTATCATAACCACGTAGCCAAGGCCTCGTGCCAAGACCACAAATAAGATTTTGTCAAGGCCTCGTGCCAAGACACTAGTTTGTCTAATGATATCTACCGATGCATCGAGGGGCTGTAGAGGGCTCCACCCGTCACTTATTAAGTCCAATGCATTCCTCATATGAACAGGTTTAAACATATCACAAACCATAACATAATCTAATCACATAAAATATGCATAAAGGAAACATAACATTTCCACATTTCAATCACAAGATATCAATACAACAAATTAATATAATAAAAACACTTTCAAAACCATTTTCAATACAAAAATAAAAGCAAATTTAAACATGGAATTTATTTTTCATTTTAAAAAAAGTTATGGATTGTAGAGGAATCCGAAACCCAAATAATGGTCATGGCGGCAGAGAAATCGTTGTCGCCGCATATGTACGACAAGAAAAACATTCCTTTTTGTCGTTTAGTAAAACAGTTCGTATAAATTGATTCCTTTTGAATAAACTTAATAGTCAAAGGGGTTTATACACCGTATAAAGGAAAGTTGTGTATAAAACCAAATAAGCCTCAATGAAAGGAGATTGAGACAAAGTCCCTCACAAAGATCATTTTTTTTAAATAAAATAGATCCATTATGTGTATTCACTATAATTACACATAAACAAAGTACAAATACAAGATAGGACATAATAATATCATGACATAATTTGAATGTAGGAGATTAACCCAAAGAATGGAAATTGGGTTAAGAAATTCCCTTACCCTGCGTCCTGTCTTGACTCGACCATTCTTTAACCTCTTGAATAATAAACTAGAGTTAATTTATAGTTTCTTAAGAACCTTTTAAAGTTTATTATTCCTTTAATATCACTTATTACCATGTTATGAACATTATGTAATTATTTAAGTTAATAACGGTCGTTTTGTCGATCGTTGGTACTTGAGTCAAAAATAGACTTCTTATAATTACAAGTTGTTCATGTGGTGAAATATCAATTATATCCAGAATTATATTCATGATATATATATAATATATATCATATATATCCATTATATACATTCATTCATAATATTACATGAAATCTAGAGGTAAGAAATGAAATGCACCATTCATGGAGATGGTAAGCCGTACGTACGCATGAACGCTACATTCATTTCTATTTCATATTTAATGGAATGAAATCATAATTATATAATGGTATATTATAATTCCAGTATAATATAATATATAATATCATTTAATCCATCCTTTATACATCCCACATATGGCATTAACGATTTAAATCACTTTGAGGGGGTGGTAGTCCGCACTTCCTAAAATGAAAATATCGCATTTACCCATAATGGAAACAATAAAGGTATACCATAAATGAAAAATACATAACCTTAAGTAAAAAATATACATATTATATATCATATATATAAATATAGTGACATATTAATGGTCACCTTTGAAGGTGTTATATGAGTGTTGAACAATCATCGTTTGGTGAGGCAGAAATTCATCATCCACAGAAACAGTATGTTCTTTAACCATTAGATGTAGGTGTGTGTAAGTGTAGCTCGAATACATCTTATAAAAACATCCTAGTATATTAAGGATACTGGTGTTGTTACAAATGAAATGAATAAAAAGAGTTTAGGGGGTTGGAGAAGAAAAATAAAAGAAAATAACAAAAGAGAAGACATTACCTTAAAATCAGGTAACTCTTTTGATTTTAGCCAAAGGCTACTTTGGGAAGCATTCTGCCCAATGTGAGGCTTCTAGGAGTAAGGGAGGGAAGTTTGGGGAGTATTTTGGAAGAGGTTGTCCGAGCCAAAAGGCTTTGAAAGTGTGATTAAGGTGGTAGTGGTGGGGGCCTTTTATAAGTGGAGAGGAGGGTCACTCTTGGAAAGTAATGAAATGTTACTTTATTATATAATGAGTTTCGGATTTTAAAGGTCCCACACTTATATAATTCTAGGATAAGGTGATAAAGGTTCTAAATCTACTCATACAATAGGTTTCTGACAAGTGTAAGCCTCGGATTTTAAATTATCTTTTCATTTTATTTAAATCGTTATTTAATGAGGTAATCGCTGCATCATCATGGTGTCATAAATAATTTACTTTATTTAATGTCTAAAAATTATAAAACAAATATCATGATGTAGAAATATTTTTATCTTTCTAATTAATATTTATATTCAAAAATATGACTTGTATAACCCCATTTAAAAATTGTTATAGTAAAACAACTTATGCATGTGACATTTTTATTTTAACTTTAAATAAAAGTTATTTATGTCATTTTCATACCAAAGTGCCTCCATGGGGTCCCCAAGTTGACCCATGGATTGTCTTTGTTGGCCATGACACATCCAATAAGGGTAGGACAAGTTTAATGGTATTTTCATATTTTTATAATATCATTTTTACCTTAAATATCACTAATTACCTTTAATCACGATTAATTAAAATTAACAGTTACTATTCACCAAAAAAAATTATTTTAATCCCATTGAACCACATTTTACTTCCCAATGACATCCATGAATGTCGGATTTTTGAAATTCAAATCACAGAAGTGGTAATGTTTTATTTAAATGAAAAACCAGTTTTTTAACTACCACTTAGTGGTTTCACTATTCATCATGAATTGATGTTTTTCAGAACAACTCCAAAATGTCACCCTAAGCTGTAATTGATATTCCGAATTCAAAAATGATTTATATTTTACAAAATTCCAAACATATAAGTTACATTAATTAATTTTATAATTAATTCCTGCTATCACAACAAATAGCATGTTTTTAAGACACAATATATATCAAAATATTGACAATTGTGTATGTCTAACTTCAAAGTGAAATTAATTATAATGAACAACATTGGATAAAATGGTAAAAATATATTCTAATTATACTTTAAAACCACTAAATCGTATAATTAATCACTATAAATTTTTTTGATTTAAAAAGTTGTTTTTAAGTATTTTTCACTATTCATAAAAAATTGGAAGTTCTCAGAAAATTACAAAAATTTCAACTTAGGATAACTCTGATATTCCGAATAAAAAAACAAAGTCCATTTGGAGAGATAAAATTTATAAAATTTCAAAAAGTAATTATTACTATTCATAACGGCTACTTTTATTGGTTGTGGTGTGTGTAAGAACTCGAACTTACGTACAATGAAAGCTATTGCATTATTGAAAGAGAAGTGTATCGTGGAAGCTCGGGGTGTTACAGTGTAGATGATAGATACACCATTGGGTGTGTGGTATAGGAAAAAATACTTGTACAATCTAGGTTATTTCAATGTTTTTGAGTCTCATTTTCTATGGGATCTCCACATCTTAGATATATCAGGCTTTAGAAAAATATTGGGTACAAACTAGTTTATATAACAATCAGTAAATATGGATTTTTACTATATGTGGGTCAAATTTATTTCTCCTAGTGGTGAAATGTATATTCTCCAAGGATAGTGGGATATACCGGATGGCCGATGAGGGACAATTACTAAATAACTAGGAGATCCTATGGCCCATGTTACAAGCCAATTTTTGAATGATAAAGGTTTAAGGTTGAAAGTAATTCACCTATAATGGACCGATTGTAGGATGTGTTTTTGGAAGACTTATTAAAGTTTCCAGTGGAGAGAGATGTATAATTTATTATTTATATAATTCTATGCGATGAACCAATTTCTATTCCACTATATATAATGGTCTCAACATAGCATTAAGATATTAGGACTGATTTTGGGTATTTAAAAGATAATAGTTTATTTGCATGGGTACATTGACATGAAAATCTCTATTGTTTCCTGAAATGAATGATGAAAAGATTTTGTTCTTATGTATATATTACCGGATTCTAAAATGGATGAAATTGAACAAATCATCTCTAATTCCATGAATCGATTAACTTTTTGACTAGTTTAGAGGGGCTTATTTATTTTCCTTAATTGAGTTGATATTAATGAATAATCTGTTGAGAGTTTATAATTATGATATACAGATGACTAAATTTTGAATTAGGTATGCCCTATAAGAGTTCATTTTAATTCTATTTGGGTTAAAAATTTCACTAGTAGTGTTTATGGCCTTCATGAACAGAACCATCCATCAACACATAGATCAGTTTTTGTATTTTTACGGATAAAATATTAGTTTACCCAAAGACACATGAAGTTCATTCCCAAAATCATGACATCATCTTGATTACACTGATAGATAATCAACATTAACTCAATCTATCTAAGTGTCCTTTTTGAATTCATTTGGTAAACTTAGTGGGAGACATCATCTCAGAGGAAAGTGTGTCTGTGATCCTAGAGAATGTGTAGATACTGGTTTCTTAGGAGAATCTCAATATTTTTTTATATTTTTAGCATTCTAGGATTAGCTATATGTTATTATAGGTTATTTCATGACTTTTTCGAGACTATAAGTAATCCATTTAGGATTCAAAAAGAAGGGGATAATGCTTGAATGGTCTAGAACATGAGAGGGTGATTTCCATGAGTTGATGAATAACATGACATCGACATAAATCTAGACCATACCCAATCTAGGTTAGGAGAACACTCTTTTTTATGCTTCTCAGATATTTCATGGAGAAGTTGTGATGTAGGGATATCTTTTTGTGGCCTATGAGTCTCCGAATATGAGGAATCATAAATAGAATTACCCTATTTAAGTCCTTAGATTGGCTATGGTGGTTTATGATTTTATGTTTTAGTGGAATTATCTTTTAGGAGAGAAGCTTATGGTTTTTAATAATAACAAGATCTTATGTTATACTTTCATTCATCAATGTTTGATGATTTGGTATCAGGAATGTGTTGAGTATATGAACTCATTTAATTTTGAACTAAATACAACACCTAAGAAAGGGAATAGTGTTTCTGATCATTTTAGAATAAAAAGTCAGACTTATGATATTCAGGAGTATAGTTATGAGTGGAAGATAATAAATCTACTTGTAGCGATATATGTGGTAATTATTGATAATAATGTAAACACGACTCTAATATCCGTTTTCGTGGAGTATACACTTTTGAGATGGATCAAGAATAGTTATTATGATGATCTGGAATGTTTATACATGATAGAAATACTTGAATGTGGGGAGACAATTTTAGATTGTTTGACATATGAAGATGATATCATTAAAGTAAAAAATATGGTTTTTGTGATTTTAAGTAATGTAGACGATCTACTGCTGGAATTTCATGCCCTAATGTGGGAGGTAAATCGCGGTGTTATCAAAATGTATCATGTCGTATGATGATATCTTTGGTGGTCATGAGAGAAAAGGGAGATAATATTGTTTTTGATACAATACTACATTTTTCAGTAGGTAAATCTAGTGCATCAATTACATGTAGATTTTTTCCAAACATTTTTTAATATGGAATTGAATTGGGACAAAAATTTCAAATAATGTTTTGTGGGCCTCTCTAGGAAACAATAATTACTTAAAATATTTTGGTGATTATAGAATGTTTGATAATAGTATTACATTTCATTCTTATATAAGATACCTTCCATGTGGAATAGTTGGGAGACATGTACATTCAGGGGATAGTTTATCTGCATGGGGTTCCATTAACTATAGTTTCAGATCATGACATTGGTTTTACTTATCTCTTCTATTAGAAACTATATAAGGTTTAAGGTATGTAATTTTTTCAATCTGTTTCATTTCATCCCAAGAATTATGGCTTCTGAATGTTTAATATATAGGTGCTTGAGGATATTCTTTGGGCATGTCCTAGACTTCGGTGGGTTTTTAGAGATGCACCTAGATATTGTTGATGTTTCCTATGAAAATAGTTATATAGAAATTATACTTATGTAACTGTATGATGATCTTTATAGTAGGCTATATAGGAAATCTCTATGATTGTTGGAGGTAGGTGAGTCGGATTTGTTGGACTGAGTCTCGTGCTAGAGACCACATAGAATGTGCAACTTAATAAAAAATATATGGTTATAGATTAGAGTACAAATAAGAATTATTTTTATAGATGTTGATAACCCATATTGATTACATAGGATGATCATGTATTCATTATGTTTTCACTATGTTTGGGTCAACGTACTGTATAGATACATATCAAGATTGTGCCCATGTTCATTACACAATTTGTGGTTTTGAAGAGAATCAGGCTGGTGGTGTACCGATTATATCTTCCACCGAGATATTGTTCTATGAATGATCTTTTTTCACGTATAAAAACATTTAAGGTATCACCCCGAGATTTATCATTTCATTGATGTGGAATATTTTAGGAATTAAATCAATAAATCAATTTATTAGTATCTCATATGTGTGTTGTATCACAATGAGAAAGTGTTATGAGGAAAGACTGTGCTGATAGTTCATCTATTATGAGAGGATAGATATATGTAGGATATAACATGGGAGAGAGAATCATATATGATGGATATGTGGCCCAATATTTTTGCATCAAAATTTTATCGATTCCTTAGAGCACATCTCAATGACGATATATTATACGTTAGAGAGATTGTATGATCCTGACCATTTATGGAGATTAGTTTGGTCTAACATGACGTATTATTTTATTATTTTGATCATATTTTGGCTGAGTTTTACATTGGGGGATGTTTGGTAGAGAATGGAGTAATATTGAATGTAGGTAAGTCCTTGGGTGGCACAACATTATACCAACCCATCTTTCCAGACCAAGAAAATCATACAAGCCTAGATAGATAGATTTTGCACAGCTATTGCATGGATTTTCAAATTTTTCACCATAAAATGAGAAAATCCCCTCCCCCCACTCGATAAAATAAGTTTATTATTAATGTGCATAGTTAGGGGAAATTATTTTCCCCTTCCCAAAAAACTATGTGAAGAATTTAATTAGCCCAATTTTTTAGGTAATATCTTTAACCCCACTAGTTAACCAAAAATCGACCCCCATTCATCGATAGATTCCATTTAATGTATTTTAATCCACCAAGATGGAATCCATTCTTTCTCAAACTCTCTTATTCATGATTAGAAGACTATATTTATGACATGCACCTCTCCTAGTATGTGAATCCAATGCTTCTTGGTCTCACATTCCTCTTCCTTTCTTACCCCATTCAATAATGTGTTTATCTACAAATTTTTATCAGATAAATTTTTTTTTGTGGATATAGATATAAACATTTAATTCTAGATCTATATTTAAATGGTATTGATTTTTTTCTTAATTTAGTGTGTTATATCATTACCTTATTTTACATTATTGTGTTTATAAAATTTTACTGTTTTTTGTTGAGAGATCGCTCATTAAAATAATTAGGTAGGTGGTATAATACATAAATCCAAATGACTTGAATGAAATTTGGGGTATATTATTTTAATATGTCTATAATATGTTTATCAATTGCGTTCTTGATAGAAATAATTATTTTTTTCAATTAATTATGGATTATTTTTGAATTAGGGATATTTGAATTCTTGGTCATTAATAATTATATATTGAATTAATTATGTGGGAAATGGGATTTTTGAATTGAGTAATTAATTTTAGAAATAATTGTATGGAAATAGTATTTTTATGATTAATTAATTTTATACAAAATTAATATGACTGATATTATTAATTAATGTTATAGTTAACTAATGATATTGAGATGATTAGTTAATTTTTGATTTCATTAATGTTATTGATATGATAAATTAATTCTTGATTTAGTTAATAAGATAGAGATAAATAATTAAATGTTTGTTTAATTAATTTTATATAGATGAATAATTAATATTTGAATTAATAAATTACATTTTGATGACTACTTAATAGATGTTTCAATTAATTATATTCATAAGATTAATTAATTGTTGAGTTAATTAATGAGATTGGTAACATTAATTAATGTTTGAGAAAATTAATTAGATTGGGATTATTAATTAGTTAATGAGATCATTAATGAGATTGAGATAATTAATTTATTTTTGGATTTATTAATGAAATGATGAATAATAATATTGATATTCATCTGAGAATTGAGATCTATAATGGTACGAACGACATTTATAGTATGAAATGGAAGATATAATAGTAATAGTGTAATTCTTAGACATTTCGTCACATTGGGATAGTGTATACTTAGGCATAGTATGAAGCGGGTATTGGGGTTTGGGTGTCCTCAGGAAATAATGGATTAATGTGGTTAAATAAGGAATAATTTGATAATGTGTATTTTTTATATTTATGCATTGTTCTTATATTATCATACATATACACACACTATTGTTGACCAAATATTTATTTACACTATATAGGTGGTGGCTAATGAGTTGTAATCACCCACTAATCGATCTCAGTAATCAATACGTGAATAGATTCAATATATGATGGATATGATAAGGGAAATAGACCAATTTTATGTGGATGAGTCCAAATAGAGAATAGAAGATGGAGTTCAATTTGTTTTAATACATTCATGGGAGTTGTATGTTTCATTAAATTGAACATTCATTTTGACAATATACCCAGATTTTGGCATTAAATATCTTTTTTTACTTTTGATATTGTTCTTATAGTTTATCTTATCATCTTATAGTGGTATGGTACTTGTTATGATATCATATTGTCATTCAATATTAATATATTTTTTTGTTTGTGTATTACCCTAATAAAATAGGATGTATTCTCCACATGAATAACATTATACTATTAATGTTATTCATCATACTCTAGAATATTGGGAGGCACACTTGAGGTCTTATGACTAACCGGATAAGGGCTGTGGTGTGGGCACCTGGGTCGGGATGTTACAGCAGTCAAAAACGACATGTCCATAAAATGTGCCTAAAATAAATTCATTTCTAAATATTGTAAGTAAATTAAAAATTTATGAAAATGATATTTTTTTAAAAATATTCTTTAGGTACAAATAGTCATGGAATGTTGTTGATGGATATTTTCATGGAAGAAAATTTTAATGAAACAAATACGAAATAATGACTGCTTTTTTAAAACAACTTCCCAATCATTTTAATTACCAAAATAAAAAATTGGCACTATTACTTTAAAATTTGTTGAGTAACTGTATTAATTGAAATTTAAAGGGTATTATCATATAAGGATCATATAATTTAATTAATTGAAATTAAAATAAATGATATCCTGGTAAGAATATGATTGAATATAAAATCTCAAAACTCTTGGATGAATTTTGATTTATAATAACCATAAAATAATAAAATAAAATAAAATAAAACCTTAATTATAATAATCATATTGATATTCATGATATAACAAGAAAATTGTTTTTATATTCACCTCACAAAATAATATATATATATATATATATATAACCTAACATATTTCACAAAGAAGGCATTTTGTGATTATAAAATGATACCCCATTTGTAATATCAGACTCAAAATATCACAAAATATATAAACATAAATAAATTTGAAAATCACCATAATTATCATAATATTAACAATTAAATTTTCTCATTACTAGTATGTACCCCCTACAAGGAAACTATTTCTTGAATATTCAATACAACTCAATGAAATAAAAGTGATATGAGAATCCCATGGCTAAAAATCGTCTTTCATTAATATATTTCTATCCTCCACTTAAATAAATATAAACTTATTACACTTTTATAAAAGATTCTTGAATATAGTTATAGTTTCATATACATTCCAATCATAACATTTCATCACCCATCTATGATTAATCCCTAATTTAAAACATCATTTCCAGTTGTTAGCTATTTCATTTGTCATTGTTGTTTTGATTTGGAATTTCTCTTCCTTTTACAATGATCAGAGTTCTATAATATAAAATACTTTACAAATGATACATATATAATATATATTAATTATATAAATATTTTTTATCATCCATAAATAGTAGATAAATGTAGATGATTTATACTATTCATAATGTGTGACATTGTTTTCATTTTCTAGTTTAAACATGGAAATAAATATAAACAATATTATTTCATTATTTAGTAATAAATAAATCATTAATAATACATATATACATTAAACCTATCCTTATTACCATCCAATTAATTTTGAAATGAAAAATGAGTCACATCGCTTCTAAGAGGTGGTAGTCGACATATACACATGATCCATGTTATTGTTTTCAAAAAGATGGTAAGGTATGAAGTTATATATTATATTATATTTCAAAAATAATAAATATATCATAAATTTAATAAATAAACATTATAACTATAATAATAACATTTGAATGTATATTGTGATAGGAAATATATTGTACTGTTACATGGAAGAAGTTGTCTTCATGTATGCATGAGTGATACTTTCCCTTCCTATTTGAGGGAATATTTGATGGATAATGATGGTAAAATAATAATAATAACAATAAAATTATTTTACTATATTTTTTTATATATAATATTTTATTTTATGATGAATATTATATATTTAGATAAGATAAAGGAAAATATAAATTGAAAGAGGTTTTCTATGATGAGTAGGTCTTCTTCAATTGACCTCTTTTAGATACCATCTTAAGGACACATTTAGTGGTATTTTTAGAAGATTAAAGAAAATAATTAATTTATATAGAATATTAAAAGATAAATGTGTAGGTTTTGGTAAATCTAGATAAATAAATGGGATTTAAACAAGAACAAAATTTGGTTTTCTTTCATATGTGGTGGAAGTATTACTCTTTTAATTTCATCAAAACATTGAAATATTATTAAATTGAAATGTTATCCATGTTATTTAGTATTAGGATAATTTGTAATTAAATATGATATAGGATTGATATAATACCATCCAATATAATATATAAAAAAAATTGTTCAATTTTAAACTTACTCTATTCAGTTTTATCCCAGTCGACTATTATTATCCTAAATCAAGGAAACACATTTTTATTCAATTAAGGTTTATTAATTTACTTATAAGATAGAAATTGGAAGGAAAATGATCATGGAATGAAATTTTAATCCAATACATACTTCAGATATCCTCTGGTAATATTTTTTAATACTTTTACATCTGTTAATAGTATTTTAGTATCATAATAAATTATTAATTTCATTTTTTGGACAATTCAATAAATATGAAATTAAGGATTGGAGTACATATATTTATTTCTCATTCAGATCATTTTAATATAAACTATACATTATAATTAAAAAAAAATTTAAAACCCCATTTCATCCAGAAATATTTATTTCTATGTTTTTAAATTTATTTAATTTTAATTTTATATTCCTTATTAAAGAACACAGTCAACATTTTATAAAACTTTATCTTAATTATAAAATTTTAAAAAAATAGAAAATAAAAAACATAAAAAACATTACTATTAAAAATTTATATTATATTTATTGAAATCATTTACTTATCCCTTTTTGAACATGTAAATAAAAATAAAATATTCCAGGTGATATTTTGAATTTTTCATACAGGAAATAATATATATGTAATTTTCAATGTAAAATTGAACCAAAATTTAATATTTAATAATTCAGGATGGAAATGGTAAAATTTATACAGTAAAATTAAATAAACATTAGTTATAGGTTGTATTTGAAATTTTATCTCATTTGTATCCATATTTTACAAATTTTAACCTTATTGAGGTGTGAAATATATTTTATGGTTACTATTAATAATGACCAAATATAAAATTCGATTCCTTACCAAATTTAATCATATTTAATCCAAATATTGATTACATTTTCAAATGTACAATATATATAATTGGATGAATATAAATTAACATATTCATGAAAAATACAATGAAAAATAATTTTTAGAAAATATATTTTAAAGCATAAAAATGAACAATATAAAAAATAATATATAATAATGATTCCAATGTAATTTATTAAATACATTATAATTAATGGAAATTATTTTTTAGACCAATGAAACTTTTAAATTACTTTATTTAGTAAATAAAAATTTAAATTTTACTAAAAATTTATATTCTACACTATTCAATGAAAAATTGGTCATTTTAGAAAAAAATACCAAAAATTTCGCCCCAAGAAAATTTTAATAGTTTAATTTCAAAAATTATATCCATTTTATAATATATAATTTAGAAATTTGGAACATATTATTTATGATATTGAAGGAAAAAATTCATCAACCTATTTTAATGAAATTATATTACTTAAGAATAAAATCACTTTACTAATAATTTAATGCTAATTTCTTAAGAATTAATCGATTAATTAGTCTCAAAAAACCGTTAGGTATATTATTCATAATCTGGTTTTTACTATTTATATGCACAAATTTAATGACTATGTTATAATTTTCAAATTTCAATAACTTCATTTTTAGAGTGTATAACAATTCTCTTAATGTTCGTTGTCAAAAGTTAGGAAAGATATTATGCCTATTATTATATTAAATAAATCTTTAGGGTGTTAATGTGTAATTTTTAAATACAAACTCATTCATCTTTCTATAAGTGGAAAATAATATTATGTTATTTAAATATATTTTAAACTATCATTATAATATAATGAATATAATGATTCTATAATAGTTATAGATGAGGGTGGAATAGATAATCATATGCATATTTGGTTTCAAATCATTTCATATTTAAGAATAATTCAATTTTAAAAAAAAATGAAAAATGAAAAAATTTAAATTTTATTATAGATTATTATTTAAAAAAATTCACCTAGATTTTTTAAAATTATATATCAACATTACAATTTTCAAAAATTATAACATTATTTTCATCCATTATAAATTAATTTTACAAACTATACATATCCTAAAGAAGTATAATATTTTGGAAACACATTAAAATTTTACTATTTTTCTTGTAACCTCTCACTTATAAATGGATGCAACCTTGAATATTTTGTGATACCCTTTCAAAGGTATGGATTTTAATTAATAGTTTTTATATTGAAAATATTGTTGGCCTAAAATTGATAGAATGTTATTTTTCAATAAATGATGGGAATTTTATGAATTAAGACTCTAAGAAATGTTTTAAATTTTATTTCCTTGTATATTTTTATGTATTATTATTTTTTAAAAATGATAAAATTACGATGAAAATAATTTTTTTTTTGGGATAACGTAACTATCCATATTTCAGTTTATGATGTATTTTTTACAAAAATAAGATTTAATATTTTGTCAACAAAAAATCTATAATAATAAAAAAAATTAACAAAAGAGAGATGAATATTACCATGAAAATATAACATTACAAAAGATGAGTACAAGTATAGTGGGACCATAAAATATAAAAAAAATACCAAAACTGATTAAGAATAAATTTTTATTATTTCTCAAAAACAATATTCAAATTAATATATTAATAGAAATAATGAATACAAGAATAAATATAGAAGACGATTTGAAGATGGATTCAATGATAATTATGATACGGTTATTTAAAATTTAAAATATTATTATTTCATACCTTCATTATATGTCCAATAAATTGACCATTAGAAGAAATAATTTTTTGATATCTCAAATAAGAGAAAATATATGTTTATTATTATTTTTTCAAATAATTAATATTTTTTATACTTTTTAATGTCCATAATAATATTTGATATTTTTAAATATATATATATTTAACTCATGAGAAAAAGGATTTTTATAATTGATTGGATACCAGTTATACATTACAAAATTTATAGGAATAAAATTTAATTATGGTCAAAATGCCAAAATTTTTGTACTCTATAATGAATTATCTTTTCCAATTGAAAATAAATACATGTTGTTTAATATAAATAATTATAAATAAATTTAAATCGAAAACTAAGTTTTGTTTACATTATTTTGGATCCATTGAAGGAGTTAACCCTTATGATTCATGTATGGTTTCCCATTTAAATGGGTATCATGCATAAATTTTATAATTTATGAAATTATGGAATGTAATTGTTTTATCTAAAACATAAAATTTTTCTTCTAAAGGTTGTCTTTTTCTATGAGCAGAAGGTTCCCCCAAAAAATAAATTTTTTTATAAATTATCAAAAAATAATATCTATTTCATTAATAAATAAAAAGATAATTTATTTTATATTTAATTTTATATACATATAATAAAAAATATTAAATAATAGATTAATTTATAAAGAAAGACATAAATATTTTGGTCATTTCTAAATTTCATACATATTATTATTTTTTCAAAGGAAAAATATATTACACGTTACTTAGTATTTTGTATTTCTTTTAATAAATTTTATTTCTAGAATTTCATATATATCAATGTGATATTCATCCCATTATTGTTTTCTCGTATTCAACTACGTGGAATTCTATATTCTTTAAATCAAATAATATTTTTGTTGATTAATTTCAACATAAATTTTCACATATAATATCATGTATTCAAGTCTATAATCATAGATATGATCATTCTAGCATCCATTTGGGTTTTTCTGAACAAATACTTATAGTCTTATATAATTTGTACAATGTTTGAAAAAAAATCACCATTCTTTTTGTTGGTGGAGTTGTGACGTGGAATCTATTATAATGTGTCACAACCCACCTTAACCAAAAGGATGGAAGGGACAAAAGATTGCCAGACCATTCCTTCTTTAAGTTGAAGGATATATAATGACCCCCGAGACCCACCTTAAATAGGTCCTGGAGTGGAAAATAACACCAAGGGTATAGAATCACAAACAAGATGGAAGGCATTACCCTTTTTATTTTAATAGGATCGGGAGATAAGATAGGAACCCCAACAACACCAATGCTAAAAGTATTGGTAAAGCCAAAATTAAACCATTCCCATTTGCATGTTCAAAACTAAAAGATATAAGTCACAAGAACTCCAAAAGTAAAGTACCAAGAAAAGGAAAATGACAACTGCAACTGCCCCAACGTCTGAGCTAGTACGGTCCCGCACGATCCCCAAAATCCTAATTGAAACTTCAAAGCAGTTTTATATACATCGAGTGAGCATACAAGTATACTCAATAGGTAAAACCAAAGACTCCCATGCACAAGTGGGGAGACATTCTAATTCACCGTGAAAAAAGGAGAGAACCAAACCACCTAGCAAGGAAAACTATCAACCCAAGCCTCACCAATGAACACTCACCAAATAATGCAAGTTACGTAATTTATAGTAATAGAACATCAATATTCGGGTACCCCCCCCACCACTTTCCCACTGGTTGTTGAAGACATCCTATGTATCAGACCAATCTTGCCATTCTCATCGTAGTCCCACTGCCACACCCGCCCGCACACACCGTGGCCACAACCACACATCCTTCCTGCAAACACCTGGGTGACAACCGCAATCCCGCCCACAGACACCTGGACCACTAAAACCACACATAACCATACCCTCAAACACCTAGTCCAGAACAACCACTTCCACACTTGATGACACATGGGCTACAATAATACTTTCACTCCCAAAGACACCTAGGCCTCATCCCAAAGATACTTGGGAAACAGCCAGCCCGCAAACACCTGGGACAACCACCACAACTTCCCTGAATGAAGATTCTTGGGTTAATAATGGACTTCAATCCATCACATTATGCCCAAAGAGTCTTGGGATATTCAGGAAATGAAGCAGAAAAGGAGCTAATAACCATCCACTCATAGGAGTGTTGGGAAAAACCCCCTCCCCCATGGAATGGGGGTGTTCGGCACTAAGTTCTCAACTTGGGTGGGGTGTGAATAAGAAAACATAAAAACTACAGATATATGTACAGTTAACAAGAAATCATCCCAACCTAGGGTTCCCAAAGCCAACCTAAGCATAACACCCATGTTACTATTCATTCTTAAAAGAAGCCACAACACTCACGGAAAAGTCACAACACATTCCCAAAACCAATTACCAATTTAACCCATTCTTAGTTTCATGTTCAAGTGATCCCATTTAATTTGATTCTGCACTACAAGGAAACTAACAGTCATAACCACAAGCCAGGAAAAGAGAAACAATCAAACAAAAATTTAAGCATTCACACCTTTTTCTCTTGTGATGTCACAACAATAAAGGGATAAGTGAGATCCCTCAATGTATAGGTACCAAATAAGGCTTAAAGATACAGACCCACATCCCCAAAACCATCAACCAATGATATGATAATAGTAGAGGATTCCACCCCAATTCGTATCACAAGCAGAGGAACCACACAGTTTCAAATTAACAACCAAGAGGATCCCATCCTCACCCATATCACCCCATAGGAAATCAAACAGAACAACACACCTACTACCAAAACAGAGTAGGGAAACATCCAGGTTCAAGATCATCATTCATTATTTCCTTCTGTCTATTGGTTAACCAGGGTGAGCACACATGGATTTATGTTTACTAGGTATCCATTTAATCCAATGAGTTTACATGATTAACCAATTTCCAAGTTACATTCATTTAATCATCAGAAAAGACAATGGTTCATTAGTGAAAAAAGATAGACCACCAACAACCATGATTTTCAGTGACCATAGCCCAATAGTTCACAAGATAAGAATCAAGGAGGAGAAGGGAAACATAACATCATCACATCATTCACACTCGTTCCCTTCATTCATTAAAATAAGTTTGTTATCTTAATTATTTTTTGGTTTCACCCACTCTCATAGAAACAATAGTGTACCCACCCCACATATAACACATAAAGGAGAGACGAAGTAAAATCCCTACATGGTTGATCATGTATCGATGTTTTTCTCCATGCGCCAAGAATAGGGGATGCACGAATTGCTGGGGAGAAATGTCGAGGAATCCAAGGGTGCAGAAATATCTAGAAGAGGTGCACCATAAGACACGGGTAGAGAAAAACTCTAGGCACAATATGAAGAAGAAATAAATCCATCCGAGAAGAAGAAAAAGGAATAATACACTCTAGCGGGAGATAAAAAGGGGAGATCCTACTGTTACGGGATAAAGAATTTTAAATGCCTGGAATGTCAGATCATGGATTCCTACACGGGTGGGAAGTTACAAAAATGATATTAAGGTGTTATTTAATAACCCCCATTAGGGAGGATACTCAAGATTTTTTTAAAGAATTAATTATGGACTTTAAATGGATTTAAAAGGGTATTCAAATTAATTTATGTCTATAATTATGTTGGTGGAGAAGGACTGGAAAATGAAAATGAAGGGTTGGGTGAGTACATGGTGCCACCATCACAGTGTCAACCGTATGGTGCCACCGTGACCGGTGCCACCATAACGGTGCCACTATTTGGTGGAGTGGTATTTTTGCAATGTAATGGAAAGGGGGGGTCTGGTCCATTACATCAGATACCTCTCAAACAATTCTCTAGATCGAGAATTAGAACTAGACCTGAAGAAAACATAGGGATCCGAACAAACACCTCGAAAGATACCTCTCAGGTGTGATCCTCATCGACATATAGAAAAACATCTCGCTCATGTAACCATGAAAAAAAAGATTAATTATTCTGATAAGGTGGTGTGAGTTTTCCCTTCCTCCATGATTCGATACTATCCACTATGGATGACACTGACTCGCCTGCACAGGTTTAGGCGCATCCACACTACTTTGTCTTAACTAAGTATTAGGTCCTCTCCTTCCCACATTTCAAGACCCTTCACACACATCCATATAAAAGTAAAACCGCACGTTCCATAGTTGTCAAAGTAGAAGGGTTCCATCAACCAACAAGAACAAACAAAATGGGAAAAAACTCAAAACAACTCTGGGTACTGGGCACGCATCTGCATCTCCCATTCCCAGGTACTTTCATCGATCCCGTCATGCCTCCACAACACGCGATCCCAGGGGATGGTTCTTCCTTAGATAAACTTCTCCTCATAATCCTCTATACTCACTGGTCTTTCTACAAAGGTCATGTCTTCCTCGATATCCATATTTCCCTAGTCGAGGATGTGTGAATCATCATGTAGATAATGTCGGAGTTGTGAGACATGGAATAAGTCATGTATCCTCAATAGCAGCAATGGCAATGCTAGCTGATAAGCCTCTTCTCCGACCCTTTGCAACACTTCGAATGGTCCGATGAATCTGGGAGAAAGCTTACTCCCCATAACGAACCTTCATTGTCTACACAAAGGGGAGACCTTCAAGAAGGTCCTCGAGCCCAAACTACAAGGGTCTCCTCCTATTATCATCATATGACTTCTGCTGGTCCTAAGTCTCCTTAATCCTCCCCCGTATAATCTTCACCTTCTCTGTCGTGCTCTGCACCACTTCTAAGCCAAGAACACTTACTTTCCCAACCTCGGTCCAACACACAAGTGAGTGACATGGCCTCCCGTACAAGGCTTCGAATGGAGCCATGCCAATGGTAGAGTGATAGCTATTATTGTAGGAAAACTCTAACAGAGGAAAGTGTCATACATACGATCCCCAAAATTACAGAATACATGCATGTATCATATCATCCATCGTTTGGATGGTGCACTCTATATGTTCATCTGTTTGGGGATGAAAAGGAGTTCTAAGATGTAGATGGGTGAAAAAATATGCTGCAATCCCCTCTAGAATCGTGAGGTAAATTGTGCATCCCTAACTGAGACTATGGACCTCATAACCCCATGCAATTGCACCAACTCATCCATGTACCTCCATGCTAAGTCTTCAACTATACTCGACTCCTTGATCGCCAGAAAGTGAGTAAATTTCGTCAACCGGTCCACCACTACCAAGATAGCATCGTAGCCTCCTTTAACTTTATGTTGTCCCGTAGAAAAATCCATCGATATTTCATCCCACTTCCACTAGGGGACATCCAAAGGTTGCAGAAAACCCCCTGGAACACGGTGTTCTGGCTTCACCTGCTGACACACTGGGCATCTGGCCATGAACTCTGCCACCGCCCGCTTTACCCCGGGCCACCAGAACTGACCATTCAAAACCCAATACATCTTGGTAACTCATAGGTGCACTACTAGGGGTGAGTTGTGGAACTCACTAAGAACTCTCTCGTGCATCGCCTCTGGAACAAATAGCTTTTCTCAAAAAATAACCCGATTCTGACCATCCTCTGTCCAACCATATGGAGCATCACCTTGTTTAACCTGGTCACACATCACTTCACTCTCTATGTCTCCCCACTGATACTCCTCCACTTTCCATAGTATAGAAGACTGCACTGTCATATGATATAGGAAAACTCTACCACCATCCATCCTCGTAACGAGGTATAGGGTTGCCAACTCCTCCATCGCCTTCCAAGCACCAGCTGACTCTTGAACCTCATCCTTCTATGACTTCCTACTCAAGGCATCGGCTGCCACATTCCATTTTCCAGAGGTGTAGGATATTTCAAAGATGTAGTCCTGAAGTAACTCTATCCACATTCATTTTCGTTTGTTCAGGTCCCACTGCGAGAAGATATACTTCACACTTTTTTGATCCGTGATGACCACAAAGCACTCCCCAACGAGGTAATGCCACCACAAATTTAGAATGAAAATGATCGCTGCAAGCTCTAGATCATGGGTGGCATAATTACAGTCATGAGGATGTAACTTTCTAGACCCATAAGATATCACCACTTGTCCTTGCATTAGCACACACCCGAGGCCTTGTCCTGAAGCATCACAAAACACCACATACGCTGCCCCTTCATCTGGAAATCTCAGCACTAGGGCACTAACCAACTTCTCCTTCAGATAGCTGAAGGCTGCCTCGCACTTCCCGTTCCACACAAAAGCTTGGTCCTTCTTGGTCAAAGCCATAAAAGGCGATGCAGCTCAGGAGAAGTTGGGTACAAACCTCTGGTCATAACCTGCCAGCCTGAGTAAACTATGAACCTCTGCAATGTTCTTGGGTGCTGACCAAGAAACAAATGAATCAACCTTCGATGGGTCAACTGTTATCCCCTACTCAGACATCATGTTTCCATGGAAGTGAACCTATCATATTTAGAACATGCACTTGGACAAATTCCCATAGATATGGTGCTGTCAGAGGACTTCTAAATCCATCACTAGGTGCTCAGCGTGATCCTCCTCCGATCATGAGTAAATCAAGATGTCGTCAATGAACATGACTACGAACCGATCTAGGTATTCCCAGAATATGTAGTTCATGAGTCCCGTGAACACATCTGGAGTGTTCGAAGTGCCGAACGACATGACTACAAACCCAAAGTGCCCGTATCTTCACCTGAAGGCAGTCTTAGAGATTTCACACTCCTCTACTCTCAACTTGTGATATCCTGACCGTATGTCTATCTTGGAGAACCATCCTGCCCCATTCAACTCATCAAAGAGATCATCTATCCTCGGAAGAGGGTATCAATTCATAAATGTAACCGGATTAAGGATCATGTAGTCTACGCACAGACTGAGTCCACCATCCTCCATCTTTCTGAACAAGACTGGAGAACCCCATGGTGATTCACTTTGTCGAACGAAACCCTTCTTCATCAGATCGTCACTCTAAATCTACAACTCCCATAACTCAGAAGCTGTCATCTTCTAGGGGGCCTTCAAAATCATACAACACTAGGTTGCAAGTATATCCCAAACTCTACATCACGTAAAGGGGGTAGAGTTGTCACCTCATTAGGTAACACACCCATAAACTCACTGACCACCCCTGGAAGTTCCACCATCTATGCGTCCACCGACTCCACTGATAGATTAGCTAACAATGAATGGAGGTGTTCCTCTCGCCCACTACACTTTTGGCCACCCCGATCGCTGAAAAAAGTTATAGGTCGTCCACCCATGTCTGAAAACACGACCCTTCCTCCAAAGCAGTCAATGAAAGCATATATAGAGAACAAGCAGTCAATGACTATGATGATATCATATGAATGTATCTGCAATAGTAGAAGATCCTTGACAGACTGACGTGGCCCTATCAACAGTCTACACCCCCAACAAACATAAAACAAGTCGGTATGGCCTCCGACTAGTGTGCTCAGCACAAGGGGCACTGGAAGTCTATTAGCATCTAAATCCAGAGCACGGGCCAGATTGAGTGCAATAAAGGAGTGCAAAGCTCCTGTATCAAACAAGGCATAAGCAAAGGTACTAAAAAAGCTGATCGTACCTCGAACGACCTCTGGACCTACTGAAACTGCTGCCTCTGCGGCGTGCAACTACCCATGCCAGGATCCTCTGCCTCTCAGCTATTGGCCACCTCCCCGACCACGTCTGGGTCGAGGTCCCTGAGGAGCGCCCTGAGGAAGGCCTCCCTCCGCAACATCTACCAACGAAGGAGCAGGAACTCGCTGACCCTAATACTGCTGCTAAAAGGTCCTAGATGGAAACTACTGCTGCTGAGGTGGGCGCTGAATCTGCCCACCCCCTCCATTCTGTACTCTATCTGGGCACTGATTCCGAATGTGCCAATGGCATCCACAGATGAAGAATCTCGGCCCTAGGCCCAAAAGAAAAGGGAGAGGGCCAGGAGGTCAAAACTGGAATTACTGAGGCATGCTCTCTACTGGTTGGAACCTAGAGGGCCCTAATGCTGGAGGCATGCTGCTGATGGCCTTCCCCATCGTCGAGCCCAACTGGATTCCCTGTTGTGATAAACCTCCCATCGTGTGCATCCTCTACACCTCTCCAACCTTCTTCTGGACCTCTAAGTATGTTGTTAGTGTGAATGGAGTGAAATCATACTGGAGAGAAGGTCGAAGAGCCTCCTCCAAATGTCTTGCCCAAGACTACTCATCCGGAAAGAGGTCTGGAGAAAAGTGGAGGAGATCCTTGAACTTGATCCCCAAATCTCTTTCTGACATGCTCCCCTACTAGAGTGAGAGTATTTCCTCCCTCTTCTCAGCCTTCATCGTGGAAGAGAGGAATTCTTCCCGGAATTCTTTCTTGAAATCAGTCCATGTTACCTCAACCTCCCTATTCTACCCATGGTAAAGAGTCCACCACTAACGCGCCGCTCCCCGCATATGGCTTACAACCAAAAGAACCCAATACTCCACCGGATCTCGGATCAAGCTGCCAGCTATCACCAAGTCCTCTATCCATCTCTCTATCTCAATGTCAAAGCTGCTGCCCTCATACTTCCCGAGGGTTTTCTGCTGAAAGGCACGAAGCGTATGCTACCACTGATCGTCCTCCTCTTCTTGGTCTGTCCTCTTTCGATCGGCCAAGTCAAAATTCTGGTCCTCGATCTCCCGCACTACTCGTGGTGGTCTCCCAGGTGTCATAGTTGTAAGGTAAACAAGGAATTCATATCCCTGAGTCGGGCCGAATATTGTTCTTAATTTTTTATTATACATATTATTCATTTTATATCCCTAAAATACCCAAGAAACAATAGAACACAAGTAATTATGATGCATTAACCTTTCCTAGGGTCCCTACCCTGCAATCAGTGTAGCCTCACATAGTCGTTTGTTAGGTCCAGAGTCCTTGCATTGGATCACAGGGGGACCTAAATCCCATGTCCTAGCCGGTCTTCCTTGGCCTATTTCACGCACTAATATCACCCAACACTATTTCCCTACCATCCCATGAAATCCTCACTATGCCTAACTCCATACCTCATCCTATCTCTCAACCCATCCTCTAATACCATTCTATCATGAACCCCCTTCAACAAATGGAGGGAAGGGATAGTATATTTCTAGAACCTTCCTTCATAATGTTGAAGGCGAGATAATGACCCCCCGAGACATGCCTTGAATAGGTCCCGGAGTGGCGCCTATCACCAAGGGTATAATTTCCCTCAAAAGATGGAACACATTGCCCATTTTATTTTAATAGAATCGGGAGAAAAGATAGCAACCCCAACAACCCCAAAGATGAATGTAAGGGTAAAGCCGAATGTAAACCATTCCCATATGCATTTTTAAAAGTAAAAGATACAAGTCACAATAACTGAAAAAGTAAAGTACCATGAAAAGGAAAACGACAACAGCAACAACCCCAATATCTGAGCTAGTACTGTCTCGCACGATCCCCGAAATCCTCCTGCAATCCTGAAAGTAGATTTATATATGTAGGGTGAGCATACAAGTATACTCAGCTGGGAAAACCAAAGACTCTTGTGCAGTAGTGGGGAGGCATTCTAATTTCGGGTGAAAAAGGAGATAACTAAATCACCTAGTAAGGAAAACTATCCACCAAAGCCTCACAAAGGCACACTCCCCAAATAATGCTAGTCAGGTAATGTATAGTAATATCACATCGATATTCGGGTACCCCATGCCACTTTACCACTGGTTATTGAAGACATCCTATGCATCAGACCAATCCTGCCATTCTCATCACAGTCCCACTGCCACACCTGCCTACACACACCTGGGCCTCAACCACACATCCAGCCCGCAAACACCTAGGCCACAACTACCATCCTGCCCACAGACACCTAGGCCACTACAACCACACGTAACCATGCCCGTAGAAACATAATCCAGAACAACCACTTCCACACCCGAAGAAACATGGGCCAGAAAACTATTGTCATGCCCGAAGACACCTGGGCCTCATCCCGAAGACACTTGGGAAACAACCTACCCGCAATCACCTGGGAAAACCACCACAACTACCCTTCCCAATGATTCATGGGCTTATAATGGACATCAAGCCATCACAGACTTCCCGAAGAGTCTTGGGATTTTCAGGAAAGGGATCAAAAAAGGAGCAAATAACCAGCCACTCAGAGGATTGTTGGGAAAAACACCCTCTCCCATGGAATGGGGGTGTTAGGCCCTATGTGCTCAAGTTGGGTGGGGTGTGAATAAGAAAACAGAAAAACTATAGATATATGTATAGTTAACAAGAACTCATCCAAACTGAGGGTTCCCAAATCGTACCCAAGCATAACACCCTTGTTACTATTCATTCATAAAAGAAGCCTCAACACTCACAGACAAGTCACAACTCACTCCCAAAACAAATTCCCCAATTAACCCATTATTAGATTCATGTTAAAGTGATCCCTTTTATGTTAATTCTGCACTACTAGGCAAGTAAATGGCATAACCACAAGCCAGGAAAAGAGAAACAACCAAACTGTAATTTAAACATTAACACCCAGTTCTCTTATGAAGTCACAACAACAAAGGGATAAGTGAGATCCCTCAAAGTACTGGAACCAAAGCAGGCTTTATGATACATCACCACATCCCCAAAACCATGAACCAATGATATTCCCACATTAATGGATTCCACCCTAATTCGTATCACAAGCAGAGAAACCACACCGTTTCAATCTCACAACCAAGAGGATCACATCCCGACCCACATCACCCCTTAGGAAATCAAACAGAACAACACACCTACTACCAAAAAAGAATAGGCAAAATTCCATGTTCAAGAACATCATTCATTAATTCCTTCTTTCTGTTGGTTAGCCGGGGTGACCACACAGGTCTTTATGTTTATTGGGTATCCATTTAATCCACTGAGTTTACATGATTAAACAATTTCCAAGTTACAGTCATTTAATCATCATAGAATACAATGGTTCATTAGTGCACAATGAAAGACTATGAACGACCATGATTTTCAGTGAGCATATCCCAACAGTTCACAACATAAGCATCATGGAAGAGAATAAAAACAGAACAACAACACATCATTCACAACACTTCACTTCATTCTATAAAGACCATTTGTTATCTTCATTAAGGTATGGTTTCACCTACTCCCATAGAAATAGTAGCGTACCTACCCCAAATGATACGTAGAAAGGAGAGAGGAAGTAAAATCCCTACATGGTTGATCAAGGATCGATTTTTTTCCCTCACACGACAAGAACATGGGATGCGCGACTTATTGGGGAGGAACGTTTGGGAATCCAAGGGTGAAGAATGCTCCAGTAGAAAAGAACCACAAGCCACGGGAAGAGAGGAACTCAAGGATCCCTAGGAAGAAGAAATAAATCTAGTCGATAAGAAGAAAAAAAAGAAGAAACTCTAATGGGAGATAAAAAGAGGATATCCTACTGTTACGGGATATGGAATTTTGAACGCCTGGAATGTAACGCCCCGACCCCAGCTACCCAGAGTCGGTGCATTATTACATAACATTGGCATGATCACGAGAAATATCAAGTCTCTAAAGACCGATTGGTTTAGTAGCCTTGGAATAACTAGATACATCCATAAATTTTTACATTACATCATAAAAAAACATCTTGTCTTCAAATCCCCTCATACTATCCCTGCAGGTCATTCATAAATTACTTCTTCATAATCCTGGGAAAAATAAAACATTAAAAGGGGTGAGCTCAGATGCTCAGTAAGGATAACATTATAGCAGAAGCTTTCATAAATAATCATAAACACTTAAGGCAATTTATAACTAAAACAAAAGCCTTTTAAACTTGAACTTCAGCATAAAATGGCAAAGGTAAAATGAAATAATGCCATTTACTTACTCACATGGATATTCTACTAGTCGAATGATCACATGCAATATCAATAACCACTTTCATAATGATGGAATGCATAATTCCAGACTATCATAACCACATAGCCAAGGCCTCGTGCCAAGACTACAAATAAGATTTTGCCAAGGCCTTGTGCCAAGACACTAGTTTGTCTCATGAGACCTACCGATGCATCGAGGAGCTATAGCGGGCTCCACCCGTCACTTATTAAGTCCAATGCATTCCTCATATGAACATGTTTAAACATAACATAAACATTCGTATTAAAACTAGCATACGAAATGTCAATACTTTTACCACAAACCATGAATGGTATAAAAACAGCACATTCACAGTCAAACATAACGCATTTGATACAATATGGAAGATTGTATTGTATCACATTAACCTCAATCAAGAATAATGAAGGATGTTTACATAGATGAAGATAATCATCAAAACTATTTGAGAGAAATATCCCCCTTTTCTTGAAAACATTTAAAAGTCACACTATTTGTCAAGAAGCCATTTAAAAGTAAATTTTTGAATCAAAGTGTCCCATACCACTTTGAAACTTTTTAAAAGGAGTTTTGATTTCTAAACTTTAATGTCCATATAAATAAATCCTTAAAACCATTTTTAAAACATGGACATTAATGAGAAAGGTTTAGATGAATAAGTCTTTAAAACATTAAAAATGATATTTTAGTTAGAGATTCTAACCAAAAGAGACACGTGAATACAAATAATTGAGGTAATCAAAACTTTGTAATATCATGAGAATAAAGGGAATCATGAAATACCATGTCAAAGTACATTATATACACCACATAAAAGTGATTTGGTGTATATCATCAAAGAAGGCTCAATGGAATGTAAATTGAGATGAAATCTCTCATAAAGGTTGTATCCTTAGGTTAAGGATAAATCAATGACATAATTATGTGTGACAAATATAAATACACTAAATATGATTGGATATTCAGTGTAAAACAATCAAAGGATATTCACACATATTCTTGTAAAAACAACACCAACGAATTGGATGTTTAACTCAACAAATGGTGAATGAGTTAAAATTACTATTATCAAGTTCATATCAATGACTTGAGAATTATCAAATGAGTGATTATGTGCATCAAAATTATATCCACAGGAAGGGGAGTGGAAATTATGACATAATAAAATGAATAGTGATTCCACACATAATCTTGGGGGTAATATAATCAATGAAATATGCGTAAAGCCAAATGAGTGGAAATTGAAATCTCAAATTCCCTTATTGATTAGGTAACTTACGAAACATACACCCACGAAAGAAGTATCATACCATGATGATGTAAATACCCATAAATTAAAGTATATTACACAATTAATACAATCATGGGCAGTACACATACACCACATACAATAATTAAGTGGTGAACAATGGAAATCTCACGGAATTGAAAGTGAGATAAGAAAATCCCTTACTTTGTACTTTTTCCTTGGTCGATGGTAGGTTTACCTCCTGTATAATGGTGAAATAATTGTTATTGAATAATAAAAGAATCATTTACTTTAATATGATATCATATATGATCTTTTAACATTGATTTGTTAATAATATCTTAGAATTATCGTCATTTCGGGTGTTAACGGGTTCATTTTACTTTATATTCTTTGTCATGTGAGCCATATTCGTTATTAATGGGATGTATATTATTCATATCCAGAATGATATCAAGTCCTTAGATACTATTTTTAAAATCATCAAATTATAATTATAATTTAATGGATATGATGGACAATGAATCTCATCGTGTTCGTGGAGACGGTAGTTCGTACGTACGCACGAACGCTACTTCCATTTAATTTTTCATTTTAAAAGAATTGAATCCAAATGATACATAGGTATATTATTATTCCAGTATAATATAATATTTTATATATGTTACTTAAGTTCATTAACACCATCCTTTATACATTCCATGTGTGGTATGAACGAGTCATATCATTTTAAGGGGGCGGTAGTCCGCACTTCCTCAAATGAAATTATCGTATGTACATACAACATGAAACGAATAAGGATATGAAATAAAATGGAATTACAGAAGCTTATATATAAAATATATATCATTAATATCATATTTAATTATAGTGCCATCATAATGGCCACCATGAGAGGCGGTAAGATGTATTTGAACAATCATCATTTCGTGAGGTGTTAGTTTCCCATCCACAGAAACATTATGTTCATCATCCATTAGATGGAGTTGTGTGTATGTGTAGTTTGAATCCTTCTTATAACAACATCCTAGTATATTTTGGATACTGGTGTTGTTACAAGAGAAAGGAAATAAAAAGAGTTTGGGGGTTGGAGAAGCAAAATAAATGAAAATAATTTAAGAGAAATCATTACCTTTAATTTAGGTAACTCACTTTGGTTGGAACCAAAGGACTTCTTTAATGCTTTCTGCCTAAGGGGAAGCTTCAAGGAGGAGGAGAGGGATGTGGGGAGCTTATTTGGGCAGGGTTTGGACGAGCCAAGTGGCTTGAGAGGTGTGAGGAATGAGTAGAAGTGGTATCCTTTTATAAGGGAGAGGAGGGGCTCTTTAGGAAAGAGTGAAAGTATTACTTTATAATATAATTATATTCGGTTTATAATGGTCCAAAAATCATTGAGGTAGAATATAAGATGACTCATATTCTAAATAAAATCAACCAATAAGAATTGGACAGGTTTTAGATAATATTTTTATCATTATAATATTATTTATTTAAATGATTTATTAATGAGGTAAACATTGCATCATTATTGTGTCATTAATAATTTAAATTATTTGATGTCTAAAAATTATAAATAAAATATCATTATGTAGGAAATCGTTTTATCTTTCTAATGAATATTTATAATCGAAAATCCAACATGTATAACCCTATGTAAAAATTGTTCTTTTAAAAGATGTAAGCTTATGCCATTTTTGTATTCATTTTAACTTAATTAAAATAAAGTGTCATTATCACTTACAAGTGGATCAATGGGGTCCCAAAATTGACCCAAAGATGACCATGGTCGACCATGTATCAACCAATAGGTTTAAGACACGTTTTAGGGTAATTTAGTATTATTATAATATTATTTTTTTAACCCTTATTTACCGGATTTACCCTTAACCATGGTAAATAAAATATTTACCGCAGTAATTATTCAAAATGTCTAAAATTAAAAGTTACCTATTTACACAATTTGAACATCCTGATTCCAAATATGGAATCCATTTTTCTAAATTCAAAACACAGAAGTGGCAGAAATTAATTTAAAATTAATTCCCGCTGTCAAAACAAAAAGCGTGTTTTTAAGAGATAATAACTATCAAAAGATTGACACTTGTTTATGTTCGGTTTAATTGTAAAATTATGTCCACTGACCAAATAAAATGGTAAAAATATATTCTAAATATACTTTAAAACCACTCAAATTCATAATTTATCACTATTAATTATTTTGATTAAAAAAGTTGTTTTTAATTAAAATTTAGTAATTTTTACTATTCATCAAAATATGAAAGTTATCCGAAAAGTACCAAAATTTCACCTTAGGCTAAATTTGATATTCCGAATCCAAAAATGAAGTCCATTTTTAAATATAAAATATATATAATTTCAAAAAATTATGTATAACTATTCATAACGGCTAGTTTGATCGGTTGTGGTGTGTGTTAAAACTCGAAGTTGCGTACAACACACGGTACTGTTTTATTCAAAGGAAAGCGTACCGTGGAAGCTTGGGATGTTTTATTTTAAATTTTTTGATGTCCCCATTTAGTCATAAAGTTTAAAATATTTTATTTAAAAAGGGTTCACTATTAAAAGTTGGTAAAACTACAATACTGAAGATGAATTTGTTCTTACATTATGTCTAAGAAACTCATAATATGGATTCTAAAATTATAAGGATTATATAAAGTTTAAAATTTAGTTAATACTATTCATAACCTTTTTTGAACGGCTTGTTTGGTAAGTCATGGTGCACTTGAACTCGGTGTTGCGTGTAGTGCAAGTTATTGAATTATTTTGAAGAAATAACACACTATGAAATCTTGGGGTGTTACATTCTCCCCTCCTTCAATAAATTGTGTCCTCGCAATTTGAAATTGTTCTTCGAAAATAAAAGGTTTAAAATAGAAAATATATTTGTGGGAAAACCCATATCGGAAATTGTTTTACTAAAATTTAGTCTTAATATGAGGAAAAGATAAATGAAAGGGTCACCACCAAATTATGATCTCGATTAGGAGAACATTGGTGGAAATTAGAGACATATAATTGGAGGAAAAACGTAAATATTTATAGGTAGTGGTTGAGGTCATCAATCACAAACAAGTATAAAATTGAGGTCCTTAAACTCATCAATCTATGATGATTTGAAGTACCATCGGTTCAATAAAATATAGGGTATTGGGATCACACATTTTTGACATTTCAAAATATCTTAGTTGAAATGCCACATCGAAAAATGAATTAATGAGGCCTCTATTTAAAATAAAGAGTGGAAAGTATGAAGATTACCGAAAATAACATATACTAGGGTTCCATGTAGGAAAATATGGATATGGAGGAGAAATCTAACCATCAATTATCTGATGGAGAGTGGTAGAGAACATGGCTATGAAAAGGCCAACAATCCCAAAGCCATAAATTAGTGATGATTTAAGGCACCATCTAGGACAACATTTTTTTTAAAGTTACATTACATAAGGAAGAGGAATTCATTTATGATATTGACTAAGAACATTATGAGATATACTTAAATTTTAAGTAGATTTTTATTCTTTAATAAATTTCCACCACTAACTCAATTTTTTTTAAACGATGAGTATTCAAGAAGACTTGGTCACACTGGAAGAGCTAGAATAAACTTCTATAGAATCACATGATCCATGCAGGATAAACCATATATTTACATTGTCTTTGAAGATTAATCAAAACCAAAATGGTTAGTGAATGATCTAATGATCCCCCAAAAGGATATTCATTGAGATAAATATGCACTAATCTTAATTTCTAAAATTAAACCAACAATACCCCAAAGTTAAATAGATACCATTCAATAACCAATTGTCCTTAAAATCCTTTAATATAATCCAAACTAATATTGAAACCCAAAACATAGAAGAATTTGATTATGTAGTCTCCCATGTTACATTGTATCTCCAAATGACATCAAATACTCTTAAAGTCACATACTTAAAAGTAATTAACATCATCACATATTCTCTGTTATAGGTTAATCATTTCCATAAATAACCCAAATCACTATAAATCAACAATAAAAATGTAGATAAAAATCCACCATTACTCTACAAATGAAACCTCATTGTATTCTATTTTCCTTGGGCATATAGTGTTCCTAACAAAACGAACATCTTCCAAAATAACATTTATCACTTAATCACCAAATCATTTTCCTATACCAAGGGTATTCATTTGATAAGACATAAGAACCCAAATCATCTTATTATTGATCAATAAAATCATTTAACAAAAAAATAGTCATACTAACCAGGGACTTCATGTAGTCCAGTGGTAGGCGATAAATCCCAATCACACATTGGTTGTGGGTTCGATTCCCACAGCTTTGTCCGACGCGACGGGTTGTCACACGGTCTATGTGTTGTCCTTTTTCAAAAACTATATTCTATAATATTACCAAAATGAGATAAATTTTTCAAAATAACATAATTTAACCACAAATGTTATATCATACTTTTCATTTTCAACCCAAATTATAATAACTTATCATTTTCTCAAACCCCAATGATCATATAAAACCAAATGGTTATTTATACCTATATCCACAAGAGAAGAGACAATTATTCCTCAAATATCATTCTCACATGGCAAACTGAGGGGTTACAAATACAAGAGAAAATTATTCCAAAGTAAACCCATCAACAAGGAGTGCTAATACTTTTTAAATTTTTCTCCAACCATTTATTTCCACATAGCTTTTTCTTTGAGCAAGAAAATATCCTATAAAATAGGAAATTCACTCGGGTAATGGCCAGGTCCCCTACATTTACGGCAAATGACTGTAAATGGACTCTTGGGACAATTTTTATCTTCTTCCATAGTACTCTTCATTTTTCTTCGGCAATTCTTCACTTTATGTCCTTCCTTCCCACACGTAAAACATTTCGTTGTCCCATTGAGACACTTTCCTGGGTGTCTCTTTCCACAATTCCTACATGATGAAAATTGAGGTTTCTTTTCTCCATGGTCTCCATTGCTGGAGATCTTAGCATTTATCACCTTTCTCTTCCTTGTTGAGTCTGGGAGTTGGTTAATATATATGTTTTTGATCATATTTTTGGAAAACTGATTTGGCATAAAGACGATATCTTTTACGCCTATCAACATTCCATTTTGTTGCTCATTTCCACCACCTTTCCCACCTTGTACATCATTCTCAAAGTCACTATGACTTCCTTGGAATCCAGCCATTGACTAAAACCAGAAAGCATTGTGTGAGTAATAGTAGTCGTAAAATCATTTAGAGATTAAAATGTCACCATATTCTCAATTTGAAACATATTAGGATTAACCAAGGTCATTTACTCTCATCTTATGTATATATTACTTAAATCGGTTTGTAAAGAAAAT
Source organism: Viscum album (assembly GCA_963277665.1). NCBI lineage: Eukaryota > Viridiplantae > Streptophyta > Magnoliopsida > Santalales > Viscaceae > Viscum > Viscum album. The sequence goes on from OY728133.1 coordinate 1,959,392,965, forward strand.
GTAAATTATCCTAAGCATATCCCCCGGGAGTGTCGTAACCAAGAGTGCAGCAAGGCCCGTTGTCGTGCACCAGTTCCCGTTCGAGTCTAGCTCAAAGCGGTGTTTTCGGGTTTTACCCCTAGGTACATCTGTGCCAGAGCCGCCTCTACCTGCTCGTATCCAGACAGGGATGTATTGCTCGGAAAACTCACAAAATCTCTACAATACCAAAATTCTAGGAAGTTCTTTTATACTAATCCTCAAAGTTCATCTTAGGTCTATGTGCTCTAATCAGAGTTTATCTAAATCTAGCTACCAAGGTTTGTACTAAACTTCCTCTGATACCAACTGTAACGCCCCGACCCCAGCTACCCAGAGTCGGTGCATTATTACATAACATTGGCATGATCACGAGAAAGATCAAGTCTCTAAAGACCGATTGGTTTAGTAGCCTTGGAATAACTAGATACATCCATAAATTTTTACATTACATCATAAAAAAAACATCTTGTCTTCATATCCCCTCATACTATCCCTGCAGGTCATTCATAAATTACTTCTTCATAATCCTGGGAAAAATAAAACATTAAAAGGGGTGAGCTCAGATGCTCAGTAAGGATAACATTATAGCAGAAGCTTTCATAAATAAGCATAAACACTTAAGGCAATTTATAACTAAAACAAAAGCCTTTTAAACTTGAACTTCAGCATAAAATGGCAAAGGTAAAATGAAATAATGCCATTTACTTACTCACATGGATATTCTACTAGTCGAATGATCACATGCAATATCAATAACCACTTTCATAATGATGGAATGCATAATGCCAGACTATCATAACCACATAGCCAAGGCCTCGTGCCAAGACTATAAATAAGATTTTGCCAAGGCCTTATGCCAAGACACTAGTTTGTCTCATGAGACCTACCGATGCATCGAGGAGCTATAGCGGGCTCCACCCGTCACTTATTAAGTCCAATTCATTCCTCATATGAACATGTTTAAACATAACATAAACATTCGTATTAAAACTAGCATACGAAATGTCAATACTTTTACCACAAACCATGAATGGTATAAAAACAGCACATCCACAGTCAAACATAACTCATTTGATACAATATGGAAGATTGTATTGTATCACATTAACCTCAATCAAGAATAATGAAGGATGTTGACATAGATGAAGATAATCATCAAAACTATTTGAGAGAAATATCCCCCTTTTCTTGAAAACATTTAAAAGTCACACTATTTGTCAAGAAGCCATTTAAAAGTAAATTTTTGAATCAAAGTGTCCCATACCACTTTGAAACTTTTTAAAAGGAGTTTTGATTTCTAAACTTTAATGTCCATATAAATAAATCCTTAAAACCATTTTTAAAACATGGACATTAATGAGAAAGGTTTAGATGAATAAGTCTTTAAAACATTAAAAATGATATTTTAGTTAGAGATTCTAACCAAAAGAGACACGTGAATACAAATAATTGAGGTAATAAAAACTTTGTAATATCATGATAATAAAGGGAATCATGATATACTATGTCAAAGTACATTATATACACCACATAAAAGTGATTTGGTGTATATCATCAAAGAAGCCTCAATGGAATGTAAATTGAGATGAAATCTCTCATAAAGGTTGTATCCTTAGGTTAAGGATAAATCAATGAAATAATTATGTGTGACAAATATAAATACACTAAATATGATTGGATATTCAGTTTAAAACAATCAAAGGATATTCACACATATTCTTGTAAAAACAACACCAACGAATTGGATGTTTAACTCAACAAATGGTGAATGAGTTAAAATTACTCTTATCAAGTTCATATCAATGACTTGAGAATTATCAAATGAGTGATTATGTGCATCAAAATTATATCCACAGGAAGGGGAGTGGAAATTATGACATAATAAAATGAATAGTGATTCCACACATAATCTTGGGGTAATATAATCAATGAAATATGCATAAAGCCAAATGAGTGGAAATTTAAATCTCAAATTCCCTTATTGATTAGGTAACTTACAAAACATACACCCACGAAAGAAGTATCATACCATGATGATGTAAATACCCATACATTAAAGTATATTACACAATGAATACAATCATGGACAGTACACATACACCACATACAATAATTAAGTGGTGAACAATGGAAATCTCACAGAATTGAAAGTGAGATAAGAAAATCCCTTACTTTGTACTTTTTCCTTGGTCGATGGTAGGTTTACCACCTGTATAATGGTGAAATAATTGTTATTGAATAATAAAAGAATAATTTAATTTAATATAATATCATATATGATCTTTTAACATTGATTTGTTAATAATATCTTAGAATTATCGTCATTTCGGGTGTTAACGGGTTCATTTTACTTTATATTCTTTGTTATGTGAGCCATATTCGTTATTAATGGGATGTATATTATTCATATCCAGAACGATATCAATTCCTTAGATACTATTTTTAAATCATCAAATTATAATTATAATTTAATGGATATGATGGACAATGAATCTCATCGCGTTCGTGGAGACGGTAGTTCGTACGTACGCACGAACGCTACTTCCATTTAATTTTTCATTTTAAAAGAATTGAATCCAAATGATACATAGGTATATTATTATTCCAGTATAATATAATATTTTATATATGTTACTTAAGTTCATTAACACCATCCTTTATACATTCCATGTGTGGTATGAACGAGTCATATCATTTTAAGGGGGCGGTAGTCCGCACTTCCTCAAATGAAATTATCGTATGTACATACAACATGAAACGAATAAGGATATGAAATAAAATGGAATTACAGAAGCTTATATATAAAATATATATCATTAATATCATATTTAATTATAGTTCCATCATAATGGTCACCATGAGAGGCGGTAAGATGTATTTGAACAATCATCATTTCGTGAGGTGTTAGTTTTCCATCCACAGAAACATTATGTTCATCATCCATTAGATGGAGTTGTGTGTATGTGTAGTTTGAATCCTTCTTATAACAACATCCTAGTATATTGTGGATACTGGTGTTGTTACAAGAGAAAGGAAATAAAAAGATTTTGGGGGTTGGAGAAGCAAAATAATTGAAAATAATTTAAGAGAAATCGTTACCTTTAATTTAGGTAACTCACTTTGGTTGGAACCAAAGGACTTCTTGAAATGCTTTCTGCCTAAGGGGAAGCTTCAAGGAAGAGGAGAGGGATTTGGGGAGCTTATTTGGGCAGGGTTTGGACGAGCCAAGTGGCTTGAGAGGTGTGAGGAATGAGTAGAAGTGGTCTCCTTTTATAAGGGAGAGGAGGGGCTCTTTAGGAAAGAGTGAAAGTATTACTTTATAATATAATTATATTCGGTTTATAATGGTCCAAAAATCATTGATGTCGAAGATAAGATGACTCATATTCTAAATAAAATCAACCAATAAGAATTGGACAGGTTTTAGATAATATTTTAATCATTATAATCTTATTTATTTAAATGATTTATTAATGAGGTAAACATTGCATCATTATTGTGTCATTAATAATTTAAATTATTTGATGTCTAAAAATTATAAATAAAATATCATTATGTAGGAAATCTTTTTATCTTTCTAATGAAAATTTATAATCGAAAATCCAACATGTATAACCCTATGTAAAAATTGTTCTTTTAAAAGATGTAAGCTTATGCCATTTTTGTATTCATTTTAACTTAATTAAAATAAAGTGTCATTATCACTTAAAAGTGGATCAATGGGGTCCCAAAATTGACCCAAAGATGCCCATGGTAGACCATGTATCAACCAATAGGGTTAAGACACGTTTTAGGGTAATTTAGTATTATTATAATATTATTTGTTTAACCCTTATTTACCGGATTTACCCTTAACCATGGTAAATAAAATATTTACCGCAGTAATTATTCAAAATGTCTAAAAATAAAATTTACCTATTTACACAATTTGAACATCCTGATTCCAAATATGGAATCCATTTTTCTAAATTCAAAACACAGAAGTGGCAGAAATTAATTTAAAATTAATTCCCGCTGTCAAAACAAAAAGCGTGTTTTTAAGAGATAATAACTATCAAAAGATTGACACTTGTTTATGTCCGGTTTAATTGTAAAATTAGGTCCAATGACCAAAATTATATCAAATGGTAAAAATATATTCTAAATATACTTTAAAACCACTCAAATTCATAATTTATCACTATTAATTATTTTGATTAAAAAAGTTGTTTTTAATTAAAATTTAGTAATTTTTACTATTCATCAAAATATGAAAGTTATCCGAAAAGTACCAAAATTTCACCTTAGGCTAAATTTGATATTCCGAATCCAAAAATGAAGTCCATTTTGAAATATAAAATATATATAATTTCAAAAAATTAAGTATAACTATTCATAACAGCTAGTTTGATCGGTTGTGGTGTGTGTTAAAACTCGAAGTTGCGTACAACACACGGTACTGTTTTATTCAAAGGAAAGCGTACCGTGGAAGCTTGGGATGTTTTATTTTAAATTTTTTGATGTCCCCATTTAGTCAAAAAGTTTAAAATATTTTATTTAAAAAGGGTTCACTATTAAAAGTTGGTAAAACTACAATACTGAAGATGAATTTGTTCTTACATTATGTCTAAGAAACTCATAATATGGATTCTAAAATTATAAGGATTATATAAAGTTTAAAATTTAGTTAATACTATTCATAACCTTTTTTGAACGGCTTTTTTGGTAAGTCATGGTGCGCTTGAACTCGGTGTTGCGTGTAGTGCAAGTTATTGAATTATTTTGAAGAAATAACACACTATGAAATCTTGGGGTGTTACATGGAAAGTCGGATCGTGGTTTCCTATGTGGGTGGGCAGTTACACACAGTGATATTAAGGTGTTATATAATACCCCCCATTGGGGAGGTTTCTCGAGATTTTTTTAGGAATTAATTATGGGCTTTAAATAGATTTAAAAAGGGTATTTAAATTAATTTACGTTAACAATTACGTTGTGGGTGTGGGATTACAAAAAGAAAACGGAGGGCTGGGTGAGGACACGGTGCCACTGTGGTCGGTGCCACTCTTTTGTTGGAGCCGTATTTTGGAAATGTAATGGCTAGGGGGTCCGAGAAATTACATAATAGTTTTAATTCAATCCTATAATTTTATTCCAATCCAATCTTCTTTTTATATTATAACCTAATTTGAAGGCCAACAACATTCCCACTATAATCCTTTTATTAAAATAGTAATTTCTGAAAATATTTTAGTAAGGATATTTAATTATTATATAGTCTGATATATAAATATCAAATCTTCCGATATGTAATTGTCCAAAAATATTAATCATTTACTTTAACACATAATAGTGGGGCTTTTAAATATTTTGATATTTACATTTGCATAGTTACCTTTACGTATATATGGGGGATTTTCATAAATTTAAAATAACGTGTCTTTACGTATGAGTAAACCTTATGTGTTATTAATATAATTATTTACATATTATTATTACTTTGAAAATTCCATACTCCTAGGTAATTTTCAATTAAATTTATTTATATGTTTTAGTTAAAGTATATAGCTCCTCCATATTATAGAAAATTAATATTTTACTATTTTATTTGGTATATTTTTTAATAAAAAATACTTCTACATGAAACTCTATAATGAAATTAAAATATTTTGGGTATTTTCCAATTTTTTATTATCAATATATTATAACCCTAAGTTATTATGAAATTTAACTTCCTATTATTAGATAATTTTTTAATTTAATTATCCAAAATGCTCAGTATAACCCTTTTATATTGAGAAGACACAAACATTAATAAATATGGGATGACTACAATATATTTAAAATTTTACCTTTCATATCAAAATTTTCTTTTCCTTTGATACTTAGCACCTAATCTCGTGATTTATTTTAAATAAATACATAGTCTTTTGATTAATTTACTAGTTGATTAAAATGTAAATTGTGTTGTTTAAAGATACATGGATCTTTCATTCTTATTATTTCCAAAATTATATATATGGGTTTTACTCATATAAATTCTTATGCTTAAAACCAAACAACATACAATATATGTAATGTCCCAAAAAAACTAAATAATTTTTTTAATTATATAGAATTATTTCAAGACCACGAAACTTGACGACACACAATTTCGTGTCTTGGAGTTCCTGGAATGATCCATTGAAAATGATAATATTTCAATATAGTGTTTGATAAATTTTCCTTAAAAAGTTGAATAACACATAAACGGGTGTGTGGATCAGAAATATGAGGGCACTATTGTGTTAATGATGGCGCATTTACCCAAGGCACAACAAAAGTTTAGTTGGCACATGCCTCTAGTGAGATAACCTGAAAATGGAATAAATGTAAATAAAATTAGTAAATAAAATTATTTTATTTTTAAAATTTTATAACTAACGAATGGTGAATCAGATTAAAAATATGAGAACACCACTAAACTGATGAGGGTATTCATTACATAGGAAGACCCTAACATTAGACGACATGGGACAATAGAGGCGGTATGATTTTTTCCGTAAATAAAATAATTAAATAACAATTATTTTAATGTTAAATCATTTATCTTCTAATTTGTAAATTGGATAAAAAATCCGAGATTTCCTTTGTATTCATGGGGGGGGGGGGTTTCCCTTGGGTAGAGCCTAACCTCGACCAGCGCGGGTTGAGGGTGACTGTTAATAATTGTTTGAAATTTTTTAAGATATGTTTCGTAAACATGCAAGTAGTATTTTCTATATTTTTAATCGTCAGTTGGATCAAAAATATAATGTCGCCATGGAATTCGGAACGCATGGATTCACCTAGAAATGACTTAATTGTAGATGACATGGGCCGAGTGGATAAGATATTTTTTGTCCTTTTTGATAAAAATAATATAATAATTTAAATGAATTAATTTATTTTATTTCTCCCTTTGGAGGGGTGGATGAAAACCCTATGGGGAAAAGACAGGGCAGCCAAAGGGCAGCAACGATGTGAATCATTGAGGCTCATTATGGTCTTTTTAAACTTGCATCATATCAACGCTTTAATGGTGCAAAACAATGACATTGTGTCTTATATAAAACAGTGTAACGATGCGAGATCACGTCATTATGGGAACACTGTGATATGCTGCTATTTATAATTCGATGCGCAAGGAAATTGTGGATTAATAAAATTTGTGGATTCTCTTGAAAACCTCTGACAGCCACTGATTATCGAATAGAAAATCATATGTTAATTACTTTTAAATAGTATTAAATGTTCATTTTTTATTATATGGTCTTGAGTTTGTGTATTTAAATTTTGAACATCCATTCTCATAATTTGTGAACTTCATGCCTAATGTACACCATTTTAGGCCCAATGATTCATATGATTTTGAGGAATGTAATTCTCCATATTTTAATTTGATTTTTTTAATTGATATACACTTCAATATGAAAATTTTTCCTTCAGTGATCAATGGAGGATTCATAAAGGATGATGGTATATTTGGAAATTAAAGGAAACAATTCTGGAGAAGGCAGATTGGACACCATCCCACTAATGAGAATGTGGGGCACACAATACTGACCCAATAAAGCCCAACTTTCTTGATATGATAGAATAAATATTAAAAAATATGTAATTATTAAATATCTAGTGCTAATTAGTCCTCCATTGTGGTTATTTTTGTGGCCCATGTTATAGATAAAATTCTTGTCCAGAATCAATGGCCCCAAAAAATAGCCCACCAATTTAATCATTTATCCGCAACCCCAAATTCATTTGGGATCAAATTTTACAGATATCTAGGAGAAATCAAGATCTTCACTTTTTCTTCTATGGCCCACACCAATTCATCCATCTATAAGAACTTATATAAGCCTTTTTTCCAGTGGATGCAAGCTGGATGCAACTTCTGGTTATGGGTGGAAAAGTCTCCTCTCTATTATTTTCCACCACCATAGGCCTACCATACAAAAGTGGGATCCTTTATACTATTGGGATATCTACCCAAACCTTTTAAAATGATTATTTAAGGTAGTTTTTGTGGATTATTTGATGATTGTGTATGCTCTCTTCATTTTAATGTTATGTTGCCACTTTTCCTTTATAATGATCTTCCTCAATTGTAAGTTGGTTTAATTTATCTTAGTTTTTAAATAAATGTTTTTATTTTATTGTTATTATTTTCTTCTACATATCACTTTGATATTTTTGCCTTATGCTGTGGATTTATTCACACAAAAACTTGTGAAATTATTCACACAACGGTGTAGTGATCATTTCCTTTTTATTAATTTTTTACTTCTCAATTTCCTCCCTCGTGAGTCTACTTCCTACTTCAATTGAAACCATAGAATCAATAGAGGGTTCACCCTATTATGGGTTTATATAGGGTAGTTTCATGGGGATTGATTTATTTTTAATTGATGATTATAAAACTTCTTGTACATGTTGAATTTTAAGGCCACATACTTCAAGTGCTAATACGATCCTTTACCTTGGAGTGCCCATGAATTTGATCAAAAAAGATTATAGGGGATTGGTATTCTAGTGTTTTGGTATTAAATCAGTAATTGATTAAGTTTTTTGATCTTCTTTAGTTAACCCATCTCAACTATAAGTAATTAAACCATTAAAAAAATAATTTTAACCAATCCACCCCAAGTGATAACCAAATATCAACTCATTCCATTAAAATTGAATTCAACAAAGTATCTTAGATTTCACTTTAACCCATCTAAAATCAACCCATTTCGTCCACTTCATATCTAAAAACAATCCATATAATTTATGTGTATATAGGATACTTCTTTGGTCTCAAAGGATTTGACAACCAAAGCTAAACAACAAGCGATCTCTTAACCCTAAAAACATGGGTAAATTTGGGTGAGACCAAATTTTGGCGCAATTGCTGGGGACCCATGTAAGTCATAAAAACACTGATTTTATTCTCCCTCATTTCTTTTTTTCTCATTCAAATTCTCTTATCAATTCACTTTCTCATTTTTTTTCTTTTGGCGCATGTTTTCCTACACTCTTGACCAATCAAACCGTCTAGTTAGGGTGGATAGTCCTAGGGTTGGGGAGTCAAGTACACCAAGGGAACTCTTGACATTAGATCCTAATCATACTAATACTCCAAAGTCAAAAAATTTGTGCATTTTAATGGAAGGTCAGTAATGAAACCAAGTCATAAACCTGGCTGGGAACCAAAATAGAAATCCAAATGAGGCAGCCCCAAACATGGGAAATGCAGTCGATTTAACCATTAATGACTACCTCACACCTTATTGGAATAATTCCCCCTCATGTATTAAAAACAATTCTCTATGATAGTCTTACAACATATTTAAACACCATGTCCTAAACCAACTTCCCATATTCCATGGAATGGAGTCTAAGATGCCTTGGCTTCATGTCAAGGAGTTCAATGACATTATAATAACCATGTTCCCCACACATCAACTAGAATCTTCTAAGATGAGGCCATTTCATTTTTCATTATAGGATAGAGCTAAAAAATGGATAAAAAATTTGACACTATCATCCATCAAATCTAGGGACAAATTAAAAGGATAATTCTATAAAAAATACTTTCCCAACCACCAAATAATTTCACATAAAAAGAGCATCCCAAACATTTTACAAAAATAGGGAGAGTCCTTATATAAAACATGGGAGATGTTCAAAGTCACCCTAATCATGGTTCCACATCATGGTTTTTCTATTCCCGAGCGTGTGATAATTTTCTATGAAGGGTTGTGTTTGGGGAAAAAAACTAATTAGCATGATGTGTAACAGAACCTTTAAATACAAAGCCTCAAATGATGATTAAAAGTATCTAGAAATACTTGTTGAACAAAACCAAACATTGGGAACATGTTCTTATTCTGAAAAAACCACAAAGAACTACTGAAATGCATACACTTAGAGAAGAGGAACGCCTTAGGGGTAAACTCGATGCACTCTCTAGGAAGGTTGAATAGATAAACCTTTGGAAATTTCATGAAATCCAAACTGTAGACCTTTTTTGCACAATTTGTGACAAACATGACCATAAGATAGAAAAATTCCAAACCATTCCACCCATCAGGGATATTCTTTTAGATGGACCCTCAAAGAATGTAAATGCCTTGAAAATTAAAAATACTCAATACTAAAACACCTACAACCCAATGTATAATGACCACCCAAGCTTTCACAGCAAAGATAACCAACAACCTAGCCCACCATAGGGGAAAAAATCCTTACCCCCATCAGAACTACCAAACCCATAACCAGTTCCAAAACCAACCTATCAAATACCAAAAGACACTATTCAATTATCAAAAAACCATCCCACCTGAAAAATATCCTCTGGGATAAACCAATATTCTCAATCACAAACCCATATTATTCTACAAATCCTACAAGGACAATTGTGAAAACAAATGGAAACAATTAAATTGAAAGTCTATTCCTTTAAAAAAGAACTTCAAACCATCAATACTGGAAGAGAACACATGCCTACTCAGGCAGTACCATACTCAATTTGAAGGGGAGAGTCATGTTTTACTCCAAAAACTGATGAAAAACTAAATTTTTTATAGTTTTAGGAAGTGGGAAATCAATTGAGAAACCTGGACAAATAAGTCAGAAACCATGTGAAAATTAAAACTCTAATGAAAATTAAAATGAACCACAAGATAAAAATAAGAAAACTAATAATAATTTGATTGAAACATCAATTCAAAAATAAACCCCACAACCTGCACCATTTTCTGAACGCATGATGTGGAAAACCAAGCCTGAATTGAGTGAAACATTGAAGGAAATCGTCTCACAAGTTATGTTGAACATTCCCCTTCTAGATGGAATCCAAACCATACCAAACAACATAATGTACCTTAAGGACTAGTGATCTTTTAAAAAATATTCATATAAAAACCATGTCCTTTGGCTTCCAATGTAAGAAACACGATTTAAGGGGACATTCCTCCGATATTGAAAGACCTGGGTTTCCCTTACATAAATATTGAACAAAGAGAGAGAAATTATTTCAAGGTCATGTGTGAACAATGATCTATTTTAAATCTCATCCCCTATGTTGTGTACTACCAGTTAGGCCTTGAAGAGTTCCAACCCACATCTGGCACACTTCAACTTGTTGATCATTGCATTAGGGTTTCAATGGGGATTTTAAAGGGACGTTATAGTAAAGGATGATAAAATCATCTACCCTTCTGAACTTATTGTCCATAATAACCATCCAAACATAGGAAATGAGAATCAAACCCACTCATCATTGGTCATCCTTTCCTTGCAACAATCATATTTGTTTTCCGAGTTTGAAACAAGAATATGACCATCACCTTTGGAAACATGAGTCTAGACATGAACATCTATAATGCATGATCACAAATAGGGGATGCCGAGGAAATTTGTGAAGTAACCAAGATATCAATAATTGATAATGAATCCAGAAAACATCAAAGAATATTTGATGGATTTTTTAGTCAGGATGAGATTGATTTTAATTGTTCACATGAAGGATGTTTATCTCCTTGGCTTGAATCAATTTCAAATTGATCTTGGGATGAAGTCTTAGGTCCAAAAATTTGTGAAACCTTTTAGGTAACCACATTCAAATTGACCAATCAAACCTCCTTACCTAAATCTTATCAAAGCAATCAGGTAGCTAAAATGTTTACACATTGGGAATTGATTCTATCTAAAGCTCTAGAAAAAATAGATCTGGGTCCAATGTCCCAATATTCTGCTAAAATTATTAACCAATATGCTCTTTATTTGAATGATCTTCCTGCTATACACAATTATGCCTTCCTAGGGTATAATAAAACACATCCTATTTCCATTTATTCTTCTCTTGAATCCAATCATGAGAGGATTCTTCTATATGTCCTTAGGAAACATAAGGAAGCCATTGGTTAGACCCTGTCTGATTTTATTGGGATTAGCCCACTAATCAAGAATCATTTGATTGTTCTGGAGTCTAATTAGAATCCATTTCTTCATCCTCAATAGATACTAAATACTAATGAGAAAAGAACTTATTAAATTGTTAAAAGCAAGTACCACTATCCCATAGCTGAGAGTCAGTGGGTGAGCCCAATCCATGTGGTTCTAAAAAATTCTAGAATCATAGGGACAACCAATAACGATTGAGAGATTCTTCCAACATGGGTGAGTAGTGTATGGAGAGTCTGCATCGACTCTAGGAAGCTAAAATCAATTAACACGAAGGACCATTTATCTATACCATTCATTGTCCAATTCCTTGAAAGAGTGCCAGGTCATGCCTTCTACATTTTCATAGATGTGTACTCGCGGTATAATCAAATTGAGGTCTCCCTAGAGGATCAAGGGAAGACTAAATTCAGATGCCCATTAGGCACCTGTTCATTTAAACACTTTCCCTTCGGGTTATGATATGCCCCTAGAACCTTCCTGCGGTGCATGATGGGAATATTCTCAAACATGGTAGGGTATTGCCTAGAGGTCTTAATCGATGACTTCTCTATGTTTGGGGATACAATTTAGGGATGTCTAAGGAATGTGGAGAGTCTTTTCAAGATGTGAAGAAAAGAATCTAGTCCTAAACTAGGAAAATTTCCATTTCATGGTTATAGATGGACTAGTTCAAGGTCATCTGGTCTTAGGTAGGGGAATGAAGTTGATAAACCTATGGTTGTCATCATTCTTCACCTTCCATCACCAAAAACTGTCAAGGAAGAGAGTTATTTATTAGGACAAGCTAGTTTCTATAGAATTTTTATTTTTAATTTCATCTCTATTTCTCAACCACTTTGTTCTATATTTGTGAAAGTTGCTCTATTCTTATGGATATAAAGTTGTGAGGAATTATTTTCTACACGCAAGTCAGATATTATCCTTCCACCTATCATGCAATCTTCAAATTCAAAACTTCTTTTTGAGATCTTGTGTGATGTGAGTGACTTCACTGTAGGAGCAGTCTTAGGACAGCAATGAGTGAAAAATCCATGTGTCATTGCTTATTCCATAAAATCCTTAAATGATGCACAAATAAAATACACCACCACTAATAATGATTGATTGATATTGTCTTTTTCATCGGGAAATTCATAACCTATATCTTATAATCACCCGTCATTGTCTTCACTAACCATCTGCCCTGAAATACCTTTTCCAAAAACAAGAAGCCAAGGCTTGACTGATTGGGTGGGTCCTTGTCTTACAATAATTTGATGTCATAATCAAGGACAAATATTGTGTTGAAAATGTTTTATCTAATCACGTCTCTAGGATGGAATTAAAAGACAACCCAAATCACTTTTTTGTGTCTTATTCATTCCCAAATGAACACATATACTCTATGAGTTACTACCCTTGGTAGGATGATATAGCCAAATTCTTAGTTATTGGAGTTATTTCAAAATTCTTAGGGACTCAGGCTCAAATGAAATTCCATTCTGATGCTAGGCACTATGTGTTTTATGATCCATACATCTATAAGTTCTTCCCTGACCATGTCATTATGAGGTGTGTCCCAGAATCTGTACAAGAGTCCATCCTTAAATTCAGTCACAGTGAGGCAAGTGGAAGTCACTTTTCCTCTAAGAAAATATCTTCTAAGATTCTTCAGTGTCGTCTTTTCTGGACAACCCTATCAAGGGACTCCTACACATATAGTCAACGATTTCCTATGTTTCAATATGTAGGGTCCATCACAAAATGGAATCCAATTCCACTCACTCCCATATTAGTGGTTGAAATATTTGACTGTTGGGGAACTAATTTCAGGGGTTGTAACACCCTAAGACAATTAAATATTAATTAAGTATTTATTTAATAACATATAATAAATTATAAATACTTAATAAAATATTTAATGAATAATATAATAAATATTACTTCTAATAAAGACATGATTTATTTCAAATACATAACGTTACATTACATTTCACTAAATAAATTATTTTATATTATAATAAACTAATACATTAAATATATATATACATATATAAATGAAATTATTATTTTTAAACAAAAAAGGGTATATTAAAATAATGATTATAGTAAAAATAGTTAAAGGTGATGTTAATAATGTTATATAACTGTTATAATTTATAATGTTAAGAATTATGAAGATTTATTTTATAAATTATATTAAAAAAATAAATAATTATTTCATTCTCATAAAATATAATATAAAAATTATAAAAATTACAATTTTGGAATAAATCATGAATATTTTTTTAATATAATATTTCTACTTGTAAAATTATTACTATTCATAATTTAGAAATATGCATAAATGTAATAAAATTATTTTATATAACATGTATATATATAAATATATTATATTTCTTCAATATTTGATAAGAAAAAAAGTCATATATATATAGGGATGAATCAAAATGATTAGAATAAAATTAAATTTGTAAATGAAAAATAAGTATAATATTATATATAAATTTTAAATCTGAGTTTTTTTTTATATTGAAATATTTATTTGGTTTTGTTTGTATATATATGTTGAAGTAAAAACAATTTATAAAAATAAAAATAAGAGGTTAAATTTGGTTTTGAGCATTTCATTTCGGGGAGATACGCGATCTAAGGGAGGAGATGTTGAGACAGAGAAAAGTTGAAGTCAAGGGAATGTCCGAAGCATGGAGTGTTGTCGAGAGCAAAGATTCATTTGGTTTTCATCAATGGTGGGGTAGGGTTTTGGATCGAAATTTACAGGTCGCGCCACCATGAGGAGTCCAGCCGATCTATGTCTAGCGATGTTCTTCTTCGATGGTTGAGGTCGATGCGGATCCAAGATGGTATTTGGTGTTGTCGACAATGGATGATGAGTCCCAAGCTAGAGTTGGGTGTTTCAGAGTGTGTATTGTTTCTAGAGGGATTCCAGACCAAAAGAGAGCTTCAAGAAGTTCCATTTTGAATGCGTTAAGTGTTTTTTTAGAGATCTAATGGAAATCAACCTTCCAGTTTTGAGATATTTTCATTTTGTGGTTGTAATTGAGACGCGTGAAAGATTTGAACACAATTTTGGGGATAAAGACCTATGTTTTGTCTTAATTTTCATGTAGGAATTATTTAATTAGATTCTTGTCATCATAATCTTATGAAAATTTTCTTACTAGTTTCCAGTTAGTTGAATTCATCCACTTTCATACGTTATCCATGTGGTTTTATTGAATTTATACAAATGCTTTTGTTGTGATTCTGGATATTTTTAATGTATAAATTAATTATCTAGCATATTTTTATATCTTTTGTAAATAGTGAAAAAACCCCATGTATGCATCTTCTCCCAAAACATTATCTCTTATTTTACTTTTTCTCAAATTGATTCAATATGTCTTCTATTTTACATTTGATAAAGACATAAATTTTATTTTCCTTTTTATCCACCAATTTCTAAAATCTTTTTAGATATGTTGTTCTAAAAATCCTTGTCAAAATCTGATTATAAAATTATAATCATTAGAAACAGCATTTCAAGGAAATTAACCACTCTATAAAGCCTTCAATTCATCCATATTAGATGTATTTATTTTACATTTCACTGCTCTGTGTTTTGGTGATATGATTAAAAGAGGCAACAAGTGTTAGAGATAGTGTTTAAGTGTGTGATTCGAGGAATGTGCCATGATGATATATGGAATTTTCTTGAAATACATTTTTTTGTAAGAGATCTCTATCTATTTATCTCCTATTTTAATTTCTATTTTCTAATTCTTAACAATTCCATTATTATTTAGGAAATGTAATTATTCAATTAAATCATTCATGTAAATGTTTGTGCTTGTTGGTTTAATACTCGTATAAAATCCATGTTCATCTATGTATTTCAAGAATTGAATATTTGTGTTTTTGTTTAAATTTTTATGTTCATCAAAGAAAAATATATACAAATATATGATTTATAATGAGTGTTATTTTTTTATACATTGAATAAATCATATAAATATCTGACATGGGTATAAAATATTTAGGTACATATCAATCAAACAGAAAGGAAAATTTAGTTATTTGACGTTTGAGACCACTACCCTCAAACATCACTATTTTTATATCATACATATAAATTTATATGTTCTAGAAATTGGTATCTTCAAATCAGATATGTATATATATATATATATATATATTCATGATTGAGTGAATATGAAATTATATTGATTATTTCATGTGTGACATAAATAAAATTGCATGTGATTATTAATAATTTATATATTCATTACATTATTTCATGCATAAAAATAATAAAACTAGTATTTAATTGGAAATTTTTATTCAAAATTTCATATTAAAAATGGTTGAAATTATAACAATATGAAAATCATGTATTTTATAAAGTGTTTAGATTTATGGATATTTATGAAATGTATGTGTGACAAATGTTTTATCAGAACCAAACATGAATGTGTAATGTAATGGAAGTCCATATGAATATATATGTATATATCTATATACATACATACATAATAATATATATAAATATAAGTGTAATTTGTATTTTAATAGAGTAACATGTTTCCAAAATTTAAAACTTCAGTTAAAATTATATGTAAGTATGGGATGCTAAAAAATGTTTTATAAATAATATGGTGCTTAAACATTGTAAATATGATAAGGAGTTGGATAAGGAAACCATCCCTCATGTGGGTAGGCCCAAGATAGCCTTTAACGATTCAAGTGGCCTCAGTTGTTTTGTTTTTAAGAGATTTCTTAATATTATCAATTGAATCACTATATTAATTTAATTTTGTTTTCAAAGTATAATTATTTTTCAAAGCATTATTTTACAAAATGTATTTCTAGTTTATCATTAAAAATAAATTGTCAAAGTGATATTTTTAGAAATTATTTATCAAATGTTTTAAAATCACCTAGATAGGCACCTTTTGTGCTCACCCTACATTTTTGAAATGTTTTTTGTTGTTATCCTTAAAGACTTTTTTACAGATGTCATTGCTTTTGGAGATAGAGCATGAGAAAGAATAGTGGGAAATTGTTTTATTTTATTTCGACTCTGATAAATGAATGGTTCTATCTAATCCTCAGGAACCTAGATCGGTAAAAGAATTTTGTTTGTATAAAGTGTTGTGTAATTATTCAGTTAATTTTATATAAAAATTACAATACATTTTTATGCACCTAGTCTGGAAGAGCGGGCTTTGGGAATTACATGGGTCCCTTTCCAAATGCTAGGGGATATCATTACATTTTCTTAGTTATTGATTATTTCTCCAAACGGGTTGCGGACATTCCAACAAAATCCAATGATCATCAAACTATTATTAGATTCCTAAAATGAAACATCTTCTTCCAGATTTCAAATTCCTAGGGCTATAATTACTGATCGTGGAGCTCATTTTTGAAATCTTCCATTCTCATCACTCTTGTATAAGTATGGAATTTATCACAAAGTGTCCACTTCATACCACCCATAGGACAATGGTCAAGCTATGTTTGAAATTTGAGAAATCAAACAAATTCTTGAAAAAACTGTAAATCCATCTTGGAATGATTGGTCTAGAAAGCTCTTAGATGCTCTTTGGGCTTATCAAACTGCATATAATACCATTTCTGTAATTTCTCCATATAGGTTGGTTTATGGTAAATCATGTATTTTGCTAGTGAAAATTGAACATAAGGCATTTTGGGCAATTAAGAAAATGAATTATGGCCTCTAATTGGACGAAACCAAAAGGAAATTAGATCTCAATGAACTTGAGGAACTTTGGATGGAGGCTTATGAATATTTAAGTATCAATAATGATATATTAAAATCCTACCAATATTGAAATATTATAACCAAACACATTGTACTAGGTAAACCTATTCTTTTGAATAGTTATAAACATTATTTACACCTAGGAAAGTTGAGGTCTAGATTGTCAGGTATGTACATATGCATAAGGTGTACCCCCATGGGGCAGTAGAAGTTCAAGATCCCCCAATGGTAAAACCATTAAAGTTAATTGTCATAGATTTAAACCATTCATTGAACCATTCCAAAAAAATAGGTTGATGAAAAATTGTGTGAACCATCCCTAGATGAAGAAAATACATAAATAATTAAGGGTCAATGTCGTGCTAGCGACGTTAAACAATGTGTTGCATGGGAGGCAACCCATAGATTTTAAGTATCCAATCATTTTGTTGTTTTAATCAACTTTGTATTTTAAATATTATTAATGATTCATTTTGATATTTAAAAATAATAAAAAATATATACTATTGAAATGTTCTTCTACAATGAGTTTGGATGGTTATGAAAGGGGAGATCCATATTCATCTGTGTCACGTGGTGTGATCCTTGAGTAATACCTTACCCAGAAATTTAAAAAGAAGACAATGTATCACTACTTCATTCTATTTGTATGTGTTTGTAGGTTAAAATTAAAAATATAATAGTAATAATAAAAATAAAAAGACCACATCATAGTTCGTGGGGTAATCCCCGTTATAGTCGGTGAAGAAGTGAGGACTCGAACTCGAGACCAAAGGTAGATAGGGATGAACGCTTACCACTGAACTACACCTAATAGTGCTTCCTTATTTTAATATTTCTGTATATATACTTATATTATACTTTATTTATTACATGAATATATATATATATTTTGTTTTTTTTGTTTTTTTCTTCATTTTTTCACTAGGGAACTCTACAAGTGACATATGTATCAAAGGACTAAATTAGAGCAGCAAAAACATCAACTTCAACCACTAGGTGACTTCATTCCCTAATCCTCATATTTAAATTTCCATTTTGAACACCCATTCTCTACCATTACACCCTTTTAAATTCTAGTTTCTTCAAACACTGGGGAATATGTTATTTTAAGTGGGGGAGGTGAAATATAAAATTTTATTTTGGGTAAGAAAATTAATTTTGTGTGAAAAACAATGTTTTGAAAAAAATGTATGTAAATAGAAGGAAATATTCATTTACCTTCGAACATGACAGTACACATTTAAAAATATGAAACTGATTATCAAATAATTTTGTATTCCCTGATTCTAATTTTAATCCATGTATAATTTCATGAGCTTAGATTTTGGAAATTGTTGTTGTGTAATGTGAAATTTTATAATTTATATATTCATCCAAATAGAAAACAAAAGATCACAACAAATTTCATTTTGATAGTGGGGTATTAGTTTGAGTTCATGGGGTCCCACAATAAAATAGAATAGGTTTGGTGATCAATTTATTTTTAATATGAGTATTCAAAAAATTAAAATAACAATAAATTTACGTGTAGAGCAATGAAAATACCTAATGTGTGGCTTTCAGCATGTGGGGATACTGACTCCATAGTTGTCTATCCAAGAGTTAGTAATTTTATCTGTACTTGTATTAATTATATTTTTTTATGAATGAGTTAACATGAGATGATTCCCGAGTATGTGGGCGTCACTTTGTTCCCTAAGGTCGTTTAGCCTAGGAGTCATTAGGAAAGTCTCACTACATTGGTTGACTCTATTGAGTGCAATTTCAATTTCCATGGAATAATTGGAAAAAATAAATATATATATATATATTAAAAAAATTGAATACTCATCATTATATTGAAATGTTATTCCACCTAGTGATTCCATCATATTCCCCTTGAATAAAAATAAACCCCCGTGTCTTTTGTGACACACAACATATTATCATACATTATTGAAATTAGATGAAATATATTAACGAATTTTAAATGATGGAACAGAAATGAGATTGAGTTCTTCTTATTAAAATATATTTTATTAAAATATTCTTAAGGGTTTCATGATTTTTTGGAATAAGGGTTTTTTGAGACCATTGTATATTAAAATGTTTTTTGGAAAAGGGAATTTGAATTCCAAATTGTTGAGATACATTTTGCACGGGACTATCAAATCGCAAGTTGGGGAATATGAATAGACAGAAAAAAACATATGTTAATTAAATTTTAATGGTATTAAATGTTAATTTTTGATCAAATGAGCCTTATTTTGTGGATTTTAATTTCGAAAATCCATTATCATCATTTCTACACTTCATGACTACTGTACACCAATTTAGGCCCAATGATTCATCTGATTTTAATGAATGAAATTATATATATATATTAATTTTATATTTTTCTAAATTTATTGGAAGTTAAATATGAACATTTTTCCTTAAGGGAGAAATAGAGGATTCATAATGAACAATGGGGATATTTGGAAATTAAAGGAAACATTTCTGGAGAAGGCAGATTGGACACCATCCCACTGATGGGAATGTGGGGCCCACAATAAAAACCCAATAAAGCACATATTTTGAGGGATTATATAAGGCATATATAGGAACAAATAATTCTTCAGAATCACATGCTAATTCAGCCTCTATTTGGGTTATGTAGGTAGCCCAAGTTGGAGATAAAAGTTTGGGCCTGATTCTACAGTCTAAAAAAACTTCTCACCAATTTAATCATATTTCTACAACCAATAATTAAATTGTGCGGAGGTATTACAGAGTTCTTGGAGACATACATAGGTTCACTTTTATTATCTATGTCTAACTCCAATTCGGACATCTAGAGGGCCATATAGGCGCCTCTGTCCAGTGGATGCAAGCTGGCTGCAATTTCGTGTGAAGGGTGGAAAAGACTCCTCTCTCTTACATTCCACAACCCTTCACCTACCATACTCAGGTGGGATTCTTTGTACAGTTTGGATCTCAACCCAGGCCTCTTAATATTTTGTTTTAAGGTAGTGGTGGTGGATTATTTTATGAACATGGATTCCTTCTTTCATTGTAATGTTTTACTGCCACGTTTCCTTTGTAATGTTCATCCTCAATTGTAAGTTGTTTAAATTCATCTTAGTTTCATAATAAAAATGATTTCATTTCCTATTATTCTGTTCTTTTCCATATCACTTTGATACCATTTCTTAAATATGTAAACATATTCACACCAAACCTTGTGAAATTATTCACACAATGGTGGAGTGATTATTTTATTTTTATTGTTTTTTTACTTCTCCATTTCCTCCCTCATGAGTCTACTTCCCACTTCCATTTAAACAATAAAATCAATGGAGGGATAAATATCTTATGTTTTGATCCAAGTGATTATCAAGGAGTCATATTTTATGTTTTTTATCACCCCATTAATTTCTAATCACTTATTTTAATTGAGATTTTTATTTGATTATTTTAAAACATCTTCGTCCTCATTGAATTTTATGGCACATACTTCAAGTGATAATACAATACTTTACATTAGAGTGCTCATGAATTAGATCCTCCATGTGTATAGGTGATTAATATTATAGTGTGTTGGTATTAAACCAGTATGTGATGATGTTTTTTGGTCTTCTTGAATAAACCCATCTCAAATATAAGAAATTGAAACTATTAAAAAAATAATTTGATCCAATACACCCCATGTGATAACCAAGTATCAACAAATTTCATTAAATTGAATTCACATAATTCTATTAGAGTTCACTTAAACCAATATAAAATCAACCCATTATGGAAACTTCATAGCCAAAAACAATCCATAGAGTGATCATCTCTGTAGGTTACATCTTAGGGCTCTAAGGATTCGATATCCCATGATAAACTACAAGCGACCACATAACATGAAAAACATGTGTAAATTGGGTAAGACCAAGATTCCACCACAAATATGAATGAAAAATTCCAATGAAACATCCTGTTCTTCAACCCATTTCGAATATCGGAGCTGGAATGTTACATAGACATCTTGACCCCTCGAGGGTGAACATGAAAAAACAATCATCAAAGAGGTAGAGGTTTTTATTTCTTTGTTCTCCCCCATTCATTTCTAAATGACAATCATAGATTAAACCCCCAAAAAAGATAATATGCGGATCATGTATTATAACAGGATGGTGGAATTTTTGGGGTGATTATTCAGGATTAAACCCTGGGGTGAATGATTGAACACAAACTTCCCTGATCATCCCCCTTATTTAAAATTCTAACACTAAGGGCCCCGGACAACACGAAAAAAGACCGAGAACCTCCACATATGTGTTCTCCAGGGCCAATAATTAAAATCAATGGAAAATAGGGTTTTATACCATCACGGTGGAGTGTATGATCCCTGGAAAACACATGCGCATGTGGCATGTAGACCAAATCACTAGTGCAGATCTGGTGGTCTGGGGAAGAATCCACTGGCACGCCAGCACCGGCGGTGCCACCAGCGACTACTATTGGTTGACTTTGGCGATAGTAGTGGGTGGGATGTGGGGTTCTAGTTCGGTGTGCCATACTTATGGTCATGGATGGACCGGGCTGTGGCACAACATGAGAGGCTGTCGGTCGAGATGACGACTGGACGCGGCGGAAGCAGATGCTTAAAAGCTTAAGAGGGAAGCAGGATGTGGTAGCTTCAACACGGGGTTGGAGGCACCCCACAGTGATCCATGGGGCGATGTTAGGGCATGGATGTGGCTCCTAAACGTTTCTAGTGAGGTGGACCATTCCGCGTCTTACGGATTGGATGGGGCACGAACCCATAGCTGGTCGGACATGCATTGCGGGCCAGATCTGTGGATCATAGGGCCGAGACAATCCTGCGTAAGAGTTTTGGACCCATGATGGTGGGCCTTACCAACTCCAAGGGGTCCAGACCCATGCCGACAGGCTGGGCCCACACCAGCAGGCTGGTCTGGAGTGGACTAGGTCGCCGGACGAACCAGTGGGCTGGACCATCTCCCAACCGGGTTGGTTCCATGGAGGCCTATTGGGCCTGGCACACTAGCGAGGTCAGATCAGACTAACTATGACACACACCAGGTCAGGTTAGGTCTATTGGAATGAACCAGGGTACGTGGAACCCATGGTCCGGGTTGACCGGGTCAGTTTGACTAGGTGTGACCAGACCCCATTGCAATCGGCCCCCAAGTTACTATAACACACGTATCATGCAAACCGTATGTCTGATTGACAGGTTTTTTGTGGAATTAGTACTCTATTAACCAGGAATATAATTTGGAACAATCTATAGTGACTTTAATGGACGTTTAAAAACAATGAATTTCTTGAGAAGTGTTTCTCCCAAGCGCACTACGTGAGGAACCATGAAGCTGTCTAAGACCTGAAGACTACAGACATCAGACTCTGTGTGACTCGATGGCCTAGTGGGAAGAGGATTTATGTGGCCCAATAGGCCCAAAATGGGGAGCAACTCTATGTGACCCGGAAGACCCACGGTACTCGACATAAGAAGTATCTCAGTAGGCCATAATGGGGAGCAGCCTTGTGTAACCCAGTAGACCCATTGTACGTGATGGGGAGGGGTACCTAAGTAGTTAATAGTAAATGGGAATTGACTCTCTTTGATTTGGAGGGGCCACTATACTTAATAGATGAGGATCTCTCTAGTAACTGAAGTTATTAATGATTGTGATTGATGATGCTACTATTACAACCCTATAATATACCTCCTGTGAGTTGTCTTGTGTTTTGCGATTTACATTAAGGAATTTCTAGGTGTTCTTTATTTTTTATTTTAGTCCCTAATTAGTAATTTATTACACAACCCTACACAAAAACTTTCTGCGCATGTTTTTTCTGGTGCAGATGATTTACATTTCGATATGGGTGCCCAGGGAGATGAGATGAATAGATGCTAAAATAGTGGACTTGGTGTCCTAGGACCTAGTAGCAGCCAGCAAGATCGGGTGGAAATTACATACTACTTCATCTTTCAATTGATTTCCTACTCTCATTATTAGTTAGGGTTTACAACAGATGGACATCAGAGATCTTTTTGAACTTTTTAGTTTTTATTAATTTTCTTGGGTTTGTATTCAAGACCAGATTTTTTTAGCATTACGTGTACTTAGTTACTTACCGGTACATCATTTCCCTTTTGTGAGGTGGGACTTAGTTGGGTGTGTGTGTTTGTACATATATCCAGGATAATGCCTCCTACATTTATATTGATGCCTTTGGCGCTAGTCTCTAGCCCATGGCCTTCAGAAAGCGGGCTTGGGGTAGTCAACACATGGGCCCTGAGGGACTGGTCGTGACATAGAGGTATCATAGGGTGGTCAGTTTCCCCTCAATGAATGGGATTCTATATATTTCTCTGAAATTCAGATTTGGGGAGTCCAGTGTTGGTGCAATGACTGATATATCCATACATTATGACCTTCAATACTTATTTTTGGCTCAATACATGAAAAGAATAGTTTTATAAGTGTATTTTTATTTTTAATAAGATTCATATCATCAGGTATGATGTTCTAACCATGGTACATCTTGATCTATCTCAAGATCCCTCCATATAGATGACCAACCAGGACCCTTATACCAGGTTGTGAGGATAGTCTGCCTAGCGATGAGGCGACTGTATAGGGACCAATACTTGAGATGGCCCCACTAGGTGGTTCACCAGTTCTACCACCACCCGATTGTCAGAATTTACTTCTGGAGGTTTTGTTAGAGTACGTTCATAGGAACAGTTACCTACATTAGTTTTAGAGATAGAGACCTCCTACGTCCAGGGGAGAGATGTATCCTCAAGTCGATAAGGTCTGGCTAGAGGTAGTGACGCAGATCTTCCACATATTGAGGACACTACCTGACCCGATAGAAATCGTGGTGGTGATCCTTCTATAGGTATTGGCATGGATATGGTGGAGCATGACCATCCATACCCACAATGAGGTGACACACACTTGGGTTGAATTAATGAGGCATTTCTTGGAAGTGTTTTTCCCCGAAACGTTGATCTCTGTGCACATTCAAGTGCTGCTTCACCTAGAGTATGACAACATAAAGGTGTCCAAGTACTAGGTAATGTTTACATAGATTTCCCGTTACACTACATATATTGTGTGAGGCCCTTTTTTTAGGGAACTATCATTTGATCATGTACTCGGACGGGAGATCAGGTATTTGGTGGTGTCTCTCAGCATCCATACCTAGGCCGGTGTGCTGGAGTGAGCCCTTCTGATGGAGATCTTCTTGGTGGAGCAGGAAACCACAGTTAGAGCTGCCAACAAACATAAGGAGGAAGAGTCTTTAGATTGTATCAGACTAAAGATGTGTGGGCCCAAGTGGGCCAGGTCTTTTAGAGGCCATACCTAGGACTCAAGGTCGACAGTTCGAGGCTCCCAAACTAGAGGGAGTCAGACGAGGGCTAGGATTTTATTTTCATGTGGAAGAAATATAAACATTTCAGATGTCTGCTTGAACCTATTAACAATTTGTTGAGTCAATAAGGTTTTCCTTATGACGTTTTCATTCCTTCTTGTTTTTAAAATCACAAACACCTTATCTGTAAGAAAAATTCTTTCTTAAAGAAAAACTGCTTTTATAAGGAAAATTGCTTTTATAAGGAAAATTGCTTTCATAAGGAAAATTGCTTTCTTAAGGAAAATCGCTTTTATAAGAAAAATTATACTTATCTTATTTTCATCCATATTATTCTTAATTATGAGATTCAGATTCATTTCTATTTTCTCGGAATCGTTCTAACTTTGATATGAAGCATTCTGTTTTAGGGTTCGGATTCTGGATAAGAACTATAACGAAGATTCATTCCGAATTTCGGATATGAACTTTGACTAAGTTCTATTCCAGATTCATGATACGAATTCTTATGAACTTCGATAACGAATTCTCATTACGAATTTTGAAGAAGAATTCTCATTACGAATTCCATTGAAGAATTCTCATTACGAATTCTGATGAAGAATTCTCATTACAAATTCTGATGACGAATTCCCATTCCGAATTCTCACTCTGAATTCACCTATTAAACAGAATCTGATTAACTTTGTTTTATACACTCTAAATTAATTCAGACCCTGAAAAATATTTTGGTTAAACTCCAAACTTTTATTCTGCATACACTTCTATAATTTGTTTACTCTTTATTATTTTCATTACACTCTGAATCTTCATTCCGATGTTTTCATTCTGAACTTTTGAGTTATAATTAAAACGATGTCGTACATTTTGTTACACTTGTTTTGTTATAAAATGATTTCATCTATTTTGTTATAAACTAACCGTTGTCTAAGTGACACGTGTACAGGTACCACCGATCTTTAAGGAAAATATGACCGTTGGAGAAGGAGCTGACCTTACCTATAAATAGGAGCTCATTTGAAAGAGCTCGATACTAATGACAGATGAACAACTTGGTTTTGTGCCTACATGCTGTTGAAGTGATTTCTAGAGAGAGAGGCTCTTATTAACTCTCAAAGCTTCGTGCGACTCCGATTGTTGTTGATTACATTCGAGGGCTTCCGGGGATAGGAAGACAGAGGTGCTGACTACCTTGAAGTTCTATGGCTTCCTTGATGAGGAAGACAGAGGTTGCCAACTACCTTGAAGTTGAGGGCTTGCGGGGATAGAAAGACAGAGACTCCGATCTTCGTATCGAGGGATTACCCTGGTGTGGGTAAGATAGACTTTCTTGAAAGTATAAATCAAGGGACCTTTATCCATGGTTGTTGGATACCCTTCTCTTTGGGTTAAAAGACTTATATCTTGTTACTTGTAGTTTAACTACTTGTTTTTATTCCGCTGCATTTTGTATTATAAGGAAAGTATAACTTTCTTATACTTCCTTATTTTTACTCTGTTTCATTTAGATTCTATACGCTTTAAAGTAGAATCTCATATTGTAATCTTTTGTTAAGTTTCAATTTCTGGAACCATATTTCCGGAACCCTCATTCAGAATCTTTTTCCAAGTTTGCATTTGGTGTTAGAGGTGTTGTGAATTTGCTTCGTTTAACTTTGTTAAACTTAGACCTTTTAGTCGCTTAAGGAAAAAATAGTTATTCATAACTAACTTTAAAAGTTCAAAAGGAATTTTAATGTATACAATTCACCCCCCCCCTCATGAATCTTCACGACAGAAGAATCTTGGTCTTATAGCCAGATTACCTATTGATAATCATTGTTTTATGGATAAGGTATGAAATGCTGAATCACTGACAAATGTTTCTTTAAATTATAATGATAGTAAGTATTATAACTCTTCTGATGAAGAATCATCTTCTGATGAGGAAAATACTTTACCTACTTATGAAGAAGTCTCTAGGTTTGCTGAACTTCTTGAGATTAAGAATTCAAAACTCAATAAGAATCTTGATAAGGCAAACTCTAGGAATTCAATTCTTAAAAAAGAGATATCAGATCTTTCTAAAGATCTTAATAAGAAAAATTCTGATTTTGAAAGTTTTTCAAAAAATCTTGAGGAAGTATGTTCTGAGAAGAACAAACTTTCTAAAGAATTAGAAAAATTAATTTCTAATAAAAATGTTTTCGAGCCTAACTCTAGTTCAAAAACTAATGATTTTGAGGATAAAAACTTGGTTGTAAAACACATGTCCGAAATTTTTTCCTTAAAGAAGTGTTTATCAAACATTACCCATGGTAAGGAAAATTTTGATAAGATGTATTCCCAAATACGACCTTTAAGAAATAAATCCGGATTTGGTTATACCCTTGCAAAACCTATTTTCATAACAATTATATTGTTCCGCAAAGTGCCCCATTTTGTACTAAGTGTCAATGTTGTGGTCACTGGGAAAAGAATTGTTCCTTAAACAAAACCCAATCTCTAGGATTTCAAAAATCTTACTTTTCTAAGAATATGTGGGTTCCTAAAATTTTATTGTCTGGAAATCTCAGATTCAAACAAGTTTGGATTCCGAAAGTTTAATTTTTCTTCTCGATTTCAGGAAAATAAAGAGAGTACCAGCAACAATACATGGTACATGGATAGTGGATGTTCTCGGCACATGACTGGTAACAAAAGCTTTTTCGAAAAGATTATCAAAATGAAAGGAGATATTATTCTTCAGTTTATCGGAACGCAAGATCAACTCGCTGATATTTTCACAAAATCTTTGCCTTCTTATAGATTTGAATATATTAAACAGAAGTTTGGGATGATAACTGTAAGGTACTCCTCCTTAAGTAACTTTCTGTTAAAAAATTCTCTTTATAGCAATAAACTCCTTTTCATATGGGGAGTACATTTTTTTGTTAGTTTAACAATGTTTTTTCAAAGTTTGTTTTCAAACTTTTCAGAAAGAAGATTTCCGAAAAGGAATTTATAGAACTACAATTTTCCAGATTGGACATTTTCGTACAAAAAACTTCTGGAATGGAAGTATTCATGTTAAAAATTTTCGGAATGAGAATTTTCATACTAGTATTTTCATAACGAGATTTTCATACCGAATCTTCCATAATAATTTTTTTTCCGTCTTCAAAATTTTGTAATATTTTTTTTCGTACTAAGTTTTTCTATACTTAGATTGTTTTTCGTACTGATTTTTTCGTAATAAGTGTTCCGTAATGAGTTTTTCGTACCAAGATTAATTTCCGTAGTAATGTTTTTGAGAGATATGTCTTCTCGTAATAAAGTTCTTTTTCTGTAGTCATCTTTACATTACCCATTACGAATAATCCTACTAAGCTAATCCGAAAGGTACGATTACCTTACTCAAGTTTTCGTAGTCATATTTTACTTGCTAGAATTTTCTTGTTTTATGATTTTGGATTATAGTTTTCTTAATTCATTGTTTTAATAAAAACCTCAAAAAGATCGGATTCAAGTTTTCAACCGTTAGATCTGATCTCAGTTTCTCCCAACTATTAGATCAACTGTGGAAGGTGAACCGGCATCTCGTTGCCTATATAAAGGGGACAAAAATACTCGTCCCACATCGATCTCAAGCTCTCGCGTCCCGAATCTCTGCCTATCTGATTTAAGGTCGTTCCAAACTTCAGTTTTCTCCGTTCTGAACTTCCCAGAGGACTTCAGATCTGAATTTTTGCGGAGTTAGCATCTCAAGAAATGTCATCCACTAAGCCTACTTCACAATGGTTAGTTTATAGAGAAAGGTTAGTCCATCCGGATTTTTTCAGCAACTACGATTCTCCCATTTCAAAGAACATTAAGTTGAATGGCTGGGAAGATATTGCGGTATCCAAACCGGGGAATTAGGATGATGTCTTTTCGGAGATACTTGTTGAGTTATATGAATCAGTTTCCTTCTTTCAGGAAGATAATAGAGAAAAATTTTATTTTAAGTCTTATGGTAAGACTTACAAACTTTCGTATACCAAGGCAGCAAGCTTGGTAGGGATGTCCTATGAAGGAGAAGCCGAGTTTGTTTCTCATGTGTTGCCGGATTCTAAAGGTAGATTCGACAAGGAAAAAGCTTTAGAAACTCTCAGACTGGCTGATGACAAGGCTACGAAGATTGCAAGTTTATCCACAAATTTCTGGATTCTAGAGTTGTGGGTGCAAGGTCTTATCGTTCCGAGGAAAGTTGATAAAGACAGCATGATGAAGAGTGATATCTACATCTTAGATTTCCTGATAAATCTAAGGAAGTTTAACTTGATGAGGCACATTCTTATAACCATTGTGAATCTTAAGAAAGGAAATCTTAGAGAACAGATCATAATTTACCCAGCAATTTTATCAAGATTGATAGTTTGGTGTCTTGAATCTTTCAAGGAAGCCTGCAGATCTAAGCCAAGTGTTTGCAAAATTTTGTTGCTCAGTGATGATATCCTTAAGAGGATGGATGTGGCCTTCAACAAGGAGACTGGTGAGTTCTTTGATCTGCCTAATCAATAAGAAGCGGCTCCGAAAACTGCTGAACCGGAATCGTCTAAGCCAGTAAAGAAAAGAAAGTTGAAGGAAGTTGTAGCTGAGGTACAGGATCCAGAATCTAAGGAAGCTCAATCCGCTCCTCCCAAACCAAAGAAGAAGAAGGCCTTTCCTGATGAGGTAGTTGCGAAGTGGAGAGAAGATAAACAGAAAAGGAAATAAGGGGATCTGCAGTTCGGATTGGACCCTGCGAAAGCTTAGGCATTAAAGGAGAGAACTGCTGATGAGCTTGAAAAACAAGCAAAGGAGAAGAAGCTCAAGAAAAATATGACAGAAGCCGAGGCAGTCCAAGCGTTGTTAAAGTTTAATGAGATGGTATCCAGAAGCATCCCAGTTCCGAGATCTTTCTCCCTGGAATCTCTACCTGAGACTCCAGGAAGAAACCTTGATTTTCTGGAAGAGGTTACAACCGAACATGTTGAGCAACTCGAGCAGGTTCAACAACTGCAAGAGGAAGAACAAGTTGCTGATGAAAGTGGTCAAACAAGAGACTTATTGAAAGAAGTAGATGAGTATAAGGGGTCGCCTTCGGAACACCAGTCACTCCGAACTTCAGAGGCTGAATCATCTAAGTTAGTAACTCCAGAGAAGGATAAGAATGAGGATGATGTTGTTCAAAATGTAGTTGATGATATTGTTCAAGTGTCTACTGGTGAGCAGAAAACCCCTGATCAACAATCAATTTTGAAAAAAGACAAGGGAAAGCAACTTCTTGTTGAGACTCTGAAATCAGTGGCTACCAAGAAAAGAGAATTTGAAGATTCATCTAAAAGGAAGTTGGAGCTTATTGAGGAAGAAAACTCACCAATCAAAGTTTCATATTCAGAGTCATCCTCGTTGGGGCATGATTTTGTTGTCCAGTCTTTAAAGAAGTTGGTGGGATCCATTCCGACATTCTCTAGTATTGATTCAAGATGTCAGATGCTCCAACATGCTTTGAATCAGAAAACTGACTCCGTATCTATGGTTATGGACAAGTGCGTTGATATTGAGGCTCAGTTCAAAACCTTCTTTGTTGGTTACGAATCTCATAGAAAATCTTGCAAGAGGATGACAAATTGGACGAAGAAGACTGTTAAAGAGATGAGGTTATTCGATGAGTTTCAAGACAATGTTAAAGATGCTTTTGAGACCGAGGACAAGAAGATAAATGAGTTAACTTCATATTTTGAAGAGAAGCTGATAGAAGAAAAGAACATCCAGATTCAAGAAGTAAGAGATCTGAATGGGAAGCTGAATTCCGTTTCTCAGAACTGGAAGTTTGAAAGGGATCATCAGATTGATTTTGAAGAAAGGATGAAGGCTCAGGAAGAAAACATCAATGCTCAGGAAGAAAAGCTCAAAGCCCAAGAAGAAAAAATTGAAGCTCAATCAGTAAGAATAGTTTTCTTAGAGAAGAAAGCTGAAGAAGATCATAAATACCTGAAGAAGATCAAGACTATTCTTAAAGTGATCATGTCGAAGGAAAAAGATCCGAAATAACCAAATCCGATCTTTTTGTTGTAATATTTTCTTTGTTGTTTAGATTTCAAACCTAATGAAAATTGTTCCTCTCGTTTCTTTTGTTGTCATTACTAATATTTCAGGTACTTTGTTATTTTTTTCCATTCCCTCGATTTATTTTTAAAAATCACAAAGGGGGAGAAGGAAAAGATCCTTAAGAAAAAGAAGAAAGTCTATCCAAAGGGGGAGAAGGAAAAGATCCTTAAGAAAAAGAAGAACGTTTATCTAAGGGGGAGTTTTTCATAAAATAAGACTTTATTTTTTTCGTAATGAAGTGTCACTCCGGAAATCGATAATACGATCCTTAGTGTTTTAAAGCCTAAGGGGAAGTTAGTCGTATTCATCAATTTCCTTAATGCCAAGGGAGATAAGCCTTAATGTTTTCTTTCTTCTTAGAATTTTTTTCGTAAGGATGATTGTGCTTTCCAAAAAGGGGGAGATTGCTGAGTCAATAAGGTTTTCCTTATGAATTTTCCATTCCTTCTTGTTTTGAAAATAACAAACACCTTATCTTTAAGAAAAATTCTTTCTTAAGGAAAATTGCTTTTATAAGGAAAATTTCTTTTATAAGGAAAATTGCTTTCATAAGGAAAATTGCTTTCTTAAGGAAAATCGCTTTTATAAGAAAAATTATCCTTATATTATTTTCATCCATATTTTTCTTAAGTATGAGATTCGGATTCATTTCTATTTTATCGGAATCATTCTAACATTGATATGAAGAATTCTGTTTTAGGATTCGGATTCTGGATAAGAACTATAAGGATGTTTCATTTCGAATTTCGGATATGAACTCTGACTAAGTTCTATTCCAGATTCAGGATACGAATTATTATAAAGTTCGATAACGAATTCTCATTACGATTTTTGAAGAAGAATTCTCATTACGAATTCCAATGAAGAATTCTCATTACGAATTCTAATGAAGAATTCTCATTACGAATTCTGATGACGAATTCCCATTACGAATTCTCACTCCGAATTCACCTATTAAACAGAATCTGATTATCTTTGTTTTATACACTCGGAATTAATTCAGACTCCGAAAAATATTTTGGTTAAACTCCGAACTTTTATTCTTCTTACACTTCTATAATTTGTTTACTCTTTATTATTTTCATTACACTCTGAATCATCATTCCGAAGTTTTCATTCTGAACTTTTCAGTTAGAATTAAAATGATGTTGTACATTTTGTTACACTTGTTTTTTTGTAAAACGATGTCGTCTATTTCGTTATAAACTAACCGTTGTCTAAGTGACACGTGTACAGGTCCCTCTGATCTTTAAGGAAAATATGACCATTGGAGAAGGAGCCGACCTTACCTATAAATAGGAGCTCATTTTAAAGAGCTCGATACTGATGACAGATGAACAACTTGGTTTTGTGCCTACATACTGTTGAAGTGATTTCTAGAGAGAGAGGCTCTTATTAACTCTCAAAGCTTTGTGCGACTCTGAATGTTGGTGATTACATTCGAGGGCTTCCGGGGATAGGAAGACAGAGGTGCCGACTACCTTGAAGTTTGAGGGCTTCCTTGCTGAGGAAGACAGAGGTTGCCAACTACCTTGAAGTTGAGGGATTGCGGGGATAGCAAGACAGAGACTCCGATCTTCGTATCGAGTGCTTACCCTGGTGTGGGTAAGACATACATGCTTGAAAGTATAAATCAGGGGACCTTTATCCAAGGTTGTTGGATACCCTTCTCTTTGGGTTAAAAGACTTATATCTTGTTACTTGTAGTTTAACTACTTGTTTATATTCCGCTGCATTTTGTATTATAAGGAAAGTATAACTTTCTTATACTTCCTTATTTGTACTCT
The DNA here is from genome assembly GCA_963277665.1 of Viscum album. Classification (NCBI taxonomy): domain Eukaryota; kingdom Viridiplantae; phylum Streptophyta; class Magnoliopsida; order Santalales; family Viscaceae; genus Viscum; species Viscum album. The sequence goes on from OY728133.1 coordinate 1,959,425,941, forward strand.
GTTTCATTTAGATTCTATACGCTTTAAGGTAGAATCTCATATTGTAATCTTTTGTTAAGTTTAAATTTCCGAAACCATATTTCCGGAACCCTCGTTCAGAATCTTTTTCCAAGTTTTCATTTGGTGTTAGAGGTGTTGTGAATTTGCTTAGTTTAACTTTGTTAAACTTAGCCCTTTCCTTCTCTTAAGGAAAACATAGTTATTCATAACTATCTTTAAAAGTTCCAAAGGAATTTTAATGTATACAATTCACCCCCCCTCTTGTATATTGAGCATCTACATCACTATTTAGATCCTACACAATTGTTTGGAGGCAGTTGTGGGGCCATCGAGACAGCGTCAATAGTACGAGTGAGGAGGTCCGCAGGGTGGCGAACGTGGCAGGGGAGCTTGCCGAGCAATAGACAGACATGAGCGAGCTTAGTAGGAGGCAGCGGAGTCTTCTGACCATGAAACCCCATATATGATCTGAGTTATGATCTATGTGGTCTCCACCCTAGTTTCAGTACATATAGACATAGTTTCCAGTCACTCATTCCTTTCCACAAATCTTGTGTAGAGAGTTCGGAGATTCTGGTAGATTCATTGGCTTGATCCTTACTGTTATAGACTCCTACAGGAGGGGATTATAGGATTACACACTAGTGTTGGTATTGTGAGATTACTCTATGAGGTGAGTGCTTCCGCTGGGATCTCCTAGTAGCAGCATCAAGGGATTATGATGTCATCGTGGGTATGGACTATTTATCTACAGTCCATGCTCAGATCGACTATTTTAGGCATATGGTGTGGTGTGTTTTCACATATGGGACCATGTTTTCCTTCAATATAGAAAAGAAAACCCTTATAGCATCAGAAAAACTCTCTCAGTGGAGTGTGCAACCGATCACTCACAAGTTTTGTAGCCTCTCCCTCAGTGTAGTGGAGGAGATGAATCCAATTATTCATGTAGTGGTGAATGAGTAATAGGATGTTCTTCATGGATATGTTTCAGGACAACCTCATCATAGATTGGTAGACATTTGCATCGACCAATACCCTGTGATGGAACCGATATCCACACCATAATATCGAATGTCTCCCACAGAGCTTCGTGAATAGAGGTACGACTGAGTAATTCTAGGATAACGAGTTCGTAAGGCCGAGAATTTCACCATGGGCATCCCAGATAAATTTTTCCAATAAGTAATTTTGGATGTTGATGTTTTTTGTGGATTATCGGCACAATAACCAAGTGGTTCTAGAGAACAAGTAACCCACTACAAAATGGTAGATGGGATCATTAATCAGTTAAAGGGGTATATCCTTTCATGTGGATGGAATGGTTCCCATAGGTTTTTCCGCAGTTGAGAAAACATCGTTGGTTGGAGTTCCCCCAGGACTATGAATTTGGGATAGTCTATACTTTTGGGAAGGGGGAATGTGGTAGTAGAAGCACTAAATATGAGAACCGTGTGGGATCTGCTGAGTGAGGTGACAAAGAAGTTAGCCGTGATGTAGGTATCCAAAGTGGATGATGGTGAAGAAGTTTACCTCTAGGCGATGGATGTTACTCCTCCACTCGTATAATGAGTTAGAGCGGCATAGATGGGGGATGTTTATTATGAGGCCCATCATGCTCAAATATCATTAGGATGGGATCCTAACGAATTTCTATTGGTAAGGATCAAATCACTATTTTTAGAGGGCCCACCTTAGTAACAGTGGTGTTGTGGGAGGAGGTCTTGAGGGGGTCCTATACATCCCCTATGGTGGTACATCCTGGAGTGGAAAAGATGCACCAGGAGCTCTGGCATCAGTACTGTTGTCTAGGGATGAAGAAAGTAGTGGCCGAGTTTGTTTCACATTGCCTCACTTGTCAGCAAGTGAAGGACGATCACCATGTTTTGATAGAAATGACTCTACCACTCGAGGTACCAGAGTTGAAATGGGATTTTACCTTGATGGAATTCGTGATGGGTTTACCAGGCACGTATAGTTTTCATGAAAATATTTTGGTGATTTTTGACCGTATCACCATTTCGTCTCACTTCTTACCCATATAGAAGTAGGGGACCATAGAGGTCATGGGACGCCTCTACATCCATGAGATTGTGTGGATTCATGGGGAGAATTAGAATATCATCACAGATTATAATACCCTATTTACATCTCGGTTGTGGAATGGATTTTAGGAGGTATTCAGGATGTATCTATTCGGGATCAAATATTTTCATCCCCATGCTGATTTTTAGACACAGTGGTCTATATAGACCATGGAGGACATGCTTTGTAGTTTCACCCTTGACATTGGTCGGGGTTGGGAGGACCACTTTCCACTGGTGGAGTTTTCATACAACAACATCTATCACTCCACCATTGGCATGGAACCTTTTGAGCCCTTGTACAAGCTGCCTTTTCAATCACCCATATGCTAGAAAAACATAGGAGAGTTGGCACTCAGGCATCCAGAGTTGGTACGTCCTACCTCTGAGACGGTACAGATCATCTAGGAGCAGATCATGACTGGACAGTGATGGCAGAAGACTTATTTCAATAGGATATGGAAACCCTTGGAGTTTAAGGAGAGATATCTTGTGTTCTTTTGGGCCTCAACCCACTGAGGATTGTAATGATTTGGCCGGGATGGAAAGCTATCTGTAACATTCATTAAACCTTTTCAGATCATGCATTGAGATTTTGAGGTGGCGTACCACAAAACTCTTCCCCCACAGATGCACCAGGTGAATGATGTTTTCCATGTGTTGTAACATAGGAGGTATGTGCATGATACATGGCATTTTATCAACTATGAAGAGCTGGACATCGATGGTGGGGTGTCCATTCCTGAGTTCCTAGTGGAGATAGTAGATCGACTGGAGAGGGTCTTATGATGGAGGGCGATTCTTCTAGTGTGCGTCTCATGGGAGAACATGAGTCTCCAGGAAAGAAAATGGGAGTGGGAGGCTTAGATTCATGCTCAGTTCCCCCTATTGTTGTAGTCAGTTGTTGTTTTGGATTTTAGAGACGTAAATACCTAAGGTGGGGAGAATGTAATATCTTAGAATTCTTGTATAATTGTTTTTATTATATGGAAATATTTTGAGACCAGGAAATTCTGATGGTACATATTTTTGAGGACTGGAGTGCCCCGAATGCCCCCATTGAAATATGTTATTACTTAAGTAGCGCTCATGAGAATATTTCCTAAAAAAGTGTAATTACTCTTGAATGGGTTCTTGGATTGGAAATCTAAGGGAACCATGGTGTTCAGGTTGGCGGGCATACCCAAGACACTACAAAAGAATAGTCGACACATGCCTCCAGTGAGAAAAACTAAAAGTTAAATAACCGTAAATTAAACTATTAAATAAAACTATTTTATTTTTCAAATTTATATAACTCATGAATGGTGACTCAGATTAAAAAAACCAAGTCCATTGTTAAACTTGTGAGGGTATTCTATCCGTAGGAATACTGTAACAATGGGTAGCACAGACCAACAGTGTAAGATAGTTTTGGACCTAAATAAAATAATTATATAACGATTACTTTAATGTTAAATATTTTTACATCTAAAAGGTAACATTGATTGACAATCCAATTAAAATATTTGATTCATTGGTGCATTTTATCTTAGATGGATCCTAACCTTGACCCGCATGGGTCGAGGGAGACTGATAATAATTTTTTTGTCCTTTTTGTAAGGTATATTCAGTAATCATGGAATCAGGATTTTCTGTATTCTAAACCATCACACGGATCGCAAATACATGGGCACCATTGAATTCAAAACACCAGGATTCACCTAGAAATGACTTAACTCCAACCAGAAAGGGCGGAGCAGAAATGTTATTTTTGAACTTTTTGAGAAATTTTTTTTAAATGAATTATTTTATTTTCTTTCTCTCATTGGAGTGTCTGAGGAGGACACTATGGGGAAGGTACATTGTAGTGACAGGGTGATAATTATGCACATCAATGAGGCTCATTAACATCTCATTAAACTGACAGTGTATCGATGTATTATTGGCGCTTAACAATGATGTTTTTTTTAAATATATCAATGTAGTGATGGGACATGCCATCTTTAGGGGAATGCCGCGATGTGCTCCTATATATAATTCGACACACCAGGAAATTATGGATTAATGAAACTGAGGGATTCTCTAGCGAACTTCTGACAGACTTCCACCCCAGTGAAGAATGAGGAACACTGATATAATGTCTTCTTTTTCAGCGCCATTTTAATATCGGAGTCGGAAAGAGAAGTTGATGTCATAACCCCTTGAGGATTAACGTGTGACAAACAACATGAATGAGGTAGGGGTTTTTATATCATTTTTCTCCCCCTAAAATTCTAAATGAAAAATGCGGATTAACCCATGAACAAGTTAATCTACTAATCGTTTATATTAATAGGAGGGTGACTATTATTTTCAGGTGATTATTCGAGATTAAACCATGGCGTGAATGATTGAATGTAGACCTCCCCATGGCTACCCCATTGTATATACATAAAACATAGAGTCCCCGGGCCGACATGAAAAAGGGCATAGCACCTCCACTCGTATGTTCTTCATGGATAATAATTAAAATTAACAGCAAGGTAGTTTTCCGATCGTCAAGTTGGAGAGGACAACCCATGGAAAATGTAGGCAAAAGCGGCATAAATAACAGACCACCAGTGCAGAATTGGTGTTCTGAAGAAAAATATGTCAGTGCCCGAGAACTGAATTTTGCACTAGAAACTTCAAACAGAGGGCTCTGGCGGCAGCTGCGGGTGGGAGGCAGTGCACCCAAATGGCGCACAAGACGAAACGACACAGCCGGACCAGGCCGTGACAGAGCATGAGAAGCCACCGGCTGAGCGGATGGATGAATGAGATGGACGCGGTCACTAGACTACATTAGAGTTAAGCGGTCCGTGGTCGTTTGTCATTGTTGAGGTAGCACCCCGTAGCAACCCGTGGGGTGATGGCATGGCATAAATTAAGCTCTCGTCCATATCAAATGAGGTGGACCGATCTGCCTCTTGTTTACTGGATAAGGAGTGAACCTCTAGATGGCCGGAATCACATTTCAAGCTGAACCTGCAGATCACTGGGTCAGGCCAGTCCCATGCCCAACAGGCCATCACCACACCAGCGGGTGGGACCCACGATTGCAGCCCTTACACACGCTGGAAGGCCGGTCCCGTACAGGCAGGTTGGGCTCACACCGGTAGGCCGAACTAGAATGGGTCACTAGGAAACCAGGTGGTCTTTACCCTCTGCCAACCGATACGGGTCCAGTGATGCCTATTGGGTCTGGCCCAGTGGTCAAGCTAGTCCAGGATAACCCCAACCCACGACAGGTCAGGTCAGGTCCATCAGAATGAACCAGGGTTTGTGGAACCTTCAGGTTGGGTTGGTCAGGTTGATTCGACCGGGTCCGACCAGTTACTGTCTCAATTGTTCACCTGGTTACTAAAATGCATGTACCCTTAAAACTGTATGTTCGTTTGATGATCCTTTTGTAGCATTGGGACCCTCTTGACAAGGCAGAACTTTTGGAATATTCTATGGTGGCTTTCATGGATGTCGTTAAGTGATGAATGTTTTGAGGATATATTATTTCTTGCACGCTACATGTGGAACCCTACGAGATACTGAGACCTAATGACTACTGATTTCCGACTCTATGTAACTCAACGGCCTAGTGGGAAGCTACATTGTGTATCCCATTAGGCCCCCGGTGGGGAGCATCTCTGTGTGACCAGACAGACCCACGATACTTGATAGGAGGAGTACCTTAGTAAGACACTGTGGGGGAGTGACTATGTGTAACCAGACTGACTCACGGTACATGATGTGGAGGGGAACCAAAATGGATTAAGTTTAGTTGTAAGTAGCTCTCTGTGACCCGGTATGCCCACTGTACTCGATAGAGGACGATTTCTCCAACAGTTGAGGTGTTTGATGATTGTGATTCAAAATTCAACTATTACTACCGTAGAATATACCTGGTGTGAGATATATTGTTTTTAATTCATTAAATTTTGGAATTTTTGTCTGTTCATTTTTTTGGGTTCTCCACTATGTACTATGTTACACACCCCTACACGGGCTCGGTCTGTACATGTTTTGTCTAGTGCATACAACCAACATTTGACATGGGTGCCCAGGGCGACGGTACGAACGGACGCAACGATAGTGGAAATGGTGGCCTAGGACTAGGATGGGCCAAGTTGGACTAGATTGACAAGATGTACTACTTTAGTTTCCAGTAGATTCCCTACTCTCACAATTAGGTGAGGTTTACTGCGGATTTCCATCTGAGAAATTTTTTTAGCTAATAGTTCTCAGTAATTTTTTTGGGATTTTATTGTGGGACACATTCTCTTTAGTGGTACATTTAATCTATTATTCATTGGTATATAGATTCCCTTTTGTGTGTTTGGACATTGTTGGGCGTGTGTGTCTGTATAGGTATCCTGGCTAATGCCTCCCACATGTAGGTTGACTCCTTCGACTGTTGTTGCTAGCCTCTGGCCATCGAGAGGTGGGCTTCGGGTAGTCCTGGAATGGGCCCCGAAAGATGGGTCATGTCAAGTTATGTAGTAATATATACTTTTTATATGAAATTGGATATAGTATAATTAAGTTTATTTTAAAAGTGGGTGGATTTGTATAGATGAGTTATAGATATAATTGAAATATTGAAAATTATTACGTTAGAGTTAATGTTGAATTATCCAAAAGATATAATTTTACTGTATATAGTAGATAAGGGTTAATGTGATCCATTTCATCCAATCAATTACAATTATACACCTTATTAGAATATTTTTGGATAATTGGATGATCTTGGATGGATCATTAATGTTTTGCGATCACTGAATAATTAATAGAAATTAAGAATACAGTGAATTTATAGATAAGAAGAGAATGTTTTCTTGGAAGAAAATTATAGTTTTATTTAATGGTCTTTTATTATTATATAAACAAATGATCATGTTATGGAAAATAAAAGGGATGCAAAAATTGAATCAATACGAAACATGATCAAATACACTATTTTGTAATTAAAATATTACTAAAAATTTTCTATAAAAACTGAACTGGTTTCATCTGGTTCTTATCATCTACGATTTGGTTTCCATCAATAAATGACCCATAATTATAACTCATATTGAATGAGTAAAAATCCTTCAAGTCCCATTTTTATGAAGGAGTCCCTTCTGTTTCGATGCTATGGTAAACCAAAATGAAATAATAAAACTTTTACAGGAATCAGGGTGAGGGGTTTCCATTATATTAAATATAGTACATAATATTTTAATATTTTCCCTTATTTCTTACAATTAGTTTTGAATAATTTTTCACTCTATTGATTCATTGAAATAATCACTTATTTAGCGGTTAGAATAATTTTTTTGGATTTAAAAGTAACTTTTAATGACATTTATGATTAAAAAAACAATCTTTTGTTTTTAATTTTTTTACTTGGGAATCATATATAAAATATGAGTGATCCTAATATATTTCTGTCCATTTCATTTTTTAATGCTATATTCCCAATTTAAATGATATTTTAATTAAATTATCATTTTATTCCATTGATGTGTGATATTAAGGGAATTTTTTATGGGTATATATATTATATTTGAATATTTCTTCATTTTATTTCTTTGATAGTAAATGTGTTTTAATGTTTCCATGATGAAAGAAGTTGATTTCATAAATGAATGGATGTTTGTTATCTTTAAATGGTTTAATTATTGTGTTTCAATAATGAAATTTTTTATTTGATTTTATTTTCTAAAAATATATCAATATCAATAAATTTTATTATTATTTTTACTATTTTCTAGAAAAAAATTTCAAGATAATAAGATTATTTCCTGAAAAAGTATGATTATTTCTATATAATGATATTTATTCCAAGTAAATACCTTACCAGTGATAATAATTTTTAATTAGACAAACATGTTTTAATTTTCTATCATACCCATTACTATGATTTTTATGCTCCAGCTATATTTTAAAATATCTCTCATAGGGATTTTGGTGAAGAATGAATTATTATTGATGCAAGTTGTAGTTATGAGTTCTTAAACATGAATGAGGTATGAGTATCATTTCATGATTTTATATTAGATGGAAAAAATTTCCATTTATTATGAAAATAATGGGTTTTATTATATAAAAGTATTTTTCATGTAAATGGTGAAATATTTTTTCTAAATAATTTGATTATTGTATGGTTATTTTCTGGACAGTACATTTGGTATGAATGATGGGATGTTTTCTATTTTCACGTTAGGATAAAACCAATTTATATTACCTTTATGATTTTTAGATATCATATTGGTTAATAATTATACGTTTGATAATATAATAATGGAGTATAGAGCCATTTTAGATCCTCTTTTTTTATTAATTTGATTAATGATAATTCTGGTGATGTTTATTAGGTTTTATGAAGAATATATGACTGAGGTATAGATAAACATTAGGTGAAGAATGTGATTTGATGTTAATTCATTGTGATATTTTGGGGAAAGGGTAATTATATTTTAGGAAATGCGATTAAATGTACAGAATATTTTAAAGGGTTGAAGAACGTTTTTGTGATAATATAATTAATGTGGGTTTTTAGATGTTCCCCTTTATATGACTATGATGTATATATTTATTTATTTATCAAATTATTATCAATAATTTCATTTTTAATATTTAAGGGATAATAATTAATTAATCTTTTTATAGTATATGTGATATGGGTTGTTATAGCTTTTGGATAAGAAGAGTAATATGAATGATTTATTTTTTTGATTTTGAATGTTCAATAACATTGGTATAATGATTACTTTGATTTTAGAGAGTATACTATATTGTATACATAAGTATTAGTATTTAGATTATTTTAGGGATTAGATAATATATATTTAATTGAAAATATATAGAGTACACTAAGTTTATTATGTTGTGAAATTATTTTTAGGATTACAATTTTATTTTTTACATGATGGTTTCTTATTATTTAATTGGTATTTACTTTTTTCAAATATTTTTCTTCAAAATATAGTTGGGATAAAATTCAAGTAAAAATAATTGAAATTGTATTTAAATATATTCTGTGATTTTTATTGTTTAAATGTAAAAATTATTCAATGTGTGTTTCAATTGCTTATCAAATATTAGCTAACAAGATTTATGGAAGAATATATTGTAAAACTTTTTAATCACATTTATATAACTTCCTTTTCATTATATTTTTATGATGATTGATAACTAATTTTGAAACCATATACAATATTAATGCTACATGCAACAAGCTATATGATATATTAAACCCATATTAAAAATAATGAAACGCCCATGATCATGGATTGTTTATGATTAAATTTTCAAATCACATCTCTCTCCTCATCAATGACATGGGTAATTTAATTAATAAATTGATAAATTATTGAACACTATATATTTGATGGTTGAATTTGTTATGGAAAAATATTAAAAAATATAAATATATACTCTAATTTTTAGTAGAACTACTTCGACATCGGTGGGATGTTCTCATGAATTTTGTTTATAATAATGGAAAACATCCATTTATCTAGGTAGTCTACATATAATGAGTTGAGAAATTTCATCGATATATTCATGTATAGTGATATAAAAAGTAACTGAGATATTTCCATTATTCATTGGATATTTAATGATGTAATATATTTGCATGATTATGTTTCTACCATTGTTTATATGGAAAATATTGAGGAAGTTTCATGGAGACTCATGCGAAACATAGTTTTCATAAATTTTAGAAGTAGATAAATGTAATACTATAATGGAACATGATAAGTAAATGTGTTACTGGAGAAGTAAATTATATTATTCTATTGTATTTATTAAGATCTATTTATAAATGGATGAGATGATTAGAAAATTTTTGGAGGTCCTTCAAAAAATAATATTTCAAGAATAATAAATATTTCGGAAGTATGGTCAGGCATTTTCCTCATGCATACATATATGTTTATCTGAATAATTTTTTAAGATTACATATATAACATAAAGGGGTTTAATGTTTTACGAATGTTGATTAATATAGAATATATTATTATTTTTAAAATGTTTTAATTTGTCAGTTTTTATGTTCGATTATTAATATTATAAATATTGAATAATTACAAAACATATAGAAATATAATTGGATAATGTTCGAGGATTTAAATTTTTTGTAGAAGCGGAAGACTATTAAAATACTCTATGGAGTATTTATTTTCATTGTTAGTTATGGAATTATTTTGGAAAATTTGTGATGGTATTCGAACCAGATATTATATTATTTCTATTCTGTTAATGCTAATGAATAAGAGTCTCAAATTATGATTTGATGGGTATAAAATGTAAAAGGAATGAAAACATAAGATTAATTTTTCAAATTCATATGATTCTTCATAAATGTAAATATATTTTTAAAGTAAAATAATGTAGTAATGTACCAAATACAATTTCCCAGTATAAATAAAAAATGAAAAATTGATAAGATAATATTCTCTACTCATAAGATTCATTTAGAGTTTCATTCTGATTATTTTATGTAAGAAAAAATTATTCAGAGTCATTTTTTTGATTCATAGGGGTCATTGGAAAGAATCATAATGAAATATTTAAATTCTTCTAAAAAGGTATGTGTTTTTTCAATTAGAATGTAAGGGTCATTTTGAAATTTTAATTTTTTAAAAATGATAAGGTCCTAATGTTCCTTGTAATAATTGGTTTTATCGATAAGTATAGTTTATGTGAATTTATAAAGTATTGGATGTACTATAAGAGTCATTTGGTGATTTCATAAGAGTCACTCTGATAAAACTACGAAATTTTTAGGAAGTACTGTAAAATTTATTGAATCATTGGAGTAATATAATTTTATATATGGGTTATTACTTTGCCAAAATATAGTTCTTTTAAAAGAGGGAGGAGTTCTCTAAAATTTAATAGGATGCTAAAGTTGAATAGTTTTAAGGAACCAAAATTGAATGAATATTTTAAATAGGGTAATCTTTTAATTTTCAATTAAAGTTAAACATTACATTGATTCTAATTAGATCATGATTCTGGATATGGGATTAGTTGATAAATAAAATGATACAACCTTCAAAACAAAATGAAATTTCCACAATGAAATGCCTGATGGGAAATAATTTAGTGGGGGATTAATTTTACAATATATGATGTCATATTATAATTATATACCTACATAAGATCCAATAAAGATATTGATTATGATGATGATGTTTTGTAGAGAATTAAAAAGAAAGGAAATGTTCTTTAATAAAAATAGATGATTTTTATTGGGGAATTCCATGTTTTTTAAAATATTATCAGTCATCGATTTTAATAATAATTATTAATGGAAAAAATGAATTTCAAAAATATATCAAGCGTTCGTAATTTTGAATTTAATAAGATGATGATGATATTGATGATGAGAGACATACGACTTGTTCTTATGGATTACCATTCATTCAAATGATTTAGATGTAAGAATATTGGGTTGTGGTATTCATATATCCATATATACCATTGTGAAATTCCTTCCTAAGATAAGATATATTATATGTTTTTAAGATGTTTGGTAAATCCATTTTTATTCCTATTTTTAAAGGAATAAGATCATATCCATAAGACTTATCACATGATACAATAATAGAAACTATAGAAAACCTACTACATTTTTTAAAAGTCAAAATTATTATAGTGACAAGAATTATTAATATATTATTTCATATGTTTTATTAAATTAATAATATATTAAACTTCAACAAGATATATAATAGCTAAATAATATAAAGTGATTTAAATAATGATTAATTTCCAAAACAAATTAGAATAAGATATTAATTGGTTCGATGATATGTGTATCTGCAATGAATCAACATACTATTACCTCTAATTTAGATATTATTCAAGATATAAATTTTTATTATGTCAATGATGAACTAGATCTCATTCCATGAAGTGTGTATGATACTACAGTGTGATATGAGGTATAATTTTTTAAGTGATATGTGCCTAAACATATTATGTCATGATGTGATTATATCATTTATTGTATTCTCATGTATATTTTTATTATGAAGAGGATGTTTTTATATGGAATTAAAAAAATAAGGAAATGTGTTGTAATTTTTGTTATTAACAACTAGAAATAAAGACTAGGTCTCCATGGGTAATTACCGGTGGTTGTTTTAAATTATAATCATTAGTGGAAGAATATCCGGGAGATCCCATGGATACATCTCGATATTTTATTCATAAAATTAATATTACGATTAGTATTAAATGACCTAACATAGAATTATATGGAAGCCCTTGGAACTGATTTCATCAGATTTCCATATTCAAAAAATGAATTAATATTCATTTGAAGTAGAATAATAATATAAGATTAGGTGTAAAATTGTAAAAAAAACTAATGATAAGGGACTTGAAAATATAATCCCTGAGAGTATTATATATATCAGTTAGTGAAAAAGACATGATTCATATATTATCATGAATATCCATTATTCCTAGGAAATATGGAGTTTCAACAGTATTATAGAAATTCATATTTTTATTGTTCAAAAATAGAAAAATTAGAGAAACATTATACTTACATCTATTGATTTCTGTTTAGGAAAAATAAGAAGAGAGAAAAAATATTTATGATATACTATTATTTTAAAATCTCATATATAAATTCAATCATATGATATTATAATATTTAGGAATTTTTTGGAAACTCTTATGCTTATTATAATTCAAGAAATATGATCATATTAAAATTTTTCAGTATTGACATGGGAATATGAAGTTAATTTTAATAAAGAGTGTCAGGTTTTTTATCCGACTCAATGAATATGATGTCAACTATTTCATTGTGTCTATTGGCCTCATGGATTATGGGCATAAAAACATTCATTTGATGGAGATTCTAATGAAAAATAAAATTGTGTTTTTTTCTTGTATAATAATAAGTTTCATACACCAAGGATATAGTCATCCATCTAAGAGGAAACCTCAATAAAAAATCTAGGTGTCATTTATTATGTTTATTGACCTATTCAAATCAAATTCATAAAAACTGAAGGTGAGAAGACGATATAGGGATAGAAAGAGATTTGAATTAACAGAATATGTAAAATAGAAAATAAAGGAGAAATTTTTTAGTTTGTAAGAATCCAATCAACACTGATTATCCCACACCACTATTAGTTTTAATCATATATAATTTGATAATAATTGATATAATTTACTCTATAAAATAGATATGAATAATATATTGGTATAAAAATATGTGTAAAAGAGGGTATCTAAGAGAAACATATTTATTTATTGTTTTATATTTCAAAATTTTAAAAAATAGTTGTTATGTTTTGGATATCAAATATTTTTAAATTTATGATTTTTTTCTATGTTATAATATAAAATTTTCACGTTCTATAATATATTTTTAAATTATATGTCAAACATAACACTTTCAAAAAATTATTCCTTCTTCTAAAAAGTAATATATATTCATAAAATAAATTTATGTCATTAAAAATTATATACCCTATAATAATAATGATAATATAACACAAGACAAATAAAGGAATATATGAAAACATAACGTTGTATAAGATGAGTACAACTACAGTGGGATAGTTGTAAATATACAACCAAACTACACGGTAGTAAAATGCAAAAGTATGATCTCTAAAAAGTAATATTAAACAAAATATAAAACTATAAAAATGATTAATAATAATATACATAGAAGAAATGTTGAGCATGAAATGAATGTTATTCACTCTATGTTTATATACAGAAAAAATATATCACTCTTGATATTAGATATCATATATTTAAAAAAGATTCCAATGAAGGGAAAATTTATACAACCTCTAAATATTAGATAAAATGTATGATTTTTTCTTTAAAATCCCAATTTTATAATCATATTCTTTGTAACGGCCATGTTATGAACTGAAATTTTAAAATATATATCAGTTTAACTCATTACCGACAGTTTATTGTATAATCGATTGGATGTCCTTTATAATTTTTTTTAAAGATTTATTTTGTAACATCCACAAGACATACAATTTTTAAATAAGTGAAAAATTTTATGTTTTGTAGGAAAAGAAATATCATATTTTTAAAGTAAAAATATATTAATTAATATTAATCTTAAATTTTTTTTATTCACATGATTCTTCATCCATTAAAGGAGTTAACCCTTATGTGTCGTATTTGGTTTTCACCTAAAATATGTATCTGTTTTTAATGTTTTATTTTTTATGTGATTCAATTATATAAAATTTTTTATCATAAATGTATGATTTTTTTATATTTTAATTAAATTCTATAAACATAACATTTTTCATATAAATTTAAATCATGTAATTATATAAAATACCAAAATAATAATCAAAAATTAAATTTTTATTTATTATATTGATTTTTATACAAATAACAAATTTTTGGAATAATAATGTTTTTATCTAAAAAAATACATAAATTTTTTATTTCATTTCTAAGATTATTATGCATTTTTGATATTTAAAATGTATAATATACTACATATTTAATAATCATATATATTTCCTTTTGTAAATTATAATTAAATATTTACTTATATAAGATATTAATATTATTTTTTATTATAGTATTCATATCAGTAAGATATAATAATCATGAAATTACTAAATCTATTTTTTAATTACCAATACATTAATTTTCAAATATAATTTAAAATAATCATAGCTCAATTATTAGACATAATAATTCTTATATCAATTAAATTTTTCATGAACCAATACATTTTATGGGATATCACACTTATAATGTGAGTAATTAATTATATTTTATTCTGATTAATATGGTTATTATGTGTTCTATTTTTTAATATAGAAACACCAATCAATGAGTTTTAGTTCAAAAAAACATTATTCAATTATTCTCACAACATTTGAAAGAAAAACTAATATTCACTAGAAGCCTTATTTTAAACAATTGATGTGTGTGTATCAGTTATAAATGATATGGAAATATCATGTTTTCTGATATAAAATTTTCTAAACTATTGAAACGCTGTCATTACACTTCCTAATACCAAATTGAAAATTTTCAAAATTATTTATACTAAGTTAAATTTATTTATATAGGGATACCGTGGAATAATTTCAAATTTTTAGTTGTGATGTCTGAGTATCCATTATAGATTATTTAGATGATTCCTAGTATTTAATCACTTTCCAAATATTATACTCGCAATTGAATTTTAAATAAAATATTCATAATAATATCAATCTATGTAAATATATTTTAAGTATTATAGTATAGTTAAAAATTGCTCTTATATTTTATTTTTTATCAAAGGGAATGGATTTTCGGTATAACTCCAAGAATTAACTTCACTTATTGGTGGAAATTATTTATTTTTTTCCCTATATAACAAAATCATTTAATATTAAAAAATTAACATCTATATATGGGGGACTCTTTAAATTTATGGATATAGTAGGCAAAAAATAAATATTGTATATTGAGAAAAAACTATTATAAGTAGATAAGGGAGAATTATTTTATATCAAAAATAATACCTTCACTAGAAAAAATGACCTTGTATTTTTTCATTTTACATTTTGTTTGATTCGATGAAAATAATGATTTTTTTATTCTTTTATAGATGGTTCGTAGAGTATATCTTATTATTTAATGGCCAATTGATATTAGTTTTTTAAATTTTTACATGATATTATATATGGGTTTTACTCAAATAAATTCTTATTAATATTAAAAATATCATACTATTAAATTAGTCCCAAAATCATACATTAAATATTATTGGGTATAATCAAATTTTTATGATTTTATAATTATATAATATTTGTGTTGTTGTGGTTGTTGAGAAAACTAGATAATTAAAAATTTATATATTATATATAACATTGATTGAATTGAAATTTTTAGGGTGATGAAAAAGAGAGGATATATGGGATATACAACCTATTTCAATCAGTGCATTACAATTATACTCCATTTTTGAATATTTTATGAAAGTGAAAATTTATGTAGGCTCTTGGGATTGTTTTTATACAATATTAGTTATGGGTTATATAAAATGTGGTTGAATTATGTATATGAATAGATTATTTTATAGTAAAAATTCATAATAACCTTTAAGGGAGTATACTCTTAGATTTATATGATATCCCTTCATAAAAATAAAAAATAGAAATATGAACCAACCTTCTATGCGATATGATCCATTGCAGTGTTATATTTTGATAATTACACTAATTTTTTTCCTAAATTGGATATTGAATTACCTATTTTATATCATCTATTATTATATTTTTAACTATTTTCAACCCATAATTTTTTATCTTATAATATATATCATTATTCATTTTTTAGTCTCAATAGGGTGTCTATAGGGATTCAATGAAATTTTGAACCTTAGGGATGATTAAAAACTATTTTATGAATCAACATATAGGGATTTCATTACATCAAAACGATTTTTTTAATTTTCTTTTTAAATTTTCATAATATTTCCACAATAAAAATATAATAACATTCATTCTTTTAGGTTTCATTGAAATAATACATTTAATGGGTTGATTTAATAATTTTTATTTAAAAGAAATTTTAATGATTTTTTGGCAGAAAAATTAAAAATGAAATAATTTTTGTTCAATTAATGATTCATGTTAATTTTATATGGAATATGTGTGATCCTAGGATAAATATCTCCAATTTTTTAGTTAATGCTATATTTTTTAAAGAAACAATGTTGGAATTAACTAGTAATGCTACTCTATATTAATAGTTTATAGTAATTTAGATGAATATAATATCTCAAGATAACTTATTGGTATTTGTATGCTTTAATATGGGATATAAATATAAATAATTACATTTCATGAGATAATAACTTTATTTTATGAATGAAGGGTTTTTTTATACTTATTTGGGTAAAGAATTATGTTCCAAGAAAGATCTTTTTCATATGTTTTTTAAGAAAATTTCTATAAAATTCTCATTCCATATGTTTGTTTATGTGTTTGTGTTTTCAAACCTTTTTGGTAAAATAATCCTATATTATATTGAGAAATAATTTTATTATATTATGAAATTTCTTTCTTCAAAGGTAATACATCATAATTGATATTATGTTTTCATCTTTCTAATGGGTTTTCATTTTATATTATACCCCTTAACGATTATTTTATAGGTGTCCAATGATTTAAAATGTTTTTTTATAGAACTTAATTTTGATTATGTATCATTATAATGTCCTGTTCCTGTTATGCGATTTCATCATTTAATGAAATTTGTGTATCATTTAAATATTTTTACATAGTGTAAGAAATATCTATTTCATATGAAAACAATGGATTGTATTAGGTGAGGTATTTATTTTATTCATTAAAATATAAACATAAATGATATTGGGTATGTAATTGATGTAATGTTTCTCATGAATCATTTAATTGGGGGATAATTATTTTTAGGTCACTATAAATTATTCAAAAACAACTTCTTGGGATCTGTTATGTGTTGTGCTCTAAGTCCTTGATCCTTATCCCTATTATTGTATCACTGAACCCCATGAAAAATTGTGTATTTGACAAAGAATTATTTTGGCCATATTAGAGAAGATTTCAATAATTATAACTATGACCCCAATATTATGTAATTATTAACCCTTTGGATTCCTTATTTTCATTGAGTTGGTATTTTCATAATGGTTTCCTCATATTCCTTGAGTCATGTCACTCCCCTTGGTTTCCTCATATTACATGAATCGAGATTCTCCTCATTTTTTTTCTAATATGTTTTATAACAATACTACTCTTGGTTCTAGAAATTTAATCATCTAACATGTATATTAGATTATTCCAGAAAGGGAAGATCATATATATGTTTCACATTAGCCAATCATTAGTATCTTTCACCCAGTATTATACTCTTTATGTCTCTAAACTCTATGGATTGATTTATTGATTCATGATATTAAAATGAATCACTTTGAACATATTAATGTGATAATAAAAGTTACAATGTTTCTCATTAAGTGTAACTAAACTACATGGTTTTTTATTCCCCAAACATTTAGAGATTTCTATCCCATTTCATCAGCCAAATCCTGATTACACAACACTTCCCACATCCTAGCATGGAAATCCAATTAATCCCTTGATAAAGATAAACTCTAGGGTTCCTACAAATATGGTTTTAAAATCTATTGTTACCAAATACCTGGTTTATTTTAGAGATATTATAAATCATTTGTGATAATTTTATATTAAAATAATTTTTTTTATTTCTAAATTTCACAATAGGGTAAATGGTATTGTTACTCTGAAGGATTTTGAGAATCATTTTTGAAATCTATTAGAGGTACTGATTCTTAAAATTATATTCCTTAAGCTTTAATATAACCTCCAATACATTTTTAGGATAAAAGGATATAACAAAATTTTCCTATGTCATTAATAGGGTTCATACTATTGAAAATATTAATAATCACATTGGACCTAAAACAACAAAAATTAGATTGCATAAAAATAAGCCATCCAGAAAATTGAAGTATCCTACATATTTTATAATCCCCCCATACTTGATAAATTTGGTGGAAATATATATATTTTTGGATGTGATGTGGGGAAAAGTAAAGGCTTTATTTTCCCTAAGTTTTTATTAATTGATCATTGGTAGAGTTATAAGAAAATTGAGCATCATCACATAGAGAATGATTCACCCTCTTAAAATAGTATATTCATAATGTCTTATTTTGATATAAGTTTGTAAAAATCAAGTATTTTCTACTATAATAAATTTTTTATTTTTTTAATAAATTAGTTTTACACAATAATCCCTCGTATCTTTTTATATTTCATAGATAAATCATTCCTCATTGGTTTATTTTATCCCTCAATGATATTATCTATCCACCAATGATAAACGATCATGCTTTAGGACTTGTGGATTTTTATATTTGAGTTTAAAAATTTATGCATCAAAGCTAGTTCATTATAAAATCTCTAACTCTTTTGAAAATGAATTACAATATGTTCTGAATTTCATATAACTATGTAATAATGTCAAGAAAAAAGTAATTTTAAAATATTGAAAATTTTAATTTATTTTCTCATACTATAATAAGTTTAAATTGAGAGAGTACTAGTGTACGTGGGTTTAATGATTTATCTATATTCTAATGACTGATAAACTTAAAATCATAGATAAAATTCATTTCATAAATCATGTATTTCATTTGACACACATATAAATATGTTTTTTAATAGTTATAATATAATTGAAATTAACAAATGTATTCAATTAATCTCAATTTTTTTTATAAATAACATATTTTATTTCCTTCCCCCACACAAAAGCTTGAAATATCTTTAATAAAACCAATTCATATACCTTCTTTAAGTATAAACCAATATCACATACCAAAAAGATGATAGGAAATAAATAATATTTTGGTTCAATTATATATAGGACATTTAAGATAATGTTTTACTATAGGATACTCCATCAAAGTATCTATAATATATTTTTATTTTAGACCATTCAATTAGAAAGAATGTCACATGGATTTATCTCAAAGTATTATGAAGTTAAATGTATGTAAAAATGTAATAAAAATGGACCAATCTAATGGAAATTAAATTTTTCTCTATAAATCATAAAACAAAAGTTAAACAAAAATGGATATCCTTTCTTGAATTGTTTCAAAAAATTATTTTAATCATTATTATATTTTATATTCACTTTATACAACGTTGAATTTTCATATTCATTCCACTTGATCTACTTTAGTTCCTATGATTGAATTATTAATTGAAAACCAATATCGATTACATACAAATAATCACTTTTTTGTCTTCAAAAATATTTGCAACCATTCTTATATGTTAACTTATTAGACTAAATTCTTATTATAGACTTTTATATTTTTATATTAACCTCAAAATCATCATCTAATTTATTACATCAGTCCTTTAACCTTGTTTTTAGTTTTTTTATTGGGTTATCATAATCACTATGTTGTAAATATCATCTTTGATGTTATTATATGGATGCTAGGGTGTTAAAAACTTATGTTATACTATATAATTATTAAATAATTCCATTAATGTTTCATTCTAGAAATTAGTTCCTTTATCACACCTTAAAATAAGGGATATCCAAATATAAAAAACAAATGTAATTTCAAAATGTAAATTACCACATCAACTACATATTTCCAAGTGTAAATACCTTCATACAATCCAAAATAATAGTATACTTATAAGAGAATATATACTTATGAAAAATAATTTAAAAATATTCACATAAAATTCCTACCCTTGACATTAAATCCAGTACACAAATATATTGGATAAAAGAAGGTAAATTTTTTTATACAAAATTCATTTAAATAGTTATTGAGAATATGATTAAAAAACATATGAATATATAAAAATGTTTTCCTAAAAATACTAAATTTAATGAATATATTATTTTTATTTTTTGCCAAAAAGTTCTTCCACCAATAGTAACCGAAAAAATCATAGGAGCTATGTGTTTTGCACTATTTAAAAGACACTACCAAATCACATGGCCATTAACTATATATAGTAGAAACGATTTATCCTAAATGAAATTATCTGATTCACTATTAAATTTCCATATTATATATTTATTAAAATGGTTATGGGTTTCATTAGTAACCAAATTGTTATAAATATATACACAAAACGATACAACTCTTTTGAATTTATGAAAATTTTCATTAATAATGGTTTCTCTAATTTGATAATGATGATTCAAATATTATAGTAATTGTAATATTAGTATGGTTTTTATATACCAAATTTTCTATCCATATCCCATATCTAAGATCATCATAAAATTATTAAATAAATAAAATACATATAATACTTATTATCTTACCTTTATGTCTCCCTATAATATATCTAATGGAAACAAGATCTATGAACAAAAAAACATTGTAATCCAAAACGTATAATATAAATTTATCAATAGCAATGATAATAGCCAAATATTATTTGATAGATACATTATAATCATTCTAGGCAGAATCCAATTTTCTTGAATAATATTCAATGAAAACATAATTTATATAAAGTCAACATGGTAGAATAGAAGCTAATTAAAAATTAAATGCATCATTCATATGATTTAATAGAGTATCCCACCTTGGTGGTTGAATGATATGTCAAGTATTTTTCTTCATTTTAAACTCATAAAAATAGTCAATTTAATTTATAACAAAAAAATAAAGGGGAATTTCAATAGCATTACCTGTCATGAAGGGAATGCAATAGCAGACATCTATACATTCATTGAGACCTAAGGAATGGAAATGAGTTGTTTTACTGATAATGGGTCCTTCCCCTAATAGGGGGTTAATTTTTTTGAGTGTAAATACATGGTGTTTATTTCATCAGAACTCATTAAATAGAGGTTCCCCCTCTTCCCCCAATGCTCTTTATGATTCTATGTACTGTTTTCTCATTATTAAAATAAATATCATTTTGTTAGAATAGGTCCATTAAAAACCAATACATCTAAGAATTCATTTATAATATATCACACTCCTAAAATGGTAAGAAATATATGATATCGAGCATAGAATTATCGCATTTAAAAAAATATTTAGAATTGTTATGTGAAATAAATATCCTTATTTACTTTATTAATGGTACGTTCTAATTATAACAATAATTGGTTCATATTTATAAAATTTTAATGAAAATAATATGGAATCTATTAAAAATCATCAAATAAATTCATACACAGCTACATAATCTCAAAATACATTCATATACTATAATAATCAATTATAAAAAGAAACATCACACTTATTAAGATATTATTAGAATAATCACATAACATGAATGTTATTGAAAATTTAGAAGAAATCTATATAAAGGACAGAATAATTCATAATTTTCTAGAGCTTAGTGGGATAAATAAGTTTGTAAATATCATGAATGCCAATATTAGAAATATTAATTAGATAATATTTTTAAATTTTCAATGATTTTATCAAACAAAAAATAAAATTATTAATTTCTCAGTATGTTATTAAAATCCAATAAATTATAGAAAATATATATTTTTATAAACTCTATATTGAACAAACTTCATAAAATCATTCTTCATCTCTATAATTCTACTTTTATTTAGAAAAAATAATATTGGCTGAACAATTGAAAATATGGGAAAGGAAATATTATCTGTATATCTAATAATGTGGTTGCATATTTTTTAATAACCTATTAAATGGTGGGGTAAATATCTTTTAATTATATCATAATGGTTTTATCATGCTCTTATAACAATATCATGTTCATTCAAATATATTTAATAATTATTCAAATATCTACAGAACTACCACAAAATAAATACATAATAATTAAAATAATAAACAAAATACTCTCATCCTCATTTAAATAATTATATAAACAATTATATATATTAAATTTATCATTATTTTCAAAAAAACAAAATTTATAAATTTCCTGTAGAGGTTAAAATTAAAAAGGCGATGGACACACAACAATAGGTTGCATGAAATAAATGAAATTAATAATACATAAAACACATTCTCTAACCCTTTGAACTAATATTATTTCTCCCAAAAAAATTTCTAAATAATTATTTTCTTTTATTTAAAAATTATAAATATAATTTACCAAATAATTTATAATTGAATTATCACCACTAAAATACATTATTCAATTCTGGTTATAGGAATCATCGAATAAAAATTCATAATGGTAGAAATTATTTAATGAAGGTTCACTAAATTAATATTTATAATGCAAGTAAATTGAAAATAAATATATCATATAAATATAGAAAATTGATAAATATTATACCTCATACTTTATCACTTCAAGTATTATAATATGATATTTTTTGTCACAAATCTCAATAGAAAAAGTTACTTGAAAATCAATTAATGTTTTCTTTATAGTATTAAAAAATCAATTTCCTAAATGGGTTGGGTATGATCATACATACAATAATATTATATAATTTAAAAAAAAAAATTAAAAAAATTGTTACCCTTATATGAAAATCCTCAATAAATCAATCCAGTTTGGTAGAACTCTTATTACCTTAGAAGAAGATAAATCATTATCGATTTAACTCTGCAACTTTATAGGTGAAATACATTAAGGGAATCATTAAATTTATAGAAGTACCTAAATGTAACATATAATTAGTAAACTAAACATCCCCTTTGCTGGAGGTTATTTTAAATTTATCAGTTTCATTAGAATTATAAAGAAAGTAAGGGTGAATAAGATCTGAGACATTATTCCGATTATTAAATCCTTTGCATCCCTTAAGATTCCTCTTATTAGTATATATCACCACAAAAAACAATTCTACTTTGGTATATTTATATATTTCATGAAATTAAATTTAACATAATCATTTTTATGTATCTCAAATCCCATTGACAATCTATATTCCATTGTGTTTTTGAGATATTTATGATCATAATGGAAATTTTAATGGAATTCTATGACTATAATATTCATCATCTATCAATAAATTCCAATTTAATTTTTTAATTTTTTTATTTTTTTATTGCTAGTGGTGAATTATAATTTGAAATAGTTTTTCATTCACTAATGGTCCAAATGAATATATTAATTCCATCTAATTTATTGATTTAAGTGTGATGACTTATGTAACATTGATTTATCTATCACTTCTCAATGTTATATCACTCAAATTATCATTATTAATTATATTTTATACTAGCTATAACGTTAATTTTATAAATATATGATTAGAATCTATATATATCAATATACATATATCAAGTTTTTTCAATTTTTTAATCAAATATAATTTTTGAACTACAATTCATCCAAATATAGTTCATATATTTGTGCTGTTATTGAAGAACTATATGCTTACTATTTATTTTTTTAAAAACCTTATCAAGGTTATTTGATACTAAATTGTGCTTTGAAATTAAAATTACAGTTTTTATGATTTCTAACATTAATTCCCTCATTTTATTAAGATAATAAATTTGAATTGTATATGGGTGTTTACTAATTATATATGAGATATTAAGGATTAAATGGTATCCCTAAAAACCCACCATAATAAACAAGGTGAATCTTGAAAATATGGCAATTGGTTAATAAAATATTTCAATAAAGCACATATTTCACAATTCATGGAAGGTTAAATTCATGAATCATGTTATTTTTATGATTTTACAACAGCCAAAAAAAATTCTTAACCATACTAATCAGGTCTCTTAAATAACTCACTATTAAATTTTTATCATTATTTGACATGAATACATCATAAACTCTCATATGAAAAATATATTCCTTATTAGGAAAAAATTTATAACGATGAACCATATGTGAAATATGGGTCTAATTTATAGTTTGTGTTTTATCTACAAGTTTCCATGTAATGAATTTATCAATTATACTTTTATCCATTAGAACTAATACTATAAATAATTAATTAAACAATACTCGGTAAATAATTATATGCTGTATAAAATAAGGAAACTTCAACTTAAATCTCTCTTATTACACATGTGATACTACTCCTTAATTATTTGTGGTCTTGTATACTACTTTATTAATAGTAACAGTTCTTAAAGTAGGGGGTTTTTTTAATAGAACAATTTTTTAGTTAATTCTAACAACTTATTTTAATGGATTTTGAATCATAAAACTAATATTTTTTCTCTTGTTAATTTAAATGGGAGGGATATTATTTTTATGTGATATTTAATAACTCTATATGGTTTTATAGTATCACACATAATGTAAAACTCATTAAAAATATTTTTCATGGTCATATCTTAGAAAATTAGAAAATTTATATTCACAACGAATTAATCTGGAACTAATCTCAAATTCTTATATCAATAAATGATACTATATACATATTGGTTATAGATTAATATTAGGTATTTCTAATACTATTTCAGTTTTCTAGTTTTCTATAATTTTTAATTTTTTAATAATGGCATATATTTATATTTATTTGTTGAATACATTATAAATATATTTTGTACAACTCATTCATATTCTTGTGTTAATAAATTAAATATATTTATTTTCATATTTCATAATAATTATAGACCATTAGATGAATTTTTAATAAATTTATAGGTAAAGTGGAATTAATATATTGCGAGAATATTTGTGAATTAAATTATTTAAAATAAATTATATTTAATAATATTTTGAAAATGATTGATTTCAACAATAGTATAAAGATAAACACCCAAGAAATGGTGCACAATTATGACATATTATTGTCATGGAGCTTATCGAAAAATAATATTACCATGTAATGCATCATAATAATAAACAAGACTATCAATTGAGGTGGATATATTATGGTTAAATTTTTTCAACAATATTAATGGGAACAATGAAGGAATAATTTTATATGTGATGAATTAATTTAATAAAACTAACTTATAAATCAATTGAAAACATAGAGTAATATATTGAATTAAATATGATATATAAAATTAAATCCAAGGTTTATCTTCCATATTTCATAATTCCCATATTTTTATAACTGATATTAACATATTATTCATTTATTTATTGAAAGACACATATATTAGAATACTCTTTGTTTTTTGTTCGCTGAAAAATTAGAATCAATAATCCAAGATCCCAGTAAATATTTTCTTTCTAATATTAGATGATTTATTCAATTCAAAATAATAATGGGATTTAATAAATTCACAAATCTCATTCATCTAAATCGACACACTACAAATAGAAATATTTATCAACTAAGGAAAAACTATTTTTTCAGTAACATGATTTTTATTGTAGACTACATCACTATATGACCAGTTTACATCAACATTATAGGGTACTAAAAATCAATAGAAGGGAATGAGAATACATTTAAAAGTATGGTGAAGTGAAGATTTAAATGTTGCACTGAAAATTTGAGAAAAAATTGGAAGAAATAAATTTTTGCAAAGGAATCCAGCCTGACCATATACCGATTGATGGGAAAGGATCACGAATAGAATAAAATTAAATCCATAGATATGCAGATCACTTATGGCGTGCTCATCCGTGAGACCTTAGCTAGGGAATGAAGCTGTTTGCGGTGAATATCCACCTACGAACCAAATCCACCATCAACTATTTTAGCTAGTGAGAAACCGAGAAAGGTATGGCCCATACACCATCCCTATAAACTATGTGGTTCGTAGATCTGGAGTAGCTGACTACGTACAACATCTCAAAAAATCAATGTTTGTCGTGTCATATGCGGTCTATATTTCCACCATAGGCTACCAGAAAAGTTCTCACGTGAATTAAAAACAACACTTCCCAAACACCCTATAAAAGGACTGCAAGAGGAACTAAAAAATAAGGAAGACTAGGGAAGATCTCTAGGATGGCAGAAAATTGGATGAAGAATGTAGAGGTTGTGGGATAAATGTTTCCCACATGAAAAGTAGTTCACGAGACTTCATATCGCATCTAAAACAGTTTGTGGAATCCTTCACGTAGACCATATGCAGAAAGTTGATAGCGGATTACCTCCCTACAAACTATATTTAGAAGACCCTCTATAGCCATCTAGCAAACCAATAAAAAAATATAACAAAACTTCTACTTGGATTCCCATATATGAAAAACAGTACGCGGATTCCCATATGTGGGAAACAATGCGTGGATTACCACATAGGGAAGACGGTTCACGGGTGCCCGTATATGGAAGATGGTTCATAGACGTCCATATGTGGAATACAGTTCATGGGATCCCATATGGGGAAGATAATACGTGGACTACCTTTGTGGAATACAGTTCAAAATAATCTCCTCGATGTACCATCATATGTGGCCAACTCCAATGCATACCATTCTATGCCGGCAACTCCTACATGACCAGTTCTTATGTGGATGCCCTGTGCAGAAAACCATTCACACCCATCAGACCATACCATGGGTGTAGCACCCCACACCCCTGCTTGGAATCTATGTTGGGATGTGGTCCTGGGCCCTCGAGCTCTTCTCTTCGCTACCGTCACTTACCCACATAAAAAATGTAGGGATGCACCATGAAATTTTCAAGAAGAGTTGAGGACATTCTCGGTTTCACCCTTATACCTCCATAACATTCGTCCCTTATATTACATGAGAATAGACATTCCTCATGAACCACTCGAAAACCCTATCACCGATATTCTATTCCAAATTGATTCATAACACCATGGATAATCACAACCTTAATGTTTCTTAAATTCCATAACACATCTTTTCCATCCATCAATCACCGTGTCTCTGGGGATTCAGATTCCTCCTAAACCTCCATGTCCTTCATAATATGAAGGCATGTGTCTTGAGGACACCTCTTCTAGACTAGGCACATCATGTCCCGGTTCCTCTACATACGTTTCCAACAAAAACAGTCATCAACCAATGTAAAATTATTCCTTCGTATAGTCATTTCCTACTTCGGTATGCCTTAATGGATTCCATGACCCATATCATTTCACTTATTCTAAGAATCCCTGAATTCCTAGTATACACACTCCATCCCTCTCATGTTCAAGGCATGCCATATCATCCCAGTCTGATTATCCTACAACTAATCATGGATTTCTATAATGAATTGTCAATACCCTATGAACATAAACTATGTGTTATCATCCTAACCGCATGAAATTAAATTGTATAGTACAAGTCCCATCAACCTAGAATTATATAGTGATTTCATATTCTAATCTATATGACTTCAAACTATAGTATAGATGGTGATGTAGAATCTTCATAAACATCAACGACCGTCAGAAAAGGAAGGTTAGTGTCCTGA
Source organism: Viscum album (assembly GCA_963277665.1). Lineage (NCBI taxonomy): Eukaryota > Viridiplantae > Streptophyta > Magnoliopsida > Santalales > Viscaceae > Viscum > Viscum album. Next base: position 1,959,453,822 of record OY728133.1, read on the forward strand.
GGACAATTCTACATGACTTTGTGCATCATGCCCTGGTTGCTTTTGCATATGTTACCCAAAAAATGACATGTTAATAAGAGACAAGTTCACTCTTAGGAGAGTTATTTCCTACCTCTCTATGCCTCAATAGATTCCATGCATCAAATCATTTCTCGTGATCTGAGATCCTCTAGAATCATGGTTTTCACGTTCCATCCCTCTCATGCTAGAGGCACGTTAGAACATCCCAACATGATTATCCTCTAGTTAATCATCATCCAAGATATATGAATTTAAACTATAGTATACATTACATGTTGTTCTGGGGCCCTCCCACTGAGGTATGTCGCCATGCTTTAGAGGTCGCGCCGCATGAGTTTCAATATCATTTCTCATTGAAAGGTCCATCGCTCTGCACCCTCAGGCATGGTCTCCCCAACGTCTTCCACCACAGGTTATCCATCCTACACTGATAGGGGAGGAGGTATGTGATTTTTTGAATCTTTTACACCATCTTTTTTTTTCACACCGAGCATCAATCATGTGGGTATAGTGGTTTGTGATAATTATAGCATTTGTAAATCTGAACTATGTGAAATCTCATTCCTGATTAAACAATGATAGGTAGGAAGTCTTCTTAAAGACCTAATATCAATAGGGTTACCATCCAAGAGAGTCCACCCAATCATATTTCCATAAATGGGTGGCTTCCATGCGTAATCCCAAAATCGTCTAAAACATGAGAACTCTAATTCCTGATCAAATTGGGATATGTAGGATGCCTACCAAAAGGCCCTATCTCAAAAGGGTTCCCATCCATGGGGGTCTACCCAATCATGTTTCCTTAAATGGGTAGCTACCATGAATAATTACAAACTCATCTGAACAACATTAAATCTAATTCCAAATCAAATTGGAACACCTATACCACCTACAAGGAGGCATGTGTTCAAAAGGGTTCCCATCCAAGGGGGTCCACACAATGATATTCCCATAAAATGGGATGCTTCCAAGCATAAGCCCCAATAAATCAAAACAATGAGTACTCGGATTCATGATTTAATTGAGATGTGTAGGATGAATAATAGATGGAACAAGATCAAAATTGTTCCCCTCCAAGAGGGTCCACCCAATCATGTATCCTTAAATGGGTGGCTTCCATGTGTAAGCCCCAACTCAACCGAACTATGTGGGTTCTGATTACTCTATCGGGGATACATATGAAGTCCTTTTTTTGGAAATAATAATAATATCAAGTCACCTTCTTTCCCCGCAAGATGACAATAAAAAATAGTGCACATTATTCTATATATCAAGTCAGCATCACCTTCGTAGCATCAAATATATGCATGCCTACAATGATTCTAAAAACCAAGGGTAGATCATGGACACACTAATTGGGAATGAACCAATGATTCACGAACATATGAACACTACATAAATCTATAATAGAATTCAGGAATATGAATCAATACTCCCTCAGAAGGGTGCAGTGAGCCTAACCTCCCATCCACTAGACCAATGGAGCCCTTAAGTGTCTTTGGATGAATCATTAATCAACGAGCGCCTTCCATTAAAAAAAGGTCCATGAATCATGGATACTAGTGCCATTGGGAGTTTTTAGCTCCATGAATATACCATTTGGAGACCATCCAAGTGAGTTATATCTGAAAAGAACTGATTTCACCATTGTTGAACTCCCACACAATCTCCCTCTAGGACGAACAGTTCCCATATGGTTAATCCAAACTTCTTTAATGTATAATTATGTTGAGCAGTTTGAAACAAAAGAAATGGTGAATTCTATGAGAATTCATCTCTATAAAATAAGGGACATGTGATGATCCTCATCGTTCCATTTCCTCACCACCTGGAAACACACCACCTCAGAGGCAAAAAAAAAATATATAAATTGAATAAACATTTGTATAATTTTGATTAACTCCAAAATGAGAAAATATTTAGTCAAGAACCAATGAAAATATTTATATCAATATTTCATGAATAAAATTAAATTTTCAATGAAATTAAATTTAAAAATCTAAACATTATTGAGGAATGGGATATTTTACTAGATTCACTTCCTCGAATAAAATAAGAAATACATACCCTTATATTCCCATTGAACACTAAAACCATCTTTCTATATATCTACCTCTAAATGATCATTTGAGTAAAATCTATTATATATTTTTATTCTTATCCTTTAAAATATTTATAAGAATATTCAATATTGATTTCCTATATTCTATCAATACTATTCCATGTGGTGTTGAATAGTTTTAACATTTCACCTTATCTTAATTCAGATTTTTCTTTAAACGCCTTTTCTACTCCTCTTAATAAAATTGATTAAAATAAAAAAATGTCCATTTTTTGATTAAAATGTTACATTTTCATAAATATATTTAATGATTTCGTTCTCATACTCTTATATGGAGATTCCATCTTTTTAGGTTTTCTTAAATGTAAGCCTTGTGGAAATCATATCATATCTACAATTTGGTTTCATTTGGTGTTCTTCATTCTTTTATATTATATATTATTATTTAATATATATAAAAAAATAAATAATATCCCCATATGAATATATTTTTTATAATTATCCAACATTTTTTATAATTTGATTATTTATTCTTGTGATATAAATATATTTTATTAATGATATCAAGTCCCTTAGTTAATCACCTTATTTCATGTTTTCTAATATAAACTATACATTATGGATATATGAAATTCTTTAATGTTCATGTAATGTTATACCCACTTATTTAGTTTACTATAACTGGAAATAGTGATTATATCTTTATCGTATGAAATTAAATTTTCTAATTACTTTTCATAAAATTATTCAACCAAATACCACTAATAATAGATTATTATAGAAAAATATTACAATTCCTTATGCCAAAATATTATCATGTAATACCACTAAAACAATAATTATAACAAATAATATGAATTATTCTTGATGATATCACAAGTAATCTCCATGATACTTTAACACATTCATCATAATCGTTGATATACAAGTATCATATAATTTGATTCCTGAAAATTAATTGCTCAAAAAAATTTGATAAGGATGGATTATTTGGGATATCCCATTATTTTAATGTGTGATATAATAAATTGCATTGATATAATCAACCACAAATGGTTCTATGCTGATATTCATATGAATTATATTGCTTATCATGTCAATATTCATCAACCATAAATATGATTCATGTCATTGATATTGATAAATCTCTATTATGGATGGGGATATCCAAGTTCTTCGTGCATGTGATTAGTCAGCACTTATCATATATCATTATATATAATATGATATACATGGTTTCATGTGAATGCAATTTATATTTTGTGTATTTTTCTTATTAAATAATATATAAATATTCAAGTTCCTCTATGTCATTAATTATAGATTCATGAAAATATAAAAATTTTAATTCATATAGAATTGACTAATTTCTATAAATTATTCAATCTCCATAACATCATAAAAATAAAAAAAATATCACAATTTTACATCCATTTTTAAATCCTATGAGAATATTATAATTGAAAAAATTATCATTAATTTGAATTCTATAATTGAAACCAAAATATAATGAGTCTCACAAATATTATAAAAAATATAATATGTTATTGAAGATATGGGGGTTATTAAAATAAAATATCAATATAAAATTTATTAAAATATATCTTTATTATTTTCCATTGACAATACATTCTCATACCAATGGAAAAATCATATATCAATATCAATTTTGATTTCCTAGTTTAAAATATTGAAAATCATTGAAATTCACAAAATCTGTAAACTCGTCATGCTACATATTTAAATTCATACACCATAATTTATTTATGTTACATTAATAGTTATTTATTTTCTTATCTACAACCAAGTATAATTTTTACCTACCTTCTAAATATAAATATCTCTTCACAAAGTAAAACATCAATAATTTTCCACTTTATACATTTTTATGAATGATTATCCTATGGTTTTTCCCACTAATTCCTTCACTAAGTTCAGAAAAGAGTAAATTAAAATCATGAAATATTTATCATGAGTTTTTATAAATTTATTATTCCATGGAAAATAATTAAATAAAAAGGATAAAATTATGATTTTAAATCATAATGTATTATTCATTATTTATGATTAATACCTATTGTAAATTTTCTCATTTATCCTCTTTTGGTTGTATCACAAAAAGGTACATAATTTTTATTCTATTTAAACTTCACGTATCAAAAAAATACTTCCTTCATTATATTTAATTTTTTTAGGAAGAAATTATTTCTATTATGTTTTTTAAATTAAAACATGGAACCATGAAATTTTAATGGTTGATGAAATTTATTTTTCAAAAAATGAATAGTAATTTAACATTTTTTTGTGTCATTCAACTTCCTCTGAGTAATTTCTTCAATAAATCCCCATCCAACATATTTATTTCGTTTTAATCATTGTATTTTCACAAGATCAAGAATTGATTAGAATATATGCATATAATTTGGCTCTTATATGCATTTCTATAGTCTCTATGGATAAAAATTAGAAAACTGTTAGGCCATAATTAGATGTTTTAAAATGGAATTCCATGTGAAATTCAAATACAATATTAACATCAAACTAAAAAAATATTTTTTTAGTAACTAGTATAATTTTTAGGTCTCATATCTTTACATAGGACTCTTGATCAATATCTAAATGTAAGAATATGTAAGAGGGTATACAATATATCTGAATAATGTAATTTTAACATAAAGAAGTAATTATATACAAGGGTTTTATTGTTTATTATAGTTAAAATGAATTCTCAGAATAAAATCATGGATCAAATATATATTAGATATCATTCATGTATTAATTCATTTAAATTAATATTTTCTCATAAGTAACTTGATAACTATATTTAAAAAAATTATTCAATTGAATTCATGAATTAAAAATTCCTTCCATAACACATATTCTTAAAGTGTCCTCCATCCATAATGTTTATATTTCATTTTCCAAAAAATTGTATACAAAACATGTCCATTTGAAAAAAACAACCAAATGGTTCAATTTCAAATGGAATTTAGAATATGGAGATTCATTATGGATGACTCCTCCAAATTCTCTATAATGTATTTTAGTATATGACAATTAATCATGAAATTATTTTACTTGGATTCATACCAAATTTTTATAAAACCTACACTACTGTCAATATTAATAACAAAATTAATACTCTATTGGGAAGTAAATGTACATAGATAAATTTTAATATTTTAATTATAAAAGTAATAATATATATGTAATCTTGAATTTCATCTAAAAACCACTAATAAAACATAAAACTGATTTCTCTTAATGTAAATATGAATTATCATATGTATTCATCCTGATTAATTCATGTTCTTGAAACTAAATCATATATTTCATGACAATATCTATCAAACTTCCATTGCATTGATTTACAACACAATAATTTCAATGTTCATGATTTGTTGGAAAATGAATGGCCTTCCCATATAAACTCTTACAAGTAAACATTCTTATTTGCGTCTTATATGTTATTATATAATCCCATAAATCACCATATAAATTCTAACTTCAATCATTTCTACTTGGTTGATCCATGAAATCTAAAATTATCTCAATCTTACTATTTTATTATTTTTCTTAGTCATGGGTCTATAAATGGTATGGTTTATAAAAACATACTCTATGCAACATATTTCCAAAATAATGAATGAATTTTTTTTATTTCATAAATTAGTTCTTTAAATAGTTATTATAAACCAAGGAGATCCAAAAAATTAAAAAAATTCTCATAAACATAATAACTACTTGAGTATCTATAATATTGGAAATAACATTAAACCACTTGGGAGAATATACTATAGAAATGATAATATAGTGGTGACCATATGGATTTATAAAGGGTCTTATAAAATATATACCCCTGACATCAAATATACACAAAAATAAAAAAAATTACAGGGGGGATTCATTTCTCCTAGAAAAGGTTAATATAGACTAGAATTGAAAACATGATATTCAAAACATTTATATGTCTGAAAAAATATTTTTTCAGTATTTTCTTAAAGCATTAAAATTTTGTTATGTTCATTACATTAAATTTTTTTCCCTAAATGCATGAAAACAAAACGAATAAATCTTTGTGTATCTGATTATCTGGAAGACACTTCTTAATAAAATAGTCATTTCTAATATGTAAAATATGTGTGTCATCAAAAAATATATTGGATTCTATATGGAACTATGTCTATAAAGGTTTATTAATCCCATAAGGGGATATGGAAAGAAAAAATGGTTAACATTTCTTTCATACTAAGGAATAACAATTTCTACTTCATGAGGTCCCTCATTGAGATATTATTCTATAATAATAACCTAAATTAACTATTATATTTATATTCCATTAGGAATCATATTAAGATATTTAGATAAAAAATATATATTCCACTTATCATAAAATTCTTAAAGAAGAAATACTCATATGGGAAGTCTTAGTTTTACACTATTTTCTTTATAAAATATTTAACAGAATCATGATCAGTTAATACATTTTATTTTTAACACAAGATGTATTATCTAAACTTATCAAAAGAGTTCAGAATATAAAAAATATTGTTCTAAGTTGTGGTATACTTATCTAGAAAATACTACAATGTTATAAATTCATATGAAATAAAATTAGTTTTACTATCAACCCTTTAAGATAACAGAAATATAAAATTATAATTATAAGGATCAGTCATAACATCATATGAAATATCCCTATTATGTGGATAAATTATGGGTGGTGTAATTTTATTCTCATTATATTCATAAAAAATATCATATAATACACATCAAAAAGGAAGGGACTATAATTTTATTTCAATTTATACAAAAAAAATTAAATGTATTTATGTTTGATTAGTGAAGAAGATTATAAACATCATGTGTCAATTCTCAAGGTATTTTATTTCATACTAAAAACATAAATCATCTTTTCATGAAGAGTTTTTTGATAATGTAGCATCGATGGTGGGGATATTTAATGGAATATGGCTTCAGTGAAATGGATCAACTATGTAACACCCTACTATGAACCGGTTTTCTATCACTATAATCATGGAACTTGTTTGTGTGATGACAGAGTAACAATGAGTTATATTGTTGGATGATGTAATGATAGTGTCACTCATAACATGTCATGGAGATCAACTGAAAACAATAGGGTTGATAAATTTATAATGGAAAACCTAGATGATCTATTAATGTTTAAATATCATAAAAATGGTTATCATGACTATTGTAAATGAGGTTTTGGATGAATTTTTAATAGACTATGGATTTATAATAGGTAATACTATGTTTGAAACCCAATTAAATAATTGTAGAACCAAATATGTAAATATTTATGTGGTATCCATGTAATGAAATACCCATGTATAGGTTTTACTATATATGAGATTCCATGCATCCAAATGCTCAATTTTATATATAATGGTCTATGGAAGATGAATTTCATATGTGTTTTTTTCATAGTTGAGTCTATGTATTTGAGTGACATGAATATAGAAATGGTTCATGGAGTTAAATTGGTATAACATGTAAGTAAAATGATCATATTGGATCGATCATTGTGCACATTAATAAACCAAGTATGATGATTATTCAAGTATGAATTTTTTTATGGATGTGAACTGGATGTGAAATTCAAAATTCAGAGAAATACTTGAACACTAATTGAATGATTACAAAACTAAATTCGTCCATATATATACACATTAAAATTACATGTGTGAATTTTGATTTTATAATTGAAATTAGGAGGTGTATTTTAGATTCAATTTATGAGGAATAATGAAACTATATAAGTAAGTTAGATACATTCACTATATAATTCATATTTTGATAAAAACATGAGGATATAATATGGAATAAATAATTGAATAAAATAGATTGAATTGTTCATGATATTTATGAATTTTTATATTTAGTTACCAATAGTTATATAAGATGATTCTTGTGGAAGCAATTAGGAAGACTATATCTGAGAATCATGGAGATTGACTATCTAAATCATCTACATGGTCACTAAATTATTAAAATAAAGTGGAATGAGGGGAGGTAGATGAAATTGAATTATGTAAATTTTATATTTAGTTTATAACAAATTTTTAATTCTGTATGGAATGAGAATAGATAAAAAATAAGTATAAGATGTTATTTCTCAATATTGCTCAAGAAATAAAACTAGAAATAGATTAGAGTTGAAAAATGGACAATGTGAAGAAATCAAGAAACCTGATAATGAAAATTTAAAATTTATTGGTGAAGGTTCATTCCATTTTTGAAAAATATAATGTATGGTATTATTTCTTTCAGAATCATATCAAAAATTAAGGGACAATAGTGAAATAAAAATAGATTAACATATCTTGATTTTTTTATATAGTAAGGATGGTGTTCATTTTTACTGTTTGATATCAAATGGGTTCTATATCAATCCATAGACTAGATACTATTATTGAGTAGTAAACCCTTTAAATTATACATCTCAAATTTGTGTTCTTATTTGTTTTCCTTTATCATGTTCATTTATATACAAACTTTAGTGATGGTAATTTGAAAATAATAAATCACAGAAATATATCATCCCTGAGTCACCATCCCCCTCGGTGCGGACATATATCCAAAATGGTATTTTCATTTATTATATGAGAGAGGTAACTTTATTAGATCTATAACGTTTAATGGTTTCAAAAGTATATGATTGTTATGGATTTTAAAAAATAAGGTAATAAAAATGGGTTTTTAATCCTAGATTGAATATCTGTCATATCTAGAAGGAATGAATGATACAATATCTGTTAAACATCAATTGTAATATCCTAGAATCTATTGAAGACAATTTCCAACAACTTGTTGTGTATGCTCCCATAATAGATAAATAATAGATGAATTTATAATGTTATCAATGAGCCAAAAAATCTATTTTTTCCTCACTCCTTCAAAATGTGAATTTCTTTGTATTAATTATGTTTTAACTATTAAATAAATTAGTTCTATATTGAAAAATATTTTTCACAAGAATGAGAAGGAGATGAAAGATTTTTTTAATTCTAGGATATTGAAATTTTAAGATTTAAAAATGGGATATCATTAACCTATTAGTGACTTCATCATAAGGGATAATAATATTTAACCATTGTAAAAAACCTTGGAGAAAAATTAGGAGGCTCAATATTTTTTGAAAATATATTGACAATACCTCATGATTGATTTGAGGATAAAACTCAAAAAACTATAATATAATGACATAGAAAAAATATATATATATTCTTTTAAAATTATTATGATTAGATATAGAATGATAAAAGATAATTTTCTCGAAATAAATGTAAAATATGATCTTAGAATGTTTATTAAATATACTAATCATGAAAATTAAAATAATTATATTACTAAAACAGTGGTCAGTGATTCATATTTATAATATTATTTGGATGATATGTAAAATTAATATATTCCGTTATCTTATGTAAAATGTGAAAATATGAATATGTAAGAATAAATGAATGTTTCAAATGAATTAATTTAACATTGGCCCTAGTACAAATTTTTCAGAAAATTGTCCAAGTATACATGGAGTTTAAAATTCTTGTCATAATGTGCGGAGAAGTGTTTTATTTAGAAGGTAAATGAAAAATGTATTACAAGGGATAATGGGATAAACATTGAAAAAAAAATTAATTTACTCTAAATATTAATAAGAGTAAACTCGGATGGAGTTCATTCTAAGAAGAGATGTGAAATAATGTCTATTGGAAATTTCAATGATTGAGAAAGAGAACAAGAGGTTAAAAATAGGTGGTAATCATATTAACAATCAGAAAATAGTGCATGAATTAAAAAAATATTTTTAAATGACCTTGAAAACCTCAAAGAATTATTAGGTGGACAATACCAAGTAAGTCATAATGAAATTGAAATTGAGACAAAATCACTTACAAGATTGTAATCAATCGAATCATATGACCAAAAAATAATAATAAAAAAATGATTCATAGAATAACAGGTATATTAAAATAATCATTATATTATATATAAAATTTAAGTATACACACACCATATACAATATATAGGGGAAAATGTAAATCTCACGGAATTAAAAGTGAGATGTGAAACCCCTTACCTTATTCCCTAATGTGTTACTCATTCGATCTTAATAAACTGAAAAATAAAATTTATATTCATTATTTTATAAGTTTAAAACCACTTATACATGTAATTAATTTATTTAAACCATATTATGTACATGGATGGGATTTTTGGTTGGTTAATGATGTTCAATTTTATTGTTTTTGAAGCATTTTCTTCCTTCATTTTCATGATCGGTTTACTTGTATTCATGAATGGATGTTCGTTTGAATTGTAGATAGACATCTAAAATTGTAAACATGTATTATTAGTTAAATTATATTGATATAAATTATCTTAAAAGGATTTTGTTTATATTCCATGAGGATGACACATTAGATAAATATTAATGACAAACACTTGGATTAACTTGGTGGTTTTGTGCACAATATTCTTTCTTTGAATTATTGTTTTATATAACGAGTTTGAGAGGATTCCAAAACATTTGATAAGGTAAAATAAATATATTATGAACTAGTATAATCATTAAAATGGTTTCACGTCTAATGTTGAAGATATTAATAGAAATTGAAAACCCATCATCTTTGAATGTGATAAATTAACTCATCTCAGAAAGTGTTTTAATTTTTTGCATAAGATGAGAGGGAAAAGAAAAATGATGATGAAACATTTCATTAAAAAATTAACAATACAGTTAAAATATTGTACTATAATTATCATATCATTTTTATGTGGGGATGTGAGGAGAGACTAACCCAATAGAGGATCTTTTAGATGATGTTGAGACAGGATTACCTCTTCAGTACTCCTCTTTGAGAATCTCCAAAAAGAACATTGTTTTTGGATTTTTGGTGAGTCCATAAGGCCATCGAGATATAGGTAGAGAATGTGAATTGTATTTGATAAAACATTGTCATGGATCAAAGCTTTAGTGGTGTAAGAGGAAGAGGGGTGAAGGGTGGTTTATATAGTGGAGGGTAGGAGTGTTTTATTAATTTTTTAATCATCAGTTTATTATTTTTCCCTAATATAACAAATAATGATGATCTACGAAGAAAAATATTAATAGGTGAATGTTAGTTCGAACTAATGGTTGATTAAATCATCAATTTTGTAGGTAATAGTTTATTTTTCTCATAATGTATTTATATGGTAATTACTATATTATACTATTCACAAAATTCATGTTTTTTAGAAAAATCCCAAAAATTAACCACAAAGTTTTTCCAACGTGTAGATAAAAAAATGAACTCCATTTTCACAAATAATTTTATAAATATGATAAATGTAAATTATCATTAAAATCATTATATAATCAAAAAATATAAACACTTAAAATATTCATCTTCATTTTTAAGGTTCCTAAATTTATTTATACTTTCATTGGTACGATTATCATTCATAAAGTTTGTATTACTATTCATAAGGTTTAGTTACTATTTATAAGGGTATTTTACTATTTAGGAGGGTATGTTATTATTCAATGAAAATTATGTTGATTTTATCAGACTCCAAATATTACCCTCATCACAAACGTGTTTTTCTGTTTTTCTAAATTCAAAACAAAGAAGTGGAAAATATATGTTCAATGGTTAGGTTATGACTATATATTATAAATAAAAAGTTGTTGTTTCAATAAGAAATGTTTATTCATGAAATATATTTTTTCTAATGAATTTATAGTAGTTAAGAGAAACATAACAAAAAATTGATTGGGGTGTTATATTATTCCCACCATCAGAAATTTAGTCCTCATAAATATTCATCTATAAAGAAGTTTAAAAGGGTGTGGCTGGTTATTCTTCATAACATCCTAATTTTACCAATTGGATTCCTCCATTTTATGATTTCTCCAAAGAAACATTACTAGTCGAGTTCTCTGATTTCTCAATTCAAGTTCAGTTGTGTCAAGAATCTTGATAGGATCTTCCCTATATGATTAATCTCGCTTCATATCTATTTCATTATAGGTTAGTACATACATTAGTTCTTGAATGTATTTCATTAACAACGTCATGTGTAACACATTTTTATCTTTGGAAAGACATGGTTTAATTGTTAAATGGTATCATATAGCTCCAATTCATTCTAGAATTTCGAAAAGACTGATGTACTTGGGGATCAGTTTCCCTTTCATACTAAAACATAAGACTCCCTTCCATAGACATACTTTTAGGAAGACATTATTTTCTACCTGTAATTTCAAATCCATTATCTGGATTTCATCATAACACTTTTTCCTTTACTGGGATAATTTAATATGGGCATGAATTTTTATTACATTTATAGTTATCTCTTGGGTAATTTTTGGTCCTATAAGTTTCCTCTAAAAAACATCATCCCAACAAGTTGGAGTTTGACACCTCTTACCATATAATGATTGATATGAAAACAGTAGAATGATTTAATGAAAAAAATTAATGAAGGAAAATTCCACTAAAGGAAAGTATTGACCACACATACCTTTAAATTCCATAGGGAAATATCTCAACATGTCTTCCTATGTTTCAATAGTCCTTTTATATTTTCCGTTGGTTTGGGAGTGATAAGCTATACTCATATGAAGTTCAGTATCCAATTCCTTTTTGAGACTTTTCCATAATTATGTTGTAAGTCGAGGATCTCGATTAGACCGAATCGATTGTGTTACACCATTAATTAAAACAACATCATTAATATAAATTATTTCAAGGTGATCAAGTAGTAAATCCTCTCTTGTATCAAGTAAATGTACTGATTTTGTGATATGATCAACAATTAACCATATTGCATCAATCCTTCTAAGTTTTCTTAGTAGTCTTGTGAAAAAAACTCATCATAATTACATCCCACTACCACAATAGACTAGGTAGAGGTTTCATAAGCCCTCGAGGATGTTCTCTCTCTATGTTCTCTTGTTGTAAAACAAGACCCATTGAAATATTGCCACTAATTTATCACTTTATATTATCCTAAGAAATGTCCCTTTATATCTATATATGTTGTAGAGATACAAGGTGAATAAAGTAATTTGTGCTATGAGAATCATCTAATAGAATAATTTTTTATCTCACGTTCTGATGGAACACATAATATCCTTTCAAATTCAATAACTCCATCCCCATACATGAAGTCTTATAGTCTTCCATCCTTATCAATTATAATTTTCTTTTGTAGATTCTCATCAGTAGTTTGAAATCTTTTTATCTTCTATAGTAATGATAGAATATAAATAATTTGGAAAAGGAAAGATCTTTCCCCTTCCTCAATAATTCTATTATCTATTTTTAGTAGATTCATGAATATATGATCTCTCTCAATCCTTATTTGGGTCAAAAGTCCAATATCATTCCTTTTTAATGCATCTTCCACATTATTTTCCTTTTCTTTGTGGTTGTGTATTGAACAATCTTAATCACTGAGTAACTCGATCCATATTTATTTCATCATGATGATTTATCTATGTGTTTAAATTAATTTCAATATCTTATGATCCATATATATCTCTAACCATTCACCATATAGATAATGTCTCCATATTTTCAGAACAATGATAACGTCCGCTAGCTCAAGACCATGAGTTGGGAAATTTTGTTCATGTGTCTTCAACTGTCTTGATGCATAAGAAATAACATTATCATTTTTCATAAGGACGCAACCCAGTACATTCTTTGATACATCACTATATATTACAAATCCATCATTTCCAAAGGGAAGTGTAAAAATTGGATCATTGACCAATCTTATTGTCAATTATTCAAAGTATTCTGTGTATTCTTTCAAACATACAAACGTAACCCCTTTACATGTGAGCATGGATAGAGGGTTATCATGTTGGGTCAAATTATAAATGAAAAATTGATAGTAACTAGAAAATCTAATTAAACTAATTAAATTGGTTATGTTTGTTTGCATTTTCCATTCTTGAATTTCCATTGAATTCATAGAATAATCTATGAATACATCCTTAGAGATAATATGTTCGTACAATGAAATTGATTTAAGCCAAAATCCAATCATGTTGAACTTCCCATAAAATTCATCTCATATATGAGTTTCCAAAATAATACATAAGTGATTCTCATGGTCTTAGTATATTTTAGAGTGTACTTGGATATATTTGATAAATACCACAACATGTCATCAATATATTCATTAAAGGGTATATTCATTAGATCCATGAAAACAGAGGGTGCATTAGTCAGTCCAGAATGGAATTACTATAAACTCGTAATACCAATACCTAGTTTGAAAATCTATATCTAGAATATCTTCATTCCTCACACACTATTGATAATTTTTAGATCGAAGGTCAATAATTGAAAAATAATGGGATCCATAAAGTTGATCAAATAAATTATCAATGTGTGGCATAAGATACTTTTTCTTTATTTAAATATCATCGATTTCCCTATAATATATGCATAACCAGAAAGATCGATCTTTCATCATGATAAATAGGATAGGGGATCCCCATAGAGAAACACTAGGCCAAAAAAAAACCTTTGTCACTCAATTCATCTAGTTGTTTCTTTTTCTACCTTAATAATACTATGGTGATTCTATAGGGATTCCTTGTTATAGGTCTTTCACCATGAATTAAATAAATAGGGAACTCAACATCCCACTCTATAAAATATCTATGAAAATCCTCTGTAAATACATCAATGTATTCTTGAACAATATGTACCTCATCAATTTGATGAATTTATTCCTCACCCATAGATATTGGGTTCTCTAACTGTCCATGAAGTTAATATTGTAGAGATACTAGGAGTGGATCTATATATGAATCAGATGGTGAGGTTTCTACCCCAAACATAGGGAATTATTAACCATTTTCCAAAAATGTATCTTCCTTCTTCTAGTAATAGATCATAAAATCATAATTTTGCATCCAATTCAGAAAAAAAAAATTCTATAAAATTAAATCATTTGTATGATGACATAGTTAGTGACTAAATCACATTTATGTGTCACTATGGGGACATATTGATGAATATTTTTTGCAATGATACATTCCCTAGGAGTTTTGACTAACATCTCCTTTATCAAATTGGACATGTCTAATTTTTTTGGAACACTTGGAAGATATAAATTATTATGATGATCCTGAATCAAATAAAGAATTGGATTAGTTTTAGGAAACAATTAAATTACCTACCACCACACCATTAATAACTTCCACCTCCACATTTGTTATTTCATAAACATTCTCTTGCTCTCGTGACCTTTTCTGGGGTAATATTCCTTGGGTCTTAGTAAACTCATATAAATAGTGTACTATCTCTCTCAATTTTTGCATTGAACATCATTGGCTTACCTCTTCCATTGCATTCACTATATGGATCACCCTTTTCTCCACAATTAAATAAAACTACCATGCCTTTCAGGTATTTCTCAAGATGATTCTTTCCACAAGCTATGCATAATGGAAATTGATTCATTCCCTTGTTCTTCATTGGAACTTCATCTCATCCATGGTTATTATAGTTTCACTTCTTATCTCTAATATTCTTGAACAAAAATATTCTAGGAAATTCATTAGGTGTTTTGATCGCATTTAATAAAATTTCAATGAATGATAAAAAAATTGATAATCCAATTATCTTTGATGAATTAGCTCAATACCTTAAATGAAATGATCAATCATTTCTTCCAAATCACATATGTAATCTAGAGAATACATGGATAATATTTAGAAGGTAGTCTTATACTCTAAAACACTCTCTTCTTCCCTTTTCATTTGGCTTGGGAATTTTTTGTTCATTTAATTTGTTATTTTCGAGGGAAATATTTATTGATGAACATTTCCTTAAAAAGTGTACATTCTATTTCTTCTATTTATTAATCCATCATGGTATTCTGGATCACGGACCACCATTTATCAACATCCCCCTTGATGTAATATTATTCTAGTATAATCTTTAAATTTTCATTTCATCATAATTCCAACAATATCTTTTCATTGGACATGATCCACTTATTAAAAACCCCTAGATTGGTAGTACCCTAAAAATATGGGGGATTATGCCCCATGAAATGATCCAATACTTGTGTAGCATGGTTATTTTCCACACTATGAGTAAGTTGTCCCAATATGGTAATGATTTGATCTGTTACAAAACTATCTTATTTGACTTGATCAGTATGGAAATACCTACATTTTATGCCGGTATTGATTCCCCTTCTTCCATTGGGATCCATCACTAAACAATGGAATATGATAAATTAGGTCATAATTCATATATTCAAACTTGAAAACACTTAACATAATCAGATATTTTATTCATAACAAATGTCATAATCAAAAATCATTGTTTCTATTTAATTTTATATCCTTACAAATGGATTTTAAATAAAATTATAATTTTCCTAAGAATATACCCTGGGAGTGTCAATCACGGGGCACAGTAAGGACCATTTTTATATACTAGGATACCCCATGTCCAACCTGAAACTCATTTTTAGATTTGTTAATCTTATGGAGATCTCTTCTAGAACCACGCCCACTTGTAATATCCAGATAGTGATATAATTACTAGGAAATCCTAAATAATCTATAATTTACCAAAATTCATGGATGTTATTATATTATTATATTCAATTTGTAAATTTTGGTTAATTACTCAAAACTATGTTTCATAAATCTAGATTCCAAGGTTACTGCAAATATTACTTTGATTCCATCTATAACGCCCCAACCACAGAAGCCCGGAGCCGATGCATTACTTCATTAATTTGGGTTGATTACAAGATATATATCTGGAGGGAATGATTAGTTTAGTAGTTATGGAAGACCATATTACATAAATGATACCCAATTTACAATATTAAAAATTGAAAATTCAAAATGAGACATAATAAATAGAAATAAACTTCCTCCTTGAAAGCTTATTGAAGGTCCTCTTCATCATTACATGGGTAATGAAAACATAATAAGGTTGAGATCAAATGCTCATTAATATTTACAAATTGTTGAATCTTGAATCAGTAACTAGTGAATCATAATCAATGATACATGAAAATATGGTATGATGAATAAATTAAAACTCATTCCATCAATAAGCATAGAACAAAATGAATCCATATATTTGTCATAGTGAAATACTCATGGATAAAAATAATTTAATAATGAATAAATCCAATTATTATTATATTTAAGACATTTATCAGGAAAATGAACCATTAGATCATTGATATGGTTTATGTCTATGGGTAGAATCCAACCTGCATTTTGGAAACAAACTCAGAGGGTTTTCCAACAACTAATTTGTCTCATTAGACCTGTCGATACATCAAGGTGAAATAGAGGGCCCCTCCAGCTAATTCCATTCAAATTTATTGTCTATAAATTTTATTAATAAAATAACAATATGAATTTTCAAAATACTTATTGAGTATAAGATAAAAACTAATCTATATTTCCCAAAAAAAGTAACATTCCAAAAAAACATAGTATGAAAAACTATTTATGACTTAAAGAAATAATCATATCCATGATACAAAAAAATTAATATATTAAATGATTAAAATTTACAATGAAAATTGATCTTAAATGGGAATTAGATAAACAATATAAGAAATATTAGGTTCCTAATACCAATTAAGTCTCACTGAAATAGAAATTGAGACAAAATCCCTTTCTATATTGCAATCAATCGAATCATATGGCCAAAAATTAACAATCACAAAATGAATCACAATAATAAAATAAATATTCATAGATTAATGATATTATATATCAAATTTCAGTACACATACACCTTTTACAAAAAATAATTTGTGAACAATGCAAATCTCACGAAATTAAACGTGAGATGAGAAAACCCTTACATTACCCTTGAATGTGTTCTTCGACTTATCTTAATAACCTGAATAATAAAATTTAGATTTATTAATTAGTAATTATAGAACCACCACTATATTTAATTTATTTATTTTAACCTTATTTTGTTCATTCATGGCCTATATTATGGGTTTAATAGGTTCAATTTTATTGTTTTGGAAACATTTTCTTCCATGATTTTCATGATCCGATTACTTGTATTCATGAATGAAAGTTCAATTGAAATGTGGTTCAACATCAAGAATTGTTATCCAATGTTATTAGTGACATTACAATGATTTGAATGATATAATAATGATTTTTCTTATATACCATGAGGATGAAACTTTGATAAAAGTTAATGATAAACAGATGGATTAACATGGCGGTTTTGTGCACAATAAAATGGTTTGGTATTATTTTTTATATTACGAGCGTGTAAGGATTAAAAAAAATTGAATAAGATAAAATACATATATTATGATACTTTTCAACCATTAATAAGTATTCATGACATGAATTGAAAATAGTAATAGAAATGTAAATCTTTTTATCCTTGAATGTGATAAATTAACACATCTCGAACTGTGATTTCATTTTTAATGTATGAGAAAAGAGAAATAGAGATGATAATGAAATATTTACTTAGTGTAAAAATTTCTAGTTCATGAATTTTAATATAATTATCATAGAATTTTTATGAGGATAGGTAGGAGATAGAAACAATAGAATGGAACTTCTAAATGAAGTTGAGTGAAAAGGAAGGGAGGTTCACCTCTGGAGTAATCCTCTTTGAGAATCTCATTAAGGACTTTTTTATGGAATTTTGGCAATAAAAGAAATTCATAGACATGGGGGAGGTATTGAGTAGTTTATTTTTCATAAATTTGTAAGTATAAATTATTTATTGGTTAGAGAGAGTGAGTGGGTCAAGGGTGGTTTATATATTAGAGTGGAGGAGGGTTTTTTTAATATTTTAATCATTAGTTTATTATTTTTTCCTAAGACAATAAATATTTATGATTCTAGTACTAGAAATAGTAATAATTGAATTTATGTTACAAATAATGGTTCCTTATGTCATCCATGATGAATGGAATAATGTATTTATCTCATAATGTATTTATTCCGTAATTACAGTATTTTACAATTAACCAAAAATTCAAGTCATTCAGAAAAATCCCAAATATTCAACCTATCAATTTTTCAACAATTAGAATCCAAACATAAATTCCATTTTTCAAAAATAATTATATAAATATTAAAATTTAATATCTAATTAATATAATAATTAAATCGAAAAATACCACAATTAAAATATTCATCTTCATTTTAAAGGTGCCTAAAATTATTTATACATTCAAGAGTAAGGTTACCTTTCATAATGTTCAAATTTTTATTCATAATAGTATGTTACTATTAATAAGGTTGTGTTACGATTCAGATGGGTGTGTTTCTATTCACTATAAATTAATTTTCTTAAGCCAGACTCCAAATATCACCCTAATCGCAACCGTGTATGTCCATTTTTCAAAATTCAAAACACATAAATGGAAAATTTAATAATTATTTCTTCATTATGAATGTCTCTTATAAATAACCAATTACTATTTCATAGAGACTTGGTGATTCATGAAATATAGGATATCTAATTATTTTAAAGTATTTAGTTGAAACATACCATAAAATGTTTGGGGTGTTATAACATTTTTGAAAAACATATTGCAATTAAAAACCACTACAACAATATAGATTGTTTAGGATGAAAATAATTATAATTTGAGGATAAATATGTTCGTAAAATATCTCTTCAATGAACCCCTAATCATTTCCCAGACCAGTGGTTGATATTATAACTTAGACATTCCACCATGTACATTAGTGGCTACTGACTACCATTGATGGTAAAATGTGGTAATATGATAAGACTATACCCCATGTATCAGAGTGTGAAATTACATGAAATAAAATCCAACATTATAAAAAATAATAAAACTTCAGTCTAAAAAAAATAAATAAACATCTAATATAATAATATCAATAATATAGGGTACACTGTAACACAAAAATTATCACCCTAAGGTCAATTACACATATAGATGAAAAAAATAAAAAAATGTAATATATATTTTGGAAATAAAATTGATATCAAATCCTCACATCTATGTAGACACTCTATCTATCCCGCTCGATTAATCCCAATTGTCAGTCCAAACTATACCTACAACCAAGTGAGAGTCCACTTGGGTACCCATTTCAATGTTCTCTCAAGAAGGGTGTGAGTACAATAGTTATTATGGAACCACCAACATATTCCCATAAACTCCCAAAATGTATATATATATATATATATGAGTTTGATATGATCAATGATAATAAATAAATAAAACACATATCATGAAAAAAAATAGCTTTAACAACACCTAATATTGCCAATGATTTGATTTCTCTAATAATTTTGTGGGGAACATACCAACCAATATATTAAAAACACCCCAAATTCATATATGTATTGACCATTCAATGAATAATGGACACCATTGACTCTAGGGACCATGAACAGATAGACCATATGATCTTTTTCTAGTGTCGTTGTATCTTTAAGAATGATGTGACTACCTTGCTAACAAGTATGAGAAACACAAGTCTCTGAAGAATATAGTTAATTATCAAAACCTAGATAAGTACCTAGAAAGACTCACTTAGTATATAGGATCATCTAAATAAATAAATCCATTGAAAACACAAATATATTACATTTTCTGACCCTAGTAGAGTTTTCTTAGTCCAGAATTAGTGGCATCCCCTCTGTGAGTATGCTCGGCTATGAACCATTGACTTCCTCTAAATGTATTTTCACAACTAGTAAACGTAGGCCTCCACAATGTATGATTTATCCACATTTACCCTGGAAAATTATAATTTAATTTTCAATACATAATAAATTACCTCCATAATATGACTTTTCTCACACATAAATAAAGGACCGCCCATGTGGGGATTGTTTAATTCATTTTATTAGGATCATGATCAAAATTCCAGAAAACAAAAAATAGGCATACATATTGACCCAAAAATGAAAACTAAATAAAAATAATCTCATTGATGGACCAAACACTCGAACCCATAACCACTTTTCACAACCCCTCAGGGTAACATTAAACTTATTATTTCTATATTAAAACCAATAACCATTTCATCCTAAGCACAAAGATACCCACATTGATAAAATATCTGTTTTTAAACTTACTTAGGTCCCCTTGATCAATATTTAAGAAGATTCATTCTCCTATGGGTCTTTGGTGTCAATAAATACACTCATGGAATTAGCCATCTCATAGGGGACATCACACCTCTCAATAGTTTTATAAAAAACATTTCCTTAGAGACCTCCCAATGCATGACACATCAAAAAAGGCCGGAGGAAATGTATCATAGCCCATCTAAATCCAATTTTCATCCCAAGATGATCTACACATCCAACCAAAACCTATTCAACTTATGATCCATTCCACTAAGACTAAATATATCACAAGGTTCATAATATGTCCTACTAGGGTCAACCATCCCATGTCAACAATCCTCCTCTTGGAGGTATCAAATTATTTCTAAGAAGGGACCAATGACACATAACTAATTAAAATTAACATTTTAACACCCCTTAATTAGGTATAAGTGTTATGAAAATCCCCTTCAACCATGTATGCGATCAAGGGTGGATGAGTCCCATAAGAAAGTACATTGTGTCCAACATGGCCTCATCGCTTTTCCAATTCTGTTAATTTTTGAAATTTAAATGTAACATTTAATTAAAATTAAGTATTTAAATTCATTAATTAAAATGTTCCCAATAAATTCATGGCATGGATTTTTTTTCACATGATGTATAATAACAATCATTAGTCATTATCATCAGTTCCAAAGACCACCTAAATAATTAAAAATTTATTTTAATCTAACTTTACATGCCAAATTCATTCCCTAGTATCATTAATTCTATCTCATGTCATACAAGATTTCACTGGACATAGGAAATTTACCCAAGGTATTAAAGAAAATAAAACAACATCAAAAATTTAATATAAAAATTAATTTTTTTTTTCAATTCCTCTCCTTCATTTAAATTTTTATCCAAGGAAAAATAAGGGTATAATAAATCCATGGCCAGCCACAATACGAAAAATGGACATGGGTCAAAAGAGGCCTAAAATAATGAAGACTGGGGGTATCATAACTAATCTTAATGATCGCTTCATGATTCAAGCTATTAAAATTATGAAAACATATGTTTTCTGGACCAAGGATATCAAAAGAGACCAAGTCATACACAACATTATTTTACTCCCACCATGTGTGGATTACATTGATGTTGTTTTTAATAATGCCACAACATTTCTTTATGCCATATTATATCGACAAAGGGGTAGATCCAATTCCATGAAAAGTGTTGTGCAACTTCATAGAGTCAGTTTTAGACTAATTGATATCCAACATCCTCTGGGTACAAAATCTTTATCCCATAATCATCAATATATCTTCAACCTAGATTGAGGGTCCCTGCCCCAAAAAGGATGTAATTGACAATATTATGTACCTGTTGGCATCATGAATGACTCAACCTCCATTTATGACTCCCAAAGAGTATGATACATCATTTATTTGCTTTAGGAAACTATAGGGGGGACTCTAGAAAACCCAAATGTTTCTTAAACTACTATTACCAAATTAGGTGACATAGATGCATGCTTTATTCCATGGTACAGTGAGTACCTCCCTCCAATTTCTCATGATTATGACCATATTGATAAAAATATACTTATTATTATAGTGAGAGTTCTACCAAATTTATAGGCCCCATCATGTCTCAATATGTTCATTATCTACCACATGCACCACCAATTAGAATGCAACACAGTTGTGTGGGGCATTTTCTCTTGGGCCCCGTCGGTCGAGTCATGGTACTAACCGTCTAGAATGGGGTGATCAGGAATGTAAGGATTATATAAGGTATTGAACTCATTGATGAAGGTCCAATACTCACACAACCACTCTCCATTGATTAATAGATGGTGGTTACTTTCCTACGTATGATATTTTCAGCAAGAACGTGTGTATATAATGTTAAAGAAGAAACATTTGATGTTCTCATCAATAGGGACATCCTTATTCCTAATCCTCTATGTGAGGAATTTTTTTTTGGGGGGGATTAATTTAGATCATATAAAATCATTCCAGACATCTGTATGGTCCTAATCACCCATGTTCTGATAAAAGTCCCTTTTTATGAGGGACCCTATGGAGAATGGGGTGAAAATTCACCTGTCAGGGTCTGAGTTAAGCCTAATGAGGCTAAATATCCCTCATTTATCCTAGTTAAAAACAACCTTAATAAATGGAGGGTTTAAATATCTTCCATTAGTGAGATATCGGTTTCATGGAATCCTATACTACCATTGAGATCCCTATTCCATTTATGGTTTCAGATGGTAATATCCCCATTCCCAACCAACAAGTTGGTATGAGGTTCAATCAATGAGAGGATGGTCCCAATCACAATCCAAAACATAGATGGTTGACCATATGATGAATCCATACACTCTAAAGAGATTATTGATCATGTTTTCCCCCTAGAAGATATGTTTATCCACAATGTCCGAAACCAAAATTTCATGCATGCGGAGGAGGGTTTCTTCAAGGCTACTTACATTTATTCCACTGTCATTAACTGGTCCTCCCATCTTTCTCCAAGATACCCCGTGTCCTATTCCATCTAGGTTGGTATCCCATATAAATTTGTCTACAAACATATCAATTTATTGGATGAATCGGTTCGAGACATTGATAGATAAGTGTGAATGGACAAGAGTATCCCATGGAACATTGTTAACCAATGCTATTCGACCCCACAAATGATAAATATTTATTCTACCAGTGGGGAACCCCATTTATGATGTTATTGATGAGGGGTCTAAAGTCACAAATGAATAGCCTATTTGAGGATTGTGGGTCACCTATGTATTTCATAGGAATCTCATTTCATGTTTAGGATATGTCTCAGAGTTGATATCTAGATGGAAGTAAATCCAATAGAGATGGAAATGTTTCCCATCCTTTTGTTAATAACCTAGCCACTCAATGAGAATTAGTCCTATATCACTTTGTTAAATACTTATATTGATCTACTAATATAATTCAGGATGACGATAATAACATTAACGAATATTATGTGGGAAATATATTGAGATATCATTATTCTGTGGTATGTGATAATTTTTCCATTACATAGGCTTCTTTGGGTGTGTAATCCTATAATTTCATAGGCATGATGAAATAAAAACATAGACAGATTTGGGCCCCCTTTGATAGGACATGGGTGCCCTTAAAAATCCATATTCCTTTCCCATAAATATTGAATCTAGTCTAAATGAGCTAATACATAGAAAGATAATATCATTATTATCGAAGGAGAGACCCAACCTATGAGAACCTTTTTGATGATATTCCTCTCAACGCAGTTATATTATTTGTTCAAATAAATGCTGACATCCTTGTTTGATCTCTGATATTAGAATTCAATGTCTCTTATAATTTCCTGATACAATGAAATATAGCACTAGATCACGTGGTCATTCATGAAACCATGTTGTTCCATAGAGACTCGCCGGGGTAGGTGAAATAAATAGCCTCAAGTTGATGATGTTGGCCAAAATTTTAAAATGTAAATTACATATTCAAACAGGTATATAATAGGAAATATAAGGAGGATTCTTGGTTTTTGGAGGATCACAATGGTGGTGGGGAATGAAATATGAGCTAAGCTACCTCCCTAGAAGAAGTCTTGGATGGCCATTATCCATTCGTCGGTCTCCTTTCTCAAGGAGGACCTATTGAATGATTCAGGGAAGCCATCTAGGATCACTACACTATCAAGGATCATGTTCCTCATATCATCTAGGTTCTCTATCTCTTCAATTACAACTCTTGGAATTTCATTGTCGTCATCAGAAGAATGGTTTAGAATGACATCAAACAGACATGTATTCTACCCTATATACATGTTAGTCATTTGAGTCCAGGGACTGGAAAGAATATCCTTGAATAAAGAGTTTGACAATACTCCAAAACAATCCCTATCAACAGTATATGTTCCATCATCAAATAGGATGTTCATCTTAACCACCATTTTTATCCCTTTGATTCAAGCAAGGAAGAACTGTGTGTTCATTTATCCCTATTTAAGCCCATTGATTCTCAATCTGTACCTAGCCATGAATTCCTATATTAGAATCATGTCCCATAGGTATCCCTACTTACAGGTATGTTCCTAATAAACCTGGTCAATTCAATCCTCATACAGTCTTTAACTGAGGTGTTCAATGGCCTACATGGTGATATCCATGTCTCTATTAATAATATGAGTATCCTTCATCCATGATTGAATCATCATCATTAGCCATGTCATGTTGTAATGAATGGAATCCCAAGTATCCCCTAGGAGGGGTTATTCCATGAGTCCCTATCTAGGTCTTTGTACCCATGTTTGGTAGCCCATTTATTGTAAAATATAAACTGATCAATACAGTCATCCTCAGAAGACAGGAAAACTAGCAGATGTGTGTTGTATAATATTCCATAAACCAGTTGAATCACTATGATGTTAGAGTTCATTGAAATGGCTTGAATGTTTTCTATGCAACAATCCAAAGGGCTCAATAAATGGAGGCTTTCACATTGGTTGTTTCTCCATGTAAACTGTTCACCTGAAAAACTGAGTTCCATGAGTCCTTTTCCCATCATGAATTTTAAAAAATAAAATATAGCATTATTGGATAATGGTCCATTTCCCTTCCTCTCTATCAAGCTAGGAACAACATTATTTTCTCCCCTGACAATCCCCTTCTGGTTAATAGGATTAAATGCAATATGTTTTTACCACAATACCTCCCTCAGATGGGAGTCACAACTCCCAAAAATGAAGGATATTAATATTGTGTGGTTTCATTAAGTCACTTTATTTGTGATGAACTAGTTGCCTACCTAGAGAAAATAAAAAATGGATTTTCTATTCCAGAATATCCAGATAAGCTGGTTTGATGCGTCATTGTGCATATAGCCATTTATGTTGATCCTCATAGAAAAATCACAAATTCTAAAAGGATTCTGTTTGTGCTTGAGGATAGAGACAATAGATGCCTTATTCATGGTAATATAGAAAGTTATGAATTATGTCTTAACCTAAGTGAAAATTCCATGCGAATTTCATATAATCATGGGAATCATTGATTATAGAGTGTTTATGAAATGGATCTAGAACTCATAGCCTTCTCCAGTTTCAAGGATGGCATCTCCATTAGATTATTAGATTTATTCCTCATGAATACTTAAGAACGATTTGATGGGATTACTATTTTGGGGGTTGAAGTATCATGAAGACATGGAGTAAAAATTATCTAAATTAGGCACTCCACCTTTTATTACATAAATTTTTATTAAATTTTACAAAAATAAGATATTTAAAGTCTAGTGTCTTGGAAATAAGGAACATAAAACATGAAAACATAAAACATTATTCTAACAAACTTGTAGGGATTCATCATGTGTTCTTCCATTGTAAAATTATTTCATCTCATAACCTGGAGACATGTATCAAAGGAAAGGTTGATGAGAAGGCCTAGTAAGGAATACAAGTGAATCAATTTACTTGTGAAATCAATAAGAACATGATAAAAACATAAAGACATGTGAGAAGGAAGAATAATAATATCATAATGAAAATTACTTGAACCTTAAAATCGATATGTGGCTAAAACATTTAATTTATACATTCATGAACATATCAGCATGGTTCATCCCCAATGTGTCATAAAAATTACCAAGGTTATTCACTAAGGTATTGTAAAACTTGTCATCACTAGAGATTAAATTATTTAACCAATGAATTGGAGTGATATCAGGCCAAACCCTCAATATTTTTTTATATTCATGTGATACACATAGATCATAATCAAACATTTTATATAAAACCCATAGAGAGTAAAAGTAATGAGCTTCTCTTCAAAATCGTGACATTTAAAAAGTGCTTAGAAACATGATCATTGTGTCTATTATAACCATTGGAAAAGGAAATAGGTTTCCATCTATGTCGATTCTAGAATTAAGTAGATAAATTATATGCCTCTATGAATACCTCTAGAAATGAAAATATCTTTGGGTATTTAGGTAAATAAAATAAGATAATTTCATGAGAAAAGAGAGAATATTTTGAGACAAAATTTCTGCAGCATAACGGCTATATAACATGGTTTTAGAATACAAAACAAGCGAGGGAAAAATGGTCAAACATAAATAGATGAATCATTTATAGTAGAGTTACATAAAAAAAGTTTAATATCATGGTTTGTAATGACACACAACATGTAAAAGAAACTTGAAAGAGAAGAGAAAATAATATTTCTTTTATGACAATTCGGCTACCTAACGGTGTCGCATATAATTTTGAAAAATAAGTAGATGAGAGAGAAAAGGTTATCTAATCAATTGGAAATGAAATTTACAGAAATAATTAAATATAAGAACATACCCCAACATAATAAAATGGAAACTAGAATATATAACATAATGTAAGTTCTGACTTAATAGAGGAGGGTGAATGATTCCGTTAACCTGAAAAGTAACATCATAATCTTGAAGGTTCGGACCTTGGCGGGGCATGAGGGCACCTTGGAAGAACACTATGGGAGGTAAAAAGACTAGAAGTTCTTTTAGGATGAATTTTTAATGTAATTAATGAGGTAATGGCAGGAAAAAATAGGGAATATTTAATTAATTTTTTTGGGACACCTCATTAGTGATATTTGTAATAACATGGGCTTTCCCATTGTATTGTCCACTTGGGAAATATTATAACATATATTACTATTCAAAAGTATACTAGATTTATTACATCAGGTTTACATCATCTATGTTGTCATTAAACACTGAAACTCTAAACTATATTTTTACTATTCAATGAAAATACTACTGTTTTAGAAAAGTCCAAAAAAATTACCACAACATATTATCGATGATCTGAATTCTAAAAGGAACACCATTTTAAGAAAATAATTTTCCAAATATTTTTAATTTAATTTTTAAATAAAATTATTATTTATTAAAAAAACAACTCTCAAACTATAACTTATTTTGTTAGAACTTGAAAAACTAATCCTAGTCCCATAAAATTATCGTATAACCATAAGTCAATAAATTGACAATTTATGAATAAATTTAATGAAAATAAATTTTCATTTGAAATTATTAAATTAAATATAAAATTTTAAATATAATATTTATGACCTATAAAAAGAACAAAACTTATACTATAATCGTTATTTCACGTTCGTGATGACTAAATTTTATTTATTCATTCTTGGGTGAGGTTTCTATTTTTTTGGAAAATTTACTATTCGTTGCTATTCCTAAGGGTATGATACTATTCATACTTTACAATTCACTAAAAAAAACATGTTGATCGTATTATACTATAAATTTCATACTGACCACAATTGAAGAAGTCCTTTTTTTTAAAATCACTTCACAATATTAATTATTTAAAGATTACATGAATATTAAAAAATACCCTCTTTCCAAAATTAATCTATAATATCCATCCTATATTTATCTTCTCATTTGAAAATTAAAAATTTTACAATATTAAGAAATAATAATTTTATTTTTACTAAGGGATTACAAAACGTTTCTAAGGCCTCGTTACATAGCCCCTTATGACACCTGCATAGGACCTAAGTGTAAGATGTAGTACGGTGATATAATCATGGGGTGGCTCAGAAAATATTGCATGAGTAGTGATTTCTATCATCTTGACCTTCTCCCTTAGGCGATTCTATTGAAGCTTCACATATTGAAGCTCATCTTGGGATTCGTCCAGAGCAATGCCCAGAGATGCTACCTCTTTCCCAAGCTCTGAGATAAGGGTTCTTATAGCCTGAGTCGACTGTATTAGGCCATCGAATCTTCTTTCTGTAATAATTAACAAATATCACATGTATTTATAAACAATAATTGTAACGTTAAGTGTTTAGTTTCCAATGGTCATATTGACCAATTGTCATATAATAATCAAAAACCAATGGTATCACTTCATTAATTAAAGGATATAGTATGTGGAGTATAAAATTAAATAACACACAAATTAGGAAACAAATATTATTCAAAAGATTGGGTAGTTACATTCTTCCCCCCATAAGAAAATTCATCCCTAAAATTTTAACTTTTACCCAATGAAGAGAAAAGGTGCGGGTACTTATACCTCATAGACATCTCTGGTTCCCATGTTGCTTCTTTGGATTTGTGGTTCCCCCATAACACCTTAACAAGGTGGGTAGTCTAGTTGCATAGAACCTTGTCTATATGATCTGAGATCCCCACCAACTGCTCTTCATAAGATAGGTCATGTTCTATTTTTACCACCTTTGGATTTAGTACATGTGAATGGTTAGGTATGTACTTCCTCAAGAGGGATACGTGGAAGGCATCATGAACTAGTGATAGATTTTAAGGAAGTGCAAGATGATAGGCCACTACTACAACACATTCAAGGATTTTTTAAGGGTCAATGTACCTAAGGCAGAGCTTCTGATTCGTAAAAATCCTCATGACTCTATTCCAAGGTGAAATTAGAAGAAAGAACTTGTCACTAAGGGAAATTTCCAAGTCCCTTCGATGATTTTTGGCATGGCTCTTTTTCCGACTCTGAGCATCCTTAAAAAATTATTGGATTGCGTGGACCGTTTCAGTCATCTCTTGCACAAGAACAGGCCAAGATGTTTTCTCTCACCAACTTCATGCCAACAAGTATTAGTTCTATATCACTTACCATATAGAGTTTCATAGGGTTCCATTTTAATGATCGAGTGGAAGATGTTGTTGTAAGGGAACTAAAATAAAGGGAGAAATTGACCCCATCCACCACTAAATTCCTTTTATCATGTTCTCAACATATCATTGAGTGTTTGAATTTGTTTTTAGATTGGCCATCCTTTTGGCAGATATCCCATACTGAAATTCAATTTAGTGCTCACAGCATGTTTAAGACTTCTCCAAAATTTTGATGTGAACTTTGGATCATGATTAGATGCATTAGAAAGTGGAACTCAATGCCACCTTACAACTTCCTTCACGTAAATCATGGAAATTTGGCATAGAGAGAGATCTTTTCGAATAGAGATAAAATTGTATTATTGGTGAGATGGTCCATAATAACCCATATCGCATTGTTTCCTTTGGATTTTCTTGGGAGACCAGTGATGGAGTCCATGGTATTATTGTCCCACTTCCATGCAGGTATGTGTAGTGGTTTCAATTTCCCATTATGAAGTTGTCACACCTCATTTACTTGCTAACATTCCAGGCACCTCGAAGTGTAGTCAGTAATCTCCATTTTCTTATTATCCCACCAATAATGATCATGAGGGTCCCTATACGTTTTTTTTATTCTAGGATGTATAGAGAAAGTTGATATATGTGCTTCATCCATCAGCTCCTTCTTTATTTAGATAATAGATGGAACACATAGTCATGTACAAAACTTCATTACAACTTCTTGAGCAATATTTAACTCAGGAAACATCCTTTCCTTCACATCCTCAAACTTCGTCTATATCAAATTATCTTCCTTATGATATTTCTTGATATTCTCTAGTAATGAAGGTTGAGAAATCATTTGGGTTAGATTTGATGATGTCCCTTCCCTTACAATTCCCATGTCTAGATTTACTAGGTCATTGATCAAAGGATTACTTTGAATCCCCATCATGGAATGAAAAACTAGGTATTTCTTTCATAATGAATCATCGACTTTGTTTTCTCTTTAGAGATGATAATGAATTGAACAATCATAGTCATTGAGAAGTTGAAATAATCTACTCTGTATCATGTTAAATTTAATTTGTGTGAAAATAAAATTCAAACATTGGTGGTCTCTGTATATATCACATTTCTCCCCATAAATATAGTACCTATATATTATCAGAGAAACAATGACTGTAGCCAGATCCAAATCACGCGTATGATAGTTCTTCTCCTGAGAATTCAACAATCGATATTCATAAGCAATGACATTGTCATTTTTTATGTGGACGCACCCAAGCCCTTTCAGAGATGCATCAATAAAAATAATGAATATTTATCTACCTGAGGGAGAGTTTACCAGAGTGTTGTAACCAATCACTTCTTCAGATCTTGGAAACTTTCATCACAATACTTTCTCCATATGAACATTACCCATTTTCGATTTAACAAGGTTAATGTATTAGATGGTCATGAAATGTTTTTCACAAACCTTCTGTAATATCCTTCTAATCCAAGGAAACTTTCAATCTCAATTATCATTATAGGATGAGGCCACACCTCTACTACTTTTTTCATTACTGGGTCAACTGTGATTCCATCATTAGTAATAATGTACCCCAAGAAAGAAACTTTCTATAACCATAATTCATATTTTTTGAACTTCCCAAAAAGCCTCTCCTTCTATAGAGTTTGCAAAGTAACCCTTAGATGATCCACATGATCATCATGAATTTTTGAATATATAAAAATATCATCAATAAAAACTACAACAATGCAATCAAGGTATACCTTAAATACTCTATTCATAAAATCCATAAAAAAATAGAAGGTGCATTGGTCAGTCCGAATGGAATAACAATTTATCATAATGCCCATTTTGTAATCAGATGGCAGTTTTTATAATATCTTTTTTCTTCACCCTCAATAGATGATAACCAAAATGAAGATCAATAATAAATAAGAATTGGGCCCCACGATGTTGGTTAAATAAGTCATAAATTCTTGGAAGAGGGTAATTGTTCATCACTGTGGTCTCGTTATGTTCTCTATTATTAATGCATAGCTGCATCGATCCATCAATCATCTTCACAAAAAGAACTATTTTTCCCAAGGATACACACTCAAAAGGATAAAACTCTTCGCCAAAAGATACTGGAGTAGTTTCATTAACTCCTCCAGGTTCACATTCTCCATCCTATACAGGGTCTTTGATATTGGATGGGATCTAGATAAGAGTTCAATGGTGAACTCTACCTCTCCTTCTGGGGGAGGTCTGGGTAACTCCTCAAGAAATACGTCAATGTATTATGGGAGGATGGAGAACTTTTATATCGCCAATATCTCATTTCCTTCTTCTTCTTCACTGATCAACTCTATAAATATATATATAAGAGATTGTTATAGAAAAATATGAGGTTGAGATATCTCTTACTGTAAGATAACATTAGGTTTTCCATTCAAGACTACAAATATTTCCTTTCTTATTCATTTGATCTTCATATTATCCATTGAGAGCCATTCCATACCATGTATAATATTGAATTCCAATATGGGAATGAATACTAGATTTTCAATAATATTGTTCTCACTAATGTTAATACTATAGTTTCTAAATAATGACGATGCTCATTTAATCCCACCTTGTTTCTTGACTGATAACACTTCTTTTAGAAAATCAGAGGTTGATTCTAAATTCTTCAAAATCTTAGAGGAAATAAAGGAATGTGTAGAACCAGAATCAAAGAATGTACTTGATATCTTTGAGAGAACAACAAGAGTACCTACCACCACATCATTTGGGGCTTCAAATTCAGCTCTAGTGATTGAAAAAGTATGACCTTGTTCACTTGGCCATTACAAAGGCTGGTGGTGATTCCCCTCAACTACCCTCAGATTTGGATAGTGATTAGAAAAGTTCCCAAGTTGTCAACACTTATAGAATTGGAAATCCGGTAGGGTCTGCAACATCTTCCATTTGTCGCTAGTTTTGGAATGTTTTTTCTTCACCTCACTATGACAATTCCGCGCAATGTTGCCATCTCTGCCACACTTGTAGCACTTCCCGATTTCATGTAGGTAGTTCCCTAAATTCTTCTTCCCATATATATTACACGTGTGATATCATACATTATTTCCTCCTCCTCCCTAATCGAAGATCTTACCTAATATTGGCTCTATTGAACGTTTATTTTCATTTGATTTATGAAAAATTGCATCTCACCAAACTCCAGTTCTACATTTATCAGACATTGTATGATCTCCTCAGAGCTATCATAATCTCAGTTGGCTAAATTCTTCCATAAATCAGGTCTCAATAAAATAATGAATCTATCAACCTTACCATTTGGGTCCATGACAATGCTAATGATGTTATATGAAATCTATGTGAATTTCATCTTATAGCTTCCCACAGATTCATTCTCCTTATGATTCCACTTGTGAAAATCATTCTCCATTTTTGTTCTCATCGATCGAGGGAAATACATGATGAAGAATATCCCTCAGAATTCTTCCCATTCCATAGCTTCAATTTCCCCTATTGTACTTGTGTTTTTAATATGTTCCCACCACTGATCAACTTCTCCATCTATTCGATAAATAGCCAAGTTAACCTTATTTTGATCAGAACAACAGAGCATATAAAATATTTTCTCGATAGAGCTGATCCATTGTTTAGTAATCTAGGGGTTGGTAGATCCACTAAAGGTCTGTGGTTGTTGACACATAATGGAATCAACAAATTTTGTTCCCTTCACAAGGAGATTCATCTCTCATCTTGATTCATGTTATTTCCCATAACTTTAGTCAGTTGGTTCATCATTTGCATTAAGGTTTCCATTCTAGCATCCATCAGAGGTTCACTAGTGCATGGTCCATTACGATCACCATTTTCATAGTTCCTCCTATTTACCACTATTTTCTAAAACAATAAAAACTTAGTGAGAATATTATTTCATTTATGAATCTTTTAACTATAAAGGATTTTATATCTTAAAATTTTATTCTTTAAACAATTACAGTTCTCTATAAATTCATTATAATGATTCATAAAAATATTATGGTTAACATAACATATCCCTCGGGAGTGTCATAACCAAGAGTGCAGTATGACCCGTTGTCGTGTACAAAGATACCCCGTGTCTTTCCCAAAACTCATTGTAATTTTTTTCACTCCAAGGTATATATATTCCAGATCCACCTCTATCTGCTCGTATCCAAACATGGATGTATTTTTTGGATAAACCACATACTAAATACTCAAAAAAATACTTGGAAGTATTCCAATATTTAAAAACATATATAGGGTACATCTTAATGTTTCATTACATAATTTCAATTAATAACTAAAAATTATGTTGATAATAACAATTGTAATCCTCCTTTTATTGGATAACTTTTCTTTACATTTTACAAATAGATGATCTTTGAAGTCTGGATTCTTGGAAATCAGAAACATAAAACATTATTCTAATCAACTTATAGTGCTTAATCATAAGTTATTTCTGAGTACAATTATTGCATCTCCTAACCTGGGGACATACATCAATGCAAAGGTTGAGTAAAAGTCCCAGTAAGGAAAGCAAGGGAATCAGTTTACTTGTGGAATCAATAAGAACTTGATAAAAACATAAAGTCATGTCCAATGGAAGTATAAGAATATGATCATGATAATAACTTGAACCATAACATGTAAATGTGGAGAAAAAAATTAATTTAGACATTCATTAAAAAATCACCATGTATTATCCACAAGGTGTCATAAAAATTAACAAGGTAATTCACCAAGGTGTCGTGAAACTTGTCATCTCTAGAGATTAAATTCATAACCCAATGTATTGGACTGCCATCAGGGTGAAACAATAATATGTCTTTATATTCATGTGAGACACATAGATCATAATCAAACATTTAATGAAAAACATATAGAGAGTAAGAGTAATGAGTTTCCCTTCAAAATCAGGACATTTTAAATGTACATAGAAACATGATTGTTGTGTATTTTATAACCCTTGTAAAAGTAAATAGGGATTCATGTATGTAGATTCTAGAAAAAAATAGATAAATTTTATCTCTTGAGGAATACCTCTAGAAATGAAAATATATTTGGTTATTTAGATAAATAAATAAAGATAATTTCTTGAGAAAAAGGGAGAGATATTTTTAGACAAAATTTCTGCAGCATAACAGCTATATAACATGGTTTTAGAATACAAAGAAAATAGAGGGGAAAAGGTTCTACCATAAATAAATGTATCTTTTAATGTATAGGTACATGAAAAAAAATATATAACATCATGGTGTGAAATGACACAACAATGAAAAGGAAACTTGGATGAAAAGATAAAATGAGATTTCTTTTACGAAAAT
Organism: Viscum album; assembly: GCA_963277665.1. NCBI lineage: Eukaryota > Viridiplantae > Streptophyta > Magnoliopsida > Santalales > Viscaceae > Viscum > Viscum album. Next base: position 1,959,489,002 of record OY728133.1, read on the forward strand.
TTGGCAGCCTAACGGTGTCACATATAATTCATAAAAATATGTTGATGAGAGTGAAAAGGGTATCTCATAAATTGGAAATGAAATGGACTGCAATAATTATATTAAAGAATATACCCCCACATAGTAAAATGATTACTAGAAGACATAACATAATGGAAGTCCTGACTTAAAAGACAAGGGTGAAAGGTGCCCTTACCTTTAAGAGTAACTTCAAAATATTGAAGGTTGGGACCTTGGTGGGGCTTGAGGGAACCTTGGCAGGACGTCCTGGGAGGTAAAAAGACTAAAAATTCGTTGAGGATCAAATCATAATGAAATGAATGAGGTAATGGCTTGGTATTTATAGGGAAAGAGAAGGAATATTTAATTAATTTCCAAGGGACATCTCATTAGTGGTATTTGCAAAACCATAGGCATGCCCATGGTATTTTCCCCTAGAATTTTCCACATGGGACACCTCATAACATATCATACTGTTCAAAATTCAACCATATTTATAACATCATGATTACACCATCAATTATGTCATTAAACACATGAAACTCAAAATTGTAGTTTTTTACTATTCACTAAAAATTCTACATTTTCAGAAAAATCCCAAAAATTTAACCAAACCTAATATCGATGATCAGAATTAATAAATGCACTACATTTTATGAAATTTATTTTCTAAATATTTAAAAATTAATTTTTATATAAAATCATTTTTTATTCAAAACAACAATTCTAAAACTATAACTTATTTTTTAATACCTTTAAAAAGTAATAATGGTCCCATAAAATTATCATATAACCATAAAACAATAGATTAAAAATTTATGAATAAATTTAATGAAAATAAATATTCATTTTAAATTAATAAATTAATATAAAATGGTAAATAAAATATTTATGACCAACAAAAATAAAAAAAACATATACTATGTTCGTTATTTCACTTTTATGATATCTAAATTGTATTTATACATTCATTGGTGAAGTTTATATTTTTTTGGTCAATTTACTATTAATTACTAATCATTATTATTCCTAAGGTATGTTTCTATTCATACAATACTATTCACTATAAAACAAGTTGATCTTATCAGACTCTAAATTTTTTATTAATCAAAACTATAGAAGACCATTTTTTTGAAAATCATTTCACATTATTAATTATTAAAATTCACATGAATATTTTAAAATACCCTTTTGCCAAATTTATTCAAAAATATTCGCACTATATTTATCCAGCCACTTGAGAATCAAATATTTTACAATTTTAAGAAAATAAAATTTTATTTATACCAAGGTATTACAAAATTTTTCTAAGTCCCCATTAAATAGCCCCTATAACACCTGTATAGGACATAAGTGTAAGGTGTGCGAAGGTGATAGAATATTGGGATGGCTCATAAAACATTTCCTGAGTGGTGATTACTATTAGATTGAACTTATCCCTTAACTGATTCTTTTCAAGATTCACTTGTTGATGCTCTTCTTGTGCTTGGTCTAGAGCAAAGTGCAGAGATGCGACCTCCTTCCCATGATCTGAAAGATGGGATTCGTACTACCTGAGTCTACAAGATGAGGCCATAAAAATTTCATTCAATATTAATTAACCAAGATCACTTGTATTTATAAATATTAATTGTATTGTTTAGAGTTTAGTTTCCAACGGTCAAATTGACCAACAGTCATAAAACAGTCAAAAACCAGTGGTATCGCTTCATTAATTAAAAAAATTGTTTGTGGAGTATAAAATGAAATAATACAAAAATTAGGAAACATATATTATTCAAATGTTTTGGTTGTTACACTGTGCACAAGGAGATGATTGGGAAAATCACCTTTGATCACCAATAAATGAAGATGAAGAGACCACTATAGGCATATCAAGGAAGTCAGAGGTTGGGAAGGAGTAGATCCCATTAGGGGATAACCCTAGAGAATATAGGCCTCATCAAAAGAACTCTCATAGTCTTCAGTTTTACACCCGGTTGAAGCTGTATGAGTGGGAAATTCCATAGCACTAGTGGAGCACGATGGGAGTCCTTTCTAACCCCCACCATACAGACCATAAGAGGCATCATGTAAATGGATATTGAACGGTATAATACAACAACTATGAATGAGGTAGACACATTAGATCCTAGTGAACCATAACCTAGCATTCAAGTATACTGCCTTCATGCAGAGGGGAAGGATGAAGCTCGAGTTCTTGATCTAGGGGAATAGACTCCATTGTATCAGCGGTATGGTCATGATGTGCCACCTTTGTTTCATTAGTTGTATTGTTCTAACTTCTGGCTCAGTGTTTCAGGAAAATATTGAGTTTCTTATCTTACCATTATATCATCAATTATTTCTCTCACTAATTTTACTTATTTTTAATCCACTAAACAAGATGAAAATAAACATACCCATTGTTTCCTACTCTCAAAATATCATTCAAAACCCTGGATCAAAATTGATTCTAACCATTAACTAAATAAATAAAATTCCATATTGATTTCTTGAAATATAAGGAAATGAGTTCTTATATCCTCCCCAACAATAACACCTCTCATCCTTGGGGTAACACCCCAGGATTTCATAGTACGGTATCTCCTTAATGTAATTCCATTGCTTGCGCCACACACACCACTGAGTTTGAGCGCACCATGACATACCAAAATAATAATTAAAAAAGTTATAGTGAATAGTATTAACTGAATTTTATGTGTTATGTACTTCATAGAATATTATCATCCATATTATGTGTTTCTTAGACATAATATAAGAACAAATTCAATTTTTCAGTTAAGTATTTTTTTTAAATGCAATTTTACCACCTTTTAATGGAGATCCATTTTTAAATCCAATATTTTACACATTTATATATTAAAATTGACAATATAAAATTATTCATTAGAATTGGGACATCATAATTTAGTATATAATTTTTTTATATTTGTTTCTAATAACATTCTTATTTTGATGAATAGTGAAAAATACTAAATTTTAACTGAAAAAAACGTTTTTAATCAAAATAATTTATATTGTTAAATAATAAATTTGAATGGTTTTGAAGTATAATTAGATTATATTTTTATCATTTATTCCAATGTTGTCCATTCGAAGTAATTTTACATTTAAATTGGACATAAACACAAATCAGTCTTTTGATAATTTTTACTTCTCAAAAACCCGCTTTTTGTATTTGACAATGAGAATTAATATTGAATTAAAAAATTTTGACTTATAATTTTTGAATTAGTTTAAATAGGCATAATTTATTAATTTCAAATATTAAAATTATCTTAGGATGTATTTTTTTTAAATTTCATAAAACATTCAAATTTTGATGAATAGTGAAAAATAATATATAGTACATAAAAAACAAATTTTATTTGAATAATAATAATTACTATTTAAATTAATTTTAAAGAAAAAATAGATACATAATACCTATATTAGTTCAATGTAATTAATTTGAGTCATTTTATAATAAGATAAGATATATAAAATTTATTGAACTATTTAACGCATTTTACACATCTTCTAGGCACATTTGCAAATTTGCATAAAACATAATTTTACCACTTATGTGAATTAAATTTAAAAAATCCAAGATACATGGTTGGAATAAATATGTAAAATGTGGTTAAATATGATGAAAATAATATTTGGTGAATTGTAACTTTTGATTTTTATTTACCACGGTTAAAAGTAAATACTGTAATTAATGGTAAAAATGATATTACAATTACCCTAAAACATGTCCTAATTATATTGGATAAGTGTAATTTTACCAAAATAAACCTTAGGAATAAAGCATGATCCTTTTAATCCGCATGGATTAGATTTGGACATTTATTGTTATTTTATTTAAAGAAGAGTTAAAAGTGTTAAAGTCAGATTTTAATAAATAAGCCATTTTTAATATAGGATTATATAAAATATAAATTTGACAATACATATTCATTAGAGATATAATAATCTTTCCTACATCATGGTATTTTATTTATAATTATTAAACATTAACAATTAAATTTAATTATGACACATAATAATTACCATATTAATAAAAGACTAAAATTACTTATATTATAAATATCTAAATAAATGTAAATTTAGTCTTTTGATGAATTGATCTAATTTTATAGGTCAATATGACATTTTTGGGTGTATTTATTATAATTTCATTAATTAACCAAGCTTTTTTGACTTTCACAGAAACCAAATACTAAATGGTGTCAAAATTGACATAAATGTGTTTTAAAACAAATATTATATTTTTAACTGATATAATATTACAAAAAAAATAAGGATTGGCCAATGATCTTATATAATGATATATATGTCATTAATGAACCGATTTTGGTTCCTTGGTAATTTTTTAGAATGTTTATTAATCATTTATTATATTAATACAAGAAGACATGGTAAAAGTGAAACTATTTTACTAAGAGTTAAATGTAAATGGTAAGGTTAATATGGTTACCTAAACATGACTAAAACCTATTTATTAATATTATTCTGAAACACCACCACTTTATCCTTCAAATAAATCCATTTAGGTAAATTATATACCGAAAAATATTTTATAATAAAATAATATTTCATGAATTTCAAAAAGTGTCCCTCACCTCTCTTATAAAAGGGAACATCCCCTTCTATTAATTTCACACCTCCAAATCCATTTGGATATTCCAAAACCTACTCAAATATCCTTAAACATATCCTCAAATTATCCTAGAGTCTTTACTTTTATCTTACCTCCAACCTATGGATCCCTTTTGATCAAATCAAAACGAGGAATCCATAGAAGATGTAATTATATCATCACCCATTACAATTTTATTTTCTTCTTCCACATCCTCATTCGTGGTTGTTTCTATATAAAAATAATAGCTTTAGTAAATTATACATACTGAGATTTTATTATAAATATTTTACAATTTTATTCATTATTCTATCCATCTTATGAATAAAAATTTCACCATATGTGCGTACGTATGGCGTACCATCCCCACGTCATGGTGTAGTTGGTTATTCAACACTTCATTATTTAGATGTGTATAATAATGAGTATAATTTTTGTTAATAATAAATTAAACATCTTAATGATTCATAATATATATTATACCTTCAAATATCATATGAATTTACCATGAATATAATGATTTCATCTCCCGTGCGTACGTACAGCTTACCGTCTCCATCATACAATGGGATTCATTTCCATGTTAACCATTCAACTATGATTAGAAAAATATATATTATTAATAAGTATATAATATATGAAATAATAATGATAATAGAAATATATATATATATATATATATTCATATAATTCACTTACTTTCAATCAAGACAATAGGAAAATGGAAATAATTTTAATATGTACTTGTGACTTACCATCTCCATAAACGGTTAATTCCATTTCATATATCTATCTAATATACATATTTATATTCATAATATATCTGATAAATAAATATTCTATTATATTTTGGAATCAATTAAATCATTATATAAGTGATATGATTAGGAATAACAAGTTAAAACACGTACGATAAATAAATTGATTATTACATGAAAATTATTTTAATAATGAAATTATTATGAAATGGGAAGTATGAAGTTATAAATTAATCAAGTGTGATATTTTAAATATTAATATGATTCTGATTCTAGTATAATTTAATAACATACTATGGTCATTATACAGGAGGTTATAGGTACCCTCGACCAAAGTAATGTACAAGGTATGGGTAATTTCCTCAATCTCATTGTTATCCGAGATTGTTTATTTGAAAGTATATACTTAGAAATATTTATCATCCATATCCACATTTTATAAAACAAAATTCAAAAGAAATATTTAAGGATTTGTGGAAGGTACCCTTTAACTAGATCAAAATTTTAAATGTTTTAACTATTTTTTTAAATCAATTTAATTAAAGTCAATGTTTTCAACATGATTTTAATGATTTATTTATGTGGACATGATTGTTTTAAAATGTTAATTCCTTTCAAATGATTCAAATTGTTATGGGAATATTTGATTCCAAAATCTATTTTAAATGACTTCCTTTATAAATTATATAACAATTAAATGATTTCATGAAAAATTGATATTTCACTCAAAGTGTTTTTACTGATCATTTTTAATTATGTGAACATCCATTTTGGATGTCATTCATGACTGAGGTTGATTTATTAAAATAAAATATTCTATATTTTATGGAATGAGTTATGATATGTTTGAATGTGGATGTGCTATTTTTATCCCATTCATAGTGTATGGTTAAATTATTGACATTTTGTATACAAGTTTAAGAATGAATATTTATGTTACGTTTCATTTTTTCATATGAAAAAAGCGTTGGACATAGAATGTGAAAGGTGGGGCCCACTATAGCCCCACAATGGATCGGTAGGTTTCATGATAAAAACAAGTTTCTTTCCACAAGGTTGTGACAAGAGTTTTATTTATAGTCTTGGAAATAGCCCTTAAATATGCTGTTATGATGTCCGGCATTATGCTTTCCCTCATTAAGAAATTAGTTATTACATGTGATTATTAAACTAGTAGAATATCCATTTCATTTTTTTATGTAAATGATTGATTTATTTTTTCTATATTATGTTAATTTTTAGGAATAAAAGTCTAATTTTTTATTACAAATCTTCTTTTTAAATTTTTTAGCTTCTGCTAAATTATTTACTCATACGGAGCATACGATCTCCCCCCTTATTATGTTTTTTCCTAGGATTCCAAGAAGTGTGTTATGATTGACATGCAACAGTAATATAAGGTAATAATGGAGTTTTCACAAGATTATTTATTTTTTGTTTTATGTTTTAATGTGTAACGTAACGTTCAAGTACACAATCTATTTTCCAAGAATGATAAACCGATCAATCATTTAGGACACGAGTCCTTGTAATCATGCCATTATATTGAAATAATGAACTGGCTCGGGGCTTCTGGGGTAGGGGTGTTATAGTTGGTATCATAAATATTTATTACAAACCTTGGAAACTATATTTAGATGAACTCTGATAAGATAACATTACAAAAAAATAAAATTTGATTATTAGGATAGAGGAACATCCAGAATTATTGGTAGAGTAAATATTATGTGGGATTTCCATGAAAATACATCCCTATCTAGTTACAAATAGACAGAGGTGGCTCTGGAAAAAGTGTAACTAGGATTGAAAACTCCGAAAAGGAATTTCAGTCCTGACCTGGGTTATCTAATCATAGGATAATGGGCCTTGCTGAACTCTGGGTATTAGAACTCCTGGGGGATATTCTATGGATAATTATCATTTTCTTTTCAAACCATTCTGAAGGATTTATATGTAAATCTGTCAGCATGGAATCCAATGTTATGATTTTGAGACTTTATGCATTTATATATTCAATTAATGCTATGAATTTTTATAGTTTTGGGAATATACATAATGATAAGATCTAACCTAATATATGTCATCATTTAGAAATGGCGCATAGTATAAGGAATGAGAACCCTAACAATATAAATAATCCAAAGAGTAGGAAAGGTCATATCATTCACGGTCTTAAGACAACATGTAAAAGGTAAACAGTCTCCAACATATCTGAGTCATATATAGAAATATTATCATGTGTTAATAAAATAAGTAAAGAATTCCTTGGGTCCTATGGATTTGAAGGGAATCGAGAGAATAAAATAATGGTAGAGGGAAGGATGGATAAATTGAAGGAGGGAAAGAAGTATTTCCCATATGTGATAATTTTGGGAAGAATAACCTTGGTAAATTCTAGAATGGCCTGGGAGTTTTCTATATATGTAGAAAAAATTACACCGAGTATGTGATTTCTAGGGGAAGAAAAAGGTTTCAAATGTAAAATGCTTAGTCTTCAAGGAGTTGGGATGCTACGTGAATCAATGTCCCAATATTTAGATTATGTAGCAAGTGATGAAATTGAATAATAATCAAGTAATGATACTACCGTAGATGAAGTGGAATAATTAGTGTTCTTATCTTTTTGTTAATTAATTATGTCATTTTAGTGTTGTATCAATGATGTACTGGTTATATTAATTATTGAAATTAATATATATTGTATTGCAGAACTATTTCATTGAGGATTTAAGATTTTATGGTTCTTAGAAAAGAGACATAATAACATGTTACAATTTTCGGAAAAATACATGGATGATGTAAAGATAAACCTTACTATGGTTATTATACTAAGGTCTTGATTTTGGAAAAATATATGATTGGTTTTGTAAAATTTTATTTGATATTCATGACTACCTTGGAGGTGATAAATGGTTTGTTTATTCCATCATAGTTGGAGTATTAAAAAAATTTCGATATAAGGAATTTATCAAGTATTCTATAAAGAATAAGGGAGTATAAATGTAATAAATATGGTGTTAGGGTAATTCAGGATGTTACCATGTTTTAAGATCATACATGATGAAGGTACTCCCATGATATTATGTGGAAAAAATAGATCCTCATTATGTTATGTTGTCCTTCATTATAATTTTTTGGAATTCGGGTTTGGACACAAGTATTTTGGATATGTCAAAATATTGGAAAGGATTAATTTGGACACTAGATACTATCGTGTAAGGATAAAACATTTTCTAGGAATTTTTTTGATTTTTTATAAAAAGGACCACTTGATGATCTGGTGACCACACGGTTTCATTCGTAAAGGCTGAGAGACATGAACCTGAAACTGCAGGGTGACAAGGGTGCATCACCTACAATAGGACTACCTGATGTCCTGGTTTGTATAATGTAGTTTTTTAAAATGATCTTATAGATGAATAATAAATTCATTTTTTTGAAACCCTGTATGATTAGGATAAATAGAATATTTTTTAGTTCTATTACCTTTTTGAGTCAAAGTTAGTTTGTGGTAGAAATTAGTTAAACGATGGAACTCTAGTGGTCTAGTATTATTTTTTTCTTATTCTATAAAGAAATTAATTCTTAAACATTAGGGAATGGCTCTTAAAACCAAAAATGTTTTACCCAAATACACTCTGTTTTGTAGAACTGGTGATATTTTAAATCATCATAGATTTATGGCTTTGATGAGCTCAATTTTCCATTTATCATTCACTTGTTTGTGATTGATGACCTCAATAACTCCATATAAATATTTATGGTTTCCTATTATTATTTCTCTATAATATTCCACCGATGTTATCTTATATAAAACCATAATTTATTCATGATTTTTTCATTTCCCATTCACTCTTATTAATACTAAATTTTACTAACCCTATTTTTGATGTGGAGTTTCCACAAGGATATTTCCTATTTTCATCCTTTTATTTCTGAAGAAAAATTTGAAATTGAAATAAAACTGTTTATTTATTTAGGGGAGAGTGTAACACCCTTGGATTTTATAGTACATTATCCCTTTAATGAAATTCGATAGCTTGCACCACACACACCACTAAGATTGATCACACCATGAATTAACAAATTAGCATCTCAAAAAGCGGTTATGAATAGTATCGACTGAATTTTGAATTTTATAAACTCCAAATAATTTAAAAATCCATGTTATGTGTTTCTTAGACATAATAGAGGAAGAAATTTAATTTTTCAGATAAGAGTATTATTTTTCAAAAAATGAAAATTTGCCGCCTTTTAATAGAGAACAATTTTTACAACAAATATTTGACACATTTATATATTATAATTGACAAAAAAAACATCTTCTATAACTATGTGATACTAGAATTTGTTTGGATATATTTTCGGTTTTTTTCTTATAACGTTCATATTTAGATGAATAGTGAAAATACTAAATATTAATTGAAAACAATTTTTTAATCAAAAATATTTATAGAGTTAAATTATACATTTGGTTGGTTATGAATTATAATTACATTATATTTGTATCATTTAATTTAATTTTGGTCATTGGAAGTAAATTTACATTTAGATTGAACATGAACACATATCAATTTTTTGATAGTCTTTACTTCTCAAAAACATGCTTTTTTGTTTCAACAAAAGGAATTATTTTTAAATTATTAAATTTTAATTTTATTTTTTTAATTTGGTAAAATAGACTTCATTTTATAATTTTTAATATCAAAATTAGGTTAGGATGATTTTTTTGTATTTTTTATAAAAACATTCAAGTTTTGATTAATAGTGGAAAATACTTCATAGTATATAAAAACCGAATAATTTTTAACTAATAATTATTTTCATTTAAATATATATATTTAATTCCATACTGATACATAATAAATATTTTAGTTCAATGTAATTCATTGGAGTCATTTTATAATATGATGAGATATATAATATTTTATTCAACTATTTACCACATTTTACCCACCTCCAAAACACATTTGAAAATTTGCATAAAATGTAATTTTACCGCTTTTGTGAAATGAATTTCAAAAAATCCAAGACACATGGTTGACATCATTGAGTAAAGTGTGCTTCAATATGTTGAAAATATTTTTTTGATGAATAGTAACTTTAACATTTTCTTTTCCACAGTTAAAAGTAAATATGGTAAATAAAGTTAAGAATGATATTATAATTACTCTAAAATGTGTCCTTACTTAATTGGATAAGTTTATTTTGACCAAAATCAACCTTATGAATAAAATATTATCATTTTTTATCAACTTTGATTAGAATATGACATTTATTATTATTTTATTTAAATAAGAGCCAAAAGTTTTAAATTTAAATTTTAACAACTAAACCATTTTTAATATAGGGTTAAACATAAATTAATTCCACTATAATTATTCATTATTAATATAAAAATATTTTCTACATCATGGAATTTTATTAATATTTTTTAGACATTAAATAATTAAATTTTTTTATTACACAATGATGATGAAATAATTACCATATTAATGAAAGATTATAATAATTGGTATTATAATTATCCAAATAAATGTAAATTGATACTTTTGATGCATTTAAATAATTTTATAGGTTAATATGTCATTTTGGGGTGGATTTAATGTATTTTGTTTATGTAAACAAGTTTTTTTGACTTTCACAAAAACTTATACTAAATAGAGTCATAATTGGCATAAATGAGTTTTAAAAAAATATAATATTATTAAATGATGTTGTATTCTCAAAAAAACTACAGTTCAGACAAAGGAATTATATAATTATTTATATATGTCATTAATGAACAACTTTAGGTTATCTTGGCATTTTATAGTAAGTTTATTAATCATGTGTTATAATAAAACAGGAAGACATGGTAAAAGTTTATCTATTTAAATTTGAGTTAAATAAATATGATAAGGTCAATATGGGAACCTAAAATTGTATAAAACATTTTTTTATAATATTCTACCCATCCCCATCATATCCTTGAATGAAATCCATATGGAGCCATTAGAAACTATAAATTTGTTTATAATAAAATAATATTTCCAACTTTTCCTAAAGTGACCCTCAACACTCTTATCATCTAATGGCCTGATGGCCTTCAACGTAGAGTCCCTAATTTGATCAGAAATCCACCCCAAGGAGCCCTTTTTATCAAATAAAAAAAATCTAAAGAATAGGTAATTACTTTATCACCTATTTCTGAGTTTTTTCTTCATCAACTTCCTCTATCTTGGTTTTTTCCAAACCAAAATAATAATTCCATTACCCACTACATACTATTATGTTATTAGAAATATGGTACAATTGTATTCATTATTAAATCCATCCTATGAATGAAAAAGTCGCCATATGTGTGTACGTATGGCATAACATCTCCACGTCGTAGTGTAGTTTGTTATTCAAAACATCATTATTTTTATGGGTATAATAATGAGTATAATTGATGTAAATAATAAATATAACATGTAAATGATTATATATATAATATACCATCCAATTACATATAATTTCACCATCAATTGAATGATGTCGTCACTCGTGCGTACGTACGGCTTACCGTCTCCACGACGCAATGGGATTCATTTCTACATTCACCATTAAACGATGATTATAAAAATATATATTATTAATATGTATGTAATATATAACATAATAATTCTACTGGATATATATATATATATATGTATTTACGTATGTATGCATCTCATTCACTTACATCCATTAAATTCAATATGAAAACAGAAATACCATCTATGCATACGTATGACTTACCGTCTCCATAAATGGTGTTTTCCATTTCATATATCTCTCTATAATACATATTGATATTCGGAATATATGTGATATATAAATAATGTTTTATATTATGGAAGAAATCAAATCATGATATAAGTGATACTATTAATAATAACAAGTTAAAATATGTACGATAAAGAAAGTGATTATTACCCGGAATGATATTTTAACATGGAATTTATTATTAAATTGGTAGTACAAAGTCAAAACTAAGTCATTTGTTATATCGTAAATATTAATATGGTTTTGGTGTAATTTAATAACATACTATGGTCATTATACAGGAGGTTAAATGTACCATTGACCAATGGAATGTACAAGGTAATGGTTATTTCTTTAATATAATTATTATCTGAGGTTTTTTATTTGTAAGTATCTACTAAAAAATATTTATCATCCATATACATGGTTCATAAAAAAATTTCAAAATGAACATGGCAATGTTTTTTGTAAGGTACCGTTTAACTAGATCATCATTTTAAATGTTTTAAAGATTTATTTTTCTAAATATGTTTAATTAATATACATGTTTTCAAAATTATTTTAAGGTTTTATTTATATGGACATGATAATTTTAAATTGTTGATTCCTTTAATAAAATTAATGTGCCATGGGAAAATTTGATTCAAACAACTATTTTAAATTACTTATTTAAGAATTATGTAACATTTAAATGATTTCATGAAAAAGGGATATATCTCTCAAAGGGGTTTAACAGATCATTTTCAACTATTTCAACATCATTTACTAGATATTATTCTTGATTGAGGTTGATTTATTAAAATAAATTCTTCCATATTATATAGAATGAGTTCTGCTATGTCTAAATGTGGATGTGCTATTTGTATACCATTTATAGTATATAGTTAAATTATTGACAGTTCTTATGCTAGTTTTAGTATGGATGTTTAAGTTATGTTTCACCTTTTGTCATAAAAAGAATGAATTATACATTGTCTGTGATGGGGGGGGCCCACTGTATCCCCTCAATGGATCATTAAGTCTCATGAGACAAACTAGTGTCTTCAAAAATGGCCTTGACACAATTTTTATTTGTAGTATTAGAACAAGGCCTTGACTGTATGGTTATGATGTCCGACATTATGCATTCCCTTGTTAAGAAATTAGTTATTACATGTGATTATTCGAATAGTTGAATATCAATGTTCTTGTTTATATTGAAATGTTTGATTTATTTGTTCCATATTATTTTCTAGTTAATGTTTAAAATGATGTTTATTTATGAAACATCATTTCATAAAATTTTATAGCTTACACTAAATTATTTACCTTCTCTGAGCATCTGATCTCATCCCTTACTTATGTTTTGTTTTCCTAGTATTTCAATAAGTGTATTTTGATTGATATGTGGGTTTAAGCCAGGGGATTAATGGAATTATCAAAGGATCATTTATGTTGTGTTTTATGTTTTAAAGTGTAACTTTATGTTCTTGTACGTAACACATTTTTCAAGACTGCAAAATTTTCTAGTCCTTCGAGAATTGAGTCCTTCTAATCATGCCAATGTATTTAAATAATGCACCAGCTCTGGGATTCTGGTGTCGAGACGCTACACTTGGGAAGTCTCATTAGTGATCCAAATATATGACCCTACCTATATTAGAAACCAAAGAAAATTTAAACCACTAATTATACGCTCTAACACCATATTCACCTATGCGTTTTATTTAAAAAAATATGGCACTCAAAAAATGCCACTTCAGCTTCCAATAAAAAGAATTATAGAATAACCAATTTGGATCTCTGACATACCTATCTATCCTAAGAAACTAGAGTTTTCCTCATATAATTAATCAAAAACATTATATTTATCCCCAACATAAAACATACATCGTGAGGAAAATTCTAAGACAAAATACCCGAAAACGTTGGAATTTCCTTTCGAAATATGATCTTCTCATTATAATTACACCTATCATTATTTTTATCTTTCCCCGTCCAATTTTACATTATAGAGATAGTCGCATTACCTCTAGCTAACCATTCTCAAGAAATTGTGGCCTCCACGCCCATAATATTACTTAAAACCACTCAATAACAACACTTTAATCATGATATCATTCTGTAATCTTTAAAAGTAGAACATTAAATCCCAAATTAGACTATCAATTAGAATCCCTAGTAGAAGACCAAATATAGAAAATTCATAATCCAACTCTCACTCATGATTTAATGTACCACCAACCTGAAGTATGATTTTATTCAATTGAAATTCATTCCAATATAAAAAAAAATGCTAAAAAATTTTCCATTAGAAAACATAGATTTTTATAAGGAACTCACCGAGTTTTTGGGAATTACTTTCCATCAGAACAATCGTCCAAAAACTCTCCCAAACTATTACCCTACCCACATGGTTTCATATCTTTGGTGGAAAATAAGATTCTCCCCAATATAAGAGTTCTCGTGATAGTTCATAAAACTTTCAAAACATAGACTATCACGGTCGATTCTTCATCGATCTCCAAACAAAAATACTATATGGGGCCACACATACTTATACTCAAGAACCATCACATCATCAATTGTTTTATTATTAAAAGAAATGAGTTTTATTCAATCAAACAACCTATATGTCAATCCCTTGCAAATGGATGTAAATAATAAAATCTTCTGGAGAATCATCAGAAAGTTCTATCTCTAAATAAATGTGTTTCTCCTCCTAATACACAAAAATTATAGCCCTAAAACACTTTCCTTCATATAATTTCTGGAGAAATTATTTCATTTCACCTAAAAAAAATCATTTTATCCTCTTCCAACTGTTGGGAATTTAAAAATCCTCATCTCAAAACCAGTTCTTCTACATAATATCACATAAAAAATCCTCAATTATTAGATCACATGTATTTTCTCACTGATCCATAATACAATAAGAAAAACATCTAAAAATGCACACTACATTGATCTAGTGAAGACCCATGAGTCACATGCCACTTCAATGTCCAATTATGAAAACCCAACTACAGACTATATGAGTTTATCATCTTAAATAAATTTATAGACATTCAGCACATAATACTATACTATTTAATACTGTGGTATCTTTGATGATTCATTTAGCAAGGTTTTACATAAGAAATATTAATATTCTCACCACTACAACCCTCATACAATTCAATTATTGAATGTTAGTACCAACCATTTATGAAAACCAAATATATTCCTTTTCAAAAATACTATATTTACCACTACCATATAAAATAACATGATCACATACAAATTAGTGTAATTCCAAAAACATGGTTACCTACCTATGCTCAATCGCTCCTTGACTCAAAAACATTTCCCAATTAAATTGTGTTAGGAATAATAATTTTCCATTCCCCTAATTTATTACATATTAAAATAAAAATATCTGTCATGGGGATTTCAATTTGAAAACCCATCACAATCAACCCGACTATGCCACATTCCCAGTATCATCTCTCATTAAACACCTCATAATACAAAGAAAATCCTTATGATTTCTGCCTAAATTGAACTCACAATTTCTAGGCTAGCCACTTCCTTAGGCTACCCACATGTATCATATATTGATGACTCAATAAAATAACAAGTTGCATCTTGAGGTCCCATGATCTCTCACCTACCCAATAAACCAAAACTCCCCATGGTCACATATTTTTGAATCCCCAGTACGGAATGCTCACAAATATCCCATGGCATCACATGTTTACCCATCTTACTATAAGTGAACCAAATCTCAGCCTACTCACATGAACTAATTATCATGAATAGTCACACATGGGTTTACCCCTTGAGAATCCCACAAACATAGAACTAGAATTTTCCCATGATGTCTCATATGTAGTGAATCATAGATAAGTGGAATAGTTAGGTAGAATCTCATTATGAGATACATGGGAAAAGTAAAAAAAATAGTCTATTAGTGAACCATTAAGTTACTGGTCCTAAATAACAACAAACTGCAAGGGGTTTCTCATATGGTAATCCAATGCACATGGGGACCTACAATGTTCAGTGATCATTCTATGCATATGGGAATATACTAGATTATTTAAATTGATCCCCAAACCATAGAATATATGTAATGAACCAACATGGGTTGATTTAACTCATCACCTAATACATCTTACATCATGTCCCAATGTTTGTTCATGACAACCATAGGCTAGTGACAAGCACAAATTATAACCAATATCTACATGGGAATAATTTCACAAAATGTAAACTCATAGAATCCATCCATAAAATAGGTTGACCAATCAAATATCACCAAAGAAAACCTGTGATGAAAATATGATATCACATACCAAACTATATATCATATTAAAAACATACCATATGAAGACATATAATTAGCCATGGTATCTCAAAATAAATAATCCAAAAATCAATATAAATCATACAACAACAAAAAGTATGTATTACAACCTAATTCATATAAAATACCAAAAATTCTTTATCATGTGTTCTTCTTACAAAGACCAGGAATCCCGCAAGAATTATTGTATGATTAAAATCATGGATATCTAGCCTAGAAAATTGTTTCATTTCCACTATCTATGTATTGAAAAATAAAATATGGAAATGTCCAAAGGGGCCCGCGTGGGGTGTCAGGCACAAATTCTAGTCAGAAACCACCATGAATATATTTATGTCCTTTACCTGTGAAAACTTTTATACTCATTTAGAGACCTTTTAAAAACTAAACCACATGAAATATACCAATTTCATCTAAAATAGTAAAATTATTCGATTTGTCTTATAAATTTTTTTCCATTAATAATTTTGAACACAGATCAAATAAATAAAGATGTCCAAAAGGTACACTATTATCAATAAAAATATCAAGGAATAAACATGTTTATTGTAAACATCATCATCATATAGTCATAGAAATAGTAAATTAACTAATGGTAACAATACACAATTATAAATAAATAGGAAATAATAAAATGGATATGTAATATAAAATAGTTTTCTATGAGTATGGTGTAACATTATCTGTAATAATTATGAATATCATTAATGATTATACAAATATGTAATCTAGCTAAGAAATTGATGCTCTCACGGTCTTCCCCGGGCCTAAAACTATGAGATGTCAGGGTCAATCAGCTATCAATAGGGAATCTCACATGGTTTTCCAACCAATTTTTTCATATGATCCCTTTGAAACAAATGGAGGAATATATGGTCTTCCCTATAAAGGCACATAAGGTCCATTAAATAATCATCACCTAATCACACATGTTAAAACATTTGAAACTCCATAAAAACACATCAAAAGTAAGTTACTATGTTTATTAATCCAAAACTCAATCCATTTCTTTGGATAACATTTCCAGTATAAAAAACACACATTACATGTAAATGTCATTTTGAAACACACATTAGAAATCTATAAATAATTTAAAACCTACATTATGAAATTTCATGAAACACATGGATTGTATACAATACACATTGAATTGGGAATCCCCATATTAAACAAAAAAATTTCCAATATAATCCAAGAAATACATCCAAAAAGGAATACTCACACTAAAAAAAGTCATTTATGTTGAAATTAAATCTAAATTAGAAAAAGATGAATATATATTTAATGATATTCCCAGGGAAACACCCTTAAATAAATACACCTACCTCATATTTGGTACAAATATCATCCCCCTAGACGAAGACCACCTGAAATAGGTAAAACATGACTCACACACATAATCCATAATAAATAATAAACACACCATGAAACCACTAGATTCGAACAAAACCACCCAATGGGGTCCACACATCATCATAAATGGATGAATTAATCAAGTCAAGGGAACAAGGAGATTAAATCTATGAGAAATGTAATTGACTCATAAGAAAACAATGAATATAAGAGGGAATAAAATAACATACATAGTGAGGATATCTGTTGCCAAAGATGAGAGGATACAATAATGGGGGATGAAAAATTATCTCCAAAACCAAAAAAACTAGTCATTGGCCCTTTTTGAAAAAGAGAATTTTTTATGGGACACACAAGGACACATAGATTAGTTACACAGTTAATAAAACCACACACCTTCCATGCATGCACCATTGCACACCCAAAATTGTACACATTATTTCATCTTGGGTCTCTTATGTTTTGACATGCTATGCTCAAATTGTGTGATATTGCACTGTTAATAACTAAATCTTCCTCACATGGTTATCATACATCTTAAAGAATCTATTTTCTAACATTTTTCACTGGTATATCTCCAAAAAACAATTTTTTGTGACCCTTGGTTATTGGTTACAAAATTAACACATTCAATGATAAATAAAGCTCATAATCAGATGCACCAGTAGCCCATCAGGTGGAAATAACTCCCCACCATTCAATTTTTTACTACCATAAAGTCATCAAAAATTTCATTAAGATAATATGTGAGACCACTAATCCCTCATCCATCCTTCCCACTCCCATGTCTCAAATATATTATCACCACTATTCTAGATAACATTGAAAAATGGGATCAATTTTCAAGGGAGAAACTTTTTTTTGAACATCCACTACATGAACAGGCTACTCTACCATGGTGGCATAAAGATATATCTTCAAATCAGCCCACTCTAACATGTGATATGGGTCTAGATTGTATCTTATTAGTAGGGAAAATTAAATGAAATAATAGTTCATAGTTATCCATGGTAGAGGCTCCAACGAGGTGACTACCTTCATGGGATTCTCCAAAACATAAAATCCCTTGAAATAATTTGATGCAAACATCTGATTATTTCAAAAGCAATGGAATCTCATTTAAACTAATACAAAAAAATACCTCATAACCAACTGAAAACTCCATTTGATGATGAAAATGGTTGTTATACAACATCCAGTGACTCTGAGATGTCTCAATCCATTTATAAATCTTCCAGTCTATCTTTGTCATCTATTAGACACATGCTGACTCAAAAAAATAATGATAGTCCACCACATCCTAGCACAATTAGGATTTTCAACACTTAAAATAATATTCCTTATAGTGGTTCATATTGATTGAGGTTTAATAAATATTATTATATGTAAACTCATCCAATTTAAGGTTGCATTCCAATGAATAACTGAAATCAAGAATATACACCCATTTTTTATCATCAAGCATATGTATGGTCTACTCAGTCTGTCCATCCATCTACAGGTGATATGTAGTGATCAACCACAAGAGGGTTCCCAAATACTCATGTAATACCTTGAAAAAGTGAGATGTAAATTGGGAATCCTGGCTTGAAATTATTGTTTAGGGAACTCCATTATGCTAAACAACCTCTTTAACATATAGGTATCAGAGGTCCTCTACCTTCATCGACTTCAAGATAATTATAAAATGGGATTTTATTATCAAATGATTGATAATCACCAATACGGTATCTTTCCCACTCATATTTAGAGGTAATCCAATCAAAAAAATCCATAATGATCTCATTACACTTCCACACTAGCATATAATGTGGCTACAAAAACATTACTTTTTCTTATTCTCATATTTTATCTCTTCTAGGATAAGTATCCTGTAACAAAGTCTTCCACATCATGTATCACACTAGACCAGTAATATGTACCTCTCAAGGTAGAGAACATCTTGGCCTCCCAAGGGTAAATTTCACAACTAAAATGGTTTAGCAATTAAACCACATTCTTCATCATGCTCAATGGAATAACCAAGAACTTTTGGAAGATAAGACCACAATTGGGAGACTGAGACCAATCACTCAATGTCTATCCACTATTTTAGCCACTAAAAATCTACTGATACATGGGGTCGAATGGATACATAATCCTCAAATGATCAATAATAGAGGGTGTAATCTGTATAATGGGCAAGATTACCTTCTATAAGTCTTCAATATTTTCTAATCATAGGGGTGAAAACCAATACATTAAAACCCATTCATTTTTTGATTCTATAACTATCTACAAAAGAATATTCCTACCCAACTTGTCGGTGACACCATTTTCCAGCTCGTCTGTATACATAATATCTAAATCAAAGGTATTAATGTACTCTAAATAGATCCTAATTTTTTAGGATCATTTCCCTCTATGTAAAATTGTACATCATGATATTATGCTCTGAACACACTATAAAATTCTCACTGAAGAGGTAGTGTCACCACATATTTTGTGCATACATAACAACTTCTTATTCTCAGTCATGGGTGGGGTACTTCCTGTCATTTGGGGTAGCTAACATGATCCATAAGTCACTACATGGTCATACTACATCAGCACACACTGAAAAATCACAACGAATTCAACACAATACACTGTATAAGCACTCATATGCTAATGTTGAATCAAAATAGGTTTGGCTGTCAGACAGTTCTACAACAACATAAAAGAATTATCAAACATCTCATCATAGTAATCATAATCTCTTTCATGGTCATTTCCACTAATGGAGAAGATATATCGGAGTATTCCCAAATTAAAAATTTATAATTCATAGTTTTTCCTAGAAAAATACAGATCTTGACCATGTTCTAGGGCTTCCCCCAAGACATGACTGTTAGAATCTTCAATATAACAACTAAAACCCCTCCCTTGAAAATAACATAGCCTGGAAAATTCACTTTATATATCAAAATAATCATGGAAGACAAGGAATACATATAATTATCCATCAAAACACCCAAAACAATCTTTAGACGGTCATTTATCTCATCATCTATCTTTTATTATAGTAATATGTCACCACGAACATGAATACATATGATTACAATAAGCGGTAGGATATTTGGTTTATTATGTATGTAAAAATATCAGAGAATTAATAATACCAAATAGAATAACCAAACAATAAATTATTCCACACCAGATTCCAAAGGAAGGCTTTTAAACATCGTTTTTCCAAACCATCAACTAGTGGTACCTCAATCTTAGAACAATCACTTAAAATGTGTGATCCCCCTAAGATAATCATACCGATCATAAATTTAGGGAAAATGATATTTATTCTTTATTTTATCCAAGTTAGGCATATGATATTACATGAAAAGTCATAGGCTGCTGAAAAAATAAAATATTTTATTTCTATTTTATTATAATACACAATTTTAATCCAATTTAATTAATTAATTGTAGGAACATTTTTTATAATTACGTGAGTTTTTAAAAATTAATTTTGAATAAACTAAACTTCATTTATGGAATTAGTAACATGATACCCCAATTCAAGGTTCTATTACACACAACCATGGGTAATCATTCACTTCATGAGACATTCAGTTAAATTTCAAGATATAGAAAAAATAGTTTTAACAAAAGATCGACATATTATTAATATAGTTATTTAAATGTTACTGTTGTGACCTAGACATTAAATATATAAAATGAATATTAAAAAATTATTTTAGATATTAATTAATGTTTTTTTACATTAATAAAATATATTGATATAGAAATATATATAATTTAATATAAATTCTTCATATGTTTTGGAGACATTATTCTCTTAAAAATGTTCTTTTTATGTTTTTATTGAATAATAATAACAAAAAATAATGAAACTTTTGGAAAATTAATTTGGTTAAATAAACATTATTTTTTATTTTTTAATGTCAAAATTACCTTAGAGTTAATTATTGGGTTTTTTAGAATTTTTTTCCTTTTTTTATTAATGGTGAAAATTAATGAATTGTAATTGAAAATTTTCATTTAATATAATTTATTTATAATGAAAATTTTTATTCACATTAGATTTAAAACAATATTTTGTTCAATTATTAATATAATAACCAATTTCGGTAATTGGAATCAATTTAATATTGAAATTGAATATAGAATCATTGTAAATGTTTAATCTTTTCTCTTCAAAAACCTCATTTCTCAAAACCTCTATATTATTTAATTTTTAATTAATTTCGTCCACTTATATTAATTTAGTTGAAAAAATAAATTCTACATTAGAAATAATTATAATTTATAATTTATGATATGGTTAACAAATTTTCTAACCATTATGATTATTGAATGTAATTGTAAATTAATTATAGTGATTAAGGTTACTACAAGAATGCTTTGTGGTTAAACTATGAAAATATTATGTAAAAATGACCTAAATCATGTCAAATCCTAACTATTAGGACATATAAATACCTTATATTTTTCAATTTTAGAATGTTATCAATTTTTTTAAAAATTTAAAAATTTAAAAACAATTGATGGATACTCTATTTAAAAAATGTACATGTTTTTCACTCGCCCACCTTATATTAGGAAACCATCTCTTACCCTCTATTCACACCTCTCAAGAAAATTGGATCAACTAAGACCTTTCCAAATATCCTCCCAATTGTCATATCCTTGTCATATAATCCATACATTTTTCATAAATCATAAAAAATAAAGCATATAGTGTAAACAAAATTGAGATACATGAAGAAGATGTAACATTCGTCAACGATCATTTTTGTTTATTTCCTCCTCAATCACATTAAATTATTTTTATATCAATATTGTATAATAAAACAAGTTTCACCAATATAATAAAATGTTTTTATGTAAGTAATAAGACATAATACTAGAAAAACATCAATCAAATAGAATACAAAATCATTGTTCGTGTGTACAACAGATTGCCGCCTCAGAAACCAATGTCATACATTTTCCCATTTCCACCTATAAAGGTTGGGAATTGCGATAGAAATACTATATATATGTGATATTTATAATTTTCTTGATGTTACTTTGACTCTATAATTTTCATATAACACATATTTACACGATTTCTAATTTCTGGGTATATGATAACATCATTTGTGAGAATGAAAAAACACCTTATCACGAAGTTATATGATTCGTTCATGACTTACATAGATTGTTTTAAGTATCAAATTAAAATAAATATGTGAGAATAATGAAATTAAACTGATTCTAGAATGGTAATATATCATATAATTTTATTTCATTCAATACAAATAGATTATGATAACATTGTTCTTGTGTACATACGACTTACCGTCTCCATGAACGTTATATTTCATTTCCTATTTCGATCATTTAAAGATTATTAAATATAACTATAAAATGAATATATATGATAATATTATAATTCATATAAATATTATTATATTGGAATAATTATTAGTGTAATATAAAAATATAATGAATCAGAACATTAAAGAAAAACATAAGTAGTTATTACCCAAAACGTAACTTTAACATGGATTTTTTAAAATATGATTAATATAAAGTCATAAATAAATCATATATGATTATATATATAACAATATGGTTTTGTGATATATGTATAATAATAATCTATTTACTATAAAATAGTTTTGAATTAGTATGATGTGATTCATGACTTATGGTAAGTGATTTCTATCTCACATTTTACCTTTATAAGATGCAAGCTATATTCACCACATATTTCTACAATTTGGAATTTATACTACACATGAGTGCCTATTATAATACCTATCCTAAAATGTATTATTATTTATGTATACATTTTAGTAACACTATTTAATGGGAATTATGATACAATAGATACCAAATCACAAAGAGAATATTGTCTCAGTTTTCCATATTTGACACACATGTTTTTTTTGAACCAAAATTATTATATGAGTTTTGTATAATTCCGATTTTACATTCCACATCTTTATTTTATTTATTTTAATGATATTTTAATCTCAATATTGTTTAATTATCAATTGGTTATTGTAATTCAATGTTGCGAAAATAGTAAGAGTTCGTTGATATAATCTCACTGTTTATCGGGATTGTTTATGAGTTTAATTCATCTAATGAAATATTGTGATATATATCCCAATGATTTTTTTCACTTTTATTATAAACAAGTTATTTATGATATCATAAAGTAATTATACAATTTTTTCACTATTTTATATTTAATGCAATTAAGAAAAAAAAGTTAAGATAATCTAGTTTTATTTATCACTTTATTCAGAAATAGGTTTTCTTTAAGAAGTATGTTTAAAAAAACTATTTTCAAAAAAAATCTAATTACAAAATTATTTTGTAAATTACATTTTTCCCTTGTTTTATTTTTTTTGAAATATCTATAATTTAATATTCTTATTATTTTCCATAAATTTCATGATTGGATTTCATCAAAAATAAGAAATAAACCTTTTTGTTTATGTATAAGACATGGAAAAATTATTTTGACATCGTGACCAATCATTTCATAGAAGGTTCCTTCGAATTGTTTCAATTTTATTTTAAATTGGAATGGTTTTCCAATTTTTTATGTTTATAATGTAATTTCTAAATCAAAAAGGATATTTTCCTCCAGAAATTTTTATAATTATATTTCAAAATTATTTTTAATATATGTTGGCATATATTGGTGTAAAGGATTCCTTACTGGGGTTATGAACTAAGGGTCCCATTCATATTCTATCATTGAATGGATTCTGTTTTTAAGGAATTATGTTTATGAAACCTGATTCTTTTTGTCATGTTATATTCTTAGGAAACATGATTCTCTTTTACGGCTTATATGATTATAGAAGGCAACTATTTTCATTGGTTATGCTATGAAAAAATTCATATTAAACAATTAAATTTCTATAAGTTATGATTTGATAAAAGTTTTATGATTCCCATTTCATTTTGAGAGATATAATACGATGATTTTTATTATCTTATGGCACACATAAATATGGTATTCATTATGAAATTGGTGGTACCAATATATCTCTCCAATGCTTTCGAAAAAAATTAATATCTCATGAGATAGAATTGATAGTAACTACAAGTGAACTATATTCATTAATACAATAATTGAATGTGATGTGAAACAAGATAAGTAATTCAAGGATGTAACGGGAGTTAACGTAGTCAATAATGGATGTTTTTTTTCTTTTCTAGTCTTGGAATTGAGCCTTGACTAATATAAAATTATTTTCTACGATTATGTGTATGCCAAAAATTTCATGTCTTATATCATTGTTATATTCCCATAGATCATGTTATTTTATTTCCCTTTTAATCATGTATCATGAACTTCAATTCTCTATGGTGTGATTAATGATTATTATCTTAGATGTAAGGGGTATGTTCTCAATTGTTTTTATCTTCTTCTCGTAGACTTGTTATCATGTTATTCTTAGAAAAATCCCTTATTTACCCTTACTGAGCATTTGAGCTCCCCTTTTCTTATGTATTATGTCCCCAGGATAGGAAGATATTTATTAAGTATGATATTTCTAAGATGGTTGGATGTTAATATGGACTAATTCCAATATTATATATCTCACTGATGAACTAGTGTTCATGTTTAAAGGTATTTAATAAACAAAACTATTATGGTCCTCAGTCGTTCATTTCCATAATATAATTTTTTTTAATAAAAATTGTGTAATGTCAATATATGTCAATCTTGGGGTGTTACAATTGGTATGAGAGGATATTTTTAATTACCCTTTTGAAACCGAGATGAAAATAGACTGGTGTGGTCCCTTGGGACTTGACTAAGGATAAGTCTAAGGATATTTTAGAGTATACAAATATATCATATAATTTGGGTATAGGATTGAGTGATTTGTTTCCTAGAAATAAATCCTTCTTTGGATACTATATGATAATGTGTAACTGGTCTAGATTTACCTAGAGGTAATTACCATTAAAACACTATATTTATCTATACTCGAATTGATAAAGGAGCGGGACAACGAGCCTTGTTTCACACATGATCTAACACTCCTAGCGGTATGCATTGGAAATTCAAAAACTATTTACGAACCATCATAATGTATTTAAATATAATTATTCTATGAATGAACTAATAAAAAACTAAGGTACCATTGACCAAATAATTTTTCATAATTCAAATTTCTTATATATGTTTTTCTTGATTAGTGGTTTCACAGTATAATTATTCTTCCATAATCTATTCTTTTTTAATTTATTTAGTGGATAAAATTTAAACTGTGTTAATGTTGAGTTCGATGAAAAAAACGAAATTATATTCTTCCTATTAACCAATATTTTATTTTTGGTGGAATATAAAATCTCATTGATATTATTACACAGAACACTGAAATTATTAATCATTACAGTATACCATATGATAGAAGGAGGAAAAAATATTTGGTTGATTCCTTTATGAGGAAACACTCACCCTCCTTAAAAACTTCTCTTGTTCCACTAGTAGAAGAATAATGGATTATCACCTCTAAAAATGTATTTTCAATTCTCAAATGTTCCGAACAATAAAAATTATTCATGCCTTTATAACTTAAATAAGGTGAAAATAATATAAGGTGTACACTTAACAAGATTATTGGAAATATATAGAAATTTACTCCATATATTGGGATGAGTTTAGGAACATAATTTTCAACTATTAATTTACTCATATACATTATACAAAGTTGAAGAAAGAGTTCTTTGTTATAATAAAAAATATGATGAATAATTTGGTACCTAGGAAGATAATTAACAAGACATTTGAGGTAAATTTCTAGTGTTATCATCCAACTAGATTGTAAGGTTGGCCATTTTATTAGTGAATGAAATCCAAATATTCAAATGGAATTCACCATAAGATACCTCAGTAGTTATGAAGACTTATTTCAGTGTGAAATAAAGGATTAAGTGGAAGTTGGAGTTACATGTCAATGTCATGGTTCTAACCAGAAAAAGAACCATTATTTAAATGGAAAATTTTGAAATTTTGGTGATAAGAAGATAATATTTATTTTATTCTCAAACTATGAGTAGAAACATAGAGAAAATTTCTATAAGGGAATGTAAATGTTTTTCTGGTGTAAGGTAAGTTCATCGGTAAACTGATTATGGAGGTTATGAGAAGAAGTTAATTCACGATAAAAATAGAGATAAATCTCGATAGAATCCTCCTCCCCCCATCATTACTTAATGTGTATGTATACTGGTAATTATTCCCAAACTATAGGTTTAAGGATGATGATCAATGTCAGAAACCATTTAATACAAGGAATATAGAGAAATACCATATGATAATTGTTTCTAACAGGGGGTGAACAAATGAGGTGGTTAAAAGTAAAAATTCCATCCACTCTAGAATAACTAATATCTTATTTCCCTATGTTTATAACTATTAATTTATATACAATGAATTTTATAAAGGTATCATGAAGTAACCAAAATTTATAATTGTGTAATTAGTATTTAAAAAACCTAAAGGTTTCATAATTTCATGTCGTGTTAATAATTCCAAAAGGGGAAATTTTTGTGGGAATCTTATTTTTCTAAATCATTTTATTTATCCTCTAGATGAATTTTATCTCATTATTGGTATGGATTGGAATTATCTATATAAATCCAACATCAATTAAAGAGTAAGGGATGTTATATTTGATTTTCCAAAAATATTAAATGATCATCAATAATTATGAAAATATGTATGAACATATGATGGATATTATATCCAATATATGGGCATTTATTCCCATTCTTATGGGGTGTTTATACCAAATGGTTGGGGACAAAATGATATTAATAATATCCATATATTGAGGTATTTGTTGATGTTTTCCAGATATAACTTCCATCACTTCCACCAATACATGATGTTGAGTTCTAAATAGAAATCATTCCACGTTCCACCAAAATTTAATAGACTCTATATAGAAGGGACATTTTTTTAGTGGGAGTAATTCAAGATGAAACTCAAAAAAAACCTTTATAATGGATTATTTCTCCCAATTGTGTCACCATGGGGTGAACCTGTTCTTTTTTTTATGAAGTAGATAGATGGGTCATTGAGAATCTGTATTGATTTTCAAAAGATTTACACGATAAAAATTAATAATATCTATCCTCTTCCTTTAATTAATGACTTGTTTGATCAAATTTATGGTATTCAATACTTTTAAAACATTGACCTCCATTTTGGATATCATCGATTTTGGGTCATGAAGGAGGATATACACAAGAATACATTATGTATAAGTGATAAACACTATGAATATATATTGATTAATTTTAGTATTACTAATTATTAATCTATATTCATCTATTTAATGAAATGGACTTTTGACAATTCATAGAGTAGTTTGTGGTAATCCTTATAGATGATATTAAAATCTATTGAAAGAGCATGGAAGAGAATTAAGAGTACATTATAATCATAATAAATACACTATGTATAGAGGAAATAAATGAAAATTTTACAAATTTTGAATTTTGAATTATAAATGATTACCTTTTGGGTTGTATAATCTCAAGGGAGGGTACATCAGTAGATCTATAAATGATAAAGGCTGATGAAATTGGCCTAGACAATCCATGGTGATAGAGGTACAAAAAATTCATATTTTAGGATGCTATTGTAAATGGTTTATATTTAATTTTTTATAACAATAAAATACACTTACCATGTTCCATCATCAAGGAAAAAATTCCTCTAGATATGTGAATATGGGGAAAAATCAAGGAACTGAAGAGAATCCTGTTGGTGCACATATGCTTACATTAATCTATAGTGGATAAGGGGTTTTAACCTATATTGATGAATCCAATAAAAGATTTGGATTTTTTTATGTATAATGGAAGGTGAATTTCTTAATACTACAAAAAATTGAGGGTTCAAGAGATAAATTTTCCAACTCAAAAGTTGGAGTTTGCTATGGTAATTTTTTCATTAATGATAATGAGGAATTATTTATATGGAAAACAGTGTGATATAAATATCAATCACAAAATTTTAATGTTTATATTCACAAAAAATGAGTTTAACATGCATGATAAAATCTGGTTATAGAAGACAAAGGACTATTAATTCTCAATACATACCATTCTAGGTAATCGAAAAAGGTTGTCATTACTTTGAGTCAAAAGTATAATGATAGATTATCCATGAAGATGATTAAATAACGTCCAATGTTTTTTGATTTTTAAGTATAGATATTTATGTCCTCATAGATTTTTAAAACAATATCATGATAAATTAAATTTTCCAGAATCTTCCCATGTGCAGATTAAATAGGTGGATAATGAAACATTTAGAGATACAAAAGAAATTCATGCCCTCACGGTCTTCCCCAAGCCTAAAACTATGATATTTCATGGTCATTCAGCTATCAATAGGGAATATCAAATGGTTTTCCTACCAATTTTTTCATATGATCCCTTGGAAACAAATGGAGGAATATATGGTCTCCCCTATAAAGGCACATAAGGTCCATTAAATAAGCATCACCTAAACACACTTGTTAAAACATGTGAAACTACATAACAACACATAAAAAATAAGTTACTATGTTTATTAATCCAAAACTCAATCCATTTCCTGGGATAACATTCCCAGTATAAAAAACACACATTACATGTTAATGTCATTTTGAAACCCACATTAAAAATCTATATATATAATTTAAAACCTACATTTTGTAATTTCATGAAACACATGGATAGTATACAACACACATTGATTTGGGAATCCCCACATTAAACATAAAAATTTACAATATAATCCATGAAATACATCCAAAAAGGAATACTCACACTAAAAAAGTCATTTATGTTGAAATTAAATCTAAATTAGCAAAATGTGAATATATATCTAATGATATTCCCAGGGAAATACCCTTAAATAAAGACACCTACCTCATATTTGGTACAAATATCATCCCCCTCGAAGAAGACCACCTAAAATAGGTAAAACATGACTCACACACATAATCCATAAGAAATAAGAAACACACCATGAAACCACTAGATTCGAACAAAACCATCCAATGGGGTCCACACTTCAACATAAGTGGATGAATTAATCATGTCAAGGGAATAGGGAGATTAAATCTATGAGAAATTTAATTTACTCATAAGAAAATAATGAATATAAGAGGGAATACAATAACATATATAGTGAGGATATTTGTGGCCAAAGAAGAGAGGATACAATACTGGGGGATGAAAAATTATCTCCAAAACCAAAAAAAACTAGTCATTGACCCTTTTTGAAAAAGTGAATTTTTAATGGGATAGGCAGGGACACATAGTTTAGCTACAAGGTTAATAAAACCACACAACTACCATGCATGCACCATTGGACACCCAAATTTGTACACATTATTTCCTTCAGAGTCTCTTATGTTTTGACATGCTATGCTCAAATTGTGTGATATTGCACAGTTAGTAACTAAATCCCCCTCACATGATTATCATACATCTTATAGAATCTATTTTCTAACCTTTTTACCTGGTATATCTCCAAAAAAACAATTTGTTGTGACCCTTGGATATTGGTTACAAAATTAACCCATTCAACGATAAATCAAACTCATAATTAGATGCACCAGTGGCCCATCAGGTTGAAATAACTCCCCACCATTCAATTTTTTACTACCATAAAGTCATCAAAATTTTCATTAAGGTAATATGACATACCACTAATCCCTCGCCCAACCATCCCACTCCCATGTCCCAAATATATTATCACCACTATTCTAGATAACATCGAAAAATTGGATCAATTTTCATGGGAGAATCTTTTTTTGAACATCCACTAAATGAACAGGCTACTCAACCATGGTGGCATAAAGATATATCTCCAAATCAACCCACACTAACATGTGATGTGGGTATAGATTGTATCTTATTAATTGGGAAACGTAAATGAAATCATAGGTCACAGTCAGCAATGGTAGAGGCTCCAATGAGGTGACTACCTTCATGGGATTCTCGAAAACATGAAAACCCTTGAAATAATTTTATACCAAAATCTAATTATTTCAAAATAAATGGAATACCATCTAAAATAATACAAAAAAACACCTCATCACCAACTGAAAACTCCATTTGATGATGAAAATGGTTGTTATACATCATCCAGTGACTCTGAGATGTCTCAATCCATTTATAAATCTTCCATTCTATCTTTTTCATCTCTTAGACACATACTGACTCAAACAAATAATGTTATTCCACCACATCCTAGCACAATGTGGATTTTCAACACTTAACATAATATTCCTTATAGGGGTTCATCTTGATTGAAGTTTTAATAGATATTATTATATGAAAACTCATCCAATGTAAGGTTACATTCCAATGAATAACTGAAATCAAGAATCGACACCCACTTTTTATCATCAAGAATATGTATGGTATTCTCAGGTTGTCCATCCTTCTATAGGTGATATGTAGTGATCGACCACAAGAGGGTTCCCAAATACTCGTGTAATACCTTGAAAAAGTGAGATGTAAATTGGGAATCCTGGCCCGAAATTATTGTTTAGGGAACTCCATTATGTTAAAAAACCTCTCTAACATATTGGTGTCAGAGGTCCTCTACCTTCATCGACTTCATGATAATTATAAAATGGGATTATTTTCTCAAATGATTGATAATCACCAATATGGTATCTTTCCCACTCATATTTAGAGGTAATCCAATCAAAAAATCCATAATGATCTCTTCAAACTTCCAAAATAGCATATAATGTGGCTACAAAAACATTACTTGTTTCTTGTTCTCATATTTTATCTCTTATGGGTTAAGTATCCTGTAATGAAGTCTTCCACATCATGTATCACACTGGACTAGTAATATGTACCTCTCAAGGTAGAGAAATCATAGCCTCCCAAGGGTAAATTTCCCAGCTAAAATGGTGTAGCTATTAAACCATATTATTCATCTTGCTCAATGGAATAACCAAAAACTATTGGAAGATAAGATAACAATTGGGAGACTGAGACCAATCACTCAATGTCTCTCCACTATTTTAGCCACTAAAAATATACTAAAACATGGGGTCGAATGGATACATAATCCTCAACTGATCAATAAGAGAGGGTGTAATATGTATAATGGGAAAGATTACCTTCCATAAGTCCTCAATATTTTCTAATCATAGGGTTGACAACCAATATATTAAAACCCATTAATTTTTTGATTCTAGAACTATCTACGAAGGAATATTCCTACCCAACTTGTCGGTGACACCATTTTCCATCTCGGTTGTATACATAATATCTAAATCAATGGTATTAATGTACTCTAAATAGATCCTAATTTTTTAGGATCAGTTCCCTCTATGTAAAAATGTACATCATGAGATTATGCTCTGAACACATTATAAAATTATCACTGAAGGGGTAGTGTCACCACATATTTTGCGCATACATAACAACTTCTTATTCTTAGTCATGGGTGGGGTAATTTCTATCATTTGGGGTAGTTAACCTGATCTATAAGCCACAATATGGTCATCCTACATCATTACACACTGAAAAATCATAATGAATTCAACACAATACACTGTATAAGCACTCATATTCTAATGATGAATCAAAATAGGATTGGCTATCAGACAGGTCTACAACAACATAAAAGAATTATCAAACATCTCATCATAGTAATCATAAACCCTTTCTTGGACATTTCCACCAATGGAGAAGATAGATCAGAGTAGTCCCAAATTAAAAATTTATAATTCATAGTTTTTTCTAGAAAAATACAGATATTGACTATGTTCTACGGCTTCCCCCAAGACATGACTGTTAAAAACATCTATAAAACCACTAAAACCCCTCCCTTGAAAATATCATAGCCTGGAAACATGACTTTATATATCAAAAGAAACATAGAAGACAAGGAATACGGATAATTATCCATCAAAACACCCAAAACAACCTTTAGACGGTCATTTATCTCCTCTCCTATCTTTTATTATAGTAATATGTCACCACGTACATGAATACATAGGATTACAATAAGCGGTGGGATATTTGGTTCATTATTTATAAAAAAATATCAGAGAATTAATAATACCAAATGAAATAACCAAACAGTCAATGATTCCACACCAGATTCCAAAGGAAGGCTTTTAAACACCTTTTTTTCATGACCATCAACTAGTGGTACCTCAATCTTAGACCAATCACTAAAAATGTGTGATCCCCCTAAGATAATCATACCGATCATAAATTTAGGGGAAAGTATATTTATTCTGTATTTCTTCCTTGTTAGGCATATGATATTACATAAAAATTCATAGGCTACTAACAAAATAAAATATTTTAATTCTATTTTATTATAATACACAATTTTTATCCAATTTAATTAATTAATTTTAGGACCTCTTTTTATAATACCGTGAGTTTTGAAGAAAAAATGAATAAAATAAACATCATTTATGGCATCAGTAACATGATACACCAATTCAAGGTTCTATTACACACAACCATGGGTAATCATTCACTTTATGAGACACTCAGTTATATTTCATGATATACGAAAATGAGTTTTAACAAAACATCGACATATTATTAATATAGTTATTTAAATGATACTGTTGTGACCTAGTCATTAAATATATGAAAATGAATATTAAAAACTTATTTTAGATATTAATTAATGTTTTTTTACATTAATAAAATATATTGATAGAGAAATATATATAATTTAATATAAATTATTCATATGTTTTGGAGACATTATTCTCTTAAAAATGTTATTTTTATGTTTTTATTGAATAATAATAACAAAAAATAATGACACTTTTAGAAAATTAATTTTTTTTAAATAAAAATTATTTTTTAGATTTTAATGTCAAAATTACCTTAGAGTTAATTATTGGGTTTTTTAGAATTTTTTCATTTTTTTATCAATGGTGAAAATTAATGAATTGTAATTGAAATGTTTTTTCAATATAATTTATTAATAATAAAAAAATTATTCACATTAGATTTAAAATAATATTTTGCTCAATTATACATATAATAACCAATTTAGGTAATTGGAATCAATTTCATATTGAATTTGAATATAGAATCATTGTAAAAGTTTAATCTTTTCGCTTCAAAAACCTCATTTCTCACAACTTCTATATGATTTAATTTTTAATTAATTTCTTCCACTTATATGAATATAGTTGAAAAAATGGATTCTATATTATGAATAATTATAATTTATAATTTATGATATGGTTAAAAATTTTTTTTACCATTATGATTATTGAATGTAATTGTAAATTATTTATAGTGCTTAAGGTAACTACAAGAATGATTTGTGGTTAAACTATAAAAATAATGTGTAAAAATGACCTAAAACATGTCAAAACCTAATTATTAAGACATATAAATAGCTTTTAATTTTCAATTTTAGAATTTTATCAATTTGTTTAAAAATTTCCAAATTTAAAAACAATTGATGGATACTCTCTTTAAAAATTGTACATGTTTTTCACTTTCCCACCTTATATTAGGAAACCATATCTTACCTTCTCTTCATACCTCAAAAGAAAATTGGATCAACTAAGACCTATCCAAATATCCTCCAAATGTTCATATCTTTTTCATATAATCCATACATTTCTCATAAATCCTACAAAATAAAGCCTATAGTGAAAACCAAATGGAGATACATGAAGAAGATGTAACATTTGTCAACGAACATTTTTCTTTTATTTCTTCCTCAATCCCATTAAATTATTTTTATATCATTATTGTATAATAAAACAAGTTTAAAAAATATAATAAGATGTTTTTATGTAATGAATTAGACCTAAACCTACAAAACATCAATCAAATAGAATACAAAATCGTTGTTCGTGTGTACAGGAGATTGCCGCCTCAAAAACCAATGTCATACATTTTCCAATTTACACCTATCAAGGTTGGAAATTGTGATAGAAATAATATATATATATATATGTGTGTGTGTGATATTTATAATTTTCATGATTTTACTATGACTCTATAATTTTCATATATCACATATTTACACGATTTCTAATTTCTGGGTATATGATAACATCATTTGTGAGTATGACAGAACACCCTATCACAAAGTGATATGATTCATTCATGATTTAAATAGATTGTTTTAAGTATATAATTAAAATAAATATGTGAAAATAATGAAATTAAAATGATTATCGAATGGTAATATATCATATAATTTTATTTCATTCAATACAAAAATATTATGAGAACATTATTCTTCTGTACATATGACTTACCGTCTCCATGAACGTTATATTTCATTTCTTATTTAGATCATTTATAGATTATTAAATATACCTATAATATGAATATATATGATAATTTTATAATTCATATAAACCTAATTATATTGGAATAATTATTAGTGTAATATAAAAATATAATGAATCAGAACATTAAAGAAAAACATAAGTATTTATTACCCAAAACGTAACTTTAACATGGATTTTTTAGAATATGATTAATATAAATTCATAAATAAATCGTATATGTTTATATATATAACAATATGGTTTTGAGATATATGTATAATAATATTCTATTTACTATAAAATAGTTTTGAATTAGCATGATGTGATTCAAGACTTATGGTAAGGGATTTCTGTCTCACATTCTACCTTTATAAGATACAAGCTATATTCACCACCTCTTTCTGCTATATGGAATTTATACTACACATGAGTGTCTATTATAATAACTATCCAAAAATTTATTATTATTTATGTATACATTTTAGTAACACAATTTAATGGAAATTATGATTCAAAAGTTACCAAATCACAAAGAGAATATTGTTTCAGTTTTCCAAATTTGACACACATGTTTTTTTTGAACCAAAATTAGTATATGATGTTTTTATAATTCCTATTTTACATTTTATATCAAAAATTTTATTATTTTAATGATATTTTAATCTCAATATTGTTTAATTATCAATTGTTTATGATAATTCTATGTTGCAAAAATGGTAAGAGTTCGTTGATATAATCTCGCTGTTTATCAGGATTGTTTACAATTTTAACTCATCTAATGAAATATTATGATCCATATCTCAATGAGTTTTTTCACTTTTATTATTCACAGGTTATTTATGATATCATAAAGTAATAATACAAATTTTTCACTATTTTATAGTTAATGTAATTAAGAAAAAAAAGTTAAGATAATGTAGTTTTATTTATCTCTTTAGTTAGAAATAGGTTTTATTTAAAAAGTATTTTTTTTAAAACTAATTTGAAAAAAAATATAATTACAAAATTATTTATTAAATTACATTTTCCCCTTGTTTTAATTTTTTTGAAATATCTATAATGTAATATTCTTATTATTTTCCATAAATTTCATGTTTGGATTTTATCAAAAATATGAAATAAACATTTGTATTTATGTATAAGACATGGACAAATTATTATGACATCATGACCAATCATTTCATCATAGGTTCCTTCGAATTGTTTCAATTTTATTTTCAATGGCAATGGTTTTCCAATTTTTTATGTTTTTAATGTAATTTCTAAATTGAAAAGGATATTTCCCTCCAGAAATTTTTATAATAATATTTCAAAATTATTTTTGATATATGTTGACATATATTGGTGTAATGGATTCCTTAGTGGGGTTATGAATTAAATGTCCCATTCATATTCTATCATTGAATGGATTCTGTTTTTATGGAATTATGTTTATGCAACCCGTTTTGTTTTTTTCAATCTATATTCTTCGGAAACATGTTTCTCTTTTACGGCTTATAAGATTATATAAGGAAACTATTTTCATTGGTTATGCTATGAAAAAATTCATATTAAACCAATTAATTTCTATAAGTTATGATGTGATAAGAATTTTATGATTCCCATTACATTTTGAGAGTTAAAATACGATGATTTTTATAATCTTATGGCACACATAAATATGGTATTCATTATGAAATTGGTGGTACCAATATATCTCTCCAATGCTTACGGTAAAAATT
The DNA here is from genome assembly GCA_963277665.1 of Viscum album. Lineage (NCBI taxonomy): Eukaryota > Viridiplantae > Streptophyta > Magnoliopsida > Santalales > Viscaceae > Viscum > Viscum album. Next base: position 1,959,525,856 of record OY728133.1, read on the forward strand.
AATATCTCATGAGATAGCATTAATAGTAACTAGAAGTGAACTATATTCATTAATACAATAATTGAATGGGATGTGAACCAAGATAAGTAATACAAGGATGTAACGGGGGTGAACGTAGTTCAATAATTGATGTTTTTTTCTTTTCTATTCTTGGAATTGATCCTTGACTTATATAAAATTATTTTCTATGATTATGTTTCTTCCAAAAAAATTAGTTCTTATTTCACTGTTATATTCCCATGGATCATGTTATTTTATTTCCTTTTGAATCATGTATCATGAACTTCAATTCTATACGGTGTGATTAATGATTATGATCTTAGATTTAAGGGGTATGTTTTCAATTATTTTTATCTTGTTCTCGTAGACTTATTATCATGTTATTCTTAGAAAACTCCCTAATTTACCCTTACTATGCATTTGAGCTCCCCTTTTCTTATGTATTATGACCCCCAGATTGGAAGATAGTTATTAAGTAGGATATTTCTAAGATGGTTGGATGTTAAGATGTACTTATTCCAAGATTAGATCTCTCACCTATGAACTAGTGTTCATGTTTCAAGGTATTTAATAAACAAAAATATTATGGTCCTCAGTCGTTCGTTTCTGTAATATATATTTTTTTAATAGAAATGTTGTAATGTCTATATATGTTAATCTGGGGGTGTTACACTTGGTATGAGAGGATATTTTTAATTACCCTTTTGAAACTGGGATGAAAATAGACTGGTGTGATCCCTTGGAACTTATGTAAGGATAAGTATAATGATATTCTAGAGTATATAAATATGTCATAGAATTTGGGTATAGGATTGATTGATTTGTTTCCATGAAATAAATCCTTCTTTGGATACTATATGATTATGTGTAACTGGTATAGATTTACCTAGATGTAATAACCATTAAAACACTGTATTTATCTATACTCAAATGGATAAAGGAGCACGACAATGAGCCTTGTTGCACACATGATCTAACACTCCTAGTGGTATGCATTAGAAATTCAAAAACTCTTTAAGAACTATCATAATGTATTTAAATAGAAGTATTCTATGAATGACCTAATAAAAAACTAAGGTATCATTGACCAAATAATTTTTCATTATTTAAATTTCTTATATATGTTTGTCCTGATTAGTGGTTTCAAACTATAATTTTTCTTCTAAAATCTATTCTTTTTTATTTTATTTAATGGCTAAAATTTAAACTGCGTTAATGTTGATTTCGATGCAAAAAAGGAAATTATATTCATCCTATTAACCAAAATTTTATTGTTGGTGGAATATAAAATCTCATTGATATTATTACACAAAACACTAACAATATTAATCATTATAGTCTTCCATATGGGAGAAGGAGGAAAAAGTATTTTGTTGATTCCTTTATGAGGAAACACCCACACTCCATCAAAGCTTCTTTTGTTCCACTAGTAGAAGAATAATGGATCAGCACCTCTAAAAATGTATTTTTAATTCATAAATGTTCATACCATTAAAAATTATTCATGTCTTTATAACTTAAAGAAGGTGAAAATAATATAAGGTGTACACTTAACAAGATTATGGTAAATATATATAAATTTACTCCATAGATTGTGATGAGTTTAGAAACATAATTTTCAACCATTACTTTCCTCATATACATTATAAAAAGTTGGAGAAAGAGTTCTTTGATATAATAAAAATGATTATGAAGAAGCTGGTACCTAGGAGGATAATTAACAAGACATTTGAGGTAAATTTCTAGTGTCATCATCCAACTAGATTGTAAGGTTGTCCAATTTATTAGTGACTGAAATCCAACTATTCGAATGGAATTCACTATAAGATACCTCAGTAGTTATGAAGATGATTTTCAATGTGAAATAAAGGATTAAGTGGATGTTGGAGTTACATGTCAATGTCATTGTTCTAACCAGAAGAAGAACCATTATTTTAATGGAAAATTTCGAAATATAGGTGATAAGAATATAATATTTATTTTATTCTCAAACTATGAGGAGAAACATCGAGAAAATTTCTATAAGGGAAGGTAAATGTTTTACTGGTGTAAGGTATGTTCATCGATAAATTGATTATGGAGGTTATAAGAAGAAGTTAATTAACTATAAAAATAGAGAGAAATCTCCATAGAATCATCCTCCCCCCATATTTACTTCATGTGTATGGAGACTGGAAATTATTCCCAAACTACAGGTGCAGAGTTTAGTGTCCTCCTTATGGGTCTCACTCTGTGCAGAAGGAGAGGTCTCCGGGTGACGGAGGTTGAATCAGATTCGGAAGTTCTGGTTATATCTCTTCAGGGTGAATGTGACATGGCTTGGAATCTGGTGTATACTTCTAGAAGGTGCAAAGCGGAGACCAATAAGGGTAGGTTGATCCATCATAGTGTGAGAGAATCCAACTTTGTGGCTGATGCATTGGCTCGCGGGGGCAGTCCAGAGGAGACTTTGATAGTGTGTGATAGTCTTAATTATCTTCCTTACGAGTGTGTCAATGTGATCTGAAAGGACTCACTTGGTCATCAATAATTTCTCCCTCCATGATTTGTATCCTTAGAGTTTCCTGTCTTCTTAATAAAAAATAACTTTCAGTCAAGGATGATGATCAGTGTTAGAAACCATTTAATCCAAGGAATAAAGATAAATACCATAAGATAATTGTTTCTAAAAAGGGGTGAACAAATGAGGTGGTTAAAAGTAAACATACCATCCACTCTAGAACAACTAATATCTTATTTACCTATGTTTCTACCAATTAATTTATATACAATAAATTTTATAAAGGTATCATGAAGCAACATATATGTCTACTTCTGTAATTAGCATTTAAAAAACCTAAAGGTATCAAATTTTCATGCCATGTCAATAATTCCAAAAGGGGAAAGTTTTGTGGGAATCTTAATTTTCTAAATAATTTCATTTATCCGCTGGATGAATTTTATCTTATTATTGGTATATATTAGCATTATCTATATAAATCAAACATCAATTAAAGAGGGATGGATGTTATATTTGATTTTCCCAAAATAATAAATGATCATAAATAATTATGAAAATATGTATGAACATATGATGGATATTATATCCAATATATGGGAATTTATTCCCATTCCTATGGGGTGTTTATACCCAATGGTTAGGGAAAAAATGATATTAATAATATCTATATTTTGAGGTATTTGTTGATGTTTTCCAGATATAACATCCATCACTTCCACTAATACATGATGTTGAGTTCTAAATAGAACTCATTCCATGTTCCACCAAAATGTAATAGACTCTATATAGAAGGGCCATTTTTTGAGTGGGATTAATTGAAGATGAAACTCAAAAAAAACCTTTATAAGGGATTATTTCTCCCAATTGTGTCACCATGGGGTGCACCTATTCTTTTTTTTTTATGAAAAAGATAGATGGGTCATTGAGAATCTGTATTGATTTTCAAAATATTTAAAAGATAAAAATTAATAATATGTATCCTCTTCCATTAATTAATTACTTTTTTGATCAAATTTATGTTATTCAATACATTTATAACATTGACCTCCATTTTGTATATCATTGATTTTGGGTCATGAAGGAGGATATACACAAGAAAACATTATGTATAAGTAAAAAATAGTATGAATATATATTGATTAATTTTAGTATTACTAATTCTTAATCTATATTCATGTATTTAATGAAATGGACTTTGAGAATACCTATAGTAGTTTTTGGTAATCATTATAGATGATATTCAAATCTATTGAAAGTTCATGGAAGAGAATGATGAGTACATTATAATTATAAGAAATACACTATTTAAAGAGGAAATAAATGAAAATTCTACAAATTTTGAATTTTGAATGAAAAATGATTACCATTTGGGTTATATAATCTCAGGGGATGGTATATCAGTAGATCCATAAATGATAAAGGCTGATGAATTTGTCCAAGACAATCCATGGTGATAGAGGTACACAAAATTCATATTTTAGGATTCTACTGTAAATGGGTTATATTTAGTTTTTTATAACAATAAAATACACTTACTATGTTCCATCATCTTGGAAAAAAATCTTCCAGATATATGAATATGGGGAAAATTCAAGGAAATTAAGATAATCCTGTTGGTGCACATATTCTTACATTACTCTATAGTGGAGAAGGGGTTTTAACCTATATTGATGCATCCAATAAAGGATTTGGATTTTTTTATGTATAATGGAAGGTGAATTTCTTAATACTACCAAAAATTGGGGGTTCAAGAGATAAATTTCCCATCTCAAAATTTGGAGTTAGCTGTGGTAATTTTTCACTAATGATATGGAGGAATTATTTATATGGAAAACAGTGTGATACAATTATCAATCACAAAATTTTAAAGTTTATATTCACAAAAAATGAGTTTAACATGCATGATAAAATATGGTTATAGAAGAGAAATGACTATGAATTATCAATACATACCATTCTAGGTAATCAAAAAAGGTTTTCATTACTTTGAGTCGAAAGGATAGTGTTAGATTATCCATGACGATGATTACATAAGATCAAATGTTTTTTGATTTTTAAGTATAGATATTTATATCCTTATAGAAGTTTAAAACAATATCATGATAAATTAAATTTTCCAAAATCTGTCCATGTGTAGATTAAATAGGTGGAGAAAAAAACATATAGAGATACGAAGGAATTATAGAAATTTTATTGAGTATATCATTGATCATGATGGGATTATATGGTTCAAGAAAATTGTAGGAATTCATTTTATAGTAGACATGAAAGCGGATTTATAGAGTAACCAAGAAATTCATCATAAAATATTATTCCTAGATGTACAAAGGTAAACTGATATATGAATTAATACTTCTAGTGGGATAGTGTAAAGATACATTTTACAAAAACTGTATCTTATTGCATGGTATTCCAACTAGTAAAAGCTGAAATACAAATGAATAAAGGGTTATTACATCCATTAAAAAAACTAGAATTGAAATTATATAACTTAACTATGTATTTGGTCAATAGACTCCCCAAAAATTCTACTAGGCATTATATTATATCAGTTATAGATGATTTCCATACTAAGTCAACACATTGTATCTCTATTAGAGAAGACATTTCATGGGATTTTCATTCAAGGATATACATTAAAGAGTTGGTAAGGTTTCATGGAGTAGTACATTTAATTTTATTTCATTGGGATAAGAGGTTTAAAAAAAATTTCTACGGAATACATCATCAGGCCCTTGATATATAATTGAGTTTCATTACGTATTTTCAGACAAAGGTGAAGGTCAATCCAAAGAACAATTAAATCCCTAGACACTGTGTTGAGATGGTGTTCTATGTATTTAAAAGGTATTTGGGATCAATACATTCCTCTAATATAGTTTTTTATACAATAATGTCTTCAAATAAACCATTAATACATCTCCTAAATCCCTCTATGGAAAGAAACGTAGATATCTAACATTCAAAAATAAAATTAGAGAAAACCTTTTATTGGGATTGTGATCGCGGATGAAAAGGTAGAGAATGATATATCCATTCATCAGTATATAATGGTATCTCAATTTCTTAATTATTGATGACATGATCGTTAATTAGATTTTGGTGAAAATGTGTTTTTATAAATAAAACTATAGAAGTAGGTAATGAGATTTAAGGAAGAAATGGAAACTACGATCTAGTTATATCGATCCGTTTAAAAATTTTGATCATATCGAGACAGTATCATATCACATGGTTCTTCCAAAAAACCATTCTCTATAAAATGATGTGTTTCTTATATCTTTCCTAAATAAGTACATACGTCACAATGATGGACCAAGATATTTTCTATGAGAAACAATTGCTGGAGAAACTAGTTTATGTATAGAAAATTATACTGAACAAGGCCAGTCACCTGGTATATTTTTTTGTCGTAAAACAACAAGTTCATGGAAGATATAATAGAATTTTCTGAAATAAATAATTATATTTTATATATATTTTTGAGTGATTGAATTTGATGGTGAAGTCATTTTTTGGGGGTAAAATGCAACACCCTAAGTTTTGATGAATATTTTTTCGAATAAATTAATTTAAATTATAACATTTGTTACACACTACATAAATTAATTCATTTTTTACATGTATCCTCAAGTTGTAACCCATTAAATTTAGTACCTAGTAAGCTTGTGTGACACACGACACTGTGATTTAACAAAACCATGACATATTATTGATATAGTTTTTCAAACATCACCATCATAACTTAGATATTAGACATATAATAATGAATAGTTTTACAAAAATTTTAAATATCAATTATAATGATTTTTAAATAATGGAAACATATTTATAATAAAATACATTATTTTTAGGGAAGTCTTCATATGTTTTGAAAATTCTACTTCTCCCCAAATATGTTCTTATGGGTTGTGGGAAAAAATAATAAATTAAATTTTTAACACTTTTATAAAATTAATTTGATAAAATAAACATAATTTTTTAATTCATAATTTCAATGTTATCTTGTGGTGAATTTTTTAAATTTTTCTGAGAAATTTTATTTCTAAGAATAATGAAAATTAACGAATATTAATTAAACTTTGCCTTTTATTATAACTTAATTATATTTTAAAATTATATTTTAATTTAGTTTTAAAATATAATTATTTCAATTATACATATGTTCATCCAATTTAGGTCATTAAACTCAATTTTATATTTGAATTTAAAATAAAAACATTATAAAATATAGAATTTTTTCAATTTAAAACCTTTATTTCATGACACGCCCATGAGATTAATTAAAAAATATTTTTTCTCACTTATGTGATTTTAATTTGTAAAATTTAATAAAAAATTGTAATAAGAATAATTTTTAATTTCATATTTTTTCAACATATTTTTTTACCATTGTAATTTCTGAATGAAATTAAAAATTAATTTTAGCGAATAAGGAAAAAACCATATTTCATAGTTTCTAATCATAGAAAATAATGCGTAAAAATAAAATAAAACTTGTAAAAATCAAATTTTAAGGCCATAACTTGATTTTATCATTTTAATGTTATAAAATTATCAATTTTTTATACTTTTTCTATATGAAAAACATGGGTGTAAATTTTTATTTCATAAAATTTAAATGTTTTCCAGCCATCTACCTTATTAGAGCCACCACCTATTCCTTTATCATCACACGTACAAAACAATTTTCTCATAATGAAATTATCCAAATATCTTAAAAGTTCCCCTAAAATAATCCTAGAAGCCTTACATTGAGTAGATATATAACCCAAAAAGACCTTCGTGGAAAACCAAAAGAAAATACACAACGGGTAACATTGAACAACGAATGTTATTATTTCATTTCTTTATAAAACCCCTTAAAATATTTTCATATAATGAATATATAGTAACCCAAGATTATAAAATATATTTATATGATGTTTTTCTATGATTAATACCTATAACCACACACAATTCGATAGAATGGGTTACAAAATAATTGTTTTTGTTTATGGAAAACTACCACCTCCCTAACAGATGTGGTTAATTTTCCATTACATCCTATCAAGGTTGTGAATAATGATGGAAAGAATAAATTTTTTTGGGGTATTTATTATTTTAAGGATTTTATTAACATTTTTTAATTTTTATACAATGCATACCTTCATGATTTATATTTTTTGGGAATACAATAAAGACGTTAATCTAAAAAGCAGACTACCACCTCATGAAGTGATGTGATTCAGTCATTATTTAAAATGAATGTATTTAGTATTATTTAAATAAAAATACATGATGAAAAAAAATTTTTTTTTAATGATAATATATCATATAATTTTTTTCTTTAAATCTAAAAAGAAAATGACAACAACGCTATTTTGAACAAATGCCAACCATAATTATAATCAGTGTATTCCATATACTATTTATATATTTTATATATTATTATAATTATGTGTATAATAAATATATAATATATATATATAATGGTTATAATTTTGGATATTATAAACATATAATTAATGAAAGGGAACAAAAAATATAACGAATCAAAATGTTATTTAGAAACAAAACAATTATTACCGAAAATGTAACATTTACATGGAATTGATAAAATAATAGTAATATAATGTCATATGTAAATAATATATGGTATTATATTTTAATATGGTTTTTTATATACTTCTAATAAGCTTTTCTTTATTTTACTGGAGTTTAGAATGAGTACCAAGAGAGTCCAAATATATAGTAAGGGATTTCAATCTCACTTTTTACCTTTTTGAGAAATATTTTATATAATACAACTATTTCTTCATTACGGTGAATATAAATAGCATGAATGTAATTTATTTTTATTAAATTAAAATTTCTTTGTATTTACATAATTATTTTAGGATCTCACTATTATGGGGTTTACTGTTCATGAGTTACCAAATCGGTAATGGAATTTTAAAACACTTTTCATTCTTTGAGGAACATGTTATCATATATGGAATTATTATTTTAGGAGGTGTATATAATACCCCTTTGGAAAGTTATATTGGGAATATCCTTATTTTTATACAATTATATGATTCATGTTATTTGATTATCTCATTAGGAAAATGATTTAATGTTACCAATTTGGTAAGAGTTTAGTGTTATAATATCTTAATTTATCAGGATATTCAATAATTATGCATCAATTGATGAAATATAATGATACACCTTTCAAAAATTATAATGAACATTTTACTCCATTTTTATTTATGATATCTTATATTAATAGTACAATTTTTCCACTCCATAGTACTTATATGTTTAGGAAAGAAAATCCTTAAATTCTGATATTATATAACTCTTCGGTTTGAAATCTATATTCATTCAGAACTATGTTTACTAAAAAATTCAAAACAAGTTATTTATCACTTATTTTATAATAATAAATTTTTCTCATTTTTTTCTTTTTACAAACTAAAATTTAATTGAATTTTCATGTCTTTTTCCAAAATAATTTCCATATATAGTTTACCAAAAATGTGAATGGATCTTTAATGCTAATGTATACAACATTAACACAATATTCTAATGTTATGAAAAATCATTTCATTAAAACTTACATTTAATGTTTTAAAATATATTTTCAAATAATTTTTTTTTCAAATTGTTTGATGTCATAAAAAATAATCAAAGGGTAAAAGATACTTTCCTCAAAAAACAATTTTGCAATCCTTCAACATTATTTTCCATTTAAGATGAAACTTATTATGGTTAATCATGTCTTACTTGGGATATAATCTACAGGTACCTTTTATAATATTTCTATGAATGGTTAGTGTTTTGTTGGAATGATGTTTATGAAACCCATTTCCCTTCCATGGGTTATATTCTTATGAAACCTGTTCATATTCCATGGGTTATATGTTTATGGAACCCGCTTATTTTGATATGTTATGCTAGGATGAAATTATTATGAAACCTACATATTTTACATTGGTTATGATGCAATTAAATTTTTATGATACCCATTACTTGTTATTCTTTATTATATAATGAATTTTTGTGATGTTTTAGAACACATAAATTTGTTTTTAAATTAAAGATGAGTGGGACATACAACTCCTTCCAATGAATTGTGTATTAATTTATATCTCTTGTAAAGGAAAAACTAGAATGGGAAGTGAACATAGTCATGTAATACAAGATCGAAATAGTAATTGAACCTGATTTCGTAGTATAGTGATAAAATGGTTAGTTTAACTTGTTTATTAAAGGATTGTATCAACTATAATGGTCTATAAATTTATCCTTTGTTAAAATGAAATTATTTTATATGCTTATGTGTCTTTTAAAAATCCATGTCTAATTATAATTTTATGATCTCATGGATCATGTTATTCAATTTTATTATATTTCTTGTCTTTTTAGCTCCCAATATTTATTTTATAATTCAATATTAGGATTTTTTATATGCATGGTATGATTTTCCGTTATTATTATCATGTTTTCATGAACTTATACTCCTTTTATGATTACATAAAACTCATATTTTCCCTTATTATACATCTGAGAACAATATTTCTTATAATTTCTTTACCCATATTATGAATATATATATTATATATGATACTTCTTAAAAGTTTGTATTTATGAAGAACATAGTGTTAGATTATGTGTCTCACACTTGAACAATTGTTTATGTTTTGATATTTCCAATGACAATAAATTATTACAGTCCTTATGATTTTTTTTGTGTAATTCAATAAATATTCTAAAACAATTTATGTAATTTCTCTGTATGTCAATCATGTTTCTTTATAGTTTTTAAAATTATTGGTTGAATATAGTGTTTTCTAAAAAATTTACAAAAAATAGATGAAAAAATGACTGCAAAATATTCTCATTATTTTTCTTTAGGGAGGGGCATAATAACAGATTTTTTATGGTTTATTAAAGCTTTATAGGAGTTTATGTAAAATCAAGGACCAATACCAAATCCAAAAAATGAAGAACTGGGCTTAAAAAAAGCTTCCCAATTAGGAAATTAATATTACACATCGTGTAAACAGTACATGATGTGAATAAATTATAGAACATGATCCAAATCCATGACGTGTACCCTAAAATAATACATTGTGTGAATAAAATTTTTGTCCCAGCAACATACACATAATGAATGTTATTATATATCTAAAATTATTTTATGCACTAAAATTTAGCAGTTTTTATCCAAATTTAAGCTGGAAAAACTATTTACATGTCAAACCCACTAAACATCCATGAGATTGACTACGAATCAATCAATTGAAAATTATGAAACTTCAAGGATGTTATCTACTACCTTAATAAATATTTCCAAATATTATTGGTGAATCCCAATTTGACAGATGGGGTTGATAAAAACCTTTCTATCATGATCCTCTAGTTTAAATATCCACTAATTCTGCTTGAATAGAGATATTTGATAAGATTTAAAGGAAATAATTCTAATCCTGGAGGGATTATTGATGTTAAACTCAACCTCTCATTGGGGTGGACACCCCAAAAATCTGCTATAGAAACATTTATGTACCTTCCTACCTCAAAAAGAATATAACCCATTGATCCATCTCAGTATAATAAAAGAAAAAATAGAAAAAATAGAATGATATCATCACCTTATGACATACGTAGTTAGAAACACCCTATTCAGACACAAAATTATTCAATCCAATATATGAAATACATCAAACATGGAATATTTACCCAGAAAAAATCATTTAAGTGGTATTTTTGTCAAAACATTTTTAATGATATTATAAATATAATGGTATTCCATGGGATACTTGTCTAAATAGATATTCTGACCTTGAACTCAGTCCAATTATTGTACTTTATGATGAATGCCACCTGTAGTGGGTATAATAAAGACTCACACACCCACAACATGAGAAATCAAACCCAAAAAACAATCACAAACTCTTGTTTCATCCAACAGAACATTGAGGTTTTTACAACTAAAAAAAGGAGAACTAATAATGAAAAGTGAAGAAGGAATAATAAATCAAAGATAAATTTACATGTGTCAAGAAAAAATAATAAGAAAATTATGAATCCAACACAAAGAAGTTATATCACTCTGCATCAAAATATGAGAGGCTGCATTCATAGGGGAAGGAAAATGTGTCCCAAAATCATATAGACACGACTTAGGTATTCTCCAAAAAATATAATATTAATTGTCGTAGATATAGATACATGCTTTCTAGGTGTGTTTATACAAAAAATGTGATAAATTTGTGGGTTACACTATCCAAAATATCCTCCATGTTTTCCTCTAGGGTGTCCCATGGTATTGTGGACAATGATCAAACCATATGAAAATACACTGTCAAAAATCTCAACCCCTTCATATAATTACCACATGTTTTAAACAAAAAAAATTTCTAAATGTGATCCATATTATGAATCTCCAAAATATCATGTTTTCGCCCCGTGGAACCTGTGAACTCTATGAATAAACCTAATGATAAATAAATCTAAAAATTAGACATAATAGCGACCTAGTGGGTATCAATATCCACATAACATTCCCACAATGAAAAATTCATATTCATGGTGGTCAAAAAATTATAATTACACTATGAAATTATACAGAAATCACCATATGATATTTTCGAAAAACATTCAATAGATTATTTCTCATCATTTATAAAATTTCACACATACATTAATATATTAAGTGAATCCCCATGTTCTAATAATAATGAATTCTTATATGTATATTATAACAAGACCAATATACACAACAAAATATAAATCAAAAATGATAATTCCAAACAACATATGAATGAAAATAGGGTAAATTATAATTAACATAATAACATTAGAAAATAAATATAGTTACACACCCCTTGTAACAAGATATTTTACTAGAAAAGGTGTTCTTAGTGCCCCGATCTAGGTCCCATTAAACTACTTGACACCTTTTTTTTATCCACTATAATAATTAATAAATAATTGGAAAAAATAAAACTCCATTGACACTATTTTATAATTTTTTACTACCTCAAACCATTAATCCATTCCCAAAACAACGGTTAATAAAATATATTATGTGTTCCTCCTCATATAATATAGGATAAAGTCTAGAAAAAGTGGTCTATTGTTTTTATATGATGAGACCATACCCTCCACTACAGGAATTGGTGGTATGGTGTTTCAGTGGTTTGTTTGGGATGGTTCTGAAGGTTTATTCTCTGTTGACGCCATATTCGAATCTTTGTTCCCCTGGTTTCATGCTCCCTTCACTGCTCTCCTAGTCTCTTAGACGCATTAGTTGCTATCAAGATCTGGGAAATGCATTTATTTGACCATAGTGTCCCAGAAGGCATCCCCCCCTCTTGTTCTGTGGAGTGGAGGATTTTAATTGAGGTGATGTTTCATTTGGATGGTGTTCAATCTATATAGGTGCATCTGCTAATGCTAGACAGTTTTGTTGGCATTTTTTGTATTTTGTGTTGCTATGACTGATGGCTTAATGTGGTAGGAGGAATCAGGCTACCTGGTGTGAAGGTTCTATAGTATGGTGGATGATGTTTTTTGTATGGTTTGATTCCAAAGGTGGTTCTGGTTTTTTGAATTGAAGGTAGTGTAGGGAGGGAGATAATGCATTAGGGCCAGACCATATAGGACTTCCCCAGAGGAGGATCTAGAGATGGTGGTTCATCTTCGCAGCCTGTACGGATTTGGTTGCTTGAGAGGGTATGGTGTCAGCCATCAGATCAAGCCTATGCTTTGACACAGGACACTTGATTGCTGAACAACCATGCAACAGTGGAGACCTTAATCACGATCAAATGTTGTGGTGGGTTATCTCCATGTTTTCAATTTGTATTTACTCTCTTAGACCATTGATCCATGATTTGTCTCCATTTCTTGAATTCTATTTGGGTTCCCCTTTCTTCCCCTATAAGGGGGCTTTATTATAATAAAAAATTATGGCCTTCGGGCCGTTTGATGGATGAGACTATACCCTCTACTTAAAAGTGAAAAAAAACAAAAAAAAACAAACATCATATGAAATTACAAACCATCATAGTGGATATAAATAATTAAATATACCAACCAATAGTTTTAGTAATGTTGGGTATATAGTTACACAATTAGAACCACCCATTAGTTCGGTCACATATAAATAAGAAAAGTAATAAATGGCACGATAATCACCCAAAGAAAAACCTCTTCTCCAACATCATGCACATATGTAATTTATCTTGGTCGACCATTCCCATGCCCAACCCAATATATGGCTACAACCAAGGAGATTATTTTATGGAATCCCTTTAGATTGGATTCCCAAAAGGGTGTGAGTACAATAATTTATAGCATAAAACTAACTCAATATTATAAATTATTTCAATGAAGTGGTATATAAATAAGAAAAGATAAAAGGTAATCAATAAATAAAACACTGATCATTAATAACTAAAACCCCAACACCAAAAAACCTTCTTTGTATTAATGGAAGAATGTCTATGAGAAATTCCTAAGGACAATTCCAACCAATAGATCAAAACCACCCCAAGGGTGAATTCATAAAACCTAGGCCAAGACTAATGACCATTATCAATCCACATTTTCACGAATCCGATTTACTATACATAATTTGGGCAATGTTAGGATCTATTTTATTATTTCATGAAGACCATTCCCGTAATTATAGAAGACTCAGGTCTCCCTGATATATATTAAAGTATCAAAACAATTATAATACTCCAAAAATATTAAACCAATATAAATTATCAACCCCAGATTAAAATATATTGTATCCACACCAATTGTATCAGAAAAATCCCCTATTTGGAAGTTTCCTCAACCAATTATCACAAACATTCCCTATGGGAGTCTTCTTATCTAGTAAACATATACCACACAAATGATAGTCTTTCATCCAGGAAACACAGACTTCCCTGATGGATTACTTCTTTCCATATACCCAAGAACTCCCTAATTGAATATTTCATACATAATAAATTCAATCTCATACATGAATTTCAATACACATAAATAAATGGCATCCCATATATGAATTTTCCATTCCATAGATTCAAGATCCCATGCTGGATTCGATGATGCACAATTAGGCAACCAAAAGGACAAAAAAATAAAAATAAAATAAATATAATTAAACAGTTTTGTTGAAAACCCAAACCAATCACCACTTTCCCTATCGTACCAGACTCACATGAAAGATATGGGTTTTAATGTGAAACACATAACCACCTCTATAAATTCGAAAATGTACCCACTTATGGTCAAATATTAGTCTGGTAATTTACTCAATAAACTAAGTCAACATGTTTATAGTGGAACCCAACTAGGGGTATCAGTATTAAATAATTTTCTTGATGTATAACTCATCTCATGGGGGACTCACAACCCTCAATTCTGTCAAAAATATATCATGGTCTCATAGGACATATAAAACATAACACATCACAAAAGGTATTGGGGAATCGATCACATCCCATCAAAATCCAAAGGTCTTCCCAGTTGTGTATGCTAAGCCATACCTATCCCATTTTTCAAATGATCTATCCTCCTAGGATAAAAATATACCAATACATACATAGGGCATACTATGGTCTTTCATTACAATTCAACACACATCCCCTCTTATTGGTATACAAATATTTCTAGTCAAGGTCCACTATGGCATAACCATTTAAAATTTACTCTATAAAATCTATCAAGGGGGTCCAACTATCAAGGGAATCCATTTGAAACATTGGATACAAAATATTTCTCACCCCAAAATCTAGTACATGTAGGCCAACATGGACTTAACACTTGTCAACTTCACTTATGAAACAAAAGTTAAATTAATAATATAATCTAAATTAATCATTCACTTTTATTATTTAAAATAAGTCAATTCCTTAAAAAAAATTTGTATATTATAGAGTATAATAGCATGTATTAAACCACAAGGAGAGTTCCTAGGACCACCTAGCTCATTCATGAAGCCTTTCCATTTATCTCTCCTTGTTGTGATCCATTCTAAGGCTTGAAATGTTTACCCCAATTCATTCTAAATTCCATCCGCCATTAGAAACATACTTGAGGCAATGAATCATTCAAAACAAAAATTAAAAAAATATAAATCATACCATTAATTTTTTTTATTTAATTTAATTTGGAATAAATATAGTAAATTCACTAAAAACCCCATCAGGATGAAACCCTCACTATGTGCTAATGAGTGGTTCCCAATGGTCTAACAACATCATTTATAGAGAAAATAATAACATGAGATCCCAAAAAATATCAATTGAACATAAATTTAAGGAAACCCATAATTAGTTTGATGAAGTGACATACCTTCAATGAATAATCAGAAAATGGTGTACATACATTGTTTGGGGAAATACTCTTCCCAATAAGCATAAATTACCTATCATATCAGGACAATTACACCTTAATCGAATATAATTTCACAAAAACCCAACACTACAAGAAACTAATATCATTTAGTTAAGGATTATATGATGAACATACGTTTTCTAAGGACAATACAGAACATGAATTACTAAACAATATAGTCCAAACCACCCAAAATCGATGGTTTTTGATGGGAGGTGTAGGAGCTTTGACCCCAACTCCTATATTCCAAATACATATGAAAACGAGGGGTTAACCCTAAAAAAATGGGGGAAATAATTATAATTATTCCCCTAAAAAGATCCAATTGATATCCTATATTGTGCCACTAGCTATCTATTGGGAATAGATATAATAAAAATCTAATATGATATCCATTAGTGACTGCAGGTTGCAATTGGGTAGAAAGTCCACCCCAAACCCTAATTTTCTAATTCACATGTTAATTTAGAAAAAAACAAATCCCTTAAAAATCAAATATAATTAACCTCTTAATAGGTTCTAACTCACAAAATATGGGTTTGAAACATGGTTCAAAATTAATTCCATCCAAAAAAAATAAGCAAACTTCTTCTCATGGTTTTAACGCATAAGAACAGAAAACCCTGAAATATTAGCATTCCACCAAACTTTTGGTTTAGAAAAGGATGAAATATCTATGGCCATAAAAATGATTGAATATAGATACATTTTTCTTGATTATTTTCGAGTTACAAAAACAATAAATTCTATGGATGTTTTTGGTGGTGTAGATGATTTGGGTGTACAGTGAAAATGATTTTATTCAATAATTAACACTACAATGGATCCTGAAATCATTGTTGTAACACCCCAAGCATACACGGTATTTTCACATTGAATAATGCAATAGCTTGCGATGTACACGACTTCAAGTTCTAGCACACCACGACCAATCAAACTAGCTATAATGAATATTAATTCCCACTTTTTTAAATATTTATAAATTTCATTTTTCTAAATGGACATCATTTTTGGATTCAAAATATCCAAATTATCTTATGGTGAATTCTTTGTATTTTTCTGATAACATTCAATTTTTGATGAATAGTGAAAACACTGCGTTATTGTTTAAAACCAAAAAATTATTTATATAATTATTTATTTTATTTAAAATTATTTTATGTCAAAATAGATACATAAAACTTATATTAGTTCAATGTAATTTTTTGGAGTAAATTTATAATAAAATTAGATGTATAAAATATTATTGAACATTTTAACGTCTTTTACCCACCTTCAAGGCACGTTAGAAAATTTACATAAATCATCATTTTACAATATCAATAAAATGAATTTCAAAAATCCAAGAGTCACGGTTTACATCATTACAGAATATATGGTTCAATAAAATGAAAATAAGTGTTTGTTAATAGTAACTATAGATTTTTATTTACCACTGTTAAGAGGAAATTTGGTAATTAATGTAAAAAATGATATTATAATTACCCTAACACATATCTTAATTATTTTGGATAAGTTTATTTTTACCAAATCACCCTTATTAATCAAATATGATCTTTTTTCTCCACTTGGATTATATTAGGACATTTGTTATTATTTTATTTAAGGTAGAGTTAAACATGTAAAATTCCAAATTTATTAACTAACTATTTTTAATATAGAGTTATACATAAGATAAATTCAACTATAAATATTCATTAGAACCATAAAAATAATTCCTATATGATGGTATTTTATTTATAATTTTTATCCATTAAATAATTAATTTTATTCATGACATAATGATGATGCAGTAATTACCTTATTATTGAAAGATTAAAATAAATGATAATATAAATATTAATATAATTTTAAAATGAGACTTTTGATGCATTACACGAATTTATTAGGTTATTATCACATTTTGGGTTTATTAAATTGTATTTTTCTATGTGATAAGGTTTTTATGATTTTCACAAAAACCAAATACTAAATAGAGTTAAAATTGACAGAAATGTTGTTTTAAAACAAATACTGTATTTTGAATTGATATTATATTCCTAAAAATATAAGTTTTATCAAATGGACATAGAAAAGGATAGATATATCAATAATTAACCACTTGGGGTTCGATTGTATCTTTATTTTATGTTTATTAACCATTTATATTAGTAATACTATAATACAAGGTTAAAGATAAACTATTTTACTAAGAGTTAACTCTAAAGGTTAAGGATAATATGGTGACATAAACAGATCTAAAACCTGTTGGTTGATTTTTTTTCAACCCATCCCCACCCCATATTCTAAATAAATCCTTTAAGGGGAATTATAAACCAGATATTATTGTGTCATAAAATAATATTTCAAGTGTTTTATAAAGTAACCCTCACCTCTCTTATAAAAGGGTACTTACCATTCTCTCAAAATCACACCCCTAAAGCTGTTTGGCTCGACCAAAACATACTCAAATACCATCTTATATAACCTCTATTTGACCTAGAGGCATTATATTGATCATAAAGCCAACCTATGGACCATTTTTGATATACTAAATCGGAAACACCCGAAGAAGAGGTAATAATTTCACCACCTCTTTCAATGTTTTATTCTTCTTGCATATCCTCTTTATTTATTATTTCCATTCAAAAATAATTACTCTAGTACCTTATGAAAACTGTTATGTTATTATAATTATGGTAAAACCATACTTATATTTATATCCACCCTATGAATGAGATTTCACCATATGTGTGTATGTACGGATTAACGTCTCGACGTCGTGGTGTAGTTTCTTATTCGAACACATCATTATTTTAATGGGTATAATAATTAGTATAACTAATTTTAATAATATATTTAACATGTTAATGATTCTTTTTATATGATATACCATCCCATTACATATGATTTCTCCATTAATGTAATTATATTTTCACTCATTCGTACATACATATTACCGTCTCCACGAACGTGATGATATTCATTCCCCATTGTAATCATTCAAAAATAACATTAATTCTATGAATCAAAATAATATTTAAGAACTTAATATTATTACGGATATGAATCAAATACATACTATCCATAAGAATGTTGAAAAATTTAACAAGAAATATAATGGAAAATTAATCAATTAACATTTGAAACAATGATACTACTAGAATATTATTAAAAAGAAATATTAAATCATCATATATTATATAATATATATGTTTGTGGTTCTTGACTAATTTTATTACAATTATTTAACAGTTATACTTGAGGTTAACGTACCCTTAATCAAGGAAAAGTATAAGGTAAGGGATAATTCTACAATCTCTTCATTATCCAAGGTTGTTTATACGTGAGTATCTATTGGGACCTCTTTATCATCCACATCCATTTATCATAAAAAATGTATTTCAAAACAATTTTACTATTTTATAGATTATGGGTTAAAGCCATTTATTCAATTTTTTTAATTTTTATAAAAAATTTATAATGGAATCATTACGTCACTTTCCATACATGGTACATTACAACCCTTTCGAAAATTTTAAGGAAATATTGTTTTTTTAACTTATTCAATGATTGTGTATATTTTCCTCCATTATAGTACCATTTAAGATTCTATTACATGTTTATAAGAAAAATATCAAAATTAATGATTTATTTTTTGATTATGTGACTTTTATTTTATTTCAAAATATAATCTCACAAATAGTTTTGATTTCATCTATTTCAACATCATTTCGTAGATTTTACAATTGTTTGAGGTTGATTTATTATGATACACTCATTATTATTGAATTGAAGGTTTTTTTCAATGTTAGACTATGTATGTTTTATTTTTATACCATTCATGGTTTTTGGTTAATGTATTAACATTTAGTATGATAGTAATAATACGAATGATATAGTTATATTTTGACCTTTTCATATCAGGAAATGATTGAACAAAGTAAGTGACAGTTGGAGACTTCTATAGCTCCTTGATGCATCAGTAAGTATCATGGTACAAACTAATGTCTTGGCACAATACCATTACAAAATCTTATTTTTAGTTTTGGAAAGAGGAATTGACTATGTGGTTATGATGTTTGGAATTATGCATTCCATCATTATGAAATTGGATACAGATATTATATGTGATTATTAGACTAGTAGAATATCCATGTGAATATGTAAAAAGAATTATTGGATTTACCTTTTCCATATTATGATGAGGTTTAAGTATTAAAGTCTTGTTTTTTAGTCTTATAAATTGCATTAAATGTTTATGGTTATTTATGATAGTTTTCCCTATATTATTATCATTACTAAGCACCTGATGTCACCCATTTCTATGTTTTATTTTTTCCCAGGATGGGAAGAAGAATATTACCATTAACCAGTATGAATAGGATACGGGATATGAGTGTGTTCAAATGGGACACAATGTCATTTTTTTTCAATTTTATAATGTTATATAAAACTTATGTATGTATCTAGTACTTCTAAGGCTACTAAAAAAATCGGTCATTAGAGATTTGTTCTCATATGATCATGATAATGATATGTAATAATGCACCGACCCTGGGTAACCAGGGTTAGGGAATTATAGTTTGTATTAGAATATGTTTAGTACATTCCGTGGAAACAAGATTTAGAAAAACAATAAATTGAGAACATTCCCCAGAGAAAGACTTTGAGGATTAGTATAGAAGAGTCTCCTAGAATTTATGTAATGCAGGTATTTTATGAGATATCTAATAAATAAATCCATGTCTATATATGCGTAGGTAGAGGTGGATTTGGAATAGATAAACCTAGGAGTGAAAAATATGACAAGGAGTTTCAGGATTGACCCCGTTATCCTAGTACACGACAATGGTCCTTGCTGCACACTTGGTTACGACACTCCTGGGGGATATGCTTATGATAATTAAAATTTTATTTTAAAACCATTTTGAAGGATTTATGAGTATATACCTACTCAAAGAATACAATTTTATGATTATGGATTATATCCATAAACTGATCAAATCATATTAAGTGTTTTACTAGTTTATAATTATTTATTTTGATTCATAAACTAATCTATTATATGCCATTTTTTATAAATAGAACCCAGTGGAAGGAATTTAAATATTATCAATGTACGTAATCCATGTAAATATTTCCCACAAACTCAATATAATTATAGTAGATTTGGTGATTCAACGGGTGTCGATCAACTTATCACCATACCGGGAAAACGAACTCCGAATATGAATAATAACCTTACCGGTATGGATCACCATAATCCACAACACGGAGGATCAATGCTAGACCGCTTATTGAGGAAACATCCGCCAATATTCAGTTAGACAAGTAAACCATTTTTAGCTGATAAATGGATTATTTCCTTGAAAAATATATTTCATGAATTGGGGTGTAGCGAAAGCGAAAAAGTTGACATGGGAGTTTATCGCCTCACGTGAAGAGCAAATCAATAGCGGTCATTAATTCAAAACACAATTTAATATGAAGAAGTATTAAATATGTTATGGAGGGAGTTTAAAGAGATTTTCTTATAAAAATATTTTTCATTAGGACCATCGAGCAGATTTGAAAATAAAATATATGATTTTGAGTCAAAGGATAATGATAATGTCACAATGTATAAGGCTAACTTTACAAGGATAGAAAGGCATGAAAACACATTATATTTTCTAACCCAAAGAGTAATATTGTTCAATTATTTGATGTGTTAAAACCTTTTCTCCATCGAGCATTAGTCTCACAATCCTTCTCATTATACGAAGATATTATCTCAAGGTCAATCAATAAAGAAAAGGAATTCAATAAGTCTTATGAAATTAAATCACAACAAGATAAGATGGTATCTGTTGAAAACCATGGAAATAGAAATAAGGGGAAGATAGGAAAAGATTAATATCCATCCTGCGGTAAATGTGGGAAGAAACACCCTTATACTCGCCTTAAGGGGATGCGAGTCGGTTACATGTGTGGTTAAAAAGGCAACCAATCTCATGATTGCAAGGGAATAAAATAGTCTTTCAATGTTGAATGATACAATTGTACTGAAAGAGGCATTATGAAAATGAATTTCCTATTCAACATTGAATGTTACCTCAGAAAATGCCAAGGGAGAAAGGCCAATATTATAAAATCACTACTGTAGATGTTGAAGCATCAGATGACGTGGTGGCAGGTAATATACTGTTTTCCTCAAATTTATCAAATTCTTTATTTGATAATGAATCATCGCATTGTTTCATATCATCCGAGTTGGTAAAAAAATACATATTTCCAATTTTACTTAACAAGGACATTTCCCATCAAAACCCTAAGGGAAGTATCATTGATACAATGTTTTCTGAATTTGATCCCATTAGGGAATGTAAATGTTTTTATCTATGGATATCATCATCTAACCCATTATTTAATTCGATATAATCCTCAGTATGGATTGGATTTCATACCATGATAAAAAAATTTATTATAATAAGAAGGAGGTTACAGTTTTCGACGATGATAAGTTGTACCTTATATTTACAGTAGAAACATCACTACTTGATTCTTACCTAGATCCACCCCCAATGGCTCTACTAAATTCAATTATTTGGGATGAGGAGAATGAAATAAGTACGGGTGTGGAAAATAATGTTCAAATAGAGGATGTACCTATTGTGAATGAATAAGTTGATGTGTTACTAGAGGATTTACCTGGACATCCTCTAGAATAATAAATTATGTTTTTCATGATTTAATTCCAGGTTCAAGCCCCATATTGATGACCCCTTATAGAATTTCCACTATGGAATTAATGGATCTAAATTAACAAATAGGGGAATTGAGTAATACTGGATTTATTCTGCCTAGTGTTTCTCCATGGGTAGCCCCACTTATTTTTTTTATGAAGAAACATGGATCTATTAGGTTGTGAATTGAGAACATAAAGATCAATGCTATAAAAATAAAGAACTAGTATCACCTAACTAGAATTGATGATTTATTCAACCAACTTCATAGAGATCAAAATATTTCAAATATGGACCTTCTACCATGATATCATTAGTTGTGTGTGAAGAAGGAAGACATTCTGAAAACAACATTTTGAACCAGGTGTAGGAATTATGAGTTTATAGAAATTCCTTTTGGACTGACTAATGAACCCTTTGTTTTCATTGATCTAATGAATAGTCTTTTCAAGGAATATATTGAGGACTTTGTAGTGGAATTTATTGATGATATCTTGGTATACTCAAAAATCTATGAAGATCAAGAAAATCACTTGCTCGCTTTTCTGAAAACCCTTAAAATAAATAAATTATATTGGATGTTTAGCAAGTCTAATTATTGGATTTAATAAATTTCATTTCTTGGCCATATTGTCTCTAATGATGGAATCTCTGTTGATCCTTCAAAGACCAAGTAAATACATGAATGGCTATCACCGATGAGTATAGTTGAGGTATGCAGTTTTATTGGTTTAGTATGTTATTATCAGCATTTCATCCACAATATTTCACAATTGGAAGACACATTAACCAAGATCACACGTAATTTGGTTAAGGTTTATTTCAGAAAAGAGTTTGAATAATGTTTTGAACAACTGAAGAGAATATTATTCAATGCTCCTATCATGAATGTACCATCGAGGAATGATGGTTTTGTTATTTATAAGGATACATCAAAGAAAGGATGTGGTTATGCCCTTATGTATAATGATAGGGTTCTTGCCTATGCATCATGACAACTAAAAATTCATGAACAAAACTATCCCACTCCAGATCTTGAGTTACCAGCTGTATTTTTTGCTTTAAAGATATGGAGACACTATCTCTACGGTAAAAAATGTGAGATATAAACTGATCACTAGAGTTTGATGGATTTTTTCTCAAAGAAAGAACTCAACATGATGAAAAGATGATGGATTGAAATAATATGGGATTATGATTTCTCTATACAATACCACCTAGGGAAGGAAAATATGGTTAAAGCTACATTGTGTAGAAATGATCACGGAGTTCTGAAAATGATGAGAGTTGAAAGGGATCTTATAATCATGGATCTAGTAAAGATGAATGTAGTAATAATCATGGATGGTGAAACATCAATACTTTTTAAAATGGTTCCTAATCCATCTTTACAAGAAAGGATAAAAAGTTCTAAGACTGATGTTGAGGAGTTTAAAAAAAATTAAATCTTTGAATGATGGTAGATTGATTGGCTTCATATATGAAGATTGAATTTTGAAATTTGGGAAGATAAGTTTTTTCCCTAATATACCTAATATAAAAATGGAATTTTTGGATCATGTTCACCACTCCAATTTCTATATACACCCAGGTTTCATGAAGATGTATAGAGATTTGATGGAACATTTTTGATGGGACTACATGATGAGGGATATTACTGATAATGTGTCAAGATGTATGGCTTGTCAATAGGTTAAGGCTAGGATACAACATCCTTGAGGAGTCGTGAAACCTCTTCCCATACCTGATTAGAAATGAAATGATATTTCAATGGACTTTTTCAGGGGGCTACCAAAGACTCCTAGAAGAAATGATGCAATATGGGTCATTGTTGATCATCTTACCAATTCATAACATTTTCTTGCTATATGAGAAGATTTAATAGTTGAACATATACGAAGACAATATATTAATGATTTTGTAAGACTTCATGGAGTACCCCTATAAATTGTTTTTATCGTGATCCCTATTTTACATGAAGATGCTGGAAAAGTTTCCAGAAGGCCTTGGATACTGATCTTTATTTGACCATTTTCGACCACCCTTAAACTGATGGAAAATAAGAATGGACTATTAAAACCATAGAAGACCTGTTGAGATCTTTATCACTTGACTTTCAATGTATGTGGGATCAATATTTACCTGTTGTAGAATTTTCCAATGACAATTTATTTCATTCAAGAATTAATATAGAACCATATGATGTGTTATATGGAAAAACATGTCACAAACCAACTTTTAAGGATGATGTCGGTAAAAGAAAACTCTTAGGCCTAGAACTTTTTGAGGAAATAATGGAAAAGGTGAAGATTATCTAAACCTGCATCAAAGTAGCTCAATGTTGGGAAAATATCTATGCTGATATCTGAAGGAAGGGTTTGGAATTTCATGCTGGACATAAAGATTTCATGAAGGTATCTTCATGGAAGGGTGTTATATTTTTTAGTAAGAAAGTTAAATTAAGTCCTTGGTACATTGGACCTATAAAAAATATAGAATTAATTGTAGTTGTGTATTATAATTTGGAAATGCCTCCAAGTCTCTCGAAAGTTCATGATGTGTTCCACGTATCATTGTTCAAAAAATAAAACCATGACCCAACACATGTACTCACATATGAAGAAATAGAATTGGAACTCGATCTGTTTTGTTGGGAAAATCCTACCATAATTCTTATTACCAAAGAATGAGTGCTAAAAAACCAGACGACTTCTCTAGTGAATGTTCTATGGAGAAACCATAATATATAAGAGGAAAAGTGGGAACCCAAGGAATATATGATAAAAAACCACCCGAATCTTTCTATGAAGTTGTATAATATAAATTTCTTGTGATATCCCAAGATTCTGTAGTACGTTTACCTTTGAACAGTGTAATAGCTTACGTTGTACACAACTTTGAGATTCAAACACATCACGACCAATCAAACTAGCTGTTATGATTATTAATTCCCCATTTTTGAAATTTTATAAATTTTATAAATCAAAATGGACTTCATTTTTGAATTTGGAAAAACATTATTAGCTTAGGGTTAATTTTTTGTTATTCTTCTGAAAACATTCAAATTTTGATGAATAGTAAAAACACTAAGTTATTGTTTAAAACCGAATTTTTATTCAAATAATTATTTATTTTATTTAAATTTATTATTATGTCAAAATTGATACATAATACCTATATAAGATCAATTTAATTCATTGGATTCAGTTTATAATAATTTTAGATATATAAAATTTTATTGAAATTTTTGTCGTCTTTTACCCACATCCTAGGAGCATTTGAAAATTTATATAAAATATAATTTTACCACTTCTATAAGATTAATTTCATAAATCAGAGAGAAATGGTTTATATCAATAAGTAAAATGTGGTTTAATATGATTAAAATATTTTTTGCTGAATAATAACTTTTTGATTTTATTTACCATGGTTAAAAGTAAATAGGATATTTAAGGGTAAAATTGATATTATTATTACACTAACACATTTCATAATTCAATTGGAAATGTTTAATTCGACCAAAAACATCCTTATAATAAAATATGATCCTTTAGGTACACTTGGATTATATAAGGGAATTTATAATTATTTAATTCAAGAAAAGTTAAAAGTGCATAATTGAATGTTTAATAACTAAACCATTTTTAATAAAGGGTTACACAAAAGATAAATTTGGATATAAAAATTCATTAGAAGTATAAAATTATTTCCAACATAATGGTATTTTATATATTTTTTTTAAACACTAAAAAACTAAATTTATTTATGACATAATTATGATGTAGTAATTACCATATTAATGAAGGATTAAAATAATTGATATTATAAATATTAAAATAAATTTAATGGATACTACTAATGACTTAAACTAGTTTTCTAGGTTAATAATACATATTTAGGATTTTTATATGAATTTTGTTCGAAGTAATAATTTTTTTATGAATTTTGGAAAAACAAAATACCAAATAGTGTCAAAATTCACATAAAAGTGTTTTTAAAACATATATTATATTATTAATTGATATTATATGCCTAAAAATATAAGTTTCAGCCGAAAGGATTATGTAATGATAGGTGTATCATTAATGAACCACTTTGGTATCTCTTCTATGTATATAGTATGATTATTAACCATATAATATAAAAATACAAAGAGACATGGTTAATGTCAGACTATTTAACTAAGAGTTAAATATAAAAGATAAGATTAATATAGTGACCAAAACTTGTATAAACCCTATTTTTTGAGTTTTTTTAGACCCATACCCACATTATCCTTTAAATAATTCATTTTATAGGCATTATAAGCCTAATATTATTTTATTATAAAATAATATTTTAAACTTGTCCAAAGGTTCCCCTCACCCCTCTTATAAAAAGGAACTCCCCCTTCTCTCTAATTAACACCTTCAAAGCCATTTGAAATTTCATACCCCTGCCCAAATACCCTCTAAAATGTCATCCATTCATCCTAAAGGCATTACTTTAGTCATAAATCCAACCTATGGATCCCTTTTGATCAAATCAAAAGGAAGAACCCGAAGAAGGGGTAAAAATTTCATCACCTCATTCAAGTTCCTTTCTTCGTCCACTTCCTCTTTATTTGATTTTTCAATTCTAAAATAATAACTCCAATATCTTATATATACTTTGATGTTATTATAAATATGGTACTACCATTTTCTTTATTCTATCCATCCTTTGAATGACATGTCACCATACGTGCGTACGTACGGCTTACTGTATCCACATCGTGGTGTAATTGTTATTAAATACATTATTATTTGGATCCGTATAAAAATGATACGTAATTGATGTAAATAATACATATAAAATGATAATCATTCTTTATAAATGATATAAAATCTAATTTTATCATATTTTATTATCAAAATAATGATATTGTCAGTCATGCATATGTATGGATTACCGTCTCCACAAACACGATGAGATTCATTCCCCATCGTATCGATTCAAGAATAATTTTCATTAGATGATTAAAAATAATGTATGAAAACTTAATATCATTATGAATATTAATAAGATACATCATATCCATAATAATCATTACTTACATAACAAATCATATAATGGAAAACGAATTAGTTAACACCTGAAACGATGATAATACTAAAATATTATAAACAAAGCAATATTAAAAGATCATATATGATATCATATTAATGTATATGATTCATGTATAATTTAATAATAATTATTTCACCATTATACATTAGGTTAACCTACCCTTGACAAAGGAAAAGTACAAGGTAAGGGTTAATTTTACAATCTTTTCATTATCCGAGGTTGTTTATACGTAATTACCTACTGGGACTTCATTATCATCCACATCCATTTTTCTTAAAAATGTACTTCAGAATACTTTTAATATTTATGAGACAATGGGTTAATGTAATTTATACCCTTATTTGACCTTATTTTTTTTGACAGGAATCGTTTCATCGTTTTACAAACAGGGTACTTTTTGACCATTTCAATAAATTTAAGGTAAGAATGTTTTTTAACTTATACGGTGTGTGTGGCTATTTTCCGCCATTATAACATTGTCGAAGCTTCCCTTACAATCTAATAAGAGTATTTTCAAAATAAATGTTTCAATAAATTATATCAAAATAGAAAGAGATATTTCTTTAAAAAAGTTTTTGATTTTATCTAAGTCAACATCCTTTGAGGGATTTTAAGCTTATCTGAAGTTGATTTATTATGATAAAAAACATCCATATTATATTGAAGGTTTTGTGCTATTTTTTACTATAGATGTATTATTTTTACACCATTCATGGTCTATAGATAAATTATTGACATTTGTTTTGCTATTTTTAATATGAATGATTATGTCATGCTTAAACCTTTTCATATAAGGAATTCATTAGACTTAGTAAGTGAAGAGTGGATCCCGCTATAGCTCCTTGATGCATTGGGAGGTCCTGAGACAAACTAGTGTCTTGGAACAAGGCCTTCACAAAATCTTATTAGTAGTCTTGGCACAATGACTTGAATATGTGGTTATTAAAGTCTGTCATTATGCATTCCATCATTATGAATGTGACTATTGATATTGAAGGTGATTATTCAACTAGTAGAATATCTATGTGAAAACGTAATTGGAATTATTTGATTTTTATCTTTTCTATTTTATACTAATGTTCAGGTTTAAAAGAATTTTGTTTTAGTCTTATACATTACCTTAAATGTTTATGCTTATTTATTAAAGTTTCTTTTATATTGTTATCCTTACTGAGCATCTGAGCTCACCCCTTTCTATGTTTTATTTTTCCCAGGATGTGAAGAAGTATATTATGACTAACCTTCTGGGATAGTCTATGAGATCTCAGTGTTGTCTATGGAAACAAAGTTGTTGTAGTTTTCTATTATATGATGTAATATAAACATTATGAATGTATATGGTACATCCAAATCTATAAAACGAATCGATCAATCAAGACTTGATATTTTATGATCATTACAATGATATGTAATAATACACTGACTCTGGACTTCTTGGGTCATGGTGTTGTAGTTGGTATCAGAAGAATTTTAGTAAAAACCATGTTAAATAAATTTATGTAAACACTGATTAGAGAACATAGCCCTACGATAGACTTGGAGGATTAGTATAAAATAACATTCTATAATTTTGGTATTGTATAGATTTAATGATTTTTTCAAGAAATACATCCTGGTCTGGATATGAGCAGGTAGAGGTGGCTCTGGCATAGATGTACCTAGGTGTAAAGCCCGATAACACCACTTTATGCTAGACTCCAACGTGAATTGGTGCACGACACTGGGCCTTGCTACCCTCATGGTATAGAAACTTCTGTGGGATATGCTTAGGATAATTCTCATTTTCTTTACAAACCATAATTAATGGTTTATGAGTATATACTTCCTCAAAGAAACCATTTTTATGATTATGGATTATAACCATAAACTGTTCAGTTTATGTTAAGTGTTTGAAATGTTTTGAATTATGTATATAGATTCATAATGTAATCTAATTTATGCAATTTGTTAGAAATGGTTCATAGTGGAAGTAATGGAAACATTATCAATTCCCGAACTCCATGTTTGGATTTCACTCCTGCTCAAGATAATTATAGTAGAGTTGGTGATACAACTGGTGCTGATTAGCTTATCACCATACTGGGAAAACTCACCCAGGTTGTGAATAATAACCTTACCCAAATGGAGCACCCTGATCCATAGCATGGAGGATCAGTGTTAGATCACTTCATGAGGCAAAAACTACCGAAATTCAATGGGAGTACAAATCCATTTCTATCTGAGAAATGGATAATTTCATTATAGAAAATATTCCATTATTTTGGGAGTAGTGAATGGTGAAAAATTTTCATGGATGTTTACCGCCTAACTGGAGATACTGATCAATAGTGGTAATTTATTCAAAACACAAATGAATATTATGAATTATCACAAATGGAGTGGAGGGAGATTAAATATATTTTCTTAGAAAAATACATTCCTTGTGACCATCGAGCAGATATTGAAAAGCAATTTCTGATCATGATGCAAAAGGAGGATATGAATGTCCCAAATTATAAGGATAACGTTACTAGGTTTGCGAGGCATTCGAAATATTATATGCATAACTCAAAAAGTATGATTGGTCATTTCGTTGATGGGGTAAAACCATTTCATTGTCGATCATTAGTCTCACAATCCTTCTCATCGTATGAAGATATGGTCTCATGAGCTATCAAGACAGAAAAAGAATTCTCTATGTATTACGACATTAAAGAAAACCAAGAGAAGAAGAGATATTCCGAACACTATGGAAATGGAAATAAGGGGAAGAATGGAATATTTTAATATCCATCCTCTAGTAAATGTGGGAAGAAACACCTTGGTACTTTCCTGAAGGGAATGGTATACTATTACATGTGTTGTGAAAAAGGCCCACAAGCTCATGATTGCAAGAGGAAGAAAGAGGCTATCGATGTTGAATGATACAATTGTAGGGGAAGGGGATATTATGAGAAGGAATTTCCTAAGAGTCAGGGGAACATACCTCAGAAAAGGACAAGGTATCAAGGCCAAGCTTATGTTATCACTACTGTTGAGGTTGAAGCTGCATAAGACATAATGGAAGGTAATTTAATGGTTTCCTCAAGGTTAGAAAATTCTCTATTTTATTCTAGATCATCTCATTTTTTCAAATCATCCCAATTTTCTATTAAAATTTGATATTTCCAATTTTATTTAACAAAGGATTTTTCAGTAAAAAATCTTATGTGATGTATCATTGCAACAATGTTTTGTGAATCAGTCCCCACTAGGTCATATAAATGTTCTTTATCTACTGACCTCATCATCATACTCATGATTTAATTTTATATAATCCTAATTATGGATTGGAATTCAGACCATGATGGGAAAATTTATTGTAAGAAAAAGGAGGATATGATTTTTGATGATGATGATAAAGAACACCTTACCTTTAGAGTAGAATCATCACCACCAAATTTGTATTTAAATCCACCCCCAGTAGCTCAACTAAAATCAATTATTGGAAAATAAAATAATAAAATAATTGTGGGTGAGGAAAGGAATGTTCAAATAGAGGATGTACCTATTTTGAACGAATATATTGATGAGTTTCTAGAAGATTTACCTGGACATTCTCTAGAATGAGAAATTGAGTTTCCATTGATATAATTCCTAGATCAAGGACCATATTGAATAAATATTATAGAATTGTCATGGTGGAATTAGTTTAACTAATGAAACAACTATAGGAATTGAATTATAAGGGATTTATTTACCCTAGTGTTTCCCCATGGGGAGCCCCTATCCTTTTTGTTAAGAAGAAAGATGGATCTATGAGGTTGGGCATTGACTACAGGGAGATCAATGCTATAACAATAAAGAACAAGTATCCCATACCTCACATTGATGATTTATTTGACCAACTTCATGGATGTCAATAATTTTCAATGATTGAACTTCGATATGGATATCATCAGTTGTGTGTGAAGAAGGAAGATATTCTGAAGACAGCATTTCGAACCAGGTGTGGGCATTACGAGTTTATAGTAATTCCTTTTGGATTGACTAATGCACCCACTTTAGTCATGTATTTATTGAATAGGGTTTGCAAAGAATATCTTTATTTCTTTGTTGTGGTATTTATTGATAATATCTTGGAATACTTCAAAAGCTATGAAGATCATGAAAATTACTTGTGGATTATCCTGAAAACTTTTAGAAGAAATGAATTATATGGATGTTTAGAAAGTGTGAATTCTTGTTTCAAGAGATTGATTTTCTAGGCCATATTGTCTCTAAGGATGGAATATATGTTGACCCTTCAATGACCAAGGAAATATAAGAATGGCCAGCGTCGATGTGTATAACTGAGGTACGGTTTTTTATTAGTTTAGTAGGTTATTATCTGCGTTTTGTCAAGAATTTTGCCCGATTAGCTAACCCATTAACAAATCTCACCTGAAAAGTGGTAAATTTGTTTGGAAAAAGAATGGGAAGACTGTTTTGAAGAACTTAAGAGAAGATAAGTCAATAATCTTATCTTAAATATATCATCGAGTAATGATGAGTTTGTTATTTATATAGATGCTTCAATGAAATGACTTGGTTGTGTCCTTATGATGAATGATAGAGTAATTTCCTATGCATCAGTATAGCTAAAAATTCATGTGGAAAAATATCCGACTCATGATATTGATTTATAAACTATTATCCTTTCTTAGATGATTTAAAAACACAATATCTATATTGAAAAATTTGTGATATATACAGATCACAAGAGTCTGAATTATATTTTCTCACAGAAAGAACTCAACATGAGAAAATGTAGATGGCTTGATCTACTCAAGGATTATTATTTCACAATACACTACCACTAGGGGAAGGAAAATAATGTGGAAGATGCTTTGAGTAGAAAACATCATGGTGTTTTTAACAAGATGAGAGTTTAAAAGGATCCTACATACATGGATCAAGTAAAGATAGATATGGGAATCACCATGGAAGGTGAAACATCAATACTTTTTCAAATGGTTTGTAACCCATCTTTACTAGAAAGGATAAAGAGTTCTCATATCGGTACTGAAGTGTTTCAAAAGAATATTAAATCTGTGAATGATGGGAGATTGAGTGACTTTGTGTATGAAGATTGAATTTTGAAATTTGGGAATAGACTGTGTGTTCCCGGTATACCTCATATAAAAATGGAATTGTTTGAGGATGCTCATAGTTCCAATTTTTTCTATACACCCTAGTAATACTAAGATGTATAGAGATTTGAAGGAACATTTCTTCTAGGAAAACATGAAGAGGTAGATTTCTGATTTTGTGTCAATATGTATGGGTTTTCAACAAGTTAAATCATGAAGGAAACATCATTTAGGGGCCATGAAACCTCTCCTCATACCTTTGTGGAAATGTGATAATATTATGATAGAATTTTTCATGGTACTACTAAAGAATCCTATAAGGAATGATGCATTTTGGGTCATTGTTGATCATCTTACCAAGTCAGGAAATTTTCTTGCTATAAGAGAGGAATTACCACTTGAACATATCAAAAGACTATATATTAATGAAGTTGTAAAACTGCATGGATTACCACTATTAGTGGTTTCTGATCGTGATACATGTTTTACTTAATGATTTGGGAAAAGTATTCAGAAATCCATGGATAGTGAACTTCGATGGAGCACTGCCTACCACCCCCAAACTAATGGTCAATAAGAATGGACTATTCAACACTTAAAAGACATGTTGAGATCACACTCATTTGACTTTCAAGGTATGTGGGATCAATATTTACCTCTTGTAAAATTTTCCTATAAAAATATCTTTCATACAAGTATTAAGATAGAACTATATAAACAGTTATATGGAAGGAGATGTCACACACCAACCTGTTGGGATGATGTTGGTGAAAGAAAACTCGTAGGCCCAGAACATGTGGAGGAAATAATGGAAAAGGTGAAGGTAATCCAAAACCACATCAAGGAATCTCAAAGTAGACAGAAGAGCTATGATGAAAACAGAAAGATGGATTTGGAATTTCTGGTAGGAGCTCATGTTTTATTGATGGTATCTCCATGAAAGGGTGTTATACACTTCAGTATGAATGATAAATTGAGTCCCAGGTACATTTGACCATTCTAAATTCTATAATGAATTGGGCTTGTAGCATAATGTTTGGAAATGCCGTCATGCCTCTCCAATGTTCATGATGTGTTCAATATATCACTATTGAGAAAATACATGCCTGGCCAAGCGCATGAACTCATAAATGAGGAATTAGAACTAGAACATGATCTGTCTTATTTAGAAGAGTCTGCCAAGATTCTTGATACAAGAGAACAAGTGATGTGAAACCGGATGACTCCTTTGGTAAATCTTTTATGGAGAAACCATAAGGCGGAAGAGGTAATGTGGGAACTCGAGGAAATTATGATGAAGAACGACCTGATTCTTTTTATGTAGAAATATTCTAGAAATTTTAAGGATGATATTATTTGAACGAGGGGAGAATGTAACACCAAAATATTCCACGGTACATTTCCCTTTGAATAATGCAATAGCTTGCATTTTACGCAAGTTCAAGATTCTAACACATCACGACCAATAAAACTATCTGTTATGATTAGTAATACTATCTTTTTGAAATTTTATAAATTTTATCATTCAAAATGGACTTCATTTTTGGATTCAAAATACCGAAATTATCTTATGGTGATTTATTTTGTATTTTTTTGAAAACATTCATTTTTTTATGAATAGTGAAAAACACTGAGTTATTGTTTAAAAACGATTATTTATTTAAATTTATTTTAGGTAAAAATAGATACATAATACTATATAAGATCAATTCAATTCATTGGATTCTGTTTATAATAATTATATATACATATATATACATTTTATTGAACTTTTTACCTTCTTTTACCCTCCTCCGATGAGCATTTGAAAATTTACATAAAACAAAATTTTACAACTTGTGTAAGTTGAATTTCAAAAATTTAAGAGACACAGTTGATATCAGAAATTAAAATGTGATTCAATAAGATGAATATATTTTTTGTGGAATCACAACTTGTTACTTTTATTTACCACGGTTAAAAGTAAATAGGGTAATTAAGGGTAAAAATGATATTATTATTTCCCTAACACATGAAATAATTCTATTGTATAAGATTAATTTTACCAAAAACCATAGGAGTAAAATATGATCCTTTAGGTCCACATGGATTAGATTAGGAAATTTATTATTATTTAATTCAAAGAAGTGTAAAAATTGTTACATTTAATGAATAATAACTAATCCATTTTTAATATAGGGTTACACAAATGATAGATTATAATATAAATATTCATTAAAAAGATAAAAAAATTTCCTACATGATGGTATTTTATTTATATTTTTTATAAATTAAATAATTAAATTTATTTATGACACAATGATGATGCATTAATTACCGTATTAATGAAAGATTAACATAATTGATATTATAAATATCCAAATAAATGTAATATGAGACTTCTTATGAATTACACTATTTTTCAAGGATAATATGATATATTAGGGATGTTAGATAAATTTTGTTTCGAAGTAATAATTAAACTATTAATTTAGAATGATCAAAATACCAAATAGTGTCAAAATTGACAAAAATGAGTTTTAAAAATAAATATTATATTATTAATTGATATTCTATTCTTAAAAATCTATGGTTCGTCCCAAATACTTATGTGATGATAGGTGTATCATTAATTAACCACTTGGGGTTCTATTTGAAGTATATAGTAGGTTTATTAACCATATAATATAAAAATTCAAAGAGACGTGGTAAATGTCAAACTATTTAACTAAGAGTTAAATATAAAACATAAGGTTAATATAGTGACCCAAACCTATATAAAAAATATTTTTTGAGTGGTTTCTAACCCATTCCCACCATATACTTTATATAATTCGTTTTGGATCCATTAGAAACCGAAAATTATTTTATTATAAAATAATATTTATTGCTTTTCCTAAGGCGCCCCTCACCCCTCTTATAAAAGGGCACTCCTCCATTTCTCTAATTCACACCTTCAAAGACATTTGTCTTGGACAAAACCTGCCCAAATACCCTCTAAACTGTCCACACTTCATCTTCTATGCCGTATTTTATTCATAAAGAAATCATGAGGAGCCCTTTTTATCAAATCAAATGGAAGAACCTAAAAAAGTGGTAAATATTTAATCACCTCTTTCATGTTCCTTTCTTCTTCCACATCCTCTTTCGTTGTTGAGCTGGCTCTAAATTAAAAACACCAATATCTTCTATTTACTGTAATGTTATTATAAATATGGTATATCCATATTCATTATTCTATCCATTCCTTTAATGACATGTCACAATATGTGCGTACATACAGCTTCTCGTCTCCACTTCTTGGTATAATTGTTATTCAATACATTATTATTTGGATGGGTATAATAATGATGTGTAAATGATGTAAATAATAAACATAAAATGATAATGATTTTTTATATATAATATACCATCCAATTTTATATTATTTTATTATCAAAATAATAGTATTGTCGCTCATGCATACGTACGGATTACCCTCTCCACGAACGTGATGAGATTCATTCCCCATCATATCCATTCATGAATAATTGTCATTAGATGATTAAAAAAATGTTTAAAAACTACATTTAATTCTGAATATTAATATGATACATCCTATCAATAACAAACATTAATTTCATAACATATAATATATTGGAAAACGAATTAGTTAATACCTGAAACGTCTATAACACTAAAATATTATTAACAAATAAATATTAAAAAATAATAATGATATCATATTAATGTATATGATTATTGTATAATTTAATAAAAATTATTTCACCATTATACAGGAGTTTTACCTAGCCCATAACAAGGAAATTACAAGGTAAGGGTTAATTTTACAATCTCTTAATTATCTGAGGTTCTTCATACATAATTATCTACTGGGACGTCTTTATCATCCATATCAATGCTTCTTGAAAATCTACTTCAAAAAATTTTTACTATTTAATAAAAAATGGGTTATAGTCATTTATACCATTATTTGACCATATATGTTTTAAATATAATCTTTCCGTCATTTTCCAAATAAGGTACTCTTTGGCCTTTTCAACAAATATAAGGTTAGAATGATTTTTTAACTTATACGCCGTGACTGTCTATTTTCCTCCATTATAACATCTCCAAATCTTACCTTACATGCTTATAGGAATATTTTCAAAATAATTGTTTGCTTAAATTATATCAATATAGAAGGAGATATTTCTCTAAAAATTGTTTTGATTTCATCCATGTCCACATCCATTGATGGATTTTAATCTTATTTGAGGTTGATTAATTATGATACAAATCTTCCATATGGTATTTAAGGTTTTCTGATATTTTTGACTATGGATGTGTTATTTTTAAACCATTCATTGGTTATGGAGAATGTATATACATTTATTATACTAGTTTTAATACGAAATTTTATGATATGTTTAAACCTTTTCAAATGAGGAATGCATTGGACTTAGTATGTGACAGGTGGAGCCCGCTATAGCTCCTCGATGAATCGGTTGGTCTCATGAGACAAACTAGTGTCTTGGCACAAGGCATTGACCAAATCTTATGTGTAGTCTTGGAACAAGGCCTTGACTATGTGGTTATGAAAGTCTGCCATTATACATTCCATCATTAGGAATGTTTCTATTGTTATTGCATGTGATTATAAGACTAGTCGAATACCCATGTGAATAAGTAAATTGAATTATTTGATTTCTATATTTTCCATTCTATGCTAATGTTCATGTTTAAATTTCTTTTGTTTAATTATTATAAATTAGCTTCAATGTTTATGCTTATTTATGATAGTTTTCGCTATATTTTTATCCTTAATGAGCATCTGAGCACACCTCTTTCTATGTTTTATTTTTCCCAAGAAGCGAAGAAGTATACTGTAACTGACCTGGGTGGATAGTCTATGGGATCTCAGTGTTGTATATGAAAATAATTTTATTTTAGTTTTCCATTTTATGATGTAATTTAAACTGTATGAATGTATCTAGTACTTCCAAGGCTACTAAACTAATCGATCATTCGAGACATGATCTTTTGTGATCATGCCAATGATATGTAATAATGCACAGACTCTAGGCTTCTAGGGTCTGGTCATTAAATATAGAGGATGAAATTATTTGATGGTAGGAATAATGTAACACCACAAGCATCCAAAGTGTGTTTCTCTTTGAATAATGGAATAGCTTGCGCAGTACATAATTTCGAATTCAAGCAAACCATGACCAATCATACTAGCCATTATGAATAGTAATATAGACTTTTTGAAATTTTTTATATTTTATTTTTCAAAAATGGAAATCATTTTTGGATTCAGAATATGAAAATTACCATAGGGTGAATTTTTGTTATTTTTCTAAAAACGTTGAATTTTTTATGAATAGTGAAAACACTAGATTATTGTTTAAAACCGACTTTTTTATTAAATTATTATTTTTCTATTTATAATTATTTTATGTAAAAATATATACATAATTCATAAAGTAGTTTAATGAATTTCATTGGAGTCCTTTTATAATAAAATTAGATGTATAAAATTTTATTGAACGTTTTAACGTCTTTTACCCACCTTCTAAGAACGTTACAAAATTTTAAAAAAATATAATTTTACCACTTCTGTGAATTGAATTTCAAAAATACAAGAGAAATTATTGACCTTAATAGGTAAAATGTGGTTCAATAGAATGAAAATAATTTTTTGTGAATAATATCTTTTGAATTTGTTTCACCACGGTCAAAAAAAATGGGTAATTAAAGGTAAAAATGATATTATAATTACCCTAACTATTGTCCTAATTCTATTGGATATGTTTATTTAGACTAAAAGGAAACATAGTTATCAATCTTGATCTTTTTGGTTCACTTGGATTAGATTAGGACATTTATTATTATTTTATTTAAAGAAGTGTTATTGTTGATAAATTCAATTTTTAATAACCAATCCATTTTAAATATAGGGTTATTCAAAAAATAAATTTGACTATAAATATTCATTAGAAATATAAAAATATTTCCTACAAAATGGTGTTCTATTTATAATTTTTAGCCATTAACTAATGAAATTTATTTTTGACAAAATGATGATGCAGTAATTTCATTATTATTGAACGATATAAATAAATCATATTATTAATGTTAATATAATTTTAAATTGTGACTTTTTATGTATTACACGAATTTTTCAGTTTAACATGACATGTTAGGGTTGATTAAATACATTTTTATCCAAGTTATAATGTCTTTATGACTTTCAAAAAAACCAAATACTAAATATTGTCAAAGTTGACATTAATATGTTTTTTAAAAATAAACTATATTTTTAATTGATATAATATTATTAAAATTATAGGGTTCTGCCAAAGGACAAATATATGGTTTAATATATCAATAATGAACCACTTGGGGCTCTAATGGATTTTTATAGTAAGTTTATTAAACATTTATTATAATAATACAAGAATACATGTTAAAAGTTAAACTATTTTAAATTAAAATATAAAGGATAAGGTTGATATGGTAACCAAAATCTGTCTAAAACCTATTGGTTGTGATTTTCTTGACCCAGAGTCACCTTATCCTCAAAATAAATACTTTAGGAGCCATTATAAACCTAATATCATAGTAAAATAAAATAATATTTCAATATTTTACTAAAGTGACCATCACCTCTCTTATAAAATGGTACTTTCCCTTCTCTCCAAATCACACCTCCATAGCCATTTGTTTTAGCCAAAAACTACTCAAATATCCTCCCAAATACCCTAACATTGACCAAGAGGCCTTAATTTGGTCAGAAAGTGACCCTTGGATCCCTTCTGATCAACTCAAAAGGAAACACCCGAAGAAAAGGTAATAATTTAATCACCTCTTCCAATGTTCTTTTCTTATTCCACTTATTATTTCATTGTTGTTCCAAACCAAAATAACAAATCCAGTAGCATATACATTAGTTAATGTTATTATAAATTTGGTTCTACCATATTCATTATTTTTCCATCCTATGAATTCCATTTCACCATACGTGTGTACGTACAACATACCGTCTCCGCATCATGGTGTAGTTTGTTATTCAAACACTTCATTAATTGGACGAGTATAATAATTAGTATAAATAATGTAAATAATAAATATAACACATTAATTAATCTTTATATATAATATACCACTATATTACATACTATTTCACCATAAATATAATGATATTGTCGCTCATGCGTACCTACGGATTACGGTCTCCGTGAACGTGATGAGATTCATTCCCCATCGTAATCATTAAAGAATAATTTTCATTTTATGATTAAAAATAATGTTTAATAACTTAATATCATTCTGTATATGAATCAGATACATCCTATCCATATGAAACATGACTTACATAACAAACATATAAAATACAACAAATCAGTTAACACCCGAAACAATGATACTATGAAATATTATTGACTATGTAATACTAAAAGATCATATATGATATCATATTTATGTATGTGGTTCTTGTATAATTTAATAACAATTATTTAACTATTATACAAATGTTTAATGTACCCTTGTTCCCGGAAAAGTACAAGGTATGGTTTAAT
Organism: Viscum album; assembly: GCA_963277665.1. Classification (NCBI taxonomy): domain Eukaryota; kingdom Viridiplantae; phylum Streptophyta; class Magnoliopsida; order Santalales; family Viscaceae; genus Viscum; species Viscum album. Next base: position 1,959,566,153 of record OY728133.1, read on the forward strand.
TCTACAATCTCATCATTATCTGAGGTAGTTTAAACATACGTACATACTGGGATCTCTTTAACATCCACATCAATTTTTTATAAAAATGTATTTAAAAAATATAATATTTTCCAGTCTGTGGTTTAAAGTTATTTATACCCTAGTTTTACTTTTACTAAAATATTTATAATTTATTATTTCCATCATTTTCAAAAATGATCATTTATGACATTTGCGACAAAATTATGGAAATAATGTTTTTTATCTTATATGGTGAGTGCGGCTATTTTACACCATTATAACACCATTGATGATACTCGGACATGATTATAAGAATAATTTCAATATAAATGTTTTCTTTTATAATTATTTGACTTTTATGTGTTGTTTAAATTGAATTATATATTTCTATAAAAAAGTTTTGATTTCATCTATGTCCACATTCTTTGAGGGTTTTTAGACATGTTTGAAGTTGAATTATTATGATATAATAATCCATATTTTATTGAAGGTTTTGTGATATGTTTGAATGTGAATGTGTTATTTTTAAACAATTCATGGTTTCTAGTTAAAGTATTGACATTTCATATGTTCTTTTTTATACTAATGATTATTGTTTTGTTTCAACCTTTTCATATGAGGAATGCATTGGACTTTGTAGGTGACAGGCGGAGACCACTATATCTCCTCGATGCATCGATAGCTCTCATTAAATAAATTAGTGTCTTGGAACAAGTCCACGACAATATATTATTTTTTAGTATTGGCATGAGGCCTTCACTATGTGGTTATGATGATTGGAATTATACAATCCATCATTATGAAATTGGATATTAATATTAAATGTGATCATTCAACTAGTAGAATTTCCATGGAAAAAATAAAATGGAATTATTTGATTTATCATTTACATATTAAATAGAATTTCATGTTTAAAAGGCTTCTGTTTTTGTCTTATACATTGCCATAAATTTTTATGATTATTTATGATATATTCAACTATGTTGTTATCCTTACTGAGCGCCTGAGCTCACCCCTTTCTATGTTTTGTTTTTTTCTGGATGAGAAGAAGTATATTAGGATTAAAATATTGGAATATGATAAGGGATATGAGTGTGTTCCATGGGGACACAATGTTATTGTTTTCCTATTTCAAAATGCAATGTAAAACATATATATGTATCTTGTACTTCCAAGGATAATAAACTAATCGGTATTTCGAGAGTTGAACTCTTGTGATCATGCCAATGTTATGTAACAATGCTCCGACCCTGGATAACAGTGTTTGAGGAATTTCAATTGGGGTATAGTTTAAGGGAAAATCATCCCACTTAAATAAGACATACTAAAAAAATATGAAAACCCAAATTTTATGAAAAAAAAATCCTAGATTCATGAAACACTAAGTGAGAGGTTCTATTATCCAATACATTTTGAAAATGGTTGTCTTGGGATTCTTCCTTATCAAAAAATTGACGGAAAAATTAGAAATATTTTGGAAAAACCAAATCACAATGAATAGGATCTTGCAAGTGAAACTTAACTCAACAATAAAATGGTGAATGATATTGGATTTTGGATAGTTTTTTTCTTCACACATATCAGTATATATGAAGTAGATAATGAATATAAATGACTACAAAGAAGTAAAAATGAATTATTTAAATGATGAGCCCCCCAGGATCAATTTAATTTGATCTACTGATATTTGAAGTTAAATATTAAAATATGTAATTTCCTGATTCATTTATGGAAAGAAACATGATATATTTCTTTTTTATATATTTCTTATGAATTAAATAAGGTTATTTTTTTAATATATGGCTTTATTTTGAAAATTTTTTTTTTATGAAAAGGTTGTGACAAGTAGAAACAAACCCAATGGAACATTTTCAATGTTGGAGATGCATGGACTTCATGTTATTTAGATATATGGAAATAATTTCAATTTTGAAATATAAGGATTAAATGTGTGTGTTAGAGAAACATGAATATGTTAACACATTGATAAATTATTCACGTTTTTTGTGAACTTATAATAAATTAATATATTTTCCTTCCATATGCAATAATTAGAATTTTTTAAATTATTCATTAAAAAATTTTGAGATGAATACATATCTTATTATAGAGATTATTCAATAAAATATATATTGGACCATGAGAAAGAATTCAAAAAATGGAGACTAATATTTTTTGTCCATAATTTTTTGGTGTGCTCTTATTACAAGAATTAGATCCTAAAATTATAAATAAAATTCTATCATGATGATCATATGATTAATGAGATGTATAGAAAAGAAATATGGAATCTCTATAAGGAATATCCAAATAGATAATTGTGTTGAATACAAAAATAGATAATTTTAGAGTTCTCTTAAAAAGAATAGTATTCATCATGACCATAGTAAACCATACAAACAACAACAAAATTGTGACCATGAAATAAATTATAGAATCATTTTTGAGATACTTTGAACCATTTTGATTAAACATGATACTTCTCAGTTATTTTTTTGAAATGGTACTAGCTTATTAGTAGACATTCCAAATCAATTCATCTATATTCCAACAAAATACATGTCTCTTTATGAAATGTATAATAATAATACCCCACGTTTTTATTAAAAAAATGTAGTGGTTGCCCATACAATATCAAATTAAAAGGTAAAAATATTGGGATTTCTAACCAAAGAGGTGTTGAGTTTATTTACATTGGATACCCTCTATACTGTGAAGGACATAGATAACATTATAAAGATAATAGAAAACATTTTTAATCTTTAGCTGTAAAAGTCCTAGAATATTCTAATAGAATGGTATTATTGCCATATGAAAATATATGAGGATGTGAAGATGAATCTATTTCAGTTAAACAATATGATAACTTTTATGATTAAACTGATGTTGTTGAAACTTCTCAAAATTACGATAATAATTCATATATTTCATTTTATGTGGTAAAATTGTGTTCATATAATCCATAAATAATAAAGTATGTAGGGGTATAAGGACCTAGGTTATGACCCTAAGGACATCAGAATATATTAGTAAATATTTATGTTGACGGGTGCTGATTCATCACAGGAATTGGGGATTAGGGAGTCTTGGTGCAATGATATTAAAAATATTTAACATATTTTTTCAAGCATGCATATTTTCTCATCAAAATAAAATATCTCCCATTTGGAAACATGGATTTTATTTATGAGAACATGGTTGAGTCTAGATCCTCGTGTTTACCCTATGGGAGACCTAAGGTCATTTGTGAGGGGAGTTTTGTTCATAGGCCGTTTTGGGTGATGTTGCATTGAGAGGGGAAATAATTGGTTTGATTTTATTATGAATAATTTGTACCCCCCAACCCTCATACGCTCATCACCCTAACCAAAGAGAGTCACGCTACTCTTTATCTCCCTTTGTTGATGTTGATCCACCACCAAATTATTATAGGAAGGTTCCATTGATCCCTATTTTTGATGTAGATCGTCATCAAATCTATAACAAGAGCGATCAAGGCACTGTTCTTGATCCAAATATTTGGAATTTTTCCATCAATATAAGAATATTTTAGTATTGGTCTCGAACTCTTTCGTTTTGTGTTTCTTTAAGGTTCTAGAGCCTTATTACAATTTCTAGAGATCCTTCTAGGATGATTTGTCAGTTTTAGGGATAAACTGGTGTGAATCATGGTGTTTTTCAGGTGATTCCTAACTAGAATCACCATCTTCATGTCTTAGAGTTTACTGATATATGTGGTTTATCTCTTCTTTTTTTGGAAGATAAACATTTTGGACTATAGGCCACATAGTGACCTAAACCATGTGACTAATGTACATGGATTTGGATAGTCGTAGGAAAACTAATGGTCGCATATTAAAAAACAATGAAGATACTAGGACATAGAGTCTATCACACATAAATGGGAAAATTAAACAGCTAGGGGTCCATTTATACGATCATATTGGGAAGTGTGGGATATAGGGTGTGTGAGGGACAATGATGGAATGACTGTGTAGATGAGGAACACAACCATGTTTCGAGTGATTTGGCACATTGAATGTACCTCCTCTACATTCCATCTACAACGACAAGGGTTGGAACCTATGTGGAACAGTCAAACTGGCAGGTTCGCAGTCGGGCTCACACACTATGTGTGCCCCAGTGCATGTTGTGTATTACTAGGAGATCCTCTAAGGATGTTCCTTCATCTGTATCTTCTTTCATTTGTCATAGATTTAGGATTTTTAGTAATCTATCATGAGGGGTTTTCCAAATAGAATGTTCTTGTGGATTCCATTATGACATAAGAGATATGAGGTGGTGTGAATCGGGCCAGATTCTTGTGGAGTGGTACTGAGCTGATGTCAGAGTTCCTGGTGATTTTTTTAGAGATATGCTATTACTGTTACTCCCATGATGAACTAGGGTGTGGTTTTTCCGTACATCTCTTATTAGGTAGTGGAAGTACTCCCCACATAGTCTGACTGGGTTCTTTACCATTGGGTAGTTTCCCCTAGGGGTGTTTCTCCATTATTGTATTAAGGTGTGGGCTTCCCCGTAATGCTTGTATAGGTAGTGTAGGTAATCTCCAATTGGATCATTGAGCTAGTCCTCTATCATTGGAGTCAGTTCTACCCTATTGGACTGGGTTACTGGTCCTCCTTATATGACATGAAGATAGATTCATACTCCCCTACCATGTTAGGGTGTGGGTCCTATATTATAGGAGTCTATATAACTCTATTATTCAAGGTTGTGGGTCCTCTATATGTGTTGTTTTGGAATAGTGGTCACTCTCTTTCCGTGTTGGGGAGTGAGTCCATAAGCTTGGGGTTGATGCTCCCATTTTGTGTAATGATTCGGGTCTCCCATAGTGAATGATTTGGCAGAGTCGGTACTCCCCTATAATTCTTAGGTATGTGTCCTCTAGACACTGAGTAGTACTCCAATACCAGGTAGAATATACGACCTTGATCTATAAAGTGGTACTAAAATACCATATCATGGTGCAATTCCTTCCTTAATAGTACTCTCCTATTGGATTATGTAACGCCCCAACCCCAGTTACCCGGATTTGGTGCATTACTTCGTAACATTGGCATGATCACAAAAGATCATGTCTCGAAAGGCCGATTAGTTTAGTAGCCTTGGAAACACTAGATACATTCATAAATGTTACATTACATCATAAAGTGAAAAACTAATAACAAACTCTTCATAGTCCACACTCAAATCCTCTTCTGACTATCACTTCATGTCATTCATAAAATACTTCTTCACATCCTGGAAAATATTAAAACATTGAAAGGGGTGAGCTCAGATGCCCAGTAAGGATAAAAATATAGTGGAAGCTTTCATCAATAAACATAAACATTTAAGGCAATGTATAACTAAAACAAAAACCTTTTGAAGTTGAACTTCAACATAATATGGCAAAAGTAAAATGAGATAATTTCATTTACTTCTTCACATGGATATTCTACTGGTCGAATAATCACATGCAATATTAATAACCACTTTCATAATGATGGAATGCATAATGCCAGACTATCATAACCACGTAGCCAAGGCCTCGTGCCAAGACCACAAATAAGATTTTTTCAAGTCCTCATGCCAAGACCCTATTTTGTCTCATGAGACCGGCCGATGCATCGAGGAGCTATAGCAGGCTCCACCCGTCACATATTAAGTCCAATGCATTCCTCATATGAATAGGTTTAAACATATCATAAACCATAACATAATCTAATCACATAAAACATGAATAAAGGAAACATAACATTTCCACATTTCAATCACAAGATATCAATACAACACATTGATATAATAAAAACACTTTTAAAACCATTTTCAATACCAAAATAAAAGAATGTTAAAACATGGTATTTATTTTTCTTTTAAAAAAAGGTATGGCTTGTAGAGGAAGCCAAAACTCAATAATGGTCACGGCGGCGGAGAATTCATTGTCACTGCATACATACGACAAAATCATTCCCTTTTGTCGTTTAGTAAATTCTTCGTATAAAAATATTTCTTTTGAATAAACGTAAAAGTCAAAGGAGTTTATACACCGTATAAAAGAAATTTATGTATAAAAAAAATATGCCTCAATGAATGGAGATTGAGAAGAAATCCCTTAAAAGATAATTTTTAAATAAAATATATCTATTATGTGTATTCACTATATGTACACATAAGGAAAGTATAAATACAATATAGGACATAATAGTATCGTGACATAATTTGAATGTAGGAGATTAACCCAAAGAATTGAAATTGGGTTAAAAAGTTCCCTTACCTCGGGTCCGACTTGACTCGATCGTTCTTTAATCTCCTGAATAATAAACTAGAGTTAATTTATAGTTTCATAAGAACCTTTTCATGTTTCTTATTCCTTTAATATCACTGATTACCATGTTATGAACATTATGTAACTATTTAAGTTAATAACGGTAGTTTTGTCGATCTTTGGTACTTGAGTCAAAAATAAACTTCTTATAATTACAAGTTGTTCATGTGGTGAAATATACATTATATCCAGAATTATATTCATTATATAGATATCATATATCTCATATATATCCAGTATATACATACATTTATAATATTCCATAACGTTTAGAGGTAAGAAATGAAATGCACTGTTCATGGAGACGGTAAGCCGTACGTACGCATGAATGCTACTTTCATTTCTATTTCTTATTTAATGGAATGAAATCATAATTATATAAAGGTATACAATAATTCCAGTATAATATAGTTTATAATAACATTTACTCAATCCTTTATACATCCCACATATGGTATTAACCATTCAAATCACTTTGAGGGGGCGGTAGTCCGCACTTCCTAAAATGAAAATATCGCGTTTACCCATAATGGGAATCATAAAGGTATGCCATAAATGAAAAATAAATAAGCTTAAGTAAAACATAATCATATTATAAATCATATATAAATATAGTGATATCTTAATGTCCACCTCTGAAGGTGTTATATGAGTGTTGAACAATCATCATTTCGTGAGACAGAAACTCGCCATCCACAGAAACAGTATGTTCTTTAACCATTTGGTGTAGGTGTGTGTATGTGTAGCTCGAATACTTCTTAGAACAAAATCCTAGTATATTTAGGATACTGTTATTGTGACAAAAGAAAATAATAAAACCAGTTTAGGGGGTTGGAGAAGAAAAATGACATAATAGAACACAAGAGAAGACATTACCTTAAAATCAGGTAACTCTTTTGATTTGAGCCAAAGGCTTACTTGGGGAGAATTATTCCCAAAGTGAGGCTTCTAGGAGTAAGGGAGGGAAGTTGGGAGAGTATTTGGGCAGATTTTTGCCAAGTCAAATGGCTTGAATGTGTGAATATGGTGTTAGAGGTGGAGGCCTTTTATAAGTGGAGAGGAGGGGCACTCTTGTAAAGTAATGAAATGATATTTTATTATACAATGCTTTTCGGATTATAAAGGTCCCAAATTTATATAATTAGAGGATAAGGTGATAAGGGTTATAAATATCCTCACCCAATAGGTTTTTGACAAGTCTATGCCTTAGATTTTACATTATCCTTTAATTTTATTTAAATCGTTAATTAATGAGGTAATCGCTGCATCATCATGGTGTCATAAATAATTTAATATATTTAATGTCTAAAATTTATAAAAAAAATATCATAATATAGGAAATAATTTTATCTTTTTAATGTATATTTATAGTCAAAACTATGACTTGTATAACCCCATTTAAAAATTGTTTTAGTAAAACAACTTATGTTTGTGACATTTTTATTTTAACATTAAATAAAAGTTATTTATTTCATTTTCCTACCAATGTGGCTCCATGGGGTCCCAAAGCTGACCCATGGATTTTCATGGTCTTCCATGACACATCCAATAGGGGTAGGAAAAGTGTAAAGGTATTTTAATATTTTTATAATATCATTTTTACCTTAAATTTCACTAATTACTTTTAACCGCGATTAATTAAACTTAAAAGTTACTATTCACCAAAAAATTATTTTAATCCTATTGAACCACATTTTACTTCCCAACGACAACCATGAATGTCGGATTTTTTAAAATCAAATCACATAAGTGGTAATGTTTTATTTAAACAAAAAATCAGTTTTTAACTACCACTTAGTGGTTTCACTATTCATCAAAAATTGAAGTTTTTCAGAACAATGCCAAAATTTCACCCTAAGCTATAATTGATATTCCGAATTCAAAAATGATGTCTATTTTATGAAATTACAAACATATATGTTTCATTAATTAATTTGATAATTAATTCCCACAGTCACAACAAATAGCGTGTTTTTTAAAAACAATATATATCAAAAGGTTGACAATTGTTTATGTCCAATTTCAAAGTGAAATTAATTCTAATGAACACCATTGGATAAAATGGTAAATATATATTCTAATTATATGTTAAAACCAATCAATAGTAAAACTTATCACTATAAATTATTTTTATTAAAAAATTTGTTTTAAGTAATTTTCACTATTCATAAAAATTTGGAAGTTCTCAGAAAATTACAAAAAATTCAACATAGGCTAATTTCGACATTCCGAATCCAAAAATGAAGTCCATTTTGAAATATGAAATATATATAATTTCAAAAAGTGGGTATTACTATTCATAATGGCTATTTTGATTAGTCACGGTGTGTTATAACTCGAACTTGCGTAAAATGCAAGCTATTGCATTATTGAAAGAGAGGTGTATCGTGAAATCTCAGGGTGTTACATTCTCCCCTCCTTCAATAAATTTCATCCTCGCAATTTGAAATTTTTCTTTGAAAATAAAAGGTTGAAAATAGAAAATACCTTTGTGGAAAACCCACATCGGAAATAAGGTTAATAAAAATATAACTTTAAAAGAAAGAAAGATAAGTACAAAGGTCACCGAGATAACCCATACTAGGATTCTATTAAAATATGGATATGGAAGAAAAAAAACCATCAAGGTCTGATGGAGAGTTGTAGAAAACTGGATTAGGAGAAAGTTAACCATAAGAAAATCACAAACTTGTGATTGGTTAAACAATCATTGAATCCCCATTTGGAAAAGTTAACCGACAATGTTTTTGTTTAAAGATAACTTTGATAAAGTTGAGGTGTTTATTTAGGAGATTTACTAAGAACGTAAGGGAATATACATACTTGTCATGTAGACTTTCATTCATAAAATTTTATTACCACAAACCCATCTTTCACACTAAAAGGTAATAGAACTCAAAAATATTCTATTTATCCTAATTGTATAAGGTTAAAAATATTAACACATATCATTCAAATTAGTAAATCTATATTGTAATAACCAGAGACTTTCTGTAGGCTAGTGGTAGGAAATAAAGGCATGTCGCACTATGGTTGTGGGTTCGATTCCTGCAGCTTTGTCCGACACGATGGGTTATGCCCCACCCCGCAGGTTGTCCTTTTCCTAAAACTGTAGTATTATAATATTCCAAAAATAATCTTCATAAATGTTTTAACCTTAAACAACACTATCCAAGGTTCAACATCAACCATTCCAACCAATATAGTTTTCCAAAATACCTCTGTCCAGACTTTTTCTAAAAGGGCTCTAAATTCCAAAATCAATTGTAACATCAGATTCCCCAAACAAAGTAAAGTTTCTATTATTGTCACATACTAAAAATATGATTACCTTTATCATATTAAAACCTTAATAATATCAACAAGTACTGCAGTACAATCCTTATATATATATATATCACATTATTCTAATAACCAGAATATAATCCATGAGTCCAAAATCACCAATACATTAATTATTCCGCTTCAACTGTAGTCATAGCATATGATTGGCCTTGATCCCTTGGCCTTTTCTGAGGTATGTTTCCCTGACGCTTAGGACATTCATTTTCATAATGACCCATTTCTATACAATTGTAGCATTCAACATTGATAACCTCTTTCATTGCCTTGCAATCACGTGCCTGGTGACCTTTTTCTCCGCATTTATAACAAACTCCCATTCCTTTTAGGCAAGTTCCAGGGTGATTCTTCCCACAATTATCACATAATGGAAAATCCTTCTTTCCCTTTTTCCCTTTATCTGTCTCTTATTCCACCGTTCTCTTCTTCTCTTACTTTAATTTATTGTCATAAGATTTGGAGAATTCATTTTCCGTCTTGATAGCACATGAGACAATATCGTCATACGACGCGAAGGTTTGTGAGAATAATGCTTGACGAAGAAATGGTTTAAACCCGTCAAAGAAAAGATCAATCTTACTTCTTGTGTTACATATATAATCTGATGCATGCCTTTCTAACATTGTAAAGTTAGCCTCATACTTTGCGACATTCTCATCCTTCTTTTATCTCAGACTCAGAAATTGTCTTTCCATATCTTCTCGTTGGTCATGTGGAAAGTAATTTTATAAGAAAAGATCTTTGAACTCTCTCCATTCCATACTTGATACTTCTTAATATTCCTTTGTGTTTTGAAGTAATGAACACCATTGATCGGCATCTCCAGTGAGGCGGTAAACTTCCATGATAACCTTCTCCCTTTCGCTACTCTCCAAGGCGTGGAATATTTTCTCTAAGGAGTTTATCCATTGCTCAGATACTAATGGATTTGTACCCCCATTAAATGTTGGTGGTTGTTGACTCATGAAGCGGTATAAAATTGATCATCCACGTTGCGGATCAGGGTGCTCCATATGAGTAAAGTTATTATTCATAACTTGAGTGAGTTGTCCCAGTATGGTAATAAGTTGATTAGCACCAGTTTTATCTCCAACTCCACAATAATTATCTTGAGCAGGAGGGAAATCCCTACACGGAGTGCGTGCATTGATACAGTTTCCATTCCATCCACTAGGCGCCATTTCTAAATAATGGCATAAAATAGATTAATTTACGAATCAAAATACATAATTCCATACTTGTAAAATACTTAACATAAATTGAACTATTTATGGATATAATCGATAATCATAAAAATGGTTTTCTTTGAGGAAGTATATACTCATAACCCTTCATAGTGGTTTGTAAAGAAAATGTGAATTATCCCAATCATATCCTCTGGGAGTGTTGTAACCAAGAGTGCAGCAAGGCCCGTTGTTGTGCACCAGTTCCCGTTCGAGTCTAGCTCAAAGCAGTGTTTTTGGGTTTTACACCTAGGTACATCTGTGCCAGAGCAGCCTCTACCTGCTCGTATCCAGACCGGGATGTATTTCTTGGAAAACTCACAAAATTTCTATAATACCAAAATTCTAGAAAGTTCATATATACTAATCCTTAAAGTCTATCTTCAGGTTATGGGCTCTAATCAGAGTTTATCAAAATCTAGCTTCCAAGGTTAGTACTAAACTGCCTATAATACCAACTGTAACGCCCCGAACCCAGTTACCCGGAGTCGGTGCATTACTTCGTAACATTGGTATGATCACAAAAGATCAAGTCTCAAAAGACCTATTAGATTAGTAGCCTTGGAAACACTAGATATATTCATAAATGTTACATTACATCATAAAGTAAAAAACTAATAACAAAGACTTCATAGTCAACACTCATATCCTCTTCTGACTATCCCTGTGGGTCATTCATTAAATACTTCTTCACATCCTGAAAAATATTAAAACATTGAAAGGTGTGAGCTCAGATGCTCAGTATGGTTAACAATATAGTGGAAGGTTTCATCAATAAACATAAACATTTAAGGCAATGTATAACTAAAACAAAAGCCTTTTGAACTTGAAATTCAACATAATATGGAAAATGTAAAATGAGATAATGCCATTTACTTCTTCACATTGATATTCTACTGGTCGAATAATCACATGCAATATTAATAACCACTTTCATAATGATGGAATACATAATGCCAGACTACCATAACCACGTAGCCAAGGCCTCGTGCCATGACCACAAATAATATTTTGTCAAGGCCTCGTGCCAAGACACTAGTTTGTCTCATGAGACCTTCCGATGCATCGAGGAGCTATAGCGGGCTCCACCAGTCACTTATTAAGTCCAATTCATTCCTCATATGAATAGGTTTAATCATATCATAAACCATAACATAATATTATCACATAAAACATGCATAAAGGAAACATAACATTTCCACATTTCAATCACAAGATATCAATACAACACATTGATATAATAAAAACACTTTCAAAACCATTTTCAATACCAAAATAAAAGAAAGGTAAAACATGGTATTTATTTTTCTTTTAAAAAAAGGTATGGCTTGTAGATGAAGCTAAAACTCAAATAATGGTCACGGCGGCGGAGAAGTCATTGTCGCCGCATACGTAGGACAAAAACATTCCATTTTGACTTTTAGTAAATCCTTCATATAAAATGATTCCTTTTGAATAAACGTAAAAGTCAAAGTTGTTTATACACTGTATAAAAGAAATTTGTGTATAAAATAAAATATGCCTCAATGAATGGAGATTGAGATGAAATCCCTTAAAAGATAATTTTTAAATAAAATATATCTATTATGTGTATTCAATATATGTACACATAAAGAAATTTTAAATACATGATAGGACATAATAGTATCATGACATATTTTGAAAGTAGGAGATTAACCCAAAGAATGGAAATTGGGTTAAGAAGTTCCCTTACCTCGTGTCCGACTTGACTCGATCGTTCTTTAATCTCCTGAATAATAAACTAGAGTTAATTTATAGTTTCTTAAGAACCTTTTCAAGTTTCTTATTCCTTTAATATCACTGATTACCATGTTATGAACATTATGTAATTATTTAAGTTAATAACGGTCGTTTTGTCGATCATTGGTACTTGAGTCAAAAATAAACTTCTTATAATTACAAGTTGTTCATGTGGTGAAATATCCATTATATCCAGAATTATATCCATGATATAGATATCATATATCTCATATATATCCAGTATATACATACATTTAAAATATTCCATATCGTTTAGAGGTAAGAAATGAAATGCACCGTTCATGGAGACGGTAAGTTGTACGTACGCATGCACACTACTTTCATTTCTATTTCATATTTAATAGAATGAAATAATAATGATATAAAGGTATAATATAATTCCAGTATAATATAGTGTATAATACCATTTACTCCATCCTTTATACATCCCACATATGGTATTAACGATTCAAATCACTTTGAGGGGGCTGTAGTCCGTACTTTCTAAAATGAAAATATCATGTTTACCCATAATGGAAATCATAAAGGTATGCCATAAATGAAAAATACAGAAGCTTAAGTAAAACATAAACATATTATATATCATATATAAATATAGTGACATCTTAATGGCCACCTTTGAAGGTGTTATATGAGTGTTGACCAATCATCGTTTCGTGAGGCAGAAATTCGCCATCCACAGAAACAGTATGTTCTTTAACCATTAGATGTAGGTGTGTGTTAGTGTAGCTAGAATTCTTCTTATAAAAACATCCAAGTATATTTATGATACTGGTGTTTTTAAAAAAGAAAATAATAAAAAGAGTTTAGGGGGTTGGAGAAGAAAAATAAAATAAAAGAACACAAGAGAAGACATTACCTTAAAATTGGGTAACTCTTTTGATTTGAGCCAAAGGCTTCTTTGGGAAGCATTATGCCCAAAGTGAGGCTTCTAGGAGTAAGGGAGGGAATTTGGGAGAGTATTTGGGCAGATTTTGGCCGAGCCAAATGGATTGAATGTGTGAATAAGGTGTTAGAGGTGGGGGCCTTTTATAAGTGGAGAGGAGGGGCACTCTTGGAAAGTAATGAAATGTTACTTTATTATACAATGCTTTTTGGATTATAAAGGTCCCACATTTATATAAATCAAGGATAAGGTGATAAGGGTTCGAAATCTCGTAACCCAATAGGTTTTTGACAAGTTTAAGCCTTAGTGTTTCCATTATCCTTTCATTTTATTTAAATCGTTAATTAATGAGGTAATTGTTGCATCATCATGGTGTCATAAATAATTTCATATATTTAATGTCTAAAAATTATATAAAAAAATATCATAATGTAGGAAAACAATTTGGATTTCTAATGAATATTTATAGTCAAAAATATGACTTGTATAACCCCATTTAAAAATTGTTTTAGTAAAACAACTTATGTTTGTGACATTTTTATTTTAACTTTAAATAAAAGTTATTTATGTCATTTTCCTACCACAGTGGCTCCATGGGTTCCCCAAGGTGACCCATGGATTTTCATAGTCGGCCATGACACATCCAATAGTGGTTGGACAAGTGTAAAGGTATTTTCATATTTTTATAATATCATTTTTACCTTAAATTCCACTAATTACCTTTAATCGCGATTAATTAAACATAAAAGTTACTATTCACCAAAAAATTATTTTAATCCCATTGAACAACATTTTACTTCCTAATAAAAACCATGTATGTTGGATTTTTGAAAATAAAATCACAGAAGTGGCAATGTTTCATTTAAACGAAAAATCAGTTTTTTTAACTACCACTTAGTGGTTTCACTATTCATTCAAAATTGAAGTTTTTCAGAACAATGAAAAAATTTCACCCTAAGTTAAAATTGATATTCAGAATTCAAAAATTATTTCTATTTTATGAAATTCCAAACATATAAGTTTCATTAATTGATTTTATAATTAATTCCCACTGTCACAACAAATAGCGTGTTTTTTAGAAACAACATATATCAAAAGATTGACAATTGTTTATGTCCAATTTCAATGTGAAATTAATTCTAATGAACACCATTGGATAAAATGGTAAAAATATATTCTAATTGTACTTTAAAACCACTCAATAGTATAACTTATCACTATAAATTATTTTGATTAAAAAAGTTGTTTTAAGTATTATTCACTATTCATAAAAATTTGGAAGTTCTCAGAAAATTACGAAAAAATCAACATAGGCTAATTTCGAAATTCCGAATCCCAAAATGAAGTCCATTTTTAAATATAAAATATATATAATTTCAAAAGGTGGGTATTACCATTCATAATGGCTCTTTTGATTAGTCGCGGTGTGTTAGAACTTGAACTTGCGTAAAATGCAAGCTATTACATTATCGAAAGAGAGGCGTATCGTAAAAGCTCGGGGTTTTATAGATTAGGGTGCAGGTCCTCACTTATGAAGAAGTTTTCCCCCATTTTTTAGTTGTAGTATGGATATGTTCCTCTATTGTTTTTGGAGCTCCGTCGGATGTTGGATACAGTTTTGAGGAGCGGGCTCGTCCACATGATTTGAAAAATACCTAGATTATAGCTATTGCTCCCTCAAAGGGAATAGGTATAGGAAACTCCTTATAGAAGCCACTGAGGTTTAAAATGTTATCTATGAGTAGTAATCCCTAGAATACAGGGTTTGGGGAAGGTATGAGAACCTCTATTATCACCTCTTTGAGATGATTAAAATGGTGCATTGTCTAGAGTAGTGCACCCTCAACAATGTGCAGTTGTGAGGTGCAAGATTTTCAATATGGTCTTCATTATCTTGTTCTTGGTGAAAGGTAGTGATGAAAGGACCTCTAGTTATGGGAACTAGAGTGGGACCTATTAATATTCTCCTGATAGATCACATTTTGTCGGATGTACCATTTGAAATGGTATAGTTGTTCTTTATGGATTTAATATATAGGATTTGTCCCATCTGGTATGACTGATCACATGGATTGTGTTCGTCTGTATTTTTTATATCGTTATAGCCTATTAAGAGAATCTTGTTCTTATATTTTATTATGGAAGATCATAAGACATGGTGTCTAAGATGAGTATATGTGGGTGATTTTCTTATTAGTTTTATAGTGTTTTCACATGTCATGGATGACACCCCTTGTAGATGGTGCAGTCATTTCATGTATAGTAGAGGATAGTTTGAGATAGAGTTTCTCTCTAGATTGGGTTTCACTCCAGCTAGGTCCAGTAGACTGTTATGTTTCAGATTCAACCTTTTTATTTTGGGGATTTAGGGTTTACTCTGGATTATTTTTATACTCACCCCTTCATGGTATTTTTTTGCACATGTTTTGTGTCTTGTAAAAACCACATGCCTTTAGACGGTATACATGGAAGAGCCCTGGAAGGTATAGATTAATGAGCTTGACATACCAAGGTGTTTAGTGGAGTTTGTCTAATTATCATTCCTATGGTTGTAGTTGACAGGGATCCCCTCCTAAATATTAGGATGGATTCATCCACAGTTTTCCATAGTGTGCGTTGTTTTTCCATTTTATGCTTTTAGTACTTATGTGGCACACTGGTTGTGGGATATAGATGTATTCATGCATAGTTTGCATTTGGTTTTTTACATCTCTTCATTTTTTGATGATGGAGATGTTTTTGTGTGTATAGGTTTATAAGAAATTCCTCGTCTATTAGTGATATGACCTCTCATCACTAGTATCCATCCCATGGTCTATCAGTTGTAGGATTTGGAAGTTACATCCTGGGCCCCATCGCATCGGGTCATGAATGTTTTCAATCTGATGTGGTTGGTTCCCAATTATGTCTATAGTGTCATGAACTTGATTTGGGTTTCAAAGATATATTGTTATGATGTTTCGAGATTGCATCTTATGCCAAAGGTTCTGGTATTGGTGTTGTAGCTGATGTATCCAGTCACCATGAATTTGATAACTTAGTTTTTGATATGGTACATTAGGGTACTGGTCATTGGAATAAATGGTACATGAATCATATAGGGAGGTTTTTTTTGTTTTCTTTCCCTTCTTGAGTCATCTCCCCAGATATACTCTTTGACCATGGAACTTCTTGATTTTATTTCATGATTCCTCCATGAAAATATCCAAACATGATTCCATGGATTTATATTCATGATGATCAACCCCATAATGTGGCATCTATGCAAGGAAATAATTCTGGGGTGTTACCTCTTAGTGTTCATTTAGTGGGGCCATGACCCGTAGAGCATGATCTTTGTCCATAATTTTAGGATCAGGATGCGCATTGACTGACTACCCTACACGAGTTCCCAATCCAATGACTACTGTGGTGTAGGGGTGATCCAGAACCATAATCATAAATAAACTAACATGATGTAGTCATGCATGTTTTCCTCTAACTGTGAACATCCCTCGATCGGATGGTGGTATATGTGGTGAGAATTATACAATGTTCATCCAATAGTTAGTTGAGTCAGGTGGTACATACTAATGAATAGGAAAACATCACTTGGGTGGAGTTTGAGTGACTCTACAGGGAAGCGTTTTACCCATATACATTGAGATATGTGAATATCCCTGAGCTTCTACAGCTTCAGAAGGTTAGCGTGAAAATGAAAGAGGTTTCGATGAGGTTCACAAGCTTGTCATGATACTCCTTCTATATGGTTTGGGATTTGTTCTTTAGGGAGATGTCTTTCATAAAGGTTTTGAGTTGGGATATAAATGTGTTTGTGATTTCGATGTGAATTCTTACATATGTAGGAGTTCTGGTGTGAGGTCCAGTGTTGCATGGATTTTTGGATGAGGAACAGGTGGACGTGACATGCAGTAGTGATCATGAGGATAAGGCATCTGTATGAGCTGGAAGACAACATGTAACACAGTCATGGCAGAGCAGGCATTTCCTTACCCAGACATTGGCACTTGGTTCAATGGTGCTGGAGTAGCATCGAGGATCATAGTAACTATAAGAGATCAGGGGATACACCTAAAACGTCTGGGGACATCTCCTTAGATATTTTTCAATCCTCCATACTGCTGAGAGGGAGATAACTGATGATCCACCATAGCAGAGGCAGTTCATGGATCAAGCAGTTTTGAAAGGTAGAGGGCGATTCAGAGGAGATGTAAAGGAGTCTAGAGGATGAACGCAGTTGATGGTGTTTCCATCACCACCCATGGAGGTCCATTCTAGACTCAGGGATATGGAGGACATGGTCGAGGAAAAATGTAGGCAATAAAGGCCTTTGACCCAAATGATCCAAGGGTGAATAGAGGTATTCCATGTATCCTTTATACTTTCTATAGTAGAAATTTTTAGGAACCATGTGGGTACTCTTTTATTTCCTCTCATGCTCAATTTTTATCCATGGTGGCGAAGGGATTTTCTAGAACCCCATATTGATAATTTCTATAGAGGGCCTGATAAGTCCCAATGCGTGTTCATGGAGACCTAATTTTAGGTGTTCCCTTTTTTGTTTGGAATTTTCTTTTTCTGAATCATTCTCCAAGATGAGGTGGTTCATTTTAAATTATAAATGAGATCAGGAGTCATGGGGAATGATTTCCCCACCGAGATTCATTTTTGTGATATGCTCGAAACCATGCGGGTGAGTCAGTTCCACCCAAAGTAGATAATATCAATATGCAGTTGAGGAGTTCCTTATACTTTCATTTTCAGGTAAAGGGTATCATATGGAGTTTTAGAGTTGGTCCTGGAAATGATTACAGTGTTTTCCTACAGCACCTCCCCCTAGCATGGTAGACCGTAGAGAGGGAGAGCTTTTCCTAGAATCTATCGCCAATAGAAGTGTCAGGCCCTGTGATGTTTCCGCAGTATGGATTGGTTTCCTACCATCCATACATAGTTGGGGTTCCACTAGTTGGTGTGTTATTGTTTCTATTTTGGTTTATTTTGTTATAGCTAGAGGTTTGTAGATGAAGAACTTGGTAAAATGTAGTGTTTATTTTGGGTATCCATGATTTGTTTGGGAATACCCTCACATGTTCAGCATCATTCTCGAATGAAAACTAGTTCAGGATGATGATGTAGATTCCATATAGGTGTGTATGAAGATTGTAGGGTTTTTTATTATCAACATCATTTTAGGGAGGTGGTGTACATTTGGACCCCATGACTGCAGATGGATCATGGTTCTTCATTTACTCTGCTGGTCTTTTGATGTCCACATGAACCGCGATTCCCCCTTTATGGCGATTGGGATCCAGTTGCATGGCCTTCCTCTCCCGTTCCAGAACCATGGGCTGCTGAGATCAATTGGCAATTCTATTGGTCGTTTTGTGTGCAGTGATCAAAGAACAGCATCCTTGTCGCACCCCATGTCAGCAATAATTTCTGTTGAAATGGATCCCTCTCGAATCCCACCGGAGATCGTATGGATTATTGTTGAGGAGGAGTACAGGTATACACATCCAATTTTCTATGAATCCTGGACTGACTTTTGTTCCTACTACCGCAGACAGGGCCATGTTGAGCAGGGTTGTAGAAGAAGAGCTGGCAGTGGCCGGACCACTGTGACCACAGATGTGTCTACCGTTGCACCTCCGAGGGGTGGTGTGATCACCACTAATGATGGATTTGGCAGTACCCAGGCCACACTTGCAGGCCGGCCTCATGCTGAATTGGACCCTTCTAAGGAAAGTGAGGTCAATGTCTCAATGGGGCTGGGGGTGCCCCAGGAGGAGGTAGGATTGGAAAAGTCCAAAGAGAAGGCTCCTTTACCCGAGGAAGCTGAAGCTTTCCCTTCAGATAATTCTGAGATGTGCAGGAGGGAAACTGGACACTCCAAGGTGTTGAAACTTGATAATGCTTTCCAGTTTATGGGAAGGGGTCTCGAGGCTACACACAACCCTGGTGAGTCGGTGAGACCAACTCTGAACCCGAAAATCAAGTTGTTGAAGAGTGTGGACAACAGAGAAGGATGGGTGGCCAGCTGCTCCATGGAGGATGTTGAGGGGGACAAGCGGTTGGAGGAAGGTCTGTTCAATGCTGGGAGTGCAGAACAGGCTTCTTAGGAGGGGATCGTGGAGGAAGAATCTGGTGTTATGCAAGAGGAGGTCTTGGAAATTCCTCTCTTAACCAGTGTTGGGAAAATAGGAGGATCAGACTCGAGCATTCAGGCAGGGGGAGCAGCTTCTCCAACTCGAACTCCAGTCAATCTGAGCAACAGATTCGCTAGCCTTGCAGTGGTAGAGTACCAAGAGGAACCCCATGAAGAACCCATGGATGTCAGTAAAGTCTACTCGGAAGTAGAACAATGTCTGAAGAGAAATAGGAGTGACAAGAGGAGGAGGGGTCAGAAGAACTACTCCTCCCTGCCACCTCCTATGAGGACTCGGTCAGCAAAAAGGGCAGTGGTCGAGGAACTGGGCAGCGGGGTTGGATGTCAGTAAATTTCATCTGGTAAGTCTTACCCGTCCTTGGACTTGATTTTGTCCTCGGATGAGTAGGTGAAAGAGCAGGTTCCATTGCTCAATGCTTTAGAGGAGGATGCAGCTAGGATCATGGGTCAGACCTTTGACGTGAATCTCAATGAGGAGCAATATAAATGGGTTGAGAAACAAGATATGATTTTGGTGAGCGGATTCAACAAGGGGTGATCAAACTAGATGAGTATATCCAAGTATGGATCAAGATGACTTCTGCACTTGAAGATCTACTAAGGGAGGAACCACACTATCAGGTATCCTACATATCGTGGAAGCTTTTTAGGGATATGGGCTCTCGTAGAATCAAATTGTTTGTCAATGATTCTGAAATCTCCGTTGATGTGTGTGGGGAAGGATGAGGGCCAGACTGGTTCCAATGGGCTGGAGCACACCTCTGTCCACTTTGCATGCCATTTGGGACTTAGCTGAATTTGAGGGAGGGCTTTGCCTTCGGGAGGGACCATGCTTGCATGGGATCGCCGAGTGGTCCTACATTGGGGTTGGCAGTGTTATCATTGCTTGGTCGGGTCTGTTTCTTGTTTTCTGCTTTTGTGTTTTTGTTGTATGCTGAACCTTTCGGTTTCTCACTTTTCCCACAAAAGTGTTTTTCTTAATAAAAAAAAATAAGTTTCAGAAGGACATAAGAATATTTTGAAAACATTTCTGTATTCGGGCACTGTTTCAGAGTGGGAAGTTGGGGCTCGAGGAGCCTCAATGCAACAATATCAAAAATATATAATATATTTTGACACGTGGATGTATTGTTTCTTGACACTTATTTTACTCCCATTTGGAGTCTTATATCGGATTCCTAAGACTATGATTGAGTCTAGATCATCATGTTTACCCTTATCACAACATATGGTCATCAATGTTAGGAGTATCATTGGATGTCCATTTTGGGTGATGTTCCATTAAGAGGATAATTATCTATTTAATTTTTTTTAACCTAATTCCCCCCTTCTGATCCTCATGCATGCATCACCCCAACCACGAAGATATGGGCCTCTCCTCCTCTCCGATTGTAAATGACGAACAACTAACAAATCAATTATGCAAGGTGACATTGATCCTTTTTTTATGAATATCATCATCGAATCAAGAACTAGAGTGATCTGAGCGTTGTTCTTCAACTAAATCATGCACATTTTTCTATCTAGTTATGTGTATTATTGTTTTGGTCCTTTTCCCTTTCATTATTTTTTGTTATAAGGTTATAAATCCCTTTTAAAATTTTTAGAGATCCATTTAGGTAGATCAGCATGTTTTGGGGGTAAATCATGGAAATTGGAATTTTTATAGGTGAGTATCATCTGGAATCACCATATACACGACATGAAGTTTTGTGAAACATGTCGGGTAGGTATTTCATTGTGTGTAAGAAGGACATTTGGGACTGCATGCCATGCATGGGTGTTACATTCCATGTAGTTCTTTAAACCTTGTGACCATGGGACATGTCTTGATATTTTCATGTGAAAACTCATGGTCATGTACTAACACACATCCAGGATACGTGGAAACATAGTCTGATACACAGACATGGGAAACATACATGAAAAAGAGTCTGTTTATCTTGACCCAGTGTGTAGTATGGGATACACAGTGTGTGAGAGACATAGTTGGTTTGTCTGTGTAGAAGAGGAACTTTTCTTGGGGTTGAGAGTTGAGGGACGCAGGTTGTAACTACTATGCTTGCCATGTACCTCTACATGAGTTGGAACCCATGTGGACCAGATAGATGGGAAGGTGCTTGGTTGGGCTCACATGTCATATGTTCCCCAGTGCATGTTGTGTACTTCATGGAGATCTTCAGAGGATCTTCTTCCTTATGTAACTTCTTTCCTATGACATAAATTTAGGATCATGTGTATATTATCCTGAGTGGTTTTCCACATATAATGTGATGGTGTGCACTGTTATTTCTTTTTAGTTACATGGTGGTGTGAATCATGATTGAATCATATGGATTGGTACTGAGTTGATGTCGGAGATCATTGTGTTTTTTATAGAGATATTCTAGGATTGTTACTCCCCCGATGGACTTGGGAACTAGTTTTACTCACCTCTCTACTTAGGTAGATATGGGAATCCCCACATCGTGGGTGTGGGTTTGCTACCTTTTTATAGTTTCATTTCTATGTTTTAGTCCCCTAATGGATTAGGGTATGGGTTTCCCCATAACATTCATAAAGGATTAGTAGGTACTCCCTTATGAGTTCAAGAAGTTGGTCCTCTATACATGTAGTCAGTACTCCCTTCTTGGACCAGTGTGAGGGCCCTCCACAAATGAAATATAGATATACTTTTCAATCCCTTACTATGTTAGGGTTTCGTTCCTCTAATATAGGATTCGGTACTCCCCTATCGTTCCATGGTGCAGATACTCCATACATGCTGTAATGGTAATGTTAGTAATCCATGCCATATCAGGGAGTGGGTCCTCAATCTTTAGTTCGGTACTCCCCTACCATGTAAGGCGGTAGTTATGACAAGTGAACGAGTTGGCCGAGTCAGTACTCCCCAATCATTCTGGGTTTAGGGTCGTCTAGCCACCGAGTGGTACTCCCCTATTGGGATTGTGTGTGGGTCATATATCTATGAATTGGAACACCCCTATTATATCAGGGTGCATTTCCTTCATGAGTAGTACTACCCTTTTGGATCAATGTGGAGGTCCTCACATAGGTATTAGTTCTCCCCCATTTCCAAGTAGTAGTGGGGAGAAAGCCCCCCATTAGAGTTCAATCTCCCTCGGCTGTTGGATACAATTATGAGGAGTGGTCCATTTCACTTGATGGAAATGGTACCTAGATAGAAGCTAGTGATCCCTTGATGGAATAGGGTTTAATCCACACCATACCTGTGTGATAAAAGATTTCAAATTAGGTTAAATTCAGTAGTCCCTCGACTATGAGGGAGTGGAGAGCTATGATCCATATGTTCCCTCTTATTTGAGCGGATCCATTTGGTTCAGAGTCTAGAGAAGTGCTCCATAAACATTGTGTATTGGTGAGGGGTTGGACTCTTCAGTTGGGTTTCTTTATCATGCACTATGCATGAGTTATTGAGGACAGGGCCTCTGGTGATGGGCACTATAGTAGAACCTAGTATGATATTCTAGATGGAGAACATTCTCTGAGAAATACCCTTTAGAGTGGTTGAGTTTTTTTCAATTGAGTGAATCTATTGTATGGGTTCCATCATGGATTGTTGAGATAATCGAATTCATTCACATGGTTTTCTATAATGGTTATATACTACGAAGAGAATAATTTTTCTAGATATGATTTTTGAAACTCATGATACATTGGGACTAAGACAATAATATCTGGGTGATTTTTCTAGGAGTCATAGGGGTGTTGTCACATGTTGGGGTTCACACCCCTTTTAGACTAAGAAGTCATGTCGTGTATAGATGAGGATGGATTCAGATAGAGTTCCTCTCTTGACTGTGTTTCCTTATTTCTGGGTCAATTGGACTCTTACGATTTAGTTTCTCTATTATTCATTTGTGGTTATTGGGATGCCATCTTTTTGTTTTTATACTCATCCCTACATAGTATTTTCCCACACATGTTTTGGGTCATGTTGAGACAAATTTCCTTTAGATGGGGTCCATATCGGACACAAGATTGGTGGATCATCCTGATCTATAAAGATCAAGGTGTTTATGGGGGCATGTCCTAGGAACATACCTGAAGTTGCAGTTGATAAAGATCCCTTAATTCTAAGTAGTATTATTGATTTTATAGTTTTCCATGTTGGGAGTTGTTTTTCCTTTTTACCATTCAATACTTCTTTTGTACTTCGATTGTGGGATATAGATGTATGCTGGTATTGGATGCATTATTTTACATTTCAATATTTTATGAGCGTAGAGATATGTTTCTGCATATAAGTGTATAGGCAATGCCTCCCATGATAGTGATATGCTTTCTCGGTGCTAGTCACCTGCGCCTAGACTATTGTAGGTAGGCTTGGGGAGTTTTGACCTTAGACCCATCATGTCAAGTAATGACCGGAGGTCCAGGATAACATTGGGAATCAAGAAAAATACTATCAATGTGGTATTGAAAATAATAAAATATGATAATATAAAGAATAAAGTTTATTAATAAATTATAGTGATTGAAAAAAAATATATTAGAAAAATTTATGATTTGATTACAAAATGTATACATGAAATTAAAATTGAAAAAATAAAAAATGGATTTTTAAAACCTTCACCAATAACTCCGTATATATGAATATTAGTATCCTAATATAAACCCAAGAAAAATAAATTCCCTACACATTAATTTGTTGAGTCGAAAGGTGGGTAAGAATAAAAAATTATACATTTAAGGGTTGACCACAAAATTAATAATAGATTAATCACCCCTATTGGGGGGGATATAAGTCAATGTATATGGCTAAATAATTGATGGTTATATTATTGAAATTTCATTATCTTATTGTTATATATCATATGTAAATATTTCAGGGAAAATTGTTTATCCATTTCGATTTTATACTTGAAATGGGGGTTGAATTTTTGAGCATTTAGATCTGACCAAAAATTTAATCATTATCTTTGACCTCTGTGATAATGATTAAAACATCATAATTTTCTCTTACCAAAGAATAATCAAATTATCCCCATAATTTTCTATTTCTATAGTTAAAAATTTAGCTTCATTGCACATGGTTTGTGGGCCACTATTTTTGTTGATGGGCCATTAGCCATTATGCTTTGTCAATAAAATTTATGTATTTATGCCAAAAAAATACATATTCTCTTGAGATTAATCATTATATCCTAAAAGATAAAATTCTCCAAAAATGACTTAAATAATTTCCCAAAATTAAAAATTTATGAAATAAATATAATGTTTTACACAATCAGAGGATTGATTGGGACAAAATTTTCACAATAAACATGAATTACAGTTATGACAAGAAATGAAATTCAATTTATAAAATGATTTAAAATTGGTGTTTATGTGCATTGAAATGCATCAATATTAATATTTAAACAATTAAGATTTTCATATTTTAGTTGGTAATCACACCCCCCATATTTAGTGTTTCTTTTACAAAGGAAAAAGATTCCCACAAATATGATATTGAGTTATATTTTCTAAAAATATTTTAACATACATTGCTTATAAAATATAATTCCAGAAAATCATTAAACCTTTAAAAATTGTTTCATATAAGATTTGTTCACAATAAAATCCCAATACCAATCTCATTCCATTTATAAAATTATTATCACATTTCAACCAATTTCAATTAAGAATGATGATGTGTAGTGCATTAGAAAAAGTCATGGGGCCCATTTTCTTATTCAAGGGGGAGAAATGGAAGTTCTATGTGGGAATAAAATTACAACTTATGACAAGAATCCAGTTTTTTTTATTTTTTTTATTTTTTACTTTTCTTAAAACAAAATAGATATGAAATGACATACTCCATATAAGAAAATAATGGATTCATGATCTCCAACAGTTGAGTTCTACACGTATTGTCAATTACATTGTCAAAAAAAGTAATATAAATCCAATATTTGGGAAAGAAATATATGGGGTCAGATTAACATGTTCTAGACACCCCAGATTTGGGAGTAAATTCTCAATGAATTCCCTTTTTACGTTTCTTAGATACTCAAATTAATGAAATTGTGGCCCCCTAACCCCAAGCCATGATGGAAGGGGCCCATGAACTCAAAATTACAGCCAAAATCAAATGGATGTACATTGTAGAGTTTTGATTTAGAGGATGAAATTTCTAACATTTAAAATCACATTAGACAAACTCACATTTCAAAAACAATTATTATAAAGTTACACATCCATTAATATCATAAGAAAAAAATTAAAAATCATTTTAACTTAAATTATTATGTTTCATGAGGTACATTAATTCATGAAAGGAGGTTGAATTGAATATTTTTAATGAATTTAATTCATATCATAAAATTATAATTTTTTTAATCTAATATACTCACTCTCCGAACATAGAATGACACTACCCTCTATGTTAAAAGGGAATGGAATATAGAATTGTGAATTGAGAATGATGATGGGGAGAATGAAATTTTAAAGTCCAATTGTGGAACAAATACACCAGGTTTGATGTTGATGACTATTCAATATTAAATTGATCACTTTGGATTGTTCTAACATTTAGACTCATTAGGGATGATTGAAGGCTGTGTTTGAAAATTATAAGGCATGGGATTTATTTTGATATAATAAAATACATAATACAACTAAATCATACACAAAAGAGACATTATATTACAATGAAAACCCCTATAGGGTATATTAACAAAAAACACTAAACACACAATATAAAATAAAATAAAATAAAATAAAATAAAATAATGTGTTTCCTTCCGGAAACTGATTAATTTAAAGAAATTATATAGACTTGGACAACACATGTTATCCAATATCGCCAT
This sequence comes from Viscum album, assembly GCA_963277665.1. NCBI lineage: Eukaryota > Viridiplantae > Streptophyta > Magnoliopsida > Santalales > Viscaceae > Viscum > Viscum album. The sequence goes on from OY728133.1 coordinate 1,959,592,698, forward strand.
TAAAAATTTTAACAACCCAATATTTATCCACATCAAACATGATAATGATTTTGTCTCCCTTATGGTTGGTAAGAAGGTTTTGAATTTCATTCATGAAAAATCAAATATGTCAAAGTGATGTAGCTAATCACATGTATATAGAAATGATTCCATCAAATTTATTTCTTAATATTTTAGGAGGCATCAAATATAATTTTTGATTCATTATATTCAATAGAGGATGAAATGATGAAAAAAGGTTTTTGATTATCCCATATGACAGAAGAGTTGAGAGAGTATGTAAAGACAACAAATTCGAGCTTGAGTTGGATAATACTAAACGAGAAAAATAGGGACTTATAATTGAACTCATTTTGATTTTCATAATTTCCTATAAAAATTGGTTCCCTTTTAATAGAAGTTCCAACCACAAATTTTCAATATATGTTTCCATAATGGATGGGGAGTTGATATTTTTTATTTCAACAAAGAATTATGTGAGTACTTTTTTTGAATAATAACTAATGGATCCATTTAAAATATATTTAAAACATGGATATATTCTTCCCTCATTTGAATACCGAAAATCAATTTCATCATGATTTAGATTCCCTTCAATAATTACCATTAGTTCCTCAAGTCGATATTCAATATTCCATTTCAAATTCAATTCAATTTGTATTTCGGAATTCCCATATTATAATGTTGTATTTTTAAAATAATCATTTGATATTGAATCCTCTAATGGTTTAGGAATCATTATTTCAGTTTATTTAGTATTCTTTAAACACATTGAAATATTCAGTGTTTGGATTTTATCATTAGTGGTTTTTAAGAAACAATATTCTTCTGACAATGTAGATGAAGTGATAATAAATTTGGGCATAACATCAATAATAATATCAATTTTTTTAGATCTAATTCCAATTATGAAACTTACGAGTTAATTTTATCCAATTTATCCGGAAATTGTTCGATATTTTTTTGTGGATTAGGATTGATAAGATTTTGGACATCATGGACAACATTATGACGGGTCTCTTCAAACATACTTGAAAGAAAAGTAAATTTTTCCAATAAATATCCATCATACCATTGAGTGTACATCTCACCTAGTGTGGGGTAATCATTAATGGGTTGATAGGAAAAATTTCTTAACTTAGGTTATCCCCAATATTGATTTAAAATTTGATTATATCATGGTTTTATAAATGGGTAATTCAAAATATTCTCTATTTGTGTATGGATAAATGGGAATGTGAAATTCCTTAAAAATAGAAAAATAGAAAGTTGAAAAGCTAAGATGAATGGGGGTGAGAAAAGAGAAATTGGAGTGAAAAATTATCTGTGTCTATGATAGTTATGTGGGTCCCTGATAATAATTTAAAAACTTATTTTCACTCAAATGTACTCTACTATTATAAGTGGTCATTATAGTACATGTAGTGGTTGAATCATCCAGGATCTAATAAGTAACGATGAAACACTTGATTTTGTTGGATGTTGGGTTGTGAGGTAGAAAAATAGGGTTGATTTCAATTATGAAAATAAAAATAAAAAAATTACCTAAGGGAGTGGATTGAATAAAATAATTTACCATCAATATATTTTAATGCAAACAATTAACAAATATGAGTCAATCTTATGTTATTTCTAATGCAAGATTGGATGTATTTGTTTTTCATTGAATATTATGTTCAATAGTCATAGGTGTCCAATAAATTAGATAAGTTCACATTTTCATTCATTGATTTAATCTATAAAGTATTTCATGTATAATCTACAATGAACGTAAAGGATCACATTCATGATAACTTCATGGTATTGGATATCAGTAGCACTCAAAATGTTTTTTCTTTAATCTCAATGAAGAGAATGAAGAAAATAAGTCAAAAAAATGAACTCTCATTCCATATTTCTAATTTATGATTTTAATAAAATCAAATAACATTAAATCCACCCTATAGAAGCTCCCATGGATCAACCCATTAAGATTAATCCCTATAGTGATGTTATTTTGTCAATGGAATTGTGTAGTCAACATAATTAAGCGATGTTGGTAAATAAACACAATAAAAAATCATCACTCCATCATTGTGTAAGGAATTTCACAAGTAATGATGTGAATAAACTAACTCCAATAGAAACAATATCAATTTGATATTAAAATCAATAAATTAAAAGATGTCGAAGATTAAATTTTATTAATAAATGAACATTGAAAAATTTACATTAGGAAAAATGTTGATGTGATTACTAAATGAATATTGGAAATTACATTTGAAATAATAAAATATGTATTTTTAAATCCATTTACCACCAGGTCCTTATATAGGAATATTATGAGCCTTATTTCTTCCCCCAAAATAGTCAATTCCCTCGCCATTAATAAGGAGAGTCAAATTGTGGGTGAGAATAAAAGAAAATTGGCATTTCATAGATGACCAAAACAATAGGACAAGAATTATCCCCCTATTGGTGTGAAAGTACATTATTATATTTTGAAGAATAATTGATTCGTTTATAAAAAAATATATTCATACATTTATTTTCTATCAGATGATAAAATTTCATGAAAATTGGTTGTGTAATTTCGATAATATGCTCGAAATAGTGGGATGACTTTTGAGGAATTCAGATCTTGCAAAAACATTAATCCCCATATTTGACTACCAATATCATTAAGAAAAAATAAAAATTATATCTTTCCATACTTTAACGAAAGGATAAATATAATTATATCATTCTAAAGATAAAATTTAATCTTTATTGGGATTGGATTTTGAGCCCCACTTTTGTTTGATTGGCCATAGGCCCATTATGCTTTTCCCAAAAGAATTAAATTCATTCTAAAAAATATTTTACTTCTCTTGAGATTAATCCATATATCCTAATAAATAAAATATTTTCAAAAAAAGTGATCAATCATATCCCAAAATTTCTAATTCAAAAAATAAATATAATGTTTCAACAAATAAATGTTTTATTGGTCCCAAATTTTCACTTTAATCATGAATTTCACTTGCAATAAGAAATGGCGTTCAATTTTATAAATTGCATTAAAATTTAGGTTTATTAACTTTTAAGCATATGAATATTAAGATAATAGTACTAAATATTTTCATATTTAATTTTCTAATCAACTAGTTATTCTGAAGAGGAAATTATTATAATAATGAAATACCATAGCTTCCCAGAATAAATTTTTTTGGAATATAGATTCTATTGTATTATTATTCTAAAATATTGAAACCACAATCTCAGTATTCTAATGATAGTGCCTTATACAGCTCATTGTAATAATATAAAATGGATAATATCCTAATGGTCGAATAATTTGTTAGTCTTTGCAAACTAGATAGTAATTCAATTTAAATTACATTAGAAAACACATATTAAAACATTACTTTTTCAATAATATCATTTTTACCTCTAAAATATCCTTTTATATAATTCATAGTACACTTCATGGAATGATATGGATATGAAAAATGCAATGGTGGGATCAAATTCGCAACAAGGATTATGTACAGTTGATGTAATCATGATTCAATATGCATTATCAATATGGAATGTTATATTGCTAAACACACATGCCATGTAATCAATAAATTGATAATGAAGTGCATCCCTAGATAATATCAATCCGGAAAATCATAGAAAATAATTTATATAGAATTTTAAATAACATAATAGCATTCAATTTAATCAATAACATGATTATCATAATTTAATGTTGAGTAATCAGTATGGAAAGGAAAATAACTAAACGAACATTCCTTATAATCAATAAACTGAGAATGAAGTGCAACTAGAGATAATATCTATTCCAAAATAACATGTATAATAATTAATATATAAATTTATATAACTAATTGTTTTTTTGGTTTAATAAATAAAATAAAAAACATAATTGGATAAGGCATGATCGTAATGGTAAGGTAAATAATTGAACATGCTTTTAATTTAATCAATAACTGAGAATAAAATGTATCTAGAGACAATATCAATGAAAGAAAATATAATTTATAATAATCAATAAATTTTTTATGAATGAAATACATAATTAGAATATTTAGTTTATAATAGGAACATTAAACCTCTACCTTTATGATTTATACTCAACAATGTTTAAAACTAATCAATAGGAACCCCTATTTGTAATGCTAGCCAACTAACACATCACATGAGACTATTGATGAATCAATGGGATATAAATGACTAGAATCTACCCTTTTATTTAATTCCCCAAAAATAAACATACCTCAAATAATAGATTAAATTTATAAACAATGTTATTTTTCAATAAATCTTTACATCGAATAAATAATTTAGGTTTAAAAATATTTCCCCATTTCATAAAATAATGATCAATGTAAAATAATGTATGTCTAAATGAGATAAATATTAATCAATAAACATATCCATGATAAATAATATGTCTATTTAGTAGATATTTAATGTCAAATGATCAAAAGAATGTTAATAATTCAATGGTAATATATTGACTAAAAATGAATCAAGGAAGAGAATTTTAATAATTTCATCAATAAATTTATTACTACCCATCCATATATATAATAATGATAATATAATTCTAAAATTTACTAATATTAGTTATATTAATGTTTTTAATTATTTATTTAAAATAAAATAAAAAGATATTTAAAAACATTTTTGAGGAATATATCATTTTAATTTTCAAAATAAATTTTCTACATTAAAATTTCCCAAATAATTTTGAAAATAATTTTATTTTAAAATTTTCATTGAAACATATAAATCATACATTAAAAAATTTAATTGTCCATAAATTCTCGAAATTAAATTCATTCTATATAGGTTAAAACAAACGTTTCTTTCACTTTTTATTAATTTCAAAATGGGATTCATTTTTAAAACATAATTAAAAAACAATTTAAAAATTTCTAAATTCTAGAAATGGGGAAAAAATTATTTAATTAATCATTTTTATCGGGTTAAAAATTATTTTACATATCTTTTTAAAACATTTTTTGGAAAAAACATTGATTTTTATTCAAAGATAGAAATGAAGCAAGATTTTTTAAGAAAAATTATAAATTACATTAAGAACCAAAAAGTGGGAAAAGGATACTATTATTTAATGTTTTCATGATTATATATAAGTTAATAAAATGAAATGGGATTATTGGACAACAATTAAATAAATTCCATCATCTGAAATTCATGAACAAACTATCTTGATTAGAATGAGATTAATAAATAACCCATTACAATGATTATAACATTGAGGTGATTATTAATCAATTAATCAGGTATGTGTATAAATTACAAATATAGATAATTTATGTAGAAATAGAACATAAGATAATAAAAATTCATTATACACATAAACATAGAATATCAATGACATCTAAAAGTAATATAACCCAATGAAATTATTTTGATCTATAAAATTCATTTTCATTCGTTAATTTTCATGAAAAATAACATTATATGAAATAATTAAAATATAAACATAAATTACCATTTATTTTTATTGAATCATTGTATAACATGTAAAATGGGGATTATATAAACCATTTATAAGAAATTAGGTCCATAACATTACAATATTCCTCAATTAAATAAAAGGGAGATTAAATCCCTTACAAATATCATATATTTGAATTAGGTTTTAACAATTTAATTGATTAGTTGTATCATATTTAAATCCCGCTTAAAAAAGTGTAAATAAATTATAAATTAATAAATTATCATTACACACATAATAAATTCATTAAATAATCAATGTAGTATATATTTAACCCAATTAATGGAAATTAAGTTATCAAATCCATTACCTCATGATTATTTTTTGTTAAACATGATTTAGCCTCTTCTTATGGGTTTTTTATAATGTTATTAACTCATAATAGAACCAAATTTAAATTTAAAATATCATATATGATCCTCTTGTAACATATTATCACACATTATTTTTCAATCATTCATTGTATTAGTTTTTTCAAGTTTCAATTGCAATGTTTTCTAATTCATGTTTTTTCATGAATGACTAAGTTATTTAATATTTTATAAAGTTAAATATTATCCTGACTAATAATCTAGACATAATTATAGTATATATACAAAAGTTATAATTCTAAAACCAATAAGGAAATGTTTTTTTGGAAAATGAATTATGTACCATATTTGAGATGGTAATTCGTACACATGCATTGGTAACATCCTTATTTATCAATGATCGTCATGGAAATTAGCTAATTAATTTTTAAACATTACAGAATTATAATAATATCATATTATTTCATTAAATATGTATATATATATATATATTTTATGTGGTGTAGTGATGAAAAGAGAGTTGCATTGCTTTGTGGGGTTGGTAATACACAAGTACACGAACGATGATATAATTTTTTAGGGAAAAAATAAAATGCTAAATTATATTTTATGAATGATAAATAAGTAATTTATATCATTATTATTTCAGAAATATTCATTAACTCTTTCCTCGTTACCATCCATGTAAATTTTTAGTGAAAATTTTATCATTCCACTTCAAGAGGTGGTGGTATTTCGTACAGACAAGAGATGTTATAGTATCCCCTATGGAATGGAATGTAAATATCTATATATATTATATAATGGATAGATAAGTATAATAATTTTTGAAATATAATATATGTTCATTATTACCATCATCATACCCAACTATAAATGGTTGTAATTGAATAAAGAATGACATTGGTTCGGGATGAGGTAATCTATTAAACACATGAATGATGATTTCATAATCGATTTGATGGATGTGGGGATGTTTTTAATTAATTATATTATTTTAAAATTTTATCAGTATTTTTAAGGAATTAATTTTTTTATATAATCATGTTTTATAACAATTAATGGTTGTGTAGGATAAAATAAAATAAAATTGATCATTGATTTATGTTACCTATTATTCGGGAAAACTCTTAGGTTTGAACCAAAAGACATCATAAGATGGATTTATTACCAATCTTGAGCATATAGGTTTAATTTAGCTATGTTTATAAGTTACTTAGGTATTTATTAGAAACCAAAAATTATTTTGAGTTGTGAATAAGATAGGACATGGTTGGCCTTTTATAAGTGATGTGAGTGGCACAAATATATAATTTTTTGAAATAAAAACGAGTTACCATATTTTTTACATTTAAAGAGGGTAAAAAATGTATTAATATGAGTATATAAATATAATTTGATCTTTTATTTTCTATAAATTATATTTTATAAATTATATATCTAATTTTCACCCTTATCTTCTTTATTTTAACACCTGGTTAATTCATTTTTTTCAATAAATAAATGAATTATTTTTTATTATTTTCACTATTAATTTTGGTCTGAAAATTATGTTGAAATTATTAACTAGTATAAATTATTATTATTAAAAATTTATAATTCATTTATAAAAATTTATTCCACATAAGTGGAAAATTTTATTATAAAATTAATCATGTAAACATGATGAGAAATGGGGTTTTTAAATGGAAAATGTTGAAATGTTTTCAATGATATTATATAAAAATTGTATATTAAATGAGATTTATTTCCTTCAATAATACTCTTCATATTACCTTGGAATTTTATTCCTTTATGCCCATATTTTTCCAATATAATATAATTTCCAAATACTATAAGACAACTTCTTCTTACTATAAAATATATTATTTTTATCATAGGTCCTTAATTGTCAACCTATATTCAAATAATTGATAATGGTATATAAATAAAATGTGAATTATCAAAATAATATCCTTGATTGTGTCAAACTGTGTTCATAGTAAGGCCTATTTTTTGGGACCTAGTGATGATCAGGACATACCCAATACACCCTTTTAAGAGATATTACCCTTATGTGCCTCTCTTCCAGAACCACATCAACATTTAGTTTCTAAATATGGTTGTATTACTCTGGAAAACCTAAAATTCCATTCGTTAATGAAACATTATGATGTCATTCTATAGGTATCCACATTGAAAATCATTGTATTATCTATCTATTCCTTAATCGTGTTCTATTGGATTCTATTAAACTTCCGAGGATACCATATATTGTGACCATAACCCATATAGTCTGGAGATGGTGTCTATTATAATACTATGGCATAAAATATAGTTTATCACGTCCCAAATTACTATATAGGTTGGTAGTAATGGTAAACAAGATACATACATGTGTATTTCTTTACATTTGAAACCATTAATTACAACATAATTTTTTTAGATAATTACATTATTCCCTATAGCATATCATTGCACATAAATCTTAATAAACAAAATTAATTATAGGGGATGAAATAAAAATAAGGGTGATATCAAATTATTATTAATGGTTAAGTACATGGAATGAAATCCTTACTCAATATCCATAATCAATACTGAAATATAAATAACAAAACACACATGCCATGTAATAAATAAAATAATAATGAAGTAAATTTATAAATAATCTCCATGAAATAATCTGATGGATAATGGATAATATGTGTAGGAAAATAACTAAATAAAAATTTCCATTTATTAAATAAGATTAATATAATAATTGAATAAGACATGGTCAAAATTGAAATATAAATAACTAAATACTTGTTCCGTGTAATTAATAAACTACGAAGGAAGTGCATAAAGAGATAATTTCAATGTAAAAAAATATTTGATAATAATTTTTATGGAATGGAAAATAACTGAAAAAACATTACATTTAATTAGTAATATGAAAATCATAATTTCCTAAGGCATAACAAATATAGAAAGGTAAAAACTAAAAACAGATTCAATTTAAATAGTAAATTATAATCAAATTCATCCAAATATAATATAATTGTGAATATATCATGGATAATAAAAAATAAATTCTTAATTAAGGAAACAGCCAATATAACAATAGGGTCTTGGTGACAACACAAACACCCCGCCTTAACATGGCTGTCGGGTCCTAGCCTACCATGTACTACCAGTTACCCCGCAGACACGTGCGGCCCACCCTAAGGTCCCCCCATGTGCCTGAACGGGTCATCTGACTTACGAAATTCCTGATAGGCCAACACATGTCCTTTACAGTGTACTTTGTAGTCACTAACATTCACCCTGGTAAACATCCCAGAAGGTCACCCATCATGATCACTACTCTAGTCCAAGCACACTTAACTGTGGAGTTCTAATCAGATAGACTCTCGAAAAAAGAATTTTCACCTTGTTGTCATGGGTCATATCATTGAGTCATTTAACCCTTTATCATTTGGGGGTGTTATAATCATCTCCCTATAGCACAAAGTCCTCCCTCTGGGCCCTACAGTTCAACCCAGGCAGTGCACCACAATTAATGCTGGGAACCCTCCTCTGATACCATTTTTTCATGAACCAACCGGGGTCAACCATCAACTAAGCATCCGATCCGGTCCGTGACATGAACCGAGAGGCGTTCCCGATCCTCCCGGGTTGGCGACAAGCATCATAGAATCAATAGAAAACAAGTGGGAACAATTTGGCCCCTGAAAATAAATAAAGTTGTGGAAAAAAGGCAGAACAACGTAAAGTAAACAAATGAACCTAAAAAAGAATGAACGACCAACAAACACACTAACCTGGTTCCGACCAAAACTTCTCATGACTCTAAGATTCATTCACCAGTCCACAACCAACCCTCGCCCACAACGAGAAAACTCGAGCCAAACGAGTATAAAAACAAATAAAATGAAAACACTATAGGTGTGAGTATTGAAACTCAGCAGGCATACCCAAAAACTATTCCCAATGCACAAACATTATATAAAAAATTTACGAATTCCAGGTTTGAACTAAATTATATAAAATAATAGTTTCCACACACACACTTTCATTTCTAAAATAAATAATAGTCTGTTTCCCTTTATGAATTAAAAAAATAGTTTAATATTTGAAATGAGAAGGTGAATTACATTATTGAAATCATCATCACGAAAAATTTATAAAATCTCAGTTTCATATATTTTCCAGAAAGAAAACCACACAAACCACACAACACATACTAAGGGAAAAGGAAAAAGTGGCACACAGGGACCAACAACCGAACTAGACCTCTCAAACGTTCACCACACACAAATAAACACTAAACGAAACAAGGGTCAAACCTAGGAGCTCGTGAAAAATCTAGAATATACTATACTGGGGACTCATCCTGAAGGAATTCCCTAACCTGATGAAAAAATAACACCCTAACGCTCGGTGTAGCCCTTCATTGCCTAACTGAGGGGCCCAATCCCCATAGCAGCAATAACTCAGTATTCCCCTGCTATGGGGCCACTAGCCATGGTGTAATCTAAACTAGTGCAGTAATCATTTTCAAAAATATTCACATACTATGCTAGGATCCCCTGTCAACACAAATAATAAAAGGGAAAGTGGTGATTAAGAAAAATCAATCAAGTAGAACAGATATAAATCACAACTCATGAACTCGATGTACACCAAATATTACCCCTAAGTCACCCCAATGAGAGTTTTTCAAAATAAGTTATTTTTATTAAAGCTCAAAATGTGCCTTCACAAATTTTAAAGAATAACCACATTTCTCAAGAAAACCAAAAACACTTGTTTATGGTTCAAAAGAAATCATTTATAATTTAAACCAAAACAACATTTAAAATTCTGTCAATTATGTTTAAAGGTCAAATGGGAATTCATTCACGATTTAGTATCCATTCATTAATAAAACATCTAATGTGTCATGTATAAAATAGACGTATTTGATTACACCAAATAATCATTTAAGAATTAATTTTCTTATATCATTTCCAATTTATAAAAATTAATAAAAACATCAAGTAATTAATTAAATCCAGATTTAAAGATTAGGGTAGTGGAGGACCTAACTCGACCCACATCCCAGCACGATGATGCAACATGCCTCGAGCGGGGCACTCAAGAACGTGCAAGATGATGACCGCAATTTCACTGATAAACCTTCCAATCCGTTATAGTAACCGAAAAAGGACTAAAACATGGAAAAACCAACTTAAAATAATTTAAACAAAATGATAGTTTAGAACCCACCTAAAAAAAGAGACGTGGTCGACCAACGGGGGCACACGACAATCAGAAAGGGACGACACACACCGGCAAGGGACTGGAGGCAGTAATGTTGATGGTCGATACCTGCGACTCGGCTAGGGGGCGCTCCATATAGGGAAATCACACGAAGACCAGAAAGTAGGGTGTGTGGCGGCCTAAGGGTTTCAGGATGGCCCAAAGGAGACCGCACCAGATGGATTCATGCCGACCAATATAAATGGGAAGCACCGAACTGGAGAGCCCTAGGGTTGGCGAGTAGGGAGGGAATGATGTCATGGTGTAGGTCAGGAGCTCAGACAGCACACCATAAGAGCATCGTGGGGGGGGCATCGGATGGGTGTTGGAGGCAAAGTGAGAAAGGGTTTCTAAGGGAACTAGTCTGCACGACTTCCTGGAGGTAGAAAGCCGGCATCTTGGTCAGTGTTGCTGGCCGATGATGAGGGAGGCGCATGCAGTACAGGTCAGGCGGACCAAGGGAGGGGGACCCATCTGTGGGTTTTGTCGGCTGGGGCGGCCAAAAGGGGGAGTTTGGGATAGGGGAGGATCGAGTGGGCTTTGCCAATGGATGCTGCAGGAGCTGAGGTACTAGCGTGATACAAGGAGCAGGAGGGATCATAGCTGCTAGACTTGGGTAGAAGAGACCCTCCGAGTAAGAGGCGGAGGGGACAGAGGGGAGTCGGGGTGCTAGGCAGCGGCGAGGCTACTGTGAAGAGGCAGAGCGCTGGAGTGGGTTGGCTGTGCGCAGGGTGTGATTAAGGAGAAGTTAGGAGCAAAGGATAGCCAAGGGGGGGGGATCCATGAGGGAGGAGATGGGGGCATGCAGTGCATTCAGGGGAGGACGACCTGGTGTTGAGGACGGTGCGCTGCAGCTAGGAGAAAGTCAGGCGGCTTACTGCAGGTTGTGCAGGCTGGACAGAGCAGGTCATGCAGGGGATTCGAAAACAGGTTGGCTGAGGGTGGTGGAGTGGGAGACCGAGGTGTCGTTCACCAGGGAGTCATTAGGGAGGAAGGAGAATACCATAGATGGTGGGCTTGCTGATATGGGAGGTAGAGGGAAGGTTCCCTAACGGAGGCCAGATGTATGAGCGAAGGCAGACATGGAAGGAGGGGCGAGGTACTGGTGCTATAGGACGAGGGTGATGCAGTTGGGGGTGAGCAGGCTGCAGGTGAGGTCTGCAGGAGGAGGGGAGTGTAGGGGAGACCCGGGGAAGACCGAGAGAGGAGGGGGCACACAAGGTGAAGCTGCGAGGGAAAAAATGCATGGAGAAAAAAAAAGGAAAGAAAAAAGAAGAAGAAAATAAGAAAAAAAGATAAAATAAAAAAAGTAAAGTATATAAATAATTATATATAAGGAATAATAATAATAATTCCACAGTTTTAAATTATTTCTATTTTTATTATTAAACATTTTATAAAATTATTTTTATTTTAATTAACCTAATTTACGTATTTATTTATTATTACTATAATTTTATTATTAAATAATTATTCTATATTTATAATTTATCTAAATGGTTGGGAAACCACACGCTAACCAGGTCTAAACACACGACCGAAACTAGTGGTGTGTTGACCGTGCACTGGCTCGGACCGAATTTGCGCTGACTGTTAGTAGTGTGGTGAATGCACAGTGGCCCAAGACCCACTGGAAACATCAAAGATTCATAAATTTCAAACCCTGGCCCAAACAAAACTTTGTCCAAAGGTGCAGGACCGAGAAAATAATAAAATAAATAGTGTATGTGGTCGGGGTGTGACAATTGGTTCAGAGAAGTCCCTTATTATTTGGGATGTCTGGTAGAAGGAGATTAGGACCATTGGGGCTCAGAAGGTATGTTACGGGTTGGTGCCTGATCACCACCACTCGTGACGAGACCTGAGTTACGAGGGTTAGTCCAGGATTTGAGTCTCTTATCTTTGGTTGCTTTGGATTCAGGGATGCAAATAGAGGTGAATCAGTTAACTTTGTGCCTCACATGGGATGGTGACCCATGGGTAGTCCACATTCCCAGTTTATGGTCCTCTTAGAGTTATTCATTACATGGGTCATGGATCACCACCATGTTTCAAGGTCAGACATATGCACTAGTTCCTCATCCTAGTGGATTATTATTGCATGTTTTTTATTTTAGTCTCGGTTGATCTGATTGTGCGTTAAAAGTGAAATTGGTCTGGAATGGAAAAGTGTTTCTTCCAAATTGTTTATGAAATTATAAAAGTGGTTTTCTAAATAGAAGGTGTATTGGTTAGAAAAAAACATGATATGTGTTCGGATTGGGTAAGGAAGAAAAGTGCTTGGACCTTATCACTCCTTTTCTAGGGTCACATGTGTGTGGCTATGTACGGGGAATCATGGGGGAACTTGTTCGTAGATCATGTGAGCGAGATTGAATAAACGCACATGTGATGGTTCATAAGGTTCCATAGGTGCGTTTTTAAAATTGTAAAGAAATAATATATTTGGAAAAGTTATTTATTCTTGCGTTGTATATATTTGTCTTATGGGCCTGTTTCCCTTGGCATGTTTTGTTTCTTTGATTGAGTTTTCCTTGATGCCGGTTCCAATGGTGTTTTCGTGTTGTTATGAGTATGTTTCCCAGAAAGCCTCCAAAAAATTTTAATGAGTTATTCCAAGTTTCAAGATCTTTTTTTTGTGTCCCACTTATCGTGGTAATCGAAGTCTGTTAAAGGAAGTTGTATAGTTCAGAAAGATAGTGTGTTTCTGGGTTTTTGGGAACTCCCATGGTTGTTAAGGTTTGTACCATCCTAGATTTATTTGAGTGTTCAGTTCAGGACTAGTAAATATGAGATGTCTCATCGTCGTTAGAGTTTTTGATTTGATTAATGGTGGTTGACTTCTGCAAAAGTTTCCCCTATGGTAAGGAGTGAGACCAGTGGAACCTCTCTTTTGGAAAACATCATCATCGGTAACGGCTCCTAGTGCATCAGACTACTCTCTTGTGCGCCATCAGTATGGCATGTCCAGACATTCTAAGTCATCATGTTGCATCCAATTGAAAACGTAAAACCATCATGATTGTTTGAATCATCAAACAGAAGAAGGAGTTACAGATCAGAAGATGAATATTCCTGACTATGAGGAAGGTGACACTTAATCCATTATGGCCCTAGCCACTGGTCTCGGGGTAAAGCTCGTGCATAGTCAGGAGTTTATGAGGGTGTCTGGCACATCGACTTAGAACATGCTTTCCTCTACAGATGGAAATATCCAAGGTTTTATTGTTTGATACTAGTCTCCTTCATAAACTCATCCTCGTTTTTGTGGTGTGATGAGCTCGTTATACCACATTCCAAGTAGCCTCATCCGCTATAAATGTAAAATATAAATTATTTATATTCCTTCAAGGGTGTTGGTCCCATGAATAGTGGAATCGTTCTGATTTTGAGTCTGGTCTCAATTGCATTCATTATGGGAATGTTTGGAGGCCCCTTCTTAGTTTGGGAACCTCTCCATCTGTTTTTCTATATTGTGTTCAGTTTTGTAGGGGATTCCTCTATCTTGGTTCCCTAGTGTGATTGTTTTCATTGTAATGGTTTTAAATACTATTGTTGGAGTTGTTATGTTAGCGTTGAGAAGGAGGGCTACTTTGGTTTGGGAGTTCCCGTGTTCCCCCCCCCCCCCCCCCGCCCTTGCAGGGTGGTTTGTTCAGATATTAGGGGTTTCCATATTAGTGAATTCTTGTGGTGGGGAGAATTCTCTCATTTTCTCTCCTCAATCTCAAGTAGTGGATTTCTTTAATTAGGTTAGGGGTGATGTTTGTGGGGAATGGTCACCTCGAGGCTCTCGGTTCTATATGATTTTGTATAGGTGTGAACTCAAGTTGTGTCAACTATTTCCTTGGTGACATTATGGGGGAATTAATTGTTTGTGGTGGGGAGAATTATCACACTCTAACCATGGATGTTTGTTATTTTATTATTTTCTCAGTCCCGTGCCTTTTGACAGAGTTGGGTTTGGGTCTGAATTTTGAATTTGGGAAGCTTTTATGTTTTTGGTGTGTCTCAGGCCAGTGCGCAGTCATCACACTACTAGCGGTCAGCACACATTCATTCTGGGACAGTGCACGGTCACAGCACCGCTAGTAGCGATCATGCATTCAGACCTAGTGAGCATGTGATTTCCCAACCATTTAGATAAATAATAAAATTAGAAGAACAAATTAATTCGTAAATAATAATCATAATAAATAAATATATGATGAAGGTTAATTAAAATAAAAATAATTTTATAAAATATTTAATAATAATAATAGAAATAATTTATAATATTGTTATTATTATTTTTATTACATGTATATAATTATTTATGTACTTTAATTTTTTACAATCTTTTTTTCTTCTTTTCTTCTTCCTTTCTTCTTTTTTTTCTTTACTTGTTTGTACCCTTATGGCTTAACCTAGTGCGCCCCCCTCCTCCCTGGGTCTTCCCTGGGTCCCCTACTCTCCCCTCCGCCTGCTGACCTCGCCTGCAGCCTGCTCACCGCCAACCGCATCACCCTCCTCCTGTAGTGCCAGCACCTCACCCCTCCTTCCATGTCCGCCTTCACTCCTAATTCCAGCCTCAGCCTGGTCACCTTCCATCTTCCTCCCATAGAATTCATCCTGCCATCTTTGGGCATCTCCTCCCCCGACTGAATCCTGGTTGCATGACACCTTGGACTCCCGCTCCACTACCCATGGACAGCCTGCTTCCGGATCTCACGCATGACCTACCCTGTCCATCCTGCATAACCTGCAAGAGGCCACCAGACATTCTCCCTTCTGCAGCACACCATCCTCGCCACCAGGCCATCCTGCCCTGAACGCACTACACACCCCCATCTCCTCCTGCATGAAATGCCCCCATTGGACAGTCGCCACTCCTACCTTCATCCTACATCACACCCAGCGCGCGCCAAGCCTGCTCCAGTGCTCTGCCTCCTCACAGCAGCCCCACCACTGCCTTGCATGCCGACTCCCCTCTGGCCCCTCCGCCTCTTACCTGCCAGATATCTTCTACCCCGGTCCAGGAGCTCTGATCCCTCCTTCTCCTTGTAGTGTGCCAGTACCCTAGCTCCTCCTACTTCTATTAGCGAAGACCACTGGGTCCTACCCTATCTCGAACTCCATATTTTGGCCGCCCCAGACAACACCACCCCTAGATGGATCCCCCTGTCTCAGTCTACCTGACCAGCGCAGCATGCGCCTCTCTCACCGTTGGCCCCCTGCACGGACCGCGACATCATATTTCTGCCTTCAGCTAGCCGTGATTCCTAGTTCCCTCATATCCCTTTCCTCGCATTGTATCCAATAGCCAGTCACTGCCCCCCCCCCCCCATGCTGCTATTGTGGTGTGCTGTCTGAGCTCCTGCCCTGCACTGTGCCATCATGCCCTCCCTACTGGCCAGCCCTTGGCCTCTCCTATCGGGCACTACCCATTTCTTTTTGTCGGCGTGAATCCCTTAGGTGCGGTCTCCTTTGGTCCATCGTGAAACCATCCAACTGCCACACACCCTCTTTTCCGGTCGCCACGTGATTTTCCCACCTGGTGCGCCCCCGTGCCGAGTTGCTGGCATCGACCATACATTTTGCTGCATCCAACAGCTTTCCGTTGCGTGTCGCCCCTTTCCAACTATTGCGCGCCCCCACTGGTCGAGCGCGTCTGTGTGTTGAGGTGGGTTACACAATATCCTTTTATTTGAATTATTTTAAGATGATCTTACTCTGTTTTAGTCACTTTTTTTTCTGCAACAGATTCGAAGTTTTATCCATGAAATTGTGGTCGTCAGCTTGCACGTGCTTGCAGGCCCTGCTTAAGGATTGTCACATCATCGTGCTTGGTTGTGAGTCAAGGTAGGTCCCCCACTACACTTATTTTCAAATATAGATTTTTTTAATTTCTTGATGTTTTTATTATTTTTAATTAAAGGGAAATGATATAAGATAATTAATTCTTAAATGATTATTTGGTGTAAACAGAGCCTTCTATTTTATATATGACACTTGAAATGTATTATTGATGAACAAACACTCAGTCGTGAAATAATTCCCGTTTGAACATTAATCATAATTCACAAAATTTCAAATCTGGTTTTGGATTAAATGATAAATGGTTTCTTTTGAAGTGTGAACGAGTGTTTTGGGTTTTCATGTGAAATGTTGGTTTTCATTAAAATTGGTGAAGACCCATTTGGCACTTTAATAAAAATAAATTATTTTGGAAAACTCTCTTTGGGGTGAATCATGGGTGATATTTGGTGTACGTTGACTGCGTGAGTTTTGTGTGATATTTGTGCTACATGATTGACTTTGCTGACTCACCCTTTCCCTTTTATTATGCGTGTTAACATGGGAACCTGAAATATTATGTGAATCATCCGAGAACAATTTCCGCACTATGTTATATTACGCACTGGCTAGTGGCCCCATAGTAGTGGAATACAAAGTTATTGATGCTATGGGGATTGGGCCCCTCGGTTAGGCCACGAAGGGCTATACCGAGCGTTAGTACGTTATGATGTCATTGATTTTGGTCATTCCTTCAGGATGAGCCCCATGTATAGTATATTATGGATTATTCATGAGCTCCATGGTTTGACCCATGTTTCCTTTGGTGTTTATTTGTGTGTGGAAGATGTTTGAGAGGTCTAGTTCGATTGCTGGTCCCTGTGAGCCACTTTTTCCATTCCCTTAGTCTGTGTTGTGTGTGGTTTTATTTCTGGCTACTAACTAAAACTGGGATTTTCTAAATTTTTTATGAAGATGCTTTCAATAATGTAATGCACCCTTTCATTTTAAACATTATACTAGTATTTAATTTAAAAAAGAGCAGTGGACTGTTATTTATTTTACAAATTAAAGTTGGTGTGTGGAAACTAATATTTTATATAATTTAGTTCAAACCTGGAATTAGTAAATTCATTATTTAAATGTCGTGCATTGGAAGTAGTTGTTGGGCTTCCCTACTGAGTCTTAATACTCACACCTATTGTATTTTATGGTTTTTTTGTTGTTGTAAGTTTGTCTCAATCTAGCTTGTTGTGGGCGAGAGTTGGTTATGGACACGTGAGTGACTCTCATAGTCGCGCGGAGTTTTGGTCAAGAAAATGTTACTATTTATGTTGGTTGTTAATTATTTTCAGAGTCATTTGTTTACTTATCTTTGTTCTACCTTTTTTTCTACTGCTTTATTTATTTTCATGGGCCAAATCGTTCCCACCTGTCCTCTATTGATGCCCTGGCGCTTGTTGCTAGCCCAGGAGGATCGAGAATGCGTCTTGAGTCATGTCGTAAACCGATTCAGGTGATTGGTTGAGGGTCGACCCGAGATAGTATGGTACACCTAATCATTTGATGTCTTGATTCCGAGGGGCTTGATACCTCTTACCTTAAAATCTATCCACAAGAACAATAAAAAATAATTGGTAGAAACCCATTTATATAAGGAGGACCAACAAAGTCATCCCATGAGACTATTGAGGAAGTAATGGTCTATCTATAATTAGGACCCAATCATGTATTTCATGTACAAAATATTAATTATATTTTTAATAGTATATTTAATTCATTAATAATGTTCATGATGATGAATTTTTTTTATTTAGTAAATAAAACGGGTTTATCAATAATTCTATATTTAATAAAATAATGTTCAAATTAGAGCATTTTATGTATATATGATAAATTTTTTTAGAAAATATACATATCCATGTTAATAAATATGGATATGTAGGAGAAATTATGTGTCCATTGGTACAAGGAAAGTGAATAATTATACAAAAAGTTACTAACTAATAAATGAATCAAGGAATTGAATAATAATACTTTACATATTCAAAATGATTTTTAACCATTAAAAGATATTTTTTTTAATTTTAATCTAAAATATACCCATTTTGTTAATAATAATAGGTTTTTTTGAATTATTAATATAAATTCCATAAATATATAAATAATAATATTATTCAGAAAAATAACTTTTTCATTTAGATAATAAATTTTAAAAACTAAAATTACACAAACAAATATTGAAAATAAATTTCATTAGAAATAATATTTTAAAAATATGGAGTAATAAATAAAATAATTTAGTGGTAATGACCATAGGAAGTGACATTCATGTCTAACAAGTTGAAACAAAAATTTCCATCACTTTTTCAGTAAAATCCAAATGTGCATTGTTTTGATGATAACATAAATATTCAATTCAAAACATTCTTTATAAATTTAATATGGGTATCAATTAATTTAATAAATCTTCTTTAAAATGATAAAATAAGTTTTTAAAAACAATTAGAAAAAATTATTCTCAATAAAAATTGCTTTCTAACCGAAGACAGTGATGGATTTGGATTTTATTAAATATATTTTCTTAATTATTTTGACCACCAAAAATTGGTTCAGATGTACTATTATGAGAATATTTTATGAATAAATTGTGTACAATAATATAAAATTTTATTATTAGATAATCTTAAAATTGTTTACTTTAGCTGAAATTTAGGAATAGAAAATCTCGCAAATAATGAGATTTCCCAAATAAATCATTACAATGATCATAATGTTTAAGTGAGAATTAATAAATTAATTGAATCCAAAAATAACAAGAATTATTTATTCATCATTTTATAACATGAAAAATGTTCATTATATATTCCATATAAATGAAATTATGTGAATCACATTACAATGTGCCTTAATGAAATGAAATTGTGTCAAAATACCTTTAAAAGATAATATCATTGAATTAGGACTCAATAAATGAGTATTTTATGTATATATAATGTAAAACCAAATAATAAAGTTTCAATAAATCAACAAATAATCAAAGGAAATTATATACACAATCTAAACATGACATAATCAATGAAGTATATGTTAAACCCAATGAATGAAAATTGAGTTATAAACCCCCTACCTCACACATCCTTTTGGATGTCCATGCTTTAACCTCTTTTATAGTGGTTTTAAACTATTTATTTACTCATAATAGCACCATATTAATATTCATAATATTATATATTATCATTTTATAACTTAATTTTAACTTGTCCATTAATAATATTTCATTATTTCCATTAATTCGATTATTAATTTCTTCGTATTATCATATGTAATTTTTCATAAATGATTGTGTTCTTGTACATATTATATAGTTTCAAAATCTATAGAGTAATAATAATAATTACATAGTGATAGTTTTTATTAATCAATTATACATTTAAACTGAATCATGAAATATAGTAATGAGAACCAAATTTCTTTATAATCATCGAGACAGTGGGTCATATGTACACATTGGAATCATTTATATTTTTTAATTATAACTATGTAAAGTAGATAAGTAATATATTATATTTCCATGTTATATATAATATAAAATTGGTTCATTAGATATACTTATATATATATATATATATCATCCATGTGTTGTGGTGATGAAAAGATAGTCAATCTCTTTGTGATGGCGGTAGTCCACACGTACTTGAATGATGTTATACTTGTTAATTGTAAAGCTAAAAATGATGTATTTACATCGAGTAATTATAAATATTTCATTAATATCATAATTATCACATTTATATTCATTAAATATATAATTATTAGATTTATTTTAATGTGTTAGTAAAAAATGAATCACGTCACTGCACAAGGCAATACTATGTCTTATATACAAGTGATGTTATCTTATCATCTATGGAATGGAAATTAAAATAAGGAATTTGTGTGTATTTTGAAATTAGAAACATAATTATGTTATAAATATCATATATATGTATATATATTTGTGTGTGTGTGTTTACTTTATATCCATCATCATACCCAACTGTGTAATGTGTTAATGGAGCACCTAATGACCTCGATTCGTGAGGAAATAGTCTATTGTGAACACGAATGTCTAATTTGAAACTGATTTGATGAAACTGGGGATGATTTTTGGTCATAAAAATATTATATAATCATCGTAGTATATTTATTGAAATGTGGTTAATATATAATTATTTTTACTGATAATTTAGGTAGTTGGGCGTTATAAAATAAAAAATACCATTAATGAAATCAACCTATATTTCAGGTAAACTCCTTAGGTTTGTAACAAAACCAATCATATTATGGCTTTAAAGAAAAAATATGTCTTGGTTTATTTGGACAAGAAATTTTTTAAATGATTTTTTAGGTTAAGGATGATAAAAAAATGATTTATGGTGTGATGATAATACTAAAGGGGTGGCTTTTTATATCTGTGGTGGGTGGCACAGGTGTTATATTTACCAACAAAGACATACCCATGTTTTTCACATTCCAAAAGGGTTGAAAATGGAGTATTATAAATTATTATGTATTTTTTGTTATTAATATTGTTATAAAACATGTTTTAGACTAGTTTTAATGTCATTATAACCCTAATAATTTTAGTTCAATCCCTAGTAAATCCATTTTTACCTCAATAATTGTAATTAATTTTTACTATTTTCACTATTCAATTCACTAAAAAAGTAATTACAAATTATTAGAAAGTATAACATTTCCTTATTCCAAATTTTGAATCAATTTTTTCAAATTACATTTCGGGAATTTTAAAATCATAATTTAAATATAATCTAGCAAACTTGTTGAGAAAGCGGGCTTCAAAGAGAAAATGTTTAAATGTTTAGAAGGTTTTTAAATAAAAATTAATTATGAATATTATTAAAATGAAAATAATTGTATTAATTGATATATAATTTATCTGATTTTATATTAAAATTTGTTGGAATATTATTAATCATTATAAATATTTTAAAATGAATTTCATTTTTACTTAAAATTTTTTATTTTCAATATTCATAAAAAATTGAAATATTTCCGAAAAATAAAAAAATCGCCAAAAGATATTTTTGATTTCCTAATTTCAAATATGTATTTCATTTTATTATATATATTATCTAAAAGTATTAATAATTAGAACTAAATTATGTGTGGAAAGGGCTATTAAAAAGTTTTTTAGGAAAAATATTTTTTTCATAAATCATTTATTTTACTATTAATTGATGATTATTTTTACATGTAAACAAATGATAGAAAATTAAAATGTGTAAACTATATATTTTTCATACTTTATTTATTACTCTATATACCTTATAACATAATTTCTAGTTTATAATGTTCATGTTAATATTATATTTTAATAAAGTATCTCATTTCTTTTAAACACGATGCTTTGGGCATCATATGCTATCGATGAAATCAAATTTATACTAAAAATATAATATATTTTAAAATCATGGGGTGTTATATTCATTTATAATAATCATTTTTTTCATAAACACAATCAAATAATCTTTTCTTGTTTTTTTAATTTCTATGTTTTCATAAAATTAGTAATCCATGTTTAAATGGTTGAAAATAAAATCATGTATTTGATGGATGATTGTGAAATGGAATTTAAAAATCATTAATACGAATATATTTTCATTTATGATTAACATGTATATTAAAATTAAATGTGTAATTTATATGTTTATGTTCAATAGATTTACAAAATTATTTGAATAGTCTATGAAGAGATCCATCGATGGTGTGTTTGAAAATGATAATTATTAAATTTGAATGATGTGATTTATTGGTAACCTAGTGATGGCTTGTGATATTAATGGTATTTATGTTTGACTATATAAATTAAGAAATAGATTATGAGATTAATTTTATGATTAATTTTGAAATGGTAACATTGGGAGTTTAATTCATAAAGAATAAAATGATGTAAATGGGAATATTGTGAATCAAGAGATGATTACATGAAAGGTAAAGAATAAATTAAATAGGAGTGAAAATGAGTTTTTTATATTATGATGTGATATGACTTAATTATAGAAATTGTAAGGATTATTTTTCAAAATATATTGGTTTATAATGTAATGAGAGATCCCTAGGTCGCAATTGAGGGATTATAAAAATATCGGTGTGTGAAGAAAAATTTGGAATTATGAAGGGTAATTGATATGGAATTCCTTGAAAAATTCATTTGATTCATCTTATATTCATTATTGTGAAATCGTTGGTATCACAGTACAATGGAAGAGGGTAATTTATACATTTATCAAATGTCATAGCTGACCCTCATGCATTCCTACTCTATAACTTGTTAAATGTCTTGGGATGATATCATCATATTTGGATTGATATCTTCATATGGAATGCCTTAGGTGTGAGACATTGAATCAAATAAATACTTTCTTAGGAAATTCAATGAATGATCCCTGTATTTATACAAGTATTTACTATCAGTGGATTGATAAGTATTTCCATATTGGATTCTCTGTGGGATTTGTTATGTGGGAACAGCTTGGTGATCCATGTGGATTCCTTATTTTTATTTATACAATGGTTGAAATAGTAGTATACCATTAAAACCAATTTGTAAATATCATCTTATAGAAACATTGACTCATGAAAACTATCAATATTACATATATGCTAATTTCAAGTGTCACCACAGAGCCTAATAAATAGTGGATTTTTAACTTCCACTTATTTATAATTACAAATTTTTAACCTCAGAGTTATTCATATGATAAATGGTATTTATTTTTATTGATTCAACCTATATGTATAATTTATAATATACTAGATATTTAATGTAAATTTTTTCTTCAGTCTTCTGGAGTTGTACTCACACTTTTCTTGGACTTCCATTGACCTTGGGTACCTGGGAAGTTGTTACTTAACAGTAGATCTAGGTTTTTTCTTCCAGAATTAAACATTTAAGTTTTGTATTGGTCTAGTAATCGGACCATTTTTAGAGTCACATTTAGTGGTATTTAGTCTTTGATGTTTGGATGTGTTATAATTTCTCTATTTGTGTGCATTATTTGAAATGTGGAATATTGTTTTTTATATAGAATGAGTTGTTTTATTAATTATTTTACTAGAAATTTCTTGGATTTTATTAGAAATATTTTTTATCATGATATTTTATAAGATTTCATTTATTTCAAAAATTTCATTACATTGTTATGTATGTATAGTTTTCATACCATATCACCTTATAATTGAGTTTCTATTCTGAAGCCTCTAGTATATAGTGATGTTGTATGGATTCCATATAGTATATTTTCCCAAGGTACTTTTTATTGTCTTTTGTGTCATGAATTTATAAAAATGGAGTCAACTCATTTTTCTATTGTATTACTATTTAGACAATGTTAATAATATAATACAAGAATTCGAAGACATGGTATGAAACTTGTGACTAGAAATATCCACCCCACATATAGGGGAAGACCGTGTTTCTTGGGACTATATTACAGTTCATGTTGTTCTCTTTTATGGTTGATATTATCTCACCTCGTGTAATACACTTTATTTATGAAGAGACAGTTTAAGTAATTTTGTCTCAGGGAATCATATAGAAAGATAGTTATTTTCATAAATCACATCAATCATATAGTATTATCATTAAA
Organism: Viscum album; assembly: GCA_963277665.1. Lineage (NCBI taxonomy): Eukaryota > Viridiplantae > Streptophyta > Magnoliopsida > Santalales > Viscaceae > Viscum > Viscum album. The sequence goes on from OY728133.1 coordinate 1,959,617,195, forward strand.
TTTGTGTGATTTTCTATGGTTGATTACTATTTCACAAGGACTATGAAATAGGCTAGGTATTTGAAATATTTACATCCATTTGTATAGTGTTTTACAATATATGATTATAGTGGATCCTCACTTACAAAATGCCTTAAATGGATAAAAGATATAGTATGTGTCAACTTCCCTTGATTTTTTATGATTTTTCATCCAAATGATAATACTATTTCATATTATGGGGTGTATTTACCTATAAAGTTTAATTGAAATCAAAATTAGTTAATCCTCATTAGTGCAATGGAATGGTTAAAGTGAAATGTTAAAAAAGTAATTCTTGTGATTCCCTAACTGAATTATTATGTATCTTGAGATCAATAAAAAACCAACTATAACATATAAATACATTTACACTATACCATGTAATTGAAATATCATTTAACTGTACCCTTGTAATGGAAATTTTTGTCCAATAAAAATGTTAATGTGGAAAATTTTTAATCCAATCTATATGATGTGGGAATGTTTAATGATTCTTACTATAGCCTGTATAGATGTGGTTGTGGTTTTGATAGTGTCCTAGTTGTGTGATATCCATGATGACCTTGAGACCCATGACGTATGTAATTTGTGGTGATCTTTTGGTCTGTTTATAACAAGAGAATTTTTAGGATTGGTGAGATCCACGATTTTGTATGAGATCTTACAGTGAGAGTTTGACATGTCAGATGATGTGTGATTATATAAAGTCCATGATTATCATCCCACTAGTGGTTTACTATTTGATGTGTGAAGTGTGGGTTGTGTGGGATATCCTATTGACCTTCTTGGAAAGGACTCTATATTATGTAGCTAGTTCCTTGTGCCTTCAAGGGTGGCCCGTAATATGGATTATCATGTTTTTATGAGCGAATTTAGGTGAGTGAGGAATAGGTGGGTAATTCATCATACAATATTTGTGCATGACAAGTAAAACCTATTAAGTAGTTTATAAATTTTTTATTTAATTTAATTCTTGTAGAGTAACTTATATACAATTACCCAATGATTTATAACTAGTTACGGGAGTACAAAACACATTTTCATGTCCAAACCTATTAAATATATATTGTGAGATTTAGTGGGATTATTTCTTATGATCATGAATGGTATACCGGTAACCAAAGAGGTATAGATAAACAATATAGTTTAGGAATTATAGAGGAGTGATTCTTGGGAATTTATTATTAGAAATGAGAGATGAATTGAGAACATAATTTCAAGAAGTATATGGTTCATGGTTATGATTTGGAGTGAGAGTTAGGTTGTCTATAAATCTAATATAATTGGAGGGGTTTGGTATAAATAATATGTGAATTACATATAATTTTTAAATGTAAAACCCCTCTAATGCCTATATTTATTTATTGATATTATCCTTCAATGATAGGACCAGTTGATTACTCGTCCATTTCAATTATTGATATGCCTTTAATTGCATGGTGATAGCGGGGGTTATCAATTTTGGTTCAAAATGATAGTAGTTGGTGGGTGGTTTGGAATGTGGGTATACAAGGAATATGTTTGATTGTCATCCATGAAGGAAATTAAAAGGTTTCTCATAGATTAATGACATGATACTCCTTAAGGCATGGTTAGTTGTTGAAAATGTCATGTGATCCTGGTTTGAGTAATATGTTATGTAGGAATTATTATTCAATTCAATGATATAGTCATCAAAGGGTGTGTGGCCAATTGGACTCTATTTGATCTAAGTGAATATTCCATATTATCGATTAATGGTTCCTTTTGGATACAGATCACGTTTCTTTGGGTAGATGCCTGATATTTTTTAAATGGGAGACTGAGATGTTTTTTTTGTGCCACACATTTGCATATTAAATTTTGAATATCTAAAAGTGTTTTGGTTCAGTATATTGAGATTAAATTGGGTCATTGGAAAACTCAAATGAGGAATTGGAAATGGTTACATGGTGGTAGTTAAATGATGGAACCCTAGAGTGGGTTTGTGATGTGTTTAGTATGTTATGTACCTCTTGGAGTTTGGTGATTAGGTATTAGTAAATGCATGTAGAAAGTGTAGTATATAATATAATCTCTTTGTATCATGATATATCATTGAAAAGGACACACACATATGCCATAATACTCTTGTTTATTTATATATTAAATGATATTACTATATGTTCATTCCATCTTATACCATTGACATTGATTTATTGAATGTACTACTACCCTGGTTTACCCGATCCCTCATGATATCACTTCCTTAGCTCTGAAAAAAATAAATTCTATCTTTTTTTTCAACCAATTCTATATGACCAATGAAACATTTAACCCAAGCTACCTATTTATGAATTCATTATCATGGGCTTTACATCTTATCAAAGTATGTGATGAAATTGAACACACTGATAACCATCACTTGTTAGGAGACCAATACTCAACTCTGTAAATAGGAACATCCAATGTCACCTAGAATTTTTGTTGTGCATATTGTCTGGTATGTCCTCATGATATCATCTACTAGAGATCAAGAAGTGAAATATTAATTAGAATAAATCTTAGTGATTATGATACCCTAGAACCTGATAGTCTGAAATAATTTGTGTCCTATTTGTATGATGTATCTGTACTATAGTACATATTTTTCTGATTACCATCATAGGATCTCAAGTTACAAATTATATCTACGATGTGTTATAACATTTTGATAATAACACCTAATCTAGGTATAATAACATATAAATAGAGGATGCAAAAATATCAACAATATTATGGTATGAATAGAAAACTTTTTATATCAAACCATATACATGTAATGGTGATAAAAAGTACAATTCAAGTTAGCTCTAGGAAACCCACTATTACAACACACCCACATAAACTAAATAAAACATTCTAACCCTACATGTTATCTCTTAGATGATAAGATCATGTTTTTGTTGAGTTGTGGTATTATTCATTGGCCTGCAATGTTTCCCCTACACGGATATTCTACTATATGTGAATTTATTTCTTTATGAAAGACTTATCAATTGGTTATATCCTCAAGTATATCCTTTTTCTTCAATGTATAAACCTTAAATATGGTCTATTACTAGTAATTGAATAATCATAATGACAAAACTATAGTTACTAGGTCACATTTAATGGTTATTAACAAATATTTGTGTATTTTACTGTACATTTTTAGGTGCCTCAAAATCCATAATGTACTCTTTGTTTATTGATATGGATACAACTTTCTTCAATATGATTTTATTTCTCATTACCTTAGCCTAAATATTATACTATATCATATCAAACATATTGAAAGAGTAGTTTTTTCCATTACATTATTTATCCATTCTTCTCCATATACAAAGAACATATCTTCTTTATATACTCAATTATAGTTAGATATTTATGACTTGTTCCCTTACAGTTCTTCTGGGTATAACTAATATTTTACTACCATAGAGTATATGTTATAAATATAACATTTTGTACATATCATTTAATATGAGATAGTTACATTAGTTGAACCTATATAATTCTACATAACAAATTAATCTCCTCATATTCTTATACAGGTCTTCTTAGAGATATTCATTCCATGTGGCACTGGTAACAATTCCCTCTTGAAATTTTCAAAATTGTATTATATTAATTTCTTATCATCAAATATACTATTGAATATGTCTAATCGAACATTATATCTAACATAGAATATATAATTCCCTAGAACTATGGTTACTACTTTAAGTCTAACAATGGAGAGTTACCAATATCTTGGTCATAACTAATTATAAGACCAATTTGTTTCTCTATATTTTATGAAAAATATTTTAATAGGAATATTATGGTGCTGCCACTACCCTCTCATAGACACATGGAGAAGATTAATTATAAATGGATATCTTTTGATCTAGTTTCTTACATTAATAATGAAATAGATTAAATTAACATTAACCCTTATTATAATTACCTGATATCACCATACCTTTCTTGTTTTTTCTATAAAACTATTCCCTGATTAGAGGATTGACATCCAAATCCTTATTTAATGATCCATGAAACTATCAATTACCATTAAAATTCCTCTAGATTTTTCAATAAAGACTTGGTTTCATCTATTGAGATTTATTGGTATAATACTTTTAACATACCACATGAATACCCACCACATATTCCAAAATAATAATCCTCTTTTATTTGGTACATATAATATATTATGAAATTTCAATTGATCAATTCAATTTTAGCTAATTTTCTATATAATGTATATGTAACATCCTGAACCCAGGTGCCACTCAACAGTTCCCTGAGCCAGGTTTTCTACAAGGCCTCAAGATCATCTCTCAAAAATATAGAACCTATTAACTACCATTGAGGCCCTATGTGAGCTATTTTTGAGAATATTACCTCATAACTAGATTATATCACATTTGAAGTCAACTTAATTCAATAAAAGAATATGATATAGTAAGCATACAATATATAAAATTGAAAAGAAAGATTGTGAGATATAACAACCCCATATATGTCACATATCCAATGGCCATGTCAAATATTTATGTGTAGGCCATGAAGGGTCAGATCCAAGGTATCGAAGAAAAAGGCATATGCATAGATTACTAGGAGAATATCGATGGGATCTCAATATAAGCACTGGTTGGAATCCTTGGATTATGTGTACCAAAATATCCAATACAATCCTATGTAAGCTATGTCAAAGGGGTAGCAAGGCCCGAGGCATCCCATAAAATCAATACCCAAGGATCATAATCTATCCAAGGCATCAAAAAATGCATTACAGGACCATAGAGATCCAACCATGGAATCTATTTAAACAATATTACATTCATTTAATTTAATAAATCAATTCCATATGAGTCTACCAACTCAAATAATCCATTTCAAAAAAAACAATGACACATATATACCCACTAATGCATCACCATTATCTATAAAACGAATCACAAGAGTATTCCCACCCATTAATCATCCACTCACAAGTATCATATCACATGGGTATACCCCCCACCCCCTCAATTGAATCCATTGATACCAATTAACACAATTTCTTAATTCAATAATTACCCAAATCATTTTCGGCATACTATATATATATATATATATCAGGGAATGGGAGGTAGACCATCTCTTAAACAACCCACTCAACTCATTCCATTATTAATTAGCTTCTTATGGCAAGTCAGACCAGAAACACAGAACATGGGTTGTTTAAAATGGAATAATTAAGATATTTCAATAAGGTTCACCCCATGGGTATCCTTGGTCTTTGAAAAAGGTACCAACACATGAAAATGGATCCTATGTGATTTTTTTAATAGGTCTGAGTACATCTACTGTTAGTGACCCGTTCAAAATCAGTGTTATACTGGAATGTTTAGGAAGCAATGCAATGGATGATAGATCTAAAAATTACCAAAATTTGAAATAAAAGTACAAAAAAACTACATCTGATTAGCAGTGGATTCCTCAACTATTATTAACTCCTGATTCGTATAGGTATAGGAGAAATCAGAATAAAGGACAAAGATTATGAAATTTGGGCATATGAGACTAAAACCAAATAGAAAATAAATTGGAAAAAGAATTGAAAATGACTAAAATGAAATTTAGGCATCACTGATGCCCGAATTATGAAACAAAATGTGCTTGAATCATAGTCTAGAGAGAGAGTAGATTTATAAGAGAAACATAGATTCTTTTGAGTGCTTAAATGGAGGATCCCAGATGTGAATTGAAGTATTAGAACATAGGTTTTAAAATATATAATAATTAAACATGAATTAATTGAAAACAAATTTTAAATGGGATTTACAGTTTATCTGCATCATTTCCAATAGGCCAAGGTGTAGCCACATGGTTTTCAAACTATACATAAACCATCAGAAAAGCCTCGGTCATGATTTGAAAAAATTGTACACATGGTCGTACGACTGTGTGGACTGTTCGACCACGTTTGGACTAACAGTGCAACCTATACCACTCCTTATTCTAGCCTCACATATTTTAGTTAAATAGCGAGGCTTTCCCTTGCGATTTTTACTAACCATGCGCCATGACATTTTATTCCCAAAACATGGTTCTGAGATCCAAAAAGGTAACACACACATCCAAAACAACAATGATCAAGTTGGAACTCACAAAATCACATTTATAATAATTCATAGATAACTTAATAAATCCATATCCAATTAAAACCTAGGTTCATACAATATTCCCCCCTTAATGAAATTCATCTCAAAATTTCTCTTGTAAGGGTGGCCATGATTCCTTTAAAAAAAATCAAGGAACTAAGAACATAAATCAACATCCTTCTCCCAAATCACATCCTATAAATGGCCATTTTTCCATAGAACCCATACTAAATTAATTGACCAACTTTAGAGATGATTTTTTGCCTTATCCATGATATGAATTAGATGATCATTAAAGGATTCATCAACCTATAACATGACCTCATCAGGATGAAAAGTATGTGATGGGTCTATGTGATATTGGTGAAGTTCTAAAACATGGATGACATTTTACATGGGTTGGTGACTTTGAGGAAACTGAAACTGATATGTTATTAACCTGACTCTCTCCATGATATTGAATACCCTAACATGTCATGGTGGGAACATACCCTGTCAAATTATCCGCTTATGTCCCAACCTCATTGAAACATGAAAGAAAACATGATCCCCAACCTCAAACTCTATAGGTTATCTATGTGGATCAACATAGTATTTATAAATAGACTCTACTATATACATATTCATCTTAATCAACTATACCTACTCAAAAGTTTGATGCATGAGACATGGTCTAAATAATGTTTCCCCACCTACCTTCAACCAGCACCGGGGTGATAAGCCTAGTCTATGAGAAAAATTCTTATAAGGTGTCATATTTATAATTTTATGATAACTGTAATTATAAGAAATCAAAACCAAGGGAATGTTCCTCTCATAAAATCCACAAATATCTAGGCCACATTCACCATCATGTCTTTAGATCATGTATCATACAATCCGACAGGACATCAGTCTGAGGGTTATATTCTATGCTTATAAGCACATGTTTACCAAATATCCTATAAAAATTACTCTAGAAACAAGATTTAAAGTGGGAATACCTCTCTTAAATAATAGTACGTGGAACCCTGTATAGTCTTACTAACACAAAAATATATAAATTTCCAACCTATTTAACAGTAAAGGTGTCCTTGATCAACAATAAATGAGAAACCTTTGTGTGGTTATCAACAAAAACCAAAATATCAGCATTACATTGAGGTAAACTCAGAATAGAAGTCATAAAATCCATCACTATACCATCCCCATTCCACTCTGGAATAGATAAATACTTTAAAATACACACTCGTATTTAATATTCCTCCTTCGCCTATTATAGGTGGAACTCTTTATAACAAAACTAGCTACCTCCATTTTCATACTCGGACACCGGTACCTGTGACACAAGTCATGGTACATCTTCGTTACACTGAGATGAAATAGCCTAGATGAATCATAAAAATAATACATCATCTCCTCACATATATCCACTAAAACCAAAATATGTCCATGGAAACACAATATTTCATCCTTTCATACTTTCCAACAAGGAGGTGGATCCTCACCTTCCACACTCTCTCGTCGGTAAAGGCCCAATGAACATGATATTTGGATCATCCTAACTATGTCCAATTAGATAGGGGTAACAATTAAGGATGATAGACATGTATGTCACTATTTTTCATGCACCTCCAAAGGCATCTCTGAGAACTACGCCATAAGCTACCACTCACTACTAGCATATCGAACTGTCTGTATCTAAGTCCCCCTCATCTGTTCATCATCCATTGCATTTCATTTACCAGGAATGTAGTCAAAATCAAAATCAAATTACTATAATTACCCCACCCATCATTTATACATCAAATAAAATCATGTTTATTAAATATTTACATGAGGATTTTGTGGTCCTTTTACACCAAAAAATTTTATCACAGTAAATAGTGTAACCACCAATGTAAATACAGATCGATCGTAGCTAAATTGAAATCAAGCGTTGTGTAATTCCTCTCATGTGGCCTACACTACCGATAATTTTACACCAAAAATATATCTACCTGCATAATCAATTCCCCCATCCTAATACTTGATTCATCACATTGCATAGTGTATCTTCTACCCTACTCTGGAAGTGTTAGGATCGGTACTGATGTAAACCTTTCTTTCATCTCCTGAATGGCTACATCGTAAGAATCTAACCATTCAAACTTTACACCCTTCTTAGTCGAGACCATTAATTATGTAGCTAATAGTGAGAAGTCATGTATGAAGTAGATGTAGTATCGAGCTATCCCTATGAAACCATGTATTTCAAAGACGTTCTTGGAAAATTCCTTGAAAACTATAGTTCTCTCCTTATCAGGGTCCAATGACACTCATGTATCTAAGATTATGTATCCCATGAATTCAATATGATCCATCCAAAAGTTGAACATTCTGAGATTATAATATAATTGAATCACTCTTACTGTATTCAAAATTATAAACATATGGTCTTCATAGTTATGTCAATTGTGAGAATTATCCCAGATATCGTACACAAAAACCACAAAAAAATGAATCCATTTAAGGATAGAACACTCAGTTCATAGTCCCATGAAAAAATCTGGAATGTTCATGAGACTGAATGAAATAACCAAATATTCATATAGATCATACCTACTAGAAACGTTTTTTTTGAGGTATGTCTATAGGTCGAACACATTTCTACTGATATCATGAACTCCGGTTGACCTTTGAGAACTATCAAGCTCCTTGAAGATGATCAAATATAACATCTATCTGTATAACATGATATATATTTTTATTCATAATTTATTTGAGTTTCTGATAATCCACATATAGACAAAGAATTTCATCTGATTTTTTCTCAAAAAGGACTGGAAAACCCCATAGATAAGTGATGGGCCGAATAAAACCCTTCACATCAAAATCATCTAGTTTCATTTTGAGATCCTACAACTCCATTGTAGCCATTTTTATAGAGAAATGGATAATAATACATCTCCTAGAAATAGATCTATAAAGAATTCAACCTCTATCTCACGAGGTAAACTATAAAATTCATGATGAAAGACATCCTTGAAGTGCTCAACCACTATAGGAAATTCAACCTTACTCACTCCATGATCATCGAAAAACAAAATAGAAAACTGGGTTGTCATTTTCACATCAAAAAATTCTCTAGTCCATCTTGGCTCACCTAGAAATACTATTCACCCATATCAGTATACACTACACCCTCTGGTGATTTGAAGTTCACCCTCTGGTTCTATTATTCAATGTAGTCTAGATAATCTTCTAGAAAATTCATCAAGATCATGAAGTTATACCTTGTTATCATGAGAACATAAAGATCCAAGATGAAGTGACACCAACCATACTCAAGGGGGCACTACCTACACTAGCACACATGTCCCTTTCTGATTTCCAACAGTGTGTCTAGCATAAAAACTCCATCATAATCACACCAAACATGAAAAAGTATTTTCACCAACAGTGCCAATATAAAACATATTGATTCAAATGTATCAAAAAGAGTATATGAAATAGTAAAATCTAATAAGATCATAATGATAACTATAGTCTTTCTGACACACTACTCTATTTGGGTAGGATGTAGAGAATAGAATAGTCTTTCACCATGGCCCTGTGATACAACCTCACTACCCAAGGTAGACTCACTCTAATGTCTCTCTGTAACTGGTGTCATGTTACCTATTACATGCCCACCACCACCTCAACCTAACTAGCCAATACTATTCCAACTCCATTTTTGACATGAAGGTGAGGAACCTTCTTCATAACATGGTGTGAGAGTTGACCATATTCCCCATATAGCTAGAGTCATGTTCCTACAAAATTGATGGATGTGGCCCATTCTACACCAAACTCGGCACTCTATTGTGTCACTGTCACACTGACTCTTCTTATGGACTTTCCTTCCACACTTGTGATAGAACACTGACCTTCCAACACTCACATCATGACTGGTAATAATCTTGTGGGAAGTCTAACAATTATTTGTACTCCCTAAATATGTAGAACCACTATGTCAATGAGTAGATCAGCCCTTATCTGTGCCCCAAAATTCCCACAAGTTCCACTCTGTTATCCATTCCATATTCACAATCTCAGTGACATAAGTAAATAAAAACATGTTAACATAATATTAGATATCATTTTGGATACCTTCTTTGATTAATCTCTCTATTGATAGCTCATCAGCATATTACATCATCACAAAACAATGATAATCTATAAAGTATGTCGAGTAATCCATAACCTTCATTGTGCCCTGCTACAAACGCATGAACTCACTAGCCTAATCTTCCCATTGACTCTCACGGTAAAATTAGTTGTATAAGAAGATCTCGAAATTTGACTAACCCATTTCTTTCAGACCATCATATAGTTTCAGATAATCACACCATCACATTACAGCTCCACATAACATGTATGTGTCAAGATTATCCCTCACATAAATTGGAATCTCTAGATTCTTGAAGAAATATATTGTTGTACCAAGATAGAAATTAGTATATTTTGAACCACAATCCCCAAAAAATGTGGTAGGATGTTGCTGTAGGAACACCCATGTCAGATCTACCATAGTCAATGTAGGTTGTGGTGCCCCGTAAAAACTATGCATATAGCGAAAGAATCCCTCATGGAACATTACCATAGAAACTATATTAGAAACAACCTATGTCATCATAGATTGTAGTATAGTGGGATAAACTGGTAGTCCTTTTCATACCACCTCTTTATTGTGTTCTTCGTATCCCTCGTGGTGTTCCACTAGAGGTCGTTATGGTGGATGTCTCTATAATTTAAAAAACATGACTCATAAAATAATTATATAAATTTCATAGCTCAAATGTATTGGATAGTTCAATACCCTCTTAAATCCAATTCATAACTCATATCTTGCTCCTAATTAAAAGAATGAATAAAGAATAGTCTCAAAAAACTACTAGAAACTCAGCCTCCTTCCCATGCAAAAGCATGGTCATGTACAAGTCTATGTTTCATTCCGTCAAATTTTTATCTAATAGTTAATTTCTCAAATTATGTAATGGATAGTCCACCATGTTCTAATCAATGAAGTCCCATAATACCTCGTGAACCAAAATTGGATTCTTATATAATTCATACCATATCTCATTCAGTACACTTTTAAATAAGAGACTTGAAGGTTCATCATTTCATAGTCCATAAGGGCCCAGACACATTATGAATTGAATGATGAAATCACTTTTATATTTACTTCACTAATTCTATCAACACATCATATATGTATATCACAACACCTATGACGATATCATGCATTGAGTAGTTCATACTAAATGGAATGTAATAATTCATGTAAATTTATTTCTAATAAGTTCATATATGATTTGTGTGATGTAATTCGCTCATTTCATCATGTTTAAACATAATTAGAATGTCAATAATATTAATAGAAAAATAATAATTAATGTACATCACCCAACTGTGAAATTAAATCAACTATAATGGTCAAAATCTATAAAATAAAATACCCTTTGAGGAAATTTGGCTTCTCCATTTACCTGGGATAACAACTTTTGGGAACAATATATTAAAAAACATCATTACTTTATTCCCCATGTAATTTTCTCCAAACAAGTGTGTAAAATTATAAATGAACTCATCTAAAACCACATTAAAACATCCCAGACCAGGATTCCACTCCACACAGCCCCACACCCAGTTGTCTAAATGACCAAAAGAACATCTCCCCAAATTCCAGAGGCTAGTGACATGCATCGAGGGCCTTGGTGATCCATTGGGAAGACTATGAAACCATTACCAGAGTATATTATAGTGGATTACAAATTCATTCATTAATAAGAGTAGATACAATAAGAATTTAGCATATAAAATTGAAAATAAACCCAAGGATATATGAAAAGCCTAGAAATACCACATACTCCCTGATTCATATGATATATCTATCTCGAAAATAGCAAGAACAGGTATATTGAAAAAAAATTCAACACAAGTGTCTGAAATGAAATTAATACCTAAAATTTCTCATTACATCGCCCGAAAAATCATGCTCACATTCTCCCCTTCTCTAAATAAATAATCAATAACCAGTGTTAGGGTGATTTCCCCGATTATCACATATAACCATATAATCTATTGGCATCCCCTAGAAGGCCAGAATAGGATTTGAGATAAACATACCTATATGAAAACACATATAATTATTTAAAAATATAAGAAGAACTAGGAAGTATACTAAATAGGTGTGAGTAAGGAGTAACGTAAATGTATATTCCCATATTATAAGTTTACTTTATCTAGTAAAACTAATCTTTCTCTTATGGTTTCCAATAATGACAGTATGATTCTAGAAAAGAAGCTATAGGAAATTCTAATAAGTAACATGACCTTGTCGTACATCCAGAAAAACCCTATCGACATAGCCATTCCATATAAGACAAATTTATCAATCCCACGTCCTCACCATAAAACCAAGCATGTCACAAATCCCACGTCCATGTCGTATAGTGATATGTAGACCACAAATTTCTAGATCCATGGTTTCTAATACCTTGTAATCCTCATCGTGTCCAAGGATCATATTGATGGAAACTCGTTGTAGGAACTGGTTAGAGTTCTTGGATCTTGTGTACCAATAAGTCCTACGTGAGTCTAAGGAAGCCAGATCCAAGTGGTAGCAAGGCCCGAGGCATCCCATGGAATCAAGACCCTAGGAGTATACTTTGTTTATTGAATCTATTACCACATTATATATCCACAGAGAGTCATCCATGGTATCTATTTAAACTATCATACATTCATAATAGTTTATAGGTCAATTACATATGAGTCTACTAACTCATATAATCCATTTCATTAAAACATGTCACATGGATATACTCATGCCTGCATCCCCATTGTCCATCTAACACATCACATGGGTATACCCAGAGAATAATCATCCACCCACATGTGTCATATCCCATGGGTATACCCACCCCTCATATTGAATCCATGTATGCCAATTACAACATTTGATCAATTAAAAAATTAATCAATTAATGTTAATCTAATAATTTAAATATATATATATATATATCAAGTCATTGGATGAAAACCATGTCATAACCAACCAACTCAACTGATTCCATTCTTAATTGGATTCCTATAACAAGGCAAACCCAAAACACGCCCATTTGGTAGTTTAACATGGAATAATTAAGGAATTTTGATAAGGTTCACACCATGGGTAACCGTGGTCCAGGAAACGGGTACCAACACCACACAATTTATCTTATATAAATCCATAATAGGTTTCATTAAATCCATTTTAAGTGACTCATTTAAATTTGGGGATGTCCTACGAAGTTCAGGTGGCAGTGTAACGGATGATAGCTCTAAAAAGGAAAAAAACTAAAAGAAAATTATATACCACATACATCAGCCCAGTATTGATGTGATTCTCCAGTATCAAGCCATGATTTTTCATGTTAGAGGATAACTCCTAACAATATTCAACAATAGGAAATTTAGACATATGATCCTAATATCAAATAGCATAATCAATATTAGGAAGAATCTAGAAAGGATATAATGGAATGTATGCCTTACCGATTGGGATTTGATGAGAAAAAATTCTCTCAATTATGTATTTAGAATGAGTCGAGATATTAAATCTAAGCTTATATTCATTTGAGAGTCTCAACAGAGTCCCCCGGATGTGCGTTGAATGTTTATAACATATTTTTGAAAATTTAAAGATAAATAAATGTAAAATTAATTAAAAGCGTAATATTCAAGGGCTACACAGTTTATCCACATCATTTCTTGTAGGACAAGGGGAACCCGTATGGTCTACCCTCATGGTTTGAGAAGCATGTGTAAACCATGAGAAAGGACTATTTCAAGTTCTTCAAAAAAACTGCTTACAGGGGTTCCTGGCTGGGCAGCTCATTCTGCATGGCTGTTCGACCTGTTCAACACATTTTGGCCTTTCCATGTCTCCAATACCACCCCTATAACTTGTATCACATGGTTTAGTTCAATAAATAGGACTGTCCCATATGGTTTTTATAACAACGAGCCCAACCATTTTTCTCTCAAAACCTAGTATCAAGTTTCAAACAAGCCCTGAACGGCTCTAAAACACACGTTATCAAGTTGGTAACCCACATATAACCATTTATAATCATTTAATTAAAGAAATAATGGATTTGTGCCTCATTAACAAAAATGGGTTCATACAAAATACTTCTCGGAATTATTATTCTCAATGCATAATGTATCACCATCCATAATTAATTTAAAACCATCGCCATGGTTATATCCTTCTTATCTTGTATGGGAGTCTAGAATAATTCTTTTCTTCAAGGACTCACCGAACATGTTCTTATGTCAACTATTTGTGCATCCCAGGGATTGATGAAACCCAAGTCAATATTTATCCCACTATATCAAATAAATACAAGCCCTATGTTATAGAAATATAGTCTCTAACATTACTATATATTTTAAATCATTTATATTTCTATAATATCCCTATAAATCATTTGGATGACTAATATAGATGCATATTTTTTTTATAATTTTTTTCATAAATCCTAAGAATCTATTTACCTATTAGAAATTTTCTTTGTCAATTGATTTATATCATACTAATACTCATATGATTTCCAATTTTCATTATTGTTGACATCTTGTTATGGGATAATGTTTATATTTGCAAAGAATGACTTTAAAAATTGATGTACATGTAAATAGGGAGTTTTGATATTGATGTTCATTTTACAAACATCTTAAGTCTATTGTGTATGAGGAAGTGTTAATTTAGAAAATGTACTACACTACATTTTATTGATCAAATATGACATGTAGGACTTTCCATAAATAATCCTTATTATAATAATTTATTTTATGTGTTTAAAATATTGTGCATTTTCTAACTATTCCACACTTCATTATATTTATTGATGAATGCTTGGTCATCATATTCTTCGGGACACCAGACTAAAGCATGTCAAATCGACTGAAAATGAATACAACATACTTCACAATAAAATTCCATAAATACATAAATGAATCTAATTAAGTATACATACCATATGAATACCCTTGTAATAGTTCATGCTATTTAGTTGAACTAATTCTTTATTACTTTTATTTCTAAAAGACCATTCTTCAAATATAAGAACATAAGTGTGTCGATAATACATAACATATTTATCTCCAAGAAATATATAACGATAATGTGTATATCCTTGAAAAATATTCAGTTTCCCTAAAAATTTATTGTCCCTCTACAACATGTTAAATATGTCTTTGTTTTATATTCAACACATATCAATAATGATTCTATCACCATAAATTTTCTAGAACTCAAATAATGTATCCATGTTTCCAAAGGAAATAACATTTAAACTATAATAAACAAACATGGAAATATAGAGGATGTGTATTTCTCACCACTAACAAAAGAAGTGCCCCTTCTCAACATTATAGACAACATACCCACTTCGAGTAAATTTCCTTACATGGTTACAATTTCAAAATAAACATATGTGGTAGGTATATTTTATTTAATACCCATGAAATATGTAAGAACATCACAAATAATGATAAATACTCTTGTAGAGGAATTGACTTCTTGATTCATCAATTCAGTACATTATATTTATATTCCAAGGATTTATTTCCTGGTATGAAAAAAAATGCTTTTTTAAAACCTGTTTTCTTTGAATTGAGTTTTGAAGGTGCGTTTGGTTTGGAAATTTTTACAAGACATTTCTAATTTCCATTCAACTTTTTCCCTATAATAACTAATGATTAATATTTTATTATGTTGACATTTTCTTGATGAAGATTACCAGGATGTTAATAAAAAAATTTCCCCAATTATTATTAATATTATAATATTAAATGAAACTAGAGTGAATGGGTCAAATTGACGTGATAAAGGGATTCATCTAACAACAGTAGTCCATCAATCAATTTACATATCAAGTATAATAATCATTAAATCATTTCATGCATCGCCTTATCATTTTTAAGATTTTCAGTGGTGAGACAACAATTAAAATAAACCCTTTTTATGTTATATCCCTAATAAACATCAAACATTAACAGAAGAGTTTTTAAATTACAATCATATTCATAACATAAGAGCCTCATGTGTTAATTTATAACACTCTTGGTTCATGAGGTTTCATAATTTGTTTTTTGGACACCAGAAACATGAATTTCTAATGTTGTAGTACGATTTACTAGTGCATGTACAACTCTTTGGAAAATACTCACATAGTAGACCTTTTATTTATCCAATATTATCATATTTTACATGCGGTATTTCATTTAATTTTCTATAAAAAAATATCCCATATTTGTTCTTTTATCTTGGTTACTATAATACATTTTCAAATTGTGAATTATAAATCAATCCCGCAATTTTATCATATTCTAGTAACCCTCAACAACTATATTTGGAATACCTAGTATATTGATTATTCTAGTGGAAAGAATCCCTAAAACCCCACCTGATAGTCTTCATGATTTCACTATGACACTACTCAAATATTCTATGGTAGCTAGTAATTTGGAAAACCAAATTAACTCATAGCTCCTTGATCTATTGAGAGGGTCTCATATCCTGAAAAGAATTTCATTGTATTAGTCAATTCTTTTCTGTATTATTGAAAAAAATCCAGATTGGGATTCTTATTTAATACAAACATTAATTAATTAGTCCCACCACACCCATAAGGACTCTCCAGTAGTAATAGGTAACCTCAACATTAGTTGATGACCACCTACAACACCCATTTTTTCTCAAATTTGAGTAATGGAAGGCATTTAATGACATTATATTTTCATTGAGGAATTTTTAAAATTTAATATTAGAGTATGAAATCTAGTTTTATTTAAGATTCATGTTCTATGTGATTATTATCACAACATAACCATGATTTAAAAATAGAAAAAACTCACCACTTATTTTCATTTTATCTTTTAAAGCCTGTTTATTCTTATATTATGTTATCATGAATTAAAAATAAACATTTGTATAATAATATACCATGCACATGATAAAATAAATAAATAACTATGTAAATATAAGCCAATAACTATTGAGTAATACATCAATTTAATAACATATTAATTGAGACCATAATGGCATTCCTTATGTGAATACTATAATTGATTTGCAGCACTCCCAACTCCCGTGCACTTTTCTTGTTTTGTCTATGTAGACTCTCAAATTGAACCAGATCGACATGCACTGCTCTCATAATTAAAATGTACACTCACATACATTTGATGAGAAATAAATGATTGATATTAGATTTTATCAATGAAATGTGGAAAATTTATCCCTTATTAAAATTAAATATGGAGGGACGATATGCAGATCATCAAAATAAAAAATTTATTAAATTGTAAAACACCTAAAATGAAATAATTAAATTTTATAAATAATAAACCAAATATTCACAGCTTAGTCTCTGATCATGATCACCTAACATGAAACTATTTTTCATAATAAAAATTAAATTAAATTAAATTTGACTCTAGGTTTTTTTCATGTGTTATCCTACATTAAAATAATTACAATTAATTTTATAGATCACATATCACATTAATTAATTTTATTAAATTACATAAAATTAAATTTAATTAACAAAAAAAATTTCAATAAGTTTATAGGGCTACGTGGACCTAATTTAGATCCTTGTAAATTAATTTAGGACAGCTTAAGGAAAAAATGGGTCAAATAGATCGAACCCAGACCGAATTTGACCATACTGAGATGGGAAAACCTCTTAAAGGACATATAATATATATATATATATAATTATTGCATGATTACAAATGAAGATTTGTGTTTTTATTGAATTTCAAATAATTTTCCATAGGATGCATTGAATAATATTTCAATGGATTTTTTTAATATTTATTAATCATGTTTATATGGTATTTTTTATAGAGGCTTACTAGGTATGAATTATCCTTTTTATTATAGATGCCTCCACGAAATTAATTAAATTGGCTTCTAGGGGATGATTTATCCATTTTTATTAAATGAAGTTCCATGGAATACATTAAAATAGCTTCCAAGGTATGATTTATCCTTTTAATTAAATAATATTCCATGGGAATATTTAAACTAGAATTTATGTGTATCTTTATCCTTTTAAACAAATATGATTCCATGATAAGATTGAATTGAAAATGAACTACCACAATTTAAATATTGTTTATCTAGGTAACATATAACCTATATACATCATAATCTGGTTAAAAAACTAAGACACATGT
Organism: Viscum album; assembly: GCA_963277665.1. Lineage (NCBI taxonomy): Eukaryota > Viridiplantae > Streptophyta > Magnoliopsida > Santalales > Viscaceae > Viscum > Viscum album. Next base: position 1,959,635,569 of record OY728133.1, read on the forward strand.
AGCCATTAATGTAAATCGTTAAATAAACCATTATATTTATTTTCAATTTTGAATAAAAACTCATCAAAATTAGATCAGACAAATATATCATATCAAATAAACATGCCATCAATTTTTATGAGACTGTATAAAAATACATTCTTAAAATCATATAAAATTTAATTGAAATTTAAATATTATCAACTTATATAATTACATGGTATATTTTAAAACTATTTATGGATCCATGGGGAAGAGAAAGCCTGAAGGACATGACATAAAAATTTTGGTTTTGGATTCATGTTAAAAACACTAAATAAAAAAACTATTTCAATGGTTTATTAACAGAACATATGTAATTAAATTTAATCGTCAAATATAAAATTGAAAAAAATAAATAGTGCCTTGTTTAATTGAAGTCACTGGTTTGATTCTCTCACCATTGACATATTGTGACTAAAATTCAGAAAACTAGTGTAACACCCCAAGCTTCCATGGTACGCTTCTCTTTTAATAATACATTAGCATGTGTTGTACGCAACTTCGAGTTCCAACACACACCACAACCAATCAAACTAGCCGTTATAAATAGTAATACCAACTATTTGAAATTTTATACAATTTATCTTTCAAAATGGACTTCATTTTTTGATTTGTAATGTCGAAATTAGCTTAGAGAGAATTTTTGGTACTTTTTTTATAACATTAATATTTTGATGAATAGTGAAAATTAGTATATTTTAATTTAAAAAAACTTTTTAAATTGAAATAATTAATAGTGATAAATTATGAATTTGACTGGTTTTAAATTATATTTAGAATTTATTTTTACAATTTAATCCAATTATGGTCATTGGACATAATTTCACATTTAAACCGAACATAGACAAGTGTCAATCTTTTGATAGTTATTGTTTCTTAAAAACACATTTTTTGTATTGAAAATGGAAATTAATTTAAAATTAATAAATGCAACTTTTATGTTGTAAGTTTGGTAAAATATACTTTATTAATGAATTCAGAATATCAAAATTATCTTAGGTTAATTTTTTGGTATTTATCTGAAAACATTTAATTTTTAATGAATAGTGAAAAACACTAAGTTTTAGTTTAATGCAGAATTTTTATTTAAATAATAATTAATTTTATTCAAATTATTAAATGTTAAAATAGATACATAATACATATATATGTTCATTGTAATTTTTTGGAGTTGGTTTATAATAATTTTAGTTATATAAATTTTTTTTTGAGCTTTTCAACGTAACTTACCCATCTCCTAGGAGCTTTTGCAAATTCACATAGAACTATATTTTACCACTTCTATAATCTGAATTTAGAAAGGCTGAGAGACACAGTAAATATCAAGGAGAAAAATGTTGTTCAATGGGATGAAAATATTTTTTACTGAATAGTAACTTTTTACTTTTATTTACCACGGTTAAAAGTAAATAGGGTAATTAATGGTAGAAATGATATTAATATTAACCTCACACAAGTCCTATTTCTATTGAACAAGTTTATCTCAACCAAAAACAACTTTAAGAATAAAATATTATCATATAGGTCCACTTGGATTAGATTAGGACATCTGTTATTACTTATTTCAAAGAAGAGTTAAAAGAGATAAAATCAATGTTTAATAAGTAAAACATTTTTAATATAGGGTTTTTCATAAGATAAATTCGATTATAAATATTCATTAGAATGTTAAAAAATATTTCCAACATCAGGGTATTTTATTTTTAGTTTTTAGACATTATATAAATAAATTTATTTATGACACAATGATGATGCAATAATTATCTTATTCAAGAAAGAATCAAATAAAAGGTATTATAAATATTAAAATATATATAATTTCATAGTTTTTATGACATAAACGAATTCTATAGGTTAATATTACATGTTAGGATTTATTAAATGTATTTTTTTAATTAATCTTGTGGTTATTATTTTAGAAAAAAACAAATACCAAATATTTTCAAAATTGACATAAAATAGTTTTTAAAACAAATATTATATTAATAATTGATATAATGGAACTAAAAATATAAGGCTCAGCCAAAAGACATATATAATAATATATATGACATTAATGAACCAATTGGGGTTTTATTGGCAGTATATAGTATGTTTAGTAACCATATAGTGTAAGAATACAAGAAGACATGGTAAAAGTTAAATTATTTAACATAGAGTTAAATATAAATGATTAGGTTAAAATGATAACCTAAACTTTCCAAAAACCTATTTTTTGAGTTTTTTGCTTCCTATACCCACCATATACATTAAATAATAAACTTTGGATCCATTATAAATCGAATATGAAATTATTATAAAATAATATTTTATGTCTTTCCTAAGGTCCCCTCACCCCTCTTATAAAAGGGAACTCCACCTTCTCTCAATTTCTCACCTTCTAAACCATTTTACATGGCCAAAACCAGCACAAATACCCTCTAAAATATCCTAACTTTATCCTTGAGGCCTTATTTTGTTCAGAAAGTCAACCTATGTATCCCTATTTATCAAATCAAAAGGAAGAACCCGAAGAAGAGGTAATCATTTCACCGCCATCTTTCAAGTTCCTTTCTTCTTCCACTTCATTTTTCTTTTTTGTTTCCATTATAAAATAATACCTCCAGTATATTTTATATACATTGATGTTATTATAATTATGGTACAACCAAATTCATTATTATATCCACCCGTTTAATGACATGTCACCATACATGTGTACGTACAGCTTACCATCTCAACGTCGTGGTGTAATTGTTATTCAATACATTATTATTTGGATGGATATAATAATGATGTGTATTTGATGTAAATAATAAATATAACATGATGAGGATTCTGTATATATTATATACCATCCAATTATATATTATATTACTATCAAAAGAATGATATTTTCGCTCGTGCGTACGTACGGATTACCGTCTCCATGACGCGATGAGATTCATTTCCAAGTTCACCATTCATCGACGATTATAAAAATATATAATACTAATAAGTATGTAATATATGACATAATAATGCTACTGGAGATATATTTATTTATATATATAAGTATTTATGTACTTACATATATCTTATTCACTTACTTCTGTTCAAATACTATATGAAAACGGAAATAGAGTTTATGTGTACGTACGGACTACCATCTCAATAAACGGTGTTTTCCATTTCATATATACGTCTATCATACATTTTTTATATACTAAATATATATGATAAACAAATAATGTTTTATATTCTGGAAGTATTTAAATCACGATCTAAGTGATAGAATCATGAGTAACAAGTTAAAACACGTACGATAATGAAAGTGATTATTACCCGAAATATTAATATAACATGGAAATTATTATCAAATGTATAGTATAATGGCATAAATGAATAATGTATGATATCATAAATATTAATATGGTTCTGTTATAATTTAATAACATACTATAGTCTTCAAACATGTATCTTTATAAAAATCATTTATGTATAATAAATTAAATTTTTAAATAATTTTACAAAACATGGATATGGGAGAAAAAGATTCCTAATCTAAATGAATATCTTTATCACTTATTAATATTTTTTTTAATATTATTGAATCAATAATAGAGGAAATTGAAATTAAACATGTAAAAGTAATTCATAAATAAAATATAATAATGAGTTTTGGATCATTAAAATAAGATAATTTTATTTCCCATAAACAATCCTTGAATATATAAAATATTGAAATTAAATGTTAATTTAACAAAAATACTTTTCCTCATTTTTATCCTTTCAACTATAAAACTCATAAAATTATAATTTCAAATAAAATATTAAATGCCACCAAAACAAAGATATTAATGATAAAGTACTTCCAAGGGTCATTATGTACACGTAATAAAATTATACAGGTGAATATAAAAAACATATGACCTAGTGAATGATACCTTTATTAGAGTTACATTTCCATAGATCGTGTCATTAAATTTAGAATTTATCAATGGAGTAATTGTGGGTTAAATAATTAAATCCACAAAAAACATGTGTATATATATATACTAAAAAAATTATATATCAATTCATGAATAATCAGGTCATAACAATGTTAATGAAAAATATTTAAAATATATTGAATGGAAATTGAGTTATGAAACCTTTTTCCACGTAGTAACTTTCATGTAAAATTCCATATCATAAATTAATCAAAATTACAAAAAAATTATTTTAAATTATATAGGATACATGATATATAATTTAAATGGTTATTATATTCATAGTATAAAATAAATTATGTGCATAATAATAAAATATGAATCAATGATTAGAAATTGATAAGAAATTCGTTAACTCAAGCCCATACGTTCTATATATTCTCTTTAACACATATACAATAAAAACATATAAAATATATATTTAGTAATGTTTTTACAAAATTAAACCCTGATCCTTAAATATTTTACTTATTTTATTTTAACGATGTATTAAAATACATAGTTTTTAATCCAATATTAGGTGTTTTGATGATATTCTATCCATATTTTCAAAACAACAAAGGTATGTTGATCTTGGTATAAGGTGTTATTATTAATTAAACCCTATAATAATAAGAAATATATATTTATTCATTTATCAATCAATTATAATTTTAAATCCATCAACTAAATATGGTTAGGGAAAATAAACTGAGTTATAATCATAGAGATGGTAGGGCATATGTACTCATGAGTAACATTTCAATTTTTAACGATCATTATGAAAAGATGATTAATATTATTTTATATTTTAATAATAATTAGAATATCATAAATATAAAATTAACCCATTAAATATACATATATATATATATCATCCACGTGATGTGGTGATGAAAAATGAATCACATCTCTTCATGGATGTGGTAGTCCACAATTACGAATGAACGATGTAAGCATTTTTTAATGAATGTAATGGTGTGTAATTTAATTATATATTATCCTTTTATAATGATAAAAATTTATTGAATATAATATATAATCATTAATTTTATAAATATGACAATTAAGGAGAGGTGGAGATGAAAAATGAATCACATCAGTTCATAAGGTAGTAGTCCACCATTCTCACAAATGATGGATTTTATTCCCATTTGATAGAGGTTGGAGAGGGATATATGTTATGTTAAAAATAATTTAACATCATAGAATATGTAAATTATTTATATTTCATATATCATTATGTTTGGAGATTATTTTATAGTGGCGGATGATGAATTAATACAAAATTTCTAGGTTAGAAATTATATATCTTCTTTAGAATACCTCATATTCCATACACATGAAGACCAACAAAGTTGATATCATGCCCATGATAAGGCCTCTAAAACGTGTTTGTGGGCAATTTGAGTGTATTAATTTAGATATAGTATAAAAAAATGTTTTTTCATTGTGAATAAATTAGAAGAAGTGATTCCATATTATAAGAGAATGGAGGGCCACTTTTTAAATTTCCTAAAATAATAAATTAATATAAATTATATTTGATGTATAAGTGGATCCAAATATATATTATTAAAATATAAGATTTTTTTTAATTTGATATAATCTCTTTAAATAATTTTTTTGCATTTTTCACCACATTATCACCTTAATCATTTGGTTTTAAAACATCATTAAACCATTTCACATGTACTATAAAAACAAGGTTTTTTACACTTGGAGTGTATTGATAGAAACTATAAATGGATAAATATACAATAAATAGATCATGATTGATATTTTAAACCAAATACTAACCATTTGACTTAATATAGGTTTCTATGTAATTGTATATCATTTAATAAAATATTATATTAATAGAATATTAAAAATATCAATTTTATATCTATTTATTTTCTAGAATTTTATAACATTAGGGAAAAAAATAAATTCAAAAAACTATTTTAATGCATAAATAAAATATTATTTTAATTTATAAATTTTTTAACTCAAATTATTTATTGAAATTATATAACATTATATATTTATAATATCATTTTATATATTATTTGATTACTTACTATGTTAGAATTGTGTAAACATTCGAGGTAATTATTTATTATCTATAAATTGAAAATAAATTACCATGGTTAATAAAAATAATTTATATTTAAAATTAATATTTATAAAATAACATATCCTCTTTTTACCCTCATGTTCAAAATTTTATAGTTATTTTAAAAAAAAGAGTGGCATTTTTTAGATTTACTTACATAATGATTTATAAATGTCTAAGCCACATCCCAATGAAAACATATGTCCATATACACAAACATATTATTAGTATATATGAAATGGACAAATTAAATTAAATTAAATAATGTTTTAACATAATTTTGGAGTCATAATCATTTCATGTTTTACATCAATTACCATATTTACCATATACCATGGTAAAAAAATAGTAATATTGTTATTTATATTACCAAAAAAAAGGTACATATTTAAAAAAATTACTGAATGTTTTTTAAAATGTAATCAATTTTTAAAAATTCAAAATCCAGTAGTGGAAGAATTTAAAATAAATTCTAACTAAAAATATGATACAAAAAATAGTTTTTCAAAAAAAATTGTTATATTATTGATAAAATGTATTTATAATAAATTCAATTATAATGTTCATATTATAAAATATTTGATTATTTAAAATAAAATTGAATGATTTATTTTAAAAAATAATCCTAAATTGATCATTACTTTATAAATCCTTTATATTAAAATATAGTTTTCAATAAAAATTGGATTTCCATTATTGAATGTAAAATAAATCATTTTAGAAAAATCTCAAAATATCACCTAATGTTAATTTTGATATTATTATATAAGAAATATATCTTTCATATAATTGTATTTTTAAATTTCCAAAAATTAATTAAAATATTCATTCACAAATACTTAATAAAACCCATTTTTAATAAAAATGTATATTTTATGAATTAAATGGTTTTAATAAAAATTTAGAGATTATATACTTTTAATTAGTTGAAATATTTATATTTATTATGTACTATATATATATATATTAATTTTTTATTTTTATTCATATCCATCAATCGAATGTCTAGGTTTTAGTGGTCATATTTCAATAATAATATTTCGGAGTTCTTTTAGGAATGGTGTTGGATATGTTGTACGAGATAGATCATTGTATTTATTTTAAAACATATAGATGTTACATTCTCCCCCGTATAAGTTTAAACCTTTCTATTTGCACTATTTCTATATAATAAAAATACCTTTTATGAAATCCCATATTGTAAAATTTGTTAATAAATCTTTCTCCCAAAAAGATAAAAAGGTAAATAAAAATTCCGGCAGGAGTAACACTTAACCAGTTTTTAAAATAGAAAAACATTAGTTAAAAGTGATAATATGACATGGATAACAAAATTTATTCCCAAGGATTCTTGGGTAATTGTATAGACTATCTTCATAATAATTTTAACTATCATAGGACCATAAATCATTGAATCATTAAAAACCAATTGTTTTCTTTGTAACAAAAGAAATCATATAATATTTGTTTTTCAATAATTATTTACTAGAATTTAGGAATTACTTTAACTTATATATTATGAATGTAGATAAATATACAATATATACAAGTATATTTTCACCCATTAATTTGTTTCTTACAAAATATAACCTTTTCTCAAAATGATGAGAAAACATGATAAATTTATTTAGTAAAACATCAGTAAAATTAACTTATAACATTTGACGCAATCCAAACAATTGATAAAAATTTATTCCACCTATCATTAAATAATAATAGAAACCAAAATGATTATAAAATGATAATATAATTACCAAAAACCATTATATAAATAAAAAACATTAATATACAAAATTCAATAGTAATACCCACAAATTAAACATTTTCATTCTATATATAACATTACATAAAATATATCAAAATATTCAAAAAAATAATGTAACAAAAAAATTAGAACAATTTGACAATATATTCATTATGGATAATTTTTCCATTTATCTCCCAAAAATTATAGTTACCTATAATTTATATACCTGAAAAGGTGTGTAACCTAATCATATATTCTACATGATATGAATATTATTTCCAAAAATAAATAGAATTAAAAAAATTCTTGATCAATATCACATAATCTTTAAAAAAAATAAATTCCCTTAATATTTTTTAAACATAATCATGTAGTGGTCCCACAATAGCATACTTCCAAACAAAAAATTAATCCCCAAATCACCGAAAAATATTTAAATATCTTGGATATCTTCAAAATAAATCACATATTCCCAAACTAAATGTTCTATTTTTTAGAAATCATTTATGTGTAAAAAATTTCAAAACTGGAAAGGAATTAAAATAGGTTAGTGGTAGGAATATATCCATTGTGTCCCTTCTATTGTGGGTTTAACCTTGTGGTCTTCCTGTATTACACGGGTTGTCACTCGACCTATCGATTTCCATTTTCTAAAATGATATACTTATTATTACATTCACCTTAATGAGATAATGTAATTAAATTGATAATGATTATAAATAACAATAATAAAAATTTTCTAAAAATGTAAATGAATTATTCCTCAAATAATAAATTATGTTTAACATTGTTTTATGAATACCTCAACCAAATAAAAATCCTCAAAAATATAATTAGTAACCTTAAAATTACATCAATTAGAACCTAAAAGTTGGGTATAATGTTATGAAAATATTATCATCATTGAACATAATATCAAATAATTACATATATAACTCAATTGATAACATCACATGAATTCATCTTAATAATAAAATTATAAAAAATCTTCACTGATAACAATATTGGTAAAATAAAACTCACACTCTTCAATCCTTAGTTGAAAACATAAACATTTCATTTCTACATTTGAGATAGATAAATGTTACCAAATTATTTCATGAAAACCCTACAACATAAAGAGTTAATATTGAATCATATAAAAACCAAAGACTATTTAAGTTTATAGTTTTTGATAATTAGTGAAAACACATATGTAAAATATACCTATTACTTCAAGGAAATCTCTCTCCCATCATTCACATCTATTCATATTCCAAATTAAGACTTCAACATCTCACTACAAATTCACCATGTATAAAACATGTCTAGACTAAAAAAATTAATATAATTCTTCATGACCTGGTGAAATATGAAACATATAAAGAATGTTCTCAAATTATCTTTAATGGTAAATATATCCATTAACAATTTATTACCCTCAATGAGAATAAAATTACAATGTGGGTATAATGAAAAAATAAATGTGCATAATAAATATAGAAGGATATTATTACACATCTATACATTTATTATCAATCATTCAACATGGAATAAAAAATTTAAAATGGAAAGGGTAATTGGAATAAATAATAATGAGCCATTTATAGTTACTTTTAATCAATGGAATCATTTAAAACCAAAACCTTTTCCCTAGTTCAAAGTAAAAAATTATTATTTATAAAATATAATTTAATTAAATTACATTTTAAAATAAAAATATTTTAGTAAAAAACCATAAAAATATTAATATAATCATATAAGTAACTTGGGGTATCATTTTGTTATAACTAATACAAAATTTATAACCCTTTAAGTAATATATGGAGTAACTATCATATTTATACATGATATAACCATATTTTTATACATGGAATAACCATCACTATATATTTAAAAAAATATATATTATGGGAATCATAATCTATTAAACACATCCCCTTACACATTGAATTGCGGATTATTAACTGGATCACATGACCTTGGCTTATAATGGAAAATCACTTCATCATAAAAATTTCCCCAGAACTATAACAAAAATACATTATATAGTTATTTCATTTCAAAAATAAACTCTTACAAAAAGCACTTATTACTTTAATAATTAGATTAACCAGGGAAAAAAGAAATGGGTTATATAAAAATATATTAAAAAATCATAATCCATATAATGAAATAAAATATATGGTTTCAGTATGAAATATCCAAAGTGGATAATTAGTATCATTAAGGGATAGAGGTTTTTATGAATTAAAATACCATAAAAACTTCATCGAAATCATTCACGAGGGAAATAACCCTTTCAGTTTGAAAATAAAATTTAAAATCAAAAATTTAAAATTTATTTGGAAAATAATTATCTATTAAAATAAATTTGGATACATATAAATTACTCATATAAATTGTGGTCATTATCATTGTAAAATCCATTCATGTTTTAAATATAAAAAAAATTCACAAATTTTGAAAATAGATTCTAAAGTGACCCATCTAGAAATTTATTGGATATTTACAATTTAAATAATTTTAATAGAAGATAAATGTCAATGTTAAATATCATTATAATATCAGTTATTTTTATAAAATATTTTTTAAAAATACTTTCGAAAAATTGGATTTGGAAGAGAATAATATCAAATCTAAAATAGAGATCAATATCTCATGAAAAAAAGATTCTTGATGACTTCTAAATTATTAATTCTTCAAATATAAATTAAACATGTAAAAAAAATTTATGATTTGGGTATAATAAAATATATGTCCAAAATTAATATAAGAGTATTTTATTTCCCCTTATATAACCTTGGACATAAACAATCATGAAATGAAATGATATTGTAACACACATAATTTTCTTATTTGGTAAATTTTCAATTGTAATCCACATTAATGAATTAATTAAAATGAATATTATTTATCATGAAAATAAGTATATTAACTATATAATATATTATAGGGTAATCATACACACAACATAAAATAATAACGGTTAATATAAAAAAATATGTCCGATTGAAAGGGAACTTGAGACAAATTTTCCTTATAAATATCAGATTTTTGAATTTTGAACTAATACATGTATTTATTTTGTGGAAAAACATTAAATCTTCAAAATTTGAATATAAATATATAATAAAAATATATATATATTAATTCACACATAATCAATGCATAATAATTTCAATGAAAATGATTTATAACCTAGTGAAAGGAAATTGAGTTAAAACCCCTTTAACACATGGTCACATTCATGAAATATCCCTTCAAGTTAAATAATTAAAATTGAATCATGGAGTATCATGAATTATGTATTATTCATAATGTAACATGTTAGATGATAGTTTATAAACTGTATAAAATACATTATATATATGTACTCTAGAAGCTATATAATAAACATATATCAATTATTATTAGTTAATAATAATATTTTTTATGATTAATACAATATCATTAAATAATTTATTTTATTTATATATTTATATACATAGTCAGTTATGTCTACATTGGGTGTTTTGAGGAAGTTCCATCAATATTTTCCAAATAGCTTCTGAATGATGACCATGGTCCAAGGGTTTATTATTAAATAATATCTAGAATAATAATCATGAAATAATTATTTTTTATAGTGAAATATAATTTTAAATATGAACATTTAATATGATTAATAAAAATGAACAACATGGAAATTATAGAGACAGTAAGTTATATATATGGAAGGGTACTACTTTTATTTTTCAATTACCATTATGGGAATAATGTATGTTTTACTTTATAATTATATATTAATTTTAGTATAATTAATAAAATATTACTTTCTTAAATATACTTATATATAACATCCATGTCATGTGGTGATAAAAAAGAATCACTTCGCTTCGTGGAGGTGGTAGTCCACAAGTATACAAGAACGACAATACAAGTTTCCATTCAATGACAAAGATAGAAATTAAATGATATATAGAATTTTCAAAAATATAAATATTTCATGAGTAAATTATAGAAATAATAATTTAATCATTATAAGTATCCTTCATAGGTGGTCAGAAAAAAATGAATTATATTAGTCCACGAGGCAGTAGATTTCCATATACATTCACGTAGGATTAGTTTCCAATTTGATGGAATATAGAGATGAATATAGGATATGTAAAAGACATAATAACATCATAGTATATATAATATACATATTTTATTATCTATATATGGTTTTATATTACTTTATGGGGTCGAAGAAGTAATAAAAAAACACCCGGTTAAGAACAATCCCTCTTCTCCAGACAACTTTGTTTTCCTTACACCTTAAGACCTATAATGTTACTATTATTTTGAAATAAGGCCTCTAGAACTCAGTTATGATGTTTATGAATTAATTTGAGTGGATCATTGTTGAACCAATTGGATTTCTAACAGTGAACATAAAATAATATGTGGCTCTTTTTTATATGAGAGGGGTATCACTTTTAAAAAGTTCATAAAATTTTAAATAAATATAAATAAATTCTAATTTCCTAAAAGAAATAAATGAATAAAATTATAATATAAGATTATTATAAGCCTATATACAATTAAATATAATTTTGTTACATTTATGTTTCATATTTTTTCCCTTTTCATTTGGTTTTAAACCAATGTTAACCATAATCACATTGATTATATGGACAAGGTTTCTACTTTTTGAGAGGTATGACAATAACGATTAATGGATTAAATGACCAAAAATGGACCATGGTTGATATTTTCAACCATATACAACTCTTTGTTTCTTAATTTTAATTTATTTTAATTTTATATCATTTAATAAAATATTATAGAAATAAATTATTAAAAATGATAATTTATGAACTATTCCTTTATAGTGAAATTTATTATATAAAAAAATACAAATTATGTTAGGGAATAATATTCTAATAAATCTCTATAATTTTTATTTTATCTATTAAATTATGTTTGACTATAATTCTTTCATATTATAAAAATTTTAAGATATTTTATATCATTTATTTTATTTCTTTTCTGATTGTATATATATTGGTTTAGTATATTGTCAAAATTTAAATTAATTATTTATTGTTAAAAAATAAAAATGTGTTAACTTGAATAATACATATCATTTCTTTTTCAAAAAAAATATTTTTAATCAAACATATCATCTATTATGTCCATATTTAAAATTTTATTCTTAATAAAAACAATAGTGTGGCATTTTTTACTTTTTATTACTTTAAATTTGATGATGGTCATAGTCAAATCCAAATGGAAATAAATGTCTATATAAACTACTATATTATTATTGGGGATAAATTATAATAATAAAATAAAATAATATAATATTTTAAATTCAATTTTTTGGCCTAGTAATATTTTTATGGTTTTTCATCATACGTTTCTCAAGGAGTAAAAAATATATATTCTGTTCGTTCATTTATTTGTGAGGTTAGTGACAGTCCTAGAATTACATAAATAATTAATTAATATAAATTAATTTTTGGGGAAAATATATTTAAATTAATATATTTATAAAATATATTTACTATGATGAAAAAATACTTTCATAAAACAAAATTTGGAAATGTTATTGTCAATAACTCACCCTTATCCCTTGGTTATAACAACCCCATCAATGATTTTCATAATTACTATGATATAATCATTTTCTACTATTTATGTTCTATGATTGTTACTGTAATATAATGTTGTTTCCCAAAAATGGAAAATAGATGATATTTTAAACAATATAAAATTAATTTAGATAAATATAGGATTTTTTGGAACATTATATCATCTAATAAAAAATATATTTTATAGAATATTATTCATGTAATTTATGGAAATACATGAACTATAATAATCTTATATGTCACAGAATAATTATAAATGGTTCAAAAAAGACAAGTATTATAATAAAATGATTTTATTGTATTAATTTAATCATCTAATAAAATGTATTCGGGTTTATATATTGTTTAAATATTATCTTTTGGTTTAACACCTTGGATAACCAATTTTATCCCTAATTGTGCTAATGAATTCTTCTATTTTAAACAGTTACAATTTTACTTATGACATTATAATTAGATCATAAATGGAAAATGGTTTTTGTTTTAGAATATATTACATCCTAATTTTCATGTTTTAATTTTTTTATGTTTTTAAATAATTTTATAAAATACTATTTTTCCTAAAATATCATTAATGTCATTTTCCACATTATTTATATAATTTTAATATAAATACAGCAATGAAAATATTGAATTAGAATATAAGACTTTAAAAAAATTATAATATGTAATATTTATCTGAAAAAATAAATACACACTTTGAAAAAAAAATATTACTTCTGATGATTTTAAAATCATTAACAATATTTTTTATTTCCCATACAACCACTCTGTTGTCACTGGATAATTATTTAAGGTAATTACATCATCACGGATAATAAAAAATAAAACAAAATGATAAATAATCATAAAAATTTAAAATAAACATTTCTAATTGAATATATGTTGTTTCGCTTCCCAAAAAAAATATTTGAGATATTAAAAATATGAAATTGTTATTTGAGACAATATCATTTACTTAAAGATTATTAATGTAAAAATCAAATATAAATAGAAAATAAAGGACATATTTTGGAATTTTGGATGATTATTGATGAAATAAAATCATCCAATGATGTTAAATAATGTTTATGAATGAATTTGAAGCCATATCATATTATTTCTAACTCAAATTTACCAGTGTTACCTTTATAGTGGCAGAAACTAATTATGGTGGTTACTATTCTTATTGAAAAAAAATTATAATGTAAATATTTAAAAGAAATTACTCTTTCTAAAAAATTTGTAATTCGTTCTTCATGGTTTAATTTCTAGTTTTAAAAGAAATTAATTTATGAATGAAAAATCAAAAAATGCAAAGAAAAACAGTTTTTCCAAAATAATGTATTTTATATAATAAAATATATTTATAATACATTCATCGATAAAATAAATTCCAATTAACATAATTGGATAAATCATAACATAATGAAATAAATTTTATTATATTTACATTTTAATGAAAAATAAATAAAATTTCAAATATTTGAAGTAAAAATACATTTTTTATATAAAAATATGTATTTTTCAATATCCATTTGAAAAATTTATATCATAGATCACTTCATCTCCCTCTATTGTTTTTAGAGTTAAACAATGACATAGATATTTGTAACCTAACTTTGGTGGCTTAATTACAGAAACATCTCCCCTGAATTGATTATTTAGACAGATTTATTTTTGAGTCTTAGTGTCACCCGGAGCATGGAGTTGTTAGACATGTTGATCAAATGCATGTCATGATTCATTTTAGTTCACGGGATAATCTTATTATTGCTTAGTGGAAGGCTTCACAATGATGCCTTGGGTCCATCCACAACCATTTTTTATGGATCTCATATTTTCATCAGAAGTGGACTCTCCAACCACTTAAATATGGATATGTTTTCCTGTCCATCCCTTACCTTTCATAAATCCATCCATTTTGTGTCTTCTTTGGGAATTTTGTTTCTCACTACCTTTGTTCTGATACCCGATCTAATATTTTTTCCATCCCATATGTCCTCGTATTTTTGTATAAGTTGATGTATCCAAATCACCAGTCAACTAGGTATGGATTAGTAGCTGTAAAGTGATTTGATGGAGGTGATAAGTTCAAATTCAATCATGGACTAACTTATATACTTCTTGTTTTTGGATTGGGTATCCTTCCATGGCTTGTCATAAGGGTTATTAGAGTAGAAAGGTTAAGGAAATGAGGAAGGCTCCTTCTACTGTCCATGATGTCTCTGCATTGGTTCCTTTGAATCCTTTAATGGGGGATCAGAATGAAGTAATCCTAATGGAGACATGCACACTAGTATTAGAGCCTCGGGTTGTGGACATTTTTGACCAGTTGAGAATATATATGGGTGATAGGCCCACTACGATGATAGATCATGAATGTGTCACTGTTATCAGTTGATTAACTAATATTCCCGGTAAGTAGGGTACATTATTTGAGTAGACACGGCTTATAGAGGATACACCTAGACAAGAAGCTACAAAAATTAAGGAAAGTTCAGCTTTCCAACCGGTATCTAATTATGGAAACTGAAGAATCAACCATTGGACAATTTGATTCACAAATGGTTTTTAGGAATACACTGTAGGAAGGGCATGGAGTCTATGAAGATGAAAATTTGGTTGATTACTTCAGATTTCAATAGGTTTTGGCTGATGTTGATCATATTATATCGAAGCCTTGTTATAAGGATATGAAACACGCATTTGTGAATAACACTACCACAATTCATCATGTCGTGACTGTAGAGAATGTAGTGACGGGAGAGTATCATGATGTTCATGACACTATATAGTATCCACAATATTTATCCCTGATTGATCATAACAGTAACACCCAGCTAAGGGGAGTCGGGTATATTCCTGCTTTAAAGGATTCATTGTTGGGAGAGAATGATGGGTGTCAAGGTTTTGTCTTTGTGCACATCCCTAGACAATGGGGAGATGCCTCTGATACTGATAAACGAAATGATTGTGGATTTGTTAGACCTTCCTATAGTTTTATTGTTCAAGGTTCAATGAAGAAGATTTCTGAAAGCGAAGGAGTTGTGATAGTTCCACCAAGGAGAAGGCCAAGAAAATACTATTCGAACCTAGTGAAGACGGTGTCTTCTAGGTCCTCCTACAAGAAGGAATGAGTGATTATCCATGATTTAAAAAGTATAAAATCCTCCAAGAATAATCTCTCTTTTGAGCAATTGAATATTAGAAAAGAAGTACATAAATCTTGTTAAAAATATAAAATGAATTCATAGTTTGTATTGACTACTACAGAGGAAGCACCCTTTTATAGATGTGGCGACATGTATGATTTTTCTGATATGTCATTTTCTCTATCAGCTTGGATTTATTGGTTGGATGTGGGAAGGCTGTTTTCCCTCGTATTGTTCCTTACATATTGTACCTTCTATATTCCTTTAGTAAATGGTCAGAGGTTTTCCTCTGACAGAAAATTCCTTGTTATAATAGTGATATTTAAATAATAATATTTTATAATACATCTCTTTTTTAAGGTTCACAATTGCATGTTAAGAATGTTTTTGAGATTAATATTATTTTAAAGTACATTTTTTGGGTGTTACAGCCACCCCCACCTACCAAAAATAAATTATTCCCACACCATTTTTTCTTTTCAATAAAAGGTTTTATATTTGAATGTACCTGTAGATAAAATGCACATTCTATAGATGGATAAAAAAAATTATTTTAAAACGAGGAAGTGAGATAGA
The DNA here is from genome assembly GCA_963277665.1 of Viscum album. Classification (NCBI taxonomy): domain Eukaryota; kingdom Viridiplantae; phylum Streptophyta; class Magnoliopsida; order Santalales; family Viscaceae; genus Viscum; species Viscum album. Next base: position 1,959,652,674 of record OY728133.1, read on the forward strand.
CAATGGTAATTCAAAATAACACATAATTTGGTTCCCAAATATAGAAAACATTAATGGGATGTTAAAATATAGTAATGGGGATTAAATATACAATCCAAAGAATAATATAGAGTTATAGAGAGCATGATCATGAAAACTTTAATGAACAAAAAATCATAAATCAATGATGTATTAATATTACCATAGATTCTTCTAAAATAAATGTAATAATAATTTTTTAAATATCTTTTTCCTAGTGTTGATAAATTTATTTACCATGTATAAAAATATAATAAATAAATATACTTACTTAATAGCTGAAATGTTATCATCTAACCAATTTCTATCACTGTTGTAATAACAAAAACCTTAATTAATGAAATTTAATCATGATCAAATTAAATGAATCTTATATTAAATGGTTATATAAAACATATAAAGTTCCTTGGTTTTATTTTTTTTTGATTTTAAATTACTGTTAATAATTATTACGATTTCTAATATAGTCATTGAAAAATGATCACATGATTAGTATAATTATAGCGCTTTAACAAATTCTATTTACTCAAATAAAGGAACTGATGGCCTCATCCAGAATAATTTCTCTATAAAAAGCGCACTTAAATGATCATGGAAAGGAGGTAGTATCATTTGGCTTTGACCTTGACCAAGACCAAGATATTATTTAACCCGTAAAGATCGAATGGAACCACCTATTCGAGAAGTGGATGTTTATACATATTTCCACCCTAGAAATATTATCTGAGCCACCCAAAGAGCCATTCGCCATCAAATACCATACCATTAGGTCTTATGAAATTTTATAAGGTTTATTTAAAAATACCATTGCACTATGATTATGAGCATTATTTTTTATATAATGAATATACATTCATTTTATTATTGTTACTTTGTAAATGGGTTTTAAATCAGAAATAGTATTTTTAGTTAATATTAAATTAAGAATTATATTTGGATGAATTAATGGATTATTTATTTTAATAATATTTTCATAAAATATTACTACTATATTACGTTTTATTGAATATAAATTATCATAGGATTTTTATGAATAAAATAGTAATTTTAATTACAGTTTGAAGCTGTTTTTGTCTAAACCAGTGAATTTTCAATAAATACATGTTATTATTTTAAAAATAAAATTCACCTATTTTAATTATTATTTAGAATAATTGAATATCATTATTGGATTTCAGAATACAAAATTATCTAATGATTTATTTTTCATAATTTTCCGAGACTGTCAAATGTTTTTGTAAAAATTAAATACCATTTAAATATATAATGTGTTTTATGACATAATAACGACCTAATATTGAAGTAATAAAATATTATCAAATTAATTTTAATAAATTATATGTTTTAACTTTAATATAATGTAATTTTTAGTCTGATTTATTTTATAATGTCTTACTGGACCCTCGAGCACTTATTTACTATTTTAACATTTTGAAATGATTTCTTTGAGAGTGTGAGACAACTCAACATAAGAAAGAATAAATTTTTTATTATGTTCTGCCAACTTTCTTATCAAATATTATTTTCTAGTACACTTTGGAAAAAACCATGGGCAAAAACTAGGGGATGGTTTTTGTTTTTGATTAGTTTAATATGTATTGCCCAAAACCAAAATAATAAAAAATTCCTTCTCCATTCATATATAAATCTACTCAATATCCCATTCATATTCACTAAAAACCATTGGACCTCAAATAAAGTATTCCCTATTCCCAATATAATCCTCCCAAGGAACCCCAAGCTCTCAATAAACCTCTCTCAAGCCTCTCCCAAGCCATTGGGATAACACTTGTAAGTAAGGTATTTTTTTCCTTTCACATTTTTTCCAAATTTCTTTATGTTGTTATACGTTATTATTTTCAATTAAAATTATTAGTTAATGATTTAACACCTCCCACATACTCTCTTTTTATGTTTCAATGATTAAACATCTCTTTTTCTCTCATTAATGCCTCCCATTACACCCATTACCATATCAAAATTCCGTATTGAAATTCTCTCTCATCATTTACATTAAAGGAATTGTTTTATATTATACGTCTAAATCCATTAAATATGTTGGGGTATTATGTTTAAAGACCCCATACCTACCCATTTAATGGATAAATGATGTTATACCCCTTCTATTTAATCATCTCACTTTATGATTCCTTTTTTATGCCGTTATGATGCCGAAGTTACACCAAAATTTCAATGCTAAAATCATCATTTAAGTGAATATGATTCCCATTTGCCTATCAAGGGTATTCCACATTATGAACATATACATATATAATTATAAATGAATGTATATATTACTTATTCCTTTATCATTTAATAAATTATGATGTTGAATGACTCCATTTTATATGATCAATGCAGCACACTTATGTATGAAATGAAATGTTTATAAATGGTGTTCCCTTATAGCCCTTCAATGGATTTGGTCAATAATAGTATCATGATAAGACAAGTTACATGAGGTTTCACTCATGCTAAGTCAGGTTCAATTATGCTTTACTCATTATAATTTAATTTCAATGAGGTTTTACTCATTCTCTACATCAAATAATCCTTGGCTCATTAGAATATAATGTTAAAAGTTTTTTCCACAATTCCATGTTATGATAACCATGTTATATCATGCATTGATGTTCATGTTTATCTTATGAACCATTTTTATTCCTATTTCCTAAAAATTACTATATTCTTCATGTTATGACCTATTTATTCACTTAATGGGCTGTGAAATTCCCCCTTTCTTATCCATGTCCTCAGGTTACCCCATGCAATTCTATGTACGAAATAATATAGTGGTCATGTAAAATATGTTTTCAATAAAGATGTTGTGTTTTATGTTATATCTATTTATTTAAAGTTCATATTTTCCCAACACAATAGACAAATTAATCCTCAGAGTTTTATTAAGTGAAATATTATGTAATAAATCATGTTTATGTGTGTAATAAAGAGTAGGGTCATTATTGTTGGTATTAGAGGGATGATTCGTTTTTTTGGGATTAGTATTTGAAAACCCTATTATTAGCCTTCTGGATAAGACTAAGTATTGTAAAAACATCGCATTTTTTTATTATCTATTATGTGGTTTATCAATCAAATACATCATTGGATGGTTATGAACAAGTAGAGGTAGCTATAGCATTGATGTATCTAAGTGTAAAAACCAAAAACAAAACATTTAGATAGAATCAGACGAGAACTAGTGTACAAAAAACAGGCCTTTCTACACTCTTGGTTACAAAACACGTGGGGGACATGATTTGGTAAATACATAAGCTTAGTATAAACCATTATTAAGGGATAAAAAATACAATAAGAATATATTTTAGGAGGTATATCATGGATAACATACATTTAATCCTATAAATTCATATGTTAAGGAAATAATTGTGATTTATAAGTTATCTATTTTTTCATTGGATTACCTATTATGTTTTACCCATAAAGATTTTTTTCCATCCAATAGCCGATAATAAGAGGACTTGGGCTAACACCTGATGCTGAGATCAATGTGACGACTATTCTAATGAGGTTCTCAGTCCAATGGGAGTGTGAATCTAAAACATTTTAACCATAATCTCTCAGTTAACTCATGTTTTGATTAGAAACATGGTTAAATAAGAATGTTCACCCCCGCCCCCCTTAAGAGATAACTAGCCACAATCGAGAGCATTATGATTAAAAGGCCTCCTAATTTTAATTGATGAACTAATCCCTCAATCGCTGAACAATAGATCATCTCCATTGAAACAATCTTCTCTATCCTTCAATGTTCCTAACAAGAGAATGTTCTTCTTGGTGCTTATCATATGGAGGGTGAAGTTAATAAATGGTGGAAAATATTCAAAAATATGAATCATGAGGATGAGATCGATTTGTTGGAATATAAGGATTTCTATAAAATGTTTTTTTGATAGTTATTTTCTAGGAACCCTCCAACATACGATAGAAAGGGAATTCCTTGATCTCAAGTGAAAAGACTATTAAACCATTAAATCATATGAGGAAAACATAAAAAGGGTTACATGATATGCCTCCAGCATTTTCATTGCACTTGAATTCATGGTGGACTAATTCTTCGGTGGTCTAAAACCTGGCCTACGGAAAGCCATGGGAATCCAAGACAAAGATTGAAATGTGGAAATTGTTTGATAATATATAAAATCTGAAATGCTGATAGAAAAAACTCAGGGGTTTCATGGGGATAAGAAGTGGAAAGTGTAATTTAATTTTGGTAGTCTGATGGTTAAAATCAATAATGCTATGAAATTCTAGAACCACACATGCCAATGGTGTGGAATGAAGCACCCCAAAATTTTCCAGAAGGGGATGAGGAAATGCTTTATGTGTCAATGATAAGGGCACTTAGACATTATTAGCTATCAAAAAACATGCTACTATAAAATAGGATAGGAACACTCTCTTTAACCATCAATGCAATGTTCATTGCTTGAACTACAAAGAACAATGGCATTTTCAAACTAGTTCTTTAAGACAAGGGTTTTCAAAGGCAACCAATATCCTCCATAGAAGCAAAGGAGATCTTTTTCCACCACTACCAACAAAGCAAACCCAGACCAAAAAGTAGGGACAAGTAAACTCGGTATTCATTAAAAAATAGAAAACATAATTTTTGATTCTGGTTCAACAAATTCTTTTATATCTTAAATGTTTAGTAGAAAAATCAGAACACCACCAAAAATCATGGAAGTATAGACGTCAGTGAGAACCGAAAATGGGGCAATCATTGTATCACATGAATATAACTCCTCCACTATCATAATTTGTGTTTTGAACATCCTGATGATCCTAGTCATACTCCCTCTAGAGGAATATGATGAAATTCATGGCATGGATTGTATTTCCATATATAGAGCCATCATAAATTTACATGATAGGGGAATCACTCTTTATATAGATAATCGAACCCTGATTCTATACAATTACATGTAGGAGGATGAATCTTCTTTAGCATCATCATCTTAAGCATGGATATTACTACCCTACGAGCAAGCATATCTTTCTCAGAGGATTGACTAAAATGAAGAAACCATCCAAAAAGAGATACCTATTGTGAGGGAATTCGATGAAATGTTTCCAATGGAATTTCCTGACCATCCTCCTAAAGAGATGTTGAATTCTTGATTGATCTTATACCCAGGGAATTTTCAATATCCATGACTCTATATAGAATGGATATTTTGGAGTTTGAGTTGGTAAAGAACCCGCTAAAGGAGAATCTGGATAAAGGGTTCATATGACCATGTGATATATCATGGGGTGAAAAACTCTTCATATTCAAGAAGAAGGATGTCTCAATGTGCCTTTTCTTTGATTATTGTGAGCTCAAAAAAATCATGGTAACAAACAAGTATCATCTTCCATGGATTGATGACATTTTCGATGAGCTATGTGGGGAAAAATACATATCCAAGGTGGATTTTCATTCAAGATATTACCATGTAAGGGTGACGAACGAGTAAATCCCCTAGAATACATTTCTTACTAGTTTTGGGAACTATGAATTCATATTAATTCCTTTTAGACTCACTAATTATCCATCAATAATCATGTACATAATTAATAGATTCAATATATATTACCTCAGAAAATTTTTGGTAGTCTCTATAGATAATATTCTAAAATAACCCAAATTCCTGAAGGTGGATGTAGAGCATCTAAGCACTATACTAGAGACATTTTGAATGGGGAAGCTCTATGTGAAGTAAAACAAGGGTGAATCATGGTTGAAGGAGGTCATATTCTTGGGTTATATCGTCACATGCAATTTGATATTGGTGGATCCCTCCATGAATGATTCAATTGACGGATGAAAAACAAAAAAATTGGTAATGGATATCAGTATCATCCAACGGATATTTAGGTATTAACACCGAATTTTTATAATTTCCTCACTATTGTTAACCCCTTATTACTAAGACAACTCATAAGGGAGTCATGTTTCCATGGTGTAATGATTTTGAAGACAACATCAGGGAGTTCAAAAGGAGGCTTATCACTACACCCATTCTTACACTTCCCAAATTTGGGATACACATTTTTGTATTCAGTGACACTTTAAACAAGGGCTCATTTTGTGTTTTGATTCCAAATGAAGAATTTATTGTGTATGCTTCAAAGAAATTGAAATTTAATGAGCAAAACAATCCATCACATGTCTTGGAGTTAGATAAAGTAATATTTTCTTTAAAAATTTGAAGACATTACCTCATTGGGGAAAAGTGTGAAATATATATTGACAAAAAAAATACTCAAGTATATATTCACATAGAATGAGATGAATATGCACCAAAAAAGATGGTAATATATGATTAATGACTATGATTATACAAGTCACTAAAATCAACTAAATAGAATATGGTGGCAGATTCTCTATGTCGAAAGGACCCAGTGATTATATCATTGATGATAATTTAAATGTATCCAATCTTCATTGATTCGATGAATATGGTCATGGGAATAAAAATTAAGGGAACATCTTCAATCCATTCAGAAATGATTTCTCAATCGTCTCTTTTGTAAAGGATAAAGGATACTCAGAAGGATGAAGTGGGAATTTAGAATAAAGTTGAAATTATCAAAAAAGGTAAATTCCCATAGTTCAATGTTAATGAAAAAGAAATTGTGAGATTTGGGTCGAGACAGTTTGTTCCATGAAATCCATAGTTAAAGAAATTACTTTTGGAAGATTCATATTTTTCAAATTTCACCATTCACTTACGAAACAGAAAGATGTATCGGGATCTCCGAGAGCATTATTGGTGGGATAACAAGAACACGGAGATCACTCAGTATACAATAGAGTACCCAATATAATAGCAAGTGAAGGATAAGAGGCAGAAATATAAGGGGATGATACAACCATTACTCATACCAACATGGAAATGGAAGAAGATCACAATTGACTTTGTCACTGGAAATCCGAAGACATCGAAATGAAACATTGTTATATAGGTTGTTATGTATTTTCATTCAAATACTATACACTTCATTTAAATTCAATATTATTTCTCATTGGATCAACTGAAATAGATATAAATCAAATAAGTGATAAGGCTACATGGAGTACCACTATTTATTGTATATAATTGAGATCCATGTTTTACCTCTATGTTTTGGATGAGTCTCCAACACGCTCTGAATGTTGAGATGAACTTTAGTAAGGCTTATCATCCTCTATGTGATGGATATTCTGAGTGGAATATCCAAATAGTTGATGAAATTTTGAGATCATGCTCAATGTAATTAAAAGGATGATGGGATTGACATCTTCCCCTCGTTGAGTTCACTTATAATAATAATTTACACTCAAGAAGCCAAATGGATCCTTATGAATCCATTTATGGGATGAGTTGCATAACATTTAAATTTTGGGATGATGTTGGGGTGAAATTACTCCTAGGTCCAGAAATAGATTTAAAATTGTTGAGAAGGTTAAGACCATCAATCAGTACATTAAAGTTGCTCAATGTTGGGAAAATAGTTATGTTGTTAATCATGGACAAGACCTATAGTATAAAGATGGAGACATTTTATTCCACCACATATCATCATGGATGAGAGTTATGAGATTTCAGAAGAAGGGAATTCATACTACAAGGTAAATTAATGATTTTGATTTTATTGATCACATTGGAGTAGTGTCATATCAACTATAAATCCCACCCAACATGTCACAAATACACGATGTATTTCATGTATCACTCTTGAGTCTGTAAATACCTGACCCATCACATGTACTCAATCCAGAGGTGGTACCTTTGGAGAATGACCTCTCTTTTGAAGAGAAACTCATGAAGATATTAGATTAAAGTGAAAAAGGTCTACGAAATAAGATAATTCCCCTCGTCAAGTTACGATGGAAAAATAACAGGATTGAAGAAGAAACATGGTAATTGGAGGAAGTGATGAAGCAGTGTTACCCTCATATGTTTTAGTATGGGAAAAGGAAATTTTAAGGGAGAAATTTCTTATGGGGGGAAGATTGTAACGACCCAAATTAATGTTAATGAAAATTACTCTTGATCAAATTAAATGTATTATTCTGTAAATGGTTATATAAAACATAAGAACTCCCTTGGTTTTATGTTTTTGTATTTTAAAATACCATTATGAATAATCATTTTTTTCTAATATTGTCATTTGACAGTGATCACATGAATAGTAAAAATATAAGGCTTTAACCAATACAATTTACTCTCACAAAGGAACCGTTATCCACATCTAGTAGAAATTATCCATACGAAGCCCATTTTCTAGATCTCAAAAAGGAAATATAATCATTAGGTTTCACTCTTGACCAAGACCAATCCTAGCTTCAACACATTATGCTTGAACAGAACCACCTATGTGAAAAGTTAATGTTTATAGGGATTTCCCCCTAATAATGTTATCAGAGCCGCCCTAAGAGTCTGTCACCGTCTCACACCTTACCCATAGGTCTTATGTGTGTGTTATAAGGGGTTATGTTACAAGACCCTATCACTATGATTACGTGTTTTATTTATTGTATAAATAATATACATTAATTTTTTATTGTCGCTTTATAAATGGTTTATAAAGAAAAAATAATATATTTAGTTAATAATCAATTTAATAATATATTTTCATTATTTAATAGATTTTTTAATTAAATAATATTTTACTTGAATATTATTACTAAATTAGTTTTTATTAAATATAAAAGATTGTATATTTTTTTACCAACATAATGGTAATTTTTATTATGGATTGAATTCTTTTTATGTCAAAACGCATGAATTTTTGATAAATGATTGTTTTTAAAGTAAAAATTCTAATATTTAGAAAATTATTTAGATAAAACTAATATCAATTTTGGATTTTTGATATTTAAATTATCTAATGGTGAGTTTTTCTTAATTTTATGATATATTATAATTTTTTTGGTTAAAATTAAATATATTTTAAATATATAATGAGTTTTACGACATCATAATGACCCAATAGTGATGTGATTAAATTATATAAAATTAATTTTTCACAAAATATATATTTTACCATTAAAATAATTTGATTTTAGATTTTTTTGATTAATTTGACAAAGACGTAGTGGACCCTCTAAGACTTATAATCTATTTTACCATTTTAAGATGATTTCTTTGAGAGCATGACTCACCTCTACATTATAAAGTTTAATTATTTTATTATGTTATTCCATTGGACTTCTAATATATTATATTCCACTACAATTTAGAAATAAACATGGTCAAAATACAAAGGATGGTTTGTCTTTTTGATTAGTTTAATGTGTAGTGTCCAAAACCAAAATAATAAATAATTCCCACTCATTTCCTATATAAACAAACTCAATATCCCATTACTATTAAATAAAAAAAATTTGAGATAGTAAAACCTCTTTAAGACCCTCTATATAGTCCTCTTAAGCACCTCAAGCTCCCAATAATATTCTATCACGCCTCCCCCTATCCTTTGGGATCACACTTTGAAGTTAAGGATTTCTTCCTTTCTCGTTATTTTCCACAATTTTGTATTTTGTTATACCATTTTATTTTCAATTTAAAATATTCAAGTATAATTACTCATCTCCCACATATATCCCTCCTATTTTTTTAATGATTATATAACTCTTTCTCTCTCATTATTGTCTCCCATGTACACCCGTTAAAATGTTGAAATTATGTAAGGAATTTATTTTCTCATCATTTACAATCATGATATAATTTTATATTATGTATCTAAACTCCATTACATACGTTGGGATATTATGTTCCATGACCAAATCACTATGCATTCCCTATAGAAATTATGAGGACCCATATATCTCTTATCAATCTAATTTATGATTTCTATTTGATGTTGTTATGCAGCCGAGGTTACACCAAAATTTCCATTCCCAAATAATTGAGTAGGTGAATACCATACCCATTTCTCTATCAAGGGTATTAAAAATTATTCACATATACATATTTAATGATACCTTCATGTATATAATCCATATTCCATTTTCATGGAATAAATTATTATTTTTATTTACTCTTTGTTATATGATCAATGTGGGACACTTATGCCTAAAAGGAAATGTTTATTTTGATGTTCCCTGATAGTTCCCCAATGCAGTGGGTATAGAATAATATCATGATATTCCATGTGAAATCAGTTTTTACTCATGATAATTCATGTTAAATGAGGTTTTAATCATTTTAATTAATTTTCAATGTTTTTTACACATTCTCCATGTACAATGTGCCTGGGATCATGCTAATATCATGTTAAATGTTGTTACATATTTATATGTTTTGATAATCATGCTATATCATGACTTTAGGTTCATGTTGCTCTTTTGTCCCATTGATATGGAAATTTTATAACATGTTCTGTATTAATCATTTTATTTCTATTTAATCCCATTTTAGGAATTATAGCTCACCCATTTCTTAGGCATGTCCTTAGGTAGCCCCGTGCAATGCTAAGTACACATGAATGTTATGGTCATGTAAAATATGTCTTCAATAAAGATGGCTTGTTTTATGTTCTATGTTGTTATGTAATTTTCCTAATTTCCCAAAACACTATACCAATATATCTTCATATTTTTATTATGTGCAAGATTATGTAATAAATCATGATTAAGTGTGTAATAAAGTAAAGGGTTGTTACAACAATCCCATATTTTTCTCCAAATTATATATTTTCAAAAAATAATTGCCTGCATCATGCACTAAAATATACATAAAAATTATCACATACTCCAAAAAGATAAGAAAATATTCTACTATATTTAAATTTTTAACAAAAATTAAATGGAAACCATAGGGTCTTATAATATCTAAAATGTATAAATATTTTTATGATTAAATTATAAATTAATATTTAAAATCAAATAAAAAAAGGTTTGACATATATCATACCAAAATAAATATCAAAACTTCCTTATTAAACTCAATAAACCCAACATTAATTAATGGTTTGACCTTAAATTTTTTAATATAACCATATGATTATATCACAAAAATTATAATATAATTATACAAAAATAATAATTTTCATTAATCATACGGGTAATAGATACCACCAAAAAATAGAACCTCTTCTAGATTATCATTAACCACCTCAACAATCAAAAAATAAAGAACACATGATACAATAATTTGATTCAAAAAATAAACTAAATCGGTATCCATCAAATAATTTATACAAAAAATGGGATACTGACCATTACATCACATATTCATGTGGTAATTATTGTATCATTATCACCCTTGTGTTGTGGATTCAATCCTTACATCCATTATAGATGAAACAGTTATTAATCAAAACTATGGGTTGTCCATTTTCAAAAACATTATTAATTTAATCACAATATCATTCCAAAAAATATGATGAACATCCTAAAAAATAAAATTATTTATCATTTCACTTTTTTAACACTAAGGTTTTATATATAAATTATTTTTTCTAGAAAATCAAATAATTATAATTGACTGTTATTATTTTAATGTTAATGATCACATTAACCCAATAGGATATCAGTAACATTATACATTTTTCCACAAAATATAAATGTATTTGAAATCAAATAACTTTCTTACTAAAATATATCTGAATCTAAAGGGTTGGGCTCCAACAACGGTAACAAAAAATGACCATAATATTGTTAAAAACCCCTCATATGAAACCTAAAATGGGGAATATATGACATTAAACATGTTATAATCCTTATAATTATCAACTAAGGACACCTTAGGTATATCCAAAATCACTAAGGAATATTGTAGGTTTATATAGGTTCAAATATCTATTTCACCATAATGGTTTGTAGTGAATATGTGAATTAAACGAAGAATATCCCATGAGTGTTTCAAACTAGGTGCGTTGTAAGGAATACTAACCATGCACCCTAATTTTTGTCAACATGTACTCGATTATCTATTTTTTTGGTTTTTACCCCTAAATGTGTCTGTAAAAAACAATCTCCAATCCGATTATATAGAAACAGATTTGTTTCTTAGAAAACCATGATCTATTACTTACCAAAACATTATGATGTAATTATATACTAATAATTATCCTCAAAGCCTATCATTTCTTTATTTTACCTAATATATATTTTTCTGTATCTAGTTCCCATGGATTATAATAAATATTATATGACACCAACTATATAAATTAATCGACCCTCGTATCCCAGAATTAGTGGTTAATTTATTACATTTGAACTACAAGAAATTGAATGCATCAAAAAATAATTAATAATATAGTATTCTTGAATAACTTGATACAATCATTAATCTCATTTTACATTGGTAATAATAAATATAAACACAGTGATTGTAAAAAACATTATATATCCTTGAACTCATTGATAAATTCATTCTATATATCATGGGGATAGGAAAAATAATAAGGTTGAGCATATATACTTATTAAGGATTTAATAAAGTGAAAAATATCAGGAGAAAATATAGTACAATGAATATGTAATGTAAAATAATGGAAAATTCATTCAATTTAATCAATAACATGGGCACAATGATTAAAATGTAAGGAATAAATGGTGATCATATAACTCTATATAAATAATCACAAAATAATGAGACTTATACATGGATATCACAGTTATTAAAGATATGTCATTGACATAAATAATTTATTTTATATTGGTTTAATGAATTATGGTGTGCATCATAAATTTATCTTCATGTACATGTTACATGTCATGAAACATAAAAAAGTAATGTGTATACCAAATAACCAAACTAGTTTGTCTCATTATACTTACTAATTCATCATGGGGTTTTCTAAAACCTTGTGCCACCCATTATTTAATAATTCCAATCTATTCATCATATTTATAAAAAATAAAACATAATCAGCATAACTTTGTAATAAAAAATTTCTTATATATGAGGAACTAGTATATTGAATTTGAATACAATACCATATCAAATTGATCATAAATTATCTAGATTAATAATAAGGATAAAATCATGAAAACATTAACCTAATGTATCATATCCAGAATAATGTTTGTTTCCATAGATGAATAATAATACCATAAAAGGTTTAAATACAACAATCTTGAGGAAAATAAAAAGTTCACATTGAAAATAAATTTTTTAAAAAATCAATAATATTTGGAAAATTATTTTCATTGAAAAAAATGAATACCATTAAAGTGTTATAAAAATAATTTAGAGCTCATTTTTATGGAAATGTTATTCATACCAATTATGTTAAAATAATGATTCATTCCAAAATTTCAGTAGAAGTAAAGAGTACCACATTTGGAAAATAACAAGACGATTCCATAAAAAATATTATATAAACAATTTATGAAGGGTGAAAGATACATTAATTAAATAATATTATAATGTAAAAAATATTCTGGAAATCTTTTTACTAAAAATATAACCATGAAATATTATGATTTTCTAACATATTGAAAAACAAGTTTTGTTTTCCATTATAAAAATTATTATTTTATCATTAGTACGTAATAGAATAAAATTTAAGAAAAAATTTAATTTATTGAATTAATAATAGGAAAAAAATAAATATATTTTTAGAATAGAATTATCTTTAAATTTCACTAGAATATACATAATCATAAACAATCTAGAGTAATGATGACATTGTCTAATATACCTTTACCTCAATCATGAGTTGCATCGAATGTGATATAACCTGATATATAATATATTTTATCTTATTATAATTATATACCAGAATAATTTACCTAATTATAATATCATATATGATATACTTATTACCTTTAAACACCCATTTATTAATAATTTCATTAAAATCGTCAATTCCTTCCCTTAAGAATTTCAATTTTCATGGATGTTTCAGTTTGAATTTTCAATCAAACTAATTATGTTCACGGTAACATATTATGAATATTTATTATCATGAAGAAAATTTAATATATACTAGTACTCACCCGTGTGTATGCATGACATATTGAATTAATAGTTTTTATTTAGTAATAGAATGTTATTTGTAAACGTTACCAAGAAATACTAATGTTGAGTATTTTATAATAAAAAAATATTTGTGAAAAAATATTAATTAGAAAAAGATAAATTATACACCATTAAATTACACGAAAATATATATGTATAAAATAGATATTCCAATGATCTAAAAAAGAACTACCTATCATATTAAAGTTTTCCACAGAGTACATGATCTAGTTTCAAAAACATGTATCACCAGTGTAATATATAAAAGTAAAATATACTAATTACTAAGAGAAAAGAAAATGATCCACTTATTATGAAGTCCCTATACGCTTTCCTGTTCCATGATGTAGTGTATATCACAATAATCCATTTATATTAAACCTTGTCACGAAAGAAACTATGCATTAATATTGACTATATTGAAAGAACTCAATTAATAAAAGATACAATGTTCATGCCCATGCAAGGAGGAAGAGAGATAGAAAATTCTATAACTATAAAACCCCAACATGAAATGTTAATAAATTCCTCCCCAGGCAGTGAGCCCTTGCACCAATTCAATCTACACAGTATCATGACCTAACAACTAATCATTCCAAATCTAAATTTTCACATGGTTTTTTGAGGACGAATATTATGTTATAAAATATTACCTAGAAATGAAAAGACTCTAGGGGAATCGATTCCCATGTATCCAAATGTCTTTTGAATGGAGATGATCGCATTATGGTCTGGAAGGAATTGCTCCACCACTTATGTTTTCCTCTTCTTTCCATCTCTTCTCCATATATTGAGTGGAGTATGGAGACTTTCTAGTTGATTGCTCCACTACATCTTCTTTGTTTTTCCTTCCTTCTCATCTCCATATTTGGATTGGTATATGGGGACCTCCTAGCTGCAAAAAAAGGCATTAGGTCACAAAATGAAAGAGATTAATGATAAGTATAGTTGTTTTAGGTGTAATTGTTTGCTATGAAATCTATGAAAATCAATGGGGGTAGACCATATTCCCATGAGAGGCCTATTTGAAGACAAAGAGATATTATCCTGGTCGAAAATCCATTGATTTCGAATCTATGAATGGTATTTTATTAAAATGTGGCAGTTTTACATGATATTTTTGGTATTGCATATGTGAAGATCATTGTGACTGGGCCAGATCAGGATCAGTAGACTGTTAGGGACCAAAAAATATCATCTGGAAAAAAACCCATAAAAGGTCAAATTATTTAATGTGATTTGTATAAAATATTTTTGTTTTATGAAAAGTTTTTTATATAAAATATGGATATAGTTATGAAAAATAAATATTTTAAAACACTATGTAAGACCAATTAGGAAATAACAATACAACCAATCCAAAAAAATTGATAGTTTGGAAGAATGTTAAAATAACAAAATGTGTGCAGAAAAGGCTTTATTTCAGAAAATAAGGTTTATTTTTTCTCAAATAGAATCTGTTTTTAAAGAGAATAAAAAATGTAAAAAAAAATTATAATAAACATATTGTACTATAACAATGATATAAAAGATAGTGGTTTGGTTAAAGTTGAATGTTTTAAAAATCCTAAATTTGCATGGGAAAGGAACCTGATATTGAATGGATATTATACATATGGATAGGATGGAGGTTTCCTGCTTCCACGTGAATATGTATATGGAACTTCCATAATGATCATCTCTATGCAGGTGTTGTTTTTGTTGATCTCATTATTTAGCTAATTTTGGTATGAGAGAATCCCTTCTGATAGAAACAACAAATGTGAGAAGGAATGTATGGAATGTAATTCAAATTGTGACATATTAAACCAGTGAAATTAAAATAGTATTTTTTCACAATGTGAACTATTTTTCAAATGATTGTGAGAAATGTAAACTAATAATATACCTCACGTAGAGTATTTTCTCTGCTGATATTTCATATTGTGATATATTAAAATATTAATATGACTTCAGATGTTTTTACAGCTAACACGTCATAAAAAATCACACTGTACAAAATACACATGTAATCATATTATAAGCATACGAATAATAAAATAACATCACATTGTGTAAAATCAACCTACTGTTAAATCTCTTTAACATTTTTTACATTGATATGATAAAAACTATGAAATAATAGGAAAATATAGTACATAAAATCATTTAATGGGATATTAAAAAACATAATAAAAAACCACTTATCTTCAAGGAATGTGGGTATGGTAAAATCAAACAAATTTCTATCAATTGTTTCTCTAAGAAGCACAGTGTTGATTTTCTATTAAGAAACTAGTCTAAAAAATAGGGAGGTGAAGGGTGAAAGCATAAAAAAATGAGAAGGATGTAACAAATGGGATATGGGAAATTAAACCTCCAAAAAAGAGGATTAAACGTAATTTTATTGAAAAATAGTGGGAAGTATTCATGGGACTATGTTGAGAATTCCAATAAATTTCTTATGAAATGCATTGAAAGACCTAACATATTTTCATGGATGTTTCCCACCTAATCGTAACATTCCAGTTGATCCTCCATAATTTTTTATGGGGTACATGTTTAACCTCCACAATTATATCCTAAATTTCATCATGTAAAACCGAGATCTTTTTTATATTTGTTAAAACAATCAATTAAGTAATAAAAACACACAAAAATGATAATATCATCAGTTGAGGATTTATTTTAATAAGATTATAACTAGGTATGTTATGTTTGACACAACAATGTACATAGGGAGGCCATATGTTTAGAAGATTTATACAATTAGATATAGATATAATGAAATGTATAATAAAAACAATTGAAAGGAAAAACACAAGTAAATCATCATCAGACTGTAAAAAAATAAAAAATATATGGCTTGCATTTACACATAAAAACATTACTAAAATGAAGAAATTTTTTATATTACCATCGCAAATGGGTACTAACTTGATTAGAACTGACCCATTTCCCATCACAAACATGTTCTTCGATGTGAAACCATCTCCTGCAATTAATAGAATCAAGACAACACAAACCATACAAGGAACAAAATAATTGTATGTTTACATCAGAGAAAAAATGAATCACAAAATCTAGTATAAACACGTGTACTAGGAGTATTTGAATAGGAAAATTTATTTTTAATGTGTCATTACCTTTTCATAACCCACAAATAATCAAGGATGCACAAAAAGGATAGTTATTGAAGGATAATTTGATAATATACCTATTGTGGAGAGGTTATTCTAACAAATATTGTTGTTTAAGTATCCCATTAATCAGGCATTGTCATTTAAATAGTAGAGTAATTTAATTTATCAGTTGTAGTTCATTGAAAATTAAGAAATATAATTTAATGTAATGGTAAATTAAAATTTAATTGATATCTTGAAGATAATGGTGACAATGGTACGCATCGTCCTCTTTTGATTATGAAATTTTTGTTTTTGTGCATCATATGTTGTAGTAGAACACTGGTGAGTATAGTTCATAAGATAATTTCATGTACATATAGAAACTTTTGTTATAAAAAATATTAAAATGATTTATTAGAAGATGAAAAAATGGTAGACTAATTTAATGTAATCATAATTTATTACTCACAACCTTTTTTATGTTCTCTCACACACAGTCTTATCTGGAACCATTTGATCTCTTGATGTTGACAGCAATTTCATCATTATATTTTTTTTCTTTATGTTAAAATATCATGGTTTTAAAGGAAACCATACTATGTATATGTGTGGGCACATAGATAAACTAATAAAAATCCAAAAATGTTTGTTTAATGACCAACATAGATCAATATGCACAAAGATTAAAAAAAATTTGAAAAAAGTTTGCACAAATAAAACTAATTATAGAATATGTTCTTGAATGGACAATTATATGTTGGGAAACTAACCTTGAAAAACCCATTATCGGTTGTAAAAATGATCCTGGAACATATTTCATCCAAATAGTAAAACCCATTTACTTTTTAATGAAATAAATAACAATCAATGTTTTTGGATTCAAACTCATTAATATATTTTACAGACTAAAAACTATGGAAATTAACCAAAATGTCATTGGGCACAGACATTAGGCCCGATTATAAGATGAATGTCTAGACCGGATTACTTGTCCAGCTTGATAAATCTAATCAAATAATATCTCCCTTCAAAATAGTATTGCATGCAAAGAAAACAGACAGTAGTTGAAACAAATATAAATATCAAAAGGTACATGATACACTAATTTCTTGGAAGATGCAGAGTAATTTATCAATCAAATATTGATTTCAAACAACAAAACCAAAAATGAAACATTATGAAAATGGAAGTAGAAATAATAGTTAGATTCAACTACTTTGAATATTTAACACCATTACATTTTAAAGTAGGAGATGGTGATAAAGATACATGAATCAAAGTTAACATTTAAAGTCATTCAACACCATTTTAATATTCATGTAACATAGATTATAGGTACAAGAACAGGAATAATATTTCATTTTGAAGATTGCGCATCAATTAATCCTAAGGTACTTGCTTCATGCAGATTTTTACATGAGTAAAAGAAGTGATCAATAAAGAATGGTCAATTTTATGCACATGTTACAAGGGCATGAATGCAGTAGGACACATGTGTGCGGGGACAAATAACTGATGTTGCAGAAAACATTTCTGGAAAAAAATAAAAGGATCGATCAATGTGTGTAGATAATAGGAAATAATATTTCCACAACAAAAAATTTAGTTAAATTTTAACGAAACAAAAAAATAACACATAATATATAAGATTCCATAATATCAAAACTTCATGTTGAACGAAACTAACTTATAATGTAGAATTATTTGGGCAGGTACTCAACTTGATTGGTGGCCTTAAAAATGGCTATATCGAAATCATTGCATGAATGAAAACCAAAATCAATAATGAAAATGGTAAATACAAGCCATTTTGAAAAATAAAATTCGGAATGAATATAGAATAGTAAATAAAATTGGAAATTTGGATAGGTTGAAGTAGATAAAAACAAAACTGCCACATCAAAATATGAATTACTGGTGGTAATAAACCAAGGATAAAATGAAACAGGGAGTTCAATATGTAGTTGTGATTAAGTAATATCAGAAATTGAAAACCAGGGGAAGGAATTTGTGTAAGGGATTCAGTACATGGGGCTAGTAGTAGATAAAATAAAGTATATTTTGTAGTTTGATTCCAAATTAATATGGAACCAAATGTCATTTTACAGTGTTTCTAGGTTACTAAAGAATAAATGTGAGGTTACCTCAAATACAACCGACCCTATTTGTGACTGGAAGCCATCTCCAAGGAATGGATTGATTTTGTGTGAAATATTCATTTGTTGAAGTGAAACATTTGGAGTAGACAGTGGGTGTTCTACGTCAGAATACAATTACAAGAACCTGTCGACAATATCAGTTAAATGGTTAGGATCTACCATAGCACGGGAGGGCTGGAACGTCGACCAAAATTATGGTGGTGCATTGTTGGATGAGAATCATACAGTGGGAACATGATGCAAGGAAGATTGTCCAGAGAGGATTAGAAGACAATAGGATCCCTATGTGAAGAAAATCATCGAGAGGATTCTTATAGGATAATGATTATAAAATATCCATATGCGAGTTAGGTTACAATGTATTTTGCAGGAAAATTAGCTGAAAGAGAAACCATACCTTGGATGGAATGGTGGATGCAGCGCGGGTTGGTGGGATAGATTGTGAATATGGAGGGAGGGTAATAATGAATATGGTGGGAGAACTCTATTGGTGGAAACCATATATGATGCGAATGGAAAACGCAACCAGTGGACTGAGACAATAACGATTTTTTAGTGGAGGAAATTGATTAGGGGTGACATGAGAATTAGTTGATGGTGGAGTCTGAAACCATATAAGGTGTAAATGAAGTGTAACCGGGTGCCGAGAAGAAGGATTAGGCAAGGAGGATGGAGGCAATAAAGTAGAAGGACTTAGGATGAGGCAGAGGTGATAATGTAAGCGGTGGATCGAGAACACGAGTGGCGGAAACCCTATAAGGTTATATAGATTGAGCTCATAGCAGGAGGAAGATGATAGAAGAAGGTAACCCTAAGTGTGATATAGGATCGTAGTAATGCTTTTGTCGGAGATGAAAATACAGGGGTACTGTGGGGGTTAGAGTGGATATTGTAGGGGTTTGCGGTAGTTTGATATGGGAATTGGGTGATGTGGTTGAATGTGGTGGTGGCACCTATGCAGGGAAACACCCAGGTTTAGTATATATATTAAATTAACTATTTATATATTTATTTTCATCCTTGAGAGGTAGATATTAAAAAAATTAATTTCACCATTGAAAGGGACAATATATTGTATGTGTAGATAAACATTGTTTTCACTTTTACACAAATGGAACCAATTAAACATAAAAATATTTCACCTTTCAATAATAATTATAATATATATTGTATGTGGTATATTAAATAAATATCTCATTGGTACAATCCATCTAAACTAGACACAAAAAACAAATAACACTATTTCACAATTGTAGTAGTACACATATGCACATGCATATTTAATTTTTTTCAATGGATAGAATGGTAATAAGGTATATGACATATTTTATTTCTAGAATGATAATTATTTCACAAATATCATATATAACCATTTTTTCCATGATTTTTTCACATCCATGTAAAATGGTGATGAGAAAAGAACTAAACCTCTCTATGGAAATGTTATGTTGTATGTATGCATGAGCGATATTTTTTTCATTCTATAAGATGGATAAGGGATATAAATCTATTATCTAAAAATCATAAAATAATATAATTATATTGATGATAGTATATTTACTTTTTTATTATGGGTGGAATATAATTAGAAAATGTAGAAGAAGAAAAAATCTTCAAATAGTAGATAAAGATGATTACCTCTTCTATGGAAAAATTCTATTAGATCTCTTCATAAGGGCCATTTTTATGGAATTTATAGAATAATATAATCTCTAATTTTTTTCATGGTAACCCTAAAATATAAGTTTTACGTATTGATTTTTTATCCTAGGTGGCTCATGAAGGTGTAATGAAAATATATTATTGGATTTATTTTTATAAGTGCGGGGAAGGACACTATTATAATTAATTAATGAATTAAATTAATATGAGTAAATTTTCATGGAAAATTTGCTACATGTTGATATATTTATATTATATGATTTTTAAGAGTCAAAAAAATCTCATTCAATGAGATTTGGAATGTTTTTTGGTCTTTTTTCATCCATTTCTCTTCATTTTAACCCATCATTAACCCTTTATGAAATAATAGTGATATTATTATTTTCTATTATTTAGGTGTCAAAAATGTTATGGTAAATGTATAAGTGACCCATAAATGGACCATGGTTCATATTTTAAACCATATCCAATTATTGTTTCAAATGATAATATATTTATGAATTTTATATCATTTAATGAAATATTGTATATTATAAAAATATCATTAATAAAATTTCTAAAATACATGAAATATTATAATATGATTGGTGCCTATATCAGGAAAATATTTTCAAAAAAATAATTTTTTAGAATAAAATTACTATATAGTCTTATTTTATTTATAAAATAAAATTTAAATAGGTTTAGATATTATTATTAACATTAACTTTTGGTTTAACCACTCGGTTATCCAATTTTAACCATAAGCATTGTAATGAATTTTTTTATATTAAAGGGTTATAATGTGACTAATACGGTAATAATTAGATAATAAATGCAAAATGTATGAAACATTATACCATTTAAAATCACAATTTAAAATTTTATAGATTTTTATGCTTTTTAAAAAATATATGTATATAATATTATTTAACCTAAAATATCATTAATTCCATTTTTTCATTATTAATTTAATTTTGATTTTAATTCCATTGAGGTAAATATGAAATTAGAATATCATCATTTAAAATGTATATAATACATTATATATATCTTATAAATTCATGGGAAACATCAAATTACTCAAAAAAATATTACTTTTAATGATTTTAAAAGATTTATTACCTTTTTACTACAATTACAAGAACTATATATGCATTGCATAAGAAGTAAATATAATTATTTCATAACAAAATAAAACAAAAAAATAACCCTGATAAAATAACATTCATATTAAAGAAACACTTTTAATTGAAATAAGTAATTTTTATCATTATTTCAATCTTTTATAGATATTTAATGTAAGAAGGTAACATTTTTTAAATTATATTTTAATGAAATATTACAAAAAACAATGTTAAATGGAAAAAAGGTAATACTTTTTAATTCTGCATTATTTTGGGTAAAATAAGATCATCAAACATTAGATTTAACCCCAATTAAACATTTTCACCATTATCATAAAAAATAATAATATTTAAACAATTCATATTGACTAAAAAAAGGGAACTATTTAAAAAATTGTCTATATGAATTTAAATATCAAACAAATGTTATTATTGTTCTATATTTTGAAGTGGAAAAATTAATTTAATATAAAAACAGAAATCAAATTAAAAAACATTTTTTTTTCAGAAAATTCCATTTTATTGTATAAAAATATTTTTATAACAAATTCAACAATAAGATTAATTATAGAAAACAACATTTAATTATTAACAATATAATATAAATAACTTTAACTTTAAACTATTTTATAAAACAAATTATCTATTTTATTGTTTAAATAAATATCGTTTTCAATAAAATTATTTATTATTAACTATTCACCAGAAATTAAATATTTTTATAAATATATAAATAAATATGTAAAAATTTATTTTAACATTTTTATTTCTAAAATGATTTCCTATTTTTAAAAAATTATGAAACATCAATTAATTTACTATAATTATCACAAACAAAAGAAAATCAAAACTATTTCTGGATAAAACATTATTTTTAATAAAATAAATTTACTAAAAAAAGAATTTTTATTTATTAGGAATTAAATAATATATTTTTATTGAGCAGGTACTTTATATACTTTTTTTAATTTGGTTATTCCCATTCTTTCCCACCGATTCAATTGTTAATTTACAATGGACATTTTATAATAACAATAGCTTTATAATATATCTCAGTTCACTTAAATATTAATGTATATTGATAAAAAAGGATGCAAGAATACTATTTGTTTAAACTAAATTCTTATATTGATACATTCTCCTACCTCCACTTAAATATATTGGTCCCTTGTAATTTTTTCTCAATTATTAGAGGAACAATATTTTAAATTACCTTTATTGAAACCCCAATACATAAAAAGGGATACTGAAACTTGTTTTAATATGGGGATCTAGAAATGATAAATGTTTTATAAAATAAAATATAAAAGTGTTAATAGGAAAAGAAAAAAATTTGGAATGTTAAAATATTACAAAATCCTCGACCAGGGTTCAACAAAAATAGTTCCATGATCTGGTTCTCTGTAAGACCTCAAGCACTCCTCAAACGCCAGAGGCTTCCTACATAAAGAAAATCCATGATGGTGGTGCAGTGGGGAGAATATGAACTGACACATCAGAGTAACAACATCATAAATAACTAAAAATAATCCAAAATAGTACTAAAAAGTGTTAAGAAGAAATAAGAAAACAAAAATGAATCAGGCTGCAATAATAAATAAAATGTTATAAAACCATGAAGAAAAATTACGTTCATACCAAATCGGTCACCAACTGGGTCATATATATATATATATAATACCTAAAACAGAAAGAAATAAATATGGTGAACCACTACTAAATCCAACCCTGAGAAAAACCTATTCTCTAAGACAATTCCCACTTACTCGAATCCAATCAATGTACTCCACTTGAGCGGCTCCACCCAATCATGAAAAACTAGGCCTTAACCCCATCCTTCATTCAATCTGTTCTCAACCAAAAAAGGTACAGATAAGTTCTACATGCACAACAAGGTAAATGTATAGGGGTGATAAATAATCTCAGTAGGCCACCCCAATAATGAAATTATAAATATGATTTCATAATCTCATGATCATGAAATAAGCTCAGCGTAGATGCGAAATAATTGAAAATATAGATCAAATAAATATAAGAGAAACCATAGTTTTTCCAAAGTTCAATGATTTTGGTCAACTGGTAAAAGATATATCATGTATATTTATATTTATATATTTATACATATATTCATATAAATATATATAAATATATATTAATATACACGAGTAAGGAAAAAATAATAATCAATAACAAACGATCCTTTGGTTGGTAATCCCAATCGCTTGGAAATATTATGAATAGGTAACTGATATGGATGTATTACCCCTCAATCCATTTATAATTAATTCAATATCTTTGTTCGTAACCTGAATCGACAATACCTTGTTTGACCAATACCAAAAATGTTTCTGAGTATGCAATGTTTCCACATGGGGATACATATCCTAGCTCGGGGTCAACATGTACTCACCTCCACTCAATATAATATTTCATAACATTTACCAACATTAAATGTTATAGATTTTCACAATGATCAATATCATACCACTCATTCCATGTGAATCTAGTTTGATGTATGATCCCTAGGTCATGGTCCATAGGTGGTCATGACATTTTGACTTAGATAATCCCTAAGGGGCTCACTTTTAGGTGTTTGGAATATGGAATTATCTTTAGACCCAAGTACATGGTCAACATCCATTCATATAAATGATTCAATATTCACATCCTCTGGAGGATCCTTAGTGTTTTTTAGTAATGGTACATCCACCCATCCATATGGAGTATCCAGACAATTTCTTAATATAGCATAATTATTAATTAGTATCCATCAATGATGTGGATCATTATATCGAACAACACGGTCTTGTATGAATTGTAGAGATCATAATTGTCTCCACTTTTCTAGGGAGAATTATCATGTATGATTATATATCACATCAATGGTGAGTATCATGCGTTCCATCACCATGATCAAGTAACCAATTAGAGAGAGCATAATCATGCCATTTTCCTAGTAAAGGATAATCATCAATTACTATCATAATCAAGGATTCCAATCCCAAATATAAAAATCAATGTATTCTATACCCTAATATAAATATCAATGGACTCTATTCAAAAATATCATAATCATGGGAATACACTCCTAAATAAATTTCACCTTGTGTTATCGATTTTTTTCTACATTTTATTTTAATAAATATTTGGGGTATGAGTTGGGTAACCAAATTATACTCTAATTGGGATTATAAGGCTCAATTATGGATCCCATGATGTATATATGATCATTATAATAACAAAACATGAATCAAACTATGATCTCAAACAAAAAGAAAAGAAGAACCCATGGTAATCATCACCACATACATGGAAAACATGTGAATACATAATGAAATGAGTGAGGGTGGATGAAGAGCTTAGCCCACCATTATGATCACATCCCCTTGTGCATTCAATTTTGGTACGATACCTAAGGTGAGACCTACTACCATCATTATACAAACACCACAACACGCAATTTTAGGTTCTCTAAAAAATCATGGAACCCAATGTGCCCCTCATTCCTAAGCACGAGAGATGAATCCTACTTGGGATCCCCTAAGTCTACATAGAGTTAAATGAATCAGACTTATGATCTACAACATCGATGGTAAAAGGATAAATCCTACATGGGATCATTGATGATATGTAAGTATATAAATCCTATATGGGGTCATTGGAATAATATATAGGGAAATGAAATCCTACATCGGACCCTCAATAAATATACTATGTAGGAATTTGAATCCTACATGGGATCTTCAGAATCATATTATTACATGTCCTTCTAGTCCAAAATTAAACATCATTCAAGCAATTAATCCTTAATGAGAGTGATAAAAAAAGCACATTTCATGAGTGATAGCTCATGGATCATATCAAATAAAAGGTAATAACTATCTATAAATATCTAAATTCAATTACTAATGGATTAAAATTTATATTTAATAACAATACTATAAATACTCCAATGATTCCTCAAATCACCTAATGGTTTTTACTGTCACGGTCTACATTGAAACGTACCCAAAATGGAATAATAAATTATAAAATTATATATCCTTCACATAAACATACATAAACATTTCAAAAATGTAGAAATGGGGAAATAAATGGCTTGTAAACCTAGTACAGAATGTGTTCTCTAAAACCTCCACCTGGGCATGTACTTCATCCAGACATGGCTTGTAAATCCCCATGTACACAATGATTAATATAGGTACACATGGTGTACCCTACATGTGGTACCTAAACATGAACCTCATATTGAATGAACGTTAATTTCATATAGTCATGTACCCTTATAAGGTGTGTGACCCACACAGTGTCTTGTTGTGTACTCTATACAGTCATGTGTCTCTACACGGGCTATTTATCCATATACTCGACTACATGGTTGAGTCCCAATACACAACCTGTATACCTTGTACCTGGAATATACATAAAAAAATATCATCTTCTTTGGACTAAAATAACACACTACATGTTTTCATAAACTACAAGCTGCATGATGCAGATGCCTAAATAAGAAACCCCTCCAATTAGGTCTAACATCCATTTTTCTCCTAAAAACTGCTGATCTATACTCATGAGGTCGTAGGAATGTATATTATGATTTTAAAACATATAAATGGAAAATATATGTCTATTTATGGAATAAAATATAATTTCCAAATTTTGGGTGAAATCCAAGGATGCTTCACCCGTTTCTACGGGCCACGACTACAGCATGATGATGTAGATCCTAATATGCTCTATGGTGGTACATATATTCATCCCTCTTTCTTATCTCTCTATCTCTCTCCCACTCCATTTTATAATATTTGTTTCATGAAATATAATACCTATGGTAATTCATAGGAATCCAGGTGTGAAGGAATGAAAATATCAAAAAGAAATAATGAAAAGGAAAAAAGGCATGAGACTGGCCTCGGTGCTTGACTTGAGTCCATGCATCACCTCAGAAAAACTCCATGTTGTAGACTCAATGGTTGAGATGGAATCTCAATTTGACACTCCATATACAATATATACCTTATCCAAAATGAGTGAATATATTAATATTTAATTAATAAATTATTAGTTATTAATTATTTTAATAAAATAAAAACATCTTCAGACTTCCACCAAATTCCTCTCATAGGGTTGAAACACTAATTTGGGACAACAATCGTTGTCATAATAATAATATGTGAACATATTCTAGGGTAAAATGGATATTATACCCCATAAAAAATCATAACTAAAAATTTAAATTTCTACTCAAAATTTATACTCTGAAAAAATGCCAATCCGTAGAATATTTCCACCATAAACATTCACATCCCCAAGAAGCCTTTGTGGAGAGATAGATGTCATACCCTCAGCCTGAGTATCTATGTAACTACACAATCTCGAGTGTCCAATGACCAGTCTCATATCATTAACAACTCTTCCAAAAACTAATACATTTTACCTTGACTAATATGGTACTCCACACCAAAGGAATAATCATTTTGTCATCTCAAAATAGAATTCCAAGCACAAAGTCCCGTTATAATATCTAAATAGTAATTAAAAATGGGCTCATTTCCCTCAAATACCAAATAGTGTGCTCCCCACCATATTCTTTACCTTATATCTCTCCTCGAGTGTAACATCAACATATTCCTTCAACAATATAAGAAACATATTTTAAGAAAAGAATCTTGAAACATAGTCGATTTTCTCTCAGTGTACTCAAGATTATATCTCTAAATATCATGAAATCCTCTAAAAATGAGTACCATCTGATTCCATTAAACAATTATCACTCTTTATGATACACACTCACCTAAAAAGGCAATTATTTCCTTTAAAAAACAATTGAAACCATGTCTCTCAACAATGTGTATCCCGGATCAGCCACAGGTCAACTGTATCCTACAACCCCATTAATCCCCAATGTGTCTTTTATTGTGGAGGAATTTGCATAATATTTCCCACAAAATCCATAAAACCATTCCCATGGAATGTTTTTAAACCATAGATCCTCATCCCGTATATAGAAACATAGTAAATTTACAATTTAAAATGCGCAATGTGCAGTCAGTGTGTACCTTTATCACTAGACTCATACTCTACCAAGCCATCATCTATTATAATAATGATGACAATGAGACTTAGAATTTATGTCCAAAAAAGTTTAATCTCTCCTAGAACTACTCACCAAAATTATCCATCTTACTCATTCGACGATTTATTCCATGAACACTCACCACCTGACATTATTCAACTCATGAGTGTCTACCCATGATCTAACTAAATTCAAAATAGTTATGACATAGTTCTATAGGGATAGGTTCCAAAAAATTACATCCCATTGAATCCAATCATGATACCAAATTACTATAATTGCATGATCTAATGTAGAGTGCATCAACATTCCGATATCTAAAAACATGGGAACTATCCATGAATAAATATCAAAGATTGAAAAACCATGCTAGACAAAGGGCCTATAGGTCTCTAACCAAGTCCTACTGATCAAGACTCACAAATTATTTATAATTTCTACCCACCTAGACAAAATGATAAAACATATCTAAGGATGGTAATGATCAACAAAAACCTAAAAAAGTCTAATCTATCAACAATAGTGTACTGTGGGCCTGATTCTCTCTAAGAAACACTATAAAGAACTTCTCACTAGAGGTCAGGATTTCAATTTAGATGAAATATTGAATATTCACTCACTAGGCATCTAAATATGGTAATACCCCCTCATGTTCTTATTTAAAAGAAGAATTTAGGTATACATAAACATCAAAAAAATATACCCTACTTGATCATTATAAATAGGGGTCAGATAAGTTAAATTTCATTCCATGATATGTAAGAAAACACTGTATAGATTGTTACTGACACAATAAATAATAGAACCAAAGAAACAACACCCATAAAGGGGTCGAACACTTAGGAATAATGTTTCATATAAACCTATTATGGTTATTGTACCTCACATTCAAAAGGAATAAGTCATAATCCTCAATATAAAACTCTCAACTATAGATCCACATGATATACTATTAGAATTAAATATATATACAATCAGACCAATTGATTTGATATAGACATTAACCCTATATGAGAAAAACATATTTGTGTTTTTGTGGAAACATTAAACAATTGGCTCCTATCTTCAAAAAATCACACACTATAAGGACTATAACATGTGAATCCTTTATGCCAAATCTAATACATGAGATGACTCTTGACCTTGAAGATGATGAGTTATAATTAATCACTGGAATCTTGAAAATGGTCTAGGAGCCATAAATCGCAAATAAATCATAAAATACCCATAATTTGGGAGTTTATGAATGTAGAAATCATATAAAATGATAACACAACTTATCATAACTACATTCCCAAAACATTATAAATAATTAATTCATACCTGAACAAGTGTTCTTGACAACCCATTCCAATATCCATTATAGGTTCTGATAGATTACTCATACACCTATCAACCATATCCCAAAGAGTAAATAAAAATAAAAGAAATACATCTGATTCTAATTTGTAATGTACTTCCTATATTATACTAAATCGGTCCCCAAGCCGATTCATGATAAGGACTTAAGATATAACTCTCATATACAATAGGTTTATAAATTGAAACATGGCCAAAAGGAGGTATTGTAGTATCACAGTATATATGGTGGAAATAAATACATCTCACCCATAGTAGTAATAAACATAGTGAAGAAGTAGTAAATAAACTAGAACAGAACATGCTACAATAATAAATGAAATACTAAAAAAATCCAAAATAACGAATTTTTAATACAACATTGGTAACCCACTTGTCGGACATACACGTAGGAGTACATAAAAGAAACTAAATTAAAAGTACTTGGACCCACTAACAACTCTGATATAAACAACATACCCGATCTCTAGGACACTATTGAGATTTTCTAGCAGAGTTAAATGAATCCATGTGTATAGCTATGCTCGATCATGAAACCCTAGTATCATCCCCATGCATCATGAAATTTTTTCTCAATAAAAATGAATACATAGGGTTTTGGTACACATTGAGGTGAACATACAATGGTTATAAAAAATTTAAATATGAAACCCAAATCATGAGCTTATAAATAATTTATCGTAACTAAGTTCTAAATATATATTCTCAACCTATATGAACAAAAATAAAAATATAATTCAAATAAATGATGTTAAACCATAGTACATATCATGCTTCATGATACTGATCAGTTGGGAAATGTTGCACCTTGTATATTCATTTTTATTTTTATATATATATATATATTCCCATAAATATATATATACATAAAAATACATATTCATGAGTACATTCCTAAATAAAATAATCAACAACATTCGATCCTTGGATTTATAATCTCAATCATATGGACATCCGATAAAAATGGAAGTGTGCTAGATTTCATGACACTCAATCTTTGTTGGAATAAGTTAATCTCTATGTTTTCAATTCCAATAAACAATAGATGCTTTTTTGGAATTGGAAATGTCTCTAAAGAAGAAACCTAACCCCATGGGGTACTTTTCCATCCCCATTATATACACATACTCTCTTATAATCAGTATAATGTTAAATTTTATATACTAATGGACAACCAAATAAATTTTCCCTATGATGGATGTCATTCCACCCATTCCTTATAATTCTAGTCTGATGTCTGAGCACTGGGTCCCGATCTGTATGCCGAAATGACATTGTGACTAAGACAATTTCTGTTGTGATCAACATTAGGGGATCTATAAATGGAATTCTCTTTGGACCCATTTACATGATTATTGTCTATTCATATAAATTACTCAATATCCTGACACATATGAAGTACCAATGGGATATGTAGTAGTGGTGCATCCACCAAACCATTGAGAGCATCCTAAGAATCACACGGGAGAGAATTATCTTCAATGCATATCCATCAATGATGTAGATCATCATGTCCAACACCGAATTCATGTATTGATTAGAGATATAATAATCATCCCCATCACATGGGAGATAATTATAATCCATTAGTAATTGTAACATTAACAGTGAGGAGTTACATGTCCACTACCATAATCAATTAATCAATCAGTGAGACAATGATCATCCCAAACACTTGTGGGGGGGGGGGTATAATAATCCATCAGTATCATCAATAGTGATACAATTATTGAATACCATAATCATGGGATTCCATGATCGAGTATCATAATAAATTCACTCTATACCCAAATATCATAATCAATGGACTCCATGATCGAATATAAAAATCTATAAGGCTCAAGGTTGTATCGTAGGAAGTGTATATGAGAATCCCAATATTAAAAGTGAAATCATGCTTGGATCATGATCCACAAACTAGGATGAAACATTATTAATCATCATTGAAATAGTGTGAAACAGGTTAATGCAAAAAATAAAAGTGATGGTGGTCAAATGCCTCAACCCACTACTAATATCACAACCCCTTAGGCTTAAAGTATTGACAAGGGTTCTATGGAAACACCCACAACCATCACTACCCAAACAACACCAATTCACTTGCTCAGGGTTAGTCAAACATTGGAGCACTCACTGGGTCCATTATTCCTAAACAATGGAGAGGCATTCTACTTCGGATCCTGTAAGTCTACACATAATTCGTGTTAGCCAACTCTGGATCCTCAGTAATGAAGGTAAATGGATGAATCCTACATGGGGTTCTTGAAAGTAAATAAATAAATAAACAATAAATAGTATATTTATAATGGTAAAATGTAAAATAGAGTAGTACATGGGAACCTCAATTGTAACACCCCATGATTTCATAGTACGTTATTTCTTCAAAGAAATTCAATAACTTGCACTACACGCAACATCGACTTCTAGCGCACCCTGACATACCAAACAAGCCATTCAAATGCTGTTATGAATAGTATTAAATGAATTTTGAACTTTATATAATCCTTATAATTTTAGAATCCATATGATGAGTTTTTTAGACATAATGTAAGAACAAATACATTTTTTCAGATAAAAGAAGTATTTTTCAAAAAATGCAATTTTACCCCCATTTAATGGAGAATCCTATATATTCAACTTTTATATATTTAATTTGACAAAATAAATGTCTTCTTTAGAATTTGGAAATATTAATTTAGTTTCAATAATGTTTTGGTGTTTTTTGATATCTTTCATATTTGTGTAAATAGTGAAAGATACTATATTTTAACTGAAAATAATTTTTTAAATGAAAATAATTTATATTTTTAAATTATACATTTTAATGGTTTGGAAGTATAAATAGATTATATTTTTACCATTTAATCCATTAATGGTCATTGTATGTAATTTGACATTGAAATTGGACATAAACAATTGTCAAAATTTTGGTTGTTATTCTTTCTTAAAAATATGCCTTTTTCTTTTGATAGCATGAATTAATTTTACATTAATAAATGAAACTTATATGATTATAATTTGGTAAAATAGACTTCATTACTAAATTCAGAATATTAAAAATAGCTTAGGTTAAATTATTGGTATTTTTATGAAAACTTTTAATTTTTGATGAATAGTGAAAAACACTGAGTTATAGTTTAAAACCGAATTTTTATTTAAATAATTATTTACATTATTTAAATTTATTTTATGTCAAAATAGATTCATAATACCAATATTGTTTCAATGTAATTCTTTGAGTAAGTTTATAATAATTTTAGATATATAAAAATTTTATTGAACTATTCACCATCTTTTACCCACCTCCAATGAGAATTTGGAAATTTATATAAAACATAATATTAATGCTTCTGTGAGTGTAATTTTGAAAATAAAAGAGACATGGTTAATATAAAAGTGTAAAATGTGCTTCAGTAAGATAAAAATAATTTTTGATGAATAGTAACTTTTGACTTATTTACCGTGGTTAAAGGTATATAGGATAATTCAATATAAAAAGTATATTATAATAATAAAAAATTACCTTAGCACTTTTCATAACCTTTTGGATGAGTCATGGGGACCATGGGATTCATTGGGTAGATTTTGGGGACCCCACGGAGCCACTTTAGAGTGGTAATGACTCTTTAGATTAATTAATTTATAGTAAAGACAAAAATGACAAAAACAAATAGCATTCAGAAAATTACTTTTCACATGGGGTTATATAAGTATATTTTATACTATAAATATTCATTGGAAAGATAAAACGATTTCATACATCATGGTAATTTTTTATAATTTTTAGAAATCAAATAAATTACGTTATTCATGACATAATGAAGATGCAATAATTACCTTATTAATGATATATTAAAATAATTGATATTATAAATACCCAAATAAATATAATTTTAGACTTTTAATGCATTAAAATAATTTTATTAGTTAAAATTATATGTTATAATGGGTTAAATAAATTTTGTTCGAATTAATAAAGTTGTTATGACTTTAATAAAAATAAATTATTAAATAGTGTCGAAATTGACCTAAATGTGTTTTTAAAACAAATATTATATTATTAATTGATATTCTATTCCTGAAAATCTAAGGATCGGCCAAAGGACATATATCATTATAAGTGTATCATTAATGGACCACTTTGGGGTCGCATGGAAGTATATGGTATATTTATTAACCATATAATATAAAAATACAAAGTGATATGGTAAATGTCAAACTTTTTAACTAAGAGTTAAATATAAATGATAATGTTAATATAGAGTCCCAAACCTATCTAAAATATATTGGATGAATGTATTTCAACCCATCCCCACCATATACTTTGAATAATATACTTTGGAGCCATTAGAAACTGAATATGAATTTATTATATATTAATACTTTATGTTTTTTCTAAAGAGCCCATCCTCCCCCTTATAAAAGGACACAACTTCTAACCAATTATTCACACCTTCAAAGCCATTTTGTTCAGCCAAACCCTGCCCAAATACTATACCAACTTCTCTGAATTCAACCGAGAGGTCTTATTTTGATCATAAAGCCATCCTAAAAATCCCTTTTGATCAAATCAAAATCAAGAACCCGAAGAAGAGGTAATGTATTCACCACCCTTTTTCATGTTTCTTTCTTCTTAAACTCCTTCTTTCTTTTTTATTTCCTTTATAAAATAATAACTCCAGTATCTTATACATACCGTGATGTTGTTATAAATATGGTTCAACCATATTCAGTATTCTATCCATCTAGTGAATGACATGTCACCATACGTGCATATGTACGACTGACCATCTCCATCTCGTGGTATAGTTGTTATTCGAAAACATTTTATTTGGATGGTTATGATAATGATATGTAATTTATGTAAATAATAAATATAACATTATAATTATTCTGTATATATTATATACCATCCAATTATATATTATTTTAAAATCAAAAGAATGATATTTTCGCTCGTGCGTACGTACGTACTACCATCTCCACGAACGCGATGAGATTCATTCCCCATTGTATCCATGTAATTATAATTCTCATTTTATGATTAAAAATAATGTTTAAGGAATTGATATCATTCTTTATATGAATAATATACAACCTATACATAAAAAACACAGCTTATGTAACAAAATATAAAAATAAACGAGTTAGTTAACACCCGAAACGATGATAATACTACGATATTATTAACAAATCAATGTTAAAAGATAATATATGATATCATATTAATGTATATGATTCTTTTATATTTTAATAACAATTATTTCACTGTAATACAGGAGGTTAAACTACCCTCAATGAATGAAAAGTACAAGGTAAGGGTTTATTTCACAATCTCTTCATTATCTGATGTTGTTTATATGTAATTATCTAATGGGACCTATTTATCATCCACATCGATGTTTCTTAAAAATGTATTTCAAAACATTCTTACTATTTTACAAAATATGGGTTAAACTCATTTAAACCCTTTTTCGACTTTTTATAATAAGTTTATAAAGGAATCTTTACGTCATTTTCCAAACAAGGACCTTTTTAACCTTTTCGACAAATTAAGGTAAGAATGTCTTTTTTTAACTTATATGGTGGGTGCGGCTATTTTCCACCATTGTAAAATATGATGAGTCCCTTAAAATCTTATAAGAATATTTTAAAAGTAAATTTTTTATTTTAAAGTTATGTCACTTTTAAATGATTTCAAAAAAAGAGATATTTCTCTATAATAGTTTTGATTTTATCTATGTCAACATCCTTGGATGGATTTTAAGCTTATCTGAAGTTGATTTATTATAATGCCAAACATCCATATTGTATTTAAGGTTTTTTGATATGTTTGACTATGGATGTGTTATTTTTATACCATTCATGGTTTATGGAGAAAGTATTTACATTTATAATTCTAGTTTTAATAAGAATGTTTATGTTATGTTTAAACCTGTTCATATGAGGAATGCATTGGACTTAGTAAGTGATGGGTGGAGCCCGCTATAGCCCATATATGTATCGGTATGACTCATGAGACAAACTAGTGTCGAGGAATGAGGCCTTGAAAAAATCTTATTTTTATTCTTGGCATGAGGCCTTGGATACGTGGTTTTGGTAGTCGGGCATTATGCATTCCATCATTATGAAAATTTTTGGTGATATTGCATGCGATAATTAGACAAGTATAATATCCATGTGAATAAGTAAATGGAATTATTTTATTTTATTTTTTCAATATTATATTGAAGTTCACGTTTAAAAGTCTTTTTTAGTTAATCATTGCCTTAAATGTTTATAATTTTTTATTAAATTTTCCGCTATATTGTTATCCTTACTGAGCATCTGATCTCACCCCTTTCTATGTTTTATTATTCCCAGGATTCCAAGAAGTGTATTGTGATTGATATGCAGGGTTAAGCGAAGGGAATAATGGAATTCATAATGTATTATTTATGTTGTTTTGTATGTTTTAAATTGTAATGTAACATTCATGTATGTAATCTATTTTCCAAGACTACTAAACTGATCGGTCCTTCTGGACTTGATTCCTTGTAATCATGCCAATGTATTAAAATAATGCACTGACTCTGGGAAAATGGGGTCAGGGCATTAGAGTTGGTATGAGAGAAAGTTTAGTACGAACCTTGGAAAGTAGATTTAGATAAACTCTGATTAGAGCTCATCGACCTAAGATGATCATTGAGAATTAGTATAGAAGAACTTCCTAGAATTTTGGTATTGCAGAAATTTTGTGAGTTTTCCAAAAATACATCCTTGTCTGGATACGAGCAAGTAGAGGCGGCTCTGGCACAGATGTACCTAGGGTTAAAACCCAAAAACACCGCTTTGAGCTAGACTCTAACAGTAAAAGGTGCCCGACAATGGGCCTTGCTGTAGTCTTGGTTACGACACTCCTATGGTATATTCTTAGTATAATTCTCATTTTCTTTACAAATCATTATGAAGGGTTTATGAGTATATAATTTCTCAATGAAAACATCTTTATGATCATGGATTATATCCATAAACCATTAAATTTATGTTAGGTATTTTACAAGTATGAATTATTTATTGCAATTCATAAACTATCCAAGATTATGCTATTGTTTAGAAATGGCACCCAGTTGAAGGAATGTGAACTCCAGCAATATGTATGATCCAAATTATAAAAAGGATCATATCTTTCACAGTATTAATCCATCATTTAGAAGCGAAATATTCTCCCATGTATTCTCAACATATGAATAAATTGTATCATGTGTTAATAATATAAGTAAAGAATTCTGCAAGTCCTATGGATTTGAAGGGGAGAAATAGAGGAAAAGGATTAAAGAGAGAAAGAATGATAAAGGGAAGATGGAAAAGAATAATTTTCCTATATTTGATAAATGTGGAAAGAAACACCCAGGAACTTCCCTGAAGGGAATGAGAGTTTTGTATAATTGTGGAGAAAAAGGAAACCAAGTACGTGACTGTAAGTTTAAGAAATAGGTTTCAAATGAACAATGCTTCTTCTGAAAGGAGTTGGGACACTACGCGAACCGATTTCCAAATCATTCGAGTATTCCAAAAATGAGGCTATTGGATAATAATCAAGTTCTGATACGACCACAAATGATGAGGAATTAATAGAGTTCTTATGTTGTTATTATGGAGTTATGTCATTTGAGTGTTATATCAATAATGTACTGGTTATAATACTTATGGAGTATATAAGGATTGTACAGTAGTACTATTTCATTAATGACTTGAGATTGTGTGGAACCAAGAAAAGTGACTCAATAGTAGGTTAAATTTTTGGAAAATATATGGTTGGGAGAATGATAAACCATAAAATAGTTCTGATACTGAGGTAGTGATTTGGGAATAATACATGATTGGTTTAGATAAATTATGTTTGATATTCTTGATTACCTTGAAACTGATTAATGATTTTTATATTCCATCATTTTTGGAGTTTAAAACATTTTTTGGATAGAAGGAGTATATCCAGTATTCTATAAGGAATAAGGGATCATGAATTTAATCAATAAGGGTTTATGGTAATTCAAGATGTTGTAGTTCTATAAAAGAATACATGATGAAGGTGTTCACATGTTATTACGCAGAAAAAAGGAACTTCATTGTGTTTACCTTACTTATATATTTTGGACTGTGAACATGAACAGAAGTATTTTGGGTAATTCTAGTTGGAGATTATTTTTGGATTGCCATAAAAGGGCAACCCGAAGGTCAGGCGGCAACCCGTCGCGTCCGGCAAGGCCGCAGGACTTGAACCCGCAACTGATGGGCGACAAGGGTGTATCGCCTACCACTAACCCACATGATGTCATGGATTTAATAATATATTTTTTTTAAAAAGGTTTTGTATATAAATTATAAATACATTTTTTTAACCCAATACAAATAGGATAAATAGAATATTTTTTTAGTTCTATTATATTTTAGAGTGAAAGATGAGTTTGTGGTAGAAATTAGTTAATGGATGGAACTCTACTTGTCAAGTATAAATTTATCTTCTTCTCTTATTCTATAAAAAACGTAATTCTTATACTTTAGTGAAGGGATATTAAAACAAAACAATTGTTATCCTGATACCATATGTTTTGTTGAACTGATGTTATTTTAAATCATCGTAGTTTGAGGAATTTAAGGACCTCAATTTT
This sequence comes from Viscum album, assembly GCA_963277665.1. NCBI lineage: Eukaryota > Viridiplantae > Streptophyta > Magnoliopsida > Santalales > Viscaceae > Viscum > Viscum album. Next base: position 1,959,690,776 of record OY728133.1, read on the forward strand.
ACATTTGTCTGTGATTAATGACCTCAATCACTACCTATAAATATTTACGTTTTCCTCCAATGAAATGTCTCTAATTGCCACCAATGTTCTCCTAATTAAGATCATAATTTGGTGGAAACCTTTTCATTACCCTTTTCATCATATTAAGACTAAATTTTATTAACCTAATTTCTTATGTAGTTTTTACCAAAGGTATTTTCTATTTTTAACCTTTTATTTTCAAAAAATAATTTCAAATTACGAGGATGCAATTGTTTAAAGGAGGGAATAATTTAACACCCCAAGATTAAATTTGTACATAATTTAATTAAAGTAATTCAATAACTTGCACTACACGCAACACTGAGTTCTAGTGCACCATGACTTACCAAACAAGCCATTAAAAACGGTTATGAATAGTATTAACTAAATTTTTAACTTCATATAATCCATATAATTTTAGATTCCATATTATGAGTTTCTTAGACATAATGTAAGAATGAATACATTTTTTCAGATAAAATAAGTATTTTCTAAAAAATGCAATTTTACCGCCTTTTAACGGAGATGTCGTTTTAAATAAAATATTTGAAACTATTATATATTAAAATTGAAAAAATAAACATCTTCTTTAGAATTTGGACATAATAATTAAGTTTCAACAAATTTTTGATGTTTTTCTGATAACTTTCATATTTGGGTGAATAGTGAAAAATACTATATTTTAACTGAAATTAACTTTTTAAATGAAAATAATTTATATTGTTAAATTATACATTTTAATGGTTTGGAAGTATAAATATATTATATTTTTACCATTTAATCCTATGATGTTCATTTTAAGTAATTTCACTTTGAAATTAGACATAAACAAGTGCCAATATTTTGGTTATTATTTCTTAAAAATACGCCTTTTGGTTTTGACAGCGAGAATTAATTTTAAATTAATAAATGAAACTTCTATGTTTAAAATTTATTAAAATAGACTTCATTATTGAATTCAAATTTTCAAAATTATATTTGGCTAAATTTTTTGTATTTTTCTTAAAACTTTTAATTTTTGAGGAATAGTGAAAAATACTGAGTTATAGTTTAAAACTGAATTCTTATTTAAATTCTTATTTATTTTATTTAAATTTATTTTATGTAAAAATAGATACATACTACCAATATTTGTTCAATGTAATTCATTGGAGTCAGTTTATAATAATTTTAGATATATAAAAGTTTTATTGAACTTTTCACCGTCTTTATCCACCTCCTAGGAGAATTTGCAAATTCACATAAAACGTTATTTTACTGCTTCTGTGAGTGGAATTTCGAAACTCTGAGAGACACGGTTAACATCAAGGAGTAAAATTTGCTTCAATAATATAAAAATAATTTTTGGTGAATAGTAACTTTTGACTTTTATTTACCGCGATTAAAGGTAAAAAGGGTAAATCAAGATAAAAAATAAGTTATGATAATAAACAATTACATTAACACATGTCCTAATCTTATTGGATGAGTTTTGCCTGACCGTGGGCATCCTTGGGCCGATTTTGGGACCCCATAGAGCCACATGAGAGTGATAATCACTCTTTACATTAATTAATTTAATGTAAAGACAAAACTGACACAAAAAAATATCATTTAGTAAATTACTTTTTTACATGGGGTTATATAAGTTATATTTTTTACTATAAATATTCATTGTAAATATAAAAAGATTTCCTACATCATGGTAGTTTTTCATAATTTTTAGACATCAAAAAAATTATGTTATTTATGTCATAATTGTGATGCAGTAAATAACATATTAATGAAATATTAAAATAATTGATATTATAAATACCCAAATAAATATAAATTGAGCCATTTAATGGATTAAACGAATTTTATTAGTTATTATGACATGATAGTGTTTCTCTAATAAGTTTTTTTTATAATTAATAATGTTTTTAAGACTTTAAAAAATCAATTAGTAAATAGTTTCAAAATTGTCATAAATGAGCTTTTAAAACAAATATTATATTATTAATTGATATTCTATTCCTAAAAATCCAAGGCTTGGAAAAAGGACTTTTATAATGATATTTGTATCATTAATGGACCACTTGGGTGGTCTCTTGGAAGTATATAGTATGTTTATTAACCATATAATATAAAATTACAAAGTGACATGGTTAATGTCAAACTATTTAACTAAGAGTTAAATATAAATGATTAGGTTAATATAGAGACACAAACCATTCTAAATTCAATTGGATGAAATTATTTCGACCCATCCCCACCTTATAGTTTAAAAAATCTACTTTGGAGCCATTTGACACCGAATATGAATTTATTATAAGTTAATAATTTATGTTTTTCCAAAAGAGCCCCTTCTCCCCCTTATAAAAGGACACAACTTCTAACCAATTCTTAACACATTCAAAGAATTTACGTTCAGACAAACCCTGCCCAAATACTCTTTTAACTTCCCTAACTTCAACCTAGAGGTATTATTTTGATCCTAAAGCCAACCAATTGACCCCTTTTGATCAAATCAAAAGGAACAACATGAAGAAGAGGTAATGTTTTCACCCCATGTTTTCATGTTCCTTTATTCATCAACTTCATATTTCATTGTTATTTCCTCTCTAAAATAATAAAAAAAGTATATTCTATATAATGTGATGTTATTATAAATATGGTACAACCATATTCAGTATTCTATCCATCCTTTTAATGAAAAATCACTATACGTTCATACGTACGTCTTACCGTCTCCACGTCGTGGTGTAATTGTTATTCAAAAACATTATTATTTGGATGGGTATGATAATGATATGTAATTGATTTAAATAATAAATATAACATGATAATTATTATGTATATATGATATAAAATCCAATTATATATTATTTTAATATCAAAATAATGATATTGTCGCTCGTACGTACGTACGGACTACCGTCTCCATGAACGCGATGAGATTCATTCCCCATCGTATCCATGCAATTATAATTCTAGTTTGTTGATTAAAAATTAATGGTTAGGGACTTGACATAATTCTGTTTATGAATAAGATACATCCTATCCATAATAAACTCGGCTCATGTAAAAAAATATATAAAATAAAACAAGTAAGTTAACACCCAAAACGATGACAATACTAAGATATTATTAACAAATCAATGTTACAAGATCATATATGATATCATATTAATGTATCTGATTCTTGTATAATTTAATAACAATTATTTCACCATTATACTGGAGGTTAAGATACCCTTAACCATGGAAAAGTACAAGGTAAGCTTTTATTTCACAATCACTTCATTATATGTAGTTGTTTATACGTAATTATCTACTTAGACCTCTTTATCATCCAAATCCATATTTCATAAAAATGTATTTCAAAACATTCTTACTATTTTAAAGAACATGGGTTAAAGTCATTTATACCCTTGTTTTACTTTTTATAATAAGTTTATAAAGTAATCCTTACATAATTTTCCGATCAATGACCTTTTTAACATTTTCGACTAATTAAGGTAAGAATGATTTTTTTTAACTTATACGGTGGGTTCGGCTATTTTCCGCCATTGTAAAATCATAGAAGCTTCCCTTAAAATCTTAAAAAATATTTTCAATGTAAATGTTTTATTTTAAAATTATGTGACTTTTAAATGATTTCAAGAAAAGATATATTTCTCTAAAATAGTTTTGATTTCATCTATGTCAACATCCTTGGATGGATTTTACGCTTATTTGAAGTTTATTTATTATGATAAAAAACATCCATATATTACTAATGGTTTTGTGATATGTTTGACTATGGATGTGTTATTTTTATACCATTTATGGTTTATGGAGAAAGAATTTACATTTCGTACGCTACTTTTAATACGAATGTTTATTTTATGTTTAAGCTTGTTCATATGAGGAATGCATTAAACTTAGTAAGTGACGGGTGGAGCTCGCTATAGCTCTTCGATAAATCGGTAGGTCTCAGGAGAGAAAATAGTGTCTTGGCAAGAGGCCTTGATAAAATATTATTTGTATTCTTGGAACGATGCATTGTCTATGTGGTTATGATAGTCTAGCATTATACATTCCATCATTATGAATGTAGTTAGTGATATTGCATGAAATTGTTCGACTAGTAGAATATCCATGTGAATAATTAAATGGAATTATTTTATTTTATTTTTTCCATATTATGTTGATGTTCAATTTTAAAAGGCTTTTGTTTTAGTTATTCATTGCCTTAAATTTTTATGATTATTTATTAAAGTATCTGCTATATTGTTATCCTTACTGAGCATCTGAGCTCACCCCTTTCTATGTTTTATTTTTCCCAGGATTCCAAGAAGTGTATTGTGATTGATATGAAGGGTTATTCCATGGTAATAATGGAGTTCATAAATGATTATTTATGTTGCTTGTTATGTTATAAAGTGTAATATAACATTCATGTTTGTAATCTACTATCCAAAACGGTTAAACTGATCGGTCCTTTGGGACTTGATTCCTTAAAATCATGCTCATGTATTAAAATAATGCAGTGACTCTGGGTAACTAGGGTCGATGCGTTACATGAATAACAATGCACATATGTAGAATTATCCAATATGGGATCCTTGGAAACAAGAAACCTCATGGCCACTTAGGCTCAAAGGGAACATCTCACAAGGGATATGTCCTAAATGAAATAGCTAAAAAGGATCCATTCAATAGATGTCGCTCTAACATCATCCCATATTAAAGGGTATAACTATTTGGTGGTAGCCAAATTCTAGTACCAAAGTAATAACATCAATATCTATGAAATATCTAAAAATACTCCTAGGTTTCATCAAATCCCCTAAATAGTTTAACATTTACATTCTACAAAGATATGTACCAATAATAGGCCAATCACTTGTCCAATTACTACTCATCGGTATAAATATGTGAAAAAACCATATAAGGGTATCTAGGAGAAGTAAATGACTTGTATTCCTAGTACACAATGTGTTCTACCAATGATTCACCCAGGCATGTACTTTAGTCATACATGTATTGTAAAATCCCATGCACACATTATGTAAGATGGCTTCTTGGAATATACCAAACATTTGGTAACTAAAATTTTATGTAACAGGTAATGTCTATATATTTATTCTATTTGTGTACCTATATATGGCGTGTGACCCACATAGGGTTTGGTTGTCTACTCTACACGACCATGTTCCCCTACACAGGTTTTTTGGCTAGGTACTTAGTTACTTGGATGATTTCTTATATATGGAGTTTATATTTAATAGATGTTGTTTACTTATTGAAATACCATCTTCCCCAAATAAGAAAAACACTCAATGCATTTTCCCATAATAATTGTCATGTAATCGGGATTTCGAAATGGTAAACCCCTCAAATGAGTATGAAACCTAGTTTTTCTCTTCAAAAGCTATAGATTGACTATCTAGGCACACTTAGAAGGATTTATGGGGTTTTAAAACATGAAAATATCAAATATATAGGTACTTATCGTAAAACAAAATAACTTTCATCCTTAGGGGGATTTATAGAAGATTCACCCATTTCCATGGTCCCTAACTATCGCATGATGATTTGTCTCCCCATAAGCTCCATGACGGTACCACTCTTCCAATATATATTTTTATTTTTCTCCCACTACCTTTTCCACTCTCATACACATGAATGTAAATCCCAAGGGTAATTCACAAGAATCTATGGGAGAAAGAAAGTAAAAGAAAATAAAATAAATGAAAAAAAATAAAAGGGGCTCAATCCCGGCCCTAGTGCCCGACTCGAGATTTTCCTCACCTGGAAACACTCCCGTTTTTTAATTCATAGTAGAGGTAAAATCATAATATGATTCTCCCTATAAATGTAACTTTGAAATAAAAACATGAACAAAAATTAATATTTATTTAATAAATTATAAATTATAAATTATTCCATGAGAATTCAATAGGATCTAAATACCACAAAATGCATGCACTAGGGTAAAACACAAACTTCAAGACAAAAAAGTGGTCATTAAAGTATTTTGGTATCATATTTAAGGGTAAAAACCTATTAATACATTACAATAACATATAAGAAACAAATTAATTTTACAGGAAAATATCATAGACTAGAAAATAATAGGTCCTTAAAAATATATTCATGGATAATTAAAAAACCATTTATAGACCAACAGAGAGTGACATATAACATGTTCATGGGAATGTTAATGACTAAAAAATATAAATAAATGAGGTTTAAAAAACGAATGATTTGTCCTTTAATAAATTTTTAACTCATGATTCACTAATGTCAACATCAAATGGAAATATAATTTCATTAGAAAGAATAATTACATCCTTTGATAAATTTCCACCACAATCTCATCTTAGTCTTGAAATTATTTGTATTTAGGACAAATATTTAATTCACGGTGCACTAGAATCAACATAAAATGAATCCCAAAATCCTCAAATGTATAATAAGATATTCCTCATATCTTAAAAAATATCAAAAATTCAAATAGTTACCACAAGGTAAGATAATATTAAAAATGTACAAACCTTTATATGAGGATATAATACAAAAATATACAAAATTCAAAATTAAAACCCAACGTAAATAAAATATCACTCCATAAATAAATATCTCTATGTTTATAAAATAATCATTATAACATAAATACTAATGATATTTTTAACCTTTATGTTTTTCACATAACCTTTATATGAGACCTATACAAACATAATACAAGTCTTATCAACTAATTATTTACTTTAATGTAAATGAATATATATACCAAATACAAATAAAACACCTCCATAATTTTCATTAAATACATCAAAAAAAAGTAATAAAATTTATTATATAGTATGCTTCTGAAAATCCAATTCATCATTATATATTAAATAGTTTTTAAAAAAATCATAATTACTAGGAATCCATGTAGGCTAATGGTATGTATTTCACCCATATATCTCTTAAATTATGGGTTTAAGCCATACATTCTTGATAGATGTAATGAGTTTTTTTCTGACCTATGTTTTATCCTTATTCTTAAACTATATAAATGTAATTCCTATAAAATTTCCTATAATATTGTGAACATAATTCAAAAATGAATTATACATAAAATTACTTTTTAACCCCAATTCTTTTCAATAAAAATTATTGTTTTCACAATATCAAATATTATTAATTGACTAGTATCACATTAATATCAATGACCTTATTAACCCTAATGTTTATCAATAACATTAATAATATTTATAAAAAATAAAAAATAATTATTTATCAAATAAACATATCAATAAAACTTATCCTAAACTAAATGATTTTATTCCCATAAATGCCCAACAAAATATCTGTAATCTTTTCAAAATCCTTACATAAACCCCCTAAAAGGGAATCTATTCCTTGAATCCTATAATAATACATAAAATTACCAACCAAATACACATTACTTTTATCCCAAATCACTATGGATTCTAAAATGTGTTCATAGTTTCTACCACCCATTAATATTAATGGTTCATAATGAAAATATGAATTAGGAAAATCATATCCCATTAGAGTCTTATACCGGGAGAACTATAGGGAGCCTAGTTTTCTAACATTACTTTAAAAAAAATTGTGATAGAAAACATAAAAACATTACAAAATCAGGATCCCAAGGATTACTGTCTTGGGAAACTAGGACCATACATAACAATACCAACACAAAACATAAAAATTTATATAATCCATCAATCTTTACTTTCTTATTGTACCTTGAAAACTCTTTAGTACACATAACCACATGAGGATATAAATGAAAAAGGTGTGAGATAAATGCTCAATATGAGGATAAATATGTAAAATAAAACAATGTTTGGTAATAATCATATCATAGGAAAAAGGTTATTAACATGAGAGGATTCATTAATAAAAGACTTGAAATGTGGGAATGCATAAAAAATGAAACATAATGTATTAGTGATTAACAACCCCAAACTGTTTTCAAAAATGATATAATTAGGTTCATGCATAATTTATCATTTAACAATGAGATTAATTTCATTACCCAATCCATTATATCACTTTATAATTCTGGGAAAACCTGTCACAATCAAACATTCTTATTGTGCTATATAATTCCGAGTGCACCCATCACATCATAAAATTTTCATTATCCTGAATGCCATATAGAACATATATAAATAATTAACATAAATAACCCATGGAGATGAATATTGTTTTCTCAAATGAATACATTCATAATGTTTGGGTTCCCAAATGAACGAGGGAATGACATACTTGATACAAGAACCATCCACATTGAGTGAGAATTAAACTGTGTGGTTTTGAAAGAAAAGTTATTTTGGAAAAGGTTTCGTTTCACATAAACTCTACTATAAAACATTTATATCCTAGAAAAAGGTAATTTAATGACGAAAAAATAATTTTTATGGAGTAACCATAACGAAAATTTAGTGGAATATGGATAACTCGAAGAAACAATGTCGGGTTCGAGGATTTTTCTGTACCTTGTATCAGAATGATTTTTCCACATTAATATCCAATATAACTCCATTTTATAAATTATTTAACAATTATACAACATTATATACATTAATATGATTCATTATAGTTTTATTAAGTTCATTTATGAGCCTTTGAATAAGTCAAATATTTAAATTTTGTGGTCGGGAAATGATCGTTTTTATAGTTTTCTTGAACGGTTAACTTGTATTCGTTAATGGAAGTTTATGTAGAACATTGATGAACATTAAGAACTGATATTTCATGTAATTAATTATATTATAGGAGTTTAATTTAATTATGTTATATAAAATAATTATAATTATTAGATAAAAATTTAATGATTACTGTTTGGGTTAATTCGTGCAGTTTTTCAACAACAAAGAACTTATTTTGTTTAATCATTTATAAATATGTACATAATTTAGTTAAAGAACATTAAATAGGAAATAATAAATATAAAATAATATGGTTCAACCATAAAAATGGTTTCATGACCATATTCGTAGGCATTAAATTCATTGTTCGGGATGGGTTAAAGAGTTTAAATTCAATGTTTGGGAACATTTGTTTTCATAGTTTTCTTGAACGGTTCACTTGTATTCAAGAATGGATGTTCATGTAGAACTTGGATGAAAATGAAGAACTCTTTTTTAATGTTATTAATTATATAATAATAATTTAAATTAATTTTTTATATAACATATGGATGAATCATTATATAAGAATTTAATGATGATCGTTTGGGTTATTTCATGCTGTTTTCCGACCAAAACGAACTTGTTTTGTTTAATAATATTGTAATATGTACATAAATTACATATAGAACATTAAATAGGATATAATACAAATAAAATAATCTCTTTGAAAAATAAAATTGGTTTTATGACCATATATTTAGGAATTAATGGAAAATGAAAACATGTTGTTCTTGAAGGTGATAAATTTACAACTCACGGAAAATGATTTCCATTCAAAAATAAAAAGAAGAGTATAAGGGGGTTGAATGATCTTTAATAAAATTATTATCATAGAATTAAAATATATTCATGTTAATTGAGTTACCATATCATGTGTATTAGAATTTTTTGGGATATATTAATAAAATAACATGAAATTGAAAGGAAAACAATGGAAAAGTGGGAGAGAGAGAGAGGAATTACCTCTTGAATCCTATAGTTGAGATACTCCTTAATAAACATTATATTGGTATTTTTATGACGCCAAAAGCTCTTGGAAGTAGGTGAGGTTCTAGGAACGTTGTTTGGGTTGAGTTTAGATAAGTCTTTATGCTTGAGAGGTGTGAGGAAATGGGGGTGGGAAGGGTGGTATTTTTAGTGGTCGAGAGAGGGGTTTTCTCAATATTTATTTATTTGTTCTCTAAAAGACAAGTAATAAGGATGATTCCAAGAAAATTAATAGTAATAAGTGAATTTGAGTTTGATATTTGTGTGATTACTTCACTTATGATTTCTACAATAGTGCATTTGAATTATACTATTTTTATATAGTAAATTAATGTATTTTTGGAAAATCCCATAAATTTACCCTAACTATATTTCAATTTGTAGAATAAAAAAATGAAGTCCAATTTTCTAAAATAATTTTTAAATATGATTAATTTAGTTTTTAATTAAAATCATAATTTACAGGAAAATATAGTTTTTATAACATTTATATATTAATTCTGAAATATAGGTGTATCACACATTCACATAAATCATATATATATATACTATAATATGTAAGATCACTATTCATAAAGGATGGTTAATATTCATAAGAATAGTTTACTATTCACCAAAAATTTTGTTTCATCCTTTAGACCCAAAAAATAACCCTGAACACAACTGTGTTTGTTAGAATTTTGAAATTCAAGACACATAAGTGGAAAAATTATGTTTAATAGTCACATAATATTTAGTATCATTATAAGTCATTTTATTTACTAATTTTATTATTCATTAAGTAATTATTATAATAATAGATTTCCATTTATAAAACATTGGGTCCTTACATTTTCCCCCTTACGAAATTTCTCCATTTAAATTTCCTTTAAACAAATATTGAGGGTACTTTTCCTTCATCGCCACCTCTAATTCCCAAGTAGCTTCATCAAAAATATGGTTCTTCCATAACAATTTGACAAGGTGGGTTGTCTTTTCTTCATAAAACCATATCTCATTGGTATGAAATCATTACTGGATGCTCCTCATATAATAGATCATCTTTAGGTTGAACCACCTCTGAGTTCAGTACATGTGAGGGATTTGGTATAAACTTCCATAGGAGTGATACATCAAACAAAAAATGTCCTTGATCAATATTCGGTGAAAGTGATAGAATATTTTCCATGTATCCTATGTGGTCAATGATCTCAATGGTTTCAATGTACCTTGTGCTTAGCTTCCCTTTCATTCCAAACCACAAGACTCTCTTCCAAGGTGATATTCAAAGGAAGACTTTATCCCCAATGTTGAATCCAAATCCCTTATATGGTTGTCAGCATAGATCTTTTTCCAACTTTATGAAGCTTTGATATGTCTCTGGATGACATGAACCCTCTATTTCATCTGTTTCTCAAGATCTGGTCCAAGTTGCTTTCTTTCACTTACTTCATCCCAAGAAGTAGGAGTTCTACATCACATTCCATATAGAGCTTCATAAAGAGCCATCTAAATACTCGAGTGGAAGATATTGTTGTATAAGAACTCAAATAATGATATATATTGATCCCAACCACCTTTTAACTCTAGATATCATTCTCTTATCATATCATCTAGCGTCTAAATAGTTCATTCAGATTAGTAAATAGTTTTGGGGTGATAGGTCGTGCAGAAATTTAATTCAGTACTAAAAAGATGTTGAGGACTCCACCAGAATTTAGATGTGATCATTGGATCCCGATTAAAGATAATCTATAAAGGAACACCCTAAAGACTTACCACATCCTTCACATTTATCATTTTAATTTATTTAAGTGAGAGATCTTTCCGAATAATGATAAAATGGCCAGTCTTCATGAGTCGGTCAACCACCACACATATCACAGTATTTCACCTCCGCATCTTCGGGATACCCATAACAACGTACATATTGATATTCTCCCACTTCTACATGGGTATAGGAAATGGTTGTATCATTTATTTTGACTCTTTTCACTCTGCTTTGAATTTCTGACATGCCAACTACCTTGATATATATTCTGTAATTTCTATCATCTTGTTATCCCACAAGAAGTGGTCTCGATATCTTTGTATATCACTGTGCTACTTGTATGTATAGATAATTTCAAACTGTGTGCATTATCCAATAGATCCTTCATTATACTAGGTGATTAAGGAAAACACAGTCGTGTTCCAAACTAAATCAAACAGTCTTCATCTATATTTAACTCTTACAGTTTCCCATCCATTACTACATTGAAAATCTTTTGTAAGTCCAAATCATTCATTTGTGCCACATTAATCATCTCTTGGATTGAATTTTGGGCAATCATTTAGGAAAGTTAAGATCCATCTATTGAATATCCAAGAAGATATGGTATTTCTCAATTTGTAACATGAATAATGTAGAAGGTTCTTTTCTATATGGAGCATTAGCTACATTGTTTTCATTTCCCGGATGATAGTGATTAGAGAAATTGTAGTCCATGATTATCTCTAACCATCTACTTTGACACAAGTTGAGCTCCTTTTGTATGAATATAAACTTTATCTTATTATGGTCGGTTTATATGTCAAACTTATCACTATAAAGGTGGTGACGTCATATTCCAGGGAAAAAATAGGTTTTCCAGCTCTAGATCATGTGTCGGGTAGTTCTACCCATGAATCTTCAATTATCGTGAGGAATAGGCTATCACATTATCATTTTTCATGAGAACACAACACAATCCTTTTGTTGAAGCATCACTATATATCACAAAATATTATTCACTTTTTAGTAATGTGATTTGATGTGCTATGATCAGACATTAATTTTGCTTAATGAAGCTCTCCTCGCATTCTTCCATCCAAGAGTACCTTACCCCTTTCCATGTTAATTGGTTAGTGGACTTGACAATCATATGAAATTCTCCATAAGATGTCTGTAGTACCCAGTTAATCCGAGAAAAATATATATTTATGTGACCCTAGAGGGTTTTTTCCATTCCTTAATCACCTTTGTTTTTGATGTGTCCCCATAAATTTCCTCACTTGTGATCACATGTCCCAATAATGTGACTTGATTCATACAAATGTTATACTTACTAAACATGGTGTAAAACTTCTCCATTATCAATGTCACAGACAGTAGTCATAGATGTTCTTCATGTTCATCCATGATCTTGGAGTAGATGAGAATATCATTGATAAACACTACCAAAAGTTTTCCATGGTAATGTATAATGATTCTATTTATCAAATCCATGAAGATTTTAGGGGCATTAGTATTTACGAAGTTAATCACTAGAAACTCATAGTGCAAATACCTTGTACAGAAGGTAGTCTTGTAAATATCTTCCTTCTTCAACATTACCTACTGATATCCAGAATGAAGATCATCCAATGAAATGTATTGATATCCTCTTAACTGATTGAACATGTCATAAATACTTGGAATAAGATACTTGTTCATTATGGTAATCTATTTTATTTCTCAATAATCGGTACACAACCGCATTGATCCATCCTTATTCTTACCAAAGAGTACTGGAACACACAACGGTGATACACAAGGTCATATGAATCCTTTGTCCAAATGCTCTTATAAAATCTTAATTAACTCATCCATTTCGATATGAGCCATCGTATATGGTCACTTTGTGATAGGCATAACATCAGGTATGAGTTCTATTGATAACATAACATCATGATCTGGGGAAGTCCGAGTAACTCTTTAGGTAATACATCAATGTATTACCTATTGATGGTAATTTCCTTTTGGTTGGAACTTTCTTTTGAAACGACCACTTGGGTGAGGTTTTCTTCTTCACATAGAATCAATAGCTACACCATTGAAGGATTTTTCTAAGGAGATTCAAGATCTTCCATGCATTTGTAGAGGAGCTTGCGATGGTTTGGAATACAAAAACATGTTTCCTTTTCCCAATGGTTGATATGTTCTTCATGTAATGCGATCCAATCCATTTAAATTATAGATCCAAATTCCACCAAGGGGAGTATTATGAGATTATTTGGAAGAAACATCCTATATACACCAATAGGAGAAGTGTCAAAAACTTGGGTAGCAATTTGTTAAGCCCTCAGTGTATTTGTAGATATTTCTAATTCATGGTTTTTGGGATTAAATAATATATTTCTAGAATCTTATATGTTATAAAGGAGTGTGTAAAACCATAATAAAACAACTTTTTCTATTCTGGAGTGAATAAGAAGTGTACCTCTTTCTCCACTTCAACAGTAGTGATGGAATATTCCTTCCCTTGTTCCTTTAGAATTGGTGGTTGTTGATGTGGATTACCTTCGAGGACTCAAGGATTAACACATTGGTTGTCATGGTGCCTTTTCTCTCTATAGTTGTAGTATTGGACCATGGGTTGTTCTATAATTTCTTCCACCACATTCTCATCCCTTTTCATTTCTTTTAAACACTCTTGAGAATGGTGGCCATCATTCCCACACATTAATCATTTCCCAATCCTTTTAAGGCAGTTCCTATGATGCATCTTCCGAAATTTTTTCCATGCAGATCATTGAGTTTTCTTCATACCATTATCATTAGATCCTCATGCTTGAAAATCGTTTAATTTTTTCTTTCCAAAATAGGAATGGGACCATTCCCCAAACTCCATATGCACTTTGCGATAACATCAAACAAATTCTTCATAACTCCCAAATTCTTCAATTCCAAGATCCTTTTGAAGGTCTGGCTTTAATCAACTAAATAATCTAACAATTTTGATATCATTGTCGATAAATAAAACCTAAAGGAAACCTTTGATACCTTGTGGAACTCACTTGGTAGGATTTGATAGATTCTCCTTTATTTTTCTTGTGATCTATGAATTACCTATCTATATTCGAACAATGATTTCTTGGGAAATAATTGTAAATAAATATTCTCTTAATGTATTCCCATTCCATATCTTCAAATTAATCCCTTGGCTTAGTTTTCTCAATCAAAGCCCACCATTTTTCAACCTCTCCCTCTAGATGATAAACAGAAAATTTTATATTCTCTATCTCAGAAAAATTAAATATAGAAAAGATCGTCCCTATTGAGTTGAGCCACTATTCTAAAACTACTGGATTGGAAGATCAACTAAATGTCGGTGGTCATTGACATATAAAAAATCGATAGCCAGCTGCTCCCTCTTATGTGAAGGAAGAAATTCACCATTATTCAGGTTATTCTTCATATCCTGGGAATGTTGGGTAAGCATCGACATGATGTTTTTACCTCCACCTCCCAATTCATTGTGGATGTCATTCAGGCAATCACTGCATTGGCCCTGGCATGGGTTGTTGCCCTGGTTTCTCCTTGTTCCCACCAATATCAATAATAGAAAATGTTTGAACCAAAAATAAGTCAATGAGTCCTAAATATATTATTTTTTTTGTGCAGTTTAGACTCATATAATATCTTATGGTATCATAATGTTTAAAAAAGATAATTGGGTTCATAATTGTACTTATCCTCATATTATAGTTTTTCTCATGGGATCATAAATCCTAATTCCAAAATTAACTAAATTTTTCCACTGATACCAAATATAGTGACCCTACTTTTCTTACATTACTTTTTCAAAATTTTAGTGTTAGAAAACACAGAAATATTACCCAAATTAGATCCAATGTTTTTTTTCTTGGTTAAACTAAGAACATACATAAAATTTACAACATAAATCATAAACATTTATTTAATATATCCTTCTCCATCGTTTTATTGTCCCTTGAGAACACTTTAGTACTCATAACCACCTGAGGATATTCCTTAAAATGGATTATATTTAACCCCGCAAAGAGTATATATATGAACAATATAATAATGTGGGAGCATAATCATAAAATAGAAAAAGTATCATCAAGATGAGGGGAAGCATTAAGAAAGACTTGAAATGTGTCAATGTATAAAAAATGAAACATCATGTCTCAGTTGTTAACTATAACACATAATTGTAAAATGTTATATCATCATGTTTCACCATAATTTCCCTTTAACTAATATGATTATTTACTTTACCAAATTAATTGGAGCTCTGTATAATTCTGGGTGCACCCGTCACATTAAAACCATCATATTGTGCTATATAATTTTGGGTGGATCTGTCACATCATAACAATTTCATTATCATTCATGACACAAATAAAATATATCAAAAATGAACACAAATAAAAAATGTATAGAAATGGTTTTAATTCCATATGAACACATCCATAGACATTGGTTTCCAAAATGAATGTGGGAATGACATACTTGATACAAGAACCATCAACCTTGAGTGAGAAGTAAACGATGTGGTTTTGAAAGAAGTGTTTTCTTGGAAAACATTATGTTTGACATAAAATCCATTGGAAACATATTATATCCTAGAAAAGGTAATATAATGAATAAAAACTGATTTTTAATTAGTTAACATACAAAAAATGCAGTGGGAGAGTGAGAACAAAAAGAAATAAAGTTGGTTTTGTGAATTACCACTACCCTTGTCTCTGAACGATTTCTTCACCTAAATGTCAGGTATAACCATAGTACATTCAATAAATAAAAAATAAAGAAACAATAATATATTAAAAATAATCATTAATGTTTTATTATTTTTATTTATGTTCCTTTGGATGACTTAAATAATTTACATTCATTGTTTGGTAACGTTGGTTTTTTAGTTTTCTTGAACTGTTAACTTGTATTCGTGAATGTAAGTTCATGTTGAAAATGGATAAACATACATAAAAAATATTTCATGTTACTAATGATAATTTAGGAGTTTAAATGAATTATTTTATATAACATGTGGATGAGTCAATATAATATATTTTAATAACGATCGATTGGGTTATTTTGTGTGGTTTTTCGACCACAACAAACCTATTTTGTTTAATTATATAGTAATATGTAAATAAATTAGTACTAAAACATTGAATATGATATAATACATATTATATAATCTGATTCAGATGTAAAAATGGATTCATGACCAGATCTGAATGTGGTAATGGAAAATGAGACCTTGTAATTTGGAAGGTGATAAATTAACACCTCCCAGAAAAAATTTCCATTATAAAATAAAAAGGAAGAGGAGAAGGGAATTGGCTGATATATTAACACATTATTATCATTGAATTATAGTATATCTAGATTAATGGACTTACCATACCGTTTATTTGGGTATATGTTGGGAGATATTATGAAAAGAACATGAAATTGAATAGTAATTAACAGAAAAGAAAGAGAGAGGGAGAAATTACCACTTGAATCCTCCTCTTCAGATCCCCCTTAAAAGACCTAGGCTAGGTCTTTTGAGGATTCAAAAATCTTATGTATATGGTGGAGGTTATAGGGAAGATGTTTTTGTAGAGTTTATACAAGGTTTTAAGCTTGGTAGGTGTGAGTAAATGAGGGTGTGAAGGGTGGTATTTATAGTGTTGGGGGAGAGGGGTTTTCTCAATATTAATTTAATATTCACTATAGGAAAATGACCATTTCACCGTATTTTTTTAGATATGGCGGCAGATTAAACCACTTCCATATGCTTCTCTGGTGGTTTCCACGATTTAGCAGTGGTTT
This sequence comes from Viscum album, assembly GCA_963277665.1. NCBI lineage: Eukaryota > Viridiplantae > Streptophyta > Magnoliopsida > Santalales > Viscaceae > Viscum > Viscum album. The sequence goes on from OY728133.1 coordinate 1,959,707,990, forward strand.
ATCTTAACCGTCATAGTGGACACATTTAGCGGTGGTTTTTATGGTTTTAGAGGAGTTTTTCCATCAAAAATAAAAAAAATTTCCACTGTTTTAAGCAACGCTAAAAAATAATTTTCATTTGAAAAACGTCCTCTAAAAAAAAGATAATCACCGCGAAAAAATAATGGAATATGAAAACTTTGTAACAGTAGTTGTAAATGCTACTAAATTATTTTCAATAGTGGTGGTTTTAACTGCCGCGAATATCAAAATTCTAAAATTTTAGTGGTAGTTAAATTGCCTCTAAATATAATGCATTTATTTCATAGTGGTTAAAACTGCCGAAAAATCCAGTTTTACAAAACAAAATCCACTGATTCTACTGCCCTAGTACTAGTGCCATGAAAAAAAACCATTCGAATTTCACATTCACATACATCCCACATCAAAAAGAATACCAAAAGACCAACATTTTCATAATAATCATATTATATATAATTGATTAATAGGTTTAGTAAGATTTGGGTACATAAAATTAATTCTATGTACATGAAGTGTCAATTTTTGATAGAGTGGTTTCACAATCAGGGATATAAGTTGATCTCATATATGTTGATGTATTTGTGTATCTGTCATAACATTGGAATTTAATCGATAGTGAATGTTTTATTGGATAGTATGGGAATTTAAAAAAATCATTTTGGTGATCTCCCACTAAGAATTTACAATGACTATAGTAACCAAGAATGGATTCACATTTGACTTTACATACTTGTGTGAGTAATTTTCCATAGTGTTGAAGCAGTGGCTGTTGTTAGCTTTGATCCTAAGAATTCCTAAGTCTATCGTTGGATATGTAGTGAAATGTGATACATCTGGATCTGGAGTAGGATATGTTATTATTTAGAGTTATAAATTAGTCACTTTGGATTTCATCGGCTTTTAACATTCAATATGAAATACTATAATCTTGTATTATAGTTTGTAGTTGTGGTCCATGCATTGACCTGATCATGACAGAACCTCTTGGGAGATATATTTTTTGAGTACAATGGCACCTATAGTGCATATAATATTTTCTCACTACATAGACATAATATTTAAAGGAAGAATTTCATAAAGTACTTATATATGTTAGACGTCGATAAATAGTATCCAACAAGAAACAGAAATTTAGGGTAAATGGAATGTGCTAAAAAATATAGGATATGGTATAACATGTTTCATTAGCTTAATAGAAGATCATATCTTCACTCTAAGACTAGTTTGTGGGTGTAGTTGAGGGTTTAGGTGAAGAAATGTGGTTATCCTTATAGATAATGTCGTTATTGTATAAACATATGACGACAAGTTAGAATATTGTTCTGGAATGTATCCTGATGTGTGGTAGGTTGGAATAATGTTAAAATCATTCAAGATTGAATTATTATATGCATAGAGTGTTTATATTTCTTATCATGGTAGTGGTCACATATTCCATGGGAGATATGTTTATGGGATCTTATAATACTTTGAAGTGGGATGTTCACCTAAGGATGAACATGATTAATAATAATGAAAAATAGATTTTTTTGGTGGCCCTCCAAAGTAAGATATATTTAAGGATTTGTTTCTCCTTGATTGACATGTCCAAAAATATCATTGAATGTCATAGTTGATTGTTGGGGTGGGATGTTCACCCAGGGACAACCTATTTTACATCATTGTTTTGATAATTTTTAATATAAGTATATGAGTTTATAGTTATAGTTGTGTATTACCTTTTATCATCATACCAATGAGCTATATGGTTTGATTATGAAAACTGTATATGGCATGATTCAGGATTGAATTATAGATTTAAACCACCAGATTCATATTTTGGGGATATAAAAATTCTGGTAGTGTAATGAACTCAATTTTTCAACATATATTTTCAAATTCTACTATTAAAGAAATAGACAATCCTCCTACCTTAACAAGACCAAGATACTCAGGTGATCAATAGATATTTATAAATTATTATCAAAAATATTTTGAATAAGAGGAAATCATAAGTGGGAGTGACCACAAGAAAACTATAAAACATGAGAAGAGAATACTATAATATTTGAAGAATTAAGGGATATCCACTAAAAACAATTTGAAGGGTGTTAGAAAACCAGATATTCTCAAGAAAATAAATAAGAAGGTTGAACATTGATCCTTGGGTAACAAAAAAACTAAATTTAGGAAAAATGATTCATAAAAATGATTCATGGAAATAAAGAATCAATAGATATAGTGCAATCCACACTTGATAAATCATGTCATAAAAGGAAACATCAGAAATCAATAAAATACATAAAAGGAAACATTTGAAATTAAGAAACTTTTAGGTCATGAAAATGTTAGGTGGAATCAATGTGCCACACATAATACATATACAAACCGACTATTAACATATTTTTCCAACATATCGACAATAAAAATAATGATTTTCCAATGATGAACACATCTCATCACCATCTCCACCTTCATCTCTACTTCCTACTACAACCTGAAAAAAAATTATATTCAAAATTAAATACAGTTGCATATTTAGATATAATCTAAAACTGAATAAATGTTTTCAAACAGAAGGATTTTTGAATTTTTGTGAATTACCTACTCACCACCAGTCAATGAATTACCATCGGGGGAAGAATCGGTTGTCTTCTGATATTAATCAATCAACACTTTCTATAAAAACGATATCAGGGCCCTATAGTCTTGAACGATATTTCGTAATGAAAAAATATCTCTATGAGTATCTCAGGGTATAGACTAACTATAACCAGGAGTAGATGCATATATATTCCCCAGTGTCTTGCGAAAGACCTCAGATGGTGCGGGTCCCAAACACATCCCATACACTCTTCTCAGATTCTCCATCCTAAGGACTTCCGCAACCGGGTCATCCGGGGATACTGAGTAGAACTGCACAGGATTAGCATCCCATAGTTCATTAATTTTTACCTATAAATCAAATAGAAGTCATATTATAATCAATATATATTAACATATTAATATCTTTTAATATGTTACTATAATGAAAAATGAGTTCATACTGCAAATTCTTTGGCAAGCTCATTAACAAACCTTCCATTGGATTTTTGGAGCACATTCAACCACACTTATGTTCGGAAAGATTCCTTCCCTAAGCTCTGTGAATGCATTTAAAAAACATAAATAAAAAATTTATTATATTAATGAAATAATATTGTCTTATTAATATTAAAACAAATGTAACGATTACCAGATCAGATCAGCTTCTAGAAAAAGTGTTTGACCCCACTTTGAGAGGGATGACCTGCTTAGCCCGCCTTGATGCATTCTTTCTTGAATGGTCAAGATAGAATAAAAATTCAATTTAATATTAATATATTAAATGTAATATCCTCTAAATATACATGTATAAATGTAAAATTAGATTAATATAGTAGTATATATTTAAATACCATCATCATCTGCTCATCACGATGTTGGCCAACAAAAACTATTCATTTCTCTTTGGGTACACCATCAGGTAGCTTGTGATGCATATATTGGGCGTTCAATGAAATATCATTTACATTGCTCCACAATATCCATTTAAATTATTTATATTTTTTCCCAATATTTTTCAATGTCCACTTTTGTGCTATCACATCAGAAACTATAAAGTGGAAAAGCATCTATACACAGAAGTTCATTTTTAAAATATTAAAAACAAGGCATTAAATTACACCATGATGTATTAATATTACATTTATTTGGGAATCAAAAACATAATTTTTCCAACTTACAGGCATATGGATCCAATCATCATAAGATATAGTACGGGGAATGGGATCCGAGGCTAGCTGACCAAAAACCTGTATAGGTAATCCTGCGGTATCATTTGTAGGGACCCCATATGAATCAAAAGGGACCACTGTCTACTCTCCTCTCATATTGCATATATCTGAACAATTTATAATTTTTCATGCACTGTAATTGTTTTAATATTTAATGAACAAAAATTTAGTATAAAAATATACAATAAACATATTCATATAAAATTTTGTACCTATGATAGTCACCCTCCAGTATCCCATCGATGAACTAGAAGTGGTGCACCACTCCCCCATGACTGAGTCTCCTAAATCAGGAGTTAATGAGAGAGATAATGAAGGTATTCTCATAGAGGGTGTGACAGAGTGTGAATTGGGTGATGGTGCAGGGGGGAAATAGGATGGTGGCTCAGATGTCGTAGGGAGGGAGACAGATAGATCTTCATTTCTCAAAGTGGTTGATGAAACATTATATCTCTTCCCCCATGGCATTACTATCATTTAATCAAATAAAAGTAAGTTCATAAAATTTTTTTCAAAAAAAATATGCAGAAAAAAAATAAAAATTATAGAATATTCATAGTACTAACAAACAAAATATGCATAATAATGATAATGAATGATTGAAAAAATGAAATAAGTGGTTGCTAAATGAATGCATAACTGTACATACAATAATTTTCTCCTTTAATCCTGTTGGTTTCCTGCTCCATTGCATCGTCCACATCATGAACCCTTTCTAGACTAATATTTTTCAATATCATGATGGAAAAATAATTCTGATTCTTTTCATTGATGAGATTCAATATTAGAGGTCGAATCTTCTACATCATCACCCATATCATACAAATCTCTTTGTTTTACGTGAGAAACTATACTCCACCCTTCATGTAAAACATCATTAAAAAAATATAGCCATTTAGAATGATAAGATATATAGATCATGAATTTCATGATCACCAACATCCATCAAGCAAGAGAAGTTCACAGAAGTAAATTGAAAGTAATCGCTATTAACACCTCTGATAAGATCTAACCAATTTCATTTGAAAAAAGCAACTGAAAAATGAATTTGGTAGTTTAATTCAATAATATTGGTCATATTTCCATAGTAACTCACTTACAAAAATGTTAATATGACATTATTATGTGTTTTCAATGCTTCTTTTTTATCGACTGTATGAAATTTAAATCCATTCACAATGTAAGTGTCGGACTTTATAACATAATTCAGAGGACCTCAAGCAAGAAACATCAAATCCTCTGAAAAAATTTCTCTAGTATCAGTATTCATGATCTAAAAAAATAAATATACTTTATTAGAATTAAAAAATATATTATTCAACCTAATATTCGAATTAATTGCTATATTTTTGAACTTATACATCGTGCAAACCATTCTACAAGCTCTTTATTAACAACTTTCATTATATCTTTCTCATTTTTTTTCGGCCTATCAATCATCTATTTTTTTGTATCATAAACTCTTCAATAAGTGGATCTACAATTTCACTATTAATCATCACATATCTATGTGCCTGTAATAATTTATTTTCTATCTGTGTAACATTTGAGGTCCTCCTAGCTAATCGGCCAATTGCAGGAAATATTTTTTATTTTCCATGTATGTGAGATTGATTCGATGTGTCTTCAACACATCCAACTTGATTAAATATTGTCTCAATATAATACTACTATCCATAACAATAGGATTCACACTCCACTTCCATATAGCTATAAACAATAGAGCCTTCCAGTTGATCATTATTTCTCACGTATGATTTCAAATGCCCAAGATTTCATTAAAATAAAATAAAAAAACATAATTATGCATTTAATTAAGTGCCAAATTGTTTTAACATAACTGAAAAACATACCAATTAAGTTCCTCTCAATTTAATATCGCCACTGATAATGAAGGGGCCTCCTAATTTAGCTTCCAAAACCAATTGCACAGTTAAATGCATCATGACATTAAAAACTGTTGGAGTAAATATCATCTCTATTTCAAAAAGTGTCATTATAATCCTATCCTTAAGGTTGTAAAGCTTAAATGGATGTAGATATTTCTCACATAGTGGTCTTATTAATGTGCAGAATTAGTGTACAATAGTACTAACTTTTTCCGGTAATAATATACGTAATCCCAATAGTAGTAACTACTATAACAAAATATTTTAATTGTGAATTTTCAATCCAGGTAATATTCAATTAATTAATTCAAAACACCTCATGATGTTACTTGAATACCCATAATATACTTTCACTTGTTTTAAAATTTTATTAAATGTATCATTATCCCTATATTTCATTGAAAAAAATTCCAGAGTATTGTTTTGATTCTTATCTAGCTATAGATCACATTTTTATTCATTACTTGTATGTCTTTCCAAGCATTGAGATGATCCTTCGAATTTCCATGCTCATTAAGCAATGTTAAGATCAAATTTTCACATAAAATCTTCTCAATAAGAATCACATAATGATTATTCCATAACAAATTAAATTACCAATATGAATGATTGAATAATATACAATTTTTCTTCTATTATAGCATTTCGATTTGACATGATGATGATCTTCAAACTCGTTTCCCACTATCATTCAAATGATGAACCTCAACAAATTTTGTTTCCAAATTTCAATGATGTGTCAATATTTCAGAACCTATTAACATATTTGGAGGTGGTCTATGATCAATAAAACCCTTAAATAATTATTATTTTATCCAAAATCTATGAGATGAATCAAGAAATATTTGATGGAACAAGAAGCACCATTTTCTACTGTGAGCTAGCCATTTGGTCTCAATATAAAATTTACAAATAGGACAAACAAAACCCATGTATGTGTTCCAAAAAGATAAATTCCCAATCCCAGGGATGTTACTAATGGTTCACATAAATGCTTCATGTATTTTGAAAATTATTTTAGAAGAAGCTTCAAATTTCTCAAAACCGTTTCTCCATAACTCCAATAATTATTCAATTAAAGGCTACAAGTATACATAAATATTATTTCTAGGCATTTTTTTTCTTGGAATAATCATTAAAATGAAAAGTTTCTATTTTTTCATACCCATCAAAAAAAGAATATTGTAATTTATCAAAACAACTAGATAAATTCTATAACCAGTACTCAATGTCCCAAATGGGTTGAATCCATTTACATCCAATACCAATAGATCATTCCGAGGATTAGATTAGAAATATGGATGTAATGAATCAAATGTCTTCACGATTTAGAATCTCGTGGATGTTGCATTAACCCATCATTGTTTTTATCTATAGAATGGCACTTCAAGTGATCGATGGATTTCACTGACATGAATAATCATTGCATTAGAGTATATACTTTAAATTAATGAAAAACCTTTATAGGTGTGTTCCTTTTATTCTTCTTCGTGGTAGTATGTTTATTCATACTTCAAAAATTACCCATTTATTGGCATTTATAATTTTTTTTACAATCTTGTCGGCTTGAATCCTCTCGGCAATAAAGAATACCATCATTGGGACATGCATGTTTTTTTTAAATTCAAACCAACCATGTAAACCACTTTTGCATGTCATAAAAAGACTCTAGGATGTTTTATTCATGAAATTAATCACACAACAATTCCAATATCGTAGACATTACTTTATTATTAATTCCACATAGACATTAGACATGGTATAACTTCAACATAAAAGAATATTTTGAATATTTCAAACATCCACTATAAAAATCATGATTTCCATCATCAACTAAATCATCAAACATATTTTACTTAGTGATTTGTTCTCTTACATTATTTTCTACATAATCCAGAAAAGGATCCAATTATATGTAACAATCTTGATCGAATTATCCTATAGTCTAAATGATATCACATGTCACATTGCTATTTATAGCACCCTAATCTGGTTTTTATGATATGTTTTGATGTTTATGGGGGTGTCTTTTAGTGCCGAATGTATCATTTATAATGGTTTTCTTTTCATTTTACATTGTTTATGAATTTGGGAGCTCATTTTAGGGATTGACATTAGTGTTCATACTCTCTGTAACATTCTATTCTCCGTGCCAAGTCCTACCCAAATATTAAACAGGGAATTTCTTCAATATTAAATATTCATAAACATAATCTCTATTCAACCATCTTTTAAATTTAAATTTAGGACATGGACATCTTATTCTACCTTCAACGGATCGATTGGAAATTGGAATTTCTAAAAACTCCTCAAAACCCTTAACATACTATTATGTGTTCCTCGGTAATGTAATCCATCCTTTATCCATGTATACTATAATGTTCCAAAAAATATTAAAAAAAATTAAAACCCTTATCTATTAAAAAATAATGAAATAGATTCATATAAACTAGTTTAAAAAATCTATAAATATTTTAAATAAGGTTTTCTTATATAAATACATATTTAAGATAATGAACCCACCCATTAGAAAACCAGATCACGAAAATTAAAAAGATATATAAAAGAAGAGGAGAACAGGGATCCCATCCCTGTAGTTTTTTGTATGTCGTGCTACACAAAAATAGATGGAAAAACTGATTATTTCAGTACATTGATATCAATAAGTAAAGTGCTTGATAAATCATATAATAATTGAATAGATTTTAGTAATATGAAATGGAAATAATCTCTTACATTTAGAGAAAGATTTTTATTCTTTTAAGAGAGAGATATAAGTTTGGGTAGGAATGATCAGAAGTGAAATGGTTTCTAAAAAATATTTTGATACTATGAAAAAGATTTTTTCAATTATTATGATTCTATAAAATCCTTTACCAGTTAAGATAGAGTTTCTTATTTTAGTGTGATGGGTTTTTTAGATATCCCATCATAAATTCAATCTTTTCAAGAAGATCATGCTAAAGTGGGAAAAAAATTTAGATCTTATATTGTCATAACGTAACCTTGAATATTTGATTTAATATTAGAATGTATTGGTAAAGAAGATAACCACCATAGAGACTGGTGTTTAGTTTTTGTTTGACTAGATTAATGATATGATGTGAAAACATGTTCTGTATTCTAAAACTATTCATAATTTTAAAAAATAAAATCTTCTAGAGGTATTGGAGATGTTCTATGATTCATGGTTTTTGATGAAGCAATAGTTCGGTATAATGAATTAGAATTTTTAACTATTTGTGAGGTAGTTAAAGATTTTGCATTAGACTATTCATGATTCCCTGACCACAAATTATTTTTTCTAATTATCCTAATACTTCTTCTAATATTTCCCCATAAACAATAAAACCATTTTTACAAAAAACATTTGTAAGCTGATATTATAAATACAAAATAATTATTTTCATTATATTCTATAATTTGATATCTTTATTATCTATTTACTTTTTACTATAGTTTTATGTTTCAGAGCAATTTTATTTTTTAGAATATATTTATATTTTGTTTACATAAAATTCATTAATGAAATAAAATTTTTAACTGTAGTTTTATGTTCTTTTCTTTTTTACTATAACTCTTATTAATATTTTTAAATAAAATAGAAGTTTTCCACTTTCTAATTCACAAATGTGGGTTAATTTTTTAATTTATCCATGTGATTTTTAAAAGTATTTGAATCCTAAAAAATTATTGGGAACCTTAAAAACCATAATATTTTTATATATCGAACGATGTATATAAGGTGTGAGAATAACTAATCCCTGCAAGATCCCATGAATGATTTTGTGAAAGAATTTTCAACACACACATCATCTTTGATAGTTTTAAATACAGTTATAAAATAGATTTTTATTGATCATCATATGAATAACCAAATATCACCTTAACATCCATTTTATAAAATTCTATTTTCTTCTTATTTAAATGAAAATAATCATTTTAAAAATATTAATTTTAAAATGTTACATTTTTTAAAACCACCCATTACAGTTCCAATTTTAGAAATACTTTAGAAACACCCTTTTAATAACACATTAAAAACAATTTTATGAAACAAACCAATTCTCGTAATCTATAAAAATAAAACACCAAGTCACCACATCACAAATGAGATATGAGTAAGCAAGTAAAAAAATTCACGGTTCCCACCATATTAATAAAACTATGGAACAAAAGGAATGTGAGTCACTAAATAGAATCCTAATAGTACCATGGGAAACAAAAAAGGTCATCAATAAATATAGTCCTAGACTTTAGCAATACATGATATGTACCACTGACATATGTTTCATCCAAAAAACACAAGTCACTTGAGTATCCTTCGCCTAGAATCATTGGGGGAACTCCCCACTAGCCATGGTATATAACACAGCTACAGGACAAAAATATTGTGTGATTATCTAGTGTAACATAAATATAGACCTCTCTCTCAATACCTAGTGTACCAATGATAGAAATAATAGGAGACAAGTAATCCATCAGGATACATAATTAATGAAAATACATAATATAAACTTAACCTCAACTCCAACACCCTTGCAATATGCAAACACTAAAAATATCATCTGTGTCATAAAAATACATCTAACGGAAAGGGAGAGTAATTGATGGTATTATATTCATTATAAGTAGTTCATAATGGAGGTTAGAAATGAGAATTATTAAAATATCCAGAATTCAAAGTCACTTTAATCCTCTTTAAAATCACATTTCAAATTATTCGTTAAAACTAACCATTTAAAATAACATTATAAATATATTTAAAATTTATAACCTTCCATTTAAAATAATTAAATAACCATAAACTTCATTAATTTTGAAAAAATTCTATAAAAAACCCTTAACCAATTTAACACCCAACTTGGTTTAAATCCCCTTAAAACAAAAAATTAATTTAAAAAAGATCTATAAATCCTTTTTTTGAATACTTGGAACATGAACATATTTTTGAATAAAAATATTGACACACCCTTTATTCCAAGTGTAGAATAGTGTTAAAACATGGATAAATTCAATTATAACAATCACATATTGATTCAGGTATAACAATCACATATAACTAGAATATGGAATAAGATGAAGATGGATGATAATGAGGGGAGGATATATGTGTTGATCAAAACCATGGGTCAGTAACTACATCGAGGAGGCGAGCTAGGGCTTTGGGGGTTTGGGGGTGATGGGCGGTGATCCGCGTTGAGTGTTGGTGAGGTGTGCAGAGGTGAGGTGTAAGGCTTAGGGGGTCACGAGGGGGGGTCTCACAAGGTTTAGGGAGAAAATTTTTAGTATTGGAAAAAAATAGTTTAACCGTTGTTTTTATTAAACCTCTGCTAAATCTTTTATAAAAATATTTGTATCATTTTTGTAAACTATAGATAAAAAACTCCCTCAAAAGGCTATTTATATTGTTGTGATTTTTTTCACAAGACGAGTAATAGAGATGATTCTATGACCAAGAATAGTAATATGTACATGTGAGTTTGATATTTGGGTTCTTACATCACTTATGATGTTAGAAATAGTGGAATTTAATAATAATGTATTTATACAGAAAATTAATGTATTTTACTATTCACCAAAAATTCATGTATTTTAGAAAATTACATAAAATTTACCCTAACAATTTTTGAACATGTATAATAAAAAAAATGAAGTTAAGTTTTCAAAAATAATATTCTAAATTTGACTAATTTACTTTTTAATTGAAATCATAATTTTTGTGACAAATACCGTTTATAAAAATTTTATTTACTCATTCCAAAACATAGGTATATAATAATTTAAATTAAATCATATATATATAATATCATATGTAAGGTTACTACTCATAAGGGTAGGTTTCTATTAATAATAGTATATTACTATTCACCCAAAATTATTTGTGTTCCATCAAACCCCAAAAATCCCCGTGAACTCAACTGTGTATGTCATGTTTTTTAAATTCATAAATTGAAATGCAACAATTATGAATAATTGTCACATATATTTTAGTACCATTATTTGTCAATTGGTTTCATAATGTTATTATACATTAAGGAAATATTATAAGAAGTTATTTCCGTTGATAAAACATTGGGTCATTACATTCCTCCTTCATTATGAAATTTTCCCCTAGAAATTTCATTTACACAAATAAGTTACGGTAATTCTCCTTCATCACATCCTCTGGTTCACAAGTTGTTTCGTAAAACCAATGGTTCCTCCACAACACTTTTTCAAGGTGGGTTTTATTGTTGTGTAGAACCTTTTGTCTCCAGTCGATAATCTTCACTAGCTGATCCTCATAAGAGAGATTGTCTTCCAACTGTACCACCTCAGAGTTTAGTACATGTGAGTGATCTGGAATGTAATTCCTCATTAGTGATATTTGAAACACATCATGAACATTATCTATATTTTTTGTAAGTGAAAGATGATAGACCATGTCTCTAAAGAATTCAAGGATGTCAATAGTCCCAATATACCTTGTGTTTAGCTTCCCTTTCTTTCCAAACTGCTAGCATCTCCTCTATGTTGATATTCAAAGGAATACCTTGTCTGAAACATCGAACTCCATGTTCCTTCGATGGTTTTCAACATAGCACTTTTTCTGAATCTAAGCAACATTAATATGTTTCTATATGACTTCAACCATCTCTGTCATCTCTTTCACAAGATCAGGTCCAAGTAGATTTATTTATCTAACTTCATACCAACAGGTTGTAGTTCAACATCACATTCCATATAGAGGTTCATATGGAGTCATATGAATACTATAGTGGAAGCTATTGTTCTGTGGTAACTCAACCAATGAGATATGATGATACCAACGACCATTGAATTTTAGGGGCTAGGGTCTTAACATATCTTCAGGATTAAGAATATTTCTTTCAGACTAGACATTAGTTTGGGGGAGATAGGTTATGCTGAAATATAATTCAGTACTCAAAAAATGTTAAAGACCCCTCTAGAATTTTGATGTGAACCTTAGATCACGATCAGGTAAAATTAATTGTGGAACACCATGTTGTCTCACTACTTCCTTCACATATATCATTTCTAGTAATTCAAGTGATAGATATTCTTGAATAGTTATAAAATGGTCATTCTTGGTGAATTAGTCAACCACTACACATATCACATTATTTCTCTTTGACATCTTTAGGAGACTCTTGACAAAGTCGAGAGTGATATTCTACAATTTCCACATGGTTATAGGCAATGGTCTCATCATACCTTTGTACTTTTTTGATCGAATCAGAATTTTTGACATACCAATCCCCTTGAGAAATATTTTTCAATTTTCAAATTCATGTAATCCCACCAGAAGTGCTCTCATATATCTCGAAACATCTTGGTGCTTCCAGGATCGATAGAGAATTTTGGGTTATGTGCATTATCCAATAACACCTTCTTTATACAAGGTGATGAAGGAACACAAAGCCATATTCCAAAAATAATCACAACATCATCATCGATGTGGAACTTGTGTAGCTTCTCATCCATTACTTTATTTACCTTTTTGGTAACTCCATATATTTTCTTTGTGAAACCTTAATCATCTCATGGATTTAGGGTTGCACAATCATTAGGGAAAGGTTGGATGTATCCCATTCCGTTATGATTTCCAAATCCATCGTTCTCATATCCAAGAAGATAAGGTATTTCTCAATCCATAACATGGATAGAGTAGTAGGTTATTTTCTTCATAGAGCATCAGCTATATTGTTCACCTTTCTAGGATAATAATGAATAGAGAAATCTTAGTCCGTGATTATCAATAACCATATACATAGATGCATGTTGAGATCCTTTTGGGTGAATATATACTATAGGCTCTTGTGACTAGTGTATATGTCACAATTCTCATAAAAAGGTAGTTCCACTATAATTTTAGGGAAAAATCACTTCGGACAGCTCTAGATCATGCATTAGTTAGTTCTCTTTAATGATATTCAATATTTGTGAGGCTTAGTCTATCACAATATAATTATTCATGAGTACAAAACACAATCATTTCCATGAAGAATCACTTTATATCCCATAAATTTCTCCACATTTTGGTAATGTTAGTATAGGTGAAGTTAACAGCCTTTTTTATAGCTCCTTGAATGTTTCCTCAAATTAATCCACTGATACATAATTTACCCATTTCCATGTTAACTATGATATAGGGCTTGAAAATCATGGTTAATTTCTCAAAAAACATTTCTAGTACCCAATTAATCCCAGAAAACTACGAATTTCAGGGACACTAGAGGGTATGTGCCCTTCCTTAATCACCTTTTTTTGAATGGTCCACATAAATTCCCACACTTGGAATCACATGTCTCAAGAATGTGTCTTGATTCATCCAAAAGACACACTTTCTAATCATGGTATACAACTTCTCCTTTCTCAATGTCACTAACACAAGTCTTAGATTCTATTCCTGTTCCTCCTTTATCTTAGAGTAGATGATAATATCATCGATAAAAATTATCAAAACAATTTCTAATTAATGTCTAAAGACTCTATTCTAAATATTAATGATGATTTTAGTGGAATTATTGAGTTTAAGGGCATCAATATAAAATCATAGTCCCCATACCATGTAAAAAAGTTAGTCTTCTGAATATCTTCCAACATCACCATTAGATGATGATATCTAGAATGAAGAGAAACCTTGGAAAAGTATTGAACTCCTCATAACTAATAGAACATTTATCAATTCATGGAAGATGATACTTGTTCATTATGGTGATCTGGTTGAGTTCTCGATAATCAATACATAGCCACATTGATCCATCCTTCTTCTTCACAAATATCATTGGTGCACCCCTAGGTGATGTAGTCATGCATATGAACTATTTGTCTAAATGCTCTTTTAGATAATTCTTTAACACGTCAAATTGAATAGGATCTATCCTATATGGACACATTGAGATAGGCATAGATTCGAGTATGAGTTCTATTGAATACTCTACCACATGATCTGGGGGAATTTTATGTAAACATTTATGAAATAAATCATGGTATTCCGTCGCGATGGGTATTAATATAAGGTTGGAACATCATTTTGACACAACCATTTGGGCGAGGTATTCTTCTTCACATTGGATCAACACCCACACCGTTGAAGTAATTTTCATTGAAGATTCTTGGTCTTCCTTTCATTTCTAGATGAGTGTGGGATAGTTCAAAATACTAAAATATATTTCCTTTTCCCAATAGTTGAATTGTGCTCTATGTAATGAGATCCAATCCATTCTCATTATAGAATAAAATTTCAACAATTGATGTATTACATGATTCTCTTGACGAATATTCCCATATACACAAATCAAATAAGTGTGAACACTTCAGTTATAATAATTTCATGACATGTTGTTTTTATAGATATCTCTACATATAGGTTTCAAGGATTCAATTATAATGTTCTATAAAACATTCAAGATATAAAGGAATTCTTAGAACCAGAATCAAATATGTCTTTCTCGATTCTTGAGTGAATATTATGGGTACCTTGTACAACTTCATTATCATTATCCACTTCCGCAGTAGTGATAACATAATCCTTCCCCAGTTCCCTGGGCATTGGTGGCTATTGTCACAAATTACCCTTAAGGACTAAAGGTTTAGTACATTGGCTTTCATAGTTCCCTTGATCCCTATAGTCATAGCATTAGACCTTGGGAGGTTATCTACTTTATTCCAATACATTCTCCTTAATTTTCACATCTTTTAGAAACTCTTGAGAATGGTATCCTTGTTTCCCACACTTGAATCATTTCCCCATCCCTTTGAGGTAGTTACCATGATGTGTCTTCTAAAATTTTTAGATTGTGGGTCAATGACTTTTCTTCCCACTATTATCAAGATATCCTCCAACATGAAACTCTATCTTTAATTTCTTACCAACAAAGTCGTGGGACCATTCTCTAATGTCTATCTCCACTTTGAGAGCACATTAAACAACTTCTTTATAAATCCCAAATTCTTGAATTTCAAGAGCCTTTATAATGTTTGGATTTAATCCATGGTATAATATATCAGTTTCCATATCATTATTGATAACCATACATGATGTGTACCTTCCATGCCTTGTGAAACTCACTTTCTAGGTTGTGAAAAAGTATCCTTCCTTTTTCATTAGCTCTATGAATTCTCTATACATCTTTTTATGGTGATTTAGTGAGAAATGTTATGCAAATAAGTTACTTCTATAAAATAATAAATGTAATATATTACATAATAAAATCATTTTAAACCATTAAAATGTTTTTAAAATCGTCTTTGAAGGATGTAATGAAAATTGAAGACACATCATCAATGATGTTGGTAAATTGACACAACACAAACTATTTTTTTATTTTTAAAATTATAGGAAGAGAAGGGTAAAACGATAAGGAATTTTTCCATAATCATGATAGAAATACATAATATATAAAATTATGGAGCTTTCATCAGTATTGTATAAGGGGTGAAGATAGTAAATTATATGAATTGAATTAAAAAAAACATATGAAAATTAAAGATAGTATTTACCTCTTGATATTTTCTTCTTTAGATCCTCCTTATGGCATTTGGTTTTGCTTTTGTTAAACACAGAAGGTCTTTGGCATGGGTAAGAGACTTGGGAAGGGTATTTGGAAGAATTTATACAATTCTCATATCTAGAGTGGTCAGATAAGAATAGGGTGGGTGAGGATGGTATTTATAGGGGTAAAGAGGAGGTGTTTTCAATTATTTTAATCATTAGATTTATATTATTTCTCAATGAAATGAATAATCATGATTTATGTGTCCAAAAATAGTAAAGAGCGGATTTGTGTTAAAACCAAGGGTCATTACAACATCCATGATTCTAGAAATAGTGTATTTTACATATAATGTATATATATAGTAAATTACAGTATTTTACTATTCATCAAAAATTTGAGTATTTTAGAAAAATCCAAAATAAATTACCCTAAATAGTTTTTGACATGTAGAATTGAAAAATAAACTCTTTATTATAAAACTAATATTCTATATATGAGAAAATTAAATTTCAAATAAAATACTAATTTAGTGCAAAAATTACAATTTTATAACTATAACTAATTTTATACAAACTTAAAAAATTAATCACGGTCTCATAATTTATTAGAAATAAATTCATTTGTGATGTTACTGTTAATGTTTTCATATTATTATTCTTAATTCTAAAATTACATTTCATGTGGGTAGTTTAATATTCACTAAAAAATATATTTTTTTCATATCAGACTCCAAATAACATACTGATTGCAATCGTGTAATTAGGTTTTTAAAAATTAAAATCATAGAAGAAGAAAAATTATATTTAATTCCTAGTTTACTACTATCTCCTTAAAATAATGTGTCATTATGTATTGACAGAATGTTTCATGAATTTAAATTTATTTTTTGATCATTGGAGGCAAACCTACCTAGCAGTCAACTGGTCTATCTTTCGACTGGATTTCATAAGGTCCATTGATCCATGGACTCAGATTCACTTTCATAAAAAAAATGCACAAAACATTTCCATACTAATAATCTCTGAAAAACGCGACCAAATACCTTAAAAAATTTATTTTCACTTGATATCTGTATAACATTTCAACATGCTCTGACCTATCCTCATGGGTTGTTGGATAATCTTCACTATCTCTGATGATTCCTTTGCTAATTCTGGACCATCAACTTCCATTCCCCAACATCATCCATAAAAGATGGAGTTTGACACCACTTCCCATATAACGCAAAAAAATGTTCCATCTATATAATATAATGAAAACTATTATTATAAGAAAATTCAACTCATGAAATATGATGATCCCATATTGCATAATAATCCATTTAAAAAACTAGAAGAATATCCTCCAAGGTCTGAATCGTCTGTTCTAACTACTGATCTATTTGTGGATGAAAATCAGTACTGAAATTTAATTTTGTTCCCAACGACTTCTGACGGCCCTTTGGAATGTTAGAAGTAAACCTGGGATCATGGTTAGATAAAATGGAAAGTGGAACACCACGTATCAAGAAAATATAAATTAGGTTTAGTCAATAATTATGATCCAATGTCATAGTATCTCGAATAGGAAGTAAATGACCAGATTTAGTTAGTCTATCAACAATAACTCATACTGCATTGTTACCTTGAGAATTCTTTGGTTGTCCAACAATGATGTCCCTTGATACATTTTTTCTATTTCAAATCTGGTACTGGTAAAAGCTGATGCATCCCCTTCTGTAATGTCCCTTATTATTTAACCAACTGACATGTAAAATATTACATAGTAAAATATTTAATATCTCTTTTCATTCCCACCCACTATTAATTCTCACGAAGATCTATTTACATCATTTTTCTTCCATGATTAACTAAAAATAGAGATCTTTGAGCTGTGGTGAACAATTCATTATTTCTCTAAGAATAACAAGGAACACATAATCTCATTTCAAATATTATGTCCCAATATTTATCAATGCTAAATTCTAGAAACAAACCCATTTTACCAAATTCAATCTATTTCTATAACTCTAGGTTTTCCTTATTTGGATTCTTAATTCATCCTGATAAAGGTGACTGCACTAAATCCTGAATCAAAACTGAGGAATTTTCTAGAGAAACAAATTCCAATCCAAAATTCATCAAATTATTAATCAAAGAGACTTGTTCCAGCCATAATATATTTATTGATGCATGATGTTTTTTACTAAATGCATATGCCAATTTGATCCATTTTATAGGATGAAAATTGATGGTTCAATCATAATATTTTATCAATTTAATCCATCTTCTATGCATTATGTATAATTACTTTTAGGTAATATATATATCATATTTTTTGTAAGTATATATTTCAAATTTGTCTCTATATAAATGACACCACCAAATCATTAATATTTAAACTACAACTAATAATTCAAATAATGTGCATGATAATTTAACTCACGAGTTTTTAGTTGTCTTAAAGAATAAGCAATTAGCTGGTCATTTAGAATCAGAACCAAACAATGTATCTTTAATGAAACATCACTATAGATGAATAACTCTCCATTTATAGAAGGTTGGGTTAGAACTGGATCATTCACAAATCTTGTTTTCAATTCCTAAAAACAGTCTTCACATTCCTTTGTCTAGATGAATTTTAATCTTTCTCAAGTTAGACTGGTTAGTGAACTAGATAACCATGAAATGTTTTCAACATCCTCCAGTAGTAGACTTCAAAACCATGAATATAACAAACTATGGTTGTAATTATGGTTCATTGAAATTCTTTAACAATAGTAATTTTAGAAGGATCAACATGTTTACTATATTTAGAAACAATGTGATCAAGGAAAATAAATTTTTTTCAATGAAAATTCACTCTTGTTGAATATTACATAAAATTTATTCCCGTTTATGGTGTGAATAACAACCCTTATATGTTTTTCATCATCCCCTTTACATCTAGAATATAGTAGAATGTCATCATTAAACACAACCTAAATCTTATTCAAGAACTCCTAAAATATTATATTAATAAAATCTGTGAATAAATAAGTTGTGTTAGTTATCCCAATTGGAACAATAAAAAATTAATTATGATCTTATCTAGTATGAAAAAGTTTTTTTTTGAGATTCTATCATCTATCACCTTCTGCTGATGGATCTTGGATCCCAAATCTATTTTTGAAAAAATACTAATCCCGCTGGAGCTTATCAAACAAGTCATCGATGTGAGGCAAGGGATACATATTCTTAATATTAATGTTATTAAAATCTCTATAATAAATGTAATTTTTCATGGAACCATTTCTACTTTTATTGAGAAAAACAGGATCTCCCCATGGTGAATTGATAGGATGAATGAAGACTTTATCATGAAAAATCCTGTAACTAATTTTTCAATTTCAATAATTCTATTTGATCTCTTCAATAAGGGGGACTGAAATTAGAATAACATCAAAACTATGTCAATTGTGAATTTGATATCCCAAATAGGTATAACACTGGGTTACTAATGTAGAAAAATTTCAAGGTATTCATTAACCATAAGCACATCATTAATTTTAATAGTTATATTTTTTTAACAATATATGAAAGATAACCATAATATACATATTTCAACGGTTTCTCAGATACCTAACATGTTATCTATTTTATGGGTTCTTTATTGTAAACAAATTTAAAAACTTTTTGAAAAAAAAACGGTATTATCTCTATAATAAATAATAACATTATAAAAAGAAATACAATCCACAACTGTAATTACATTAAACTCTACTAAGGAAAAACATCAATGTTTTCAGGTAATTTATTTCTACAGATGACAATAGAAAGATTAATAAAATGAATTTTATATGTAAAATTTCCCATTGTGTTTTAATAATAAGTTATTGTATCATTTTCCGAGGTGATATTTCCAATTTACCTAAAAATTTATAAAAAATGAAAGAGTTTTTAGACACCATATAAAACCAAACATTTGAAACATTTGTGTAAATAAACAATGTACCAGATAACAATTCATTGGAAGGCCCAAAATTTGTTGATGTAATGTCAATTTTTCTCAATATAGCTTTCTACTTATATTTTGGCTTCATTATATCACTCATATATTTCTTTGGGAAGAAAATTGCATAATGATTTATCTCACAAAATTTATAATCATTTACTATTTTCTTATCATAGATGATCTTAAGATAATTTTCATTAAATTCTCAAGCCATATGTCAAACATATCACATTAAAAACACTTCCCAGATTTGGTAGGACATTCCCTCGTGTTCTTTTTAATACACTTCTCACAACCTAGAAATGAGATTTTCATACCATCAAATTTCTATGATGGATTCATACCCATCACTTTCCATTTAGACTACTTCTTCTTCTTGTTTCCAAAGTACAAGGGTTCATCATAAAATCCATTTCCACCCACCCATCATATTATACATGTTTTTAATAACTTTGGAACTCATGGGAATCCAATTCCCTTTGATATATTGTCTTCAATCCTAGGTAAAAATGGTTGATTTTTATATTGATATCCAGAATAACATTTTGAGGATACCTTGCTGGTCGGGTGAATATTTCTTTATGCATGGCCACTCAATAATCCTCATTTTTTCTCAAGTCAAGTAATTTTTCCCCATCTTTTTTCAAACCAATTTAGGGAAATAATTTTCATGTAAAATAATTTTAAATTCATCCCACTCTAAGGCTTCAATATCACCTATATCCATAAGATTCCTGACCATTATCCATCACCCATCATCCTTAACTTCAAAACTAGTAATGTAAATACTAAAATTTTGATTATATGAGCATACCATAACATTAAATATCTTTTCAATGGATTTAATCCCTCATTCATCTCCTACTAGGTCAGAAGAACTACTAAAAGAATAATGGTGTTGCCTCATTAAATGATCTTCAGGAAGCATGTTCCGTTATGGTAGCTCTAGTTGTTCCATTTTATGGATTCCACAACCATTAATCTCTTATTTCATCTAGTTCATTACTCTACCAATTTTTTTGGTTCAAATTCCCACCATTCTTGGTTGTGGATTTAGGAAGTTATCAGCCTCTCGGGTCCTTCCGACATCAAATTATTTGTTTCTAATCTAGAAAACCATTCTGATCAGACATATCCTAGATTAATCAACATGTTCATATTTAAATAAGATATAATTTTAACATAAAAATAAGGTAAAAATCATTTATGGTGTTTTGATAATATCATACTAACTCCTAAATTTTTTTAAATCAATCTCAAATACCAACTATAAGGGATCGGCCGTGAACATTACATAATATTGTAATTTCAACTAGATTACACTTGCTTACATTCCCAATGATCTTTGAGGTTTATATTTTTAGAAATTCAGTACATAAATAATTCATATAAACCCATAATATTTCAAAGTGGTTACAATTAAGACAATATCCTTATCTTCGAAAACATAATTTTTTATCAAAAAAAATAAATGATTTATTTTTTATGTTTTCATAACTTTTAACTTGACAACCATATTTATCATACACATCCATATAACCTATAGAAGAAAATAAAAATTATGGTGTTAACATAAAAATATCAGTAAGGGATATAAAAAACAAGATAAACAATTAGTCCATGATTACTAACAAACATATGAAATCATTTTCCCACAGACATATATCCCACAAATATATACTTACTTTGTAAAACTTGATATTTCTATAAAAATTAGAGAACATATATAAAAACGTAAAGGTATTATGTGGAATTACATACTCATATAGTAACACACATGAAATCCTTTTGATTATTAACCCTCATGACTACCATGCAATGAAACCCTCAAGACTACATTATGGCATAAACATCATAGTTACACTTGTATTAACCAGATGGCCAACCTCCAACATAAACATACCCATTTCATTAGAGAGATATATATTCACATCATTCATCATAAAAAAATTTCATGAACCAAAACATTATCATAAAACATGAATAAGAGAAAAAAAATATTTCATTTGAATTTTGTATAATAGAATTTTAAAATATGATATTTAAAGGAATGTCCTTAAAAAATATCATATAAGTGAAGTGATAGTTAATATAATTAATGTATTATATATATATACTTTAAAGAAAAATTATAAATCATAATATAAAATAAATTGATAACATTAATAATTTTAGAAACACATACTTATTTAAATATATGGTTAACCAAAAGAATGGAAATTGGGTTGAGAATTCCCTTATCTCAGGTTTATCATACATCATACATGTTTAAACCTCATGTATAATAGTTAAAATTGTATTATTAATATTTTAAATAAAAATAATCTTTGTTGTAACACTGTACATGTTCATTTTATAACATCATTTGACCCATTCATAAATAATATTTTGTTAAGTCCATTGTTTCAGGTGCATGTTGTACATGAATTATAGGGTCAGTTTATAATTGCTAGTATTTTCGAATGGAATGGAAACTGTATAAGTTCTATAAAATTGTTTTCATATTTTTTAAGGATATAAAATAATTCCATAAATCAGTTTAGTTATATGGTATGCGGTTTAATCATTAGATAGATTTTTAATGATATTCTATTATATAATTTTTCCAATTCTTCGATAATCACGATCTACTTTCTTCATATACCATTAATATTAATCATATATGTTTTTCTCAGAACATATGAGTGGTGATATAATAAACTTTAATGTATATTTCAACAACTAAAATGGTTTTTAATCCATCATTGTAGGATGTAAAAGAAATTTAAGACACTTCGTCGATGATGTTGGTAAATGGACACATCACGTATGGTTATTTTATTTTTCAAATAAGAGGAATAATGATGATGATCTTTTCCATAAACATGATATTAATCAAGAATATATATAATACTAGAAAATTAATTATTCTTGGATAATGTTAGGTTAATAGTATATAGGAAAAGAAAATAATTTTAATGAAAACACAATAAAATGAATGATGATTTTTACATCTAGATATCTTCTCCATGATATCTTCCGTAAGACCTTTGGTTTTGAACTTTTGGTGAGATCGGTAGGTCTTGGACATTATTATGTGACTTAGTAAAGGTATTATTCATATTCTAGACAAATCTCATGGCTTTATAGGTGTGTTTGGAAGAGCGGTGAGGGTGGTATTATAGTGGAGGAGGGGAGGGGTTTTAAATTATTTTAATCATTAATTTAACATTTTAGCTCAGGACTACAAATTTCCTTGATTAAGGTCACCAAAAATATAAAATATTGCATGTTATTTCATATTTATTGTTCTTACATCATCCATTATTCTATGAATATTTTATTTAACATATAATGTATATATATAGTAAATTACAGTATTTCACTATTTATAAAAAATTCAAGTATTTCACAAAAATCGTAAAATTTCACGTTAAGTTTTTTTCAATGTGTAGAAATAAAAAATGAACTTAATTTTATGAAAATATTTATCATTATATGAGAAAATTAATTTCTAACTAAAATCATATTTTATTCCAAAAATAAAAATATTAATACTAAAACAGCTTTTATAAAGCCTTGAAAAATTAATCAATGTCTCCTAAATTATTAGAAATAAATTCATTGGTGATGTTACTATTAATTTTTTAATATTAATATTCATAAGGGTAACATTAATATTCATAATTAATATTAATATTCACTAAAAATTATGTTTTTACTATCAGACTAAAAAAAATCATACTGATCGCAATCTTGTATAATCGTTTTTTAAATTCAAATCATAGAAGCAGAAAAATTATATTTAACAACTAGTTTAAAACTATCTCCTTTAAAAATTAATTATATAGAGACACATTTTTTCATGAATTTTAGTTAATTTTTAAAACCATAGGTTGTTACATAGTAGGCCACCACCATTGTTGTCTAATGCAATTTCCAGTATGTAAAAAGTTCTATATAGGTAAGAAGTGAAATAAATAGACAATTAAAAAGGAAATTTGTTATTTAATTATCTAATATATATTTAACCATTATGTTCTCTAGAATTGAACAAACAATAAAACTCAAAAAAGACACACTGGGAGTTTATGATATGGAAAAAAGGTGATAAACACTTTTAACTATAAAGGATTTAACTATCCATAACTCATCACATACCCATAAACAAAAATATTGTCATAATCAATTTTCATCATTATATTCATTTCACCACTAATAATTTCATCATCATAGAATTAATCCTAATATCAGGTTACATCTGTGAGGAATTGAAATAATTTAAACCACAACCAATGCCGATCAATTACCTTGTAGAAGATGTTAAATACATTGATACTCCCATGAATTTACTAATAATGACTATAAATAGATCCTGTAGCCTCAGTCTGGTAATCAAGTCATGTCCACGTGCTTGGGAACCATAGATCCTTAGTTCTACCTCTAAACCACACTATTACCTTATGTTTGGAATCATAGAGCCTCATTATGACATTCTATCCTTTCATTACATAACACATACCTTGGATCTGCAATCCATGTAATCTCACCAAATCAAACCATTAAGGGAGTACATCAGTAGATCGAATCCCTACCCAATGAATTTCTAGGTGGTTTAAGTGCATAATTACAAATCAACTTGTGGGTGGATGATTATACCTCTATCCCATCACCATGGTATAACATCCCCGACCTGGGAGCCACTCGAATGGTGCTCTAAGATAGGTTTTACACATGACCTCAAATGCATCTCCTCAAAGGCCATTGGTGTATGACTACCAGAAAAGACTTTTTAACATTTCTGTGGGGGTGAATATTCCCTCATAGGTAATAGGTAATACAAAACATAATAATTGATATTCTTTAGAATTAGTTGAAGCATATAAATAAACAAACCAGAGTACAAGAACTTAAATAATCACAACAGAATAAATGACAAGTAAAGACGGTGATAAATAAAACCAGATACATAATGATGTCATGTAATGATGTATGTACCAAAGAAATAGTATCGAAATCACGAATACAACCATGCTATAAAAATTATAATAAAAACAGCACAATGTAAAACAAATACATCACGAGAAAAGGATCAGTCCTCTACCCCAAAATCTCTATCCTATTAATAAAGACACACTCATCCTTCGGAAGAAGCATGCTCCCCATTATCCATACCTATGAACATAAAGTATACATGGGTACCAAACGGTACCCAAGCAGGGTGTGAGATATCGTCTCAATAGGACATCACCCCCGATGTCTAGATCATTCCATTTCATTCAATAGATAACTATCAGTGTTCCATAGATATAATAAATACAAGAAACATAATTAAATAAATAAAATAATTGTAACATTCTCTTGGTAACCCAGTGAGCACCCATCCTATACCACCTACTTTGGCGTATGCTGGGAATCTGAATAAAGGAGCTATAAAAAGATGTCTTTCTACATGTATATTTATATAATACAAGAAAATTGAATGTGTACTAAAAAGAAGAATAGCCCACCAGTATGGGTTATATGTTGGGGCCTAGTTAATGTGTCAAAAAGACTGTTCTCTAGTCATGAGATAGGTATCAAAATTCAAAATGAACTCAAAAATGCATCAATTAAAAAGCATCCCTTCTTTATCATTATTATTTTATTAAATTTTAGAATTTGTGCCTGAGCCCATCCCAATGGTATCACAATGGTACAACGTCTTATTTAACCAACACCACTAAGCCCATCAATTGAAATCATCTGATAGTCTATGTATCGCTTGTGGCATGATTTGTCTTTAGTCCATCTTGGGAATAACACGTAAGGGTTCGATTATCACATGAGGCTTAGTGTAGCCCCTCATCCAATGGGTTCATCCTCAATTATCCCATAGGGAACCAGTAGAACACATGAGTATATAAAAATCATAGGGAAACCCTCATCTAGAAAACCCTACGACATTGTCTTCTCAGCACTTAGTGTGGTAACAAAATAGGAATGAAGAGTCCATGTGTGGGTATTTAATATGGATCCCACGTTCTATCACCAGGCCTTGAATATAATTATATTTCAATGAATCCGATATTACTGAGTACACATTCCTCGTTGCATAAAATCAATTAAAGAAACTAAAATAAAAGAACTTTTGGATTATTTGAGACCAACAATGACAATAAAATTTAACTATAAAAAAATTATATTGACACACAACAATTCTTCAAGAAACAAACTCGTCAAATTTATTGTTGAAAGAATCACACCACCATTAGAAATGTTTTATTTCAAATCATTACAATAATCATAGAGAAAATAAATTAACCAATTAATTTAATATCATAGACCATTTTTTATCAAGGAAAAACACTTTAAAAGTGAAAGTACACAAAATTCAGTTTTCCTGTTATAATATTATATTATGGTAAAAAATTTAACAAGGAATCATTTATAATAAACAAATGAACAAAATCCCAAATTTGACAGTTCATATTTATCCTAAATAATTTATTTGATTTTTGACACAACCAATGATGGTTACACATACATAAAAAATTATTAAATTAATTATTCCGGACTAATATAATTTAAAACAATTACATCAGCATACCAAAATGGGTATCGAAATTTGTGGAAAAATTTAAATAAGTAGGTTCACCACAAATAAGGTATTAATAATAAATTAAAGTCGGTTAAATAAATTATATTGAGTAAAATTTAATGTCATTGGTAGGAACCGACGAGCAATAAAAAACATGTGTTGTAAAATATGCAATGAAATGGTGGGAAAGTGGGTAGACACCTTTCATTGTAATCATAGTGGGTCCTATGATCTGCATCAAGCATTGATTTTATATAAACTGGATGGAATCAGAGGATTTAGAAAAATTCCCAAAATAGGTTAAAATTTATTCTATGGTGTATTGCGCAATGGATAGTGCATGAAAAAACATTTGTTTGAATTAGATTTTAAGCCTTACCTATAGGATCATTTTTTCTCTGATAGAAACCAAATTATAGAAGAAATAGAGTCACAACAGCCTTAAAAATGAAGAGTAGAACAGGAGGATATGATGTTGTTAGGGGGAACTACATGGGGTGATGTACCAAGGGGAGAAGAGATTGAGATAAAAAGGGTTGGAATATAATGAGGAAGACAAAAAATAAAAAATTGATTGAAAAAAATAAAAGGAAATAAAATAATAAAAACAGGTTAATTCCAATTTAATTATTTTTAATTTTCTATTAACCCCCTTCTTATATTATTTTAGAATTTCTATTTATCCATTTTTACATTATTTTCATTGACTTTTAATTTATTTTTATTTCATTTTTATTTCTTAAATTTATTGTAATTAATTTATATAGTGTAAATTAATTTAAATTATTTTAAATTATAAAAAACTGTCTGGAAATGGTTATTAATTAATTTTTCCCATGCAATAAATTAATTTCATTATTGTATAAAAATAAAATATTGAAATGGTGTATACCTTATTTAATTTCAGACCATTAGAACCTCTCCTCCATAAGACAACTCATCCCCAATTTACCCCTCTGTGGGTTGTGGAACATCATCTGAGAAAATCTATAGTAATTGAGAACACACATCGGTCTTTCTGTCCCATGTATCATCCTGAAGAAATCCATGTCATTGTTGCACCCAAACCAGGGGACTAACATCCCATGGAAAACCTTAATCCTACGATCTACAATACGAATTGGACACTCCTTAAAGGATTAATCATCCTCAAACTTGATGCCATCATCATCAAAAGAATGAGATGGGTATAGATGATACTAGCAGAGCTTAGATACATGGAAGACATCATACATGTCATGGTATATATAAGAAAATAGTAACTGATAGGCTACCAGAACAACTCTATCTACTATCCCAAATATCCTAATGTATCTCCAGGATAATTTCCCCTATATCCTGATCCACCTATGGCCCAACCTCAGTGAAACACGATTAATGACTCGATGTCCCAAATCGAACTCCAGAGGTCTACAACGATGATTATTATAAGACATCTGTCTGGACTAAGCTGTAGTCAAACAATTCTAAATCAGCCAAAATTCCAAGAAATCTCCTGAATGAGATGAGGACCCAAAAAAGTTGCATACCCTACATTGAGCTAGTACAAAGGTGAAAGACACAGTCATCCATATAGGCCCTCATATAAAGAATTTATATTTATCTCTTAAATGCTGTTATTACATGTAAACTTAAAAAGATAAGTATTTTTCTACCAGGAACCTCTGAATTCAAGGAAACAATCCCTTATCATATCCTTTAACACTCGTATGGTCTTCTAGGACTGCCCATCAGTCTTAGGGTGATATAATGTACATAAGAGTACCTATGAACCCAACGCTTCTTGGAACCCTTTTTAAACTCGTGATGTAATGTGGTAATCCTTGTCCGAAAAAATAGAATGAGATTCACCATAAAGTAACACTATGTTCATGATATAATTCCATCCTAACACATAAATAAAAAGAGTCTACCATATATGTGGGATGTTTGTGACTTTTGTCAATCTATCAATAATCACCCATACTGCATCGCTACCTGGAGGAGATCTTGGCATTACTACATCAAAATCCATGGTGATATCATTCCATTTCCACTGGGGAATAGATTGAAGATGTAGAAGTCCAGTAGGTTGTTGGTGCTCTTCCATCACACGCTAACTGGTGGAGGACCGAGTGATGAAACACATTATCTTCTTCTTCATACCTAGACACTGGTACTGATTACGCATGTCTCTGTACATCTTGGATTGTCCAAGATAAACATACCAAATAAAAGTTTGATTTTACTTCATCATTTCTTGCTGTATATATAAAGTTACCCTTACATGGCCATGGTAATATATTGTTTCACTGACTAGAATAACCAAACCAGGAGGCTAGTTCTCTCCTATAAATAACTCCCTCCAATTGAGCCCATATGGAGTAGATAACTATCACATATATACTCACTCTAGAAGAGTGGATTTCACTAAATGGTCTATTAAAATTGTATTTTCATGGTTTTTCTAAACCTCTAGATGAATCTTAGAAAACAAAGTCATCATCTACCACTCACTGTTGGCTGCCTAGATGTATTGTGTCAGCATTTTGCGGCTCAATGCATCAGCCATGGTATTTTAATTACCATGTATATAATCAACTCAAAATAAACTGATTATATATATTCAACCCACCTGTAATGCCCTAAATTCATGTTACACTATGTGGATATATATTTCAACCATTTAAAGTCTTTATAAATAATGAACCTCTCTCATAACAAGTAGTGTCTCCAAAATCAAAAACCATGAACCACAGATTCCAAGTCAAAGTTTATTGTAGGATATTTCTTAGGGTGATGACTCAGCTTGTGGGGTCAATAATCCAGAACTCGAACATCCTACATTAAAACAGTACCTAGTCCGATTCCTAAAGCATCATAGTAAAAATAAAATCATTATCCTAGATCATATAGAACAAGGATAAGAGATTGCATTATTCTTCACTTATACTTGTAAAAATATTTTTGATAAGGTTTTTATTAGATTAACTATACAACCGTCTTAGTTAGGTCTATATGAGGAAATAAAAAGTGAGAGAAATACTGGATGAAATGCCTATATTCTTCAACAATCTCTTAGAAACTGTTTATGTTGAAAACATCATTTCACTGATCCCATTAAAATATGGCTCTAACCTTTTTTGGTCAACTAATATAACTGTCTTAGATATTAAATTACCCAAGAAGTAAATTTATTGATAAAAAAGTTGCCATTTTCTGATATTTTCCGATAGTTGGTGCTCTCTCAGTGTACTCATAATGATCTAAATATGGGTTGTGTGGTTTGGTTTGGAATGTGAATTGACCAACATGTTGTCAAAACAACCACCATAGTGGTATCATGGTATGGGGGAAACCTGATTCATCAAATCCATTAAGAAAGAAGATTCATTCGTAATCCTGAATGGAATAACAATAAATTCAGACATGTTGTACCTACTCTGGAATACATTAGGTTTTATTTTAGATGATCTCACACAAACCTGGTGATATCCAAACCTCAAATAAATCTGGTAAAAAATAGTTTATCCTTGGATTTGTTCAAAGTGATTGCCTATACAATCCAACAAATGTCATTTCGTTACCATAAGATGGTATAATCGATGATAATCAACACAATATATTAGGTAATTATCCACCTTCTAGGAAAAAATAACTGGTGAACCCTCTGATGAAGTTCTAGTTCTGATAAATACCATAGCCTTTAGGTGTTCAAGATGATTTCTGATTTCATGCATCTAAATAGTTTCCTTCATATAAGGTGGAATAAACCCTGGTGATGAACCTTGGTCTAGATCTATAGTGAACTCCACATACATCATAGGAGGTAATCCATTGAAATATTCATGGAATACTTCCCTAAAATAATCCATAACGAGAGGTAATTCCACTAGTTATGTTCCTTGATAGCTCATAATGAGACTTGCTAACTGAGATGTCACTCTCCCCAGTCCTTCTCATTTATATACAGATCCATATGCTTGAATTTCACAATATTATTTTGGTAGATATGTTTCATCCCTAGTGGATTTGAAGGAAAACCAATGGTTATAGCAATGCACTTGTTCATGAAAGGATTGATCCAATTTGTACCATGAATGAATAAAATTCTAAACATATTAAGGATGTATAAATTACAAAAGAAATGGTACCCACCTAACTAAGGAGGGTATATTGGCACTATAATATTCCCTCTATCATGTCCCCTAGAAATGTGATGATAGAAATGTTTCCAAAAAGGTACTCAACTATAAAACCAAGGCATTAAACAATAGCAGCAGATAAAAAGGATTGTGGAGAACCGGTAAAAAAATTAAAAAATAATGTAAAGGATACTAGAATAGTTCATCTATCCATATATGGTCATTCACTCTTCTACTCTGGTTCTGGATGCACTGCCTATATAAGACATGAACCATGACCATGAGATTCTGCCTGACTAGCCTGATCATGTCTGCTCTACTGACGCTGATAGTCTAGAACATGATTTCTTGGACCACAGCCTCCACAATTACATTGTCCATGTTGAATAGATTAAAATAATCTTACATCCTATTATGAATTCATATATCCAATACCTGATAGAGGTGATTGTACGGATCCTCTTCTAATGGATGCCGATGAGAATGAACAATTGAAACGACAAAGGTGACCCAGATTTCTGCTAACTCATCACTCCATTCCGTTCCATATGCACTAGGGATTCCTATGTCTGGTACTACCTCACTGATGAAATTATTTACATCTATCAGTATGTTTTATTTGGATGTAATTTATCCATGTTCACCATCTAAGTGGTGCTTCCTACTGACTGAAAAACGTTCACCCTATCTCAGGACTGAACATCCATGGCTCAGACGATTAGGTCCCCTGATATTTCATTCTAAAATTAATTCTTGATTTATAATCTCTATAATATTCTTTGAATAAAATACATTAACTTATGAGTGGATGGGATATATAAGACTGTCCTCAAAGAGTCTCTTAGTTGTATGTGCATCACGGGATCAATATAGATCAAAATGGTGAAGCTCCGTGAAATGCATATAATACGCTAACACAATCATTGAACCCTTATGAATTTGTAAGAATTATCTGGAACAATCATATATTAGATTATGTGGAATGAAGTGATCATAGAAATATTTTTGGAAGTATTCAAAGACAATGTCTCTAGTCTTCTCTACCTAAGAAATAATATCCCACCAACACTTGTGAGAGACATAATGAATATAGAATACAAGATTTTCCCTCATCTCAAGAATATTCTCAAGATGATTGAAGATAGTGTTCATGGATTCTATCCCTGACTATGTAGCATGATGTCCACCACTCCTCGAGATGGTTGGAGGATTCTACTACATAAGTTCTTGTGTAAGCTCTTCTATAGACGGGGTAGTTCATATAACATTCTGAACTAGCAACCTAAAAATTAGGATATTACACATAAACTGAAAAACTGGTCTCATTTTATGATCAGTAGGATTTGTTAACCAAAAGGAACAATTATTTGTACTACAAGTAACAATACACGAGGCACTAGATGAGCCACTTATGGTGGTTCAGGACCCACCATCTCTGGAATATTCTCATTACCAATCTCTTGAGGTACAACATGAATACATCATGACAACATTGGTCTACAATATCCGAACATACACCTTTAGATATAATTACATAGGATAGGATCAAAAAATGTAATGTTTCAATAAAGTGGGTTGGTACAAATACTAACCATGAGCACTACATAGTAGATATCCTACTACAAGAGTCAAGTTTAGATAAGGAAGACAAAACATAGAAGGATCTTTAAAAAGAGGCCTACCTCCAATTTCCTAGGTAAATATTAGTTAATGTCTTACAAAACATCACAACATTATATTTATGAAACATCCACATCAAATTTTTAAAACTAGTTACAACATCACTCACTTGAAAATAGGGATATGAATGTTGAAAGTATATATGGCATGGAAATATGAATGTCATTTTAACCTCTATGGTTCGTAATAATATTCATGTAAATTCATTGACCTCGTATCATTTAGTTAAAACGTTAAAAAACCATTATCTCCATAACACTAATACCAATAACAATTAGAACAACTATTTCACCCAACAACGAAACTGTTTCAACAATAATTGTCTTAATCAATAACTGTAATCCCATCCAATAATTTTTTTTCCCTGTATATGGGTTATCGTTGTCCATGCATAGGGGATATTCCAAATTATTTTTCCTTTATATCATATCTTACCCAAACAGTAAGAAGAAAGGAAAAAATAACCACCTATGATACCACTTCGTAACTTCCATTACCCGATATCCACTATAAAGGTTCTCTGAGCCGGTTTGGTCCAATAAGCTCAGGCACATATCCCTGAACACCATAGGCTACCAACTAGAAGAGAGTTCCTTTTTAACGTGTCTTTCAAGTGACTATTCCCTCATAGTTAATAGGTAATATACAGTGGAAGAAAAGAAATTTATAATAATTATTAGATGCTTATAAATTAAAAACTACAACATAAGATATAAAATAATCCCCACATAATAAATAGAAAATGTTAAAGCTGATAAATAAAAAATTTCACATAATGATGTCATCATATGATGTTTGTACAAAAGTAAAAGTACAGAAATATGTAATACAAGCATTTCATCAAAGCTGTAATGAAAATGATTCAAATTACAACAATTAATTCTTGTGAAAATTCTAGGTCCTTTACCCCTAACCCCCATCATATGTAGAAAGCAACACTCAATCACTGGAATCATCATGCTTCCCTTTATCCATACCTATTAATATAAAATCTACATGGCTATCAAAAAGCACTAGAAAACGGTGTGAGATATAATCTTAGTAGGTTGTCACCCACATTTTCTAATCCTTTCTATTTCATACTGTATACAAATATAAGTCTTTTATACATAAAATAAATACAAGAAACGTTAATAAATACAGAAGTAATTATTTATAGGTATGGGTTCCCATAAGTACACCCATCATGTCCCACCTGCTTTGGCCTATGTCAGGGATTTGAAATAAGTACCTATATAAAGCATGATGTATATATGTATATATATAAGCCTCGAAAATATAAGGCTGAAATAAAGGATCATACACCCAAGCTTTTTTAATAGCTTGGGTTCTAACTTATGGGTCAAAAAAATGTTCTTCAATGCATTAGATATGTATCGCAGTTCACATGGAACCCATAGCGGCATGAATAAAAACATTTCATTACATTATCATTATTATTATATTATTGTTTAGAGTTGGATTCCTAGGTTTTCTCAAGGTATTTCAATTCAACATCATTTAATTTATCCAATACCATCTGGAATATCCATGGAAATCCATAAATAGAACAAGAATCGCTCGGGGGATGGAATTTCATGAATTCATCATCAGAATCACCCAAAAGGGGTTGAGTATCACACAAGGATTAGAATAGCCACTATGACAATGGGTCTATCCTTGATTGTACATTAGGGAACCGATATCTCTCATGAGTATATAAGATTAATAGGGAAACCCTAATGTGGAAAATCCTAAGACACCCCCCCGATGCATTGTGCGGTAACCAATCAGGAACAAAGAATCTAATTATGAGTCCTTAATATGAAACCCATATTTTATCTTACAACCCTAAATTTAATTACATTTAAAAGAAGCTAATGTCATAGAGTACACATATATAATTGAAAAAAATAAATTTAAGAAACTAAAAGCCACACACTTTCTGATTATTCATGCCCAATAGTAATAACCAGATATAAGGGGTATAATCAATATGTCAACACAAAAACATACCAAAAGAAACCAACTCATCACATTTTGGGTTGAATGTAGAACACCTCTGTTAAAGTATATTTATTTCAAAAGATGAAATTTATCATGATGAAAATAATTTAACCAATAAATTTAATTTCATAGTCCAATGTTTTCCAAGGAAAAAAAATTTATCAACGAAATCATAAAAAATGAATTTTTTCTATTATAATAGCATATTAAGATAAGAATTATAATAATGAATCCTTAGTCATTAACATCCCAAAAAAATTTCAAACTTTCATAGTTCATATTTATCCTCAATAAATTAATAAAATTAAAACTCAGCCAATGTGGGTCGCACAAACACATGAAATTAATAAATTAATTATTGAAGGATAATAGAATTTAGACCAATTGTGTCATCAGACCCAAAGGGATATCCAAGAATGTTGAAATAATTTAATAAAGTTGTTTAACCTCATACAAGGTCACCATATTAATGAAAATCAATTTAATAAAATCAGATTGAGTTAAATTGAGTATCGTTTGAAGGAACTGAGTAGAGACATCGAAATGGGATGTAAACAATGCAAAAAAAATTATTGCAAAGATAGTATAAAACCTACCTAATAATTTTAGTTCATCATACTATTTGTATAAATAATTTATTCGACATAAGATGGGAGGAATCTGAGGTTTTATAAAAATACCCAAAATATTTAAAAAATCTTTCTACGGTTGATTTCATTGTTGATAGTGGATGAAATCCAAAAAATTTTGGAAGTGGATTGCAATACATACCAATAGGATAACTTCCATTCAGACATTGTCAAAATATAAGAATAAATAGAGTCGTAGTTGTTATCCGAGGGAGAGTAGAGGAGGATGCTAGGGCACTGTATGGTGGTGCTACATGGGGTGATCCACCAGGAGGGAGAGGAGAGGGAGAAAGAAGAAAAATAAAGGAAGAAAGAAAAATATGGAAAGAAAAATAAGATAAAATAAAAAATTAAAAAATTAAATAAATAAAAGTAAGATAAAATGAAAATATGGAAAATGAAGAGGAAATAAAAATAATAAAAATGGGATAAGGACCATTTTAATTATTTTCACTTTTCTTGTAACTCCCTTCTTATTTTATTTTCAAATTTATTTTTATCCCTTAATTATTTTATATTCTTTTAAATTTATTTAAATTTATTTTAAATTCATTGTAATTTATTCAAGGTAATATAATTATTTTAAATTAATTTAATTTATTTTAAATTATAAAAAACCACAGGGCACATGGTATTATTTAATTTAGTGTGCACACCCATTTAACGGTTTGAGGTGAAAGCCAAAGAATTAAAATTATATATACCTTGCATAAAGTCAGGACATTACACATGCCATGTGAACATGATTATTTAACCATTTTCCACATATACCATTTCACATTCACAGTCAGAAAATTATATAAAATTCAAATCTCATAATTCATCACTCAATCCAGAACTCATTCATTATCTTCCTTGTATTAACTACTTATGCATTTCAAGTAGAAATCACAAATTTTTGGAAATATTCACATTAATACGGTTTAACCCTTTTTCACATCTATCCAAACATCCACTTACAATATATCATCAACTACACCCATTCATCATTTTGTTAATTTGACAATCATGTTAACATTCGAACATAATTTTTATTGGTTCTATCACACTAACCCTTACCTCCCTTGATTTAATATGTCACCATCTGAATTTTATAAACTACATCCTAGAAATAATCACAATTTATAATAATTATTTAAATCATCTTGAAACCACCCTTTAAAAACATGATCATACCCTTTTAAAAAATGGAAATAAAATCCCTAGGGATTTTACATATATTTTCAACAAATCAAGATAACCATTAAGCCATTTTCAAGAAAATGGGTCCCTATTACCATTTAAAAGGCCACATTAAATATCATATAAACATACTTTTGAATCACTTTGATGTCAACACCTCCTTTGAAAACATTTATCACTTTTAAAAAAAAGTTTTCATAAATAAATATAACATCAAGATAAATCCCTAAACATACAATCAGACTCATACCAAAACCATTAAATAATTTACAGTTGCTAACTTATAAGTTGTTTCAATAAATCCAATAACCTTTTCCATTCATTAGCTAAAACATCTCTACCCATTTTACTTTCAAAATACCCCTACCTCACGGTTTACTTATTTACATTACTAACTATAATGGTTTGTCTTCCCATATTGGTTGCCCAAGGTAGGGTCTCACATAATTTCTGAACCCAACGGGGTCCCTGAAGTTAATCACACATAAATATGAGGTGAAATTCCTTTTCTATAACCCAATAAATCAAGGATCAACATCAAATTGAAATATAAGAACTAAATACACATATAACACATCAGTACTATGATCAAAAAATTTAGGACCATCTACCTCTTGTTTATGGATGAACCCTTTCTTAATATCCACCATTGATCCTAGATCAAACACCATCTAATTTGAAAACCTAAAATACTATGGAAAAGTGATGGTTTTAGGTATTCATAAGAGGGTTAGTGATTCGATGATCTATATTTTAAAAAATAGAGAAAATAAGAGTGGTAGACTCACCCAGATCATTGATTCACACCCAATGGTGCTCCAAAAACCCAATAATCAAAAACGAATTATCCATGGAGGGAGAGGGGGATTCTAGTTCATCGCCTAGGGTGGAGAGAGTTGAATGGGAGGAAAAATATCTGGAGTATCAAACAATATTAAGATTGAAAAAGAATAAATTTTAATCCTTTTAATGGGGTGCATGGTTTCCTTCAAGGTTTTCCAAAACATACGCAAACCATGTGCAAGACAATGTCTATGTGGAGTTGCATTTCACAGTAACCTAGAGATACCAACATAGTTTGGAAAACTGTACGGTAAATTTTCACTTTCCCTATATACAAAATGGTTTCCATACTGTACATTTCTTAGGGCTAGGCACATGATATCCTGGAAAAGGTGCAAGGTTTTCACCCCCATAAATATAAAAAACTCATAGAGAACTTAATAAACAATTCTTTAACTATAAAATATATTTTAACGAAATAATAATTTTAAAGGAATTAGATTCACTAAATATCATGATCTTATAGGTAGCCCTTTTTCCAAGGATATAATTACTATGAACAAGAAGGAAGCACATGATACAAAATAGTTGGATATTTCAACCTGGAAAAATCATGGAATTTAAATGATATCATTCAGTTCAGTTTAAAAAAATTGTGAAAAATAGAATACAAAAAATTAAATTTATAGATTCAGTACATAGTTGTATGATAAAATTAACAAAAGGATTAAATCTCATTAGTAGATGATTAATGAAGTAATAATCCCATGTTGAATATTTTAAAATAATAGAAAATCCGATCTATGTCACACTATTTGATATCATGATTATTTTTATTTTCTCATATAAAATAGAGTATTGTTGATGAACTTTTAAAGGATATTTGTTATATATATTTTGATTCCACTAATATTTTCTATATATATCTCTTTTTTAATCACAACGGAACAAACTATATTTAGATTCATTAATATGCATGAGAAAATATGAAAAAAAATTCATAGCACATGATCTATAAAATAAAATCTCAAAAATTTTCTTTTCTAATAAACATTCATGGAATGGTTTTTGAAAAATAAATTACCCATTTAATTATTATTGTAATTAGTTTTTACAGTAAATAGGTAATCAATATTTTAATGATTTTATTCCACCATTAAATTATCACACAAGTGATTCAAGAGTAATAAAAAATATTACAACATGGAATAACTGATTGCATATCATCACATAGTCAAAAATGAAATATCCATTTTGGACCACATTCTTGATTTCACAAAAAAATATAATTCACATACCCAATTTATCTATGTATCATATTTAGATACATGATTTTTTAATTAATTTAGTTTTTGATATATCTAATCTCATCGAAATAAGTGATCTTGTGACATTCTTGATCATTATAGAGAACCCTTCACATAGGATATTTAACCAGTTTAATTATTATGTGGAATTTTTTCCACATATCCAAGTCATCACAATCTAGTTTTTTCCAAAATTATGTAAATTTTATCCAAATTTTCCGGATTTCACCCTAAATGAAATTAATTATTCAATAACTTAAAATTAAGGTGAAAAATTATGAACACACCTTAAAAACAATAAGTAAATTGTGATAGTTATGTGGTATTATCAAAACCTAAAGTACATTTGATATGTTTGAATGAAATTTGTAGTCCAAAAAATATTTCATCATTAATATTTATATATAAATCACCATGATAAAAAATTTATTCATTTTTAAAACAAATGTTTATAAACATATTTTTTATCAATAACACAATATATTTTAATTATTAAAATTAAGAAACTGACATTTTTGACTTCAGGTTTTACATTAATATTATACATGTCAATATAGAAGATAAATAGAAACCAAAGGTCATATTTTATAAGATTTGATGATTATGGATGAATTATAATCATCCAATAAAATACATTAAATCATGTGAATGAATTTAATTCTTTGTAACATTTGTTATAACCGTAATTAATTAATTTTATGTTTACTGTGGTAAAAAAAATTATCATGGTTTCTATTCATATTAAAAAAAATTACAGGTAAATGTTTTCAAAATTTAGAACTCCTTATTCAAAATATTGAATCTGTTTTTTGAGATTCAATTACTAGTTGTGAATTAATTTATGATATAATTAATCACCAAATTAAATGAAAAAAAATGTTTAAAAACATTATTTTTACTAGAAAAATGTTTTCTTATCAAATTCAACTATAAAATTTCATCCAGTTAATTTAATTGAATGATTCATAATTTAATAGAACTAATTTTTCATTTAAACCATATGAAAAAAATATAAAATTGAAAATGATTAACATAAAAAACAATACTTTCAATAAAAGATAATATTTTTAATATTCACTATAAAATCGATCATTGTAGAAAAATACAAAATAAAATTTTTCTCAGATAATTTTTCCATGATAATTAAAAAATTGATTCCCTTT
This sequence comes from Viscum album, assembly GCA_963277665.1. NCBI lineage: Eukaryota > Viridiplantae > Streptophyta > Magnoliopsida > Santalales > Viscaceae > Viscum > Viscum album. The sequence goes on from OY728133.1 coordinate 1,959,747,584, forward strand.
TTTCAAATTAAATTTTTCTATTTTCAACAGACTTATTATCATATTTTTTTTACAAAAATAAACAAAATTTTTTTTATAATAACATTTTTTTAAAGAAAAAAATGGATTGAATAAATATTTAGTGCTTATTTTGTAAAAATTAATTAATAAATTTGTATTGAGTATGTCTCTCATATATATTTTATAATGTAGTATACATTATTCGTTCCCTCCAATTGAACCACTATGTCATAATATTCAAATTTAAATGATAATATTTGTATAATATATAATAGTTACATTAAATATTGATGTTAAATTCTATGAGATCTATTGAGGTTATTATTATTTTCATCTAATTTTTTGGGGCATTATAATAAAAAATTGAGTATAAATATTCTTCTAGACCATTCATGCCCCTAGATTATTTTCTCCTATTCAAGAATTTCTTTTACATTCTATATAGATCAATACTAGAATATTTTTCTACGAAGCTATATCATATTGGTCATTTTAAAAGAGACAAAAATAACAACAAGATGTATAATATATTTTATTGTCCATAAGAAATGAACAAAATTACAAAATTTGTGAAAATCGATTTTTATTTTCCAATCTAATATGTGTTAGGGTCAAAATATGGTCATTTGAATGTATCAAGATATTATTTATGACTATTAGGAGGAAATCAACATGAATTTCATATTAGAATTACCATACACATAATTACCTCATGAATCCTTGTTTTACCTATATATCATTTCTCCAAAATTATACAATTTATTCATATTAATAATGTTATTGACACATGCCATATCACCACCTTATTTTTTAGCTTTTTGATTCCCCTCCATGTAATAAAAGATAATATTACGAGTTATCTAGACATGATGTTTTTGGGTCAAGGATCATCCTTATAGGCTAAGGCCCTTGCGCTATTTTACAAGCTCTCCTTATGCGGCTAGAGGAATTTGATCATCAGGGAAGAGGAAACTGACTCACCACTAGTGCACAAGTCGCTACATGATGATGGCGTCTCTTCTTGGACAATCACCTATTTCATCAGGAACTGTCGAAGTATACTTAGCAGTAACATCAAAATGGTTCGCACTTGGAGGGAGGGAAGGAAATTCATTGACCACCTAGCATCTCATCTTATTTTGGGCCCATTGGATGTATGATTTCATACTATTTCTATCTTGAAACTTGAGGGTGTATACATGACAAGAGGGGATTCCGTAGGTCATAATTATTTCATACATCTATAGTTATCATCTTGGGGTAGGGGTTAGGGGGCTGCATTGTGATTCTTTGTGTGATTTTGTCTCATTTTCTTTGAATAAAATTAACATGATGATGATATAGTATATCAGTATCGCCCTAGAACACACTATACCTCATTCCACTTCAACTACTTAGAACATGTTTTTTTATTTCAAACATATGGTTGTTAATTTGGAAGAAATATAAGTTACTATGAAATGAAATATTACATTAATAAACATCAAATAAATATAGTTGACTAATTCAACAGATTGTTACAGCCTTTTTTGGTTGGAGATCTTTTGATGGTATAATTGAATAATGTATATTTTTTATGGAATCTTAATACAAGATAATTTTTAAGATGATATTATCATGAAATATAGTGTAATGAATTACTGAAAATCCATATATAATTTATCTTATGTAAATGTGGGTCATAATTAAAAATTCTTTAATATATTTTATTGATTTATAATTTATATTATTCCCCATAATATAATAGTTTTTTTCATTGTAATGATTTAGAATTAATTTTATATCTTCATATATTTTTAAAATATTTTTATATTAAACCTTAATTGTTAATTTATTTATTTTATTATTTTTTATAACAAAATGAATTATCTAGTCTTCAAAATCATATTATTAGGATTGTAGGATGAAATTGAGTACACTGGGGGATATAAGGATAACAGATTCATTGATTACTATTAATGTTGTATTGAATCTCCTCATGTCACCCAAAATTGACATTAGTTTCATAATAGATATGACTAGGAAACTGATGATTTTGTATAAATATTCAATGTAATATATATGAAGTTATATTGAGAAATTACGATTATAATTTACGACATGTATTAAGAAACCTCATATCATTAAAGATACATAAATTTTTTATTACTGATATAATGAATCAACTCTATGACATGAATATGGTGTTTTATACAAAATTATATATCTTTTATAAATGGGTGATATTTGGATATGTAGTGGAATATAAAAGAGGAGAAAGGGGATTATGATGTAGTTGATAAAGTCTATCATATCTACTAATATGATCATTCTCCATTATTATTTTTCTTCATTAAACAACTTGGAATATCTATTTTAGGGGGTGATATGAATGGGTCTTTCTCATTCTCTATAGAATGAGACATAAAAAGTATGAAGGGAACCATTTGTGAGAGAGTCGTATATCCCTCAATGGTATAAAGGAATGGTCAACCGCTCTTTATAAAAATGATTTCTCATCATATGTACAAATGATAAAGCTAATATAATCCTCTATGAAACCCGAATATTTTAATACAAATAATTTAATCATAAAAAACATTTGCAGTGAAAACATATAACTCTATAGATGTTCTTTGGATCTATAAAGATTCTAAAAAATTAGAAATGAATAATCAAGAAGCAACAAATTCAAGGAGAAAAATTGTGAGTTGGGTATGGTTAGTCAGTTTTATGAGGAATTCATTTATATTGAGGACAATTATTTTTTGTACTATATAGATAAATCATGTAATATCATAAATGAATAAGAACATAGAATGTGATCTAAGGAGAGAGGATTTTATTTGAGATCATTAGGGAAAGAATTAATTTTCTAACCAAAATAATGATATTGGGATAATTTATAAGGATCATAATCCATGTGGAATGGATATAGTATCACCTATAACATGTAGGGTCATTAATGGTGATAAGGGAATCTTGATGATGAAAAGGAAAATCTCTTTAAAGAATTTAACTTGTTCTTTATAGGTAAATGTTTTCACTTTATTGAATAATTTTATATTAATTTATTTATATCAATATAATATATTGTGTGGTTTTGATCATTTCCATATAAGGATAACTAGCTTATGGTGATTGATTTATTATGGGAGACCCTTAGTTTAACTTGAGCCTCTATACTTTTAATAATTATTATCTTTATGCTTCGTTATTGGTTTTTAGTGAGTGTAATGATTGAAAAATATTTAACTATTTTCATTTAGTTTTTATATAAAATATTTACTTATTTGTCTTTTAAATCAGTATTCACTCTATTTAGTTGATCATGAATATGATGTAACCGGGTAGTTCAAGTAGGGAAATGCCTAGAGATTTTTGATATGTGTGTGGAAAAATAGATATCTCACTTCTGGTTGTTTAAAATAACAATATCCCAATTGTGAGTTTTCATGGATGTAATATGGAAGTACAATATTAATTTTTTTTAGATACTTCCCCCAAACAAAAAATAAATTATACCAACTAATTTTGATATAGAATGATCAAGATTGATACTTTCCTCAACCTATGTTGAGATATTTGTGATTATGGAATTTCCCATTAAGCATGAGTAAATATGAGAATTTACAATTTTAGGAAAATGTAATAGTATTTCATTGGAATTTCATTAGATATTATAACGCTTTATAAATTTTTTTCTAGTTATATATATTCTAAAATATATTTTACACAAAAATCACAAATACAATTTTCCATTCAAAAATTAACAAAATACTTAAAAATGACATTTGAAAAATATGTGAATGTGATAAATACATTTTTATATATTCTATGGTCTTCCCATTGTTATATTTTAACATTTGGTAAATAATTAAATTTTATAATCCCATGGTAATTTGTTGTTTTAATATTTTCGTTCCAATGTTATGGATGTTCTAATACATTTATTAAATATTTTTGTCAAATTTAGTTTTTCTTTCAATAAATGAGTATAACATATACTAATGGTCTATTAAACCATGGAAAAAAATTTAGAATGTTTTATTTAGATAGAGTAATAAATTTGAGAAACAATGAGATTGTTAAAGATGGTTTTGAAAATATTACTTTTGATATACTCATGAGAAACATAAAAAATACATTCTACATCTATAACATCCCAACCTAGGTTCCACATGTCAGTTCCCCATGTTGGTTCGCTACGTGACCTAAAATTTTCATCCCTAAATTCTAGAGTCTAACAAATAGAAGTAGGGACATATATAGCATTGGGAGATTATACCATCCTATACGAAGAAAAAAAATAGAAATAAATAAACAGTAACTAAATTATAATAACCATTTCCAAAATAAAACCAGTATTACATTATGACCAAAACTATAATAGAGTATCCCAAATATCATTAGATATGTCATTCAATATATGAGTTATTTATCTAAATAAAACACAAAATTAAAGACACCCTGACCTCTCCTAAAGAGATTCTTAGAATCATGTCAATTTCCCTCATCTAAGAATCATCCCACATCATCCATCTTACTTAGAGCTCTATCACATATCCATTATTCCAAATACTATGTTTATTAGGGCACTAATCAAGTATCCCAAGTAAGGTGTGAGTAAAAATCAGTAGGCCACCGCCATTGAAATTTAAAACTATATCCAGTATATATAAGTTTGTGCAGTTGTATATAGAATACTGAACAGTAAGATAAATAGAAATCACATTTCAATGTTTATTAATTAATTTAATATATTACATGGGTTCATGATGAAACATGAACCATCAATACCTCCTTTGGTGAATCCCAATTTATGAACCATATCACATAGTTAATAACAATTTATTATAACATGGTCTTCCACTATCCATTTAATTTCCTTCCATATCATGTCTAATTGGAACCATAGTCCAATGGAAACATTTAGGGCCTAGAACTCCATGTCTAGCACCTCATAAGTAGCTGACATGTCAGATCCTGACCCACAACTCATTATTATCACATATGATATTTTTAAACAACATTACATGAACCAAATACCTATATCTGAAAATCACATATATGATTTCCAAGAATCAGTGAATATCCCTCACAAGTATATCAAATATATCAAAATATCACAAATCTCACAATATCCCATAAATTACAATTTCATATACATCATGGTTAAGATTAATTAACCTTCTTATCAAACATTCTCATAAAGGTGTATCTTTTCAATTTTTCAATCAAGAATTTTCATCATATTAACTCATATTGATTGATATGAAAATTCAACATTAAACCATTTATCATCATTTAATCTTATAAACCATTATCCCATTATGGTTAAAACAATTGTCCCTTAATTCCCATTAATAAAACAATTAAACATCCATTACATATCCAATTAAACAATCTAGTCAATTAACCAATTACATAACCCCTATAATCAATCAATTAAACAACCCATTAATTAATTAATTAATTAATTAATCCAATTAATGATGCAATTGATAAATGTTAAATAGAAATTTCACAGTTACAAAAATGTAATTTAAATCAAGCCTTTGGTACTTGATAGATAGACCACATAACTCAATATCGTTGATGAAATTTTACCCAATAGAAAGTCTCTAAATTGAAATGGTACGATAAAGATAATAATGAAGAATGAGATATAGAATGAAATCCAAGAAACTAGATAAAATAGAACCACAACCAAAGATACCTAGATCTGAAACAAATCAATTAGAGAATAAAAAGTTTCCCTTCATTTGGAAAAGTGATGGGAGAGGGAGTAAACTAAACAAAATGATATTACATACTGGGAGATGTACAGATCTATTAAATAGATCATTGATTCGACAACAATGGAGTTTGAGAGGCCTAAAAAACCTTCTGAGCCCTTCATAAATTTTAGGAACAATTTTTTGGATGATTAGGGTTGAATAGGGGTTAATTGATTATAGTTCTATAGTTTTAAAATGTTTTTAGGGAATTAAAAACTGTATACAATGATTAATGGTATGGGACACAAAGGTTTCTAGAATATTCCACCTTACCATTCCCCTCTTCTTAGGGGTTCATAAACTCTAATAAGATTGTAAAAATTTTGACAATAGATGTACCAGTTTCTTTTCCTATATATTGGTGAACGTATTTTTTTTCAAAGGCTGAATGTTTTGTTTAAAAAAATCATCTTCCCAGCCCACACATCCCAGAACTCTTCCAGAAAAATTCAAAATTCCTATATTTCCCCCAAACCATCCCCAAAGTAAAACCCAACCATGTTATGCTCAGTATAAGATTATATTAGTACATAAAATTGAGCACCATCAATCTATATAAATGTTCGGTATCTTATAATATCCCTAAATTATAACAGCTCATCCTCAATCTATACTCCCATGAATCTCTATGATTCCATGTTAAGAAGATTAGGATATTGATTCTGTGTATCGTTTTCTCTTTCCCATGTTTCCTCCTGAACACAGTAGTGTCACCACATTCCATGACCTATAGACATTTTATTTACATACATCACATTCTCACTTTGGTCAACAAAATGTATCAGAATCCCATAAAATGATGCATCATCCTAAAGCTCAAACTCATCCACATCGATCACATTAGTTGTTTCGGGGTGATGCATTTAATGTTGTGACACATAAAAAACATCTTCATTAATAACACTATAAATCAATGTTCAACCAAATTCATTCACCCCTAACATCATTCTCTCCAAAACTGCAAAAGGTCTAACAAACATGTGCCACAAATTTACCTATAACTGAATCCTATGTTGACCAAATTGTGGCGACACCCAAAAGATCTCACGAACAGCCACATTAAACTCAAGGGGTAATCAACATTGATTATAAAATGACTTATCCCTACTATATAAAATATATATGTGTTTCTAAATCAGATTAACCTACTCTAATAGTTCTTACATGTGACTAGGAGGCCAAAACATTGATAAACCTACCAATATCCAACATAGAGGACATATGCAGGGCCTATCATAAATAGACTCATATGAATCAATTATGATAGTTTCTTGATAAATTTTGTTTGATATGACTTAATGATATTTATTATTTTCCAACAGACCCACAAATGTCAATAAAAAATTCCCTTAGTATATCCTCTGAGTGTCTTATAGTACATTCTATCACTCGATATATTAGTGGGTAGAAAGTTGTACTCTATAAAAAATGAGTACCAAGAACAATATTTTTGACTTTTAAGAAACATGAAGTGAAACATGAGTCACAAGAAGATACTATATTATATGGCACCCCATACAAGTAGACTATCTTCCAAACATTAAATTCTCCTAACAGATCTAGTGAGGATGCTTCACAGATATGAAATAAATGTAATAATTTAATCATTTGATCTATTATGACCCAAATAGAAACATTTTTTCCTGAATCCTAAAGAGATCCACCAAAATATATATAGTAATGTCATCCCACATCCATACCAAAATGGGAAACATATGTAGTTATCCACCAAGCCATTGATTCTCTGCCTTCACCTGTTAAAATTTGTAGCATCATTTCACAAACAATGTAATCTATTATTTCATTCATGAATACTAATTCTATATAAATTGGCCATTATATGGTTTAATAAATCATGGATGAACCGCCAATTTTAAGGAATTAAATTCATGCATCATATACTCCTGCATACATGTAGGTTCAACAACATGATTATTACGAGGATGATCTCATCTTCATCTATATTCCAATAGGAAGGTTACTCCCCACCATCACAGATTTACCTCAAGGATAAACACTATGGATCTTTTTACCACCACTCCTATATATAAATCCAATGTGTTAAATCAAATGACAGTTAAACGAGTTTCATCTACTCCAAGACATCATGATACACCATATGTATATCGGTCATTCATTCTAGTATCTTCCATTAATAACTAGACTACTAAAATCCATGAGTTTGAGTTTTATTTCCCAATGTGTCAAAAATATTCACTTACCAGGTGAATATGTTAGCTCAAAATCAATGGACTACATATACTCAACCTACCTCCCCTTCCATAGATTAATATCCCATTATTAATGAATATAAAATTAAACACTTGGGGTCAGTATACATTGTAAAAGTTTCACCCAAAAGATAATTCAGCCAACCCTTCAAGGTATTAACCACTATAGAAAACACGACGTCATGTGTAGGGTAATTCCCTTAATTTTTCCTCAATATTTGTAAAACATAATCTATAAGATGATTTCCTAGTATCAACACAACTCCAATATCTATCCCAAATGCATCACAAAAAACAAGATACTCCTCACATGGGTAATGTAGGATCAACATAGAAGATGTAGTGAAGCTTATCATACCTTACTAAGAAAAATTATCACGTCATCCAGACCATTAAAAATGTATTTCCTTCATAGTTAATTTTGAAAGAGGAGATTCCATGTGGGAAAAGTCTTGGACTAACCTCAAATAATAACCCACTAAACCAAGAAATATATAGATATGAAAGACATTATTTGGTTGCTCCCAATAATGAACTTCATGAAATTTATCATGGTACATGTGCACACATTCATCTAGGAATATGTGACTGATGATATGTACTAGATTGATCTAGAAATATAACATTAATAGCTCAGAATATAGCCAATTCTCTCTCAGTGTAATCTTATAGAGGTCAAGAAGTTGGGGATGATCTTCAAGTATCATGGAGTACAAAAATATATAATCCACAAAATAACCACAAATTGATATTGGTACAGGTGGAAGATTTATTACATCAAGGCCATAAGAACTTTTATATTGTTTGTTATCCCAAATGGAATCATGAAAAACTAATAAATCAAATACATTGTTCTAGAAGTTGTATTTTGTATATCATAAGGTTAAACTCTCTGATGATGATACCCTGACCTCAATAAAATCTAATAAAACACACAAGATCCACTCAATTGGTAAAAAAGACATTTGATATTGTGGAATAGTATATAAGGTCTTAATTTTCATCAGGTTCAATATCTAGTAGTCAACACATAGTCACAAATTCCTATCCACCTTCTTTGAAAAGAAGACACGGGAACCCCAAACATGTGTACTTGGATAGAGTAACCCCTTATCCACCATTTATTATAGTTGTTTCGAATATTCATGGATCTATTTTGGTTTAATTTTATATGGTCGAATAGAAAATAGATCATATCATGTGATAAGATCAATAATAAACTATCATACTTCTCATGTAGAATCCCTGAGAAGTCCCTTTGAAATATGTACTAGAACTAGTCCACCACAAGTTAGAAGCCACATGTTTTCACACCCCCTTAATATAGAATCTAACTTGAAACCTAGGTAGTGAGATCCACATGTTTCTGATGAACTAGACCTACATGACCTTCCTAGATATCCTACACTCAATGATGAACATAATTTACGCCCCTGGGAGATTTAAAAGTACCCATCCTATGCTGACAACCTATGTCAGATCGACTGGCTTCTGACCATCCCATACATTAAATAAATTCAAATACTCAAATATATAGTATGTAATAATCCCATAATAAATGATACTCCCCAACCATGAGATAACACCCCTTTCACAAATATATTTCTCTCAACCATACTCCCAACGATGTATCTATCATCATAACACCACTCACAAACTCCACTTTCATACTCAAATTGTTCGTAAGTTGTGACAATATAAAATAATGAGAGGAACCACTATCAAATAAGGTATTAGAAAGAATAGAAGCTGGAAGAATTATTCCACTAATTATAGAGGGTTTATCTTTAATATCAAGCAGTGTGTGATGAACTATTAGAAACTACTCTACCCCTCTTCCCTATGATGTTGCATGATTCCCATGAGCTAAACCACTATACTGATATGGGAACACTTGACCATAACTACCTTATCCAATTCCTAGACATCCATGTCCCTTATATCACAAACTGCTAAACAGATTTGGAGTAGAAGATCCCCTTCCAGTACTCTAATTCATCCTACTTCCCCAACATTACCAATCTGTATTAGGATCCTATAGAACCACCATAGATTTCTCAAATTGATTTAAGATCCATAGTCTATTGGTGGTCATGAACCCTATCTACAAATTTATCCTATCTTACCACACCCGTGGAATGACACTCAATTTATTTCATAAGTCACTAATCCTTCCCCTTGACTACTCTACATTCTATCACCAAGGTTAAAATTTTCTGGGATTTTCTTCCTAATCTCAAAATATGTACCTATGGGTTATCCATAAAAAACCATATTTCTTCCAATATAAACTACAATCTTGTTCCCCTCAGATATGAGAGTCTAATTCAACACTTCAGAAAAAAATTTCAGAAAAAGTTGGAAACCTTGGACATAATTTCACATTTAATCACATACTAAATTTTTTTTATTGTAGTCATAACATCCCAAATAAATTATTGAAAAAGGAACATAAAATCTATAATTCGACCATAATATTCCATCACGGACATACTTCCCTTTGTTATCCAATGGAACTTTTATTCCCTCTCTTACCTTAGTGTCTTATGGTTAATGTTCTTCGTGGTCTTCTGTTAAAAGTACTTCAATTACAAAATTTTCTATTGTCCATCCCATTTATAGATTTACCACCAATGATTCACTTGAAAACATAAAATACACACAAATATTTTAACACACTTCCATGTAGGAGTGTCTTTATGGTCTTGGATAGTCTGGACAAACTCAATCCAGAACACAGCTACCTCAAGCATACCCTCTCTGGTAAAATTCAATGGGTGTTGCAACTGGAACTCCCTTGTCATGTTAGAAAAACTTTTCACTACCCACCTGTGGAATCTTTAAATCATTCACATATTCCCTGAAAATATATCACATAAATTATCTCCATATTTCTCTTCTAGATCTACCATAACCTCATGCTCCACTACTGGAGGCATATTTTCTCCCAAGTCCTCATTCCATACTATCAACAAGCATTTTCATGTGAGTGCATCTCTATAAATACAAACAAACAACATTGGACACACAAAACATCTCTAACACACTTTAAAAATATGTATTTACATAAATCCATAACATATAATTCTCTCATACCCCACCAAACGGTAAAACTATTGTACTGTCAGTAACCTCAATCATCCCTCATCTAGTTCATGGATCACAAAGGTTTTTCATTTTCATAGTTAAATTTTCTCATTAGAATACCATTTAATCTATTTAATTTACTATATTTAGACACATTTTATGTTTCAAATATCATTTTAGGAACCATTTTCATTTAAATAATCCAAGAAATAAAATCATTTTCATTTATACAATTATCCCCCAAAAGAGTATTTCTGTGCATAATAAAATGATTCATGTCACAATATGTCCTGAGTGCCGAAAATTATGAATTCATACACTAAACTCTTTCCATTTGGGGAAATAAAGTATATGTATCATAAAAAATTAACAACATCACAAAACTAGTCAATCACCCATGGTGAGATAATATTCAACTGTAACATCAAACATCAATAACAATAATCCCAACATTGGTACTTGGTTTTTTCCATAAACATGGGTTAGATAAACACATGAATGAGCTGATGAACAAGTCCTTAATCATATTAATATCATTTCTACCTTTCCTGATGATTATTACAATATAAAATAAAATAAAACCATCCCTTTGATACCAATTTGTAATGTCTATAGTTGGCTACAACATACTGGTGCCCCAAGCCAGTTCTCTACATGACATCAGGAATACCTCCCCATATTCAATAGGATTTGACAAGTAGTGAGGGTAAAATATAATCAAGGGATGTTATACCCTCTTTATCATAGAATCCGAACAGCCAAAATAAATAAACAATAATAAAAGGGTAGTAACTATAACCATAATAATACAATTATTACATGATTAACAAAACAAGAATACAATACCCAAAACAAATAGTAGATATCTCATTCCATATATATATATATTATATACAAATAAAACCAAAAAAATAAACAAATAAAGGAAACACACCATGTGGGTATCGACATCATGTTCGGTTCCCTCATCCATGCTCCATCCCAACTCAGGCACCTAACATAGGGCTCTAACCCTTATCTTATCCAATAAGTTTGATTTCGATCTAGGTACCAATTAGGTATCCCAATTATGGTGTGAATACAACTTAATAGTACACCAACAAAATCATCTAAAAATTATCCATTCAATAAAAGTTTAGGTAGTTATAAAAAATAAAGCATAAGAAGACAATTAGTTTTAATATTTCATTATTTTTTAATAAATCACATATATTAACCAGGTTAATTATGACACTCGAACCATCAACAACTAATTTGGAAATTTCCTGAGACTAAATCATATCACATTGGGAAGCAGAAATCATTTTATCATATGATTCCATTATTCATTTAATTTCAATTCCAATCACAATTACTTCGATCCATTGTCTCATTACTGCATTTTGGGCTCAAAATGCCATGTATAGAACTCCGTGGAATTTTGAAGTGTCATAACATGCCTCCCAACACATTATTATCACATATAGGATTTTGATAAATCTTTACATGTCTCATGGATGTATATCACTCAATAACATAGGGGATTTTGAGGCATCGGTCCATGTCCCAGACATGTATATCCCACATATCACATATATCACACTATCACATATATTACAAATTCATATACCTAATATTTAAGAATCATTAATCTTATTTTCAAACCTTCTCATTAATTTTTACCCTTTAAATTTATTAAATAATAAGTTTCATCACTTTAATTCACATGTAATAAAATGAAATTTCACCATTGAACAATTTATCATCATTTAATAATATAAACCATTATTACTTTATGGTTTAGCCAACAATCACTTAATTACCATTAATAAATCAATCCAACATCCATTAATCATATAATTCTAAAAAATAAATCAAATGACCAATTTTATAAAATAATTATTCAATCAATTCAACAATCCATTCATAAATTCATTACCAAGTAATTAATCCAATTCAAGATGCGATTTCAATAAATGTAATAGAAATTTCACAATCACAAACACATAACATATATCCAGAATTTAGGAATTGATAAATAGACCACCTATATCAAGATCATTGATGGATTTTCACCAAATAGAAAACAACCAAATTCAAATAAAATGATCAAGATCACCACAATGAATGATATCTAGAACCAAATACTAAAAAAAGATAAAAAAAATATTAACATAAAAAACTAGATCTAAACCAATTTCAATAGAGAATAAAACAATCATATTCATCTTAAATGAGAGGAAAAATATAGAGGAAACAACAAGATAAGATATTACAAATGCATATATGTGAGAATCAGTCAAATGGATCTTTGATTCATCAAGAACAGAGTTCAGGTCACTAGGAATCTATCAGGTGGATTCCAATATATATTGAAATAGTGTTAGGCGACAAAAGATCAAATATTTCTTAATAGGGGGAGAGTTAGATAATTTTAAATTAATATTTATGGAATTAAAGACTATGTGCATGGTTTTATACTCTTGGGTGCCCTATTTTCTGATAAATTTTCCCTAACAATGAACCTCATATTAGGGGTTCAGGCTTCCTACTAAGAGGTGCATGGTTTTTAAAACCATGGGCCAACCATGTAATTCACATCTATTTGGGAATTCACTGTTTTCTTATCCAGGGTGCATGGGTTGGAAAAATTGGGCGCTAAACACATACGAACCAGAACTCTTCAAAAAACATCCAAAATTTTAATATTTCACCTGATGCATCCAAAAACAAAAACTAAAATAGGTAATGCTCAAAATATTGTAAAATAGAACATGAAAGTGAGAACTATACATCTTCCTAAATGGTCAGGATCATACAATGTGACATTTTGATACAATTGTAGTGATCCTCAATCAAATAAAAATGGATATTAGTGAAAAAACATTATTGATATCAAAAATAAAATTATTTATCTCATATTAATAACACAATTTTATCTTAAAACTCAACTCAAGAAATTAAAAAAATATTTTGTGGCCTTGCATGTTAATATCTAGTAATACATAACCATGAAATTAAAATGATTTGGGAATCCTTAAATCTAACATGGGTAGCTAGAGAACATGGAATGTTATGGTAAATACAATTATATTTGTAAGGAATTTCCATAGAGTGGATTTATAATTTATATATTATAAATGTTAAAAATTTATATGTGAATCAGAAGGAATTCCTCCAATGGGTTCCATTATTCTTCACGAAACACTACATTAACAAAGTATACATTTGGGATAAGTAAACCCATTGTAGAAAACATGTATGTGTACTTGGAGTGGTTTAATAACTTATCACCATTCTTCCATCACCCTTTGATTAAAGTGCTCTCCTTCATAGTCTTCTCCTACCAATGATGATTGATAGATTTAGAAATTATTTTGGTTCATCATCTCATGATTAATTGATTGAAAAATTACTAATTTAATCCAAGTGACACACTACAAAGATAATTCAAATATCATAAGAAGAATAGTATTATTAGTAATTTAGCAAGTGGATTCATGAGGTATGATATTCTTCAATGTTGACTTAAGAAACTAAATTCTATGGTGAGAAATATAACTCTTAAATAATTAATATATTAATGCACTCTTACAAAGATAAGTATAATTTTTTTCTTCCAAAGATATTTTCACTCATCAATATTCTAATTCTCCAGACACTATGATTCTTATTGGAGCATATGGGAATAGTTTATTTAAACAAAAAATGAAAAAAAAAATTATGAAAGAGTCTATGTTCAATATTATTTTGGTAATCATCATCATTAATATAGTTCACAATTTCCAAAAGTATTTCTACATTCATACCAATAATAACCCTACAAGTAAGTATTTTATCAAATATTTCAATCACTATCCTAAAATATGAATCCAAGAAACCTTTTACAGGTTTCCAACCACAACCACCATGAGCTATATTATACTCAAATGTGACACCCAACCACAACTCACTATAGATTGTTTTCAGAACAGGGGCACTATATGACCCCTAGAAGGACTCCCTGTAGACAAGTGATGAGTGTCTATAAGAATATCATGGGGGAATATAACTCCTAGTCATAGTTATATTGTATTTTTATAGACTCTCTCCACTAGTTAGAAAACTCTGGAATACGAGGAGGTGTCGTTGAGACCAATTTATGCCACTGATTTTTTTATGGGATATTATTTTTACATTTATTATTACTCTGACCAGTGGTTATACTCCCACCATGATATTATTATATATTATCCTTGCTTGTTGGTTCCCACTTTTATATGGCCAGGAACTCTTGAGTCTATGATGTGACATTGGTTCAACCACTATTCATTTTGAGGAAGGGAAAGGCAATAAAAAATATCATACTATCGAGGAAATAACATCCACAAGAACATAAGAGAATCAAGTGGATCAATCAACAACTCAATATCAATAAATGATAAATGGAATTATAGGGGTGATCCATAGTATTTCATAGTACAATGTGACCAATCTTGACTCATGGAACATTACATAACCTCAGAAGCAAGATTCATTGGAATCCTCAACTCACACCTAAGGAATTCCACCAAAAAGGAATCAATCCAATCTTGAGGTTCTCATCCTATATATTTGAATAAGGAACTCCTCAAGAATCACAGAAATTAATCCATTAAATTTGTTAAATATTTATAATACCTGAATACAAGGGGGTCTACCATGGAGGTTTTCATGATAATGAATTAAAATAGAAAACAATGGCTTACTCAAGGAATTAAATAGAATAAAACCTCTTTTAGTTCATTTTTCCATCATAAAATTGAATTAATTTTAGTCTTCTAGTGGAATACAAAGCATGAAAATGAAATTACACGTAATCCTTGTTCCATAATTACTCCAAGAACCCTTACATGGTATTCTAATTTATTTTCATATTAGGAGGAACTAAATTAACAAGTCTTTATTTGGAAATATAAAATTTTCTATCATAGAAAACATCATTCCATATAAATATTGTTATGGTTATCTTTATGGGAATTTTATTATCATTATAAATTAATAAAATATAATTCTATAAATCTAAATCATGTTCTTATCATTTTGAAAAGATTTAACATTTCAATAGGAATGATTTAATTTCATATAATGTTATTTTTCATTTGAAAAATATCATCAAAAGTTTTACTTATGATTTACCACTTTACATTATTAACTCAATATGAAAACATAACACATTATTTTACTATTCTCTATTTACCATTACATTATATTCCATTCAATGGTAAAATACATTTACAATTTTTTATGGTTATTATAATTCATTTCACAAACATTTATTAAAATATAAAATTCCATCCTAAACAATTTTTTCACCTAAATTATTCATTTAAATTCATAAAACCAAAGACAATTTATAATATCAAACATCCTTGCATGAGAATCATCTTCATCTAATTATGCCAACTCTAGTTTAAATGGGTACATGGAATTCATGTTAGAGATTCCATTACTTAGGCTTCAAAAAATTTCAATTTTTTATATAATTAAATAAAATCAACATTTGCTATAATATATTAATTAGGAAATATTACAGCTAGATTGGAATGGACACACCTCACACGAGCTTATTAAAATATGGTGAGACTATGGGTTATGTGTAAGGGGCCAGATCTGTGTGGTCAATACCATTTCATTTTTTTGGGACTCATGGATCTCAGAGAAGGCTAGGAAGTTATATGGATGGGTTTGACCAAGAAATTATAGAGGTGGTGTGAATACACATCAGGTAAATATTACACATAATGAATGTGTAGTATATTTCTTTTGTAGGGATGGTACATCACGTTTAAAATTTCAAGGATAAATAATAAAAATTCAGTTCATTTTGCAGATATTTCTATATACTGAGAATTACAATACTTTTAAATTTTTTACCTTCCTTGTATATCTATTTTTAGGTCCTATAAGAAATTTTGAAGCCATTCAGGTTTTACAAACCCAACGGCCTCTCCCGAAAGCAAGTGACCAGTAGCTCTCTTCAACATGTTTTCTAGATTCCATTTAATGGAATCAATTCATTGTCTTCTATATTTGATCTGTGGTTATCCATGTTGATCCATGTTGCATTATTCCTTCTCTTTCTAACTGTTTCTCCTAGTTTGATATCATTTTCTCAAGTATCTTCTCACCAAGCGATTTATTTTTTCCTACCATGATTTTAATGGGGGGTCTCTTCATTTTTGTTGGTGTGGTTGTGTCATGGAATCCTTAGATGGATGCAATTCTTACATGATAGTTTATCATAGATTATCAATGTGGTCCTTTCTCATGAATAGAATGTTGAATTCTTGTGATGGAGGGGATTTTTTTCTTCTGTATATATTTTTATGATCAATCATAAATCAAACCTTATTTATCCATTTGGATGGAAATGAAATTTATAAAATAAAATTTAATCAATATTAACTAAATTGTGTAGAAATTTAATTTTGATGGTGTTATATGATTATAAAATGACAGAAGTTTGCCACTTATTTCTTTTTATAGTGTGATGTATTTTTTCGATGATTTTTTGCATGTCATTCCTGATGGAAATTGGTAATGAATGTAAATATATAATTAATTTATAATTAATTGGCTTCAAAATAACTAAATATTAATTTTTGTAATATTGTGGTTAATTAAATTTGATAAAAATAAAATTTATGTAATACCCATGTTTAATTAGAATTGATAAATAATATTAAGCATGTTTCCTCTTATTGATAACTGAAAAGGAATTTTAATTATGAATGGTACTTCTTTAACTTATATAAACCACAATAAATTCTATGAGATTGTTTGTCCTTTGATATCTATTTATATCTTTATTAATTTCTTTTCCCACTTTTGGAACATATTGCTAAATGAATTAGATAATTCATTATAGAATAAGAACCAGTTGTGTGATAAATACAAGATATTTTAACAAGTCATGAGTTTACTATTTTATTGAGAATGATAGACTTATTATTTTGAGGGCCCAATTTTTATGTTGATTTCTTCTTTGTTACTATTTCTTTGTGATGAGATTTGGTTATGATCCTTTTAATGTGTTCCTTGAATGTATGGTCCTAGGACGACTGGTGTGATTTTTAGGAAGGGGAGTCTTGGATTTGATGTGATACTAATATATCTATGCATAGGATGGAAGGTGTAATGAGTTGTAAAGTAGGCCTGAATAATGTTGAATAAGATGACACCTATGAGGATGAGATGAATTGGTATATACATGTGGGTTTTGGAGATGGATACAAATGTGACAAAACATGTTAAATACGGGATTAACTTTTGATGATATGTCATCATCTTGTGTGCTCCCTGGTGAAAATGTTTATTGGTCGACATCCGAGTTTATTGTTTTATCTGCATTCAATTCCCATCTACTTTGTCACGATGGATGTTCTAGGTTGTTTGTTTTCTCTTGCTGGTTCATTACGATGGTATCCCTAGAATATCTGGATAAGGAATGTTGCTAAAAATTAATGAAAAATGTTACACCCCTATGATTTATGAGGATGGTATGTAAATGATTAAAATATTTCAAAATTGATAAACTATGGACTCGTTTTGAATTATACCTCGAGATCATGGACATTACTCTGATGGTAATTTGTGTAATGAAAAAAATGAAATATGGAAAGATGATAATGATTAGTTAATGGATAATGAATGAATTGACAGATTGAAATAGATTGAATATGAGATAATAAATTTAACATATATCTTTTAAATACTTTTCTTTCTTATAGGATAACGGGTGTATGTAGTGGAATCCAAGAGTCTGAGTAATGATATATATA
The DNA here is from genome assembly GCA_963277665.1 of Viscum album. NCBI lineage: Eukaryota > Viridiplantae > Streptophyta > Magnoliopsida > Santalales > Viscaceae > Viscum > Viscum album. The sequence continues at coordinate 1,959,766,442 of OY728133.1, forward strand.
ATGCATTATAAGACAAGGGGATTACCATAGTATAGTTGTGAGTTGTATTCTATCAAGTATATTCTGTGTTTTTGTACACTACCCCACACATGATAGTTAGGGATACTAACATAATGATCCCAGAACACCAAGAGAGGGGAGAGGTGAATCATGGTTTCAACATTTTATTTAAAAGTGGAGGATCGTTTTCCAAAAATGGGAGGAACATATAATACATGTATAATGAGAAAGAGAAAAAAAAATCAAAAGAAAAGATTTAACACACTGATTTTACTTGGTTCACAACTAAGCACTAATCCATGTAGCATAAACTGATATTGTGATGGTTGTACCCAAATCCACTAAACATCAATAGTTTTTGAGAAACATTTTTTAATCATGATCACTCAACGCTAGGCACACTGCCTTTACAATATTTTATGGATTTCTGAATACGTCCCTTGGAACACTTTAGTTGACTCCCTATAACACCCCTATATTCTGTTGAGATATATTTTATTAATTTCTTTGATATCTTCTGATGTATACTACACCAATGTAAGCTTGTTCTTTACACAACACTGGATTAGCCTTCAGTATACATTACATGATGTTTGAATTGTGTTACACCAAATTTCTAGTTATTTTGATAAAATGCATATCACTTAATACAATGTTTATGAGAAATACTATATATTTTGATGTTTCCTTACAACCTGGTAATTATATTAGAGGTTATAAATAGTGTTATCTTTCCTCTGAAAAACAATTTAAATGAAAATAAGCGAGTTTATAAAATAATAAAAGCACTTAGGAATTTTTTTTAATGTAATATATTCGTATTATATTCAATAAGAATGTTTTAAATTTTTTATATATGTTTCGTAGACATGATATAAGAACAAATTCAATTTTTTTGAATAAAAGAAGTATTTTTTGAAAAAATGTTTTGTCAGCTCTTGATTGTGTACCGATTTTAAATAAAGTTTTAAAATTTTTTATATTATGTTTGACACAAGAAAATTATTCTTTATAATCATGATATAAAACTTTACTTTGAATGAATTTTTGATTTTTTTTCTGATACGTTTTATTTTTTGAGGAATAATAAAAATATATTAAATTATAATTCCAAACAAATTTTTTCATAGAAATAATTTTTGAGGGTAAATTATTTTATTTAATGGTATTAATGCATAAAAATTTTATATTTTTATCATTTTATATAATGTCGATCAATGAAATTAATTTTACCATAAATTTTGATGTAAACGCATTTCAATGCCATACAATGTTTTAACTTTTAAAAACCATTTTTTACAACAAAATGACTAATTTTAAATTAATTTCTACTAATTGGGTGTTTTGAATTATAAAAAATGGATTCCTTATTTGGAATCAGAATAAAAAAATTATGTAAATAAACTTTTTTTATTTTTGGGTATTACAATTAGTAACATTAGTAATTTATATTAGTACTATATAAAGTTAAATCGGATAATTAAGGGAAAAAAATAATATTATAAAATTACATTATAACTTCTCCTAATATAATTGGATGGGTTTTTTCTAACTAAATCTTCCTTGGGTAAAAAAGGTGTACATTATATGCCACTCTAGTGAGATTAATGCATTTTATTTATTTTATTTAAATAAAAGTTAAATAATCCTTACTCAAATTAACTATATAATTTGTAATATAATGTTTTATAGAATATAAATTCGGCTTTAAATACTTATCTTAATTCTTTGTTGTTTATCTTTTTCTTGGATTTTTTTTAAATTTTTAGTAAACAAAAAATTACTTTAATAGATTATACATTAACGATGAAGAAATTATTTAATTGAAGAGAAATCGATAAAATAAATTTTATTAAAATTATAATAATCATTAAAAGGAAATAACCCTTAATCATCCACGATTCTAATTCTTGATCATTTTTATCCTTATGTAAAGGATTACGATACTTATAATATTTTATTTAAAGTGATTTTAATGTTGTCTAATTGATGTTTTAATAAATATGTCATTTTTAATATAGGATTTACCATAAGATATATTCTACTATAAATATTCACTTGAAATATAGAGGAATTATATTGATTATTATAATTTATTTTTAGTTTATTTTTTTTAAAAAAGTAAACTAATTAATTATACAATATAGATGTTGAAATTATTTTATTAATGGAAATAAAAAATAAATGTTTTTAAAATTATTTTAAGAAATATAATTTTGTATAATTATTATATACAAGGAATTTTATATATGAAACTGAAAAAATAAGGATATAATAAAATATTTGGTTCTAAAATAAGATCTTATCATGATATTTTTTTAAAAAATAAATATAATAATGTCAAAATTGAAACTATTTATTGTTTATCAATAGTGTGTATTATTAAATTAATTATAAATCATAAAAAATAAAAAAATAAAAAAATATTATGTGGACTAAAATTTTCTAAAGTATTAATTTATGGTCTAATTGACATAAAATAAGTATAAATAACACTATTTAAATATTAAATAATTTTCTACCTTAGTTAGACTTCCAATATAATAAGTAATGGTTAATTGAAATGATAAGGTTTAAATTGATAAAAAAAATACTTGTGTAAATTTTTTTAGATTAGGTTATTAAAACATTATCTCATTCTATAATCTAATATATTACTTTTTTTGGTATTTGGATTGAGATAATTTTTTTATAATTTTTTATTATTGGTGTTTCCAAAAATTCACGTCACCTCAATTATAAAAGGTAACCTCTTCTATCACTTCATCACTTCAATATCAGCTTCATAATCGCCTGTACCCTCCACATTTCCCTTCTCAAAATTCCTTATTTACATTTTAATGGTGTTGGTATTCTCAAAAGAATAATGGTAGTGCCTTTATAAGGAGATCTTGAGGGAGATCACTAAAGAAGAGATAATCTGCTTTACCGACACTCTCAAAATCATTTCATCTTCATCATACTGTCCCATTATAATTTCCGTTATTAAGTAATAAATCCATTAAAACCAATATACTGAGATATTATGATTGTCATGTGAAAACATTATTCTACCTTCTATCTGTCCTATGAAAAACAAAATCACCATGTGTGTGTACGAATAGATTATTTTCTCCAGGTCGTGGTGTATTCTATTTTTTTTCCACTAACTTTCTTGGATGGTTATAATAATGAAAATAATAACTAAATGTGATTATTGTAACATGATATGTGTAACACTCCCAAATGATAAAGGGTTAAATGACTAAATGATATGACTCATGTCATTAAGGTGCACCTTCCTTTTCGAGAGCCTACCATATTAGAACTCCATAGTTAACAGTGATTGGCCTAGAGTAGTGATTGGGATGGTTGAACTTCTAGAAAGATTCCCAGGGTGTGTGTCAGTGAGGAATGAACACACTCCAAATGAAATTTTTTGGCCTATGGGGACTATCATTAGTATGATGACCCATTCGGGCACATGGGTGGGACCCTGGGTGGGGACCACATGTTTTCAGGGCAATTGGAGGTACCTATCAGGCAAGGACCTGACGAACTTGTAATGGTGGGGTGTATGTGCTATAACCAGGACCTTGTTGTTACATTTGGTATGAGAGGTGGTAACAAGCCTTAAGTGTGGTACACTGCCTGGGTTGATATGTAGGGCCCATAACGAGGACCCTGTTATCTAATGAGGGGGTGATTATAACACCCCCAAAAAATAAAGGGTTAATTTACTAAATGATATGACTCATGTCAACAATTTTGACCTTCCTTCTCAGGGGTCTACCTGATTAGAAGTACATAGTTAATCGTGCTTTTCCTGGAGTAGTGATTATGATGGGTGACCTTCTGAGAAGTTTCTCTGGGTGTGTGCGAGTGATGAAAAAGAACACTAGAAAGGACATGTGTTATCCTATGAGGATTATCATTAGTCATAGGACTCGTACATGCACGTGGGTGGGCCCCTATGGGGGGACCATGTGTATGCGGGGCAACTGGTGGTGCCTGGCTAGCCCAGACCTGACGAAAATGTTAAGGTGGGGTGGTCGTGCTATCATTGGGACCCAGTTGTCAAAATATGGAGTCTCGAAAAAAAACTATATACCATTCACTTTGAAAGCATTTCACAGTTTTTGGAATGATATCACTTCTCATGCGTACGTAAAACCTACCACATCCACAATCCAATGTGATTAATTCTACATGATATATATTAAAATATGATTATATAAATGTATAGAATGAATAAAAATGATATATATATTATGTTAATATAATTTTTAATGATATAATTATGAACTAAGAATGAGAACCAAAACTTATTCGAAAAATCTAGCAGAAAAAAATTAAGTAATTAATACCGATATAACAACTAATAATGAAATTTTATTAATAAACGGATAATAATACAATTATTTATGATATCATTAGTCAGATGACCCATGAAAGCATGTGGGTGGGACCCTGGGTGGGGACCACTTGTATGCGGGGCAACTGGTGGTACTTGGTAGGCCAGGACCCGACGACCATGATAAGGAAGGGTGGCTGTGTGGTCACCAAGACCCATTTGTCACAATAATGATTCTGGAAACAACTATATACCATTCACATTGATACTATTTCAAAAAAATTCTAACGATATTGTCGCTCATGCATATGTACGACCTACCATATCTACGATTTGATATTATTCATTCTACATGATATATATTAAAATATGATTATATAAATGTATAGAATGAATATAAATGATATTTATTATGTTAATATCAATTTTTAATGATATAATTATGAAATAAGAAGGAGAACCTGAACTTATTCAACAAATTAAGAAAACAAAAAATCAAGTAATTAATACCGAAATAATGACTAAAAATTAAATGTTATTGTTAAACATATAACAATATGATAATTTATGATTTCATAAAATTGATATTTATTATAGAATAAGTCAATGAAATTATTTAAATCATTATAAAAGTGGTTCGGATTCATACAAAGGATATCATACCTAAGGTAAGGGATTTTTTTATGTTTTATTTTTATGGGACTTATGTCTTATACACAAACTATTTATTTTTTAGTGGTGTTGATGATGCCCATTAATTATATTTATTCTTGTTAGGATGAAAATAATATTGATCTAATTTTATTTATTTCATGTGGAATAAACATCAAATGATTATAAATTGGTAAATGATAATTTTTCAATCAAATTATTATCCGAGATTGTTCTTATGTAAGTATTTGCTTGGTTATATTTATCATTAATTAACATGTTTCTAAATTGTGTTTTCCAAAATATTCTTTATATTCTAAAAATATTGTTTAGAGTAAATTTTACCCATTGGGAAAATTTAATTACATTGTATGAATGGAATATTTTTTTAATTTTCGATATGAGATACTTTTTCAACTTGTCTAGAAAATATATGAGGAGAATGTTTTCTAGATCAAACCGAAAGAATAATGTTTTGCACTTTTATAACACATTATTTCCATGAAACATACTCTAAATGATTTAATGTTAATTTTCAAATAAATTATTTTCTTTTACAATTTCACATCATTTTGAAAAAATAATACATTTTTTAAGAAGAAATGATATTTTCCTCAAGAATTAATTTCAATGTTTATATAAAAAATAATTTTCTGTCCAAGATGGAATTATTTAATGTGGTTATGATTCTTGAATAATATAATTATTGTTCTTATTGTTTTAATGTAATTATTATAGAATTCTATTTTTAAAATCAATTTGTTTTACATGGATTATGTTTTGGTGGAATGATTTTTAAATAAATCGATTTTATTCGTTAGGTTGTTGTGAATGAATTATATTATTGTGAAACACATAATAATGATTTAATTATGATATGGGTGGGACTTATATCTACCTCCAATGCATTGGGTAAATATTTATATCTCAAGAGATTGACATGACTAGAAGGAAAAGTAAATATTTCCCAATAATATAGTGCTAGAATTGAAAGATAATATGGTTCTGCATTATAAAACTGCAATGAGTAGTGAAATCAGTTTTAGCTGTGGACATTATCTACTATGATGGTCTTGGAAATTAGACTTGGATAATATGGAAATTATTTACATTATGAATGTCTTTGTTATAACACCTTGTGTTATTCCAATTCTATTTCCAAAAGGATCATCATTATATTAAGATTTATGCCTTATGAACATCCAAGGTTTATTTCATGAATCGAGATTTTGAAATATATAAAATGAAGTATAGTTTTCAAATTTTATGTTCAGGTTTTCAGATTCTTATATTTATTTTTTCTATTATATTACCCATGCATACCCTTAATTACCATTTGAGATTGACCATTTTATATGTTTTATTTTCCTAATGATGTAAAGAACACTTTTAGGAAGGAATAATAAAGAACAACATATTTATGGGAGATGTTGAAGATCTTTCACCAAGCCGGCATAATTTTTTCCTTAATTCAAAATTCAATAAACTAATAATGTCTTTGGGAATATTTTTGTTTAATGTATTATGTATTACAAAAAATAAATTTAATGTCCATGTAAATCAATCTTGGTTCTCTATAGTTGGTGTCAAGGAAAAGGATTAGTTAACCATTGGAAACTAGGATGAGAAAAAATTAGTGAGATCCCAATAGATTGTTTTAAGGTATCTCTTGGGATGTCCCAAGAATAAGTCTAATTATAAGTTACAGTCCTATAATTTTTCTAACAATCAGGGTTAACATAGTTTTAATCCTAATATATTATAGAATGAATGTACATACACATTATTTAGTGTTTTTTATAGTATGATTATTGTATCTCATACTTTTCATTGTTGGGTGTTATAAAATGGATGGAAACATGAGAATTATTTTTAATAGAGAATATAATTGAAAATTGAATGATAATACTCATGGGAAACCCAATGGAATTGTAGTTTAATAGTTAAACATTGGTATTTTTCCTAATAAAATGTCTCATAATATGATTTATAATCTAAAATTTTTAGAGTTTTCTGATATACATACTAATAGAAATATGGCATTGCATGTTCATTACAGAGGAAATAATGTTCAATTTCCCTCATGTAAATAATGTGGGAAGATGAACCATGGAGATGTTTTCTAAGGAACTATAGGATATTTTAGGTGTGGAAAAGAAGGACCTAAATATATTAATTTCAAAGTAAAATGTCCAGTTAACAAAAAGAACAAGAATAATGATATTGCTAAGACATTAATGATGGTTAAATGTTTTTAATGTGGAATATATAGGAATTATGAAAATTTATTACCTAGTAGAAAATCTCATGAAGAGAATAATCATGATCATATGGTTAGTATTTTTGTTTCTAATTATGAAGAGACTATAAATAACATATGAGATGAAAGAATGAAAGAATAAAAAAGAGATTCTTGGTCACTTGTTTAAAAAGATTGTAAAATGATTACATGATTATAAATAATAATGTTGTATATGTAATTTTACAGTATAATGGAATAATGAATCCTATAAATATTGTTACAATATATTTTTCCATTGGTTTTTGAATGTATATACTAAATTGTACTAGTTACCATGAAAATTTATTAGGGTAATAAGTTAAAAAAAATAATCACTAAGGAAAGGATAACTGTTAATTTCAACATGATGATGAGATAATGATTTTTTGGTTATGAATAATAAAATAGGATGGTAATGATTTCCTTATAATTTATTAAATATTTTTTTTGAAAAATGGTTTATTCTATGATGGATGAAGTGTATAGTTCTTTGGAATTATGAATAAGGAAACATGAATTTTTTCAATACAGATATATGTTTTTTAGTTTATTATAAATAGAATTAATGTTGAATGTGTTAACATGTTTTTAATTTGACCAAAAATAGATAACATTTGAAATATGGGAGATAAATGATAAGACGATTTAGTTCACCTATTTCCAATGTTCTATATTTTCATCTTTTAGAAGGATTGAACTGTAATATATTTAGTTATGTTTTAAGTCAAACCTCATATGTATATTGTTATATTAATGTCTTATCTCTCTATAGGTTTACTTATGTATATTTAAAAACTAGTTATATCCTTTTTTATGCTAATAAAAAATGGACTGAACTATATTTTTATTTATAGATATCTTTATCTATTAATACTTTCAAAATGAAAAATTGAACTCCATTCCATGGAATTTGTGATTATATGAATATTTTTCAAGGCCCAAGGTAAGGATGACATTATAATTAATCATGTAATTATTTATTATCATTATTCAACTCTAGGAAAAGGATCCAAAACCAAAAATATTACCCCAGTACCTTCATTTATGAAGAATCAAATGGCTCCTTTAATCATCACAGATTTCTAGATTTCTGACTGCTAACTATCTGTTAGACATGTTTTATATAACTATCCATCAGAAATGACTGGTTATATTACTATGCCATATCCATTTTATCACTTTACACCTACATTATCATATGTTGAAACCATGTTATGTGAGATTTTGGGTAACCATTTTGTTTCTCATATTCCATTTTAAAATATTATTTATGTATCCATTTTCCTGATGTGGACTTATATAAAAAAAATTGAAAGTATTAATCCTTTTATGATGAAAAATAATATTTAGGGGTAAATTCATTTTAAAGGTGGTACAATGTAAGACACATAGATTTTAATGGGATAGTTTTTTTAAATATATTTAATGTCTTCTATTTTACGTCAACTATGGTGTAATTGAGCTATATGAAACACCTGATTACCTTACATTATATGTACTGCTATTTTTATCTTGTGTTACACAAAATTTTTATGTTATTTTACTAGAATTAATTTCACACAATACCGATTTTTATTTTAAAAACTAAATTTTATTATGTTACCTTATAACCTAGTCATTATTATGGCAGATATGAACAGTATTAACATTCATCTGAAAATTATTTTAATGAAAATAATTTAATTTATAAAATAATAAAATCACTATTTATGGATTTTATTCATGTATTATATTTGTGATATATTCAATAAAATTTTTATAATTCATCTCATATGTTTTCTAGACATTATATAAGAACTTTTTGGATAAAAGAAATATTTTAAAAAAATGCATTTTTGCCTACTTTTGATGGTGCATCCATTAAAATTATAGTTTTTTAAAAATTGATATATTATATTTAAAAAACTAACCCTCTTATTTAAAATTATGATTTAAAATTTTAAATTTACTTAATTTTTGATATTTTTCGGATATGTTTTATGTTTTGGTGAATAGTTCGAATATATTATAATTTAATGGAAAATAACATTTTCCATCAAAATAATCTTTGTTGATAAATTATCTAATTGAATGGTTCTCAAGAATAAATAAAATATATTTTTATTATTTAATATGATTTTGGTTATTGGAATTAATTTGAAATTGAATTTTGATGTAAAAGTATTTCAATCATTTAGAATGTTTTATAATTTTAAACCCCATTTTTATGAAAATGGGATTAATTTTAAATTATTTTTTAAAATATCTCAGTTTAGAATTATGAAAATGGATTCCATATTTGGAATCTTAAGGTCCAAGTGATGTAAATTTTTTTGTTTTATATTTGGTAATTATGAATACATACATCAGTAATTTTTATTAATACGGTAAAAAGGTAAATCAGGTAAATAAGGGTAAAACTAAAATTATAAAATTTCCATAAAACATTTCATAATATCATTAGATTAATTTTTTTACCAAAATCATACTTGTATCGAATTGGTATTTTTTGGAAGGCACTTAGGTATTATTAAGACATTTAATTTATTTTATTTAATGAAAAGTTAAATATGTCATCCTCAAATTGCTATAAATATATCATTTTTAATATATATTTATATAGAAGTTGAATTTGATTATAAATAGTAATTTTAAATATAAAATTATTTTCATTGTCATGAATATTTATTTTTATGTTTTAGAAAATAAATATTTACCTTAATAGCTTACACAATAATGATGTATAAATTATTTAATATATGAGAAATGGGTAAAATTATTATTATTTTAATGGTAATACTAATTAAAAAGACAATAACACTTGACTAAATATTAATGGTCGAGTATATATCATCCATAATCGTCTGAGTGTTGGTTTATTAACCATTATGAGACTTAAATAAAGGATTATGAAACATATAATGCTTTATTTAATGTTTGGTTAATGTTTTCACATTCATTTTTTTATAAGTATAACATTTTTAAAATATAATTTTCGATAAGATATATTTGACCATAAATATTCTTCTAAAATATAGAAAAATTATATTCATTAACATATAATTTTTTTAATTTTTAACAAAAAATAAGAATACTAAAATCATTATACAACACAAATGTAGTAATTTTTTTATTAACCAAATTATGTAATTAATGTTATTAAAAATATAAAAATAAAATTAATTTTGTATAATTAATATATATAAATAATTTTATAGAGGTACATTACTATTTAGATATATCATAAAATATTTGGTTCGAGGATAGAGTCATATAATAATATTTTTAAAATCAATAAATTGAATAGTGTCATAAGTGACACTATTGATTGTTTATCAAAATTATTTACTATAAAATTATTTATAAATCATAAAAATATTTTTAAAATATTTAGATTATTTGTTATATAGACAAAAATGATCTAAGTTATTAATTTATGGTCTAATTGGCATCAAAAAAGTAAACATTTCACTGTTTTAACGTTGAATAATTTGTTACCATAGTTAAATTTCAAATAAAATAACTAAGGGTTAATTGAAATGATACGGCTTAAATATGTAGAAACTCATGTCTAAAAATTATTGGATGATGATATTACACCATTATCTCATTTTAATATCGAATAAATATCATTTTGGTTGTATTTTTATTCAGATATATTTTATTATTGTTTAATAATTTTGGAGATTCCATAAGTACCCCTCAACTAAATTATAAAAAACACATCCTCCCTCAGTACTTCATTTCAATTTGATCCTTAACATTTGTACATACCTTGACCATTTCCCATACCAACATATTTATTCACATTATAGATGTTTTTTATTCTCAAAATACAATTCTTAGTGCATTTATGTGGATATGTAGAAATAGAACACCAATGAAGGGGTAATATCCTTTACCGACTCTCTCAAGATCATTACTGCTTCAAATTTATCCTCCTTTATTATATCAATTATTATGATATAAATCTAGTATCATATATATAATTAGATTTTATTATGGTTATTTAACATCTTTATTGCACCATCTATCCATCTTATGAAAAAAACAACAACCACGATGCATGCGTACGTACAACTTAATGTTTCCACACCGCAGTGTATTATGTTTTCCCACCATCATACATGGATGGGTATAATGATGAATATAATAACTAAATGTTTTAATTATAACATGATATGGATTTGGGAACAAATTATACACCATTCAATTCCATTACATTTCACAATTATGGGAATGATATCTTTGCTCATGCATACGTACGACCAACCGTATCCACGATGCAATGTGATTCATTCAATATGATATCAATTAAAACAGGATTATATAAATGTATATAATGATACAATATGATATATATTATGTTAATATAATTTAATAATGATATAAATATGACATAATATGGATAATCATAACATATTTGATAAAAAAAACATAATAAAATGAAGTAGTTAATACCCGAATAACGAGTAATAATGAGATGTTATTAACAAACTGTTGATAATATGATCATATATTATATCATAAAAATGACTATGATTTTGTAATAAGTCAAAAATATTATTTAAATTACTATAATAGAGGTTCATATAAAAAAATATTATATCAGACCTAATGTAAGGGATTATTTTGTTTCACTTTTATTCATGTTGGACAAATTCCCTATACACCACATATTTCTTTTGATTGGTCATTATGCTGAAAATGATTTTTTTATAATTCTTCTCATAACGGTTATAATACTCATGTAATTTTCATTATTTTATGATGCATACAATTTGAATAATTATAAATTGGTGATGAATAATTTTTCAAACCAAATATTTTGCGATATTGATAATACATAAGTATTTATTGGGGTATATTTATCATCCATGTCAAAGTCTCCTAACTATATTTTCCAAAATACATTTTTTATTCTTCTAAAATTATTTATTGTAAATTTTTACAATTGGTGAATTTTTATTAAACATTATTAATGGAATAATTTTTTGTTGTCAATACAAGATATTTTTTTGAAATTTCTGATAAAATTACGAGGATAATGTTTTTTAACTCATAAAACAAGAAGGGATTTTTATGTTTTCAAAATGACTTATTTACATTATGAATCCTCTACTTGGTGTCATGTTTATTTTCAAATAAATTCATTTCTTTTAAAATTTTATGGAATATTTTGAAAATAAATCAATTTGGAAGGAAAATTATATTTTCCTCAAGAATTAATTTCAAGGGTTATATAAAAATTATATTACATTATTAAATAGGGTTTTGTTCCATGTATAATATTAGTATTGTTCATATGGTTTGATGTGTTAATGATGGAATTCTATTGATGAAATCCATTTTTCTTACATGAATAATTTTATGGTGGAATGATTTTTAATGTAATCCATTTTATTTTTTGGGGAGTGATTAATGATTTATGTTTTTGTGGAACACGTTTGAATGATTTCATTATGAGATGAGTGGGACCTATATCTCCCTCCGATGAATTTGGTAATGATTTATTTATCATGATAAGGACAAGAATATAATGGAAACTAAATGAGGTTCATTAATATAGGAATGGAATGACAAATAAATCTGGTTTAGTAATATAGGGCTGGTTTAAGAGTGATCTTATTTACATAATGGACAGTTTCTAATCTGATGAACTTCGAAATGAGCCTTTCCTAATATGGAAATTATTCTCTATGCTTATGTGCTTTGCAAAATTCCATATATTATGCCAACTCTTTTTCTTCATGGTTAATGATACCTTTAGGATTTATGACTTATGAACTTCAATGGTTTATTTCATGAATCCAAATTTTGATATATGTTAAATATTGTGTAATTTTCCTAAGTTACGCTTTTGTTTTTACATTATTATGTTTATGTTTTATATTATATATTCCATTATCACCCTTAATAACCATTTTATCTCACCCTTTTTATATTATTTATTTTCCCTATGATATAAATAATGGTTTTATGTAGGAAAATTAAAGGAGAAGATCATTATGGGTGATTGTGAAGATATTTCAACATGTTAAAAAATGTGTTCCTTCTTTCCAATGATACTAAACTATTATGGTATTTGGGCAAATTTTTCTAGAATGTATTAAGTATTATTCAAAATAATGTAATATCCATGTATGTAAATCGTGGGTCTCTACACTCCCCCTAGATAACTTCCTTTGGAGGAATCCAAACATAGTTTATGGAATTGTAGGTCCCATGATATTAATTAAAGAATGCATCATCAACTTTAAATAGATGCTCTTTTGAAGTCCTACTTCTACCCAAAGATGTAATCCTCTTTTCTAAACTAAGAGTACGTGAATTGTTCCTCTGTGAACTGGACTACTTCTTCCACGTACCAATTCCATATACCACCTCTGCATAATACCTCAACATAGTGCCTCCACGTACCACCTCAATATACTTCCTTCATATAAAACATTCATGAACCATGTCTGCGTACGACCTCTACTTCTACCAAATTAATTTTTCTATGGAATTAATCTTCTATACAGACCATCTCTAATCCGTGAAATATTTTCCCTTATGGGTTTCAATGGAATGAAAATCTATTCCATGCACTTTCTTCATGGATCACTTATTCTTTTTTCAAAATCCTCCTCATGAACCTCTTCTCCATTGTGGGGTTGTCATCCTACGAACAACTTTTTTACTTCATGGAATTTCTCCTAGATTTCTAATAAGAATCATTCTCCTTAAATATTGGATAATTAGTCCTTATATAGGAATATAGGTACGAGAATATCACTAATCTGTTTTATATAATCATTAAATGTTTTACATGTTTCACAGTGAACTACTTTTCCTACAAATCATTCATCTCTCTACTATCTGTGTACTGCCTCTCTTCCTTCGCAAAGGTTGGTCTCTCCCGAAAATGAATCCCTTCATTGATCTAGAAATCACATCCGCGTTTCAACAAATGGGGATCCATACCTCTTATCACAAGACTTCTGGGATCTATTTTCCTCCCATGAATTGAAGACCTCCCTATAAGAAATTTTTCCCATACAGTCCATGTACGATGCTTCACGGTCCACATAGCATTGCTATATGGAAACCTTTTCTTTTATAATTTTCATCTTTATTCCTCGTACCTCAAATGTGTTCCACAAAATATCCATCACGGTCTGTGAACACTCCACTCCTAAATGAAAAATAATCTTCTTTCTAAAATAAACACTCGATTTTAAGGCCCAAAAAATTGGAAAACAATGGAAATGATGCTACCATCAACACCATTGTCAGCATGTACTATAATATCAATTTTCGTGAAAACCATTTGATAAACCCAAGGTGGATTGAAAACAAACACAAACCAAGATCCATTTCCATCAAATAACATCCTTGAGTCTAACAATCACCCCCTTTGGGTTTTTTTTTCAATATGCAGATAGATTCATTATGTGAATTACCACTATAGAAACCTAATATGACAGAAAGATCTCATTAAAAACTATATGTCTACGTGAGTGATTATCGAGGTAGAAAATAAGTGGGGATGAATTAATTTGGTTCTTTTTTCTGGAAAAGGTTATGTCTTGAAAAACAGCTTCTTATAACATTTCATTTCCAATAGGTTCTCCATTAATTATTTTCCCTCATTAAACAATGGAATTTCACCAAATTTCTTCTCAATTATATTATAGACTCGTTGCATTCAATTTCTCTATTATCCCCCATTATAAAAAAACACAAAGAACAAGTATTTTTATATTCTAAAGGTTAAATTATCCACCCCATAGATCGTATCTCCCCCATAAACCTACATCACATTGACAAATAGATTAAAAAATTATCAAAAAATGGTAGAGGGAAACACTCATGGCCACCACATGCTTTGGGAAGATATTTAACACCAATGTTCAGTTGATATTTCTTGAAGACATGTGCTAAATAGATTTGGTTATTATTATATCAACTTTATAATAGCTTCCAACATGATCGATTTTAAACATGTAATGTTCAAACATTAACTTGATAATGTGTTATCTGATTTCAATTTGTTTCATTCGAGAATGATGAACAAGATTCTTAGTAAGATCAATTGAACTTTTATTACTATAATGAATCACCATGGGTTGTTTCACCTCATCATAAATATCAATCAGTTATTTATTCATCCAAATTAGTTGAGTTCAATATGTTGTAGTGAATTTATACTCATCATCAGCAGTACAGAGAGAAGAGCATTATTGTTTCTTATTCAACCATCCAACGCATTCCTTACCAATAAAGAATACTCCACACATGTGTACATTATATACACCACATCTCCCAGCTATTCATTCTCAAAAAATAATGACAGTTCATTTACTCTTCCTGCAGTAAAGTATAATCTATAATTTTGAGTCCCTTGAATATTCCACATGGTTCTTTTAACAGCTTCCATATGTTTGTATTTCTAATTACATTAAAAGTGGGCCACTAATCATGTTTCAAAAGAAAAATTGGGCCATGATTTTGTTATGTACAATAATCATCCAATTATTCTTTTGTACTTGTTGAGATATAAAGAAGTCTCATACTCATGATTTCTATGATTGTCTCTAACCAAAATCAGAGTTGACATTGGTTTGGGTTCATGAATATTGAATTTCTTCAGAAACTCTCTTTCAAAATTTCCTAGAAAAATAAACGTGTTTGATTTCCTATAATTTAATTGTAGTCTCTTGAAGTATGTGAGTGAAATAATCATAGAATTTCAAATTATCATTTCATGTCACTGGAAAATTTATCCATTGAACTATGCATTCTTCCACCAAATTTAGTATCATATATGTACACAAGTTCCTTGAACTAGTCTTTCTGAGAATTATTCACTAATATATTATGATCCACTTCCCCACTTTTAAATTCTCTATTCTTTAGGTAATAATATAGCTGAGAGTACCATCCTAGTGGTGCATGTTTCAGACCATATAGTGCCTTATTTAATCGTCAAACCTTAATTTTATCATTACCAATCAGAAAACCCACTGATTTTTATATTTAGACTTCCTATTAAAGAGGACCATTTAGTAAAGCTATTTTAACAACCATCTGACACACATTGTTTCCTAATTTAATTTTTGTCGAAGAAAGGTTGATTGAATCCATTATAGACACTAGATAATCGTTTTCTTTAAAATCAACTCCTTCAGTATGTGAATACACTTTACAAACCCATCACACATTATTTCTGATCATATTTTTATGCCTGTCAAATTTATGTTCAAAAATCTAATTCATACCAATCAAATTGTTATTTTGGGGTCTCTTTAATAGATCCCATGATTGGTTTTTTTATCTTATCCAACTATTAATTCATGTCATTAACCCATGATTCATAATTTATATCTTCATTAAATGAGGATGGTTCCACAACTGATAGGATTTAATATTGTCAATTGTTCCTCATTCTCCTTGTATGCATGGGTGTTCTACAATCCCCAATGATATTGGATTCATCAATTTATCCTCTTTGATTTATCTAGTGATGATCATAGGATTTTTATTCATCCATGGTTTCCTCTCATGGTTCTTCATCAGAATCAAAATATTTTTGTGACCTCTGAATATTTTTCACTCCTTTTTCTACTAATAAAATTTCTGTTCTGTATTCATTTCCATATAAATCATCAATCATATCATCATAATATCACATAGAGATATTTTTGGCCTTATATTCTATGATATTAAAATAATTTATTTCCACAATTAATCAAATGATATTATTGAAACATTCATAGGATTCTCTACTTGTTGAATATCCGAGGAGTATTCCTTCCTCTACAGCATCCCTATACATACCTTGGTATCATTTTTTTTCAAATGAAACATTTATTTCCATGAAAATGAAAATACTTCAATGTGGGCTCACATCCATTAAACAATTAATATGGTGTCTTGGACTCTACCATATAAATCCTTGTTCAATTTTGAGTATACGTTGCATCTTAAATAGCCTCTTCCTAGTAATGTCCATGTATATGGCTCTCAAATAGCATAATTCTAGACATATTCCTCACATGTCAACTCCTAAACTCAATAAATCCATTTTTTATTGGGGTTATCATAGAATACACATAATATTTCATTCCATGTTTCTCTAAATAATTTCAAAAATAATGGATGTGTATTATCCTCTATTATCATACCACATAATATTTATTTTCTGATTGGTATCATTTCTGACTATTCAGTTATATGTTTTCATGAAATCAAGAACATATTTTTTGTAATGTATAACCATTGCACAAGCCATTATACTATAGTAATCAATGAAAATAACAATGAATCTTTCTCCGCATAATCTAGATGTTCTTGTCAGACCACATAAATCATTATGAATGAGATCAAGAATAATTGATTCTCATTTCTTCTTTTGTTGTTAATAACTACAAAACAACTTCCCTCATATACATGCTTAAAAGGTAATTTCTTATTGATGCTTCATAATAGGAATATCCATGACTATATTCATTTTATATTTCCTTTCCATTTTTTGTTGATTTATGTGACCCAATCATCAGTGCCACATGTAATTTTCTTCCTCAATCGTTATGTTGAAGAAATTTATATATACTATAAACCTAAAATAAGTTTCCATATTTTTTTCATCCTTTATTAAGATAAATGCATATCATTTATATGATAGTTCAACCATTTTGATTAAAATTCACCATGAATCCCAAGATTCATAGTTGACTGACACTCATGATATTTTGATGCAAACCATCCACATAGAGAACATCAATTTTATTTATCTCACCATTAGCCAGTTCAGCACTTCCACTACCATTTATATATAATGCACAATAATTATTGAACCATATTGTTCCATAAACCCTTTTATTATCCTTTTTAATAGGTCTACATTTCCCATAATATGGGATGAGCATCTGCAATAAATAATCAAAGTGCATTTGTTCTTTGTATTTTGAGGTATACTTCTACATGATTAGATTTTTTTTTAATTTTATACTTTTCCTTCCATGAAAGACTATATAGAATGAAGGATAGGGATGTCCATTAAAATCAATTTTCCTTGTAAATGGGTTCATTATACTTATACTCTTCATCAATAGGAGGAAACCTGTTTGTGAGAGAAACATTATCAGGTAGATGATTGTTACCTTGTCACATAGTCCTATATCTATTGTGCAGACCTTTTCTTGGCTTTCAATAAATATATTTATGTACAATTTTATAACAATGAAATCAATATCAATATATATTATTTAATCTATAATTAGTAGGATAAGAAATTTTTACCCTTTTTTTAATTCTTAGCTCTCCCCCATTAAAATAGATCCATTTTCATCACAGTATGAATTGGTACAACCCAGATAGCCACTGAGATGGAATTTAAAAAGGTAAAATATTTTCTCACATATATTCCTCCATATATCTCCTTATATAGTAAAATAGTTTGACTAACTATCATTTCAGGAAACATGTGGATAGGATTCAGTTCTCTATTCAGTTTTTTTAGACTCTCTTTGTACGCACATTAGTTAATATTGTCAAATGTTCATCTTTTGACTTCCCTTTGAATAGAAATATCTTATTTCCATATTTTCATGTTTCAACATTATTAAAATTCCATATTTTCCCATTCATGTGGAACATTGATAATCTAAAGAAATTTATACTCTATATGAACCTCTTATAGGTCTCTCTATTAGCACAGTATCTACAAATATTCCAAATTTTTCTTTAAAATTTGTTTCTGTTTAATTTTATTCACATTCTTGTTTAATACTATGTGTAACAACTTCTAATTATGGAAACATAATAGTGTAGGACTTCTCCTACCATCTTCATTAATGTTCATTGATGAACTTTTACTGTTCTTTAGTTATGATCCTTAGTTCCACAAAACGTTATGCGCTTTCAAGGGTTATTGATTTTTATTTCACTTCTTCTTATAGTAGTTAAAATTCATATTAACATTCATCAATATATTCTATTGATTCTTGAAAAACATCTCTTCAGTTCTTCCAACTATTTCTTTCATCTTCAAGATTCACTAGATCATCAAATCAGTTTCAAATTGAGATCAATGTCAGTAATAAACTGATCATATCTAAATTAATAGTTTTATGGTTATGACTCTTAAACTATATCCATCATAGACGATTGAGTAATAGATATAATCTCTATTTCTTCTTCCTCAAAGAGATCATTATCATAATCATCTTCTTCACATAAAAACTATTTATTTTCAATTTATGTTTAGATTTTATGTCTTACTTTTTAGAAATTATTTTTTGGTGCTTTTATGAGTTTCCAATATCAATTTCTTCATCAGCGAACTTCCTTGAGAACAAAGAGTCAATGGGCCCAACTATACCACTACGAAAGCATGCCGAACATATCATTCATTCAAATATCCATTTTCCTCTCATGAATGTATTTTTAAAATAATGAAATATTTTATTCTTCTTCCTTAAAATCATTAAAAAAATGTTCTGAAATTTCTTGTTTTTACATGGATTTGAATACCATATCCTTTCTAACATGACCTATTGCATCCTCTAGTTTTATTTTTATTTCATTTATTACCAAACTGCTCTACAGATCATCCAATTAATGTTTTAAAATATCTATTTCCTCAAGTGGAGAAACATTTGTAATGTAAATAAGTGCAATTATTCTCAATATTTTAATTACAGTTTAAATTTCTTTTATTTGTTACCCAAACCATCAAAGTTCTCCTAAAACATCTGTAATTTTATTGAAAAAGTTATCTGTATTTTCATCATGATGTATCATTATATCATCAAACCTATTTTAAAAAACATGAAGTGTGGACTCTTAAATTTTTACCACCTTCGTATATATTTTCTAACTTTTCCAACATAGACATGAATAAGGTGAATCTCATCACTTGTAGATATATTTTATTAGACAGAGTTGTAGTGAATGAATTTTTTTCTTTATCATCTATATTAAGTATGTTCTTGTTCCTATCAGTCAATAGTCATTCATGATGGTTGAGTGACCTATATTCCTTATGTATTGGGGAAAAGGATTCCATTCCAATAGATATTACTTGAGATATCATCTTATTCTTATATATCTCAAAGTTACTTCTATAAAAATGTGGAACTCCCCTAAAATCAGATATAATCTTCATGATGGAAAAAAAAGATAGATTTTGCAATAGTAACATGTATGCTCTGATATAAGTGGATGGAGCCCAAAAAACCTCCGGAGGGGAGGGGTGAATCAGGGAGTAAATTGTTTCTTCAAAAGTGATGCATCTTCTTCCCATGTTTGAAGGAACATGTTAAACCTCTCTGATGAGAGAGAGTGGTACTCAAAAATCACATGAAAACAGTTAACATTGTGATTTTACATGATTCATAACTAATGTATAGTACATAGAGCATATGCTAAAACAATTAACATTGTTTGGTAAATGTTTTGGGCCTCAAAATCAGTTGTTTTTTATTAAATAATATTTTCTGTGTATGAGTACATAGTTCATAGAATGTGAAGGAAAGTTTTAGATCACATAGGATTTATTCATAATTGAGATGAAATTCCAAAATGGTGAGGATTCCATATAACAATGCTATGTGGACTGTGTAGGAAACAAATATTTGCGAGGAGGCTTGTGGTTTGAAAAGGGGAAATGGTTCAAATATGTCATGGAGTACAAGTTACGGCTCATAATTTTTGGAAATGATGTTGTGATTTGAGGATCTAAAAAGGGATTCATTAGTACATGATATGGCTCGTGAGAACTATTTCTCTCTCTATAGTCAGTGTACCACCTCTCTTCTATGGAGGTGGTCAATATTTTCAACGAATGAATCCCTTTTTAGATCCTCAAATCACAACCTCATTTCCAAATATGATGAGCCATAACATGTACTTCATGACATCTTTGAACCATTTCCATTTTTCAAACCACAAGGCTCCTCGCAAATATTTTTTTCCTACATAGGCCACATAGCATTGTTATATGGAATCCTAACCATTTTATAATTTCATCTCAATTATGAATAAATCCTATGTGGTCTAAAAATGTCCTTCACATTCTATGAACTATCTACTCTTACACAGAAAATATTCTTTTATAAAAAAACAACTGATTTTGAGCCCTAAAACATTTACCAAACAATATGAAATAGGACCACCATCAATACTATTTTTGGTCTACACTATATGATAATGTGTATTACAAACCCCATGATCATCCTACTATGGATAAAAAAATAAAATCTAATAATCATTTCCATTAAAAAAATCATTAGTTCCAATAATGACACACAATGGAATTTTGGAATGTGTTTTCCCCATTATCTCGGTGAGAGGATGGATGGATGACTACCTCATCTGACCCCACACTCTTCTATTTAATGTTAAATGTGCTTGTATGCACAATGGTTGGTTCCCCATATATTTATATAGCAGACTATGATCGATTGTTGTTATTTAACACATATGTATTACTATATATTGGATGCAAAGGATAATTATTGGTATAAAATGTATAGGATAAGGTGGCTAGTGATTCATACTCAGTGTATGGGTTGTAATGGCATGAGTAACAATAAATGTTGTTTGATATATGTTATATAGGATGTGATAGATTATGGAAACTACTTGGTTTCTATTTATGTATATTTCTATCCGGTGGTGATTTTATTTTATTCCCATGGTGAAAGTTGTGATTCCATGCCCAAGACTCTTTAGGTTGACTTAATTTTGGAAAAAGGTGGCATAAGATGTGTGATGTTAGAGAATAGTGAAAAAATGGGGAAGATGGATAAGGCTCCCATAATGTTCTATTATTATATTATACGGTATCTTGTATGTGTTAAATGATATTTTATAGTGACGGTGAGGTTGAAAATTTTACTTTACTTGTTTAAGTGATTAGTTAGTTTCACTTTTTCTCACTATTCTTTAGCATGATTTCATTATATTTATCATAAGAGGATCTTCTTAGGATCCCACTAAGTATAACATTATTCTCATCCTATTCATATATAAAAAATTTTATGTTAATCAGATCAAGTTAGATATCTAAAATTATATTACTAGCTTAGGGTTTAGGAGGAGTTTGGACTTTACGGTCACTATCGTCTTTACCTTTTTGGTACTTTCAGTTTTCCTTCTAGTTTATTGATATTGTATGACATTTAATGGTTTAATTTTTCTTTTACTATACATATATTTATATATATATCTATGTGTGTGTGTGTTTGTGTTTGTGTGTCTAAATTTTTTTGGTTGTTGTATCCTTCTAATCTCTCTCTTTTTCATGTTTTACACAGAGAGTCATGCATTCCATATTCATGTTTACTATACCATTTTAGTTGTTCAATAACCTGGGGCCTACTATGGGTGGGAAATGGGAAATCACCATCTCTATACCCTCATTAAATAATATTTGTTTGGATGGGGTCATGAAATTAATTCATTTGAAATCGTACATTATTCTTACTGAAGACCACATGTCAAATATTGGTAATTTTTTTTCCACATATTAGAAAAATCATGAAACCCAAAAAAGTACCATGAAATAGGAAACACTATATTAAACTTGTGAGAGAAAACTAGACATTGAATTAACTTATTATTAATGGTATGGGGAGTGGTAGACCCAACTTATAGTCTCTAATGCAAGATATGACATTTAAAAATAATGAATACTCCATGAACATTTACCATGGTTAAAGGAGGAGGAGGGGGATTACCAAATGGGGATCTACATGAAAAACTAATTATAGAAAATAAAATGGGTGGATAAAGGGAATACATAATGAAATTAAAAGTCTTATCATTGTTCGAATTCTACCAAGCTCTTAATCAGTTTTACGGTGATCTTGTTTTGTCTGTTGGAATACATTATTTACAACTACCTAGAATATAATGATTCATCATCATGTTGCAACCTCAAATCCATGTCCTAAATCTTATGAATAATCTTGAATTTCAATCTACTCTAAAAAACACATCCATTAAGGATAATTATATGAGGTTCCCAATATTTTGAATTGGTTTCGGCCTCATTGGGTGGAAGTGTCTTTAATCAAAAACTTATGATATTATTATAATGGAAACAAATATAATAAGTCATATTTAATAACTAATTTTATCTTTTGAGTAATAAATTAATCAACATTCTTGGATCTTTTTAGGGAAACAACTTCTTAATTTTGAATGTAATGTGTAAATGAAAACAACTATAATTGTAATGGCTATACACATAACCACACAACCTTGTATATATTTGATTAAACTGATCAAATAATTTATGAAATAATTTTAAAAAAGAATAATAGTTATATAAAGATAAATCCTATGATAGTATTCAATGATAAGAAAGATATTCAAGGACATGATAAATATAAGATATTGTAATCAGATAAGATCCATAAATAAGATGTCTATAGGGAAGTCAATGTATAGTTTAAAAAGGTTTTAAATAAACATCTGTCTTTTAGAAACTCTTATTTTGGATAGGTTCTTAAATGAAATTTATAAAACTAAAAAGGTAATCTAATTTTATTGGTGAGTGGTGCTTGGTAGGAACATGTATGAATCAAGTCCACCCTATCCACCAACAAAATTTCAAGATCTGGGAACTTTCATAATTTCTTCAACAATAAGGATTTCTATATTCATAGATTCCTTCTTTGATATTTGTTATTTAAAAAACAATTATGTGTCATTTAATGTATTCGACATCAAAAATGTAAAATCAATCCAAATAAGATTAGTTTCCAAACCTGTAAAATTTTTAAATACATTCAATGTTTAAATACTTTATATTTCAAGTTATTAGAGTTAAAAACAAATTATTTCTCATGTATATTTATATATAAAACATAGAATATTAAATAACATTAGTACATCCTAAAATAATACTAGGAATGCTTTTTGTAAAAATAGATATGTCCCTAATTAATATTCAAAATGGTATAACAAACATTGAATTTTTGAATGATTCTATTAATTTCAAAAATTTATATTTGATGAAATATCCCCCCAATGATCACTCACTTTATGAACTCTTGAACATTTAGGACATAATTCCCATGAAAATAATTCTTTTCTAAAATAAAATTTTAATTGTTTAAGAAAAATTATTTGTGTAAAATATTTTTAAATTATTGATTTTGAAATCTGATTAATTTTTAAGAGGATTGAATATTCTAGAGAGTAATAAGAGAATGAGTTGAACGATGATTCCCAAAATGTATTTCATTATTTTTTAGTAAATATTGCATTTCCTTA
This sequence comes from Viscum album, assembly GCA_963277665.1. Classification (NCBI taxonomy): domain Eukaryota; kingdom Viridiplantae; phylum Streptophyta; class Magnoliopsida; order Santalales; family Viscaceae; genus Viscum; species Viscum album. The sequence continues at coordinate 1,959,790,957 of OY728133.1, forward strand.
TAGTTTCTTTTCAATTTTGGATATTACATTGATAGAACTAAGTGAGCATAAAGTTTTAAATTCTCTTATGAACCTGCCCATATTAGACATATAACTAATTCAGTATACACATACGTATTAATTTTAAATTTTATAAGGGAAACTTTTAGTGATCACAGCTAATAAATTATTTCCTCTCCAGATATTAAATCCATAACTTATCTCTTCAATCAAAAATTTTTCATGAAATTATTTATTCAATAAAATTACTAAAATGAAACAATACATCATAAATGAGGTTGAATCCAACAATGATGGGATTGCTAATGATGGTGATAAAAAATATTATTTATGTATTGACAATATATTCAATAAATAAATCTAAATGGTACATTATAATATATATATAGTACCTATTAATTTAGGATTAACAATTGTTTAAAATAAAAAAAATTACTTATGTTGAGTGTTCAAAATTATTACAGGGTATATATATAATATAGTAAATTTATTCATGTTTCTAGGAGATATTACTTTACCTTGATATTTATTGATAAAATTATATAGAGGGTATATAGTAAGACAAAATTATATTTTTGGATTGGTTATTATGTTACATTTAGGATCCTAGTTCACCAGAATACTAGTAGAAAGCTATATTTACTTGTATTTATGGTACCCTTTCATATGATAGGATCCCATTTTTATTTTGTATTAATCATGGTATATTTCCTAGGTTCATGGTCTATATCATTAAAATCTTGATATCGAAGTGCATACAAGTATTTTTAGACGGTTTCCTATGCTTTATAACTTATTTTTATCAATTTTAACTATTTATTGAAATTTTTTTAAAATCATTTATTAATTAAAATATTATTTTTTATATTGAAAATTTTCATATTATGGATAAAGGATGAGTTATACTTGGAAATGGTATTTCGCAAGAAAAATTTTAATGATTTTAATATATCAAAAATAAATTTCATAAATTCACTTCTTTATATCCCTTAGCTGAAGTATATAAGACCATTCATAGGACATGTAAGATTTTATAGGTGCTTCATCAATGTATTTTGTTTCACTTAATTTCAATTATTTATTTTCCATTAAAATTAAATTAATTTCTTTTGAATCTTTTCAGAAATCATTTAATAAGTAAAACATTATTCTCAACTCACCACTTTTCATTAAACCACCTTCTTGGGAAATTCCTTTTGAGTTTCTATGTGATGTTCAAGTATAGTTATGTGAGAAATTACTTTATGGAGGATATATTTGAATAATAATGAGACTGATCATTTTTCAATGACTTTTTCTATTATAAAAAATAACTATATAACAACTAAAAAAGAGATTTTTGGAAATATTTTTTCCATAGATGATTTAAATTACTATTTACTAGGATCAAAGTTAACTCTTTTCTATAATTATGTGTAATTATGTATCTGATGAAGAAAGATAATGAAATTATAGGATGGAGAGAAAGATTCTATTATGATAGGAATTAAATATTGAAATTAATAATGAAACAACTTTTTATAAAAAAAATTCAATACATGTTACTAGATTAACCCATATTTTCAAGTTATAAACACAAAATAAAGTACCTATGAATAATAAAATTCTAGGTGAGAAACATTACTCATATTTATAGATATTATATTAATATATAGATAATGAAAATTGTATTTTTACTCATCAAGTATCATCTTATTTCAATAAACAATACAATTTATGTTTAAAAATTATTTACAAGAATTATGTGTTCGAAGATCAATGCTTAAGGGGAATGTGTTTGATTAAATAATAATAAGAATCCCACATAAATGGAAACATAATATATATTGAATTTTAATATGAAATTATGATGTAGGGAATAGTTTTTTCCTCAATTGTTGAAAAAAAAATTATTAGATTACATATTATAATGGACACATTTTAAAGAAAATCATGATTTTAAAACAATTTTCAACAGTTTTTTGGGATATTTATAAAGGACACGAAATTAGCTAATAAATGATGAAATTTTTTAAATTATTTGTTGTATGAGGAATGGAATTGTTTTTACTTTTCAAATATATTATATATAATATCATACATATTTATTATTTAAGACTACATGTAAAATTATGTTGAGTCTATTCTTTTTATATCTAATGACGCATACGATGTTTGTGATTTTATCAAGTCTCTTGTAGTTACAAGATTTTTATTTTCAATAGGTATTATGAATGATAAATGTACTAATTTTAGAAATATAATCATAATGGAATTGATTAAACTGATAGACTAATAGTTAAATAAGAATTTTAGATAGATTCATAAAGAATATATTAAATGTAACTAAAAACACTAACTCAAATGATTAGATAAAAATAAAAAACATTGTTTGGTATTACAGAACTGTTTGTAATAATATCTTATGAATAAGCCGATATATATTGGTTTTGGAAATGGGTATACAAATAATAATAGAGGTAGAACAAATAATTTTTTTGACTTGATCTGACCTATTGTGTCCTTACATGAATTGGAAGTTAGTCTAAATATACCACCCTAGGTCAGCTTCTAATAGGGTAGAAGTATGTGTATATAACCAATAATTTATATCACACATTAGAGGGCTTATTCTCACTACTATAAAAACGGGGAAAGTATGTGATACCATTTTATCTGTGCCAAAAAAAGAGTTGATAAAGGGGCACTTTTAACAGTGCTAAAAAACTGTTAAAGGCCCCCCTTTATCAGCTCTTTTTTAGCCCTGATAGAGGACCCCTTTATCAGCACTTAATTTAGTAGCGTTGATAAAGGGGGATTAATCAGTGCTTTTTCCTAACAGGGGTAAATTATATTCTTTACAACAATCAAAAATATATATAATATTTTTATATAAGTATATTTATATTTATATAAATATAATATATATTTTTAAAATATGTTTTATATTAGTATAAATAGATTATTTAATTTCATATATAAGAAATTTAGTGAAAATGGCATTAAATTATTAAAAAAAATATTATTAATTACTAATTTTCTCATTATTATTGATTAAAAATCACTTAATAACAATTTGAAGACACAAAAAATCTAAAATATTAATTAAATATCTAAAATAAGTTGAAAATGTAACTCAAACTTCAAACAACCATAACTTATGATCTGGTAATCCATTTGAGCTCTACAGTATATCAAATTAAAGCTTCAGAAGATCTTTACGCGCTGGTGACCATGATAAGCTTTTGTCACATTTTATGAGGCCAGAACGGCCCAAAAGGCCTCTAAAACAAACTTTTTAGTCGGGATACCCCGATTTTTTCACATTCAAACAAGTATAACATCTGATCCGGATGTCTATTAGGCATGTACCACATATCTTATTGAATATTGTTTCATTTTCTTCGGTTTTACTAGTTTTGCAGTTGAAAAGAGCTTTTGGATGATATTTTATGGTCATTTTTAAAATTATATGGCTTTTCAAATACATAGATATATGTATTTATTTGTTAATATATATTTGTCTGTGTGTGTCTCTCTATGTGTGTCTCTGTGTGTTGTATATATATATGTATGTATTTATTTATTTATTTATAAACACACATAAAAAACATATTTCATAAATGTATTTAAAATTAATATTATAATTAAATTTTAACATACAAATAAATATATGGATAAAAATTTATAACTAAAAACATATATATAAATAAATATAAATATATATTAATATACGAATGAATATATATATACTAATATATGAATAAATATATTTATATTAATATGAATCTATATAAATATGACAATAAATATTACTATATATATATTAATAGATATATCATTAAATAGAGAAAAAATTGAAATGGCGTAATAGTAAAGGTGTAGTCATGAAAGGGGGGAGGTCGCGGGTTTAAGTTTAGGTGGAAGAAAACGGGTGCATGTGTGTGAGGATGTAAATTAAGGGGAATGAATGCTGATAAAGTGGGGGTGAAGTGCAGTTAAAAACTCTCCCAGCATTATATATTATTATTATTTTTTACTTTTATCAGTGCTTTTTAAAATCACTTATTAAGGTCCCTTTTATCAGCACTAAAAAAGCGCTGATAACGGGGTCTTTTATGAGTGCTTATTTAGCGCTGATAAAAGGGCCCTGTATGAGCACTTTTTAGAGTGCTGACAAAAGAGACCCCCACCTATATCAGTGTTGATCATTACAATGCTATTAAAGCCCGTTTTGAGTGCTAATAAAGCCTGTTTTTTGTAGTAGTTATTACTGAGAACTATAAGAAATACACTTATCTGGTACACAATACATAAAAAAGTAATATTGTACATAATAACCAATTATATAGTAACATTTATATGTTAAAATCCAATATCTACAGAAATATAAAAAATAAAAACTCATGTAACACTATAAAATAAAAGAGTTTAAAATCCCAAAGCATGATGGGCCTCTATTAAGAGAAAAGACCTCATCTCTATAAAAAATGATAGTATAATACTTTGAAATAACCATTACTATGATGGAAAAATAAGAATCAAATCCATATCCACCATGATCAACCAAAAACTTTATAGTATTTACATAAAAACAAAACATTTGGGAAATTATAATCATTTATAGGTTATTATGAAAATATCTATTAGGACGCCCAAAAAAAGGAAACACAAAAAATCAAATTTCATCAAAACCCTTTTTATATGGATAATTAAAAATTATATATATGATATATGGATAGGTAACACATGGATATAATGGAATCCAATTAATCTGGGAAAATATCTACCTGGTTCATATCCTATAGAATACCTCAAGAAGCTAATATATCATAAGATACGTAATAAAATAATTACCCACATTTCATAACATCCATGTCACCTCTATCTAACTATAGTGTGAGCCCATAGATCACAAACATATTCATATTAGTTGATTGACTACACACTCCTATGGATGACATGTTCCTAATTCTGATATTTTCAAATCAATCAAGATATTACTGAATCCATGGAAGGATGACGCATGCTCTCTCACTTGGGGGATTACCTAACTCCATAATCATACGGGAGACTTAATAAATGCTTTAAAATATGTATTCATGGGATTGGAGAACCCTATGTTTTAAATATAGGACCCATAGTACATATAATATAATTTTTATGAGTGTCTATTTCATTTTCATCAGATGTTTCATTATGGGGGTAATGAACCCTTTATTGTGAAATATCCCTTAGGGTATGTTTGCAGTGTTGTTGGGTTGATGTGTTTTTGTGAAAAGAATGTTTACAAAGTTAGTGGTGGTGTTAAAATGAATTTTATGTTAATTATTTTAAAAATATTCAATTTATAGTTATGTAATTCTGTTAATGTGTTATATAAATTTACCTTTCCATAGAGGCATCATTTTTTAATGTTTTGAAAAAATTAGTTGTTAGAAATTTTGTGGAAGGGACAATTTTCATGAATGATGCATTTACAGTACTCTATCCTAACAATATATAAGAGTAATGGAATTTGTGAAATATTTTTATCATGAAGGTTTATAGATTCTCATATGAATGTTTTATAAAAGACGATTGGGGTATGAAGGAAATATCAAATGCTATGTGATTATGAGAAGTTTCATGAATGGAAACATTCTCTATTATTTCATGATGATATAGAGTTTAAAAAATTTATTAGGTGTGATAATGAAAGGTTTTGGGAAGAATTAATTCTTCATTAAGAGTAGGAATCATCTATAAATAAGAAGCTACCCCCATCATTTGAGAAGAGAATTCCTTAATGAAAATCCCAAGGCTTGTAATTCTGAAATGAATTTCACAAAATTATTCTTTTCAAAAATGGTTCATAAGAATATCAATTAATTTAATGAAGTGATTTTTGTGAATTATAATTTTTCTTAAATAGTTTTTAGTTTCATGAAATGTTATAATGTTTCACAAAAAACTGTGAATTTCATGAAAGGAAATGTTCCTTGAGTTTTTAAAACATTTCACAAAATTTGAGAAAGATGATTCATGAATGTGAATATTATTTGATTCAGAGGATGCTTCCAATTAATTTTATGTTAAGGAAGTATTCATCTTTCAAATAATATTAGAGCTTAATGATGAGTCAAATGAGGTGTAAACTATATTTATTCTTGTGATCAATGTGTTAGCCTTATGAAGGGGCAGTGAGAACACTTCAGTTGAGAGAGAAGTGAGATTTCAAATTGTCAATGTTAGTGAATCATGAGGAACATTTAATCCACATAGATCCTTGTAAGAGTAAATTGATTTAGGGGTTTTGGTACATTAGAGAATTTCTTATGTATTCTTATAGGACATATCCTACTATGAGTTAACCATGTAAAATTGATGTTTCTCAAGAATGATTTCATTTTTTCTCATACTTTTCAATGGTAAAGGGAGAGAAGATTGTTTTTTAATGTTGAAAAATGTTTTTAAGTGGTTTATATTTTAATATATCATATCCTAATTCACCCCTCCCCATAATTATTGTATTTAACCATGTTGTCCTTGTACCCTCGATCTGCTCTAGATGTCCTTCTATACCCTTTTAATATTAATAAAGGACTAAAATACTCAAATCACCAAAATAAACTCAAAAATATCCCCAAATAGTGAATAAGACTATATTATTTGAATATATATGGATATCCTATTGGAATTGAAAATTCATTCATATGATTTTATTAATCAGTTTTTATATGAAATAGATACCAAAAAGGGAATGTACACATCTTTTACATTACCCAACATAATGTTTTCACCCAAAGGGGAAGATGAGAATATAAAACCATCACCCAATAATGTTGTTTACCATATATATTTTATGTGTGTTTAGGTGATAGTCTCATTCTGTGTGATTCACAATAGGTATTTGGGTGTGTACCTCATGTATCCCAATCGTGTTGTTTAGTATACACAATATGTTATCCGATCAGAAATTATTTTTGTAACATGTCAAATAGTCATGTTTTTAAATTAATATATCTTGGATTATGTATTTATACATACAAAAAAATTTCATTATTGATACGCACCATATTGTATTGTTCCCCAACCAAAAAACACTAGTTTCTAAAAGATACAAGACACAATATCTACTTTATTACTATACATTGTGTGATCATTTTATCATTGTATATACCAATGTAGATAAATATATCAATTATAATGATTACTAATTTTTGATGTATTTCTCCATCTCTACAACCCTTTATTATATTACATCATATCTTGTAATTTCCTTACCATGAATTCTTATGGCCCACTACCCTGTATTTCCTCCATAAATTTGTTCCCATTCCCAGCACCCAGGACACTTCATTATAAACAACCAATTGTTATTTTTTTTCATTCCTTATTACACACATTTTTTCCCTTTTATTACATTATTCTACTTTATTGTTGTCTTATCCACCTCTTCCTCCATTACTAGCCACTGTATGGGTTGGTGGCTTCATCATCTGATATGATAGTTAGAGAGAAAGAGTGGGAAGGGATATCTTGGATGAGAGGGTGAGGTTCTGGGAGGATTAGGATAATGGTAATCCACTCATGAATAATCACTTTTGGAGGGTTTCACATAAAAAATACACCCTCGTTATGTAATTATGATGGGGTGTGGGGAATAGTGGTGGTGTTCGATAATTATACAGTCGTTATTCAATTTCATGAATTCATTCTATGATTTTGAATACAAATAATCTCTTGAAATAATAATTTTTAATAACAACATAATAATGTTGAAATAAAAAACACAATGAATAACAATGAAAATTAAAATTTATGGAAATTTGTGTGTGATGACTTAAAGAAAGTACAAACTCATTATACCTTCACTCATGCATAATTATTTGGTCTCAATCAGAGGAATTTCATTGGCACCATGATTAACCCATTCTCCAATCTCATAGGATTTAAGGTCATAATTAGTTTCTAATATATCATTTACAAAGTAAATTAAAGGTATTTATAATTAAATGTTTAAATAATAAGGTATTTTATTAATTTCTTGAAACAATATTGGATTACGACATTGAATCAGAATGAATGTTGTACATTTCATTGGAAAAACAGATTTTCCCAATTCAATCAGTATTGATCTATTTTCTATCTAGGGATTTATTTTGGATCTATCAATGATTAAATTACATTACAATAAAAATGGGAGAAAAATAATATATTTTAAGATAATGATAATCCATTAATTCCTAGGAAACCATTAAATATTTCTGACCATACAATAAATTAATAAAAAAATTAGAAATGTATTATAAGATTTAATGAAAAAATGGTAGGTATACCCTCCCCACATTGAGAAAATTTTATATGGAAAAGATTAAACAAATAAAATAAGATAGTAAAGTATACCTGGAACTAATTATCATTCTCCCATGATCACTCTTGATGATTCTCATACTACCATAAGACACACAAAATTGTTATCACCCATCTCTGGAGGGTATTCTCCTCCAGTTCCTAGGTCACTAAAGGGTAATTCATAATGGTGTGGAATCCATGATGTATAAATCTAACTAATAGATAATGTGTGACTGGTCATGCCAGTATATCCTCTATTCTATGGCTTGGAAGACATTCTGAACCTAAACAAACTACAGGGGTAACTCCATGAAAAATAAGCCTTGTCTACCCTGTACATGATAAAAATAGGCCTATTAAACAACAAATATCGCTTCATTCTATGAAATCTTTTTATTTAGTATCATAGTGATATCTAGAAGATAAAATTTTATATTTAATTTAACTTCAATGACCTCATTATTTAATATATATAGTAATTCTAGTGGATTTATGTTTTCTCATATAATCCAAGATCACATGTACCTTCTTCGTCTTCAGCTGCAACACTCTGACTCCATAGAAGATAACTCACAAATAATTATTATATTAATAGGATATCCTAGTTGTACTGCTTATATTTCCATGAAATCATTCATAATAATAGAAGAGTGTTACTTGTTTTTATTCACAAAAACTATCAAGTGTAAGTGATCATTCCATCTCCTTCTAAAATCAATCGCAAATGCCAATAATATTTCCTTCAAAACCATGATGGTATTCTAATTTTTTACATATATATAATGGTAATACATTATCATCACCCATAAATATGTGATGAAATCTTCTAACAAGATACTATAAAACATTTAATTTCTATAAATCATCTCTTGTAGAAATGATCATTAATGGAACTTTATTCAACCATTGAAACTCATCCATTTATAGATACCCCAAGATCTTTATCATAGATCACCTTTATATTTTTATGTTAATTTAATGAATATATATTTCCAATTATAATTTCTATCAGTGGGATTTGTATTCACCAGCTAACACGTGAGTCATGATTAATAAAATGCTACAACACTATTATTTATGATTGGAAAAAAAATACAGATTCTAAAGTTGTTGGTAAATCGTTATTTAACATATATTCACATACATTTTGGAGGTCAAAACACCCTAGGTGCCTCCTCACACTACACAAATGAGATAATTTTATACCCCTAGAAGAAATTAAAAATCTCTCTACACTTAAAAAACATATCAGATACATAACCTAAGAGTTTCTAGATATATATTATTTTGAAATAAATTTTCCCAAGTTGGTCCTTCCTCCCTCAGTGAATGAGTATTGGATATACCCCCATTGATTAATGGTAGGATATGTCATGATACTCTAAAATAACAATCTATATGTAGGATAACTTATTATACACCTCTCATACATACTGAGCATGGTATTTTCTCATAATATTATAAGACATAATGTTACCATTTAGGTAAGTGTAGAATATCTTAAATTCAAAATACTATAAGAACTCTATCCATCACCAATGCCACATATTTTTTTCCCAGTAACACAAAATGTACTAGAGAATCTTATGATCCATGTAGACCCCAAATATAACACCAATAAGAGACCATATCCATTTATTCAATGAAATCCTACTACTTAATAGACTGTGACATGAGTTTTTTTATTATACTCATGAGATCTAAAATTATTATACACATATGAAATCACTAATTTCTAGCACATCATTACACATAAAATATAAGTTTTAAAGGAATGACAAAATTAAACATACTCAGATCCTTCCTTTGGAAAATTCAGTCTAGGGTCTTAAGTCAACCTCCACTTTAACTCATTTAGTGATTTTTAATAATTATAATAAGATATGAAATGCTTCCTTTTGATTGATTGAATTCAAGGGACAGAAAATTATATATAATTAACTCATAATCCATTATAAATACACTAATAACATAAGAAAATGATGCATTTCAAACACCCTATTGTGTGGATACTAAGCTATAATTGCCCCAATATTTGTGATATTAACTACCACTAAACCCTGTTTGATGGAACCCTATGAAAATGGAATTTTAAAATATATATTTTACCATTATAGTTATTATTTTATAAGTATTCTCTAAAATAAATTCTATGATATTCCTAAATACATAACATTGACATCCTACAAACAAAAATAGATATGTATGTCATCAAGGAAGACCACCAAGAATTGATCTAGTAGTGGTTGAACGACCAATTTCACAAATCCCATTAATACCAATGGCACATTTATAAAGCTAAATAAAATCACTAAAAACAAATAATGCTAATAACAACACCCAACCACAATCATTGGGATACAGAAAAGATGAACCAAAAGATAATGACATATGGACCACTTATTGGTCTTGCAGAACAACATTACTCTCGTTAGGTGTTTTAAGAGGCCATAGATCCATAAAAGAGGGTATTTAATATTTATCGTTTCCTATTTAATGAAGTAATTTGTTATAATAATGATAAAATTATTTTCTATATTATATGTAAACAAAATGGGAGTTTTTCAGGGGTCATGTTGGGTTTGATAAAAACATTTTCAATAATTTTTTGTAACTACACATTAATATCCTTAATCTTTTATAGGTCTATTCAATATGATAAACTATATATCAGTGTATACATATGATATATTTCCATGAAAAAAAATCATTGAATTAATTAGGGGATTTCCCTATGGAATCCTTTGAAAAATGTACATGTAATCCTCCATAATAATGATAGTTTATTCGTTAAATAATCTGTAGTGCATAAATCCATGATCTCTAACTACAGGACAATTGGATTCAACATTCTAAGGGTTGGTCAGGTCTATAATGTCGGAATGTCCTAGTCACCAGTGAAGGTGATCATCATCCCATCTACACCATTATTTATCACCCAATTTCGATATTAATCCCCCCAAAACAAACTATATATTATCATTCCACAAGAAAAGAAAAAATCATATGGTCCAATATTCCCCATGATGATATCCAAAAAAACATCCTTGATCCTAGAGAGAGATCCCACTGACTATAGATGGTTGTAAGATAGTGATCTCCTCCCATGTGAGTCTATTGTATAAGGTTTTAGGATAAGGTATTTATATTACTACCAATGATAATATTATGAATGTATAAATTTAAATAATATCCAATTATGTTTCAACAAGTATGAGTTATAGTGAAAAAAAAGACATATATCATACCTCATACCATGTCTAGAACCACCTTATCATATACCTATAGAGAGTTAATCTAGGAACATACAAAATATCTTATATCATAATATTATTTTATTCCCCATGGAGGTGGTGGTGGTGGATGTTAATTGAATCATAATCCACCTCTTGTTCATATCTATACACAACCAGGTCCCCAACCAAAATTTCATCCAAGACGTACAACCTCTCCAACATGGGGAGGCCCCTAATCATTCCACTACCTATGAAATATAGTTCAGTGTACAGTACCACACTATATTCCCTTAGAATCTCATATGCCTGAATAATATCAATCCATGTTTCATCTACCACTATAAAAATGGAATGCCTTATCTTCCTTATGAGTGTTCCATTTATTGGATCCCTCTACCACTAATCCTAAATATTGGGATCATGAATACGAATCTCTATGGTAATGATATCATAATATTTTTTTGGCAGAGAAATAGTAATAATTAAACACTAGATAATCCTTTCATTTCCCCGGTGTAAGGTTATTTCTATTCCTGGAATCTCTTGATAACAAGAGTTCACTCTATAAAGTCGACATATGTGTGGATTCATAAAGGTGAATCCATGTGTATAATATCTCTTTGAATAACAATATTAAATATCTAACTAGGTATATGTCCATCACAAACCATGTGTATGGATTTTATCTTGAAGTATATAAACCTCACTTCATTCTCAGTAATAGAAATGTTTCCCTAATAATGGTTTATAATGTTCTGAATTCATATTATCCTCATCATCACCAAATTGTTATTCTCTATGAAAATGTTCTCTCACAACAAGGAGGTATCATTGTGAATCTTGTTGTTAGATACAATATTTAATAACCTTATTAAAAAGGAGCCTCTATGCAAGTATAACCATCTGGTTTGTCGGTGTGTAAACCAAATGGATTTCCCAAGTCACAAACACCATGAAATCCTCTACCGCATGTAGATTAGGGTCACCACATGACCCCATTGGGTTTTGACAGCATATATACTTTATATCACATATAATATTGATATCCAAATCCAATATATTGTGGACTACCATGTACATTCTTGGTTTGGGATCAACTTTCTAGAAAATTTGTGTAGTGTTTTTTCCCAACTCAATAGGTATAGACCATTAACTCTTCACACTTAACAATCATACTTATCAATCTAGTATAGAGATCAATTAATTTTTCACTCAAATTTTTACTGATAGGATCCACATGATCATTTACATGACCATCCCAATCCTAACTTATAATCCAAGTTGGATTGATGAATAATTATTGAAGCTTATATAGGTGATCTAACAAAAAAAACCTAAATAATCAATACAAAATGTTATATAATACATGTATCATCCATATTATACCATAAAAATGATTTAATAAGGATTTTAATTGTCCAATTGAATATGAGATCCATTAAAAAGAAATAATTTTATAGTTATACCTTGATCGGTTCCTTGGTCTAAAAATAAAACTGAAGGCCACTTCACATAGTTTTTCTAAAATTAGAAAAATATAATAATATAACCCCTAATTACAATCATCATCAAAATGATATAACATCACTATGATACCACTATCACAAGACCTGGGTAACTAGGTCTTCACCGAGATGTGAAATAATGATGAGTCTGTAACGCTAAACCCATATCCAATAGGCTAAAACTATATGACTTGTAATACGAAATAATATCACACATGGGATGTTCTATAAAAATGATAAAATATATAAGAAACTAAAATTTTATAGACAATACATATATATTCATTACTAGTCATAATAACCAACTATATAGTAGCATGAATCTAATTAACACCAATATAGACATAATTGAAAAAATTAATATTCAATTAATAATAAAAACTAAAATAAAATGAATTCCCAAAAATCAATAATCATATGATAAGGGAAAACACAATCTCAATGAAAATACTAATAGTATGATATATGATGATGATTGTTACCATCAATATCCACTAAAAACCAACTCCACGACATCCATTTCAACTGATATCTACCTAAAACTATACATAATCTACAATGACACAACACTAATGGGAAAGGATTCCCATGTAGATGTGAGTATAAAAATACCCAATTGGTTTCCAAAAAGAAAAATGTGAAGTATGAAAAATTTAATTAGATTAAAACCCATGATATATGGAGAAAAATCAGCCTAAATTATACATTAAGGATAGAGAATCGAGGTACATAATTGTGTATCAATCATCACAACAAAGCTTCAATATGCTTGTATCTCATAGTTAACTAGTGATTCCATGTATATCATAGGATCCATAACTATGTAATTACCCAAATTTCATAACATCCACATCACCTATTTATAAATAAATTTTGCGACCTATACCATATTTATATATGAATTATATTTGATGGGGTACCAAATCCTATAGAATAATTTCACCTCATCAAGGGAAATGTATATTGATTAATGGTGTATAGAATCTAGGGATGGAGGGATTTCACCCTATCTCTTGGGAATGTACCTGAAATCCTCATTCATATGGAAGTCCCATTCTCTGATATAAGTAGATCATCATTTGAAATCCAAACCATTTTTATAAAATATAGGACTTGTGCCCCAAATATATGGGGGTGTATCAATTATGTATAGTTTATGTGGTTCCCAAACCATATCATTAGTGATTTCCCAAGAAAACCCTGCATGTCCTCTGAATATATCTCTTGAATTATATCAGTATAACTATGTGGATAAAATAGTAAAATTACCCAAAGTGATTCATAAATGGAACCTAATGGTGAAGACATATATTTCATATACATCTAGTCGAGCTTGTATATTCATACAACATGGGTCATATTGTCTAGAAGACATGGCCTGTTCTCAATGGATACACACTAATTGATAATATTCCCTCTATCATGAAACCCTATATATTTATCGATTAAATACATAGAATGTTCTAAATTGATATATGTAATTCAATCATATTTTCTTATTCCTAAACAATTGTAATTAGCTGAGAGCACCACAATGCCTTTCCTCGATTTGTGTTGACCATCATCATTATACCTGTACACTATTGTTATTCTCAAGATGACATCTCTGTAACTATTTATTCATCCCCAAGGCCACCTCCATCAATATGAGCATGATACCTCTACCCAAACAACATCATTATTAACCATATAGTTATTATATCATCACCTTCCATCAATCACCATATTATCTTATTTATTGCCTTCATACTTTCTTCTCCATTTTCCATCCACCATGAGGATTGATGGATTAATTTCATGTACTCACTATGATAGAGGGAAAGAGGGGTATTATGATTAAAACAATTAGGGTTAGTTCTCTATAAAATAGTTTTTATTTTCAATACAGTAACAAGATGGTATGGGATAAGGGTTTCACCATCATGAGATCAAAAAATTTCATCATATTATGTTTCTATGGTTAAGAGAAGTTGTAAATATTTGTAATACAACCACCATTATTCGTTCATTAATTCATTATTTTATGAATAACATTAATATAAAAAGTATTCAAATAATAAATTTCAATAATTGATGAAAAATTTTAATGATAAAAAATTAAAATGAATATTAATAATTCAAAAGAAGGTTAAATGTTGTCACGAAACAAAAAACGACCTAACTTGTGGGTAATTAATCAAAGGCTTCAATATTTAGCCTTAATCCATGGACTTTTTTCATCATCTCAAATAACATGGACTCTAATACTTTAGGGTTTTGGGTCATCGTTACTGGATAATTTATAATTAGTTTGTTTAATGTTGGTATTTATAATATTAGGGATTTATTTTATGGTATTTCATTAATGTTTGGAAATTTGATCACTTGGAGACTCAAATCCTAAATATATAGTATAGTATTTCTAGGAAAAATGTAAAATACTATGTATTATAATGGAATCATATTTCTTATGTATGGCTCTATTTAGGTGGTATTATTGATTCAACAACATTGGTATGTGTGAAGGCTAAAAATATAATATTTTAAAATGATAAATATTTATCTAATAATCATGACACCATAATATTTATCCATACACAAGAACAAATAATAAAATATTATTAAAAATATTATAATGGATTCGTTAAACATTTGACTTTTTATAATTAAGTGGAGTTAAAAATGATAAATTAGTATTTTCATGAAGTTAAACAGTGGGAGATTCAATATATTTAATCTGAAAAAAATAGAAGAGAATCATTTTAGAACGAAAAAATTTACTAAGAAAATACAAGAGTATAACATGATAAGATATTTTATTGAATTAAATTATTTATAAGAGATAAAAGGTTTCATTATTAATTTATAATCATATTCATTCATTGTGTGATATTTTATATATTGGAAGAATAATTTTTAGTCACATGTTTTTTACAATTTTGTGTAGTGGAAATAATTATTGGTGAAGTAAGTAAGTCATTATTTTTTAATGGAAAACGACTTAATATATACTGTGGGAATATTTTAGAAGAACCAATGGAGGATTTCATACTCTAGATGAATGATTAAAAAAAAGTCACTAGATTATTCGTCATCTTTAGTTTTTTATTGTTATCCATCTATTATTTATAGAGAATTGCTATAAATATATTAAATGCATTGAGGAAAATTAATATAATATTAATGGGGTGTGAATAAAATTTCCATGAAATTTAATATTTAAATTTTTATATTAATTTTTTTAAGTGTTTTCAATCACTTATTAGGTGTTTAGAGACATATATAGCTCATTGGGGTACACTGGTTTGTTGGATAATTATTTCAAAAGTATGAAAAAAATTTATATGTGTATCCTAACATAAATAATTGATAAAATAAATAGTATTCCAAAATCTATATTTTGAACATTCCGTAGAAATTGAATAATTATCAATTACACTAAATGGGATGTTAATAAATTTAAATATCATAATTGTGAGAGAATTTGAGAGTTATTAACATATTATTACATTACCCTTATTATAACACCCCACCCTGGAATCTAGTGAATAAGTTCCCTGGGCTGGAGCACTATAAGGTCTTATGTGTGCAACATGTACATCATAGGCTTCCAATTAGGGGTGAGGGCCTATGAGGTCACCATTGAGAGACTTTTCCCTCATTTTCATTATGACCATAATAGAAAAATTAATACAAAACATAAATAAATCATGCGAGATAATCATATAAATAGTTTAAATAACCCTGAAATATAAGGAAATAAAAATTCCAAATTGACAAAAATATAAAATTTAAAAAAAACGGTAATCTAAAAATGTAAATGATCCAATATGGGTAATAAAATACAGGGAAAAATAAATTGATAATAATTGCATCCCCTAAAATAATATCAAGTCCTTCCTAGTCTCATCATCCTTATAGACAGGGATTTGATGATAATTGTAATAAATTCACGTGCATTCCTAATACCTATAACGTGTAACCAAATAATAACATCTACTCAGGTACCCATTTTTATAGAAGTGTGAGCCGGGTGTGATTAAAAAACACTTCTCCACCACTATTGACATCCCTAAAATAACCAATTTGATATCATAGTGTATTCGAATGTTCTCAAGGTAAACAGTATAATAGTTGTGAAATAATTGATATAAAATAAATTAATAACAACTAATGATTTGGGTTCACATTGACACTTGAGGTCAATTATACCATTTTTTATCCATAGGTTCATGACCATGATTGACCCAACCTATGTTATATATTGTTTAGGTGTCTCTAATCACATCGTTCATACTGTTCTAACCATAACTCATCATTTGGTATTCAATGTTAATCATATAATTCCTAGTATCCTAAAGAATCACATGTAATTTAAGAACTCATACTAGCTTTCCCATTGAATCTAGGATCTCATATTCTCATTCCACAATAATATATCATCACACAATATTTAGATGCTCATCTAGGCCTTCCTTTGGAATCTAAGAACTCATCCCAACATTCCCACTCATAAAAAACATATAGATCTACTATCAACTCATGGCCTTCCTATGTTTATAGTAATAACATGAAATCAGATAACTCATCCCATCATCCTAAACTATCTAATTTTCTTATGGAATCCAGGATCTCAACCTATAATTACTATGTATAATATGACCTATGGAATCCATGGATCGCATCATAGATTTCCCAATAATTCATAATTCGCCATCAATTTTTTCTATTTTATGTCATATTACCAAATACTAAAAAATATCTCTTTATGAAATTGGTAAATATAATATTTAGTATATTTTTATCTCCCATTATAGTTTATTTCATTCCATAAATGTTTTATCATCAATTTCCAAATTCAATAATGAAATATCATAGGAATAATTATTCATTTAACTTTCTATATTAAAAGTTACTAATTGGAATTAACCATTTCAATACGTTGATTCCATGTTAAATATCATTATATCATTTTACAATTTAACATTCACATTCAAATATTTTTAAATTCATGATCCTGCTTATTCACTATTAACAGTTGTTGTGAACTTCAATTTCAAAACCATTGATTAAAACATGATTCCTCAATTTTACCCTTAAAAATAGTTATCCATTTTATCACCCCAATCCCATTCAAATTTAAATATCCTCTTGGGTCATCTTATATAAACTATTCCTTTTCAATTATTTATATCATGAAAAAATGACATATTAAATTCTAATATTTGAGTCTCAGTAGTCAATTTTTTTTAATTTGAGAGAAAATGAGAAACCAGGAAAATGACTATAAAATATGTCATATTAACAAAATAAATTTGGACACAAAAAAATAGTTTTATAAACCCATAATAGAAAAATAAAGATTCATATATATTCCTATATAACTCCAAAACATCTGATGAAATGTGATTCAAACCATGGAAAATGAAGATCACACTATAGGAAGAGGATGAAAGGAGGGTGTGCAGAGGGTTACTGGATGAAAATGGGATGAAAGGTGGGGATTAAAAACTTACATACATGATGGAAAATTTTATAATATTCCCACATTTAAACATGTGCAAGGGTTTATAAATTGTATGAAAAATTATTGGACCACACTACCCAAGACCCAAAATCTCTCATGGTAACTATTCTTGGTTTGAAAAAATATGTATAGACCATGAAACATGCCTCTTTAATTTTATTCAAAGGATTAATGATCTCACATATCCTCTCACATGGTTCAAAAAACATGTCCTATATAAACCAACACACACTATTATGTTGCATGTTTCTCTCTAATAATTTTTTTAATTGTTCCCCCTAGGCTACACTCCCTGATGGTGTAATTTTCAACCCAATGGAACTTGCGACTTATCTAAGAACCTGATGTGTCACTCATGATTAAACAATAAATAAATAAAACTTCGTTTTATGAAATTCAAAATCTCAAATTCTCAATCAAAAACACAGTTTAAAAAACATCCCATCCACCATCCTCAAAACTAATGATTCTCATTAATACTCAATGCACATCCATTAACTTGGGATTTACAAACTCTCCACTATAAAAATTATCTTCCCTAAGTGGTCCTATCAACAATACAATTGCATCAAATGAAAAATTCTATACATTAAACGCCATTAAAATAGTAATTTTCCACTTTTGTATTCCCACCACACTTCTAAAGAGTGTCCTCAAAATCAATACCTGAGGCCACACGATCATGAGATGATGTTCATATTATCATCAAATATTAGAATAGAACTGAATGGGCTATTTATATCCTATGAAACCTATGTGATTTCATCCAGTTTAATTATTTATCCCTTGTTTCTTCCCACCATGGGACTTTCTTATAAGGATGATTCCAAACCCCAATGCTTCTCATCGTCAAAATCTTCTAACTAAAACCTATTATCAGTGGTCTACTCACACACTCAATAAAATCCTTGATGAAACATACCACAATACACGAAAGACCATTGTTCAATGTTTATACCAACTCTCAATTCCCATTTCTCAAAAAATTGGGCATGCCTCCACTTACCAATAATATCCCGAGCATGTCAGCTCTTCCTAAAAACTCTCAAACATAAGTAGAACAATGTAGGTTTCATATCCAAGGATTTTACTGATTTAGAATCAATACCACTACAAAAAATAGATATAAATTAGCTATTCAAATCCCTGTAGACCAACAAATTCCTGGAACACTTGGCTTCAACTGTCTACACACCATTTAATCTCAGATCCATGAATCCTTTATCTCCTGAGGTATCCCCTTGTCCTCACATACACCAAAGACTGACCCCAAAATTTTTGTGAAATTCTATAGATGAAACAGTACACATATAATTTTATAAACATTAACAATATATATTCTAGTAAATTAAATTATAATTTACATCTTTAAATTCCCAAAGATCATTTTGGTTTATTGTTTTAGAAAATTAGTACATAATCTATGCATTTCAACACATAAGAATACTATGTGGATAATACTAAAATTGTATCAATTTCTTCCATAAAACATAATTTTTAATGAAAAAACATGAAATCCTTTTATGAAAATTAGTCCCCACATTCATCCTGGCATATCGTTTTCTCATACCCATCCATAAACCCTATGAAAAATTTAAAATATGGTATGAGAAAAACATATTTTTAAGAGACATAAAAATATGGAGAGAAACCCATAGTACATGAATACTTATAAACATATGAAATCATTTCCTCAAAGACATACATCTCACCCAATGTATATCATATAGTTACTTTGTGAAAACATGAGATTTCCATAAAACATAGAAAACATATATAATACCATAATGTTAACACAATATATTATTTACATAATATTGTAACGATAAGGGTTTACTTATGATTTTTATCTATCACAGATGTCGTACAATGTATCCCTTAGGTATACCTTATGAAATCCCTCATAACTACTTTATAGTGTATCCATAGAATTTACACCTGGAGTAACCAAATAGTCGAACTACAACATCACTATACATAATGCATTGGAGGGAGATATACGTCCCACCCTTCATCATAAAAAAATACAGTGATCTATAATCATAGAATAATAATAATTTCATAAATATATCCCATTTGAATATAGTAAAAATAGAAATTTAAAAGATGTTTTTTAATGAAATATGTATTAAAAATATCATATAATTAAAGTGGGAATTAACAAAATGAATGGAATATGTGTATACATTGTAAATACGCATAATATAAAATAATATAAACAAAATTAATTTCACAAATAATCATACTAGAACAAAATCATTCATGTATAGGGTTAATCAAATAATTAGAAATTTGGTTAAGAATTCCATAACCTTTGGTTCCAATCACATGAAACCAAATAAATTTTTTGTATAATGGTTTAAATATTTTTATTAATATAATATATAACCATAATCATATTAATAATTACTTATATGATAGTCCTATAACCTCATTCCACCAATTTATTGATTACTTTTTTTCTTTGTTTCGGGTGCAATTAATTCATGGTTTCGAGAGATGGTTCATTATGGATTGTCATATATAATTGAAGAAAACCTCCAAAAGTGGAATAAAATGGTTTTAATTTGTTTCTATAATTTTAAATGATACTATTCTTATTTTATAATATGATCAATCATTAGATAAAGCCTTAATGAGAGTGATTTCTTTTATTTTGGTGGTTTTTATGATTGTCGCGAACTTATATCATTTTATTCAATATCATGTAATATATTGTATTAATTACATTAAATAACTTATAATATTTATAATAAAATGTTATTTGACTATAATTATGTTTCTATGACCATTCTTGAAGTTAATATTGAAAAATGAAAGTGTATCGTCCACGATGGTGGTAAATCGACACATTATGGACAATGTTCACTTTTTTTTAATAAAAGGAAAAGGATAAAAAGTTTGATGATTAATTTTTCCATAAAAATGATAAAATTGAATTATATATAAGATACTAGAGATTTAATTCCACATGAATAATGGGTGGTGGAGAGAGTGTGATAAATAAAAACTAATTAAAAAGAAACTTAAAGAAAAAGAAAGAGGATTTTACCTCTTGATTTCTCCTCCTTGAGAATTTCCTTAAGGATCTTGGATATGGAATTTTCAGAGACGAAAACGTATTGGATGGGGAAAATATTTTTAGTAAGATAATTTGGAATAAATTAAATAATAAACAATTCTTTAAGGTGTGAGGATAATAGGAGATGAGGGGTGGTATTTATAGTGGAGGAGAGGGGTGTTTTCTCATTATTAAATACATTAGATTATTATTTTCTCTCAAGACTATGAATAGATAAATAATAATAAAGAAATATATTAAAATAATGAATGAATGTGAATTATTTTGGGCTTAAAACTTCCTTACATAATCAATGACACAATAAATCATATATTTACCTTATATCATAAATTAGTGTATTTTACTATTCAGAAAAAATTCATGTATTTTAAAAAACTCTCTTAACATTACTGAAACCATTTTTTAATGTGCATAATTAAAGACATATATCATTTTTTTTTTAAAAATTATATTTTAGAAAATTAATTTTTGTAAAATAATAATTTATTGAGAAAATACTATTTTTAAAACTATGACTGATTTTATTATACATTGAAAAATAAATTAAAGTCTCATAAAATTATAATATAATCATAATAACACATGGAAATAATTTAGGAATATATATTATTAAAATGTATCCTCTCTTAAATAATTTTATTACTTATTAAATTTTAATTTAATATTTATGACTCATAAAAATTCCAACACATAATTTATAATTTTCAATTTTTTTACTTATTCAGTGATATTAATGTATCATATTATCATATATACGATGGAAAATTTTATTTGAAATTTCATATGTGAGGTTACTATTTTACTGTTCTTATTATTATTCCTAATTTTCAAGTTATTATTCCAACAGTTATGTAACTATTTCATCTATTCAAATTCCATAATTCCTATAAATTCAACATATTTTAATATACATTTATAATGAATATAAGTGTCTAATTATTGAATAAAAACATAATATTTTATATGTATCAAGGTTGTTACATTCTACCCAGCTTTTATAAATTGCATACTGGAAAAATATTTTTACATATTAAACAAGTGAGGGTACCTTTCCCTCATAGTATTTTTAGATCCTCATGTTGCTTATTCAACCACGTGGTTCCTCCCCAAAAACATAACATAGTGAAATACATTATTCCATAATACATGATCTCCATGACCTAGAATATGAATATGTTTCTCTTTATAAGAAATGTTCTCTTTGAGTTGAACAACATATGGGATGAAAACACGAGATTGATTTGGAACATACATTTTCATCCTCAAAACATGAAAATTATTGTGTAAATGAGATAAACTCGGAGGAAAGGATACTCGGTAGGTGACTAGTCCAATATTACATAGTTTTTAATAATTTCCAAGGAACCATGGACTCAGATTTTCTTTATACCAAAAGGATTAGTTCTTTTCCATGGTGAGATTATATGAATAACAAAGTCACCAACCTTTGAAGAAAATTATTTCCTTTGGTTTTCACCATATTTTTTCTACCTTATTTGGGTTGTCCTCATGTGTGTCTAGATCATATTCACTTTATCATCCACCTAATTAACTAATTTTGGTCCCATAAACATACATTCCCTGAATTCATCCCCAAAAACTGCAATTTGACCCCACATCCCATATAATTCCTCAAAAGGATCAATCTTTGTACATGAATGAACACTGTTATTATTATAAATCTCAAGTAAATAATGATATTGATACCAGCGTCCCTAGAAATTCATTTAAAAATCTGTAATAATGTATTCCAATGTATGAATTTTTTCTGTTTTTCAATCCATCAGATTGAGGATGAAGGGTTGTGCTGAAATCTAATTATGTTCACAATGGTTTCTGCGGGAATTCCCAAAAGAAAAAATTGAAATTTTGATATTGGTCCAATAATATGGATATAGTAACTCCATGTAACCTAGAGATATCTTTGAGTTATACTCAAGGATGATGATCCAATGCATTAGTATCTCATATAGGAAGGGAATGTGCAAATTTATTCATGAAATAAAAAATAACCCAAATTGAATTGTCACCTAGTGATGTATTTTTTGGTCCCATGATGAAGACTGTAGATATATTTTCCTACTTCTACTATAGCACTGGAAAATTATAATAAATCCACATTTGTGATTTTCATTATTCTATAACCTGTACAAAATTCAAGCTTTTCATGGTATAATTATTTATATCTCTCTTTATTCCATCCCACCAATAATAATATTGATGGTCTCTATACATTTTTGGGCAACCAAAATGAGATGAAAATTGAGAACTTTGAGATTCACATTACAACTATTTATTGAACTATGATTCACAAGGCACACATCATCTCTTCCATAATATCTAAAAAATCATTATCAACATTAAATTCTAGAAACATTCACTTTTTATCAATTATATCTTTTTCTGTAACTCATTGTCTACCTTCTACCATTTTTAAATCATTCGGACAAAGAGGATATCACTGAAACCTAAAATAATTAGATGAATTTCATGCACCGACATATTCCAAGAAAAAATTCATCAAATAATTAATAAATGGGTAATATTCTAAATATAACATAATTAATGATGAATGATGTTTTTGGATCAAGGAATACACCACTTTATTCTTTTATAGGATAGTAATTGATTATCAATTCATAATCCTTTATCAGTTTAATCCATCATCTCTACCTCATGTTTAATTCCATATCAGTAAATATATACTTCAAACTTTTCTGATCAATATAAATTTCACATTTCGATCTGTATAAATTATTCATAACAATTTGTAAGGATTAAACAAAATATACTAATTCCAAATCAAGTGTAGAGTAATTAATCTCATGATCTTTCAATTGTCTTGATGCATAAGCAATTACATGATCATTCTGCATCATAACACAACCAAGTCCCTTCAATGACACATTGAAGTAGATGAAAAAATCACCATTACTAGAATGTATGTACAAAATTGGTTCATCCCCTGATATCATCGTATGTTCCTAAAAACAAACAACACATTCTTTTGTCCAAATAAATTTATCCCCTTTCAGGTTAACATATATAGTGGGATATATAACCATCAAAAAAATTTAACAACCCATTGGTAATATACTATTAATCCATGAATACAATGAATCTTTATAACATTCAAAGGTCTTGGTCATTCATCTACAACTTTTTTTGTTGGATCAACTGATATTCCATCCTAATTTACAATGTTCCCAAGAAAAGAAAACTTTTTCAACCATAAATTACATTTGTTAAATTATATGCATAAATTATTTTATGTGAGTTCCCATATAAACCTATAAATGGTTTCCCTAGTCCTAAAAATATTTGGAAAAGATGAAAATATCATCAACAAAAAACAATAAATTATCGAATTATTCATGGAATTTCATATTTATTTGATCCATGAATACAACTGGTGAATTTTTCAAAACAAAGGGGAATAAAAAAATCATCATTCCCATATCTAGTATATAAAACATTATTTGGGTTTTTAACCTCCTTCACATCTAGTTAATGTTACCTAGATCTCAATTCGTTCTTGAAAAAATACCGAGATCCTTGGAGCTGATCAAACAATTCATTGATATGAGGTCATGAATATTTATTCTTACCATTATGGTTTTTAAATGTTCTGCAATCAATGGAAAGTCTCATTTAACCTAATTTAATTTTAATGAAAAAATAGGTGCACCCTATGGTGATGTTCTATGATAAATGAATCCTATATCGGGAAACTCTTACAACTGATTTTTCAAGTCAAGAAGTTCATATTGAGCCATTCGATAGGGGGATTTTCAAATTTTCTTAGCATCAATAACCTATTTAATAGTAAATTCAACTTCCTTACCATGTATAACACTAGAAAATTCATTACAAAAAACTTATTGGTATTCACATATCATTATAACATCATTAATATGAACAGTTCCCTTGTTGTCAATATTATGAAAAAAATACCTTTAATATCCATATTTAAACAATTTCTGAGCATCCTAATGTGTTATAAATTGTATGTGTTTATTATTGTATACAAACTAAGTCTCTTTCTAAAAAAATTTATTAGCTCTAGATTCAACATTATCATGATAAAAATAAATCTAATCCATACCCAGAATAACATTAAACTATACTAAGGGAAAACAATAAGTTTTTCAAGTAGTTTCTTTCTATACAAAACAAAAGAATACTATTATAATTCCATTTTTATATAATATTTTACTAAGTGATTTTACCATTTTTCCTAGTCTCATTTAATGAGGTGATAATTCAAATTTACCAAAATAGTTCATAGAAATAATGAAATGTATTGACCCTATATCACAGAATCCATTAGAAAGTTCTATGTAAACTAAAAAATTACATAATCCCACATTATTGGAATATTTGATATCTCCAAATTTACTCGTAAATAATCTCAATGTACCTTTCCTCTTATAATAAGGATTCTTTATGTAACATTAATCATTCATTGGGATTATATTTTCAGAAAAACCCATCTCACAACATTCAAAACACTTTATAATTTTCTTATTGGAATTACTATTACTATAAATTTCATTAGAATCACGGGACATATGTCTAAACATACCACATAAAAAACACTGCCCATGTTTTTTAAAGGCATTCCATAAGGATCTTTTTACCACACATATCAGAAATTATATACTAGACTTTCTTTCCTTCTGATTTCATTTATTTAATCTTAACCATCGCTTTCCATTTGGACTTATTCATATTCTTATTGTCAAAGTATACTTTATCATCAAAAAACTCTATTTATACCCTCCCAGCACATCATAATTGATTGTAATATCATTATAATTCAAAGGATGCCAAATACATTTTCTATTTCGGTTTCAATATTTAGTAAAAATAATTGATTTTACTATCAATATCACCTAATTTATTTAGATCTCGCCACTCAAATTGTATTATGTTTTCTTCATACATGACCAATGAATCCACCTCATTTTCTTTCAATTCAGGTAATTTATTTTCTATTCTATGTAAACCACAATTGGAAAATATTTTTCAGGGAAAATATTTTTAAATTCATCTCATTCCAAGGCATCAATCTCCTCACTATCGTAGATACTCTTGTCCATTGACCACCACTGGTCAGTTTCGCATTGAAAATGATAAATGGGAATACATACCTTTTTAAAATATGAGAAACCCATGAAATTGAATATCATTTCAAGGGATTTAATCCTTCATTCATCTTCCACTAGGCCCTAATATCCACTGAAATGAGGAGGGTGTTGCCTCATAATATGTTCCACTATCATTATGTTTCTTTTTTAGTATCTCTCTTTGTTCTCCATCAAGAATTTCACTACTGTTTAAACCAAAAATAAATTGATACATTAAAATAAAAAAATTGGTTTCAATTCCCACAATTCCATGTTTTGGATTCAAAATATATCATTTTATTGATTCTGTCCTATTTCAACTTCATAGTTTCTTCTATCAAAATCATTTCTGAACAAAAAATATCTTAAATGAAGAAACATTGTAATATTCAAATTATATATCATTTAATGTTTTCCATAAGGTAAGAAAATTATAGTTTTGTATTAACAACACCTTAACACCATTATTTATCTATATTGTGCTCTAATTCCAACTATAAGGATATATCCTTAAACATTACATAATCTATAAATTTCCTAAAGAATTTACTTCTTTACATTCCCAATGATATTTTTTTTAGACTTTTAATAAATACAGAAATAATTTTTAAATATCAAACCAAATTAATGAAATCTGGGAATTACTAAAACAGTATCCATTTATTCCATTCTATAGAAATTTTTAATAAAAACATGAAATATTTTCATGAAAACACATCACAACATTTGGCTTCATTTTTTCTCTTAAAAATCCTTAAATGATATTAAAAACATTATAAAACCTATTATAAGCCCAAAAATATGATTAAACGACATAAAAATAAGTATATAAATTGTTAATACTTGAAAAAAAATTAAAATATGTAATCATTTTCACAAATACATTCTACTAAACAAGTGAGTGTCATAGAGTTACTTTGTGAAAACATGAGACTTCCATATAATATAGAAAACATAAATAATACTATAAAGGTAAATTAGGGAATTAATTATATAATATCGTGAACCTAATACCTACTGTATTATTTTTAACCCTCAAAGATACCTTACAATGTAACTTTCACTACTATGTTATGATGTAACCCTTTTGGACACATTATGGTGTAATCATCGTAATTAAACATGGAGTAACCATATACTCAACCTCCAACATTATTATACCTAATTAATTGCGGGGACATATAGTTTACATAAATTAAAACAAAAAACCTATAATGACCCTAATCATAAAAATAGAATACATTCATAGCAACATTAATTTGGAATTCTATAAAAATAGAAATTTAAAAATATTATTTAAAAATAAGATTCCCTTTTAGATATCATATAATTGAAGTGATCATTAATAATATGAATATAATATATGTATAAAATTTAAATAACCATAATGAAATATAATATATAAAAAATTCATTTAAAAACTAATGTTAGTACCATATAATCAATGAAATAGAAGGTTAACCCAAACAATGAAAATTGGGTTTTGAATTTCATTACAAAGGGTTTTTATTACTTCAAACATGATAAAAACACCTTTATAACGTTTCAAATAGTTTTATTAATATATTAAATAAACATATTAATATTAATAATTAATTATATGAAATTATTATGATATATTTCCACACATTTATATATAATATTTTTATATTTTCATGGTTGCAGGTGCATTTATTTCATGATTTCCATGGTTGGTTCATTATGGATTATCTTCTTGAATGGAAGAAAAAACATGAAGTGGAATAAAATGGTGTTAATATGTTTTCAGAATTATAAATAACAACAAATATCATTTTTTTCTCATATTTGGTTTGATATTTAGCTAAAATAATAATGAGAATGATATAATTTATATTGGTGGTATTTATGTTCATCTTGATCATATTACATTTTATTAAATATCATGTTAGTATATTGTTTTAAGAATAATAAATAACATATAATATTTTTAATAAAATATTATTTAACCCTAATAATTATTTTTTTGATGATCCTTGAAGTTACTAATGAATAATGGAAGTGTATCATCAATGAGGGCGGTAAATCGACATGTCACAGATGATGTTCCCATTTTTTGAATAAAAGGGAGATGAGAAAAGTATTGATAATTAATTTTTCAATTTAAATAAAAATATTATAAATATGATAGTTTAGTTTTTATGCCACATGGAAAAGGGTAGGTGAAGATAGTATAAGATAATAAAAATAATTAAAATTAATATAAAAGAAAATGAAAGAGGATTTTACTTCTCAAATTCTCCTCCTAGGGATCCTCCTAAATTCCCTTGATTTTGGACATTTGATGAGACACAATGGTCCTGTATGTGGGGAATAGGTTTGGAAATGAATTGGGAAGAAATTAATAAATCTACATTGCATTGAGGTGAGGGAAAAAGAGGTGGTGAGGGGTGGTATTTATAATAGAGGAGTGTCTGTTTTCTCATTACTATATTAATTAGTTTATTATTTTGGATCAAGATTATGAATAAATTGAGAATTATGAAGGAATATATGAAAATATTGATGGATAGTCCATGATTTTGGGAATACATCATCCTTACATAATCTATGAGTTAATAAATAATTTATTTACCTTATACTGTAAATTGTCGTATTTCTTATTCACAATAAATTCTAGAATTTTAGAAAAATGAAAAAAAATCACCCTAACCATTTTTTGAGGTTTATTAATCAAAAAAGAAATGAAATTATTTATCATAATTTTTAAAATATGATAAATTTAATTTTTATTTAAAATCATAATTTATTCAAAAATACAAGTTTTAATACTATAAATGAATGTATAACAATTTGAATATTTAATTAATGTATCACAAATTTATCTTAAAACCATAAAAAATATTAATTTATGAAACTATTGATGAAAATATATTTTCTTTTGAATAAATATATTAATTATAAAATTTTAATAAAATATTAATGACTCATAAACAAACCAACATTTAATTTAGAAATTTCCTGAAAAAATTATCTATATGTTAAATGATAAAAATATATCATACTTTCACTTATAATATGGATAAATTTTATTTATATTTTTTAGGTGAGGTTATAATTTTATTTTCAATATTACCATTTATAATGGTCATGTTACTATTGTTGAGGTCAAATTATTTTTCCATTAGTTTAAATTCCATAATTTCTATAAAATCAACTTATTTCATCATATATTTATAATGAATTTGAAAGTTTAATTCCATAATGAAAACATTTATTTTATAAGAACCTGGGTTGTTAAAAAAACACCCACAATATTCTCTATCAACTCTCCCAATCATTAGTGTTCGACCACAGCTAACCACATTTTGATAGAGTCACTCCATCCCAGTCCTAGAACCATCACTCTCATTTCAAGACACATTGTGTAGAAGTTAACCTCTATAATTCCCAATGGAATTTGGAATGAAATGAAATACCACATGCACTATAATATGGTATAGTCACAACCATCAAAAAATCGGTCACACATATCAAAAACCCCTTTAAGATGATGATCACACACCAATGATTTTCCTAATACTCATAAAAATATAAGTTCCTTTGTCATGGATCCTCTATATTGAAACCCTAATCTCACAATCGTGTATTGTTTCCAAAAACAATATTTAGATGAGGCCAATCCCACCCAAAAAAATGAATTATTACAACTATAAAAAAATCCACTTCAGTCCCATGGAATTCCATTCTCAGTACTTACCAAATTCCATACTTTGTTAAGGTAACACCCTCCATAGTGTATGGTGAGATCCCCAACATATTAATTTCTTTAAAATGATCCTTTATCGCATATCACACTAGGTATTATCTTTAGCGCAGGTTTTCAGTTTCTTCAGAAACACACTCAATATTTTATCATAACCTAACAAGCATCAATCTTTTGGAATGATCATACCACAGAACAATAATACCTACTAATGTCACCAATCCCAACCAAGGGTCTTTTCCTTTTCCATACAAACCACAGTCTTGTATTCCAATAATGTCTCATTAATTTCATTGTCTCATGGATCACACAGAGCCACTCACCAAACCAAAACAAGGTAGGCATTATGTTTACCATTTCCAAAGACTTGATCAATCTATTCAAACGGGAACTGATATCTATTATTCATAAAAACATTTTATTGTAAAATACATTACTTTTGAGATTGAATTGAATATTCCTGAACAATTTCATATATTTTACATATTTTTTGTTATGTTATAGTTATTCAATAAAAGTAATGAAAATAAAATAATTTCGGAGGTTGTGGAATGACACTAAAATTATGAAGCTGGAATGAAGATGATCATATGTACTAATTCTGGTAAAAGGAATTTTTATAATGTGTAAATAATTCATGTCTTGTATGTGTTGAGGTAGATTTATGGTAATAATATTTCCCATTCACACAATTATAAGGGTTAACTCTTTCATTGTATGAGTCACTACATGACATAATAACACTATAAACTAAATTCACGATGTGATTTAAGTGAGACATAAAATATTTACACAATATAATATAGTCATGTTTTGAGTTTGTTTATAAGAGAATACTTAAAGAGGTAGAGAAACAATAATGATTTTTTGAATCCCCCATTCTTGATGTGAACCCCCTATCAATTGAAATTTCTGACATGTAGATACAATGTTTTATAAGAATGAATTTATATTTATAGGAACATTACTATAATTGTTTTGGGATATAAAATATATGTGAATAGAACTTGATGACTATGGAATATGACCATAGGTGTCCTGCTACTATTTCATGTCTTCCATTCCTTGTAACACAGTGTTCACTCTTCGACATCATTATCATGATGGGGTAATTCAATAATTTCATGTGATTTGATTGTAGGGGGTTGTTTCCTAGGGATTTTATGTTTGTGTGGTGTCACTCTGGTTTATCCATTCTAAATATTTTTCTTTTTTCACTGCATGACCACTGTGTTTTGTTTTGAGGAGTTACATTTTAATGGATCAACTAATCAAAACGAGATGCATATTCCCAATCTGAAATCTAGAGTGCATATGTTTAAATAAATTTTTTAGTCAAATATTTTCATAATAAATCCATATAATTCACCCCACAAATGATGAGACTGTTGGATTAGTGAAATAAACACAGGTCAATGATTTTTTCAAACCCAGCTTTTACAATAGAATGAATTATTAAATTATTTTTTAATCCCAATTACACAAATATAAAAACCACTAAACTGAAAAGCTTCTAAAATTTCACTCAAAAATAAGTTTGTTTTTCATCTTTCTATCCCAAAAAAAATCAATCAATTACTTTATAATTTTTATTATTAATTTATGACCATCCATGTGGGTTTAACACTCTATCATGCTAATTACAGCACATTTTTAGTTAAGATGTGTGAGTATTTTAAATTGTTCCCATATGAAATTATTGACACACTATGGGAAGTAATTGTTTTTCCATTTTAGAGACAGTTTATATAATTCTAATGATAATTATTAATGGTAGTATTCCATTTTATTTTAGTTCAGTATTTTACTATTAGTCTTGTTATGTTACAGTTTTAGGTTATAGTCCAATACATGACTATTCAATAATGGGAAAAGAAAGGAAGAAAATCTTGAATATGACCAAGAGCTAGAAATAACCATGTTACACTAAATAAATTAATAGAAAAATGTTATCAAGAACAAAACTACATGGCTAGAGAAAAAACACTAAAACCACCATTCATGTGCATGTTCCTAGATTTTAGAATCCCCTCAAACAAGGGTATTCTACCCAATATTCTGTTACATTCATTCATCGCATCTCAGTTTGAAATAAATATATCCATTATTCAAATGATATCAAACACAATCCAGTTTCTAGAGATTCCTAAAGAATATTAAAATGCTGAAATATGGATTTTTATTGAACTATATGATACTTGTCTATTTAACATATCAACTGATGCAGTATGACTGATTGTATTCATAATTTCACTAATATAAAATAACCAATGGAGTGGATTCAAATCCACGAAGCCGTTCCATTACTGCATGTGATATGTTTATGAGAAACAATCATACCCAATTCTTCTCACAATTTAATCACAAGAATATCTTAGTATAAATTTTAGATTTTAATAAATTTCATAAAGAATCTCTATATAGTTATTGGGACAGTTTTAAGAACATAACTCACAATTTCCCACATCATGGTATGGAAATTTACCAACAAATTCAAACTCATTTCATGGTTATATTGTAGGAAAATTGTTCCATGTGGGATGAAACATTAAGAGGATTATAGAGGATGAAATCATATGAGGAATGATAAAAATATTAGATAAAATTGATAGTAATATATTATAGAGGTATTAAAAACCCACCCAAATTCATGTTGTGAATGGTTTAAAATAGATTGATGGTGTCCCAAATGGAATCCATAACAAGAAATACGTACTCGATGATTTCTATCAATAATTCCCAATGTACATATATTGAAGATTCAAATTATTTTGATTAAAATAGACAATATAAATATAAAGATGGATGAAAAACTGATCATGAGAACAATTGTAACAACCAAGGGTACAATGATTCCAATAAAATGAACTGCATGGTATCCCACTAACAATCCATATCCACTCCTTAGAGGAAACATTGTCCTCATTAATGTCCAATAATGGGACTGTAATCAAGTAAATAAAGGAAAAAACAATTAAAAAAATGCTAGATTATGAAATATTGATATTCAATTTGCCCATATCAATTAGTAACATAGTGAGAGGTAGGAGGAGTACTTCTCAGATTTCCTAAAACCGAACTATTAATATATTTGAAAAATATATCCATAAATATTGGAAGAGTCATAGATGATAAACCTCAACCAAGAAGGATATAGAATGAATAACATGATGAAAGCGTTGTATGAGACATGGAACGAAAAGTGGATGTGTGAAACTAAATAACAAAAATAAAGAGAGGAATCACCAATATCTCATAATCCACAACTACCATTTCAAGAGAATGTGACGTAGGAAAATCTAAAATAATAAATAAATAAGTTAAATTGGGAATTTAAAAAAACTAATAGGCCTTTTGTATATTAACTATTTAACCAAAAACATACTAAAATATAACGAAATGAACTATAATGATGAAAATAAACATGGATGGGATCAAAATAATATTTCACAAAAGAGAATGTTTTTATGTGTTGTCAAAAGACCAACCCATAATGTATCAAGACCCCAGTAGTTTTTTAATGAATATTTTTTAGTGTATATAATAAATTTGGAAAATATTAATGTGACTTATATGGGAGTGTTAATATTATGGAATACTCTTGCTAATGAATCCCACCAATGGACATTTTTCATCCCATAAGGGTGTCATATAAATTAGAAAATTCAATAGTTAAATACCTAGGTGGACTGATTGAAAATTATCTTTTGATTTTAAAATCAGTTTTTAGGAAAAGTGAGAAACCAGTCCCAATCAATCCTGATGTGAAGCCACATAGGAGAAAGCAAATCCATCAATGCATAGCCTCATCCTATTAGTGCTTTTCTCTCCATAAATATTCCAGTTCACAATCCTTACCTTAGAAGTAGGTTTTTTTCCAATATCATCTTCAAAATGACATGCCATTTTGTCCCATGTAGGAATATACTCTTCTTTGCTGATTTTCCCATCATCGAATCCTCTCATCAGAATCATAACTTCTTTTTCAATCCAATTTGACAGATATCTATTGAAAACCACTTGAATAGGTCTTCCCATCATCATTGCCTCTTCCTATGGAATGTTGACATAAAGATCTTCTTCCATCGTCTCATCCTCCGACTAAGGAAAGGTTCTTTAGAACCCTTTTTCATTCTAGTATAGTTTACATTGTTGATGTTTTCCTGAATTGTAAATTGGGGTTTCTCATTCATAATAACCATGAGGGCCTATGAAATATCATTCTCAAATGTTTTTGATTTTTTACCTGATCGTGTTTCCATCAGTTTTGGTAAATGAAAGAGGTCCTAGCGTCCTTTCCCCTTCTTCATCTTTCTAGGGGTATTCCCCTTCTCATGAACCATAGGATCCTCCTCAAACTCCACAACTTATTTAATTCCTCCACTTCGGTCATAAGGAGTTTCCTGGGTAGGCTCATTGGTGTCAAAACACTCAAATGAGTTTTTAGTCTAAACATCATTTTGAACCGAGGCCTTTCCCATTGTTTGATTGTTGATCCCCCAAATACTCTCCTTGATTTGAGGTTCCTTTGCTACCCCTTCCCACACAGCTCAATTTACTTCCCATCAAAACACCAACCTTCATCTTTAAACGACTGATAAGAGTATTCATCAATCCTCACTGAATTATTCAGTTCTCAATCCATCAAATTCTCTTCAATGCGGTCAAAAATCCCCAACACGGAGGGTTACTCAACTTGTTTTCCAATGGTCTATTCTTCACTACCTTTCCCACCAATAGAATATTCTAGATAGGAACATTCATCTTCCTCTCCTACATTGTCACATTCCCCTTATATCCACCCTATCTACATACGGAGGCCGAGTGACCCAGTCTACTATAGGAAGAGAAAAACTCCACCCAAGGATCGAAGACCACTAGTTTTTTACACCGTACCTCCTCACCAGATTCAATCCACACCGATTCAACCAGTGACCTTGACACATCCACCTCCACACACATGCATGGGTTGATCAAATGACACACATAAGAAGTACTCGAATCCACATAGAGAAATCAACCCAATTTATTTACTAACATAAACAGAGTCTCGGGATTATGGAATGATAGAGTATGTTGAGGAAGACTTACCCAAACCAGAACTGTAGGAGAATCATGATTCATGTATAAACTGTAGCTCCACCGAAATGAATAGAATACATATCCACCACATTTATAGGGTGCACATGACTGAGGATGAACAAATTCCACTGATGAAGAACATTGCACCATCAAATGCATTTTATCTAGTAGACTAACAACATCTCATTCTTTTACACCCTAATGATCGAAGAAAAACCTGTCAAATTCATCCAAAGAAGGCCGCTTGTTCCTAAATCAGGCAACCAACATTAGATGAAGTAAACTCTCCACCTCTGTAAAATCCGGAGTCGATAATCGAATCACGGGGTCGCCGTCCCAAATACCAGAGACCTTTGGGTTTAGATTGATCACAGGAATCCTCAGAATCATAGATGGATCAATGAAGGGATAGAAGTCATGTCTCGAGACATTATGAGGAAGTATGGAATCCTTTCCCATCCTACCGACTAGCGGCGAAGGGGGATGTGTCATCGAACCAAATATGGTTGTGCCATTTCTGCTTCAAGCTCCCATCCCCCCTCAAAATCCAAAATCTATTTGAAATGAGTGCCAGATCATATGAGGAATAATTGAATATATAATTTAGGACATTCTGAAATATTTTTTCAAGGCCTCGGCCAAGATGTCTAAAATTGATTATGTCGGTCACCAAAACCATATATCAAATTGGAAAAGTCCTTGGAAAATTCCATGTCTAATTGTCTCAAGAGACCTACTAATGCATCAAGGAGCTATAGAAGGTTCCACCCATCATATACTAAGTCCAATATATTCCTCATATGAATAGGTTGAAACCTAACATAAACATTCACATTAAAACTATCATAAGAAATTTCAATACATAACCATGAATAGTGTATGGTATAAAAATAACACATCAATAGTCAAACCTATCAGAAAACATTATGTACAATATAGAATATTTGTATCATAATAAATCAACATAAAACATTTGTAAAATTTATCAAAGGTTGTTGACATAGATGAAATCAAAACTATTTGAGAGAAATATCACTTTCTATTTTGAAATCATTTAATAGTAATGTAATAATTAAAGAAAAAATTTGTTTTGAAAATATTCAAATAATCATGTAATGGAATCTTTGACAATGCTATAATGGCAGAAAATAGTATCACCCGCTATATAAGTTAAAAAATACCTTCTTACCTTAATTTTGTTGAAATGGTCATAAAGTACAGTGATTGGAAAACGATGGAAAGATTCATTTCAAAAAATATAAAGTCAAATAATGGTATAAATAAAATTAACCCATAGTCTGGTAAATATTTAAAAAAATTTGAAATACATTTTCAAGAAACACAAATGTGGATGATAAAGAGGTCCCAGTAAATACTTACGTAAAAACAACATCTGATAATAAAGAGATTGTGAAATTAACCCTCAACTAGTACTTTTCCTTGGTAAAGGATATGTTAACCTCTTGAATAATAGTTAAATCATTGTTATTAAATTTCAAAAGAACTAAATACATAAATATGATATCATATATAGTCTTATAATATATCTTTATTAATAATATTTTAGTAGTATCAGTGTTTCGAGTGTTAACTGATTTGTTTTCTTTTATAGGTTTTGTTACGTAAGTCATGATTGTTATGGATAGGATTTATTTTATTCATATATAGAATGATATCATGTTCTTAAATATTATTTTTAGTAATTTAATGATAATTATTCTTGAATGTTTATGATTGGGAATGAATCTCATTGTGCTCGTGGACACGGTAATCCATACGTATGCACGAACGATACTTACAATTTTATAATTTTAAAAGGGAAAAACAAAAAATGATAGATAGGTATATAATTATTATAGTATAATATAATATTTTATATATGTTTCATATTTTCATTAACACCATATTTTATACCTTCCATGAATGGTATGAACAAGTCATATCACATTGAGGGGGCGGTAGTCCGCACTACCTCAAATGATATTATCGTATATATACAACATGAAAAGAATAAAGGTATGCTATAAAAGGGAATTAAATAAGATTATAGACAAAATAGATATCATAAATATAAAATATAATTATATATCCATCATAATAGCCACCATAAGTGGTGGTAGTAGAATATTGAACAATCCTCGTTTCGTGAGGCAGTACTTCACCATCCATAGAAACATTATATTCTATACCCATTAGATGGAGGTGTGTGTAAGTTTAGTTCAAATACCTCTCAAAAATAAAACCTGGTATATTTAGGATACTTTTTTTCTTATAAAATAAATTAATATAGAGGTTTTAGGGGGTTGGAGAAGTAAAATAAAAGAAAAGAACTTAAGAGAAGATGTTACCTTTAAATCGGGTAACTCCCTTTGGATTGAACCAAAAGGCTTACTTGAAATGCCTTCTGCCTAATGTAAGGATTATAGGATGAATATAGGGATGTAGGTAGATTAATTGGGTAGTTTTTGGATGATCCATGGGGCTTGAGAGGTGTGAGAAATGGCATAGATGTGAGGGTTTTTTATAAGGGGGGAGGGGCTCTTTAGAAAAGATTTAAAATATTATTTTATTGTATAGTTATTTCCTATTTATAAAGGTCCAAAACTCATTAAAGTTGAAGATAAGAAGACTCTTGTTAGAAATAAAATCGTCGAATAAGAATTGGACATGTTTTGGATATTGTTTTAATTTTTATAATCTCATTTATTTAAATCATTCATTAATAAGGTAAACATTGCATCATTATTGTGACATAAATAATTTTATTTATATGATGTCTTCAAATTATAAAAAAAATACCATGATGTTTGAAATATATTCATAATTTAAATGAATATTTATTAATTAAATGATAACTTATATATCCCCATTTAAAATTTCTTTTACTAAAAGATACACGTTTATGTCATTTTTGTCTTATATTAAATTAATTAATATAAAGTGTTATTATCACTCCTAAGTGGCTCCATGTGGTCCCAAAATCGACCCAAGGATTCCAATTGTCGGATATGTATCAATAAATAGTCATTGGAAACATTTTAAGGTAATATA
Source organism: Viscum album (assembly GCA_963277665.1). Classification (NCBI taxonomy): domain Eukaryota; kingdom Viridiplantae; phylum Streptophyta; class Magnoliopsida; order Santalales; family Viscaceae; genus Viscum; species Viscum album. The sequence goes on from OY728133.1 coordinate 1,959,829,588, forward strand.
TTATTATTATTATAATATGTTTTACCCTTATTTACTAGATTCACCCATTAACCGTGTTAAATAAACTATTTAATGAAATAAATATTCATAATGTCTAAAAATAAAAGATGATTATTTACAGAACTTGGAACTCCTGATTCCAAATATTGAATCCATTTTTAAAAATTCAAAACACATAAATGGCAGAAAATAATTTTAAATTAATTCTTGTTGTGAATATAAAAAGTGGGTTTTTAAGAAATAATAACTATTAAAAGATTGAAACTTTTTTACATCCAGTTTAAATGTAAAATTATATCCAAATAAATAAATTATATTAAATGATAAAAATATATTCTAATGATACTTTAAAACCACTCAAATATATAAACTAACACAATAAATTAATTCGATTAATAATGTTGTTTTTAATTAAAATTTGGTATTTTTTCACTATTCATCAAAATATGAAAGTTATCAGAAAAGTACCAAACAATTATCCTAACTATATTTTTATGTCCCAGTTAAAAGGAATAATTTAATTTTATTAAATTGAATATATAAAAGTTTCAAATATTGGTTTTTTTAAAAACATCCGCCATAAAAAGGCGGTAAATTTGGAATTGTCTAAAAAATACTTCTTTTATTTGAAAAAATGAATTTGTTCATATATTATGTCTATGAAATGCATAATATGTGATCTAAAATTACATGGAGTATATAAAATTGAAAATTCTGTTAATTCTATTCATAACTGATTTTTGAACAGCTAGTTTGGTAAGTCATGGTGCGCTCAAACTTAGTATTTCATGTAGCGCAAGTTATTGAATTTAATTGAAGAGATAACATACTATGAAATATTTGGTTGTCACACTATATCCTCTCTCATTGAATTGAATACTATTAATTAGAAATTTTTCTTTGAAAATAAATGTTTAAAATAGAGAAATACCTTTGTTGAAAACCCACATCAGTAATTGGGTTGATGAAATTTAGTATTAATAAGAGGGAGAGGGAAATGAAAAGGTCACCACCAAATTATGATCTCGATTGGGAGAACGTTGGTGGAAATTAGACACATAATTGGAGGGAAAAACTAAATATTTTTTTGGAGTGATTAAGGTCATCATTCAAAAATAATTGTTAAATTGAGGGCCTCTATGCCATCAGTCTATAATGATTTAAAATTTCATCGGTTAAAAAAAACATAAGGTAATATGATAACACATTTTTGTTTTAAGATCTCTTCCCTAAAGGTTAATAATTAATTTATTCATAGAATAAGAAGAAAAAAATATATTTTACAAGTAGAGTATCATCCTTCAACTATTTCAAACCACAAACTCATATTTCAGTCCAAAAAATAATAGAATTAAAAAATATTCTATTTATACTAATCATATTAGGTTCTAAAAATATAGAATTTATAATTTATTTGTCTGAATATTTTGAAAAAACTACATTATACAAACTATGACATCAAGTAGGCTAGTGGTAGGTGATGTACCCTTATCTCCCTTCAGTTGTGGGTTCAAGTCTCGCTGCCTTTCCGGACGCGACAGGTTGTCTCCTGACGTCCGGGTTGTCCTTTTTATAACAATCCAAAAATAATTTTCATAAAAGAATTAACCTTAACAATAGTATCCAATTTCCAACTTAATATATTCCAACATTTATACTTATCCACAATACTTATGTCCGAACTCATCGTACAAAATTCATATGGAAGGCCACATAATATACATGTGAATACCTTCATTGTGTATTCTGTTAAAATGTGATAATAAAATGAATTTCTAGAAACCATATTTGAATAGGTATGGACATTCTTATTCCTTATGTAAATAATAGAATACTTGATATACTCCTTAAATCAACAAATTATGTAATCATCCAAAATTATGCAATAAAAAATCATTAATTAGTTCCAAGGTAGTAAATTATATCCAATATTATTTATCCAAATCAATCAGCTCTTATTCCAAAATCAATGCCATAGTATCAGTACCACATTAACGTTTATATTTCCTTAACCATTTATTTTCCAAAATATTTAAATTGCACTTGAGTAACTTTTCATGGTACCTCACAATCTCAAATCATTAATGAAATAGTACTATAGTACAATCCTTATGTACTCCATAATTTTTATAACTAGTACATCATTGATACAACACTCAAGTGAAATAATTATTAAATATCCACATAAGAACACTAATCATTACTCTTCATCTACAGTAATATCATAACATGATTAGTATCCAATAACATCCTTTGTGGTATACTCTGATGATTGGAACATTCATTCGGGTAGTGTCCCAAATCCTTGCAGGTGAAGCATTGTACATTTGAAACCTTTTTCTTAGCCTTGAAATCACATATTTGGTATCCTTTTTCTCCACACTTTTAACAAACACCCATTCCCTTCAAAAATTTCGAAGGAGATATTTTCCATAGCTATCATAGAGAGGAAAATCCTTCTTTCCCTTATTCCCATTATCCATAATTCTCTCTATGATCCTTTTCATCTATGGCTTCCCTTTAAACCCATTGGACAAAGAGAATTATTTAATTATCTTATTAACATGTGATATTATTTCATTATATGATCATAATTTTTGGGAGACTATTTTATCTCTAAATGATGGCTTAATACCTCCAAAGATATGATCCTTATTACTATTTGGATCATGTGTATTGTTGGAGTTCTCATTCCTTTTACTGGGCATCATTTCTAAATAATGGAAAACAATAGGTTTGTTTATAAATCTCAATGCATAATTCCAAACTTGTAAAATACCTAACGTAAATTGAAAAGATTATGCATATACAAAAATTTTCCATGAGGATGTATTTAATACTAAATCCTTTTTAATGGCATGTAAATAAAATGTGAATTATCTTAAACATATCCCCCAAGAGTGTCATTAACAATAGTGAAGCAAGACCCATTGTCATGTACCAGAATACCCTGGGTCAAAACTGAAACACTTTATCAAAGTTTTCACTCCTTGGTATATATGTGCTAGAGCCGCCTCAACTTTTTCGTATCGAGACAAGGATTAATTTCTTGGAAAATACAAAAAATATATATATTACCAATATTTTAGGAAGTTCTTCTACATTAATCCTCAAAGTCTATCTTTGGTACAATTTTCCTAATAAATGTTTATCTAAATCTAGTTTCCAAGGATATTGATAATCTTCCTATGATACCAGCTCAAAAGAACTGACCCTAGAAGCCTGGAGTCCGGTAATTTTTTTAATACATTGGAATTATTGCAATGAATCAAGTCCCAAAAGACCGATTAGTTTCACAATCATGACAAAAAGATTACATACATGAATGTTACAATACAAATTCCAACATACTACACAACATAAATAATATATTAGTGACATCATTGTTCTCTTATCTTAACCCATAATATCAATCATAAAACACTTCTTGGGATCATAGGAAAATAAAACATATGAAATGGATGATCTCAAATTCTCAGTAAGAGTAAGCAATATATCAGAATAAAACATAAACATTAGGCATGATGAATATTTGAAAACACATGCCTTTAAAAATAAAGAACTTTTTATGATAGGAATATGAGTTTAGTAAATAATTCCATAATAATACAAAGTCATGGGTATTATACTAGTCTAATAACCACATGAACCTTCAATAATATTTTCAATATGAATGAATTTATAATTCAGGACATTCTGAAACATTTTTTCAAGGCCTCAACCAAGACATCTAAAAATGATTAAAGCCTCGGCCAAAAACATATATCAAATTGGGAAAGGCTTCAGCCAATTCCACATCTAAATGTCTCATGAGACCCACTAATGCATCGAGGATATATAGAGCCCCCCCATCACTTACAAAGTCCAATATATTCCTAATATGAAAATTTTGAAACATAACATAAACATTCAAATTAAAACTAGAATACGAAATATAAATACTATATCTATAAATCATGAATGGTATAAAAATAACACATCCACTGTAAAACATATCACAAAACCATAAGTAAAATATGTATGATTTGTTTCATAATAAATCAACTTTAAACTAGTGTAAAATCTATCAAAGGATGTTGACACATATGAAATAAAAACTATTTGAGAGAAATATCTCTTTCTATTTTGAAATCATTTAAAAGTCTTGTATTTATAAAATAAAACATTTATTTTGAGAATATTTTCATAAGCTTGTAAAGGAAGCCGCGACGATATTATAACATTGGAAAATAGCTTCACCTGCTATATATGTTAAAAAAGACATTCTTACCTTAATTTTGTCAAAAAGGTCATAAAGTACCTTGTTTGGAAAACAACGAAAAGATTCAATTCAAAACATATAAGGTCAAATAAAGATATAATTGACTTTAACCCATAGTCCAGTTAATAGGAAAAATATTTTGAAATACATTTTTATGAAATACTGATGTGGATGATAAAGAGTCCCCAATAGATACTTACGTAAAAATAACTTTAGATAATAAAGAGATTGTGAATTAACCCTTACCCTGTACATTCGCTTTATCGAGGGTACGTTAAACTCCTATATAATAGTTAAATAATTATTTTTAAATTATAAAAGAACTACATACATTAATATTATATCATATATGATCTTCTAATATTTCTTTATTAATAATATTTTTGTAGTATCATTGTTTCGGGTGTTAACTGATATGTTTTCCTCTATATGGTTTATTACATAAGTCGTGTTTTTTATAGATAGGGCGTATTTGATTCATATACAGAATGATATTATGTTCTCAAATATTATTTTTGATTGTCATATAAAATTATTCTTAAATGGTTACGATGGGGAATGAATCTCATCACATTCGTGGAGACATTAATCCGTACGTACGCACGAACACTACATAAATTCTTTATTTATATTAAAATCATAGAAAACCGAATTATACATAGGTATATTATTATTCTAGTATAATATAATATTTTATATATTTTACGTATGTTCATTAACAGAATCCTTAATATGGTCCATTAATGATATGAATGAGTCATATCACTTTGAGGGGGCGTAAGTCTGCACATCCTCAAATTAAATTATCGTATATATACAACATAAAAATAATAATCATATGCTATAAAACAGAATTACCAAGGTATATAGATAAAATAAATAAAATAAATATCATTTATAATTGATGTTCCATAATAATGGACACCATAAGAGGTGGTAATATAAGATTGAACAATCATCGTTTCGTGAGGCAGTAGTTCACCGTCCATAGAAAAATTATGTTCTATACCCATTAAATTGAGGTATGTGTATGTTTAGTTCAAATAATTATAATACCAAAAACCTAGTATTTTGGGGACACTGTTGTTGTTATAAAACAAATAAATAAATAGAGTTTATGGGGTTGGATATGTAATATAAAATAAAAGCACCTAAGAGGATATATTACCATTAAATCGGGTAACTCCCTTTGGTTTGAACCAAATTGCTTCCTTGATGTGACTTATTACTGAGGTAAGTATTCTAAGAGAAATATAGTGATGTATGGAGCTCAATTGAGTATAATTTGGATTACCCAAGGGGCTTGAGAGGTGTGAAAAATGGGTTATAGGTGACTGCTTTTTATAATAGGGGTGAGACGCTCTTTAGTAAAGTTTGAAAATATTATTTTATTATATATTGATTTTCAGTTTATAATGGTCCCAAACTACTTAAAGTTGAAGATAGGATAACTCATGTTCTAAATATATTCATCCAATAAGAATTGGACAATTTTTTGATATTTGTTTAATTTTTATATTCTCATTTCTTTAAAACATTCGTTAATGAGGTAAACACTACATCATTATTGTGTCATAAATATTTTAATTTATTTGATGTCTAAAAATTATTAAAAAATTACCATGATGTAGGAAATATTTTTAGCATTCATAGTAACATTTATAGTCAAAAGATGTCTTATATAACCCTTTGTAATTGTTTTTTACTAAACTATATATGTTTATTTCATTTTTTATTTTTCTATAAATTTATTAATATAAAGTGTCATTATCACTCTCAAGTGGCTCCATGTGGTCCCAAAATCGACTCAAAGATTCCTATGGTCAGACATGTATCATTAAATAGGAATAGGAAACATGTTAGGGTAATTTAATTTTTTTATAATAATATTTGTTTACACTTATTTACCATATTTACCCTTTAACCATGGTAAATAAAATATTTACTGAAATAAATATTCATAATGTATAAAAATAAAATTTACCTATTAACACAATTTTTACCTTCTGATTCCAAATATAGAATCTATTTAAAATTAGTTCCTGTTGTCAAAACAAAAAAGTGTGTTTTTGAAAAATTATAATTATCAAAAGATTGACACTTGGTTATGTTCAGTTTAAAAGTGAAACTACATACAATGATCTAAATTATATTAAATGATAAAAACATAATCTAATTACTCATTAAATCAAATAAAATTTATACTTTAACACCATAAATTATTTTGGTTAAAAATTTTGATTTTAATTAAAATTTAATATTTTTCAATATTCATCAAAATATGAAAGTTATCAAAAAAGTACAAAAAATTTATCCTAACTAAATTTTTATGTCCCACTTCTAAAGAATAATATAATTTTAGTAAATTGAATATATTAAAGTGTCAAATATTGGTTTTTTTAAAATGGATCACCATTAAAATGCTGTAAAATTGCATTTTTTGAAAAATACTTCTTTTATATGAAAAAAATAATTAGTTCTTATATTATGTATAAGAAACAAATAGTATGGATTCTAAAATTAAATAAAGTAAATAAAATTCAAATTTTAGTTAGTACTATTCTTAACTACTTTTTTAACGGCTAGTTTGGTAAGTCGTGGGGTGCTCAAACTCAGTGTTGCGTGTAGCGCAATTTATTGAATTTCATTGAAAAGATAATATACTATGAATTCATGAGGTGTTACAAGCCAGGACCTCAAATGTTCCCAAAACCCAGGGAGAAATATTACTCCCATGAGCAATCCTTAACATCCCTTAATGGGGAGTCACCTTTAAGAACACATGACCTACAACATCAAATTATAGAGGTCTCCTCCAATGATCAACATAGGATTTTGGATGAACTTGGACAACATTCAACCTCTCAGAAATCACCTTAACCATTTCTATTGTATTATTTACCAGTATGGGACTAAGAATTACTGACTCTCCAACCCCATTCTAGTAAAATGAGGAAGGGAATGGTTGGCCATACAAGGATTCAAACGATGCCATACCGACGGTGGTGTTAAAACAATTATTTTATGAAAACACCACTAAGAGAATTTTCCTCATCCACTAACCTCAAAAATATAGGATATAACTATAAAATATATCTTCTAGAGTTGTTCTGGTCTGCTTTTTCTAGCCATCAATCTATGGAAGAAAAGTAGTACTAAGTCATAGTTGTGAAAAAAAATCATAATGGAATCCTTTATTTCTATGAATTGGGATGATTTCTTCAAATGATCCATTACCACCCACTTTTCATCATGTACTCCCTGATATTGAGGTAAAATAGTAATAAAGTATATTTATATGTCTTCCCACTTCCAAATTGGAACATCTAATAGATGAATCAAACCATCAAGAGCACAGTGCTCAAACTTCACCTTTTTGGAGGCCATACATCATAACATACAATCGGTAACTGCATGATTCATCCCAGGCCACCAAAACTGACAAGTCAAAGCATGGTCATCTTTTTCAATTATAGGATGTACTGCTAAGGGGGAACTATGGAACATACTTGGAATCATATCACACGACACCAGACGAATGAAAATTATTCCTTGAAACAACACTAGGTGTAGTTCATCCCCAGACCATCCATCAGGGCCCTCACCACAAACAACTCAGTCTCTCCAGACCTCCACATCATGATCCATCAATTGGGACTCTTCTACCTGACACACATGAGATGACTACACCATCAATTGAAAAAGTCAACTCCTTCCCCTATCTTCTTCCATATCAATTTGTAATTTTAAATTTTCTTCTATCACTATATAAGAATACCCTAATTAACACACTATATCACTATGTGACTTCTTATTCTGCACATCAGCTACTACATTCCCCTTTCTAGGTGATTATGAAAATTTGAAGTCGTAATACATTAAGAACTCCATCCTCCAATATTGTTGCATGTTCATGTAATGTTGTGGGAAAATGTTCCTCAGGCTCTTATGATAGGTGAATACCAAACAAAAACTCACTAAGGAGGTCATGTATCTAAAAAATCATGTCAAACACCCCTACCACTAACTCGAGATTGTCGCTGGAATATTTGCATTCATTGGGAAGAAACTATCGGTACCCATAAAAAATGATGGATTTATGCTGTATTATAACACAGCCTAACCCCTGGCATAAGGAATCATATAAAACCTCAAACATACTTATTTCTACTTGAATACAAAGAAATGAATCACATATCTACTTCTCCATCAGATACTTGAATGTTTTCTAACACTGGTCAATCCACACGAATGCCTGATCATTTCTAGTCACTGTTTTTAGACGAGTTGCAACCCGAAATAAATCTTCTTTGAACATCCTATAATATCCATCCTGACCAAGGATACTTTTCACTTCATCCACTGTATTGGGGGGTTCCCAATTCAAAACTATTACTAACTTTGATGGACCCATTGATACTCACTACTAGGATAAAACATTCCCCATGAAGTGGACATCTAGATCCCAAAACTCAAACTTTGAAAACATCCAAAACAACTTCTCATGATGAAGAACTCCTAAAATAGAACACAAATTTCATGCATGATCCTCCTCAGATGTGGATTACACCAGGAGATTTTTCAATTGGAACCATAGTAAACATATCCAGGAACTCATGAAACAAAATTTCAATTATCCCCATGAAAACATAGAGAGAATTTTTCACACCTAAAATCATCAAAACGGACATGTAATTCACTTGATGATAACAAAAATCAGTCTTTGGGATATCCTCATCCTTCACACGAATGTAATTATATCTGGACAACAAATCGATCTTCGAGAACCAACTTGAACCATTCATTTAGTCGAATAAATCATCAATATGTGGAAGAGGATAACAGTTCTTCATTACCACTCAGTTAAAGAAAAAATAATCAGAACACAATTGAAAACATTCTTCATCCTTATTGACCAAAAATTGGTGTGCCCCATAGTGACATTCTTGGTCTAACGAAACCTCACCACAACAAACCATCGAGCTATATACACATCTCTCACAAATTATATGGTTCAATCCTATATAGATATATCATGTTAGGAGACACAAATAGCTGTATCTCAGTCACCAACACGATCTCCCATTGAGGGGGTAACACTACAACCACTTCTAGAAAGTCATCAGGGTATTCATCCACAACCCTAGAAAATGTTGAATGCTAAACTATAGATGAACTCAACATCTTCATATCCAACAAGGATGGCAAGGAAGGAACAAGCCTTTAACACATCCAAGGGTCTCCCTCACCAATAAACATTGATGACTCTCCATCAGCATCGAATAACATCTTATGCTTCTGAAAGTAATCCATGATATCCTGCACCAATTACATCTAATCATTGTCGAGGATTCTATCATATTTTTTTATTAAACAAATTGGGAAATTTTCCCAATAGAGGATTTACCCAAGCTATTTCTCCCAATTTCTACATACTTCAAACAATTTTTCTAGACCACTGACTACACTAGGCAATGCTAAGGGAACTGGAAAACTCTCAACCTAATATCCTATGGAATTTCCAAGGGTATCTGATATGAAGGAGTGTGTCTCTTATAAATCAAACAAGGATTTCACCCATGTAGAAAACAAGAAATGGGTACCTCGAATGACATCTAACTCTCATAGAATGGGCCACACTAACTCATGATGTTGTCCATGACTAACTCAATGGCCTTTCTGGCCATGAGGATGACCAGCTATATAGCCTAAATTTTCTCTCAAAGGATGGGATCTTCCTGGGGTTTTCATTTTCAAATCCAATTTTCTGTCTACTAATCCAAAACTGGTGCAACCTACTACTGCTTACTCAGCTAGAACTCCCTCAATGGAGTAACCTAGATCAAAACATCTGGTACACACTGACTACTCAGAAAGGTCAGGAAGCCTCACTGCTGATAACCTCAGCCTACATAATAAAAACGTGAATTTGATCCCTTGGAATATTCTAGTGTTCTTATTCCCCAAGATAAATTAGATAATTAGGGTTTGGACCTACCACCGGCTGACAAAAATATCTACTCCCTAACAAATTTGAGAACCTCATACCATATTTCTACTCATTCAAAAATCCTGAATACTGTCTTCTTGTGATGATCTAGTTATGGATAATGTCCTCTCATATCCCTTTTATCTTTCCATCACCTCAAGATATGTCTTCCAAACAAATGGCTTTACCTTGCATTGGATTTCTAAATGAAAAGCCTCAAAAAATGACCAATCATGTCCACCTCTTCTAGAAATAGGTGTGAAGAAGATCGTAGATGGTTATTGAAATATATCTCAATCAATCATACAATGGAGCTCCCATTCCAAAGGGTCAGTAGATCCTAGTGACTGGCCACCTTCACGAATGAAGAATGAAAATCATCTCTAAACTGTTCTTGGAACCTCTCCTATGAGACTGCCAACTCCTCATGATCCCCAAGTAATAATAACCACCATTACCTCATTGTACAACATAGCATTTTCACAAACATGGATACCAAGTGCTTCTTCTGAGCAAAGATCGAACTAAAAGTTATCTCAACCTATTCAACCCAATATTTTGTGACTACATCTAAAATAGATCCCTCATACCCCTATAGACTCTAGATCTTAATATATTGGAGTGTCTTCCTCCAATTTTCATCCTCATCATCCTCTACCATATAACGATACACTAGATCAATCGTCTAAAAATATTCTTCATGTACCTAATGAGGAAGCCGACCTAAATACCTACCTATAACACAATAAATAATTACAACTCTGAATCCTAGAATATGAATGAATTTTACATTAATTAATTGTCTTATATTATTCATTTTAGATTATCCTATCTTAAGATCTACACATTCAATCATAGGTGAAAATAATACTAATGAATGATAATTTTATAGGTCTCTACCCAACTACTATTATCACATCTTTTAGTAGCAACATTGAGCTTAAAGGATCATCCATTAGATTACAAGGTTGCCTACATACGCATGTGTCACCTAGTATCCCATGTTTAAAGAACTTTCTAAAATTAAAAGACACCATTTCTCTACCAACCCATGCAATCTCACATGTTCCTATCTCCAAACATGGTTATATCCCTCAACCAGACTGATAATACCACTCTATTAGGACCCCATACCCTAAATGTGTACCCCTTCTGGTTACTTTTGGCTATGTAGATGTGGTGGTTCTATTTCATGACGTAAATATTGTCGTGATTTTTTCAGGTGTCATCAAGCTATCCCTTTTAGAGAGATATGATGAGGATCTGTGACATTTTAGAAAAGAAGAAAACTAGTGGGGGAGTGGTAGCAGTGTACCATTGAAATTATTTATTATGTTAGACACTTTTACGTGATACTTTGTTAGAGTATCCATGGTGAGTCTAGGAATATAGTATACCTAGTTGGGTGATGAGTTAGTTTACCTTATTTTTCATTGTGATTTAGAATTTATTTTTTAGTTTTGAACGAGAGGCTCTATGGTGGATCCTAATAATTATATTATTATACTCACCCTAGTTTTATATAAACTGTTTTTTATTAAGAGTATGTTTGAGATTAGGATGGATACTACTATCTTGGGGTTTGCAGGAGCTGTTTGGGATTCATGGTGAGTCCTATTTTACATTCTTTTGGTACTCATAGTTTTACCTTTCAGTTGTAGTATTTATTTCATGAAATCACATATGTGAAATTGGGTTTCATTTATATTGTATTTTGAGCGTTATTTTTATGGAATCTGTCTTATCTCTCTCTTATTTGTGTGTTCTCTTAGAGGGTAATAACACCCATCATTGTGATTTGTATAACCTCGTTGCTAGTTTCCAACTCATGGCCTACTAAAGGCGGGACTCATGGGTCATTATCTAACTTCTCCCATATCAAGCCAATTAGGTGTACACATTGAGGGGTGGGGTCATGAACGAGATAAAAAGTGAAGCAATGATCACCCTACCTCCAAATTTATTTGATGTTCTTCGCACAAGAACAGATCCAAAAAATATATCAAGATCACCTCCTCTGCAACAACTGTATACACCTGAGGATGTCATGGCACAACTGCACCAACTAAACATCACAAAAACCTTGTAATATCATAGAAATCATCTTCCATAACTGGTAAAGGAGAAAACCGAGAAAATAGATTAGAGAAACTACATGAATGAAGGTAGATAATACCTTATATCAAAAATGGATCACTGAAAATTAACAGTGGGATCATGAGATCATTCCGTTAAAAAGAAATCCCCATATCACTAAATAGGGGGTCTTTGGGACACCTGGGGTAGAGGTAGATGTGATTAATCCATAGTATTGTAAAAATCATAATAACTGAAATGTTTTAAATACATAAAGCAAAGAGGAATTACAGGACGTGTAATCCCCTTTCATGTTATTTATTTCCTCAGGGATGGTTTCTACTGAAAAATAATTCACCTCAATGATATATTTTTTTCAAACCCCAAAAACATACATGTCATGAAATCATATTTCATGTCCTGAAACATACCCTGAAATAGGATTTTGCATCATGTAATTTAGGCAGACAATTTTCAATCCACCTTTCCCAGCTTTTACTTAACTAAACATCTCCAAACATATTCTAAGCCTCCTCCAACCACATAAATATTTGAAAACATGATAATGGTAAACCCACATGGAAATGGGCCATTATTGTTTAGTTATATGTTCATTTTTAAGAATCTCATGTGATACCTATGTTGAATAAAAGTACAAGGATTTAGCGAAGAAAATTTTCAAACCCTATAAGTGGATATCATTTGTCAATAAGTGAGATACTGTTCATTATGGTCCCTTTGAATTTCATTTTCAATAATTTGGATAGATATTTGAAACAGGGATATACAGGATATAGGGTTAGAAATAAAATAACATATAGGAGAATAATTAGTAAAATAAAACAATACCACTTATTATTTTGAAGTGGTAGAAGTGATTGAAGTCGGTATTGAAATAAAACACAAAGGGGGATAATATTTGTCCCATGTTGTGTAATAGTTGTATTTTTTTCTATATATTAATATGTTGATTATGTTGTAGAAAAAAAATTTTATTGATAAGGTAATTGGAATATGGATTGAATAATGGTGTGTATATCATGTTTATAATCGGATCTAGAACAATGAAAATAATGAGATTCAGATCCATCACATCAGCATGTGTCAATAAAATAGATCACATAAAAATATTAAAAAAATATGCGAACAAAAATTAAAATGCTGATGGATAAATTTTTTTGATGCATGAATATTTTTTTCTTTTCATTCAATGAAATCACAATGGAAAAGAATCACCTCACTCTGTAAAACTTGTTGGCCTAACAAAGAAATCATAATCAGGAATTCAATCATATAAATTATTTTCATGAATTTTTGATCAAAATATTATTCTATAATTATGACTCAAAATCGTATTATGGAATTTTGACTAATTTTTTTTAGGAATTTTGACTCAAAAATACTATTCCAGAATTCTTACTCGAATGAGTGATCAGAAATTCGAACTCAGAGTGCTTATAAAAGTCCATCATATTAAGAAGAAGTTTTCTAGAAGGAAACATTCATTAGGGCCACCATGGGTCTGGTATTAAAGGAATGTGAAGATCTAATACATTCCATTATAAATATGACGATTCTTTTTTTATTGTATTTATCACAAATCATAAGTAAGACAAAAACATATGATTCTAGCTTAAATAAATTAGGGGGGGTTATGTTTTGGCAATTCATATTCCGACATGGTTTTTTGGATATAATGAAAGAAATTTAAATGATGGAATGGGATGTTCTAATATATTTCATTATAGGTCTTGTGATTCTATAACTTCTCCTCAACATATTCAAAGACATGTTGGATGTCTGGATTATATGATGATGTTTAAAAAATAAAGATGTTGTTAAAAATAAGGTTTTTTAGTCTCAAGGTCAATGGTATGAGAACATCATATTCAATATTTCTGATAACATTGAAGATGTTTATTTCTTCATATATTTTAGTGATACTGGGAGATTGTAACGAAGAAATTTTACTAATAAAATCTTAATAGAGAAAGCGTAATGAATAAAATCATACTAGGAAATGTTATTGAAGAAAGAGTACTGGGAAAATCCAATTAAAGAAATCATACTGATTAAATTGTACTAGGAAATAGTAATGAATAAAATTGTACATGGGAATATTACTCAATAATCATAGCAAAAATTATTACTAAGAAAATCATATTGGTAAAATAGTGCTCGAGAATCACAGTAGAGAAGATAATGTTTTTAAAATTTTTGAAAATGTTCGAGAAGAGTTGTAACATCCCGACATTAATCAAGTATGAACCATTTATTAATTTATTGTAGTCTAATGAATTAAACAACTCGGGGTGTGCACCTGCGCACCTCATTGTGGGTCCCGGGAATCTTTTTATTTAATTTAAATAATTTCAGACGTTTCATTAAAAATTTCACATTGCAATTTGGCACAGTTTTTGGGTTTTAAATAATTAATTAAGGATTGTAATAAGATAGTTAATGAATATATAAAAGAAAGCAAGAAAGGACAGAAATAAATTTTGAAATATAATACAGAGGGTGTTATAGGAAAAATGAAAATAATTAAAATGGGGGATTCCAATTTTTAATTATTTTTATTATTTTCTTTTCCATTATTTTGTTTTATTTTATCATTTTATCCTATTTTTGTTTAATATATCTTTTCCTTTTCTGTTGTTTTTTTCTTTTCTTTTACATTCTTTTCTCTCTTTTATTTTTTCCTCTCTATTCTCCTTCTCCCAATCATCACCTCGCACCCATCAATCCCATAACACTAACCCCCAACCCCTTAGGAAGGCTAATAGACCTCCTTCCGATGTCTGATTCCTTCAATGTCTAAGGCGCAGTAAAACTTTGTGAAAGGATAATGTTTCTCAAGTATAATTTTTCAATTCTTTTGATTATTTTGTGCTCATTTTGTCGAGGATGATTCTTACCCTATTTGGGGTTTTTCTAAAATCCTTAATTTTCATCTACATTATGTAAAATCATAGCCTACCTTTGATCATAAAGTCTCCTATGACTACAAGGTATTGTTCCTACTCTCTTTCCATTTTATTGATTGAGATTTATAAAAAACGCATCGTTGTGTCGTTAGTCAGTGCCAACCGGCTTTGTACGATTTTACCCATTTTAATTACATTAATGGTTATGTTTAATTATTTTATACTTAATCATATTAACTTAATTTGTTTGAATGGTTTCAATAATATCATACACCCCTTTGGGTGTGCTGACATAGTCGGCGTATTTCTCTGTTAGACGGGTTATTAATTTACTTAATTGCTGGAATTGCACAACCCCTTTTTATTGTTTTTAAATTAAATGAATAATTATTTCAATTATTGCAACAATGTATGACACCAATTTGGGAATGCCGACATGATCAGTGTATTCTTCCATTATCTGAGTTTATTTTTTGATTAATTGCATGTGTTGCAAATCAAATTTTTATTGTAATTTAATTAAATAAATAGTTGTTTGAACATCAACCTCAATTGTTGGATCATTGGAACTTCTTTTGCTGAACTGCGTATTATTTATATGTTCATTAATCACTGAGGTTGATATGATATGTATATTTCCTTTCATTTTGTTATGTTGTACTGTTAGATTTATGTCTTGTGATATACGGGTGTTTCTAGTTAGTTTTCAAGACGTGACTTTATATATTGTTTATGTCATATATGCTGATATGAATACATTAATTAAATCCAGGGAGGGGAAAGGAGGTGGGTCACATATTAAGTTCCACACTTATATCCTCTATTCTTGACAGGTTACCACTATGTGTCGGGGGCTATGTCACTGGCTTTACCTGACACGGGACTTCCCCTGACTTTTTAATACTTTTGAGTGATACCAGTTCCAAAAAGGCCCATCAGAATGGATCTATTGTCTATGTGGCTAAGATAGCTTCAGATGACACTTGACCCATTTTTGAATGATTATGACTGGCTTAGGGTAAATCCATGCTTTGAGAAATACTTGGTCTTTCGAAAGACTACCTTGGACTGGCTCGGTGGCTTTGGATAACATGACAGATGTTCTGTAGCGATACCTTTGAGATGGGATTAGACCCCAAATCTCAACTTGAACCTTAAATAATGATGCCATTAAGGATTATTTTATTTCTAATTGAGTCTATTTAGAATTATGATATTTCTCCTGATATGTGGAAGTGTGACTATTTGACACTGGACATGAACCCCAAGTTAAAGCACAATCTTGGGTATACTTTTTTGGTTTTACCTTCCTTTCTAGGATATATATATATATATATTCATGTTCATGAATTTCATCTGATAGGAAAACTTTTAGACTTCCAGCTTAGGCTAAAGTAGGTGACCAGGCATGAGTACCGTTTGGGACCCGGGCTGACTTATTTATTTCATTTCACTACAATTAATTTATTTGAAATGGTTATGTAATGACACAAAACATTTTTATTTTTTCACAAAATGGAATGGTTTTGACAAAGTGGGTGTTGGCATTCTAGGATCTTATCCCACACCATGCTTGGGCATCCTCGACACCCAAGTAGATTACATGCTCGTAGGTATTGACAAAGGGAAGTGTGATGCTTCCGATGCTTGATTGTTCATTAATACTTTGGATGGAAACTGGGGTGGAAGACCAGGCCTTTCTCGCGATGCAGTTGCTGCTTGTGTATTTTATTTTAGTTGACTGTGTGTTTGAGATTTGATTTCCATACATTCAGTTTAGACTCCTATCATGTCATGACACTCTTTTCGGAGTTTCCTCGCTTGGTTTTTATCATGCAGTTGGATTATTTACATTCTTCTGCTGTAGTTTATTTTTTCACATGCTTCTGGTACTTATTATTATTTGTTGTTTACTTCGGATGTGGTATTATTTGTTACCTATGACAGCATAGTCTCCCCCACATACACAAAAAGATCCCTCGCTGCTAGTCGGCAACCTCCATCATCCGAGGATCTGTGCATGAGGTTATCTGAGGCACCGGTCCTGCCACCATCATAGAGGTGAGCCGGGTCGGGATGTTACAAAGTTGTATCAGAGGTGGTTTTTTCTTTTGTCTTACTGTTTGGGTTAGATAAGAGACTAGGATATAAGGATTGGGGATGTACTCAATACTTGGATGTAGATAACCCATGTATAGGGGAAAACTCATATTCCTAGGTTGGGATTACAGTTATTCATTATGCCAGTTACTATTGAAATGATTTCACCTAGGGTGACTCACTTGTATTGCGTTGTTATCGTGCTTTTAGTATTGAAGTAATAGGTTTACCATTGGAGTCTAATGATACGAGGGAAAAACATCCCATGCATCTTGATAGGAACTATAGGATTTAAATTCCATGCATATTACCATGCCATATCTACTTTCAATGATCATTTTACTATTAAATGCGAGTGTTGTTATACAGAGTGGTATAGTTTATAATTGTTAGTTTATTAAATATATGGTTGTGTTAGTTTGTTATATGTTTTCCTGAATCAACCTAGAAGTGGGATGTAAAATAGTTTAGTAATACTTTTTATTTTTCTCATCTTTATCAAAACCCATCTCTTGAGGCGGGTAGTCTTTTGATTACTGATTGGAGGAATGCTATGTACCTAACCTCTCTTTCACCATACTTGTTTTCCAACCTTTTTTACTACTTGTCTATGGGTGTGTTTGGCTGTTGTACAAAAATGTTTTTGCAACGTCTTCATGTTGTGTCTCCAGAGTGTGGTAATGAGCATATTCTAGAGATGGTGGGTCTTGAATTACCATTGGTTCCTCTCGTAGAGCCTCGGGTGGCGCCACCTCCTTTTGAACATCTGTGGGAACATGAAACTCGGTTTAGGGATAGTCTCCTTAGGTGTATGCAGTCGGTTCATAATATTCCTAGAAATACCCTGTCTATGGAATACCTAAAGTGGGACTTTATGCAGTAGCACCCTCCCACCTTCTTGGGGAGTGGAGGCCCTCACGCAGCAGATAATGGATAGAAGTTGTGTTGTCTATCTATGAACACCTTGAGACACCTCCAGAGCGATGGGTCGAGCTTGTAGTCTACATGCTTCGTGACACCACGAAACACTGGTGGGACGTTGTCTCTCAGGCTGATCAAGCCAGTGAGATGACATGGGATAATTTCCAAGCAGCCTTCTAAAATCACTTTTTCCCATATACTATGAGAGGTGATCATGCACAGGTTTTCCTACATCTTTAGAAGTGCTCTATTACTATGTTAGAGTATTGTACTCATTTCACAAGAATATTAGTATTTTTCCCCATCCCTAACAAGGGATGAGGAAACTAACGCAAGGCGTTTTGAGGATGAACTTGAGTATACTATCCGCTCATAGGTGAACGTATTCTGTTTGACCACTATTATAGAGATTGTAAATTAGGCTCTAATCGTAGATCAAAATGTCAGGGAAGCTAAATGAGTGAGCCAAGGCGGTTCAGTTCTGAGACAGGATGATGTCTGTTTTGGTAGAAGGAAACGTCGTTTGGAAAGTGTGTGTAGGGTAAATCCTAGCCAAACAACACATCTTGATGGCACTATCACATATTATCAGTGTGGCAGATATTGTCACAAGAATACATAGTGCACGAGATATCTGTAGGAGTGTCGAGCTTTTAGCAGGATGGTTCACCTTCAGCATTTTTGTATTTCCTTCTCTCCAGCATCCAATGGTAGAGGATCCACACCTTCAACTCTATCAGGAATAGTATTTATGACTCAACAGCTGGCTGGAAGTTCTTTTTCCACCTGTCGTTCAGGCTAAGGAAATGGTGGAGGTCATGGTCGAGGAAATCAGGTTCCAGAATATCAGTGTCTACAGAGTAGACCTACTCAGGACAACCAACTAGTGTATCAGGGATGTGTCTCAGGTCCCATGTATGTAGTGTAATCAGCACTAGAAGAGCATAGTGTAGGTCCTTATATAGTTAGAGGTACTATTCTAGCAGCCTCTACATTAGTATATCCTCTTTATGATATCAGTGCATTGAACTTATTTATATCTCTTATTATTGTTGAATTTCTTGGTTTTACAATTGAGTACCTTTGCGGCGCCATGTATCTCGGCACCCCTCTTGGGGTCAGGACAGATGGCATACACTAGTGCCAAGAGTGCCCCTCAATATAGGTGGGTATTGCATTGTTTGGAATTTATATAACCTCGATATGTATGGCATCGAAGTCATTCATGGTATGAATTGGATTTCTCCTTGCCATGCCCAAGTGGGTTGATATCATCTTTGAGTGTCCTTTACATCCCTGGAGTGTGACCCATATCTTCACAAAGGAAAATGGGACCTGCAGGCAGACTTAGATAAGCCCTAATATGCAGGGTTGGGAAGAGTGACCGCATAGTTTGCAACTCTCTTCATGAGCGATTAGGGAACACAACTAGTTGAATTCCATATACTGGTGGATCATTTCATGGAAATCTTCCCAGATGATTTCTCTGGATTACCTCCTATGAGAGATGTAGAGTTCACTATTGAGCTCCTTCCAGGTGCAGCACCAGTGCATATTCCTCCTTATAGGATAACACCAATAGAGTTTCAGAAACTCAAAAAGCATCTTGAAGACCTGGAGGTGAAGGGATTTGTCAGACCGAGCACATTGTCATGGTGTTCACCTGTCCTTTTGGCCAAGAAGGTAGATGGTACCCTAGGGTTATTCGTGGATTATCATCGACTAAACTAGCTCACAGTAAATAATCTATATCCATTGCCTTATATAGATGATCTCTTTGACTAGCTCTTGGGGGAAACTATTTTACCCCAGATTGATCTGAGGTCGGGATATCACAATGTGCATGTGTGACCATCTAACATACAACATACATCATTCCTAAGTAGGTATGGCTTGTAGGAGTATCTAGATATGCCTTTTGGCCTCATGAATTTTTCTGTAGTCTCCATGGCCCTGATGAATCGGGGTTTTCATATGTATCTTGATTCCCTTGAGGTAGTCTTTGTGGATGAAATATTACTTTATTCACATTCTAGTCACGACCAAGAAAACCTTCTTCAAATCGTGATGATTATACTGAGAGAGCACCAGATAGACACTAAGCCCCATAAATACCACTTATGGAATGATAAGGTACACTTATTGGGTCATATTATATCAAAAGTAGGGGTATAAGTAGATCCAGAAAAGGTGAGAATCAGGGTTTCATAAGACCATCCCAAGAGTGTCTTCGACATCTGTAGTTTCTTGGGGCTTATTTAATATTATAGGAAATTCATCTATGATTTCTCTGTCTTAGCTGCACCTCTCACAGCCTTGACTAATAAAGGTGTACAATTCATCTAGTCAGAATCTTGTAAAAATAATTTTCAGGTGTTGAAAGGAAGACTGACCTCATCCCCAATCCTGATTCTTCTTGAACCGGGTAAGAGCTATACAGTTTATTATGATGCTTCAGGAACTGTACTAGGTGTAGTTTTGATATAGGGTGATCGAGTCGTGGCTTATGGATCCCTCTAGCTGACACCTCACGAGTGGAACTATCCTACACACGACCTTGAGTTGGTAGCTATGGTTCATTCTCTATGTTTTTGGAGACACTATTTGTTGGGTGAGAGATTCATAGATTACATAGATCATAAAATCTTGAAATATATATCCACTCAATGAGACTTGATCATAAGGAAATGCATGTGGTTCAAATACTTGGATTCGTTGCATGTGGTTCAAATACTTGGATTCGTTTAATTTTAATCTTTCTTATACCCCTAGTAGGAGTAATGATATTGTGGATGCTTAAGCCGCAAGACATAGAATCAGGCTGTACCGGTAGCCAGTATTGAGTGGCAGCTGATGGCCTTGTTTTCTGAGATTTCTCTGGAGGTTCAAGAGAAGAGTGGAAACTGGTTCTAGCAGCTCTTATAGTGACATCCTCTCTTCTATATCAAGACCGTAGGCATTTTTTGATTGGCCCTGAGGGTATCATTTTGAGGGAATGTGTTAAGAGAAAGAACCCACCTCCTGGTTGGGTTATTGATGGTAGTAAAACTCTCTTTTATCGTGGCCGTGTATTGGTACCTTTAGGTATACATGAATATTTGATGAAGGAGTCTAACACCTCTATTTGAGAAGTTTATCCTGGTATGACCAAGATGTATAGAGAAATGTGTCGACAGTATTGGTGGCCTGGTATGAAAAAGAAGATAACAGGTTTCATCACTCGGTGTTCTACCTACCAACAGGTGAAGGCGGAGCACGAACGACCTGTTGGAATCCTATAGCCTCTATCCATTACTGAATGGAAATGGAATGAGATCACCATGGATTTCATTACAGGATTTCTAAGATCAACTGAAGGCATCGATGCAGTATTGGTGGTTATCGATATGTTGACGAAGGTAGCACACTTCTTGCCTATCTGAGAGACATTTATGATTGATGAGTTGGGAAGGCTGTATATCCTAGAAATTGTGATAATTCATGGTGTACATCATTCTATTGTCGCGTACAGGTATTATTGTTTTAATTCACAGTTATGGAAAGGGTTTCAAAAGGCACATGGCTCATAGGTACTTCTGAGTACTGCAAATTACTCCCAGACCGATGGGTAATCCGAGAGAGATATATGAGTGTTAGAGGATATGTTACAGGATTGTATCCTTGATTTTGGAGGTTCATGGTAAATCATTTACTTCATGTTGAGTTTACCTATAATAACCGCTTCCAGGTGACAATCCAAATGGTTCTATATGAGGCTCTCTATGGTAGACCGTGTCGTTCACCTTTATACTAGCTCAAAGCAGGTGAGGCAGCTCTTTTGGGTCCTCATATCATTCAAGAGACTTTTGAGCAACTTCATATGATTCAAAACTGTACGACTACAACTCAGTCTGGAAAAAATTCTTATATTGATCTTCGCCGCAAACCTCTGGAGTTTTAGGTTGGACATTGAGTCTTTCTTTGTGTTTCTCTAAGGTTGGGTCATAGGTGGATCCGGATATAGGGGATGTTATCAATGAGATACGTCAGGCCATTAGAGATAGTGGAGAGATTTAGGATGGTAGCCAATCAGTTACTACTACTTTAGATGTTTGGTTCCATACAAGATGTTTTCCATGTATCTCAGCTTCAACAATAACATCTAGACCCATCTCATTCTTTTGACCCTGATGACATTGAGCTTCATGTTGTTGCATTCTTTGAGGAGCATCCAACCTGTATCATCAATTGTAGCATGAGTTTCCTCTGAGGCAAGTCAGTCCCACTGGTATGGGTGTTTTGGCTACACAGACACATTCATGATGAGACCTTGGAGTGACAGATGGATGTACATGCACAGTGGTCTGAACTCTTCTCTCGCGACATTCCACTTCCCTTGGAAGGGAAACTCATGGAAATGTTGTCTTACATAGTGGAGGTTGTAGCCTACCAGCCTTAATCAGGTACATGCAATTTTTACTTTATTGTAGACTAATTAATTAAACGACCTAGGGCGTGTGCCTGTGCACCTCGCTGCAGGTCCTGGGAAGCTATTATTTAATTTAAATAATTACATATGTTTCATGAAAAACGTCACTTCATTAATTGGCACAGTGTTCGGGTTTTAGATAATCAATAAAGGATAGGAAAAGGGTAATAAGATATTTAAATAAGGTTTAAATGAAATCAAGAAAGGATAAAAATAAATTCTTAAATAAAATAAAGAGGGGGTTACAGGAGAACTGAAAATAATTAAAATTGGGATTCGCATTTTATTTATTTTTATTATTTTTATTTGTATTCTATTTTTATATTTTATCCTTTGATTTTATTTCCTTCTTCCTTATATTTTATTTTTCTCTAATTTTTCTTTTATATAATTTTTCTTTCTTTTCACTCTTTTATTTTTTCTTCTCCTCTCTTCTTCTCTTACTCATCACATCGCACCCCTCAATCCCGTCACACCAACCAGAAGCCCATTTAGAAGGCTGTTGATCCTACATCCAATGTTTGATTCCTTCACCATCAGGCGAGCAGTAATCATTAGGGAATCTCTAACATTTCAGAAGTGCAATTGTTTGATTTCGTTGAGTATTTTGCAAGCAGTTCATCATGGAAGATTCTGACCCTATATTAGGGTTTTTTAAGAACATTCATTTTCATCATTTTTAAGCCAAATCGAAGCCTACTGCAGATCATAGAGTCATATAAAACTACAAGGTAGGATTCCTACTCGCATTCCCTCTGTTTCATTGTGATTTAGAAAAAATCATCATTGTGTCGTTAGTCGGTGCCTACTGGCTTTGTGCAATTTTACCCATTTTAGTTACTTTCGTGATTTTGTTTAACTATTGTGGCCATAATCATCTTAAATTAATTTTTTTGGATTTTTGAAACCATATCGGACACCCCTTTGGGTGTTCCGACATATTAATCATATTTCTCTGTTAGATAGGTTAGTAATTTAATTAACTGTGGGTATTGCGCATCGACTTTTTCTTTTTTTTAAATTAAATGAATAGTTGTTTGAAATATTAAAACAAATTAGGACACCCCTTTGGGTGTGCTGACAGGATCGTTGTATTCTTCCATTATCACAGTTTATTGTTTGATTAATTTCATGTGTTTTGATGTAACTTTTTATTGTAATTAAATTTAAAAAATAGTTCTTGAACATGAACCTCAATTGTTGGATCGTTGGAACTTGTTTTGCTGAACTGCTTATTATTTAAATGTGCATTATCCACTAAGGTAGATGTGATAGGTATATATCCATTCATGTTGTTATGTTTTACTGTTATATTTATGCCTTGTGATTCATGAGTGTATCTAGTTAGTTTTATAGATGTGACTTTATATGTTGTTTATGTCATATATGCTACTCTAAAAACATTAATTAAATTCAGGCCTAGGAAGGGAGGTGGGTCCCATATTAAGGGCCATAATTAGATCCACCATTCCTGAAGGGTTACCTCTATGTGCCAGGGGCGGTGTCATTGGCTTTGTTGGACTGTGACTTCCCTAGACATTCTAATACTTTTGAGTGATACCAGATCCAAAAGTTCCATACGGGACAGATGTATTGGCAATGTAGCTAAGCCAACATTAGATGACACTAAACCCCTTTTTGGTAGATCGGGACAGACTTATGGTAAAGCTAATCCTTGGGATATATTTGGTCTTTTGAAAGATTGCCTCGGATGGGCTCGGTGGAATTGGATAAATTGATGGATGTTCTGTAGCGATACCTTCGGGATAGGCTTAGAATCTAAATCTCAACATGTACCTTAAATAAGGATTCACTTAATGCTTATGTTATTTCCAATTGAGTCTATTGAGAATTGAGATATTTCTCCTTATATGTGGATGTGTTCCAGGTTGACACTGGACTTGAACCCCATGTTAAAGAACATGCTTGGGGTATACTTTTTCAAGGTTTTACCTTGGGTTATGGGTTACATATATATGTGTTCTTGTGTATTTCTACTGATAGGAACACTTTCAGACTACCAGCATAGGCTGAAGTAGGTGACCAGGCACATGTGCTATTTGGGAACATGGATGACTTATTTATTTTGTTGCTGAGAAACTAATTTATTTTAAATGGTTATTTAATGGCACACTGTATTTTTATTTTTGCATGAAATGGAATGGTTTAGAAACCGTGGGTGTCGGCCAACTAGGATTTTATCTCAAAACCTGCTCGGGCATTGTTGACACCTGAGTAGATTACATACTCACAAGTATTGACAAATGGAAGCGTGATGCTTCCAATGATTGATTGTTCATTACTTCTTAGTATGGATACTGGGGTAGAGGACTGGGCCTTGATCGTGATGCAGTTGCTTCTTGTGACTTTTCTTTTACATGACTGTGTGTTAGAGTTCTATTTTCCGTATTTTTAGTCTTGACTCATATCATGTCATGACACTCTTTTGTGAGTTTCTGCACTTGGTTTTTATTATTCAGTTGGATTATTTACATTGCTTCTGCTGCTGTTTATTTATTCTTCTGCTTCTATAACTTATTATTTGTTGTTGTTTACTTCCGCTATGATATTATCTGTTACATATGAGGGCATAATCTCTCCCATGGACACAAAAAGTTCCCTCACTACTAGTCTGTAGCCTCTGGTGTTCGGGTAGATTTTCTTGAGGTTATGTGATGCCCCGGTCTAGCCCCCATCTTATAGGTAAGCCGGGTCGAGATGTTACAAGTGTTTAGAAGCATAGGAAAAATCATAAATACATATAAAATCAATGGATGTTTGAATTTCAAGGGAATTTGGTTGAGCGGTAATCTTTTAAAGAATCCCTCCAAATAATTTTTATGGAACATACAAAATAAAATGTTTATTTCACTTTTTGTTTCTAATTTAATATTCATAAAGGAAGAGAGAGAATCTCAGCCTTTATAGGGATAAGAAGTTTCTATGTTGATCTTTTTTGAAGAAGTTTTGTCAGAAAAAAATGGATAAGAGACAACATCATATTTAGTTGGTCATCATATTTGTAGGAAATCATATTCAACAGTGAATAATATTTAGTAGGGAATTATATAAAGCTGGGAATCATATACATTATGGAATAGAATTTAGGTGAGAATCATATTCTGTTCAGAATATTATCCATCTAGGAATTGTATTCAGATAGGAATAAAATTTAGCTGGTTATCATATTGGGATTTCCATATTATGAATATGAGTGGTTTAGAATTACCTCAATCGTATTAGAATAATGATATATTATCTTATTGTGCAAATCAGTCTTGGGAATCATACAGAGAAATTTGACTCTGTTTTCACTAAAAATTCCAGGAAGTCCTTAGCAGCATATGGGTAATAAGTTAAATATAATTATTAAGAGATCATATTTTTGAAATTGGATCAAGTACAACCATAACAATTTTGATACCAATTTGTATTATATATTTTTTGCTATAATTATCGCACATGCTATTAGATTGTTTACATATTACTATATGAGTGTAAGAGTATATCATACTCATTATATGACACAAAAAATTATTCTTTTCTAGTGGATTTTTTTTGTAATTTATAATTTCTATACCATACGAAGGATATATCTAATCATTCTAAATAGTGAACCTTGTAAATACTTGTGTTCATGTGGATGTGTGATTGATTTTTTTCATCAAGGAATGAAATATTTAAAAAGAGGTAAATGTTGTTTCACAAGAAAAAAATATCAAAGAAAAAGGTATCACTAATTCACCCATATCCCTCTAAGTGATATAAATTTCCTAACTGGGAACTAGAAACAATTTATAAAAATACATGGGTTTTCTATAAAAATAGAGTTTTACTGGAAACATTAAAAATATAATATTTAAACGAAAAGCTATTATAAATATCAAATAATTGAAGTGATAATTAATAAAATTAATTGTTTATGTGTATTATATATAAATACATATAATAATTTGTAAATATAACATAATATAAAAAAATATTCCCATACATAATCAATGAATGAAATTATCAATTACATAGAAGGTTAACCAAAAGAATGGATGTTGGGTTGACAATTCTCTTAATACATTGTAATCTGTCGAATCATTTTCCCTATAAAGGTATAAATTATCAAATGAAACACTAAATAAAATTAATATTAAAATATTAAGCATATAATATATAAAAATTTTTCATATACATTATACAAAACAAATAAATGGTGAATATGGAACAACTCTCATAGAATAAACAAATAGAAGAGAAACCCTCACCTCACTTTTCCCTTTAGTTTTTCATACTATAACCTCCTATATAAATGTTTAAATAATGATACTAAACCATTAAATAACTATACTAATATTTATTATAGATTTTTTGATAATTTTAAAAAATATTACTATTAATTCATTAATATTATTTCATTATTCTCAATGTTTCGAGTGTGACTGTTTTAGTGTTTTCATGGCTGGCTCATTTGGGGATAGTTATAGATTTTCTTTTAAAATGGAATTAAAACACTATAAGTCAAATGAAATGTATTTCACTAACTTACATAAGGATATATTTTCCCATATATTATTTTTCTTTCTTTCATGAGGATGATTCATTTTTTTAAATGTTAATGATAAATGTTTAATTTAATTTTTCTATTTTCCAACCATTCCTAACTTATTCCATGTTATTTAATATAATGTCCATATATTAGTTTCAAAAGTTGAAATAGGATATTATATACTTCTTAAAATATTATTAGACAGACATAATATTTTTATTACCATCCTTGATGGCTGTAATGTGTATCCAAAAATCAATATTCATAGAGATGGAAAACTTTAATACTTTTGAAAATGGTTTTATTTCTTTGAATACAAGGATGTAATAAAAGGGACCGATATAAGATAATCCATTAGAAATAATGAATTATATTTTGTATCTTATTTTTTAGTTATTATTTATTTATGGATGATTGATTCAAGGATAAACTAGAAGAAGTAAAGAAAATAAGAGAGGTGGTTTGAGAAAATTAACTTATTAATATCAACTCTTTAATGGATGCCTTATAGACCATGGAATTAGAAATTTGGTTGGACCAGTAACATGTGGATTTTGTTAGAGTGAGGATGAGAGGGTATGGAATACATTTAAAGATCTTTGTGGATAAATAGGGGAAAGGGTAGGTGATGAGTTGTATTCGTACTTTAGGAGGGGAAGTTTTAGGTGAATAAATATTGATTATTTTATATTTAATGTTAACCACGTTTGGTTTGAATTAATTAAAATGAATTGGATTAATATTTAAGTTTTTAAATTATAATTATGGTATACAAAAACATCAATCACCCATTTAATTGTTAGTATTTTTGTATTTTATTCTTTTACCTTTTAACAATAATTGGTTTCGTTATTTTACCTATATTGAGTTAAATCATTTTTTCCCATGGTAAATTTTTTCTTCATAAAAAATAAAATGACCTTATAAACAAATTTAGAAATTATGATTCCAATTATGGAATCCATTTTACTTGATTCAATTAATAGAAATTTAAATTTTATATCTCATAAGAAAACCATAGACATGATAAAGTAGTGGGTTTTAAAGAAGTGTATTTTTCAAGAAAGAAATGATTATATATTATATCTATGACTAATAATTATCATTTTATGAAATTAAATTAATAATTAAAGATATATAATCAGTAAAT
Organism: Viscum album; assembly: GCA_963277665.1. Taxonomy (NCBI): domain Eukaryota; kingdom Viridiplantae; phylum Streptophyta; class Magnoliopsida; order Santalales; family Viscaceae; genus Viscum; species Viscum album. Next base: position 1,959,858,017 of record OY728133.1, read on the forward strand.
GTCATTTAAAATATTCCTCACTAGGGATTATTTTAATTAATTGGAAAATAGAAACATTATTTACTTTAAAACAATTTCAAGATATATCTTGTTTTTTAACCAAAAAATAAATATAATATAAAATAAAATATAAGGTTGATTAAAAATTATTTAAGTATATTAAATTAAACTAATTGATACATTTATTGCGTTAAAATATATGTAAAAAATAATTTTACTTTTAAATTAGTTTATTTATTGAAAAAATTATTAGTTTTACAAAAAACCAGTCTATTCACAATTCACTGAAAAATTAATCTTTTATGAAGATTCTCAAAAATTAATCAGGAGATAATTTGGAAATTATAAAAAGAAAAATAATGTTCATTTAAAAAAAAATAAACTTGTAAAAAATAGTTATTTCCTCATATAATTAAATATATAAAATAGTTTTTAAGAAAATATATAATTGAAATATTAAATGACATTACTAAAAATTGTCATCATAATAAAAAAGTATTAATAAATAAATAATAAATGATTTCAAAAATTATGTATTTCAAAATTTTCGTCATAAAATTCATTCCCATTAAATTAATATCTATGTTATAATAGTTGTGCTAAAATATTGAAATTTTAGAGTTTAGTTATACTTGGTGTTCTGTGTAAAGTATTCTATCAATAAGATTCAATTTATTTAAAAAGAAACATACCATAAAATATCGGGGTTTTACTGAAACACTGTAATATTGAATTTAGAATGAATATGAGAAGAACTGAAAAATATTATAAGACATGTTTTCACATCATGTAAATCATTCACCTCATGTATAGGCTGAGTGATATGTATTCCAAAAAAGTTGTTACCCAATCATTATTTGAGAAGGTAGATTTCACGCCTTGTACAAGTAAATATAAGAGACATTCATTTTTTAAATTTAATTCATGATGTGTGTTATATAGGATAAAAAAGAATCATGTATAGTTAGTCATTCATGCATTTAGTTCATTGATGTGGTAGACTTGAAGAGGTAGAGACACACTAATCATATTTGGAATCCCAAATTTCTGATGTGAACCCTCCAAAAATTTAGAATTTGTTCATGTTGGTATGAGGGATTTTTATAGAGGCCTATATTTAGAGTCATAGAGTTTTTTCTATTAAGAAATATTCCACAAATGATATGGATTCTAGAAGATTATAGCACATGACTGGTGGAGACTTTATCATGATTCTATCCTTCCTTGAATGGTAACCATGTATTTTTTCCCTAATGATTATAATGTGTGGTTAATTTCATTACGAAACTTTATATGATCATAAGGGTGTTTTTCATGTGGGTTGTTTTCTATTTTGATTCATGGTTGGGTTTCTTCACTCTTTTTTATAAATTCTAAGTCACAATATTATTACATTACATTCCCATTTTTCTAATTTTTGGACTATCATTTATTACTCAAACTAATAAAAAAATTTCATGTATGACCGTTCCAAAATATGGAGGGTATATATTTAAATATGGTTTTGGGTCACCAAGTTTCAAAATCAACCAATGTAATTGACCATGGGAATGGTGATGTTATTATATTAATTAATGATACATAAACCACTGAATCAATCAAACCTAATTTTTACACAAAATTTGGATAAACACATAATAATTTAATCACTATCATACAAACTTCAAAATCCTAGAACCTATAATACATATCAAATTTATTTCCAAGCCGAATCTATTTTTTCACTTTTTCTCCCACAAAGAGTTAAATAAACAACATTATAATTCATCTTAATAATTTCTATTTTTACTTTTAGATTGGAATGTCAGACTACATATCTCAATCGAGGGTCATTTCCTCTTCCATTATACCCTTGGCCATCACTTCCTGTAAGATACCATTAGGTTAATCGGCCCTCATCTCACACAGAACCACTCACAAAACCAAAAAAATATAGAAATAATAATTATAATATTATTCTACCTTGATCTATATATTAAAATAGAGCTCAACGCCCATTCATGCTAATCACATCACCTGATCATGCTCCCATGATTATTTCTACATCAAAACTAGGCTCGCAATCCAAAACAACTAACCATTATCACCCACATGTTAAACATAAATAACCCATGGTACCATTGATAATCCCCTTTTAAAATGTAACATCACTTGTGGTAGGGTCCAACACATGACCCCATTATAAATGTGACCATTCCAAAACTAAAAGCACTAATCTATTTTCACATAAAGGTTCAAAAAAAATAAATTAAATGTGACAAGGATAGGGGATCAATCAATCCTTCTCTATACTGCCAACATTGATATAGAGAAATATCACCCTAGGTTCTCTAACATTTATACCCATTCAATGCATCTCCTTACCCAAACAACACCCTCATCCACACCTCATATTCACCAAACTAAACCCCATTCATCACTTCTATCCATTATATACAAATAGGGATCATTGTTTGACTGTTTGATCTCAGCAATACCTAGAGGGGACACACTTAATTATTTCAAACATATATAAACTTACTTATTATACATGAATCAAGAATCAATAGAATTGTTCCCTTACACCAATCTGATAAATAGATCATACTACCCTGAATTCTCTTACACTAACCATAGTCATCTTAGATTACCTCTTTCAATAGTCTGGATATGATTATTTCATTATGTAAAAGCACATGAACACATGTCATCCCAAATTTCATTTCAAACACCGAGATTCATTTAAATATTAAGACAACAAATAACCAAATAATACCCAAGAAAACTCAATGTCAAATATACAAATTATAAATAACTTTTAAACCACTCTAGACACAAGGAACTAACACTATAGTTTCTCATCCATAACCACATTACCCAGACTAGGAATCATCAAACATGCACAAATTTCCTAAGATGAAGCATGCACTAAGGAATCAAAAAATATCAAGTAAACCTCTCAAATGGTTTACCCTAGAAGTTCTTAAGGCATAAAAACACGGAACCGATGTTACTCTCAAGGGTCACTCAGTCATACCACCCACCACCTAACCATGACATAACAAAGCACAATCCTCTTCGATGACAATCATCTTTACCTCACGAAAAGATTTCATTTAGCATTCCAAACATCCCACATTGGATTATCACTAAACATGCTCTTTTATAAGACCCACCAACCCTCTCCATGCACAATCCAAACACGTAATTCCCCTAAGTAACCTAATATTAATTAATTTTTATCACATTACTAGATACACTATTAAGATGTTACCTTTTTAAAAGGTTGAAATTGTTTAAATTTCTTCAGAAAATTTAAATTTTTTACCATTTAAAGGTTGAAATTTAATCATTTTAGGATTTATCAAAATTTCCACATTTATATAGTTTGATTAATGAAATTAAAAATAACATTCTATATAGGGAAACACCTTATAGGATTCTTATAGGAACATTTTGTCATCAACACAATAATAAATCAATTTATATATGCATGTCTATCAAGAGATAATTATAGGAATTGGTCATGTGTGATGCCAATATAGTTATATATGTAAATAACCATATACAAAATTGTAAAATTTGGAAATTCCAACCCTTATAGTACCATGAAAATATAGCTCATTTGAAAACATAAACCAGACATCTATAAATAGGAAAATATAATCACAAGATAATATGAATCACACGCATCATGAAATTGACATCTAAAACCATTGTCCCTAGTAAGATACATGTCATATGAATAATTATGTGACTAAAATAATTAATGAACATAACCAATCCCTAGTTACATACCAATCCAAGATCCAAAATCCCATAATTCATGAAACCAAATATCATGTTCCCACACCAGGTTAAATTCAAATACAGCTATATAAATTAAAATCCATTAAAAAAGGTTCTCATCATTGAAAACATGGGTTTCCCTCATTTGTGGGTTAATCTATCCTAGGAAGAATCTCATTAGCTAGCCATGATACATTCCTAGTCTCAATTATTCTATTACAAAATATAAAGCTAAAATAAAATAGATCTAATATAATTATGTAATGACTTACCCAATGAGCCTCTAATATGGTGCCTCAGGTTAGCACACCATAATGCCTCAAGACAACCTCCACATCACCAAAGGCTTCCAAATATAATTAAGGTACTATAAGGTCATGATAAAGAAGATATTTCCTTCTAATCAAAGTTTAGATTGCCGCAAAATTAATATCAAACATAGATAAATAATGTCAGATAAACATGTAAACCAGTTCAAATGACCAAGAAAAATAATGAAGGGAAATTTAGAGAAGTAAATAAAGAATAAAAATTTAATTATAATGGGCATCATATACATTTCATTTATCCCCCATTAGTGAATCATATAAATTAAAATAAACACCCAAAATATGGGGAAACTATGAAATCCTCAAAAACGGGTCCTGATTCCTAATTGATCCCTTCATACATACCCACATGGTTATATCAAGATAAATATCATCAACTTCATTCCATTCCCAATACATGGAACCTACGACTAAATAATATTATCTTATTAGGTACACAATTTCTATAGTAGCACGATTATAGTGAGATTAAAACTCAGGTGGCCACCACCAACATCATCCCTAAAATTACCGTTCTCCTTAATGTTAAAAATTTAACATTTATTAAATAATTTATATAAAATAAGTAAATAACCATAGATTCCATATTTTCATGATGAATCATAAGGCCAAATATACCATTTTTTATCCTTAGGTTTTTTACCCCTATCAACCCTACCTACTATAGACAGTGTTGGGGTGTCTCTATGAATGCCACATCTATTATTCCAAACATATCTAGCCGCATTGACTTTAGGTTTCATCATATAATTCCATGTATCCTAAATAATGTCATGGAATCTGAGTTCTCATTATATAATTCCCTTGGATTTTGATATGTCATACAGTTATTACCTAGTCATCAATCTTCACAAGGAATCTAGTGGATTAACCTGGAATTCCCATGGGATCTAAGCACTCATATTGACATTCCTGCTCATAAAAAATCAAATAGGTCTAGGAAGTCCTCTAAGACTTCCCAATACATTTTTAGGAACATGGAATACAATTAATTATCCTAGCATAACCAAATATTGAATTATAATACATAATCGAGTAACTAATCCAATAATTCACAAGTAGTATATATTTAATGGATTCTATGGATCTTATCTGACCATTCCTAAGAATTCATGTATCTAACATTAATATCCACTACTTTGTGTTCCTTTATAAACTCATCATCAATTTAAATTTTCATCATTGTAATAAATCCACATTATAGAAATTATAAACTCACATAATTATTCATTTCATTCTATAAAAGTTTCATTATTAATTTTTGGAGGAAACCAAGAAATTCGACAAGAATCATTAATCATTTAAAAAATATCAATTTGCGGTTATCCATTAGAAATCAAAATTTCATTCCATTAATTCATTGTTAAATATCATTGTATATTTTTAAATTCTAACATTCACATTTAAATTGGTTCAATTTTAATATCTCAAAAATTTACTATTATCTCTAGTTCGCAACCATCAATTAAAACTCAATTAATTAATTTTTCCCTTATATTTATCTAACCGTTATTCACTCCAAGAATATTAGAATTAAATAATCATATAGGGTAATTAGGTATGAAAATATACCTTTCCTGTGATTCATGGAATAAAAATGGTGTTTTTAATTAAGGAAACTCTAATTTTAAGATAATTAACAAAAATAATATCAACAAACAACAATTCCAGATCGACCAAATCCACTTAGACTAATAAATGGTGAGAATTTGGGCCTTTTTAAAGGAAAACCTAACTCATTAATAGTTATTAGAACTCATCATGTATCGAATTTTGTTTCGACCTATGTTAGGAAAAATTAGAAACATGTCTAATATTATAAATATTATACATATTATCCAAACTAAGTAGGACACCACTCGATAGAGTAAGAAAAAAACATAGAGAAATATATAGTCATTTGAATTCATATAGCTCTTAAATACATATGATGGTACTTGATTTGGACTAATGATAAGGGATATCCAAAATGGGAAGAGAAGGAGAAATGGAGGGTGTATAAGAATATTCTTAGAAAAAAATGTTTTATAAAACTAAAAATATTGTAGTGAATTTTTTACATTTACCTAACTTTAATTAAATGCATAGTTTGGATGAATAGTTTCCAAAATTGAGAGCCAATCATGTGTACCATAGTTACTGATACTCACCATCTCACAGAGATAGTGAGAAGAGTTTGAAAAACTATGCACAAACCATGTGACATGCCAAAAATTGTTTTATATATGTCAAATGGACTCTTGTATCCCCTCATAAAGATCATGAAAAGTATGCACATATTTAAACCAATATTTTTAGTTAGGGGTATGGTTATCTCTAACATTGAAACCCATAATGTTCTCCCTGAAAACAAAATTTCCAACCACGATTCAAATAAGACATATGTGAGAAATCGATGCTCATTTCACCCTTATAATCAAATCAAAAAACAACCCTTTCATATTTTAAAAATACCAATCTTCAAATATAAAACATGCTTTCAAAAATTACTTATCAACCAACTTCAAAAATAAAAATTCTCACTCAGAATCAGAGCCCATATATACACCCAGGTGTTACAGCTCTTTATTAAGAGAAACAATCCATGGTTGTTGAACTATTATATATTTGTAATATCTATTAAAACAATTGAAATATAAACTTATTCCAAGATTATTAATGATTTTTTGTTAGAAACTTTAAAAACCTCTTCCAAAAACTATCCTTTCAATTTTATAATAGTACATTTCCATTAAAATCCATGAAAACCCATGTTACATAACTATATTGAAATAAAAAACCATTACATTCACTAATATTAAGAGGGTTCATTATAATTATTTATAAGTACTGTATATAAATTATATATCTTGATTAATTAAGGATATAAAATATGTTGAAAAATATTTTGACCAGTTATCTTTTATTCAGGAAGAAGACTTTACAAATTAAATTTGAACTAAATGACTCATAAATTAAACTAGGAATTTATATACAATAAAATTATAATTAAATAAGAAAAATATTATTATTTCCATACTCTATTCATGTTCACAAGGTGTTCACCTTATGTAACACCCCATGATTCCTCGGTATGTCTCCTTTCGAACAATGCAATGGCGTGCATTGTACGCAACTTCAAGATTTTAACACACCATAACCAATCAAACTAGCCGTTATGAATAGTAATACCTACTTTTTGAAATTTTATCAATTCTATCACTCAAAATGGACTTCATTTTTGGATTCGGAATATCAAAATTATCCTAGGGTGAAATTTTGGTACTTTTCGGATAACTTTCATATTTTGATGAATAGTGAAAATTACTAAATTTTAATTAAAAACAACTTTTTTAATCAAAATAATTAATAGTGATAAATTATGAATTTGAGTGGTTTTAAAGTATATTTAGAATATATTTTTACCATTTAATATAATTTTGGTCATTGGACATAATTTTACAATTAAACCGAACATAAACAAGTGTCAATCTTTTGATAGTTATTATCTCTTAAAAACACGCTTTTTGTTTTGATAGCGGGAATTAATTTTAAATTAATTTCTGCCACTTATGTGTTTTGAATTTGGAAAAATGGATTCCATATTTAAAATCAGGATGTTCAAATTTTGTAAATAGGTAACTTTTATTTTTAGATATTTTGAATAATTACTGCGGTAAATATTTTATTTACCATGGTTAAGGATAAATCCGGTAAATGAGGGTTAAATAAATAATATTATAATAATACTAAATTACCTTAAAGCGTGTCCTAGCCTTAATGGTTGATACATGTTCTACCATAGGCATATTTGGGTCGATTTTGGGACCCCATGGTGCCACTTGTAGGTGATAGGGACACTTTATTTTAATTAAGTTAAAATGAATACAAAAATGACACAAGCATATATCTTTTAGAAAAACAATTTTTACATAGGGTTATTTATGTTTGATTTTAGATTATAAATATTCATTAGAAATATAAAAATATTTCCTACATAATGATATTTTATTTATAATTTTTATACATTAAATAAGTTAATTTATTTATGACACAATGGTGAGGCAGTAATTACCATAATAGTGAAAAATTAGAATAATTGATATTATAAATACCCAAATAAATATATTTTGAGACTTTTATTGAATTACACTAATTTTCTAGGATAATATAACATATTAGTACTGATTTAATTAACGTTTTTTGAAGTAATAATTCTGTTATGTGTTTCAAAAAAATCAACTATTGAATAGTGTCAAAATTGACGTAAAAGAGTTTTTAAAACAAATATTATATTATTAATTGATATTAAATTCATAAAAATCTAAGGTTCATCCAAGAGACTTATATCATGATAGGTATATCCTTAATGGACCACTTGGGGGTCGCCTGGATGTATATAGTAAGTTTATTAACTATATAATATAAAAATACAAAGTGACATGGTAAATGTCAAACTAATTAACTAAGAGTTAAAACTAAAAGATAAGGTTAATATAGTGACCAAAACCTGTCTAAATTCTATTGGCTGAAGGGTTTTCGACCTATACCCACCTTAAACTTCGAATAATTAACTTTGGATCCATTAGAAACCGAATATGAATTTATTATAAATTAATATTTCTAGCTTTTCCAAAGGTTCCCCTCACCCCTCTTATAAAAGGGAACTCCTCCTTCTCATTTCTTTACACCTTCAAAGCCCTTTGGTTCGGCCAACCAATGCCCAAATACTCTCTCAACTTCACTCACTACAACCTATAGACCGTTTTTTGATCATAAAGCCAACCTAAGGATCCATTTTGATCAAATCAAAAGGAAGAACCCGAAGAAGATATAATGTTTTCACCACCCCTTTTCAAGTTCCTTTCTTCTTCCACTTCATCTTTCTTTGTTATTACCAGTATAAAATAAAAACTCCAGTATCATATATATACTATGATATTATTATAAATATGGTACAACCATATTCAGTATTCTATCCATCCTTTGAATAACATGTCACCATACGTGCGTACGTACGGCTTACCGTCTCCACGTCGTGGTGTAATTGTTATTCAATATATTATTATTTGGATGGGTATAATAATGATGTGTAACTCATGTATATAATTAATATAACATGATATTGATTCTGTATATATGATATACCATCCAATTATATATTATTTAAATATCAAAAGAATGATATTGTCACTCGTGCGTACGTACGGATTACCGTCTCCACGAACGCGATGAGATTCATTCTCCATCATATCAATTCAAGTATAATTATAATTTGATGATTTAAAAATAGTATATAGGTACTTGATATAATTCTGGATATGAATAATATACATCCCATTAATAATGAATATGGCTCACATAACAAAGAATATAAAGTAATATGAACCCGTTAACACCCGAAATGGCGATAATTCTAAGATATTATTAAAAAATCAATGTTAATAGATCATATATGATATCATATTAAAGTAAATGATTCTTTTATAATTAAATAACAATTATTTCACCATTATACAGGAGGTAAACCTACCGTCGACCAAGGAAAAAGTACAAAGTAAGGGATTTTCTTATCTCACTTTCAATTCCGTGAGATTTCCACTGTTTGCCACTAAATTATTTAAAGTGGTGTATTGTGTACTGCCATTTGATATATATTATCATGATTCTATTTATGTTATTCTGAAAATCATTTTCTGGTTATTAACTTTTGGCCATATGACTCAGTTGATTAACGTGGTAAGGGTTTTCTTATCTCGCTTTTAATTCCGTGAGAATTCCATTGATCACCACTTAATTATTGCATGTGGTGTATGTGTACTGTCCATGATCGTATTCATTGTGTAATATAATTTAATTTATGTGTATTTACATCATCATGGTATGATACTTCTTTCATGGGTGTATGTTTCGTAAGTTACCTAATCGATAAGGGAATTTGAGATTTCAATTTCCACTCATTTGGCTTTACACATATTTCATTGATTATATTACCCCAAGATTATGTGTGGAATCACTATTCATTTGATTATGTCATAATTTCCACTCCCCTTCCTATGGATATACTTTTGATAGACATAATCACTCCATTGATAATTCTCAAGTCATTGATATGAATTTGATAAGAGTAATTTTAACTCATTCACCATTTGTTGAGTTAAACATCCAATTCATTGGTGTTGTTTTTACAAGAATATGTGTGAGTATCCTTTGATTGTTTTACACTAAATATCCAATCATATTTAGTGTATTTATATTTTTCACACATAATTATGTCGTTGATTTATCCTTAACCTAAGGATACGGCGTTTATGAGAGATTTCATCTCAACTTACATTCCATTGAGACTTCTTTGTTGATATACACCAAAGCACTTTTATGTGGTGTATATAATGTACTTTGACATAGTATTTCATGAATCCCTTTATTCTCATGATATTATAATGTTTTTATTACCTCCATTATTTGTATTCAAGTTTCTTTATTTTGGTTAGAAACTCTAACTAAAATACCATTTTTAAATGTTTTAAAGACTTATTCATCTAAATCATTCTCATTAATGTCCATGTTTTAAAAATGGTTTTAAGGATTTATTTATATGGACATCAAAGTTTAGAAATTAAAACTCCTTTTAAAAAGTTTCAAAGTGGTATGGGATACTTTGATTCAAAAATCTATTTTTAAATGGCTTCTCGACAAATAGTGTGACTTTTAAATGATTTCAAGAAAAAGGGAGATATTTCTCTCAAATAGTTTTGATGATTATTTTAATCTATGTCAACATCCTTCATTATTATTGATTGAGGTTAATGTGATACAATACAATCTTCCATATTGTATCGAATAAGTTATGTTTGACTGTGGATGTGCTATTTTTATATCATTCATGGTTTGTGGTTAAATTATTGACATTTCATAAGTTATTTGTAATCTGAATGTTTATGTTATATTTCAACCTTTCATTCAAATGAATGTGTTAGACAAGTATGTTCCGGGTTGGGGACCGGTAAAAGTAAGCCCTCCGGTTTGGTCTCCGGTTATTATAGGAACTCCGGTTTGGTCTCCGGTTATTAGAGGAACTCCAGGTTGGTGTCCGGTTATTAGAGGCACTCCGGGTTGGTGTCCGGTTATTAGAGGCACTCCGGGTTGGGTTCTGGTTACAGTTAGCCCCTAGGTCTTGGGACGAGGCCTTGACAAAGAAATTAAAGTTCATCATTATGCATTCCATCATTATGAAAGTGTTTATTGATATTGCATGGGATTGTTAGACTAGTAGAATATCCATGTGAATAAGTAAATGGCATTATTTCACTTTATCTTTGCCATATTATGCTGAAGTTAAAGTTTAAAAGGCTTTTGTTTTAATTATAAATTACCTTCAATGTTTATTCCTATCTATGAATGCTTCTGCTATAATTTTATCCTTACTGAGCATCTGAGCTCACCCCTTTCAATGTTTTATTTTTCCCAGGATTGTGAAGAAGTAAATTATGAATGACCTGCATGGATAGTATGAGTGTGGACTGTGGAGACTATGTTGTTGTTGTTTTCAGTTTATGATGTAATGTAAACTCTATTAATGTATCTAGTTATTCCAAGGCTACTAAACTAATCGGTCTTTCGAGACTTGATCTTTCTTGTGATCATGCCAATGTTATGAAATAATGCACCGACTCTGGTTAACTGGGGTCGGGGCGTTATAGTTGGTATCAGAGGAAGTTTAGTACAAACCTTGGAATCTAGATTTAGATAAACTGTGATTAGAGCACGTAGACCAAAGATGAACTTTGAGGATTAGTATAAAAGAACTTCCTAGAATTTTGGTATTGTAGAGATTTTGTGAGTTTTCCGAGCAATACATCCCTGTCTGGATACGAGCAGGTAGAGGCGGCTCTGGCACAGATGTACCTAGGGGTAAAACCCGAAAACACCGCTTTGAGCTAGACTCGAACAGAAACTGGTGCACGACAACGGGCCTTGCTGCACTCTTGGTTACGACACTCCCGGGGGATATGCTTAGGATAATTTACATTTTCTTTACAAACCGATTTATGTAATATATATATAAGATGAGAGTAAATGACCTTGGTTAATCCTAATATGTTTCAAATTGAGAATATGGTGACATTTTAATCTCTAAATGATTTTACGACTACTGTTACTCACACAATGCTTTCTGGTTTTAGTCAATGGCTGGATTCGAAGGAAGTCATAGTGACTTTGAGAATGATGTACGAGGTGGGAATGGTGGTGGCGATGAGCAACAAAATGGAATGTTGATAGGCGTAAAAGATATCGTCTTTATTCCAAATCAGTTTTCCAAAAATAAGATCAACAACATATATATTAACCAACTCCCAGACTCAACAAGGAAGAGAAAGGTGATAAATGATAAGAGCTCCAGCAATGGAGACCATGGAGAAAAGAACCCTCAATTTTCATCATGCAGGAAATGTGGAAGGAGACACCCAGGAAAGTGTCTCAATGGGACAACGAAATGTTTTACGTGCGGGAATGAAGGACATAAAGTGAAGAATTGCCGAAGAAAAATGAAGAGTACTATGGAAGAAGATAAAAATGGTCCCAAGAGTCCATTTACAGTCATTTGCCGTAAATGTAGGGGACTTGGCCATTACCCGAGTGAATGTCCTATTCTATAGGAAATTTTCTTCGTCAAAGAAGAATCTATGTGGAAATAAATGGTTGGAGAAAATTTTAAAAAGTATTAGCACTCCTTGTTGATGGGTTTACTTTGGAATAATTTTCTCTTTTATTTGTAACCCCGCAGTTTATCATGTGGGAATGATATTTGAGGAAGAATTGTCTCTTCTCTTGTGGATATAGGTATAAATAACCATTTGGTTTTATATGATCATTGGGGTTTGAGAAAATTATAAGTTATTATAATTTGGGATGAAAATGCAAGGTATTATATAACATTTGTGGTTAAATTATGTTATTTTGAGGAATTTATCTCATTTTCGTAATATTATAAAATATAGTTTTTGAAAAAGGACAACACGTAGACCGTGTGACAACCCGTCGTGTCGGATAAAGCTGTGGGAATCAAACCCACATCCAAAGTGCGATTGGGATTTATCACCTACCACTGGACTACGTGAAGTCCCTGGTTAGTGTGACTATTTTTTTAGTTAAATGATTTTATTGATCAATAATAAGTTGATTTGGGTTCTTATGTCTTATCAAATGAATACCCTTGGTATAGGAAAATGATTTGGTGATTAAGTGATAAATGTTATTTTGGAAGATGTTCGCTTTGTTGGGAACACTATATACCCCAGGAAAATAGAATACAATGGGGTTTCATTTGTAGAGTAATGGTAGATTTTTATCTACGTTTTTATTGTGGATTTATAGTGATTTGGGTTATTTATGGAAATGATTAACCTATAACAGAGAATATGTGATGATGTTAATTACTTTTAAGTATGTGACTTTAAGAGTATTTGATGTCATTTGGAGATACAATTTAACATGGGAGACTACATAATCAAATTCTTCTATGTTTTGGGTTTCAATATTAGTTTGGATTATATTGAAGGATTTTAAGGACAATTGATTATTGAATAGTATTTATTTAACTTTGGGGTATTGTTGGTTTAATTTTAGAAATTAAGATTAGTGCATATTTATCTCAAGGAATATCCTTTTGGGGGATCATTAGATCATTCACTAACCATTTTGGTTTTGATTAATCTTCAAAGACAATGTAAATAATTAGTTTATCCTGCATGGATCATGTGATTCTATAGAAGTTTATTCTAGCTCCTCTAGTGTGACCAAGTCTTCTTGAATACCCATCGTTTAAAAAAAATTGAGTTAGTGGTGGAAATTTATTAAAGAATGAAACTCTACTTAAAAAGTAAGTATATCTCTTAATTTTATTAGAAAATATCATAAATTAATTCCTCGTCCTTATGTAATGTAACTTAAAACAAAAAAAATGTTGTCCGTTTACTTTCCTACTAGGAGACTAATGGTCGTTTGTCCCAACACAAGTTTTTGGTTTTATTATTGTTAACATTCTCCTGATCATGATTTCTATCCCTCTCCATCAGAACTTGACACTTAGTTTATCTTCCATATCCATGTTTTCCTACATGGAATCCGAGTATGGGTTATCTTGGATGACCCTTATACCTCTATTTCTTTCTTTTAAAGTGATAGTTTTATTGACTCTTTTTCCGATGTGGGACTTTCCATTATATTCCCAAGCACAATTTTAAAAATTGCGAGGACGCAATTTATTTATGTAGGGGATAATGTAACACCCCAAGCTTCCTCGGTATGTTTCCTTTCGAAAAATGCAATGGCGTGCATTGTACGCAACTTCGAGATTTTAACACACCATAACCAATCAAACTAGCCGTTATGAATAGTAATACCTACTTTTTGAAATTTTATCAATTCTATCTCTCAAAATGGACTTCATTTTTGGATTCGGAATATCAAAATTAGCCTAGGGTAAAATTTTGGTACTTTTCGGATAACTTTCATATTTTGATGAATAGTGAAAATTACTAAATTTTAATTAAAAACAACTTTTTTAATCAAAATAATTAATAGTGATAAATTATGAATTTGAGTGGTTTTAAAGTATATTTAGAATACATTATTACCATTTAATATAATGTTGGTCATTGGACATAATTTTACAATTAAACCGAACATAAACAAGTGTCAATCTTTTGATAGTTATTATCTCTTAAAAACATTCTTTTTGTTTTGATAGCGGGAATTAATTTTAAATTAATTTCTGCCACTTCTGTGTTTTGAATTTGGAAAAATGGATTCAATATTTTTAATCAGGATGTTCAAATTGTGTAAATAGGTAACTTTTATTTTTAGATATTTTGAATAATTACTACGGTAAATATTTTATTTACCATGGTTAAGGATAAATCCGGTAAATGAGGGTTAAACAAATAATATTATAATAATAATAAATTACCATAAAACGTGTCCTAGACTTATTGGTTGATACATGTTAGACCATAGGCATATTTGGGTCGATTTTGGGACCCCATGGTGCCACTTGTAGGTGATAGGGACACTTTATTTTAATTAAGTTAAAATGAATACAAAAATGACACAGGCATATATCTTTTAGAAAAACAATTTTCACATAGGGTTATTTATTTTGGATTTTAGATTATAAATATTCATTAGAAATATTTAAATATTTCCTACATAATGATATTTTATTTATAATTTTTAGACATTAAATAAGTTAATTTATTTATGACACAATGGTGATGCAGTAATTACCATAATAGTGAAAAATTAGAATAATTGATATTATAAATACCCAAATAAATATATTTTGAGACTTTTATTGAATTACACTAATTTTCTAGGATAATATAACATATTAGTATTGATTTAATTAACTTTTTTCAAAGTAATCATTCTGTTATGTGTTTCACAGAAATCAATTATTGAATAGTTTCAAAATTGACATAAAAGTGTTTTTAAAACAAATATTATATTATTAATTGATATTAAATTCATAAAAATCTAAGGTTCGGCCAATAGACTTATATCATGATTTTAATATCATTAATGGACCACTTGGGGGTCTCTTGGATGTATATAGTAAGTTTATTAACTATATAATATAAAAATACAAAGTGACATGGTAAATGTCAAACTAATTAACTAAGAGTTAAAACTAAAATATATGGTAAATATAGTGACCCAAACCTGTCTAAATTCTATTGGATGACTGTTTTTCGACCTATCCCCTCCTTAACCTTTGAATAATCAACTTTTTAGCCATTAGAAACCGAATATGAATTTATTATAAATTAATATTTCTAGCTTTTCCAAAGGTGCCCCTCACCCCTCTTATAAAAGGGAACTCCTCCTTCACATTTCATTACACCTACAAAGCCCTTTGGTTCGGCCAAACCCTGCAATATACTCTCTCAACATCCCTCACTACAACCTAGAGACCTTAGTTTGATCAGAAAGCCAACCTAAGGATCCATTTTGATCAAATAAAAAGGAAGAACCCGAAGAAGAGGTAATGTTTTCACCACCCCTTTTCAAGTTCCTTTCTTCTTCCACTTAATCTTTCTTTCTTATTACCATTATAAAATAATAACTCCAGTATCATATATATACTGTGATGTTATTATAAATATGGTACAACCATATTCAGTATTCTATCCATCCTTTGAATAACATGTCACCATACGTGCGTACGTACGGCTTACCGTCTCCACGTCGTGGTGTAATTGTTATTCAATATATTATTATTTGGATGGGTATAATAATTATGTGTAACTCATGTAAATAATTAATATAACATGATAGTAATTCTGTATATATGATATACCATCCAATTATATATTATTTTAATATCAAAAGAATGATATTGTCGCTCGTGCGTACGTACGGATTACCGTCTCCACGAACGTGATGAGATTCATTCTCCATCATATCCATTCAAGTATAATTATAATTTGATGATTTAAAAATAGTATATAGGTACTTGATATCATTCTGGATATGAATAATATACATCCCATTAATAACGAATATGGCTCCCATAACAAAGAATATAAAGTAAAATGAACCCGTTAACACCCGAAATGACAATAATTCTAAGATATTATTAAAAAATCAATATTAAAAGATCATATATGATATCATATTAAAGTAAATGATTCTTGTATAATTCAATAACAATTATTTCACCATTATACATGAGGTAAACCTACCGTCGACCAAGGAAAAAGTACAAAGTAAGGGATTTTCTTATCTCACTTTCAATTCCGTGAGATTTCCACTGTTTGCCACTAAATTATTGAAAGTGGTGTATTGTGTACTGCCATTTGATATATATTATCATGATTCTCTTTATGTTATTCTGTAAATCATTTTCTAGTTATTAACTTTTGGCCATACGACTCAGTTGATTAACGTGGTAAGGGTTTTCTTATCTCGCCTTTAATTCCGTGAGAATTCCATTGATCACCACTTAATTATTGCATGTGATGTATGTGTACTGCCCATGATCGTAGTCATTGTGTAATATACTTTAATTTATGGGTATTTACATCATCATGGTATGATACTTCTTTCATGGGTGTATGTTTCGTATGTTACCTAATCGATAAGGGAATTTGAGATTTCAATTTCCACTCATTTGGCTTTACACATATTTCATTGATTATATTACCCCAAGATTATGTGTGGAATCACTATTCATTTGATTATCTCATAATTTCCACTCCCCTTCCTATTGATATACTTTTGATAGACATAATCACTCCATTGATAATTCTCAAGTCATTGATATGAATTTGATAAGAGTAATTTTAACTCATTCACCATTTGTTGAGTTAAACATCCAATTCGTTGGTGTTGTTTTTACAAGAAAATGTGTGAATATACTTTGATTGTTTTACACTAAATATCCAATCATATTTAGTGTATTTATATTTGTCACACATAATTATGTCGTTGATTTATCCTTAACCTAAGGATACGTCCTTTATGATATATTTCATCTCAACTTACATTCCATTGAGACTTCTTTGTTGATATACACCAAAGCACTTTTATGTGGTGTATATAATGTACTTTGACATAGTATATCATGAATCCCTTTATTCTCATGATATTATAATGTTTTGATTACCTCCATTATTTGTATTCAAGTGTATTTATTTTGGTTAGAAACTCTAACTAAAATACCATTTTAAAATGTTTTAAAGACTTATTCATCTAAATCATTCTCATTAATGTCCATGTTTTAAAAATGGTTTTAAGGATTTATTTATATGGACATTAAAGTTTAGAAATTAAAACACCTTTTAAAAAGTCTCAAAGTGGTATGGGACACTTTGATTCAAAAATCTATTTTTAAATGGCTTCTCGACAAATAGTGTGACTTTTAAATGATTTCAAGAAAAAGGGAGATATTTCTCTCAAATAGTTTTGATGATTATTTTCATCTATGTCAACATCCTTCATTATTATTGATTGAGGTTAATGTGATACAATAAAATCATCCATATTTTATCGAATAAGTTATGTTTGACTGTGGATGTGCTATTTTTATACCATTCATGGTTTGTGGTTAAATTATTGAAATTTCATAAGTTATTTGTAATCTGAATGTTTATGTTATATTTCAACCTTTCATTCAAATGAATGTGTTAGGCAAGTATGTTTCGGGTTGGGGACCGGTAAAAGTAAGCCCTCTGGTTTGGTCTCCGGTTATTAGAGGAACTCCGGTTTGGTCTCCGGTTATTTGAGGAACTCCGGGTTGGTGTCCGGTTATTATAGGCACTCCAGGTTGGTGTCCAGTTATTAGAGGCACTCCAGGTTGGGTTCCAGTTTCAGTTAGCCCCTAGGTCTTGGGACGAGGCCTTGAAAAAGAAATTAAAGTTCCTCATTATGCATTCCATCATTATGAAAGTGGTTATTGATATTGCATGATATTGTTCGACTAGTAGAATATCAATGTGAATAAGTAAATGGCATTATTTCACTTTATCTTTGCCATATTATGCTGAAGTTCAAGTTTAAAAGGCTTTTGTTTTAATTATAAATTACCTTCAATGTTTATTCTTATCTATGAATGATTCTGCTATAATTTTATCCTTACTGAGCATCTGATCTCACCCCTTTCAATGTTTTATTTTTCCCAGGATTGTGAAGAAGTAAATTATGAATGACCTGCAGGGATAGTATGAGTGTGGACTATGGAGACTATGTTGTTGTTGTTTTCAGTTTATGATGTAATGTAAACCCTATTAATGTATCTAGTTATTCCAAGGCTACAAAACTAATCGGTCTTTTGAGACTTGATCTTTCTTGTGATCATGCCAATGTTATGAAATAATGCACCGACTCTGGTTAACTGGGGTCGGGGCGTTACACCTTAAAAAATAATTTAAATATGTATAATGAGTGGTTGATTTAAGTGGTACGATTGATGATAGTTTCAATAAATATTGAACTGTGAGCCATTATTTGTATTTTATGTGAGATACACCACCCCCTTAATGTTTTTATTTTAAAAAAATTAACCATAAAAATTTTATCATGGAAAAAATTAAAAACCTTCAGATTGTCATAAGGTTTTTACTCTATTATTGGAGGTTATATAGACATAGAAATCCTATTGTGGTTCTCAAATAATCTAGAGGGGGAAACCATAATAAAATATATTAATAGTAACATGGTATATTCTTAAAGTAATATATTTATTAATGATCATGAGTGGATATAAATGTTTAGAATAAACTGATTTTTGAAGATAAATTGAATGGAATAGAGAACATTGATAGAACATGTCACATATTTATTAAGATGTATTAGAAATACATTTTTTCACATTTAATTTTTTAAGATTTATCTCATGTAGAATTTTGATATTTTCATGTCCAATACTATAGAAAAAATTTTGGGGGACTCAAAATTGTATATTATTGAATATATTTTGATAAAAATTCATTTTATTCCAACAGAATTATAAATCAAGATATTTTTTGATTTTTTGTGATTAATGTTATATTTTTATGTACGGTTGAAATATTTTATAATAATACATTATAATTAATTTATTTATTAATTTTTGAATAAAATTAATTCTTGAGTCATTATAATCATAAAAAGATAAGGATATATGGGATTACAGATGGGGATGATGGGATAAAGGATTCATTTAATATCATGAATTCAAAATTGAAACGCCACATTTTTACCATTAGTAATTCCATGTTTCATTAGCTACAACTGAGAAGTTAATGGTTAATTTTTTAAATGACATATAGAATATGTTAATTCACTTATTAATAATGTAATTTTGATTTAATTGTGTGAATTGGGAAAAAATTTTTAATGGTAGTGGCATAAATTTATCATTTCCCGTTTAATTAATAGACTCTATGAAAAGTGGACATTAATTTTTATGAAATTATCCATCTCTTATGACTGGGTTATATTAATAAAAGTGGAATAAGATACTCTATAATATAATGGATTTCAATTAAATCAATGAAGTCTATTGTATCCATTTATTGGGCCATACTCTATTACAAATAATCATTGTAAACAAACTACAACAATCAATTTTTAAGGGTTCTGGGAGTAGTACTATATAATTATTCATAATATTATTATATCATTGGATATGATTGAGGATTAAAACATGAATAAATATTAAAAAATTACTATTTTCCTCTATGATTTGTATTGTTCTCTGTGATATTCATATCAAATGTAAGACACAATGAATTTTCAAAAGTTATAAAATAAATTTTATACTATCATTCTCTATGATATTAAATATCATATGGCTAAAAATAAATAATTTTATTGATAGTATTTTATCTCCCCGTAAAATATGAAGTAAAAATTATAAAATAATTATTAAAATTATAGTTTATCATCTATGACATAATTAAAAATATTATAATCTTCTATGATATCATAAATTATAATGTTATGAATTTAATGACAACAAATATTTTCAATTCTATATAATTAGTCCATGGATTCTATATTAATCTATAGATAATTTCAAAAATAATCAATAATTAATCTAGAAGAAATGAAGATGGAGTAAAGGTTTGTGTTCCATGAAAGGTTAGTTGGGATATGTGGTAGTCATGAAAAATAGGAAATATTCTCTAAAATATTTCCTAACTAATACTATAAATCCCATAACTTTGTGGATCCATGGAACATGATCTAAGGATAACCGATTTTTAATAAGATCATTGGAAGATTGAAAAATATTTTACCAAAATAGAAAGGCCATGATGACTACAAATATTTAAAAAAATTGGACAGGATCTGAAGTGACCTCCTATATATAGAGTCATCTATGTAATATGGGGGGAGGGAGAGTAGTAAGAGTTATCGGTATATATTTTAATAATTTTTTGGGGTTTTTTTAAAATTTTAGATTATTTTTCATTATATGAATTTAATTTCCATTACAATTTTGATTTTACACATGAATGGATAATATCAATTTTAGTGGTAAAATTATTCGGGTGAGTATTGGTTACTCTTGAGTATTTATTCATTTTATAATTCTTATCATTTTCATTTATTATTTTTTGGTATGTGTAATAATTGGTTGATATAAAAAATTATTTAATACTTCTATTAACTTTTTACATCTTTGGTTACATGCTAATTGTTACTTCCATTTGGTTTACAATATAAAAAATAGAATATGATGTATCAATTGGGTATATTCCATGTGATTTCTTGTAAGTGTGTGGGAAAATAATTCTCTCACTTTTAATTTTTTAAAATCAGAATATCAGGATTATGATTTGTTTTTTAACTAAATTATTGGTTAATTATTAAAGGATTTTGTTATTTTTTGTGTTATATTGACTTGAGAGATTCATGATCATAGACAGGGGTGAAAATCAATTGCATTAGTCTAATATAAAATATTCTCTCTTTTAAAACTACTTCCCCATGTTGTCTCTAAGTATAAGTATCATGTGAGAATCAATGGGATGGTGATGATAATGAATAGATATATGACATATATGTATATAGAGAGAGATAGATAGAGAGATATTAAAAAACATAACAGAAGGGATTATAATGTTTACACACTCATTTTATATATTTATTATATTTTTGGTTTTCAAAAGTTGTTAGAACATATCCAATGTCATGATTTATAGTCAATAATTAAAAAAATAGTAATTAACTATGAAGATAGAATTAAAATCATGCATTCAATTAAACGAAACAAATGGAATAAATCACAAAAAATGGGTCGATGTTGGGTGTAATATTCTTATATATTTCTCAAGTTTCGTCATGTTAATAGGTGTTGTGTAAAATTTTCTTATATTGAGTATGGCCTAATAGGGTGGACCTCTCATTATTTTATATAACTGAATATTTTATCAATCTAATAAATCCTTAAAAATAATAGGATGATACATTTATAAATATATTTTATATCTATATACCTTCATCAAAATTCATGATCAATACACAAATATTAGATAACATAATCATTATATATGTGTTAACTCCTTGAAATCCCTATTAAAATACATCTGTTGAGATGCTAAATATCCATCCTTCAATTCCCCAATATTTATGAATAATGAAGGATATTCTAATCATGGTATTTTTTGGAATACCGTCAATAATATTTTAATAGTTTTCATCATAGTGAAATATAAAATTAAATTTAGATCCTAAATTTTTAAATCAAATCACATTATTCACTTCTTAAAATGTTCAATGAGATCCTTAAAACAAATACATATCCAACAATCATTATAGGGTGATTATTCGTATCAGGGAATAATAACTTCAACTTCCAATTTCTTAGGTAAACCAGGAAATATATTATAATGTGCCACATAATCATGGTGGTGTGATTCTTTAACCATCAAATCTAGTAATGAAACCAAAATTTTATATCATTGTATTATAGTGTTATTTCATTGATTTTTATTTAATCTATCAAATTATAGAAATTATTCTTCCAATAAATTTTTACTTGTGTATCAACATCAATTTCATCACACTATAAAATAATATATGTTTTTATAATGTAATGGATATCGAGAATGACAACCATAAACATCATATACTAAATTTTCAACGAATCCATGAATAAAACATGGTGAAACTATAAAGTATTAAATTTCAATTTATTATGTATATTCAAAATTTCTCTGTCAACACAGTTTAATGCCCCTCCATTATAAAATTATATAATAGTTAAAATTATTTAAATGTTTTAATTAGAAAAAAAATCATGCGTAATTCATGTTTTTTGTGCACTTATTTTCTATGAAGTGGAATTTTACTAATTTCATTCAGGTGAAAGTATCCACACTATCTATTTTATTATATATAACCCATAAAACATTTAAATATTCATTATGATTCATTGAAATTAACACAAACTCAATAATAAATCTTGATCTCTATTCTCATTATATTTCTTCCTCTACTAGATGATAAGAATGTTATATGACAACATGCATATCAGTCTCAAGTATATCTCTATAATAGTTATTTAATAAAAAACTAAAAAACCTATTTATATAAAATATGGAATTGTGTCATAAAATCATTATAGTCATTATAATAGATATAAAACTCATTTCAAATATGTATGCCCCCACACCATCAGTTTTGATAGATTTTGTGATGTATTTTAATACCTCGGTGAGAAATAATCCATATGATCAATGGAAACCTATTATTTTTATTTAGTATCATCAATGATTTAGAAAATTATCACATTGTGGCCAATATATTCTTTGACCTTTATGGATAACCTGCAATCTACTTGCATAATATTCTTATATAGAATTTTGTAACTCCAATTATATTCCCTTTAATGGATATCCATAATTTATCTTATATTATGAGGACCTCATTTAAACTCAATATTCTATAAATAAATTTACAACACTTTATGTATCTATAATCAATATCAATTGATCACATTAATATCCATAATGAATATCAAATATACCATACATGGACATTATCAAAAAACAGGAAAAAATATCCTACATGAAATGTATGGAATTCCCCAATATGACATTTGAATGGAAATATAAATTTTCCTCCATCATATTTTTTGGAAATATTTCCAATATAAATCCCTATAACTAAATCCTAAAATTTGTTTTAAAATACTGTATAAGAACTTGAAACTAAAATATTTAAAAAATAATCAATTCCAATTTTGAAATATAACCTTAAGGAAAAAATATAGGGTAGATGATTAGGATTGTACCGTGGTCTCCCCCCATGATGGGTTTCTAAATTTTCTCCCCCTTGGAATAACGATGACATCATCAATACTATAGGGATCTAATAACATTAAAATCATATAAATATTATTCCTTCTTAATAAATAAGTATTGATTCTATTGAACCATCATGGTGTTTATTGTGTTTATTTTCATTTCATCATAAGGGTTTATGATATAAATATATATTAAGGGGCACATAATTGATGTTTTTTTGAGTTACTAAGCATGTTTTTTGGAAGGAGGTTTATGTTCCCTTGAAAGATGTATTTGTACACTCAATTGAGAATATTAGAGAAATAATTTTTTCTAATATTATAAGGGGTAACTAAGATGAATCCATTTTAAATATAAAAAAGGATATGTTAAGTTATAAACCTCTATTAAGAAATTTAGTATAGATTTATTCTCATTGAAGAGGTGGTTGGAATATTTGATAGTTTATATTCTATGTGGAGAATCTATTTAAGAAATATTTGAATAAGTTAATGGTATTTTTTAAATCATAGATATATATATATATATATTAAGTGAATATTACAAAAAAATAATTTATTTATAACTTTTGAAAATACTATTATAGGTTATGAGGATGTTTCTTGGAATTTATTATGTATAATTTTTATAAGGATATATGAATAAGTTGATGTTTTTTAAGGTCAATGGTGTTAGAATAATTATAGTCATTATATCTCTATGAAGGTATTGTATAGGAAATATTTGGACCTACATCTATTTATTTATCATTATTGAAAATTTTTATAACTTATGTAAATATAAAAAGATGGTTTTTTGGAGGATTTTAATGTGGTTGATTCAGTGGAATATCTTCAATATACTCTAAGGAGTGGTTATTAACTATATAAATATTTCAAATTAATGTTATGGTCATTGAAGATAATTTAATGTTTTTATGAAATTTCAAGTGTTTCATAAGATTCATAAATACATACTTATGTATGGAATTTGTGGAATTTAGGTTGTCAAAATATATTAAGGTGTATGATACGCAATATATTTATCAATATTCAAATTTCGTAAAATGAATAGATATAATCCCTATATACTTATTTTTTGGATTCCATGAAAATTGGAAATGTATAGAACAAATTTGAAATGCATAATATAATATCATAGTGAACAATTTGTCCAATTCTTTGGATCTAATGATATGTGTAACAAATTTATAATGATATGTTTTTTTATTCTAATAACATAGAAATATAAAATTATAAAAATATGAGATGCATAATATGTTTAGATATTGTATATGTTTTTTTAATGATAAAAAAACATATTCAATTTTTTATGTAATTATCTATAATATATGAAGAATATATCAAAGTCATGAGAATATAGTAATATGTAATTTATTTAATGTTTTTTATGTTTTCATAAAATGTTGAAGAGAACATTTTTGAAGTAAATAATTCCAAAAATAATTAATATTAACAAAAATCAAACATATATGAGTTATCATTTTAGGAAATATAGATAATTGGAATTTTCTGATGCATAATAAATTTATTATATGTTGTATGATTTATTAGTATGGAAACTTCTTAAGAAATAATGATTTTCAAAAGTTGACCTATAACATCAAGTTAACTTTCAAAATTAATATTTTTCTAGATGATATAAATTTGACGATGTAATGGGTAATTTAATTGATTAAAATATAATGATCTAAGTTATGATTATGAATATACATGAGATGTTATTTGGAGATTAGTTCTTAATAAGAGTTAAAGACCACACTCTAATGATATTTGATAAGTGTTACGAACCAATGATAGTTCTGTGTTTTTAGAAATAATTACACCATAGTGAGAAGATCACACCATGATTATACTAAATCATAAATTCTCAAAAATTAGTGGATCGTGAAGGAGTTATTTTTTATGGAATATATAGTATAAGATGATTAATATTATCAGCGGAAGAAGAGACTAAGTCTTTGATAGAATTAAAAGAAGAAGAAGAAGAACTGTAAACACACAATATTGAATTCATCCTTTCGTGGTAGGTTATTTGGGATAAAATTATTATCTTTTAACGAAAAATATTTTTATATAATAATACCTGTGATGGAAAAGAAATATATTTATAATAGTCCTATAATAAATTCATGTTATTTTGTAGGAGGTGCTTGTTTATGAAGGAGTATTGACACCGTCATAAATAGGTATATGACACTTAAATTATTCATTAATAAATCTACATTGAATTTAAAAAAAATATAATTTTAGAAAGGTTCATTGTGGTGAAATATAATTTTTTTATAAAATAAAATTATCATAATTATTAATATTTATGAAAATTTATGTTATTCACAAATTACATTTATAGAAAAATTGACTTTTAAAATAATTTTTTAATAAAAAATATTGGAATTTTTGTTGTCAATTTTGTATTATCGTGAATTACATGGGGAGGTTCCCTCATGGATTAGGTTAATATCTATGTTTATCAAATTACATGGATGAAAATAATGGATTATTATTTGTTTCTATTTTGAAATTTTTATTATGATCTCCCCTGAATCACCATGATCTCTTTGGGTGGAATGCTTTGCGTAGGAGATATGGAATGCTATCAAGACATTATTCTGATTTTCAAGGGTGATTAATTGAGTTTATACTAGCAGAATGGATCATTTGAATATAAATGGTTACCATCTTTGAAATCCATTAGATTTTTTGAGATGGAATGGACGATTGGGCCATGTGGATTCAATCATATTATTCTGACTATGGTTTCTATAGTAGTATAACATAGAAAAAGTTGAGACATATCATTTACTAAGATTATATAGTCTTCATAACTGTCCAATTCTTGTGTAGATTGATGTCATGTGTCACTATGGAACCTGGAAATCGATGGTTGTTTTTATACTTTCTATTTAAAATGAAAATTCTTCAGTTCAGAATTATTAATCTTGTAAATGGTATAAATTTTAATTGATAACAGTTATATATGAAAATTATTATGCACCTTTATTTTAAGGGTGTCATAGTTGTTTATATAATATTTTGTACTCACACCTTTATTGGACGACCATTGAACTTGGTTACTTCAGAATATTTTACTTCACTATTTGGCTTGTCTTTTATGACAATGATGGATCAGGGACGTTTTTTTTACAAATCCAGGAATTGATAACATTTTTAGAGTATATTCTAGTGGTATTTGGTCTTTTTCATTTGTACATATATGAATTTTTATTTTTTTATAAATTTAATAACGTTTTTAATATAGTTATATTTATATATAATGAGTTTTATATTTTTATTATTTACATACACTTTCTTAGATGTTGTTAAACTGTAATTTTATCTAGATTGTGTATGTGATTTTCATTATTTTCACTATTTTTTTAATATGATATGTGAGTATAGTCTCCCCACTGTACCACCATTGACTAATGAGTTTATTCAAAATCCAATATTTTATACTAATTCATGCTTGTGACTATATAGTTTAATGGCATAGGGCACAGGTTCAGTGTCTTCTCGGCTGGGGAGTTATAAGAAAAGAGGTATCATAGTAGGAAAAGAATATCAATATGTATTTAAATTGAATAAGTATTTATATTAGTGTAAGAAATCTCTAATATCATTCTGTTCCTATATCACCATAAAATTTTATAAAATTTTCATTTTAAAAAAATTAATTTTGTTTCTATCTTTCTTTATTTTCACCACTATGTTAAACTTACTATTCACTAAATAATGATTTTCCTAGTGTTACACACAAGGTCGAGTTTTACCTAACCATAAAATATTATTAAAATATTATTAATTAATATAATAATATATAAAATAGCCATTAAGTTAGTGTTTACGAATAATATTAACTAACTAATTTTAAAATATTGTTGAATTCATTAGTTTTAAATTATTTATGAATGAATATAGAAACCAACTGAATATATATATATATATGATATTTTTTATAAATAACTATTTTTATGCTCACAAAGTCATTTTATCACAATAAATTAAATTAATTACTATTAGTTAATGATGTTAATGAAATATATATTATATATAGTGAATAAAATATTTTGTACATTCATCTAAAAGATTTGATATGCATAAGATAAAAAACCAACATTACACATACAAAACTATATTTTTATAAAAGATGTTTTATCTCCTTTTGAAAAAACTTTTTATTTTAAATTGGAATATAAAAATTCTTTTTGGATCAAATTTTTGTATTTTTATGATATGTTTCATGTTTTTAAGAATAGTTAATAATACTTAATATAAATTTAATACAATTTTTTCATCAAAATAATTAATAGTGTTAAATTATATTATTGAATGGTTATAAAGTATTACTAGAATATTTTTTTGTCATTTAATTCAATTTAGAAAATTGGATTCAGTTTTCTGTTAAATTTAGCTATAAATTGTTTTCATTCTATTGAATGTTTTGAACATTAAACATGATTTTTTGCCCCGTCAATGAGATCAATTTAAACTTTATTTAATCAATTTTTTTGTTTTTAATTTTAAAAATAGATTCAATATTTGGAATCAGTAGATCAAAATTTTGTAAATACATTTCCTTTATTTTTTGGAATATGGTTTGTAAATTTAGTAATATTTGTATTCTCATAGTTAAGGGTAAATCAGGTAATTAAGGGTGAAAATAACATTATAACTGTTATGAAATTTCCCAAACGCATGCCATAACATCATTAGATGAGTATATATTGACTAAAATAACTATTCTTCCAACATTATATCATTTTGAATCCACTTGGATGAGAATATGACATTTATTATGTTATATTCTATGAAAAGATAATTTTATCACACATTTGTTTGTAAAATGAAAAACATTTTTAATATGTGGTTTTATATAAATATATAGTATCATCTATGACCCATGTGTCACTCAACAGTTCCCCAATCCTAGTTTTCCAAATTTCCTCAAGCGCATCTCCCCAAATTCTAGAGGTTGCTGACTAGAAATGAGGGCCTAGAAGTGTCGATGGGGAGACAATGCCCTCATTACAAGAGTGTAGCACACTGGAATATAAATAATAATTAAATATCAGAAGCATTAATCCATACAAACAATACCTAAATAGTAAAATACTGATAAATAAACTATACCAAGAGTCGTCAAATATACAAAATGAAGATGCATTTCATATCTCTCTAATAAAATATCCAAAATTTGTAAACAAGGAAGATGTATAATACATAGAAAATTTTTACAAAAATAAAAAATTATTCAATTATCATTGCAAGCATCACCATAGTATTATGATCTCTTTCTATAAAGTATAAAATCAAGTATTTATAGTAGGGCTATTTCCCATATCAACACATGTAATAATAAAATCTATTGGGGTCCCGAAAGGTGGCCCAAAAGGGGTGTGATACTAAATCCCAGTAGGAAATCATGAAAGGTCTATTCCAGTTAGTTATTGAATATATATAACATTTAGTGTGTAATTAACAAATAAATAACAATATAAGTACTCACAATTAAACACCAAATAGATACAGGTTCTCATTTTATATCCATTTCAATTAATAAATATACTTTAATAATTTACTCTAATTGAATTTATAATTCATGATATCCAGTAGAAACCTACATACCTCATAAAATCAATTATCTCAATAGATTCCTACGAAGGCCATCTAAAACGTATATGTCAATACTAGATCGAGGCATAAGATTTTTCTTGGAATAGGTATCAAATAAACTATTCCATTCATTATTCAATTTATAACCCAATCACTTTCTTAGAATTCCAATAATGGAATTCAAGTAACACTCCTGGTGTAATATCATCCAAAACCATGAAATCCAAGCCTTATAAGACCTCTAAATCCCTTGTTAGTGCTCTAGGTGTGTTGTAATATCTACACCAATCCTTTCTTTCCTCAGTGATCGACTGTGGGAGTTTGAGTTTCACCCATGGAAAAATAAATCAAAGGACCTTTGAGTCTATTAGTTTCATTCTTATATGAATCCATGTATCAATTGGCATATAATTTATTCCTCAGTGTCAATCCATGGTAGTCCTCTAGGGAGCCCAAGTATCACTCACACATATTCAATGTTTAGTACAATCGAGTCCATCTGTGGAGTTTTAATATGAATCCATGTATCACCCAAGTAACAAAACCATTTTAATTAATTAAAATACATTAAAAAATACCATTTACACATGTTAATATTCACACCATGGGAACCACATTTCAAACTCACCTGAAGAGGTGATCAAATCACTGGAAAATCTTTGAATAATTTCTACTCAATCACTCACATTGAAAATTTTAATAAAACAACCTTGTCAAACCTAACAAGATATTACATGGATTAATCAAAATTTATCTCACATGGTAAAATCAATATTAAGATAAATGTAATCCATGTAAAATAGACATGGAATATCCTCTATTTAACACACACAATCATTGAAATATAATGGAAATTCTATGCACAAACTTTCACATGAAGCTTCAACAAGTTAATCAATCCAAATTCCAAGGCTCATTACTACTCATACCTTCCCATTAAATCATTGTAGTATCTATTCATTCATATTAAAAACCTATTCATATTTAAAATTAATATTTTCATTCCCTGTAAGTGATAAAGGCACACCTAAGGGTTTCCAATTTCTAAAGCCACCAAATGGCCCATTTAATAATCCAAAAAACCCATGTTATGGTTTCCGTATAACATAATGTTCTAAAATAATAATCAAACAAAAATAAGCCTATTTAATTTTATAATTCATACCTAAAAATTCTGTAATTTAATTCAAATTCAAGGAGACACCTAAAAATTGAATACACAACATGACGACATATATAAAAAGCTCAACATTAATAAAAAGTCACAAGACCACCTTCTTTAGGACCATATTTGATAGCTCATCCATTATCACCTTCTGATCCATATCTGATTGGGAAAAAAATTAATAACCGATAAATAATCTAATAGTAGGGAAAGAAAACTTACAACAAAATACCACAAGTGATCTCTAGAAGAATAAATAAAGGATAAAAATAATTCAAGGTACTACCGTTATGGATACAGTGACATGAACGACCTTCAAAACTGAGATGAGATAGGGAAACTATCTTGATTCCATGATTAGGCTCAAAGGAGAGCTTCTCAAATGTGAAAATGTTTCTATGTGGGAGAAAGGTGATAAATTAGGATTAAATTTATTTTATTTTCATTTAAATTTATTAAAATATTTTTCAAAATATCAAGGGTCTATTGGTATAAGTGAACGGTTTTAAAAAACGTGCACCACATGTTTTTGGGTGTCATTAGGTAAGGTGTATAGTACTAGGATTTCATACCATATGAAAACCTTGCAAAAATACAATTTCAATATTTCCAATCTGAGAGAACGTTCATGTAACCAAATGCACTCATTATATCTATAAACATTTGACCTATATCTGATCTATTCCAAAGCTTCTCACAGTATGTTTAATTGTGCACCATGTCCCACACAGTTTAAACTCAACATGTGTCATTCACTTTTCACCTCAAATCCCTGGTTCCGGGCTCCAAACAAGCCTCATACACCCCCGTCAATTCAATGACCTCAAATGGAATTCACATTAACCCAAATTTAGGCATTTTATACTATTTTTGATTGAAATAAAAGGATATGTACCACAATGAAGAACTAGGTAATTAAAAAATTACCCCTAAAACTTTTTTCCATGAATTTCCCTTCCATGGGTGGTGAAGCATGATCTATGATAAATCTATCCACTTTGATCATGCATCAGCCTCCCATTCCTCGGTATCTTCAAATACTCATTCGTGCTTCCATGGAACCCATACTAATGTAATTTGCTGAAAATGTAGAACCTTTATTCTATGATCCACAACATATATATGATACTCTTTATAAAAAGTATCTTTGAGAAGCTCAACCTTCTGGGATGAAAGGCATGAGGTGGGACTGATTAATAGGGTCATAGATGAGAAACATGGAAGATTTCATGCATGTCCGAGTACCCCTAAAGTAACTACAACTAAGAGGCTACCAGCCCGAATCTCTCTAGAATCTAAAATGGCCTGGAATATTTCAGTGAATGCTTACCAAGACTCCAAATCCATTTCATTACCAACCTCAGTGAAACATCTAGGAAAACCTAATCTCTATAGTCAAACTCTAGTGGTCATATATGGAGATAAACATA
Organism: Viscum album; assembly: GCA_963277665.1. Taxonomy (NCBI): domain Eukaryota; kingdom Viridiplantae; phylum Streptophyta; class Magnoliopsida; order Santalales; family Viscaceae; genus Viscum; species Viscum album. Next base: position 1,959,890,102 of record OY728133.1, read on the forward strand.
TGATTTCTGATGGTACTGTGTAGTGTTCATCAACATATTAATCAACTGGACTTATTCTATGGTCCCCGGAACAATTCAATGTCCTATCATAGCTAACAATCCTTCCTCAAACCAATATAGGGTTGATTGACATAGCCTACCATAAAAATACTCCTATCGACCCTTGTGAACAGTATTTGAAAAGTTATTGTTGTATTAAAATTCAACTAGGGTTATATACCTCACCCATGATCCCCCAAAATCTATGACATATTGTCACAATATTTCCTCAATCACCTAAATCGTTTTCTCTAACTGGCCATTTTTATTAGGATGGTATGTCGTTCTCAGAAGAACCTATGTACCCAATTCCCTATGTATACCTTTCCAAAATAGATTAGTAAATAGGGAGACCAAATTTGGAATGATAGTATGCGGGACCCTATGGTGTTTTACTATATCAAGGATATAAATCATTCCACGATCATCCAGAATGATGGTTTCCATGATCATAAAGAAAAATTCAACCTTCATGATCCTGTCAAAAAGAACATATTTCATCATTACTTTGTGGTGACCTCATTAAACTAGTCCTGAATTCCATCAAAAAATCATCAAACAGACACATAGGGATTGGTAACTATTGTAGAAGTTTGGACCATTGCTGGTGTTCCTTCATCACCTATTGATATGGGAAATATATCCTAAAAACAGTTACGTCTCATTTAGTACCCATCCAACAGTATTGAAGGTTTAAATATCGATATGTCATGGTGATTCCTAGGTGAACCTCACAATAAAAAGAATGAAAATCCATCATCATATCCTCATGCATGTCTGAAGATACACATATGTGACCATATACTAACATGATCTCATCTTCACCAATGGTCTAACTTGGGGGAAGAACCTCACCTGCCACACTTGGTCATACATCTTATCCTTATGTTTCTGATAGTTACCTCATCCTCACTCTGTCTATAAGGGTATATTTTACAGCAAAAGATGATGGAAAATTCTTCCACTGACTATTGTGGGCCACCAAAGGCATATCAGAGAACAAATCCTTGAGAATCCACATGCCGGTGAACTACTAAATTTCATGAATTTGAATCCTCCTACTCAGTGCATTAGCCACTAAATTTCCCTTACGAGGAATATAATAAAGTTAAAATAAAAAGGAATATAAATACTAAACCTACCTTCATTATCTCTGATTTAGATCACATTTTGTAAATATTTATTTGAGGATTTTTTGGTATGTGTGCACTACAAAACACTATCCCGGTAAATAGTTCCTCCAAAGCTATAATTTGTGGACAAACGTACCTTGTTTAAAATTTTCATCATGTAGTTCCTCTCATTTGGTCTCTGCTACTAAGACCCATACATGATGAATCAAGCCCCATTCATAATAAATGGTCCTATATTGATACATAATGAATAACATTAGAGATTGTTACTGCTTCCATGCTCTCGTAAAATAAAAATTAGTGCTGAAGTAAATAGCCTTTTCCAGTCCTGAAAATATGTCTCACAATAATCTAGCCATATGAACATCACACCCTTTATAGTGAATCACTCCAATGGTACATATACGTTTGAAAAGTCTTGTATGAATGGATTGTAGTAAATATCCATCCCTATAAAAATATTTTCCTCATAAACGTTCTTGGGATAGTCCATGAAAATTAAATCTCCCACCTTCTCTAGGGAAATTGATACTTCTAAATCTATGGTGATGTGACATAGGAAGTGAATTTGACCAATCTATAAGTGGAAAATAGTGATCTTAGCATATAATTGATTCTCTCTCATTGTATTTAATATGTTATCATGACATTTTTCAGGGTCATGTCTATTGTGACAATACACAAAGATATCATCCATGAAAACCACCGAAAATGAATCAAGATATGGATAGAACACTTGGCTCATTAGTTCCATAACGATTGATGGTGCATTTATTAGACGGAATGGCATACAAAATATTCTTATAGACCATACCTCCAATAAAAATTTGTTATTGGTATATTTTATATGCAAACATCCAACAGATGATAATAAGATCTCAAATCAATCTTCGAGAACACTAAATTTACTCACAGATGGTTGAAGAGATTATCTATCTACGGTAGAGGATTCTGGTGCTTGACCATCAGATTGTTATATTTTTGTTAATCCATGCATATCATGAGATTGTTTTCTACATTTTTCCAAAAAATTATACAAATTAACCCCATAGAAATGTGTTGGGTCAAATGAAACACATCCCATAAAAATCCTATATCTTCCTCTTTATCTCAGCTTCTCAATAGTAGCCATCATGTAAGGAGGAATTTATATTGGCGCAGATCCTAGAACTAGATTGATGGAGAAATCCACATCTCTCATTTGAGGTAATTTGTAAAAGTCACCTAGAAATATTTCCATGAAACTATTAACCACTGTTGAAAAATAATCTTGACATGTCACCTAATCTTCCAAATACCAACCTATAATCTTGGTTATCATCCCACCCAACCCACAATGATTGGGTTCATGTCATATTTCTTGCACATCCCATTCTACTTTGTGAATAAAATCATGACCCTATGGTGATGTAAAGGTCACCATTTGTTGATAGAAATAAATGAAATCTTGTTAAATGACTTACCATTCCATTCATAGAATGATATGAAAACAACTCATCTTGATGACATAAAAGTCCTATAATAAGTGACACCAACCAATATTAAGGGTATTTACCCACACTGACATACCCCCTCTATTATAATCTCTAAAAGAGTTTCAAGAATCAAAACACCGGGAGAGGCCTGAGAAATAGTCCAAGGCTCTCCACAATGGGAACATATATAAAGCTATGTCAATCCATTGTATCAATGAGTGAAGAAGCTAATGCGGAGGCAACTAGAAAAATTCCTATGATTTTAGAATGTATGAGATCCTTATCTTGCTGGGTTTGTTTAACTATGCATATCTAGCCAGAACCACAATCCTATGACACTGCTTGGTTACCCTGAGTAGATCCACCCTATTTTCACTATAATTCTGGCATCTGACAACCGTGGACATGACCACCACCTTGTCCTAATCCACCAGATTTATTCTACATCCCTACCTAATGAGAAGCTACGAACCAATCTCCTGAATATGGATTTTATGTAAACCCTATCTCAATGTATACTAGTGTAAAGGTTCTATATAATCATTATAGATAACCCATCATGTAGCTGGACCGACAATCGATTGGGTCTCTAATACGTTATAGCCTCTTATGTACCTCCCTAACACACTGGTATCACCTCACCTAACTACCTAGGTGTGTTATTTTACTACTAGTATCACCACATGGAAGCTTCAGACAACGCTTCCTATAGTTGGTCAATGTAGTACCATATCTTGATTCCAAACTATCCTTGATCACACCACTAACTATTATATTGTTACACACTATGATAAGCACCTGATTCACTATTACAGAAATGGTAGTCAGCCTATAATATTTAATTTTGATCAAATATTATACTTGATACCATACTAAAATAACATATATTTAAATAAATCAAATTCCTATATAACAGGTCTCAAACGACGGTGGTCAGTAAAATTTGTCGACTAATCCATGACTGTTATAGCGATCTGCTCCATATGTTTGTACTCCCATGCTTTATCTTCCCTAAGTATCTTGGGAAAAAAATGATCATATAAGGCCATATGAAACACCCTCAAGGACATATACCTGTCTAGATCAGTGTAGGTGATAAAATTCAACCATATATTGGATGAATAGTGCATTATACACAAAATAGATTCACCCTCCTCTCACGAGGCTTCTCTATTTTCTTGAGGATAGATACCATGGCCTCAAGCCATGACCCTTCAACTTGTGGTCTTCCATCCTTAAACTTTTTGGGTAGATTCTACTTCTAAGAGTCACATGTCAACTCTTCCATATTTATGGATGGTTTCGATGCTCTAGGAAGGGTCATCATAATGCACAATAAGCCCTCGTGGAACAATGCCTCATCACCTAGGTCGGGTACAACAACTAGTGTTGTAGCTTGAACAACTTGAGGATACACTAGTATCCAATTCCCTACCACTCTCGGAGTGTGTTCATCACCACTCTTCTGGTGTATTATTATAGGACATTAGGGTTTCGTATCTCTAAAAATACTAATAACACACCTTAGATTAGGATTTTATTCAAACCTTACAACTCAAAATCGCACACATAGAAATATTAAATGTTAAATTATTTTAATACAGGTACACACCCCTCTACCAACTCAATAATCTGGGTCTAGTAATCAAAAAGATCATAGATAAGAAAGATGAACACCAAATTTTCCACTACTAAGGTCGAGTATTGTCAAGGTCTCTAAAATATTCCATTTTAATTTCCATTTCATTCCATAATAATTTCACAATTATTTTTTACATTAATTCATATATTAAATTTCATTTTCAAAATGATTATGTAATGGTCTACTAGATTCTAATCCTATAGGGCTCAGACTCCTCAGGGAATAAAGGATAGAGTCCACCTGTTTCATGTGATCACACAATTAAAAATACCTATTAAAAAAATAGGTATAGCTGTCATACCACATATCCCAACATCATACAATATGAAATGCATCCTAAATAGCCTGCCTTATTTCCTGACTTATGAAATATAGTAGGAACCTATACGATGTATGAGATGGAACACCCTCATTTTATTAGGTCACAACAAAATAGAATCAATAATCACATCAATATAAACATCATAAATTAAGAGCATCAACCAGTTGTGGAATCAAATTAATTGTAATTTAAAAAATTCAGAAAATAAAAAATCAATCCGAGGAAATTTGGCTTTTTCCTGTATACATGTTAGTTATGGCAGGGCACAATTAATTAGATAACTCCATTTCATTCCTATTCTTATCTATTATCTCCAAATAGAACATAAAACTATAAAATAATGATATAATAACACAATGTAATGTCCCAGACCTGGATGCCACTCAATAGTGACCAATTCTTGGTTGGCCACATGGCCTCAAGTTTATCTCCCCAAATACATTTGATTTCTGAATAGTAGAGAGGGACTATGAGTGTCATTAGGGAGACTATTCCCTCATTAACAAGGTGTATAATAGTTTAATATAAGTAATAGGTGATTTGAAAAATAATTAAACCATATTGATGATAATTAAACATTGAATTACGGATAAATAAACAATACTAGGAGTCATCACATATACAAAATGATGACACATTCCAAATGTATCTCAAAAATATCCAAAAATTATTTACAAGGAATATTTAAAATAAATATAACAAAAGTTAAAAAGGAAAAAAGTAACATATTGTAATCACATCCCTCTACTTATTCTCATTCTCTTGGAGATTTCCCATATCAATACCTGTAATCATATAATTTTTTTGGGTCCCCAAAGGTGTCCCAAACAGGGTGTGTTACTAAATCCATATTCAAAACCACCCATGGTCTATTCTAGTTAGTCAGTGTATATATATAACATGTAGTGTGCAAATAAATATAGTATGAAATGAATTACTCTAAATTAAACACACTATAGATAGAATTTCTCATTCTATATCCATGTAATTAATGTTATTTCTATAAATGATTCATCCTCATTAAATTTAATTGTATCTAGGTCTAGGGAAAACCAAGTATCAACCAAATAATAAATATCAAAATAGATACATAAGAAGGCCATATAAAAGTCATAATTGAATCCCAAATATAATGTTGTTCTTTTTCATGGAAGACGCGTCATATAAATGATTGCTCTCATTATGCAATTTTGAACTTGAGCCCATCCTTGAAAATCCAATATTGAAATTAGGGTTTCGGTCAAGGTGTATTATCAACCAAAAACATTTAACCCCATCCCTGAAAACCCTCTCAGGAACTCTGTATCACTATTGGTTTGGTATAATGTCTACTCTAATTGAGTTTTTTCTCAACGGTCCACTACAGGCGCCTGAGTATCCCCAATGGAATAATAGATCAAATTCCCTTTGAGTCAGTACATGGAATTCTAATATGAAGCTACGTATCACTTGGTATATAATTCAAGCCTAATATTTCATCATTGGTAGTCTTCTATGGAGTCCATGTATCACTAAATCATATTTAATGTCCAATCCAATTAAGTCAATTCTTAGTATTCTAATATGAATCCATATATCACCCATGTAAAATATCCAATTTAATCAATAAAATAATGTATAAACAATTCCATTTACCCATGTCAATGTCCAAAACAAAATAATAACATTTCAAACTCAACTCAAGAGGTGATTCAGGCCATTTTCAACCTTAGAACACATTCCATTCAATTACTCAAACGGGTATTTTTTAATACAAAAAGATTCTTAAGCCTACAAACTATTATATGTATCAATCAACATTTATCTGAAATTGTAAAATAAATATTAATACCAATTCATTCCAAGTAAACCAACACATGTTATAACCACTATTTAACTCACATGGGCATGTCAATATAAAGGTAACTCCAAGAATAAACATGAAAATCAAGATTCGAAAATCTAATTATGCCAATGTCCAAGGGTCCTGCTCACTCATCCCCCCAATTTAATAATTCAATTTTCAATTCATTCATATTTCAAACCAACTCATAATGAAAATTCAAATTTAACGTCCCAAGAAATGTTTAATGGCACACCAAAGGGTTTCCAATTCAAAAATTCACCAAAATGTCCATTTAATAACCCAACACACCTAAGGGGTGGCTTCTATATAACTCAATGTTATAAACTTATAAACAAAAAAAAAATCCAGTTCATTTTTATAGGCCACGCCTAAAAGTCTAATATTTAATTCAAATTCACGGAGACACTCAGAAATTGGGCATGCTACATGAAGACATATATAAACATATCTCTTTAAGATAAATGCATGATACACACGACGTTAGGTCCATTGATGATAGCTCTTCCAATATATGATCTTATTCAACTCGCATTTTGAAAAAATCCAAGAAAATATGAAGAACCTAATAATAGGGAAATTAATCATGCACCCAAATAGAAAAACTGATGACTACAAGAATCGAGAATAGCTAAAAAATAATCTATGTCTTATCGTTACGAATCCAAAGAGATAAACTGTCTTTGAGAAAGAGATTAAATGTAAAAACCACCTTGATTCCAAAATTAGACTCAATGGAGAGCTTCAAAAAATTGAAATGGTTATTGTGTAGGATATAGGTAAAAATTTAGGATTAAAATGATTTTATTTTCATTTGGATTTATTAAAGTTTTTCCAAAAGATTGGGGTCACATTGTTTAAGAGCTTAGTTTCACAAACTGTACACTAACCATGCATGATTATCTATAGGAAAGAAGCATAGAACATGGTTTGTTCACATCGTTTACTAACCTTGCACAAAATAGTGAACAAAATACACTTTTAATATTGCATAGTTGGTCTCATGACCATGCGACCTGAAGCACATAGTTTTCTTGTAAATATGCGGCCAATATCTTCTCTCTACCCAACCCTCACACAATTTTCTTAAATGTGCGACATGCCTTAAATGTTTTAAGCTAACCATATACTGAGACATTTAAACCCCACATATCAGGTTCACGGTTCCCAACTAGCCGCATACACCCCCTACACTTACATGACCTCAAGGGGAATTCAATTAGGGTATATTTAAACATTTAAACTGATATTTAATGGAAATTAAAGGATCTATTCCTCAATGAATATTTTTGTTCCTACAAATAAGTCTAGATTCAGATAATTATTAGAAATAGATAATGTTTACCAACATCATGGTATGTTATTTATAAATTTTAAGAATTAAATAATTAATTAAAATGGGGACATAATGATGATGTAGTGATTTCTAAATTAATTGAAGAATAAAATAAATGATATTAAAAATATTAAAATAAATAACTGTTTAGAGAGTTAATGTAATCCACGTATAAATAAATTTTTTAATTTATACTATTTTTTGTATTTTTTTTATAACATAAAATAATGAAAAATCTCATAATTTACATTATTGATAATTTAAAATAATATATATTTTTTTAAATGATATAAAATATCTAGGAATGAATATTTCGGGCAAGTATTTGGGATATTTCTAAAAATATCATCAATGACCAATTTAGTTGTTGTTTAGAATTTTATAGTAATGATATTAACCATTAATGTATGAAATACATGATATTAGGGTTAGATATTAAGGGGATAATTAAGGGATAAAACAGGCAGTTAATGATTATAAAATAAATAAAAACATTTCCAAAAATTATTGGATGAATCGGATTATAACCTTATTAGTTTAGGATCTAATTGGAGTCGTTTAATGGTTACTTTTCCACAGAAATAAATAATATATTAGTATATTCAAAGATAGATAAAAAATGTCACTCTCTTAATATTTAATATCATTTATCTGTCAACATAGGGAATATATTGAGATATAAAGGAACCTAAATTTCTATTTTAACAATAATGGAATTAGTTTTATGTTATAAATTTATTTTGAATTTTTAGAAATTATATAATTACCTTAATGTTCTATTTAATACTAAGAGATAATTTTTTAATTATTTGAAATATAAAATAATTGATTTTATAAGTATTACTCATGATATATATGGGATGAGTTAATATGTATAATTAATTTTATATAATAATAGGATATATTATGGACGTTTTAAATTATAATATTCAAATTCCCACTTTGTGTAAATGTATTTAAAGTCAAATTAAATGAATAGTATCAAATTTTACAATAATGATACATTATTAAATTAATATATTATTAAACTACTTTAAAATCACAAAAACATTAAATAATCACATGTGAAATAAGATATGTTCAAAATTTTATTCCAATATTAATTTATAATCCATTTGAATGTCTTTTTCTCTATAATAGCCTTATTATATATTAATATTTTGATTATTTCCAAAAGTACCCCTAACCTCAATTATAAATGGGTGAATTTTCTTCTCTTTTATTAACACTTCAGAGCCTATTTGGTTTAGATGACCCTTGTCCAAATATCGCCCCAACATCCCACCACTAATCACAAAATCCACCTTTTGGCTAGAAAGCCAACATATTTGGTCCAGATAACCCCTCTCTATATATAGTTATACTTTTTTGTATTTTTCATCTATAGATGTTGATTCAAAATAGTCAATCCTAAAAATTTTCATCTTAAAAACTCATCATTTAGAGAGAAGGATTATTTTTTTGTGGATATTGATTAAAGGACGATACTCTACTTGTAAAAAAGTATATTTCATAATGTTTTAGTCTATGAAGTAAATGAATTCATCAAATATGGGGAAAAGATATTGAAACCAAAAATATTATCCTACTACCGTCTATTATGAGAAATCAAATAGTATCTTGAATCATCAATGATTTATAGCCTTCTGGGTGTTGAATTTCTTCCAACCATGTTTTCTATCTTCTATTTCAGAACATGATGTTTTAATTTCTCTTCCATGTCCATGATTTCCTACACAAAATCCTATTAAGTATTATCTAAAATTACCTTATTACTTCCATTTCATTAATTTAAAGCTAATGTATCATTAATCTATTTTTCGATGTGGGATTTAAAAAAAGATATTTTGAAAAGTCATTCCCCTAGTTTTCTATCTTGAGTTTCAATTTGGAGGATGCAATTTATTGATGTAGGGGAGATTATGACACCCCAATACTTTAAAATATATTCATTATTGAATAAATTTATTTATTTTCAATATTTTGTTATATTCAAAAACGGGTTGATCTTACTCCATACACAACAATGAGATGGCTTTCATTACTTAAAAGGTCGTGCTTTACAAAAAAAATATTATTGAAATAGTAATATTTAATATAAAAATATATAACTTCTGTGTAATGTTGGAGGTTATGAATATTAATATCTATCTTATGATACTATTTACGAGAATTCATTGGATAAAAAATAATTATAATCGAATATAAAAACCAACTAAATATATAAGAAATGTTTTTAAAAAGAACTATTTTTATGCTCAAAGTGTCACTTTATCCGAATAAACTAAATTAATTACTATAATATAATAATATCAATTAAATATATATTTTATATATTAAATATAATATATTTAAAATTATTCGAGTACATTTTATAGGAAATATATAAGAAAACCCCAATATTACACAAAAACGTATAATTTTATAAAAGATGTTTTATAGCCTTTTAATAAAGAACCTATTTGAAATCGAATTATTTAAATTTCTATAAATTTTATTTGAAGAATAATATTATTATTCTAAAAATTAATATAAATATTTACTTTGGTTCAATTTTGTTAGTTTTTTCTGGAAAGGGTCAGGTCTTGATGAATAGTGAAAAAATACTAGATTTTAATTGAAACACACTTTTTCATATAAATTATTTATATTGTTAAATTTTATTATTTAATGGTTTCAATGAATAAATTGATTACTATTTTTTATAATTTAATCCAGTTTAGGTTATTGTTTTTGATTTTTTATTGAATTTATATTTAAAAATCATTCAATTTTTGGCATGTTTTGAACATTAAACATGTTTTCTGACCCCTATAAATGTGAAAAAATTTTATTTAAGTAATGAAATTTCTGTATTTTTAATTTTGAAAAATGGATTTTATATTTGAAATCATGGGACCTAAATTATTTAAATAGTTATGTTTTTTCGAATGATAATTAAATTTAGTAATATTATTATAGTTCAGGTTAATTGTAAAGCAAGTAATTGAGGGTGAAAATAATATTATAACTATTAAAAAATAACTCTAAAACTTGTCTATATGTCATTTGATGAGTAATTTTTAACTAAATTTTTCATTTCAAAGATATTATATAATTTTTATGCCATATAGATCATATTATGAGAGTTATTTTTTTATATTCAAAGAAAATCCAATTTTTTTACATTTTCATTTTTAACAGGAGAAATATTTTTAATATGGGGTTATATAAAAGATATGTTGTAGTATAAATTTAATTTATAATTATAAAATGTTTTCATACATAATTTCAATTTATTAATAATTTGAGGAAATATATAATTAAATTTAATGAATGACACAATAATGATGAGGTAATTTCTTAACAAATCAAAGAATATAATAAAAAATAATAAAAAATTTAAAATAAATAGAATTTGTGAGATTTAAGGAAATAAAATAATTTTCATTATGAATATGACATGCAATTAATGTTTTATAGGAATTTTTGATTTTTTTATATAAGACAAAATAATGAATACTGTCAAAATTTACATTATTATCATTTTAAAATAAAAAAATATTTTATTAAATTTCGTCATGGTATGAAATGTTGAGGGAGTTCCATATGTACCATTTGGCGGTACATCTAAGGTTGGTCATGATGTACCAGGACCTCTGACGCTAGTACTGGTGGTCGGGGATAATGAGAGCAGTGGCCTAGTTTGTTTCATGTTGCGTCACTTGTCAGAAAGTGAAGGCCAAGCATCAGGTTCTAGAATGCATGGCCCAACCACTCAAGGTACCAATGTGTAAATGGGAAAGTATGTCGATGGAATTAATGATGGGTTTACCACGTACAACCAGGGGCCATGACTCTTTCTAGGTGATCGTTTCCCGACTCACTAAGTTGGCTATCTTCCTACCCATTCGGGAGTAAAGAACAGTAGAGGGATTGGGAAACCTCTACGTGTAGGAGATAATACGGCTTCAAAGGGTCCCTTCGATAATCGTCTCAGATCATGACACCCACTTTACATCCCAGATGTGGAAGGAATTACAGGAGGCATTCGGGACACAGCTGTTCTTGAGCATAGTTTTTCATCCCCATAAGGATGTTCAAATGGAGCAGAATATACAGACCATGGAGGACATGTGTTGTACTTGTGTACTTGAATTTGGTCATAGTATGGAGGACCACCTCCCACTGGTGGAGTTTGCGTACAATAACAATCATCACTCCAATATAGGCATATAACCATTTAAGGCCTTGTATGGGCTTTCTTGTGGATCATACATATGCTAGATAGGCCAAGGGAAGTCTACACTCATGGGTCTACAGTTGGTACAGGATATCATGGAGAAGGTGTAGATCATCCAGGAGAAAATGAAGACCTCATAGAGCAGTCATAAGTCTTATGCCAATAGGAGAAAGAGACCCCTATTGTTTGGGGAGGGTGAACATGTGTTCCTTCGAGTCTCACCCCGAAGAGGATTGCGGAGATTTGGTTGAGCGGAAAGCTATATCCGAGGTTCATCAGACCTTTTCCAGATCCTGAGCCCAGTTAATGAGGTGGAATTCCAACATGTTTTACCCCACAAATGCACAATGTGTATGATTTTTTTGACGTGTCATAGCTAAGAATGTACGTACATGACCCATCACACGGCATCGACTATGGTGAGCTGGACATTGAAGATGGGGAGACAATTGTGATGTTCCTAGTAGAGATAGAGGACCATCAGAATTAGGTCCTATGAGGATGGTTAATTCCTCTGGTGCATGTTCTATGGTAGAACTGAAGTCACCAGGAGAGAACATGGGATCCAGAGGCTCAGATTCGTCCTCAGTACCCCATATATTTGTCTAGGTTTTTTTCATTTAGAAATGTAAAGTTGTAATGTGGGTAGAATGTAATTAACCAGAATGTCTGTATAACATTTTTTCTTATATGGAATTATTTCGAGACCATGAAATTCGATGGAACATGATTATGAGAACCGGAGAACCTAGAATGGAATTTGTATCTTTTTTAATGTCCGTTCATAAAATGCATGAGCGGGATTTTCTAAATTGTGAACTGGTGCTTGGATCGTAAATCTGAAGACATCGTGGAACTCAGAATGATGGGATTCTCCAAGAAATGACTTAACCTGGCTGAAAAGGGCTGAGCGGAAAAGTTATTTTTCATACGTTTCAAGAAATATAAGAAAATAATTTAAAAGAATTATTTTATATTCATTTTAATTCATTGAACATCGTACAGAGACACTGAGGTGCATCGACGAAGTAGTGAGAAGGAGTATTAATGAGACTCATTAATGGCCCATATCACATAATGTAATGAATCAATAATGGGAGCATAATAGAAACACTATTTCATAAATGAAATTGTGTAATGACGTGAAATTGTAGCAGAACTGAATCGTTGTGACATGTTTTCTATAATTATTTGGAATATTTGAGACAACATAATTAACCCTTGGAGACTCTATGAAAAATCTCCAATAAAATTCCTATTTAATGAAGAATGAAAAAGAACACTAGTGAGACATCATCATCTTCAATTAAAACGTGAATAATAGAGCTGGAAGTGACTACATCAACGCCTTGAATTATTGTGGAAAAATGCTTCGGCATTGAACATCAAAGAGGTAGGGGTTTCAATTTTATTTCAATGTCCTTCCTCATTATTTCATTCTAGAAATGATGATCACAGATAAACCAAGGAATAGGTTGATCCACAGTTTGTGTGTTTATATGGGAGGGTGACTTTTCATAGGGATTTATTATCCATGAATAAGTTTGTCACATGATATGTCTGAACAAACATCCACGAACCTCCCGCCTTGATTTTTTAAACCTCTCAAGTGGAGGTCCTAGGCCGACAAAACAAGTCATGAGCCCCTCCGCTCATGCGTTCTTGGTGGACATTCGCTCAAAGTGATGAAAAGACAAAATTGTGGTCTTCACGGTGATGTGGGAGACCTCTGACGGCCATAGATGTAGGGGTCCAGAAGAACGGACCACTGGAGCGTGTCCAGGGGTTTGCTGAAGGCTCAGCCACCATATCGGCACTGGAAGCGGCACACACCTGCCGCGTGGTGATCTTTTGGACGGAGGGTCACCGGCCACATCGACGGCTGGGTGGAGTGTCTTCTAAAGCAGGAGACGTAGATCGAGGTAGGAAACGGAGTTCCGGGAAGGCATTTCATGAAAGTAGGTGACCAGCGTCCGGGACACTCAGCTGGATTGATAAGTCGTGGTCTGTCGACCACGACAGGAGGTGGAGGCCCTATGGTATCTCGCGAGGCAAAGAGGGTCAGATGCTACCCGTTGTGTTGTCCCGGCCAGGCAACACACCACTGGTTTGCCCACTGGTGGACCTTTCTAGGGATGGCGGGCTGCGGCCCCAGCACCATAGGCTAGGCTGATCCCATGGCCAGGTTAGCCAGTCCCACACCCTGTGGACCAGTCCCACGCTGGCGGGCCGGACTGCTGGCATAACGGGCCATATCGGTGGCCCAGCTAGTCGGACCCACCCACACTCGCAATCCAGACCACACCCATACGGCCAGATCCCCGCCCATATGTCAGACCCATGCCAGTAGGCCGGAATCACACTAGTAAGCCAAACTTGTTCCATTCATGCCGTGCCAAACATGAATGAGTCACCGGGTGACCAGACTGGCTAGACCCCCAACCAAATTGGGCTAAGTCCAATGAGGCTTATTGGTCCTGGCCCACTAGCCAAGCTAGACCATACCAACTCCAACCCAAACCAGGTCAGGTCGGGTCCGTCTAAATGAACTGGGGTATGTGGGACACCTGGGTTGGGTTCGTCGAGTCGGTCCGACTAGGTCGGACCAGGCCCCGCCACAACTTCCCTTGTCACTAAAACACATTTATCCTACCAACCGCACATCTGATTGACACATTTTTTGAAAATTTGGGACCCTCTTGATGAGGATGATCTTTTTTCATGATTTTTGGCGACATTCATGGACATATAGATGTGATTAATTGATTGAGGAGAGGTACTCCAAATCACAATACGTACGGAACCCTGCGGTTGGTGAGATCTCATAACAACTCGATGATGACCCAGTGGGAAGCCGCTCTGTGTGGAAAAGCAGACCCATGGTGGAGAGTGGCTCTGTGTGACCTGGAAAACCCATAATACTCAATATGAGGAGACCCTCTGTTCGGAAATGGTGGGAAGTGGCTCTATGTGACCCGATAGTCCCACAGTGGGGAGTGACTATGTGTGACACAATATACCCAAGGTACATATCAGGTATGAGTACTAAAAAAGTCCATGGTTAGTGGGAAGCACCTCTGTGTGACCTTTCAGTCCCATTGTACTTGATAGAGGAGAATTTCTCCAGTAGCTGGGGAGTTCAATGAAATGACTGATGATGCTACATTCACTACCCAAGAGTATACCTAGTGTGAGTTGTCTTGTGATTCAATCTTTACTTTTTGGATTGTTTTGTGGTCGTTTATTTTTGACTTAGGGTCCCTACTGAGTATTTCTATACTCACCCATGCATAGGCTTCACCCTCACGTCTTGTGTCTGGTGTATATGATCGATGTTTCGAGAGAGGTGCTCAAAGGGACTGAAATGAAAAACGGTACACTGGTGGACATGGATGCCTAGGACAAAGTGGGGTTTCGTATGACCAAGAAGACATGATATACCACTTTGGCTTCCAGTAGCTTCACTAATCTTAAGATCATGTGGTATTTTCCATGGATGGCCATCAGTGATCCTTTTTGTACATTTTCATTTTAGTTCTTTTGTTGGGTTTTGTATTCTATCCCACTCACTATCAGTTGTACTTTGAACTTGATATTGTTTAAGTATACTTTTTTTTCATAAATGTGTTGATATTTGTTTGGGGTGTGTGTGCATACAGGTACTCAAGAGAATACCTCCCACTTGTAGGTTGACACCTTCGGCACTAGTCGCCCGCCCCTGGCCTTCGGGAGGCGGGCTTGGGGTAGTCACGACTGAGGTCCCGGGGGACGTGTCCTAAAAACTATGAAATTATTTCAAAATATAGGAATTTGATTTTTGATATTTATATTCTAGGAAAACATATTAACATTATTATCATGAAAATATCTTATGATAGGGATCATATTTTCTAATCATGTGAAAATGGGGTAGGTAATTAATTAAAAATTTTGGTAATGAATATTCAAAACATATTTCCACACATATCCCAGGGGGAACAAATATGTTTGTGCATTAATTTGAGAATGATGTTTACTATAATTATTTTTTTAATTTCATTAAAATACAATTATATTTGAAAGCCTCTAGACTAGTCCTATATTATGTTATTACTATGTGAAATTATTAAAAGTTCAAAAAAATGTGATATTTTATTGTTGGAAAAATTATTCTTCAATATATTAAGTTATCTACAAATTATAGGATAAAATATTACATAATGTGAAAATTTAATCAATATTTCAATATAGATACATATTTTATAGGTTTTGTCAATGATAGGAGATCTAAATCGTTTGGTGTCTCTTTTAATCGTATAAGATATTTGAGTTATAAAAAAGTTTTAGTGAATATTTTATTGATAATAAACGAATTAAATTCCTCACATTGTGATAAATTTGTTTATTTATAAAATATTAGGGATTAGATCATTCGTTTGATAATTTGATAGATGTTATAGTTTTACCATTTTAAAATCCTTTGTAGTATTTAGGGCATAAATATTTTTATATAAATTATTTTATATTAATAGTTTTTAAATGTGATCCTTATATAAAGAGATACAAATTTTATTCAGAACATTGGAGTGAAATCATGCATTGGATGGCTGAAAATGGGCCATGAAGTCAATGTTGGATAGGACACGCCATATTGGACAATGATCTTGTATTTGATGCATAACTACTACATACGTTATTCGATGGGGGAAAAATTTGGATATGATATTGGGAAAAAATTATCTCACAAATTATCCGTCAAGATAGTGTTGTTGTTCATGCTTTATTGTTGTCCAATAGGTGGTCCAAGTTGGATTACATTATTTGGATGAATTTCCACATTCACACTTGAAACCTCTTAAAACCTATGCTCTTCTCCACTCTATAAATTGGTTTTTTTCTCATTGCATTGGGGGGGAGTGTATTGGGATGTTTAGGGAATAAGAAAATTTGATCCACTCCAATTATCCAACCATTTTAATAAGGTAGTTCCTTGAAGCAATGATCCCTTCGACGAAGCCTTCTTCGTCTTATTTTTCTTTGTGATGTAATACATTTATTTGTGTAATAAAATCCATAGTTATTCTTTAATTTCTTCTATTTTCTTCTATTATTAAAAATTTATTCTTCTCTTAATCTTCAAAATTGGTCTGTAATTAAGAGTAGAAATGATATTGGGTTCTACCCTCACCAATCCTTTGCAAATGCAAAACGATTCTATGATTAATACCCCACCCATAGAAGAGTAGTTATTTTTATAAATCAATCTACCTCTATCCTACATCATTAATTTATTTGGAATCAATTAGAAACTGTAATTCAAATAATATGATCTATTAATTTTTTTAATTTAAATGAAACTATGCAAGCAATTTATGACAAACACAAATCACGTGAGGTCGAGAATTGTTCGAATTCTGTGAGCGCAAACTTAATAGGTAATTCAAAACCACAGGGGATCAATTTTTTGTGTTCATATATAATACATAAACTCAATAAATTATAATTTCCATAGAGGATATTTCCTTAAATTACCACATACTATAATGTAAACTTTTTACAACAATCAATGAAGGGTGATGCAATTTCATGTTCCGAAATAAGCCTAGGGTTAAATTCACTTCATCTTTGTGGTAATGTTAATTCAAATAGGGTTTGGGATTTAACAAATTAATAAATAAAAATTATGTTTATAATAATTTAAATTATAATGAAAAATTAATGATTACATAGGTATAGTTAGACCGATTATAGTTTCTAAAAATAGTTTTCTGAAAAATAACATCTTGTTGTTGTGATTTGTTAATCAACATTCATTTGAAAATAAAAAAAATGCAATCTTCTTCTATTTCTACCTAATATAAAATACTCATACTTGTTATGTTAAATAATTTCCTCATGTTGTGATAAATATGTTTATTTATAAAATGATTGGGATTATATCATTCATTTGAAATTTGATGGAAATTTCAGTTTTACCCTTTTATAATTCACTATTATTTTTTGGGAATAAATACTTTTCTGTATTTTATTATCCATTTAATATTTTTAACATTATTCCTAAAATAATGGGATAAAACTTTTATTCTGGACATTGAAGATAAATCGTGCATTTGATGGGAGAAAATGGGCAAGGAAGTTAAAGTTGGGATGAACTCGCAAAATTGGGAAATGGTTCTGTATTTGGGCCATAACTCCTACATCCATGCTTGCAATGGGCACAAATATAGAGAGGTACATGGAAAAAAATTTCTCACAATTAATCCTCGTATATGGATAGATGGTTCACACATTTTTGTGGTCAAACTGGTGGTGAATGTAGGATTAAATTATTTGGTTAAATTTCCCCCTTCACACATGGAACCTATTAAACCCTAGCCTCCCCTCTAATCTATAAATTGGTGTTTTTTTCAGTAACAGGAGGGAAATTTATTGAAATGTTTGGGGAAGAGGATAATTTTATCAACTCCAATTATCCAAACATTACAATAAGTATATCTCTAGAAACAAGGATTCCATCGATGAATCCTTCTTCTTCTTCTTCTTTGTGTGGTACTACTTTTGTTTGTCTATTAAACTACATAGTTATTCTTTAATTTCTTCTATTTCCCTTTATTTGTTCATTTATCTTCTTTATTATTCTTCTTATTTTGTCTATAATTCAAGAGTAGAAAGGATATTGGGTTATACCCTTTCTAAACTCGCGCAAATTCAAAATGTTTTTACAATGAATACAATGTCCATGGAAGCATATTTCTTTTTAGACATTGATCTACCTCTAACCTTATTTATTAATTTATTTTGAATTAATGAGATACTATAATTCAATTAATATGATGTTTTAATGGATTTTTTTAAATAAGAATAAATTAAGAATGAAATTGAACCATTAACACAAAAACACATGAGGTCGATAATTTGTGTAAATTGGGAGAACGCAAACTTAATCGCAAAAACAAGACCACGCATGATAAATTTTTAAAGTTAAAATATAATCCCTAAGCTCAATTCATCCTCATTTTCCCAAATGGACAAGTTCCTTAATTAACCACTAACCGTAAGCTTGATTTAGAACATTAATCAAAGCAGGGTGTTACGATTTCATGTTTCAAATCTAGCCTAGGGTTTAATTAACTACATCATTGTGGTAAATAAAATTCTCGTAGGGTTTTGGATTTAAAAAATTAAGGGATAATAATTAAGTGGATATTAATTAAAAATATAATGATTAATAAAATATTGAATAGTTATAGTTAGATCTATTACTCCATTAAATTATTTTGTAAAAAAAACAACTTCTTATTGGGTCTTTTTAATCGAACTTCATTTGAAAAAAAAATACAATCTTATTACAGAAAAGTTATTTTAAATTTAAAATCGATAAACAACCCCCATAAATTTAATTAGTGTTCTTGATAATTTTTATTTTATTTACAAAATAACATTAATATGTTATTAAATATACATTATCATTTTACAGACGATCGTGTTTAGCCACTCTGCTACACCTAATTACTCAACAATCAAATATCATTTGAAAGCACCCACGACAGTGACATTAAAATTAGGGTCATTTTCGGAGAGTCAAGTAATTATTTAAACTAATCAGATGTATTTATTTTATTCTACATTTTATTCTATTCTTCCATTCATTTTTCATTTTTTAGCCAATCTACTAGTTCTCATCTTCTTTTATTTTCTTCTTCTTCTTTTTAGACCATCAACTCAAACATCTCATTTTTATTTTACTATAGGTCCACATTACTTATTTTCATTTTTATTTGGTTTATGACATGAAATAATCCCGAGGATCTCTTTGATATTGACCCTAAGATTGAACATTTCCTTCGGGATCAAATTAGACATTCTCAGTCTGTGGGATGTTTCAACATTCAACCAGTTGGAGAATTACTCCCATCCAAGAACATTAAAATGCGAGAAACTTATAAATATAAAATAAAATAGGAACCAAGTTCTGAATACAATAACAATAAACTCAACAGAACCATTCTTGAATATGTTGTACCGGACATTAATTATCAAACAATTTGAATTGCACACCCAAATCTTGAATCAGACTTCACACTGATATATGGGTTTATTAACCTTATTCCAATGTTTCACGGATTATCTGGTGAGGATCCAAACAAACATCTTAAATAATTTATTGTTGATTTCACACCCTTGAAACCTATAAATTTCTCTCATGATAAACTAAAACTAAGATCATTCCAAATTTTACTTGGTGGCGTTGAAGAAGATTGGATGTATTATTTACAACCTGACGTTGTAACATGTTGGAACAATTTGAAACCTCTTTTCTTCCATATGTTTTTTCCTGCATCAAGGACCACTTCCATTAATAATGAGATATCTGGGGTATTCAATCCCCAGAGGAGTTAATGTATGAGTACTAGGAGCGATTCATGATTTTGTGTGCAAGAATCCTACATCACCAAATCAGGGAGAAACTACTCAACCAATACTTTTATGAAGGTCTGACACAAATAAAGAGAATATTGGTGGATACCACAGCCAGAGGAGAATTGCTGGAAAAGACACTAGTAGAAGCACGTGCATTGATTGAAAAATTGGCTTAAAACTCTCAACAATGTGGTGATCAAGGTACACCACTTGTTTAAAGAGTACATCAGGTATGTCTTTCTTCGCATGAAAGTTATTTTAATGATACTAATTTAGAAGAATTGAAAACTATGGTGAGGTAGAATAAATTTTCTCAAAAAACATCCCAACCCACTCCAGGGAGGCATTGTGGCGTTTTCCCGGAAACAGACCTCCCAACTAACTGTTTCCCCTAGTTACAAGAGTCAGAGGATTGTGCAATGGTATTCCCTTGGAGACCATATCAACAACCACAACTACCACTTCCTCAAAAGAAGTTTGATTCCTTTTTAGCAACATTCAACCAAGGGTGGATGGATCAATCAGACATGAGGTATGTCTCTGGACCATAACAAATGCCCCCTTTTCAACACAACTTCCAAAAACCACTATTTTTTCAATAGGGTTTCCAACTACCCCAAAGAAAATTTTATTCTCAAGCATTAAAAAGTCAACAAAGATTTAATCCCCAAACAAAGGTAGATTATAACATTGATGAACTTTTGAAACAAATGTTTCTTAATCAATAGAATGAGAGGAAGAGTCATGTTTGGATTTGAGGGAGTTGAAGACACAGATGAGCCAGATTGCCACTGCCCTCCATGAATTGGTATGTAATAATACTAGAAATCAACCTTCCCAACCGACTCCAAATCCTAAGGGGAAAGTCAGTTTCATCACATTGAGAAGTGGGAAGAAAACTACTGATGCTTCTCCACCTACCATTCCAATGGGATTATCCTCAAATATGGAGAAGCCTCATTCCATACCAACTGAAGAGATACCAAAGGATAATGAGAAAAGGATAGAAAAATATTAATTAGGTTCCTCCTAAACCCTTTCCCTTTCAAAACAAGGTTGTACAAACAAATAATATGGCAGATGAGTAAATGAAAAAATATTTTTTGGACACATTAAAATGTGGGGAGATCAACATGCCTATACATAAAGCCATCAAGAAAATCCCAAATTATGAAAAATTCTTAAAGGAACTTTGTACCAATTGAAGAGAGCTCAAGGGAAATGGGAGGATCAATCTTAGAAGGAATGTGTCAGCACTCAATACAACAACTCTAGCAATGATAACAAATTCCAAGGATCCAAGGACATTCACCATCACATGCACCATAAGAGAGTTACACTTTTCAGATGGTCTTTTTGATTTATGAGCTTCCATAAGTGTAATTCCTTACTATGTATTCTATTCCTTACAGGTTAGTGAGTTGAAACAGACAAGAGTAATGGTGCAGTTGGACAATAGGGCTACAACATATCTAGAGGGATTCCTTGAGGATGTTATTTTCCAAGTAAGATACCAGATCTTTCTAGTAGATTTCTATATGACTAAAATGAATGATGATCAGGTAAGTTCTCATGATCCTATTATCTATGGTCGAACCTTCCTCAAAACTGCAAAAACAATCAAAAATGATAATTAGGGTACACTTTCCATGGAGTTTGGAGATGAAGTTGTGATATTTATTGTCTTGGGATCCTTGAAGTACCCCACATAAGACAATTTTGAATTTGGTATCTCCCATTTTGAACCACCAAATAAAAACACCATTGAATTTTATTATCCTATTCATAGAGAGATTATGAGTATTGGTTCCAGTTTGATGTCTAAGAGTACTTCCACCTATGTTTCAAATGTACCATACTCTCTTAGATTGGATTTTGAAATGGATTCATATTCATATTTTGATCATGTTCACTCTGATTATGACTTGGCCTTTGAGTATGCTGATGGATTTGATGTTTTATTATCTGATTGTGATGATTTCTATTTTGACATTGATGCTCTTTTGGAACATAATTTAGTTCATTCGATGTCTATAACCATACACCACCCACCTACACTTGAACTCAATCCATTTCCAAAAAATCTCAAATACTCACACATGTTGAGTGGTGAGAAATTACCAGTCATCATTTCTAACAATATCTCTCATGAACATTAAGAAAAACCTTTGAATCTATTTTGGGAGAACATCATGGAAATTGGGTAGACCATGGCTGACATATCAGGTAGTATCCCCTGCATTTACAAGCATTAGATTCTCTTGGAGGATAGGGCTAAACTATTGAGACATCCACAAAAGATACTCAATCCAACCCTTCTGGATGTTTTTTAAAAAAAATTTGGGAAATTACTCAAGGAAGGTATAATCTTTCCCATTTTAGATTCTCAGTGGGTAAGTCATATTCAATTTTTTCCAAAGAAAATTTGTGTTATAGTTGTTAGAAATGAAAAATATGAGTTACTTCCAATGACAGTGCAAAACTTTTGGTGCGTCTCAATTGATTATAGGAAACTAAATCAATCCACTCTAAAGGACCATTTCCCCCTCCCAATAATTGATAAAATACTTGAGACACAAGCTAGGAATACATATTATTGTTTCTTGGATGGATTTTCTAGATATTTTCAAGTTCATATAGCTCTAGAGGATCCAGATAATACAACATTAACTTGTCCATTCAGCACATTTTCCTACCAGATATTGCCATTTGGAATTTTCAATCCCCCAGGTACCTTTTAGAGATACAGGGTAATTATTTTTTCTGATTTTATTGAGACTTTCATGAAGGTATTTATGGATGATTTTATATTGTATGGGTCTTCATTTGATGATTGTATATCTTGTATAGGAAGGGTTTTGAATCATTGTATTAAGAAGAATCTGGTCTTGAACTTTGAATGGTGTCATTTTATGGTGATTCATGGAATTGTCATTAGTTATGTAGTGCCAAAACATGGGATAAAGGTTGATAGATCTAAGGTATATATAATTTCATCCATACCCTATCCTTCATGTCTGTGTAATGTTAGATATTTCCTAGGGAATTCAGGTTTTTATCACCGCTTCATTGATGATTTTGGTAGGATTTCTCTTCCAATGTCACAATAACATCAGAAGGATTCTGATTTTGTGTTTTAGGATTCTTGCAGGAATTCCATTTATTAGAAAAAATAGTATCTTACCACTCCATAGATCTTACAACCTCCATGATGGGATATTCATTTTGAGATTATGTGTGATGCCTCCAACTTCATAGTTTGGGTTGTCTTATCTTAGAGGGTGGATGGATGTTCACATGTTATTGTATATGCATTGAGGATACTGGATTCAGCCCAATCAAACTACACAACTGTAGAAAAAGATCTTCCTTCCATAATATTTTCATTAGAATTTTTTTTTCATTTTATTGGGCCCTAAAGTAGTATTATTTTAACCATACAAATCTGAGGTACCTCTTGAAGAAGCCAGATGCAAAGCCTAGGCTAATTTGATGGATTCTCCTTCATCAAGAATTTAATATTTAGATAATGGAAAATAAGGGGTCGGAAAATATGGTGGTATACCACATGAGAATGCTTAATCACACAATAAAAAATGACACCTCGGACTAGGTACCACTTAGTGAAACTTTCCAGGATGAGATCTTTATACCATCTCAAGTACACATCCTTGGTATGAAAATTTAGTTAACTACCTTGTTTCATCTGAGATACCTTCAAATTTAAAGAAATATCATGTCCAATAATTAAAGTGTAGGTCAAAATTTTTTTTTGGGATGATACATACGTATGGAGTATGTGTAGTTACCATGTTATTAGTAGGTGAGTGTCTAATCATGAGTTTGAGTCTATTTTACATTTTTGTCATACACTTACTTTTGGTGGACACTTTGGACCCCAACAGACAGCTAGGAAATTCATATACTCTGGATTATATTTTCATAGATTATTCAATGATGCCCATGTATTTTGTAACTCATGCTCTCGTTTCCAACACACTAGGAACATTTCTAGGAGACATGACATTATCAAACGACCCATACTATTCTGTGATATTTTTTATGTATGGGGAATACATTTTATGGGTTCCTTTCCTATTTCCTTTAGTTTTTTGTATATTTTGGTCATTGTTTATTATGTAAGTAAATGGGTAGAGGATAAGGCTGACAGGACTGATGATTCTCATGTTGTAGTGCAATTTTTCAAGAAAGAGATTTTTTGTAGGATTGTAGTACTAATGGCTATCATCAGTGAACAAGGGAAACAATTCTGCAATCAGAATTTGGCTTCCCTCCTTCGGATGTATTGGCTGACACGCAAAACTTCAACACCGTACCACCCCCAAACAAATAGCCTAGCAGACTTTTCAAATCATGAGTTGAAACAAATTTTAGGAAAAACTATGTAGCGGTATAGGAAGGATTGGAGCAAGCGCTTGGATGATGCGCTATGGGCTTATTGGACAGCATAAAAGACACCCATCGGTTTGTCCCCATTTTGGATAGTTTTTGGGAAAGAATATCACATTCCCATGTAGGTTGAGAATTGGGCTTATTATGCTATAAAGAAATAAAACATGGATTTGGCCCAAGCTAGAATTCAATGGAAGATCCAAATTCATGAGCATGAGGAAATTAATTTATCTTCATATGAAAACTCAAGGCTATAAATGTAAATATCCAATGTAGCTCATGAAAAAATGATCCAAAAAAAGTAATTTCATATTGGAGAGAAAATACTTCTCTATAGTTCATGACTAAATTTGATTCCTGGTAAGTTACACTCTAGATTGTTAGGTCCTTATATTGTATAAAATTTTTCTCCTTATGGTGCAGTGGACATCACAAATGGGGAAACTAGAAGGATGTTTACAGTCAACGTTAAATGTTTTAATAAATACATTGAGGGACTTCCAACTGATGAAGTGGATTTCATCACACTGCATGGCCCCATCATCACTTAAGCATATCAGGCTATTCCTAACCTTTCACTTTTATATTATTTTTCCAATTTAAAATTCTACAATACATATGAACATATCTTCTAATGGGTTCTCATTGAGGAAAATTAAAGATTTTAAGTGTGGGGTAGGGGACTACATTTTTTGGTAGATATTTAGGATTTTCATTTGTGTATTTTCTTTGTATTTTCTATTATGTTTTTAGTTTAAATTTAAAAAAAATAAAAAAAATAAAATCAATAAAAAAATATCATGTGACATATTCTTCTGAAACATATGGAAAATTAATGTTTTCAAAATTCATTGGTAGAATGATAAATACGAGTAATATTTCATCATTAATGGTTAATTTTTATAAAAATTCAATTCATTGATGATATGAATGGTTGTGTCATTATTAAACCTTTTATATTTTGACATCATTATTTGTGATATTTTTTCTTGGTAAATGTTTTCATTGATTTTTCCCCAAAAAAATCACTCAAATATTACTTGTGTAATTTTTCCTACTAAATTGAAGGTATTGTCAAGTTAGGTAAAAAATTCATTGGTTGATCCATATGTTCATTTCTCTTCCGAAAGGTTTCATTATTGTACCAAATTAACCTATTCATGTGTACTTATTATCTAACCACTATAAGCCCTGAAAAACAAATATGGGTTTTGTCTTGCACAGGTCAAGAACAAATCTTCATTGACCATTGATCTTATTATAACTCTTATAATTAGTGTCGTGAGGAGACCAATCATGGGAAGAGTGTTGAGTGTGATATTTTTTCCATGTACAACATAAAATACAATAATAATAATAATAATAATAATAATAAATGAGGGTAGTGATGAAATTTACAACATATGGGGATATCGTGGATGGGAGCTTTATGTTTCACTTTTGGGAATGCTTAAGTGAGTGGGTTATGAAATTTGACTTCAATGGAATATAGAACGGGTTTATTGAATTAAACCAAGTAATAAGAATTTCTTTATAGTACATGGATACACTGAATAATGGGTATTTTTATTTTCTTGGAATGGTTGGCACACACACACGTGGAGAAATAGTGTCATGGTAGACCCATGACTTCTTTCCCTATGATTAGTGTTATGAATCTCAATAGATTTTATTTTGAAAAAATTTAGGAGACACTTAATTTTAAATTTATTGATATTTAATCTTTATTGGATTCTTACTTTGAATATATTTCTACTTTGGATGGAGAAATATGAACAGGACTATCTTTTCAAAAAAAATCGAATATATGATATGAGGTTTTTTCACTGAGCGCAAAAGGGTAAGTGTGGGGGAGTAGATAAAACAATGTTTTATAGAATATTTTATTGATTATAAATGAAATAATTTCCTCACATTGTGATAAATATGTTTATTTATAAATTATTTGGGATTAGATCATTCAATTGAAAATTTTATGGAAATTTTGTTTTTAACCTTTTAAAATTCACTATAGTATTTTCGGAAAAAAAAAATTCTAAATTATTATCCATTAAACATTTATATCTATGTTTTGGAAATAATGGGATATAAAATTCATTCATGACAATGGATGTAAATTGTGCATGTTATGGGTGGAAATGGTCCAGGATGTCAATGTTGGGATGGACTCAAGAGATTGGATAATGGTTCTGTATTTGAGAAATAACTCCTACATCTATGCTTGGATTTGGATCAAATTTGGAGAGAAGATTGTAAAAAATTATTGCAAATAATCCTTCTACATTGAGAGCATCTTCATAGGTTTTGGTGGTCAAATAGGCTGTTCAAGTTGGATTAAATAATTTAGCTAAATTTCCCCATTTAAAATTGAGACCTCTTATAACCTGGCCTCCCCTCCACTCTATAAATTGTTGTTTCTTCATTAATAGGGTAGGAAGTGCATTGGAAATTTGAGTGTAGAGGAAAATTGGATCCACTCCAATTCTCCAACCATTTCAAAAAGGGTATCTGTTGAAAAAGGGATCCCCTCGACAAAGCCTTCTTCTTCTTCTTTAGGTTTTAATACTTTTCTATGTGGAATAAACTATTTATATATTCATTAATTTCTTCTATTTTCCTATATTTTGTTCATTTAACTTATTCAATATTCATACCCTTTGGGTTGGACTTCAAGAGTAGAAATTATATTGGGTTTTACTTTTTCTAAACTCTTGTGAAAGAAAAAAATTTCTATGATGACTACACCACCCATGGAAGCATTGTTCTTTTTAGTAATCGATCTACCTATATCCTTATTCATTAATCTATTTTGAATCAATGTGCTAATATAATCCACTTAATTTGATCTTTTAATTGAGATTTTAAATTTAGAATAATCTATGTAATAAATTAGACAATTAACATAAAAACACGTGAGGTTGAGAATTTGTGTAAATTGTGAGAGCACAAACATAATCGGAAAATCAAGACCACGTAAGATAAATTTTTTGAGATTAAATATAATCTCTTAGTTCAATTCATCATCATTTTCGAGATTGGTCATGTTCTTTAATTTACCACTAACCATAAGCTATATATAGATCATTTATCAAAGCAGGGAGCTGCAGTTGCATGTTTCGAAGATAACATAGAGTTTAATTACCTTCATCTTTGTGGAAAATTTAATTCTCATAGGGTTATGGATTTAACAAATTAAGAGGTCATAATTATGTGGATATTAATTTAAATGATAATGATTAATAAATTATTGAATAGTTTGTTTTAGAGCAATTATGTCATTAAAATTTTTTCTAAAAAAACAACTTCAAATTGAGTCTTTTTAATCAAAATCCATTTCAAAAATAAAAAAAATTTAAAATCTTCTTCTAGAAAACTTTTTTAAAATTTATAAACGATAAAAAACCCCCATCCTTTTAAATAGTGTTCTTATTTCAGTTTATTTTATTTTTAAAATTCCTTTAATATGTTGTTAAATTTTCTTCCTCTTTTGAGAGATGACCTTGGTCAGCCACTCTACTACACCTAATTACTCAACAATCATAAATCATTTGAAAGCACCCAATACAACAACTTTTAGATGTTTTTCTTAAAAACAATAAAGGATTATTAACTCTCATCTTTATAAAAGGTGAGTAAATTAGTTTAACTCAAACTATAAAAAGAATTATGTGAGTAAAGATGCATTGGGATGTTTTCTTGGTTGATGGGAAGCTTCCCCTCTCTTGGGAATTGGTAATAAAAGTGTCCTCAATCTCACAAAGATTCATGTGTAACATTTAAGATCAATGAAAATTGATATTAAATTTCACTTCCTCAAATATCATGTTGAAATAAATTATATCATGTTAGAGTTTATTCCTATTAAGTAGGATCCAGATTATGTATTCACCAAAACCCTACAGAAGGACACATTAGAGAAATTGAGGTTAACAATGGGTGTTCAACATTTTCCTCTTTATGGATAATTTATATGATATTCATCCAGCATGAAATCTTCTATATGGGTATTTTTTAAAAAAGGGGAGAAATATGAAAACATAAATCTATCCATTGATGTGTACATTACCTATTTATAAAATATATATATTGTGTTTTATTAAAAGGTCCATGTTGTAAGGTCAACATACATGTTATTTTGTAAACCTTTTTAAGATTTTATTGAATTTGGTGTGGGAAAATTATTGTATTGGTTAACATTAGTTTATTTTATGGTGAATTAATGATGATAAAATCTCATAATTATTATTTATTACTATTTTATAGAGAAAATAGAATTATTATTCAATGATTACTTTTTTATAATACCCAATCATATATATTATTATATTTGTTCTATGGTGATCCTTAAATTGAGGTTTAGAGCTCTAGAGATTTATATTCCTTGTGGAAAACAAAATAAAAATTGGGAGATTATTGATACAATGTGGTTTGGAGTAATTTTTTTGTATTGACGAAGAATCTGATAAAAACATGTGGTAATTATATTGGTGTTTTTTTTAAAATTAAAAATCAACATTATAGGAGGGGTTTTTTTAAGAATAAATATTTTTTGGATAAGATATTACTTGGAATGGATCCTCTAGGAAATATAGAATCCATGAAATGGTATTTTATATAATTATCATATGTGAGTATGATAAAAAAACATTAGTGAGTGAATAAAAAGCACTCATGAGTCATATGATAGGATAATAGAGCTAGAGTTTCACACGAAAGATGTATTATTGATCGACCAAAGATTTGAGATTATGTAAATTTGGAGATGAAAAGTATGTTGATCTAATTATGTTCATATATCAGGTTATAATTTACCATTGTTAACGAAAAATGAGATTTTGGTTGATATTTTTATGAATTCTTATGGTTTTATATTAGGGAAGACATAGTTTGTAAACCAGTTGAAGAATAGAAGAATGTCACATGTGATTTTGTATAAATTCTCCACATAATAGAATATCCATTTGTAGGATTCTCAATATAGGATATTCAAGATAGTTAAATTCACTATTGTGTATCTGAATTTTTAGGGATGAATAATTTCATACATGATTGGTTTCATTATTTAATCTGCATACCCGAATGGCATGTCTATGTGGATGCGTGAAGGAGGTAAATGTATTATGCATCTAGGTTAACTTTCCACATAAGTGAGTTGATAATGTACATGAATGGACAACATATGATAATGGTTTACGTATTGGTTTTTTATGAAGAGAATTAGGAATGTTGTCCATGAGGTCCATATATCATGCAATCCATTCACAGTTAATAAAGGATGACATGTTAGATTGAAATATTTTTTAAATTCCAGTTAATAATATATGTGAATTATTCATTTATCAAAGAAATATGGAAGTATAGTTTTAATAGTATTTATGATTAATAATATCATGAATTAATTTGGTACAATTTTTTCACTCTATAATTCATGTATTGTTATATACAAGAGGATTTAATATAGAATAAATATATTTTAAAAGTACAATAAGGAGGTCATGATAATTCTACGTGTTAACATGATGTTACAAATAGTTATAGAAATTTTTTCTTATGGAAGTTATTGTGAATACCATATTTGATATTTCTATATATTTTAATGAAAAATTATTCATATGGTTTTGAAAATATTTGAATAAAGATGAAAGAGAAGTGGAATCCAATGCTTCATGACACATATTTTATAGTTCATTAGATTAATGGTGTACACATTTATAGGAATAAGAATATAAATAAAATAGATATAGGAAGAGGGCCTTGATCACTATTGTGTAAGAAATAAAAGATGAGAAATACCAAACTTGTTGAAGGGCTAGTGTGAATAACTCATGTTTCATAATGATGACATGTCCAATCATGTTGGTGAATCCACACTTTGTTGTTTTAAAATATATTTTACAAGGTTATCTAGGAGATGGTCAAAAGAACGGTCAAGTGACTATAGCTAAATTCCAATCATGAATATACCATAATTTTTATAAACCATAAGGATTTTTTTCCAGGTTTACTATGTGATATAATATTGTTTCAGAATCATGCCAATTACTAGATACAATTATTGATTAGTGAAACTTGTATATTCATATGTATAAATGGGTGTTATTTTTTATTGTATTTTATCATTTTCATTTATCTCTAACTGGAGGTGATTTTTTATGAAATTATTATACTTAAACAGAGTATACAACTGATTCACCCCTATAGAAACATAGATCATGCTTCCTATTTACAGTAATAACATAGAAAAGGGTTTATTAGTTAATTAAAGATTAAAATTAGCCTCTTGTATAATAATACATTTCTTATAAATGATTTAACATGTCTCTCACTCCTGGGATAACATAGAAAATATATGATATCAACCTCGAACATACAAATTTAATTCCCTATATATAGACTACATGAATAATAACTTTCCCAGTTTCTGAAATACTATTTCATTTCTCATTTTTAATAATATTTTTTTCCTAATGAAATTTTAAATCAAAATATCTAGAATGAATAAATTAGAATAAAAAATAAGTTTCACAAAAAGGTAACTTCATTCGTATACAATTTAATAAAAACATTTAAATAATTATAAAAAATACTCATAATATGTCACTATAATATCTAAGAGAGTAACAAAACTAAAATGGATTTAGCATATTAGAAAAAATCCCTAATATTATATTCTCATTATTTTTTCTTATATAAATATTTATGATATTCCTAAAAAATTGTGTGTAAAAAAAGAAAAAAACATAGGTAATTGATTTTTTTTTGTGTGAATTTTAAAGAGAATATAATGTAGGGTATTTATGGTTATGAATCATAAGAAGGATGTAGGAGAAATATTTCTAGTTCTCTTATATATAAATTATTTATAATATATATAGAATTTAAATAATTATTTAATCATTATTTAAATAATTTTTCACTTATGGTTAACAACAAAAAATACCCTAATAAAGACATTTTGAATATAATTTACTATTTTTTTGATAAATTTGATGAATTTATGATTCATTAATATTTTAGAAAACATGTATGAATATAATAAGATGAAAACATTCCATATAATTTCTTGTTCGTAGAGTAATATAATCCAAGGATGAAGGAATAAATTGTGCTTGGATAAAAAAAATATAATATTTTATGAACTATTTACATAACCTAAATGAATTATATATTACTGATTCTTATATGTTTCATGATAATTTTACATATGAATAAAATTTTAATTGTTTGTTATTTGAGGTTTATGGAATTTAAATTTAAAATTAACATATGATTTCTCCTAAGAGAGAAAAATGAATAGGGTGGGTGAAATGATAGAGAAATATTTTAAACAAAATTGATATTTCATTATAATAATCAACATAATATTAATAATATCTGGGTATTTTATTATATTTTAGATACATGAAATATTTCAATATTAAAACATTTTTTAAGGTGGCTTTTTTTAATTCCTGAAATATATTTTTGGATTTTAAAAATTTTCCAAAATTTGATGTTTGTATTTCGATTATATATAATAGATTGAAGTGGTCATGGAAATAATTCAAATAAATTTTGAATGAAATTTAAACGTTTACATGTTATTGTAATTTATCAAAAATAGTATGTATCCTTACGCAACAAAAATAAGAATGTGAAAGCCAATGAATTGGATGGAAGAATACAGAAAACCATGCAAGTTATTTTTAATGAAATAGTATATCGTCATTATTTTTTGACCACATCAATGTAGAAATAAGGTATCACTGACTTCAATAAGGAGATTTTTCATTGATTAAATGAATATTTTTTATGAAAAATGCATATCGAAAGGCTATATTGTACAATTTGTAGGAACATCATCTCATCTTCATTATATTTTAATGGGATATTAGCAGTATAAAAATATCATCAATGACTATTGAGTTTTATGTGTGAGAGTGAGAGAAAATACAATAAGGAAAATATTATATCACCTTTAATGATTGAATATATCATTATCACCAACTATATTATACATTATGACAAGGTAATATCATAAATAGTGCATAGTGATCTATTCATTATGAACTATGTATTTATATTCATTTCATTCATTGATATTGGGTTATGAGTGACTATAATGGCCAGTTATGAGTATATTATAGATGATAATCGATGAAAAAATTTGGTGTATTCATGTAATTTTTTACAATAAATTATCAGTGATATGCAATTAAAATTTTATAGAATAAAAATAGGGAAAATATATCAAATCTTATGATAGGTGTTATCATAAATCTAATTGATGTAATTCGAATTGAAAAGCATATATCATTTCACATGATAAAGTAGAAATTTATATCTTTATTTTGGAAAATTTAATATAGTCACTGTGGAATTCCATGCATGATGAACAATTTAATATCTTTATTAATGAAAATTAATATCATCACATATGATTGGGGTGAACATAGGAACATAATATTATCAATATAAGAGTTTTATGTAATAATATTGAATTATCTAATAATAAAAAATGTCTCATTAAAGTAAAATAAATCAAATGGAGATTCAATGTATTTTATATAGGATATAAACTGAAAAATGTGTGATATAAAGGAATAAAAATATTATTCATTCAGGGATATGAACATATGACCACATGGTATCCATGCAGAACAAATAGATAATGAATAATCCTTATAAGGGAGTTAGCTAATAAAATCTATAAAGTTAGCTATGGTCATGGAATGTGTCATTGAAAGAGGATATTTTTATGAAGATTAATATTAATTCAATTATGATTAGTATCTAAGGACTATAATTTTTTTTATAATATATTCTAAAGTTATCATATCTAAAATGATTATTACGACATGGAGTATTGTTTAGTGAATATATGGAAATGATTAGAGTATTATTTAGATTCTTAAAAATGGAGTTGGATCTCAATTTAGATGGGGATTATTTTATAATATCCTGTATATATTGAAATATATGAAGAAGATTTCAGTTGTACGTTGATATGGAAGGATAAGTCTTTTTTAAATGATTATTAGAATTTAATCAGTATTAATATTCTTAGTATTTACATTGTGTATTGTTTTTTCCTAATAAGCAATTTATTCTAAGATTAAATTTTCATTAATAATTATTTTTTCAATTACGTTACTTTTTTGTGTTTGTAATGCCCCAACCCAAATTATGGGAGTCGGTGCATTATTTTCATACAATGGAATGATTACAAGGAATCAAGTCCTGAAAGACTGATGAATTTAGTATTCTTCGAAAATAGGTTACATACATTAACATTACATTATACATTGGAAATCAAAACACAACATAAAGGTTCTTTTGATAATTCCATTAATCCCTTAGCTTAACGTTGCTTATCAATCCTAATACACTTCTTGGAATCCTAGGAAAATAAAAACATAGAAAGTGGTGGGCTCATATGCTCATTAAGGATAAACATATAGCGAAAAAATTCATAAATAATAATAAAAATTAAAGTCAATGTGTAAGACTAAAACAAAATACTTTTAAACCTGAACTTCAGCATAATATGGAAAAGATAAAATCAAATAATTCCATTTAATTTTTCACATAGATATTCTACTAGTCGAATAACCACATGCAATATCAATAGACACTTTCATAATGATGGAATACATAATATCTTACTTCCTAACCACATAGTCAAGGCCTTGGGTGAAGACTACAAATAATATTTTCTCATGGCCTTGTTCCAAGACACTAGTATGTCTGATAAGAGCTACTGATGCATCGAGGAGTTATTGCGGGCTCCACCCGTCACTTACTAAGTTCAGTCCATTTCCCATATGAAAATGTTTAAACATAACATAAAAATTCGTATAAAAACTAGCATAAGAAATGTCAATACTTTATCCAAAAACAATGAATGGTATAAAAATAACACATCCACAATCAATCAAATCATAGAACCTTTAATAAAATATGGAATATTTGTATCATAATCAATCAACCTCGATTAAAAATAATATCCCATAAAGGACGTTGACATAGATGAAAATGATCAGTTTGAGAGAAATATCCCTTTTTCATGAAATCATTCAAAAGTCGCATAATTTATAAAGGAATTCATTTAAAATATATTTTTTAACCAAAGTGTCCCATACCACTTTTAATCTTTTGAAAGTAAATAACATTTTAAAACATTCATGTCCATAAGAATGTATTCTTAAAACCATTTTGAAAACATGGACATTAATCGGAAAGGTTTAGAAGAATAAATCTTTACAACATTTAAAATTATGATCTAGTTAAAGATTCCATTACATAAAAACATAAAATATTCCTTTTTAAAATATTTTTATGAAACATGGATGTGGATGATAAAGAGGACTTAGCAGATACTTACGTAAAAACATCCTCGGATAATAAAGAGATTGTGAATCTAACCCCAAAATTGTTCTTTTCCTTGTCCAAGGGTAGTTTAACCTCCTGTATAATTGTAAAATAATTTTTCTTTAATTATACAAGAATTTTATACATTAATATGATATTATATATGATCATATAATATTGATTTGTTAATGATATTTTAGAAGTATCATCATTTCTGGTGTTAACTGATTCATTTTCCATTATATGTTAGGTTACGTAAGCCTTGTTTGTTATGGATAATATGTATATGATTCACATAAATAATGATATTATGTTCATAAAAATTATTTTTAATCATAAAATGAAAATTAATCTTCAATTATTATGATGGGGAGATGATTCTCATCGTGTTTGTGGAGAAGGTAATCTGTACGTACGCACGAGCGAAAATTTAATTATTTTGATATTATAATCATATATAATTGAATGGTATATCATATATAAAGAACCATTATCATGTTATATTTATTATTTACATAATTTATACTCATTATTATACCCCTCTAAATTATGAAGTGTTTGAATTACAAACTACACCACGACATGGAGACAGCAATCTGTACGTATGCATGTATGGTGACTTTTTCATTTATAGGATTTATAGAATAATAAATTTGGTTGTACCTTTTTTATAATAACATCACAAAATATTGAATAAACATGAGTTATAATTTTATAATGGAAACAACAAAGAAAGTATAATTGGAAGAAGAAAAGAACTTGAAAGAAATGATGAAATATTTATCTCTTCTACGGGTTCTTACTTTTGATTTGATCAAAAGGGATCTTTGAGTTGGCTTTCTGACACAAGGAAGGTCTGTATTATTAAGGGAGGATAGTTGAGAGAATATTTGTGTAGGTGTTGGCAGAGCCAAATGGCTTTGACGATGTGAATTTGAGACAAGGGGAAGTGTCCTTTTATAAGAGATGTGCGGGTCACATTAGGAAAAACATGAAATATTATTTGATAATAAAAATAATTTTCAGATAATAATGGCTAAAATATGAATTATTTAAAGTCAAAGGTGGGTTTGGGTCGAAAACCTCTCAACAAATAGGTTTTAGATAGGTTTAGGTCATCATATTAACTTTATCTTTTAGATTTAACTCGTAGTTAAATAGTTTGACATTTACCATGTCTCTTTGTATTTTTATATTACATGGTTAAAAACATAATATAAAATTCCAAGATAAACTCAAGTAGTTCATTATTTAAATATATAATATTATTTAATTCCTTTTTAAGAACCATTTATTTATTGAAATAGAATAGCAATTAATCATATAATATTTGTTTTAAAAACTCTTTTATGTCAATTTTGACACATTGCTATTTTGTTTTTGTTAAATTCATAAAAACATTATTACATAGAAAAAAATTCATTTAATCAACCCTATAATGTCATATTAACCTATAAAATTAGTTTAATTCAATAAAATCATCAAATTAGATTTATTTGGATATTTGTAATATCAATTATTTAAATATTTCATAGATAAGGTAATTACTGCATCATCATTGTGTCATAAATAAATTACAATATTTAATGTCTAAAAATTATAAATAAAATTCCATTATGTAGGAAATTTTCATATCTTTCTAATGAGTATTTATAGTCGAATTTATCTAATGTATTACCTTATATTAAAAATGTTTTAGTTATTGAACTTTGATTATAACTCTTTTAACTATTCATTAAATAAAATAATAATAAATTTCCTAATCTAATCCAAGTGGACAAGGGGGATCATATTTTATTTCTAAGTTTTTTTTGGTCTAATTACACTTATCCAATAGAAATAGGACATGTGTTAGGATAATTATGTTATCATTTTTACTCTTAATTAACATATTTACTTTTAATCATGGTAAAAAAAATGTAAAAAGTTACTATTCACCAAAAATTATTTTCATATTATTGAACCACATTTTAAAAGCAGATATTAACCATTTCTATAGGATTTTTGAAATTCAAATCACAGAAGCGGAAAATTAAATTTTATGAAAATTTGAAAATACTCCTATGAGGTGGGTATAAGAGCGTAAAAAGTTTGATAAACTTTAACAAATATGAAATTATTATAAAACGAATCCAATGAATTGAATTGAACTTATTTATGTCTTATATATCTGTTTTTAATTACAATAAATTAAAATTTAATAACTAATTAATTATATAAAAAGTCAGTTTTAAATAATAACGAAATGTTTTTCACTATTCATCAAAAAATGAATGTTTTCTAGAAAAATATCAAAAAAATCACTAAGATAATTTTGATATTCCGAATTCAATAATGAAGTCTATTTTACCAAATTCAAAACATAGAAGTTGAATTTATTTATTTAAAATTAATTCCCTTTGTCAAAACAAAAGTGCAATTTTTTAAAAAGTAAAAACTATCAAAAGGATGACAACTGTTTATGTCAAATTTAAATGTGAAATTTCTTATAATGACCTAAATTGTATTAAATTTTAAAAATATAATCTAATTATACTTCCAAACCATTTAAATTCGAAGTTTATCACTATAAATTATTTCGATTAAAATAGTAGTTTTCAATTAAAACATAGTATCTTTCACTGTTCATCAAAATATGAATATTTTCAGAAAAGTACCAAAAATTTATCCAAACATCATTTTTTTGTCCCACTTATAATGAAAATTCTAATTTCATTAAATTGAATAAATAAAAGATTTAAATATTGGTATTAAAAAGGGTTCGCCATTAAAAGGCGGTAAAATTTCATTTTTTTGAACAAAACTTACTTTATACAAAAAAAAATGAATTCCTTCTTATATTATGTCTAAGAAACACATAATATGGATGTTAAAATTAATTAGAGTATAATAGATTAAAAATTCAGTTAATACTAATCATAACCACATTTTTTATGGTTAGTTTAGTAAGTTGTGGTTTGCACAAACTTTATGTTGCGTGTTGCACAAGCTATTGAATTAAATTAATGAGATAATGTACTATGAAATCATGGGGTGTTACATTCTCCCCTCATTCAATAAATTACATCCTCACATTTTGAAATAGTTATTGGAAAATAAATGGTTAAAAATAGATAAATACCTTTTTGGAAAACCCACATCGAAAATTAAGTTAAAAATATTTAGTCTTAATAAGAGGGAAAGGGAAATGAAAAAGTATCCACCAAATTAAGATCTCGATTATGACAACATTGGTGGAAATTAGAGACATATAATTCGAATACAAACATAAATATTTATAGGGAGTGATCGAGGTCAACAATCACAAAAAAGTGTAAAATTGAGGTCCTCAAAGCCATCAATCTAAGATGATGTAAAATATTATTGGTTCAAAAAACACATGGTGTTAGCAGAACACATTTTTTTTAAGAACGCTTACCTAAAGTTTAAGATTTAGTTTATTCATAGAATAAGAATAATATATATATATATATACATGACAAGTAGAGTATCATTCTTCAACTATTTCCTACCACAAACTCATCTTTCACTCCGAAAGATAACCGAATTCAAAAATATTCTACTTATCCCAATAATATAGAGTTAAAGAAAATGAATTTATATTAATTATTCAGACTTTTAAAAAAACTACATTATAAGAACCAGGACATCACGTTGTCTAGTGGTCAGTGATGCACCCTTGTCGCCCTTCGTTTGCGGGTTCAAGTCTCATGGCCTTTCCGGACGCGACAGGTTGTCACCCGACCTCTAGGTTTTCCTTTAATGACAATTCTAAAATATTATCAAGAAATGATTTAGCCTTAACAATAGTATCCATTTTCAAACTTAATCGATTACAACCTTTAGATTTATCCAATATAATTCTGTCCAATCTCACAGTATAAAATTTATAACGAAGGTAAACACAATGATGATCCTTTTTACCATGTAATAACATGTAAATACATTCATCATGTATTCCATTAAAATACGGTAACACTCCAAATTAACATAAAACCTTATTCATTACATTCATGGTCCCTTATTTCATATGGAATACTTGATACACTCCTTCTATCCAAAAATGTAGTAAACTCCAAAAATGAAGGAATAAACTAACCATTAACCAGTTACAAGGATGTCAATAATATCCAATATAATAAATCATTCATATATTATTCCAAAATCAATACCTCAATAACAGGACCATATTAAATTTTTTCTTTCCTTCAACCATGTATTTTTCAAAGTGTTTAACAAGCCATTGAGTCACATTTCTTGGTTCCACTAATCTCAAGTCCTAAATAAAATAGTTCTGCAGTACAATCCTTATATAATCTATAATTCTTATAACATTTACATAATTAATAAATTAATCAAATGACATAATACTTTAATAAAAACATAAGAACTATTAATAATTCTATTAATCTTCAGTAGTATCGTAGCTTGGTTATTATCCAATAACAGTATTTAGGGTATACTCTGATGATGTGCACAATGATTCGCATAGTGTCCCAACTCCATACAGAAGAATCATTGTACATTTTAAATGTTTTTCTTACCCTTACCATCATGTACATGGTGTCCTTTTTCTCTACACTTATAACAAACTCTCATTCCCTCCAATCATTTACCAAGTTGATTCTTTCTGCAGTTATCACATATGGTAAAATCTTGTATTCCCCTATTCCCTTTATCCATATTTATTTCTACCATTATTTTCTTCTTTGGCTTACCGTCAAATCCATAGGTCATAGAAAATTATTTACTTATCTTATTAACAAATGATACTATTTTTTCATATGATGATAATACATGGGAGACTATTTTATTTTTAAATGTTTTCTTAATATCATGAAAGATATGATCCTTTTTACTCTTTGGATCATGCGTATTGTTGGAGTTCTTATTCCATCTAATGGGTGACATTTCTAAACAATGGAATACACTAGGTTAGTTTATGAATCCCAATGCATAATTCTAAGCTTGTAAAATACCTAAAATAAATCAAAAATATTATTTATATAATTTATAATCATAAAAAAAATCATTGAGGAAGTATTTACTCTTAAATCCTTCATAATGGCTTGTAATGAAAATTTGAATTATCCTAATAATTTCTCCTGGGAGTGTCATAACCAAGAGTGAATCAAGGCCCGTTTTCATGCACCCGTTCCAGTTCGAGTCCAGCTCAAAGTGGTGTTTTCTGGTTTTACCCCTAGGTACATTTGTGCAAGAGCTTCCTCTAATTGCTCATATCTATACAGGGATGTATTGCTTGGAAATCTCAAAATATATCTATAATACCAAAATTATATGAAGTTCTTATATTCTAATATTCAATGCATATCTTAGGGAAATGTTATCTAATTAGAGTATATCTAAATATATTTCCAAGGATTTTGTTAAACATCCTATGATACCAACTGTAATTCCATAACCCCAGTTATGGGAGTTGGTGCATTATTTTAATACAATGGTATGATTACAAGGAATCAAGTCCCAATAGACCGATTAGTTTAGAATTCTTGGAAAACAGATTACATACATGAACATTACATTACACATTAGAAAATAAAACAAAACATAAATGATCCTTTGAGAACGCCATTAATCACTTAGCATAACCCTTATTATCAATAATAATATACTTCAGGGAATCATAGAAAATTAAAACATAGAAAAGAGTGATCTCAGATGCTCAATAAGGATAAAAATATAGCAAAAACATTCATAAATAAGCATAAACATTTTAATCAATGTATAAGACTAAAACAAAAGCCTTTTAATCTTGAACTTCATCATAACATGGAAAAGATAAAATAAAATAATGACATTTAATTATTCACATAGATATTCTACTACTAGAATAATCACATGAAATATCATTAGCCACTTTCATAATGTTGGAATTCCTAATTCCAGACATCATAACCACATAGTCAAGCCCTTGTGCAGAGACTACAAATAAGATTTTGTAAACTACTTGTGCCAAGACAGTAGTTTGTCTCATTATACCTACAGATGCATCGAGGAGCTATAGGGGTATCCACCCATCACTTACTAAGTCCAATGCATTCATCATGTGAAACGGTTTAAACATAACATAAAAATTCGTATTAAAACTATCATATGAAATGTCAATACATTATCCACAAACCATGAATTGTATAAATATAACACATCCATAGTCAATGATATCACAAAACCTTCAATATAATATGGATGATTTTTATCATACTAAATCAACCTCTATCAAGAATAATATCACGTAAAAGATATTGACATAGTTGAGAATGATCAGTAAAAATATTTAAGAGAAATAACCCTTTTTCATGAAATCATTTAAATGTCACATAATTTATAAAGGAATTTATTTGTAATATAGTTTTTGATCAAACTATCCCATACCACATTGAAACTTTTTATTGCAATTAACATTTTAAAACATTCATGTCCGTATAAATAAATCCTTAAAACCAATTTAGAAACATGGACATTAATGATGAAGGTTTAGAAGATAAATCTTTAAAATATTAAAAATGATGATATAGTTAAATATTCACTTCCTTAACACCTTAAAATATTCATTCGTAATATATCTTTATAAAACACGGATGTGTTTGATAAATAGGTCCCACTAGATACTTATGTAGGAACATCCTCAGATAATAAATAGATTGTGAAATTAACCCTTACCTTTTATTTTTCCTTGGTCTTGGGTAGGTTAACCTCCTGTATAATGTTGAAATAAATGTTATTAAATTGTAAAAGAACCATATAAATTAATATTATATCATATATGATCTTCTAATATTTCATTGTCAATGACATTTTAGCAGTATCATCGTTTTGAGTGTTAACTGATTCATTTTCCTTTATTTGCTTGGTTAAGTAAGCCATGTTTGTTATGTGTAGTATGTATTTTATTAATACAAAGTATTATTTTGTGTTAATAAATATTTTTTTTAATCATAAAATTAAAATTATTATTGAATGTTTACGATGGGGAATGAATCTCATTGCGTTCATGGAGACGGTAATCTGTACGTACACACGAGTAACAATATCATTCTTTTTTTATTAAAATCAGATATTATTGGATAGTATATCATATATACAAAATAATTATCATTTTATATTTATTATTTACATAAATTATACTCATTATTATACCCATCCAAATGATGAATTGTTTGAATAACCAACTACACCACGACGTGGAGACGGTAATCAGTACGTACACACGTATGGTGACTTTTTCACTTATAGGATGGATACAATAATTAATAAGGTTATACTATTTTTATAATAACATCATAGTATATCAAAAATAATGGATTTGTTATTTTATATTAGAAGTAACAAAGAAAGGGTAAGTGGAATAAGATATGAACTTGAAAGAGGTGTTGAAATATTTACTTCTTTTCGGGTTCTTCCTTTTGATTTGATCAAAAGGGATCATTAGGTTGGAATTCTGACTAAAGGAATGCCTCTAGGATGAAGGGAGGACATTTTAAAATATATTTGGGCAGGTTTTGGACGAGCCAAGTGGCTTTTAAGGTTTGAATGTGAGAGAAGTGTATGTTTCCTTTTATAAGAGAGGTGAGGGTAACATTAGGAAAAGCGTGAAATATTATTTTGTAATAAAATAATTTTCAGTTTCTAATGGCTCCAAAATGAATTTTTTAAAATATAAGGTAGGGATGGGTCTAAAAAAATTCATCTAATAAGTTTATACAGGCTTAGGGATTCATAATAACCATATATTTTAGATTTAACTCTTAGTTAAATAGTTTGACATTTACCATGTCTCTTTGTATTTTTATATTAGATGGCTAATAAACTAAATATAAACATCCAATCAAACCTCAAGTGGTTACTTTATTACATATATAATATTATTTATGCCTTTTGTAAAAACCATATATTTCTAAGAAAATAATATCAATTAATAATATAATATTTGTTTTGAAAACCTTTTATGTCAATTTTGACACAATTTTGTATTTTGTTTTTGTTAAATTCAAACAGCATTATTAATTTGAAAAAAATTTATTTAATCAACCCTAA
This sequence comes from Viscum album, assembly GCA_963277665.1. NCBI lineage: Eukaryota > Viridiplantae > Streptophyta > Magnoliopsida > Santalales > Viscaceae > Viscum > Viscum album. The sequence goes on from OY728133.1 coordinate 1,959,933,332, forward strand.
CATTTCATATTAACCTATAAAATTATTTTAATTCATTAAAAGTCTCAAATTATATTTATTTGGATATTTATAATAACAATTATTTTAATCATTTATTAATAAGGTAATTACTGCATCATCATTGTGTCATAAGTACAATTAACTATTTAATATTTAAAAATTACAAATAAAATACCATTATATAGGTAATATTTTTATCCTTATAATTAATGTTTATAGTTGAATTCATTTTAGGTATAACCCTATATTAAAAATGGTTTATTTATTAAACTTTGATTTTAACTCTTTTAACCGCTTCTTTAAATAAAATAATAATAAATGTCCTAATCTAATCCAAGTGGTTCAAAGGGGATCATATTTTATTCCCAAGTATGTTTTATGTTGAATTATAATTATCCAATATTATTAAAACATGTTTTAGGGTAATTATGATATCATTTTAAACCTTAATTACCCTATTTACTTTTAACCATGGTGAGTAAAAGAAAAAGTTACTATTCATCAAAAATTATCTTCATCTTATGGAAAAAAATATTACATACTGATATTAATATTATTGAACCAAATTTTACTTTCAAATATTAACCATGTCTCACAGAATTTTTAATTTCAACTAACAGAAGCGTTAAAATTAAGTTTTATGCAAATTTGCAAATGCTCCCAAGATGTGGGTAAAATAGGGTAAAAAGTTTAATGAAATTTTATATATAAAAATATATTATAAAATTATGTAAATAAATTAAATAGAACTTATATAGGTATTATATATCTACTTTTACTTAAAATAAAATAAAATAAAATAACTAATAATTTCAATAAAAAGTCAGTTTTAAATAATAACACAGTGTTTTTCACTTTTCATCAAAAATTTAACGTTTTCAGAAATATACCAAACATTTACCCTAATATAATTTTGATATTTTTAATTCAAAAATAATGTATATTTAACCAAATTATAAATATAGAAGTTTGATTTTTTATTTTAAAATTAATTCCATTTATCAAAACCAAAAAATGGATTTTTAAAAAGTAAAAACTATCAAAATATTGACATGTGTTTCTGTCATATTTAAATGTGAAATTACTTATAATGACATAAATTGTATTAAATGATAAAAATATAATCTAATTATAATTTAAATCCATTAAAATTCATATTTTATCACTATAAATTATTTCCATTAAAAAAAATTTTTTCAATTAAAACTTTGTATTTTTCATTATTCATCAAAATATGAAAGTTATTAGAAAAGTAACAAAAATTTATCCAAAATTTTTTTTTATGTCCTGATAATAAATAAGAAATTAATTTCATGAAATTAAATATATAAAAAATTCAAATATTGGTTTTAAAAAGTGTTCTCTATTAAAAGGTAGCAAAAATTGCATTTTTTTTAAAAAATCCTTACTTTATCCGAAAAAATGATTTTGTTCTTATATTATGTCTAAGAAACACATAATATGTATGTTAAAATCATATTGATTATATAAGATTCAAAATTCAATTAATACTGTTTATAATTTCTTTTTTAACAGTTTGTTTAGTAAGTTTTGGTGTGCTCAAACTCAGTGTTGCGTGTAGCGCAAGCTATTGAATTACATTAAGGAGTAATGTACTATGAAATCATGGTGTGTTATAGTGTTGATAGTTTCGTACTATTTTATAAATCATATTTTTCAACTCTTTAGTAAATTAATATACAACTAAATGAATTGGTTATTGAGTAAAATGAACAATTATCACTATCATATTAGTGGATAAATATATTCTTCATTGTTTAAAAATTCTTCATTTATTGAGATTTAACAACGGAAAAATAGAAAATATATCATATTGAAATACATGGTGATTACTATGTGATTGACTCATCTAAATTGGGATTGAGAACACACACAATGATATTAATTTATTGTTTCTAAATTTCCAGACAATGCATGAAGATGATCTGGGATCTATAGATCCTTTTCCAAAAATTAATGAATAATAAGAATTTTTTTCAATAAAACATTGAAAATTTTATTTAAAATTTACCAAAGAACTATAATGGAGGTATATAAGCGTGAATCCCTAGGGATGACCTCTAAAAGTATTATTAAAATTTATGGTAAGGGGTAAAAAATATGGATTAATAATAAGGGGATTATTCTGGTTAGCCTTGGATTCCGAAAGGTCATCCACCTTTGTTCCCCCATAAATAGTGTGACATACCTTTTTCTATGTTTTGACAAGGACTTTTAAAGATCTAATAACATAGAAGAGAGACCAAAGACTAGTTTTATAGCCAACCAAGAACATTTCTACCAATATAGAATCCGTTTTAACTACATTTAAGAAATTGTTATAAAATATTCCAAAGGAGAGGATACATTAAAACACCATTTATTCCACTATTTGGGAGTCACCTAGCCCATAAAAATCCCTAAAATACCACCCAACGGATCCCTAAAGGTCCTAAATAATCCCCCACCCCTCATAACAGCCTATTCAAACACTATTAATTATATTCATATATTTTAAAATGATTTAAAAATTAAAAAAAAGACAGTATTCAGCCATATAAAATCACCTCTCTAGTGACACACATGCTTACCACTATGAAATATTCTGGGTAAAATATATTTTGAGAATACCCGTGAATTGGATTCATCATGACTCACTAAATGTATAATTATTCATGCATTTCATGGATCATAAAATCAACTTCCATATAACTTATGCTGGAGAAATTTCCCCTCTTGGCATCCCCTAGCTATATAATCACATATATCATATTACTACACTTCATACATGGCATAAAATGCCTTAATTGAAATCAAAGTTAAATATATATCGTCATATGTAATCAGATCAAATATCAAATGGGTAAGCTTCTTTTTCAAAACTTCCACGAGACCCATCACCATGTAAGCCCTAAAAGTTAAAAACTTTGGTCTCAAATTACCATAAAATTTCAGTAAATGTTTTCTATTTAATTAGGGGATTCCATAATTTTTTTTCAACACGACTCAAACATTAAGGGAAATAAATTCACCATCTATGTTATCACATACACAAAATTCAATTTAAAATATCCTATAATCCATAAATTTTATATTTAAAATATTATTGGAATTGTATTTTTATGATAAATACCTTTAAATTTATAGATATTACACCTTTTTATTGTATCATTGAAGGAAATTTTCTCATTAAAATAAAAAATAATATGAAAATTCTCTCTAGAATATCCCTTTAACCTTATATCATGTCATAAAAATTAATATTCTTTTGTGTTTTTCTAGTTAGTTTATTCAAAATTATATAATTCATAGTTCATGGATCATAAAACATATAATTTCATCTAAAATTAGGAAAAAATGAAATTAAATTCACATAAAATGATGTTAGGATCCAAATATCAAAGCTTCTTAATGAATTCATTTTGATCTTAAGCTATCTCATTCTATTTTAAGGTTACCTTCATTGATAGAAAAATAAGGAAGTGATAGGGTATTCCAAAACATCTAAAATAAGAATTTATAGATTTTAATTATGTTATTATTATTATTATTTTTTAATATCACCAAAGATGTTAAAAAATTTCATTATAAAATCCACACAAAACATTTACCTTAATAAAAAAATCATTAATATTGTTTCAATATTAAATTTTGTATGTCAACCAAATACTCCATTTAAAAAAAATTATTGTTTTACCCCTATTAATCATAGAATTAAAGTAATATTTTTTAAACATAATAGGATTCTCAAATAAGAAATAAAAAAATTAATAAATATATCCATTAAATAATCCATTAATATTATAATTGATATCAAATTTTGGTAACTGGATAATATTTTTATAGAATGATAATAGGGTACTAAATTTAATAAGAAATCAATGAGATATCATTTTTTATCTGGTAAATTATCAATAAATAAATACATATGTATGATTGTATTCAATGGTGACCTATTGAGAACATGGGGTATAATGACTATGTGTGTATACATCTTTATTGTATATATTTCTCCATTTTAAAGTTGTAATTCTTTTGTTTGTTTGTCATTAAATAGGATTGTTTATTCACAATCTATGTTATTGAACCTATTTTCAAAAATGATTATACCTGGTGGTTATTGGGGTTTATGTGGTAACATGCTACTATGTTTTGTACAAAACAATCAATCATAAACTTTATTTCATTTGTAAACTATGTATGTATAACAAAAGATTGTATAGAGAGTATATGAATGATACTAGAGCTATAAATTGAAAACCATGATATTTTGGGAAAGGTATTGGTGATTATGATTCACTTATATACTATTGATATCTATATTTTTATTTGTGGTTTTTATTTTTGTATAAGGTGATTTATTGAGTGATTGGTAAAAAATTGTGAATGAAAGAAAAAACCTGGAATGCATAATATTTTTAATTTTCTTGTTATCCATTAGGTGTGGTGTAAATGATTCTTCTACTTTATATACCATTTATTCTTCATTAACTTATCTTATTTTAATAATTTATAATTTTATTATGATAGTTCCAATGGGGGAAGAGTCTCTCCAACTATTTGGTTTATTCTCTTAGCATTATTAGGAAGCCTCTAACATATATGAAGACACACATTAGGTCATATAGAATCCTTGTCTAGGTGTGGGCTAGATATATGGGTTATTTCATTATATATATAATAATATACCTTTGTAATAAGACAAAATAATGGTTAGAATAATTCTGTAACATTATATATAACTTTTTTACTCAAATTAATTATCACTATGAATTCCAAGGACATCATATTTGATTTTATTAATGAATAATATCAAGGAAATTAAATCTTATCTTATAGAAACCCTTATCTTCATACATTACTATTACATCATTTTAATGATGAAAAATATAACTGTGTTACACTACAATGATCCAAAAGATTATGGTCTTTGGAAAATGTGGACCAAACATAACATTTACATAATAAAACAAAAACATTATTTATTTATTTATTCCTTAACTCCTTAGTGTCCCTCATGTACTCAGTATTAGTAGTCACCTAAGGTTATACATCATGGAAACTTGTAAGATAAATTCATATTAAGAGGATAGATAATTACACAAATCAATATAACATTGGGCGATAATTTTCATGACATGAATAATAAGATAATGTAATGGAATATGTAAAGGCATAAAAATGAAACATAATGTCTTAGTGGTCAAATACCACACATATTTTTGAAAAAAGCTAGAATCATGTTCCCACATTTCATATGTGCATCATCATAATGTCATCATTGTGAAAAAATATAGAATCATGTTCTCAAATATATTGAAAATATTCAATGATATGAAGATTTTAGGAGTGGGTTGGTATTTATAGTAAGGGAAGAGTGTTTTTTGATTATTATATTCTTTAGTTTGTTATTTTTTCTCAAGAAAATCAATATTTTTAACCTTATCACTAAATATAATAAATAATGAAGTATATTTTGTGATTATAGTTCTTAAATAAGTTATGACTCAATAAATAATTAATTTAAATTATAACATTATATACCATAAATTTTCGTATTTCACTCTTCACCAAAAAATCATCTATTTTAGAAAAATCCAAAAAATTAGACCTAAGTATTTGTTAATATGTATAATTGAAAAATGTATTCAATTTTATGAAAATAATTTGTTAAATGATCTAATTTTTCTAATTAAAATCATCATTTATTCAAAAATACTGATTTTAAAATTATAAATAATTTTATGACACTTTGAAAAATTACATAAGGTCTTAAAAAATTATATCATAATTAAAAGACAAAAAATATTGATTTACAAATTCATTTTTGAAGATATTTTTTAAATCATTTTATTAAATATAAAATTATAAATAAAAAATTGTTCTTTATAAAAATCACAACACATAAATTATCTTTTTTAAAACATTAATATACTTGTTCTGTGATATAATTATATCATAAGATAGTTTACTATTATATTGGTCAATTTACAATTCCTAGTGGTCACATTACTATTTCAAATATCAGGTTACTATTCCATTATTATAAGTTCCTTAGCCTCTACAAATACCTCTTATTTCATTGATTCATCATTTATAAATATTATATCATGTAATCTAAGTGATTTTATGTTATCTATACTATATGGAATAATTATAAGAAGTGATTTTACATTTATAAAATTCAGGTTTGTTACATTCTCCCCCCTCCCCCTTATAGAATTTCTCCCTAGAAATGTCATTCTACATGAAATTGTGAAAACAAGTGAGGATACTAATCTTTCATCACACCATATGCTTCCCGTGTTGCCTTTTTATACATATAGTTTTGTGAAAGTACATTGACCTGTTGAGTAGTATTTTTTCATAGACCTTTATCTTCAATGTCTAGGATCTTCATCGGTTTCACATCGTAGGAGATATAATTTTAAAACTATACCACCTCTGAGTTCAGTATGTCGGAGGGATATGGGATGTACTTCCTTAAGATGGATATGTTTAATACATATTGTACATTATACATTGTTGATGTAATTTCTAATTAATATTCCACAACTATGATATGATCATGAATCTCAATGGGGTATATGTTTATAGGAATCATCTTTCCATTCATTCAAATTCTCACGGTCCTCTTTCATGGGGATATGTGGAGAAATACCATGTCTCCAACCATAAACTCTAGGTCTTGTCAATAATTTTCTATCAATCTCTTCTATTAACTTTGGGCTACCTTAATGTTCTAGTAAACGGTTTTCACCTTCTCTATAATTTTTTAAACCATTTCAACTCTTATCAGCTTATTCACCTATATCATGTGATCATTTCTGATTTCTTCATCTTTTACAATAACGGAATTCATATGAATAAATTTAGATGATCAAGTGGAAACTATTGTTTTATGAGAACTCGTCTAGAGGTATTCATTGGTCACATCATCCATTAAAGTCAGTAGAATATTCTTCAACTTGTCATCCAATTTTTGAATAGTCTTTTCTGATTGGCCATAAATTTTAGAATGATAGGCTATGTTTAATATGAAATATGTGTTTAGAAAATGTTTGATAATTTTATAGAACATAGAGGTGAATCTTAGATCTCATTCAGATACAATCGATAGTCAAACTCTATACCACTAATTCACTTCTCTCATGTATATCCATGCAAGTAGATATACTGAGAAGTTATCAAAATTTTAGATAAAGTATGATTTCTTTTTTAAGATGATCCATAACAACACATATAGAATTATTTCCTGTGTATTTGTTCAAATTTGTAGAGACAAATTCCATGGGGTTTTCCCCATTTCCATCTTTTTATGGGTGATGGTTTCATCATCCCCTTTGACTTTTTCCTTTCACCCTTCAGTTTCTAATATACCAAGAACCTTGATTTATATTTTGATATCTCCTTCATTATTTTGTACCACCAATATTTCTCTTGGGGATCTCTATACGTCTTCGTTCTCCATATATGAAAATATAATGTTGAGTTATATGCATCATTCAAAAGATATTTATGTATATATGGATTGAATAGTACACATATTCATGACCCAAATCACATGAGTCCTTCCCCATCAATTTTAATCTCTATGTATTTCCAATTTTTGATAGCTTACAACTTTTTTCTAAATTTACACTACATTTTATCGATCATTATTTATTTTCATTGTTAGGGATGGTTGTGTAATATTTTGAGATAGGATTGAAAATTCTCCTTTCTTAATAATTACCATGTCTATCCTTTCCAATTCTATGAATATTGGATCCTTTTAAATTATCATCATTTATAATGATGGAGGATCCTTTGTACTGAGTTCATATACCACTTTATTTGCTTTACCAAGATGCTAGTGGATTGAAAAGTTGTAATACTTTATTTCATCTAACTATATTAATTGGAACATATTAATCTCCTTTTGTGTGAATATATATTTTTGTCTCTTATTATCAGAATATGAATAATTCTTTTACCATTGAGATAATTCGGCCAATTTTTCAATGCAAATATCACATCTTCCAACTCCAGATCATGTTTATGATAGTTTTTCATGGATTTTCAACTTCCGTAGGAAATAAATTCATCATTTTTAATTATTAAACATCATATTCCCTCATTTGAAACATCATTTTATATAAAAAATATTTCCCCAGATTTTTGTAAGTTTGATTACTAGCATTGTAAAAATATTTTTTTATAACTCTTTGATGTAGTCTTCACATTCACTAGTCCTAAGAAAATTTTCTCCCTTCCATGTTAGCATGGTTAGATTGTTTTAAAATCATGAATAGTATTTCAAAAGTTTCCAATAATACCAAACCAGACCACATAAACCGAGATCTATATAACAGTTGTTGGCATGGGCCACTCTTTAATTTCCTTTGTAATGGAAGGGTCCACAGATATTTATTTTCTGGAAATAACATACCCAAATAAAGATACATCCACCATCCAAGACTCACTTTTATTGTACATTTCACACAATTTCTCCCTTCACACAGTCTTTAGTATAATATTCAAATTCTCTTCATGTTCCACCTTTCTCTTGGAGTACATCATATTTTCATCAATAAATACTACCACTAAATTTTCAAGGTAATATTTAAAGACTATATTCATAATTTCCATGAATATTTTTTTTATAATTAGTGCATCCAAAAATCATCACTATGAACTCATATTGTCTACATATCATTTAAAAGGTATTCATTGGAATATCATCCTTCATCACCTTTAATTAGTGATATTCTGACCAGAGGTCCACCATAGTAAAATAATTGGTAAACATAAATAATTGTACAAGTAATCTGTCTGTGGTAGTTGATAGATTTTCATTATAAATATTTTTTTAACTCATGATAATAAAGGCATACTGGAAATGATACATCCTTCTTCTTGATGGAGAGGATAGGTGAACCCCATGCTGAAGCACTCAGGAAATTAAACCCTTATCGATACTCTCTTGTAACTTCTTCTTTAGTTCCTTAATCTCAATGGTTGGAATTATATATACTTTAATTGGAATAATAATATATCCAAGAATAATTTAAATTTAAAACATAACATCTCAGTTAGAAGGAAGACTATAAAACACTTCCAGGAACACGTCACTTTAGTCCCTCATAATGGGTGTGACTTTGACCATGACACTCTCATTTGTAATAATAATTTGATATAGATATTCCTTCTCCTAAGAATTTAATATCCAAAATTTAAATTATGATTCCAAAGGATATTCATCCTCCACTTTTCACTTTTATAGAATTTGAGGATGCTTTGGGTTTTGAAGAGTGATCTCCCTTTCCTAACAGTTGATGTTGGTTTTATATAAATATAGTTGATCAATTCCCAATAGAGAATCCAACTATACCAATTAAATCAATGAATTATATTCTAGTATGATCAACCAACAAATATTTATAGACGATTATTTATAAACATTGAATTCAATAATTTCCCCATTTGTTGTTCTCATATAAAATTCATCCTTCATATTTTGAGGTAGTGTTTGAATTGTTCTGCTAAAAAATCAGAATATGAAAAAATGCATAAAAAATAAAAAAGTACATATTCAATTCATGAATTAATACTAATCATACATTTACCCACATTATTTTCAGGACCCACCTCTGCAGTAGTGTTGGAATAATTGTTCCATTGATCCTTTGTCTCTAGTGGTTGTTGATGGTGATTACCCTTGGGGACAAGAGGATTAGTTCAATGGAAATAATAGATCCCTTTCTCAATACAATTGAAGAATTGAACCATATGTGGTTGTATATTTTATTACATTATGTTTTCTATCATCCTCGTGTGACTTCAACATTCATGAGCATGGTGGCCTTCTCGAGCACACATGAAGTATTTCCCCGTCCCATTCAGGCAATTCCCATGAATCTTCTTCCCAAATATTTGGCATGTGAGAGGTTGAATTTTCATTCCACCTTTAATATTACATCCCCCAGCTTTAAACTCCATCTTATGTTTCTTATATTAATATCCATGGGACAATTTTACAAACCCCATATAAAATTTGAGATCACAACAAACAAATTTTTCATAACATTCTATGTCTGTAATTTCTATAGCCTTTAAATGTTTTGGTTTCAAATCGTTAAAGAATCTGTCTTTTTTTCTATCATTATATATAAAAAACATAATGTATACCTTGAAATACAAGTGATGTTTTCATCATAATTCATGATAAAATCACCTTAATTTGTCTTAATCTCTAACGATTATATCTCCATCGTTGTAAAAGGACATTCGAGGAATATTCCTTTTATTAAATCTTTTCTTAAAGTATTCCTACTATATCTCTTCAATTATTTCCTTTGAATTTTTATTCTTAGTCAACATACACCATTGATCAGATTCTCTATATAAAGGATAAATATCCAATGTCACCATCCCCATCATAGAATAGTAAATAGCATAAAAGATCTTCTCCACTGAGTAGAATCATTGTTCTATGACTAGTCGATTGAAACATCAACTAAATGTTGGTTTTCATTGCCTCATAAAAGTCTCCATATCATGTTACACCCTCTTTGGTATAGGAGGATGTTCCACATTATTCAATTTATTAATCATATCCTATGATATTTAGGTAATCATCACCAAGAAATTTTGAATTCCACCTCCCATAGAATTTGGGATATCATTTGGGAAATCATTTCATTATCCCTCACACAGATTGTTTCATGGTTTCTCCTAGTTCCCACCATTTTCTAAAATAAAATGGTTTGAAAAAATAGAATTCAACATGTCTTTAATAAATAATTTATTCAATTGTTCCATTAATCCAAATGGAATTTATTATGGGATCCCTTTGATTTTATTATTCTAAAGAAAATATTCTTATGTTGTTACATATACTTAGTATCATACTAAGGGTTTTCATTAATGTTATCTAACCCAAATTCCAAAATTAAAAAACCATTCTCTGATATAAAATATATTAGCCCTTATTTTGTTACATTGCTATTACATCATTTTTAAGATAAAAAATCATAGTGTTAAAAAACAAGTTCCAAAGGAATGGTGTATTTGAAAAATTAATACCAAACATAAAATTTAAATAATAAAAAATAAACATTAGTGAATTAATTCTTATATAGTTTATTAGCGTCCCTCATGTACTCATTATTATTTGTAGAAACATGAGGATATACATCAAAATAATGGTTGAGATAAAATCCTTGTAAGAGGATAAATAAGAACATGAATCAATATATCATGGGGTATGCATAATAATATGCAACAAAACATATGAATATTATCATTATCATTACATTTATAGGATCCATCATATAATGTTGATGAATCTGGAAATGCATAAAAGATGAAACATCATGTCTTAGTGGTCAAATACAACACATAATTGTGAAAACATCTAGCATCATGTTCACACGTGACATATGTGAGACAAAAAATCATCATTGTGAACAATGAATCATCATGTGCATGAATATTGAAATTTATAAAATTTGATACATAAAATTAACCAATGAATTAGATAACTATATATTTCCATTTTAACCCATCACATCATAACATTATCTAATCATGCATGGAACATAAAATGTACAACAATGTTTTTAATAAAATAACCCATCAAAAGGAAATTGGTATCATGATAATTTAATAAAGATTAATATCATGAATAATAAATATGTTTTACAAAATAAAAGTCTAATAACATAATTTTTATAAGAATAATCATTCATGAGTGATGAAGAAAAATATCTAGAGAAGTAAAAGAAGTTCTTTTAGAAGGTAGACTTATTTTGGATAAATATTTTCATTTTTCATAAATTTAGATTGGAAGAATATATATACCATAAAATAAAAAAATAAAAAAATGATATATACGGATCATTAAAGGAAGAACCATACTAAAAATATAGTGAAAAGGGGGAATCCCAAGGAAATGGAGTGTGGTTGCAGATCCCCTTACCTTATGTCAGAATGATTTAGTCACTTTAATATCATATATTTCCAAATTATATTCATTAATTAATAAATCCATGAACTCATATAAATTTATTTTATTTATTTTAATTTTATTTTCATCATTTTTTGCCATTATGATGAGTTATATATTCATTTTTTGTATTCATGAGTGTTCATTTTATTGGATTTCACGATCGATTCAACTATATATGTGTATGGAATATCATGAAAATTGGGGGATAATTCTCCATAATTGAGATTATAAGATATTGATGAACCAAAAAGAAGAATATATTATCTTTTATTGTATTTTCTATAGGGTATTAGTTTTAATCATTAGATAAATAGTTATTGATAATCGTTTATTATAATTTTGGTGGTTTTTGATCACTATGAACTCATTTTATTTTATTATTAAATATTATTTGTATATATTAGTTCCAAAATATTAAATAATATATAACATGATATTATTAAATATAAATAAACCATTATAATGGTTTTAGGACCAACCTTGAAGGTGGTAATGAAAAGTAAAAACTTGTCATCCTCGAAGGTGATAAATCATCACATCATGAATGACGTTTCCTTTTTTAGAATAAAAGGGAGATTGGAATAGGTTTGATGATATATTTTTTCATTAATATAATAAAATTATATTATATACTTTACAATAGAGTAATAATTACACTATGAAAATTGGAGACGAGGATATAATAAGAAAAGAAAATAACATGAAATGAATTTAAAAGAAGAAAAAGTGGATTTTACCTCTCGAATTATTCTCATTGAGAACCACCTTATGGGGATTGTTTTGGGTCTTTTGTTTAGAAAAAAGGATCATGGACATGGGGAAGGGTTTGGTAATATTATTGGGTAAAATTTAAAAAATCATAAAGGTATGGATTTTTTTTGGATAATAAGTGGTGAGGGTGGAATTTCTATTTGAGGAGGGGTGTTTTTTTATTATATTCATTCATTTCTATTTTGGCTCAATAATATGAATAGATTAAAACATATCATTAAATATATAATATAATTAATAATAGTTAAATATTATCATTCTTAAGTCCTCTATGAATCAATAAATAGTAAAACTAAATTATAAAGTCATATACCCAAAATTGATGTATTTCTATATTCCTAAAAAATTGACATTTTTAGAAAAATCCAAAAAATAAACCATAAACATTATTTGGCATTTAGAGTTAAACAATTTCCTCTATTTTTTAAAAAATATTTTTATAAATATGAGAAATTAAATTTTTAATTAAAATGATCAATTAGTTGAAAAATAACGATTATAAAACTTTAACAGATTTTATGACATATTGAAAAAATTATAAATGGTATAATAATGATTTATTATAATAACAAGAAAATAAAATATTATTTTAGGAATAAATTTTATGAAAATATATTTTATTTAAAATAATTATATTAATTATTTAATTGTAAATAAACAATTAGGGTTTATAAATATACCAACACATATTTTATCATTTTTAAAATATGCATTTACTTATACTATGATATAATTATATCATGTTTTTCATTTATAAGATGATAAATTTTTTTAACATTTTCATACATTATGTTACTATTCCGTTGGCCAATTTACTTTTCCTAATGGTCACTTTACAACTACAAAAGTGAAGTTACTATTCCATTGGTATGGGTTCTTTAACATCTAGAAAAACATTTTATTTCATTCATTCCTAACTAATAATGTTTTTATTTTGTAATTTATATTATTTTATGTGATCTATACAATATTTAATAATTATAATAAGTGATTTTCTATCGATAAAATTATTGGTTGTTACATCTCTAGCCAATGGGAAAAGTGTGAGTATGAAAATATTTTCAGACATGTCATTCCCATAAAACAATTTCCATTCTTCAATGAATTGTTTTTCATTATATAAGGATATATATTAGAAGATATTTCTATAAAACTACCTCAATGTTGGTATTTTTGGTCAGATAATACTATTCCCCTAGAGGAGATAACGTTTTATTGTTAATAAATTATACACAACATTTCTAAAATAATGAAAAAATAATTTTTTGGCTAACTAATTATTGGTTGGACCAAAATATGATCCTTTCAAGGTTACAACCAAATTACTAAAAACCACTGGGATGATACATATATGGATTTCATATTAGTACTATATTATATATAATTGTAACATGAATATAGTTTTCTACTAATATATTATTTCTCTAAAATTATAATCTTTATTACTTGTAATAATATTTTTGACACATTAAACATTACTAATTTATTTTTTTAGTGAATTGATATAACTCGATGGAATCCAAAATAATATAATGTTTGATATATAAATGAAGAATCCATTCTAATTTTGAAAAGAAATATATATTTAAAAAATCAATTGAAAATTTAACATCTCATTCCACCCTCATATAGATAGGCAGACCAAGGAAGGTAACTAAATACTCAACACTATCATTTGATCCTTACGTGTATAGTATGACAAAAAATAGGATCATATCCTCACATAAAAAGAGTTATCATATAATAATGTAGATAATTTATTTATAAAAAGGACACTATTTGAAGTTGTATACCTATATCCCATATCACAAACTATACCACATTCTACATCCCTTAATTTCAATGTACTGTGAGTATGTGAGATATATGGTTATTCAAGATGAATAAATAAAGTATAAAATAAAATGAAATATTTCATTATAAAACACTAAATAAAATGATATAGCTATTTGATCGAATAATCTACCCTTTTAGAATTGTAGTTATGATGATGGTGTGCTTGGTAAAAGTATAGTATTAATTTCTAACTAGAACAATATAAATCTTAATAATAGAATATCATGTAATGTAGTTAAATGAAATAATGACAATTCATATATTTCTTATCATCAATAAGGTTGGGTTATAAGTGAGAATTGTTGTACAAATTTATTGTGTAATAATTTATTTTATTCCCCTTAATTTATTAATTAGTGTTATATTGTGATGTTTTAGAATTATTGTTAATCTTGATATATTTTTTACATATTGTAAAATTTAACCTTAAATTATATTTTGTTGAATTTTTTTTATTATGTAAAAAGTATTATTTAGATTCTTCACAATATTATAATTAGGTTTATAGTAGATAATAAACAACATTGCAGGTCTAAAGGATAAATGATTCACTGAAGATTATGAATTCATAATTGAATCATAACATGATTCACTTTTTTTGTTAGAAATACTAAAATGAAGAAAAATGAATTTTTGAATTTTTCCCTTCTGACAATATTGAAAAAATTAAAACGTTCCTCTTGAAATAATGTTATCCATGAAATCTCTCCTAAATAAGAGTAGGTAGTGAAAATTAAATAAAAGAATGTACAGCTCATAGAGATGTACATTATATCAAGGAGGAAAACCCTCATAGTCCACTCCACCAATGTACTCTCCATAATCTTGCTGATTTTAACTAGAAGGTGATTTTTTTAGACCTCTACAACTGACTACAAATAGTTAAATCCATACAATAAATTAGGTTCTTTTTTTGGGTATTAGGATACCCACATATTTGAATGATAAGAAAACATTGTACAATGAAAAAGTAATGTTTTTGAAACTAGAATGAAATAATTGATATAGATGAAGATGTTGAATACTTTTTAGCCTACAGTTTCTACAAAAAATGATTAATTAATTGATCTCCAGTAAAACACTGCACTATAGAAATAATATTCATCATCGGTCAAAATTATTTTTTCTTTGACAAATATTAGATAAAACATTTAGATGATGGTAAAAATCATTGTATCTAAAGTGTATCTATGAAAGATGATTTTTCAATAAGAAACAAATATAAACAATGATTTATAGAATCAGAAGTAGCATGATGATCAAATAGAAAAGATCAAAATATATATATCTTTAAAATATAGCTCTTCATGGAACTAGAGACAATTAAATGATATTATTTTTTAATTCACACACACACACACAGATATATATCTCTTGAGAAGATAAAAATATATTTAATTAAAAAAACTATATTTTCTACTGGTTTAACACATCCATAAAGAATTCTACTAAATCTTGATCATTTGAATTTAAATTCCCTTAAAAAAGGTAAATTACCTTTCAAATAGGAATGATTTAATAAGTTGAAAATGTTCATTGGAATCATTCATTGAATAACATTATGGAGATATTTAATCCAATGAAAATAGGTGCATAAATCATGGAAAAAATACAGAAATAAAAAATCCATGTTTGACCAAGTCAAACATCGGTTTTCTTATTTTAGTGGTAAACATCATTGTTATGATTTAAAATGTATGTTTGATTCAAAAATTAGGGTTTATGAACAATACTTTAAGTACTAAAATGTAGTTATTATACTAAACTTATGGTTCCAAAGACATATGATTGCTCCAATCCAAGGATTCCAAAGGTAGTGTACCTTGAAAAAAAGGTTCCATGGTCAATATGCTTAGATTAAATGTACAGTTATGAACCGTGATTGCAAAATCCTTTTAAAAATAAATATTAATTAATAAATTATATAAATTTAATCCATATTAAAATAAAAAATCTTCCAGAAGAAAAAAAAAATTCAACAATTATTGTCCTAAATTACACTTAAACTAAATTTAATAGTATCACTAATGTGTATTTTTATGTCTATAAAAATCAATAATAAATTTATTAAATTATGGTTTCAACACATTCTCTACAATATTAACCTTGTTCACTACCTCAAAAAACATTTAAAAATAAACACAAAAATATAGGTATGAACTAAATAATCAATAACACACACACATATATATATATATATTATTTTAAACAAAGAAACAAATTTCATTCAAAATAAACAAAAATTTTAGCAAAATTTGATATATGAGAAATAAAATTTTAAAACTCCAAAATATAGAAATGCTCTCCAAAAATTAAATATATTTCTATCAAATCTTATTCCCCATCAATATATAAGTATTTTAAAGTAGAATAGAATCTAATCATTATATATGTGTTTTTTATCCAACATAAAAAATTTCTCCCCATCTAATGATATGAAAAAAATACAAATAGAATAATACATAGTAAACATAGAAAGAAATATATATATATAAATAAAAATATTAAACTGAGAAAAAATTATAATGAGAGAAAAATAAATAATAAAAATAACAGGATATACTATTTTTTTAAACATCCATGATTTACAAATAAATTTTTCTCCCGATTTTCTATAGGCTAAGTTGGAGGATGGGAAAAGGAAAGAGTATTTTTGTAAAGATAAAAGATGGATCTTCACTCTCCAAAAATTGAAATCTAGTAATCAGTGATTCTCTAACTCCTTCTTGAATTTATATTAATCTTTTTATATTTTAATAAATTCAATATTCTGAAGATGAAGAAGACTGACTAATGAATAACTCCTTTATTTAACACCCCTACCCAAGATTCCTAGAGTCGGTGCATTATATTAGTACATTAGCATGATTACAAGGAATCGAGTCCCAAAAGACCGATCAGTTTAGCAGTCTTGGAAAATAGATTACATACATGAATGTTACATAACACATTCTAACATACAACAAAAAAATCCAATGAAAAATCAATTTTCCATTAGATTAAAACTACATCCCAAACATAAAACACTTCTTGGGATCCTGGGAAAATAAATCATAAGAAAGCGGTGAGCTCATATGCTCAGTAAGGGTAAATACCATAGCAGAAACTTTCATAAATAAGCATAACAATTTAACGCAACATATAGAACTAAAAAAATCCTTTTTAAACATGAACTTATGAATAATATGGAAAAGATAATATCAAATAATTCCATTTACATAGTCACATGGATATTCTACTAGTCGAATAATAAAATGCGATATCAATAGCCACTTTCATAATTATGGAATGCATAATGCCAGACTTCATAACCTCATAGTCAAGTCCTTGTTCCAAGACTAAAAATAATAATTTTCAAGGCCTTGTGCCAAGACACTAGTTTGTCTAATGAGACCTACCGATACATCGAGGAGCTATAGCGGGCTCCACCCGTCACTTACAAAGTCCAGTGCATTCCTCATATGAACATGTTTAAACAGTACATAGATATTCGTATTAAAACTAGAATATGAAATGTAAAAACTTCATCAATAAACCATGAATGGTATAAAAATAACACATTCATAGTAAAAAAAATCACAAAACCTTAAATAAAATATGTAATATTTGTATCATAATAAATCAACTTCAAACAAGTTTAAAATCCATCAAATGATGTTGACATAGAAGAAAAATGATTTGTAAAACTCTTTGAGAGAAATATACATTTTTCCTGAAATGTAACTTAAAATAATTCATTTGAAATAAATTTCATGAAACATGTAAATGAATAATAAATATGTCCCAGTAGATACTTACATAGAAATAACCTCGCAAAATTAAGAGATTGTGAAATTTACCCTTAACTTTTCACATTCCTTTAGTCGAGGGAACGTTTAACCTCTTATATGAAGATCGTAGTATGCTATTAAATTATAACAGAACCATAGTAATATTTATGATATCATACATGATTAATTTATGAATTTATAATACCGATTTAATAATAATATCCATGTTAATTTAATATTTCGGGAAATAATCGCTTTCTTTATCGTACGCTTTTTAACTTGTTACTCTTGATTTTATCACTTAGATCATGATTTAAATACTTCTAGAATATAAAACTTGATTTATATATCATATATATTTAGAATATAATTATTTATAATAGATATATATATTAAATGGAAAACACCGTTTATAGAGACGGTAGTCCGTCCATACGCATAAACATTGTTTCTGTTTTCATATCGTATTGGACGAAAGAAAGTGAATAAGATATATTTATGTAAATAAATACATATATATATATATCCATATATATCTCCAGTAGAATTATTATTTCATATATTACATACTTATTAGTAATAGATATCTTTATAATCATCCATGAATGGTGAACATCTAAATGAATCTCATCGTGTCGTGGGGATGGTAATCCGTACGTATGCATGAGCGATACTATAATTCTTTTGATATTAAAATAATATATAATTATATATTATATCATATATATATAGAATCATTATCAACTTATATTTATTATTTACATCAATTATATATCATTATTATTCCAATACAAACAATAATGTATTGAATAACAATTATATCCCGACGTGGAGACGGTAAGCCGTACGTACGCACGAATGGTGTCATGTCATTAAAAGGATGGCTGGAATAATGAATATGGTTGTAAAAAATTTATAATAACATCAAATTATATAAAATATACTAGAGTTATTATTTTAGAATTTAAACAACAATGAAAGAGGATGTGGAAGAAGAAAGAAACTTGAAAGAGGTGATTAAATATTTACATCTTCTTCGGGTTCATCCTTTTTATTTGATCAAAAGGGATCCTTAGGTTGTCTTTATGACTAACTAAATACCTCTATGATGTAGGTAGGAACGTTGGGAGGATATTTTGGCATGGGTTATCCAAGAAAAATGGATTTGGAAGTGTGAATTTGAGAGATGGGGAAGTGCCTTTTTATAAGAGGGGTGAGGGTCACCTTAGGAAAAACATAAAATATTATTTTATAATAATTTAATTTTCAGTTTCTAATGGCTAAAACCTGAATTATTTAAATTATAACGTGGGTATTGGTCGAAAACCACTCAACAAATAGGTTTTAGACAGGTTTAGGTCACCATATTAACCTTAACTTTTAACTCTTAGTTAAATATTTTGACATTTACCATGTCTCTTTGTATTTTTTTATTATATGGTTAATAAACATACTATAAAATACAAATAGTACCAAAATTGGTTCATTAATTTCATATATATTATTATATAAGTCTTTTTTCCGAAACTTAGATTTCTAGAAACAGAATACCAATTAATTATATCATATTTGGTTTAAAAACCCTTTTATGTCAATTTTGACACTATTTTGTATTTTGTTTTTTATAAATTCATAAAAGTATTATTACTTCAAAATAAATCATTTAATAAATTATAATATGTTATATTAACCTATAAAATTAGTGAAATTCATAAAAAGTCTCAAATTACTTTTATTTGGGTATTTATAATATCAATTATTTTAATATTTTATTAATGAGGTAATTACTGCATCACCATTGTGTCATAAGTAAATTAAATTATATAACGTCTAAAATTTATAAATAAAATACAATTATGTAGGAAATATTTTTGTCTTTATAATTAATATTTATAGTCGAATTTATCTTATGTGTAACACTATATTAAAAATGGTTTAGTTTTTAAACATTGAATTTAACACCTTTAACTCTTCTTTGAATTAAATAATAATAAATGTCCTAATCTAATCCAACTAGAGCAAAAAGGTTCATATTTCATTAATAAGGTATTTTTTGGTCGAATTACACTTATCCAATATAATTATAACATATGCTAGGGTAATAATAATATCATTTTTACCCTTAATTACCCTATTTACTTTTAACCGTGGTAAATAAAATTAAAAAGTAACTATTCACCAAAAAAAATTCATCTCATTGAACAAAATTTTACTTAATGATAACAACTATGTATCTTGGTTTATTTAAATTCAACTTACAGAAGTGATAAAATTATGTTTTATGTAAATTTGCAAATGCTCTAAGGATTTAACTAAAAGACCATGAAAAGATCAATAAAATTATATATACATAATATTAATAAAAAATGACTTCATTAAATTAAATTTAACATATATAAGTATTATGTATCTATTTTGACATAAAATAAATCTAAATAAAATAATTATTTATTTAAATAAAAAATTCTTCTTTAAAATATAACTATGTGATTTTCACTATTTATCAAAAATTGAAAGTTTTCATAAAAATACCAAAAATTCACCATAAGATAATTTTGATTTAATGAATTAAAAAAAGAAGTCTATTTTACCAAATTTAATACATAGAAGTTTAATTTATTAATTTAAAATTAATTCCCGTTGTCAAAACCAAAAGGCTTATTTTTAATAAATAATATCTATCAAAAGATTGACAATTGTTTAAGTCCAATTTCAAAGTGAAATTACAAACAATTACCATCATTGGATTAAATGGTAAAAATATAATATATTTATACTAAAAAACCATTAAAATGTATAATTTAACACAATAAATTATTAGGATTAAAAAAGTTTTTTTCAGTTAAAATATAGTATTTTTCACTATTCACCCAAATATGAAAGTTATCAAGAAAAAACAAAAAATTTATTGAAACTAAATTCCTATGTATCGATTATAAATAAGAGGTTTATTTTGTCAAATTGAATATATTAATGTTTCTAATATTGGATTTAACAAGCGTTCACCATTAAAAGGCTGTAAAAGTGCATTTTTTTTAATAATACATCTATTACCTGGAGAAAACAAATTAGTTCTTATATTATTTCTAAGAAACTCATAATATGGATTCTAAAATTATAAGGATTATCTAAATTTCAAAATATAGTTAATACTATTCATAACTGCTTTTGAACCGCTAGTTTGGTAAGTCGTGGTGCACTTGAACTCAATGTTACATGTAGTGCAAGTTATTGAATTATTTTGAAGAAATAACATACTATGAAATCGTGGGGTGTTACATTATTCCCTCCTTCATTAAATTGCATCTGTGCAATTTGAAATTGTTATTTGAAAATAAATGTTTGAAAATAGAAAATATCTTTGTGGGAAAACCCACATTGAAAATTGGGTTAATAAAATTTAGTCTTAATAAGAAGAAAATGGAAATGAAAGGATCACCACTAAATTATGATCTTGATTAGGATAACATTAGAGGAAATTAGAGTCACATAATTAGTGGAAAAACATAAATATTTTTAGGGAGTGATTGAGTTCGTCAATCATAAACAAGTGTAAAATTGAGGGCTTCAAATCCAACAATCTATGATGATTTATAATACCATAGGTTCAAAAAAACATAAGGTATTATGATAACACATTTTTTGTTTCAAGATCCCATCAATAATGTTTAATAGTTAATTATCCCATAGAATAAAAGGAAAAAATTATATATATATATATATATATATACTTGACATGTAGAGTTTCATCCTTCAACTAATTCTACCACAAACTCACCATTCACTCCAAACGATTTCAAAAGAATATTCTATTGATCCTAATCATATAGGGTTCCAAAAATAATGAATTTATATTTCACCTATTAGAACCTTTAAAAATACTAGATTATACAATCCAGGGACTTCACATAATCAAATAGTATGCGATAAATCCCAATCACACTATGGTTGTGGGTTCGATTCTCGTAGCTTTGTCCAATGCGATGGGTTGTCACAAGGTCTGTGTGTTATCTTTTTTATAACATTCCAAAATTAACCTTAACAATAGTATCAATTTTCAAACATAATCCATTCCACCTTTATAATTATCCAAAATACTTCTATCCCAACTCACAGTCCAAAAATTATAAAGAAGTTAAACACAATGAAGATCCTTTTTGCCACAAAATAACATGTGAACACCATCATAATGTATTATTTTAAAACACGGTAACACCCTGATTTACCATAAAACCATATTGATTACATTAATTCTCTATTATCCTTTATATAATACATGATATATTAGTTTTATCCAAAAATTTTGAATATTCCAACAATGATGAAATATACAAACTATTAATCGGTTCCAAGTAAGTCAAGAATATCCAATATATTTTATCTAAATCAAACAACTCTTATTCCAAAATCACTACCACATTATCAGGACCATATTAAGGATTACCTTTCCTTCAACCATGTATTTTCCCAAAAGTGTAGCTTACTATTAATTCACATTTCCTAGAACCATATAATCTCAAATCCTCAATAGAATTTTATGACATTACATTCCTTTTTTATCTTCATAATTCATATAACTAGTATATTGTTGACACAACACTCAAATTAAATAATTCTATAATCACAACATAAGAATACTAATAATTACTCTTCATCCGAGTTAGTATCATAACTAGATTATTATCCAATAACATCATTTCAGGTATACTCTGATGAATGGGACATTGATTCGCGTAGTGTCCCAAAGCCTTACATATGAAGCATTTTACATTTAAAAAAAAAATTTACCCTTAAAAACATGTACTTGGTGTCCTTTTTATCCACACTTATAAAATACTCTCATTCCCATCAATCATTTACCAGGGCGATTATTTCCACATTTATCGCATAGAGGAAAATTCTTATTTCCCCTCTTCCCTTTATCCATATTTCTCCCTACCATCATTTTCTTCTCTTCATTCCCTTCAAAGCCATAAGACTAAGAGAATTATTTACTTATCATATTAACAAATGATAATATTTCTTCATATGTTGAGAATACATCGGAGACTATTTCCATTCTAAATGATGGAATAATACTAGGAACGATATGATCCCTCTCTACTTTTTGGATCATATGTATTGTTGGAGTTATAATTCCTTCTACTAGGCACCATTTCATAACAATGGAATACACTAGGACAGTTTATGAATTTCAATTCATAATTCCCAACATGTAGAATACCTAACGTAAATTTTACCGTTTATGGATATAATCCATAATTATAAAAAAAATTCTTTGAGGAATTATTTACTCCAAAATTCATTCATAATGTCTTGTAATTAAAATGTGAATTATCCTATTCATTTCCTATAAGAGTGTTGTAACCAAGAGTGCAGCAAGGCTTGTTGTCGTGCACCAGTTCTTATTCGAGTCTAGATCAAAGCATTGTTTTTGGGGTTTACCCCTAGGTACATCTATGCCAAAGCTACCTCTACCTGCTCATATCCATACCATGATGTATTGCATAGAAAAATCACAAAATCTCTACCTTACCAAAATTCTAGAATGTTCTTGTATACTAATCCTCAAAGTCTATCTTAGGATAATGTGCTATAATCTATGTTTATCTAAATCTAGTTTCCAAGGTTATTGAAAAACCTCATCTGATACCAACTATAACACCCCGAACCTAGATTCCTAGATTCGGTGCATTATTTTAATACATTGGCATGATTACAAGGAATAATGTCCTGAAAGACTGATCAGTTTAGAAGTCGTGGAAGATAGATTACACACATAAACGTTACATTACACCTTCTAACATACAACAAAAAATTAATTTGAGAATGTTTTTATTCCCTTAGCTTAACCATGAATCTCAAACATAAAACACTTCTTTGGATCCTATGAAGATAAAACATAAGAAAGGGGTGAGCTCAAATGATGAGTAATGGTAAATAATTTAGCGGAAACTTTCATATATAATTATAAAAATTTATGGAAATGTATAGCAGTAAAACAAAAGCATTTTTAAACTGAAACTGCAGCATAATATGGAAAATATAAAATTAAAGGATTTCATTTACTTACTCTCATTGATATTCTACTAGTCGAATAATCACATACGATATCACTAGCCACTTTCATAATGATTGAATTTATAATTCTAGACTTCATACCCACATAGTCAAGGCCTTGTGCAAATACTACAAATAGGATTTTTTTCAAATACTTTTTCCAAGAAACTAGTTTTTCTCATTAGACCTACTAATGCATCGAAGAGATATAGAGGGCTCCAACTTTCACTTTCTAAGTCCAATGCATTCCTCATATGAAAAAGTTTAAACATAACATAAACATTCGTATTAAAAATAGCATAAGAAATGTCAATAATTTATCCATAAACCATGAATGGTATAAAAATGACACATCCATAGTCAAACATGTCACAAAACCATCAATACAATATGGAAGATTTGTATCATAATAAATCAACTTAAAACAAGTTTAAAATCCATCAAAGGATGTTGACATAGATGAAAATGATTTGTAAAACTCTTTGATAGAAATATCCCTTTTTCATGAAAAAATTTAAAAGTCAAACAATTAATAAAGGAATATGTTTAAAAAAATTTGAATGCAAGTGTACCATACCACTTTGAAACTTTTGAAAGGAATTAATATTTTAAAAACATTCATGTTCGTATAGATAAATCCATAAAAACCATTTTGAAAACATGGACATTAATGAGAATGATTTATAGGAATACATATTTAAAACATTTAAAATGATGTTTTAGTAAAAAGTACCTTAAAAGAATCCCATTGAAAACTCTTTCATGAATAATGGACATGGATAATAAATATGTCCGAGTAGATACTTACATAAAAAAACCTCGGATAATAAAGAGATTGTGAAATTTACCCTTACCTTGATCTTTCCATTAGTCAAGGGTACATTTAACCTCCTGTATGAAGACCGTAGTATACTATTAAATTATAATAGAACCATATTAATATTTATTCTATCATACATTATTATTTTATGACTTTATACAACCCATTTAATAATAATGTCCATGTTAAATTAACATTTAGGGTAATAAAAGCTTTCTTTATCGTACGTGTTTTAACTTGTTACTCTTGATTTTATCACAATAATTCAAGATTTAAATAATTCCATAATATAGATTATTTTTTATATTTAATATATATTTAGAATATAAATAGGTATAATAGACATATATATGAAATGCAAAACACCATTTATGGAGACAGTAGTCTGTACGTACGCATAAATGTTGTTTCCGTTTTCAAATCGTATTGAATAGAAGAAACTAAATAAGATATATATATATATATGTATATATATATATATATCTAGTAGAATTGTTATGACATATATTACATACTTATTATAAATATATATTTTTATAATCGATGATGAATGGTGAACGTGGAAATGAATCTCAACGCGTCGTGGAGACGTTAATCCGTACGTACGCACGAGCGACAATATCATTATTTTCATATAAAAATAATATATAATTAGATGTTATATCATATATACAGAATACTTATCATGTTATATTTATTATTTACATCATTTACACATCATTTTTTTACCCATCCAAATAATAATGTATTGAAAAACAATTATACCCCGACGTCGAGAAGGTAAGTTGTATGTATGCATGTATGGCGACAGATCATTCAAAGGATGGATATAATAATGAATAAGGTTTTACCATATTTATAATAACATCACAGTATATAAAATATTCTAGAGTTATTATTTTATAATGTAAACAACAAAGAACGAGGAAGTTGAAGAAGAGAGAAACTTGAAAGAGGTGATCAAATATTTACCTCTTCTTTAGGTTCTTCCTTTTGATTTGATCAAAATGTCACCTTAGGTTGTCTTTATGACTAAAAGAAGGCTTATAAGATAATGGTAGGATATATTGGACGATATTTGAGCAGGGGTTGTCCAATCCAAACGGCTTTGGAGGTGTGAATTTGAGAGAAGGGGAAGTGCCCATTTATAAGAGGGGTGAGGGGAACCTTAGGAAAAACGTATAATTTTATTCTATAGTAAATTCATTTTCAGTTTCTAATGGCTAAAAAATTATTTAGTTAAATACTAATGTGGGTATGGGTCGAAAACCACTCAACCAATATGTTTTAGATAGGTTTAGGTCAACATATTAACCAAAACTTTTATATTTAACTCTTAGTTAAATAGATTGACATTTACCATTGTATTTGTATTTTAATATAAAATGGTTGAAAAAAATTACTATAAAATGAAAATAGAACCCCAATTGGTTCATTAATTTCATATATATTATTATATAAGTCTTTTGGTCGAACCATATATTTTTAAGAACAGAATAACAATTAATAATAAAATATTTGTTTTAAAAACACTTTTACGTCAATTTTGACAGTATTTGGTATTTTTTTGCAAAATTCATAACAGCATTGTAACGCCCCGACCCCAGTTACCCATAGTCGGGGAATTATTACATAACATTGGCATGATCACAAGAAAGATCAAATCTCGAAAGACTGATTGGTTTAGTAGCCTTGGAAATACTAGATATATTCATAAAGTTTTACATTGCATCATAAAGTGAAAAACTACTACAACAACATATTGTCTCCATAGTACACACTATTATCCCCTCATAATATCCCTGAAGGTCATTCATAATTTACTTCTTCACGTACTGGGAAAAATAAAACATAGAAAATTGGTGAGTTCAAATGTCCAGTAAGGATAACAATATAGCGAAAACTTTCATAAAAAAGAATTAACATTTAAGGAAGTGTATAACTAAAACAAAAGCCTTTTAAACTTGAACTTCAACATAGTATGGAAAAAATAAAATGAAATAATTCCATTTACTTATTAACATGGATTTTCTACTAATCGAATAATCACATGAAATATCAATAACAACTTTTATAATGATGGAATGCATAATGCCAGACTATCATAACCACATAGCCAAGGCCTCGTGCCAAGACTAAAAATAAGATTTTGTCAAGGCCTTGTGCCAAGACACTAGTTTGTCTAATGAGACCTACCGATGCATCGAGGAGCTATAGCGGGCTCCACCCGTCACATATTAAGTCCAATGCATTCCGATATGAAAAGGTTTAAACAGAACATAAACATTCATATTAAAACTAGCATACGAAATGTCAATACTTTCACCATAAGACATGAATGGTATAAAAAAAGCACATATACAGTCAAACATATCACAAAACCTTCAATAAAATATAGAAGATTTGTATCATAATAAATCAACATCGAATAAGCCTAAAATCCATCAAAGGATGTTGACATAGATTAAATCAAAACTCTTTTTAGAGAAATATCTCTTTCTATTATGAAATCATTTAAGAGTCATATATTTATATAATAAAACATTTTCATTGAAAATATTCTTATAATCTTGTAAGGTAAACTTCGACAATTTTATAACGGTAGAAAATAGCTGCACCCGCCGTATAAGTTAAAAAACATTCTTACCTTAATTCTCTCAAAAAGGTTAAAAAGCACCTTGTTAGGAAAAAAACAGAAAGATTACTTTATAAACCTCTTATAAAAAGTCAAAAAAGGTTATAAATTTCTTTAAACCGTATTCTTGTAAATAGTAAAAAAAATTGAAATACATTTTTAAGAAACATGGAAGTGGATGATAAAGAAATCCCAGTAGATTATTACGTATAAACAACCTCGGATAATGAAGAGATTGTGAAATAAACCCTTACCTTGTACTTTTCCTTGGTTGGGGTAGGTTAAAATCCTGTATAATGGTGAAATAATTATTATTAAATTATACAATAATCATATACATTTATATGATATCATATAAGATCTTTTAACATTGATTTGTTAATAATATCTTAGTATTATTGTTGTTTTGGGTGTTAACTTACTCGTTTTCTTTTATATGTTTTGTTACGTAAGCTGTTTTTGTCATGGATAGGTTGTATCATAATCATATCCAGAATTATATCACGTCCTTAGATACTATTATTAATCATCAAATGAGAATTATACTTGAATAGATACGATGGAGAATGAATCTCATCGCATTCGTGGAGACGGTAGTCCGTATGTACGCACGAGCAACAATATCATTATTTTGATATTAAAATAATATATAATTGGATGGTATATAATATATACAGAATAATTATCATGTTATATTTATTATTTAAATGAGTTACACATCATTATTATACCCATCCAAATAATAATTTATTGAATAACAATTACACCACGACGTGTAGACGGTTAGCCGTACGTACGCACGTATGGTGAAATGTTATTCAAAGGATGGATAGAATACTGAATATGGTTGTACCATATTTATAATAACATCACAGTATATATAATATAATGGATTTATTATTTTAGAATGGTAATAACAAAGAAAGAAGAAGTGGAAAAGAAAGGAACTTGAAAAAGGGTGGTGAAGTCGTTACCTCTTCTTCAGGTTCTTCCTTTTGATTTGATCAAAAGGGATCTTAGGATGGCTTTCTGACGAAAGGAAGGCCTCTAGGATGTAGTGAGGGATGTTGAGAGAGTATTTGGGCAGGGTTTTTCTGAACCAAAAGGCTTTTAAGGTGTGAATTAATGAGAAGGAGGAGTTCCCTTTTATAAGAGGGGTGAGGGGCACCTTTGGAAAAGCTAGAAATATTATTTTATAATAAATTAATATTCGGTTTCTAATAGCTCCAAAGTTGATTATTTACTGTCTAAGGTGGATATGGGTCTAAAACAACTCAACCAATATGATTTAGACAGGTTTTGGTCACTATATTAACCTTATCTTTAAGTATTAACTCTTAGTTAATTAGTTTCACTTTGACAATGTCTTTTTGTATTTTTATATTATATGGTTAATAAACATACTGTATACATCCAAGAGACCACCCAAGTGGTCCATTAGTGATACACCTATCATGATATAAGTCTCTTGGCCGAACCATAGATTTTTATGAATTTAATATCAATTAATAATATAATATTTGTTTTAAAAACTCTTTTATGTCAATTTTGACACTATTCAATAATTGATTTTTTTAAAAATCATAACAGAATTATTATTTTGGAAACATATAATTAAGTAATTCCTAACATGTCATATTGACTTATAAAATTAGTTTCATTCATAAAAAGTCTCAAACTATATTTGTTTGGGTATCTACAATATCAATCATTTTAATTTTTCACTATTATGGTAATTACTGCATCACCATTGTGTCATAAATAAATTAAATTATTTAATGTCTAAAAATTATAACTAAACTACCACTATGTAAGAAATCGTTTTAGCTTTCTAATTAATATGTATAGTCAAAAATAAAACATATATAACCCTATGTAAAAATTGTTTTTCTAAAATATATATGCTTGTGTCATTTTTGTATTCATTTTAACTTAATTAAAATAAAGTGTCCCTATCACTTACAAGTGGCACCATGGGGTCCCAAAACCGACCCAAATATGTCCATGGTCGGACATGTAGCAACCAATGATGTTAGGACATGTTTTGGGGTAATTTTTTATTATTATAATATTGTTTTTTAACCCTTATTTACCGGATTTACCCTTTAACCATTGTAAATAAAATATTTACCGAAGTAATTATTCAAAATGTCTAAAAATAAAAGTTACCTATTTACACAATTTGAACATCCTGATTCCAAATATGGATTCCATTTTTCCAAATTCAAAACACAGAAGTGGCAGAAATTAATTTAAAATTAATTCCCGCTGTCAAAACAAAAAGCGTGTTTTTAGGATATAATAACTATCAAAAGATTTATACTTGTTTATGTTCGGTTTAATTGTGAAATTATGTCCAATGACCAAAATTGTATTAAATGGTAAAAATATATTCTAAATATACTTTAAAACCACTCAAATTCATAATTTATCACTATTAATTATTTTGATTAAAAAAATTTGTTTTTAATTAAAATTTAGGTATTTTCACTATTCATCAAAATATTAAAGTTATCTGAAATGTACCAAAATTTCACCTTAGGCTAAATTTGATACTCCGAATCCAAAAATGAAGTCCATTTTGATGGATAAAATTTATAAAATTTAAAAAATTAGGTATTACTATTCATAATGGCTAGTTTAATTGGTTGTGGTGTGTGTTAGAACTCGATGTTGCGTACAACACATGCTATCGCATTATTCAAAGGGAAACGTACCGTAGAAGCTTGGGGTGTTACATTCTCCCCTCCTTCAAATAATTTCGTCCTCAAAATTTCTAGAATACTACCACATGAAATGACTCAGGTGGTTCTTCATCATAAGTTCCTCAGGTTCCCATGTTGTCTCTTCCATCTTATGGTTTCTCCACAAAACTTTTACCAGACGAGTCTTCCGGTTTCTCAGTACATGTTCTCTCATATCAATAATCATGATGGGATCTTCGCTATAAGAAATATCGGGTTCCAGTTCCAATTCCTCATATGTGAGTACATGTGTTGGTTCAGGCATATATCTCCTCAATAGAGATACGTGGAACACATCGTGAACTTTGGAGAGACTTGGCGGCATTGCCAATCGGTAAGCTACATCCCCAATTCGTTCTAGAATTTCAAAAGGTCCGATGTACTTGGGACTCAATTTACCTTTCTTACCAAAATGTATGACTCCATTCCATGGAGATACCTTCAGGAAAACATGATCACTGACTTGAAATTCCAAATCCTTCCTTCGATTATCATCATAGCTCTTCGGCCTACTTTGAGCTGCTTTGATGTGATTTTGGATTACCTTCACCTTTTCCATCGTTTCCTCCACCAGTTGTGGGCCTACAAGTTTTATTTCACCAACTTCATCCCAACAGGTTGGTGTATGACATCTCTTTCCATATAACGCTTCATATCGTGCCATCTGAATACTCAAATGGAAGCTATTGTTATAGGAAAATTCTACTGGTGGTAAATATTGATCCCACGTACCCTGAAAGTCAAGTGAGTAGGATCTCAACATGTCTTCTAAGGTTTGAATAGTTCATTCTAATTGTCCATCTATTTGAGGGTGGTAGGCAGTGCTCAAATGAAGTTCAGTATCCAAGACTTTCTGGAGACTTTTCCAGAATCTTGAAGTAAAATGGAGATCATGATCCGAAAAAATCGATAGGGGTACTCCATGAAGTCTCACAACTTCATTAATATATAGTCTTTCTAGACGTTTTAGTGGGATATCTTCTCTTATATCAAGAAAATGTGCTGACTTGGTAAGACGATCAACAATGACCCATATTGCATTGTTCCTTCTCGGAGTCTTCGGTAGACCCATGAAAAAGTCCATCGTAATATTGTCCCATTTCCACTCAAGTATGGGGAGAGGTTGCAATACTCCACCAGGTTGTTGCCTTCCAGCTTTCACTTGTTGACAAACCATACATCTCGACACAATATCAGCAATCTCCCTCTTCATGTTGTCCCACCAAAAATGTTCCTTCAAATCTCTATACATTTTGGCGCTCCTAGGGTGTAAAGTGAAATTGGAACTATGAGCATCGTCCAAAAATTCCATTTGTAGATCAGGTATATCGGGAACACAAAGTATCTTCCCGAATTTCAAAATTCCATCTTCATACACAAAGTCTCTCAATCTCCCATCATTCACAACTTTAATCTTCTTTTGAAATTCTTCATCATCGGTCTGGGAACTTTAAATCCTTACTAGTAATGATGGTTTGGAAACCATTTGAAAAAGAATTCATTTTTCACCTTCCCTGGTTATTCCCATGTCCATCTTCACTAGATCTACAAAAATTGGATCCCTTTGAATTCTCATATTGTTCAAAACTTCATGGTCTTTTCTACTCAAAGCATCTTCCGCCTTGTTTTCCTTCCCTGGGTGGTAGTGTATCGTGCAATCATAATCCTTGAGTAATTCAAGCAATCTACTTTGCCTCATGTTGAGTTCTTTTTGTGATAAAATATATTTCAAAGTCTTGTGATCAGTATAAATCTCACAGTTTTCACCATATAGGTAGTGCCTCCATATCTTCGAAGCAAATATCACAGCTTCTAACTTGAGATCATGAGTAGGATAGTTTTGTTCATTAATTTTCAACTGTCATGATGCATAGGCAATAACCCTATCATTCTGCATAAGGACACAACCAAGTCCTCTCTTCGATGATTCACTATAAATAACGAACCCATCATTCCCCGATGGTAGAGTCAATATATGAGAATTGACTAATCTTAGCTTCATTTCTTCGAAACATTCTTCACACTCTTTTGTACAAACAAATTTAAACCCTTTACGCAGGAGCTTCATTAATGGGTTAGCCAATCAGGCAAAATTCTGGACGAAACGTCGATAAAAACCTACCAAACCAATAAAACAGCGTACCTCAGTTATACTCGTAGGTGTTGGCCATTCTTGGCTTGCCTTGGTCTTAGAAGGATCAAAAGAGATTCCATCTTTAGAGACAATATGGCCAAGAAAAGAAATCTCATGAAGCCACAATTCACACTTGCTAAACGTCCCATATAATTCATGTTTTCTCAGTCTTCAAAATAATGCACAAGTGACGTTCATGATCTTCATAGATTTTAGAGTATACCAAGATATCATCAATAAATATCACCATAAATTCATCGAGATATTCCTTGAAAACACTATTCATCAGATCCATGAATACAGAGGGTGCATTAGTCAATCCAAATGGTATTACAGTAAACTCGTAATGCCTGTACCTGGTTCAAAATGCTGTCTTCGGAGTGTCTTCCTTCTTTACACATAACTGATGGTATCCAGATCGAAGGTCAATCTTCAAAAATTATTTAGCTCTATGCATTTGGTCAAATAAATCATTAATGCGAGGTAGGGGTACTTTTTATTTATTGTTATAGCATTGATCTCCCTATAGTTGATACATAACCTCATAGATCCATCTTTCTTTTTTTTTAAAAAGAATAGGGGTTCCCCATGGAGAAACACTAGGGAGAATAAATACCTTATTACTCAATTCCTCTAGTTGTTTATTTAGTTCAACTAATTCTACATTGGCCATTCTATAAGGGGTCTTCGATATAGGCCTTGATCCAGGAATTAAATCAATGGAAAACTCAACTTCTCGTTCTGGAGGATGTCCAGGTAAATCTTCCAGAAATAAATCTACATATTCTTTCACAACAGGTACATCCTCTATTTGAACATTCATTTCCTCACCCCTAGTCATTTCATTCTCTTTCTCCCCAATAATTGAATTTAGATGGGCTATTGGGGGTGGATATAGATAAGAATTAGGTGGTGAAGATTCTGCTCTAAAGATAAGGTGTTCCTTATCATCATCATCAAATATTGTAACCTCTTTATTCTTACAATAAATATTCGCATCATATTCTGAAATCCAATCCATACCGAGGATTATATCAAACTCAATCATAGGTATTATTATGAGATCAGCAGATAAAAAAAATTTATGTGCTCTAATGGGGACTGATTCACAAAACATTGTTGCAGTGATACTTCCCTTAGGAGTTTTAACTGACAACTCCCTTGTTAAATCAAATTAGAAATATCTAATTTTCTTAGCAAACTGGGAAGATATGAAACAATGTGATGATCCAGAATAAAATAATACATTTTCTAATCTTGAGGAAACCATTAAATTACCTGCCACCATGTATTTTGGAGCTTCTTCCTCAGCAGTAGTGATAACAAAAGATTGTCCTTTATCCCTTGGCCTTTTCTGAGGTAAGTTCCACTAACGATTAGGAGATTCATTTGCATAATGTCCCATCTCCCTGCAATTGTAGCACTGAACATCGGTAGCCTCCTTCTTCCCTTTGCAATCACGAGCTTGGTGGCCTTTTTCACCACACTTGTAACAGAAACCCATTCCCTTCAAGCAAGTACCGGGGTGTTTCTTCCCACATTTACCACATGATGGATATTCAAACTTTCCTTTCTTCCCCTTATTTCCATTACCAAATTGATATGTAGATCTCTTCTTCTCTTTCTTTTATTTAAAGTCATAAGACTTAGATAATTCCTTTTCGGTCTTGATAGCACATGAGACAATGTCTTCGTACGATGAGAAGGATTGGGAGACTAATGCTCGATGGAGAAATGGTTTTAACCCATCAAAGAAACAATCAATCTTACTTATTGGGTTACGTATATAATCTCTAGCATACCTTTCTAACCTTGTAATGTTAGCCTCATACTTTGCGACATTCTCATCCTCCTTTTGTCTCAGACTCCGAAATTTCCTTTCCATATCTTCTTGATGGTCACAAGGAAAGTATTTTTCTAAAAAGAGATCTTTGAACTCCCTCCATTACATATTTGATACTTCATCATCTTCCTTTATGTTTTGAATCAATTACCACCATTGATCAGCATCTCCAGTGAGGCGGTAAACTGCCATGATAACCTTTTCCCTTTCACTACTCCCCAAAGCCTGAAATATTTTCTCTAGGGAATTTATCCACTACTCAGCTACTAAGGGATTTGTACTCCCATTGAACGTTGGTGGTTTTTGCCTCATGAAGTGATCTAACATTGATCCTCCACACTACGGATCAGGGTGCTCCATACGGGTAAGTTTATTATTCATAACCTGAGTGAGTTTTCCCAGTATGGTGATTAGCTGATTGACACCAGTTTCATCACCAGCTCCACTATAATTATCTTGAGCAGGAGGGAAATACCTACATAGAGTGCGTTCATTGATACGGTTTCAATTTCTTCCACTAGGCGCCATTTCTATACAATGGAATAAACTAGATCAGTTTATGAATCAAAATACATAATTCCATACTTATAAAACACTTAACATAAATTGAACTATTTATGGATATAATCCATAATCATAAAAATGTTTTCTTGGAGGAAGTATATACTCATAAACCTTTCATAATTATTTCTAAATAAAATGAGTGTTATACAAATCATATCCCTTGAGAGTGTCGTAACCAAGAGTGCAGCAAGGCCCGTTGTCATGCACCAGTTCCCGTTTGAGTCTAGCTCAAAGCGGTGTTTTCGGGTTTTACCCCTAGGTACATCTGTTCCAGAGCCGCCTCTACCAGCTCGTATCCAGACAGGGATTTATTTCTCAGAAAACTAACAAAATCTCTACAATACCAAAATTCTAGGAAGTTCTTCTATACTAATTCTCAAAGTCCATCTTAGATCTATGTGCTCTAATAAGAGTTTATCTTAATCTAGCTTCCAAGGTTTGTACTAAAGTTCCTCTTATACCAACTGTAACGCCCTGACCCTAGTTACCCAGATTCGGTGCATTATTACATAACATTGGCATGATCACAAGAAAGATGAAATCTCGAAAGACCGATTGGTTTAGTAGCCTTGGAAACATTAGATATATTCATAAAGTTTTACATTACATCATAAAGTGAAAAACTACAACAACAACATATTGTCTCCATAGACCACACTATTATTGTAACACCCCGAGCTTTTATGAAAAATATTATTTTTAATTTCATTAATGTATTGTGTTATACGCTACACCAAAAGGAGCTTTCACAACACACATCTCTATCTTGGCTTGAATTACAAGCAATCGCGACCTTCCACGATAGTGTGTGTTGTACGCAACACCAAGTTTCGCTTAACAACGATATGCTATTAAAATATTATTAAAACTACCCGTTATGAATAGTAATAACCACTTTTTTGAAATTTTTTAAATTTTATTTTTCAAAATGGACTTCATTTTTGGATTCGGAATATCGAAATTAGCTTAGGGTGAAATTTTGGTAATTTTCGGATAACATTCATATTTTGATGAATAGTGGAAATTACTAAATTTTAATTAAAAACAACTTTTTCAATCGAAATAATTAATAGTGATAAATTATTAATTTGAGTGGTTTTAAAGTATATTTAGAATATATTTTTACAATTTAATACAATGTTGGTCATTGGATGAAATTTCACATTTAAACCAGTTATAAACAAATGTCAATCTTTTGATAGTTATTATCTCTTAAAAACACGCCTTTTGTTTTGACGACGAGAATTAATTTTTAAAATAGTTAATGCAACTGATATGTTTTGAATTTGGTAAAATCGACATCATTTTTGAGTTCATAATATCAAATATATCTTAGGCCTAATTTTTGGTATTTTTCTGAAAACTTTCAATTTTTTATGAATAGTGAAACCACTAAGTGGTAGTTAAAAAAACTGAATTTTTCATAAAACATAATTTTACCACTTCAGTGAGTGGAATTTCGAAAATCTGAGAGACACGGTTAATATCAAGGACTAAAATGTGGTTCAATGAGATGAAAATAATTTTTGGTGAATAGTAACTTTTTACTTTCTTTTACCACGGTAAAAAGTAAATAGGGTAATTAAGGATAAAGATGATACTATTATTACCCTAACACATGTCCAAATTCTATTGGATAAGTGTAATTCGTCCAAAAACAAGCTTAGGAATAAAATATGACCATTTTGGCCCACTTGGATTAGATTAGGACATTTATTATTATTTAATTCAAAGAAGAGTTAAAAGAGTTAAAATCAAAGTTTATTTACTAAAACATTTTTAATATAGGGTTATGCATAAGATAAATTCGATTTTAAATATTCATTGGAAATCTAAAACTATTTCCTACATAATGGTATTTTATTTTTAATTTTTAGACATTATATAATTTAATTTATTTATGACACAACGATGATGCAGTAATTATCTTATTAATGAAATATTGACATAATTGATGTTATAAATACCCAAATAAATATAATTTGAGACCTTTTATGAATTCTACTAATTTTCTAGGTTAATATGACATGTTATTATTGATTTAATTAACTTTTTTTGAACTTATCATTCTGTTATGATTTTCAGAAAAATCAATTACTAAATAGTGTCAAAATTGAATGAAATAGTTTTTAAAACAAATATTATATTATTAATTGTTATTTTATTCTTAAAAATATGAGGTTCGGCCCAATTACTTAGATAAGGTTATATATATTAATAATAAACAATTTGGGGTTCGTTTGGCTTCTTATAGTATGTTTATTAACCTTATAGTGTAAGAACACAAGAAGACAAGGTAAAAGTAAAATTATTTAACATAATGTTAAATCTAAATGATAAGGTTAAAATAGGAACCTAAACTTGTCTAAATTCTATTAGATGAGAGGATTTCGACCCATCCCCACCTCAGCCTCTAAATAAATCAATTTGGAGCTATTTAAAACCGAACATGATTTTATAATAAAATAATATTTTTAGTTATTCCAAAGGTGCCCCTCTCCTCCCTTATAAAAGGGCACCTCCTCCCCCTCCTCCTCACACAACTTTGAGCCCTCAAACTCGGCCAACCCCTGCGCAATTCTCCTCTCCAATTCCCTAGAAACATCATAGAGGTCATGGTCTTCTTCAAAGACCCATTTTAGTGCCCTAAAAGGAGGTCTCAAAGAAGCACTTCAAAGAAGAGGTAATGTCCGTTACCGATTCTTTCACCTTTATTTATTCTTTCACTTCTTCTTCATAGGTTGTTTCATTATAAAGTAATAACATCAGTATCACTCATATAATGATATGTTATTATAAGTATTAAACAGACCTATTTCAGCATCTATCCATCATACGGAAAAAGAAATCACCGCGCGTGCGTACGTACGGAATACCGTCTCCACGCCGTGGTGTAATCTATTTTCCACCACCACCTTACATGGATGGGTATAATGGTGTAACGAATAACTATACATAGTTATTATAACATCATATTGATTCTGATATATTGTATCATCCACTCCAATTCAATTCAATAATTATGGAAATGATATCATCGCTCGTGCGTACGTACGGACTACCGTCTCCACGACGCGATGAGATTCATTCTCCATGTTAACCATTTAAGAATGATTATAAAGTATATATACGCAATAATAATGAAATATATTACATTATAAAGCTACTGGATTTATGTGTATATATATGTATGTCATCTACTTAATTCCACTCAATTCAATAACGAAAAGAAAACAGCGTTCATGCGTACGTACAACCTACCGTCTCCATGAACGGTGTATTTCATTCCTTTTATCGATCCATTATATATATGTATATTCTGAATATATATTATATATAAATCATGTTTTATATTCTATAATTAAGTAATAATGATATAAGTAATCATATGAATAATTACAAGTTAAAACACGAACGACAAATGAGACGATTTTACCCAAAACGCTACTTTAACATGAATTTACAAAAGAACAGGTAATATAAAGTCATAAGTGAACCATATATGATATAATAACAATGAATATGATTCTGTAATAAGTCAATGACATTATTTAAATCATCCTACATGAGGTTCAGACACTTACGAAGCAAATCAGACCTAAGGTAAGGGAAATATCACAATCTCATTTTTATCCGAGATTGTTTATACTTTAGTATTTACTGGGGTGTATTTTATCATCCAGATCCATGATTCCTCAATATGTAATATTATTTCCATTCACCTACAATTTTTTAAATCCTATTTTACCCTTTTTTGAGTTTTTAGTAAAAAATATGAAAGGAATCTTTTGTCGTTTTTCCTACGAGGTACTTTTTTTGACTTTTCCGACAAAAGTACGAGAAGAATGTTTTTTTTAACTTATACGGCATGAATGGATTTTTAAAACATTATTTCCAAGAAGCTTCCTTTACATGTTTTCAAGTTTATTTTTAATCAACTTCTTTTACTTTAAAGTTTTATGACATGTTAAGAAAGGAAAAATGTTTTTGAAGTAGAAAGGATATTTTCCTCAAGAATGAAGTTCAATTGTTTTATCAAAATTATTTTCCATCTAAGATAATAAATGGTTCTGTTTTTATCCCTATTATTAAATTGATTTGATTTTGTTGTGATGGAATTATTTTTATGAATTCTTTTATCTTATATGAATTGTTTTATGATGTCATGATGTTTAAGATTCCCATTTGTATTATATGGGTTATGCAATGATGTATGATTTATGATTTTGTGGCACACATAAGAATGGTATCATTATGAGATGGGTGGGACCTATATCTCCCTCCAATGCATTGGGTAAAGATTTTATATCTCATGAGATAGACATGGCTGGAATGGTAGGTTATACAGGTTCAGTGAAACAGGACTGAAACGAGGGTGAATCGGTTCAGAAAGAGACTTTGTCCACTAAGATAGTCTTGGAAATGAGTCTTGACTAACAAGAAATGATTCTCTATGATTATGTGTGTATGCCACATAGTTTCATGTTTTATGTTATGATTATTGTGATTAGATTTCACTGCCATGATTTATCCCATGTTATGAAATTATACTCTCTTTTACAGGTTAAGATTTCCAAAAGTAATGTGCTTATGTATATGATGTGATTGATATTTCTTTTGTTTACCCTTACTGAGCATTTGAGATCACCCTTTTATGTTTTCTTTTCCCCATGATATAAAGAAAGGTTTTAGGTATAAAAAAAGAAAGATCTTTATGGGAGATGTTGAAGATCTTTCACCAGGATTAGAAGATTACGTTCCGAGTTTCCAAAGACACTAAACTATTACGATCCTTGTGTGTGTGTTTTTGTTATGTACTAAGTATTCCGCAAAAGTAATGTAATGTCCATGTATGTCAAGATACGGGTCTCTACAGTTGGTATCAAAGGAAAGGTTTGGTCAACCTTTGGAAACTAGGACGCGAAAACGTTAGTGAGATCCCTAGAGATATTTGTAAGGTATGTCTAGGGATGTCCCTAAGGATAGGTATACATATAGGATATAGTCCTAGAACTATGGTAACGATCATAGAATTTAACCTAAGATGTTAGATATTGAAGTTACTCCCCCTTTATTATGATTTTTGCATCTCACACTATTATTTTTGGGTTTTAGAAAATGGTTGGAAACAAGATGATTCACGATAATGGAGGATATGATGGACAATGGAATGATATTTTTCATGATCAATCAAATGAAATGGGATTTGGAAGTCCAAACATAATTATTATTCCGAATCAGCAATCTCATAATATGATCAATAAAGTAAAATTTGGTAAGTTTCCTGACTCGGCTAATAAGAGAAAGATGGAGTTTCATGATGATCATAGAGGAAAGAAAGTTCAATTTCCCCTATGTAAATCATGTGGGAAGAGGCATCACGGAGAATGTTTCAAAGGAACTGGAAGATGCTTTGGGTGTGGAAAAGAAGGACACAAAGCCAGTAAAGTGAAAAAGAAAAGGTTCAGTTAACACCAGGGATGAGGATAATGGTATTGCTTCGACATTAACAACGGTTAAATGTTTTGAATGTGGAATGTACGGGCATTATGCAAACCAATTCCCTAAGGTAAAGTCTCATGAAGAGAATCAGTATGGTCGTATGGGTAGTATTTATGTTGATGATGATGAAGAGACTACAAATGATATTTGAGATGAAAGAATTGTTGAAGCTCGGTCAATGGTTTAAGAATGAAGTGGAATGATTACATGTTTATTTTAGAGACCCAAAACATGACGTACATTGACATTACATTACTTTTGCGGAATACTTAGTACATAACAAAAACACACACACAAGGATCGTAATAGTTTAGTGTCTTTGGAAACTCGGAATAAAATCTTCTAATCGTGGTGAAAGATCATCAACATCTCCCATAAAGATCTTCCTTTTTTTACCTAAAACCATTCTTTATATCCTGGGGAAAAGAAAACATAAAAGGGTGAGCTCAAATGCTCAGTAAGGGTAAACAAAAGAAATATCAATCACATCGTATTCATAAGAACATAACATTTTGGAAATCATAACCTTCAAAAGAGAGCATAATTTCATAACATGGGATAAATCATGGTAGTGAAATGTAATCACAATAATCATAACTTAAAACATGAAACTTTGTGGCATTCACACATAATCATAGAGAATCATTTCTTATTAGTCAAGACTCATTACCAAGACTATCTTAGTGGACAAAGTCCCTTTCTGAATCGAGTAACCCTTATTTCAGTCCTGTTTCACTGAACCGGTATAACCTACTATTCCAGCCATGTCTATCTCATGAGATATAAAATCTTTACCCAATGCATTGGAGGGAGATATAGGTCCCACCCATCTTATAATGAATCCTTTCTTATGTGTCCCACGTAATCATAAACCATACATCATAGCGTAACCCATGTAATAAAATTGGGATTCTTAAACAACATGACATCATAAAACCATTCTTATAAGATAAAGGAATTCATAAACATAATTCCATCACAACATAGTCAAATCAATGTAAAAATATGGATATAAACAGAACCCTTTATTATCTTAGATGGAAAATAATTTTGATAAAACACTTGAAATGAATTCTTGAGGAAAATATCCTTTCTTCTTCAAAATCAATTTCATTTCACAAAACATCATGCAATTTTAAAAGAAATAGATTTTATTAAAAATAGTAATGAAATATTTTGGAGGAAGCTTCATGAAAATAAGGCTTTATAAAACTGTAAAAATCCGTTCGTTCCGTTTATGTTAAAAAAAACATTCTTCGTACTTTTGTCGGAAAAGTCAAAAAGTGCCTCGTACGAAAAACGACAAAAGATTCCTTTCATATCTTTTTCTAAAAACTCACCGAAGGGTAAAATTGTATT
The DNA here is from genome assembly GCA_963277665.1 of Viscum album. Taxonomy (NCBI): domain Eukaryota; kingdom Viridiplantae; phylum Streptophyta; class Magnoliopsida; order Santalales; family Viscaceae; genus Viscum; species Viscum album. The sequence continues at coordinate 1,959,975,362 of OY728133.1, forward strand.
TAAACAATTTTAGGTGGATGGAAATAATATTACATATTGAGGAAACATGGATGTGGATGATAAAATACACCCCAGTAAACACTAAAGTATAAACAATCTCAGATAAAAATGAGATTGTGATATTTCCCTTACCTTAGGTCCGACTTGCTTTGTAAGTGTCCGAACCTCATGTATAATGATTTAAATAATGTTATTGAATTATTCCAGAATCATATTCATTGTTATTATATCATATATGGTACACTTATGACTTTATATTACCCGTTATTTTGTAAATTCATGTTAAAGTAGCGTTTTGGGTAAAATCGTCTCATTTGTCGTTCGTGTTTTTAACTTGTAATTATTCATATGATTACTTAGATCATTATTACTTAATTCCAGAATATAAAACATGATTTATATATATATATTCAGAATATACATATATAATAAATCAGTAAATGGAAAGAAATACACCGTTCATGGAGACGGTAGTCCGTACGTACGCATGAACACTGTTTTCGTTTCCTTATTGAATTGAATGGAATTAAGTAGATGACATAAATATAAATATAAATAATTCCAGTATCATTATTATGTAATATATTTCATTAGTACTTATTATATATACTTTATAATCATTCATGAATGGTTAATCATTGAGAATGAATCTCATCGTGTCGTGGAGACGGTAGTCCGTACATACGCACGAGCGATGATATCGTTCCCATGGTCGTGGAATTGTGTAGAAGTGTATGTATACTATTTAAGTATCAATATCACTTTATAATAATAATATATAGTTACTCATTAAACCATTATACCCATCCAATTAAGGTGGTGGCGGAAAATAGATTACACCACGGCGTGGAGACGGTATTCTGTACGTACGCACGTGCGGTGATTTCCTTTTTCCGTAGGATGGATATAAGGTTAATTAGAGTTGTTTCATATTTATAATAACATATCAGTATATAAGAAATAATTATGTTATTACTTTATCATGAAGCAACTAAAGAAGAAGAAGTTGAAGAAGAAAGAAATTGAAAAAGATCGGTAATGGATATTACCTCTTTTTGACGTGCCTTTTCTTAACCTCCACTTAATGAACTAAGGATGGTCTTTGAAGAAGACCAGGACCTCTAGGATGATACTAGGGAAGTGGAGAATAGATTTTGGCAGGGGTTGGCCGAGCTTGAAGGCTCAAAGTTGTGTGAGGAGGAGGGGGAGGAGGTGCCCTTTTATAAGGGAGGAGAGGGGCACCATAGGAATATCATAAAATATTATTTTATATTAAAGTCAAAATAGGTTTATAATGGTTCAAAAGGGTCTTATTTAGAAGCTAAAGTGGGGATGGGCCGAAATCCTATCAACAAATAGGATTTAGACAAGTTTAGGGTATTATTTTAACCTTATCAATTAGATTTAACTCTAAGTTAAATAATTTAACTTTTACCGTGTCTTTTGGTTTTCTTTCACTATATGGTTAATACACTTACTATAACATGCCAAACGAACCCCGAATTGTTTATTATTAATATATATATATCCTTATCTAAGTCATTTGGCCGAACCATAGATTTTTAGGAATAAAATAACAATTAATAATATAATATTTGATTTAAAAACTATTTTGTGTCAATTTTGACACTATTTGATATATGATTTTTCTAAAAGTCATAACAGAATTATATGTTCGAACCAAGTTTATTAAATAAACAAAAATATATCATAGTAACCTAGAAAATTAGTGGGATTCATAAAAAGTCTCAAATTACATTTATTTTGGTGTTTATAACATCAATTATGTCAATATTTCATTAATAAGATAATTACTGCATCATCATTGTGTCATAAATAAATTAAATTATTTAATGTCTAAAAATTATAAATAAAATACCATTATGTAGGAAATCATTTTATCTTTATAATGAATTTTTATAGTCGAATTTATATTATGTATAACCCCATATTAAAAATGATTTACTTATTAAACATTGATTTTAACTATTTTAACCCTTCTTTAAATAAATTAATAATAAATGTCCTAATCTAATCCAAGTGGGAATAAATGATAATATTTTACACTTAAGGTTGTTTTTGGTCGAGATAAACTTGTCCAATATAATTAGGACATGTGTTAGGGTAATATTAATATCATTCTTACCCTTAATTACCCTATTTACTTTTAACCGCGGTAAATAAAAGTAAAAAGTTACTATTCACCAAAAATTATTTTCATCTCATTGAACCACATTTTACTTACTGACATCAACCGTGTCTCTCGGATTTTTGAAATTCCATTCACAGAAGAGGTAAAATTAATATTTATGAAGAAATTAATTTTTTTTAACTACCACTTAGTAGATTCACTATTTATCAAAAATTGATGTTTTTCAGAACAATGCCAAAATTTCATCCTAAGCTATATTTCATATTCCGAATTCAACAATGAAGTCTATTTTACCAAATTCATATCATATAAGTTGCATTAATTAATTTTATAATTAAATCCCGCTGTTAAAACAAAGAGCGTGTTTTTAAGAAACAATATCTATCAAAAGATTGACACTTCTTTTTGTCTAGTTTAAATGTGAAATTACATCCAATGACCAACATTGTATTAAATTGTAAATATATATTCTAAATATACTTTAAAACCACTCAAATTAATAATTTATCACTATTAATTATTTCGATTGAAAAAGTTGTTTTTAACTAAAATTTAGTAATTTTCACTATTCATCAAAATATGAAAGTTATCCGAAAATCACCAACATTTCACCTTAGGATAAATTCGATACTCCGAATCCAAAAATAAAGTTCATTTTGAGAGCTAAAATTTCTAAAATTTTAAAAGGTGGTTATTACTATTCACAACGGCTAGTTTTAATAATATTTTAATAGCATATCATTGTTTAGTGAAACTCAGTATTACATACTACACACGCTATAGAGGAAGGTCGCGATTGCGTGAAATGCAAGGCAAGTCAAGGATGCGTGTTTTGCAAGCTCCTTTTGGTGCAGCGTACAACACAAGACATTAGTGAAATTAAAAAGAATATTTTTCATAAAATCTCGGGGTGTTACATTCTACCCCCCTTGAAATGAATTTCGCCCTCGAAATTCGTCGGGGTTATAAATGGTTTACTATTCGAAAGTTTCTTTAATAGAAACCCACATCGTAAAAAGGAATACCAAAACCAATTTTTAAAAATGAAAGTATGAAACGTAACGGTTACCCAAATAAACTAATCGCTGGGTTTCCACATAGGTAAAAATATGGATATAGAAGAGAAATCTAACCATCATGTTCTGATGGAGAGTGGTAGAGAACATGGATTAATCAAAAATCCATAGATTTGTGATGATATAAGGTACCATCTGATTCATCAGGTATAAGATCACCAGGACAACATTTTTTATTTTCAAGACCATTTCCCTAAAGTTGAAAATTTGAATTAGATTAAATACTTACTTTATTTTGGTACAATATCACTGTTGTTCGTGCCTTGAAAAATTTCCACTTCATATCTTAAATAAATGAAGTTGAATTTGTTATTCGTGATGTGTTAGCAGATCATGTAATAGAATGATGGGTCATTCCATCTGTCTCAAACAAAAGGTTTGAAAAGTTATAAGTTCATATTATGGTTAGATTAATCGTATATGGTTCCAAAAATGAACTTATACTTCATATATCATACCGCTTAATAAAATAAAACTAGTTTCTACTAAACAGGGACTTTCTATAGGCCAGTGGTAGGCGATAAAGGCTAGTCGCATTTCGGTTGTGGGTTCGATTCCCACAGCCTTGTCCGACGCGATGGGCTGTCGCCCGTCCTGCAGGTTTTCCTTTTTCTAAAAAAAACTCTTATCCTTAAACAATACTAACTTATGTCCAACATAATCCATTCCAATCTATAGGATTACCCATAATACTGCAGTCCACTCTCATAATTTAGTGAAAACAATTACCAGAGATTTAATACCATCGTTGATCCCCATATATCATAAGATATGTCTTGTTGGTCACATTCTAAACATTCAAAGTCCTTAATCATGTATTCTCTTGAATACCCATTGAACCTTAGTGAAAAATGAATGCAGTTAAACGTTAACACTTTCCACATACCAAAATCCTCAAAATTCTTTATAATCAAACCATGATATCACTTAGTCCTTATATCAATCATGAGATCATGAATACTGTCAAATATTTAATTTTCTCATTTTCCCTTCATTATGCGCATATCATTATTTTTCCAAAAATATCTCAATCACTTTCCATGGTTACTGGTACCATAAAATTATTGAAAACCACAATAGACCAATACATAAATTTTCCAATATTCCACGATACTATATACAACACTATTTTGGAATCCCATTACATAAACACTTAATCATTCCACCACATCATTGTCATATTCAACATCGCCAATAGTGATCACATGTGACTTCGCGTTGTCCTTTGCCTTAAGTGGTTGCTCATGTTGATCATCACTAACCCTTGGATTAGGGCATTTATTGGCATAATGTCCCATCTCCTTGCACTTGAAACATTGAAGTGTTGGTGGTGCGTTCTCTGCAGTGTTTGCTTTGTTCACATCATTAGAAACCCTTTTTCCATTACTTCGACACTCAGCTACTCGATGACCTTCTTTTCCACACTTAAAACATTTTCTAGTCCCTTTAAGACAATCTCCACCATGCTTCTTTCCACACTTTGAGCATAAGGAAACATTCATCTTCTTTTCACCATTATTCTGAGATTTATCCTTGAACTCCATCTTTCGTTTCTTTTCAAAACCATGAGATGGATATGTAACACCAACTTCCATTTCTACCTTCATAGCACAACGCACAATTTCTTCATAGCTACTGATGTCTCGTAAAGCTAATGCCCTTCGAAGACTTGGTTTTAAGCCATTGAAAAATCGATCAACTTTACTTTCAGGTTGGATGATAATGCCAGATGCATACCTTGCAAGTCTTGTAAAATTCGCTTCGTATATACCAACAGATTCATCATCCTTCTGTTTCAGCTCAAGAAACTCCTTTTCCATCTTCGTTCGAAGAATACGAGGGAAGTACTTATTGAAAAATAAGTTCTTGAACTCGTCCCATTCCATGGACTCAATTTCATCTCTTTGCCTTGTATTATTGATAAGATTTTACCATTGATCAGCTTCACCTTCCAAACGATATACTACTAAGATGACTTTATCATGTTCAGAACATTGAAGAACTGAAAATATCTTTTCAGTGGTACTGATCCATTGTTCAGCAACAAGTGGATCAGAAGACCCACTAAAAAAGGTGGACGTTGCCTCATGAAGGACTGAATAAAATATTGTTCCCTTGTCTGCTCATTTGGAAGTCCAGAATGATTCATAGCTTGTGTAAGTATAGCAATAAGATTTTTCACTCCATATCCCATAACATTTGTTTGTTCAGGAGGACAATCATTGCATTGTCTATTTCATTGATCAACACGGTTCCTTCGGGTTCCAGCCATCGTCTAAAACCCAAAAAGAATAGTGTGAGAGGCAAAAATCATGCTAGGGAAAACAACATAATAAAGGGGGAGTACCTTCAATATCTAACATCTTAGGTTTAATTCTATGATCGTTAGCGTAGTTCTAGTACTATAAATTATACGTATACTTAACCTTAGGGACATCCCTATACATACCGTAGAAATATATCTAGGGATCTCACTAACGTTTTCGCATCCTAGTTTCCAAAGGTTGACTAAACCTTTCCTCTGATACCAACTGTATAGACCCAAAACTTGACGTACATTGACATTACATTACTTTTGCGGAATACTTAGTACATAACAAAAACACACACACAAGGATCGTAATAGTTTAGTGTCTTTGGAAACTCGGAATAAAATATTCTAATCGTGGTGAAAGATCATCAACATCTCCCATAAAGATCATCCTTTTTTTTACCTAAAACCTTTCTTTATATCCTGGGGAAAAGAAAACATAAAAGGGTGAGCTCAAATGCTCAGTAAGGGTAAACAAAAGAAATATCAATCACATCGTATTCATAAGAACATAACATTTTGGAAATCATAACCTGCAAAAGAGAGCATAATTTCATAACATGGGATAAATCATGGTAGTGAAATGTAATCACAATAATCATAACTTAAAACATGAAACTTTGTGGCATTCACACATAATCATAGAGAATCATTTCTTGTTAGTCAAGACTCATTTCCAAGACTATCATAGTGGACAAAGTCCCTTTCTGAATCGAGTAACCCTCGTTTTAGTCCTATTTCACTGAACCGGTATAACCTACTATTCCAGCCATGTCTATCTCATGAGATATAAAATCTTTACCCAATGCATTGGAGGGAGATATAGGTCCCACCCATCTTATAATGAATCCTTTCTTATGTGTGCCACATAATCATAAACCATACATCATAGCGTAACCCATGTAATAAAAATGGGATTCTTAAACAACATGACATCATAAAACCATTCATATAAGATAAAGGAATTCATAAACATAATTCCATCACAACATAGTCAAATCAATATAAAAATATGGATAGAAACAGAACCCTTTATTATCTTAGATGGAAAATAATTTTGATAAAACACTTGAAATGAATTCTTGAGGAAAATATCCTTTCTTCTTCAAAATCAATTTCTTTTCACAAAACATCATGCAATTTTAAAAGAAAGAGATTTTATTAAAAATAGTCATGAAATATTTTGGAGGAAGCTTCATGAAAATAAGGCTTTATAAAACTGTAAAAATCTTTTCGTGTCGTTTAAGTTAAAAAAAACATTCTTCGTACTTTTGTCGGAAAAGTCAAAAGTGCCTCGTACGAAAAACGACAAAAGATTCCTTTCATATCTTTTACTAAAAACTCACCGAAGGGTAAAATTGGATTTAAAAAATTGTAGGTGGATTTAAATAATATTACATATTGAGGAAGCATGGATGTGGATGATAAAATACACCCCAGTAAACACTAAAGTATAAACAATCTCAAATAAAAATGAGATTGTGATATTTCCCTTACCTTAGGTCCGACTTGCTTTGTAAGTGTCCGAAACTCCTGTATAATGATTTAAATCATGTTATTGAATTATTCCAGAATCATATTAATTGTTATTATATCATATATGGTACACTTATGACTTTATATTACCAGTTATTTTGTAAATTCATGTTAAAGTAGCGTTTTGGGTAAAATCGTCTCATTTGTCGTTCGTGTTTTTAACTTGTAATTATTCATATGATTACTTAGATCATGATTACTTAATTCCAAAATATAAAACATGATTTATATATATATATTCAGAATATACATATATAATAAATCAGTAAATGTAAAGAAATACACCGTTCATGGAGACGGTAGTCCGTACGTACGCATGAACGCTGTTTTCGTTTCCTTATTGAATTGAATGGAATTAAGTAGATCACATACATATAAATATAAATAATTCCAGTATAATTATTATGTCATATATTTCATTAGTACTTATTATATATACTTTATAATAATTCATGAATGGTTAATCATTGAGAATGAATCTCATCGCGTCGTGGAGACGGTAGTCCGTACGTACGCACGAGCGATGATATCGTTCCCATGGTCGTGGAATTGTGTTGAAGTGTATGTATACTATTTCAGTATCAATATAACTTTATAATAATCATATATAGTTACTCATTAAACCATTATACCCATCCAATTAAGGTGGTGGCGGAAAATAGATTACACCACGGCGTGGAGACGGTATTCCGTACGTACGCACGCGCGGTGATTTCCTTTTTCCGTAGGATGGATAGAAGGTTAATTAGAGTTGTTTCATATTTATAATAACATATCAGTATATAAGAAATAATGATTTTATTACTTTATCATGAATCAACTAAAGAAGAAGAAGTTGAAGAAGAAAGAAATTGAAAAAGATCGGTAATGGATATTACCTCTTTTTGACGTGCCTTTTCTTAACCTCCACTTAAAGAAATAAGGATGGTCTTTGAAGAAGACCAGAACCTCTAGGATAATACTAGGGAAGTGGAGAAGAGATTTTGGCAGGGGTTGGCCGAGCATGAAGGCTCAAAGTTGTCTGAGGAGGAGGGGGAGGAGGTGCCCTTTTATAAGGGAGGAGAGGGGCACCTTAGGAATATCTCAAAATATTATTTTATATTAAAGTCAAAATCGGTTTATAATGGTTCCAAAGGGTCTTATTTCGAATCTAAAGTGGGGATGGGTCGAAATCCTATCAACCAATAGGATTTAAACAAGTTTAGGGTATTATTTTAACCTAATCAATTAGATTTAACTCTAAGTTAAATAATTTAACTTTTACCGTGTCTTTTGGTTTTCTTTCACTATATGGTTAACACACATACTATAACATGCCAAAAGAACCCCAAATTGTTTATTATTAATATATATATCCTTATCTATGTCATTTGGCCGAACCTTAGATTTTTAGGAATAAAATAACAATTAATAATATAATATTTGATTTAAAAACTATTTTGTGTCAATTTTGACAGTATTTGATATATGATTTTCCTGAAAGTTATAACAGAATTATATGTTCAAACCAAGTTGATTAAATCAACATTAATATACCATAGTAACCTAGAAAATTAGTGAGATTCATAAAAAGTCTCAAATTACATTTATTTTGGTGTTTATAACATCAACTATGTCAATATTTCATTATTAAGATAATTACTGCATCATCATTGTGTCATAAATAAATTAAATTATTTAATGTCTAAAAATTATAAATAAAATACGATTATGTAGGAAATCATTTTATATTTATAATGAATATTTATAGTCGAATTTATCTTATGTATAGCCCCATATTAAAAATGATTTACTTATTAAACATTGATTTTAACTATTTTAACCCTTCTTTAAATAAATTAATAATAAATGTCCTAATCTAATCCAAGTGGGCCTAAATGATAATATTTTACACTTAAGGTTGTTTTTGGTCGAGATACACTTGTCCAATAGAATTAGGACATGTGTTAGGGTAATATTAATATCATTCTTACCCTTAATTACCCTATTTACTTTTAACCGTGGTAAATAAAAGAAAAAAGTTACTATTCACAAAAAATTATTTTCATCTCATTGAACCACATTTTACTTACTGACATCAACCGTGTCTCTCGTATTTTTGAAATTCCATTCACAGAAGAGGTAAAATTAAGATTTATGAAGAAATTAATTTTTTTTAACTACCACTTAGTAGTTTCACTATTCATCAAAAATTGATGTTTTTCAGAACAATGCCAAAAATTCATCCTAAGCTATATTTCATATTCCGAATTCAAAAATGAAGTCTATTTTACCAAATTTATATCATAGAAGTTGCATTTATTAATTTTATAATTAAATCCCGCTGTTAAAACAAAGAGCGTGTTTTTAAGAAACAATATCTATCAAAAGATTGACACTTGTTTATGTCTAGTTTAAATGTGAAATTACATCTAATGACCAACATTGTATTAAATTGTAAAAATATATTATAAATATACTTTAAAACCACTAAAATTAATAATTTATCAGTATTAATTATTTCGATTGAAAAATTTATTTTTAACTAAAATTTAGTAATTTTCACTATTCATCAAAATATGAAAGTTATCCGAAAATCACCAAAATTTCACCTTAGGCTAAATTCGATACTCCGAATCCAAAAATAAAGTCCATTTTGAGAGCTAAAATTTCTAAAATTTTAAAAGGCGGTTATTACTATTCATAACGGCTAGTTTTAATAATATTTTAATAGCATATCGTTGTTTAGTGAAACTCAGTATTACATACTACACACGCTATCGAGGAAGGTCGCGATTGCGTGTAATGCAAGGAAAGTCAAGGATGTGTGTTGTGCAAGCTCCTTTTGGTGCAGCGTACAACACAAGACATTAGTGAAATTAAAAAGAATATTTTTCATAAAATCTCGGGGTGTTACATTTATCATGTGTAATGTTGTATAAGTAATCTCATGGTACTATGGAATAAAGAGACATCTAAGGATTATTACACTGTTACCTTTCCTTTAGTTTTGAAAGTGTACGATTAATGTTACCATTATCCATGAAAGGTTATTTTTGGAATGTAGATGATATGCGCACAATGAAGGGATAAGGAGAAAATTAAATGTTTGATAGTATTCATGAGATCATGACTGATATAAGGAGAAGGTTATAGCATGGTTTGAGTATATAGAATTTTGAGGATTTTGGTATGTGGAAAGAGTTAACTTTTAACAGCACACATGTTTTCAATAAGGTTCAATGGGTATTCAAGAGAGTACATGATTAAGGCCTTTGAGTGTTTGGAATGTGACCAACAAGATATATCTTATGATATATGGGGATAAACGATGGTATTAAATCTCTGAGAGTGGACTGCAGTATTATGGATAAGCCTAAATATTGGAATGCATTATGTTGGACATAAGTTAGTATTGTTTGTTTTTCGATATTATTGATGGGGTGTTATAGTAATATAGTTTTAGAAAAAGGACAACCTGCAGGACGGGTGATAGCCCATCGCGTCGGACAAGGCTGTGGGAATCGAACCCACAACTGAAGTGTGACTGGCCTTTATCGCCTACCACAGGCCTACAGGAAGTCCCTGGTTAGTAGAAAATAGTTTTATTTTATTAAGCGGTATGATATATGAAGTATAAATTCATTTTTGGAACCATATACGATTAACCATAAGATGGACTTATAACTTTTGCTAACCTTTTGTTTGAAAGAGATGGAATGACCCGTCATTCTATCACATGATCTGCTAACACTTCAAGAATAACAAATTCACCTTCATTTATTTAAGAGATGAAGTGGAAATTGTTTAAGGCACGAACAACAGTGAGATTGTACCAAAATAAAGTAAGTATTTATTCTAATTCAAATTCTTCAACTTTAGGGAAACGATCTTGAAAATCAAAAATGTTGTCCTAGTGCTCTTTAATCAGATGGTACCTTAGATCATCACAAATTTATGGATTTGTGATTGTTGGCTTTTCCATAGCCATGTTCTCTACCACTCTCCATCAGAACATGATGGTTAGATTTTTCGTCCACATTAATATTTTCAACTATGTGGAAACCCAGTGATTAGTTTATTTGGGTAACCGTTACGTTTCATACTTTTGTTTTTAAAGACTGGTTTTGGTATTCCTTTTTACTATGTGGGTTTCTATTAAAGAAACCTTCGAGTAGTAAACCATTTATAACCCTGACGAATTTCGAGGGCGAAATTCATTTTAAGGGGGGTAGAATGTAACACCCCGAGATTTTATGAAAAATATTCTTTTTAATTTCATTAATGTATTCTGTTATACGCTACACCTAAAGGAGCTTTCACAACACACATCTCTGACCTGGCTTGAATTACATGCAATCGCGACCTTCCACGATAGCGTGTGTTGTACGCAACACCAAGTTTCGCTTAAAAAAGATATGCTATTAAAATATTATTAAAACTAGCCGTTATGAATAGTAATAACCACTTTTTTGAAATTTTTTAAATTTTATTTTTCAAAATGGACATAATTTTTGGATTCGGAATATCGAAATTAGCTTAGGGTGAAATTTTGGTAATTTTCGGATAACTTTCATATTTTGATGAATAGTGGAAATTACTAAATTTTAATTAAAAAAAACTTTTTCAATCGAAATAATTAATAGTGATAAATTATTAATTTTAGTGGTTTTAAAGTATATTTAGAATATATTTTTTCAATTTAATACAATTTTGGTCATTGGATGTAATTTCACATTTAAACCAGTTATAAACAAGTGTCAATCTTTTGATAGTTATTATCTCTTAAAAACACGCCTTTTGTTTGGACGACGGGAATTAATTTTTTAATTAATTAATGCAACTGATATGTTTTGAATTTGGTAAAATAGACATCATTTTTTATTTCATAATATCAAATATATCTTAGGCCTAATTTTTGATATTTTTCTGAAAACTTTCAATTTTTTATGAATAGTGAAACCACTAAGTGTTAGTTAAAAAAACTGAATTTTTCATAAAACTTAATTTTACCGCTTCTGTGAGTGGAATTTCGAAAATCCGAGAGACACGGTTAATATCAAGGACTAAAATGTGGTTCAATGAGATGAAAATAATTTTTGGTAAATAGTAACTTTTTACTTTCTTTTACCACGGTAAAAAGTAAATAGGGTAATTAAAGGTAAAGATGATATTTTTTTTACCCTAAAACATGTCCAAATTCTATTGGATAAGTGTAATTCTTTCAAAAACAAACTTAGGAATAAAATATGACCATTTAGGCCCTGTTGGATTAGATTAGGACATTTGTTATTATTTAATTCAAAGAAGAGTTAAAAGAGTTAAAATCAATGTTTATTTACTAAAACATTTTTAATATAGGGTTATACATAAGATAAATTAGATTTTAATTATTCATTGGAAAGATAAAAAGATTTCCAACATAATGGTATTTTATTTGTAATTTTTAGACATTAAATAATTTAATTTATCTATGACACAACGATGATGCAGTAATTATCTTATTAATGAAATATTGACATAATTGATGTTATAAATACCCAAATAAATATAATTTGAGGCTTTTTATGAATTACACTAATTTTCTAAGTTAATATGACATGTTATTATTGATTTAATTAACTTTTTTTGAACTTATCATTCTGTTATGATTTTCACAAAAATCAATTACTAAATAATGTCAAAATTGACATGAAATAGTTTTTAAAACAAATATTATATTATTAATAGTTATTTTATTCCTAAAAAATCTGAGGTTCGGCCGAATTACTTAGATAAGGTTATATATATTAATAATAAACAATTTGGGGTTCGTTTGGCTTCTTATAGTATGTTTATTAACCTTATAGTGTAATAACACAAGAAGACACGGTAAAAGTAAAATTATTTAACTTAATGTTAAATCTAAATGATAAGGTTAAAATAGGAACCTAAACTTGTCTAAATTATATTGGATGAGAGTATTTCGACCCATACCAACCTTAGCCTCGAAATAAATCAATTTGGAGCTATTTAAAACCGAACTTGACTTTATAATAAAATAATATTTTTAGTTATTCCAAAGGTTCCCCTCTCCTCCCTTATAAAAGGGCACCTCCTCCCCCTCCTCCTCACACAACTTTGAGCCTTCAAGCTCGGCCAACCTCTACCCAATTCTCCTCTCCACTTCCCTAGAAACATCCTAGAGGTTCTGGTGTTCTTCAAAGACCCATTTTAGTTCCCTAAAAGGAGGTCTCAAAGAAGCACTTCAAAGAAGAGGTAATGTCCGTTACCGATTCTTTCATCTTTATTTCTTCTTCCACTTATTCTTCTTAGGTTGTTTCATTATGAAGTAATTACATCAGTATCACTCATATACTGATGTGTTATTATAATTATGAAACAACCCTATTTCACCATCTATCCATCCTACGGAAAAAGAAATCATCGCGCGTGCGTACGTACGGAATACCGTCTCCACGCCGTGGTGTAATCTATTTTCCACCACCACCTTACATGGATGGGTATAAAGGTGTAATGAATGACTATACATAGTTATTAGAACATCAGATTTATTTTGATATATTTTATCATCCACTCCAATTCAATTCAATAAATATGGAAATGATATAATCGCTCGTGCGTACGTACGGACTACCGTCTCCACGACGCGATGAGATTCATTCTCAATGTTAAACATTTAAGAATGATTATAAAGTATATATAAGAAATAATAATGAAATATATTACATTATAAATATACTGTATTTATGTGTATATATATGTATGTCATCTACTTAATTCCACTCAATTCAATAACGAAAAGAAAACAGCGTTCATGCGTACGTACGACCTACCGTCTCCATGAACGGTGTATTTCATTCCTTTTATCGATCCATTATATATATGTATATTCTAAATATATATTATATATAAATCATGTTTTATATTCTATAATTAAGTAATAATGATCTAAGTAATCATATGAATAATTACAAGTTAAAACACGAACGACAAATGAGACGATTTTACCCAAAATGCTACTTTAACATGAATTTACAAAAGAACAGGTAATATAAAGTCATAAGTGAACCATATATGATATAATAACAATGAATATGATTCTATAATAAGTCAATGACATTATTAAAGTCATCATACAGGAGGTTCGGACACTTACGAAGCAAATTGGACCTAAGGTAAGGGAAATATCAAAATCTCATTTTTATCCGAGATTGTTTATACTTTAGTATTTACTAGGTTGTATTTTATCATCCACATCCATGCTTCCACAATATGTAATATTATTTACATTCACCTAAAATTGTTTAAATCCTATTTTACCCTTTGGTGAGTTTTTAGTAAAAGATAGGAAATGAATCTTTTGTCGTTTTTCATACGAGGTTCTTTTTTTGACTTTTCCAACAAAAGTACGAGAAGACTGTTTTTTTAACTTATACGACATGAATGGATTTTAAAACATTATTTACAAGAAGCTTCCTTTTCAAGTTTTAAAGTTTATTTTTATTCAACTTCTTTTAGTTTAAAGTTGTATGACATGTTAAGAAAGGAAAAATGTTTTTGAAGTAGAAAGGATATTTTCCTCAAGAATGAAGTTCAATTGTTTTATCAAAAATATTTTCCATATAAGATAATAAAGGGTTCTGTTTTTATCCCTATTATTAAATTGATTAGATTATTTTGTGATGGAATTATTTTTATGAATTCCTTTATCTTATATGAATTGTTTTATGATGTCATGATGTTTAAGATTCCCATTTGTATTACATGGGTTATTCAATGATGTATGATTTATGATTTTGTGGCACACATAAGAATGGTACCATTATGAGATGGGTGGGACCTATATCTCCCTCCAATGCATTGGGTAAAGATTTTATATCTCATGAGATAGACATGGATGGAATGGTAGGTTATACCGGTTCAGTGAAACAGGACTGAAACGAGGGTGACTCGGTTCAGAAAGGGACTTTGTCCACTAAGATAGTCTTGGCAATGAGTCTTGAATTACAAGAAATGATTCTCTATGATTATGTGTGTATGCCACAACGTTTCATGTTTTAAGTTATGATTATTGTGATTACATTTCACTGCCATGATTTATCCCATGTTATGAAATTATACTCTCTTTTACAGGTTAAGATTTCCAAAAGTTATGTGCTTATGTATATGATGTGATTGATATTTCTTTTGTTTACCCTTACTGAGCATTTGAGCTCACCCTTTCATGTTTTCTTTTCCCCATGATATAAAGAAAGGTTTTAGGTATAAAAAAAGGAAGATCTTTATGGGAGATGTTGAAGATCTTTCACCAGGATTAGAAGATTACGTTCCGAGTTTCCAAAGACACTAAACTATTACGATCCTTGTGTGTGTGTTTTTGTTATGTACTAAGTATTCCGAAAAAGTAATGTAATGTCCATGTACGTCAAGATACGAGTCTCTACAATTATCCCCTCATAATATCCCTACAGGTCATTCATTATTTACTTCTTCACATCCTAGGAAAAATAAAACATAGAAAATGGGTGAGTTCAAATGCCCAGTAAGGATAACAATATAGTGGAAACATTCATAAATAAGAATAAACAATTAAGGCAGTGTATAAATAAAACAAAATCCTTTTAAACATGAACTTCAACATATTATGGAAGAAATAAAATAAAATAATTCCATTTACTTATTCACATGGATATTCTACTAATCGAATAATCATAGGCAATATCAATTACCACTTTCATAATGATCGAATGCATAATTCCAGACTATCACAGCCACATAGCCAAGGCCTCGTGCCAAGACTAAAAATAATATTTTGTTAAGGCCTTATTCCAAGACACTAGTTTGTCTCATGGGACCTAACGATGCATGAAGGAGCTATATCGGGCTCCATGGTCACATATTAAGTCCAGTTCATTCCCATATGAAAAGGTTTAAACATAACATAAGCATTCATATTATAACTAGAATACCAAATGTCAATACTTTCACCATAAACCATGAATGGTATAAAAATAGAACATCCACAGTAAAACATATCACAAAACCTTCAATACAATATAGAAGTTTTGTATCATAATAAATCAACATCAAATAAGCGTAAAATCCATTAAAGGATGTTGACATAGATGAAATCAAAAATATTTTTAGAGAAATATATCTTTCTATTTTGAATTCATTTACGAGTCATATATTTATAAAATAAAACATTTTCTTTGAAAATATTCTTATAAGCTTGTAAGGTTATCTTCGATGATTTTATAATGGTGGAAAATAGCGGCACCCGCCGTATAAGTTAAAAAAACATTCTTACCTTAATTCTGTCGAATAGGTTAAAAAGCACCTTGTGTTAAAAATGACAGAAAGATTCCTTTATAAACCTCTTATAAAAATTAAAAAAGTAGTATAAATGTCTTTAACACATATTCTTGTAAATAGTAAAAAAAAATTGAAATACATTTTTAAGAAACATGGATATGGATGATAAAGAAATCCCAGTAGATTATTACGTATAAACAACCTCGGATAATGAAGAGATTGTGAAATAAAACCGCACCATGTACTTTTACATGGTTGGGGTAGGTTAAACTCATGTATAATGGTGAAATAATTGTTATTAAATTATAAAATAATCATATACATTAATATGATATCATATATGATCTTTTAACATTGATTTGTTAATAATATTTTAGTATTATTTTTGTTTCGGGTGTTAACTTACTCGTTTTCTTTTATATGTTTTGTTATGTAAGTTGTGTTTGTCATGGATATGTTGTATCTTAATAATATAAAGAATAATATCAAGTCCTTAGATACTATTATTAATCATCAAATGGGAATTATACTTGAATGGATACGATGGAGAATGAATCTCATCGCGTTCGTGGATGCGGTAGTCCGTACGTACGCACGAGCGACAATATCATTCTTTTGATATTAAAATAATATATAATTTGATTGTATATAATATATAAAGAATCATTATCATGTTATGTGTATTATTTACATGAGTTACACATCATTATTATACCTATCCAAATAATAATTTATTGAATAACAATTACACCACGATGTGGAGACGGTAAGCCGTACGTACGTACATATGGTGACATGTTATTCAAAGGATGGATAGAATACTGATTATGGTTGTACCATTTTAATAATAACATCATATTATATATAATATAATGTAGTTATTATTTTATAACGGTAATAAAAAAGAAAGAAGAAGTGGAAAAGAAAGGAACTTCAAAAAGGGTGGTGAAATCATTACCTCTTCTTCGGGTTCTTCCTTTTGATTTGATCAAAAGGGAACATAGGATGGATTTATAACTAAATGAAGGCTTCTAGGATGAAGTTAAGGATGTTTATAGAGTATTTGGGCAGGTTTTGGCCTACCCAAAAGGCTTTGAAGGTGTGAATTAATGAGAAGGAGGAGTGCCCTTTAATAAGAGGGGTGAGGGGCACCTTTGGAAAAGATCGGAATATTATTTTATAATAAATTCATATTCGGTTTCTAATGGCTCCAAAGTGCATTAATTAAAGTTTATGGTGGGGATTGGTCGAAAACAACTCAACCAATATGATTTAGACAGGTTTGGGTCACTATATTAACCTTATCTTTATGTATTAACTCTTAGTTAATTAGTTTCACTTTGACAATGTCGTTTTGTATTTTTATATTATATTGTTAATAAACACACTATATACATCCAAGAGACCCCCAAGTGGTCCATTAATGATAAAACTATCATGATATAAGTCTCTTGGCCGAACCGTAGATTTTTAGGAATTTAATATCAATTAATAATATAATATTTGTTTTAAAAACTCTTTTTTGTCAATTTTGAAACTATTCAATAATTGATTTTTGTAAAACTCATAACAGAATGATTATTTCGAAAAAAGTAAATTAAGGAATTCCTAACATGTCATATTAACCTATAAAATTAGTTTAATTCATAAAAATTCTCAAATTATATTTATTTGGGTATCTACAATATCAATCATTTTAATTCTTCACTATTATGGTAATTACTGCATCACCATTGTGTCATAAATAAATTAAATTATTTAATGTCTAAAAATTTAAAAAAAATACCTTTATGTAGTAAATATTTTTAGATTTATAGTGAATATTTATAGTCGAAAATCCAACATATATAACCCTATGTAAAAATTGTTTTTCTAAAATATATATGCTTGTGTCATTTTTGTATTCATTTTAACTTAATTAGAATAAAGTGTCCCTATCACTTACAAGTGGAACCATGGGGTCCCAAAATCGACCCAAATATGCCCATGGTAGGAAATGAATCAACCAATAAGGTTAGGACACGTTTTAGGGTATTTATGTATTATTATAATATTATTCTTTAACCCTTATTTACCGGATTTACCCTTTAACCATGGTAAATAAAATATTTACCGAAGTAATTATTCGAAATATCTAAAAATAAAAGTTACCTATTTACACAATTTGAACATCCTGATTCCAAATATGGAATCCATTTTTCCAAATTCAAAACATAGAAGTGGCAGGAATTAATTTAAAATTAATTCTTGCTGTCAAAACAAAAAGCGTGTTTTTAAGATATAAAAACTATCAAAAGATTGATACTTGTTTATGTTCGGTTTAATTGTGAAATTATGTCCAATGACCTAAATTGTATTAAATGGTAAAAATATATTCTAAATATACTTTAAAACCACTCAAATTCATCATTTATCACTATTAATTATTTTGATTAAAAAAGTTGTTTTTATTTAAAACATAGTAATTTTCACTATTCATCAAAATATTAAAGTTATCCGAAAAGTACCAAAATTTCACCGTAGGATAAATTTGATACTCTGAATAAAATAATGAAGTCCATTTTGAGAGAGAAAATTTATAAAATTTCAAAAATTATGTATTGTTATTCATAAAGGCTAGTTTGATTGGTTGTGGTGTGTGTTAGAACTCGATGTTGCGTACAACACAAGTTATCATATTATTCAAATGGAAACGTACCGTAGATGCTTGGGGTGTTACAAGCATTATTACTTCAAAAAATCATTTAATCAACCCTAATATGTAATATTAACCAATAAAATTAGTGTAATTCAAAAAAGTCTCAAATTACTTTTATTTGGGTATTTGTAATATGATTTATTTTAATATTTCATTAATAAGGTAATTACTGTACCACCAATCTGTCATAAATAAATTAAACTATATAATGTCTAAAAATTATAAATAAAATACCATTATGTTGGAAATATTTTTATCTTTATAATTAATATTTATATTATAATTTATCCTATGTGTAACCCCATATTAAAAAAAATTTAGTTATTAAACCTTGATTTTTAAATTTTTAACTCTTCTTTGAATTAAATAATAATAAATGTCCTAATATAATCCAAGTGAACTAAAGAGGTTCATATTTTATTACTAAGGTTGTTTTGGTTCAAATAACACTTATACAATTGAAATAGGACATGTGTTAGGTTAATAATAATATCATTTTTACACGTAATTACCCTATTTACTTTTAACCGTGGTAAATAAACGTTAAAAGTTACTATTCACCAAAAATTATTTTCATCTTATTTAACAACATATTACTTATTGATAACAACTATTTCTCTCTTATTTTTTAAATTCAACTCACAGAAGCGAAAAATTTAAATTTTATGTAAATTTTCAAATGCTCCTAGGAGGTGGGTAAAAGGCAGTGAAGAGGTCAAGAAAATTATATATATATAATACTATTAAAAAATGACTGAAATTAGTTACATTGAACATATATATGTATTATGTATCTATTTTTATCTAAACTAAATTAAAATAAAATAAATAATTATTTAAATAGAAATTTTGTTTTAAACAATAACTTTGAATTTTTCACTATTCATCAAAAATTGAATGTTTTCAGAAAAATACCAAAAATTCACCCTAAGATAATTTTGATATTACAAATTTAAAAATTATGTCTATTTTACCAAATTCAAAACATAAAGTTTCATTTATTAATTTAAATTTAATTCTCGTTGTCAAAACCAAAAGGTTTATTTTTAATAAATAATAACTATCAAAAGATTGACACTTGTTTATGTCCAATTTCAATGTGAAGTTACTTAGAATGGACAGAATTAGATTAAATGGTAAAAATATAATTTATTTATACTTCCAAAACATTAAAATATATAATTTAACACTGTAAATTATTTTGATTAAAAAAGTTGTTTTTAGTTAAAATATAGTATTTTCATTATTCGCCCAAATATGAAAGTTATCAGAAAAAAACACCAAAAATTTATTGAAACTAAATTCTTATGTCTTGATTTTAAAAGATAAGTATATTTTTTTCAAATTTAATATATAAATGTTTCAAATATTGGATGTAATAGGGGTTCACCATTAAAAGGTGGTAAAATGTATTTTTTTGAAAAAAACTTTTATTATATGAAAAAAATTAATTAGTTCTTACATTATGTCCAAGAAACTCATAATATGGATTCTAAAATTATAAGGATTATCTAACGTTCAAAATTACCTTCATACTATTCAAAATTATTTTTGAACAGCTACTTTGGTAAGTCGTGGTGCGCTTGAACCCGATGTTGCGTGTAGTGCAAGTTATTAAATTACTTTGAAGAAATAATGTACTATGAGATCTTGGGGTGTTGCATTATTACCTCCATCAATAAATTGAATCCTCACAATTTGAAATTGGTCTTCAAAAATGAATAGTTAAAAATAGAAAATACCTTTGTGGGAAAACCCACATCAGAAATTGGATTAATAAAATTTAGTCTTAATAAGAGGAAAAGTGAAATGAAAGGGTCACCACCAAATTATAATCTCTATTAGGAGAACATTGGTGGAAATTAGATACACATAATTGGAGGAAAATGTAAATATTTATAGAGAGTGATTTAGTTCATCAATCACAAACAAGCGTAAAATTGAGGGCCTCATATCCATCAATCTATGTTGATTTAAAATATCATCAGTTCAACAAAACATAAGGTATTTGGATTAAAAAAAATATTTTAAGATCCCTTCACTGACGTTTAATAATTAATTTACCCATAGAATAAAAGGAAAAATATTATATATATATATATATACTTGACAAGTAGAGTTTCATCTTTCTACTAATTTCTACCACAAACTCACCATTCACTCCAAAAGATTTCAAAAGAATATTATATTTATCCTAATCATATAGGGTTCCAAAAATAATGAATTTATAATTCACCTATCAAAACCTTTAAAAAAATTATATTATACAATCCAGGGACATCACATAGTCTAGTGGTAGGTGATAAATCCCAATCACTTTATGGTTGTTGGTTCGATTCCCATAGCTTTGTCCGACGCGACAAGTTATCAAACGGTCTGTCTGTTGTCCTTTTAATAACATTCCAGAAATAACCATAAAAATAGTATCCAATTTGAAACATAATCCATTACAACCATTAGAGTTATCCAAAATATTTCTATCCAAACTCACAATCCAAAATTTATACGGAATTTAAACATAATGAAGATCCTTTTTTCATGTAATAACATGTGAACACCTTTATCATTTATTATTTTAAAACATGGTAACACCCTGAATTACCATAAAACCTTATTGATTACATTCATTCAAAATTATCCTTTATATAATACAAGATATATTCCTTATATCCAAATTTTTTGAATATTCCTACAATTATGAAATAAACAAACTATTAATCAGTTCTAAGGAAGTCAAGAATATCCAATATATTTTATCCTAATCAAACATCTCTTATTCCAAAATCATTACCTCATTATAAAGACCATATTAACGATTAACTTTCCTTCAACAATGTATTTTCCATAAAGTGTGGCTTACTATTAATTCAGTTTTCTTAGAACCATATAATCTCAAATCCTCAATAGAATAGTACTGCATTATAATCCTTATTTATCTCCACAATTAATATAACCAGTATATTATTGATATAACACCCAAATGAAATAATTCTATTATAACAGCATAAGAACACAATTCATTCCTCTTTATCTGAGGTAGTATCATAACATGATTATTATCCAATAGCATCATTTGAGGTATACTTAGATGACTGGGACATTGATTAGCGTAGTGTCCCAACGCCTTAGAGATGATGCATTTTATATTTGAAACCATTTTCATTCACTGGAAACCACATATATGGTGTCCTTTTTCTCCACACTTATAACAAACTCACATTCCCTACAATCATTTACCAAGGTGATAATTTCCACATTTATCACATATGGGAAAATCATTCTTTCCCTTATTTCCTTTATCCTTCTTTCTCCCTACTATCATTTTCTTCTCTAGCCTCCCTTCAAATCCATAGGACTCAGAGAATTATTTACTTATCATATTAACACGTGATACTATTTCTTCATATGTTTAGAATATATGTGAGACTCTATCCCTTCTAAATGTTAGCTCAATACTAGGAAAGATATGATCCCTTTCTACTTTTTGGATCTTACGTATTGCTGTAGTTCTCATTCCTTCTTCTAGGAATCATTTCTTAACAATGGAATACACTAGGCCAGTTTATGAATCACAATTCAAAATTACAAACCTGTAAAATACCTAACGTAAATTGAACTGTTTATGGATATAATACATAATAATAATAAAAATTTCTTTTAAGAAGTATTTACTCTAAAATCATTAATAATGGCTTGTAATGAAAATGTGATTTATCCTATGCATTTCCCCCGGGAGTGTCATAACCAGAAGTGCAACAAGGCCCATTGTCATGCACCAGTTCCTATTTGATTCTAGATCAAAGAATTTTTTTCAGGTTTTACCCCTAGGTTCATTAGTGCCAAAGCTACCTCAACCTGCTCATATCTAGATTGGTATGTATTGCATGTAAAACTCACAAAATATCTAACTTACCAAAATTCTAGGAAGTTCTTCTATACTAATCCTCAAATATTATCTTAGCGTAATGTGATCTAATTAGAGTTTATCTAAATCTAGTTTCCAAGGTTATTGTTAAACCTCCTATGATACCAACTGTAACTCCTCAACCCTAGATTCCTAAAGTCGGTGCATTATTTTAATACATTAGCATGATTACAAGGAATCATGTCCCGAAATACCAATCAGTTTAGCAGTCTTGGAAAATAGATTACATACATGACCATTACATTACAATTTCCAACATACAACAAAAAAAACCTTTGAGAATTCCATTTTTACCTTATCTTAACCCTTCATCTAAAACATAAAACACTTCTTGGGATCCTGGAAAAAATAAAACATAAGAAAGGGGTGAGCTCAGATGCTCAGTAAGGGTAAATAATTTGGCAGTAACATTCATAAATAAGCATAAACATTTAAGGCCATGTATATAACTAAGAAAAATCCTTTTTATACATGAAGATCCGCATAATATGACAAAGATAGAGTCAAATAATTCCATTTAATTACCCACATGGATATTCCACTAGTTTAATAATCACATGCGATATCAATAGCCACTTTCATAATGATGGAGTGCATAATGCCAGACTTCATAACCACATAGTCAAGGCTTTGTTCCAAGAATAAAAATAAGTTTTTTTCAAGCCCTTGTGCCAAGACACTAGTTTGTATCATTAGGCCTACCGATGAATTGAGGATTTATAGTGGGCTCCACCTGTCACTTACTATGTCCATTGCATTCCTCATATGAAAAAGTTTAAGCATAACATAAACATTCGATTTAAAACATTCATACGAAATGTAAATAATTTATCCATAAACCATGAATGGTATAGAATTAACACATCCACAGTCAAACATATCACAAAACCTTCAATAAAATATATAATATTTTTATCATAATAAATCAACATAAAACATGTTTAAAATACATCAAATTATGGTGACATATATGAAAATTATTTGTAAAAATCTTTGTGAGAAATATCCCTTTTCATGAAAAAAATTAAAAGTCACATAATTTAGAAATGAATACATTGAAATAAATTTTTTATTCAAAGTGTCCCATACCACTTTTAAAATTTTGAAATGAATAAAAATTTTAAAAACATTCATGTCAATATAGATAAATCCATAAAATCCATTTTGGAAACATAGAGATTAATGAGAATGATTTAGAGGAATAAATATTTAAAACATTTAAAATTATGTTTTAATAAAAATCACCTTAAATGAATCCATTTTAAAACACATTCATGAAACATGGACAATTTATAATAAATATATCCTAGTAGATACTTACCTAAAAACAACCTCGGATAATAAAGAGATTGTGAAATTAACCTTTACATTGAACTTTACTTTAGTTGAGGCTATGTTTATCCTTTTGTATGAATGCCATAGTATGATATTAAATTAAACCATAACCATATTAATATTTATGATATCATACATGATTCCTTTATGACTTTATACTAACCATTTAATAATAATTTCCATATTAAATTAACATTTCAGGTAATAATCACTTTCTTTATCGTACGTGTTTTAACATGTTATCATGATTTTATCACATACATCATGATTTAAATAATTCCGGAAAATAAAACATGATTTATATATCATATATATTTATAATATAAATATGTATAATAGACATATATATGAAATGGAAAACACTATTTATGGAGAAGATAGTCCGTATGTAAGCATAAACATTGTTTCCATTTTCATATTGTATTGAACGAAAGAAAGTAAATAAGATATATGTATGTAAATAAACAAACACATACATATATATATACCCACTAGAATTATTATTTCATATATTACATTCTTATTAGTAATATATATTTTTATAATTGTCAATGAATGGTGAACGTGGAAATAAATCTCATCGCGTCGTGGAGATGGTAATCTGTACGTACGCACGAGTGACAATTTCATTATTTTGGTATTAAAATAACATATAATTAGGTGGTATATCATATTTAAATAATAATTATCATGTTATATTTATTATTTACTTAATTTACACATCATTATTATACCAATCCAAATAATAATTTATCGAATAATAATTACACCACGACGTAGAGACGGTAAGCCGTACTTACACACGTATGGTGGCATGTCATTCAAAGGATGGATAGAATAATGAATATGGTTGTACCATATTTATTATAACACCATATAATATAGAAGATAGTAGAGTATTTATTTTTGAATATAAACAACAAATAAAGAGGAAGCGGAAGAAGAAAAAAACATGAAAGAGGTGATGAAATATTTCCCTCTTCTTCAGGTTCTTCCTTCTGATTTGATTGAAAGGGAAACATATGTTTTCTTTCTGACTAATGGAAGGCCTCTAGATTGAGTTAAGATAGTTCGGAGGATATTTGGGCATGGTTTGGCCAAGTCAAATGTCTTTGGAGGTGTTAATTTGAGAGAAGGGGAAGTGCCCTTTTATAAGAGGGGTGAGGGGCACCTTAGGAAAAACTTAAAATATTATTTTATAATAAATTTATTTTCTATTAATAATGACTCCAAAATGAAATATTTAATTTATAAGGTGGGGGTGGGTCGAATACCATTTGACCAATAGGTTTTAGACAGGTTTAGGTCACCATATTAACCTTAACATTTAGATTTAACTCTTAGTTAAATAGTTTGTCATTTACCATGTATCTTTGTATTTTTACATTATATGGTCAATAAACATACTATAAAATTCCAATAGAACCCCAATTGGTTAATTAGTGTCATATATATTATTATATAATTCATTTGGCCGAACCGTTGATTTTTAGAAACATAATACCAATTAATAATATAATATTTGTTTTAAATACTCTTTTATGTCAATTTTGAAACTATTTGGTATTTTGTTTTTTCTAAATTCATAACAGCATTATTACTCAAAAAAATAATTTAATCAACCCTAATATGTCATATTAACCTATAAATTTATTTTAATTCATAAAAAGCCACATATTACATTTATTTGGGTATTTATAATATCAATTATTTTAATATGTCATTAATAAGGTAATTACTACATCGCTATTGTTTTATAAATAAATTAAATTATTTAATGTTTAAAATTTATAAATAAAATAACATTATGTAGGAAATATTTATATATTTCGAATGAATATTTACAGCAGAGTTTATCCTATGTGTAACCTTATATTAAAAATGGTTTAGTTACTAATCATTGAATTTAATACTTTTAACTCTTCTTTGAATTAAATAACAATAAATGTCCTAATATAATTCAAGTAGACCAAATAGATTCATATTTTATTCCTATGTTTTTTTGGTTGAATTAAACTTATCCAATAGAATTAAGAAATTTTTTTGGATAATAATAATATCATTTTTACCCTTAATTACCATATATACTTTTAATTGTGTTAAATAAACATAAAAATATACTATTCAACAAAAAATATTTTCATCTTATTGAACCAAATTTTACTTACTGATAACTACTTTTTCTCTCTTATTGTTTAAATTCAACTCATAGATGCGATAAAATTATGTTTTATGTAAATTTTCAAATGCTCCTAGGAGGTGGGTAAAAGATAGTGAAAAGTATAATAAAATATTATATATATAATATTGTTAAAAAATGACTCCAATGAATTATATTGAACAAATATAGGTATTATGTATCTATATTGGACAAAAATAAATTTAAATACAATAATTATTAATTAAATAAAAATTTGGTTTTAAACTATAACTCAATGTTTTTCACTATTCATCAAAAATTAAATTTTTTCAAAAAAATACCAAAAATTCACCCTAAGATAATTTTGATATTACGAATTCAAAAATGATGTCTATTTTACCATATTCAAAACATATAAGTTTCATTTATTAATGTAAAATTAATTCTCGTATTTAAAACAGAAAGGTGTATTTTTAATAAATAATAACTATCCAAAGATTGACAGTTTTTTATGTCCAATTTCAAAGTGAAATTACATAAAATGACCAAAATTTTATTAAATGGAAAAAATATAAAATATTTCTTCTTCCAACCCATTAAAATTTACAATTTACCACTATAAATTATTTTGATTAAAAAATTTATTTTCCATTAAAATATATTATTTTTCCCTATTCACCCAAATATGAAAGTTATCATAAAAAACACAAAACTTTTATTGAAACTAAATTATTATGTCCCCATTCTAAATAGAAGTTTATTTTGTGAAATTCAATATAAAAAAGTTTCAAATATTTGATTTAACAAGTGTTCACCATTAAAAGATTGCAAAAGTGCATTTTATTGAAAAACACTTCTGTTATCTGAAAAGAAAAATCAGTTGTTACATTATGTCTAACAAACTCATAATACAGATTCTAAAATTATAAGGATTATATAAAGTTCAAAATTCAGTTAATATTATTCATAAATTCTTTTTAACGGATAGTTTGGTATGTCGTGGTGCGCTTGAACTCAGTGTTGCCTGTAGTGCATGTTATTGAATTACTTTGAAGAGATTAAGTACTATGAAATTTTGGGGTGTTACAATTCGACTCATTATGATATAATTTAAGAAAAAGATTCATGTTTGGTCTTCCCATTTTAACTTATTATATCCAGCCTAAATGCATCAACATATTTTCATGATATTTCTTTTAGTAAAAAATTTTATACTTTCCTTGAAGATATTGAAATTATATTTTCATAAAAAAAATATTTTTCCATCTCATTAAAATATTTATTAGATATTCCATGATCTTTAAACACTCTCACAATATCTCCTTTTAAATTATTAAACATATATTCAAATTATACATCAAAAAAGAGAATTACTTTCACATAATGTCTCATCATCACTATATTACGTTTTCTACGATTATTCAAAGGAAATTCCATCTTTATCTATTTAAATTGATTTACCTTTCAGTTCATCATCAATATTAATTTCTCTACCATTTCTAGATTATTTTAATAAGGAGTCATCAACTAAAGAAACTGAATATTCTAAAAAAATGAGCTAACGTACAAGTAAAATAACTATATTACATATGGATTCTATAATATCAACATTATCATCAAATTCTTAATAAATATTTTAAAAAATTTAAAACAATGAATGTTTAGCATTTTAGAAAAACAATTTTTTGAGTTATAGAGCTTTGGTCTCTTCATGCTGATCATGTTGGCTTCATTATAGTTATTTATATTTTTTATTTAATGGAACGATAGAGAAAGTTAAATGAAGGGTCTAGAAAGATAATGGAATAAGGCTCTATGAAGGAATAAGGAATGATTTTATTCTAATGTTTTTAGGTTACATTTCAGATTCTCAATCCCAAATTATTGTACAATAATTTCATATCTTAAAATTGAATGGATAGTTTTTCATAATAAAATATTATTCAATATTAAGAATAAATAATTTAATAACACTTCTAAGAAAAAAATTACAATAGAATGATATTATTGAACAAAAATATCAATTAATAATATAAAATAGTCTTATATTTAAATTTAATAAACCTAAATTTGTGTGTGTGATTTTAAATGAAATAAATAGTATAAATTTTCCCTTATCTATAAAATCTTCCAGAAATATAGTGTTACGAAGGAATATTCTATATCGTTTAATTAAATAAAAAAGGATTTGAAATGAATAAAAAATTAAAATAATTTCACATATTAATATATTTTATATATTTTAACACATATCTTATCACATGTAGTTAGAAAACATTATTCTTATAAATATAGTTCATAGAATATAAATGAGTGTACATTATTTGTTTTGAAAGATGATTCTATGGCCCAAAAGGACAGAAGAACACAAATTATAAAAAAAGAATTTATAGGTGTCTAATCTATGGAATCATATTACAAACAATTTCATAAAAATGAAGAAGCTCGACATGGATATCATCAAACCATGTAATGTATTGATTTGATCCAATGTTGTTCAGAACAATTGGAATGATGCTTGCTTCATAGTAAGCATGGGTGATGATGTATTTTATATCGTGAAGTAAACGGGTGTAGTCCTTCCAATGGGTAATAATCGACCATATAAGGTTTGTTATGCCATTCCATATTTCAAGCACAATTGTGGTTGAATCACTTTCAATCCAGATATTGATCTATTCAAAGGTCTTGGTAAAGGTAATGACATGTGTCAGACTCATCATTTCATCCTCAAGAGAGGAGGCAATGCCAAATCTACCAATGAATAATCCATGGATCTGGCTGAGGTGATTTCTAAAGATAGAACCACAACATGAAGGGATCAGATTGCCTTTGGATAGACCATCTACATTTACATTAGTCTATCTAGGAAGGGGAGATATTCAGGACACTTCCAATGTGCGATGAGGCTTGAAGAATTACCATTAATCCAAAGATGTCGTAGTATTCCAAATTCCTACACAGTGTTGTTACAGTATACCTTTTTCATCGATTAGATTCATGTATAAAAATAAGGATCTACATGAACCTTATATAAATATTGAATGAGTAGTTGTTGTGAATAATATAATTCCTATAATACCAGATAAGATGGTGGAGCTCAGAAATTATAGCAAGAAAAAGGATCATAATTTTCCGAGAACCTTTAATTTCTGCACATTTCATTAGTTGAGATTTTATGGAGTTAATAATCAACTATCTGCAATCAAAATTTTCAAGAATATAATTCCAAAGAGCAGAAGCACTAGCACAAGAAAGAAAAATATGGGTATGATCTTATTTATATTGATTGAAATGATTTCATTTTGAACAATGTTGGATTCCAAAAGTCTGAAGGCAACGATCTAAGAGGACTCTATTTTTAGAAAGACACTAGATAATATTGAATCATAATGGATTTATCGAAGGCTTGTTAAAAAATTTATCCAACTAAACTCACTTATAGAATTAAAAAAATATTGATTATAATAGTTTTTTTGTCTTAATCATACCATTGTGGGAAGGATCCCAAACTATGAAATCATCAGTGTTTGAGAAAGAGTGGTTGTCAATAACATTCAAAATAGTTTCAGGTATATTATCATGTTTAGAGTTTAGAATATCTATAATTGATTAATTAGTACACTCATGGGTTTGATCAAGAGGTATAATTCAAATTACGGTCATTCAAATCCATTTATTCAACCAGAAATTCATGGAGGAAGCCCTGCAAACCATACATTAGGAATTATTCATAATATTGGAGAATGTGTGTTTTATGGATGGCCAGATAGAAGAGTTAATGAAATTTGAATTTTCCATCTTATGTTTTCTACAAAATCTTTATTTGAGTAATAAAATAGAATTATATGTTTTATAAAAAGGTTCCAAGTGATTCTTTCTTGAATGAATTCATTAATGTACATAATATTTTTAATGCCAATACCAATTTTCTCAATAGGCTTGCAACAAGATGACCACTAGACAATCACACGTTTTCATTGTATTGTGCTACATGTCCAAATAAAAAATTTTATTGATGTGTTCATTCACTTAATAATACCAACCGACCATATATAGACCATTATGGAGTAAACCATCTCAGAAAAAATAGTGGATTTGACAAGGAAGTTTCTACATACCATAGAGAGATATTTTTCTTTCAAGAAGAAAGCTGGTTAAGAACATGACAATATATGGTAGAAATGGGGAAAGATTTTGTTCCACCCAAATAAATGGGAACTCCAAGATATGTAAATGGGAGAGTGCCTTACTTCAGATCTCTGTCACTGATAGTGTTACATTTCTTATAGGGAGGAAAGTTCATTCCCAAGAAGCAGGATTTGTTCCAACAAATGGTTTGAACAGAAACTTCTTCATAATGAGAGAGATTCTTTTGATGTTCAGATAGTTTCTTTAAACACCATGAAGGAAACAGATGTTTTCCATGACATATAACATGTGGGTGGGAGCATTCAAGTTCCCAGAAACATGAATGGGCTTCGGTTTATTCTGATCCACCAGATGGGATAGTAGGCGACTAAGATATTCTTCTATAATTGAGAAAAGAATGTAATGAGTGTGCATGATGTTATCAAAATAATTCAAAAATATTAATTCATAACATAAAATAAAATACTTGGAAAATATTTTAGTATATATTAATATGAGAATTAGATAATTTTTTGAATTTTTTTTATCCCCTATATGAAACAGTTTTATCATTTTAATATATAAAAAACATCTTGGATTTTAACAGCTCCATTTTTTAAGTTACATTCTTTTTAGATAACGAAGTACTTATGATTTGGTTAGTAAATATAAAAAATATTCATTTTATAAAATCCACTCTTTGATATAAAAATAAACTATAATGTCATATACCTTTAAAATAATAAGTACATGTAACTTTTTGTACCCATATACTTTTTGGTCTAACAGTGTTTGAAAATAATTATCAGTAACTAAATATATTGGTTTTGACCATATTTTTAATAAATATATTTAGAAATTATTTTGAATAATTACTATAATCAACACAATATAATTGAGGATTTATTGGATTAAATTAATTATCATAAGGATGATTAATACAATAATGAAAATATTTAACAGTTGATATGCCCTTTCTTTTTAGACACGTAACAAAATTATTCTGATATAATTTGACATTTTCTCTAACACTACTAATACGAAGATTTCATTTGTTATTAGTTTTATTTTTAGATATAATTTTATTCAAATATTTTTCTCCCTTGATAATCATGATATAGACTTTCTTTAATGTACTAACTTCATCTAATAGTTCCTAGGTTTTATTTTAATGAAAAGATTATGAATTTTTGGATGATTATATCATAAATATTAATGACCTTAAAAATCATAATATTGAAAGTAGGATTATTATAAATCATCAGCATGATCCATAAGAAATATATACATCATTTTATATCCATTCTCATCTTCAGTTTTTATAGCTGATTCATTACATATATCATTAGAATAACACTAGGTAGATTATAAAACCCTTCATTCCATTTTTTCAATAATTATCCTTTATTTTATATTTAGTAAAGGGAAAATAATGTCTCATAATACCTTTAATCATGCATTCATAAAATCTATATTCTTTGTTTCTTTTTCGACTTCTAGTTTCTCTTTCTGTAATGGTTTTTAAATTACATAGCATGATCTAATAGCTAATTATTTTAATTTAAATGACCTAAATATGATAATTCATTAATTGAATCATATGATGTAACATGTTATTTTTATGGAAATATGATTTTCAACATCATATTAAATATCAAATATGTACATAATTTAGGATCAAATCAATTATATTATTGAAATAGTTTTTACATTAGCGGATTTTCTATTTACAACACATATTCTATTACACATAGAGGATACATAGCTTAGAACTTTTAATGGTTGATCTGGTTTTGTAATTAGTTCTCCAAAGAAAGTAATACCATTTACAATTTTCCTAAATTTTCCATAAGTCTGAGTGATACATTCACCATAATACATTCTTAAGGTGTAAGAATTCAGTTTAGTAGTTTTGTACATTTATTGTTTTAAATTTTTAGTACATTCATATGAAACTAATTTTTTTCCACATCTCATAGGAAATATCACATCATGATACATGATTAAATTTATCAATACCATTTTCACAAATAATAAAATTAATATATACCCAATTAAGATATTAATCTATTTTTAAGTAGTATTATACTTTCTTTGGGAATTCAATAAGTCTTGAAAATTTTCAAATGTACCCTTATTCCCAAATTCATCATTAAAATTATCATGTAAGATTTCTAGCATCCATCATTATAACCATTGAATGCCTTCTCTCTGATTATCTATTTATATTTTGTCATTAACTAGATATGTAAATATGATGTGATAGAGCCAAAATATATATATCTAATAGTGTAAAACTTTTGATACCATAAGATGTTTTTAGGTATAACGAACAACATTTTCAATAGAGACTAGCAACTGATACCAATATTTATGTTAGAATAGATATGATAAAGACATAAGAGGGGGATAAATTATATTCTTTTAAAATATTGAAAAAATTAATATGTTCATGTTGAAATGATATGATAATTTTCTTCTCTATTAAATATGACTAAGAAGTGGAAAAATAAATAAATAAAATAATAGCATGTAATGATTAATAGGGGTTATACTGAGAGAAATACCTTCGTTCGCTCCACCAATTCTCCCTACATGATATTTGTGATTTTCACTAGCATTTCCTTTTTTGAGGGTCTTTACAACATTGTACACGTAGTTTAATCTCTAAAAATAGTATATTTTATAGTGAAACATGATATCCATAATTTAGAATGATAAGACAATACTCTACCATGAATAAGTATGGGTAATAAAAATTGAAAATAAGATTATTTATGTATATGTAGAAGTATATGTTCAATATTTTTTGTATTATAGTTACAGTATAAACTAACACATGAAATGATATTAAATAAAACATAGTAGTAGAAAAATAATCATAAAGGTCAATTAAGCTTAATTTTCTTTAAACAGTAGTAGAGAAAAAACATAGAATACAATAAACATATATGTATCAAAAGTGCAGATCTAGAATATGATTTGTCGATCTATAAAAAAATACTAACAAATAGATACAAAAAAATTTGTTTTGGCTTGTTGATCTAGTTGTAATGGATGAAAATATGTATATCTCAAAGTATTGACCATAACAAAACTAGATAGGATGTCATGATATTATTTTCAAATGAACTTCTCTGTACCTTGAAAAGAATAAACTCTCATTGTTTAACATTAATATTGATTTATATCAAGTCAAAAAATCCAAAATATCAGCCCGATAAATCACAATAATTTGAATTTAAGTGTTCATAACAAAGTAAAAACCTACATTAAAATTAATAATTATTTAATATGTTGAACATGATAATTTGAATCAATATTTAAATAGGATTAAATAGATATTTAATTAAATGAATATAGTAATATAAATTATATAAATATCCCTAGATAACAATTTATAATTCAACCAATCCAAATGTAGGTTTTCTATATGTAGTGATAATATTCAAAGGTATGGTTGAAAATATTCTATTAATTCAAAAAGTAAGGTTGATGAATAATATTTTGAGTACTCAAACATATGATTGATGATAAAACTATGTTTCATGATATTTACTCAAAACATTGTTTTTCAAAATTAATGTTCCTTACAAAAGTGTGGTTCCTAATGCAAATGTTTACATAAAATGTAGAGCTATGAATAATGACTCTAGACTTAAGACATACAAAATGAAAAAAAAATCAACATCCACTCTATTAAATTAAAAAAAAATTCTTAAATAAAAACATGTTTTTCAATACTCTTTATCATGAAATAATCATAACATAACATTATTAGTTCCCAAATTTATATGTTTGTGAGCATTAAAATAGGTTGTAAATTAATGAAATTTATAGATCAAAACATTCCCAAAATCCCAATATTTAATCTATGTGTTGTTAGTTATAACTAAGACTCTAAATTTTTCATATAATTATTCCATGTAAGATATAAGAAGCACCATCTAGATATCAACATTATTATTTAACCACATTTATTAAGAAACATTGTATGATGAGAGAGGCATATATTTTTTCTTACTCATGTTAGGAATCAACCCTACGACATAAAGATGGTGCTTTTTGACAAAATGAGGCATCTATTATGACTTGTGAATATCAATAGAAGTAGTGGATATGAATGAAGAAGAAAGGGGATGTTGATGCAGTTGATAAATGATATCATATCCACTGATTATATAATACTCTATGATAAATATTCATAATAAATGAACATAGATACTCTATTGTATTAGGTAATATTAATATATCTCTCTCATTTTCTATGACATGATACATTTTAAGGGTTAAGGGAAATTATTTTTTAGAAATAAGAATATCTCTCCCTATGGTAGGAGAGAATAGAAAACTGATATTTTTTGTATGTATGTGTCATCATATATAATATACTAAAAACTAATATATTCATCATCAATTCCAAAATATTTTAATCAGAAGAAATTAGTCGTAAAAACCTTTTTTAATGACTCAACCTCTCTGGTACCTTCCTTTGTGGAAATCCAATATTTTGGGGTGTTCTCATGTGCTATCGGTTACTCATTCTAGGAAGGTTACACAAATTTTTAGTTTTTCGTTGGTGTTTCATTTCAAAATGTCAGTGTTGGTGAGTCTTTTTTTAATGGTCGGTGTCGGTGAGTCATTTTTCTATTATCGGTGTCGGTGAGTCATTTTTGTGTTGTATATGTTGGAGATACATATTTTTACAGTCAGTGTCTGTGAATCATTTTTAGTACCATCAGTGTCGGTGATTCTACATGTCATTGTCAGTGATTTAGGGAATCAGTGATGGTGACTCAGGGTGTTGATGTTGGTGAGTCAGGGCATCGATTTCAATGACTCATGGAATCAATGATGGTGAGTCAGTGTATGTCTGTAGCTCAGCACTAGTGGCTCAATGTCGTTGATTCATTCCTTTTTTTCTAGTTTCACCCCTATTTTTTTCATTAACGTAAATTGAGTTTAAAAGCCTTGTTTTGTCATTTATAATGTCATTTCAAATGATATTAAACATACATTTAATATCATAATTCTCTGGGGACTTTGAAATAGTCAAACCGTGTAATCTTGACCATGATCCCTCGTTAATTACTTTTAAAACTATTTCACTATTTTTGGTTATAAGATATGGATTTCTTCTTCTAAATTTTATTTCTTCTCCTCACCTTCCTATTGGTGTGCCTAGATCCCACCTCTCTAGACGAGTCATTCACCTGTTCTAGAGCCCTCTCCTGTCCAATTTTTCTTGGAATTTTATATTGCTCATGTGATTCTCTATTCAGTACAAGGAAGATTTTTGGTCTCATGTTGTTCCATGTAGGGATTTTCTTTCATTTATCATTAATTGCATATCATGTGGAGTGGTTGTAATAATGATTCTTGGGAGAGAACAGAAGAATTATTTCATTAAAAAGAGTAATAAATGTGGGGGAGATGATGATAAAAAGATAACAGGAATGTTATGTTAATGGGTAGGTAATTGATGATGGATTATTTTTTACCATTATATTGTTTTATTATCCTTTTCTTATTATTATAAATTGTTATAGATCTAAGGAATTCTAAAAATAATAGTCGTTGGTGTACATTGAATGCACACTAGTTACATTCTTGTTCATGTTGTTGATACTCTGTGAATAATGGAAAATATCTATCCATTTTATCACATCCACTTGGTTAAATAATTTGATTCCCATTGATCAAAAAAATATGTGATAACCTCTATTGTTTAAAGTAGAATTAAGGAACGCATATTGTTAAATATGAATATGCTTAAATTAATGGTGTGTTTTTAAGATGTGTTCGGTTGGGTTTTTTTACTTCGTGGGAGTCATGTGATGTTTCTATTAGTATCCTTGTTACGGGTATACGGGTGGGAAGAGGGGGTGAATTTTTGTTGGGGGGTATGGCATGTTTGCGCAATGAGTCAGCTGTTTGGCGGTGTTTTGTTGTGGGGTCTTATATGGGGAGGTATAAGAGGTTTGATGGAATCTTGAGTTGAGAGATTAATTTACTGTGGAATGGATGGGCTTGTTGTGTAGTGGGACTGCTTCATGGCAGTGGTTGGGCAGTAGGGCTATGAGATAGGGTTGTGTCGTGACTTCATGATTATGGGTGTGGTGTTGTCATGCAGTGGGGCTACCGGTTCCCATTGTGAGACAATTATTGAGTAGGATAACATTGAAGAATGATAGTTAGTATTGGTTGAACGGGTGTCTAGGAAAAAGGGGGTGTTCAGTCGGACTATAGGTTGGTTGTTTTATGTGGTTTTTATAAATGAGTGTTAAAATGGTTATTATTACCTTGACCACTACTTCGTTTTTTTCCATGGTAGTGTCTAGTATATTTTAGCCTTTTGAAAATGGTTTCAGATGTTATGATTGTTACATTCCTATGTAGGGATGGAATAAATAATGATTTAATTGATAAATACAGAATGACAATTGGTTAAATGAATTGGTTGTGGTTATACTTCTACATATGGAAGTGACCATCATTTGTGGTGAAAAGTGCATTTAGGGGTAGCATCAAAGGTGGTTTGTGTGGGCTAGCTTCTTGTCTGGAAACCAATAGGTTGGGTAAGTGTTTTTTTATCTATATGTATAAACTTTTTGTTCCTTGTGTTTTCTATATTCACCCCACCCATGTTGAGCACTATGTTCCGAACACCACCATTTCATGGTGGAGTGTGTATTTTCCAATATCTCGGTGTGAGGATGGATTGATGGTAACTAACATCATCCTCTTACCCCCGTCCGGGATTATATTGCTTGAGTGTATCCATCCAGGCTATCATGGAATGAGGTTTACTATAGCCCATGATCCTTCAAGCGGGTGTTGTTGTGGATCTGGGGCCCTAGTGCCTGCAGGCCGGGTTTGTTTCCCATGTGTATTTGGGATGAGGCCCATGTGTTTTGTGGGAGAGTTGTGGTTTCTGTGGTCTAAGTTACAACGGTCGAGAAATGTCTGGCTTATGGCTCTGGTGTGTGTGGGAAGTTATGGCAGTGGGACTATATTTGGGGAAGTGTGGTTGCATCAGGATGTTAGACATTATGAATGGCCAGTTGATTAGTGGGAAAAGTGGTTTGGGGTACCCAAATCATTAATGGATTATATGATTACCTTTCCTATCTTACATTTTATAAGGAGTTTGTCATGGTTAGGGTGGGTTGGTTATCATTCCTTTATAGTGTTTTTTGTTTATGATATTTTCAAATAGGAATTAGTTATGTTCTCCCACATGTGCAAGAGTGAATTTGGTTTCACTAATGAGTAAACATGTATGCTCATGCTACATTATAAAACATTCTTCAGGTTTCCTAGAGGACCTTGGGGATGGTGCAGGACATTTCTAGCTTTCTTGTAAAGATATTTACAATAATACTACATTTTTTTATTTTTTTTATATCACATTGGATTTTTTGATGTTCTTTTGTACAATTTTATGTTTAAATCATGTTTTTTTTTGTAATTTGGATTCCCTTATATGAAATTTTTTTATCTTTTGGGGATTTTATCATATTATATCCTGATCATGTTTTCAAAAAATGTTTAACGCATTTCATTTGTGTGAGATTCTAATTCTATGGTGTTAGTCGCCATTCTAGGACTATTGAATGAGGGACTCTAGGGGTCATTATGTCCCCTTCATCTTGGAGAAGAAATGATAGGGAACTATTCAACCACTCCCCTTATCTTGAAGAAGGTTGGTCGTGATGATTTTTCCTTGGAATCTTTTAACTCTATTGATTTTCTTTTGATCTATAAATATTCTAAAAATAGATTTGAGAAATAAAAAAGCAATGAAGTCAAGGGTACGCTTTCTTATTTTTGGATGGTTATTTAAATCCATTTGTAATCTATTATAAATGAGTAATAGTCAATTATATAAATCATAGTTGAATTATAAAATCAAATAAGGGAATAAACAAATGTAACATGATCGAAGGAAAGATTATTTCATTATATATCACGGAAAAAGTAGTTAATTTTTAACAAAAATTGATAATATTGTATTATTTACAACATTCTTTATCCATGAGGAAGGAATCTAGGATTTCCTCTTAAATGTAGAGTCAATAATGTATGATATAAGAATCCTAGGGAAGAAAAGGAATATCTATTTAAAGTTTTTTTCCCACACTTTATTGGTATTTTAGAAATTTTTTGAATGCTTTTATATTTTTTTATTTATATAAAGATCATTTACCTTTTGGTTTTGATCATTCACATAGATGGATAACCACCTTTTTGTGATTATTTAGTTGGGGAACACCATACTTATTCATGTTTAAAAAATATTTAATATTTATTATCTCTATCTTTTTTGCATATTTTTTAGTGAGTGTAATGATTGATTAATATATTATTAATTTCATTTATTTAATTTGGATACAATTTATTTATTGGGTTGTTAAGTTATATTTTCCTCTATCTGATTTGTCATTAATATGGTGGAATAAGTTGACTTAGTGATAAAATTTCTAGTGATTGTCATTATGGGTGTTGGAAAATATTTTTTTCATGCTAACATGATTAAACTAACTGTCACCTTCTTGAGAGTTGACTAGGATGTAAAATGTGGATTTCTTATTAAAGGTTTTTGTGATTTTAGGATACTACCCCAAAACATATAGAAACTATCACTAACTAATTATAATCATAGTAATATTGAGATTATCATTTTACTCTACCTATATTGATATGTATGTGATTGTGGAATTCCTCATTAATAATGATTTTGAATGAGAATTTAGCATATTATGATACTATGATTTTTTTCTTTTGGTGACCATACCAGTAAATTTATCAATGGTATTTCACTTAATATTCTAAATATTGTTATTTTACTGTCTAGTTATAACAAATTCAAAGAGATTTTACACAAAATCACATATTAAATTTTTTATACTTACTCTAGAACAAAATATGTAATAAGAAAAAAATTTAATGTGACCACAACTTTTTTAGATATAATATTTCTTCCCTTTAACATATTTTAAACTTATGAATATACTAATTTTTATAGTCCCCTTAGAAAATGGTTTTGTAATTATTTTTCTCCTGTTTTTAAGGATGTTTTAATACATTTACTAATTCTATTTGTTTACTTTAATTTTGATTAGGAATTAAATGATCAAATCCTATAGGGATGTTCTATTAAATCATTAACTATAGGTTTATATGGATTATTTATCTTGATTATGTAATTTGAAAAATATTTAATATTTAATATTTTTGTTTTGAATGTATTTATTTGACAGACTCAAGTTAAACAACGATGTCCATTCTAAGTCATATTTGGATAATATGGAAATTAACCTAAAAATATATAAGGTACATCACTCCACTGTACTATTTTAATAAAATAAATAAAGTTTTCTATAATATATTGAAAATTGATTTTGACCCAAAAACTCGACTCATTAATTTACTACCAACGTTTCATGAACATATAGTTTAAGATCCAATAAAACATATCCAATAATTTACAATGGTTTATGAAACCATTAATCCAATAGTGGTAGATCAAGTAAATGTAAATTGATGTTAATTTCCCAACTATATTGAATAATTTTACAAGGATTTCATTTATAATTTATAGCCTATAGAAGTTATAAATTTATATGCGATTAAAAATAACTTCATATAATGTTTCCTTAAAACATAAAGAAGAACTAACTTGTTAATTAAAATTGATAGGATAAGAAAATACACTTTAGAATCCTTTTATGAGTACTAGGATAGGTTTCATAATCATTTCTCATGCTTCCTATATCAATAGACTAAAGATACCCATTTAGCAGTCTTCTTCTATCATGGATTTAATGATAGTTATATAAATCTTTTTGAGGCATCATCTCGAGGGTCATTAATTGATAAGTCACAAGTTGAATAAAATTGAATCATTGAGTAGATAATTTAAATATAAAATAAAATATTCACAATAAGTATTGTATCAAAATATCTTCACGTGTAAATATTTTTTAATCACACTTACTTGAATATTCAAATAAGTAACTATCTTCATTGATGTAAAATATGCCTCATAAACGAATAATATATAAACCCAATCCTACTAAGATGTGTTTTCTTTGTGATTCAAATTATATTTTCACTAATAAATGATCTCAACATCAATACTAAAATAGATTTTTAGTATATTTCTACAAAAAAATAATCCAAATTACAAATAAATAAAAAAATACGGGGGAAAGATCCCAAGTCCAATAAGAATTTATTTGTAACCATTATTAATTGAGACCACTAATTCAGTAATTATTCAAACAATCATACCAACCACTGCCCTTGTAGAATGTCTATTATAAACATTTTCGTCAAAATCTTACAAACTAGGAATAGAATCTGATTAACATTCAATAGGTTTTCACCCACAACCACAAAGAGATAAATTAAAATTAGTTTTAATGTTTCGTCCTAGTTCACTATCAACAATGTCAAGACTAAATGCATTACATTGCCTCCCGAGTGCTTTCAGATACTGTATAGCCTTCCAACTTGTGTCTATAGTCTATAAGAATACCTTTAAGATAATATACCTTCTGATCAGAGTCACAATAGTAGTGGAAATAATAATTAGTCACATAAATAATCTTTAATAACAATCATAGAAAAAATAAGGTAAATTCCAAAAATAACAACAATATCAAAATGTTTTCATAAATATAATTACTCATGTAACCAATACCCCATTATAGGATCACATAGAATGATGTTACATAAAAAATTGAATAATAATCTCAACCCAAACTATTTTTTCCCCACATTGTCACATCATCTATATATGATCCTAGCAAGCCAAAACAACAACAGGTGTTTTCCCCTACCGTAACATACAAAATTATAGTCTTTATTTAGTATAACCAAGTTCCATGATGACCTATGCAAGGTGTGAGTATAAACTAGTAGTCCAAAACCAATGGAAACCCTAAAATAACCATTTTATATAACATGTTAATGAATAAGTGTTAATGATAACGAATTAATTTTAAATAAATTAAATAAACTAATAAACCTATAATCCTAGAATATGCAGCAAAACCAATGGTCGGACCTACCATCTTTGGGGAGTTATGGTATAGCATTATCCATGATATACAATAAGGCTTTTTTATTATAAGGTATTCCACCATGGAAACCATAGTTTCTATAATGAAAGGGAATCTAAGTGGTTCAATTAATAATTCCATATCTATATATCCCGCAAGGAATTCAAGGGGTGAACCTTTCTATTCTATGATTTTATGAAACTATTCTGAACTCAGGGAACCATCCAAGACATTCAGAATCATGGTTTTATGGGAATACTTATCTCAAACCCCTGGAATTTCACACAAAATAAATCAAGATGAATCTAGTAATCTCATCTAGCACTATTTAATAAGGCACCCAGTAAAAATCCATGACATTAATCCATGGAATTTGATAAATATATACATTACCTAAATCTAAGAATGTTTCTCCCCATGAAATTAAAGATAAATAGTCTAAGATGAATCCAATCGATTTATCAGGGAATTATAGAACATCTAACCTCTATGAATGAATGTTTGTCATCACACCATGGAAACAATATAAGTCCCCAAGTGGAATTCAGGGCATTTTCATGGAATTCCATTTAAGTCATGGTCCATAACAACTCCATGGAATCCTCTCTGACAAATATATACCATCATAATATCTTGATAGAAACTAAATTAACAAATAATTATTTTCCACGAAATCATTTTAATCAAATAAAACAACATTCTAGAACAAAACGCCATAGTCCAATTTATGGACTATTTTTACCCATTACCAACAAAAACCTGTAATTATACAAATCACAACACGATAAAGGAGAAATTATTTATAATTTAACATTACCAATAAAATGATTTAACCTCACATTGTTTCATTTATCAATTGATAAAGATCTTCTCAATTTAAACAAATAATATTTTATTTTACATTACATACTCTATATCAAAATAGAACACATTATTTTACAATTTATCAATAACCATTCCATTTGATTCCATTCAAATGTCAAATCCATTTAAAATTATCAATATTTGTTAAGATATATTCCACAACCATCGATTCAATCCAAAACATCCCTCATAAACCATTTTAGAAAAACATTCCCATTTTAGTATATTAATCCCAATACTTTATATAATGTTACACTTCTTTACATGAGAAGACAATTTATCGCATTATGCCAACTCTTGGTTAAATGGGTCCATGATTTTCCTATTAGAATTAATTTATTTGGGTTTCATAACATTTTAGTGTGTGATTTAACAAAGTAAAAAACAACGTTTGAAACATTAGTTTAAAGTAGGTTGATTCACGACTTTCAGACATGAACACACCCCATGTACTCTAATTAAAAGGTGGAAATATTATTGGTTATTTATAGAGACCTCCAACCACATTCTTAGTGAATCTCACACATCCAATATCATTCATCAGTTTTGACTAAATTTCAAGGAATCATGAATCTATACAAAAATCCCTTAAAAGTGGCCATATAAGATTAGAATACCATGAGATGAATATATAATGAAGGAAATGAATATTAGAGGAATGAGGATTAGTAGATTCAAATTCATCTATCCCACAAGAGAAATAACATTCAAAGTGCTGAAGGAACCAAGAATCTCTTCCATGTTTAATAAAAGAGTATGAGGATTCAAAAAAGTGATGATATTAGAATTAATAAAGGAGGGGATTTGATTGGGAGGATATGGGGGTGGCTGATGTAAAATTATAGTGGTTACCTTTTTAAATATACTATACAGGATGCCACCTACTAACTAGGGACCTTCCTTACCTGGACAACAAGCCCAAAATCTTAGCTGGGAAACCGTATTGGCCACATATTAGATGGTCTTGTTATAGAATCATACAATGAAATCATGCTCTATCCCCATCTACATGTCCCAACCCCATGAAATGATTTTGGAATGTCTTATACTCCCATTATTGGATTTCTAAAGGGTAATTAACTAATGATCTGAAAAATTTAAATTGGTTCATACCTCAGTATAGGGTGGGGTCCTACAGCCTCCTACCGTATGACCTCATCTATATATGTTACACTTATAGCATCACTGAGCCACAATTTATAAGCCAAAAATATGTATTTAACTCATTACGATTGTACCATTAGAACACATGACTACATATACTATTTGGAAACTTAATAGCTCTTGTATCACATCTCTTATTCAATAAACCAACTCCACTTTGATTTTCACATCTGGTGTCGCTTCAAAATTTCAATAACTAGCATTTCAACTCTTTGGTTAATGTCATCAGTCAACACCATTTTTACTCCACACAGCTATGGTTAATTAAAACACTATTATTACTCCCAATAATGTTGAAAACCTAAGACATTGACTCGAATTCAAAATGGAAATCTATTCCGAAATTCAAAATTTCAATAGGTTCAGCTACTCCACCAAACGAATTCTCTATGATCAAACTCTATTATACCATTTGACTATTATCCAAAACAAGATATTATCAAAAATAATGTCCATAAAAAAATCTATCCCAAAACACAACAACTATTTCTCAAAATTAGGTATGCACTGGCATCCTATTTAGCTCATCCACTAGTATCAAAGTTGTGTTATGAATTTAAAATCACTCCAAATAAAGGTCTATTCAAAAATTCCATTAGACATTTACAAAAACAACATAAAACAAGCCTAATATATTCATTTAATACTAAGTGTTTTTCGTAATATAGAAATTATTTATCAAATGAAATTCTCACAAGACAAATTTAGTTACAATTTCAACACCAATATTCACCCATAGTTCTAACTGAATTGGAAGAGCATTACTCAATTGAAGAAAGTTCATAAGAATGCTTCATACTGATGAGAAATCCTTTCCAATAAACCAAAACATG
This sequence comes from Viscum album, assembly GCA_963277665.1. Classification (NCBI taxonomy): domain Eukaryota; kingdom Viridiplantae; phylum Streptophyta; class Magnoliopsida; order Santalales; family Viscaceae; genus Viscum; species Viscum album. The sequence continues at coordinate 1,960,019,893 of OY728133.1, forward strand.
CATATCTCATTCTATTGGATATTCACAATGTAGATTTATACACACCACATCTAAGTCCATATGAAATTACTAATCAAACCTCCTCCAACATACCCACAACAACAATAGTCAACTTCAATGACTATTTTACCATTAAATTACTAAAACATTATTCCTTGTTAAAAATATGTACCGAAATTTCCCATCGAGGATTGATTTATCACTAATAGTAGGAGGCGTGAATTAGTGATATCTTTTTCTTTTTTGGTTTCCTTTCTTGTGAAATAACATTCAGCTCTAGTAAAAGATTTATTTTTCTGCTTAAAAAATGAAACACAAATCCCTAATAACTCAAAATTTTATGAGGTTAAATACCATGTTTGAGTATATTTTTCCTTGGTATGGTTTGGAAATAATCTAATACCACCAAATACATAAAAATTTTGTCATTTTATGTGTAATGAATCTAGGAGGATATTCCATAACACCCTTATTGAATTGTTTTCAATAAAATAGTGCATGCACTTAAAATAACACGAAATGAAGTAACACAATTTTGTGCTTCCTAAACAACATTCAAACAGAATTATCTTTCAAATAATTCATCACATTATTACACAAGAGTAAGTAATAACTTCTTAGAAATCAAAATGACACTCATTTTTATTTCCCCATATAATTCCTAAGTTTTATTTCTCAACATAGAAATATAACCTTTTCATAATTCCAATAAAATAGTTTAGAACTACTTTTGACTTAGTTTAGAAATCCAGTTATGATTGATTAGCCTAATTCTGGAAACAAAATATGATCTTGTCTCTTCTATTTTCAATATTCTTCGTGGAAAGATTCATCAAGAAAACACAATCTAGAAGCTTCTTTTTTCTAGAATTGTAGAGATTCTCTCTCCTCTTATGCATGGTATAGAAGCCATATAATACCCAATGAATTATCCTCCTTTTATAGAAACAAAAAATAATTTATTTGGGATTCTAAAATGGTTTTCTCACTTTACCAAATTTCCTAAATCATCAATATTCTTTAACTCAATGATATTTCATTAAATTTATTGGGCCTTTAATTTCCATTCATTTTTAGATATCTCTTTGGCTTCTTTAACAATACATACATCCTAAAAAATATTCAGTCTAAATCTAATTTCTGATTATAATTTCCCAATATGATTTATTAACTTTGATAAGTTCATTTGGTAACTCCATTTTTCTTTACCCACTTGAAATCATATTAGAACTGAAGACATATCATAACTTTTCAATACATTAATTGAAAAACTAATCTTCCCATTCTGATTTCCTCAATATGACAATGACAAAATATTATTCAATATTTTTCATAGTATTAATTTTGAAAAACATAAAAAATATTTTCTCCCATTATTATGATCTATACTAACTATTAAAAACAAATACAAACAAATTCTTGGAACTTCAAGTAAGCTTCTTGTCTCCCTTTGACAAAACATTCAAGAAGTCTTCAAAAAAGAATCTTCTTATTATTATTTTTTCTTAACCCACATGTTAGAGATATTAAAAAACATTCATTATCACTTGAATCAATCAAAAAAACCCTTTATGAGAAATTATTGAATATATTTTTGATTGATCTCGGTCTCAACAAAATTTTCAAATACAATTTTCCAAACATCTCTAATGAAATTTCTTCATAAAAAATTTTATACTTGAACAAATATTTATTACAAATATACCTATGATTTTATAAGGATACCAAAAATAATAATGACTAATTGTTGGAAGATTAAATTCAATTATTGGTGGAACACAGTGTTCGATGAACCTGTTTTGGTATCTTTGACATTAGAAACTTATTTTCTTTTATAATTACGATACCAAGGAATAATATATAACCACTAACTTCATTCTCTGAAGATTTACATATTTTGGAATATTGTTATGAATAAAAACTAGAATCTTACCATTATAAAAATTCCAAAAATCCTTCCTAGCCTTCATATTCTTCTATATTTAATGTATTTACACTAATATGTGAAGATCGGAAATCTTCAGATTCTGTAACTTACTTATTTAATAAACATATAATTTTAAACAAATAATCATTCATGAGTTTGAAAATAATGAAGATAATCTTTAGAATAGTATGAATTATAATTGAATGTATTATAACATCCCATTTCATTAATTAACAACTTTATTTATTTACATCCCTCAAAATGATTGGTAGTACTCCCTCTTCCTTTCATTAATATTGTATCACAAGTTTCTCAAATACTAATGATTTTTGTGATGTTGAATAATTAAAAAACTTCAACATATTTTCTCATTAGATCTGGGAAAACTCCAATGCATCACATCAATAGGATATTACATTCCTTAATGGCCCAAGGTGAGTTTGATGAACCTTTTCAAATAGAAAAAATCTCTCCATTATGATGAAATTTCTTAAGATTTATTGGTCTGATTTCATAGATATGATTGTTTTTCTAATTGTTAAATTTTATAAATTGAATGGATTTATTTATTTTTTGAAAAAAAAATGTCAACCCATTTTAAAAACAACCTTATTCTCACTTTCAAAAACCTTCTGTTGCCAACATGGTTGTAAAAATACCCCCTTCAGATTTTGATTTCAACTATGTTTCACAAATCAATGATCTTTCTAAAATCAATCTATGGATTACTTGTCAGAAATTATAATCCAACGTGAGATAAAAAATTATTGGAAATAAAAATTATTTAATGAAAATCCTCATTTTCCAAAAGTAATGTCCCATGAAAAACATCAATGTCTTCATCCATTATTCACATATTTCCTATCTTCATTTACATTTCTAGTAACAAAACATTTAATTTCCACTGCATAAAAATTAATATTAATAAAAGTTTTTTCTTCCAACCACTCTTAAAAATGATAGAATATTTATCAAATGTAGATGATGGATTCACATCTTACCCACAAATCCCCCACTATACATGTACTCATTAATGATATTTTTATGATACAATTACCCCCCATGAATAAAATATCCATAGAAAATTTGAGATAGGGGATAATAAACATACCTCAACCAAGAGGGGAAAGAGTTTGTATTCCTATTTCCAACTTCATTTTATAAAAATATTCTTTTGGTAAAGGTTTTTGTAAACATCTCATCATCTTGTTCCATTGTGAAAATGTACTCTAGCTTCAAGTCATTCTCCAACTCATTCTATTTGATGAAATGATATTTGATAACACCATGTTTTTATTGAGAATATTATACCAGATTCCTAGTATGGTTGATTTCACATTGACTATCAAAATCCAAGATAAAGGGTAACTTTACTTCAAAAAGTAATCCTTCTTACTAAGTCTTAATCCACATAAGTTTACTACTGTCTTGAGTAGAAGAGATATACTCATATTAATCCATACTCGGAGTTATTGAAATTTTTATTTGTGTATGAAAACTAACACAATGGTTCCCAAGAATGAAAACTACACTAGATGTGGATATTCTATGATCATCATTTCATGCACAATCAGCTTCTAAATACAATAACAAATCAATACTTTCTGAGATATCAAACATGATTCTGAATTTTTTTTTCCTTTTATATATCTATGAATTATATTCTATCAAGTAAGCGTGATTGTAACACCAGTGACATTTATGAGAAATCGTTTTGTTTTTATGTTATATAAATCATCAAAGCAATCTTTCACTACACACAACACTTGCTTGGCTTTCTTTACACGCAATCGCGGCCTTCCTCGATATCATGTGTCGTACGCAATAACGAGTTTCACTAAACAATGATATATTATAATACTAGCCGTTATGAATCGTATTAACTTAATTTTTAATTTTATAACATTATAATTCATCTTATACATTTTCTAGAATGAGGTATGAAATCAAAATCAGTTTTTTGGATAAAAGAAGTATTTTTCAAAAAATGCAGTTTTCCCGCCTTTTGATGGCGCACCCACATTAAATATAGTTTTTGACAAGTTTATAAGTTCAATTTGACAAAATAAAATTCTTCTTTAGAATCAAGATATAAAGATTTAATTTGGATAAATTTTTCATATGATTCTGATAACATTCATATTTTAATGAATAGTAAAAACATGCTATATTTTAATTAAAACAACTTTTTTCATCGCAATACTTTATATGGTTAAATTATAATATTTAATGTTTATAAAGTATAAAAAGAATATATTTTTACCATTTAATATAATTTATGTCATTACCATTAATTTTACATTGAATTCATAGGTAAAAACATTTCAATTATTGGCAATGTTTTAACTTTTAAAACATGTTTACTTGACAACGGGATTAATTTTAAATTAATAGCTGCAAATTCTGTGTTTTGAATTTTGAAAAATGGATTGCATATTTGTAATCAGTGGGTCCAAATTATGTTAATAGGTTACTTTTTTTTTGATATTATGAATAGTAACTACGGTAATTTTTATTTACTACAGTTAAAGGTAAATAAGGTAATTCAAGGTTAAAAGAATATTATAATAATTCAAAATTACATTGAAACATATCCTAAACTTATTGGATGAGTAGTGTCCAACCATGGGAATCATTGGGTAGATTTTGAGACCCCCATTGAGCCTCTTGGTAGTGACAATGACAATATGGATTAATTAATTTAATGTAAAGACAAAATTGACATTAACAAAAATCTTTTAGTAATTAATTTTTATAAGGGGTTATATAAATTATATATTCGACTATAAATATTCATTGGAAAGCTAAAAAGGTTTCATTCATAATGATATTTTGTTTATAATTTTTAGACACCAAATAAATTAAATTATGTATGACACAATAATGGTGAAGAATGTACCTCATTAATAAATGATTTAAATAAATAAGATTATAATGATTAAAATATTTTCAAAAACATGTCCAATTCTGATTGGTTGATTTTATTTTGACTATGAGTCATATTATATTTATCTTTAATGATTTTTTTACCTTTGGAAACCGAAGATAAGTTTATAATAAAATAATATTTCCACACGTTCCAAAGGTGCCCCTCTCCTCCCTTATAAAAGGGAACCTCCTCCCTCTCTTCCTCACACCAATTTGAGCCTTCATTCTCAGCCAACCCCTTCCCATTTCACTTCTCCCACTTCCTTAGAAACCCACTAGATGTACTGGTCTTATCAAAAGACCAACTCTAGTGCCTTAAGAGAAAGTTTAAAGGAGGCACTTCGAGAAAGAGGTAATACCTTCTACCATTTTCTTCAAGTTCCATTCTTCTTCAACTACCTATTATTTAGTTGTTTCATTATGAGGTAATAACATAAGTATCCCTCATATACTGATATGTTATTATAAATATGAAACAACCCTATTTCACCTCTTATCCATCCTACGGAAAACGAAATCACCGCGTCTGCATACGTACGGAATACCGTCTCCACGCCGTGGTGTCATCTGTTTTCCACCACCACTGTATTTGGATGGGTATAATGGTGTAAAGAATAACTATATATGATTATTGTAAAGTGATATTGATTCTTAAATATTATACATACACTTCAATACAATTCCACGATCATGGGAATGATATCATCGCTCGTGCGTACGTACGGCCTACCATCTCCACGATGTGATGCGACTTGTTCTATATGATCTTCATTGAATAATGATTATATAAATGAATTTAATGAATTAATATGTTATATATTACACTAATACCATCCTGTAAATTATGTATCTATATCCTATAAAGAGTAATAAGAATTTATTCGACAAAACACGCATAAGAAAAAAAAGTAATAAACACCCGAATAACAAGTAATAATGAAATATTACTAATAAGAAGCTAAGAATATGACCATATATGGTATCATAACAATGAATATGATTCTTTAATAAGTCAATGACATTATTTAAATCATTATACAGGAGTTTTGGACATCTACAAAGCCTATCATACCTGAGGTAAGGGAAATTATCACAATCTCATTTTTATCCGAGATTGTTTATACTTTGGTATTTACTAGGATGTATTTTATCATCCAAATCCATGTTTCCTCAATATGTAATATTATTTCCATCCACATAAAATTGTTTAAATACAATTTTACACTTCATTGAGTTTTTAGTAAATGATATGAAAGGAATCTTTTGTCGTTTTTCGTATGAGGTACTTTTTGACTTTTCCGACAAAAGTACTTGAAGAATGTTTTTTTAACTTGTACGACATGAATGGATTTTTAAATCATTATTTACATGAATATTACTATAAAATTTTTCAAGATTATTTTTAATCAACTTCTTTTAGTTTAGAATTGTATGACATGTTAAGAAAGGAAAAGTGTTTTTGAAGTATAAAGGATATTTTCCTCAAGAATGCAGTTCAAGTGTTTTATCAAAATTATTTTCCATCTAAGATAATAATGGGTTCTGTTTTTATCCCTATTATTACATTGATTTGATTATGTTGTGATGGAATTATTTTTACTAATTCATTTATCTTATATGAATTGTTTTATCATGTCACGATGTTTAAGAATCCCATTTTTATTACATGGGTTATGCTATGATGTATGGTTTATGATTTTGTGTCACACATAAGAATGGTATCATTATGAGATGGGTGGGACCTATATCTCCCTCCAATTCATTGGGTAATGATTTTATATCTCATGAGATAGATATGGCTGGAACGGCAGGTTAAACCAGTTCAGTGAAACAAGACTGAAATGAGGAGTGAACTCGGTTCAGAAATGGACTTTGTCCACTAATATAGTCTTGTCTATGAGTCTTGACTAATAATAAATGATTATCTATGATTATGTGTGTATGACACAAAGTTTCATGTTTTAAGTTATGATTATTGGAATTACATTTCACTACCATGATCTATCCCATGTTATGAAATTATGATTTCTTTTGCGGGGTATGATTTCCAAAATGTTATGTTCTTATAAATTTGATGTGATTGATATTTCTTTTGTTTACCCTTACTGAGCATTTGAGATCACCCTTTTGTATGTTTTCTTTCCCCAGGCCAGGAAGAAGGTTATTAATTCAGATATGCCAAAAAGGGACTATAAAATTGATAAAATAAATGGGAGACAATGTAGATGCTTTATGAACCAGTTGTTTATGTTTCCCAGTTTCTAAAGACAAAATACCTATACAGTCCTTTCATGGTTTTGTTATATGTTGTAATAATTATGCTTCAATTTTGACATATTAATCATGTATGTAATGTATGGTTCATTATAGTTGTTATCAGAGGAAAGGTACAGTCATCCTTTGGAAACTAGGACGTGAAAGCCTTAGTAAGAAACCTAATGATATGTCTAAGCATATAACACAATATTAGTGTTGTAGAAATGGCCATGAAAAACCTATGATAAGACCATAAGTGTGAAATTTTATTCTTGATTATGTGGTTTTCCTATTATAATTAGTGTTGCTCACACTATTCTTCTTGGTTTTAGTTAATGGCTAGAACCCGAAGAAACCGGTTTAATGCGGAATGTGACGGGCAATGAAATGATTGTCCCCCTGGGCAACCAAACGTTATGGGAGCTGGAATTCAAAATCTTGTAGCCATTCTCACACAACTTTCTCAAGCTATGAACCATGCTGGACTTCCAAATGAGCAATGGAAGGAGCAACATTCTGTCGAATCCTTCATGAGGCACTGTCCACCTTCATTCAGCGGGTCTTCTGATCAATTAGTGGTTGAACAGTGGATCAGTACTGCTGAAAAGATATTTTCAGTTCTTCAATGTTTTGAACATGATAAAGTCATCTTAGCAGTATATCGTTTGGAAGGTGATGCTGATCAATGGTGGAATCTTATTAAGAATACGAGCCAAAGGGATGAAATTGAGTCCATGGAATAGGATGAGTTCAAGAACATATTTTTCAATAAGTATTTCCCTCATATTCTTCGAACAATGATGCAGAAGGAGTTTCTTGAACTAAAGAAAAAGGATGATGAATCCGTTGGTACCTACGAAGAAAATTTTACAAGACTTTAAAGGTACACTTCCGGAATTATTATCCAACCTGAGAGTAAGATTGATCGATTCTTTAGTGGCTTAAAAACAAGTCTTCGAAGGGAATTAGCCATAAGGGACTTCAATAGCTATGAGGAAATTGTTCTGTGTGCTCTCAAGGTTGATATGGAGATTGGTGTAACCCATCAGTCACATCGGTTTGATAAGAAGAGGAAAATAGAATTCAAAGGAAAATATAAAGACCACACTGAAAAGAAGATGAGTTTTCCCTTATACTCAAAGTGTGGAATGAAACATGGAGGAAATTTTCTTAAGGGGACAAGCAAATGTTATAAGTGTGGAAAATAAGGTCATAGGGCAATTGAATGTCGAAATAATGGGAAGAAGATGTCTAATGATGTTAACAAAGGAAGGGATACACAGAATGAACCTACTACACTTCAATGTTTCAAGTGCAAGGAGATGGGCCATTATGCCAATCAATGCCCAAATCCAAGGGTTGATGATGATGACTGACGTCAACAAACTCTTAAGGCCAAAGTCAAAGGAAAGTCACAAGTGACTACTATCGGCGATGTGGAGTATGACAACGAAGTGGTGAGAGGTACACTTACCATCCAATCTAAAGTAGAAAATGTTTTATTTGATTATGGATCCACCCACTCTTTTATTTCTGAATAATTTTATAAGGGTATCATCGTATTAATTCAACAATTATATGTTGAGTTGGCTGTGATAACTCCTAATGGCACAACGGTCACATCAAAAGTTTATAATTCTTCTCCGATTGAAGTTTGTGGGAAAGTGCTTCCTGCAAATCTTGTGATCCTTCCTATAGTGGAATTTGAGGTGATTCTTGTCATGGATTGGCTTTCTTTATATGGAGCTCATATCAATTTCCAAAGAAGGGAAGTCACATTTCATATTCCAGATCAATATATGATCGTCTATAGATGCAAGGATGAACATAACCTTCCAGTGGAAATTTCATCCATCTTATGGGTCTTGATTCCATTAAATGGAGGTTATTTATCTCAAATTGTTGGTTAGAAACTCACAATTAAGAATATGCCCATTGTACGGAAGTTTGACAATGTCTTTCCGGAGGAATTTCCAGGTCTTCCACCAAATCGTGAAGTTTAGTTTTCAATAGAACTCGTACCTGGTGCTTTGCCTATTTCAAAGACGCCTTATAGAATGGCCCCAATTGAGTTTCAATAATTAAAGAACCAACTCCAAGAGAATCTTGATAAAGGATTCATATACCCTAGTGCATCACCATGGGGAGCACCTGTTCTGTTTGTTAAGAAAAAAGATGGATCAATGAGACTCGACATTGATTATCGAGAACTTAACAAGATCACTATCAAGAACAAAAATCATCTACCATGCATTGACGACCTATTTGACCAACTATGCGGAGCTCAATAGTTTTCCAAGATTTATCTTTGTTCAGGGTATCATCAATCAAGGGTCCAAAGTGAGGATATAACAAAGACGGCTTTCCATACAAGGTATGGACAATATGAATTTATAGTGATGCCATTTGGTCTTACTAATGCCCCTGCTATCTTCATGGATCTCGTGAATAGAGTCTTTAGAAACTATCTTGTTCAGTTTTTGGTAGTCATTATAGATGATATTCTTGTCTATTCAAAGAGCAAGGAATAACATGAAGATCACTTGAGAATTGTATTAAAGACCCTAAGAAAGGAGAAGCTTTATACCAAATTTACCAAGTGTGAATTTTGGCTTAAAAAGTTGCATTTTTGGGTCACATAATCTCAAAAGAAGGGATATCTGTGGATCCAGCAAATAAAGAGGTTATCGAAAGATATTTGAGACCAATAACAGTAACCGATATCTGATGTTTTCTTGGTTTGGCTGGATATTATCGACGTTTTGTGAATTATTTTTCACGATTATCTAATCCACTCACCAAGTTGACTGAGAAAGGAGTTAAGTTTGATTGGAAAGAGGAATGTGAAGAGAATTTCAAGGAGTTGAAAAGAAGGTTATCCAGTGCACCTGTGCTCACACTGCCTTGTAGTAGCGAAAGGTTTGTGATCTATAGTGATGCATCCAAGAAGGGATTGGGGTGTGTTCTTATTAAAAATGATATGGTGATAGCTTATGCCTCACGACAGTTGAAAATACATGAGCAGAATTACCCAACTCATGATTTGGTGTTAGCTGCGGTAATCTTTACATTAAAGATTTGGAGGCATTATCTTTATGGAGAAAAGTATGACATTTATACTGATCATAAAAGTTTAAAGTATATTTTCACACAAAAGGATCTGAATATGCACCAAAGAATATGGTTGGAACTGATTAAGGATTACGACGGCTCAATTCATTACCACCCTGGGAAAGCAAACAAGGTGGCAGATGCATTAATTCGACAAGACCTTGCTATCTTATCAATGATGAGGATCACAAAAGATCCAATATTTATGGATTTACAAATGATGGATCTTGGAATTATAATGAAAGGGGAATATCATATCTTTCTCAAATGAATTTTCAACCATCTATTCATGTGAAGATTAAAGAGGTGCAGAAAGAAGATGTCAAGTTACAAAAGATGGTAAAAATGTTCTTGAATTCAAACTTGATTGTGATGGGATAATAAAGTTCAGGAATCGGGTTTGTGTTCCTCCCATCCCCGAATTAAAGAAGGAGCTGTTGGATGAGGGTCATAGTTCTCCATTCTCTATTCATCATGGAAGAACAAAGATGTATAGGGACCTGAAAGAGTACTTCTGGTGGGATGGCATGAAAAGAGATGTTGGTGAATATGTCTCTCGATGCTTGGTTTGACAGCAAGTTAAAGATGAGATACAGAAGTCTAAGGGGATGTTACAACCATTACCCATACCTGAATGGAAATGGGAAAACATCACTATGGACTTTGTCACTGGACTTCCTAAAACATCCAAAGGCAATAATGCTATCTGGGTCATAGTTGATCATCTTACAAAGTCTGCACACTTTATTTCTATTAGATAGGATTTCTCTCTACATCAGATTTCTAGGATATATGTAAAGTAAGTGGTAATATTTCATGGAGTACCACTTTCTATTATATCTGATCGGGATCCGAGGTTTACCTCAATGGTCTGGTGAAGTCTTCAGCATACTCTAGATATAGAGTTGAGTTTCATCACTGCTTATCATCCTCAGACAGACGGTTAGTCTGAGAGGACAATTCAAACTCTAGAATATATGTTGAGAGCTTGCTCTATGGATTTCAAAGGTGGTTGGGATCAAAACCTACCTTTGGAGAATTTTCTTATAGTAATAACTTTGACTCCAGTATTCATATGGCTCCTTATGAAGCTCTCTATGTAAAGAAATGAAGGACTCCAACATGCTGGGATGAAGTTGGGGAAACAAAGATATTAGGACCTGATCTTGTTAATGAGATGACAGAAAATTTAGATCTATTCAACAACACATAAGAGCAGCTCAGAGTCGACAAAAAAGTTATGCCGACAACCGAAGAAAAGAACTCGAGTTTGAAGTGGGTGATAAAGTGTTCTTATGAATATCTCCTTGGAAAAGAGTAATGAGATTTGGAAGGAAGGGAATGTGGAGCCCTAGATATATCGGTCCTTTTGAAATTCTGGATCGTGTTGGGAAGGTAGCTTACCGATTGGCACTTCCACCGAATCTCTCTCAAGTTCACAATGTGTTCCATGTATCTCTCCTGAGAAAGTACATACCTGATCCTTCACATGTACTCAGCTCAGAAGTTATACCGCTGGAACAAGATCTTTCGTATGAAGAACAACCGATAGAGATTCTGGATCGTAGCGAAAAAGTACTATGGAACAAGACCACTCGCTTGGTGAAAGTTTTATGGAAGAACCACCAATTAGAAGAAGCTACATGGGATCTTGAGGATACGATTAGGGAGATTTATCCTCATCTATTTGTTACGAAGTGACGAATTTTGTGGGTGAAATTCATTTTAAGGGGGGTAGAATGTAACACCCGAGACATTTATGAGAAATATTTTGTTTTTATGTTATATAAATCATCAAAGTAATCTTTCACTACACACAACAATAGCTTGGCTTGCTTTACTTGCAATCGTGGCATTCCTCGATAGCTTGCATCGTACGCAATACCGAGTTTCACTAAACAATGATATATTATAATACTAGCCGTTATGAATAGTATTAACTGAATTTTTAATTTTATAACATTTTGATTCATCTTATACATTTTCTAGAATGTGGTATGAAAACAAAATCAATTTTTTGGATAAAAGAATTTTTTTTCAAAAAAAATGCAGTTTTACCACCTTTTAATGGCGCACCCACATTAAATCAAGTTTTTGACAAGTTTACAAGTTCAATTTGACAAAATAAAATTCTTCTTTAGAATCAATATATAAAAATTTACTTTGGATAAATTTTTCATATTATTCTGATAACCTTCATATTTTAATGAATAGTAAAAACAGGTTATATTTTAATTAAAAACAACTTTATTCATCGCAATAATTTATATAGTTAAATTATAATATTGAATGTTTTTAAAGTATAAATAGAATATATTTCTACAATTTAATATAATTTATGTCATTAGCATTAATTTTACATTGAATTCATAGATAAAAACATTTCAATCTTTGGCAATGTTTTAACTTTTAAAACTTGTTTTCTTAACAACGGGATTAATTTTAAATTAATTACTGAAACTTCTGTGTTTTATATTTTGAAAAATTGATTCCATATTTGGAATCATTGGGTCCAAATTATGTTAATAGGTTACTTTTTTTTGATATTATGAATAGTAACTACGGTAATTTTTATTTACTACGGTTAAAGGTAAATAGGGTAATTCAAGGTTAAAAGAGTATTATAATAATTCAAAATTACCTTGACACTTGTCCTAACCTTATTTTATGAGTAGTGGCCGACCATGGGCATCCTTGAGGTGATTTTTGGACCCCATTTAGTCTCTTGGTAGTGACAATGACAATTTGGATTAATTAAATTAATGTAAAGACAAATTTGACATTAACAAAACTCTTTTAGTAATTAATTTTTATAAGTGGTTATAAAAATTATATTTTTGACTACAAATATTCATTGGAAATAAAAAAATCATTCCTACATAATGATATTTTTTTATAATTTTTAGACACCAAATAAAATAAATTATTTTTGACACAATAATGATGAAGTATTTACCTCATTATTAAATGATTTAAATAAATAAGATTATAATGATTAAAATATTTTCCAAAACATGTCCAATTCTGATTGGATGATTTTATTTCAACTACGAGTCATCTAATCTTCATCTTTAATTATTTTTGGACCTTTTTAAACGGAAGATAAGTTTATAATAATATAATATTTCCACACTTTCCAAAGGTGCCCCTCTCCCCCCTTATAAAAGGGCACCTCCTCCCTCTCTTCCTCACACCAATTTTAGCCTTCAATCTCAGAAAACCCCTGCCCATTTAACTTCCCCACTTACATAAAAACCTACTAGAGGTACTGGTCTTATCAAAAGACCAACTCTAGTGCCTTAAGAGAAAGTTTAAATGAGGCACTTCGAGAAAGAGGTAATACCTTCTACCATTTTCTTCAAGTTCCATTCTTCTTATACTCCCTCTTCTATAGTTGTTTAATTATGTGGTAATAACATCAGTATCCATCAGATACTGATATATTATTATAAATATGAAAAAACCATATTTCACCTCTTATCCATCCTACGGAAAATGAAATCACCGCGTGTGCGTACGTACGGAATACCGTCTCCACGCTGTGGTGTAATCTGTTTTGCACCACCACATTACTTGGATGGGTATAATGGTGTAAAAAATAACTATATATGATTATTTTATAGTGATAGTGATTCTTAAATAGTATACATACACTTCAATACAATTCCACGATCATGGAAATGATATCATCGCTCGTGCGTACATACGGCCTACCGTCTCCATGATGTGATGTGACTCGTTCTATATGATCTTCATTGAATAAAGATTATATAAATGAATTGAATGAATGAATATGATATATATTACACTAATACCATTCTTTAAATGATGTATCTATATCCTATAAAGAGTAATAAGAATTTCTTCGACAAAATACGCATAAGAACAAAAAGTAAAAAACACCCGAATAACAAGTAGTAATGAAATATTACTAATAAGAAGCTATGAATATGACCATATATGGTATCATAACAATGAATATGAATCGGTAATAAGTCAATGACATTATTTAAATCACTATACAGGAGGTTCAGACACGTACAAATCATATCGCACCTGAGGTAAGGGAAAATATCACAATCTCATTTTTATCCGAGATTATTTACACATTGGTATTTACTAGGGTGTATTTTATCATCCACATCCATGTCTCCTAAATATGTAATATTATTTCCATCCACCTAAAATTTTTTAAATCCAATTTTACCCTTCGGTGAGTTTTTAGTAAATGATATGAATGGAATCTTTTGTCATTTTTCGTACAAGGTACTTTTTGACTTTTCTGACAAAAGTACGAGAAGAATGTTTTTTTAACTTATACTGCATGAAAGGATTTTTAAAACTTTATTTCCAAAAATCTTCATTTACAAGTTTTCAAGTTTATTTTTAATCAACATCTTTTAGTTTAGAATTGTATGACATGTTAAGAAAGGGGAAGTGTTTTTGAAGTAGAATTGATATTTTCTTCAAGAATGGAGTTCAAGTGTTTTATCAAAATTATTTTCCATCTAAGATAATAAAGGGTTCTGTTTTTATCCCTATTATTAAATTTATTTGATTATGTCGTGATGGAATTATTTTTATTAATTCCTTAATCTTATATGAATTATTTTATGATTTCACGATGTTTAAGAATCCCATTTTTATTACATTGGTTATGCTATGATGTATGGTTTATGATTTTGTGGCACACATAAGAATGGTATAATTATGAGATGGGTGGGAACTAAATCTCCCTTAAATGCATTGGGTAAAGATTTTATATCCCATGAGGTAGACATGGTTGGAATGGCGGGTTAAACAGGATCAGTGAAGCAGGACTGAAACGAGGTGTGAACTCGGTTTAGAAATGGACTTTTCCCACTAAGATAGTCTTGGATATGAGTCTTGACTAATAAGAAATGATTCTATTTGATTATGTGTGTATGCCACAATGTTTCATATTTTAAGTTATTATTATTGGAATTACATTTCACTAACATTATTTAGCCCATGTTATGAAATTATGATCTCTTTTGCAGGGCAAGATTTCCAAAATGTTATGTTCATATAAATTTGATGTGATTGATATTTCTTTTGTTTACCCTTACTGAGCATTTGATCTCACCTTTTTGTATGTTTTCTTTCCCCAGGTTAGGAAGAAGGTTATTAAGTAAGATATGCCAAAGAGGGACTATAGATATGATTAAATAAATGGGAGATAGTGTAGATGCTTTATGAACCAGTTTTTTATGTTTCCAAGTTTCTAAAGACACTATACCTATATGGTCCATTCATGGTTTTTTTATATATTGTAATATGAATGCTTCAATTTTGAAGTATTAACCATGTATGTAATGTATGGGTCATTATAGTTGTTATCAGAGGAAAGGTATAGTCAACCTTTGGAAACTAGGATGTGAAATCCTTAGTAAGAAACCTAATGATATGTCTAAGCATATAACACAATATTAGTGTTTTAGAAATGGCCATGAAAAACCTATGATAAGACCTTAAGTGTGAAATTTTATTCTTGATTATGTGGTTTTCCTATTATAATTAGTGTTTCTCACACTATTCTTCTTGGTTTTAGTCAACGGAAGGAACCCGAAGAAACCTGGTTAATGCGAAATGCGACGGGCAATGAAATGATTGTCCCCCTGAGCAACCAAACATTATGGGAGCTGGAATTAAAAATCTTGTAGCCATGCTCACACAAATTTCTCAAGCTATGAACCATGTTGTACTTCCAAATGAGCAAAGGAAGGAGCAACATTTTGTCGAATCCTTCATGAGGCACTGTCCACCTTCATTCAGCGGGTCTTCTGATCCATTAGTGGCTAAACAGTGGATCAGTACTACTGAAAAGCTATTTTCAGTTCTTCAATGTTCTGAACATGATAAAGTCATCTTAGCAGTATATCGTTTGGAAGGTGATGCTGATCAATGGTGGAATATTATTAAGAATATGTGGCAAAGGGATGAAATTGAGTCCATGGAATGAGACGAGTTCAAGAACTTATTTTTCAATAAGTATTTCCCTCATATTCTTCGAACAAAGATGGAGAAGGAGTTTCTTGAACTAAAGCAAAAGGATGATGAATCCATTGGTACCTACAAAGAAAATTTTACAAGACTTGAAAGGTACACTTCCAGAATTATTATCCAACCTGAGAGTAAGATCGATCGATTCTTTAGTGGCTTAAAATCAAGTCTTCGAAGGGCGTTAGCCATAAGGGACTTCAATGGCTACAAGGAAATTTTTCGGTGTGCTCTCGAGGTTGAGATGGAGATTGGTGTAACCCATCATTCAAATGGGTTTGATAAGAAGAGGAAAATAGAATTCAAAGGAAAATCTAAAGATCACACTGAAAAGAAGATGAGTTTTCCCTTATGCTCAAAGTGTGGAAAGAAACATAGAGGAAATTGTCTTAAGGGGAGAAGAAAATGATATAAGTGTGGAAAAGAAGGTCATCGGGAAATTGAATGTTGAAATAATGGGAATAAGATGTCTAATGATATAAACAAAGGAAGGGATACACAGAATTAACCTACTACACTTCAATGTTTCAAGTGCAAGGAGATGGGGAATTATGAAAATCAATGCCCAAATCCAAGGGTTGATGATGATGACTGATGCCAACAAAATCTTAAGGCCAAAGATAATGGAAATTCACATGCAATTACTATCGGAAATGTGGAGTACGACAACGAAGTGGTGAGAGGTACACATACCATCCACTCTAAAGTAGCAAATGTTTTATTTTATTATGGATCCACCCACTCTTTTATTTCTAAAGAATTTTATAAGGGCATCATCGTATTACTTCAATAATTATATGTTGAGTTGGCTATGACAACTCCTAAAGGCACAACGGTCACATCAAATGTTTATAATTCTTCTCTGATTGAAGTTTGTCGAAAAGTGCTTCCTGCAAATATTGTGATCCTTCCTATAGTGGAATTTGAGGTGATTCTTTTCATGGATTGCCTTTCTTTATATGGAGCTCATATCAATTTCCAAAGAAGGGAAGTCACATTTCATATTCCAGATCAATATATGATTGTCTATCGATGCAAGGATGAACATAACCTTCCATTGGAAATTTCATCCATCTTATGGGTCTTGATTCTACTAAATGAAGGTTATTTATCTCAAATGGTTGGTTAGAAACTCACGATTAAGAATATGCCCATTATACGGGAGTTTGATGATGTCTTTCCGGAGGAATTTCCAGGGCTTCCACCAAATCGTGAAGTTGAGTTTTCAATAGAACTCGTACTTGGTGCTTTGCCTATTTCAAAGACACCTTATAGAATGGCCCCAATTGAGTTGCAGGAATTAAAGAAGCAACTCCAAGAGAATCTAGATAAAGGATTCATACACCCCAGTGCATCACCTTGGGGAGCACCTGTTCTGTTTGTTAAGAAGAAAGATTGATCAATGAGACTCTAAATTGATTATCGAGAACTTAACAAGATCACAATCAAGAACAAATATCCTCTCCCATGCATTGATGACCTATTTGACCAACTATGCGGAGCTCAATACTTTTCCAAGATATATCTTTGTTCAGGGTATCATCAATTAAGGGTCAAAAGGGAGGATATACCAAAGTCAGCTTTCTGTACAAGGTATGGACACTACGAATTTATAGTGATGCCATTTGGTCTTACTAATGCACCTGCTATCTTCATGGGTCTAATGAATAGAGTCTTTAGAGACTATCTTGATCAGTTTGTGGTAGTCTTTATAGATGATATTTTTGTCTATTCAAAGAGCTATGAATAACATGAATATCACTTGAGAATTGTATTAAATACCCTAAGAAAGTATAAGCCTTATGCAAAATTTACCAAGTGTGAATTTTGGCTTCAAAAAGTTGCATTTTTTGGTCACATAATCACAAAAGAAGGGATATCTATCGATCCAACAAAAACAGAGGTTATCGAAAGATAGTCGAGACCAATAACAGTAACCAAGATTCGAAGTTTTCTTGGTTTGGCTTGATATTATCGACTTTTTGTGAATGATTTTTCACGATTATCTAATCCACTCACCAAGTTGACTCAGAAAGGAGTTAAGTTTGATTGGACTGAGGAATGTGAAGAGAATTTCAAGGAGTTGAAAAGAAGGTTATCCAGTGCACCTGTGCTCACACTGCCATGTAGTGGCGAAAGGTTTGTGATCTATAGTGATGCATCCAAGAAGGGATTGGGGTGTGTTCTTATGAAAATTTATATGATGATAGCTTATGCCTCAAGATAGTTGAAAATACATGAGCAAAATTACCCAACTCATGATTTGGAGTTAGCTGCGGTAATCATTGCATTAAAGATTTGGAGGCATTATCTTTATCGAGAAAAGTGTGACATTTATACTAATAATAAAAGTTTAAAGTATATTTTCACACAAAAGGATCTGAATATGCACCAAAGAAGATGGTTGGAGCTGATTAAGGATTACGACTGCTCAATTCATTACCACCCTGGGAAAGCAAACTAGGTGGCAGATGCATTAAGTCGACAAGACCGTGCAAGATTATCCATGATGAGGATCACAAAAGATCCAATATTTATGGATTTACAACGGATGGATCTTGGAATTATAATGAAAGGGGAAAATCATATCTTTCTCAGATGAATGCTGAACCATCTATTCATGTGAAGATTAAAGAGGCACAGAAAGAAGATGTCAAGTTACAAAAGAAGGTGAGAAATGTTCCTGAATTCAACCTTGATTGTGATGGGATAATAAAGTTCAGGAATTGGGTTTGTGTTCCTCCCATCCCCGAATTAAAGGAGCTGCTGGATGAGGCTCATAGTTCTTCATTCTGTATTCATCCTAGAAGCACAAAGATGTATAGGGACCTGAAAGAGTACTTCTGGTGGGATGGCATGAAAAGAGATGTTGGTGAATATGTCTCTCAATTCTTGGTTTGTCAGCAAGTTAAAGTTGAGAGATAGAAGTCTAATGGGATGTTACAACCATTACCCATACCTGAATGGAAATGGGAAAACATCACTATGGACTTTGTCACTGGACTTCCTAAAACATCCAAAGGCAATAATGCTATCTGGGTCACAGTTGATCATCTTACAATGTCTGCACACTTCATTTCTATTAGAGAGGATTTCTCTCTACATCATCTTTCCATGATATATGTAAAGGAAGTGGTAATATTGCATGGAGTACCACTTTCTATTATATATGATCGGGATCCGAGGTTTACCTCAATGTTCTGGAGAAGTCTTCAGCATACTCTAGATATAGAGTTGAGTTTTAGCATTGCTTATCATCCTCAGACAGACGTTTAGTCTAAGAGGACAATTCAAACTCTAGAAGATATGTTGAGAGCTTGCTCTATGGATTTTCTTATAATAATAACTTTCACTCCAGTATTCAGATGACTCCTTATGAAGCTCTCTATGGAAAGAAATGAAGGACTCCAACATGCTGGGATGAAGTTGGGGAAAGAAAGATATTAGGACCTGATCTTGTTGATGAGATGGCAGAAAAGGTTAGATCTATTCAACAACACATAAGAGCAGCTCAGAGTCGACAAAAAAGTTATGCTGTCAACCGAAGAAAAGAACTCGATTTTGAAGTGGGTGATAAAGTGTTCTTATGAATATCTCCTTGGAAAAGAGTAATGAGATTTGGAAGGAAGGGAAAGTTGAGCCCTAGATATATCGGTTCTTTTGAAATTATGGATCGTGTTGGGAAGGTAGCTTACTGATTGGCGCTTCCACCGAATCTCTCTCAAGTTCACAATGTGTTCCATGTATCTCTCCGGAGAATTTACATACCTGATCCTTAACATGTACTCAGCTCAGAAGTTGTACCGCCGGAATAAGATCTTTCATATAAAGAACAGCCGATAGAGATTCTGGATCATAGCGAAAAAGTACTATGGAACAAGACCACTCGCTTGGTGAAAGTTTTATGGAATAACCACCAATTAGAAGAAGCTACATAGGAACTTGAGGATATGATGAGGGAGAGGTATCCTCATCTGTTTGTTACGAAGTGACGAATTTTGAGGGAGAAATTCATTTTATGGGGGGTAGAATGTAACACCTGAGGCATTTATGAGAAATATTTTGTTTTTATGTTATATAAATCATCAAATTAATCTTTCACTACACACAACAATAGCTTGGCTTGCTTTACACGCAACCGCGGCATTCCTCGATAGCTTGCGTCGTACGCAATACCGAGTTTCACTAAACAACGATATATTATAATACTAGCCGTTATGAATAGTATTAACTGAATTTTTAATTTTATAACATTTTAATTCATCTTATACATTTTCTAGAATGTAGTATGAAAACAAAATCGATTTTTTGGATAAAAGAAGTATTTTTCAAAAAATGCAGTTTCACCACCTTTTGATGGCGCACCCACAGTAAATAAAGTTTTTGACAAGTTTATAAGTTCAATTTGACAAAATAAAATTCTTCTTCAGAATCAATATATAAAAATTTAATTTGGATAAATTTTTCATATTATTCTGATAACTTTCATATTTTAATGAATAGTAAAAACATGCTATATTTTAATTAAAAACAACTTTTTTCATCACAAAACTTTATATCGTTAAATTATAATATTTAATGTTTTTAAAGTATAAATAGAATATATTTTTACAATTTAATATAATTTATGTCATTAGCATTAATTTTACATTGAATTCATAGGTAAAAACATTTCAATCTTTGGCAACGTTTTAACTTTTAAAACTCGTTTGCTTAACATGGGGATTAATTTTAAATTAATTACTGCAACTTATGTGTTTTATATTTTGAAAAATGGATTCCATATTTGTAATAAGTGGGTCCAAATTATGTTAATAGTTTACTTTTATTTTATTTATTGGATATTATGAATAGTAAGTACGGTAATTTTTATTTACTACGGTTAAAGGTAAATAGGGTAATTCAAGGTTAAAAGAATATTATAAAAATTCAAAATTACCTTGACACTTGTCCTAACCTTATTTTATGAGTATTGACTGACAATGGTAATCCTTGAGAAGATTTTGGGACCCCATTGAGCCTCTTGGTAGTGACAATGACAATTTGGATTAATTAATTTAATGTAAAGACCAAATTGACATTAAAAAAACTCTTTTAGTAATTAATTTTTATAAGAGGTTATATAAATTATATTTTCGAATATAAATATTCATTAGAAATATAAAAATATTTCCTACATAATTATATTTTATTTATAATTTTTAGACACCAAATAAAATAAATTATTTACGACACAATAATGATGAAGTATTTACCTCATTAATAAATGATTTAAATAAACAAGATTATAATGATTAAAATATTTTCCAAAACATGTCCAATTCTGATTGGATGATTTTATTTCGACTATGAGTCCTCTAATATTCATTTTTAATTATTTTTGGACCTTTTTAAACTGAATATATGTTTATAATAATATAATATTTCCACACATTCCAAAGGTGCCCCTCCCCTCCCTTATAAAAGGGCACCTACTTCCTCTCTTCCTCACAGAAATTTGAGCCTTCAATATTGGAAAAACCCTGCCCATTTAACTTCCCCACTTACCTAATAACCTACTAGAGGTACTGGTCTTATCAAAAGACCAACTCTAGTGCCTTAAGAGAATGTTTAAAGGAGGCACTTCAAGAAAGAGGTAATACCTTCTACCATTTTCTTCAAGTTCCATTCTTCTTCTACTCCCTCTTCTATAGTTGTTTCATTATGAGGTAATAACATAAGTATCCCTCATATACTGATATGTTATTATAAATATGAAAAAACCTTATTTCACCTCTTATCCATCCTACGGAAAACGAAATCACCGCGTGTGCGTACGTACGGAATACCGTCTCCACGCCGTGGTGTAATCTGTTTTCCACCACCACATTACTTCGATGGGTATAATGGTATAAAGAATAACTATATATGGTTATTGTATAGTGATATTGATTATGAAATAGTATAAATACACTTCAATACAATTGCACGATCATGGAAATGATAGCATCGCTCGTGCGTACATATGGCATACCGTCTCCATGATGTGATGCGACTCGTTCTATATGATCTTCATTGAAAAATGATTATATAAATGAATTGAATGACTAAATATGATATATATTACACTAATACCATTCTTTAAATGATGTATCTATATCCTATAAATATTGATAATAATTTATTCGACAAAACAGGCATAAGAACAAAAAGTAATAAACACCCGAATACCAAGTAGTAATGAAATATTACTAATAAGAATCTTAGAATATGACCATATATGTTATCATAACAATGAATATGATTCGGTAATAAGTCAATGTCATTATTTAAATCATTATACATGAGGTTTGGACACGTACAAAGCATATCGGACCTGAGGTAATGGAAAATATCACAATCTCATTTTTATCCGAGATTGTTTATACTTTGGTATTTACTGGGGTGTATTTTATCATCCACATCCATGTTTCCTAAATATGTAATATTATTTCCATCCACCTAAAATTTTTTAAATCCAATTTTACCCTTCAGTGAGTTTTTAGTAAAATATATGAAAGGAATCTTTTGTCATTTTTCGTATGAGGTACTTTTTGACTTTTCCCACAAAAGTATGAGAATAATTTTTTTATAACTTATACGGCATGAATGGATTTTTAAAACATTATTTCCAAGAATATCCATTTACAAGTTTTCAAATTTATTTTTAATCAACTTATTTTAGATTAGAATTGTATGACATATTAAGAAAGGGAAAGTGTTTTTGAAGTAGAAATGATATTTTCCTCAAGAATGGAGTTCAAGTGTTTTATCAAAATTAATTTCCATCTAAGATAATAAAGGGTTCTGTTTTTATCCCTATTATTAAATTGATTTGATTATGTTGTGATGGAATTATTTTTATTAATTCCTTTATCTTATATGAATTGTTTTATGATGTCATGATGTTTAAGAATCCCATTTTTATTGCATTGGTTATGCTATGATGTATGGTTTATGATTTTGTTTCACACATAAGAATGGTGTCATTATGAGATGGGTGGGAACTACATCTCCCTCCAATGCATTGGGTAAAGATTTTATATCTCATGAGATAGACATGGCTGGAACGGCGGGTTAAACAGGTTCAGTGAAACAGGACTGAAATCAGGAGTGAACATTGTTTAGAAATGGACTTTTTCCACTAAGACAGTCTTTGCTATAAGTCTTGACTAATGAGAAATGATTCTCTAAGATTATGTGTGTATGCCAAAAAGTTTCATGTTTTAAGTTATGATTATTGGGATTACTTTTTACTACCATTATTTATCCCATGTTATGAAATTATGATATCTTTTGTAGGGAAAGATTTCCAAAATGTTATGTTCTTATAAATTTGATGTGATTGATATTTCTTTTGTTTACCCTTACTGAGCATTTGATCTCACCCTTTTGTATGTTTTCTTTCCCCAAGTTAGGAAAAAGGTTATTAAGTAATATATTCCAAAGAGGGACAATAGATATGATCAAATAAATGGGAGACAGTGTGGATGTTTTATGAACCAGTTGTTTATGTTTCCCAGTTTCTAAAGACATTATACCTATACAGTCCTTTCAGGGTTTGGTTATATATTGTAATAAGTATGCTTCAATATTGAAGTATTAACCATGTATGTAATGTATGGGGAATTATAGTGATTAATTTGGAGAACTAGAATGTATTTCACATAAGGTTAAATCATAAAATATGTTAGGTGTTGAGGCATTAAAATATAATAAACATCCAATAATATTAGAAAATTATTTTTTAGAAACATCATTTCCTTCTCCATATTTACTCAACTTTGTTCCCACTTAAATTGGTATAGAAACTGGTTTCATGTTTTCATACTGAACTTCTTGAGAATATATGAAGCATAATTTTTAGAAGAAATAAAAAGGTTTTCTTATTTTATAAATTTTTAACCAAATAATTTATTTAATTTCTACAATCTTGGACATATCAAGAAAAAATTTCATATCTTCATCAAATCATTCAAAATTTTATTTAATCTTCCCAATAAAGATAATTCCATTAATAAAAATAATTATGTTAATGTAAAAATCCTAACATTATTTTATGTAATAAATATTATCGACTCTTCCTTTCATAAAATTCATCTTCCTCATTAAATTATGGAATTTCGAATACCATTCTCTCATAGATTTTTTCCCATATATGGATTTCATTTTCTTACACATATAACATTCATCATTCCCAAAAACCAATCCACAATGTTGTTAATTATAAACTTCCTCATCAATATTATTATTCAAAAATGGGGACATTACATATATTTGGAAAAATTATCTGTCTTTGTTGTGAATAAATATAAGAAAATGTTTTTATTTTTTTTAATCATTCAACTAAAGAAAAATTATCATGAAATTCAATTCCTTCAATCTGTGAGTAACCTCTACACACTAATCATTCTTTTTTCCTTATCACTTAATCTTATTCATTCATTATGTTCTTGAAAATCCAATTTTACAAGTAAAATTTTTATTATCCATCATGGGTTTGATTCCACATGTTGAATTCATTCTATCTATCTAGCTCTTAGTTCTTCATATAAACCGATTATAGATGCTCAAAAGCCTCATTCACATCATTATTGTCAAAATTTTGAGTAAAAATAAGTTTTTTTAACAACTTTTTTTGTTATTTTTGTTTTAATATTCAGATATTGATTAATATTAATGATTTTAGTTTCCACTTACATCCTCTTCCTGGTATGATGTTTTCTAGTTACCTCCTCATCACTTAAAATAACTAAATCTAACTATTCTTTTTTATTAGGATTATTATAATGAGTATCCTTATCATGATTGTTATTGAAATTTTTTTTATACTGAACACATTCTTTATCATATGATATTTATTTATCCTCATTATCCTTTTTAATAAATATCACTTCAATATAAAGAACAATTATTATTATGTCTTTGTTGAAGCATTTGTATCCTCTTTCTTATAGACCCTAACCATTAAAAATTTAATCTTAACTTCTCTACTCAAACATTACAATTTTTGAACCATTATGTTTTATAATTCATGGACACCAAAAAATAATAATGTTCTTTAAACATTGATTTTTTCCAAAAAAAAAATCAATATAAATTAATTTATGAACTTGGTGTATAGAAACATCACTAATATATTAACATTTTTGTACTCATTTCTTGAATCAAAAATAATTGAGAGAGGCCATGTTCATGTATCATAGTTCTCCCCAATTCAATAATACTTCTATTCTTCCATTCGAAAACCCTTCTTTTTTAAGGAGTTTATGGTGAACTATTAATTTTCCACCCAATAGAGAGAGACCATGTTCATGTATCATAGTTCTCAAAAACCTTCTAATCCTTATTATCAAAACATTTTCCCTACCAGAAATTATAATTTGAATGGGAATATTATTTTTCCGCCCAATTTTATTTTTATAATTATCAAACCATGATGTAATAGTAATTTTTTCAGACTCAAAATGTTTAGAAACTATTTATTTCCCAACACTGTTTGTTATGGCCACATACATAACATTCTAGCTTTCTTTTTCTCAAATTAAATTCCATATTTATTATAATCCTATAAAGGAAAATTGTATTTATTTATCCTACATTTATCCTTAACAAAAAATTCACCACCTTCTAAGATAGTGTTTTTGAAACTCATATCCTTCTGTTCGACTTTGAAACATTTTTTTGGACTTGGCCAACTCTTCTTCTTTTGTTTTCATCTTTACTTCTCGACAATAATTATGATAAATTTCTTTATCATGTGATTTATTCATATTATAAACCTATTTCAAAATCTTGACTTTCTCATTAGGAAGACTTCTTTATTATTTTTTGATGATTTTTCTATTTTCAATTTCCTATTTTATTCAAGCCAACTTATCTTCCTCATGAATTCTTTTAATTCTTATTTAAGATGAAATTTTATTGAGTTTCTCCTTCTATAGAACTATTACTTATAAAATATTCATTATTCATAATAGAAATAAAATTACTCTGACCAAAATTCTTAGTAAACTTTTTAGATTCATCTTCAAAGTCGTATCCATCATCATCTTTAGATAATAAATTTATCCTTTTTTGTTTGGATAACATTTTATCTTTCCATCAGGAAAATTAATTTTCCATATAACCATATTTCTTTAAAGATCTTATTATCCGTTTCTATTCTTCATCACTATCATCCTCATTCTTTCGTCAAGTAAAATTAACTACAATGTGTCAAATGGATCGACATTTAGAACACTTAAAGAAATGTTACACTTTTATTTTCCTGTACCTCTTCCCACATTGTTAGAGAAGATGGATAAACCTTCATCAAGGTTCTTACATACCTCATTTTTGGTTTCAGATCCTGCAACATATTTTCCATAAATAACCAAATTAGTCTTTTCATTCATGGAATCATTAAAATAAATGTAATGATCTGCTTTGATTTTTCCTTTCATATCCTTCTCCCTTATAATATAATGGGTGATAATATTACGATAAAAATTATCCCTATAAAATGTTTTAGGATCACTATCTAGCAATGATTAAAAAAATTCAACAAACATGTTTATAAGAACAGTAATGATATTCTCAAAAAATATTTAGTCCTTCAGCTTCTCACAATGAAATTTGATAGTAATAATAATGTCATTCACCCTAGTAAAGAAGTAGCCAATTGATTCATATTCACCCATATTGAGATATTTATACTTCAATATATAATTTTTTTATTTTCCATTCATTAATTTTTTATTACCATCATAAATGTTTTTTATCTTATCCCGTATACCATTGGTAGTGGAAACATATTTCACTCTTAAAATCTCAATTTAGAAAGTGGTGAGAGAAAAACATTGTTAGCTCTTCCTTAATTCTCAAGATTATTCTTACTAATAGGTGTAAGAGGAACCTTATCATATATAAGAGTAAATTAAATATTTGTATCTTCAAGAAAATCATACCCAATAGACATAAGATAATACACCATTCAATATTTCATGATATGATTGTTCATTACATTGATATTTGGAATCCCATTACTATTCACACAATTCATAATCTCCATCAAAAAATCTCTTCAAAACATCACTAATGACTAAACTAATGGAATATTTTCAATAATACCACTTATAATTATATATTCATGATTGTTGTATCACTAATAGGTGGAGGGGTTGAATTTTTGATATCTTTTTCTTTTATGTTTCCTTACTTTTTAAACAACCTTTAACTCCTATCATAGAATTATATAAATTCTAAAAAAATATAACAAAAATCCATAAGGACTTAATTATTTAGAAGTTTCACTACTTATTAAGTGTATTTACATCCTTGTAATGGTTTGAAAACAATCCAATACCACACAATCCACTAGAAAAATAATATTCTTTGTGGTATAAAATGAGTAGGATATGCCTTTACACTCATGTAGCACAATGTCCAATACAACAATTCATCTTCTTCAAATAACATTAAATGATGTAATATAATTTTCTCCATCCAAATCAACATTGCAAAAAAATAAAAATTCTATAAAATTATCCACCTTCTTTCCCAGGAGTACGTAAGATCTTTCTGTAATTCATAATGACACACATTCTGATTTCCCAGTCTGATTCCCTAGTGTGATTTCTTAATATGGAAATATAACGTTCTCATAATATAGATGACACAAATCGTAACTACATCTAACATATTCTTGAAATCCAAATCTAATGAATCAAAATGACTATAGAATCTAAATATAATTTTATCTCTTCTCCTTTTTTTGTATCCAGTAAGTTTCTTCAAGAAATCACAATTGAGAATCTTCTTCTATCATGAATTACAGAGCTTCTCTCTCCTCTTTCAAGAGTGACGTATGTCATAGAACACAGAATGTATTACCCTGCATTTATAAACACACCAAAATTGTTTAAGATATATTCTAAAAATGTGTTCCCTTGAAACCAAATTTCATAAATCATCAAACTTAAAAAAATAATGGATCTTTATTTGACTTGTTTAGAACCTTTAATTTCCCATCAATTTCAGATTTCTCTTTGACTTCTTTGATGATTTAGACTTCCTAAAAATCATCAGTCTAAATCTTATTACCTATTCTAGTTTCTCAATATGATTTCCTCATTATTATAATGTAATTTTTCCACTCCAATTTTATTGATTATCTAGTAAAAAAATAGAACTAAAGAGATATCATAACATTTCTCTACAGCAATTGAAAAAATAATTTACCCATTCTGATTTACCCATTGAAAGGGAGATATCATATTCTTCGATATATTTATTTATATAAAATATTAAAAAATTAAGAAATATTTATTATCATTAGATACATCATATCAACTGATAAAAATAATGACAAACGAATATGTGGAACTTCAATAAAGCTTCTTATCCCCCTTTGACAACACTTTCAAAAAGTCTTCAAACATGAATATTATTTATATTCTTTTCCCATGAACCACTTGTTCGAAAAATTCAAAACATTATTTATCACTTACATCAATCAATAAATTATTATTTTGAGAAATGGGTTAATAAATTGTCTATTGATATCAGTATCCACAAAAAATTATTATTCGATTATCTGAACATCTCCCATGACAATTATTCATAAAAACATTACTGCTTCAATAAAAATTGTTTTCCAATATTCTTCCAATTTCAGGATGATACCAAACAAATTTAATTACTAATTGGTGTTGGCGTAACTCCGAGTATCGATGGCAGGCCGAGTCAGATGGAACATTTCAATAAATATCATTTATATCCTTTGGATTATTATTCTGACTGAAAATGACTATCTTTATATTTTCATATTTTAAAAAATCATATGCAACCTTTATACACTTCTTCCTCAAATGTTCTAACACCGATGTGCTGAGATCAAAAAGAATCATCTTTTTTAACTTCCTTCATTCACATAAATATTTTTATAATCCAAAATATTTTCACAACATTGAAATTTTTGATGATCATCATTAGTAGTTTCTAATTTATAATGGAAAGTATTATAACTTCCCATTCATTTCAGCAACAAATATATTTATTTCTAGCCCTCAATATTATATGTGTTACTCCCCTTTATTTCATCATGCAGGCATCACAAGTTTCACAAAAACTTATTGTTTTTGTTTAATTATAAAATAGAAAATCATCATTGGATTATTTTTTATCTGAGCAAGGATGACTCTAAATCATAACCTCAATATGATATTTCGTTCATTTTGGACCCAAGCTGAGTTTTATAATCCTTTTCTACTAGAAAATATCTTTTTATTTTTATAGAAATTATTAATATTTTTGGTTTTTTTCTAAAATATTATTTTCCATAATATTTTCAACTTTTAAAAAGTGAATTTCTATTTTTATGTATTGTAAATAAAGTAAAACTAATTTTCAAAACAAACATCCTCTAACATCCAAAAAATATTTCTATCCAAATTAGTCCCAAAACGTATCTTATGATCGAACTTACAGGTATTAAGGTCTATGAATGACCTATAAAAAAATTATAAGGTTAATTAATTTACTACTATTATGATTCATCATGCTCTCTCCTGAGAAGAAGCATGATTCCAAACTGAACCTTTCTAATAACATTTTATGTCTCCTCATGTCTGAAATAGATTCTCAAACTCTACTAAGGATCCCAAATATATTATACTTTTTTGGTTCACAAATTAATCTAGATTACATCAAAACTAAAATATGACTACCATATGGTGCCTTCATATATGTTATATATCATTCATATGTCAAATTCCTAAAATTGATTTAACATTTAATCATGAGGGGAACACACTTAGACTAACAATATTCTTACTTCTATTTCAAAACCACACTCTCATGAAAATTTTCATTTCCATCCCTAAACACAACGGTCAAATGGGTCTAAATAACATATACATGAGTTACACTCTAGTTTTCAAATTGATTTACATTCCTAACTCATGTAATTACATTCTCATTACATACCAAAATTCATCTCATGTGATGGTCACACACTTCAAATGTTTATGGGGTAATCCACACCCAATATATTTATTTACATTTCTCCTTGAGAATTTCCCCCAATAGGTCCTACCATCAACACATGTATATCAAATTTACTTATCCATATCCATTGCCAATTCCATTCTAGATTAGGAATAATCTCATGGAGTGACCATTTCATGGAACCCTTTCCACACTGATGTCTCCCATCTCAACATAGGCCACTTTCCACATTTCCAACCAAACCATTAGTATCTATTCTCAGAATTCCCCCTCAATTTCTTCATCACTCATCCCATACATGGTAGTTTGTTGATAAATAATTTATTGGTTAATATATATTCCATTGAAAACATCCTTGATACATGAAAGCAAAATGGGAATACACTCTCACACCACCTGATCAGATAATATGACCTATCAACCAATGAATCACTTTACATGATAACTAAATGACATGAATAAACCAATAACCAAGATCACATGAAATTTATCCTTATTTATCTAGGAGTAATCAAAATACTCTATAAAAATGTCGAGTCCTTCATTTGGGATAAGTTCCATCAAATTACAACCTTCCAACAAGCATCACTCCAAAATAACAAACATATATCCTCCATCACACCATGATTATAGAGGCATATCAAAAATGTATCACAAAGAAATAGCGCCTATGAATATTTAATGTTTGAAACCATCTAATCCATCATCTGGTCTATATTGTATACCAAATCACTCATTACATGCACTGACCCAGGCTTATTAGATACTTTGCATGACCAAAGTGAGCTGCCTAATCTCATCCAAATATAACTGACATATTCCCTCATATATATCATTCCACATGCCACACAACATCACTACCATGTCTAACACACATTCATTGAGCATTAAATTCATTCCAATGTCGTACTTCTTACCCCTGATTCCACCATGCTCCTAAAGGGGCATCTAGAACAAGTTGGATCAAGGTGTTTCCTCTTTAGTATTAGTTGTACAAAACTCAAAATGAAAGGAATCCCCTTCATTAATTTACACAAACAAACATAAGTCTCTCTACATTCATAATAAATCACATGCCTAATACAAACATACCATCCAAGAAAACCATATTTGTATCAGTATCCTCAACACATTCCTCTATATCTAAGACACCTAACCAAAATGACATTCTGATATTGAAACCGGGAAAAATAATTCAACCATGCTTCTTACCTCAAAGGCACTCACAGAACATGGTGAACACATATATAGTTTACTTTCATATTTCATGATTCACTAACTCACTTAACTAAAGTCTCTCTCAAGGTTCACTAGGTCATGCCAAATATCCCATAAACCAAGCCTCACAGGGGTCACAACTTTTAGTATAACACATTCCCATATCCCAATGTCTCACACAGGAGGGTAAACCCAATCTTCCCTACCCACTATGGAGTCTTTTATAAGACACAAGGGTTATAATTTATCATTTCACCATATAGATTCTTACAATCCTAAAATGTCACATCTCAAAACAATGTTATAACTAGAGTAGAGTCTTCCATGAAGAACATTGTTCATCAATAAGTATTTCATAATATAGGCTCTCTATCTATCCGCATCTACCCTTTTCTGTGATCAATAGTTCCCAAATACATATGTTCTAAACCACCCTCAATTGATTTACCTCAACATAGTTCCAAAGGATTTTGTAAATTGTATACTCACAATAGCCCTGATGACTCATACAAAAGTCATAAAATATATAAATATGGTTTTTCAAGGACCACAATCATTTAATTTTTTCTATTTTAATATTTTCAATATTTAATAAAGTTATAAGTAATACATTTGTTGCATTCCAAATTTTTCATGATTCTAGGTCTCTAATGATTGGTGAAATAGAATTTCATTTACCAGTTATGATGGAAAACCCTATATAGGTTGCATCATATAAATTTAGTTAACCAAAAATGTAGTTTAACAATTAATTTACATTTACCTAAATATCAAGGAACCTTTCCAAGAATTAGTCAAGTAAGATTCCATCATATCCATGTGTAAGAAAACAACATATAATATTTTTTTGAAACATTAAATAAAAAAAACTTTTTTCTTAGTAAGTAGTTATAATATATATGTACATATAAATTAGACAAATAAAATCATTGGACAATATAAATCCTATGAAACATTCATGACAATCCGAAGAAGCATACATATGATATAAAAATTCAATGTTCCTAAAATGATGAATGAAAATACATACGTTATACTTATAAACCAGGGATTACAGAAAAAAAACAAAAAAACATTACATAATAAATAATGTGTGTAACTTAATGTGAAAGCATCATAAATGTTACAAAAAATACCAATAAAAATTCACTTATCTATAAAATTAGGCTTCTTCATATATGGGTTTATCACTCCTAGTAATGTTCTCATTTATAAAACATGACACATACCTAGTCTCTAGTATACTATTAACAAATAGTAACATTAAATGAAAACACCTCTAATATAATTTTGTAAGAAACCACCCCATATCACTACAAGAAAAGGTCGGACCGGTGAAACTACATAGACTCAACTGTGCCTCCCTATATTCCAGAGGTTTTCAACTAGTGGTGAGAGTCTATAATAATATTATTGGAAGATTATACCCTTTAGTTAGAGTCATAATTGGATAGAAAATTATATCCAATCAAAAAAAATTAGCCCAAATCACCATCACCAAAAAACATTGGAAATAACAAAAACAAATACATTATTAAAATTTTGTAATGAAGAGATTGTAAATCATACCATAACCGACCTCCAATGGGAAGATCACATACAATGATAATGTATAGAAAATTAAAAATAAAAAAATATAATTCATGATTTTTTTTGAGTCATGTCAGGTCCCATAATCTATATATCAGCATATAAATCCACAAAAACATCAGTTACATTCCACAACATGAACCTAAAAATTTATAGTCTTTAACTCTGGTACCCAAGTTCTGTATAAGCTGGATAATGTTGTGAGTAAAACTCAGTATTCCACCACCAATGGCCCCCTATAAATAACTAGTCCATATAATATGTGCATCATAAGTGATACTTATAAAAATTTAATTTACTATAGAATAAAAAATAAAACCAATGAACCTAAGATCTGTAGTCACACATTAGTTTGAACCTACAATAGTTGGTCAGTGTATGTGTATACTTATAAAGGATATATAATAAGGCTCATCGGGATCCCTGATATAACAATAAAGAAACGGTAGACCCAATAACTGAACATGGTCTATGTCAATCTATCGATAATTCAATTTCAATATATCACATATGTAAATCTAAGGTAGTTACCCTTGGTATTCTTTACTACCTGGTAACCAATCAAAATGTATGGAACTATCCTTAACATTCAGAATGATGAAATTATGGGAACCATCAGTTCAAACCTGATTCATTACATCCAAAATAAATCTAACTGAATTAGGTGATCTTTTACGCTAACATTCAATATGGTACCCTACAAGAATCCATGAAATTAATGTATATAATTTAATAAATATATAGATTAGTTAAATTTAGCGGTCCACCCTAATTCGTTCATGATAATGAATTAAAATTTAATACAATTTATTTCTAACGGAATTGAATAACATCAAAACTCCTTAAATCCAAGGTCTTTATCACACCATGGCATTCATATTAGTCCCCTAGGGGAATCTAATTCTATCTCATGGAATTCCACACAATTATAGTTTTATATTGACTATATGGAGTCCTAAGAGTGTATTCTAGTCTGTTAGGATATCATGACAATGTAATGACCCCAACTCCAATAACACATAACTGGTACATACATTATTACATTAGCATATATACAAAGGGTCAAATACCAAAGGACTGGTCGGTTTTTCAGTTTTGGAAAACTAGATACATACATGATACCCATTTTACATAGGGAAATAAAATTACAAACATAGTGAGGGAAAAAAAATTTCATCCTTGGTCACATTTCGAGAATTATTCTTCATATCCTGGGGAATGATAAAAAATAAGAGTGAGATCAATTAATTAGTAAGGGTTACATATTGGGGAAGCTATCATGGATCAATAATGAATAATCAATATTGAAATTTAAATATCTGAACACATGTGACATTTAATCAATTTAATGTTTAATTTTTAATCAATATGGAATGATTAATAACTGAGAACACATTCCATTTAATCCATAAACTGATAATGAAATGAAAACAGAGATAATATCAGTGAAAAAAATATCAAGGATAAAGATAATAAAG
This sequence comes from Viscum album, assembly GCA_963277665.1. Lineage (NCBI taxonomy): Eukaryota > Viridiplantae > Streptophyta > Magnoliopsida > Santalales > Viscaceae > Viscum > Viscum album. The sequence goes on from OY728133.1 coordinate 1,960,054,429, forward strand.
TAATTATCAATAAATGAAATTCTTAATTATTATATTTCATGATCACATGCATCATGATAGCCCTAAATTCAATAACATTCACATGGTAGTTTAAAACTATAGATAAAACACAATCTGATTATGCCAATTGATTTTTCCTATTTTACCTATCGATGAATCGATGGGATCTCGATAATCTTTCTCAACCTATAATTGTGTATCTGAATAATTCATCATATATAAAATAATTGATTTAAATCCTAAACAAATATTCCTTAACATCAAATATCTGTATTGATTAAAGGTTATTGATTTACAAATATTTCTCTATTTAATTAAATAACATTCAAAGTAAACGCCACATTTCAAAATGGTATACAATTTAGTAAATAATATTATCCAGAATACAAGAATATTTATATTTAAGATAAATAAATTTTCTAATGAATATTATCAGAATAGAGTGATTGTTTAAAGATAATGTAATCAATCACAAAATTAAGGGAGATTCTACAATCATTTTTTTCCTCTGTGTTAAATTTTAAATTGTAACCCATAGAATAATAAACATGGAATAGAACATTAATAATCATGAATAATTAGGTATTATTTTCAATACAAAAATAGGGAAGTATATACACCACATAAATTTCTATAGGTATATATTATCAAATATGTCTTGGTGAAGTGAAAATTGTGATGAAATCCCTTACTCCACACTTTCTTTAAGTAGAACATAATATATCCTCTGGTATGTTATTTGTAAGAATGTTTTTAATTTTTAAAATAATCATGATAATATTTATAATATCATATATTTTCCTTTTATAACATTAAATTACCTGTTGAATAATAATATTTCATTATTTTCATTATTTCATGAGTTAGTTTCCTTTTTTTTCATGATGGTTATTTCAGAAACTTTATTATTCTTGTACATATTATATAAAGAAATTATCCCCATAATGATAATAATGTTAGAAAAATAATATTTACTCAATATATATACTATTGGAACCATTATTGAAAGTTGGGCATGGAAAATGAATTGCAATGCTTCACTGACATGGTAGATCATATGTATGAACATGAGATGATATCATTTTGATAAGAGGTGAAAGGGTAAGAAAGTGTATGAAAAATTAATTCTATAAAATTTATATCATTATAAATATAACATATAATAATTAAATTTATCCTTATTGCCTTCAATGTAAATCATTAGTGAAAAATGAATCACATTGCATTATGAGACTATATTCAGTCGTACACATGAGTGACAGTATCGTATTTTAAATAGAATGGAAAATAAGAAGGTATATGTGATATTATAATTCCATAAGTATAATTGTTTCATAAATATCGTTTACATGTGTTAAATATTTAAAAATAAATATCTTTTTATGTTGGAGATGGAAAATGACTTATATCAGTTTGAGAGGTGGTAGTTCGTCGTACAAATGATCGACAGTTTAATTTCCCATTTGATAGAATAGTAATTAGATATTGGTCAATAACTTATCATAATAAAATACCATTATATGTAATATAAGTTTTATTTTATATAATAATCATTCAACTTTTTTAGGTATAGATAAAAGTCCCTCATATGATGTGTTAATGTTATAAAAAAGGGATCTGGGTTGTTATTATGGTATTTTTAAGAGATTTGGGAAGGTATTTTAACGAACAAAATTTATTGTGATGTCTTAATAGGGGAGGATAGGGGTATCCTTTTATTAGTGGGGGGAGGAAACACATGGATTTTCTGTATTAAATAAATTACACCATCAAATTTATCATAAAAAAGCCTCTCAAAATAGAAATTATAATCCCTTAGAGGTCTTACTTTATAATTATAACCATAAAATGGGGTTTTTAAAGGTTGGTATGGGATTTTAACACTTATTATTTTAGTTTAATGTCCCAGTAAATTAGTTGTTTCCTTAACCGTGGTAATTAATTTTTACTTCAATTACAATTATTTATTTTAAAATATTAAGTTGACCATATTAGATAATTTAAATTAAAATAATTAAAAATATTGAATCAATTTTTAAAAAATCAGTTCACAGAAGTAGTATAATCTTATTTAAAATTATACTTACGGGCATGATGAAAAAATGGGTTTCCAAAGAGTAAATTCTCATAAGTATAGAACATTTTAACATCCTAATTCAGTATGAAATTTATTACACTAACATAAATTTCTTTTATAACACTATAATTAAAAAATAATAATTTTAAAAAATAAAAATATAATTTATATTTTAAATAATTTTAAAAAATACAATTTTCAATGAAAATGAGAATTATTCATTATTCATCGAAAAAATGAATCTCTTTAGAAAATCCCAAAAATTAAAAATATTTTAATTTTAATTTGATGATTTAGAAAATGAATTTTATTTAGTAAAATAAATTTTATAATATTTTCTAAAATTAAATTTATCATATATTTATAAGAAGCAATGAAACAGTTTTCTTTGAAAATTAATGTTTTTTCAGAAAACATTTCTTTTACATTCAAATTATTCTTATTTTTTTTATAATCAATAGATATCCATAATTTTCATTAAATAGTTAATACTATTCATACCATCCAATATAAAAACAAGGTTATAATGGTCATGTTGAAATAATATTTTAATAGAGTGTCTCATTTTGTTTAAACTCGGTGTTGTGTGATTCACAATCTATCAAAGAGATTGAATTTATTTAATAGGTAAAAAATCAAATTTATATGGTTCTTAATTTATTTCTTCCTACAAAAGATTCAACCTTGATTTTTATATATTAAATTCCTAAATGGTAAGTGTACTTATAATTTATAATATCCTCTAGTTCCCCCCATTACATCCTCCATTTGTTTCTCTAATGTACCGTTACCAGTCAATTCATCTAATTCCTCGATACCTTCTCTCTAGTATAAGGAGTTTATATGGGTTATTTATAGTAATTTATATCATACTATATTTTTATTTCAAATAATTTATATGAGTTATTTATATTAATTTATATCGTACTATATTTTTATTTCAATAATTGTCAGAACGCGAATTGTTTTGGGCATGTACTTCATAAAGAATTATTTATGGATTACATCATTTACTTTTGATAGAATAATTATAATTTCTATGCAATAATAAACTGATATGATTATTTTAAGGATTTCATTGGGTATGATCAACTAGGGGATCAATTTCTCTTTATTGACGAATATTTTGAATCCCTTATACGTAGATACTCTAAATAATGATATCCCACTTAGACTTTGAAATGCATCCTCTAATTTTAGGCATAACTCTTTTTCCGACATTGATATTTTTTAATATGATCATAAATTGCCTTTACCATTTTGTTTGCCTCTTTAAAAATTTATCATTCTACAATTTCCAATTCACCAAAATTATCCCAAAATTTTGAAATATGAAATACATTTCTATATAATACTTCGTGAAATAGTATTTTAATACTTGAATGGAAAATATTGTTATAGGAAAAATCAAGTAAAGATTAATACCGATCCCATATACATTTAAAGTCATGTGTGAATGAGCTCAACATGTATTGTATTATTTGAATAGTCATTTTATAATTTCTTTCAATTTGAGGATGGTATGAAGTTCCAGCATGAATCTCAATATCAAGGTCCTTCTAAATACACTTTTGTAATTTTCATGTAAAATTGGGATCATGATCTAAAATTATTGAAAGAGTTTTTTCATTAAGTATTTTAACTTCATTAATATTGGTCCGTTCAAGGAAGTAAAGAAGTAAAATATTATCTTATTGAGAAGAAATGTAAATATTTTTTAGGCGATCAACAATAACCCATAATTTATAATTCTTTATAAGAGATTTTGGTATCCTTGTGAAAAATTCCATTATAATTTCATCTTATTTCTACATAGTAATATAATTTATGTGGATAAATCCTCTCTAGTTTTGTCTCTCATCCTTGACCTATTGAAAAACCATTCATCTTGACACATAGAATGAATTTTCTATATCATTTTATCAAACCAAAAATTTTCCCCCAAATCCATAAACATCATGTTGTTACCAAGGTCTATAAAGAAAATTGATCTATGTGAATTAGGAAAAAAACCATTGTTATCTCAGGTATATATGAAAATCATAATCTATTTAAAAATATCATAATACCACAGAAAAACTAAATTCTTATAATTTCCCATCATTCACAGCTTCAATTTTCATCTAAATTTTCTCATCCTTAGATTGATAGATTTTTGTCATTTATAATAAAGGTGGTACTGTTATCATTTTAAATAAGGATATATGTATGTCCTTCTTTAACAATTTCCACATTCAACTTTACTAGATCCACAAACATATTATCCCTATAAATCCTTATTTTGGTCAAAATTCCATGATAATTCATACTCAATGCATCTTCTACCTTATTTTCTTTACATGTGTGGTATTTTATTTAGAATGTCAAATCATTTGGTAGCTTGAGCCATCACATTTTTATCATATTGTGATATTTTATACAAAATATGTCTTTTAAGATTTCATGAGACATATATATCTCAAATCTTTCACCATAGATATAATTTCTCAATATCTTCAATTAAAATAGTACACCTGCCCTCTCATATCATGGGTTGTATAGTTCTTTTCATGATTCTTCAATTACCTTGATTTATTGGAAATAACATTAAAAAATTTCATTTGGAAACAACAAAATATCTTCTTGGATGCATCAATATATATACATAAACCCTTAATTTATAAATGGTCGAGTAAAAATATGATCATTAACCAATCTTATCTTTGTGTCATCAAAATATTCTTCTCATTCCCTTTTCCGAATGAACATTACCCTGTTACATGTAATGATGGATTACAGATTTGCTAATCAAGATAAATTTTGACTAATCCACTGATATTAACCTTACAAGATAATGAAACATTATACCGCAGTTCTATTCATTGGTAAATGAAATTATATAACTGAATTTTTTTTGTCAGATCATATGAGATACCATCTATAGAGATAATATATCCAATAAAATAATCTTCTTGAATCCATAAATAAAACATACTAAATTTCTTTTAAAACTCATTCCTCCTAATAGTTCAAATAATTTGCTTCAAGAGATTCACATTCCCCTCATAGGTTTTAGAATATAACAAGATATCATCAAAAAAATACCAAAACAAAATCATTAATATATTCATTGAATAAAATTTTTCTTCGATACATAGAAACATATGGTGAACTAGTCAATCCAAATGGAATTTCCATAAAATTATAATGTCCATAAAACATTCAAAAAGATTTATTTAGATTCTATTCCTTCTTTACGCACAATTTTTGATACCCATAATAACGCCAATATTTATAAATTTTTTTATCCCTAAAATTGATCAAATAAGTAATCAATGTGAGGAATATGATACATATTCTTTATATTAGTAGCATTAATTTCCCTATAATCAATGAAAAATAACATAGATCCATATTTCTTATTAATGAAGATAAAAGATGATCACCATAGTGAAAAATATGGGAAAACAAATCCCTTATCACACAAATTCTCTAGTTTTTTATTCAACTAAAATAATTTCAAAATGTCCATTCTATTGGGTGTGTTTATTATTGTTCTTGTTTCATAGATTAATGTTATGGAAAATAAAACGTACCACTCTAATGTATGTTCCACAAATTACTTATTAAAAACATCAATTAATTCCTATATAATAATTACATCATAAATTTTATGATTAAATTATCCATCCCACAATTTTTTCATTTATTCTTCCCCTAGAATCTCATTCAGTAGATCCACTAGGGGAGGATCGTGACATTCCTCTAATGATGGTGTATTCGTTCTAAAGATATATAATTATAAATCTTTATCACAAATCATAATTTACTTCTTATCATAAAAATATTTTGAATCATATTTTTAAATCTAGTATATACCAAATATTATATCAAATGAAGCTGTATGTGTGATAATAAGTTCAGTAAAAAAAGAACTATTATGTGTCATAATATGGAATTCTTGAAACATCCTTATTGTAGTGAGTTATAAACTATGAGTTTTTACTAAGAACTCTCTTTATAATGTGATAGAAAAATATTTAATTTTCTTGGAAAACGTTGAATATATAAAAGAGTTCCCATATCTACAATCCAATAAAAAAATATATAAATTTAAAGTTATGATTAATGTAGCTTCCAAAACATCACTAGGTACTTCCACCTTAGCTTTAGTGATAACATTAACTAGGACTTCTCCCCTAGGACACTTCTATGGTACATTACCTTCATTATTAGGGAATTAGTTTTTCTAGTACCATATATTCTTTTTGTTGAAAGACAGAATATAAGTTTTTACACTCTTCCTTTTCATTATTTATCTCGATGAATCTTATCTCTGGACTTATAACACACTCTGAAAGGCTTCAATAATTTCCCAAGTATATTCTTTCCACAGTTCTCACAAGTTGGGGATTTGTTCATTCTATTATTTATTGACTCATCCTAATTTTCATTGTTCTCATTTGACCACTTATTTTTTGTATTTCCATCAAACCTACTGGATCTATATATTTCTATCTCTATTTTAATTGAATAGAAAACTATTACACCATATGATGAAAACTTTTGAGAGACCAGAGAGACTTGGAAATGTTCCAACCAAGAAATGGTCAACTTTTTACTCTGTGTTTCATATTTAATCAATATAATACCTAGATAACAATGTAATGTTATCACCATATTCAAAAATAGTTAATTATTTCTTTTTTAAATCTATGTAACTTTCTCTTCATTTCATTTTGTTGCTCATGAGGTAAATATTAGTCGAAAAATGTTTCCTAAAAATATTTTCATTACATGGGTTTTATTTCCTCTTCCTCTATATTGTCCATGATTAATGACCACAGTTCATCAACATCACCTTTGACACAATACACAACAAGTGTAACCTTTTTCTTTTTATCACATTCCATGTCCATTAATATCTTCATAATAGACATAATCTATTCTTCTTATACCATTTGATTAGTATTTCCACTAAATGATCGAGCCTAATATCATATAATGTGATCCAACATATGAGAATCACACTATAAAATTTGATGCTCCTTCTAAACATTTTTATTTTCCATTAACGGATTATTTTTTCCAAATATAGTCATGATACGCTCAGTTATAATATCAGTTATATAGGCTTTCTCAGTAGGGAAGTCTCTATATTGGCAAGATGTATTGATAACCATCTTCCATCCATGATAAATTTAAAAAAAATGGAATATACTATATTAGCTCATAAAATTATTAATTTTAAATCATAATTTATAATTCAAAGTATTTTTTAACAATTAACATAAATTAAAAAATATTTGCATTTTTAATCTTATAATAATCAACAAGGTTTCTTTAGGGATATATTTATTTTAAAATCATTCATAATTGTTTTTAAATAAATGGTAGAGTATCCTATGAATATCCAACAAAAATTTCAAACTGGGTGCAGAGTAAGAGATGTTTTCATTCACTTGGTGATAATCAAGAATATATTAATGCACCATTTTCACAGTTACTACCCATGGGTAAGTCTATGCCATAACCACATTATATTATTGTATGAATAAAGTAATGTAATTCTAGTAAAATCACATAATATCTTCCTTACGAAAACATTACAATATTATTCTAGACAAATCCTCAAAATATATCATATGTTTATGTTCTATAACCTAGGTTTTTCTTAATCCAGTTCCCATGGTTTCTATTGAACATCCTTTGTTTTCGACTCTAATGACCATGGCTACTGTAACCCAAAGATGGTGCCTTATTTATCACATTAGAATATATATAAGGGGTCAAATCTCAAAGGACCAATCGGTTCTGTTTTTATAAGATCCATATATATACATTACATCCATTTTATATAGGGGATTAAATTAAAAAACATATAAGTGGAAAATTTTTGGAATCCCATAAATCATTCTAATAATTCTTATTTATATCCAAGGGAATTAAAATGAAATAACGGGGAGTTAAAATGATCAATATGAGTTAAATAAAGAGTAATATATCATATATCAATAAATCAAAATAAATATTGAAATTAAAATAATTAAGAACAAATTATATTTAGTCAATATCTTGAACATCTTAATTAAATAGGGCATAATCAATATAGTATGGTAAATAACTAAAAACATAATCCATTTAATTAATATATAAGGAATGAAATGCATTTAGAGATAATATCAAAGAGAAAATATTATAACCAATAATAATAATTTAATTCTCAATGAATAAAGTTTAAATTATTTGACTTCATGATCTCATGAATCATAATACCTCCACTATAAAGACTTTTCCGATGATTGTTTTAAACTATGGGTAAAAACCCATTGTATTTGTCCAATTGATTTGTCTCTTTAGACATGTTTATAAATCAAGGGGATATCTATAATGAGGACCCACCCATAACATAATGTCAAAATATTTCATCGTATATTTAATAATTTATTTAATTTATTATTAAATGTGTATTTTCATCAAATGTCTATATTGGGTAAAGGATATGGATTTATCAGTATTTCCATAGTTAATCAAATAAAATTAAAAGTATAAAAGATATGTAAAATTGGATCAAAGATTATAAAATAATAATATAATTAAAAAAATATGGATATTTAATATTAATTTAGTTTCCAATGATAAATGATTATAATAATGTGATCTCTTCAATAGAAAGTAAACAATCAAAAAAATATTGAGACTGTAAAATAAGTTTTTCATTATTTGGAAAATTTTAAATTGTAACCCATTCAAGAATATACAAAAAAAATTAATCATAATAAATAAATATTTAATAATTTTAAATATATTAATGGGTACGTATATACAACATATAAAATTTAAAAGATGCATATTAACATATATGTCTCAATGAAATTGAAATTGAGATGAAAATTTTTACCACATGATTTATATTTGTTGAACATCAGTTAAATTCATGTATAATAACATTAAACATAATAGTAACATATAAAATAAACATAATCATATTTATAATACTATATATGATCCTGTTATTAAATTTTACTAACCTTTTTTTAATAATATTTTATTATTTTCATTATTTCATGAGATAATCGCATTGTTTTCTCATGTGTATTTTTTTCATGAATGTAATGGTATGTTTACATAGGATATAAAAAAATTATATATAGAATTTTTACAGTTTTATAAATATAATATTTACTCCTTGGATACATTATTAGAGCCATTATTATAATTTATGCATGGAAGATGAATCCCATCTCTTTGTGGAGTTTGTAGGATGAACGTATGCATGGGCATTGATATCATCCCATGAATGGGTGAAATAATAACTAAGTGTATGACATATTAATATTATAGAGATTATATCATTTAATATTTATTTAATATATTCATTAAATTTATCCTTATTACCTTCCATGTAATCATTTAGTTAAAAATGAATCACATCACTTCGTGAGGTAGTTTTCTGCTGTACAAACTGGCGATGTTATCATATTTTAAAATGAATAGAAATTAAGAATGCATATTTGATAATATAATTAAAAAATTATAATTATATCATCAATATCTTATTCATGTGTTAATTACATTATTATATCCATATTTTAAAGGTGGTGGTGGAAAAAATTACATCAATTCGGGAGGCGGTTATCCATCGAAAACATGATCGATGGTTTCAATTCCAATTTGATGGAATAGTCAATATATATGTCATGAACATAACAGAATATAATATAAATATCTATAATATTATTATGATATTATATAATTATGTATCAATAATATTATAATTAGGAGGAGGAATAAACAAAATAAATATGCTCATTGGAGAACGTACCACCGTCTTTAGAAAATGTCACTAAGATTCCAACAAAAGCCTTCCTATGATAAATTTATAAAAAAGGTATATAGGATGTTTTAAGGGGATTAGTACATTATTTTTTCAGTTATTGACCATAAAAATGCCATTCAGAGTTTGAATAGGGTAGGATAGGTGGTGGCCTTTTATATGTCAGGAAGAGGACACACCAAAATGTTTTCAAAAAATCAATCACACACACATTTGTATTATTAAAAATCATGAAAAATAGGTAAGTATCAACCCTTATAGGAGATAAGGTATAAATATTTATATTTAATGTATTTTGAATAAGTTTATAGTTCACTTTAACCATTATCATTTTAGTTTAACCTACCCCACCCACACAGTTTTTACCTTAACTGTGGTATTTAATTTTTACTACTTTTATAATTCATAATGTTCAAAAATTAAGTTAAAATTATTATATAATATAAATTATTATGAATAAAAATATTTAGTCCATTTTTTAATTATATTCACACCATTTTAAGAATATAATTTAAAAGTATACCATCAATCATTTTGAAAAAGTGTGTTAGCGAAAAGAAAATTATCAAAAGTATAGAAGGTTTTAGTATCAAATTCAATATGAAATTTATTACCATAACATAAATTGTATTTATAATAATATTATTTTAAAAATATAACTTTAAAAAAATATAATATAATTTATCATTCTAAATAATTTAACAAAAAATGTAGCTTTCAATAAATATTTTTATTTTCTGTTTTCATTTAAAAATATTACTTTTCAAAAAAAAATAGAAAAGCTTTACCCTAGGATAATTTTGATATGATGATTTAAATAATGAATTTCATTTTATCAATTAAAGTCTCTTAAAAATTCAAAAATTGAATTTCACATTAGTATTTAAGAAGTATCAATCTATTTTTCAAAGAAATTATTTTGGAAAAATTTTCCATTACATTGAAATGGTAATTATTTTATTTCTAATATATAGATTACCATAATTTTTATAGTTTATTTATTCATATTTATACCTTCCAATATAATAGCATGATTATAAAGGTAATATTTAAAAAAATATATATATATATATATATTATTGTGATTTTGTTTCACATGGTATTTCATGAATCACAAGGTATCGAAGGGATTGAATTTATTTTATAATAAAAAAATCATAGAATCATTGGTTGTTAAAGAGAAACTCGATTAAAAAAATTTCATTTACTAAAAAATATATTTTCTCTCAAATAAAACATAATTCAAGAAATAATCCCCCATGGTCCTCTTCAACATCTATATCCATCCATTATCAAAAAGATATGTCATTATAAAAATATATACCCCATACAAAAAAGATTATTCAAGCCATAAAATTACTAGTGGAATGATTTATTTTCAAATAATATTTTTTATCATTTTGCAATTTTCACCTAAATTTATATTTGGGATTTACCATTTTATATTAGTAATTCCATATCAAAAAATAACAAAATATTTTACACATCAACACATACCATTATATTACATTCCATTTAATAGTAAAATTCACTACCAATTATAAATGGTTTAGAAATTAAATTTCACAACCATCGATTTAAAGAAAAAATTTCATCTAAAACCACTATAGACATAACTTAATCATTTCTAGAAAAAAAACCAAATAATTTTTATAATTTTAAACTTATTTACATGAGAAACAAATTCATATCATTAAGCCGACTCTAGGTTAAATGGTTACAAGGAAATCATATTACAATTGCTTTTATTTTGGGTTCATAAAATGTAATATAGTGATTTAGATAATGAAAATCACATTTTCCACATTAGATTAATGTATTCTAACACCTGTATAGAACGTAATGAACACACCCCACATGATCTTAGGAAAATATTACAATATTATGGGATTAGTATATGGACCTACTACTGATTTATAGAGAAGACCACATATCCATTATCAGTTATCGATTTGGCCTGAATTCAGATAAATCAAGAAAACATACAAATTATATAAAATAGAAAAAATAATATTCATCTAGTGAAAGACTAATATAAATCAAGTAAACTAAATATTTGTGGAAATATGAGTGTTAAAGCCACCTTATACTCTCTAATTAATGTAATAGCATTCAAAATAGTATTGTCACTAAAGAGTGATGCTATGGGGAAGGTGGGAGGATGAGGAAGACCGTACAGGCCACTATAGGGACAGACAATAGAGCAACATTGAGTCGGAATAAGGGATGAAGCCTATGAAATAATAGTTCTTCCAATTATTAAAACTCTAACTATAACTCCATGACCCTAGTTACCCAGAGTTGGTGAATTATTACATAACATTTTCATGATCACAAAATATCATGTCTCGAAAGATCAATTTGTTTAGTAGCATTGGAAACACTAGATACATTCATTATGTTTACATTACATCATAAAGTGAAAACTACAACGACATATTGTCTCCACACTCTTATGCCCTTATACTATCCTTACAGGCCATTCATAAAATACTTCTTCACATCCTGGAAAAAATGAAACATTGAAAGGGGTGCGCTCAGATGCTCAGTAAGGATAACAATATAGCGGAAACATTCATAAATAAGCATAAACATTTAAGGCAATGTATAACTAAAACAAAAGATTTTTAAACATGAACTTCAGCATAATATGGAAAAGAAAAAAATAAAATAATTCCATTTACTTAGTCACATGGATATTCTACTAGTCCAAAAACCACATGTAATATCAATAACAACTTTCATAATGATGGAATGCACAATGTCAGAATATCATAACCACATAGTTAAGGCCTTGTGCAAAGACTACAAATACGATTTTGTCAAGGCCTTATGCCAAGACACTAGTTTGTCTCATGAGACCTACCGATGCATTGATGAGCTATAGCAGGCTCCCCCCTTCACTTGTTAAGTCCAATGCATTCCTCATATGAACATGTTTACACATAACAAAAACATTCGTATTAAAACAAGCATATGAAATTTCAATACGTTCTCCATAAACCATGAATGGTATAAAAATAAAACATCCATTTTCAAACATATCACAAAAACTTCAATAAAATATGGAAGTTTTGTATCACAATAAATCAACTTCAAATAAGCTTAAACTCCATCAAAGGATTTTGACATAGATGAAATCAAAACTATTTGAGAGAAATATCTCTTTTTTTGAAAACATTTCAAAGTCACATATTATTAAATAAATCCTTTACTTCGAAAATATCCTTATAAGATTGTAAGAGAAGCTTCAAGGATTTTATAACGCTAAAAAATAGCCACACCAACCGTATAAGTTAAAAAAGGCATTCTTACCTTAATTCTGTCGAAAAGGTTAAAAAGGACCTTGTTTGGAAAACAACAGAAATATTCCTTTGTAAACATCTTATAAAAAGTCAAAAAGGGTATAAATGACATTAACACATAGTCTATAAAATAGTTATAATTATTTGAAATACATTTTTAAGAAACATGGATGTGGATGATAATGAGGATCGGGTAGATAATTACGTATAAACAACCTCTAATAATGAAGGGATTGTGAAAGAAACTCTTACCTTGTACTTTTCCTTTATTAAGGGTAGGTTGACCTCCTGTATAATGGTGAAATAATTGTTATTAAATTATAAAATAATCATATATATTATTATGATATCATGTATGATATTTTAAGATTGATTTGTTAATAATATCTTAGTATTATCGTCGTTTCGGGTGTTAACTTACTTGTTTTATTTTATATGGTTTGTTACATAATTAGTGTTCGTTATGGATAGGTTATATATTATTCATATAAAGGATGATATAAAGTCCTTAAAAATTATTTTTAATCATCAAATGAGGATTTTATTTGAATGGATATGTGGGGAATTAATCTCATCGCGTTCGTGGAGACGGTAGTCTGTACGTACCCACGAGCGACAATATCATTCTTTTGATATTAAAATAATATATAATTGGATGGTATATCATATATACAGAATCATTATAATGTTATATTTATTATTTACTTCAATTACACATCATTATCATACCCATTCAAATAATAATGTTTTGAATAACAATTACACCACGACGTGGCGATGGTAGGCCGTACGTACGCAAGTATGGTGACATGTTATTAAATGGAAGGATAGAATATTGAAAATGGTTGTAACATATTTATAATAACCTCAAAATATATAAAAGATACTGGAGTTATTATTTAATAATGTAAATAACAAATATAGAAGAATTTGATGAAGAAAGGAACTTGAAAGGGGGTGGTGAAAACATTGCCTCTTATTCCCGTTATTTCTTTTCATTTGATTAAAATGTCTCTTTAGGTTTGCTTTCTGATCAAACTAAGGCCTCCAAGTTTAATTTAGGGAAGTTGAGAAAATATCTGAGCAGTTTTTCCCGAGCCAAAAGGATTTGAAGGTGTGAATTAGAGAGAAGTGGTGTGCCCTTTTATAAGTGGGGTAAGGGGCACCTTTGGAAAATCTAGAAATATTATTTTATAATAAATTCATATTTGGTTTATAATGGCTCCAAATTAAATTATTTAAATGTTAATGTGGGGATGGTTCGAAAGAATTTCAACCAATAGATCTTAGATAGGTTTGTGTCACTATATTATCCTTATCATTTATATTTAACTCTTAGTGAAATAGTTTGACATTTACCATGTCTCTTTTTATTTTATATTATATAGTTAATAAACATACTATATACCTCCAAGAAACCCCCAAGGGTTCCATTAATGATAAAAATATAATTATATAAGTACTTTGGCGAAGCCTTAGATTTTTCTAAATACAATATCAATTAATAATATAATATTTGTTTAAAAAACTCTTTTATGTCAATTTTGGAACTATTGGGTATTTTGTTTATGATAATTTCATAACAGCATTATTAATTCAAAAATAATTTATATAACCAATCATAATATGTCATATTAACCTATAAAATTATATTAATTAATAAAAAGTCTCAAATTACATTTATTTTGATATTTATAATATCAATAATTTTAAAATTTTATTAATTATGTAATTACTGCATCACCATTGTATCATAAATAAATTAAATTATTTAATGTCTAAAAATTATAAATAAAATACCATTATGTATGAAATAGTTTTATATTTATATTGAATATTTATAATTGAATTTATCTTATGTATAACCCAATATTAAAAATGTTTTCGTTATTAAACATTCATTTTATCTCTTTTAACTCATCTTTGAATTAAATAATAATAAATGTCCTAATCTAATCCAAGTAGTCCTAAATGATAATATTTTATTCCTATGGTTTTTTGTGGTCGAGGTACAGTTTTCCAATAGAGTTATGACATGTGTTAGGGTAATATCAAAATCATTTTTACCCTTAATTACCATATTTACTTTTAACCATGGTAAATAAAAGAAAAAAGTTACTATTCACCAAAAATTATTTTCATCTCATTGAACCACATTTTACTCCTTGATATTCACTTTTTCTCTCGGATTTTTGAAATTCCACTCATAGAAGCTAGAAAATTATGTTTTATGTGAATTTCTAAATTCTCCTAGGAGGAGGGTAAAAGACGGTGAAAAGATCAATAAAATTTTTATATCTCTAAATTTTTTCTAAACTAACTCCAATGAATTAAATTGAAATTATATAGGTATTAAGTGTCTATTTTGACCATAATTAAATTTAAATAAAATAAAAAAATTGTTTAAATAAAAAATTCGATTTTAAACTATAACTCTGTGTTTTTTTCACTATTCATCAAAAATTGAATGTTTTCAAAAAATACCCAAAATTCACCCTAAGCTAATTTCGATATTCAGAATCCAAAAATTAAGTCCATTTTTAATGATAAAATTTATAAAATTTCATAAAGTGGGTATTACTATTCATAACGGCTAGTTTGATTGGTTGGGGTGTGTGTTAGAACTCGAAGTTGAGTAAAACACATGATACTGTATTATTCAAAAAGATCCATACCGTGGAAGCTTAGGGTGTTACATTCTCCACTCCTTAAAATAATTTCTTCGTCGAAATTTCTAGAATACTACCGCATGAAAAGACTTGGGTGGTTCTTCATCATAAGTTCCTCGGGTTCCAACATTGCCTCTTCCATCTTATGGTTTCTCTATAGAACTTTTACCAGATGAGTCGTCCGGTTTCTCGTTCTCTGGTATTAAGAATCCTGACGGGCTCTTCGCGATAAGATAGATCGTGTTCTAGTTCTATTTTCTCGTAAGTGAGTACATGCGTTGGGTTAGGAAAGTATTTCCTCAACAGTGATAGGTGGAACACATCATGAACATTGGCGAGACTTGGCGGCATTTCCAAATGGTAAGCTACATCCCTAATTATTTCTAGAATTTCGAAGGATACGATGTACCTAGGACTCAATTTAGCCTTCTTACCGAAATGTATAACTCTCTTCCATGTAGATACCTTCAAGAAAAAAAGTTCTCCCACCTAAAATTCCAATTCCTTCCTTCAGTTATCGGCATAGCTCTACTACATACTTTGAGCTTCTTTGATGTGTTTTGGATTACCTTCAACTTTTCCATCGTTTCCTCCACCAGTTCTGGGCTTACGAGTTTTCTTTTAATGACATCATCCCAATAGGTTGGTGTGCGACATCTCTTTCTGTATAACACTTCATATGGTGCCATCTAAATACTCGAATGGAAGATATTGTTATTAGAAAATTCTACCAGAGTTAAATATTGATCCGACATACCTTGAAAGTCAAGTGATAAATATCTCAATGTGTCTTCTAAGGTTTGAATAGTTAATTCTGATTGTCCATCAGTTTTAGGGTATAGGCAGTGCTCAAATTAAGTTCAATATCCAGGGGTTTCAAAAAACTTTTCCAAAATCTTGATGTGAAATGTGGATCATGGTCAGAAACAATCGATATGGGTACTCCATGAGGTCTCACAACTTCATTAATATATAGTCTTTCTAGATGTTCAGGTGGTAATCCTCCCTTATAGTAAGAAAATGTGCTGACATGGTAAGACGATCAACAATAACCCATTTGGCATCGTTCCTTCTAAGAGTCTATGATAGTCCCATGACAAATTCCATCGTGATATTATCCCATTTCCACTCAGGTATGGGATGAGGGTACATGACTCCTCCAGGGTGTTGCCTTCCAGATTTCACTTGTTGAAAAACCATACATCGTGACACAAAATCCGCAATCTCCCTCTTTATGTTGTCCCACCAAAAATGTTCCTTCAAATCTCTATACATTTTGGTGATCCAAGGGTGTATAGAGAATTTGGAACAATGAGCATCGTCCAACAATTCCATTTTAAGATCAGGTATATTGGGAACACAAAGAATCTTAGAAAATTTCAAAATTCTATCTTCACACACAATGTCACTCAATATCCCATCATTCACAGCTTTAATCTTCTTTTGAAACTCTTCATCAGCGGTCTGAGAACTCTTTATCATTTATTTTAAAGATGGTTTGGCAACCATTTAAAAAGCATTGATGTTTCATCTTCTAGGGTGATTCCTATATCCATCTTTACTTGATCCATGTATATAAGATATTTTTCCACTCTTATCTTGTTCAAAACTCCATGATCTTTTCTACTCAACGCATCTTCAACCTTATTTTCCTTCCTCATGTGGTAGTGTATCATGAAATAATAATCCTTCAGTAGTTTAAGCCATCTCCTTTGCCTCATGTTGACTTCTTCCTGTGAGAAAATATACTTCAAACTCTTGTGATCAGAATAAATCTCACATTTTTCACCATAGAGATAATCTCTCCATAATTCAAAGAAAATATTACAGCATATAACTGAAGATCATGAGTAAGATAGTTTTTCTCATGAATTTTCAGCTGTCGTGATGCATTGGAAATAACTCTATCATTCTGCATAAGGACACAACCATGTCCTTTCTTCGATGCATCACTATAAATAACGAACCCATCATTCCCCGACGGTAGAGTCAATATAGGATCATTGAAAAATCTTCTCTTCGGTTCTTCAAAACATTCTTAACACTCTTTTTTTTAAACAAATTCAACCCCTTTATGTGTGAGATTCGTTAATGGGATAGCCAATCCGGAAATTTTTTTGAAGAAATGCCGATAATAACCTTCTAAACCAATAAAACTATGTACCTCAGTTATACTAATCGGGGCTAGCCATTCTTGGATTGCCTTGGTCTTAGAAGGATCAACAAAAATTCCATCCATAGAGATAATATGGCCAAGAAAAGAAATCTCATGAAGCCAGAATTCACACTTACTAAAGTTTCTATATAATTCATGTCTTCTTAGAGTATTCAATATAATGTGCAAGTGATTTTCATGATCTTTGTATCCTTTGGAACATACCAAGATATCATCCATAAATACCACTACAAATTCGATATGATATTCTTTGAAAACAATGTTCATTAGACCCATGAAAATAGAGGGTGCATTAGTCAGCCCAAAAGTAATTACTGTAAACTCATAATGCTCGTACCTGGTTCAAATGCTACTTCAGAATGTCTACTTTCTTCACTCACAACTGATGGTATCCAGATCAGAGTTCAATCTTTGAAAAATATTGAGCTCCATGCAGTTGTTCAAATAATTCATCAATGAGAGGTAGGGGATAATTCTTCTTTATTTTATATCATTCATTTCCCTGTAGTCGATACATAACATCATGGGTCCATCTTTATTCTTAACAAAAAGGATAGGGGCTACCCATGGGGAAACAATAGGTATAAAAAATCCCTATTTACTCAATTCCTCTAGTTGTTTCTTTAGTTAATCTAATACCACAATGTCTATTTTATAATGGGTCTTCGATATGGGCCTTGATCCAGGAATTAAATCAATGGAAAAATCAATTTCCCATTCTAGAGGATGTCCAGGTAAATCTTTTGGAAACACATCAACATATTCTCTCACAATAGGTAAATGCTCTATTAGAACATTCCTTACCTTACCCACAGTTATTTCATTCTCTTCCTCCCCAATAATTTAATTTAGTTGAGCTACTGGGGGTGGATCTAGGTAAGAAACAGGTGGTGATGATTCTGCTCTAAAGATTCGGTGTTCTTTATCATCAACATCAAAAATTGTAACCATTTTCTTCTTAAAATAAATTTTTTCATCATGGTCCGAAAGCCAATCCATATAGAGGATTATATCAAATTCAATCATGGGTAGGATGATGAGATCAGCAGATAAAGAACATTTATATACCCTAATGGGAACAGATCCATAGAACTTTTTAGCAATAATACATCCCTTTAGAGTTTTAACTAACAACTCCCCTGTTAAATCAAATTGGAAATATATAATTTTATTATCAAAATGGGATGATATGAAATAATTACATGATCCAAAATCAAATAATTCATTTTCTAAACTTGAGGAAACCATTAAATTACCTGCCACCACATCTTTGGGAGCTTCTACCTCAGCAGTAGTGATAGCATAATCTTGGCCTTGATCCCTTGGACTTTTCTTAGGTAAGCTCCCCTAATGCTTAGGACATTCATTTGCATAATTTCCCATCTCCCTGCAGTTGTATAATTGAACATCGGTAGCTTTTCCTTCCCCTTACAATCACGAGCTTGGTGGCCTTTTTCAATACACTTGTAATAGACTTTCATTTCATTCAAGCAAGTACTAGGGTGTTTCTTCCCACATTTAATATAGGATGGATATTCAAAATCTCCCTTATTCCCCTTATTTCCATTTCCAGAGTGATTAGCATATCTCTTCTTCTCTTGCTTTTCTTTAATGTTGTAAGACATAGAGAACTCTTTTTCTATCTTGATAGCGCATGAGACAATATCTTCGTACAATGAGAAGGCTTGTGAGACTAATGCTCGATGGAGAAATGGTTTTTACCCATAAAAAATGATCAACATTACTTCATTGGTTATGTATATAATCTTCAACATACCTCGCTAACCTTGTTAAGTTAGCCACATACATTACGACATTCTCATCCTCCTTTTTCCTCAGACTTAGAAATTGTCTTTCCATATCTGCTCGATGGTCATGAGGAAAGTATTTTTCTAACCAAATCACTTGGAACTCCCTTAATTCCATATTTTATACTTCATCATATTTTTTTTTATATCAATAACCACCATTAATCAGCATCTCCAGTGAGGCGATAAATTGCCATGATAACTTTTCCCCTTTCACTAACCCCCAAAACATGAAATATTTTCTCTAGGGAACTTATCCATTGCTCAAATACTGATGTATTTGTACTACCATTGAATGTTGGTGGTTTTTACCTCATTAAGCGGTCTAACATTGATCCTCCACGCTGTGGAACAGGGTACTCCATACGGGTAAGGTTATTATTCATAACTTGAGTGAGTTTTCCTAGTATGGTGATTAGATGATCAGCACTACTTGCATCCCCAGCTCCACTATAATTATCTTGAACAGGAGGTGAATCCCTATATAGAGTGTGTGAATTGATACAGTTTCCATTTCTTCCACTAGGAGCCATTTCTAAACAATGGAATAAACTAGATCAGTTTATAAATCAAAATAAATAATTTCATAATGTAAAACACTTAACATAAATTGAACTATTTATGGATATTATCCATATTCATAAAAATGTTTTCTATAAGGAAGTATACACTCATAAACCCTTCATAATGGTTTCTAATGAAAATTATAATTATCCTAAGAATATCTCCTGGGAGTTTCGTAACCAAGAGTGCAGCAAGGCCTGGTTTTGTGCACCAGTTCTCGTTCGTGTCTAGCTCAAAGCGGTGTTTTCGGGTTTTACCCCTAGGTACATTTGTTCTATAGCCTCCTCTACCTGCTTGTATCCATAAAGTGATGTATTTCTTGTAATACTCTCAAAATCTATACCTTAACAAAATTCTAGGATGTTCTTCTATAATAATATTCAAAGTCTATCTTATGACTATGTGCTCTAATCAGATTTTATATAAATCTAGCTCCCATGGTTTGTACTAAACTTCCTCTGATACCAACTGTAATGACCCGACCCTAGTTACGCAAAGGTAGTGAATTATTACATATCATTAGCCTGAACACAAAAGTTCATGTCTCAAAAGATCGATTAGTTTAGTATCCATGAAAATACTAGATACATTCATAAAGTTTACATTACATCATAAAGTGAAAAATACAACGGCATCTTGTCTCCAAACTCATATCCCCTTATATTATCCCTACAGTTCTTTCATAAAACAATTCACAACATCCTGGGAAAAATAAAACATTGAAAGGGGTGATCTCAGATGATCAGTAAGGATAACAATATAGCAGAAACTTTCATTAATATGCATAATCATTTATGGCAATGTATAACTAAAACAAAAGAATTTTAAACATGAACTTCATCATAATATGGAAAAGATAAAATGAAATAATTCCATTTAATTTTTCACATGGATATTCTAATAGTTGAATAACCACATACAATATCAATAACCACTTTCAAAATGATGGAATGCATAATGTCGGACTATCATAACCACATAGTCAAGGCCTTGTGCCCAGACTACAAATAAGATTATGTCAAGGCCTGGGTCCAAGACACTAGTTTGTCTCATGAGACTTACCGATGCATCGAGGAGCCATAGTGGGCTCCACCTGTCACTTATTAAGTCCAATGCATTCCTCATATGAACAGTTTTAAATAGAACATAAACATTCGTATTAAAACTAGCATACGAAATGTCAATACTTTCTCCATAAACCATTAATGGTATAAAAATAAAACATCCACAGTAAAACATATCACAAAACCTTCAATACAATATGGAATTTTTTGTATCATAATAAATCAACTTTAAATAAGCTTAAAATCAATCAAAGGATGTTGACATAGATGAAATTAATACTATTTGAGATAAATATTTCATTTTTTGAAATCATTTAAAAATATCATAGTTATAAAATAAAACATTTACATTGAAATTATCCTTATAATATTTTAAGGTAATCTTTGAAGATTTTAAAATGGCAGAAAATAGCCACACCCACTGTATAAGTTAAAAAAATACATTCATACCTTTATTCTGTCGAAAAGGATAAAAAGGACCTTGTTTGGAAAACGACAGAAAGATTACTTTATAAACACCTTATAAAAAGTCAAAAGGGTATAAATGACTTCAACCAATAGTCTATAAAATATTAAGAATTATTTAAAATACATTTTTAAGAAACATGTATGTGGATGATAAAGAGGTCCAAGTAGATAATTACGTATAAACAACCTTGAATAATGAAGCGATTGGGAAATAAACTCTTACCTTTTACTTTTCCCTGGTTGAGGGTATGTAACCTCCTTTATAATTGTGAAATAATTTTTATTAAATTATACAATAGTCATATACATTAATATGATATCATATATGATCTTTAACATTGCTTTTTTAATAATATCTTAGTAACATCGTCGTTTTGGGTGTTAACTTACTCGTTTTATTTTATATGTTTTGTAACATAAGTCATATTTGTTAGGGATAGGTTGTATCTTATTCATATATTGGATGATATCCAGTCCTTAAACATTATTTTTAATCATCAAATTAGGATTATACTTGAATGTATACGATGGGGAAGGAATCTCATTGCGTTCGTGGAGACGGTAGTCCGTACATACGCACGAGCGACAATATGATATTTTTTATATTAAAATAACATATAATAGGATGTTATATCATATATAAAGAATAATTATAATGTTATATTAATTATTTACTTCAATTAAAAATAATTATCATACCCATCCAAATAATAATGTTTTGAATAACTATTACACCATGGTGTGGAGACGGTAGGCCGTACGTACGCACGTATGGTGACATTTCATTAAAAGTATTGATAGAATATTGAATATGGTTGTACCATATTTAGAATAACATCATAGTATATAAAAGATACTGGATTTAATATTCTAAAATGTAAATAACAAATAAAGTAGAAGTTGAAGAAGAAAGGTACTTGAAATATGGTGGTGAAAACATTACCTGTTATTCGAGTTATTCCTTTTGATTTGATTAAAAGGTCTCCTTAGGTTAGCTTTGTGATAAAACTAAGGCCTCTATTTTTAATTGAGAGAAGATGAGGGAATATTTGGGCATGGGTTCGCTGAGCCAAACGGCTTTGAAGGTGTGAATTAGAGAGAAGGGAGAGTGCCCTTTTATAAGAGGGGTGAGGGGAACCTTTGAAAAATCTAGAAACACTATTTTATAATAAATTCAAATTCGGTTTCTAAAGGCTCCAAAGTAGATTATTTAAAGTTTAATGTGGGGATGGGTCTAAAGCCTTTCAACCAACAGATTTTAGACAGGTTTTTGTCACTATATTAACCATATTATTTATATTTAACTCTTAGTTAAATAGTTTGACATTTATCATGTCTCTTTGTATTTTTATATTATATAGTTAATAAACTTACTATATACGTCCAAGAGACCCCAAAGTGGTCCATTAATGATAAAACTATCATTATATAAGTCATTTGGTTGAACATTAGATTTTTAGGAATAGAATATCAATTAATAAGATAATATTTGTTTTAAAAACTCTTTTATGTCAATTTTTACACTATTGGGAATTTTGTTTTTGATAATTTCATAATAGCATTATTACTTAAAAACAAATTTATATAACCAATAATAATATGTCATATTAACCTATAAAATTAGTGGAATTCATAAAAAGTCTCAAATTACATTTGTTTTGATATTTATAATATCAATTATTTTAATAGTTCATTAATTAGGTAATTACATCATCACTATTGTGTCACAAATAAATTAAATTATTTAATGTCTCAAAATTATAAATAAAATTCCATTATCTAGGAAATCTTATTAGATATCTAATTAATATTTATAATATAATTTATCTTATGTATAACCCTATATTAAAATAGTTTTATTTTTTAAACATTGATTTTATCTCTTTTAACTCTTCTTTGAATTAAATAATAATAAATGTCCTAATCTAATCCAAGTGGAACTAAATGATAATATTTTATTCATAATGTTTTTTTTGTCTAGATAAACTTGTCCAATATAATTATGACTTGTGTTAAGCTAATATTAATATCATTTTTTCACTTAATTGCCATATTTACTTTTAATCGTGGTAAATAAAAGTAAAAAGATAATATTCCCCAAAAAATATTTTTATCACAATGAACAAAATTTTACTCTTTGATATTAACTAGGTCTCTCATATTTTTAAAATTTCACTCACAGAAGCTGTAAAATTATGTTTTATGTGAATTTCCAAATTCACCTAGGAGGTGGGTAAAAGAGGGTGAAAAGTTGAATAAAATTTTTATAAATCAAAAATTATTCTAAACTAACTCCAATGAATTACATTGAACATATATTGGTATTATTTATTTATTTTGACATAAATTAAATTTAAATAAAATAAAAAGTTAGTTTAATAAAAAATTTGGATTTAAACTTTAACTCAGTGTTTTTTCACTATTCATTAAAAATTGATTGTTTTCAGAAAAATACCAAAAATTCACCCTAAGATAATTTCGATAATCCGAATCAAAAAATGAAGCCCATTTTTAAAGATAAAATTTATTAATTTTCAATAAGTGGTTATTACTATTCATAATGGCTAGTTTTATTGGTGGTGGTGTGTGTTAGAACTCGAAGTTGCGTACAACACATGCTACTATAATATTCAAAGAGAAGCGTACCATGGAAGATTGGGGTGTTAAACTAACCAAAATGCCATAAACATTATAGTGAGACCAATAACCCATCAAGGATACCACCTAAAACACCAGCTATTGGGTGGTTCAAAGAATGATGTTATAGCCTCATCTCTATGTCCTAAACCCCCAAAATTCTCTAATAATTACTTCTACTCCAAAAAAAAAACTATTCAGGTTAATTATATGAGGATCCAATAGTTTTAAACTATTTTTTATCATCAGTGGATGTTGGTGTCATACATAATGATTTCCTGATATTATCATTAATATTATAGAAATAAAAAAGTCAAATTGAATAACTAATTTCAAATTTTGGATAATACATGAATTATCATTTTGAAAAGTTTCTAGTTCAAACTTATCTAAATCCTAAAAGTAAAGTATGAATTGTAACAACTATAACTTTAAATGAATTTTACCTAACAACACAACCATATATAGTATAATTTTAATTGAACAAATAATCTATAAAATCAATTATAAAAATAATAAGATTTATCGAACTAATACATATATGATATTATACAATGACAATAAATATATTCAAGTATTTGTTCCTCACAGTATACACTAATAAAATAGGATCCATAAATATTAATCCTATAGAGTACTCATTGGAGTATTGAAAACCATTGAAATAGACATTCCACTTATAGAAGATCATAGGTATGCTAGCTTCCTCAAAGATACATTTAAAATGAAAAGGACGCTCTATGGTGATGATAGATTCATTCATCGGAGGAACATGTAATATTTGATTCTTTCATGACTTCCAGAAAATGTCAATATCTAGGTACATTTAAAATTAATTAAATAATACGGAAATATATATTCATTGATATATTCTATGATCTTGGTTATTTAAAAAATGTTATTTCTCATTCAATTTACTCCACATCACAAAAAGTAAATTTTAAAAGAATAAGAGTATTTTTCTAAATTTTAAATAGATTTAATGCAATACTTGTTTATGAACTATAGAAGTCATGGAATAATAGTTGGAAACATAATATTTCCCATGTGTTCTTAGGTTATAAACATGGAAAATTAAACAACATCA
This sequence comes from Viscum album, assembly GCA_963277665.1. NCBI lineage: Eukaryota > Viridiplantae > Streptophyta > Magnoliopsida > Santalales > Viscaceae > Viscum > Viscum album. The sequence continues at coordinate 1,960,080,100 of OY728133.1, forward strand.
TCACATGCTCTAATAAAACATATAAATTCATTCTTAAATATAGTTAAGACCGTAGTAAATATTCATACAATTACAATGAACATAGGATTTGTGGATGATATTATACTTTTTATGATTTTATAATTCAAGAAATATCTCATGAATATCACATAGTATATGAACTCTCCCACTTTTAGAGACATATTTAACAAGAGATAAATGATTTTATAAAAGGAATTTTGTGTTTTGGAAGAAAAATTGTAAGAACTCGAATCTTCGTTTCAGGTATGCTTTTCCTTTTTCTGGAGTTTTTTGGAAAAGAGGAGTCTCTAGAAATATTTGAAGTACACACAATCTAATTTATGAGTACATGTCGTGTACTCACTTTCCATGTGAGACCGTGTCCTGGACATGTCTGAGCCACACACACAGCCATGTAGGGGTGATTTGGAGGCCACTTAACGAAGAGTACATAAAATATTAGTAAACGTCATGTACTCCCAAACTACACACTGTTTATTTTCTTTTTTTCATTAAATGGACCAGGTTCATGTCTAATCAACAGAGCTATCTTCTTCTCTAGCTTCTTCAACTGAGAGCGTCCTGTACTACCACAAACCTCCTCCGAGCCCTCGAGCCTCTGTCCATTCACCTAATCGATCGTCATCAATTGCATTGGAACCGTAGCGGTAAGCTCTTCATTCTTCTAGAGCCTCATTTTCCAATTACTCCTCTTTCTCAATTTATCATGGATTGACCTTTTTGTTTTTTTGTAGATATATGATGTTCTAAGGTGATTCAATCCTATTGTCTCATGTATATCGACCTCATATCTTCAAGGTAGGTGGTTTGTGCCTTTCCGTTTGAATTCTTTGAGTTTTATGTACACTTTCCAACAATACCCTTTGAACGGGGTATTGTGTGTTTACTGCTTGGACCCTGTTGTTTTTCTGGATTTCTTGTATGCTTGTGTATATTTATTTTGTCTATTTATAAGGGTAATTTCTATGCTTGGATGTTTTACCCATGCCTTGTTCTATTTATGTCCTTTTGGTCTTGTTCAGCATATTGGCCATTATACCTTTTTTTATGCCTTGTGACTGTATGATGGATTGTTGTTCCCTGACATTTCATGTTGTGCTATGGACTGGTTATCCAAGTAGATTTGTAGGTTTACTTTGGCCTTATAGCAGTATTATTCACTGACTAGCATGGGACCGAGAGAACCCGATGTTGTAGCCTATAAGGAGACAAACCGAGTGAGCTTCCTCTGAGAGTCTTGGACATTATAGACTATAGGGGATGGACAAAGTGAGCTTCCCAGAGAGTCTTGTATATTATAGACTATTGGAGGATAGACCGAGTGAGATTCCTTAGAGAGTCTTGATACTTATAGACTATAGGAGGATAGACTGAATAAGCTTCCTTAGAGAGTCTTTGTTTGTTTAAATTTCCTTAAACCATTCCAGGATATAGGAGGAATTGATCGAGTGAGCTTCCTTGGAGAGTTTGTGATAGATCGGGGATATATGAGGAAATGACCAATTGAGCTTCCTCAGAGAGTATCTATACCTTGGGGTTATAAGGGGGTTATACTGCATGATCTTCCTCAGAGAGTCCCTGAATACCCTAGACTATAAGGGTAATTGACTGAGCGTGCTTCCTCAAAGAGTCTTATAATCTCATATGACCAAAATAGATGGGTTAGGCTGAGTGTAATTCCAACAGGGTTGTTGGTAATTATTGTATAGGACCAGATAGGATGGTTGTGAGTACTTCCCATAGGGATTTCTATTTTGGTTAACTGTTTGCTTCACTGCTGCTTGTTGATTTGTGGATTGTTTACTGCTGTGTATTATCTTGTTCACTACTTACTGCTTATTGTTTAATGTACGTTACCTGCCATATACTCACTGACTATTAGGAAAGATCTTCAGGTGGTTTTCTACAGCGATTTTGTCTCACACCCTATTTGGGTCATTCTTTTGTGCCCAAATAGATTATATTACAGCAGGTATAGACAAGGTCAAGCGCCATTCGACTTCATGTACTTGATTTCATTTAGGGCAGGAGAGCATGGGACGAAGCCGAGGCTTGAGATGTTGAGGAGCCGTTTATATTTATTTTGTAATTTTTTTAGTACTGTTTGTATTTACATCATTGTGACTTGTTTGGATACTTTCCTAGACATATGTATCAGGAATCATTTATATATAAGTTTACTCTAGTTGTTTATTATTTTAGCCTTCCACTGTTTACTTCTGTATGGATTTTTTACCTTTTCCACTATTGTTTATTGTTTATCTTCTATTGTGGACTCTCTTAATCATGGAATAGTTTCCCCACTATCACACCCAAGGCACTCGTTGCTAGTCAGTAGCCTATGGCATTCAGGAAAATGCTCTTGAGGCCATCTGACCAACCGGGTACGGGGCGCCTCTGGGTGGCTTCCGGAACCGGGACGTTACAAAGTGGTATCAGAAGATTTTTTTTCTCTTGGCTTACTATACGGAGCCTATAGCCTGGGATAGGAAAGAATATTTACATGGAAATAAGTTCTTCATTAGAGTATCTAACCCGTGTACAAGGAAAATCCATACTACCTCATTTGTTGTTGTTTTACTAGTTTTCACTTTTACAGTTGATTTGATTTCACTGTATTTTGATTCACAAGCTATGTTCTATCACCGTCATTGTTATTGTGGTTCTATTTCTGTCACAACCTAATGATATGGGGGTATTCCATTTCATTCATCATATAGGCACTTGTTTGAAATCACATTCCATGAATTCTTTCCATGCCATTTAGGATCACTACTACAAATATTCCTTTTATCATCAATAAAAATGGCCTTTAATAGTGCTAGAAAAGCACTATTATAGCCGGAAAAGATAAAGGGGGGTCCCCTTTATCAGCGCTCCAAAAATTTCTGATAAAGACCCCTTTTATCAACACTAAAAAATCACTGATAAAAGGGGTCTTTTATCAGCACTAAAACAAAGTGCTGATAAAAGGGTCCTTTATAAGCACTTTGTTTTAGCGGTGATAAAAGACCCCTTTATTAGCACTTCCTTTATCAGTGCTTTCATTTTAGCACTTAAAAAGCATCTGTTTTATCAGGGATTTTAAAAAAGCCCTGATAAAAGTTAAAAAAATTAAAAAATTAAAAAATTTATAAAAAATTAAAAAATTAAAAAAAACACTGCAAATTGGGGGGGCTTTATAGATCTTGAGCCCCACACTTTTATAGCGCTTTTCCACCACCCTACAGTACCCGATGCCCCTCCTCGACCCTTTATCAGTGCTTGCTCCCATATTCCCCCATGCGCGCACGCCCCTGCCTCCACTAGGATTTGAACTCGAGACCTCCCCCTTGTGCACCTAAGCCCTTACCACTCCTCTATTTTGATTTGTTTTCCTTTTCATGATATCTATCTATATATATATTTATTTATTTATTTATATTTTTTTGTATGGTAATATATATTTATATTAATATATATATAGTTATATTAATGTATATATAGTTATATTAATATATATATATAGTTTTATTTATTCGTATAGTAACATATATATATATAGATATATTAATATATATATATATATATAGTTATATTAATATATATATTTATAATGATATTAATATATATATTTATAGTGATATTAATATATATATTTATAGTAATATTAATATATATGTAGTTATATTAATATATATATATATAGTTAGATTAATATATATATATAGTTAGATTAATATATTGGTATATAAATATTCATATATTTTTATTTTAAATAAAATGGATATTATTTATTATTTAGATAAATCTAGTATATTTTATATGTAAATATATTTTATTATTTATATTTATAATTAAATTTTTAGGTGTGAATATATAAAAAATATGTATATATTGTTATATATTTGATTATAAATAGTAGTGAATTACAAAAAATGATGAAATTTCAAAGACATAATATCAATAGGAATGTAATATTTTGGAATAAATTCAGTCCCCACCCAAAAAATCCAATAATAACCCCTTAAACGAGGTAGAAAATCCACAAAATGTTAAAAAATCGATGTACCCAAACTAAAAACTCAGTTTTGGAGGCCTTCTGGGCCTTTTTGGATTTTAAAAAACCTTGACCAGGTTCCCACGGGTCATAGAGACGTAAAGCTCATTGAAGGATTTGATTTGATATGTGGTAGTGCTCAAACGGACACGTGGATCAAAAGATATGGCTGTTTGAAGTTCGAGTTGCATTTTCAACATATTTTTGATCGATTTTTAATATTTTTTTATTTTATCAGTCTTCAAATTGTCATTAAATGACTATTACTCCATAATAATTTAAAAATTATTAATTAAAAATATTTATTTAGTTTTTATTTAATCCATTTTCACTAAATATTTTATATATTAAGTATAGTAAGTTTAAATGTATATTTATACATATCTAAAATATATTTAAAAATTATACATTATATTTATATCAATATAACTATATTTATATATTTATATATTAATATATTATTTTTAATTAATTTTTTTGATGTCGACACTTTATCAGCGCTTTCAAAAGCGCTGATAAAGGACCCCCTTTATCAACGCTACTAAAAAAGCACTGATAAAGGGGGTCCCTTTATCAGTGCTAAAAAAATGCTGATAAAGTGGGTACCTTTATAAACGCTAAAAAAAGGGCTGATAAAGAGGTTCTTTTATTAGCGCATTTTTTAGCACTGATAAAGGCACCCCCCTTTATCAGTTCTATTTCATTAGCACTATTAAAGGTTAGCACTGGGAAAAATTGTTTTTGTGGTACTGGATGCATTACCGATTGCATGTTGTTGTGATAGACATTGTGTAGATTATGCATGCTGTTGTGAAAGATGCTTTGATAGAATATATTCTATTTGATAGAGAATTTTTTTTAGTGCTTTGCTCAGATGGATGCCAAACTTTCGTTCTTGAGGTTTTATGGGCCCTCATCGACCAAAATTTGGTGGATCATTGCCTTGTTTACTTGTTATAACTTGTATAAAATGCCAAGATTTGATTTGCAGGGAGTATAGGCCCTCATGGATCGGAATTTGGCACCTTAACTCTTGTTTTTGTGATTTTGGGATTCAGAGAAGTTTTTGAGCTACTGCCCGGAGATACCCAGAATACACGGAATTTACTTTATTATTACATTCCAAGTAGTTTTTAAACCATGTCACTGACTGTGTGGGCAGAAACACGGGGTTATGAAAAATCATCAGAAACACACTGTGTACGGTAGGTACATGCCATGTTGTAGTGACTATGTGTCTACCTGTGTGGCTAACGACACAGATAAGTGAATCTATGACATTACACGATGTTTCATGTTATCACACGTCATTCCATGTAACCTAAGTACCCGATCATGTCCCGAACAACACGGTTCAGGAAAAGACTTCAAGTACACACCAGATTTCCATGGAGAACGTCGTGTAGAGTGAACCGTGTAGCCGGCCGTGTAACTAAAAACATGGGTCGTTAAAACCATGTTTAGTACATGTCATGTCCTTCATGAACATTCCATGTAGTCTAGGATTAAGAGGACCATGTGGGTTATCCATGTAAGGAGACTCGGGCAGGGGAAAAGAGTTCAAGTACACGCCGTGTGTCGGGAGAACATGCCATGTGGTTGGGGCGTTACACGAACAGTTATGGTAGAGGTACACGCCCATGTGAATGGATTAGAACAACACAAAATATAGTTATTATTCACGTCGTGTAGTCATGTTTTGTAAAACTAGAATGTTTCCTTCTCTTGTTTCCCATCTCGTAATCTAGTGTTCTCAGTCTATGACAATCCAGATCTAAGGTGTGCTTTTGACCTTTCAAAGTTATGCCACCGAAACGTCCTCTTATTATACGTCAGCTTCCAGACAGTGATCAAACACCAAATATGGCTGACCGGGGACCTCCTGTAGATCCTCCTATTGTGCAAGCCTTGGCACCAGTGGTTATACCAGTTGCAAGCGCCGATGCGCAGTTCAGGGAAGATTTTCTCAGATTGATGCAGAACTTCTAGGGAGCACAGCCTCCTGCCTCGTCGATGGATGAATTGATGTGGGTCTTCCAGGAGCAGCATCCTCCCACTTTCTCAGGGGAAGGAGGAACTCAAGCTGTAGAGTCATATCTAGAGGCCATGCTCACAATTTTCAAGCATCTAAAGATACCTTCACAGAATAGGGTGAAGCTCGCTACCTATATGCTCTGAGACTCCACCAAGAGGTGGTGGGAGGTGATCTCATAGTCAAGACCCCTACAGAGTACGACTTGGGATGAGTTTCGGTCATCTTTTATGATTACTTCTACCCAAGGACCTTGAGGGCCGATCGAGCTAGGGATTTTATGATCATGGAGTAGGGTACTCTTTCAGTTATGGAGTAATCGTCTCGCTTTACCAAGTTGCACCATTTCATGCTGATTCCAGTAGGTGATGAGTTGTTCCTTGCACGGAAGTTTGAGGATAGTCTGAGGCATGACATCCGATCACATGTGAACGTCTTCAGGTTGAATTTGATATCCTCTATCTTAAACCAGAAACTGATCACAGAGTGCAATCTGAGGGACTCTGGAGTAGTGAACCACGGCAGTTCGATATCCAGAGTCAGTGTTCCTCCAACTGATAGCAGGAAGTGCCGTAAGGAGTCTAATCGAAGAGATCATAGTAGGCAAAATGTATCTTTGGGTAGACATGTAGTATGCTGCCAGAGAGGGAGGAGTGGGAATACTAGGCCTCAGTGCCATAGAGACCTGATGGAGGGCCAATCTGGCAGCAAGATGGACCATCTTCAGCGTTTTTGTCAGATCATCTCACCTACATCTGGTGGTAGGGGTTCTTCTATGACCCCGTATTCAGGGGATGTATCCCCAGTTTCTCACCGGTCTAGGAACTTGAGTTCTTCCTGCCGTTCGGGCGAAGGTGGAGTTTGTGGTCCTGGTGTTCAGTCACCAGGTTACTACCGATAGTAGAGTGGACCAACATAGAGTGGTCAACAAGGGTCGCAGGGCCGCTGTACAGGCCAGAATTTCGCTGTGGATCAGAACCATTTGGACAAGATCCCAGAAATTCTACAGTTTTAGGTACGATCTTAGTAGCCTCAGTTTTATCTTCAGCTCTTTTAGATACTGCTGCTACGCATAGCTTTATCCCTATTGTTGTGGTGGAGAGCCTTGGGTACTAAATCTTTTCCTCTACTGATACTTTGACTCTAGAAACATAGTTCATGGACTAGAATGGTTAGGATACATCAGCATAGAGAGTTCCCTCTTGAGGATTAAGGGCGTCACTTCTTATGGGACCACTATGTCCTAGAGATGACGAGCTACGATGTCATTCTTGGAGTGGACTGGTTAGTCCCCTTCCAGATAGTCATCGATTTCTATCAACATCGGGTGAGTTTCGTATCACCAGGGGGTGGATCCTTTCATCATAAAGGTGAGTGGGATGTTCAGGCGAGTCTAGCAGGACCCGAGCATCATGGTCTTGGAGGAGTTACAACCTAGATTTCTAGTCTATATCTAGATGACCAGGCGAATTCATAGTTAGTCTTTCCTCCAGTGGTGGATCATTTCATAGATGCCTTTCCATAGGACTTTCCATGTTTTACTCCGTAGTGTGAGGTAGAATTTTCAGTTGAGATCATGCTAGGAGGGAAACCTGGGTCCATTCCTTCTTATAGGATAGCTACACCTAAGTTTCAGGAGCTTAAGAAGCAGTTGGGGGAGTTGTAGGCAAAGGGTTTCATCGGACCCAGTACTTCTCCTTCGGGTTCACCTGTTCTGTTTGTGAAGAAGGAAGATGGTACCCTTAGGATTTGTGTGTATTATCAGAAGCTAAACCAGTTGATGGTCAAGAACTGATATCCATTGTCGAGGATCGATGGTCTCTTTTATCATCTTCAAGGATCCCTAGTGTTCTTGAAGATTGACTTGAAATATGGTTATCATTAGTTGCACATTAGACCATCTGATGTACTTGTTAAAGTTTTTTAGAGCAGGTATGGTCTATATGAGTATATGGTTATGTCATTTGGTCTCACGAATGCGCCTGCAATTTTCATGGCACTGATGAACCGAGTGTTCCATCCATACTTGGATCCCTTCATGGTGGTTTTCATGGACAACATATTGGTGTACTCTCACAGTGGACACGACCATGCCACCCATCTTGAGATCATTCTGAGTACATTGAGAGAGAATCTGTTATATGAAAATCTCTCAAAATGCCACTTTTAGATGGATCAGAGTCACTTCATGGGTCATGTTATCTCAGATACAGGAGTATCAGTTGACCCCAAGAAAGTGAGAGCTGTACTTTCCTCGGAGAAGCAGAAGAATGTCTTTGAGGTGCAGAGTTTTCTAGGGATGGATGGATACTACTAGAATTTCATACATGACATTTCATGCCTAGAATCACCACTGACAGGTCTGACCATGAAAGTGAAAATGTTCTTATGGTCAGATTCCTGAAATTCATCCTTTCAGGTGCTGAAAGGGAGGTTGACGTCAGCAGAAATACTAGTCTTTCCAGAGCCAGGCAAGATCTACACTGTCTACAATGATGCCTCAGGTATCGGGCTGGGAGTTGTGCTTATGTAGGGAGATAGAGTCATTGTTTACGGGTCTCTGCAGTTCAGGCCACATGAGAGGAACTACCCGACACACAATCTCGAATTGGTAGGCATTGTTTATGCCTTACGCTGTTGGAGACATTACCTTCTAGGAGAGAATTTTGTGGTTTTCACCAACCACAAATGTCTCAAGTACATCTTCACATAGTGTGATCTGAATTTGAGACAACATAGGTTGGTCAAGTATCTTCAGTACTTTGGCATTGATCTCGCCTATATGCCTGGGAAAGGCAATGTTGTGGCTCATGCACTGAGTAGGAGAACTCAGATACAAGAATTTCAGGAGGCCAACAGTGAGTGGAACCTTATACGTCTATTATCTGAGATGCAATTAGAGGTTCACGACAGACAGGGGTAGACCTTTCTATCTTAGGTAGTCGTTACCTCTACACTTCTTGATCGAGTTCGGATGAGACATCTATCAGACTCAGAATGCCTAGTCCTGCGGAAGAGTGTGTCAGGAGAGGACCCTCTTCCTGGATAGATAGTGGGAAAGGATGAGATCTTGAGTAACCGAAGATGCGTATGGGTGTCAGGAGACATTCGCGAGGAGATGATGTGAGATTTTTATTCCTCAGTTTGGACAGTTCATCCTGGCGTCACCAAGATGTATCATGATCTACACCGCCAGTATTGGTGGCTCGGTATGAAGAGAGATGTTGCTATTTTTTCATGAGGTGTTCCACTTGTCAGCATGTGAAAGTGGAGCATCAGCAACCAGCGGGTATTTTGCAGCAGTTACCCATTCCAGAGTGGAAGTGGAATAATGTCGCGATGGATTTCATGATAGGGTTGTCAAGGTCTCCTCAAGGGAATGACGCACTATGGATTGTCATTGACAGACTTACGAAGGTTGATCGCTTCTTTCCAATCAAGGAGACCTTTAGTGTTGATGAGCGGGGACGGTTTTACATCCGATAGATTATATGTCTACATGGAGTTCCACACTCCATTGTTACAGACAGTGATGCGCATTTTAATTCTCAGTTTTGGCAGGGGATTCAGAAGGCTTTCAGTACACAGGTACTTTTGAGAACAACATACAATCCGCAAATAGATGGCTAGTCTGAGCATACGATTTAGGTGCTTGAGGTTATGCTCAGATCATGCATTCTATACTTTGGAGGTTCTTGTGAGAAGGATATACCTCTTGTGGAGTTCTCCTACAGCAACAGTTTTCAGGCGACTATTCAGATAGCACCTTATGAGTCTTTGTACGGTAGGCCATGCTAACCACCTTTGTGGTGGCTAGAGGCAGGAGAGGAAGCTTTTCTGGGACCTCGTCTTATTCAGGAGACCTCAGGGCAGATATAGTTGATTCAGAAGGGGATGGATACGGCACAGTCTTGACAGAAGTCTTATTCTGATCAGTGGAGACGTCCTCTGGAGTTCGAGGTTGGGGATCAGGTTTTCCTGCTTGTCGCACCAAGGTTGGGACACAAGATGATTTAAAGATAGGGTAAGCATTCACCATGGTGCTTCGGTCTGTTTGTGGTGTTGGAAAGAATTGGGCTGGTTGCGTATCGGTTGCAGTTACCTCAAAGGTACCAGGCTATGCACGATGACTTCCACGTTTCTCAGCTATGACATTACATTTCAGACCTATCTCATGTCTTTCAACCTGAGGAGGTTGAGCTCGAAGCAGATTCATTGTTTGAGGATCATCCTATCCGTATTTCAAATCGTAGTATGAAGGTTCTCCATGGTCGGTTTGTTCCTCTGGTACGGATGTTATGGCAGCACGAGTGAGTAGAGGACGAGACTTGGGATAGGGAGGCTGATGTATGATCACATTGACCAGAGTTGTTTGTGGTTTCTTCTTCCATGCCTTGCTTGGGAAATTTAGGGATTAATTTCTTTAAGGGGGGATGTTTGTAAGAACCCAGACCTTTGTTTCAGGTCTGTTTTTCCTTTTTTAGGAGTTTTTGAGAAACAGGGAGTTTTTTGATATTTTTGAAGTACACGTCGTGTACTTTATGAGTACACGTCGTGTACTCCTTTACTACACAAGGTCGTGTGTTGTCCGTGTCCGGGCCACACACAAGGCCATGTAGGGGTGATGTGGAGGCCAGTAAAGCAGAGTACGGAAAAGCCTAGTACACACCGTGTACACTAAAATTACATGCCATGTACTTTTTTCATTAAACGGACCGGTGTCACATCTAATTTATAGAACTCTCTTCTTTTCCAGCTTCTCTGACCAAGAGCGTCACATACGTCCGTGAACCTCCTCCGAGCCCCCAAGCCTCCATCAGTTCTCTGAATCGACCTTCATCGATTGTGTTTGAACCGCAGTGGTATGCTCTTCCTTCTTCTAGAGCCCCATTTTCCAATTTCTCCTCTTTCTAAATTTAACCTAGGTTGAACTTTTTGTGCATTTTTTTATATTGACAAAATTCTGAGGAGCATCAAGCCTCATGGCTCAATTATATCGATCTACTAGAATCAAGGTAGGTGGTTTGTGCCTTTCTATTCGAATTCTGTGATTTTTATGTTCACTTTCCACCAATACCCTTGAACTGGGTATTGCATGTTTAATGTTTTTCCCCTGTTGTTTTCTTTACTTTCTTGTATGCTTGTGTAGATGTATTTTGGCTATGTATAAGGATAATTACTATCCTTGGATAATTTTCCCATGACTTGATCTGTTTACAAACTTTTGTTCTTGTTCAGCCTATTGGTCGTAATACCAGTTTTCCATGCCTTGTGACCGTAGGTTGGATTGTTGTTCGCAGACATTTCTTGTTGTTATGTAGACTGGTTAGACAAGTATCTCTAGAGTTTTACTTTGGCCTTGTAGCATTATTATGAATTTACTGGAATAGGACCAAGAGAACCTGTTGCTGTAGACTATAAGGGGATAGATCGAGTGTGTTTCCTCTGAGAGTCATGGACATTATAGACTATAGGGGATGGACCGAGTGGGCTTCCCAGAGAATCTTGGATATTATAGACTACAAGAGGATAAACCGAGTGATCTTCATTAGAGAGTATTGAGCCATATAGACTACAATAGGATAGACTGAGATAGCTTCCTCAAAGAGTATTTATTTGTGTGAATTTCCTTAAACCATTCCAGGCTATAGGAAGAATTGACCGGGTGAGTTTCCTCATAGAGTCTGTGATAGACCTGAGGCTATAGGAGGAATTGAATGAGTGAGCTTCCTCAGAGAGTCTCTAGACCGTGGGGCTATAAGGGGATTAGACCGCATGATCTTCCTCAGAGATTCCCAGACTACCCTAGACTATAAGGGGAATTGACTAAGCATGCTTCCTCAGAGAGTCTTATAATTTTAGATGACCAAACCATTGGGGTTAGGCTGAGTGTACTACATAGAGGGTTGTTGGTACTTCTTGTATAGGATTAGAGGGAATGGTTGTGGGAACTTTCCAAAGGGTTTTCTATTGTGGTTAGTTGTTTGCTTCACTGCTGCTTGTTGATCTATGGATTGTTTACTGTTGTCTATTATCCTATTCACTAATCAATGCTTACTATTTACTATATGTTACCTAAAATATACTCAATGACTGTTAGGAACAGATCTTCAGGTGGTTTCCTACTAGGATTTAGTCTCACACCCTGTTTGGGAGATGCTTTTGGGCCCAAACAAAATATATTGCTGCAGGTATAGACAAGGGAAAGCGCCCTTCGACTTCAGGTACATGGTTGCATTTGGAGCAGGAGAGAATGGGACCAAGCCGAGGCTTGCAATGCTGAGGAGCCATTTATCTTTCTTTTGTACTTGTTTTTAGTTGTGTGTGTGTTTCCAGCATTGTGACTTGTTTGGATACTTTCCTAGACATATGTATCATGCATCATTTATATATATGTTTTTTCTAGTTGCTTATTGTTTTAGCCTTCCGCTGTTTACTTTTGTATGGATTGTTTACCTTTTCTTCTGTTGTTTGTTGTTTCTCTTCTGTTGTGTACTCTACCAATGATGGGATAGTTTCTCCGTGATTACACTGAAGGCCCTCACTTCTAGTCGGCAACCTCTGGCATTCAGGGAAAGGCGCTTGAGGCCATGTGACTTACCCGGTATAGGGCACCACTGGGTGGCATCCGGAACCAGGATGTTAAAAAAATAATATGCAGTATACCTTTTGAAGTTACAGGTTTGGAAACTGGGGAAAATTTTAAGAGGACAAAATGTCATGAACATGAGTAAGTGGATGAGATAGTATATGATTATCATGATGGATTTTGTTATTTTTTAGATGATAATTTTATTTATTGTTTTTTTCTATTTATCATATTAAATTAATGATGTTATGTTTGAATAAAATTTTAGCTTCTCATTTGAACACACAAATATTAGAGTTTAAACAATTAAGTTCTTAACATAGGTATTACATTATAATAGAAGAATAGAAAATTTTAGTGGTAATTTCTAATGACTTATTACCTAACATGTAATTTTATAACTGACATGGATTTTGATACATAGATATTACATCATATTGTGATGAAATTTTATTTCATTACACAAACATATTCTTGAGGATTATAAATCTATTGTTCCATTGTATTCTTGGAATCATAAATAGTTAATTCATGGGTGAACTACATCATCTCATACTATGTTTTTCATAACTATCACCCTTCATACAAATATCATATAATTAAACATCTCTATAACCTATTGAAATGTAACATTATAAATGATGAGGTAAGATTCTTAGTAAGGGTAATAAAATAAGATATATTAGAAAAACATGAATATATGGTTGTGAAGACAAGATAATAACATACGAAAACCATACCATGCATCTCAAATATCATAATAATGAGTCATTTAATAAATAATAACAGTTTATAAGAAATGAATCATAATAAAATTATATAAGACGATATCTGAGAGAATAAAATTGTCATAAAACATTGAATTGTGAAATTTACGTAATTATAGAAAATATTATGTCAATGATTCCCACCAATACATTCTTACCTTTTTTTTCTTGTTTAAAAACCAAAGGAAATTTTTAGGGCTTATTATAAACTTTATTTTAACCTACTTCGATCATGGTATAACCTCTAGTGTACAATATTTCAGTCTTGGGATAACCTCACATGTACCCTTTGAGTTTTTATAACATTATTCATTACATAATTCATTGGAAGAGATAGAGGTCCACCACATCACATTATTAAATCATACATATGTGTTCTATGAGATCATAAAACAATCATGATATTAGATCCCATGAAATTAAATGGTTTTCATTAACAATTTTTCATTTCCTTAAATAAAAACCTATGGAAAAAAGAAGCAAGTTTCGTATGGATTTCATCATAGAATAACCCATAGAAAAAAGTGGGTTTTAATAATAATTTTATCACGGTGTAACCCTTGATAGAAGAAGTTGGTTTCATAATAATTTTATCATAGTATAAACCATGTAAAAATAAGTAGGTTTTATATCCATTTTATCTTGAAATACCCTATGGAAAATGAAGGGGGGTTCTTACTCATTTATTCATGGTATAACCCATGAAAGAAAAATAGATTTTATAAACATACATTAAAAATAAAAATAAAGCCTATAGATAAATAATAATAATGGAATCCTTGGTGTATATCCCCAATAAATCATATGTGACATAAAATTATGTCATCTTAGATGGAAATTTATTTTAATGAAAAATCATTCGGGGTGTTTCTTTTTGAAAGTATCTTTTAATTGAAAATTATATTTTTATAAATTAGTGATTCATTATCTATTTTCAGAAATTTAATTATTTTAAAATAATCTTCCATATTTATAAATTATGGTTCAAATAAAATAATGGTCATGAAGTCTAAAAACCTTCATCTTTGTTGTACTCGTTAAAACAAATATTCCTTTCAAATTTTCGGAGAATACCAAATAGTAAATTTTTGGAAAAAGATAATAAATATTGATCTTTAAAAAATTTAAAAAGTAAAATAATGGTAAAAAGAGACTTCTATAAATCATATATTAAAATTAATATATTTTTGAAAACATTTTTATTAAACATAGATATAAAAGAGAAAATGTTTTCAACCTTAGTGAGAAATAAAGGCGATTTTAATTTTAAAAATATATTTTGAAACTTTATATGTATAAACTGATTAAAATGAAGAGAAAAATTAATCATTAATAAATAACCAGAAGATAATAAAATTAATGTGTTTATTGAGATATATAAAATAATATTTCATCATCAGAAATATAATCATAAACAATCCTAATAAATAATTATATTGTATCATAAAACCCTTACCACTTTGGAAACATTGAATAAAAATTTACATTAATGAATAATGAAAAATGAAAAATTAAATATGATGAAATTAAGTACATTCATGAAATATAAAATTAAAATGAAATTTTAATACCCCTCATAAAATAATATAGGTCCATAACATAACATATATCTCAGAGAAGGAAAATCGAGTCAAAAATCACTTACCATAGGTATTGAATTATTTCATACACATTCAAAAAATAGAAATAATAATTATAATTTTGCAATAAATATATAATAGATATATAATTATATATATCAAAAAACTTTTTATTTACTTAAAACCTTTTTTTACATGTTTATTAAAAATTCCATGTTAATGTCACATCTTATGAAATAACTAGGTTGTTTTTAGTATATGTTTTGCTTTGTTATTTGTGGTCCTATTTATTTTATTGGGTTCACAATATGTAAATATTTCTATAAATGGTATAAATATAATATATAGTTAATATATTTTTATTATAGTGATCCATTAAAGCTAAATATGCAAAATGAAATACACCACTCAAGGAGATGGTACGTCATAGATATGTATGAACATTGTTTCAAATTTATTTAAGTTTTGAAGAAAGAAATTTATATAGTAAAATAAAATTAAATAATATTTTTATTTCATATATAACAAATATTACAAAAAAATGCATCCTTATTACCTTCAATTTAATTCGTGAAAAATGACATCGCTTCATGAGGTAGTGGTCTGGTTTACACATAACCATTGTTATCATATTTCGAAAGAATTTAAAGTTTTATGGTATATGTGAACAATAATTTTATAAGTATAATTATATAATAATTTTATAAGTAAAATTATATAATAATTATAATATATAAGAATATAATTCATTCTTATATCCATCTAATATTTGGTGATGTAAAATGAATAATATTAGTTCCTGAGGTTGTAGTCATCCGTACAAACGAATAATGATTATGTATCCCATTTGATGGAAGAAGTAATGGTTGTAGGAAATTACCTAAAACATAAAAATATGAAATTATATGGATGATAATTACGTAATTTTTAATAGTCTTATAATAATAATTTAACGATTTCGAGGATTAAAAAATTAAAATGCTCAATTAGGGGTGTCACCTCTTTTTCAGATAACTTTTTATTTGCACCAAAAGGATTTATAGGATAAATTTATGACCAATATAAGCATTATAGTATGGGATTAGGGAAGTTTATAAGCGATTTATTAATCTATTTTCTTGACCAATATATTTTCTAATTGTTAATATGAGAGGAGAGGAGGTGGCCTTTTATAAGTGAGGTGAGTGGCTCAATTGTAATTTTTAAAAAGAAAAAGATGTTCCCATGTTTTTCACATGCAAAAGGATCTAAATGGGTCACTATCGAATATATAATAGTTAAGGTATAAATTTATCCATGCTACTTCTTTTTTAAATATATTTTTTTTCATTTTTAACCCTTATCTTTTTATCTTAATCCCCTAGTAATCACACTTTAACTTAACTGTGGTAAACAAATTTTGAAATTTCTACTATTCATTAAGAAAAATGTAACCCTTAATATATGCATTATTAAGGGATAATAGTGAGATAATAATATTTTTGACTATGATAAAATAAATGGTATGGTCTTGATTGGATTGAAATTGATTAGTAAGATAAAGACAATTTGGTTTATGTATTAAGTTTGTAGAATTTCTTTTATCAAAAAATGATTTAATTTTTGAAACAATTCATGTTTTCATTACGTTTTTATTTTAATTATGGTGATTAACATGTTTTATTTAAATAAATGATAATAATATTCACGTGTTTTGTGTGTGATAATTATGATCTATATAATGTTTTTTGGGGGATTTATGAGAAATTGATTTTTAGAATTTAGTTATTTTCATTTGAAATTTTTGGATTTTAATGTTAGATGAATGGTTAATAAAGGTAACCAAATATGAAATTTTTTATTTTGATATTTTCATGTGGTTTTAGATATTAAGTTTTTACATAACCATATGATTATTTATTTTTATTGGATAATCTATTATAATAATTTGTTCATGATGATAACTAGAGAAATAAAAAATTCCTTTTCATACCACTATAGATGTTTTGATCCACTAGTTCTTTAGGCATTATAGTTTCAACATTATTTCCTAGAGTATGAAATGAAGAATAAGTTTATCAAGGAACAAAAAAATAGTGATATTGTACTTATGTGATGAAATACAGATATTATATCTTCTAAAATGATTTTGAAAACAAAATCATATTATCAACATTTCTATTGATATAAATGGAATCTTTCAGACCTATTTGGTCTAGGTTATTATGGTCATTAACCTACTAATGACCATGTTCTCCATCATTTTCCATCATAAATTGATAGTAATAATTCTCTTCCATGTCCACATTTTCACTTTCAACAAATATTCTCTATATCATAATCCTAGTTTTATTGTGATATTTTTCTTTTATATTCTATCTCTTTAATAGAAATTCTTATCAACACTTTTTAATGTGGGTTTTCCACTGAGTAAGTTTCGAATATCTACCTTTTTCAAATATAAATTTTAAATTTTTGGGATGATTTTTCTTGAAATTATTGATTGTATCATGATATTGGGTTATCTATTGGTGTTCCATCATACCTCTATCCATTCCATTATGTGTTCATGGAATCTCATTAACGAGGTACATAACTTATCCTTTATATAGACTAAAATAAGATTTTATACCATTGTAGAACGATATTTCTTACGAGGAATAGCTGGTAGAGATTCTGGATCAAATTGAGAAAGTTATATGATACTAGACCACTCACTAGGTCAATGTTTTATGGTAAGAACTCTATCATAAGGAAGCTTTGTGGGAACCTAGTGATGTGATGAGGTAGATATGTCATTATCTATTTCTATCCGAGTGATGAATTTAAAGGGATAAATTCATTATAAGGGGTTAATAATGTACCACCTGATGATTTTTATAGTTTTCTTATTTTAAAAAAAATTCAATCACTTTGATATCTTACATTACACAGAACACTGAGCTTAAAAGAACTCCAAAATATTATTATTTAAAAAAAAAATATAAAGTAGCCATTAAATTGCTGGCAATGAATAGAATTAAGACCATCAGTAAATATAAATTCTGTAGAATTATTTTGAATTTATTAATTAATTCTTTCGGAATATGGATATAATTTTTAGTAAATTCATTATATTCATCAAATATAATATTTTTTCAAAAAATGATTTTTTATTGATTTTTATGAGAAAATAAATATAAGTAATTTTATGAAACATTCCGAATTTTATTTTATAAAATGAACAAAAAAATTTATTTTTTGTGTCAAATCACTCTAGGATGAGTTTTTGATAATTTTTTGAAAATCTTAATTTTCCTGCGAATAGTAAAATAATATGGTGTTTTATAAAGCTCTCATTTGACATATATTTAAATTCTATTTTTTGAATTTAAATTAATATTAAATTAACTAAAGATATTTTTAGTCATATTTAATATAATTAATTACATTTAAACAATCTGTATACCTTATTTTTGTATAAGTATATTTTTTGGATTAAAAAAACATTTTTTCCAAAAAACAATTTTAGTTTGGTGCATTTTATATATTTAATGTTAAATATAATTTTACAAATTATGTGTTTTAAATTTTTTAAAAAATTCCATATTTTTCATAAATACATACAAATTATTTAATAAGTTCATTTAATTTTTATGCATAAAAATTACGATTCTAAAAAAATGATTTATGGTAATATTAGTAGAATATTGCAATAGGTCAAAGTTAGAAGGTAAAAACATAAATAAGATAAAAAGTAAATCATTATATTGTTCAATGATTTTTCTATATACCTTAACCATCAATTAAAACATTTTTTAATCCAAATTACTTGGAATTATTTCCACCCTAATGTGGTAAAATATAAATTAATCATTATTTAATAACACAAAACCACCCCTCTTCGAGAATAAATACCACCCCTCACCACTCCATTTCTCCTAAAAATACATTATTATTTTAACATATTAAAAAAATTAATCCCCCACAATACTTATGTAAAAGTGATACTTTTATCACCCAATGGAAAATTTCATGTTTTTAATAGGTCATTCAAGAAGGTTATATTCAAGAGGTAACTTTCTCAAATAACCACCCACAATTTCATTCCCTTTTCTTCATTCTCCAAACCAACATTATCCAAAAATAAATGATAAATGTTGTATCTTGTATATTTTTTAATTTTATATTTCAAATGGAATATATTATATCCATCCCTTTTATTACCTCCACTTATTCAAAGAAACAAAACCATTATCCAAATTATTGCGGTTAATAATTTTTGTGAATATTCATTTTTATTTACTTTCCATTACCTCCATTAAGGCGAGTCATAAAAGTATTATTCTCGCTGAATAAGATTTTAATAGGTATATTATAACCTATTTTATGTTATTTAACTAATATATTTCCACAATATTAAAAAAAAATTATACTAGTGCGTGAGGGTTGGAAAACCCAAAAAATTAAACTAAAAATTTTTCATTAATATTTCATCAAAATTAATCATCCTCAAGTAAAAAATTGAATTTATATGTAGTAAAATTTAAACATCTATAAGTGAATGAAAATCATTTCATTTCAATTATGGTGTTTTATTTCCATTTGATAAGAAAATTCATATCTATACACAAATGAATAATCCGTGAGAACCATGAAACAGTCACTCATGAAATAATGGAAATAATTAAATATCATTAAGGAAAGTGTTGTAATAAATTATAAAATTATCATATAAGGTATTATAAATATTTTTATGGTCATTTAATTAATTAATAACATTATTCAAATCTTTTTACACAAGATTAATGTACGTAAAACTAAACGGAACCATGGGGTAAGGGTTTTCAATCTCACATTCACTTCTATGAGATATATGTATCATTTAACAAATATTTATTATGTGTGGAATAATTAACTATATTTAATATATAATATTATTAATATCATGATCTTAATGTATTTAAATTTTTCATTTGATAATTATTAGTGTTATGTGTCATACTATTCGACTGATTTCAAAGTAGAAAAGTAATTATTATCCCAATTTTAAATCATTAGGTTAAACATATAATTTATTGATTATTCTATGTTAGTATTATGTGTGGGATTAATTTTGATTATATTATTTTCTATTCCCACATTTTTTTTGTTGATTTACATTGGATACGCATTATGTATTCTTTTTATTTATGGTCACTTTAATGATATGATATTAATGAGGGACTTTATTTTCAAAATTGTCTTTTTTTTAATTATCCCTTAAAGAACTATTTTTATCCCATTCCCAAGATTTATAAAATTGTTTCCAAAAATTATTTAGTATTCATTTATGATTTTTAAAAATTAAATTTTAGTCATGCTTAAATTTTTACAAAATGGTTAGAAATGGTTCTTTTTTTCATTTTCTAAGTGATATTCATTGTGACTTTTCCCAAACAAATATGGAAGAAATGTTTTTTTAAAATATACAACATGAGTGGATTTTCCTAATGTCCTGAAACATTAATTCTTCAATGTCTCCTTTACAATATTCTATGGTTATTTTAATGTAATTTTTTCCCATTATAATATTAGGGCTCTTTAAAAATAAGGTATTGATAAAATGAAATGTTGGTTCATTCAATAATTATTAAAAGTGATATTCAAATATTACTTTAAATCGAAGATAACATTATTTTATGGTACTTATTCTTTAATGGGGATTATATTAATTCATATTTTCATTATTCTATCTAGGGTTTCATTTATTTTAATGAAGACAGGATATTTACATAACTCATTTTTTCTTTGGGTTATTTTTTGATGAAATTTATATGAAACTAAATTATTTATGTTGGATCCAATAAAATGAATTAATAATTTTATAATAGAAAACAAATGTATGGTATGATTATTTCTAAGCAGTTATATTATAACCAACTCTCTATATTACTTTTTAACTAATGAAGGGTGGGACCTATATCTCCCCCCAGTGCATTGTGTAATGATAATATATCTCATGAGATAGATATGAATTGAATGGTAAGTGAAACGGGTTTAGTAAAATACTATATACATTATGATATTTTTTAGAGATATTCTTGACTAACATGATTGTTTGGGAAGTGAACTCATTTGTCTATTATAGTCTTGTAAAATATCCATTACTACTAAGGAAATGATTTTCTATGCTTCTGTATATTCCAAATTCCATGTATTATTCTATTATTATTCTATCATGGATAATTATTTCTTATTATTTGTGTCTTAGTAACTCTATGATTCATTCCATGATTCATGATTACTGTCATTGATATGTATGTTATACTTTTTAATTTTTATGTTAATATTTTAATTCCCTGATTCTTATGTTATGATTGATATCTCCCATGTTTACCCTTACTGAGCATATGAGCTCACCCATTTATTACAGTTATTTTTCCATGATATTAAGTAATTTATTATGTATAACATGTAAAAATTGGATCAACTTATTAATGAATAATCAGGATACATTTTATATGTTTTATAAAAAATGTTTTTTTGTTTCCATGTTTCATAATACACTAAACACATACTGTCCTTGCATGGTTTTTTATGTTATGTAATTAATATTCGTTTATTTATATGTAATATCTATGTATGATTGTAACACCCCAATATTCCATGGTATGCTTCTCTTTTAATAATATAGTAGCATGTGTTGTACGCAACTTCGAGTTCTAACACACACCACAACCAATCAAACTAGTCGTTGTGAATAGTAATACCCACTTTTTGAAATTTAATAAATGTTATCTTTCAAAATGGACTTCATTTTTGGATTCAAAATATCAAAATCATTTTAGGGTAATTTTTTGGTATTTTTCAGAAAACATTCATTTTTTATTAATAGTGAAAAAACACTGAGTTATAGTTTAAAACCAAATTTTTATTTAATTAATTATTTATTATATTTAAATTTAATTATGGTAAAAATATAAACATAATACCTGTATAAGTTCAATTTAATTCATTAGAGTTAGTTTAGAATAATTTTAAATATATAAAAATTTTATTGAACTTTTCACTGTCTTTTACCCACCTCCTAGTAGAATTTGTAAATTCACATAAAACATAATTTTATCGCTTTGGTGAGTGGAATTTCAAAATTTTGAGAGACACGGTTAATATCAAGGAGAAAAATGTTGTTCAATAAAATAAAAATAATTTTTGGTAAATAGTAACTTTTTACTTTTATTTACCACAGTTAAAAGTAAATATGGCATTTAATGGTAAAAATGATATTAATATTACCCTAACACATGTCCTAATTCTATTGCACAAGTGTATCTCAACCAAAAAAAACCTTAGGAATAAAATATTATCATTTAGGTCCACTTGGATTAGATTTGGATATTTATTATTATTAAATTCAACGAAGTGTTAAAAGAGTTAAAATCAAAGTTTAATTATTAAAACATTTTTAATATAGAAGTATACATAAGATATATTTTATTATAAATATACATTAGAAATATAAAAATATTTCTTACATAATGGTATTTAATTTATAATTTTTATATATTAAATAGTTTAATTTATTTATGACACAATGGTGATGCAGTAATTACCTAATTAATGAAATATTAAAATAATTAATATTATAAATATCAAAATAAAAGTAATATCATACTTTTTATGAATTAAACTAATTTTCAAGGTTAATATGACATATTTTGATCGGTTATATAAATTTGTTTTGAAGTAATCATGTTATGAAATTATCAAAAACAAAATACCCAATAGTGTCAAAATTGACAAAAAAACTGTTTTTAAAACAAATATTATATTAGTATTCGATATTCTAATCCGAAAAATCCTAGGTTTGGCCAAAGGACTTATATAATGATAGGTGTATCATTAATGAACCACTTGGGGTCACTTGGAGGTATATTGTAATTTTATAAACTGTATAATATAAAAATACAAAGAGACATGGTAAATATCAATCTACTTAACTAAGAGTTAAATATAAATGATAAGGTTAATATAGTGACCCAAACCTGTATAAAATCTATTGGTTGAAAAGATTTCAACCCATCCCCACCATAACATTTAAATAATCTACTTTTTAGACATTATAAACCAAATATAAATTTATTATAAAATAATATTTCTAGCTTTTCCAAAGGTTCCCCCCACCCCTCTTATAAAAGGGAACTCCCCCTTCTCTCTATTTCACATCATCAAAGCCTTTTGGATCTGCCAAACCCTGCACAAATGTTCTCTCAACTTTTCTCAGTTCAACCTAGTTGCCTTAATTTGATCATAATGTCATCCTATGTATCCCTTTTGATCAAATCAAATGGAAGAACATGAAGAATAGGTAATGTTTTCACCACCCTCTTTCAAATTCCTTTCTTCTTCAACTTCTTCTTTCTTTTTATTTCCATTATAAAATAATAACTCCATTATATTATACATAATTTTATGTCATTATAAATATGGTACTTTTATATTCATTATTCTATCCATCCATTGAATGACATGTCACCCTACGTGCGTATGTACGGCTTACCGTCTCCAAGTTGTCAAGTAATCGTTATGCAAAACATTATTATTTTTTGATGTGTATGATAATGATGTGTAATTGTTTTAAATAATAAATATAACATGATAATGATTCTGTATATATTATATACCATCCATTTATATATTATTTTAATATCCAAATAATGATATTGTCGCTCGTGCGTACGTACGGACTACCATCTCCATGAACGTGATGAGATTCATTCTCCATCGTATATATTCAAGTATAATTCGCATTTGATGATTCAAAATAATTTTTAAGGACCTGTTATCATTCTATATATGAATAATATATAACCAATCCTTAACAAACATGACTTATGTAACAAAAAAAATTAAATAAAACGAGTAAGCTAACACCTGAAATGACAATAATGCTAAGATATTTGTTGATGCTCCTTTTCATCACATTGTCTAAAAGAATGTAAAGGGAAATGCCTTTGTAAAAATTGATTCATCCTTTGAAGAAAACATCAAAAATAAACAAAGGCATGAACAAAGCTTCAAATGCACAAGGGCCGCGCAAGTTCATTCACTGTCGTGCAAGTATACTTGCGCACCATCTAATGGTCGCGCAAGTGACTTGCGCGCCCTAAAAGATAACTGCCCGGGGTTTTCTCCGGCCTATAAATAGACCCTGTGGGCCCCCCATTTGGGGGAGGAATTTTTTCAGAATTTATATTTAGAGATCTGAACGCCCAACTCTCTTCTTCATTACTTCCGAACACTTCTAAAGTAATTTTTTACCTAGAATGGAAGGTTTAAACAAGAGGAGTAAGGTCTAAGTGTTAGAATTCAATAACACTTGCGCGCCTAAGGTGTTTTACCCTTAAGTGAAATGAACATACTCTAGCACCGCCCTACTTCCTCACCAAAACAAGAACGCCTCTCTTCTGGAAGTACCTCAGGATAATGATAAAGGAATTGGTCAATGATCGCCCAATTATTACCATGCTGGTTAACAAACGTGCAAGTACACATGTGTCGCATGGGTATACCTGCAAGACCAGGACTTGCGCGCCCACGCAGTATCTATGCGCATGCCAGCACATGCACGCCCCATACCTTTTGGGACCCCTTCTTGTCGATTTCACCCGTCTTATGACATTCCACCTCTCCTATTCAAGATTCAGTCTTCAAGACACTCTTCAAAGCCATTTTATGGCATGATTTCTGGATTTGACTTCCTTATCTGAAAGGAATTCTGTGGAATATCTCTCAAATCCTAGTGATTTACACATATTTATGTCACTAAATATTGAGATTCAATTCATTCAACCTCATCTTTTAAGATGAGAGAACTCTTTAATATGGGCCTCCTTTTCAGGAATAAGCCCCAATCATATTTCTCAAATATGGGACTCCTTTTCAGAAATAAGCCCCAGTAATAATTCTTAACCTGGGCCTCCTTTTCAGGAACAAGCCCCAGCCATAATTCTTAACCTGGACCTCCTTTTCAAGAATAAGCCCCAGTCATAATTCTCAAATATGGGCATCTTTTTTAGGAATAAGTCTCAAGTCCCCAAATCTGGGCATCCTCCTTAGGAGTAAACCCCAGTCTTTAAAATCTCAAATATGGGCATCCTCCTCAAGAGTAATCCCCAACCATAATTCCTTTAACTTGGTCCTCCTTTTCAGTAATAATCCTCATTCATAATTCATAATATGGGACTCCTTTTCAGGAATAATCCCCAGTCATAATTCTCAAATATTGGACTCCTTTTCAGGAATAAACCCCAGTCATAATTCTCAAATATGGTAATCCTCCTTATAAGTAAGTCACATGTCCTCTAATTTTTCAAGTCCCTTAACCTGGGTCTCCTTCTACGGAGTAAGCCCTAGAAATAATTTCTCTTAACCGGTCCTAATTTACCTTTGATCTGGGATTCCTTCTCAGGAGTAAATCCCAATCATAAGTCCTCTCCTAATTTGGGCCTCCTTTTCAGGAGTAATCCCCAAGTTAGAGTATTCAAATCTCCATGAAGCACATATACCTTTATGGACCTTGTTCCTGGATTTCTTCCCTTAAGTGAATCCTAATCTTCATTTATCTGGGAAGTCATAAATACATAATCCCAGCATCATTGCATCTTTCATGGCACAATTGATGGTTTCACCAATACCTCTTGTTTCTCACACCGAGCATGACTCACATGAGCTTAGAGGGTAAAATTAAACATGACTACTTTCTTTGTGCCATCAATAATGCATAGGCATCATACTCCCTTATTATAACTTCATGTGTTCTAAATCCATTTCTAAAACAAAGGATACATAGGTATCCCATATGCGGGTTCGATCCCAAATCTGAAATAATCCATGTCCTTATGAATGACAATAAACTTTATGTGCACCACTGAGTGGCTTTAAAACCATCATGGTCATCATAATGACCGAGAGACTTCTGTATAAATGTGTCGAAGGATACCATTGACCAAGAATCTCTACTAAATACAGATGATTCTCTATCGATAAAGAACCTCAAATACATATAAATGATTATCTAAATTTCCTAATATTTAATAATTGATTGTCAGATCTAAATGAAAGCACATTTTATACTTGTTAATGTAATAAGGATTCACAAACATAACTTAAATCAATAAAGGGAGTCCCGGAGTAGACAATAATTCCCCTCCAAAAGGGGTGATGAGTTCGACCTCCCATCCTCTCAACCAATGCAAATACTTAAGCCTCATAAGTTCACAACTAATGAGCACCTGCCTTTGGAAAGTAGGTCCAAATGGATATGGAATCATTGGATGTTTCTGGTTCTACTAATAAACCCATTAGAAACCGATTGGAATGTTTCAACCTTCACTCAAGGAGGTCATCCCCAAATTCTGAGGGAAACAAAAAATGGTGAACCCGACGTGAATTCTAAACCAAGATAAAATGATGTTTTACCTATTTGTTAGGCCCCTATTTAAAACTCAATGAGAGGGCCAACAAATACAATCATTGACATATGTGCTCATCCAAAAGATATATTGGTCGATTTTATATTGATTACGTCTGTTATATCAAACACGCATTCCATTACAAGATCTTCTGGATTTCCAGAATGGCTTCTCTCAAGATCACACCTAGGAATACTACTGCTGTGAATACCACTGCTGCTACTCCTACTGGATTGCCATCTGCTCTAAGGAGGACATCACCTACTCAGTGTCTTCAATGCTGGGTAACAAATGCGCTGGTTAAGGAGTACCGTCAACACGGTACCATTCCAACTCTGGAGGCTTCCTGACAAGACCTCCAAGTGAACAACTCACAGCGGTCATCCGAACAACGACAACCAGTGATCAAGAAGCAGGTGGTGCTAACCACTTTCTCCAACTGTTTCGGATCGTTATCCCCGGAATGCAATCACCATTCACTCCCATATTCTACGGAGGTGAATGAGTAGGTCCTTTAGGGCCTTAATTCAAAGAAGAAGGAGTCCTTCCTGAGGGATCCTATTAACAATCACCTCCAGACTCGTACGGGAGTACGCCCTCAACATGATGAGGGTACCGACTCCAGGCATTCAACTCAGGTTCCTCGAACCCGAGCAGGAAAGACGAATCTCCAGTGGTGGAATCCAGTCAATAGTGAGCAGGTTCTCATCTCTGCTATCTCCAGAGAAGTCCACCAACCTAACTTGGTGGCAAGTAATGAGTGGGCCCACACACCTGCCCGTTTTAATTCCGCTGTCTAGCAGACTCGTCTGGCAGCATCACGCCAATCCAGCCAGGAAATTCTAGTGGAGTACTATAGGCAGGAACATACACCCATTTATACATCATCAGCTAGTCAGCAGGCTCGTCTAACAACATATGATGGAGCTCATCAACCATGTTCGGTGAAGTACAATCAGCAGGAACATGCACCTACTAGTATTAATCAAGCCTACCAACAGTCTCATTTGGTAGCACACAGAGAAGTCAGTTAGAAAGCTCTGATGGCAAACAAGAGGCAGAATCAACTCTCTTCCCCCACACTTGAGTACTGTCAGGATTCACGAACAGGAAAAGGAGGATATGAGTAGGAACATACACCTACTCCAAGCACAGAATGGACGTATATCCACATTCTGGAAGCAGAATTCACCATGAATGTTCTATCAATGGTGAATGCGCCGAAGAAAATCTCTGCTAATATTTTGGATGCCTTCCAAGATATTATAAAAACTTCAGCAGCATCTCAGGGAAAGACACATAAATCTATCCCTACCAGTGGAGTGACACATCAACAATTCACTCCGAAACAGACACACACGTCTGTTCCAGTCCAAGAGGGTTGTGGGGGCATACTCCCCCATATCATACGGACAACCAAGTCAGGAACATGCACCTGATTTGTGTGGAGATCTTCAGCCTAACCTGGCCATCTCTCCTGATCAGGCACATACACCTGTTTAGAGAATCCACTTTCGTCAAAAAGTGGTTTCCAAGTCGAGTAAGAAGGCATCTAAGAAAAAGACCTTCCCAGCACAGTCAGGAGATCAAGAGCCAATCTGTAACAAGGCCTTGCTCGATGCTGGAGTTCTTGAAGCCCTTAGAAAGTTATCTGTTGGAATTCAAGATTATACTCCCTCATTTCCCAATAGTGGGAACATTAATTCTGAAGGACTTCAACAGAAACTTCCTCATGAAGGCTTGCTTCATGACAATTCGGTCGATCTTGATGTTTCATCTTTATATGAGAGCCACTGGAACCCTCTAGGTGGTCAGAAGACCAAGGAGTAAGAGATCTCATCCTTTTTTGTAACCCACCATGGTGGTCCTCCCCATGATGATGAATTTCGCTGCGAATTTCCTCTCTGCAGTAGTGATGCACATTGCCCGGAAAATGCTCCAGTGGAAAATGTAGTGCTGAGAAATCCCTCTTATCTTGAAGCACTTGAAAATACGAAACCTGTCATGTCTTATACATCATCGCTAGTAGGTGAAATACTTTCTCAATTAGAAGATAGCCCAGGGTGTAGGTCATTCTCCAAACCACCCCTAATTCATGGATCTTCTAGTTTAATCATTGATCTCTCTACCAATCTTATTGAATCCAATGAAGTAACAAGGAATCACCAGCTCTGGTCAAATCGGGAAGAATAATATTCATTTAATGATAAAGATAAAGTACTGAACATGAGAAAACAACTGGAAAAAGGTGATGTACCAATCATGTTTTGGCCTCTGGCTAACTCTCAGTATGACATTCCAAAGATGTTAATGGAAGATGGAATCCATGATATTCCTCTCAACATATGGAAAAATCTTTGTCAGTTGAAGAAGATAGTATTTTCTTATGATGAATATGAAAATCATCTTATGATAATAAAAGCGTTACAACTTTAGATTTATTTGGAATCTCTATCAGTCTCTCGATATCCGATGGCTGAAAAGCAGTAGAGAGCCCTTCAACGTTCATGCCATGTCACACTAAGAATATTTCATTAGTTAATTTCCAATTCCCCATCTGGTATTAATGTCCAAGGATGGGGTGTTCATGGAGCACTACATTTCACTGTGCTCTCCAGTCAGCAATGCCCGTCGAAAATGGTCTCATGCAATGTTATTGCCCATGGCTGGCCACAGTGAATTGTCTTTGATTGTAAGAAAACGCTTGCCCAAGAATAGGCTTCAACTAGTTCCTCTCAAAATCAAGCATACAGAGAACAAGTTTTTGAATTTCTCCTGCATCAAGAAAATGAGAATATTGAACAGGCCTCTCGTATGGAGCAAGCACATCATCAAGTGACAGAAGTGTCAGAAATCATCCAACGGTCTTTTGAACCAGGTGATAAAAGTGGATACAGGTTAATGCATCCAGCTAATTTCCAGACTAAGGTTCGCAAGATCAGGAGAGATTTTAAGAATGTCTCAGACATAGCATGTCAAGAGACACCCCAGCTTTCCAGACTAGGGACTCTTTTAAACCAACCCTCAGAATCGACAAATAGAATTTGAGGAGTTGTGCGGGAATAGTAGGAACAGCCCTAGTCCACCGAACTGGGGACCTTTTCAAATCATCAATCCCCTCCTCAGATAAAGTCGATCTTTTCTTGATTGGGAAAGAAGCCTCAAGAGGAACGAAGATCCAAATTATCAAGAGATTCCCTCCAAATTATAGTTCTTTAAGAATTTCCTGAGGGATCTAATCAACAAATGAAAATGTCTCATCAAATACATGGATGAAGACAATATCATAGAAATGCTGATAGAAGGGATGTGATGCGTTATGCATCAATCAATGTCATCAATGTCATTGTTGCTGATCCACCAGATGAGGCTCACTCAGGGGACTCAGATGAAGAGGTTCCTACTCAAGAATATGTGCACACCGACACAAATGAAGAAGGTGTGCATACATGAAATCAAAGGATTACTCAGAACCTAGGTAATCCTTCGAGTAACCCACTTCCCCCTCTCCGAAATGGATCTAACAAAGGGAGCATAAATAATTAGGTTACATATTCTTCCTCTGAAGAAGGCCAATCGCTCTCACTATAGAAAAGGTTTGCACAATAGGAGGAAGAAATGAAGGAATTAAGGAGGTTGAATGCAGAACTAATTTTGGTAGTCTTCTTCTTAAGCATGCTGGAGTCAGTCAGCCAAGGGAATTTGTTGCAGCTACTGAGATGGAATAATAATATCCCCCTCTATCATTACACCCTCATAGGTCTAATCCTACGAGTCAAGTGCAACAATAGTTGGCAGTGCTACCATTAGTTGTAGCACCAGCCACCACATTTTCAATCTCTCCTCCATCCAGTTTTGGAAACCATGTATTCCCTATTTTCAATGAATCAGGTGACCCTAAACAGCATTTGACACATTACGTGTCTTGTTGTGATCCTATGATGGGAACTCTGGAGAAACAATAAGCCGTAAAACTCAGATGCTTTGTATGGACCTTTCAAGGACCAGCCTTTGTCGGGAATACATGCTTGCAATCCTGTTCAATTACCGGATGGGAGGATCTTTGCCAAAAATTCCTTCTTTAGTTCAGCTAAACTTTTCCAAAGACAACAGTTTTCGATCTTACAAGCTGTAAGCAGAGAGAGAATGAAAGGGTCTCAGATATCATTGCTCACTGGAAGGGATTAACATATTCCCTAAGCTTAGCACTCACTCAAGAGTAATTTTTGCCAATCTGTGTGGAAAATTTACATGACGAGTTACGCACGCCGTTGATCCCTGTGAAATACACAGGAGGGTTTCGATACCTTACTTCAATCGCTCGGAAGATTAAATATTCCCTTATACTGGCTAAGGCTAAATCTCGTGTAATTTCATTAGCTTCAGGAAGGAGAATGGATAAAGCAGAAACTGCTACAGTTATGCTTAAACAAGCACCTATACTTGTTTCTACTTCAAAACCTTAACCTCCTCGAAGGGCCCCACCTCTTGAGCACCAACAATAAAGGCCGTTTCGTCCAAATGATCAAAGAGATCAAAGACAAAAACAATTTGAGGATATAAAGAGAAAAACATACTCTTTCTGAAATGAACAAGTTCATGGTTACTTCATTTCAGCTCTGGAAAATAATCTGGTTCAATTTCCAAGGCCTAAGAGGTCAAACAAGGAAGGAGATGAAGACTGTCCCAATTATTGCCCTTTTCATCAAGTTTTGGGGCATCCCATCTATGAGTTTTTTTTCTTCAAATACCTCCTGCAAAAGATGGTCGACTCGGGACAATTCAAACTGAAAGGTTCTTCAGCTCAGGTAGCATGCGTTACTGCTACTATTCCAGAGGAGGAAGACGAATGGAAAAAATTCAAAAGAAAAAATTCACAAAATTATGAAGATTGGATGGTCATAAATACAATCAACTGAACTCATGCTATTTTGCGAACTCAATTAAAGAAACCGATTTTTTCTTCTGGAATGAATGTTGCACCAAAACCCTCTTCATCAGAGGGAAATTCCTCAAATAAACGACATGATTCAAAGAATAAAAAATAATCAGAAGAAGATGAATATGTGTCAAAACCTAAGTTTTCTTTGACTCTGGAAGACTACATGCCATCTACTTCAAAGCAATGGGCACCGCCCCACCAAACGGCACAACCTAAATAGGATAATCAGGCATATTCTTCATCAGAAGAAGATTTAATCTTTGATTCTGTTAATATGATTCAATTAACAGATCCACATTCTAGTCGTAGTTTCTATTTCGATGAGCCTGAATTCCTTGTATCAAACAGGGGAATCAGAGGAATTTCCAGAGGCTCAGGATACAGGGATAGACGTGGATCTTTCAGAAGCCATTCTTCCAATTCTACCTCTACTAGAACTGTGTATGCAGCAAAAACTTGTGGTAGATCCCTTTAGCAAGCTCAACAAGAACAAGAAAGTTCTTCTACCAATAGAAAATTCAGTCCTGGCACAGTTATTTTGGAAGACCGGTTGAAGGTTCTATCTTCTTCCTCTCAGCAAGTAAATGGATCTAATCGGTCTAATATTACAAAATCAAGAATATTGCCAACTCCTATCCCAATACAAGATTCGTCAACTTTTAAGGCAACTACTTCCAAGGTACCTGCTAAACCACATATTACTGTTGGAAAACACAGACCTCTGGATCAAAAGTATGATATATTGAAACACTTGGCCCATGTACCAGCCAAGTTATCAATTATGGATTCTTTGAACCTGTCAAAATATCTTCAGGAAGCACTCATCGAGGCTTTGTCAAGTCCTCAGAAGTTTGAAACTGAAATTACTGCAGCTGAAGTCTATCGCATAGAGAATAGTCCTGCATAATTCCATACAATAATATCTTTTACTGATGAAGATGAAGATAATGTTGTGCATGGTCATATTAGACCTTTTTACTTATCTGGAAAGTTCAATAGCATTGATGTCTGAAGAGCTTTCATTGATATTGGTTCAGGAGTCAACCGCATTCCCATTCGTACATTTCATCGATTGGGCCATACGGAATCTGATTTATCTCCTTCTACCATGATGTTAAAAGGATATTATAAAAATGAACAAGAACCACTGGGTTATGTTACCCTCAGAACTTAGTTTGGAAATCTTGTATCCAATTCGGATTTCATAGTTGTTGATCAGGACTCAGCTTTCAACATCTTGCTTGGAAGACCCTGTCTACATCAACATGCTGCTATCCCTTCATCATACCATCAATGTCTCAAATATTATTTCAATGGTAAAGTTGGGACATTGTATGGTGATAAGGCCCCATTCAAGAAATGTGAGTCTCAATACATTGAGGCGAAATTCTATCACATGAAGGGAAGGGAGAAATCCACAACAATGGAGATTAACAAAGTTAATGCTTCATATGGTTTGGAGAAAATTCCAGTAAATCCATTTACACATGTGAGTACAGATGACGTGTTTCCTATTAGTCAAATTGACAAGATAGACCCAAATAAAAATACTCTTATCGAAAGATCCATAATGTGAGTTACAGAAATTGAGCTAGACAACATGAGAGAAATTGGTAACCCACCAAGCAGTGATGAAAGTACAAATGGTGACGTCTTTATTTCATCTACTGAAATCCAAAAAATCTATACTTCTCCAATTAGGCCAGAAGAAGTTATAGAAGCATTAGTAGTGAACAACTATGTCGATTCTCAATCCATCATCTTCTCTTTATTACCCAAAGAAGACCCTCCATCATCAATCAGGTCAGAAATGGAAGCTTCTTCTTCAAGATGTACAAATTTGGACATCTCTTATAATCATGAAAATTATGCTTTATCATCTACTATGCAAGTTCAAATGGAATAAATAACACATGATGAATAAGAAGAGGAAGATATCAGAGATGCTCCTCCGGCATTTGAAGAGGGTATCTCTACCACTGTGGATGAACTCAAAGAAATAAATCTAGGTACAAAAGAAGATCCACGCCCTACTTTAATTAGTGTGTCCATGACACTTGAAGATCAACATATGCATATTTCTTTTCAAAAGATAAATAGAGACATATGTGCTTGAAACTGTACATAAATTCTCGGGCTTGATCCTGATGTTGCCACTCATCATTTGGGTTTACCAGAAGAACATCGAGGATTTAAGCAAGTCACGAGAAGAACACACCCAACTTATGATTCCAGTATTGAGGCTGAAGTGGATAAGCTTATGAAAGATAACTTTGTTAGAGATGTTCAATATCCCAGGTGGTTGGCTAATATTTTCCCTGTAAAGAAGAAGAACATACAAATTAGAGTTTTCATCGATTTTAGAGATCTTAATCAGCATTGTCCTAAGGATGATTTCCCAATTCAAATTACAGATCTTTTAATTGATGCAACAACTAGTTATGAAGCACTTTCCTTCATGGATGGATATTCTGGATATAATCAGATCTGAATGGCCCCAAAAGATGAGGAATCCACATCCTTCATAGCCCCTAAGGGTGTGTTTTGCTACTGGGTAATTCCCTTTGGCTTAAATAATGCAGGTGTAACATATCAGCGTGCCATGCATCGTATCATCAAACCCTTCTTAGGGATGTTTTTTGAATGCTATGTAGACGATTTGGTGGTTAAATCCAAACAACGTTCTAATCACTTAGCTGATTTGGAAGTCATATTCCACAAGCTTCAACAACATAATTTGAAGGTGAACCCCTTAAAATGTTCTTTTGGGGTAACCTCAGGAAAATTTCTCAGCTTTTTTGTACGCCATCGTGGTATTGAAGTCGATCCTGAGAAGACCAAGTCAATCCTTGGAAAAAGTTTACCCTTAACCAAATTGATGAAGAATGGAGTCACTTACTAGTGGATTGAAGAATGTCAATAATCATTCGATATTCTCAAGAAACACTCTTGCGTCCATCGGTACTCATGCCACCTGTTGAAGGAAGACCACTAATCCTCTACATGACATCCCTAAAGAGATAATTGGGTGCCTTTATTGCTCAAAAGAATGATACTGGGAATAAAAATAGTCTTTACTACCTCAATCGAACTATGCTTGAAGCAGAAACAGATATTAAAATATTGAGAAGTGCTACCTGGCATTAATCTTTGAAGTTCAAAAGTTAAGACACTACCTGCAACATCACGAGGTCCAATTGGTATCTCACAATAACCCGCTCAAATTCATCCTTAGTCATACAATGCTTACAGGACATCTGGAAAGGTGGGCAGTTATTTTGCAGCAATTCGACATTCGGTATGTGTCCCAAAAGGTGATAAAGGGCCATACTCTGGCTGATTTCCTGGATGAACACCCATTAGTAGAAGACACATCTTCAGATATTGAACTCCCTGATGAGGAAGTATTCTCTATTCAAGAAAGTCCTCAGGCATGGGAAATGTATTTTGATGGTGCTTCCAGAAGTCCAACAGGGAGGAAAATGGAAAATCCTAAATTCAATATAGTTGGCTTAGGAATTGTGCTCATTTCCCTAGAAAAGGTAGTGTTACCTTATTCCTTCATATTGTGGGATGGTGGTACCAATAATGAAGCATAATACCAAGATCTCATCGCAGGCTTGGAATTATCACTTCAAGCACAAGTGAATCAGTTAAAGGTGAAAGATGATTCAGACCTGGTAATCAAACAATTCAATGGGGATTATGCCATCAGAAAAGAAGAACTAATCCCTTTGTATGATTACGTCAGAGATTTAATGGATGAATTCCCTTTGGAATTGACATTTTCTTATGTCCCAAGATCACAAAATGCTCAAGCAGATGCACTGGCTAATATAGCCACAGCTCTGGCAGATCCAAATTGGGACGAGACAACCATTAGTATTTCCCACCGTCGTGAAATTTCACCTTATGTTTGAATCAGAACAAAGGAAATTAATGAAATTAGTCCCATTCCTGAACCGTATGGTCATATTATAGGATGGATGTCACCTATTGGGGAATACCTTAAAAATGGAACACTTCTACCTGATAGAGCCGAGAAAGAACAAATCTGGCGACGTGTGGTCAATTTTACTCTTTATGATAGCCCAGATCACTTAGAGAAAATTCTCTACAAACGTGGTTTCCATGGAGTTCTCTTTAAATGCATTGATGGTGAAGAGACAATGTCTATCATGAAATAAGTGAATGCAGGAGTCTGTGGTGCCCACCAGTCTGGACATAGACTTTCTGATCAGATTCGAAGGCTTGAATACTTTTGTCCTTCAATGAGAAAAGATTGTGTTGATTTCCCAAAGAAGTGTCATTCATTCCAAATATATGCCAACTTCATTCATCAACCTCCAGAGTTGCTTTATATAGCTAAATACTCGTGGCCATTTGCCACATGGGGAATAGATGTGGTGGGACCCTACCCTTTGACTACGGCCAAACAGTTTAAGTACATTCTTACTACTACTGACTTCTTTTCCAAACGGACAGAGGCAATACATCTCAAGGAAGTCGGTTTTAAATGAGTTGTTAGCTTCATTAAGTCTAACATCATTACCAGATTTTGTGTCCCTCATACCATATTGACGGACAATGGCACCATCTTCTGTTCATTCAAGGTGAAGAAGTTGTATCCAGAATACAACATCAAATCAACCCATTCATCTCGATATCATACAGTGGCCAATGGCCAGATAGAGGCCTTCAACAAGACACTTTCAAATATACTAGAAAAGATGGTGGATAAAAATTAGAAGTCATGACCTGATAAACTCTTCCATGCTTTATGGGATTATCGGACTACCACCCTCACTGCAACGCGGTCAACTCCATATTCATTGGTATACAAAACGGAAGTAGTCTTGACAATTGCAGTTCAATTACCCTCGCTCAGAGTTTCCATTTGTGATCAATCATCTATAGATGAATAATCTCAAAAGCTACTGAATGAATTGGAACGGTTATTGTCTCATGTGCTATCAAGACAGGAAAAAAATTCTCTATGTATTACGACTTTAAAGAAAAGTAAGAGTAGAAGAGATTTATTGATCACTCTGAAAATGGAAATAAAGGGAAGAAGGGAAAATTTTATCATCAATCTTGTAGTAAATTTGGGATGAAACACCTCGGTACTTTCTAGAATGGAATGGGATCCTGTTACAAGTGTGGTGAAAAAGGCCACCAAGCTCATGATTTCAAGGGGAATAATGAAGCTACCGATGTTCAATGCTACAACTGCAAGGAGATGGGACATTATGCAAATGAATTTCCTAAGCATCAGGGGTACTTACCTTTTAAAAGTCCTAGGGATCAAGGGCAATATTATGCTATTACTAGTACTGAGGTAGAAGCTCTGAAAGATGTGGTGGCGAAAATTTAACAGTTTCCTCAAGTTTAGGAAATTCATTATTTGATTCCGGATCATCACATTGTTTCATATCTTCCCATTTTTATAATAAAAATGGATATTTCCAATTTTATTTAACAACGGAGTTATTAGTTAAAACTCTTAAGGGATGTATCATTACTACTATGTTATGTGGATCTGTTCCCATTAGGGCATATAAATGTTCTTTATCTTATGATCCCATCTTTATACCTATGATTGAGTTTGATATAATTATTGATATGGATTGGATTTCAGACCATGATGCAATGATTTATTGTAAGAAGAATGAGGTTACAATTTTTGATGATGATGATAATGAACACCTTATCTTTATAGCAGAATCGTCACCACCTGATTCTTACCTAGATCCACCCCCATTAGCAAAACTAAATTCAATTATTAGGGAGGAAGAGAATGAAATAATTGTGGGAAAGGAAAATAATTTTCAAATAGAGGATGTATCTATTGTGATAGAATATATTGATGTGTTTCCCAAAGATTTACCTAGTCATCATCCAGAATGAGAAATTGAGTTTTCAATTGATTTAATTCCTGGATCAAGGACCATACGGAAGACCCATTATATAATGTCCACTGTGAAATTATTTTAACTAAAGAAACAAGTATAAGAATTTAGTAATAAGGTATTTATTCGCCCTAGTTTTTGTCCATGGGGATCCCCTATCCTTTTTGTTTAGAAGAAAGATGGATCTATGAGGTTATGTAGTGACTACAGGGAAATCAATTCTATAACAATAACGAACAAGTATCCCCTACATCGCATTGATGATTTATTTGACCAACTGCATGGAGCTCAATACTTTTCACAGATTGAACTTCGATCTGGATACCATCATTTGTGTGTCAATAAGGAAGACATTTTGAAAACAGCATTTCGAACCAGGTATGGGCTTTACGAGTTTACAGTAATGCCTTTTGGGATGACTAATGCACACTCTTTTTCATGGGTGTAATGAACAATGTTTTCAAAGAATATCATGATGACTTTGTGGTGGTATTTATTGATGATATCTTGGTATACTCCAAAAGATTAGAAGATCATGAAAATCACTTGCGCATTACATTGAAGTCTTTGAGAAGACATAAAATATATGGGAAGTTTAGAAAGTGAGAATTCTGGCTTCAAGAGATTTCATTTCTTAGCCATATTTTCTCTATGGAGGGAATTTCCGTTGATCCTTCTATGACCAAGGAAATCCAGGACTGGCCAGCCCCGATGATTATAACTTAGGTATGCAGTTTTATTGGTTTTGCAGGTTATTATCGGCATTTCGTCCAGAATTTTTCCCAATTGGAAAACCCATTAATAAATCTCACACGTAAAGGGGTTAAATGTGTTTGGACAAACTAGTGTGAAGAATGTTTTGATGAATTGAAGAGAAGGTTATTCAAGGATCCTATATTGACTCTACCATTGGGTAATTATGGGTTAATTATTTATAATGATGCATTGAAGAAAGGATTTGGTTGTGCCCTTATGCAGAAAGATAGATTTGTTGCCTATGCATCACGACAGCTGAAAATTCAGGAGCAAAACAATCCTACTCATTTCCACGAGTTAGCTGCTGTAATATTTGCTTTGAAGATATGGAGACATTATCTCTATGGTGAAAATTTATAGATTTATACTAATCACAAGAGTTTGAAGTATATTTTCTTAGAAAAAGAACTCAACATGAGGAATATGATATGGCTTGAACTACTCAAGGATTATGATTGCACGATACACTACCACCAAGGGAATCCAAATAAGGTGGCAGATGCTTTGAGTATAAAGGATCATGGAGTATTGAACAAGATAAGAGTTGAATAGGATCCAATATACATGGATATAGTAAATATGGATATTGGAATCACCATGGGAGGTGAAACATCAATGATTTTTAAAATGGTTTCCAAACCATCTTTATTAGAAAGGATAAAGAGTTCTCCGACCGATGATAAAGAGTTTCAGAAGAAGATTAAAGCTATGAATGATGGGTGATTAAGTGACGTTGTGTATGAAGATGGAATTTTGAAATTTGGGAAGAGACTTTATGTTCCCAATATATCTGATCTAAAAAGGTAATTGTTGGATGATGCTCATAGTTCCAATTTCTCTATACACCCAGGGAGTACCAAAATGTATAGATATTTGAAGGAACATTTTTGGTGGACAAAATGAAGATGGAGATTTCTGATTTCGTGTCAAGATGTATGGTTTTTCAACAAGTGAAATCTAGAAGGCAACAACCTAGAGGAGTCATGCAAACTCTTCCCATACCCGAGTGGAAATGGGATAATATCATGATGGACTTTGTGATGGGACTAACAAAAACTCCTAGAATGAATGAGAAATATGGTTCACTGTTGATCGTCTTACCAAGTCAACACATTTTCGTGATATAAGAGAAGATTTACCACTTGAACGTCTAGCATGGCTATATATTAATGAAGGTGTGAGACTTCATGGAGTTTCCCTATTGATTGTTTCTGATCATGTAACGCCCTGACCCCAGTTACCCAAAGTTTGTTCATTATTACATAACATTGGCATGATCACAAAATATTAAGTCTCTAAAGACCGATTAGATTAGTAGCCTTAGAATCACAATATACATTCATAAGGTTTACATTACCTCATAAAGTGAAAAACTACAATAATATAGTCTCCATAGTCCACACTCATATCCCCTCCAAACTATCCCTACAGGTCAGTCATAAAATATTTCTTCACATCTTGGGAAAAAGAAAACATACAAAGTGGTGAGCTCAGATGCTCAGTAAGGATAACAATACCACAGAAGCTTTCATAAATAATCACAAATATTTGAGGCAATGTATAACTAAAACAAAAGCCTTTAAAACTTGATCTTCAGAATAATATGGCAATGATAAAATAAAATAATTCCATTTAATTATTCACATTGATATTATACTCGTCGAATAATCACATGAAATATCAATAACCACTTTCATAATGATGGAATGCATAATGTCGAACTTTAATTATTGTGACAAGGCCTCGTGTCAAGACCTAAGGGATAACTGTAACCAGAACCCAACCCGTAGAGCCTCTGTAACCGGAATCCATCCCGGAGAGCCTCTGTAACCGGACTCCATCCCGGAGTGCCTCTAATAACCAGACACTAACCCGGAGTGCCTCTAATAACCAAACACCAACCCAGAGGGTCTTCTATAACCGGACCCCAACCTGGAACATACTAGTCCAACACATTCATCTTAAAAAGAGGATGAAATATAACATAAACATTCATATTAAAACTAGAATACCAAAACATTAATCATAAACCGTTAATGGAATAAAAATAACTCATACCTAGTCAAATATATCAAAAAACCATAAATACAATATGGATGATTTGTATCATAATAAATCAACTTCAAACAAGTGTAAAATTTATCAAAGGATGTTGACATATATGAAATCAAAACTATTTGAGAGAAATATCTATATTTTTAAAACCATTTAAAAGTAACATAATAATAAAATAAAATTTTTACATTGAAAATATCCTTATTATCTTGTAATGGAAGCTTTGAAGATTTTATAAAGGCTGAAAATAGCCTCACCCGTTGTATAAGTTAAAAAAGACATTCTTACCTTAACTCTATCGAAAAGGTTAAAAAGGACCTTGTTTGGAAAATGAAAGAAAAATTCATTTATAAAATTATTCTAAAAAGTCAAAAAGGGTAAAAATGACATTAAACATAGTATATAATATAGTATGAATGATTTGAAATACTTTTTTTTAAGAAACATGGATGTGGATGATAAAGAGATCCTAGTATATAATTACATATAAACAACCTTGGATAATGAAGAGATACTGAAATAAACCCTTAACAATTTGGTAACTTACGAAACATACACCCCATAAAAGAGGTATCATATAATGAATATTTAGATACACATAAATTAAATTGTATTACACAAATAATACAATTATGGGCAGTTCATACACCACACAAAAGGTAATAGTGGCAATATGGTACGAATCTCACTTGAATATGGAGTGAGATGAAAACCCCTTACCTTGTAATTTTCCTTGGTTGAGGGTAGTATGACATCTTTTATGATGGATAAATCATTGTTATTAAATTATACAAGAATAATATACATTAATATGATATCATATAAGATCTTTTAACATTGCTTTGTTAATAATATCTTAGTATTATTGTCGTTTCGGGTGTTAACTTACTCGTTTAATTTTATATGTTTTGTTACATAAGCGATATTTTTTATGGATAGGATGTATCTTATTCATATCCAGAATTATATCAAGTCCATAAACATTATTTTTAGTCATCAAATGAGAATTATACTTGAATGTATATGATGGGGAATGAATCTCATCGCGTTCGTGGAGACGGTAGTCCGTACGTACTCACGAGTGACAATATCACTCTTTTGATATTAAAATAATATATAATTGGATAGTATATCATATATAAAGAATCATTATCATATTATATTTATTATTTAAATGAATTAAACATCATTATTATACCCATCCAAATAATAATGTTTTGAATAACAATTACACATCAACGTGGAGACGGTAAGCCGTACATACGCACGTATGGTGACATGTCATTCGAAGGATGGACAGAATACTGAATATGGTTGTACCATATTTATAATAACATCGCATTATATAGAGGACACTGGAGTTATTATTTTAGAATGAGAATAACAAAGAAATAATAAGTTGAAGAAGAATGGAACTTGAAAGAGGGTGGTGAAAACATTACCTCTTCTTCGAGTTCTTCCTTTTATTCTATCAAAAGGGCTCTTTAGGATGGCATTATGATCAAACTAAGGCATCTAGGTTGAAGTGAGGTAAGTTGATAGTATATTTGGGTAGGTTTTTGCTGATTCAAAAGGCTTTTAATGTTTGAATTAGTGATAAGGTAGAGTGCCCTTTTATAAGAGGGGTGCGGGGCACCTTTGGAAAAGCTAGAAATATTATTTTATAATAAATAAATATTCAGTTTATAATGGCTAAAAAGAAAATTATTAAATGTATAAGGTGTGTATCGGTCGAAATAATTTCAACCAATCGAATTTAGACAGGTTTGGGTCATTATATTAACCTTATCTTATAGTTTTAACTCTTAGTTAATTGCTTTGACATTTACCATGTCACTTTGTATTTTTATATTATATAGTTAATAAACATACAATATACATCTAAGCGACCCCCAAGTGGTCCATTAATGATACAACTATAATTATATAAGTCATTTGGATGATCCTTAGATTTTTAGGAATAGAATATCAATTAATAATATAATATTTTTTTTTTAAAAACTCATTTATGTCAATTTTGACACTATTCAATA
Organism: Viscum album; assembly: GCA_963277665.1. NCBI lineage: Eukaryota > Viridiplantae > Streptophyta > Magnoliopsida > Santalales > Viscaceae > Viscum > Viscum album. The sequence continues at coordinate 1,960,122,237 of OY728133.1, forward strand.
ATTGATTTTTGATAAAGTCATAAAAACTTCATTAACTCAAAAACAAATCATTTAAGAAATTATATCATGTCATAGTAACCAATAAAATTCATTTATGTCATCAAAACTTTCAAATTATATTTATTTTAATATTTATAATACCAATTATTTGATTCCTTCATAAATAAGGAAAATAATGCATCATTATTGTGTCATAAATAAATTTAATTATTAAATATCAAAAAATTATAAATAAAATACGATTATGTAGTAAATTGTTTTATCTTTCTAATGAATATTTATAGTCGAAAATCCAGCATATATAAACCTATGTAAAAATTGTTTTTCTAAAAGTTATATGCTTACGTCATTTTTGTATTTTATTTAACTGAATTAATATAAAGTGTCATTATCAGCTACAAGTGGCTATATGGGGTCCCAAAATCAACCAAAAGATTTCCATGGTCAGACATGTGTCAAAAAATAATGTTAGGACACGTTTCAGGGAAATTTCTTATTATTATAATATTTGTTTACCCTTATTTACCGGATTTACCCTTTAACCATGGTAAATAAAATATTTACCGAAATAATTATTTAAAATGTCTAAAAATAAAACATACCTATTTATTCAATTTGTACATCCTAATTCCAAATATGGAATCCATTTTTCCAAATTCAAAACATAGAAGTGGCAGAAATTAATTTAAAATTAATTCCTGTAGTTAAAACAAAAAGCGTGTTTTTAAGATATAATAACTATCAAAAGATTGACACTTGTTTATGTCTGGTTTAATTAGGAAATTATTTCCAATGACCAAAATTGTATTAAATGGTAAAAATATATTCTAAATATACTTTAAAAAAACAAAATTCATAATTTATCACTGTTAATTATTTTGATTAAAAAGTTGTTTTTAATTAAAATTTAGTAATTTTCATTCTTCATCAAAATATAAAAGTTTTCCAAACAGTACCAACATTTCACCCTAGGCTAATTTCGATATTCCTAATAATAAAATGAAGTCCATTTTGAAATAAAAAATTTATAAAATTTCAAAATGTGGGTATTACTATTCATAACGGCTAGTTTGATTGGTTGTCATGTGTGTTAGAACTCGAAGTTCCGTACAACACACGCTACTTTATTAATCCAAGAGAAGCGTACTGTGGAAGCTTAGGGTGCTACAGATCATGATCCCCATTTTAATTCAAGATTATATAAGATTATTCAGATGGCCTTGGATACTGAACGTCATTTGAGCACTGCCCACCACCATCAAATATATAGACAATCATAATGGACTATTCAAACCTTAGATGACATGTTGGGATCTTGCTCACATGACTTTCAGGGTATGTGGGATCAATATTTACCTATGGTAGAATTCTCCTATAATAATAGCTTTCATTCATGTATTCAGATGGCACCATATGATGTGTTATACGGAAAGAGATGTCGCACACCAACCTATTGGGATGACATCGGTGAAGGAAAACTTGTAGGCCCAGAACTAGTGGAGGAAACGATGGAAAAGGTAAAGGTATTCCAAAACCACATCAAAGCATCTCAAAGTAGGCAGAAGATCTATGCTGATAACCAAATTAAGGATTTGGAATTTCATGTGGGAGATCATGTTTTCTTGAAGGTATCTCCATGGAAGGGAGATATACATTTTGTTAAGAAAGGTAAACTGAGTCCCTGGTACATCGGACCATTCAAAATTCTAGAATGAATTCGGGTTGCAGCTTACTGTTTGGAAATGCTGCCAAGTCTCTCCAATGTTAATGCTGTGTTCCATGTATCACTATTTTGAAAATACATTCCTGACCCAACGCATGTACTCAGTTATGAGAAATTAGAACTGGAACCGGATCTGTCTTATTACGAAGATCCCATCAGGATTTGTGACACACGAGAACAAGTGCTGAGAAACCGGACGACTCGTCTGGTAAAAGTTCTATGGTGAAACCATAAAATGGAAGAGGCAACGTGGGAACCCGAGGAACTTATGATGAAGAATCACCCAAGTCTTTTCATGCTATACTATTCTAGATATTTCAACGATGGAATTATTTAAAGGAGGGGAGAATGTAACACCCCAAGCTTCCACAGTATGCTTCTCTTTGAATAATATAGTAGCGTGTGTTGTACGCAACATCGAGTTCTAACACACACCACAACCAATCAAACTAGCCATTATGAATATTAAAACCCACTTTTTGAAATTTTATAAATTTTTTCTTTCATTTTTGGATTCGGAATATCTAAATTAGCTTAGGGTGAATTTTTGGTATTTTGCTGAAAACATTCAATTTTTATGAATAATGAAAAAACACAAAGTTATAGTTTAAAACCAAATTTTTATTTAAATAATTATTTATTTTATATAAATTAAATTTAGGTCAAAATAGATACATAATATCTATATAAATTCAATGTAGTTCATTGGAGTTAGTTTAGAATAATTTTAGATAAATAAAAACATTATTGAACTTTTCACCGTCGTTTACCCAACTCATAAGAGAATTTGGAAATTCAAATAAAAAATAATTTTACCACTTCTGTGAGTGGAATTTTGAAAATAAAAGAGACACATTTAATATCAAGCTGTAAAATGTGGTTCAATAAGATAAAAATAATCTTTTGGTGAAATGTTACTTTTTAATTTTATTTACCACGGTTAAAATTAAATAGGGTAATTAAGGGTAAAATGATATTAATATTACCCTAACACATGTACTAATTCTATTGTAAAAGTTTATCTCAACCAAAAAAACCTTAGGAATACAATATTATCATTTAGGTCCAGTTGGATTAGATTACGACATTTATTATTATTTAATTCAAAGAAGAGTTAAAAGAGTTAAAATCAATGTTTAATAACTAAAACATTTTTAATATAGAGTTATACATAAGATATATTTAATTATAAATATTAATTTGAAAGAAAAATTATTTCATACAAAATGGTATTTTATTTATAATTTTTAGACATTAAATAATTTAATTTATTTATGACACAATGGAGATCCAATAATTACCTAATTAATGAAATATTAAAATAATTGATATTATAAATATCAGAATAAATGTAATTTTAGACTTTTTATGAATTAAACTAATTTCATAGGTTAATATGACATATTAGGATTGGTTATATAAATTTTTTTCGAAGTAATAATGCTTTTATGAGATTATCAAAAACAAAATACCCAATATTGTCAAAATTGACATAAACGGATTTTTAAAACAAATATTATATTATTAATTGATATTCTATTTCTAAAAATCTAAGGTTAAGAAAAAGAACTTATATAATGATAGGAGTATTATTAATGGACCACTTGGGGTATCTTGGAGGTATATAGTATGTTTATTAACTATATAATATAAAAATACAAAGAGACATGTTAAATGTCAAACTATTTAAATAATAATTAAATATAAATGATAAGGTTAATATAGTGACCCAAACCTGTCAAAAATCTATTGGTTGAAAGGATTTAGACCCCTCTCAACCTTACACTTCAAATAATCCACTTTGGAGCCATTATAAACCGAATAATAATTTATTATTAAATAATATTTCTAGCTTTTCCAAAGGTTCCCCTCTCCCCTGTTATAAAAGGGAACTCCCCATTCTCTCTAATTCACACCATCAAATCCTTCTGGCTCGTCCAACCCCTACCCAATCGTTCTCTCAACATCCCTCACTTCAACCTAGAGGCCTTAGTTTGATCAGAAATCCAATCTATGGATCCCTTTTGATCAAATAAAAAGGAAGAACCCGAAGAAGATGTAATGTTTTCACCACCTTCTTTCAAGTTCCTTTCTTCTTCAACTTCTTCTTTCTTTGTTATTTCCATTATAAAATAATAAATCCAGTATCTTATATATACTATGATGTTATTATAAATATGGTACATCCATATTCATTATTCTATCCATCCTTTTAATGAAATTTCCCCATAAGTGCGTACGTACGACTTACCGTCTCCACGTTGTGATGTAATTGTTATTCAAAACATTATTTTTTTTGATGTGTATGATAATGATGTGTAATAGATGTAAATAATTAAAGAAACATGATAATTATTCTATATGTATGATATACCATTCATTTATATATTATTTTAATATCAAAAGAATGATATTGTCGCTCGTGCGTACGTACGGACTACCGTCTCCACGAACGTGATGAGATTCATTCTCCATCGTATCCATTCAAGTATAATTATCATTTCATGATTAAAATTAATGTTTAAGGACTTGATATCATTCTGTATATGAATAATATACAACTTATCCATAAAATTCATGACTTATGTAACAAAACATATAAAAGAAAATGAGTAAGTTAACACCCGAAACGACCATAATACTAAGACATTATAAACAAAGCAATGTTGAAAGATCATATATGATATCATATTAATTTATATGATTATTGTATAATTTAATAACAATTATTTAACCATTATACAGGAGTTTAACCTACCCTAAACCAAGGAAAGTTACATGTTAAGGGATTATTTCACAATCTCGTCATTATTCGAGGTTGTTTATACGTAATTATCTACAGGGACCTCTTTGTCATCCAAATCCATGTTTCTTAAAAATGTATTTCAAATCATTATCAATAATTTATAGACTATGTCTTAAAGTAATTTATACACTTTTTGACTTGTTATAATATGTTTATAAAGTAATCTTTCTGTCATTTTCCAAACAAGGTCCTTTTTAATGTTTTCGACAGAATTAAGGTAAGAATTAATATTTTTATCTTATACGGCAGGTATGGCTATTTTCCACCATTATATAATTTTCAAAGCTTCACATTCAATATTATAAGGTTATTTTCAAAGTAAATTTATTATTTTATAATTATGTGACTTTTAAATAATTTCAAAAAAAGATATATTTCTCTCATATAGTTTTGATTTCATCTATGTCAACATCCTTTGATGGATTTTAAGCTTCTTTTAAGTTGATTTATTAAGATATAAATCTTCCATATTTTATTAAAGTTTTTTTGATATGTTCGACTATGGATGTGTTATTTTTATACCATTCATGGTTTATAGATAAAGTATTAATATTTTGTATGCTAGTTTTAATACGAATGTTTATGTTATGTTTAAACCTGTTCATATGAAGAATGCATTGGACTTAATAAGTGACGGGTGGAGGCTGCTATAGCTCCTCGATGCATCGGAAGGTCTCATGAGACAAACTAGTGTCTTGTAACAAGGCCTTGACAAAATCTTATTTGTAGTCTTGGCATAAGACCTTGAATATGTGATTATGATAGTCAGGCATTATGCCTTCCATCATTATGAAAGTGGTTATTGATATTGCATGTGATTATTTTACTAGTATAATATCCTTGTGAATATGGGAATGGAATTATTTCATTTTATTATTTCAATATTATTCTTAAGTTCAAGTTTAAAAGGCTTTTGTTTTAGTTTTACATTGCCTTAAATTTTTATGCTTATTTATGAAAGTTTACTCTATATTGTTATCCTTACTGGGCATTTTAGCTCACCCCATTCTATGTTTTATTTTTCGAGGATGTGAAAAAGTATTTTATTAATGACCTGCATGGATAGTATAAGAGGATATGAGTGTGGAGAGAAGTTGGTGTTGTAGTTTTTATTTTATGATGTAATATAAACTTTATAAATGTATCTAATGATTCCAAGGCTACTAAACTAATCAGTCCTCAGAGACTTGATCTTTTGTAATGATTCCAATGTTTTGTAATAATGCACCGACTCTGGGTAACTTGGTTCGGGGTGTTACAGTTGGTATCAGAGGAAGTTTAGTACTAACCTTGGAAACTAGATTTAGATAAACTCTGATTAGAGAACATATACCTAAGATGGACTTTGAGGATTACTATAGAAGAACTTCCAAGAATTTTGGTATTGTAGATATTTTGTGAATTTTCTGAGAAATACATCCCTTTCGGGATACGAGCAAGTAGAGGCGGCTCTAGCACAGATGTACCTAGGGGTAAAACTAGAAAATGCCGCTTCGAACTACACTCGAACGGGAAATGGTTCAGGACAATGGGCCTTGTTGCACTCTTGGATACGACACTCCCAGGGGATATTCCTAGGATAATTCTCATTTTCTTTACAAACCATTATGAATGGTTTATGAGTATATACTTCCTCAAAGAAAACATTTTTATGATTATGGATTATATCCATAAATAGTTCAATTTATGTTAAGTGTTTTACAAGTTTGGATTTATGTATTGCGATTCATAAACTAATCTAGTGTATGCTATTGTTTAGAAATTACTCCTAGTGGAAGAAATGGATATTGTATCAATGCACGCACTCCATGTAGGGATTTCCCTCCTGGTTAAGATTATTATAGTGGAGCTAGTGATGAAACTGAGGATGATTAGCTAATCACCATTCTGGGACAACTCACTCAGGCCATGAATAATAGCCTTACCCATATAGAGCACCCTGATACATAGTATGGAGGATCAATGCTAGATCGCTTCATGAGGCAACAACCACAAACATTCAATGGGAGTACAAATCCACTAGTAGCTGAGCAATGGATACATTCCTTAGATAAAATATTCCATGCCTTGAGGAGTAGTGAAAGGGAAAAAGTTATCATGGACGTTTTCCGCCTCACTGGAGATGTTGATCAATGGTTTTCATTGATTCAAAAAACAAAGGAATATGATGAGGTTTCAAATATGGAATGGAGGGAGTTCAAAGAGCTTTTATTTGAAAAATACTTTCCTCGTTACCATCTACCAGATATGGAAAAGAAATTTCTGAGTCTGAGGCCAAATGATGATGAAAATGTCGCAAAGTATGAGGCTAACTTTACAAAGATATAAAGGTATGATGAAGATTATATATGTAACCCAAGAAGTAAGATTGATCATTTATTTTATGGGTTAAAACCATTTCATCATCGAGCATTAGTTTCACAATCCTTCTGGTCGTATGATGATATTGTCTCATGTTCTATCAAGATAGAAAAAAAATTCTCTAAGTATTATGACTTTAGACCAAAGAAAGAGAAGAAGAGATCTGTTGATCACTCTGCAAATCGAAATAAAGGGAAGAAGGGAAATGTTGATTATCCATCCTACCGTAAATTTGGGAAGAAACACCCAGGTACTTGCTTGAATGGAATGGGAGTCCGTTACAAGTGTGGTGAAAAAGTCCACCATGATCGTGATTGCAAGGGGAAGAAAGTAGCTACCAATGTTCAATGCTACAACTGCAGGGAGATGGGACATTATGCAAATGAATTTCCTAACCGTTAGGGGAACTTACTTCAGAAAAGGCCAAGGGATCAAGACCAAGCTTATGCGATCACTACTGCTGAGGTAGAAGCTCTGAAAGACGTGTTGGAGGTTAATTTAATGGTTTCCTCAAGTTTATAAAATGCATTATTTGATTCTGGATCATCACATTGTTTCATATCTTCCCAGTTTTCTATGAAAATTAGATATTTCCAATTTTATTTAACAAGGGTTTTGTCACTTAAAACTCATAAGGGATGTATAATTGTTATAATGTTCTATGGATCCATTCGCATTAGGGCATATAAATGTTCTTTATCTACTGATCTCATCATCATACCTATGATTGAGTTCGATATAATCCTCATTATGGATTGGCTTTCGGACCATGATGTGAAGATTTATTGTAAGAAGAAGGAGGTTATAATTTTTGTTGATGATGATAAAGAACACCTTATCTTTATAGCAGGATTGTCAGCACCTGATTCTTACATGGATCCACCCCTATTAGCACAACTAAATTCAATTATTGCGGAAGAAGAGAATAAAATAACTATGGGTAAGGAAAATAATGTTAAAATAGAGGATGTACCTATTGTGAGATAATATGTTGATCTCTTACAAAAAGATTTACCTAGTCATCCTCCAGAACGAGAAATTGAGTTTTCTATTGATTTAATTTCTGGATAAACACCCATATCAAAGACCCCTTATAGAATTCTCACTATGGAATTAGTTGAACTAAAGAAAAAAATAGATTAATTGAGTAAAATGGTATTTATTCTCCCTAGTGTTTCTCTATGGGGAGCCCATGTCCTTTTTGTTAAGAAGAAAGATGGATCTATGAATTTATGTATCGACTATAGGGAAATCAATGCTATAACAATAAAGAACAAGTATCCACTATCTCGCATTGATGATTTATTTGAACAACTGGATAGAACTCAATACTTTTCAAATATTGACCTTCGATTTGGATACCATCAGTTCTGTGTGAAGAAGTAACACATTCTGAAAAGAGTATTTTGAACCAGGTATGGGCATTACGAGTTTACAGTAATGGATTTTGGGCTTACTAATGCACCCTCTATTTGTATGGGTCTAATGAACAAATTTATCAAAGAATATCTTGATGAATTTGTAGTTACATTTATTGATGATATCTTGGTATACTCCAAAATCTATGAAGAGAATGAAAATCACTTGCGCATTATATTGAAGACTCTGAGAAGACATGAATTATATGGGAAGTTTAGTAATTGGGAATTCTATATTTAGGAGATTTCTTTTCTTGTCCATATTGTCTCTAAGGATGTAATTTCCGTTGATCCTTCTATGAACAAGGCAATCCATGAATGGCCAGCCCCGATGAGTATAACTAAGGTATGCGGTTTTATTTGTTTAGCAGGTTATTCTCAGTGTTTCGTCCAGAATTTTCCTTGATTGGCTAACCCATTAACGAAGCTCACACGTAAAGGGGTTAAATTTGTTTGGAAAAAAGAGTGTGAAGAATTTTTTGAAGAACAAAATATAAGATTATTCAATGCTCCTATATTGACTCTACCATCAGGGAATGATGGGTTCGTTATTTATAGTGATGCATCGAAGAAAGGACTTGGTTATGTCCTTATGATGAATGATAGATTTATTTTCCATGCAACGCGATAGCTGAAAATTCATGAGCAAAACTATCCTACTCATGATCTTGATTTATCTTCTGTAATCATTTCTTTTAGGATATGGATAAATTTTCTCTATGGTGAAAAATGGGAGATTTACACTGATCACAAGAGTTTAAAGTATATTTTCACCCAGAAATAACTGTACATGAGGAAAAGGAGATGGCTTGAACTACTCGAGGATTATGATTACATGATACACTACCACCCGGGGAAGGCAAATAAGGTAGCAGATGCTTTGAGTAGAAAGGATCATGGATTTTTGAACAAGATGAGAGTTGAAAAGGATCCTATATACTTGGATCTAGTAAATATGGATATGGGAATCACCATGGAAGGTGAAACATCAATGCTTTTTCAAATGGTTACCAAACCATATTTACTAGAAAGGATAAAGAGTTCTCAAACAGATGATGAAGAGTTTAAAATAATATTAAAGCTATGAATGATGGGAGATTGAGTGACTTTGTGTATGAAGATGGAGTTTTGAAATTTGAGAAGTGGCTTTGTGTTCCCAATATACCTAATCTAAAAAGGGAATTGTTGGATGATGCTCATAGTTCCAATTTATCTATACACTCCAGGAGGACCCAAATGTATAGAGATTTGAAGAAACATTTTTGGTGGGACAACGTGAAGAGAGAGATTTCTGATTTTGTGTCAAGATGTATGGTTTGTCAACAAGTGAAAGCTGGAAGGAAACAACTTTGAGGAGTCCTGCAACCTCTTCCCATACCTGAGTGGAAGTGGGATAATATCACGATGGACCTTGTCATGGGAATACCAAAGATTCCTAGAAGGAACGATGCAATATGGGTCATTATTGATCGTATTACCAAGTCAGAAGATTTTCTTTATATAAGGGAAGATTTACCACTTGAACGTCTAGCAAGGATATATATTAATGAAGTTGTGATACTTCATGGCGTACCTGTATCGATTGTTTCTTATCGTGATCCCTGTTTTACTTCAAGATTCTGGAAGAGTCTTTAGAAGGCCATGGATACTGTACTTCGTTTGAGCACTGCCTACCACCCTCAAACAGATGGACAATCGGAACGGACTATTCCATCCATAAAATACATGTTTAGATCTTGCTCACTTGACTTTCAGGGTATGAGGGATCAATATTTACCTCTGGTAGAATTTTCTTATAACAATAGCTTCCATTCAACTATTTGGATGGCAACATATGAAGATTTATACGAAAAGAGATGTCTCACACCAACCTGTTGGGATGACGTTGGTGAATGAAAACCTGTAGGCCTAGAACTGGTGAAGGAAACGATGGAAAAGGTCATGGTAATCCAAAACCACATCAAAGCAGCTCAAAGTAGGCAGAAGAGCTATGCCAATAACCGAATGAAGGATTTGGAATTTCAGGTGGGAGATCATGTTTTCTTGAAGGTATCTCCATGGAAGGGAGTTATATATTTCATTAATAAAGGTAAACTGAGTCCCTGGTACATCAGACCATTCGAAATTATTGAACGAATTGGTGATGTTGCTTACCGTTTGGCAATGCCACCAAGTCTCTCCAAATTTCACGATGTGTTCCATGTATCACTTTTGACAAAATACATATCTGACCCAATGCATGTACTCACTTATGAGGAATTAGAACTGGAACCTGATTTTTCTTATTGCGAAGAGCCGTCAGGATTCTTGATACAAGAGAACAAGTGCTGAGAAATTCGACAACTCATCTAGTAAAAGTTTTATGGAGAAACCATAAAATGGAAGAGGCAACGTGGGAACCTGAGGAACATATGATGAAGAATCACCCAAGTCTTTTCATGTGGTAGTATTCTAGAAATTTAGATGATGAAATTATTTGAAGGAGGGGAGAATGTAACACCCCAAGCTTCCACGGTACGCTTCTCTTTGAATAATACAGTAGCGTGTGTTGTACGCAACTTCGAGTTCTAACACACACCAAAACCAATCAAACTAGCCATTATGAATAGTAATACCCACTTTTTGAAATTTTATGAATTTTATCATTCAAAATGGACTTCATTTCTGCATTCGGAATATCAAAATTAGCTTAGGGTGAATTTTGATATTTTTCTGAAAACATTAAATTTTGATGAATAGTGAAAAAACACTAAGTTATAGTTTAAAATTGAATTTTTATTTAAATACTTATTGAATTTATTGAAATTTAATTATGGTCAAAATAGATACATAATACCCTAATATGTTCAATGTAATTCATTGAAGTTAGTTTATAATTATTTTAGATATATAAAAAATTTATTAAACTTTTTCACTGTCTTTTACCCACCTCCTATGTGAATTTGGAACTTCAAATAAAACTTAATTTTACCACTTCTGTGAGTGTAATTTCGAAAATTCGAGGGACATGGTTAATATCAAAGAGTAAAATGTGGTTCAATAAGATAAAAATATTTTTTTGTGAATAGTAACTTTTTACTTTTATTTACCACGGTTAAAAGTAAATATGGTAATTAAGCATAAAAATGATATTAATATTACCCTAACACATGTTCTAATTCTATTGGACAAGCGTATCTCGACCAAAAACAACCTTAGGAATAAAATATTAACATTTAGTTCCACTTGGATTATATTAGGACATTTATTATTATTTAATTCAATGAAGAGTTAAAAGAGTTAAAATCAATGTTTAATAACTAAAAAAATTTAATATAAAGTTATAAATAATATATATTCAATTATAAATATTCATTATAAAGATAAATATATTTCCTACATAATGTAATTTTATTTATAATTTTTATACATTAAATAATTTAATTTATTTATGACACAATGGTGATGGATTAATTACCTAATTAATGATATATTAAAATTATTGATATTATAAATATCAGAATTAATGTAATTTGAGACTTTTAATGTATTAAAATTATTTAAAAGGTTAATATGAAATATTAGTATAGGTTATATAAATTTTTTTGGATGTCATAATGCTGTTATGAAATTATCAAAAACATAATACCCAATAGTGTCAAAATTGACCTAAAAGAGGTTTTAAAACAAATTTTATATTATTAATTGATATTCTATTCCTAAAAATATAAGGTTCGACCAAAGGACTTATATAATGATAGTTGTATCATTAATGGACCACTTGGAGTCTCTTGGAGGTATATAGTAGGTTTATTAACTATATAATATAAAAATACAAAGAGACATGGTAAATGTCAAACTATTTAAGTAAGAGTTAAATATAAATGATAAGGTTAATATAGTGACACAAACCTATCTAAAATATATTGGATGAAATGATATCGACCCATCCCCACCTTAACCTGTAAATAATCCACTTTTGGAGACATTAGAAACTGAATATTAATTTATTATAAAATAATATTTATAGCTTTTCCAAAGGTGCCCCTCACCCCACTAATAAAAGGGAACTCCCCCTTATCTAAAATTCACACCTTAAAAGCCTTTTGGCTCAGCCAAAACCTGCCAAAATGTTCTCTCAACTTCCCTAAGTTCAACCTAGAGGCATTAGTTTGATCAGAAAGCCATCCTAAGGATCCACTTTGATCAAATAAAAAGGAAGAACCTGAAAAGAGGTAATGTTTTCACCACCCGCTTTCAAGTTCCTTTCTTCTTCAACTTCGTCTTTCTTTGTTATTTACATTCCAAAATAATAACTCTATAATATTATATATATTTTGATGTTATTATAAATATTTTACATCCATATTAATTATTGTATCCATACTTTGAATGACATGTCACCATACTTGCGTACATACAGCTTACCGTCTCCACTTCGTGGTGTAATTGTTATTCAATACTTTATTATTATTTTTTATGGGTATGATAATGATGTGTAATTGATGTAAATAATAAATATAACATGATAATGATTCTGCATATATGATATACCAACCATTTATATATTATTTTAAAATCAAAATAATGATATTGTCGCTCGTGCATACGTATGGACTACCGTCTCCACGAACGCGATGAGATTCATTCTCCATCGTATCCATTCAATTATAATTCTCCTTTGATGATTAAAAATAATGTTTAAGGACTTGATATAATTCTGTATATTAAAATTATACAAACTATCTATAACAAACATGACTTATGTAACAAAACATATTAAATAAAACGAGTATGTTAACACCTGAAACGACGATAATACTAAGATATTATTAACAAAGAAATGTTAAAGATCATATATGATATCATATTAATGTATATGATTCTTGTATAATTTAATAAAAATAATTTAACCATTATATAGGAGGATAACCTACCCTCAACCAAGGAAAATTACAAGGTAAGGGTTTATTTCACAATCTCTTCATTATTTGAGGTTGTTTATACGTAATTATCTACTATGAACTCTTTATCATCCACATTCATATTTCATAAAAAAAATTCAAATAATTATTAATATTTTATAGACTATGGGTTAATTCCATTTATACCCTTGTGGGATTTTTATAATATTTTTATAAAGGAATCATTCTGTCGTTTTCCAAACAAGGTCATTTTTAACCTTTTCCATAGAATTAAGGTAAGAATGTATTTTTTTTAACTTATAAGGCAGGTGTGGCTATTTTCCGCCATTATAAAATCTTTAAAGCTTCCCTTCAAAGCTTATAAGGATATTTTAAAAGTAAATTTTTTATTTTATAATTAGGTTACTTTTAAATAATTTCAAAAACAGAGATATTTCTCTCAAATAGATTTGATTTCATCTATGTCAACATCCTTTGATGTATTTTAAGCTTATTTAAAGTCGATTTATTATGATACAAAACTTCTATATTTTATTGAAGGTTTATGATATGTTTGACTATGGATGTGTTATTTTTATACCATTCATGGTTTATGAATAATGTATTGACATTTCGTATGCTAGTTTTAATACGAATGTTTATGTTATGTTTAAACTTCTTCATATGAGGAATGCATTGGTCTTAATAAGTGATGGGTGGAGCCTGATATAGCTCCTCAATTCATCAGTAGGTCTCATGAGAAATACTAGTGTCTTGGTACAAGGCCTTGAAAAAAATATTATTTGTAGTCTTAGCACAGGGCCTTGACTATGTGGTTATGATAGTCTGGCATTATGCATTCCATCATTATGAATGTTTTTATTGATATTTCATGTGATTATTCGACTAGTAGAATATCCATGTGAATAAGTAAATGGAATTATTTCATTTTAGTTTTTACATATTATGCTGAAGTTCAAGTTTGAAAGGCTTTTGTTTTAGTTATACATTGCCTTAAATGTTTATGCTTATTTGTGAAAGTTCCCACAATATTGTTATCCTTACTGGGCATTTGAGCTCACCCCTTTCTATGTTATATTTTTTCCAAGATGTGAAGAATTATTTTATCAATGAACTTTAGGGATAGTATAAGGGGATATGATTTTGGAGACAAGATGTTGTTTTATTTTTCATTTTATGATGTAATATAAAATTTATTAATGTTTCTAGTGATTCCAAGGCTACTAAACTAATCGGTCTTTCGGGACTTGATCTTTTGTGATCATGACAATGTTATGCAATAATGCACTGACTCTGGGTAAGTGGGGTTAGGGCATTACAATGAAAGGTTTCAGTAATTATAACAATCTATTTGTAAAATAAGGTGGTCAATTTTTTTGTTGTGGTATGAAAAATATAGTTATTCTACAATTTTCATGGATCACTTTAATGAATACAGTACCTAAGAATTCATGATTAAAAATTATTGAAAATAAAAAGACTAAGTTATTTCTATGAGGAGTTCAAAATAATTAGAGGGTCTATATAGAATGTAGAATATTGAGCCTAGTTACTTGGTGGGAAAAAATTTATATACCCTTTATTGACAAAATACTATAGGGGTTATCTGGTAAGACACCCTACTATTTTTTTGATGGCTTCTCATGTTATATCTAGTGCCCATTAAACCCTAGGACTAATAGAGAGCTGTAATTGCATGTATTTATGAAACATATTCATATAGAACAATTCAAATTTATAATTTAACTATACAATTATATTTCATAGTTTCGTGGTAAGTATGTTTTATACCATGATATATGAGTTCTTTGAAGTATTTTTTTGTAGATTTCACAAGTATAGTAACATCTTTTGATTAGTTTTAACCAAACTTGGATATGGTTTTAAATGATTCTATTAGGAATATATTAAAAAAGGTTTTTAGAAAACTAACTTCTAGTAGAAATAGGAATTATAGTAGTCCATATGATTTCATAAATATTGGATGAAGGTTAATTAATCAAAAATATATATCATAAATTGAATTCATTGTCCCCCCTATGTGAAGCATATAAGATCACTCAT
Organism: Viscum album; assembly: GCA_963277665.1. Taxonomy (NCBI): domain Eukaryota; kingdom Viridiplantae; phylum Streptophyta; class Magnoliopsida; order Santalales; family Viscaceae; genus Viscum; species Viscum album. Next base: position 1,960,137,513 of record OY728133.1, read on the forward strand.
TGGACATGTAATATTATGAAGGATGATCATAAAATTATTTTTTAATATTTCATTACCATTATACAATTTAAATAAAAATTAAAGAAATATTTTATGACACTTGAGAGAAATTATTTTAGGAGTAAAAGATCAGTTTTACATCACCTCTTTCCGTTCAAGCACCGTGTTGGGACATACATTTTGAGTTGTTATGGGATGTTCAAATATCCTAGAGGGAGAAATGTCTTTAGAGATGATTGATTAAAATAACCATGTAATTTCTCATAATAAAAATATATTTGATATTATATTAAAAAATTTACCACTACAAAAAATGAGTTTTCGGAAAATATTTTTTCAATAGGTAAATTTGGATACTACTTACTAGGAACTAAATTAATTGTTTTCTCAAATTATGATAAAATAATTATCTAATGAATAATTCTAATTAATGTTTGAGTTTTGTGATAAATATTATATTATTGTACTAATTAAATATTGAAAATAAATATGAAATGATTATAGAGAATTTTTTCTCTTCCCATATGAGTATATTAACCCGTATTTTAATTTTACAAACACCAGATAATGTATCTATAAATAACAAAATTCCAGGTGATTAAATTTACTCTTCGTTTAAAAAATTACTTTAGTATACATATATGGTAAATTTTATTTTTACTCCCCATGTACAATATCATTTCAATAAAAAATAGAATCTACAATAAAGGAAATTAGTCTAATTAATATGTGGGTGATGATTCATGCTTATAGAGAATGTGTATTTATTAGAAAATCAAAATATAGATGATTAAATGGGAAATTTAATCTATATTAAAATTTTTTATGAATTAAAATATAGGGGATACTTTTTTCCTTAAAGAATAAAAGTATATTTTCAGAATCCGGGTTTTATTGGACATCCATTTTTAAATAATTGAATGAATTTTTTATGAATTTTCAATAACATTAATTTTTTTGAAATATTTATTATATATAATAAATTACCAAAACCAACTGATGTTTTATAAAATATTTTTTTATACATAGAGAGTAATTTATGGGGCTTTTCCCACATACTATAGACACATATAAATATTTCTAATTATAGACTATGATTCAAAGTGGGTTGAGGATAGTTCTACTGGAACCAATGACTCATATGTTGTTTGGGAGTTTTTCAAGTCCCATATATTTTATAGATTTTGAATACTAAACGTTATTATCAGTAATTGAGGAACACTTTTTATAAATAGAATCCTCAAGTAATGGTATCCATCCATAGAACAATGCCTATGTAAGAGTGTAAAAAATATTTGTAAATAATAGTAGAGAGGAAACGATAAATCTCAATAGTGAATATTGGATCCAAATTTTGGAAGTCACGTTATGGTATTAAAAAATTACTTATATGACTCTCATAAAAATGATCCTCTATATATTATTTTTTTGGAAAGGGTTTCAATATAACAATACAGTTGGAACATAGAAATTTTTTTGTATGATCTGAACTACTTGAGCCCTGCTCAAACATGAATCTAGTCTAATTATACCACCCCAATCAAACCATTAAAAGGATAGTCCATTGGTGAATATCACCAAGAAATTATATCAACCAATAGATGCCTTATCCTAGCTAGAACTATAATTGATAGACATCTATGATACTTAATACATAAAACAGTAATACTAGTCATAATACCAACAATACATTAAAAAATATGTGAAAAACACCAATATGCATAGTAATACAAAAAATAAAAACTCCTATAATAACAGAAAATAATAAATGTTGAAATCTCCAAGTATAATTGACCTATAATAATAGAAAATAGATCCTTTCTCTAACAAGTCCTACTATAATATCTGACAAAAAAATACCACCAAGAACAACTCAAATCATACAGCGCCTCCAACAAGGTGTCCATCAAACTTTAAATCATCTTAACAAACACAAATGTTTGGGAAATGATTCTCATATAGGGGTTGTTATAAAATTAACCAGTAGGATGACCCAAAAAAAGGTAAACATAAAAGATTAAATTTATAAAAACCCAAGATATAGGGAGAAATATAGAATCACATATATTCAATAATAATAGCTATCCAAGTGATATAAGGGACTCCCATTCATCATAACACAACTCCACTAATATCATATCTTATAGGAAATTAGAGACACTTCAAATACCATAATATTCAAAATACATGAAAAACCCAACATTCATAACATCAAAGTCACATATATCAAACTATAGTGTGGGTTCCACACATCAATGATATATGTATGTTAGTTGAGTTACTATCAACCCTTATGGATGACCTACACCTTTTCATAGAAATTCATATTAATTAAGGGAGTGATGAATCCATAGAAAAATGGAATGTGCTCTGCCTCATGAGGGAGTACCGACCTATATTGTCATAAGGTGGACTCCTTCCATGATGAAAGTATGTATTAAAGGGAGTGTAAAACCCCATATCTGAAATGGAGGACCAGAGTACAGACTTATTAAAGTGTATAAGGGTTTCTTTCATTTTCATATAAGATGTTACCGTGGTTGTAATGATCCCTTTATAATCTCAAAACATATATCCCAAACCCTTTCATCATCATTATGAAGATAAAATAATAAAACTACCCAAATCACATCAATAATTAGCATTAAAGGTGAATTAGACTCTATCATTTCAATCTACATGGAAAAAGTATTATAATGTACAATTCATTCATTATATTTTAACAATCTTACATAAATATAGAAACGATAGAAATAAAATATAAAGTGAACATCATATACTTTAATTTACATAAATTTTTTTTCCTTTAGGGGAAGTTGGCCATCTACCACCATCAAACCGTAATTTTCTTTATCATACATGGTGTGTGTGTGTGTGATAGACTTATTCAATGTCAGCCCTGAGAGGTTGTTAGTAATTTACCCCATATGGAACATTCATGTTGTTCAGTATACATGATTTATACAACTATCTAAAATGGTCTATATAACCTGGTAAATATTCACGTTTTCACATAAATATAGTTTTGTTCATGTATTTTTGCATACGACACATTTTCGTAGTGGATACAAAACCCTATGGTATTTTTTCCACTACCAAGAAACTATATTTATCGACTCATGTAAGAAATAATGTGTCATAAATAGATTTACACCATGTGAACATTTATAGAAACCCGATTAGCTATATGAGACCATCAAGAAACTTTATAATATTTGATAATTTCAACCATCATTGTAGCCCTTTGATTCCTCTACACACAAGTCGATGTTGCCATAACCATGTAGTTGTCTAGCTCACTACTAAGAGAAACATTTTTTAACATGTTCGTAGGCACATATATCGTTTTCCTTTATTTGACAAAATCCAATTTTGATCATCTTTCCTTATTCAACACATGTTGACTACCTTTGATAAACATATTCTACTTCATCATTGTCTCATCTACCACTTCACTAATCATCAGACACCATCTAGATTTAGAGCTTCATTTTCTGTCCTCATCATGAGACAGAGAAGTGGGATGTGATATCAAGAAGGATATAGTGAGATTATTGGTGGCTATAAAGGCTTAGTCATCTGGACATGCATCATCATGGCCAAAAAAAATTTCCTTAATGAACTCACTATCAATTTATATCTTTTTGGGTGTGTGGGGAAAAATCAGTAGTGTTTCTAAATCATCCAACCATTCTTCTATGTTAACAAATTCATTATTTGATGAAGAAAATTAAAATAAAAAATATTAAAATAATAATTTATAATAATTATGTAATAAATTATGAATAAATAACCCAATGAAAAATAATAATTCAAAGGTATGAGAAATGGAGTCTGACAACTTAAAACAAGTCATAACGCATTATAAATACATCAATTCTCTAAACATTGGCCTCATTCCATTAAATTTCATCAGCACCTCGAGGAGAAAAATCTCCAATCCACTATGTTTTTAGGTCATTCTTGGTTTATGATATATCAATTAGAGATGAAAGTGTGGGTATTTGTAATTATAAGGTTTAATAATTAGGTATTTTAGTAATGTTCCCAAATAATCTTGGATTGGGACCTAAAACATAAATAAAAACTATGTATATCCTAGGGACAACCTTTCCACCAAGTCCAATTGTTGTGATTCATTTTACATATTGGGAACTATTTAGTAGGTATCAATGATTCAATACAAGTAGTAAACACATGGAATAGAAATAATATATTTTAAAATAATAAATATTCTTTTACCACCCATGAAACTATAAAATTTATCAGACCTTATAAAAAAATTAATAATTTTTTTAAAAAAATATATTAAAGGATATGAAGAAGAATTTGGGTTGGTAAATCATCCCAATAATTAATAATATATATCTAAAAATTCACAACCCACTCATGTAGGTGAAGATACTAATCTCTCAAAAAATTCACATGCCCCCATGATCTCTCCCGAAGATTATAATACAGCCAAAAACTCACACAATTGGTAACACCAATCATTGAAAGGTATTATCCTCCTGATCCTTGATCACCACTAGGTACTCCATAAAGGTGGTTTCATACTTGATTTCCAAATATAGATAATATATAATGTGTGATGGATAATTCATATATCCAATATTTTATCATACATGGAATATATTATGCATGTAATTTAACAATAGGGGTAATTTCATGAAGTAAGTATTCTTGAATACCTTATTAAGGATCAGAAAATTCAAAATAAACAACACTATTAGCTTGAATCCTTGACCAAATATCTATAATAATAATTATAGTGATTCCTTGAGGAAAAAATGTCCTCATTCTTTTAACTAAAAATTATACCACCTTTAATCATCATAATAATTCATATATATCTAAATTAATTCCATCCTTTCATGAATCAAGGGTACCTTACTTATCATCTACCACTCCAACCCTGACCCTATAAGTGATAACTCTTAAATCCCCATCCAATAAGGAGGGTTCTTTAAGGAATCTCATATATGACATAAAAACATGTCATACTGATATTGGAGTTATATTTATTTTTATGTGAAAACCCTTCCAAGGGTAGGTGATTTTTGGGTCACAAGAAAAATCAAGTACACCAGCATGAATTATATCCTTGAGTTAATTGATGGTATTATAAGTATTAACATATATCTAAGGGTTGGATATTATACTTAAACTCAAATGAGTCTATAAATATTACAGAAGTTTTCTCCACAACAAGTATGTGAATCATGAATTATAGTCGGAATTGATTATTAAAGGAACTTTATGATACCATATAATCTTATGCATGTATAGAATCCTGAATATCTCCATCAAATATCACCATGGTAGTTTCATGGAGATTTTATAAATTTGGAAGTACTTTAATGAATTAATTTAATAGGTTATAACACTTTTACTTTGTGATCGCATGATTTTGGTCTCATCATTCACCCAATAACAGGTGAGGCATCATGACATAAACTCTACAACACTCATATTAATACTTGGGCATAAATATAGTTACAGGTGGTGTTGGTAAGCCTCTATAACACATGGATTCATCTATAATAGGGGGAGTAAAATTACATTATTTACTCCTTACACTTCCCAAATTAGACCATTATTTTCCCTTGTAATAAGGTGACATGATCCCCACCTTTAGCAAACCTAACAGATTCACAACCATAGAATACGTTGACATATAAGATATTGTGATTAATAATTCTATGTTTTTCCATACTCAATAAATGAAGTAGTGTCATATCCGCCACCATTTATTGAAGGTAATAAATATATCACCCATCCCTAAAAAAATTTTATATAGGTTATCTTCTCAGAAACCTCTTTTTCCTATATAGCAAGAGAATCTCTAATAAAAAACAATCCATAATATTTCCCTTTCCAGGAGTGCACAATATCTCAAATTAAAATTCTTTTATGAAATCTATCCATCACATCATACTGGGGATTATGTACCTATATGATTATATTTAACTAAGACCCTTATGAAATATGTATACCACAATTCACTCACCAAGAAGAAGAAAAACTCTATGTCTTCAAGGAAAAAACTACTACTCTATGCTCCAAATCTTGAGTTTTGTATTTATACGCATTATATCTAAACTACCTAGTCCCATAATAAATCATTAATTACCTATAAATAATTACACATCTAATCTCATATCTAATGTAATCAAAAAATGCCCATACTCAACTCCATACACTGGTAATTGTAGTATGAGACACTAGTCAACCTAAAAATTAACTCCTCTAATGATTTATAAGAATTTTTTTACAATATGAAATACTATGATTTTTTATGGAAGTAATGGGAGTTGAAATTATAGAAAATTATTCCAAAAAAAGTAATAATCTTATAACCTAAGAAAAATATATACCTCAAACAAGTTTTTGGGTGGATCATAAGCCATCATGGGCTCAATATTTTTGAGATAAACTGTTACTCCACCAATTGAAATGATAACCCTAATGAAATTAACATATGAAATATAGAATGTTGATGTAATGTGATTTTTTATAGTTTTTTCACTATAATAATTCCCTTAATAATCCTAAAATCATAAAAATGATCATTATTTGTCCCAAAATAGATAATGATATCATCAGTTATGAACTCCAAGAATTGATCTAATAATGGCCCGATGAACTAGTTCATGAGTCCTATGAAAAAATAGGATAATTTATAACCCTGAAAAAATACATAAAAACTCCTAATTCATATATCAACACATGAACGCTTTTTGTGGTATATAATTCTCTTAAACCCAAATATGTTTACATCTAGTCCTACGATAATTATTCAGGAAACACATTACTTCTTTCAACAGGTTGAATAGGTCATAGATATTTGAAAGAGGGAATTTATTCATGATTCTTACTTAATTAAGGTATCAATAGTCAATATAAAGCATCAAACTACTATCTATATTATTGGTAAATGAAATTTTAGTTTCCAATATGGGATGTTGTGGATGATAAAAAAATATATATATATAAGGTTATTCAACTATAAACTCATCTCCCTGAGCATTGTTACGAACATTAAATATTTTATAAAAGAAATTGGTGTAGACCTCAAATTCATGGTAGTGAAAAAATAAATATATTAATAAGGGGGTAGACCTTGGAAATTAGTTTTAAAAAAATCTATGTACTCCACCACAATAAGGAGAAGTTGATCCTTAAAGAAGCCCCAATGAAGAAATCCAATCTCTTTAACTGGTGGGTAATTTTCTTTAACTTCCAAAGGGATGGTAAGGTACATCATGTATTAAGGTCCCAATCACCAGTAAAGGTGATCATAAACCCATATTGTCAACTACATATCACCTAGTTATGACAGTAATCCAATGAAACCATCATTATGGATAATTATTAAACAATATGGATGCCATAATAATATCTCATCTTTACCGTGATGGGATCTCGAAGAAAACAATTTCTATATTGATACCCCTTTCACTGAATTTATATGGTGGTAAGAATATGTTAACCTCTATTTTGAGTCTCTATTAGAAGGGGTAAGGCTTGGGGATCCTCTTGTATTCCAAATAATCATATTATTAATGCATAAAATAAAATAATTGATTTTTTAGGTCTTAATAAGTATGAGTTAAATTGTGTAAAAGGCACAAATCATGAAGGTTCTTGGTGTAGAGGAAGGGCCTTTATAGCATGGAAAAACCATATTTTAGTATTAATTTATGTTTAATCATTTTCACATATGATTAAAATGACATTTCCAATGAAAATATTTTATTACATGACTATAGAAAAACAATGGATCTTGAAGATGAGGATCTTCAAATGTGGTTTATAATTAATTAATGAGAATATATATATTTACCACAACTTGTAATTCTCTCTTCATTTATGATCCATTTGAATTGTTCTCATTGTATCATTGTTCAACTACAGGATCCAAGTTTTGAAACCATCTAGAAGTGATCCACATGTGCACCAAAATCACTAGAAAACATAATAGAAACACTTCATGCTTTAATAACTAATCGTGATCACTTTCATTATTCGGGTTGATCATAAAAGAATTATTAATGGGGGAGGAAGAACTCATGATGCATTCCTAATTACGTGAGAGAAGAGGATGTGAGGGAACTTTCTATATCTCTAAATATATTTATGTCTTGAGAGAGTCACTCTATGTATGTTGTGTGCATAAAGAGTGATTATATAAAGTGATATAATTAGATATTTATCATGGAAGATTTATGGTTGGATAATTTCACACGACCCATTTCCCTAATTAACATTTATTAGTTGACCCCCTGTCCTGTAATAATTTTTTTATTATTAAAAATATAACATGTAAAAACATTAACAATATATAAATACCTTTTATATCATTTCCAATCAAACCTTTATTCTCGATCTAATTTTCCTTGTCGATATTTAATGATCCTTGAATAATGAGTATCTATTTAATAAATAAATTAAACTAAATAATAAATTGATAAATATAATATAGTAAATATAAACTTTTCCTAAATTCAAAAAAAATTATAATTATTTCACTAATATATTCAATTCATAACTTCTAATTAAAATATGGAGATCACTTGAAACCGAATAAATATTACTTATTAAAACATGAAAATTTTAAAACTAGGATTTTACTATGATTATAAATACACTTAATATGTGAACCTCTAGACCACTTTCTCAGTGTAATTAGGTATATCCATCTAATGTTCAAGTTTAAAATCTAGAAACATTCCATGTATACTATATGGGAGGAATTAAATTTTAAAATGAAATACATCCTCTCATGAACACTTTACATGTAATATACACCCTCTATCAATATTTATCAATTAAATAAGGTGTTTTTCTTATTCCATCAACCTATATTCTCTATATACCTTTCTTTGAATTTTCTATAATGAATGCTCCCACCATTGTCGTGGATTTGTCTAGGTTGTTACAAAACCAAAATAGGGCATATGATATCAACTTCTATCAGTGGAAAAAAGGTATTAATACTTTCTTGCATTATCCATTAATGTAATGTCCCTCATGACGAACCCAATTTATCATACCTCACTATGATCATATGTTATCATAATTTTAATCAATATATCAAACTACATGATTCATTATATTAAATAATGATAATATTAAATTATAAGTATTAATAAACACATATAATAAATGTAACATCCCATAACACATGAAATATGTGTATTTCTTGTTATCTGGTTTTTTTATGACCTCTTATCTTGGAGATTAATAAGTTAGAACACCATTAAAATAAGTATAAATGTATTATGAGGCACTTAACCATGATATAATACATCATCTATGTATCCTCATAAAATATTATTTGACCATAGAATAATATTCCAGAATACATTTTTGAAACCTAAACGTTCTCATCAGATAAAGGAATATTTATAACCTATTAGTGGGAAACAAATATTTAGGACATTATCTCCTAAAAATTTCATGAAATGTTTCAATCATTATATGGTAAGAAAAATAAATTAATAAAGAAAACAAAAAATCAATTACTAAAAAATTGGGTTCTAATGAACCAACTGCAATACACTACCACTATGATTACGAAGAACTAACAACAACCCTTACATCCCTAGCTATCAAATGATACAAATTCCTCTACTGGGATAAATACATGGAAAAAGGGATACCACATTGTCCTTTTTAGATACTCCAATCATCTTAACATTACCTTATTTAGAAATAAATATCAAGAGATGATACATATAAAGTATGTGATTTATACTTTGGTGTGGACTTGGCTCACTAGAGAAAGCCACCACTTTAGTGTAATCAAAATAAACTAAGATAGGGGATTGGCTACTAGTTACCACATCAAGATCTTCTAAAAAAATTGAATCCAAAATGATTCCTTAGCTACATAAAAAGTTTTAGTCTACTCTAACTCTGTTGTAGAATAGGTGAAAAGTGAATTCTTTGAACTCTTACAACTCAAAAATCCCCTATTTAGACAAAAAAATATATCTTTAATATGAATTCATATCATTCTGATATATCTAGAAGGTATCATATTTATAACCCCTGATGAAAATATCTTTATATCCTCTATACACCCAGAATATATCCTTAGTTTTTTTTCATATAATTAATGATAGACATAATATAAGACTAATAGTGTTCACATGGATCTTCTTAATTTCTTCAAACAATTATTAAAGTGTAGGAGGCATCAATCCATGAACATAACATGGTATACATTAATGATAATTTCAAGGAATCATATGGGATCTTACTTATTATCCCTATTTCCTCTTGTTCCTTAGGATGCATTTTCCAAAAAAGAAGTATATCATTTGACACTAGAACGAATCCCATATTGGATTGTTCAAAATTGAATATCATCATATTCTTGTCAATGTTACTACCCTGACATTGTCCTAGAAGCCTCTTAGATCTATCATTCATCATCTTGAACTCTATAATGTTGGATTCTTCAACATAAAACATTATAGATATTCATTTTCTCAAAAAATACCTTAACCTTATATATGTATAGTATATCATTTACAATTAGTAATATGTCATTAAAAAATAATAATGTGAAAACAACCATGCTCACATTAAACGGCTTATAAACAAATGGATCATATTAATTCTTAGTGGAACCAAATTATCTTATGGCTTCATTGAACAAAATGATATATGACCTAGATGATTGATTTATACAATAAAGGGATCTCTAAATATTTCATACCATTTTTTCATTTTTTGGATTTATAAAACCTTATGGTTGTGTCATCTACACATCCTATTAGAGGTTCCCCTTATGGAAATCTGTTTTGAAATCCATTTTCAAAAATTCATAGTAACAGTATCTATTATGGTAAAAAAAATTGTGATTTATTTTTACATGGAAGATGGAGAAATTTTTTCTTCTTTTTCAATTGATATACGTAATATAAACTCTTTAGAAACCATCCATACATTATTGGTATTTAATTTACCTTCCATGTCCAGTTTTCTCTTGAATAATCATTTACAACAAATAGGTTTTTCATCAATTAATAGATCTATATGAACCCAAATTTGGTTTTCATACAAGGAATATATCTCATATTTTACTTATTATTGACATATTATAGTAGTTGATATATTTTCACCCTCTTTTTATGAGGTAGATTAATTATTTTCTACCAATATTGATTCTACATCTTTAGTGACTTGAATACAATATATCTATGGTTCTCTTTCCCCTCTATCACTCATATGAAACACTTTTTTCAGAAAAAACATCTTCTATGGGGACAATTGAATTGGTTTTTGTACCAAATCATGTGTATCATGAACATAAACATCATTGAATTCAATATTTCTCCCATTTTCTTTCAATGTGATGTTCTCCCTCTCCAAAAAAATAGTTTTTCTTGCAATAGTTACATTCTTATCTGATGTATTGTACAGATAGTATCCCCTTATTTTCATGGGATACCCTATAAAGATATAAATAATGCCTTAGGATTCTTTATTCTTCATCTATCCTGAAACATTTTCTATCAACCCCATGCATGAAAATGTGGAAAATTGGTTTTATTTTCGCTCTATAAATTTAATGTAATATCATTTTCATCTTTAGTGGGTACTCAATTTAGTAAGATTGATGTAGTATGTAATTTTTTTCCAAAAAGGATAATAGAATTCTTTCATAAATCACCATCATTCTTACAATATCTATTATTGTATGGTTCCTCTATTCACTAACACTATTCTACTAACATTTATAAGGTGATGTGAGTAGAGATAAAATCCCATAAAACTATAAAAAGTTGATAAAATATTTATTAAGATATTGAAATCCTCAATGTGATCATAAAAATTATCTTATTTCCAACATGATTCTAAACATAATTCTTGAAAAAATAAAACCTCCCAATGTATTTGACTTACAGTCATCCAGTAGATATGACAATACCTACTCACATTATTTATAAAAGTAATAAATTTTGTGAATCCACATATAGCTTCTACATGAAATGTACCATACACATTAGTGTATAAAAATTCAATAATCCACATGCCCCTTTCACCATGATCACTAGATGGTGGTTTTATCATCCTTCCATCTAAACTATAGGGACATATTTTCAGTGTTTTAATATCAAAAGATTCAATGCAACCATATTTATAGAGAATTGTCAAATATATCTCATTTACATGACCATCCTGGTGATGTCATAACTGGGAAACAAATGAGTCATGTTTATTAGTTTTGTTATGAATTTCCAATATATAGTTTCTGTAATTTAATACATAAATAACACAATTCTTATGTGATGTACCATAATAAATCTATAAAATAAGAAACCCTTTTTTCTAAATCTGAATATAAATCCATCCATGAATAAGTAGTAAATTTAAATATGATTATTAATAACACTAGCCACATAATAACAATTATTTAAAACAAGTATCAACCATGTTGGAATTGTGATGTGGTAGTTTTCAGTGGTTGGACCATCCAGGACTATTTCATTGGTAGCTCATAGATTCACCTCACCTCTAGAAACCTTCCAAAATGTTCATGGTTCTTGTATTTTGATCCAAGGTGAGAAACAATGGTAGTGTTTAACACTATACATATAGATATAGAAATATTACACTCAATAATGAGTGCACCTGAAGCTTTCCATTTCTTCTTTGGATGGTTGAAATTCTTTTTCTCGTAGACATGATTTTTGTATGGAAATTATACCACATCATGCTCATTTCTTTTCCACTAGATCTTCCTTATCTTGGATGTATGGTTCTGTAGATACTTAGACTTGGAATAAGCCCTAGGAAAATTTTTCTTATTCCAAATATTATTATTTACCATATGTAAATTGGGTTATAACAGACCCTTTATTTATAACCATGATGTATTAGAATAAGATATTCTAAAGGCTTATTCCCAATATTTATCATACTATATCTCACAATAAAACTGTAGAAGGTTTTGGGTCGTTATGTTAGAATAAGATGTGTCTACAGATCATTATGGATCTTAAACCAAAGATTTCCATGAACTCAATGAATCCAATCATCTTGACCACATGGGGTCGAGATGGTGTTGACTCTCCTAGATTTCCCATTAATAGTGCATTAGTTATCTCGTAACTCTCTGATATCATCTTCTCTTGATAGAGATCCAGAAGTTGAAAATGATGTTATATGCATCCACATAATCTTATTTCTTTAGAAGCTCATTGGAAATAGAGAATAACATGAAATTTTTTAAATCCCATTCATTGGCATCTTACCTGATATAGAGAGATTCTTTTTCCTTACTAGCCTCTTTTGTTAAGAGACTCGGGAAGTGGGGTTTATAGCATGTATAATTTTTATTTTTGGTATAGTGTAATGCATAAAAACATATACCATTCCTAGAAACTCGTGCTGGTGAAAATTTTATAATTCTCTAGTATGGGTTATAGTGATATTTTTAATTTTATTTGAATTTTAATTTCTATAAACTAATAGTAGATAATTATTAAATGTTTGATTACAAAAATATTTTAATAAATTTAAAATTAAATTACATTAATCTCTTACTATTTTGAATAAACCTAATATCTATCACCATTGGTTTTGAAATATCGTATATCGTAGATATTTTATTTGAAATTATTCATATTCCCCTTCTTATATCCAATACTTGGTCCTAAAATGATATTTAATGGGTTTTAAGTCATAGTATCTTATCCACAATATTAACTCAGAGCTCCTTGATCTGTTGAGTAGACTCCCAAATCCTAAAATCTGGAATAAATATTTCCTAAACACTTTAATCTCAGTTAAAATAATTCTTACAGGGCCTATCAACCCTTTATGTAAACCAAGTTAATTTTATATAAAACAATAATCTAAATGTTCCCAGTTAATTGAAGGCACCCCAAATTCAGTTAGTAAAAATCATTAAACTATGAGGTTGATTATAACTAAATTTATTGAAGGTTATACAGACTAATTGTTTTCATGATGGATTTTCATTTTAATTTGTATATGTAAATAATATATAATCACATTATATGATAATATTAAGAGTATTTTTACATAATAGATTAACTATTTTTTTAAAAAACAATCATGAATAATCTGATTAAATTTCATTCCATCATTCATTCCAGTTAATTCATTTATTATTATATCACATATTATCCATAAACAAAATTAATTAACAATAAAAATTGATGAAATAAAACAAAATTGGCATGATCATGATATTGTCTACTGGATACTTTATCTATAATTTGATAAAACTGCCCCCAATCTTATGGGAAAACAACATTAACCATAACATGGTTCATGTTACAACATTTATCATTTTCTCTTATATGTTTTCTTCATTGGTTTCACCTTGGATCCTAGATATGAACCACCCTCTTATCTGGGAGCTCCAACCATATATAAGATTTTAATCACAAGCAGGTGAAGAGATCCAATGGATTATATAAAATGGGTTTACATAAAATAAACCATGATATGAAGACTGGTATATATTAAGGATGGTGCGATGAAACATGGGACATAAATTTTAATGTAATAATTATAAATTAAAAAAAACAAATATCATAAAAAGCGATAGAATAATCTCATGATCATCTACATAACATAAAATGAGAATAAAATTTCAAAAATGTTATTATTATTTTGATTCATTCATTAATTACAATAATTATAGATCAATTAATCCAATTGATTAAATTTATATTAATTAAATCTAAGCATACTAAACTAACTCTAATCTATAACATTGAAAATAGATGATTTAATTTAAAATTAATGACATAAAAAAGTGTATTTGGAAAAAAATTAATATACTAATCCAAAATTTTAACACATAAATTTATATAATATAAAATGATAAATCAAATGAAATGGAATATTCATTAAAATAATTTACATAATAAATAGATGTTAATATGTTTAATTATATATTTAATTATTTTGTGAAAACAAATAACTAGGCACACTGTATGTAGCAGGCTACATAGTGTGTAGTATATTACATGGTCTGTATTATCATTTACATGTGTCTTATTTAGGCATCTTTGAACCAGGCATGTAACCTGCCATGTACATGAACGAGGTACACCACATGTACTAGGAACACATGATATGTGACCTTAGAGATGAATGTCTCTTCAGTTCCAATGATGTATATCTAATACAAAAATGTTAGCACACACTATGTTCTCAACCATGAAAAATTAGGTACTACACATTATGATCTCTGGTAACATAGTGAGTAGTTATAAATTTCATTTTCCATAATGTCTAGATCTATATAAAGATCCTATTTTTCATATCTGAGATATGATAATATCATATCTATCTAAATTTATTTTTATATTTTGACATTTAAATGTTATAAAATGACGCTTATTATTGTATTTCCCATTATGTACGCTAGTTTTGTCTAGGAGAAACATTTGGCACCTAAAAATGTTGTTCTTTAG
Source organism: Viscum album (assembly GCA_963277665.1). NCBI lineage: Eukaryota > Viridiplantae > Streptophyta > Magnoliopsida > Santalales > Viscaceae > Viscum > Viscum album. Next base: position 1,960,152,983 of record OY728133.1, read on the forward strand.
TTGTTTCTCAATTTTTTAGTCTTAACCATTTACAAGTTAGGTTAGAGAGTATCATGATGGGAATATACTATGATTTAGAAATTTGAAATAAGTTTATATGAGTAAATGAAAAGAGAATTTATGAAAAAAAAACTCATAATAAATAATTACAAATTAATCATTTCACTGCTCTTGTACCACATAACGGTTTAGGTCAGAGTGGAAGTGCCATTATGGCTTTCCTAACTCAGATTTTAGTCTTATTATATGTGTAATTATTTCCTCACATTATGAAAACATCATGTCTAAAAAAAATAATTTTCATGAATATATAAAAAATTCAAAACTAAAATAGATATATCTTAACATGTAATTTATAATTTTTTAATATCATATTTAGAATTACCACAACTTGAAAGTATACCTTATTTAGATTATCATGTTGAATATATATCAGCATACCAGTATTCCACTATAGGATCCATATATATAATCCCTCTAGTGGTGATCCACATGTGTACCGCTCTCTCTAAACAAAATGGTATAATTTTTAGGTAAAAATCACTACAGATTTGGATAACATTTCTTTTTCGTGGTTGATCATAGTAGAATTATTATCGATAGAGAAATAACCCATGATGTTCTCATAATGAAATGAGAGATGAGGAAGAGAGAGCATGTTCTACATATCAAGATAACTCTACATCTTAAGAGATTCTCTCTCTATCCATTCTTTACAATAAGATAGATTATAAAAACTGATATTATTAGATATTTATTATGGTAGGTTTAGGGTTGAAAATATTCGCATAATATCTTTCCATATATAAAAATTCATTGATTAACCCATGTACAACAACAACAAAAATAATAATAATAATAATAGTGGTTACTGAAAATTCATAATACTTTAAGAATATATAACTACCTTTTATACCATTTTCAATTAGACAATTAATCTCTGTATACTTTCCCTCGATTATATTTACTGATCCTTGAATAATGAAATTCTATTTCATAAATGAATTTCATATCATTAATTATAAATAAATATAATATAATACATATTAAAATTTTCCTAACCTTGAAAAAAAAAATTATTAATTTTAAATTTTTATTTATTTTGAATAACTTATAATTAAATTATGTTGATCAACCAAACCATAAGAAATATAATTTATTCCAAAATTTTCAATTCAATACTCAGATATAACTCATATTTTGGATATGCATTTTTTGTGATACTATAGGCTATTTCTTAGTGGCATTAGGCACAACCAACCATAGTCCAAGGTTACCAGATAGCAACTCACTAAGGCTACATTAGAGAATTATGTTACTATCGTAATAAAATTTGACCTCTCATGAACTCTTATTATGTAATGTAATATCTTTCTCATGATATCTCATATAAAAAAGGTTTCATGTTGGTTCCATCAACCTATTTTATTGATTTATATTTCATTGAATTTGTAGAGATGAGATAATCCACTGTATCCGTAGATTTATCTAGTTATTTTCATTACCATCAAACGTCCTTAGATATCACCTTCCATCAAGGGATGGGAGGGATAAATACTTTCTGTCATTATTCATTAATGTGGTATAAATATTTATACAATGTACATATCAAACCACACCATGAGCATATTACATCATGGTTTTCATCAATTAAACAAATTAAATTATTCCTGATATCCAGTAATGATGATCATAAATTCTAATGATCAATTCACATGTCCACTGATAAGAATATCTAATGAAAAATATAAATAGGAATATTTTATTGATGAGTTTATTCTCATAACATCATATCTTAAAGATTACTAAAGGAGAACACCATGATATCGTGTTTCAAATTATTATGAGACTTATATCCCTGATATCTTGTATCATCTATGTCCCAAAAATTTATATGATCCGTCCATAGAAACAAAATTTAAGAATACTATCATGGTACCTTATGATTCTCATCATTGTGGGGAATTGATATGATGTTTCATCAAACAAAATATTATTAGGGAATTATCACATAAAAAATTCATGAAAATTAACAATAATTATGTTATAGTAAAAATATATTAGAAACATATAATCAACTACTAATAAAGACACTTAAAGTTAATAAAATCCAATAAATTATACCACAAACCATGTCTACATCCTCTTGATTATATCCCTTTGTAAAATGAATCTATATGTGGAAATTCTCTTCAGTACCGTGAGCTGGGTATGGATCACCTAGAGGTTGTGGCGGAAAATGTGGATTGAATAATCATCCAACTCTACCTTCTATTACTACATATATAAATTAAATTCCAAATTTCCTCCTAGAAGGACAACCTATCAATTAGGGAGAGGAACATAATCCTACCATTACCTGTAAAATGTATGTCAACCTATAATACCACCCTAGTTACATTTAAATTTTAACATTCAAGGAAAATATTGACACATGAGTTATCTACCTCCATAATCATATAATGTTTTATCTCCATAGTGATTGGACCCTTTTTAGGATCCCTCTACAACAGATTCTTAACACTAGGATCAACAATATGCATGCCTCTAATGATGTGATACCAATTATTATCTTTTGTTGGATACTGATAAAAAATTAACCATGGTAAAACATGATCCTACTCTACCACTCAGGTGGATATTTGTTGGGAAGCTTTTGATCACATGATGTATCTCCAAAACATTGATATAACTGTGGAGTCATACTGATCCAACCCTATCAAAAATATATTTATGAATAACTTTATTAAACATCTAATCGTGTAAAAATCCATCACAAACCATGGGTCGGGAGTAACCCTGGAGGTATGTAAACATCAATACATACATTTATATAGCCATGTTTCCTTAAAAATGTTCTAGAAAGTCCTGAACTTATACTATCCTCATAATTACCTAATATTACTTCTCTCATAAAATGTTCTCAAACTATGATCACAGTAAGGTAGTCTCATATATTATTTTAGTCATATACATAAACGAATCTTTGATTTTAAAGGAGATTAGATTCTAGAATAACCATATGGTTGGTGGTTTGGTAAAGAAAATGGAATACCCAAGTCCCAAAATCCATGAAATCATTTCAACATATTGATTTGGCACCCCTAATATCCTAGTATTTTTTTGACAGAAGAATGGTTATTGAAAAATCATCCAATGGGTAGTATCATCTTATATTTTGGGGACATTCATATACCTTCTATGTGTTTGGTCTACTCTCTACATAATTTGTGGAGGATTTCACCCAACCTAATAGTAAATGGTTAGTACTTATTATTTAAAACTAATATAATTTATTGGTTAGATCCCTAAGACAAATTCTTTCCCCTTAAAATATCAATGATAGGACTTAAATTAACTTTTACAAGCCCATAACAATCCTACCTCGTAATCATATTTAGAAGAAACCATAATTATAGAATCATATATAGGTGATATAAATCAAGAAGGATATGAAATAAAAACAAATATGTTATATATTGTATGTACCATATATAATATACCTTAAATATGATGGCTTAATGTTCTGAGTAGACTCTTATATTTTTAGAGTCCATGAAAAATAATTCATTGGATGTTAGTATTGTGCTATGTTACATGTTCTGAAAACAAAACCAAAGACAACTTGATAACTTTGTGAATGGATTTTCAAACTATACTAATTGAACCACTAACTCTGAAATCAATCACTAGGATAAAAAATCACATTGACATCAATCTTACATGAACTACCAGGGATCAACCAAAACATACATTTTACATTAGTGTGAAACCCCAATCCCACCTCAAACAGGCCAAGTCTAGTGACTAGCACTATGAAAGAATATCACACATAGGAGACCATAGAAAAAGGATAAACTATAGCGGATTCATGCCTTAAATAAAAAATACATAAAATTTTAATACTAAACAAAATAACCAACTATATATTAACAAGAATGCAATAAACCTCAGTATAAAAAATGTTATAAAAAATTTAAAAACTAGTAATAAAAGAAAAAAATACCTAAAATCAAAAAGTATGATGAACCAATTATACGGGAAAACAAATCCAAAATGAAATAAATCTTATTATGATCTATGAAAGTAATTTTTACCATAAATAAATACAGATTACTTACTCTGCCATATCCATTTCCACTGATACACCCCCCCAACAACTATACGTTATATCTATTGAAAGAACATGTATGGGAATGGATTCTCATGCGTAAGTAGTATAAAACTACCTAATTGGTTCCCTAAAAATAAGAAATTAAATGGAGAAACAATAAGTTATATTTTAAACCAAGATAGACGTAGAACGATAGAAATAAAACTATACATTAGTGATAGATTTGGAATCCATCCTTTTTATTACATAACTTTTCATTACATTTTACAAACAGAGGATATTTAAAGTCTAATGTCCTGGAAAAATGGTACATAATACGTGAAAACATATAACAATATATTTATACGCTTGAATGTATTATTGAAATATTCATCCTTTTTAAAATGACAACATCTCATAACCTGTGGTCATACATCAAAGAAAAAGATGATCGTAAGACCCAGTAAGGGAAAATATGGAAAATAGTTTACATGTGAACTTGAGAGAATACAATAAAAACATGAGGAAATATCATAAATCCACAAGAAGAGAAATATAATTATAATAATAATGTGAATAATATCTTTAAGATGTGCCTAAATTATTTAATTTATACATTCATAATCATATCATCAAGCTTAATCCCCAATGTGTCATAAAAATAACAAAGGTTATTCACCAAGGTATCATAAAACTTATTATCTCTGGAGATTAATTTCTTTAACAAAGGTTTGGAACACTATTACAGTGCACCCTTAATATATCCTTTTATTCATGTGACACACATATATTAGAATCAAATATTTTATAAATAACCCAAGTAGAAGGAAAGAAATGGGGTTTATATCGAAATTGTGACATTTTAAAAAGAGATTAAAACATGATCTTTAGGTCATTTATAACCCATGGAAAGTGAATGATATTTTAATGTATATATATTAGAAAATAAAATATATCATTCTTAATTATTGATTAATTCCCTTAGAAATAAAATTGGTTTTAGTATTCTCATAATGAAAATAAAATAATTTCTTGAGAAAACAGAGATAGATTTTGAGACGAAAATTCAGTGCCATAACGATTTTGCAGCATTGTTTTAGAAAATATTAAAAAGAGAGGGGATAGAGGTAACCCATTCATAAAAGAATAATAATATATTAAAGGTAAATAATAAAATTTAAATAAAAACATTGTATGGAAACTTGAAATACACACCACGTAGAAGAGAACTTGAATGGAAAAAATATAACTTCAGAATTCCCATACCTTGAAGAGTAACTTCTAAAAATATAGGATCTGGAACTTCAGGTTATGAGGACACATTGAGAGGACTTAATAGGAGTTAAAAATGTTATATCTTTGAGGGTATATAATTTCCAATGAAATAAAACGATGTAATGGATTGGTATTTAAATTAAAAGAGAGGGATTTTTATTGTTAATTTTCAAGGACTCCTCATCGTTGGTATTTGAAAAATCATGGAGTTTCCTATGGTATTTTCCCACAAATTTGGCCACATGAGATACCTAATATAAATTTTTAATCCAAATGATTCTACCTGAATTTTAAATTACATATTAAATCATTACGATGACATAAAACACACTGAAAACTCAAAAATAGAATTTTCACTACTCACTGATAAAAAAATCATTTTATAAAAATCTGAAAAATTCACCCTAACATTATAATAATTTTATAAATTCAAAAATGAAATCCTTTTTATGAAAATAATTTTCTAAATATGAGAAATTAAAATTTTAAGTAAAATCACTATTTACCTGAAAAAATATTAATACATAACTAATAATTTCTAAAATAGTTATTTAATTTTTCTATTATATCACATAACCATTGAAGATGCCTAAAATATATTTTTAATTACTAAAGTGAGGTTACTATTCTATTGTTTGCATTACTATTCCTAAGGGTAATATTTATATTCATAATTTACTATTCAGCAAAATTTATGTTGATCTTATCAGACTCTAAATTTCATACTGATCACAAATTTATATGTGCATTTTTTGAAAATAATTTCCCATTATTAATTAATGAAGTATAAAAAATATTTTAAAAAACTCTTTTTTCAATTTTCACCTAGAATATGAAACTTCGAAGAAAATAAATAAAAATTCATCCTATATTTATTTTTACATTTGAAATTAAAAAATGATGGTTATTTTACTATAATAATAAACACTAAAAATTATACAAAATGATTATACAATGTAACTAAGGCCCTATTACATAGCCCCTTATAACACCTACATAGAACCTAAGAGTAAGGTGTGCAATGGTGATCAAATTCTGGGGTGGCTTGGACAACATTGCTCAAGTGGTGATTACAATCAACTTAAACTTATCTCGTAGGTGATTTCTCTCAAGATTAAAATGATGAATCTTGACATGGCCTTGGTTGAGAGGAAATACCAGTGACCCTACCTCCTTCATAAGCTCTGATAGATGGTATTTGTATGACTCGAGTCTACTAGATGACGCCATCGACCCTTCTTTCTACATTAATTATCCATTATTACTTCTATTTTAAACAAAAATTTTGAAGTTAAAATTTATTTTTGTTTCCAACAGTCATATTAGAAAATGGTCATATAATGGTTAAAACATGGTGATCACATGTCATTTATAATTATTTATTTTTTATTTATTACGATATCATAAGACATATGTTTTTAGGAAACAATATATTTTTCAAAATTTGGGGTAGTTGCATTCTTCTTCACATAAGATATTTCATCCCATAAACTTAAAATCGTACCCATAGAAGATAAAAGGTGAGGGTACTTTTGCCTCATAGAATCCTCTAGTTCCCCCATTCCTTCTTTATATTTTTGGTTCATTTAGAACACATTATCATGCTGGGTTTTTTTGTTGCATCGAATCTTTTCTTTATGATCCAATATCTCCATAAACTTCTCCTCATAAGAGAAGTCATGTTCTAGTTGTACCACTTATGGATTTAGTACATGTGAAGGGCCAGATATTTACTTTCTCAATAGGGATACATGGCAGACATGATGAACATGTTCTATATTTGGAGGAATTGCAAGCTGATCGGCCTTTATTCTTATGTGATCAATGATGTCATAGGGTCCAATGTACCTATGCCATAGCTTCCCTTTCTACCCAATCCTCTTGACTCTCTTCCTAGGTGAAATTGGAAGAAATATTTTTTCACCAACATCAAACACCATGTCCCTTCGATGGTTGTTATCATAGATCTTTTTCCAATTCTGAGAAGAAAAAATATGTTGTTGGATGGCATGAACCTTTTCTATCATCTCTTTCACAAGATCAAGCGGAAAAATCTTTCCCTCGTTATCTTAATCCCAAAATGTATTTGTTCTACATTTCGTCCCATATAGATCTTCATAGTGTTCCATTTGAATGATTTATTAGAAATTATTATTTTCTGAAAAGTAACATAATATGAGATGTTTATCATATCCACCTTTAAATTCCATTTAGCATTCTCTCATAATGTCCTTGTGATTTTGAATTATCCTCTCAGATTGGCCATCAATTTGGGGGTGATAACCCATACTGAAATTCAATTAGGTGCATAGAGCATGTTGAATACTTCTCAATAATTTTGATCTTAACCATGGATAACGATCTGATATGAATTAATGTGGAACTCCATTCAGCCATACCATGTCCTTCACATAAATCCTGGCAAGTTTATCAAGAGAAAAATCTTCCTGATTGTAGATAAAATGGATAGCCTTGGTGAGACGGTCCACTATAACCCATATCACATTGTTTCCTTTGTAATTTCTCAGGATACTTGTGAAAATGTTCGTAGTGATATTTCCCCACATCCATGCTGGTATGGGTAGTGGTTGTAATATGTCATTAAGATGTTTTTTCTTGACCTTCACTTTCTGACATACTAGGCCCCTTGTAGTGTAGTCAAAAATTTCCCTTTTTATATTATCCCACCAATAATGATAATTAATGTCACTATACATTTTCATGCTTCCAGGATGTATAGAGAAAGAAGATCTATGAGATTCAGCCATAAGATCCTTCTTTATTTATAAAATATATGGAACACATCGTCTTGTACCGAATATCAGTACACCTTCTGGATCAATATTGAACTCATGAAACATCCCATTCATCACAACCTCAAACTTCTCCTATAACAATAGATACTGTTTCTGATCATTCTTGATCTTATCTAGTAATGACAGCTGAGAAATCATTTGGTATAGGTTTTATGATTTCCCTTACCATATAATTCAAATGTCCAACTTCACTAAGTGATTGATCAAGTGATCGACATAGATCATCATCCTGGCCAAAACAATAGGTTCTTTCCTACTTAATGCATCAGCGACTTAGTTTTATTTTCCTAATGATAATGAATTAAACAATCATAATATTTAATATTTTCAACCATATCCTCTATCTCATGTTCAATTGCTTTTTTGGTAAAATATACTTACAACATTGATGGTCTTTTTATAAATCACACTTCCCCCCATAAAGTTAGTGCCTCCATATCCTCAAAGAAAAATAAATTGCGGCTAGCTCCAGATTATGTGTTGGATAGGACTTCTCATGAGTCTTAAATGTTCAAGATACATAAGAAATCACCTTGTTATTTTTCATAAGGAAGCACCCATGACCATTCAGAGATGCATCGCTAAAAATAATGAATACTTCTCCTCTTGAGGGAACGGTTTACATGGGTTTAGTAACCAATATCTTCTTAAGCTCTTGGAAACATTCCACAAAATCTTTTTTACAGATGAACTTAACCCCTTTTTGAGTTAACATGGTTAGTTTATTAGAATTTCATTAAATATTTTTCACAAACATCCTATAATATCCCTTTAATCTATGGAAACAATGATTCTTATTTATTGTTGTAGGATGAGTCCACTCTTGTACAACCTTTGTCTTTTTAGGTTCAACTATTATACCGTCATTGGTTACAATGTTCCCTAAGAAATAAATTTGTTTAACAAAATATTTCATTATCTAAGCTTTCAAAAAATCATCTCTTTCAGTATAGTTTTCAAAATAACCCTTAGATGATCCTCATGATCCTCATGAATTTTATAATATATCAGAATATCATCTACAAAAACTACCACATATTTATCATGGTTATCCATGAATACACTATTCATAAAATACATAAAAATAGTAGGTGCCTTAGTCTGTTTGAAGGGTATAGAAAAACTAATAATTCCCATATCTTCTTTGGAAGGAAGTTTTTAGATTATCTTATTTATTCACCCTCAATTGAAGATATCCAGAGAAAAGATCGATCTTGGAGAAGAATTGATCCCCACAAAGTTGGTCAAATAAGTCATCAATTCTTGGAAGAGGGTATTTTCCATCATTCTGATCTTGTTCAGTTCTTCATAATCAATGCATAGACACATTGATCAACCCTTCTTCTTCTTCACAAACACAACATGTGCCACCCAAGGAGAAATACTCGGTCGGATTAACGCCTTCTCCAAAATATCATGGAGTTTCTTCTTTAATTATTACAGCTCCAAATTTTCCATCCTATACAAGATTTTTAGTATCAAATGAGATCAAGTTATGATTTAAATGTAGAACTATACCTCTATTTCTTGGGAAGGGACGGGTAACTCCTCGGGAAATACGTTAATGTATTCATGGATGATCGGGAGATATTTTATCCATATACTCTCATTTCATCCTTCTTCTTCACCAATCAACACCATAAAAAGGCTATATGAGGTGATTCTAGACAAAGATCAGTTTTAGATGTCACTCCTTGGAAGATATGTTTAGGTCATCCATTTAAGACTATTGAGATTTCCTTGCTTCTACTATTGATATTAGCATTATACCTTGGTAGCGAGTCCATCCATAGTATAATGTCTAATTTCAAAATGGGAATGAATACTAGATTTTTAATAAGTTTGTACTCACTAATGTAAATACTAGAATATCGAAACATTGATGATGCTTGGATATCCCACCAGGATTCTACGCTAATAACTCCACTATTATCAATTCAGGGGTTGATTCTAAATTCTTTGCAATCATGGAGGAAATAAGGTAATGTATAGAACAATAATATACCAATGTACTTTAATGATTTGAGAGAACAATACGAGTATCTTACACCACATGATTTGGAGATTAAACATTATCTATCATGATATCAAAACCATGACCTTTCTCCCTTGGCCTTTGCGGAGGCTGATGGTGATTCCCCAACACTGCCCATAGATTTTGATAATGATTGGAAAATTTCCCAAACTTTCCACATATAAATCATTGGTCTTTAGCTAGGTCCTACACCATATTCCATTTTTTCGTTAGTGTTGGGAATTTGAGGCTTCATTTCACTATGACAATTCTATGTGATATGGCCATCTCTTCCACACTTTTAGAACATCCCCCTCCTGTGTAGCTAATTCCACGAACGCTTCATCCTACACTTATTACACAAGCGAATTTTTACTTAATTTCCTTCTCTTCCCTGATCAAAGATCCTAACTAATAATAGCTCCATTGATCTCTACTAATCATTTGATTTATGAGACCACTGCATCTCACCAAACTCTATTTCAAATTTCATAGCACTCTCCATGATCTCCTCATAGCTATTGTAGTCTTAGTTGTCTAGATTCTTACATAGATGAATTATTACTCCACCAGAGAATCTATCAACCACCCCATTAGGTTCTAGGACAAAGATTTAGGGGTAATGGTAAATTCCTCTAATGTTCATCTAGTATCTTCCAATATATTCACTCTCCATCTACTTTAGCTTAAGAAACTCTTTCTGTATTTGTGTTTTAATTGAACGATGGAAATACTTATTGAAGAATATCTCTATAAACCCTTCCCTCTCTATATCTTTAACATTCACTTTTAGACTAATGTTTTTAATAAGTTCCCACCATTTATTAGCTTCACCGTATAAGAGGTAAATAGCCAGGGTGACCTTCTCTTATTCTGAACAGCGGAGCACAAAAATGATTTTTTCGATAGAGTCGGTCCACTATTCAACAATCAATGGGTCGATAGATCAATTGAGGGTTGGTGTTCATTAACGTATAAAGGTTTTAATAGATATTTTTTCCTTTATGTTGAATTAATTCTCTCATCTTGATTTATATTATTTCCCATAACTTGAGTCAATTTGTTCATTATTCTCATGAAATTTTCCATTCTGGATTCCATCATAGGGTTATCAGCACAAGGTCAATTGCAGTCAACAATTGTACGGTTCCTCACATTGCCTTGTATTTTTTAAAAGACTAAAATAATATTGAGAAACTTATTTAATTAACAAATATTTTATCTATAAAGGATTATTATGTATTAAAACTTCATGCTTACACTTTTTATTCTTTAAAAAAATTACATTTCTCGGTAATTCCTTCATAATGATTCATAAAAAGATTGTGATTGACCAAACATATCCCCTAAGAGTGTCAAACCAGGGGTGGACCAAGGCAAGTTTTCATGCACCATTTCTCATTTGAGTCTAGATAAACACTGTGTTTTGGGGGTTTACCCCTAGATATATTTGTTCTATAGCCAGATCCACTTGTTCTTATCCACACATGGATTTATTTGTTTGGAAACCACTTACATAATATTTCACCAAAATATATAGAATTATTTATATATTTATACATTCATATAAGATTATTCCTGAGGTTTTAATATACTAATTTCTAAAAATGAACTAAAATAACCTTTGACACCAACTGTGGCATCCCACCTTTTTATTACATTAATTTTCATTGCATTTTACAAACAAAAAATCATTAACATCCATTTCCTTGGAAAAAGATATATAATACATAAAAACATATAAATTTATTTTAATAATCTTGATAGGATTATTTAAATGTTCATCCTAATTAAAATTGCAGCATCTCGTAACCTGGGGACATACATCAAAGGAAATGCTGATCATAGTGCTTAGTAAGGGAAAACATGGAAAACCGTTTACATGTGAACTTGAGTGAATACAATATAAACATGAGGAAATATCATAAATTCATGAGATAATACATATCTTGATAATAAGAAATTGAATCATATCTTGAAAATTTGGCAACCATATTTAATTTAGACATTCATAAGCATTCCACCATGGTCCATCCCTAAGGTGTAATAAAAATTACCATTTTTTTCACCATGGTATCGTAAAACTTATCATCTATAGAGATTAATTTTTTTACCAATGAATTGGATATCATTCAGGGAGAACCCTGAATATTTATTTATTTTCATGTTATCCAAATAGTTCATATTAAAAAATTTCATAAATAACCAAAATATAATAAAATAAATGGGTTTTATATCCAAACTTTGACATTTTAAAATGTGATTAAATACATGATCATTAAGTCATTCATAACCCACGAAAAGTGAACAAGGGATTTAGGTAAGTAAATTCCAGAAAAAATATATATCATTTTTTCTTTAGGAATACCCTTTAAAATGAATTTTTTTGGGTATTCACATAATGAAAATCAAGTAATTTCTTGAGAAAAAAAGAGGGAGATTTTGATATGAAATTTTTACAGCATAATGGTCATGCAACATGGTTTTAGAAAACATAAAAAAGAGAAGGGATATGGGTCACCCATTAATAAATAACTTATAATATAGTAGAATGAATAATAACATTTAAATAAGAACTTAGTATGGAAACTTTAAGGATATACCACATAGAAATGAACATGAATGGAAAAAAGAGAAGTTGAGAATTCCCTTACCTAGAAGAGTAACTTATAAACTCTAAGATCAAGACCATGGGGGATTGGGGAAAAATTGAGAGGACTCCATGGGAGGTAAAACTCTCAGAGATTCTGGGTTAATGAACATGGAATGAAATAAATCAATGTAATGGCTTGGTATTTATAGTAAAAGAGAGAATGTTTTTTATTAATTTTTCAAGGACACCTCATCGGTAGTATTTGAAAAACCATTGGATTAACCATGGTATTTTCCGATGGTTTTGAAAACATGGGATTCCTCATAGAATATTTTAATCTAAATGATTCCCAAATCATTTTAAATTACATATTACATTATTTTTATGTAATAAAACACATCAAAAACTCAAAAACTATATTTTTACTATTCAATGAAAAACAAAACACTTTATAAAATATCATATAAATTCTCCCTGCCATAATATCAATGTTTTGAATTAAAAAATTAACTCCACTTAATGAAAATAATTTTATAAATATTAGAATTTTAATTTTTATCTAAAATAACTATTTACCTGAAAAAATATTAATACTTAAATAATAATTTCTAAAAATTGTATTTACTTATTCTATTATATCACATTAGCATTAAGGATGACTAAATTATATTTATAGTTACTTAAGTGAGGTTCTTATTCCACTAGTAATTTATTATTTATAAGGGTAATATTACTATTCATAATTTACTATTCAACAAAAAATATTTTGATCTTATCAGGCTCTAAATTTAAAACTAATCACAGTCATAGATCTCTGTTTTTTGAAAATAATTTAACATTATTAATTATTTAATGTGAAATTAAAATATTTTAAAATATTCATATTTTAAATATTCATCAATAATATGAAACTTCTTAGAAAAAAACTACAAGTCCATCCTATATTTATTTTTTCATTTGAAATTAAAAAAAGATGTTTATTTTACCATAATAATAAATAAAAAATTTAATTATACAAAAGGACTACCCAAAGTATCTAAGGCCATGTTACATAGCCTCTTATAACACCTAAATAGGACCTAAGAGTGTGGTTTTCAATTGTGAGAGAATCTTGGGGCGGCTCGGACAACATTGCCTGATTGATTATTTCTATCAACTTGAACTCCTCCCATATGTGATTACGTCCAATCATAACATGTTAAGGCTCATCTTGGTATTTGTCTAGAAAAAATCCTAGTGACTCTACCTCTTTCCCAAGCTCCAATATATGGTCTTCGTATGCCTTGAGCCTACTGGATGTGGCCATCGACCCTTCTTTTATCATTAATTTAACATTATTATTTCAATTTGAAACAACAATTATAATGTTAAAAATTATTATTGTTTCCAAGTGTTATATTGACCAATGGTTATATAATGGTCCAAAACAGATGGTTATAGTTCATTTTTACTTACACATTTTTTTTGATTATGACATAGTAAGACATACATTTTCAGGAAAAAAATATTCTTCAAAATTTAGGGTCATTACAATAGAGAACCCAAGTATGTGAGGGATTCCCAATTATCACATATGAGATCCAATGGCTCATATCTCATAAGTAGGTAGAGATTACATGTATATAATAATACCCACAATACCTGAACTACCCAAACTTCATAACTGTCACAAAATATATTTGTAACTATAATGGGGGATCAAGGCCACAATAAGATATTCATTCTATTTGAGGGTGTACCAACTCATATATATGAATTTCACCTCATAAAGGGAAATGTATATTGATCAAGATATTATTAACTAAATGTATATAGGTTTTCACCATATCTCTTGGGTGAGTTCCTAACATAATTATTCATATGGGGCACCATTTCCTGGATTTAATTATATAATCATGGGATTACCAAACCCTATTTTAAAATAAAGGAACCATGCCCCATATCTATAGGGGTATTGAATCAATAAAGTGTATGGGGATCCAACACCATTTCAATAGAGATTTCCGAAAATTATTACCAAAACATTCATATTCTTAGAATGTCTATATTTAACCCTATAATCATTATTACATAACTAAAATGTTTTGATCTCCCAATGTGCCTCATAAATAGACCTTAGTAGTGAAGCGGAATATTTCATGGGCATCTAGCTGAGCATGTACTCTCATACAACTTGGGTCATATTATTCTGTAGGCATCACGTGTTCTTAGTGGATACATACTAAGTTATAATATTATCCCTATCATGAACCATAGTCTACAGATAAATATGAGAGATGGAATGATCTAAATTTCAAGTTGTGATGTGATAATGCCTTCAAATCTAGAAACCATATTAACTATTTTAGATCACTTGAAATCCTTTCATCAATTGATGGTTTCCATCATCAATAATGCCCTAAACTAATATCCTACTCAAACTAACATATTTTTCACCATAATGGCATCCCCCGGGCCACCTCCAACAATTTTTTCTTGATTAGACTACCCATAAAATCCCATTAAATGACTAGTAATTCTCACACTACATCCCATAAATAACCACATATATCTTCTGCATTTCCTCTTTCATGTTTCTCTCATTCCTAATAACCATGAGGGTGAGTGATTTAAACACTTTTCCTCTCCATAAGAGAAAAAAATATGGGGATGGTGATTGAGGAATTGATGGGTAGGTCTTAAGAATCCCAGTTTTCCCATCTATATTATCATGTTCTAGAATATCCCATTGGTTGCACCTTTATATACATACCAAATTGTGTCATGAAATAATTGTGTTGGGATGAGGAGTGGTGACTAGTGATCATCCAAAATTTGTTTATCATTCCAAAATTCATTGTTTGATGAATAACCTTCATATCCAAAATGTTCAAATAATAGATTTAATTTAATCTGGAAATAATTTCTAGAAAAAATGACAAATATTAATAATAATTCAAACGTATATGCAATAGAGTGAGATAACATAAAAAATTTCCTACCATATGGATGATTCATCGTATCTTTTAAACAAAGGCATGAATCCAAAGGATTTATCTAGCCTCTAGAATAACCTGGAAACCAATCATAAAGGTTTGTGTTTCATTTATACTGGAAAAATACTCAATTAGAGTTACTACTATGGGTATTTATAATTTTACAGTTTAATAATCTAGTATTTCATTAATTTTTAAAAAATAGTCTTATTATAAGGCTCCAAAATCAAATGAAAACTATACAATTCATAGGAAAACATACCCTATCCTATTTATAACTATTATAACATATTTTTAATATGGATCTCTTTATAGGTAGTATTGAAGATTCAATTCCATTCGAATGTATGAAGCTAAAAAAATTATATTTTAAAATATTAAATATATACAAAATCCTCATGGGACCATAAAATAAATCCATGAACAGAAAAACATAATTAATTTTATTTAAAATATTTTAATGGATCCATTAAAATAGGAATTGTTATAATTATGGGTAATTAAGAAGATAAACATTCATTTTCATGAAACTAGAAACAGATAGAAATTAAATATAAAAGATCTAGAAAAAATAAAATACAATTATTTTAGAAATCAAAAGTTTACACTAAAAATACCTGAGTACAAAATGATAAGATATATTATAATAGTAACATCAATCTAGAAGATAAAATTTGTATTTATAATTCTAGAATAAAATTCATTCCTATTATGATTTTTTCTAGATATGAATGATCTTTTTTAGTTAATAAATTTTCACTATTTCATGAAGTTGAAATAATTAGAGACAAAGAAAATAAATCATTACCTATGAATTTACAATGAACAAAAATATAACATGGTCATATTCTATAATAACTAATATAGGATATCAAAATCAATCTAGAATATTACATTAAAAAACCAGGTTTTCCTTTTTCCTTTAATTTTTTAATGTTATAATACTAGAAATTATAGAGAATTTATATAACAATAATTCATATATTGAGTATCCTAACATAAATAATTATTAAAATGATCATAATACATATTTCTAAATATGAAAAATTATTTTTAAACCCACTAATTTTTAAAATTTCATTCCATGTGATATTTACTAACACAAATCTCACATTGTTGAGAGGCATTGAGACCAATTAACATCTTATTACATTACCCTTATTGTAATGACATTCCATGGAAGCCACTGAGTTGGTACCCTAGTCTATCACTCCATATAGCCTTTGCCACTCATACCAATATGCTAATGGATAGCATCAAGTAGTGAGGGCCTATGAGGTCACCAAGGGGAGATTATTCCATCATTACTATAGTGGTTGTGGCATTGTAATTAACACAAAAAATCTATAAATCATGTGAGATAAACTTGTAAACGTGATCAAATAACTATCACTAATAAAGTAGTATAAGTGAAAGAAATAACTATAGTAAAAAAATTATATAATAACTGGTATTTTATACATTAAAAAGATCCCAAGTGGGAATATCACATATAGAATGTGAAATCACCAAAATTAATAGAAATTGAGAAATCCTCCCAAATTGGCCAAGAGTCCTATCAGGTCACATCATCCATAACCACCCTGTTATTTCAAACCAACTATCATCAATTTCAATCGATTACCTATAGCTACAACCAATGAATAAATATTAGGGTTATATCAGGTACCTATGTTTCATGGAAGTGTGTTAAGGGTGTGAGTAAACTTCAGTAGGCACCACCAGGGCCATCCCTAAAATAATTAATTTGATATCAAATTTCATACAGAAGTGCTCAAGGTAAGTATAATAATAGTTATAAAACAATTTATATAAAAGAAATAAATTACCAATAATGCCTCAGTTTCATGATAACACCCATGTTCTGATATACCATTGTCAATCAATAGGTTTGTGACATTGATCGAACTGAGCTACTAGGTCTTGTTCCATGGGGTATCTAAAAACAACTTGTGGACTATTACAACCCTAATTAACCACATGGAATTCAAGCTAGTTTCTAGAATTAATAGTATACTAAAGAATCCCATGGAATCCAATCATTCATCCTATAATTCCTATGTAATCCAATATCGCATCTAGGAGTTCCCAAAACATCATCCATCTCATAGAATTTAATATCTCATCCTAGTATTCCCATTCAATCGAAGAACTCATCCTGATAATCCAACACATCAAAAACCATATTGGCCTAGGCATTCATCTTTTACTTTCCACATTGTTAGAAATAACTTGGAATCTAATCACTCATCCTAGATGTCATAACCATCATATTAACATATATAATCTAAGCGATTATCCAATTATTCACAAGTATAATATATCATTTGGAATCTAAGCACTCATATCTAATTTCATATAATTCATGAATCCCATATAAATATATTTTATTTTACGTTCCTTTTCAAACATATCATAAATTTCTATTTACAACAATGCTATAAATTCATATATTACATTTATTAACTCACATAACAAATAAGTTATTCCCAAAAAATTTGTATCCTTAATTTATTAAGGAATACCTGAAATCCCTCAAGAATCATTTTTCATTTAAAAATATTAATTTGGGATTAAAAATTGGTACTAAAATTCTATCATTTTAAAATTTTTCATTCACATTAAAATCATTCCAATTTCAATATCCCACCCATTTACTATTATCAACATTTTTGAAATTCCATTTCATAAACATCGATTCAAACATAATTCCTCAATTTTACCCTTAAACAAAGCTAAATTATTTCACCCCAAATCCATTTTACATCAAAGATTATCTAGGGTCATCCCTAATGGAACTATACATTTTCTAAAAATAATGGATTCAAATAGAGGTTTATATAATTTTTGAAAAATATTTTTAATAAATATATACCAAGATAAATCATTGAATGGTCATCTTGATAACATAACACATACTTAAAAAAGTAGTGATACATTTTTTAGGTTTAAGTAACACCATTATAAGTATTAGTGAATCCCACTTGTCAAGTATCAATATTCAGTTCATCCTATGTCAAGAGAAAATGAGAAACCATAAATATGCCTTGAAAATAGTTCATAGTAACCAAATCCAGAAGAAAAAAATATAATACAAAATAAAACCAAATTAGAGGATAGACGATTCATAAACAAACCACTACCTTTCTAAATCTTCTAATAGTTATTTATTCGGACCATAGAAAAGGTATATCCCACCACAGGAAGAGAAAGATGATGGGAGAATGTGGGAGAGTGTTATTGGAAGGGGGTTAGATATTGAAATACGATAGGGGAAAATTATTGATATTTTCACTTCTAATGAGTCACATGTTTTCTCAAACCCTAAACTGACTATGTGGGCCCCCTACCCAAGACTCACCATCACGTATAGTAGTTGTTCATAGTTTGACAAACCATGTGCAAACTGTGAAACACACCCCTATGATTTTCTAAATTGGTATCATAGTCTCCAAAACCTGTCACTTAGTTCAAAAAAAATTTAATATACAAATAAAGTTTCACGGTCTTGGTGCATGGTTGGATCTAACCATTAACTAACTATAGAGCCTAAGATATTATACCAGAAACCATAATTTCTAACCTCGAGGCTCCCAGCCCTTATATAAGAATTGTTTGTGCCTCATGGACCACAAAAAAACATCTAAAAACATCCTTATAAGATATTCCAACTATAAAATTTCTATTATGAAGCTTAAATTCAAAAACAACTCATCCTCCATCCACAAAACTCAAAATTCACATTGAGACTCATGGATCTTCCATACACCCAGACCTTACAAACTACACACTATATACTTATTTTTCCCAATAAGTCCTGGTGGTCATAAAATTTGTTTATATGAACTATGATGGTTCTCAAATACTATTCAAATGGAACTATTCCATTTTTGAATGCCCATGGTACTTCTAAAGTACATCTCCAAACACAATACATGAGGTAGAACGATCTAATGCTAATGATCATATTATAACTAGACATCAAGAAATCACTTCATTACATTTATCTATCCTAATACACTTCTATGAAACCATCCAATTGAATTATCTAGCCCATAGAGCTTCTCCACTATATGAATTAGCTCAAAAGGATGATTCTGAACCCTAGTACCTCCCACCATCATAATTTTCAAATATTATCTGATTCCTTATTTCACATCAATATACTATATCTCCTCACATCCAAGAGATCTGGTCAACATATCTAAAAAAATTTACTTCCCATAAATAATGTCAAATAGGAATGGCTCCATCATCCTATAACAACCTTTTCATGTCATATCATCCATGGATATCATGATCACAACCGTTAAAAAATATTATTCATCTATAAGGATTTCACAGATGTAATTCCAAGCCCACTGCATCAGGCTCCAAACAACAATACTATTCTTACCTCCTTTAGGTAACCCATATCAATAAATCTAATCTTCATCCATCAACACACCATTAAAACTCCTAATCATGATACCTTTATCTCTAGATGTATCCACATGGTTCTCCTAGTCCTTGAGGTAAAATATCAACCTATTATCTTAATTCCAATGTCAAAAGACTAAATACCCCCATTGTTAATTGTGCTCTCTCCTAAGAACCAGTGTGCCACCATACCAAACCACATTTGGGTCAAGTCATAACATCCCAACCTGAAAATGATTACTCAAATTTCACCCACATTATATAGAGACTAACCTCATGCATTCCCAAATGAATCCATGTGATAATGAAATTTCACACACATTATCATCTGGTGACATAGCAACCATACAAAGGATAGTAATGCACATCAAAACCCCATCTATGATGAAGGTTACAAACCCATGACTGTCACAATGCTCTCCAAAATACAAGTGTACTTTTTTCACTCAACTGGATCAAAACCCTGATCTAATGACCAACATATCTTTTTCTATTAAACAAAAAAATCAGATGAGGCCAACCCACTCATACCTAAGTTCCCTTCCATTTATCAATCACTACACACATTCATCCCTTGTAACACTATTCTCAATACTAACAAAATATTATCCAAAGAAAGGGACACACCCTTTATAGTGTATAGTGTCCTTCCCATTATATTTTATTCCTTACACAGCTCTATAATCACTAACCCTAATGGGTCCTTACTTTACTATATGTATATATCTAATCCCAATCCACACTTTCCATCCTATCATAACTTAATTAATATTGATCTCTCATATTGATCGTTTTATCAAAATTTAGTCCAAATTGATGTATCCTTTTTTCATAATGGTACATTTCTTTTTTCCATCCAAACCGTAGGCACATCTCCTTGAAAAATATCACTAAGGCCGTTAGTCCTTGGCTCAACCACTCACCATCCTCAAAGATGGTAGACATCATTCTTTCATGTTACCACTTCCTTGTTCCATTTAAGAAAATGGGAACACATTCCCACACCACCTGATCAAACCTCTTAAATCACACTCCCATGAGTCACATGGAATATACCATGCCAAATACCCAACTCAATGTTATCACTAATCAGGTTATACATCTTTCCCATCCTACCCTATCCAAGGCTAGTCAAAACACATATGGTCTCTAATTAACCTGATCCATTTTGAGGTTATACACTTTACATATTACACTATTAATCCATTACCATTTTAAGAGGTTAATAATCTTATAATTTCCTTCATGATTTTACATGTATTAACCATTCAAAGGATTATATTTAATCCTTTTTTGATTAATAAAAATATCAACAATTTTTGGGCATGAGTAAATAAATTATATTTCAGACATTATAAGGGAAAACACTTTATTAGATGATTACTTGAATTTTGTTTTGTAAATACCATCATCGATCCATTTATATATTTGTATGTGTTAAGAGATCATAATAGGAATTGGTCATGTAATATTTCACCATATTTATATGTGTAACAAACTACATAAGTTTTTTTTGAACATATTAAATACATATCACCTTAGTAATAGTAAAATATTAACCATATAGGGAAATAAATATGACATCCATCATTGGGTTCATATATTCAGAAGTTAATAAAAATTACTAGAAGCATGCAATCAACATTTAAAACCCATGTATCAACCATGATAAACATAATATCAAACCCTATGTAACTTAAATTATGCATTCACATAGCCATAACCACTTTCCATACCAAGAAAATAACAAATCCATATAATTCATAACATCACAAATCTATTGCCACACTAAAGTTTAAAATAAAATACAACTCTATAAAATGAAATCCATAAAATAAGGCCTCATCCCTAGGGACAAGTGCTTCCCCTTGCATGGGTTGATCATACCCAGACATGATATAATTACCAAGCCTTGAAACATTCCTAGTATAAAGAATATCATGACTAAATAATAAGAAAGAAAAAATGTCTTTGTTACAGCTTTTAAATGACCCTCCCTATAATTCACTAAATCTGTGATTGGGTTTGGTACACCAAAATGTCTAAGGAGAATCACCCCATAAACCTGAGGCTTTAGTCTAGTAGTGAGAACAATTAGTTCACCATTGAGAGACTATACTATTTTAATTAGAGTGTCTATATAAGTATAATTAATATAAAACATTTATAAATCAAGTAAAATAAACATTAAAAACTAATTGAATAACCATCACTGGTAAAATATAAAAGGTTCAAAAAAATTATTACATTATAAAATACCATAATATTGGATATTTTATAAATGTAAAGGATTTCTCATGGGTGGATCACATAAAGTAAATGAAATAAATGAAATAAAGGTAAAATAATAACTCCGCCCAGACTGGTCCAGGGTCATACTTGGTCCCACCATCCTTACCCACGATGGAATATTGAGCCAAATATCATCAATGTTTATCCATGCCCAATTCCTAGAACATGTGACCAAATATTAGTGTCTTCTCATGTACCCAAGTTCCATCACATCCAGAGTAGGGTGTTAATAAAACTCAGTTTTCCACCACCAATGATTTCCCCAACATAATAAGCATGATATCAAATTTTATATAGAAGTTCTCAAGGTAAAAAAATATAATAGATATAAAACTATTTAAAGAAAAAATAACCACTAATTACCTAGGTTTAGTAATACATTTGATGTTGACTATACAATTATTGATCCTTAGGTTCATGACCTCGATCTTACAAACCTTTTATGGTTAGTTTTAGGGAGTATATAAGAACATCATGTAGAATGTTCCAATCATTATTAACCACATGTAATCCTAGGTTGATCCTAGAATTCCAAGTATCTTAAAGCATCACATGTAATCCTATAGCTTTTATTAGAATTACCAATGAATCCAAGATCTCATCACAGTATTCCCTATTCATCAATCATCACCCAGAATCCAAATGATGAACCTTGAATTCCCATGGAATCTAAACATTCATCATGAAATTCCCACTAATAAAAACCATACATGTCTAGGAACTCCACCAATTCATCCCAATTCATTGATAATAATATGGAATCTGAGTACTCATCTAGGTATTCCCAACAACCAAATTTTTTTATTGAATTTGGGTGCCCATCCTAGTATTCCCAAGTTGCATATATCATGTGGAGTCTAAGGAGCTCAACTCATAATTACCAAGAAGTAATTTATCCAACATCAATAATAACTATTATAAGTTCCCCTACAAAATCATAATCAATTTCAATTTAAAAATTTGGTATAAATTCATATTTAACCATTATTAACTAATTTATTGTTACTTTTATTCCATAAAATATTCGTTATTAATTTCTCATGGTAACCATGAAATCCCACATGATTCATTTATCCTTTAGAAATATCAATTTTATTTTATCCATTTCCACTCACCATTTCATTCCATTAATTCGTTATTAAATCTCATTATAACATTTATATGTAACATTCAAATTTTAATAGGTCAAATTTCTAGATCCAAACCATTTATAATTATCATTAGTTTTGAAATTCCATTTCAAAACCAACGACTGAAATAAAATTCCATCATTTTATCCTTATACATTGGTAACCATTTTTTAATTCCAAGACCATTAAATGTCCAAGAACATATACGGTAATCTCGTATAGAACGATCCATTTTCTATAATTCACAATATGAAAAAAAATCTTCTTAATTAGGGAAAACCTAATCATAAAACATTTAATGAAACCAATATCCAGTCACAACATCAATAGATTGGTTGTATAACACATACACTCAAAAAGATGATGATACCTTGGGTTAACCTTATGTACCCCCAAACTCATGTTATGTGAATACCAGTCATTGAGTATTATATATCATTTAGTGTTGTGTAAAGGGAAAATGAGAAACTATTCAAGTACACTAAAAATATGCCATATTAACCAAATTAAGAGGAACACAACTCAATAGTAAAACATAACCATAATACAATAAAGGGGAGTCGTAGACATACCTATGACTCTAAAATTCATCTAATGGAACTTAATTCAGACCAAGGATAAGATATATCTTACTAAAGAAAGTTGAGGATGACGAGATGGCATGCGAGGAGGTTTTTGTCCAAAAATAAGAGGAATATGTGGTTAAAACATTAAATACTAGAGGGTAGAATCTATAATTTTTCAAATTTTAAAGAATTTCAGGTGTTGGATATATGGTTTTCCAAACTTTTCACTAATCATGTGGACCTCACTACCTGAGGATCACCATCTCACATAGTTATTTCAAATAGTTTTACAAAAACTACACAAAAATTCAACATGCCATGGTAATTTTCTAAATATATCACATAGTCTCTTGGATCTCCTCAAATGGTTCAAAAAATGAACGTGTTTAAAAAAACAGAGTCACACAGTGGGGTTTCACAATTATTATTAACTATGTGCTAACCATGAACCTCTTGCTGCTCTATTTGAAACTATAATTTCCATCCTCAAGGCTCATGAAAATAATTTGAGTACTTGATGCACCCCTCAAGAAATAAAAACAACCAAAATATTTTTTTAAGATATTACAACTATAAAATTTATAATCTGAAATTTATATTCAAAATTAACTCAATAATCAACCTCAAAAATCGAAATTCTCACCAAGTCTCAAGGACCATTTGTACGCCCAAGTCATACACTTATTTCTAGAGATCCTAAATCCATCCATGAGGAACTAGAATTTATTTTAAATATATATTACATATAAATATGTAGAAAAATATTAAATGATGATTGAGTAACTTAATTTTGAAAACCCACTTTTCAACCGCATTTGGAAATAGTCCTTGACATTTGACCATATGACTTCACACCTAGAATCCATAAAAAACCTTGTTAGGAAACAATATTGCATGAAAAAAACATTAACCACATTTACCTTAAGTGGGTTAATAATTATAGTTATTAAAATGTTTTAAGGAATTATATCACTAGATTAATTAGGGAATAACCACAAGTAATAAAATATGTTGAGGAGTTATACTTTATTCATGAAGAAGACATTACACATTGTCTTTGTAATAAATTACACCTCTATCCCGCAAAATATATATAAATATATATATTTATATTATAAAAAAATAAAAAAATGTAAATAATAGAGGTATATTTCATTAATAATTGAATATTCTTAAAGTTAGAACCATTAATTTAATCATATAAATATGTATAATGATTGATTCTTTTAAGGAAAATGATTGAGGATACTTTAAATTATTTTCTAAATATGAATCACGTGTTTCATTTTAATAGATATAAACCTCACCATTAAAGATTTTACATTAAAAAAATAACCCATCAACCATTATTCAAAATACAACCGTACAAACCGTTATGATTTACATGAGTGTTTTACTATGTTACCGGAGACTTTAGAGACACAAAATTAAAATCATTCTTCTCAAATTGGATTTGGATATGGAAAACCTTTGGAAAATATTTTAATATTAATGAGGGAAGGTTTTCCATGAAAATAGGTATAAATGCGCATCGGTGGATGTCAGTGGTGGGAATAAATTAATCTGAGAAGACAAAGAGTATTAAATTGATAACATGGATGGAAGAAAATAAGTATTTAGTATCATTGATTTAAAATATTTTTTCCCAATTTTTCTTTTGTTTAGTATTTATCTTTAGTACCATTTTTGATATTTCCATTACTATGACTTTAAGAAAACATGTTTGGGAATTGATAAGCATAGACAATTGAATATATTTTCCAAAATAAATATTAATTTTATTCCTTTTTATTTGTTAATCAAGTAATTCAGTGATGTTTTTTAATTAATATAATATTTCAATGTATGATTAAAATATTTTATAATTCATATTAGATTATATATTTAATTAATTTAATAATTTTGGAATAAGATTCATTCTTTACTTTTCATAGTCATCTAATATTTTATGGAATAAAGGATTACTATAGAGGATGATAAGATCAATGAGTCATTCAATATTGTCAAGTATAAATTGAATCACCATAATTTTCCCTATATGACATCAATGTGTCATTAGCTGCAAAAAAGAAGTTTATGTTTGAGTATGTAATTAACATACTAGATAAATGATTCACTTATGGAGATGAACATTATGACTTAAATGTGTACGTTGGGGAACTTCTTTTTGGGGTATGGGAATAATTTTTTCATTTTCTATTTTATGAATTCACTCTACAAAATTTGGATAATCATTTTTATCATTTGAGACATATAATATTACTAGGAGTTATCAATAGAAGTGTTGATTGAATATAGAGAAAAAATATATATCAATTCAATCGATAAATGAATTCATATCCACTGATTAAATCATACTCTATAATAAAGAGGAATTATAAACCAAATATGGTACCCTAATTTTTGGTGTTATAGGAATAGTTTTTATCATTATTAAAAATATAAATATATTATTGGATATGATATATTCTTTTAGAATACATGAATATTTGATAATATTTCATATCTTCTATGATTTGAATTATCTCTTATGATATCCTTGTTAGAGGTATGAAACAATGAATTTTAAATATTAATAAATTCAATATATTTTTATCAATATATATGATATGATATATCATAAAGATAAAGAGAAATCATTAATATGATATTGGGATATCTCCCCCTACAATGCGAAGTTAAAATGAAACAATAATTATGGAATGTATGGGTTTTAATCTATGATATTAGAAAAATTAATATTATCCAATATAATACCATATATCACAATGTTAAGAATTTAATCTCAAAAAATATTTTTCATAATATTAAATAAATCTATGGATGTTATCTTTTTCTATGAATATTTTAATAACATGGGAATTGATAATGTAGAATTAAGTTTGAGTTGTGATACATGTAATGTTATTTGTGAGCATGTGGTAGCCATGCACTTTGAGAAATGTTATTACACATATTTTCTAACAAATTTAATAAATCTCATAATATTATGGGCACATTAAACTTGAACGAATGATATAGAATTTGGTATGAGATTGTGGGAAGAGTGGAAACTTTTTGACCAAAAGAGATAAGTTTATATGATCAAGAATATTTATAATATTGTATAAGGGATCTAAGGTTTCCTCCTAAATATAGTTTCATCTATATAATATGGAGGGAGATATAGGAATATGAGTTTGTATGTTCACTTTATAAACAAATTTTTTTTTCACACTCTTAGATTTTCATTATTTATACAAATCTATTTTACATTGAATTTGTGATTTTTCACATGAAAGTATGATATCATTCTTAGATAGAGTTCTCAGTTATACTTTAGTCTTTATAATTTTCTTCATTTTCGTATTTTTTCATTTATTATTATCTTTTAGTAAGTGGAATTATTGATTGATATATATAATTTTTTATTTATTAATTCTTTAAATTTTTAACACATTAAGATACTTATTAATTATTCCATGAATTTGGTTGATTCTATATAAAATTTAATAGGGTGGATCAAGTGAGTATGTTCTATGTGATGTTTTGTAGGTGAGTGGAAAACTAGTTCTATTAGACTTGATTACTTAAAATAAACCTCTTATAATTATGATATGTTTATAAAATAAATTCCTTGGTTAATTACTGATGTATCGTTTTTATTTTTGGTTTTAGTCCCAATTGAGATATATATTTCCATAGAGAAGAGTGAATCATTGGTGTGACTCTAATACAAAATATATATCCCATTTAAAACTCATTAAATATATTTTCAGTAAGTATTGGTATCACATGATGAAAAATGGTATGTTGATTATAATGATGATAGATATGATATATATATAGTTAAATTAATTCCCATAAAATGAGGTATTACAAGGTTTACACATTCATTTTCTCAACTGGCTGAATCCTTGGGGTTTAACAGTTGTTATCACACAACCCTTATCAATGTTTTATTATCATTAATTTAAATTTTCATTAATTGTGTATGAAGACACTAATTAAATACTAAATTCACCTCAAATAATAAACAAGGTATAAAGATCTCAGAAAAAAGTTCAATGTTGAGTGTAATATTCATATTCCATTATTTAGTTCCTTCATGTTTATATATTTTTTGTACAACATTCTTATATCAAGTATGACCCAACAAGGTGGACATATCCTGGTTTTTTATAATATAATATTTAATAATTCTCATCTCTCATTGAAATATAATTACAAGATTAATTTATAGAAAAATGTTATAACTCTATATCATAGTCAACATTCTTGATCAATCCACTAATCATAGATAATATCATCTTTCTACATTAATTAAATCCTAAAAATACCAAATAAATATCATCTGGTTAGATGATAAAAATTCCTCCTCAAAGTCCCTAATCTATCCCAATAAGATATTATATTAAAATTGTTATTTTAAAAAAAATCCTTCAATCACAATCCAATAATTTTTATGATGGGGAAATATCCCATAAAACATACATCCAAAAATTTCAAATAAAATCATTTTCTTTACTCCTTAAAATATTAAATGAGATCCTTAAAATCAAAAAATATCCGCAAGCATTATAGTGTGATGATTATTATCATGGAATTATAATTTTGACTTCAAATTTCCAATATAATCCTTGAAATATTTTACAGTGTTCCACATAATTAGTGTGGAGTGATTGTTCTACCGTAAAATCCAGTAGACATGCCAAAATTTTAAGACATGGGAATTATTGTCTGATTTTATTAATTATAGTATAATATATAAAATTATAGAAAGACTAATTCCCAGTAATTTACACCAGTGTATCAACTTCAATTTCTTCATACTAGATATATTATGGTATTTATGATATAATGTATATAGAGAATAGAAACCATAATCCATATATACCTAATTATCTAGGACTCTATAAATAAAATATGGTGAAACTATAAGGACTTATGATATATTTTTATGTACATGATAAATTGATCTATTATTGTGGTTTAATTCCACCTCCACTATGAAATTATTCATTAGTGATAATTATTTAACTTTTTTACATAGAAATAAATCACGTGTAATGAATTTCTATTCCTCCTTTATTTTAACCAAAATGGAATTTTACTAACATCATTCATGTGAAGGTATAAATTCTTTCTTTTTTCCTCTCTAGAACCCAAAAGACATTTCAGGATTTATCATTATTTTTCAAATAAACTCAAACTCAAGTATTAATCACAAACCACATTATTTATTATATTTATTCATCATCTAATTGATGTTTGTGTGATAAAAAAATCTCCATATCAGTCACAAGGATATCTATATAATAGTAACTATATAACAAAACAACAAAACATGTGTATATTAAATATGTTAGTGAGTAATTAAATTCGTATAGTTATTATAATTTATATGCAACTCATTTAAAATTCTCAATCCACCACACGATCATTTTTCATAGAGTTCCTAACAGATTGTCGTCCCCTGGTGACCAATAATTCTTATGATCATCAGAAAATCTTAATTATCAATAATTTTC
This sequence comes from Viscum album, assembly GCA_963277665.1. Lineage (NCBI taxonomy): Eukaryota > Viridiplantae > Streptophyta > Magnoliopsida > Santalales > Viscaceae > Viscum > Viscum album. Next base: position 1,960,182,666 of record OY728133.1, read on the forward strand.
CACCACAATGAAATAAATTATAGGATATTATCTAATATCATATTCAACCACCATAGATAAATTGTATTCTATTTCCATATTCATATTATATATGATGATATAACTCCAATTATATTCTCTTTAATGGATCTCCTTATTTCATCTCATATTCTGATAATCTACTTTAAACTCTATCTCCTTTATAAAATCCTACAATTTATGTATAATACATCAATCTCCATTGATCACATTAATACCATTAATGAATTTCAAATATGACATTCTGGGACATTAGAAACCAACATTGACAAAACAAATATAACATAACATGCATGGGCTCCATCTATATGACATATTCATGGAAATAGTAATGGAGCCCAACAGATTTTTTTATCAAAATGACCATTACAAACTGTCATCACTAAAGCCTACAATTCTTTTGAAAACACTATAAAGGAACCTGAAAGAACATTTGTAACAAAAATCTATCAATCTCCAATTTGAAATATAAACTAAATGAAATATATAGAGTAATTGGTTAGGATTATAACTTTATATCTCCTCTTTTATGGGTTTGATAATCTACCCCTGGAATAAGGGGGACATATTAAACTCCATGGGTATCCAAAAATATTTTCCACATATAAATTTACTACCTCATTAACAAAGAATTATTATTTATATTGAACCCAATTGGTGATTATTATATTAATTTTAAATGAATAAGAATGTTTAATGATGTCAATATGTATTAATTGGTATAACTTGGAAGTAGTTTGGAGTTACCAAGAATGTTTTTTTAGATTTAGGTTGAAGTTTCCAACCAGGATTTCTCCATAAACGCGACTAAGAATATTAGAGGTTGACATGATTCCTTGTATTAGAATGGGTAACCAATATCCATATTTTTATTATATGTAAAAGGATACAAGGATTGATATTCCTCTATTGGGTCTTGTATTATAAATCCTAACACTTGGAAAAGTTGGTTGGACGGTTTGTTATTTTATATTCTATGTGGAGAATCTTTTAAGAAAGTTCTGAATAATTTGAAAAGGTTTTTTAATCATTTATATAAAAAATAGATTGGCTTTCGTCTAATATTTTATGAATATTATTTACTTACTAAATATAGGAAAAACTAATAGATAATTTGATGTATTTTCTTTTATGTCCATGTGCCGAATTGTTTTATGTACATATGAATATGTTGAAGTGTTCGAAGGTCCATATAGTCCAAATAATGGTGATAATTATTTCTCGATGAAGGTATTTCAAAGAAAATATGTAGAATTATATCATATTATTTATCATTATTGAAAAATTATATAACATATGGAAACATATAATATATTTTTTTGAGGAGTTAAATATTGTTGTGGTAGTGGAACATCATTGAAATAAACTAAAGAATGTTTACATACTACAGAAGTAGTATGAATTAATTTTATAGGGATTGAAGTCGATTTGATGTTTACTTACAAAACATTAACTGTATAAGATTATTGATAAATATAGAGTTAAATCTATAATTCTAGGATTAAATATTGTTGAAATTTATGTAAGGATATAATACATAAAATATTTCTCACACTCTAAAAATTGGAAAAGGCATAGATAAGAAACCCTATATACTTATGTTTTTTGAATCCATGAAATTTTTTAAAATATGTAACCACCTATGGATACATAATATAATCTTCTATTGAATATGTTTTTAAATTCTTTAGAGCCATTATGATTTTTAATATATTTATAATGTTACGTAAGCTATTTCTTATCCCATTGAAGTGTAAAATTTCAAAAACATTATATGCATAATATTTTTAGTTACTTCATAAAATTTTTTATGGTTAATAATATATCCAATATGTTAAATAATATTTTTACTCCATGAAAAATATTTCAATGGAATGATAATATAGTGATATATAATATATTTTAGGTTCCATATTTTTTTTGGAAGATCAAATTGAAATATTTCATTGTAAAGAACCATACAAATATGAAATATTAACATAATAACATATATGATTCATCATTTGAGGAGTGATAATGGGGATAATTATGTTTATATACATAATATATTTTTTATATTATGTAATATTTATACATTTGGAAAATTTTAGGAAAATGAATAATTCTAGAAATTAACCTAAAACTTCTGGTAAGATTCAGAAGTTAAACTTCTTGATGAAAACATTAAACTGATGATGTATTTTTGATATTAATTTATTTAGATATCAAGATATATATTATGACATGACTCTAAATGTGAGGTTTTTGGTGATGAAAGGTGAATAATAAAGAAATCCACAATATAATTACATCTAAGATGGGATACCAATCAATGTTTGGTCTATGATTTGAGATACAATTTCACCATGAGGAGAAGACTAAGCCTTGATTATACTATGGAATGATTTACCATGAAGATTTGGATCATGGAGGAGATTTGTTTTCAGATGTTTGGCCATTATAATTCCTATAATCATATGAAGAAGATACTGGGTATTTAGTATAATTTAAATAACATTAATTGTGATCACACTATAGAAAATTCATCCTTTGTTATGGATTATTTGTGTTGAAATTACCAGCCTATCATAAATAATATTTATAGAGTTGAATATTTTTTATGGAAATGAAATCTATTTAAAATAGTTTTTTCATAAATGTGCACTCTTTATCAATATAAATTTTTTTTGAAGGACTCCTAACACAATCATAAATAAAAATATCATTCAAACTTATTTGTGGAAGACTCTACATACAATAATCAAAAACCATTAAAAAAGGTAATTTTAATAAAGTATGAATTCTATCCCAAATAACATTATCATAAAAGATTATTTGTGATGTAAGTTAAATTATTTAACAAATAAATTTTTCTGAAAAATTAAAATGGAAATTAATTTTTTAAGATATGGAAAAAGAATGTAAGGTACATACATTTTTTCATGTGATGTTTCTAGAAAAATTAGTTTCCTCCACTAAGAAGGGGTGTTGAACCAATAAATGTAACTTTTTATAATTTCTTTTCAAAAAAATAGACCTATATGAATTGTTAGAGTCTGGTCAACTAAAAATAAAAATATATAAACCTCACATAATCATGTAGGAAATAAAATAATATGTAATATAATAATTGTACAATGTTTAGATATAATGTGGAATCCTACTCCTTGTCATCGAAGGTTACCATAACGAACTATATATTCTCTTAAATATATGAAAAGGAGACTTCCAATTAAAATAATTCATTTGAAATTTCAAAAAACACATCAAAAATCACACCTAATAAAAAACATCCAATTTCATTCAAAATATGATAAAAAATATAAAAAAGATTACTAAATAAACTTTATTTCTCTAAAAAAAGACAAAAATCCAATTTCATGATCTTCAAAAATAAGAAAAATATAATCTCCCTCAAGGAAGACTCGAAATACACCATAAAACATGATCATTTTCAAATAAAATATCTTGAAGGATAAAAATTCATTAGATACTGATCATTGAAAGTCCAAAATCAACCCCAGACTCTTCTTATTCCTCCTTTTTCTCATAGTTGAAAAACAACACACAATAGTCTTAAAAATTTTCACAATAAACTCCTCATTTACATTATTAAATCATAATAAAATGTTAATTATTAAAGAATCATTAATAAGTGAGCTTCAATTTTTATGAGAGATATATAACTATATGTATACTCACTTCCTCGTTTATATTCTAGATAGACCTGGGTGCCCTTTACTACTGTGACAGTCAAATACCATGATATTTAGCATAAACAATTGTCAATTTTTAAATCTCAACTAAAATCCATACATCCATGACATTATATTCTTGTGTTATCCCCTCAAATATCGATATTTGGATATATGGACCTCTATAAAAAATCACTTATGTGAATCATTTTTCTATATGACTCATTCAACTATGTGAAGTAATCATATATGTAAATTTCATATTTACCTACACATTAGAATTTTGCTACGTGTTTTTTTTGTTACATTGTAAGATCATCTTCATGATTTTTCTTAAATCACACAATTAGTTCGGTCATAATTCGAAATGTTTTTTATACAAAAATCCTACATAGCCTTTTTGCCTATGTGAATCTACTACATCATAGATCTGGCTGTGTGAATCTATAAATTTCAGTCATGCCTCAAATTAGCTCTGAAACATTCTGTGACTTTTGGTCCTCCTGAAAATATATTCTAACATCATGAAACTATCTTTGATGATATATATTCTATAAAAAAGATCAAGAACCATCAGTATTATTCATTTCATAAAAATATCATTGTCAATAAAATAACCCAAACCCACAAACAGGAAGAGGATCTTCAACCATTATCCAATAAATCCACAAATCTATAGGGTTTTTTTAATATACCCTATTGGATTTTTTGATAATAATATAAAGTAACTTGAATTTATATTCTTTAACACATTAATCATCAAATAATATCCATTATCATTGAAATGTTTTATAACACCACTCTAATGATAATTTAGTGTTTTGATGGATTTTCATCCCTCGGTGAGATGTATTTTTTGTCCAAGTGACTCAAATGTCTCTACTTATCAAACACAAAATATCCCAATCACTTACACTCCTCCATTCATCAATGAATTCTCACCCCATTGGGAAACATATTCCAAATAAATGTGGGGGCCAAAGTGTAAAAAAAATTCAGGTTTGTGAGGAAGGCCTAAAATTTAATTTTAGCCTTAACATAAAAAATATATCCCATGGCATAGATTTTAGAATGATATCTATAAGATGATACTTTCTTCCAATAAATAATTATTTTTTAAACTAGATCAAAATTGTCTTTGAAAAAATGGTGTCAAATGTCTATAAGTTTACATTGAGAGCTTCGAACTAGAGTATTTAAAAGATAAATAACACTTTCATTATTACAAATATTCTTCCACAGTATTTTAAAATCAACCCACAAACATAAAAGTGGGACATGCATATAAAAACATATGTAACTATATGAGTAACCACTCTATTCTAGAATTCAAATATACCTAGGGTCACAAATATTTTCTACTTACTATACAAACTAAAAAACTTATCACTAAAAAAATCTACTTGATGTGGATCTATGATCTATATAGTCACAAACACAATATACGTCATTGTAACCAATAAATTATATATTTTCACTACATGTGTAGAGAAATAAATAATTCAATGTCCCTTTTACATACCACTTAATTATTTAAATAGTAATTGGGTGTCACTTGTTTGGATAACTGGGATACTTTACAGAGAGAGTCACCGCATAAGATATGTCTCGTAGTGACATTGCAATATACAAAAGGCTACAAATAATATTTCTAAATTTCTTATGATAAAAATAGATTCCTTGTTCAAATTTTCTCAAAAACTTTCGAAATGATATAGCTGTATAAACTGCTTTTTAAAATTCTATTACAAACATTCTTAATATTTATTTGGAATAATTTTTTGGTTAAATAAAAACATAAACTGATTTATACTCAATCTATAACCGATAAAATAGTTTAGTTTTCCCATCATTCACATCTTAAACTACTTCTACATATTTTTTGTAAACACTCCACATAAGAAACTATTAATGAAGAAAATTATTCCACCCATTTATATAATCTTTGTTACTGTGTAAATGTAATCCTTGTTCAATTAAATGCTTATTTCAATACTATATTTTTTAAAAACACATTTTTCTCAAACATTAATCAAGTATAGAATATTAATCCCTTTGAGAATATTTACAACCCTATAGAAAATTCTTCAATCTTTAGTCAATCATTATTTCATTCTCAGTAATGAAAAATATTCACTGTTCAATAAACACATCTTTATAGACATCACTCAAAAACATATACATTAAATACATTTGATATACCAATTAATGATTATGAGGAACCATAACCAAGAAAATTCTTATTTTATAATGTTTATCAATGAGAGAAAAATTATCCTAAAAGTCTATTCCTTTTATTTGAAAATATCCTTTGAAAATAAATATTGCTTTTTTCTTGTGTGAATTCACCTTTCTCATTTCTTTGGTTCATGAAAAAACATTTTTTACCAATCAAATTTTTTGTTTTCACTATTGGAAAAAGTTCCCAAATAATGATCCTCTTAATTTGATTGATTTATTCATTCATATATTCTCCCCATTCATCATGTTCAATATCCTAATCCATCATTATAATCTCAACCTATAATACAAGAGTTGTTTGATTCTCCACTCATTACCTCCTTATACAATAAACCAATATATTTTAATTCCCAAGGATATTCATAGTTTTAAATATTTATTTAACCTCAAAAACATCTTTCTTTCAACACAAAAAAACCTTTTTTATAATCAATGGAACATTATTATTTTTCATCAATTGTTCCTAGTCTAATTTCAGTGTTTTTAAAATAACTTGTTATTTTCTATAGTAGAATACAAATATTATTAAATTTCATAACTACTTTTACCTATATTTTCATAAAATATTTCATTTTAACACTAAATAATTTCATTCAATATCTTATTCCAACATCTGTATCCATTACCCTAAGATAAATATCCCATAAAGACTCCATCATCATCCTTTTCATAAAACATTCCCAGCCTTCTACCACTAATTTTAAAATAATGAGGACTTCCAAATACATAGAAATAATTAACATTTTGATTATTTTGTTATAATATTAAATAGGGTGTAACATGTGTCTTGGGTCTCAAAATATATTAATTTTTAATTTTAAAAATATTAAATACTTCTTCTCTCAAGAATAATTTTGAGTCATTATTCTCAGATAATATTATTCTACCAATTTAGAAATTATCTTACAATTACTCCTTGAATCCCTATTATATTGTGGTGTCTAAGGTGTTATATATTGATTTTTTATTCTATGATTTCCAAGAAAATTTTTAAATGCGTCACTTGTGAATTATTTTTATTTATTATATCTCATGTTTTAAAACTTGAACCAATCTATTTTTCAACCATCTTTCTATAAGTTTTAAACATCCCAATATCCTCAAGATTATTCTTTATTTAAAAAACATTGGACCTCTAAGTGAATGAATCTATGAGAGTAATGATATAAATATCACCTCTTATATAAATTTTTCTCATGGGACAATAAAGATTTCTGTGAACTAATTCTAATGGTATTTTGGAAATAATATCCTCATTCTAGTGAGTCTTTTGTGTTATCATTCCCTTCAAACACATTCCACATATTCCATCTTCATTTCCTTTCAACTTGGGTAAATTTCATACCACTACATGTTTCAAAATCATTCTTAGGAGTATTTGACCAAGATTAGAAATTCTTTTATTCTATAAAATGATCTAATCTTTTATGCCCAATTAACAGGTATTAGAAGCACAACCAATGAAGAATAAATTTATATTTATTCTACAGCCTTATGAGTTAGTTCTTCCCTAAATTTATATTTTAATGAAAAATGTATTTATTTTGAATGTTAACCCTATTCTCATTATCAAAAATATGGATAATGCTCAAAAATTATTTTTTTTGAACATAAACAACGTAATATGTTTTAAAATTATCATTATCATTTTTATTTTTCCCATTAACATTTATTTTCAAGTAAGGATTATTATAAAATTCTACTATACCTCTTTAATTTTTATTAATGTTATTTATAATTTTATAGTCACCGGTCATGTGGGAAGAACAACCACTATCATGTATACTTGAATTTTCATTCATTATTTCTTTAAAATACACTTTTAATAAGAATAAAGTTTCATCATTAATAACTTGATCTTCTTTCCTTTTAACATTGAGAGGGAACTAACCATCTAATATTTTATGAATTTCTCATCTCTATGTCCCTTTTGATTATGACTTCCACATGGAACGTCAAGACAATAAAATATGTTGTGTTTTATAAACTTGTAACCAGTTTCCATCTCTATACAATTTATTCTTTAATTTCATTCCTTCTCATTAGGGATACACCATTGCATTGTTTCCTTATCCTATTAAAGTATATCTTTTTCCAACGTGTATAATATTTATGTTTGAACAGACCACCGCACCAGTAAGAGACCTAAAATTTGGATTTTATTGAAAACCCATTATTGTATCCAAAAAAATTTAGATATAATTTTTTATTTTTTGAACTTATTGAGTCTAATATAATCTTTTGTATGAAATATAAGTGCCATTCTAGATTCTCATTTCTTCAGGTACTCATTTAGAAGATTATCCCTTGACATAAATAGATTCATTAAAGTCTTTATTGATCTATTTCACTTATTTATCATCTTTCAAAAACATTTATTATGTTATTGATAATTATTGATCATTAAATTAGTGTTTTTTAAATATATTTTTTCATCTTATCATACTTATTATCTTCTAACCTAAATTTTTTATTTTCTTCTTCTATATTTTTCTCCCATTTAACGTGGTCACCTTTATCATCTATCATATTTTTGTTCTATATTACCTACTTCTACTTATAATTAAAATGCATGGTTTTTTACTCATGAATTGCCACTAGTTAACTATTATGTATTTATTCATAATCTGTTGGTTCTAAATTATCTTCATCACTCCTTGATGAATTAATTGTTTTATAAACATGGGCCATAAATTCTAAAAAAATTCAATAGTTTCATCACCATAATCACTACACAAAATAAGATCTTTATCTTCTTATTTGGTAATTAAATTTCTTATCTTGGTTCTCTTAAATCTCTTATTGCTTACATATTCCATTGAATATTATTTATATTTATTACACCACTTGTTTACATGAAACTTTTCATCATTTTCAAATTAAAAATCAAATACTTTAATTTTGGGGGAATTAATTTTCTAGTGTCCAATTACATTACATTTATAAAATCTAAAATATAAAATAACTATTTCATTATTTCTCCTTTATAAAATATTTTTGATGCAAAAAAGAAATATTTGATATTCATCTCCACTATCAAAATCATTAGATTTTGTAAAATCCTCATCATTACAATTTTTTATATTGCTCATGGATTTAAAATCTGTTTCATCAGTCACTTTTTTTAAAGTCAAAAACATTATATTTTTGTAATCAAGAATGAGATTATTTAACTCATCAACTGCAGGATCCTCTCTATTTTTAAGGGTCTAAATTTTTTAATCAAATCTATCTGAAAATTTTCTCATCAACTTCTTTAAAATTCAATAAATTTTATATTTCTCACCAATACCTAAAATATTTCTGAAAATTTAATTTAAATAATTAAATAAGTCTTCAGTGAATTTATCATATTCAATTTTAATTTCTTAATATTTGATTCTCAAAATCTGTATCTTTTCCTCTTTCACTTTCACAATGACTTCATATCTTCTCTCCAAATTTTCCTAGATTTTCTTTTCATTTTATAGTACCATATATTTAATGTATAATATCTATAATAATGATATAAGAATATTAATTTATGTTTTTATATCCACTTCTTAATTACAATTATCAGAAAATGTTATCATACAATTATTTACAAAGTGTTGAAATCCTACTACAGACGCATCCTAAACTTTTGGTCTAAGAGATTGAATAACTGGAAACATTTTATTATTCTGACTTTGATAATTTTAAAATTGAATATTTTAACACTAATTATATTTAATGAATCAATATTATCATTTCTGTAAAGTTATATTCTTTAATATTATGGAGGAAAGCATGCTCTCATACCAATTTATGTTCCTGGAAGGATTGGTTTCCCCACTGATAAGGGTGCGTTGAATCAGAGGAGTTAAATATTTAAAAGATATTTTCAACAATAATAAAACATTATAGATTTTTAGAGTCTGATATAATAAAACAATATATCATCCATACATGATCCTGGAAGAAATAAAATAACAAGGAAAAGCTAATTATTAAAAGTTTCAGATCGAATGTGGAATCATACTCCTTGACATGTCTCGTTTCCCTCCTCATCCATGGATTCTTTTAACTATAAGCACATGTGATTTATAATTACAAAAATCTATGAACAATGAAGCTAAACATGTTAGGAGTTACACCCAATAACATAGAGTTATATTATAACGTAAATAAGATGAAAACAATCATATGAAGATCACAAAATAAATCAGTTTTCTCTTGTAACAAAAGATAAAGATATGATTCTAGAATCCTATAGAATATGAAAGTCAAAATTTATACGTGATTTGTGATTAAATAATATTAAAATCCCAAATAAAATCTTCTTAAGTAGTGAGATTCATCAGATGATAATTGATATTATTCAATGTTCGGCTCTAAGCTCTTCATATTCTTCTTCTATATAATGGAATAAAATATACACACAATATCTAGAAAATGTTGTGCAACAAAAAAAATATTTATTGCATTATTAAATACTGAACAAATCATCATTATTATAATCTGTTGATGTCCTAATCTTTTATTTTCATATGATATATATAAATATATTTATCCACACCACCTCATTAAAAAAAATTATAGACTCAGATCCTCTTTCCTTCTATGATATTAAAATACCATGATATTTAAAATTTAAAAAAATCATTTTTTTAGAATTCATATGAAAATCAGGTGAACATTACAGTATCTTCATGCATTATCTCTCAACATATTTGGATTTTTATTCATTGTACTCTATTGAAAATTCAATAATAAGTATAATATTTCTAAGTGACCAATTTTTCTGTGTGAAAAAGTTGATATGTGAATGTATATTTTTACCTACATAGTAGAATTCATCTAGATGATTTTTTTCCTATGGTATGGGATCATATAAATGATTTTATTAAATTTTATAATTTGATAAATTATAATTATCTATATAGAAGATTCACTTATCTAAATTGGTTATGTCGTAGATTTGGATATGTGGATCTGGACATTTCAATCTTCTCACAAGTTAAATCGGAATTTGCATCCATCTTTTATCCTTTCTCAACAACACATAATAATATAATGAAACTATTTTTCATGATTTATAATTCATGAAAACTAGATCAATCACCAAAAAATTAGTGAGTACTTAAAAACATTTTTTCCAACAAATAAAATAATCTAAAATCACCAACATCCACGGGTTCTTCAACAATACTAATGAAAACCCACAAATCAATATGGTTATTCATGATGGATATCAATTCCATCAAAAATACCCATCATAAAATATATATTATGTCACAATTAACTATTATAAATAGTTTTATAAATTAATTTTCAAGGGAATTATCTAATTTCATAAAACCGACTATAAATACAATCACACCCCATTTCCCCCAAACACATCTCTATTCCTCCACTAACAACTCTATAAAAAATATTTCAATTATTTAAATTATTTTTTAGTGTAATTATTAAAATTAATTTTCAAAATAGTTTTAAATTTTATGTAATTGTTTTTATTTATTAAATTATATTGACCCTTAAACATAGATTTTCTATTATGAAACATTATTTTTGAAAGGATTTTTATTTTATTTTATTTTTATAAATTTGGTATCATTTTATGTTGGAAAACATTTTAATTTATAAAATCAAATTTGGTATATGAATTATCTATTAAAAACATTTTTTTATAATTATTTTTTAAGGGAAAGAAAAAACATAGAAAATATTTTCATCAAATAATATTTGTGACGAAATGATATTTTTTAATAAATTGTATTTATTTAATAGTATTTATGGTGGGAATTTAAATTCATCACAAATATAATAATCTTGATGTTTTTTGTGGTGGTCCATTTGAAATAACATTTATTGAAAAATTATTTTCTATAATGGGTTATTTATGATGTCTTCTCATTGGAATTTTATTTTTTGTGACGTGAATCTATTGAAAATTATCATTTTTCAGAGTTTTAGTTTTAAATGAGATTTAAAAACCCTAGAATATTGTGTTTCAAAGTAATATATTTTTAGAAGTCAAAGATGTGCTCACTACTATTGTTTATTATTCTTTAAGAAATATTAAATTTGTTAGAAACTAAATATGAACTATAATTTCTGAGTTAAATATTGTGGGAATGAAATTTATATTGTTTAGTGAATAAATAGGAAGTGGAGAAGAATATAAAAGGGATTATCTAATATATTTATTATCATGTATGTTTTGTGTGTAAAAGATGAAAATAGTGAGATAAGGTAATGAATTTAGATATAGTTTCTTATATTGAAGATAAGGATAACCAATCCTAATGAGAGAGGTTTTTATTTTTCTTTGAAGGTGAATAATAATGAATAGAGTGTTGTATGGTTTCTTCTGATTATCATTAATGTTGAAGGATAAGAGATAGATTATGTCTTATTAATTATCTATACTCAAAAAAATCCTATGAGTTAAGAATATGATCATATAATATCTATATATTATAAAGTATGAAGTGATGAAGTGGTATCTTCTTCTACTTTGGGACATTAAGAATGATGTTCAAATTTTTTCTATTATGGAGTGACATTATGCCTTCACTACTGATTTACATCAAGGTGGTAAAATTTTAATCTTGTATTTTATGAACCAAAAATCGGTGTCTTCTTTGTATAATGTTGGTTTTTAGAGTAAGTGTATATGGAAATTCCATTTCGTAAGAATCATTGTGAAAATAAAAGTTAATCTATATGATCATGGGATGATAACCTCTATACACAATAGATGTACTCATCCATCATGGAGGATAACATCTTAAACAAACCTTAGTTTCCTTTATTATATGTTTCGGTGTTCATAAACCATACATGAGAATTAAATGTTTGTAAATAAAAATGCATATATACATTCATTGAATATTTACAGAGGTAATGGAGGGGAAAATGTTTTAATCAGTAATAATTTATAAAATACTAATTCAACCCCCCACCACCTTATGGGTGATATCTCATCTTATCCTAACAATTATTACAGACCACAGGGTCCACCTCTTCTTGGATCCTCCAAAAATATCTATATTTAATGTTTTTTATGTTCTAAGTTTATCTATTTAAATAAACTATGTGGTGAAAATTTAAATAATCATGTGAGTTCTATATCAAAGAAACCATAGAATATATGTATTCCAATACACTAAAGAATAGTAATAAAGTAGATGAAAATAAATTCTGAATGTCCCCATAACAGAAAGGAGAATAACGAATCTCTAAAAATTTAATGTAATAAAATTGATGTTCATTATTTTATATCTATTTATAATATGTATCTTTGAGGAACTAGTGAAAATAAGGAATCCCTCTTATGAAAAGTCAAGAAAAAAATAGTTTCCTATGATGTAATTTTTATAAATACTTGTTAGTAATGGAAGATAATTATTTTGTAGATTAATCTACTACCAATGGAAGAGAAAACAATTATACATTAGGTAGTTCACAATATCTACTTGAATAAGTGTTAAATAAAATATCTTTTAAAAACTATCATCTAAATGAGACACAAATAAGTGGGGAAGATCATTATTTTTACGATTCACATGATGAATCAATTTTAGATTTGAAATATTTTATGATTAACTATCCCACAGAAATATTTTCCTCTGTTTTTGAGACTTTTAAAATAATTCTAGAAGAGAACACCCATATTGGGAAAGATTCATATTTTTTAGAGGAATATTTTAAATAAATTGAGTTTAAATGAGTAAATATTTCTAAATAGTTAGAATCCTTAAATGACATGAATGCAGAACTAGATGAATTATTCTCAAGTTATGATAATGAGAGGATCAATACAATCCATGAGAGTTAATAATCCAAGAAAAATATTAAATAAAGGATCAATAAATTTTTAGAGGTAACTACTATAAAAGATACACAATTAGGATCCTAGATAACATGTCTAAGGATATAAATATTTCATTGAAAAAAATAATCAATTTTATAAATATTAATTTGAGAATATTTGAAAGAATTGGGATGATATATTGAAGTTAGAAGAGACTTATAAAAACATGCATAATATTAAGTGTTTGGAATTGAATATTAAACATTCAAATTTTGATGTGATACAGGCTGAGTCTTCACAATATGATGATATTATTGTTATCTATAAACATTCTTACGAGGAGGATCTTTGGGTTAAGATACCTATACTTAGCGGGAAAAAATTTCCTAAGATAATATAAGGATCATTATCGTTCATGCTCAAAGTATGGGGAACCATACAGTCTAGAAAATTATATTATATTAATTTTGGATTCACGTATACCGAGGGTTTAAAAAAATATACACAATAATTATTGAATAGAATGATGAGGAACCTACCACAATATCAATAGTGGATGTAAGAAAGTGTTGTTGAAGTTTTTACCTAAATAAATTTCAAATCAAGTATAAAACATTACAAAAAAAATAAAATAATTCAATTATGGGTAAATTATAGTACAAGATAAGAGATAAAGATTTGTTGGATACAATTGGTGTTTTGAAATACTTAGACACATGACTACTACATGTCAGTATAATCAGTCAAATAAGGGAATACAAAGGAATACTATGTTTAGGGGGAGAAGGTATATGTTGAATAAAATTATAGGTAAGAATGATAGAAATCACTATACCTCAAATAGATTAAATGGTATTGAAAAATTATAAGGAATCATTAACTAAAGTGTTCATAGTGAAGATATATATTAAACCAACTTGATCAAAACAAGCATAAAAATTACATCATTTTATATGAATATTTAATATATACCACAAATATAAATGCTTTAGGACCATAGCATTTTTGATTAATTAAAGTCTAGATACTGAATCAACTAATTTCATAAGAATATCTTCAATATAACCTATAAATTTCTCTTCTCATGATATTGTTATTAGATATTTCATTCTTAAAACCTTTCTTCATGACCTATGAAAAATGGAAACATAAGAAATCCTGATCTCGGATGCTCAGTGAGGAATAACATGGTATATTTCAATATATTATTATATACAAGAATGAGATAAACATAAGGGTTATAGATCATGATTACAACCTACAATGTTCATATCAAATCATTCATAGATCATAAATCACGATTCATGGCTTAATGATCTAGTATTTTAAAATACATGATTTGTGGTAGTGACGGGTCATCATAAATAAATTGGGATCCCTGAGAAAATATCATATGTATAAGAACATTTCATTAGAATTTTTTGGTAAAGTCATAATAAAATAAAATAATATCATTATTCAAGGATTACTTCAAAGAATGTCATAGGTTATTAGTTTCACTACCATTTCCATCAATTGTGTAGTCAAGGATTACTACCAATACCATCATAGTGGAGAAACTCTTTTATTGAACTATGTTCACTACCCCTTCCAATAAATTATATCTCATGGGATATGCATATTTACTCAATATATTAAAGGGATATATAATTCTGAAACCACCCGTCACATAATGAAAAAGCATAAATATTTGTTCCAGAAGATCATAAAACTTTTGTTGTATCATCATAAAATAACCTACAGAAAATAAATAGGTTTAATAGACATCACATCATCAAATAATTATAATATATTCAGAAAAAGGAACTATATGGTATCATAAAATCATTCGTTATCTCATCGTAACTTAATTATCCCATGGGAAAGAAGTATGTTTTGTCTAATCATCCGAATATCATCATCATGATAAGCCATCCAGAAAATGGGATTAAATCATAAGATCATATCCCAAGTGAAAAATAAAAAATCATAAAGTATGTTATCATAGATGAAAAATATAATGAATTAGTCTTTAATACATATTTGTTTCATCATTTTAAATGAATATTCAATACATTTTCCAAATATATGTCTGAGGATCGTAACAATATAGTGTCATTGGAAACATGGAAACATAAAAAATTAGTTCATAAGTGAGAATCATCATTTACCACTATATTAATCATAATTGGAACCCTTTTTAAACATATAATACATAAAACATTTTTTTATAACATAGAGAAACAAAACATAAAAATGGGAGATCTTAGGATCTCAGTATAGGAAAAAAAGGGATACATGTTGCACAACATGGTCATAAGGGTATGATAACATGATAATAACATTTTAAAAACCATCCCTTACATATCATAGATCATAAAATTGTGTAATGGAATAAAACATGGTACTTTATATGACATAAATCAAAAAGGAATCAAACAAAATAATCCATGAGATCATATCATCCACATAAGACATCAGATTGTTTCATACAAATAATAATGAACCATTTCATAAGTAGTTGAGGATCATTTTCTAGGTTATCATAATGGAAGGGGTTTACTCCCTAAACAATCGTAGTAGTCAAGTTTCACTCCCCAGACTATCATAGTGTAAAAATTCTGTTCCTAAAAAGTAGTAAATCCCTATGCTAGTATAGTTTATCTAATGACATGTCAATAATTACCTAATTCATTGGAAGGAGATATAGGTCCCACCCATCCTTGGGTATAACGCGGCTTGCATCCTTTGTTATAACATAACCACTATAAATAGTTATAACACATCCACTATCATAACATTAAAACAATCCATTAATACTCAAACAGATGATAAATCATTCATCGTATCAAAACCCATGAAAATAAATGGGTCTCATAAAAATTTCATCATAGCTTAACCTATAGAAAAGAAATGAGTTTCATAAAAATTTCATCATTTTATGAAAAAACCCATAGAAATAGAATGGGTTTCATGGAAATATTATCATCAGAGTCATAAATCAACTAAATAAATAATAATTATTGTATTAATGGATTATATACCCATTAAAACTTATGTGACATCAAAGGATTTAATATTAAATGAAAAATGATTTTAAAATATCACTTGGAATATTTCTTCAAGAAAATAAAATTTTCACAATAATAATCAACTTTTTTAAAACTAAAAGGTCGCCAAAAATTATGAAAACAATTTTCATTGAAAATTACATTTTAAATATATACATAGTGTTCATGATGGAGGGAAATTATGTTTATGGTGTATATGTTAAAAAAATATTCCTTTCACATTTTTAGTAAAATCCAAATAGTGCTGGTTTGGAAAGCATAATGATTACTTTTAAAACATTTTTAAAAAATTCAAAATAGTATAAATTTTCTTAAAAAAATATATATATACTCCAAAATATTACATAAAATATTTATTGAGAACATGGATATGGAATAATAATGGTTTTTTATCGAATTAAAAAATATTTTTTTTTCTCTAAAAAATAACATTCCTTTGGAATCCTGAGTACATAAAGGGAAAAATAATGAATGAAAGACATTTATTGGGATGAAATAAACATAGAACGATAAAACTAATATTTTATTGATAGGTATATCATAATATTTCCTCATTCGAAGAAAATCATAAACTATTCTGAAAAACATTGATATTATAACATAAAACCTTTACCATATTAGTATCTTCTAAATCATAATCCACGTGAAAGAATGAAACTAAATGAATATTTAATAATAATTAAGATAAATTAATTAATGAAATTAAATTTCAAATTTTCATCATATACACCTTATGAAATAATATAGGAGCATAAAAAACATATTTCTCCAAGAATGCAATTTGAGAGAATACTACATTACCTAAATTCTCTACATCATTTGTAACATTAGAACCCATATATAGTACATATTGTTTTTTATAAAAATATTATAGAACCATATCTATATATATCATGTTATATATGAATTACATATGACATTTTGTTAAATTTTTATTAATAATTCTTTGTTAAAATCACATTTTCTGTAATAATTTCTTTGTTATAATTTATGTTTTGACATGGTATTTTTGGTATTTTTAGTTTCATAATGGTAAAATAATAAACATAATTTTAAACAAGATATAAATATCATATATGTAACAACCCACCCTATGGGGCTCGTGTCATGAATACCCCAATCCCACCTCCCAAAGGCCAGGGGCTGGTGTCTTGTGTGAAGGCATCAACCTACAATTGGAAGTCATTTTCCTGAGTACCTATAAGAACAAAAATGCCCAATAAAATCCCAAAAACTAAAAAGGAACAAAGTATCCCTAAAATAGAGATGAGTACATTTAAAAAAATAAAAATGGTCTAGAATAAAAACCCAATAGAAAAAGTGAAAACTATAAGTACAAAAGGAAATCTAATAATCATTCGTGGAAAAACCCCACCTCATCGTAAGAGTAGTGTAGCTACTGGAATCCTAAGTGGCGCATCCTATCATCTTGGAACTAATGGGTCCTTTTAATTCCTAGGCCACCATTTCCCCCATCATAGCGTCCATCGGTCCCGTCTCCCTGAGCACCTATGGGACCCCGTCCAACAAAGTCTCTAGCGAAACACTGATCACCTGCACGGGACACGACACGGGTGGGAAGAGACCACGAATGGGTGAGTAATGTAATAATAAGTAAGAAACCACAAAAACAAATGAAATACCACACAAAAGTCCTCTAAATAAGCATTAAACATAAGACAACTCACACCAGGTATACATTTAGGGTAGGGATAGAAGAATAATCAGTCACATTATCAAACTCCTTGGCTGTTGGAGAAATCCTCCTCTATCGAGTATAGTGGGTCTTCCAGGTCACAAAAAATACACTTAACACTATCCTTGGACTATTTTGGTACTCATCCCTAATGAGTATTATGGTTATGTTGGGTCACATGGAGCTTCTCTCTAACATGGGCCTGTCAGGTCACACAGATTCACTTCCCACCATGGCCATAATGAACTACTCATCATGTATAGTATCATGGTTCTTAAAGGTCACATTGATACACTCCCCACTATGGTACTCTCGGTTCACCCAAAAACTCTACCCATTAGGTCGTCGTCGAGTCACATTGAGTCGATAGTCAGCAGTCTTCAGGTCACAGCCAACCGTAGGGTTCCGTACATAGAATGATTAAGAGAACCTATCCTAAATATATTTATAACTTCTCAACTTCTGAGAAAGTTTCATTATGGAATTCCAAAATATCCTCCTCATTGAGAGGGTCCCAACGCTGCAAATCGCTCATCAATCAGACCTACGGTTTACAAGATATGAGTGTTTTAGTAAACAGGGTACGGAATGAATCTGGGCCCTGTCCAACTCAGTCGGACTGACCAGAACAACCCAACCAATGGGTCCCATATAACCTAGTTTAAAATTTGACTAACTCAACATGATCTGGTTCAGGTTCGGTTCAGTCTGGTTCAGCCTCGCCTCTAGGCCTGGCCTAATGTGCCTCACGAGACCCAACCTTGTTTGGTCGAGCGTCCAGCATGCCAGGTCATCTGATGGGTCGGTCTCATCTAGATTGGCCTAATGGGTGTTGTTCTAGCATGCAGGTTTCGGTCAGGCCTTCTAGGTGATGATCCGGCCTGTTGGTGTTAGTCCGGCCCATCGATGCAGGTCTGGCCCATTGGGGTAGGACTGGCCTGGCCAAGTGGTTGGGGGAACAACATATATCATGGGGGCACAACCGGCCAGCCTGAGGACCGACCACATGGGAGGCCAGTGGGGTGCTTCTAGGATGTAGCAGCTAGCCACTTCTGGCTTCTCACCTTCCCCTGCAGATGCTCGGGTCTCCTCCACCTGCTGTCAGCCGACTGCAGCTTTCCATCCACCCTGGAGGGCTAGAGGTGGGTCACCCCTCCACGTAGTGCCTGCCTAGCACTGCTTCATTGCCGCAGGCCACCACCGGTTGATGTCAGCTGTCCATTCTGTGGGCCACCAAAATTGCTATGGTGGTCTATTTTCCAATCTGTCTACACCTATGGGCTTCCAGGTTTGCTACAAACCCTACCTTATCCCAGTAATTCCTCTTTCCACAACTTTGAGGTTACAACCACAATGAACGCACATGGAAGTGTTTCTTGGGCCTTTTTTGTGTCTCCCTGTTCCCTCTATATTAGAGGTTCAAAAACATAGGAGGTCTGGAGATTTTAGTTCAATCATCAAATTATAATTTCAATCCCTAATAACGAAAATCCAAAATAAATTTACCCTCCAGTATGAATTTATGATCATGGATCAACCTATTCGTGGATTTATCCACATTATTCATTTATAGAAAATAATGGGAGAAATTTAAATAAAATAACCCATAACTATTTGACGTTTGATGTTACAAAGTTGCATCCTTGATATTTCAAGACGTCGACGTCGTTCAACACTTCTACCTACTTTCTTCAAGGTGTATCGAAGGTGTTTGGCATTAGTTTTCATTTTTATTTCTTAGTTAGAGAGGATGTTCTTCTAAGGCTTGTTGTAGAATCCATGTAGTTTAATTCCTCGTCCAACCAATGCGTCAACCAAAAAAAGGAAAACACATCTCATGGTTTCAGTTACGCTACAAAATCACGTAGTTAAACTATTTCATTTATGAAAAAGTGTTTACATTACGCATCATTAAAGTGTCATTACACAGCAAGTTAATGAGCCATTAATTAGTCACATCAATGCACCTCGTCATTTCACTACAGCATCACCATCCACTGCTCAACGAATGAGAAATGATAAAAAAAATAACTTTTTAAGATGTTTTATTATTTATTGAAAATTCCTAAAATTAACTTTTCATTTTGGCCCTTGAAGTTAAGTCCTTTATAAAAGATTCCTTTAATTCTAAGTTCAACAATGCCCTCAGATTTTTAATCTAAGAACTGATTCAAAACTTAGAAAACTTTCTCACACATTTACTGAACGTACATTAAAATAAGTCAAGATTCTATCTCGGGCTCACTGGGCCTCGAAATAACGTGCCATCAGAGCATATGGTATTGAAATAATTCAACAAAATTTGAAAAAAATTAATCAAAATTCTAGGAAATTACATTATCCCCACCTTAGGGCATTACGTCCCCAAAATCCAAAACAAAAAATAATTATAAAACTGATGGGGGTACTAAGCACGAATCTGAGCCTCCCGCTCCCATGCGCTCTCTAGGAGATTCATGTTATACCACCAAACTTGCACTAGAGGAATCGACCACGCCCCTAATACTTGATCATGTCAATCCCATATCTATACTAGGATCTCTACAAAGGTTTCCCCATCGTCAATTTCCATCTCCCTCCAGTCAATGGCCTATGATGGATCATGCATGTATCTCCTCAACTGCGACACATGGAAAACATTGTGCACCTAGTGCATATTTGGGGGAATATCTAGGCAGTATAACACCTCAACAACATTTCTTAGTACCTAAAAAGTTCCGAAGAACCTAAAAAATAGCTTGTCTCCCAGCCTAAATCTCTTTAATCCTTATCGTGGTGAGACCTATAGAAATACATGACCCCCCTCCAGAAACTCCATGGGTATCCATCTTCTATTGGCCTAAGACATCGTCCTTCTATATGTATTCATCGTCCCCTCCTGGATGATCTACACTTTCTTAGTGGTAACCATTACCAACTCTGGACCAATGAGTGTTGGCACTCCTAGGTATGTCTAGTAAAGGGGTGATCTGCACGGCCGCTTGTACAAGGCCTCAAACAGTGCCATGCTAATGGTGGAGTGGTATTTTTTGTTGTATGAAAACTCCACCAGCGGTAGGTGGTCCTCCCTAATGTGACCAAAATCTAGGATGCATGCATGTAGCATCTCCTCCATGGTATGTATGGTCAACTCCGTCTGACCATCCATCTGGGGATGATAAGTTGTGCTCAAGAGCAGTTTCATCTCGAACACCTCCTGTAATACCCTCCACATCGAGGATGTAAATTGTGGATCACGATATGAGATGATCGTCTAAGGAACCCCATGAATCCAAAAAAAATATCTTGGATGTAGTGGTACCGCAATACCTATACCAGTCCCTACTTCTAGATGGGTAGGTAGTGAGCTGACTTGGTGAGTCGATCAACGGCCACCCATATTGAGTTATGGCACTAGGATGTACGTGGTAACCCCATTACAAAGTCCATCGAGATACCATCTCATTTCCACTAGGGTACCTTGAGTGGATAGCACAATATTACTAAAACATGATTCTCAACCTTCACTTTTTGACAGGTGTGGCATTGTGAAATGAATTCGTCCACCGATTTCTTCACCCCTCGTAACCAGTATTGATGTCAAAGGTCCTGGTATATCTTCGCATCTCTATGATGTATCAACAAAGTGGATGTATGGAACTCCATCAAAACCTCATCCTGTAACATCACTTGTACTACGGTGCATCCTCTGAAAAGGATGATGTGCTCCCCACCTATCAAAAATCCCTCAGGAGCCCATCCTGAGGATAACTGATCATGTCAAACCTCACAGTCAACATCCACTAGCTGTTCCCCCCTAACACACTATAATATCATGGAAGAAATGATTATCAACTGAAGGTATGAAACTCCACCATCATCCATGAAGGATATATTCATCACAGACAACTAATCTATTGCCTCCCTCAGCAGCTACCAATCGGTCCTCCTACTAATTGTGTCTGCTACCACATTCCCCTTCTCAGTAGTATAGACACTCTCAAAGTCATAGTCATGGAGGAACTCTATCCATTTCTGTAGTCCCAGGTTTTGGTCCTTATGGGAGAAGATATACATGAGACTCTTGTAGTTGGGGTAAACCGTAAATCATTCACCCATAAAGTAGTTAAACGACATCTTTAAGGAAAATACCACTGCTACTAAATCCAGGTCATGGGTCATCTAGTAATGCTCATAATTCCTCAACTGGAATTAGATGTAGGTGATCACTGCTTGCTCCTACATCAGTACACAACCCATTTTTGTCCCTGATGTGTCACAATAAACTATATACCCAACACCATCCTCTAGTAGTATCAAGATTGGGGCACTAGTCAGTCTCCGCCTCACCTATTGGATACTATACTAACATTTCTCCTTCCACGTGAAGGGTTTTTCCTTTTGTTTCAATGCCAATAAGGTTGTTTCTACTCTAGAAAAGTTGATCATGAATCTCCGATAGTAACGATCCAACCCCAAGAAGCTCCGCACCTCATTCATGCTCATGGGAGGCTCCCAATCAATAAATGCCTCTATCTTCAATAGATCTACTAAAAATTGATCCTCTAAGATGACGTGTCTTAGAAAGTGGACTTCCTGAATCCAAAACTAAAACTTAAAGAGCTTACAATAAATATGGAGCTCTCATAGTGTGTCTTGGACTATCCGCAAATGTGTAGCAGGTTCCTCCTCTGATGCTAAGGACACCAAGATGTCATCAATAAATAATATGATGAATAGGTCAAGTTAAAGTTTGAGTATCCTGTTCATGAGGCTCATGAACACTACTAAGGTGTTGTTCATGCCGAATGGCATCACCAAGAACTTATAGTGTTCGTACTGCCACCTGAATGTTGTCTTTTGTACATACTCATCTTATACCTGAAGCTAGTGATAGCCTAATCTGAGGAATATCTTTGAGAACCACTTCATGCCCTTTAGTTGCTGGAAGAAATCATTGATTATCAGAAGTGGATACTAGTTCTTCATGGTCACCTAGTTCAGGCACCCGAAGTCCACGCAAAACCTCATACTCCTGTATTCCTTCTTGGAAAAAATCACCGGGGCTGCCCATGGTGATATTCTGGTCCTTACGAACCCCTTCTCCTATAAGTCCTCCCGCAGTACCCTCATCTTGTGAAGCTCTGGGGAAGCCATCTGATATGCCAGTGTGGATATCAATGTCGTCCCGCTGTATAGTTCAATGTAGAAGTCTACCTCCATTTAAGGAGTTTGTCCAGGAACATCCTCATGAAAAAAAAACCTCATACTTGTACACCACTATAGGTAAACATGGGATTCTCTAATCCAATGCACCGAGGGTGAGGTAAGACAATTGGTGAATGATCAGCTGGACCCTCCTCCGAGAAATTCCCTCCTATGCTGTAAGGGTTTACTTCTCACCGGTGAAGGAAACGATTGTCCCATCTCCATGGAAACACCTCACTGTATTCCTAAAACAATCTATCTAAGCATGGACTATGGATAACCATCCCATACCCAAGGTGATGTCGTAAGGCCTCGATGACACAACTCTGAGATCCCAGCCAAAGCTTTCACCTCCAAGATTAAGTTCACTCTTCTAGCACCAGTGTGAAATCATCGAATCCCTTCGCGTGGGAGTATCCATACATAAGGATCAAGCCAATGGCTCCACCAGAATCTTCGAGCTATGAACATGAGTCATGGAATAGAATTAGTGAGTAGAACCGATGTCTATAATAACTACAACTAGGGTGTCGAAGACACATATCATACCTCATATCTTCTCTGGAGCACTATTTTCATAAGCATAAACTACTTGAATTTGTGCTCACCCTTGTATACCAACTCCATGAGGTCAAGATGAACCAATTGGGGGTGGTGGCGGTAACACCTCAAACTGTCTCCCACTGCTGGCTGCTCGGCCTGCTCCCCTACCACATCTACCGCCCTGATGACCTCCTCACTCAAACTGCTTCCTCTTCCTCAGCAGCACAATGACCATCTTCCAGTAATATGAATGGTGGTTTGGGAATTCATGAGCCATGTTTCCCTACCTGCCGCACGCAAAGCACTACCTGGCTCCCTAATGAATCAATCTAGACAGGGAACCCCACACAACTGACCCTGAGTCCTGCGGTTATCCCCTAAAAGACCTGGACCACTTGGGGCCCTTGAGTTTAATGTCTGTTTCCAAAAAAATACTCTACTAAATGGGGTCTACTGGTAGCTCTAGATATCAATGCCTACTCTTCAAAAAATCTCTCTACAAGATGGATTTTCTCCAGCACCCCGACCTGGGTATGGATGCTGAGCGACAAAACTGATGACGTGATCTCCTACCTGAGTCCCTTTTGAAAGGCTTGAGTCCTAATGAAAGGGTCTCGTACCATGTTTATCCAGTATTGAAAAATATTGGTGAATCTAGTTGAGTACACTACCACCATCATGCTGCCCTAATTTAGGTGAAGAATTTGTTGAATCCCCACAGAGCGCAAGGTTGTGGGGAAAGATGCTCCCAGAAAAGTTGCTCGAACTTTTCCCTGGTGGGGGTCACCTCACTATGCATTTGGGTGGTCAAGCTCCATCATCTGCATATTAAGCCCTACATAAGGCTCGCTTCCATGATTTCCATCTGGCTAGGTAGTGTCCTCACTAAGAATAAGAACTGTGTCACTGCCAACAGCCTATCCTTAGTGACCTAAGGATCTATCTCTTCCCCGAACCTGGGAGGTC
The DNA here is from genome assembly GCA_963277665.1 of Viscum album. Classification (NCBI taxonomy): domain Eukaryota; kingdom Viridiplantae; phylum Streptophyta; class Magnoliopsida; order Santalales; family Viscaceae; genus Viscum; species Viscum album. The sequence goes on from OY728133.1 coordinate 1,960,207,821, forward strand.
TATATCTATGAGAATCATACAGGGCACTGGGTATGTGCACATTATCTTCTGGAAACACTGGTAGTAGATGATGACCATCGGGTGGTGGTAGCACTGGTTCACCACCTAATGGGGCCATATCTAGAACTATTCCCTAAACGGATGCCTCATCGCTAAGTGGTCCATCCTCATGACCTTGTACCGGGATCTTGGTGGTTTTTCCACAAGGAGGAATCATGATATAGATCAAGATGAACCACGATCATATGGTTATACCTAGTGAGCTGAATTTAATTCAAAAGAACATAAAGGGACACTTATGAAACCAGTTTTTTCATGTATAGAGAAGAAAAGTTAAATTCAAGGTCATGGTGTATGGATGCATCGATTTCCGCACCAATATAGGACTCCCTGAATTTGGAAGTCAGAATCAAAACACTAAACACAGTTGTGCCAAAACAAAACACAAACTCTTGGATTTTGTTGTAGAACCAACCATCCTATGATACAACTTTGTCAAGACCCGTCCCCCAGGTTCTGTGTCATGACTACCCAAATCCTACCTCTCAAAATCTAGGGGCTTGTAACTAGTGTCGAAGGTGTCAACATGGAAGTGGGAGGAATCTTCTTGAGTACCTGTATGCACAAAAATTCATGACAAAGTCCCACACACAGAAAAGGAACCAAGTATCACTAAAACAAATCTGAGTATATATACAACTAATACAAGTGGCCCAAAATACAAACCTAACAATATAACTAAAATTGTAAAGTACTCAAGGAACTCAGATGCCACCCATGGAAAACCCCACCTGATCGTAAGAGTAGTGCGGCTACTGGAATACAAAGTGTTAATTATTTTCTGCATATTATTAATGGGTCATTCCTGGTACTAGGCCACCAAGTCCACTATCATAGCATTTTTCAGACTTGTCTCCCAAAGAACCTTTGGGTCTCTAACCACCAATGTCTATCGAAACGTTGATCTCATGCACATGAAAGGACATGAATGGGTGGATCCCGTGTAGGGATGAGTAATGTGATACTCATTAGGGACCCAAAAACTAAAAAAATACCACATAGAAATCCTCAATGAAATGCATGAAGCACAAGATAGATCAACTAGGTATACATTTAGGGTAGTGATAGAAGAATAATCGGTCGCATTTTTGAACTTCTCGGATACTAGAAAACTCCTCTATCAAGGATAGTGGGCCTTCCTGGTCGCACAGATGTTTCTTCCCACTATCCATGGACTATTATGGTACTTATCCCTGATGAGTACTATGGGTATGCTGGGTCACACCGAGCCTCTCCCCACCATGTATCTGTCGGGTTAAACATAGTCGCTTCCCACCTTGGCCATACTGAGATACTCCTCTTGTCGAGTATCATGGGTCTATCGGGTCACCAAGAGCCAATCCCCACCGTGTTCCTTTTGGTTCACATAGAGATGCTTCCAATAGGATTTCTTCGAGTCACTCAGAGTTACTTTTCATTAGTCTTTAGATCTCATGCAACCATAGCTTTCTATACATAGCATGGTAGGGAGAACCACTCCTCAAGCCATTCATCGCATCTCGACATCAATGAATGTATCCTCAAGGCCTTTCAAAAGATATTCATCGTAGAGAGGGTACCAATACCACAGAAGGCTTTTCAATAGGATGTGCATTTTTCAAGATATGGGTGTTTTAGTAAACAGGGGGTCGGTTGCATCTGGGCCTGGTCCGACCTGGTCAGATCGACCCAACCAACCCGGCCTGAGGGTCCCACATACCCTATTTCAAAATTCGACCAACTCAACCGGACCCGGTTTGGGACTAGATCATCCTATTCTGGCCTAGCTATTGGACCAGGCCCAATGGGCCTCAATGGACCTAGCCTGGTTTGGCCGAGGTTCCCGCTCACTAGGTCACTCTACAGCCCGATCTCTTCCTAGCCAACTCGAAGGGCGTGGTTCGGGCCTGCCAATGTGGTTCCAGCCCACTAGGTTTGGGTCTTGCCCATCGGCAAGGGTCTGGGACACTAGGCCGATGGTTCATCCTAGCCCGGTTGCTGGGGGCGTGGCTCACCTGGCCAAAGACAGGCTCCCAGGGTGGTAGGTGGGCAGCTCCTGGGATGTAGCAGCCAGCCACGTCTAGTTTCCAGCATGCCATGTACACACGCAGGGATCCACCCGTAGCGGTTTGGCGACCACAGCTCTCCAGCCACTAGGGTGACCCAGATGCAGGGTACCCCTCCATGAGACACCCGCCTATCGTCGAATCATCATATTGTCATGGTCAGTAGGCTGCGACACACAAACAGGATTGCCTCCATCCTATGACTATGTGTGCATCTGCCACTGATATGCTAGCGGTCCCTTCTACTAGCCAGAAAAATTGCTTTGGCAATCCTATTTTTTGAAATGAATGCACCTGTGGGCCACCCAGGTCATTGTGATCCCTTCCTTGGCCCCGAATTCCTCTTGTCACCAATTTGAGGAAACATCCACTGTAAACACACATGACAGAGGTTCTTAGGCCTTTTTCATGTTATCCTACACCCTCCGTGTTAGAGGTTTAAAAACATGGTAGGTCTAGTTATTTCAGTTCAATATACAAATGATAATTTCAATCCCATATAATGAAAATCCCAAATAAATGTTACCCTCTCGCATAAACATATGATTCATGGATCAACATTCTAATGGGTTGATCCCCATTCTTCATTTCTAGAAATAAATGGTGAAAACAATTAAATAAAATATCCCATACCTCTTTGACATTCGATGCCGCAGTGTTTCATCCTCAAGGTTTCATAACGCCGACATCGTTTGTCACTTATGGTTTCGTTCTTCGAGGTGCATCGAATATGTTTGAAGTTATTCGATGTACGTTATTCATTGTTAGAGATGAAGTTAATCAAAGGTTCATCAGATAATCCTCATTGTTTAATTCCTAATTCCACCAATGCATCAACCAAAAAAAGGAAAACACATCGTAGTGTTTCTGTTACGCTACAACGTTGCATCATTACGCTATCTCATTTATGAAATATAATCACTGTTATGCATCTTTAAAGCATTGTTACACTGCGAGTTAACTACCCATTAATGAGGCTCATCAATTTTCCTCATAATTTCATCATAACATCGTTGACTACTGCTCAATAGATGAGAAATTAAAATAAAATATCTTTTTTATTTATTTAATTATTTTTTCGAAATGTCCAAAAATTGAATTTTCCATTCAGCCCTTACTGGATGATGTTAAGTCCCTTCTAGGTGAATCCAATTGTTCTGAGTTCAAGGTTTTCCTTGAATTTTTTATCCGAGCAGTGGATTAAAAGTTAGAAAAACTAACATGCATGTTTACAAAAATTACCTTAAAAAGGGTTCAAAAGTCCATCCTGGGCACACTAGGCCTTAAAATCACGTTCTGTTAGAGCATGTGGTCTCAAAATAATTCCATAAAATTTTTAAAAAAAATTAATGGAAATTATAGGTCATTGAAAAATATTTATTCATTATATTTGTATTTATATTAATCAATAAAAGTTAGTGATAGAAAATGAAATACATAATTCATGGAGAAAGTAGGTTGTACGTACGTGTGAATGTTGTTACTATTTTCTCAAAAAATAAAATGAAATAAAGATAAATAATATATTAACATTAATGAATATTTTAAATTTAATATATATCTCATATTTCCATTAAACCTATCCTTATTAATTTCCCAAAAAAAATTCAGTGAAGGACTAATCACCCTGCTTCACGAGGTAGTACTTCAACAAAACAGTTGCGACTTTATTATATTCCTAGTGAATTGAAATTAAGAAGATATATGTGAAATTATAGTTATATAAGTATAATTATTTCCTAAATATTATATAAATACCTTAAATCCATCATTATATTCAAACATGAGAGGTGGTGATGGATAATTAATAACATATGTTCACGAGGTGGTAGTTCTTCGTACACACAAAAAACTATTTCATTTTACATTTGATTGAATAAGGGATAGATGTAGGTTAATATATAAACATAACAACATATAACTGTATTTTAGATACTTTTTAATTATATTTTAATTAATATAACATAAATTAATGTTGTAAAAAAATAATTAAAAAGAAGAGTTTAGGGAAGAAAATTACCTTCACTAAGAAAAATATCTTTTGAATATATAATTAAGGACCCTAGGGTTGGACTTTTGGAAAAAAAAATAAGATCTAAAACATTTTTTATAATTTTGGGGATAGATTTTATCAGGTTTTTTTCTATCAAAATGGCTTAGTATGGGTGATTAAGTGAACAGATGAGGTGACCCTTTATAATGGGGAAGGAGTTGAATTTTTGGAAAATCCAAAAATATTTAATAATGGAATGTATATATCACCCTAATTCCCAAAAAAATTGATAAATAAATATTTTTATGGAGAATATAGTCTATAAAAATCTCCCCCACACAAAATAACAAAAAAATTTAACATTTTTTCCCATGACATCTATGCTTCCATACATTTACCATTTTAGTTTTATTTATGGTATGTAGATTATTTATATAGGTGATTTATAATTTAATACTTGAAATAAAATGAAAATTATTAAATAATTTTTACCCACTTGATTAAAATATTAAATTAAATTTATAAAATAAAAATACAATATTTTTTAATATTACTTTTAACACAAAAGCCTGAACCGTAAGAAAATATTGTTTACTTTTTACAATGGTAACGATGTTTTTACTATTTAAAGGAAAATATAAATATTATAAAAAGACCATTGGTCAATTAATGGATATGGTTGATATTTATAAACTTATAGTAATAACATGGAATAGTATAAAAGATTTATTAATTTTAATTCACTTAAAAAATTATTATTTATTATAAAATAACATTATCATAAATTTTAAAACTATTCAATTAATTGGACTTTAAAAACATCTATAAAAAAGAAGGATTTTAACCTATAATTTTCACACCACAATATAATATTATATTAACCTAAAATAGTAAGGTAATATAATCATTTATTCAATTTATATTACATTTAATATTAATAGTATCATTTATTTTATTTTTCTATCAATTAAATAATTTTTGTTTTGACGCTACTTAAGAATTGAAAGTACTTATATAATTATAAAAAATTAAAAACAAACTAATATATTGAAATATATTTCATTATAATTAAAACTAAAACAAATATTCATTCACATTGTGTTATTTTTCCTATATAAACACATAATTTAAATTTACAATCAACTGGGTGACATTTTGTCTTTTTTCTTTACATAAATTATGACATTGGTCACATTGATGTAAAAATAACCTAAAATAACATTGAAAGGCTGAATATGGTAATAGGTGTAGAAAAATATCCATAAAATAGGAATTTCACAAAATTTTAGGGCATTTTAGCCACTATCCTTTGAGATTAACCCCTTTATAAATTTGTTTTAACATTAATTGTTTTAATTAATTTTTTCTATTTTTACTGTTCATTTAAAAAATGATAATATGGAATTATTATATAATATTAATTATATGAATTATAAATATTAAAAATATTTTTTATAAATACCATCCACATAAGTGTCAAAATTTAGTTTAAAATTAAACCCACGGAAGCAATAAAAATAGATTTGTGATGATAAAATTTCAATACATGTAGAAAGTTTTAATATAAAAATAAAATATTAAATTGATTCCAATAATATAAATTGGATTAATTAATATATAATTAAACTAATTTTACTTTTAAAACACTTTAAAAAATATGATACTTTTAAATTTTTCAAACTAAAACACAATTTTTTTTAAAAAATTAATATTTTCACTTTCCACAAAAAAATAATCTCTTTAATAAATTATATCAAAATAATCCTAATATAATACTTATATATTAATTAAAATAATTATTTTTTCAATATAAATTTTATTAATGGTTTCCAAAATTAATTTTATTATTTTTTCACATAAATCAATATAAATGAATTTTTGAGAAAAATGTATTTTTGAAACATATAATGACTTAACTAAAAAAATAAGTACTTATATATAAATAAATTTTCATTATCTAGAAAATTTATAAATAATTACAATAATGTTGTTATTCATTTTTATTCCACCAATTATAATATCTAAAAATTAATGGTGAGGTTTAAAAAGTAATATTAATTGAATTTCATGATTTGTTAAACATCGATGTTGCATGTTACACAAGCCATAGAATAAATTACTTTTATTTGAAAAAATTTAATAAAATATCTCAGGTATACATTCTACCCCCCTTGAATAAATTTTTTCAACATAATTTTAAATTTATCTCAATAATCATGTTATTTACCTTTTAAAATCCCTTCAAGGAAAAATCGCATTGTAATAAGTGTCAATAAAAATTCCTTTTGAAAATAGGGATCATATATTTTGAAGGTCATCATATAACATGGTTCCCATGTAGAATAAAATTTGTGGGAAGTAAAAATTAGGACATGGAAGATAAAACTAAATCCCAAATACTAATAGATATTGATAGAGAACATAGTTATGACAATGTTAATGACCACAAATCCATAAGTATATAATCGGTGAAAAGACCATTGGTTCAACAAAAAATGAACGTTATAGGAATATATTTGTGCCTCAATTTCTTTTTCCTAATGTTGAGGGAATTGTTACCATGAAAATTGATAAAATAATATAATATACAAAATATATTTAATTCCATTTCAAAATAACAATACCATCCATTTGGTGTGATTCCATCAATTTCCACTTAATCTCTAATTCTAAGAAGTGATGATAAATAATTTTTGTTTCCAAAACACTAGAAAATAATAACTTCAAAAGAATAATGATAATTCATTCCTTATATATCTATTTTTTCATAAGAATAAAAAAGGTTATCATAGGTTATCTTATATGGACAAGTCTCTATCTAGTTAAATAATAAATTAATTCTTAAAATATCACCCAAATATTAACATAAATCATTCCATAATGTTTAACCTTAATAAACATCCAAAATTTTAAAATAAAATAAAATTAAGGTATCTAAATTTAAAGATAACATTATCCTCTAAATATCATCAATAAGTTCTTAATTTTTACATAACAAATGTGTCAATAGATTCATCCTATATTCTCCAAAAATATGGTAAAAACCAAAAATTACCCTAAAATTTCATTGAAGATGTAAATGCTTCCTCATTCACTAAATAATATAATTTATTAATTAATATATTCCTTAAATCCAAAAAAAAATTAAACTCCATCCATTATAACATATAACACTTTGTAAAAAATTATTAATCAATTCTAAGGTAATCAACAACACCGATTTTAATTTTTCTATATCAATAATCACGTTATCAAAATATCATTATCTCAAAATGAGTAAAATATTAAGGGTTATGTTTTCCTTAATAATTTGTTTTTTATAAAATATAACCATTATATTTAATCACTTTTCATGGTCATTAGAACGATGGATCATATTATTGAATATCTTTAATGAAAAAATTCTAAAAAAAATCCCTATATATTTCATAATTTTGGAAGTCAAATACATAAAAACATTGACCATTATACTTTATTCTTAAACTATTAACAAGGATTAATCATCTAATTTCATAATACCCCCTCCCTTTAATATTTCATTTTTATTCTCTACTTCATCAAAAAATCTATACTTATACTGCCTTACTGATCATTTCATTGAGCTTTACCCCTAAGAAATTGATTAGTATAACGCACATACTTTCCATATTTATGATAATAAACTATTAATGATGCCTTAGAGAAACCATTATTCTCTTAAATTAGGATAACTAAACTTTTCATTTTTTTTCTCAATAATTGCATACTTAGTTCCCTTTTTTCTGCACATAAAACACATTATAGTTCCTTGGAGACATTTTATTGAGTGTTTCTTACCTAATTATCAATATATAGTAAACTGAATCTTCTTTACTCTTTAATATCCACCACTAGAACTCTAAAAATCCATATTCATTTATTATATGTTGATTCTGGTATTTGGTTAGGTTCAAGTGGTTAGTTATATGTTTTCATAACTTATTATATATAATCATAATTCCCTTCACCCCGTTAATTATCCGATTTGGTTTCATATAAAAACATTATATATCACTTTTAATGTTAACCAAGTATCTTCTGGTTCCCTCCATTGACTAAAACCAAAAATCATATTGTGAGAAATAATAATCATTATGTAAAACCGTATAATGATGAATAATAATTTAAAGGATGTCTAATTCATGACACCTTATTTTCAATCTAAGACACCTTTGGTTTTACCGAAGTCATTCATAGTAATTATATATTTAAATATTACATGATAGTTCATAAAGAGTTTGTGAATTTTTAAATAATATCCCTCAGGAGTGTCAAACTAATTGTGCAACAAAGCCTGTTGTCATGCACCAAGTGAAAATCAAACCTAGATTAATTTTTCCTTTTTAGAGTTATTAATAATAAGTAAAATTGTTCTAGATCCAAATAGACATATTGTATCCAAAAAGGGATGAAATTTCATAAAAAACATACTCTACCCTTCCCCAAAATTCATGAATATTTTAAAATAATTATAATTATCCTTAGGCATAACCTTATATATATACCTAAAAATATTTCTAGACATATCCATTGGAATATCCCTTATGATCTCAATAAATATTTTTCATCCATTTTTTCAATATTTAAATATCCATTTCCTTTGATACCAAATATAATGACCTGGGATTTCATACATAGATATTAAATCATTTATGATGAATATTTATTACATTTCATAAATACATTCTTGAATATCGAAAAGGTCTAGTGTCATTGTAAACTTGTAAACATAAAAAACTGGTTCATATGTTTTCTATGTAATTTTCAACTAATTTCTACATAAATATCACCCTTATTATATATATCATACATTATACCTTTATTATTGACATGGGTAAAGGAAACATAATAAAGGGAGAGATAAAATTATTTGTAATTAAAAATAATGGAGATATCAACATAACATGGGAATAAGTGTTTGAGAACATGAGAAAAACTTTTGAAAACCCACACCCTAAATATCATAGATCATAAACATGAGTCATTTAATAATTCATGGAAGATCATAAGACATGAATCATAATGGAATCAAAGAATATAAGCAATGAAATCATATTATACACATAAGACATAGCCTTTTTTCATAAACATAACAATAAAAATAATTTCCATAGAAAAGTTATTTTATTTTCTTGTAACCTTTGAAACATATAATGGATTTTTTAAAAAATTTATTTTTCATGATGGTTGAAAATTATTATTATTTTATACACATTAAACCAAATATTCCTTTCACATTTTTGTTAAAATCCAAATGAGCCTTATTTTTAAATAATAATATTTTTTAAAAAATTTAAAAAAATAAACAAGGGTAAAAATGAATTTAAAAAATAATATAGAAGCATTATTTTATCCTTGAAAAAGATTTAGGAAATTGGTATATAGAAGAAAAGGTTTTCAGGCCAATGAGATAAATAAAGATGATTTCTCATAAAGAACATTATTTTGGAATCTTGAGAATATAAAGTGAGAAAAATGAAAGAAAAATATATATTATCATTTAATAACAATAGGATTATGAAATTAATGATTTTATTTAGAAATATATCATAATATTTCATCATCATAAGTATAATAAAAAACAATACTTGAAAATAATGAGATTGTAACATAAAACCTCTACCACTTTAGTAAATTTTAAATATTAATCCCTATAAAAGAATAACATTAAATAATACAATAAATATCAAGAGGATAAAAAAATTACTTATAAAACATATCAATTTTGTTTTATACACACCTTATAAAAGAAGATGGATTTATAATATAACATTCGACCCAAATAAGACAATTTGATTAAAAAATCCCTTAACATAATTTTCAAATTTATTTTTACACATTTTAGCCTCTCGTATAACAAATTTAGGTTTATTATAAATATATTATAAATATATATATATATATATATCATACCATATATGATTTACTTATGACCTTTTATTACCTATCAATTAACAATTCCTTGTTAAAATCACATTTCGTGTAATAACGGATTTGTTTTTCTTGTTTTTTTTATTTAGAATTTCCATTATATAATTTGATCATTGTTAAATCATATAAAAAATTACCATGATATAAATATATATTATATATATATTATTTATTTATTTATATTAAGCAATAAAAGTTATAGAAAAAAAAATGAAATACCACATTCATGGTGACAGTTGGTCATACGTATTCATGAACATTGCTTCCATTTTCTCGATGGATGATAATAAAGAAAGATAGATAATATATTAACCTTAAGAATAATTTTTATTTCATATATATCATATATTTGTATTAAAAACATCCTTATTTCTTTCCTTGAAATGTGTATGTGAATACCAAATCATATCACTTTGTGTGGTTGTAGTTTGTCGTGCGGACGGGGAACATTATCATATTCCAACCAAATGGGAATTATCAAGGTATTTGGTATAATATAATTAAATAAATATAATTATATCATATATATCATATAAATATTTTAAATACATCATTATATGTACTATTTACTTGTGGTGATGGAAAATAAATTCTGTTGGTTCATTAGGTTGTAGTTTTTCTCACACACAATCAACAATTTCATTTTCCATTTCATGTAATAGGATATGGATATAGGTTATGTCATGAAAATAATAAAATGATAGTATATTTTATATTCTTTTGTTATAAAAATGGAATTAATATAACTTTAATTATCGCAGTAAGTGAATAATTAAAAATAAAGAGTTCAGTGAACACAATTACCTTCCCTTAGAAAAACTTATTTTGGAAATCTTATTTAGGACCCAATGTTTATTATTTTGGTAAGTCCATAAGATAAAAAAAATTATTTGGATTTTGGTGGTATTTTTTTGTTTGTTTTTTTCAAATGGATATTTAGGTGTGAATATGTTAAGGGAGGAGGTGGCCTTTTAAAATGGGGGAAGAGTGTCATTTTCATAATTTCCCAAAACTATTCAATAATGGGAAGTCACCCTCAACCCAAGTCCCTCACAAATTGATATATAAAAAAGTTTAGGGATTACATGGTCGATACATACATCCTCCACATAATATAAACACAAATACTATAATTTTCTCTCCCAACTTTTAAATTTACTTACTTTTACCGTTTTATTTTTCTCGATGTTGACTTGCATTTTTATCTAGGTATTTTATTATCTAAGACTATAAAAAAATTATCCTTATTTGGTAATTTTTTCAACAAGTTTTAAAAATTAAATTAAAATTATAAAATAATAATCTTGTGTATTTGGAAAATTACTTTTAATATAAATCTATGGAACACTCAAAACCATGTTTACGATTTACCATGGTAATATATTTTTTACTATTTAGAGGTCAATATAATTAATATATAGACACTTTTGATCCACGAATAAAATATGGTTTGTGTTTGTAATCATATTCCAAAAAAATTGTAGAGGACATATTTTTTATGAAAATTAAAATAATTTGATAAAATATTATTTATTATAAAATAACTTTCATGTCAACTTTGAAACTATTCATCTAGAGTGACTTTAAAAACATCAAGTAAAGGGTGGAATTATTATATATAATTTTCTCCCCAATAATTCAAGTTATATTTATCTAAAAATCACATAATTCAAAAATTCCTTCAATTTATATTACTTTAAACATTTTTAGTATCATTTATTTTATTTTTCAATTAATTAAATATTTATTATGTTGGTGTTTCTTATTCATTTAAAGTAATTATATAATTACTATAAAAATTACCATAAAATTTTTAATTTATTACTTAGGAAAAAACCCATCAATATTTTTTCACATCTTTATCATATCCTTGTGTGATCATATAATTTAAATGTAAAAGTATGTCGTATACATTTGGTCTTTTTTCTTTAATTAAGTTATTACATTAGTCACCATCTGGTAAAATTATCCCAAAAGAACATAAAAATATTTAATAAGTTAATAAGGGTATATATAATTCCTAAATATAGTAATTTTAAAATTTTCTACTTCATTTTAACAGTAATCCATTTAATGCATCCATGCATTAAACTCATTTCAACATTAACCGTGATTATTGTTTTTTTTATATTCATTTTGACGAAAAAGTCAATTGACCATATTATTTAATATTAATTAAAATGATACAAATTATGGAATCCATTTTTACTAATTCTATCCACCTAAGTGAGAAATTTTAATTGAAAATTAAACCTGTAGATATGATGAAAAAATTATTGTCCAAAGACAAACTTTTCATAATTATAGAATATTTTAATATAGAAAATAAATATTAAATTCATTAAAATTATAGAAATTGGATTAGTAAATATATTATTGAAGGAATGACATTTTAATTTTTTTAAATATAGAGCTTCGTAAAAAATTTAAAGAAAACACTGTTTTTTATAAAAGTCATTACTTTTCCATATTCACTAAAATATTAATCTCTTAAGAAAATTACCAAAAATTAACACTGAATTAATTTTTAATCTTTTATTCCAATATGAATTTATTTTTATCAAATACATTTACTGAAATTTTCATGAATTAATTTTATTATTTGATCACAAAAACAAATAAAATTCATTTTTTGAGAAAATGTATTTTCAAACCACATAAATAATTTACAAAAAAAATAAATATTTATTAATAAATATATATTAATTATCTAAAACCTTTGGAATTAAATTCTAAAAAATTATTCTTATTCATGCCACCAAATTTAAATGTTATGTTATAACGGTTAAGATTAAAAAACTATTAATAGTATATAATGATTCGTTAAAAATTGGTGTAGTGTGTAATGAAATCCATCAAGGATATTAAATTTAATAAAAAAATAATAAAATATTAGGGTATTAAAAATATAAATTTTATAAAAGTATTTAAAATATTATTTCAAAATGAATAGAAAACAACCCTTTTCATTAGAAAACATTTTAAAAACACAAATTCCCATAATACTGAGGAGTGGTTTTTATTTGAAATAATCATGGAATATTTTAAAGGAATCATCAAATTAATAATTTTTTATGATGGTGGAAAAATTACTTCAATTGGTAAATGTTTAAAAAATTATTCCTTTTACATTTTATGTAAATTTGGAGATGTACCTTATTTATAAAATTAAATATAATATACCTTTTAAAACATTGAAAAGAATTTAAAATATAGAATAAAATAAATATAAAATATTATTGAAGAATATTAAAATAATATTATTTGAAATATATTTATTGAACATAGATATATGGTATAAACATACCCAAACAAAAGGTTAAATAAGTTTTGTATTTTCTTAAAATAATCATAGTTTTTTAAGAACCAAAGAGTTTAAAATATAATGAAAACATGGAAATCCAAAAAAACAACTGGGGAAAAATATATAGTGTATGAAGTATAATTATAATATAATTTATCTCAATGAAAATTCATTATAAACAGTCCCAAAAAGAAATAAGATTCTAATATAAATCTCTTACCTTAAATCTCTCCTTGGTTTATATGAGTTCAAATTTCCTCTATAATAAATATATATTTATTATAAATCTACAATAGAATTTAATTAATTTATATATTTATGATATATCATTCCCTTATTAATTCAAATTATTCCTTTATTAATAATTTTTCATTATTATCAATATTCCCATGAAAATTGATTTGTTTACCATCCATGTTTCAGGTCAACGGTGTTGGGTTTTACACATTTATCATGGCTTAATCATCCCCAAAATTTAAATTATGTCTTAAATTAAATATTTATCCATTATATACACATTTATGATCATTTAAAAAAGGTTGTGGTGAAAAATAAATTACATCATTGTGTGGATATGGTAGTCCACACGTATGCATCAATGATGTTTCCACTACTCGATGGATGTATTGAAATAATGGTGAATAATAATTTAACATAAAATTCATTATTATATCATTAATATCAAATATTCATTTAATATTTCCTTACTACCATCCAAGAAAAATATAAATGAAAAATGAATCACATCGCTTCATAGTGATGGTAGTCCACACATACACACAAGCGATGTAATCATTTTCCAACAGATTGGTAACTATAATGGTAGATAATATATTATAATTATATAAGAATAATTATCAAATAAATATCATACATAACCATTAAATTCATCTTTATAACCATACAAATATATATAGATGAAAAATAAAATACATCGCTTCATGGGGATGACAGTTCGTACATACACATGTGTGATATTTTTTCCCATTAGATATAAAGGAGATAAAAATTGGTATCACAATTAACATAAGAAAATTATGTATATTATAGATACTTATTTAATAATTCTTATACTATTATATAATATTTATATGAGCTATAAACATAATTAAACATGAAAATGTTCAATTAGTACATGTACCCCTTCTTTGAGAGACATCCTTTGAACCAATTATTATGAAGACTTAGGTTTGTTATTTAAGAAGATAAGAACCTCTAGTGCATGGATAGAGAAGTTTTACCTAGATTATTATAGGTTTCATTCATGATAAAGGTAATAATTGGTTTGGAAAAGGGAGGATAGGGGTTTCATTTTATAAGTGAGGGGAGTGACACACTTGTAATTATTAAGAATATTAAACTATAACATAGTCACACTCCTGGAAATGTGGATAAAAAGCGAATCCATTTCAAATTTGACATGTGATAAGTTCAATATCTTTTAAATAGAAGATTTATACAGTATTTAAGGTTATTTTAACCTTTATCTCATTATTTTAACCACTTATTAACCCCTTTTAACCATTACCGAAGTAATAAAATTTTTACCATAGTTACAATTCATTATGACCAATTATGTGTGTGGAATCATAACCAAATTTTTTAATGTTTTTAAAAATTTATAAAACATTATATGAAACACAATTTCTATAAGTGGCATAAATTAGTTTTAAAGTAAGCCCATAAAATGCTATAAATATAGTTTTTCCAAAATTACGTTTTTATGCATAAAACTGAATTTATTCTCATTAAATTCCTATTAATTACCATTAAATTAATGTTAAAAAAGTTATTAAATATATAATATATATATTTCCTTAAAATCATTCATCAATAGAGATTACTTTAATTTATTTAGATAAATTCATATTTCATACATAAAATTAATTTTTATATATGAACATCTATTTTTCCTTCAAATGATTTTATTTTCAATTTTAAATAATTAATAACCAATGAATTAATTTTTTAAACGATTAAACAATATTTCTTATAATTTTAATAATAAAAAAAATATAAAGTAAAATAACCTTTCAAAAAAATATACCTGATAAATAAAATCCTTGTAAACAAAATATTTAGAATTAGTTCTTTAAGATCAATAGTGAGTGAAAAAAATATTTTTTATATTTGAATGTAATATCCAAATTTTTGTTATGTAAAAACATTTAATATTCCTATGAATTTTTTTAGAGCTAGGCATTGAGGCGGTATAATATTTTGAGGCCTGGTGTTCTCGAAATTAATTTTTGACATATATTAAATATCATATGTGAGCAATATTCCTTGTATATTATAATAACTCTTAATTGGAATCCTGAATCCAAAATATGATTGAACCATTGAGTTTATAATGTTGGTTTTTCCTTAGTCTTGACATAACCTTTTGTGACATAAGATTTTTGTGAAAAAAGTCATCGCAGACACAATTAATAAAATAATATAAATTAATATATTTATTTCATTCTATTTATGTTGTGAACTTTTATCCCCTATAAATATGAAATTATAAGATATTTTTATAATTATCCTTATAACCCTAATAATTGAGTGATGATAATGTAGGAACATTTGTAGACATCGGGATCATGGATCAATGATTTGAGTACCGCATGGATCACCAACAACAATAGTGCTTGTGGATCTCATCAACGAAAAAGACATGCGACTGTTCTTTGTCAGCAATTGATCCAAATCAAGGTGAGATGTTTGTTTTGTGGATTTATCCATGTTTTTTCTATGATAAATTTGAATTAATTATAAAAATAATTATTTCACGAATTGATAGTTTGATTTGGGTAATTTATTTTTCTTACTATAGTATTGGATTTAACATTACATCAAATTAATTCATTCTTTGCATTCTTCTTTATATGGAAACGAATCGAGGCCAACATTGATATTGATCGAGGTTCTTTCCTTATATTTTTTTGTACTTTTCTGTCCCCATTCTATTTTCTTTCATCATTGGTATTTTTATTTGATCTATCATTCAATGAATACCCAATGAATGATTGTTGCATATTTTTCTTATTGGCACAATGTATCTCTACCATGGGTTTTGGATAGAGATATATCATTATGGTTGAATATAATAATATGGTTGTCAATCAATGGATATTCTAGAGTTTATGATTATGGGTTTGGAAATTGAAAACACACATTATAGAAGGTTCGGTCAATGTCAGATCTGAATGTGACTGTGGCTAACCACATTAAATTTGGGAGAGTGGGAATCTTAAAAGCGTAAATAAAGATATTATTTTAATAATAAGTATGAAAATATTATTATTGTTGTTGATGATGTTCGAGGTAGCAAGACCTCCCATGTCGAGCCTTCTCTTTCTATTTGTATATTGATCCATGAGTATCTCGTGGACTAGGTTAGAGTTTATCTTCCACGTGTGTGATAATAGAGAGGTGAATGGGGGAGATAATATTATTATTAGTTATGATATTAATAATATTGTTCAACAAAGTGGGAAACCATCAAATGTGGGGCGCTAGAATGGGGTTCATTTTTTTCATGACTCACATCACCTCAAAATAAATAATTTTTATAATAGTATTATTATTATATTATTATTATTCTTATTATTATTAAATAATTAATTATTTTATAACTCCTTCATATGACAACAAATTATTGAGCCTCCAGTGGAACAATGACCTTAAAATTTATACTATTGATTAAAGTCCAATTTTGGATACCTTTTTCAAGCTTATGGTGTGGTTCCACAAAGCACCGAATATTAATTATAAAGATATAATATTATTATTGTTTTGATATCTTGTATCTGATGTAAATTCCTCCCACAATGTCAAAATTAAGAATTGTCTATGAAATTGTGACCCTGATATTAAGGTAGACATTTCGAGATCAATATCAGGTATTTAATTCAGACACATGGCTTGGGCCCACAAATTATTGTTCCATCATTTGGTGGGGAAATGTGACTTTTTCACCGAGTTTATGTTTGAGACAAGTGAATAACCTATACTAAGAATTTTTTTCATGAGGATCACAATGGGTTATTACACTCATAAATGAGAGATCATTTTCAAATGAATTTCAGTGGAGTTATGTTTTAGTCATTCTGAACAATGTTGATCCTCCTGTGTTCGTCGGGCTTTTTCAAACCTTGGTCCACACAATATCAATCATAGTGAGACACACCACATTACCATAGGGACCCATCATATAATTCTTTGAGGATAGGTTTGATTCTACATTCCTCTTATCTTATCTTCATCAGGGGATTGTGTGAGCTGCCTTAGACCAGTATCATTTGAGTATTTTCCCTTTGTATATTCCTATGATGGTTCAGTGCAGTATCGCATTCTCATCATAGAGTGTGACCCCTCTATAGCTTCCAAGTGATATATTTAGTGAGGGTGGGTTCCCTTATTTCTAGAGTGAGTAGTATTAGACCACTTTGAATATTGACCAACTGACATAGAGAATGTATCCCCCTCAGAGGTACGGAGCGATCCTCATTTCCCATTGTGATACCTTTGATGGAGTTTGTTGGTATTCATAAAACAAACACTACAAGATTTTTGATCCCCAATCTATTAGGATCTTTCCATTAGGGTTTGGTGTCACCCCAGTGATCCCTAGTCATTAACCCCCTACTTGTATATCATGATCTCAGCATTCCAATGAATATTAGTCTACCCAAGTGTGTATCTTAGATGAACCATCTCACTTTCCTTTTTATAGAGACCTGATTTAAATGAGCTTTTGGGTGAGTGTTGTTAATAGAGTTATATTTCATGGAGTGTGTTCTCTTGGATGAGCAATGTATGGACCCTTTGAGAAAATATTGTAATATGGATTTTGATTATATCAGAACCTAAACTGAAAAGGCTTAAGACACAACTACCACAAGCATGTCTAAAATATACCATGGTATAGAATCTTGTTCCAAGAAGCTAGATCACGGACATGGGAGTCATATTCCTTATGTACCTATATGAACATCCACATCTCCAAGACCATACATTGAAAAAATGTAAAATCATCTGAAAACAATGCATGAATAAATATATAATCCCTCAACTGGGTTATGAAAAAAATAATTAGAATGAATAAAAAGGTGTCCAAATACAATAAAAACCAAAATAGAAAATTAATGTCCCACCTTCTCCCATGTATGGGACTATTTTCAAAATAAACATCGGTATACCCCTCAGTATGTCTAGCCCAAACTAGCTCCACCTACTGTTAGTCTACCATGAACTCCACAAACTATCTAGAATCTACATAAAACTAAATGCACGAGGGAAGATCCAATACAGGGGTGAGTATAAAGATACCCAGTAGGAAACCCCAAAATCAAAAATAACAAAGCATCAAGAGTAATATTCAGCTATACAAATGTATATTTCTACAACACATAAAACGAAAATATTAATATATACTCAAAAATGGAAACATAGTCTCAATGTAATGATCACAACAATAAAATCCATCCAATTAATCCTATTTTATGTTCTAAACAACACTATTTTGGGAGAACATGCTCCATGAGCTATACTGCCCCTGATGACACTCATCTAAGAGGTCACACTCATTAGGTATCTACACAAAGGAAACAAAAATACCTCTTCTAAGATACACACTCAATCAGACTACTCCTCATTGGAATTATAGGATCTTGAAACACAAATAGAGGTTCAATGCCTAGGGCTCGCTGGGAAGAGGCTAGGCCCTATGGGAAACATCCTTCTATATAGGGGATCAATACCAATGTAGTGGAGGTCATGTCAATACCAACAAACCCCATCTAAGGAATTTTGAAAGGAAATGAGGATCACCCTGGGCATCTTAGAGGGATAAATTCTCTAAGTCTCTTAGTTTGTAGTCTAAGAAGTATGAGACAACTCACTAAAAAAAAGGGAACCCACCCTCACTACATATATCATAAAGAAGCCACATATGGGTCACCCAAAATGATGAGAAGGGGATATTGAACCAATCCTTCATCGGATTAGAGCAAGGCAAAACACTCAATTGATAGTGGTCTAAGGTATATCACACAAGCTCAGAAAGAAGCTGAGATGAGGAGAAAGTGGAATCAAACCATTCATCAAAGAACTATATGAAGTCTCTATGTGGGCACATAGTGTGTCTCGCTAAGTCTGGTGCTACCTATGTCAAGGTCTAGAAAAATACCAACAAATGTTTGAGGATCATCATTGGCCAAATGGATAAAATGTAATTCCATTAGTATGCCTTTGAAAAAGTCCATGGATTTTGGAGTGGATTACATTACTGTGATCCTTGTAAAAAATCACTCAGGATTGGATATTTAGTTTCCCCAAACAAACACCTTGTTAAAAAGTCACATTTCATCATATAATTCATGAATAGTGTTTTGTGGTCCCAAAACACATGTCTGAATTAAATTCCCATTATTTATTTTGAAATACCCGACTCAAAATTTGGGTTTCAATGCTATAGACGGTTCTACATTTCAACACCATAATAAGAATTTACATCAGAAAAAAGATTTAAAAATAATAATAATAATAATATATATTTATTATTATTGGGTGCTTCATGGATCTAATACATGATCTTGAAAAAGGTATCCAACATTTGTCTTAAATAGACCATATAAATTTTAGGTTCACGCTTCAACCGACGTCTTTTCAATCTCACATCGGATAAATGTGTAATAAAATAATTATTGTTTTAACAATAATAATATTATTTTTTATTATTTTTAAAAACATTTTCATTTTGAGGGGATACGGATCATGCAGACCCCCCCCCCCGTTCAAGTGCCCTAACTTTTATTTTTTTTTATTTTTTTTACAATATTATTAATAACATAATTAATAATAATATCTCTCCCCCATTACCCTCCATCCAATCACATATGTGGGGGGATAAAATCATTTCCATAAAATATCATACTCACACCTCAAGCTGCAAATAGAAAGGGAGGTCTCACCCTAGGAGGTTTCGCCACTCATAGCCTTCATCATCAATAATAATATTAGTATCATAATTGTTTTTAAAATGATATAATTATATCTACATTAATGATTCTTAATATTCCCTAATTTCATGTGATCATTTGTAATCATGTCCTGACCTGACCATGACTGAACCTACAATCATCAGTGTTGATGCAAGACAAAATAGAAAACCCAAACTCTCTACCATCTGTGGATCAACTTCCATCATCATATAATATAGATCTAATGTCAATTCTCCATCCCAAACACATGGTAGTGATATATTATGTCAAAGAAAAAATGTGAAATGACAGTTCATCAGGTATTTATTGAATCACAGGTCAAATGAAAATACCAACGATGAGTGCACATATAATTGGGAGAGAAAATCACAAAACAAAAACATGATGAACAAACCTCATCCAATGTTCGTGTTAGCCTCCATTCATTGTCATGTGATGACGAATGAAGATAAATATGTACATTAAATCAGTATCAATTCCAATACCATGGGAAGAAAAATCAATTACCCAAATCAAATAATCGATACAAAAAATAATTTATTAGCTTGTTAATTTTCATTCATTTTAGGTAAACCAAATAGGGATAAATCTTGGAAAAAACATCCTACCTCAATTTTTATCAATTGCTAACAAAGAAAAACCACATGTCATTTTCATTTATGAGATCCATAAGAAACATTTTCATTGGCATTACTTATTGTACCATGATCATTGGTCTACAGTCCAGATGTCCAGAAACATTTCTCCATTAACACCACTAAATTATTATGGTTATGAGGCTAACATTGAAAATTTGTTATAATGGAATATTTATATAGAGAAAAAGGTAATTGTGCCAATGTAATAAAATATTATTATTATTTAATTTTATTTTATTTTATTAAGTTTTTCCCCAATGAATTTTTCACAAGTGACTTTTTTCAACAAATTTAATGTCATGCATAGGGTAAAACTATGTTCAAAACACAATGGAACCCTCTAATATCTGATCCCGGCCTTAGTTAATGAGTTATTACACTTTTATAGGAAAATTTTATTCCAGGGATAATTAATATATTTAATATATTTAATATATTTAAAAAAGTAATTTTGGGCACACTAGTCCTTAGAATCTCACCTCATATCAATGCCTAGCTCCGGAAATATTTGTAAGAATGTTCCAAAGTCTTACATTGAAAAAATGGTACATTACATTATTCCATCCTTCAAATAATTTCATCCCCAAAAAGTACAGCTATAAAAAATTTATTAATACTAGGCTCTCCACTGGGCCTCCTACTCCAATGATCTCTCAAAATGATTTCATGTTCTTACAAAAGACAAGAATCCATGGAAAAATACTCACCAAAAAAGGTTATTTTTGTTTTTTGTTCTCAACATCATCGGTTCCTTAAAAACGTTTACTCCTCTCTCGCTACCCATCTCATCCAAGTTGATATTACAAAATGAGTCATGCACATACCTATACAGCTATGACATTTGGAGAATAATTAGCAAACACAAGACTATTGTATATTCAGTTTTATTTGTAAAGTCACCTTGATAACATGAAACAATAGTAAGAAAAGAAACGAGATAAGATTCTCAGAGATATCCTACCACCATAGCTAAAACTCTAAAACTCTCCAACTCAAAAGGCCTATTTATTTTTTTCCATTAAGGACTCTAGACATGTATCAATCAGTCCCAGTCCTATCTTGGATGAACTGCACCCTCTAACAACCAATTGTATCTCTAATACTAGGATCAAATAACTCTTACTCACTAGATCTGACCAATATAACAGTGTATTGTATGGTACCTCATACATAGCCTTCATAAGGTACTACACCAGTGGTGGAGGGGTAATCATAATGATATAAAAATGACACTTATGATATATTATCAACCCAGCTATAATTAAAAACTAAATTTAAAACCTGAAACATGTTTACTATAACCTAAAAGGTTCACTTTTACACGGCCAGCTGGCTGGGGTAAAACACTATTACAACAACAACTAAGTCCCTAAAGTCTTCTCGCATCCTCCCCATAATCATGTCGTTAAGTAATTATCATAGTCTGCAACATCTATTGTGGGAATTCAACAAGGACATACTACCTCATGCATGAAAAAGTGTCTAAAACTCTCCATAATTCTTTTTCAGTCATCACCCCCATACAACGAAAACATAATTATTTTTACTTAGAAACACACTAAAAATATCATATATTCCAAACCGATGACAAGATATCTCGATACATCCTCACTTACTCATGATGTACTACTGATGGAAAATTACCTCCTTACACCTCTTCTTGCATCATGAATGTAATCATAATTCTTCCACTGAAAAAGGATGACGTTATTTCCTCCTGTACAAAATTTTTATCAGGAATTTATCCAATGGATACCTAATCATTTAAAATATCCCAACCAATATTCCGAAGTCATGCCTCCAAAATTCGATGGATAAGCAATGGGGTAACAACTATTTACTTGAGGTACACTACACTATCCTCACCCACAATTATTTAACTACAAAGTGGTTTTCTTCTCTGTTACCTCGCTCATTAAAGGTGTATGAAAACCACCATTGTGAGAATCTTCTAGAAACATAATGACCTTGGTGTCCCTCAAGATCATCCCACCTCAAACTCTATAAGGTCCAATGTCACTCCTATGTCTGAGAAGAAATATACCAATAAGTGGATCTTTGAAACTATAACTAGAGCCAAAATAGTTATCATGCCACTAGTACTCCCTGGTCATGTATAACACCATCCTTCTATGTCTTGGGTGCTCCAACTTATACACTGAGGACTCATGGATTTGACTGATGAAGAATAACACAAACTGATCCAAAAAGGATTAAGGATCTAGTTTATAAGTCTCTCAATTTTTGGTGGTGTACAACTCACTGAAGGTCATCACCACAACCTCCATACAACTATAGTATCTTTAGAATTCTACACATGTTATATCATTCTCCCCATATATAGCTCATGATAACCCATATCATTCTCAAATCTAAGATTCAACTTTACATCAAAACAAGGGGCAAACAAAAAGGGATCTACTGGTATCAATAGGCCTCCAACTAGTGATATAGTAAGGTAAAAGTGGCTCATAGCTCTGTGTGAAAACTACAATAGGGGATGTGAAGACACACAACATACCCCATATTTCACTCAAGCCTCTACAATCCCTCATATCCTGGAACTCAATCATTCTCTATCCAACCAATTTACCAAAACCAAGGTTTTAGTTTACACTTAAAACAAACAACAACCTCAAATTCATGAGTCAAAAAAATTCATCCACCACACCTCAATAATATCTGATTTGGCTGGAACTGACTCTCTCACATAATTTTGGATCGCATGTCAAAATCACATAACGGTGGATGAATTTTCCCTATTTATTATATTTCCAAAGTTATATCAAACATCACCAATTTAGGGTTTTACCATCAACCTGGTGTACTCTCACCTCGTGGACCACCGTCAGGGAGGGGTGTCATTTAAGCGGGACATTCACACAACATGATCATGCTAGTTCTCCACTAGATAATAGGGGGAATGGAACACCATGAAAACTCTGTGATCTATAACTCTAGAACTTGTGATGAATGGTCACCATAGGAGTGTCTTCCTCAAGTACCACTGAAGCCAACTGCTTATCTATTGAGAAAATAAGTAACAAGAGTTACCATCTGATCGGTTGGGATCTGTACATGCTAAACACCTAGATCACTACCTTGAGTCAAACCTATATCTCTTGAGGGAATGTAGGATCATGGAACCTTAGTTATATCTGTCACTAAAACATCCATAACAAATCATGACTATCCATACCATCACCATGTCCTAGTAGAGCCATTGACTTCTCCTCGCAAAGATGATCATCTGCCTGATGCAAAAAAAAGCTCCATGTGCTACTCAATAGGGGTGGCACTGCTTTGTTACCACCTAGAGAAAAACACCTCATGAGTGGGTATCTGATTTGAAACATCACCACTCATATAGTCATCAACATGTTATCATTTTATAATCCTAGTGGTTTTCATCAGAGAGGCATCTTTAATGTTATCAAAATGTGAAATGGTCAATTAGTATATCTAGAGAGATGACTCAAAAAGGACATAGAAACCACCACCCAATATTAAATGATGGATTTACCAATGTTTTACCTGTAACCAATGTCAATAACTATTGAGTAAAAAATTAGGTTTTCAAGGTCTTGGTTTGTGGATACATCATCCTCTGTACTTACAATAGACACCCTATACTAAGAGCCAAACTTGGAAAACATTAACATTTTCCCTAGTACAGAAAAAACAAATACTCAAATATTGAAAGAATAAACTCCAAACTATGATTCTAAACCCAAAAAGTATCGTAACACTTCAGGTTGGGTACTTTTCTAATACCATTCTATCATGACCTAAACTGACAGTGGAATTACGACACTGATATTGGAGGTGGGCTTGGGGTAGTTGTGTCTCAATCCCTGTCAGGTCACGTAATGACATTATACATCATTTAAATATCATATAATGTGATTCGTTTTAAAATTTATAAACATTATTCACATAATTTCATAGTTTAATTTAAATTAACCTATCAAACATGTCATATTTATTAAATATAAAAATAC
This sequence comes from Viscum album, assembly GCA_963277665.1. NCBI lineage: Eukaryota > Viridiplantae > Streptophyta > Magnoliopsida > Santalales > Viscaceae > Viscum > Viscum album. Next base: position 1,960,232,803 of record OY728133.1, read on the forward strand.
CATAAAATATCATGTTGTTACACATGAATATACAAGTCTACCAAACATATGTCTAAATAATTTGAGGAAATAATGCCATAGAATCATATGTTGAAGAAATTTTAAGTAAAGATATACTTCAGTAATAATCACATGAAAATAAATTATAAAAAACATCACAAGATCAAGAATAATTCTTCACTAAAAAAATTTGATATGATTCTATTGTAAAAGATAATGATCTATTTTAAAAAATCCATAAGTCTTAATAATTATTGAATTAATATGAAAAAAATAAATAAACAGTCCAATAATAAAATTGGAGGATTAATTTATGGGTGGATGTTCCTAAGAAAACATGTATAAGTTATAAAATGGTGGAACATGCTCCTAAAGAGTGAATTATCATACATCTAGCTCAAGTAGAAATAGAAATAAAAATAAAAAACATATGAAAATAAATGTATGATGGAAGGAACTTCTTAGGTCATCATTAAATAGAATAATAAAACCCTAGAATTAATCATATAGGTTGATTTTAGTCCTATCTCTTAGAGTTGGGACTAAGAGTTTTACTATCCAATAATTTATGTATCTTTTTTTTGTTTTTTATTTATAGAAATGGAATGAAAAGAAGTGTATTTTTATTTTTAAAAAAGTGAATAAAATCAGACATGGTGAAATGGATTGGTTCTAAAAATTATTAAAATGGATATTTATTATCAAAAATTTTCTTATTTTTCAATTGATTCCTTATCAATCATCAATTTTCACTTTATACCTAATTTCTGTTTTGAAACATATAAGAGAACCACACCGCTATATATTTCTCCCAACATCTTCCATTGTGATTGTGAAGTGAACAAACACAATCAAGGAATCCACTATATCAAAACCCTTGTTAAATAATATATTATTCATCCCATAATCCACAGAACTCTAATAGAATGAATTGTAATCCATGTAAAGAGGGAATAATTTTGATAGAGTAGAGAATATAGCAGAAAATGGTGTAGTTTATGTGGTGAATATTTAACCATCTCTCTTCACCTCACTTTTTCATCCAATATGGGAAATGAAAATGAAAAAAATGAAGAATAAGGACTCATAATGAAAACATGATCTCCCATAGGAAATAATCACATGATTTGGTTCTCTATGATCATAGAGATTATGATATCTTAATAAAAGGGAGATGAAATGGGGATCATGATTGAAAAAAAATTAATTAGTATCCGAAATGAAAAAAACACTTAATCTCATATACTTATAATGACCAAGACAATGTTCATGGATTTAATAAAATAAAAAAATGGGGGGATATTTATAGAAATAAAAACTTATTCCACCTCCACCTTGTATTCAGTATTTTGATATTGAGTTCTTCTTCCTCATATGAGTTCCATGTGTGTATGTTTGAGTGACATGCTTCTTCAGCTTTGTATTCTCCCAATTATTCTATCATGTTTGGAATTATCCCATGTTCATTATATCACTTTTCATCTTAGATGATCACTACATAGATAGAATTTTGTATCATGCACCGGTTGGATAAATATTAGGAATTATGCTTAATCGTTCCACCTTAGTAATTTTTAGCTTTCAATCCTATGGAATTTTTTTTGGTAAATCCAAGATCGACTGCAAAAAGGAAATTCTTGATTGATCATATTGAATGTTTGTTCAATTTAGGGGAAAATTATATCTTGAAATAACTTTATATCATGGTTGGTTGTTCATAATTTCTAGTCACTTCAACTCCTATAGCAGCTTCAGTCCTTTTATTTAGGTTTGAATAATCATTCGTTTGATAAAAATATATTCTTATGGAGGATTGTCTCATGGTTTATTAATCATTATTCATGATCTGGGTTTTATTTTTATCTTCTCTTCAGTCTTGCAATTGATTATCTCAATCAACATTTATTTGATCTAGGTCATTGTTAAATTTACACACAATTATGATCCTAAATACTCAATCGAGATGCATGTTTGATTGAGCCTCATAGTCAATCCTCACTTAATGTCACCTGTGTTGCATGGTCACATGCCATTTCCATTTTCCAAACTAAACATTGAATTTTATGGTTTAATTTACTTTTTTTCAATAATTTACAAAATCAAAATAAACAATTAAGATAAAATTAAATAGCTATTGAATAATGAAAAAAATCCAAATCAATGTATTTATTGTCCATTAAATCCATGAAAATGATTAAAACCACTAAAAACATGTTATAATCCATTTATCACAAAATTTTCCATTCCAAAAAAGTAATAAAATTAATGATTTATCCATGATTTATATAAATTAGGTGGTTAATTTACATTGAAAAAATGAAAAAAATGAACTTTTTGACTCACATCACTTTCTCACAGAAAAGTTATTAAACTATCTGGACAAAAAAGAATTAAGTTTATTAAAAATAAGTTCCCTATAAAATATATGTTCTTTATTAATTCAAATATTGACTCCAAATATGAAGACAATATAAATTCATAAATTTTGAAAAAATAAGGCCTCTTATGTGAATCCAATAAAATTTTGTCACTTCAATTCAAATAAAAGTCCTAGTTCTCATAATTTAGACATATTATATTTAAGTGTCATTAAAACATTAACAATAATCATTATCCCTTAGGTTCCTATAAAAAGTTATGTTTTTAATTTCTGTGATATAACTCGAATGATAATCTTATAATTCAATTTACACATATTCATTTGTGTTTAATATTTTCCTCAGCATAATGAATTCATTTTTAAAATTAGGAACATTATTGAATTTTTTCCAATCATATATATGAAAAAAAAACATGTTTTATTTTTATTTGTATTTCATTTACTCACACAACTAGTGCCTAATTTCTTATAGATTCAATGTGGGCTCCAAATTTAGTTTTTTAATCTAGTTTCATATTACTTTTATGACTATATTTTGATTTGTCTCTCAGAGGTATTATATTTCACAAAGGATTGTTTACTAAGGTTCAATTTGAAATACATAGTTTTCACATGTTCTAATTTAAATTCCGAAAAATATATTTTCAATTACACTCCATTTCCTAGATCTAAAACTTATTTTTCATGAAAACAGAATTAAATTTCCCTCAGAAATCTTTAAAATTAATTAATTTCAAAATTAGAGAATATTGAAATCTATAATTTAATTATCCACTATGAAGGAATGTAACGCCCCAACTCCAGTTTCCCAGAGTCGGTGCATTATTACATAACATTGGCATGGTCACAAAATATTAAGTCTCGAAAGACTGATTAGTTTATTAGTCTTGGAAATACTTGATACATTCATAAAGTTTACAATACATCATAAAGTGAAAACTACAGAAACATCTTGTCTTCATATCCCCTCATATTATCCCTACAGGTCATTCATAAATTACTTATTCAAAACCTTGGAAAAATAAAACATTGAAAGGGGTGATCTAAGATGCTCAGTAAGGATAACAATATTGCAGAAACATTCATAAATAAGCATAAACATTTAAGGCAATGTATAGCTAAAAAAAGCCTTCTAAACATGAACTTCAGCATAATATGGAAAAGATAAAATGAAATAATGCCATTTACTTATTCACATTGATATTATACTAGTCCAATAATCACATACAATATCAATAACCACTTTTATAATGATGGAATGCATAATGCCAGACTATCATAACCACATAGCCAAGGCCTCGTGCCAATACTACAAATAATATTTTTTCAAGGACTCGTGCCAAGACACAAGTTTTTCTCATTAGACATACTGATGCATCGAGGAGCTATAGCGGGCTCCACCCATCACTTATTAAGTCCAATCCATTCCTCTTATGAATAGGTTTCAACATAACATAAACATTCATATTAAAACTAGAATAAGAAATGTCAATAATTTCACCATAAACCATGAATGGTATAAAAATAACACATCCATAGTAAAAAATATCACAAAACCTTCAATACAATATGGAAGCTTTGTATCATAATAAATCAACTTTAAATAAGCTTAAAATCCATCAATGGATGTTGACATAGATGAAATCAAAACTATTCGAGAGAAATATCTATTTTTTTTAAATCATTTAAAAGTCACATAATTATAAAATAAAAAATTTACTTTGAAAATATCCTTATAAGAGTTTAAGGTAGGATTCTAAGATTTTATAATGGCAGGAAATAGCCGCACCCGCCGTATAAGTTAAAAAAACGCATTCTTACCTTAATTTTGTCAAAAAGGTTAAAAAGGACCTTGTTTGGAAAACGACAGAAATATTCCTTTATAAACCTCTTATAAAAAGTCAAACTATGGTATAAATTACTTTAACCCATATTCTGTAAAATAACAAGAATTTTTTGAAATACATTTTTAAGAAACATATATGTGGATGATAAAGAGGTCCCAGTAGATAATTAAGTATAAGAAACCTCTGATAATGAAGAGATTGTGAAATAACCCTTATAATGTACTTTTCCTTAGTAGATGTTTTTTTAAACTCTGGTATAATATTTAAAACATTGTTATTAAATTATACAATAAACATATACATAATTATGATATCATATATGATCTTCTAATAATTCTTTGTTAATAATACTTTAGTATTATTGTCGTTTCGGGTGTTAACTTACTCGTTTTCTTTTATATGTTTTGTTACATAAGTCATATTTGTTTTGGAAAGTTTGTATATTATTCATATATAGAATTATAAAAAGATCTTAAACATTACTTTTAATCCTCAAATGATAATTAGTCTCGAATGGATATGATGGGGAATGAATCTTATCGCGTTCGGGGAGACGGTAGTCCGTACATATGCACGAGCGACAATATCATTATTTTGATATTAAAATTATATATAATTGGATGGTATATCATATATACAGAATCATTATCATGATATATTTATTATTTACATGAATTACACACCATTATTATACCCATCCAAATAATAAAATATTGAATAACAATTACACCACGACATGGAGACGGTAAGCAGTACGTACGCACGTATGGTGACATGTCATTCAAAGGATGGATAGAATACTGAATACGGTTGTACCATATTTATAATAATATCACATTATATAGGAGATATTGGAGTTATTATTTTAGAATGGGAATAACAAAGAATGATGTCGTTGAAGAAGAAATGAACTAGAAAATGGGTGGTGAAAACATTATCTCTTCTTCAGGTTCTTCCTTTTGATTTGATCAAAAGGGATCATTAGGTTAGATTTATGATCAAACTAAGGCCTCTAGGTTGAAGTGAGGAAAATTGAGAGTATTTGGGCAGGGGTTTTCCGAACCAAAAGGCTTTGAAGGTGTGAAGAATTGGTTAGGAGTGGTGTCCTTTTATAAGGGGGAGGAGGGGCTCTTTAGAAAAAACATAAACTATTAATTTATAATAAATTCATATTCAGTTTTAATGGCTCAAAAGTTGATTATTAAATTTATAAGGTGGGGATGGGTCGAAATCCTTTTAACCAATAGATTTTAGACAGTTTTGGGTCATTATATTTACATTATCTTTTAGTTTTAACTCTTGGTTAATTAGTTTAACACTTTCCATGTCACTTTGTATTTTTGTAATATATATTGAATAAACATACTATATACATCCATGAGACCCCCAAGGGGTCCATTAATGATACCCCTATCATGATATAAGTATCTTTACCGAACCTTATATTTTTAAGAATTGAATATCAATTAATAATATAATATATTTTTTAAAAACTCTTTTATGTCATTTTTGACACTATTGGGTATTTTCTTTTTGATAAATTCATAAAAGAATTATTACTTCGAAACCAATTTATATAAACAATACTAATATGTCATATTATCCTAGAAAATTATTTTAATTTATAAAAAGTCTCAAATTACATTTATTTTGGTATTTATAATGTCAATTATCTTAATCATTCATTAATATTGTAATTACTACATCATCATTGTGTCATAAATAAATTATATTATTTAATGTCTAAAAATTATAAATATAATATCATTATGTTGGAAATCCTTTTAGATTTATAATTAATATTTATAGTAAAAAATACAACATATATAACCCTTGTAAAAAAATTCCAAAAGATATATGCTTATGTCATTTTTCAATTTATTTTAACTTAATTAATATAAAGTGGACTTTTCACTTACATGTGGATCCATGGGGTCCCAAAATCGACTCCAATATGCCCATGGTCAGACATGTATCAACCAATATGGTTAGGACACGTTTTAGGGTAATTTATTATTATTATAATATTATTTTTTACCCTTATTTACCAGATTTACCCTTTAACCATGGTAAATAAAATATTTACCCAAGTAATTATTCAAAATGTCTAAAAATAAAAGTTAACTATTTACACAATTTGGACATACTCATTCCAAAAATGGATTCTATTTTTCCAAATTCAAAACACAGAAGTGGAAGAAATTAATTTAAAATCAATTCCCACTGTCAAAACAAAAAGCGTATTTTTACGAAATAATAACTATCAAAAGATTGACACTTGTTTATGTCCGGTTCAATTGTAAAATTATGTCCAATGTCCAAAATTTCATTAAATGGTAAAAATATATTCTAAATATACTTTAAAACCACTCAAATTCATAATTTATCACTACTAATTATTTTGATTAAAAATGTTGTTTTTAATTAAAATTTATTAATTTTCACTATTCATCAAAATATAAAAGTTGTCCGAAAAGTACCAAAATTTTACACTAGGATAATTTCAATATTCTGAATCTTAAAATGAAGTCCATTTTGACTGTTAAAATTTATAAAATTTCAAAAAGTGGGTATTACTATTCATAACGGTTACTTTGATTGGTCACGGTGTGTTATAGTCTCGAAGTTGCGTATAATATAAGATATTGCTTTATTAAAAAAGAAACATATCATGGAAGCTTGGGGTGTTACAAGGAATGTTTTTAGAGTTCAATATTTTTTTCTAAAAACACATTTACTATCTAAAAATTGAAAATATAAAAAAAATCATACCTATAAATGATTGACTTAATGGATAAAAAACTACTCTAAATAGGTTTGATTCTATCCCCCACATTTATTCACCACTTCACATATGAAATGTATCATATTTGGTAAATTATAGTTGTAAAAAAGTGTGAAAGGATAGATAATTCTTATTTTATTGGTTGTGAAAACATCATTTAATTTTCTCATGTTGATTTATAATTTACTTCCATTAATGAAAAACCAAAAAATTCTAAAAAAACATTATAATTTTATTAAAAAAACATGAAAAAATGAAACAAGGAAATGGTATGAATATTGGGCAAAGGCATGATGGCAGGAAGATGAAGGTGGGATTCATCAAATGGAAATTGGAAGAAATTTTGGAAAGAGGTTCGGTGCTTCATCGATGGCCATGGAATGGGAAATCAGTGTTGGTTAGGGAGATAGTTGTGGAAAATTATTCTATGTAGGTAGGGCCTCAAGAGATGATGGGACAACACAGTTCTTTAGTAGGTAAGAGTTCATCTGGGTGGAAGAGATGCTATACCTCAGAATGAAAGGAAAATTTATTATAGAAATATTTGGGTACTATACTGAGGTGTATTCCTAGCCTATGTCAGATTAAGAAGAAACTGCAATAAATTCTCTCATATTTTTATGAATGAGAGGGAATGGATTTTAAAATTTTACCCAACCCATGTAGTCATACATTGGGATTTCTTGATTTGTAACTTTGCATCTCAGTTGTTATAGTCAAACAAATCTATAAGAGGTGGGTGGATATTGTTTTTTGGTATGTGATCCCTTAGCCTATAATGACCATGTACTAAAACATAGATCCTATTGGTCTATAGAATATGTTAACGTTACCCCCAACCTATAAAAGGTGATTATCAAATTTAAATAAAAAATATTCCTTTGGGTGTTTAGGAAGTAAAGTGAATGTGGAAAGATAATGTATGGGTTCTCCTTGTCCATAATTGTTGAGGATTCCTCTTCTATTGGTTACTCCAAAAGTGATTCATGTTCAAGTTCAAACAAGGTAGAGTCACTATATAATTAACATCTAAAATAGTTCAATCAGTTTGAGTTCTATTCAATGTTCTCTCCATTATATGTAGTAGTTTAGTCTTTTTTTCTTCATGAAAGAACTGTAAAAACTCCCCTAGAGATTATTCTAGTATAATATATAAAATCATTAGTAATAACATAATCATTTATTTATCCATCCATATATTCATTTTGGTTTTTTTAAAGGTATCTTCATAAAGAATCTCCACATCTACCTCTAGTTTTTCTAATTCATTGTCCAATTCATCTACATCCCATGAGGCTTATTTTTCAATCATCTCATAAAAACTATCCGAAATAATCATCAGCCATAATCTACTTATCTGTTTTTTAGATCCAACATAAGTTTAGTCGAATCTATATGCACCTAATGATGGAAATCATAATAATCAATAATTTTCCCAGAAATTTTTTAATTTAAGTAAATCCCTCTAAAATTTTCCATATTTTTTTATTGTATTCAATGAAATTTAACTACCTCTCAAAAGACTACTAGTATTAATGTGGGATGAATTGGATACTCCATCTATTATTCTAATATGATCACATCAATTCCTCTATTTTTCACCAACATCTGTGTACTACAACCATCCTTATGATTTTATATTTTCAACATTGTGCAGATCAAGATATTTTAGAGCTTTTATAATATTTCAGAAAGAAATGTATAAAGTAAATAAATTTCCCATAATTATATTAAATTTTATTTCCACTTCAAATTGAATGGCCACTAGGCATGTTTTTTCAATATTAATCAGTTGTAGATGTTCCTCTTCCTCAGGATATCCCTCCACCATCACTGTTATGATTGGTAGGGGCCTCAATTCAGGTTTATCTTATGTTACATTCTAGTAGTCGTATTCTTGTTATTACAATGGATACTATATATTACCTTTGACCAAATCATGATGGGATTCAGTTATTCCTTGTAGATAATATAATCTATATTGAATTCTTCATGATTATATTCTTTATAGATTTGATGGGTGGGATATTTGTATGCCTTATATGAATTTTGATATAACTAAGTGTATTATTATTGGATTTTGGTAAGATCCTTGGCCAAGTATTCTAGTATAGATGGTATCAAGTCCCTGAATATTTACTTAAATGCATTCCTACTATTTGTCATTAATGACTTTATGAAGCTATCTATATATTTTAATAAGATCCTCATAATTTCTTAGGGGTACTTCAAAAGAAGACTCTTTTTTTATTTGACTTTGGAAATTAATTTTAAGAATAACTAACACTAATTACAATCTTCTAAATAGTTAAATAATTATCACAGATCCCTATAAATGATGATAATATCATGGGAGTTTTATTAAAAGTCCTAATCTATTGGAATTTATGAAAAACATGAATTCTTCCTAGTGCATAATCAGGGTCAGATCTTAAGGAGTCATGCTTGTGAGATTCACCGTCCTAAAAACTTATGTATCGTTTATTTGTTTTTAGTGTGTTGGAATATAGAACAAATGATGTGTTTTTGTCTTTTGAAATTATAAAAATTAAAACAGAATTCAAAGTGTAATTGGATAGATATGAGACTAATTATAGGGGAACATGATTTTCCAAAAGTGTTCTCATCCAACATTCGAGTCATGATCATTAATGAATTGATCATTATGTTCTAAATTTTTATACGAAAAATAAAGAAAAATCAGCATTTATATATCTATCCTGAAATCCCCCAAAATGAAAAGGAAGTGAAAATAATCAATTGAGGGATCTGTTGTCTCAACACCTAACTCTAATCATATATTGTCCATCCATCAATACACTCAATTCCAATGGTATTAAATTTAAAATGAATGAAATAATGGAAAATTTTAATTTAATATAGAAAAAATTAGAAATGGGAATATAGGATTCGATGAGAATGGATATTAATATCTACACGTCGCTATCACATCCGATATAGGAAATGAAAATTAAAAAATAGGGAGATGGGATTAATAATTCTCATACTATCTTCCCCCAGGGACCAATCCCCCAAATCATATCTCCATGATCATAGTGTTTTAGACATGCCAATAGAAGAGAGTTGAAATGGGGAACATGATGAACAAAGAAAATAATTATAATTAAAAATATAGAACATAAAAATATATCATATATTATAGATCATGTTAATTTTCAAGGATCAAATACAATATAAATTGACAGATAGGAAATATTTATATCATTTTTCCCATTCTAATCCTCTACCTCCTCGCATTAAGTGTCCTGATGTTATATTATTCTTCCCCCAATTATTAATTCCATTTTTGTAGTTTTAAATTTTATAAAGCTTTTATTGGGTATCTTTTCAATTCATTCATCATTCTTGTTATTTTCGAATGATCTACATATCTATTTTCAACTCGATTATTACCACATAGATGGAATTCTAGATCTATTCCTCATTTCAATGAATAGTTGAAATTAAATTTTATTTTTGTTTTAGGTAAAGTATTTCCATTTTATGAATTTTCAATTTTCAACCCCATAATAAAATGTTGTTTATTACTTTGATCAACAACCTGAATGACATTTAGGGTCAATCCATTTGAACATATTTTCGAGTAATGGGGAGAGTCATTTATTTGGTCTCTTAACATGCATGTTTAATTGATCATCATTTATGGAAGATTTAAATCTTATAGATATTGTAGTGCATTTAAATATATTTTAATGATTTTTTTTTCAATGGGAATCTCCTATTCTTGTCTATTTTCTTATTGTTAATTGATCTTAATAGTTAATACAATACTTCTTCTTATGGTCTCCTTAATCATGTGGTCATTTTTCTGAATCAACAACCGATCGATCCAATAATTTAAATAATTTTCATGCATAGTTAACCTTAACACTGTAATTAGGGAGTCTTGGTTGATTATTCTTCACGGTCGATTCATACTTGTGGTTTCTTATCATTAATGGTCATGTTCCTTTTCCATTTCTAGACCTACACAACAAAACATATAGTCTAGTTTAGGGTTTGTCCAATTCTCTCCATGATTGAAATAAATAATTAAAATCATATTAAATAGACATTGAATAATGAAATAAAAATTTTCAAACACATTTTTTTTAAATTGTTTGAAGATATTTATCTTTTAATTCCATAATTCCCAAAGGTAAAAAAAATTAATGATTTTCATGGGTTTTATCTAAATTATGGGGTTAATTTTCAATGAAAAATAGACCATGAATATGAAAATGACTTGTCATATAAAAATGATAAAGTGAATAATATAATTCCATGTTTAGAATTTTAATTTTATAAGGTTTTTTTAACAGATTATTTCTTAATAATATTATAGGAACTGTATGCTAGGTGTAAGTTGAATAGATGCATTTTAATGAAATTTTTAATTATGCTACCAACCCAAGTATAGATTCTCAGTTGAATGAATATAGAACCAAAATATATATATTCCAATAGGGATGACATGAATATGAAATTTCCATGCATAGATATAATTAAAACCATTCAACCCAATATTCTACTTGGAAAATGAGAAATACATGAATGAAGAGTTCATTTAAAAATTGAGTGGGAAGGAAAGAAGTATCTTTTTGGGGAAGAGATTATCAATATTGTCTATATAATTAAGGATCAAATAATTAATAAATTATTCCCATATGTTTGGTTTTCTCTTTATGTATTGGGAATTAAATGTGATTCATGTCTTCAAGGGGTTAATTGAAGAATTGAGCAAGATGGAATAATAATTCAAGACATGATTAAACATTTCATTTAGAAGTTATTAATCAAATTTATATTCCAATTTAAGTTTATGTAAAAGGATCTACCATAATAATTTGAATATAGACATTATCCCATGATAAGTTCTATTTTGAAAATCATCTAAAGATATATATTTGATGAAAATATGAAATTTTTGGAAAGTTCATGGGATGTGTCATTGATGATATATGTATGAATATTATCTCACCTTTTTTATAAGAATAAATTTGTATATTAAGGGGAATAAATTTTAATTAATCAATAAAAAAATAAAATCAAGTGTTCATTCATGATTCATTATATGTTATCTATTTTTAATATATTTAATATATTATTTAAGATGAATGTAGGGTTTCATGTTGAAATAATTTCACGATAATTTATTTTAAAATCAATATCAAATTATATTGAATTATGGATAGATTTGTTCTCTAGATTATACCCTCTTATTTAATTCACTAATCATGGATCATTTAGACATTGTATAATAATTTATGGCATATTTATTTATGTGAATTGATATCATCCTCTTTTAAGTTCCTATATACTTATTGAAAATAAGAGGGATAGATAGGAAATTACAAACATATTGACTTGTATTTTATATATTAGTATTGAAATACAAATCCAAAGGGATATATGTTCTAATACACTTATTGTTTGTTTTAATTTTTTTAATTAAGTATACAATTTCAAGATCTCAATATATATCAATGAATAAATAGTGGATGTAGTTTAATGTTTTCAAGTATAATGTTGAGAATAAGGTTGAATTTCTCAATCTAGCTATCTACGTACAAGAAATTATGTATATTGGAGATTTATTTGTATGTTATATAATACCGTATTTATTATTATTGGAAGAGGTAATTTAGATACTTCAATAATTTAAATCTAAAACAATTTTTTATTATATATAACACCATTGGTTCTTTTATTGGAGATATATTCACATAGAAAAGATGTATAGAAGCTCTGTTTCTTTATATTCTATGTTGATAATCTATCTAAGAAATATATTAATAAGATAAAGTGGTTGGTCAAATCGTTTTTATTGGAAAGAAATTATATTTTATCAAATAATAAATTTAGATAATTTTTTACTAAATAGTGGAATGATTGTTTGAGATTATATGGAATCTTCTTGAAAGTTCATGAAAACAATTGGTGTAAGAATATTTGAATAATTTAATGTGTTGGGAGGTGTATAGAGTTGGAGGAATTTTGATAATTATATCTATTTCAATGTATTTTTAAAGAAATTTGTTAAATTTTTTCCTTTTAGTTAAAAATTAGGATAAAATCATTAACCGACTGAAATATAGATAGATTATGTTTGAGGATAATTTAAAACTGGTTGAGAAATTTGAGCACCATTTAAATAACCTAATGTGTTTTTATTTAATTTATAAATATTTTCAATTATTTTTATGGTGATTGTATTTCACTTGTGGTTTCTTAAAATCATTTTGAATTTTTTGAGTTCAGTTGAGAGATTTGGTTTTAGGTTTAGAATATTGTAATTACATGTTGTTAAAATCAATCTTAGTGAATAATACATAATATATTCCTTGTTATTAAAAATTTGGAAATTGTTTAGATGATCTTACATGTATGTGTAGGTTTTTATAATCCATGTTTTTTTAATTAGTAGTTAATCCTTAAGATTTGTAATATATGAATAGGGTAAAGAATTTTGAAAATTACTCATATCTATGGTGATGTATACCATTTTTAAAATGTTACATTAATTTTTTCTTCTCAACATAATTATAAAATTGAAAAGAAATTAGATTCATAATATATTTAGAGCCTTCATAATATTTTACTATAATATATAATAAATTATAATATGTAACCTATGTTTTTATTCTACTTGATAAATAAGTAAAAGGTATGATAATTGAGTCATACCTAATATATTAAAGGCTCTGTATGTTTTTTATGGAAGATAAAATAGAAAAATGTCCATGTAAATAACCTTATGCAATATGTAAGATGAAGAAAATATTACATGTGATTCATAATTTGAGGATATTCAGTAAAGAGAATATCTATGTTTTGATTTTTTAATGTATATTTTATATTATTCATGTTTATTGAATTAATAAATACTGAGAAAATACATATTCTCATAAATTAACCTAAGACTAATGCTGAGCTTCAAATGTTAAACATCTAGAAATATAAAAAATACTGATGATGTTGTGAGGAAATAAATTTATTTCCATATCATGATAAATTTTATTATCATTATTCTAACTGATTTGGTATTCAATGTTGAAGGATGAAGTAGAGATAAATAGTACAGTGTGATATTTATTAAGAATACATACCAACCAAAGTGTGTTTTATGATTTGAGAATCAATTACACAACGTAGAGAAACCCACACTAAGATTACACCACCACATAATTTCCCACAAAAATGTTAATATTGAATGAGTAATTTCAATATATATATAAATCCATGATAATTTTTATTATCATGTGAAGAAGAAACTAAGTGTATAGAAGAATTAAATAAATAATAATTGTGAGTACTTGTAAACAATACTTGGAAACCGAAGAATATTGTGTTTTAAAAGGTGATATTTTTTGAATTTAAAAATGTGATTAATAATATTTGTTATTAGTCTTAAAGAAGTATTAAAATTATTATACTTTTAATATTAAATATAAATAATGTTCTTGATATTGTGGGAATAATAATAAAATGGTTCGGTGAATAAATACAAAGTGGAGAAGAGAAGTAATGGTATTATCTAATATTTTGATTATCTTGTATATTTAGTGTGTCAAAGAATAAAAGGAGGATAACTATTGTTTTCTGCACTAGTATACTCTTAATAAATATTATCGATATTTTAAAAAACTATAAAGAATCTCTGCCCCTTAACTACTTTTAAGTCCCTAGATCCTACTGTTATTTGGTATCCCTTTACCCATAGAGGATATGGCTTTGTTGGCTCCCTCATCATTCCAGTCTAAAGCTTAACATGGATGGATCATACATAATTAGTTCCATGTAGGTTAGTGTCATGTTCATTACCATTTGGGTTATGTAATTCTTGATTTCTAGGCTCACTTTGGTAATATTAATTCTATTGAAGCGGTTTCAAATTCTTTTATCACTTAACTTATCTTGTATAACTAGAAAAGCTTTCATCTTTCAGCAACTAAAATAGATTCCATGATTATCCCAAACCCATTTCTCATTCATGATCCCACCCCATAGAAATAATCCACAGTTCAAAGGGGCACATTAAAAATTATATGTAATTCCTTCACATCAAGTATAGAGGGAACAAGGGGGATAAATTTCTAAATTCATTGGAAAAATATTGGGTTCGTAATCTATGATTCACAAGCCTGAGGACGTTTCTTATTAAAGGTTTTGATCTTGTCAGGGATTTTTCTCTTAGTCTTCATTACTTCATTCTATAGTAGTTCATTTTTCTTCTTACATGTTATGGTTTCTTATTTATTTGTAACTTCACTCTTCATGTAAAATAAAATATATTATTTGGTATAAAAAAGTTAAATAATGATAAAGATATTCTTGTCTAGTTTATAGATATTATCATTTAGGATGAAGTAGGAGTGAGAGGGAGAGTTTATTTTGAACAATATATTTTGATAAGAAGACGAGATAATGTCTTTAAAAGACTAACCTACAATATCACTATATTGTATTGTCTGATGAAAATAAGAGGTATCCGCTTCAATTTCTTCGCATTAAGGAGGGTGATTTGATCCATTATATATAAGAGAGACGTGAATCATTTAATACAGATCGACATTAAGGTGTTACAAAATGGATCTTGCATTTCAAATACATCAAGTCAATGTTTTCATTATACCTAGTTTGTTCCTTGTGTACAATTGCAGGGATATACCATTTCTCCATCTTTGTATTGGTAATAAAAGAATATTTTTGTGTTGGGGGGACAAAAAAACCATACACCAGGGATGATACCATCCATCTTAGTGGTGAACCACATTAAGAGACTTTGGTTACCTTTATTGCGTGATTTATTATTCGATAATATGAATGAAAAATGAAAATGAGTGCATAAAAATAGAGATATAAATTTATCAAATAAGTCTATTTTTAAATATGGGGAATGTTTTCTAGTTGGTAATAATCCACAAAACATAGATTCACCGCCTATATTTTTACATATCTCAAATGATGCTTACAATCCACCACCATTTGATACTAATGAATTTATTTTGTAAATGAGAAAAGTTAATATAGATATAGTTATTTATAATTTTGAGGGGCAATACAACTCATCAACATCCTTAAATAAATTATCATATTACATTTCATAAAAAATAAATTTTTTAATATAAATAGTGGATAAATTATAATAAGTAAATATAAATTATTCACTTTAATCCTTTGAGATCATAATTTCTATAAAAATGAGAGGAATCAGTAATTAAATCTATGTAGTCTACTAATATTCCTCAATTACCCCTATCGATGGAAATACCCAATTTGATTTATAAATTAAACATACTCTTTTATACCAAAAGATTAAAAATAATACAAAAATAAACAAGTAGAGCAATTTCAAAAATCCTTACATCAATTTTTTAGGGATAAGTTATTCCCTTTTCAAATAACCTAGGATTTTAAATATTTTCATAGATACCTAAATTTTTATAACCACATTATATCCATAATTTTGATCAATGCTCCTATTTGATTTCATGGGAACATAAATAGCTGGTAGTATCCTCCCTTGTTTATTTTGGATACTTCCTTCTTCTCCTTAATCATGTTAGAATTTTTAGTAGTTCTAAAAGTTTTATTAATGTGTAGTGTTTTATCAAAACATTGTTTGTATTATACAAATCCATATATGCTATCAAGGACTATCTATATATTCATTAATGTTCGTATATCTTTTTCTAACTAAAAAAATTTCAAAAACTATTTTTCTATCTATATTATTATTCCTCTTTTAATCTTCTGATGGTTTAGTGAGGTATTCTTTCTTTTCCTCAATCACCTTTACATGAACATCATCATGACCATACCTTTTTTGAGATTTTTAATCATCATTTAACATCAATTTCTCTATCACTCTTGTGAGGCTTGATTTTGAATTATGTCCTAATTTTTTTCACTGTCCAAAATTTTTATCCAATATACCATGATTTATATACATATTATCCATCTCTTTGGATTTTTTCCTTGATTCAAATTATTATACTTTACACCTTAATTTTTTACTTGGTTTTTTCTAAATTTTTTTGACAAAGAAACCTTCCAATAAAAATTATTCCAAAACCATTAAATCCTCAATCTAATAATTTTTCCATCATATTTTAATAGTTTTTTATTCCCTTTTTGATTATATTTGGTGGTAGTTTACATTATCTTCAATGAGGATTTCAATGTCCAGTACTTTTTATGGGTGAGTCTCACCCTATAATCTTTCCCATTATCCTTTGTTATGTTTTATTACTCACTAGTATTATCTTTATTCCAAAAATTATAATATAAATCATGGGGTATCCCCAAATATTTCATCTCCCTATTTTTAAATGATTCATCCTTAAGATTATTCTATTTAGGAGTGTGGATATTTTAATCTCTCACACACTTTACAAAATGTTTTTGATCATTTTTAATTATTAATTTTTTCTTAAATTTTTTTAAATTAGTAGTAATTTTATTCTCTCTTTATATATCCATTATGTTTTAGCAACAAATAAAAAAATTATTTTTCTTGGAAATTTTTAAAAAGATCTTGTTGTAATCTAAAAATAAAAATTTATAGAGATTCCCAATACAAATTTTTTTTAATTCATTCCGTTGATATCCATGATTGTAGAGTACTATAACTCTACAACATAATAACAATGTTTGATTAAACTCATCTTGGACACATTTCTACAATCCAATAATCCTATAATAATGTCTTGATGAGTTATAAAATTTATTTAGGAAATTGATTAATCCAAAAATAATGAAGTGCACTTAATAATGGAAATTTCACCACGATAAATTAAATCAAGCATTTATTTAAGATCAAAAATATCATTTTTAATATTGTCATTACCTTTATCAATTTCTTTAAAAATTTATAAATATTTATCTTCTTAATTTTTAGTGGATTTAATAAATTTGTACAACTTATTTTACTCTCTTTTTATTTTTTTTAATTCATATTGAATATATCATCCACTATTCCATTTGAAATGTCATTCAAATTTATTGTGGAATGCTTAAAAAATTTTCACATCATTGTTAAAGGTAACAAATATAAATTACATTAAAGTAATGAAGTAATATCATAACCCTTATTATAAATCCATTAAATAATAGAAAATCCAAATGTCCATATAAATCTATTTTTAACCACAAAACAATTTGATGAATTAGATCAACAAGATAAAAGTGTTCTTAAATGCCTCGAGATAAAAAAAATAAAATAAAAGTGTGGAATAATATAAATATATGTCTAATTATTAAAATTTATATCATTAATTCAATAACACATGTTCTATTTCTATGTAACTCAAACATTAACTTTTGAAATTTTCTTTGATACCACTTGTTAGGCCTAGTTGAGTGACTACCAACAATTAAGAGTGAGGAAAAATAAATGGTATAAGTATAGAATAAAACTTTTAACACTTTTAATACTCCATT
The DNA here is from genome assembly GCA_963277665.1 of Viscum album. Classification (NCBI taxonomy): domain Eukaryota; kingdom Viridiplantae; phylum Streptophyta; class Magnoliopsida; order Santalales; family Viscaceae; genus Viscum; species Viscum album. Next base: position 1,960,251,260 of record OY728133.1, read on the forward strand.
CCCAATATTTTAATTAGTTAAAAGATGATATGACGATCAATGTGATGATGATGAAAATGAAGGCATATATGAGAGAGATATAGAATGTAAATCACACAATATGAGGGATTTCAAAGATTACACACTCTGTTTTTCATGTTCTTATAACCTTGGTGTTCATAAATTGTTATCACACTACCCAGGTAAATTTATTATTATCAATGATGAAAAAAATTAGTTAATGGACTAGGAGTATACTTTTGAAATATTATATGTATGTCAAAGAAAAAAAATTGAGAAATAATTTACCTATGAAAGTTCATTATTCAATGTGATCTTCTTCCACCTTCCTAAAGTGTTTCCATGTTAATAGATGTTGTGACTATTCTAATAGTAGGAATTCCTTGAATAGGTTTCCCTCTCATTATTTCATTTTATATACTATTTTTCAGTTAATTAACTTATATAACCGCAATAACATATACTATTTACAAATATATTTCAAATCGATATACCTTTATCAATGTTTTTGATCAATCAAAAAATCCCATATATCCTTATTTTTTCTATATGATAACTCTTAAAAATATTAAGTCAAATATTTCTTTTATTTTGGAAACATGCCTTACTAAAAATCCTTAATATATCCAAAGAACACATGATATTAAAATATAATTATTTTCTATAATCTAGTTAATCACAATGTAATGATGTTTATTATATAACAATATCTATTCAATATTAGCTTCTTAAATCCTAGATCAAATATCATTCTTTACTAATAAAAATCCTCACTAATGTCTTTTAAATTCATATAGATCATATAATAATTGTGGGTTGATGATTATTATCTTTGGGTAATAATTTTGTCTTTATATTTCCGATGTAGTACCCAAAATATATTGTAGTGTGACGCATAATGAATAAGGTATAATTTGTCATCTCGTAATTCTAGTAATGACACCAATTTTTAATGCTTGGTCATTGTGGTAGGATTTCATTTGTTATGTTTTCATATATTGAATTATGGTTTAAATTCATATGAATAATGTATGATAGTGTATCAACTTCATATTTTTCTTTCAAAACAAATCATGGCATAATGTTGTTGTATAATTCTTGTGTAACTTTGAAAGAATAATACTTATATCACTTATTCTCAGAGACTATATGAACAAAACATGTTAAAATTACAATTTCTTATGGTGTAATATATTTCATATCTGATGAATTTCTCTATACTTTTTGTTAAATTCCCCCTCCACTACATAATGATTCATCATTGTGAAATTTTTAAATATTTTATTTAGAAACATATCATGGAATAATGCATGTTTATTTAGTTATGATTTTCTCTAATATGTAATTTCATTGATTTCCATTAGGGATCAATCTCATTGTATTCTCATTTCTTCTATGAAACTTATTAAACATTCTAGGATTTATTTTGATTCTTTATAATTAACTCAAACTCAACTAAAAATCTTGATCCTCATTCATTATTATCTTTCATCAGCATCAAAATTATTTGCGTGTGATAAAACATAGTCCATGTCAAACAGAAGGATATCTATTTGATAAAACATGTAATATATAGTAACAAAATATATTTATATGAAATGCGCTATTATTTTACTAACTCATTATTGTAAGAAGAATATATAGAAAAATCCATTTGAGGATTCATACCACTATACCATCAGTTTGGATAGTGTTTATAAGGTATTTTCATCCATTGATGAGAAAGAATTATTATATCTAGTGGAAACTCCTTGTCGCTATTGGCTTACTCAATGGGATAAAAATTAAAATGATAACCTCTAACCTTTTCATTAACCATCATATATAACATGGAATCTTATGTTATTGTTTTATCATATATAATGCAAGAAACCCAATAATATTATCTATAAGGAATATCCCCACTAAATTTTATTATATGATGATCAACTTCAATATACATCTTTTATAATAAATATAACACATTATGTATGTAAAATCAATATCTCTTGGTCAAATCAATATAAAAAAGGAATACCAAATATTTCATGCTTTGACATTGATAGAAAACTTTAGAAACAAATCAAAAATCGAATTCGTGGACATTATCTTTATAAAATACATGGGAACATTAGTTGAATACTTCCACAATGCACATAAAGGATCGAATCACTACATTAATATTAATATTGGTTATCAAATTTCACTCAACCTAAGGTGTTATGTAATTTATTGATCACTAACTCAATGAGAATGAGTTAAAATAAGAATTTACAATTTTAAGAGACTGTCATGGTATAGTATTTAGAGATCCTTCCTAGAAAACACATTTTATTTCTCTTGGGTTACACATTTTATTAAAAAATTTAACACATACTCACACAAATATTTTTTATGTTTAAACTTTACAAAATAAAAAAATTGACCTGAGTTAAATAAGTGAATATGTTGACCTCTTTTAGAGAAAATATGAGGTTTCCCATTTAATTTATTTTATATATGGTTATATATTAATTTTTAAATTCTCCAATTTAATTGGTTATGTTTGTGGCATGTCTCACATATATAATGTTTTTTATCGTACAACAATATTTCATGATGATCCAATATATCCTCATACAACTTATAAATGAGTCCATTTTCTGTGGTGAAAATATTGTTGAAACTGACACAGATAAATATAGTATCCTAGTAGGGTTTTCAAGCCTCACTCATTTCCTAGGCAGACACATTCCCTAGTGTATATGGTTGAGAAAGTTCATTTACATTTTTTTAGTTTTTTAACTTGTTATAATATTTTTTATATATTTGTATTAATGGATTTAGCTATAATATTTTTTTATTGTTTTCCCATAAGATTGGTGAAACCGCACTAAGAGGGCATTTAATAGGTGTGGGTAGATTTTACTAATAAAACCCCTCTTTCATTTTTAACTATGAAATGTTTAAAATGAATAGATCTAACACTCTCATATAACACTTTTCATATATGAGTGAAGTATTAAACAAAACAACAAGAACAAGGCACAAAGTTATTTATGAGGTTCACTCACAATTAGTGATCTAGTACTCTATGTGTGGTGGTATTATCCTGCATACACATGGTTGATATTTTTTCTCCAGAAAATAACTAAGGTTAAGGGGATAAATTTGAAACCTAATATGTATCATGACTTATATTACATGAACAAAACCAACCAGATTTACCAAGTGTCCACTTGAAATTATTTATGGATACTGGAACTGAAAAAATCCTTTCTCATTATTAATATTGGAATGGATCCTCCATGACATTGGATCAACAGTATATGAACATTTCTTCATTTGAACTAATATTTATCATTTGATATAATAATATTTTATGGTTTCCTCACTTTCATTATAGAATATAAATCTCTTCATATTTTTATAATTTATTCTTCATTAAGAACATTGAAACAATGGATATTCAATATATTCAGTGTCAGTATCTATTTCTCCCACAGGCCTTTCACTCTTTTTAATATTGATAATATGTACTCTCCATATTGATTCTATTTTGATTCATTACCTTTTTTAAACATGGAATAATAATAATGATAACATTCCACCAATAAAATATTGAAACTTATTTCAACATAGACATCATGACATACTTATTCAAATTCACTTTATGTTTGCTAAAATACGCTCAAATATTAAAGTAAAAGTCCTAAATATGGAATCATATATTTTTATTCAAATTTACTCTAATGTATCTCAATTTTATTATTATTTTCCAATGTCTTACTTATTTAATTCTCCAAAAATATTTGGATTAACTTTCCTATGATAATGAAAAAAACCCATAACATTTTTACCACATATACATTCTCAAATAAAATAACAAAAGTTTGGTGAAATTATTCATCTCATGTGGAAATTTACTTATTTAAATATTATCATTAATTCCAACGTTTATTGTAGCTTAACACACTTGTCATCCTAAAGTCTATTCATTGAATAACAAGAAGTAATTCACTAATTTTGATCATATGATTGTTTTAGAAAATATTTTTTTTAATATTATATGGAAAAGAAATAATCTTATATGGACCTATAAGAACTCAAGTTACTATTATATGTCATCTTTTTTATTCTTACAATAATAAGTTTTACACATATAGAGCATTTGAAGCCTATGAATTATTCTTATGAGACCTCAAACTAATGTTATAAAAAACATAATGCTCTTTCATATCCTTCATTTAATATTCCACAAGACTAGTTTTGTCTTCAAAGCCCTCTTAAATATTTGAGTTACACTTACACAGCTTCAAGGTAACTCTTACATGGTGAACTTCTATTATCATCTACTCCTATAAAAGAGACAGATATTGTTATATAGTTTTAGGAATATAAAATTTATTCTTATGCATATATGAATTAATCTTACATGAGAGTAGGTTTCTATTACATAGACTTTAGAATATAATATTTTTTATGCACCTTATAGATATTTCTATACGCCACCAAGTAACTCTTACAAAATAAATACTTTTCCCAATTTTTAAAAACTCACTGCTGAAAAAAATTCAATCTTCTCAAATCCATTTCAAAAAAACCTCATCCACTTCAATATGACTCAGAATACATCAAATAACATCAAAAAGATTAAACACCCTCAAAACTATTCATATAAATTTACAAAGATCATGAATAATATAAAAACATTTTGAGTACTTTAAAGACATTCTACTACATTAAATACTTTATTATATTATTTAACATTTATCCAAATATTAATCATGGATGATTTCATCATTTATCCATAAATATATTATTTGTCACTACAAATCAAGTATTTTAGACATTATCATCCATAATAAATATTTTATCATGAATAAAATTTCATTGTTAATAATTATAAGGATAAATCTTCACCAAAAAACATAAAAATATTTTTATCTTCCATATGAACATCCAACTCATCTTTTTCATAGTGATATCAGGAAATATATTAATCTTCATTATACTTTTAACTCAATATCTAATCTTTAACTTAATCATCAAATTATACATATTTTACACATAAGACTTAAAGAAAAATAAACCTATAACATCATAAAAAGTTGATAACAAATAATTAAAAAAATAGTCTCGATGAAATAAGATCATTGGAAACATATCATATTAATATATCAGGAATAACTCAAATTTTGAATTTAATGATACTATACCTTCATCAATAAATATGGAAAAATATCTTATATATATATTGAAAATATCAATCCAATGTGTTCTTTAATATTCCTATTCATTGAGATCTTATTCTATAATCATCATTTTAACTTATCACATAATAACAAACATTCATGGGTATATTAATGCTCATCGAAAATTAATCACCCAATGACTGATTAAATCAATGAGAGGGGTAGGGTTGAATCAGTTATCTATTTTTCTTTTATCAGTTAGTCTCTTTTAATCAAACCTATATAACTAGTTAAGGATAAAATCTATTCTCAAATAATTATCACACCATTACTCATATATATATATATATATATCAAATCATAAAAGATAAAAAATGATTATTTATAAGGTTTATCAATAGAAACATACTTCTTTTAAATATTTTTATACACCCCCACCATATATTAACCACAATAGAAATAATTGGCTACAACATTAGATAGTTCGAAACCTCTTCTAAAATTTCAAAAAACTACTTATACACCCCAATTACAAATCCACTTCAGTGACTAATTGGACACCCCAATAAAAATATCATTTATAATGATGATCTAATGAAATAAATATCATGTTATTATCCAAGTTTATTATAAACACTTTATGTATTGATCTCCCCCCTAAATAGGTTGGCTCAATTGGTCTTAATATTTATATATTCAAGAACATTGACAAACACTTGAATGGGTTTTTCAGTCTCAAATATCACTGTTGATTATTTTTAATCTAGTTCTCCCCTTGTATTCCAAATAATCATAGATTATGTTCATCTTATCCTATGTTTAAATTCGCAAATTCAAAATATTCTCACATCTAATTCTTGTTACTCTTGTGTATCGGATTTCTCAACAACCAGAAAATATGAAACAACAACTTCTTCCTCCCCACAACTGCATTATATAAATATTTAATATTTTATAAATATTCTTCTAAATAAATAATTTATGTAAACTCCATAAATCATGGAATTAATAGACTCTTAATTTTAATAAAATATATTATCTTTTGTTCTCTATAGGTATCTTATTCCTTGATAGATGAATGATTATGAGATTATTTTATTTTCCGAAAAAAACGGAATAATTTTCCTTTTAAGATAAATTTATCACCTAAATATTCTCTTTGATTTAAAATTGTCATTAAAATTTCCTTACCTTCTCATCACAAATTTGGGTTCATTATTCCATGAGATCTCTATGATTTTCTCCATTTTAAAATTCAACCAACAACCTCTCATTTAAATATCCACACAATTTTTTTACTTTTACTTACTTATGAAGTTATAAGTGCATGGTATCATGTTTTATTTCCATGTGGAAATAATTATTATGATCTAGATCACATCATGTGATTATAGAAATGAAATATCAGAAAGGTCCTCAACAATGAACCATGGATTGTTATTACTAAATATTTCTCAGAGGTGGATTTCTTCAAATAAATGATCTTTAATGTAAGTGGATCCATTACTACCAACCCATTGCCACATATATCTAATTTTCAAATTCATGATGGTGACCAAACTACCCCTAATAATACAACATGTTGTGGTGGTGTTTATCTCACTAGGACATGATTCTTCATAATTTGATCCCTCATTCATCTCGTCATTAATTGTGATCCATGTGTGATAAAAATGTTTAATTAAGGAATATCAGATTTTTGGAATTATTTTATTTCAGTCCCATTAATTTAAAAAATTTATTTTGAATTTTATCTAGAATTTCATCAGTTTTTTATCCCAAAATTATCATAATTTTAATTCTAGAGATTCAACATTTCATCCAGAAAAATAGTCAAAATTACATAATGGTTAAATTCATATGATAATCAGAAGTATCATAAAAATCCCCAATATAACATCCCATACTATAGGAAAGTCGATCAGTTCCCCTACTAAGAGCTCCATAGTACCACAGAAACACCACTTCATATGTTAGATTTAACCAACTAGCAATGGGGGTCAATGGTAGTACTTTGGGGAGACACTACCCCTATAACGTAGTATGGATTAACAAATAAATCAATGAAACATCATCAAATGAGAGCATGTGAAATTAATAATAATATCCAATAAAATTATATGAATTTGTATGAAATTCAGACTCAACCTATCATGCTATAAATATCAATTTGTCACCTGCATTCCTGACCACCTGTACAAAGGAAATATATGGAAAATAAATGTACAAGGATCCTCTATCAACTCTCAACCATACCACATACCCAATCTCCAAAACCTTGTCAAGTTTCTCTGGCTTTATCATAAAATATTATAAACCATGGCCTCTTAATAAATCTATATACATCCCCTAACTAACCTAAAAGTATACATAAGGTGTTCATGTGCACCGAGGTACCAAAATAGGAGGTGGGAAAAAATAATAGTAGGTCACCCCAAATGGAGAACCTATAGTCTTGTATCATAAAAAAGTTTTTAGATAATTGATATTCTAATACAAGTCACATAATAAATGAACTATGATAAATAAATATATTCATATCAATCTTGTGTCCTAACCATCCCAATAAATGGCACCTAATTCGGATAATGTTTTAGTATATGTGATCATTCCGTGTAATTGTGCCACTATAAAATATTACTTCAGATCCTAAGGATTATCCTATCCATCCCTAAACCAAAGAATTAATGTCCAAAAATCTCATGATCTTGGGATCAAATGTTAGATACAAGTAATTCTATGAATCTCTCCAAACTTCATATCAATAAGATCAAATTGAATTCTCATGAATCTTAGAAAATCACCGATCTAAAGATCTTTCATGTCACAATTCCAACAGGATAGATCATAGGAATACAAGGTATCCCCATCTAGTATATAGATTTATCATCCTCAACTAGATAGTCCCTAAGGGTAACGTTGGCTAATATAATAATAATGAATCAATACCCTAGCATAAATATATGTACACTAAACGTGTTATGAATCCTAGTGAACCTTGTCATCTAAGGAACCCCATACATACCCGATGTCTCTATAATTCTTCATGTGTCTCAACTATCAAATCCTAGGTATCACATCCAACAAAACACAACTATACCATCGTCATACCATATCTCCCAAAATTCATGTTCAATTAAGATCCTATGGGAATCCCCAGTATAAAAATCATTTTATCTTATTAGGATTATAATCTAGGTCTGAATAAGTATATCTAGGAATTAATGATGCATCAAATTAAATAAATAATTATAAATTAATATAAAGGGTTAATCGAACACCTACACTCATCACCAATATATATAGCCCATTGGGCTCGTATGAAAGGTATTGGTTCTAATGTAACACACACTACCATCTCTTCGCGAGCCCAGATAAACCCTCTCAAGGTTGTCCTATCATGAGGGCACCTACACTGGTCCCCTAAGTCACTATGTTTCCAAGGAACCATACTCAGGGCCCCACATCTTAGTAAGTTTACTCGGAAAAATCTCAACTCTTATAGGTTATCACATCCATAAATGACTTCATATTAATAATAACACGGACTCATGGCCTCACATGTTCATTTTGGGTTCTATGGTGACACATTCAACCATCATTACCCATTTATAAATGCACCATCAAAAAGGTCATCATATCCGTGGTTTCCCACATATGTTCCTCATTCTCATCCGTGTATCTTGGATCAACACTCATCACTTAGAGGGAATAATTCTCTCTTAAAATTATATACTCAAGTCGATCCACTCACTTGATTTATCCATATCTTCATGACATAACTCAATCCCATTAACTAGGGATAGTCCTGTACTTTGGTAAATTGAGTACCTTTGAAATAATATACCATGTCCTACAATAATTATAATTACTATTTTTTTCATTTGATTTATCTCTTAGGAGACAATTGGATTAAATTCTTTAAGAAATAAACACTCTAACATAAATCATTCACCCAAAATATCCTCTTATAATTCCTCAAAACAACTAAGCATTCTAATATCTTATTAGATATTGAAAAATACTCAAAATGAACTCCCCTTGAGGCCATTACTATATTTAGGGTGAAAATCATAAAAAAAAAACCTCGTCAAAGGGGTAAAAATGGAGGATTACAATATGTGTGTACCCTGAGTACATTACATTAACACTAAGTACACAATGTGTACCAAAAAAATACAACCTTTCCAATTGATGTGGATCAACATGGATTTTAATTCACCAACTAAATAGTGAATAACAGACCCACGTATCTTTTACATCACATAAGAACCAATTCATGTACTCTACATGGCCTCACGAAAAGTGCCTCACTTAACGTGTTCTCTTATAAATCATGTGCCACACCAAGGTTCAGGTTGTGTACTCTTGTATAGCCATGTCCCCCAATACAAGGTGTTTGTTCGAGTACTCGACCACGCCCAAGAAATCCCCCTACATGGTTTGAACTAAAAATAAACACTAAGTATTACTAAAACCTTAATATACCTAAAATAGTAAGAACACATTTTGTGTTTTATAGAATCCACACATCATATGATTATGTTTTTCGAATGGGAATCCCTAATGATAATCCTAAGACCAGGTTTTCTCCACAAATAAATCCAAGTCATAATTTAAGAGGCTTAAAAAGATCACTAAAAGGATTCAAAATTTAAAAACCATGAATATATGGGGATTTACAACAAAAAAAATTAAATAACCAACCTCTAGGAGGAAACTATTGAAGCTTCACCTAAAGGCATTCTCTACAGTTGTCGCTTGATGAAATAATGTGACTCGAGCTTCATGACGCATCCTCCCTCTCCCTCTATATATATATCTCCCTCTCAATTTCCATATATGATTCCATGTGAAAAAAGATACCTAAGGCAGGAAATTAGAGAATTAAATGTAGGATAGGAGAAAAAAACAAAAAGGAAAGGAGTCTCATGCCTGACCCTGATACCCAATACGAGGGTATAACAAACCTTGGAAAAACATCCCATTATTGACTAAAATGTCGAGTTGAAATCTAAATCCAATGATCTATTCAAAATATATCACTATTAGAACATGCACATGAAAAATTATTATTCAATTAATTAAAGATTATTATTATACTAAAAACAGAGCATCTCAAAATTCTACCAAACATTACCCTAAGGTAACCTTATTCTGGGGCCAACATAGTGCTTCAGAAAGTATTTATGTTGAATTTTACATGGTGAAATTGACCATTTTACACCTCATAGTTATCTAAAAACTAAAAATTAAAATTTATACTCAATTTTGAATCTCCTAAAATATATGTTTTTTTATATTGTCCTCAGCATAGTACTTATTATCCTTGAGAATCCTTGGTGGTCATTAACCACAATTATTGACCTATCATGCTCGTCAATTTATGATCACCAAATTGTGTTATACTCTAGAAAGATAAAAGATCCTTTGAAATGAATCATTAACCAATATTCATGATATTCTTTGAAAATTAATCAATTATTCACAACAATAATAGGATCAGTAGGATCAAACTCATCTATTCCCTTATAACTCAATAGATCATAGTATTTAACCAATTATGATACGTATTTCTCCCCACCATCAAATTTAACAATCAAAATAAGTTCTTTATAGTCCAATGAATCTCTAGATGTGTTTTTTCATCTCAAAAAACCCATCCATATATGAAAACACTGATATATCCTCCATTGTATGACTATTATAAAAATCCAAAGATCATATACACTGATGAACATCCATATCAAAAACACCTTGATTTCGATGCTAACAGATGAAATATATCTATTACCACATATGAATCTAAAATATGGTTTCTACATGGGACCAAATAAATCATATTCACCTACTAAATGTATTATAAATTCTATATAGATCAACTAATGACTATCATCATCACATCCACGACCCTTCCCATATGAGCGTCATATACCCGTGAATGATATGATGCTCCCCACCATAGGGGTATCTTTATCATCACTCGACTAAATTAAAACCATAATGTTTGTATCCAATATCCCATTTTTTTCACCAAACATAATGGTCAAATATGGACAACCCCACTGGTACTCAAGTGCCTCTCAGAATTTTGAATGTTGCATGTTCCCAACTCAAGGGAACTTCTTCCACAACATCCGTGGAAATCTCAATCACAATAAGGGCCACGCCATACAATGGTTGATGGTTCACTCCCCACCATTCAGATTCCTTCATAAGTCTCCTTGTGTGTAACCTCAATAGGTTCCATAATTAAAAACATGTGGTACACTCCTCCCAATCCATACTTCCCCCATTCAATTTAAATTTCACAAATAAATGTCCATATGTACTATGACATCACACTCAATAAAATTTTTATGTCTTCTATACCATGGAGGGACATTTACCCTTCCATTTAAACTTGAGGACACATGATTGTAATCATTTCATAAATTTAATTGTTCCTCATACATTTCACGATCATCACTCATTTCTGATTCAAATAGCATCATCCATAACCAGTTCACACACTACCTAGATATTATCTAAAAATGATTGGGCATATGCTCAAGTAACACTAAAATTCTGAAACTCAACATATTTATTTGTGAGTTTCACACCATTATAACTAGTCCACACACTGAAACAATGACCATCCATCATGAAATGAAAATTAATTAAACAAAATCATACATGATACTCGCATCTATCAAGCCTATAATACCTCACATTCCTTGTCTAATAACATAATCTTCTATTACCAATGTCATTTTTAAAAACAAAATAATCTACCCACGATTGTTCTTTTCTCTAAAGAACGCTTTGTATCAACAAGGATAAAAACAAAACTGGTCATACTCTAAATTATCAAAATTTAATACCATGCACTATAAAATTATATGCTTCAAAATATAAGAATGGGGAATTCTCTATAACACTCCGTAAACACATATATGTTTATAATTATATGATAGGCACCCCTATTTATGATCCAAATCGGATGACCTAGGACATCCCCACCCAATGAATCATTCACAAGGAATCACAATGCCTAGATAAGATTTGGTAGTACCTCACTATACCATTCATAACCCTGAGTACCCACCCATTCTTCTTGTATCTAAATAAATCACAAACTCATATCTTCTCCAGCCACAATCTCATGTCTCAGACTAAGATTAATAATGGCATCACCCATCCTGATTTGTATCTAAAATAACTATTCATTTCCATCAAACCCAGAGATCATATATCACAACATTTAACATACTAAAAACAAGTTATATGGTCTCGAAAATAAATATATAAGGTACATAAATAAATTTCATCATATTTCTAAGGAAATGTATCTAACGATGAATCCATATATGGGACTTCCCCATTGGGATTTGTAATCTCATCAGTCGGGATCTATTTATATAACATTTTTATCCTAGATGATCCAGGTCAAAGAACCATAAAAATGTGGTTTGATTATATCAAATATTATTCCATGGTATATGGGTAAACACATTATAGGATGTTATAAGAATATTAAATAACTGAACCTATAGAGAGACCAACCTCAAGGGATCTATCACTAGGTGTTTTAGTTCCTATGACAACCTATTTGGTTAACCACCCCACCTATGTGAATGTGATTACACCATTATCCTCATCCTAATCAACAAGTATCCAACTATAGATTAACATGATCCACCATAAATAGGAAACATATAAATATTTTTCCATCTAAGTAGAATACCACTAAAAACTGATATAGAAAAATTCAATATGATATATCATTGAGATATTAAAACATTGGTTCTCTAGTTGGTGTTATATTCAAACACTGGTAGGCATATTTGCCATGTGAATACTACATGACTAATCATGAATAATTATTTTACTTTTTCCTCTATGGTACAAGATCCAAAATCAAATATAAATTAATGTTCTGAAAAATCCATGTGGCTCACTCAAGGTGAAAATCATAAAATTGTTAAATCAAGAGCAAAGAAAATCAATATTGAGCCTCTGGTTACCTAGAAATCTTGTTAGAATAGGTTTCCATGATGCACAAGCCTGACATCCATCACAATATCTGGCACATTCCTATATCTCATGGCTACCATATCATGCATAGTAGGAGAAAATAAAAAATAAATCCTCTGATACCCCTTTGTAAAGTCTCAGTGTAGAGGCCACTCAAATGATGCACCTACCAATAGTGCCACAAGAGCTCATGAATTCCTCCCTATATTCCATAGTCTAAGGACTATAATTAGGGTTCTAGGGTAATACTATGGGGAGAAAATTAATTTTATTAGAGTGTGAAATAAAAAATATATAGTCTGAAAATCAGACATCATTACATCATAGATCACAAAAAAATTATCTAATAAAAATAAATTAATGTGGAATAAATGATGAATCATTTGGTTATACTATACAAATCAACTTGTTTCCCATAATACATTCACATATAAAAAATAAATAAACTAAAAATAAATTTACAAGGATCCTCTACAAACTCTAAGTCATACCACTTAATTGGTCTCTAAAAGCCTATCAAGCTTCTCTATCTTTATTATTAAACACTACAACCCAGGGACACTACCAAATCCAATGTGTGTCCCATGAATAACCCAAAATTATAGATAAGGTATGCACTCATTATGACGTACATTCATAGTGTGAGGGAAAAAATATTAGTAAGTCAACCCCAAGAGAGAACCAAAAGTCTGTTTCCATAAAAAAGTTCCTACGTAGGTGATATGCCCAGTCTAGCCACAAAATAAATAAATCATGATTAATAGACCAATAATTATTAATCCTAAGGTCCATATATCTTGATCGACCAAAACTACTTCATCTAGTGTCGGAGTATAATTAAACACATCATGTAATCATGCATTCAGAAAATATAACAATAGAAACTAGGGCATAACCTAGGTATACATAAAGATCAGGAACGACATCCAAACATCACACCATTGAGGGGTCAATAAAAAATCCTAGACATCAAAATAACCCCTTCATAATCCATATAAATAGTCTCAATGTTAATTCCTAGGAATCATGGTTTATCAGTGATTAGAATTTTCCATATGTCACCATGCCAAAAAGTCATATCCTAGGAATCTAGGGCATCCAAAAAAAGAATATTCACTAATCATGTTCAACTATACAAATCCTAGGGGTATCCTTGGCAAACCATAATAATTATGAATGAATCCCCATGCCTGAGTATTTTGATACTAAAAATTCTTGGAATTCTAGGGACCCTTGGAATATAAAGAATTCAGTACAAGAGGTCGAATCTTGACATATTGAGTATTATTCATGTTTCTTGATAGATTGATCCCAGGATTCACATCTAGTTATTGACTAATATACCATAATTATACCATATGGCTCAAAATTTATGTCCTGAGAAGAACCTATGGGAATCCCTAATATCACGACCACCATATTATATTAGGCTCATAAGTTTGATCCCATGAAGTAAATATAGGTATCCCTAATGCATAAAAATAAATAATGAAGCATAATTAAATGTTATGGTATGGATAAAAATTTACACCCATCACCACAATCCATATAACCCCTCAAGATCACATGCAAGGTATGGGTTTTAAGGTGACACCCTCTATGATTGCTACACATTCCCAAATACACATTCTTAAGGACATTCTATCATTGGGGAACCTACTTTATCCTCAAGATTACCATTCCATGAAGGCATCCTTAGGGCCCCATATTTATAAGGTCACTCAAGTCAATCCCAAATCTAAGAGGTTACCATATCTCAAAATAATGTCATATTAATAATAAAATGACTGCACAAGTTTAGTCTTGATTCTTTGGTTACACCCATGACCATCAGAACTCATTCCTAAAAACACCCACATTTGGATCACCATATAAATTATACCATACATAAGGTACTAATTTTCGAACACATCTCTTGGTTCAACACCCATTACTCATAGGGAATAGTTCCCCTCACCACCATGGTCCATGATCTGTCCACTCACCCAACATATACATCTCCTCTGAATATAACCAAATCTCTCTAACTAAGGAAAGAACCATGCTACAATAAATTGAAAACCCTGGTGATTTCATGCCACATACTCTGGTCATTCTCCTGACCCTTATCTTTGTCTCATCCTATTTACCTCTCAAAAGACCTATGGATTCAATTACTGGGGGAAGCTCCTCACATTTGCACAACACTCACCTAGAATAAACTTCTATAGGTCCTCAAAAGCCCCCAAATGGTTCCACTATTTCATTGTATGTGTAAATATCTTCATAATTGACTATTCTTGAGCCCATTTCTTATTTTAGGGTCCAAAAGCATCTGAATCATCTCTAAAGGGATAAAAAGGGAGCAATACACAGTGTGTACTCCGGTACATGATGTGTACCCAAAAATATAAACCTTGGACTTACATATACAATAACATTGTATTTACTACCCCAACTACACAATATATAAAAAACCCACACACTGTATACCTCACCCAGAACCAAGTTATGTACTCTGCACAACTTCTTTCCAAGTGCCTCACTTGTCTTGTACTATTTCGCATTGTTTTCCACATCCATCATCAGACGATGTACTCTTACATAAACATTTATTCCCAAATAGTTTCTCTTTTAGAGTACTAGGACACACCCCCAAAATCCCAATACAAAGCATGCACTCAAACTACACATCAACTAGTCCCAAAACATCAATATTCAACCAATAGGAGGAAAACGTGACATGTTTTCTTTAATCCACACAACATGTGATTAGAGTTTCTGAATGGGAAACCCCTAAAAACCTCCATAAATCCTTCTCTCCCCTTGAATAAATCCATATCATCTCAAAAGAGATTATATAAACCTATAAAAGGAATAAAATTTTCAAAATACATTAATTTAAGGGGATTAATTTAAAAAAAAAATGACCTACATTTGGGAAGAAATAGGTGAATCTTCATTGAATCTGTGCTTTGCAGCAGTCACTCAATGATCAAACCTGATTCAAGAATTGTAACATTTCCTCCCTCTCCCCATCTAACTCTATCACATAATATATTATCCAAAAGGGATAAAACATGAGAAGAAAAGGGAGGAGTGGAGAAAATTGAAATGGGAAAATAAAGAAAAATTAAAAAAAATAAAATAAAAAGAAAAGGGGGATCATCCCCAGAACCTAGGATGATGTAATTCCTATCATAAGAAAAAATAATTATTAAAAAATCCACCAGAGAGTCAAGATCTCAATCTAATTCTCTATTAAATATATATCACTATTTTAACATGGGAATGAATAATTACTATTTAATTAAATAAATATTGAAATTCTTATGAAAATAGAATGACTTGAAATTCTAGAAAACTACTACCATAGGCTAAACAGCCGATTAAAAAACAATGTTGTGGTAAAAAAATATTTTTTAGGTCATCTACTTGGGAAAATATCCCTTTTACCCCTCATAAGAATTCAAAAACCAAACATTAAAATTTCTAGTAAATTTTACATCCCAAAAAAACATGATGTTTTTCAACAAAATATGTATTAAATTACTAAAATATTTTATAGGAATCTCAAATTTATTATGTATATGAAATGTTATATCAAAAGTGTTTGTAACTTCCCTAAGATCATATGGTAAATGAAAATATATAACATGACAACTAATTTACTTCTGTGTAGACAAATTTCATTTTTAATTTTTCCATGTTATCTTATATATGTGAAATAACATACACGCTATCCATAATTTCTTTCATATAGGTAAATTTACATTTACACTTCTTAAAAATTCAGTTATGTAGGATAAAAGTACTATTTATAGGATAAATTCCTTTTCCATTTCCCAGAATTTCATCTATAGAAAAATGATTAAAAATATCTTTAATTTAACCGAGAACATCTTGGTTTATTCTCATGGAATTCCAAATACTCAATAATTATTTAAAATTATATCAAAAACACTTCTATATTTTATATGATATTATACCTACATCCACCAACACTTATTTTTCTTTAATTAAATAACAACACATCAATCATTTCATGATAAAACACTTATTTCTTAAGTCAATCGATGTGTCTTCAAATCTATCCAAGATTGATCTCCAAGATGTATCCTAAAAAATTTCATATCTACTCAACAACTAAAATTGACATCATATCAATAATAAGTTAATCCTTATTATTGAAAAATAATATAATACATATAATGGGAACAACAATTTCTCCCTTTTTGTTTTGTTTCCAATATAACCAAACACAAACTATGTCAATATATGTGCTTTTTATCATTACCACCATTATTCAAAATAAATATAATTAGAATGTAGGTGTCTCTTAAAAATTTCCTATGAATAATTAAACAAATTTTTATCCAAATTGAATTTGACTAACAGCCTCTATATTGTTATTTAGAGAAGGATGATACCATATACATACTTAGCAAAAATCCTTTATTTGATTTGAACAAATTCTATATGTGGTAACCCGGTGTTTAAAACTTGATAACTTTCACTAAGAAATCAGGGATCTCTATAAAATATTAAAAAAAGTGATATCAACTCATAAATATCTCAAATTTGGGTCTATATAAGAAAAATTTCAAAAAAATATTTAATCTTTTATATTATAAAAAACACATCAAAATGATCATGTAAAGGACATGTGACTTCAACTTTTTCACATCATTTTGTCAATAAAAACTCCACATTAATAAAAATAATTTGTAAACATAAAACAAGAGTTTTAATTATGATAAAATACCACATTAAATAATTTTCATAGTGTTATCTTGAAATCCTATATTTACATAGATTATAAATATTTAACAGCTACACCTCATGTTTACTCCCCCTCAAGGGATTAACTCATTTTTTTGACCTTGTGTATATTGAAATACAACATGAAAAATATCTATATTTTTGTCCAAAAGTGAATAAATATTTATTATCCTTAAATTAAATAAATGATAGTAAAAATAAATTGAAAATAAAATGGAATAAGGAGGGACCTATTGATTTCATAGAAGTAATATTGAAACAGGGAGTTTTCTCTCAGCCTAAGTTTCTATTTTCTTACAAACTCAACACTAATAGTTTTGTCAAAAACATTAACAAATTTCTTGCTCATATTATAATTTTAAAATTATTATTTGTGTGAAGTTGTTATATTTCCCAAATATTTTAAGGAAATGTCATTATATTTTTCTTTCATCATCAATTTAATCATTTCTCCTTAGGATTGTAGTATAGTAATGAATCATTTCAAATCATTTCCAACCTTCAAACATAATTAACAAAACTTCTCCTGATTTTTTAATTTACTTGTTGATGATTTATCATGTTATTAAACCATTTTTTATCAAATCAATTGTTTCCTTTTATTAGTTATAATTATCACATAAATCTCTATTTTTTGTATAATTCCAAATATCAGGTTAAACTATTAAACTTAATTTTCAATTATTCTGATATTCTTTAGAATTATAACATGAATTCCTTATAGTCTAAATATAATATGACTTCAAACTATATTAATTCTATAATTCCTTCCTTTTCATTTCATAATTAACTTCTAGGAGCATAATAGTCATGCATAACTCATCCTTATGACCTTCATCCTAAATCCACCACACACTTATTCTAAGCATAAAAATCTATTTTGGGTGGATATATTTTATGTACTATTGTTCATGGATTGAATTAACTTAGATTTTATCCCCGTTTTCTATATATGTATCCCCATTTGTTCATGTATTTTCCTTAGAAATGACATGTTATTCAAAAAAAATAAGATTTATGTTCCTGCCTTTTAAAACACCAATAATATACATTGAAATGTAATATCCCATTTTCATTGTGATTTTATCTATAAAATTTTGGTTTTTTCATTCTCAATATTAAACCTTATTTTTTTAGGGGTAGTGTTATTCATGGAATATTTCTTCATTCTTTGGGTTTTGAATATTTCCACTCATTTTTCATAGTCCAAACCTCATTGTATTTTTTTATCACCTAAACTATTTGAAATAATGGTTTGGTTTTCAAAAAAATTAAGTAAATTTTTTTTTCCTATGGGATATTATTATCACTATGTTGATAAGACAAAACTGTAACCTTATTAGACTTTATAAAGTCATATATAATCTTTTCTATATCATTTTTGGGATAATATATTAATAGTTTGTTTCTTGAGTAGCTATTCCCCCTTCTGAGTTAGTTTTTACAAAAGACCACTTACCATATTCTCAAGAACAACAATTTTCAATCTATACTTATTAATCTCATCAACAAAAACTATTTATTTTCTATCATACTCATCATTATCGGCAACAAATTTTTTATTTGCATTCACTGATTTCCTCTTATATTTCTTTAGTTGTGTGTTATTCTAAAGTGGTAATTCAAATTATCTTACTATATTCATTCTATCTTGGTCATATCTTATATTTTATCATCACTACTTGAAGAATCCAATCCATTTTCAACATAAAAAAGGAAATTTAATTCATATTATAAAGATCAATATTATGAATAGTTTTTTTTATCTTGATTTCTCATCAAATATATATCCCTACTAGTGAAATGAATCTTCTTCTCCTTGTCTTTTTTTTATTATATCAACTTATTATCATCCTCATCTTCCTTAGTATCATCCCCCATTTTCATTTTATAGTCATATGAAAAGATTCCAATGCCATTAAAATTCTATAACTTCAGTGGTTTTTTATTTTTTGTTTCCAAACTCAATTATTTAATCACTTTGAATGTAGATAAATAATATTTTTTAATTCTCCATTCTTATCCCCCTCATCAAAATCACTAAATTCTAAAAAAGATTTTTCTCTGAATTTTCCTTTTCCCATGTATTTAAAATTTATATCATATTTTTCTTTCTTATTTTAAGATTTATCCTTTTTGTTTTTATATGATATGAAATATTATTTAATTATAAAATTTTAATTTCTTCTCTATCTTCTGGGATACTGATTTTGAATCAAATAGATCTAACAAATTCCCCATAAATTTTTTAACAATAGTTAATTCATCTAACTTCTCATCATAACATTCAATATTTTTATCTCATATACACTATTGGAGTCGTAATTAATACACTTTTCATATGCCATTTTGATATCTTTAAACATGATCCTCTAAACCCTTTGATTCACTTCTATGACAATATTATTTCTTTCATATTTCTTTTTCTCAACTTTTCCCATATTACCATGTAGGTTTGATGTCACATGACTTTATTATATAAATTTTATAAAATAGACATAGAATTTTCATATTTATATTTACCATCATTCTGTATTTTTTCATTTTTAAGAATATTTATCATAAATTACTCAATAATGGGTGGAATTATCACTATTATATTATCTCTCACATCACGTACAAGTGATGGGAGATAGAGTATAATCTTATTCCACAAGTAATGATTGTTATTATCATAAAAAGTAGGGACACCACTACTATACACATATTTTATATTCAATATCCTCAATAACTTTTTAGATCACTCAAATGTAACCTTTATTTTCATAAAAATTAATATTCCCATAGGTTAGTTCGATCACTAAATATATAAGGGTTTAATTAATGATCTATTATTATTCTATATGTTACTCCCATTTAACTAAACCTACATGCCTAATTAAGTCCCTGTTAAATTCTAATATATTTTTCTTATAATTACTCATAAGAATAAAAATAATCTCAGAAAATAAGAAACATGAGGATTTACAAGGTCCATTCTTAAATACATACTGATTTCCATTATGATTAGACACCCCACCATAGATTAACAATTATAGATATAGATAGTCACAAAATTAGTTAGTATGATACCCCCAAAAAAATATTCCTTAAATTGATTATACACCCCAATTGAAAACTACACTTTAGTGACTAGTTAGAGAAACCAATATCAAGATCCTTTATAGTCCTGATATAATGAAAGAAAGATCCCAATATTCTCTAGGTTTCTTATGAACCATTTAAAAATTTATCTCTCTCCATGAATATATTGGATCAATAATTCTTCACTTGTACAAATTCATGAACATAGAAAACCATGCAAACATGTCCTCCATTCTCAAATCTCACTCTAGATGGTATGTAATCTTTTATTTCCTTAGCCTTCTAAATACTCAAGGATACTGGTAATTTTTCCAACATTTTAACTACTGAGTTCAAAAACTTCTCACATATGATTCTTGATTCACTCATGTATTGGGTTTATCAATACTCTTGAAATATACAAAAACAACCTTTTATTTATCACACCAACTACCTATATATTTACAAAATATCACATGAATATTCTTTTAAATATTTCATTTATGGAAAATCCATAATTTACAATAGCTAGTGATTCCTCATTTAAATAATGAATGTTATCTTTTATTTTATTTGGCTCAATTATTCCTTGATTGGTTCAGGATTATGGGGATATGTTTCCTAAAAACCATATATAATCTTCATTTTAAGGTGAGTTTGAATCCTCAAAATTATCACTATTTTAAAATAATCATAAAAACATATCTTTTCTTCTCATCCCAAATCATGTGGAAATCCTCTTTGAGATATCTATAATTTTATTCATTTTAAAACTCAATAAACAACATTTTTTAATTCTAAACAAAATAATAAACATTTAATAACCTGAGAAAATATGTGTTCTTGGAATCATGATCAATTTTTCTATGGACCTTTTAATTGTTATGTAGATCAAATCATGCTATTATAGCCTGGAAATATCCAAAATCTCATCAATTATAAACTACAGTGTGTTCTTACTCCTCATTTCATATAGGTTTATTTATTCAATTAATGAATAAATTAAACGATTGGCTCAATAAACTTCTAATTATTTCCACTTATATAAGATTTTTTTTAATTCACCATTATGACCAAAATAATAATATATAATACACTATGACATGGTGGAATTCAACTTACTATATAATAATTATACCTTATCTATTTCTTCTTTTATATCATCTTTAATATTAATCCATGTGGTATAACAATGTTTAATCAATGAGTTTCATCTTCTCAAAAATCATATTTTTTTATTCCCATTTATTCATAATATTTTTCCTGGATTTTATTTATAATTTCATCAGATTTTTCACAATGAATATTTAGAATATTAACTATGGATACTTGAATTTTAAATGACAAATCTATTAAAAATTATCCAAGTAGTAAAGTCGTGTGGGAATATAAATTCATACAAAAATAACGTAATAGTAAATTATTCAAATATCATATCGGTGGCTAAAATTTCATATGCATATGAAATTTTTCTTTGATATTTTTTCTCTCAATTAAAATTTTACTTGGGAACTAAAAATGTTTTTAAAAATATCCAATTTACTTCCAGGTATATGAATTTAATTTTTCTTTTTCTAAAATATCTTTTGAGAATGAAATATCATTAGATTCATAGAGAATATATTTTTTATAGTATAATTTATTTTACTATATCATTAATATTTATTTGTGTAGATGATGTTTCCTACAAGTATGATAATTTATATTTTCATTTTCAAAAAATTAATTTCCAAAACAATGATTCATGAATGAATTCAAATCAACCCATAACCTCTTGAAGTATTATCAATGAATTCCAAATAGACAAGACTCATATAAAATGATCTTAAAAGCACTACCAAAATATTGTGGACCAATATAACATCATCTACCAATACTTTCCTTGACATCCCTTAAGATTAAAAAAATATTCATCACATGTTTAATTTGTTTTTTCTTGAATCATTCCAAGTTTATTAAAATCTATCC
The DNA here is from genome assembly GCA_963277665.1 of Viscum album. NCBI lineage: Eukaryota > Viridiplantae > Streptophyta > Magnoliopsida > Santalales > Viscaceae > Viscum > Viscum album. The sequence continues at coordinate 1,960,274,221 of OY728133.1, forward strand.
AAGATTTATCTCTTTGTTGTAGCCTCAAAAACTAAATAGCTTCTCAAAAACCGATATTGAAATCTTCTCAACACTAAGTTATTATTCCTTATTGAAAAAAATATTGTGCATCTAATTGAAACCATACAAAATTATCATTTAAATAAATATTGAAATTGTTTTTTATTAATAAAAAATACCACACCTCATCATCCTGGAAAAGAATAATCTCCCAATATATATTTTTCGTTAATACCCATAATTAATATACATGTCAATATATTCTCAACCATTTTTTACTTATTATCTCCATTATAAAAATAAATACAATTGTAGAAATAATATTTGATTTATTATTTAATAAAATATAAGCCTACTTGAGAAATTCCAATTGTATAAAAAACGTGTCTAATTAACTTACTAAAACTATTTTTCATAGCCATGTTTTCCTTAATAACTTCTCAATTTTCTTTTATTATGATAAAACAAATTTCTCCACCATAATCTCATAATTTATTAATTTATAAAAAATTGTTAAATTTTTTTTTCATATATACCTCAATAATGAAATTTTCCAAGAACCTTTTATAATTTCTATCATTATAAGAAATAATGATATTCGGGAATAATTCTCAAAATTTTGTTCCACCAAAATGGAAAACTTACTAACCTATTCATCATGATTTCAATTTATTTTAGATAAAATCCCATAATTATTTTCATAATTATCCTTCATGAACCTATAACACTTAAGTTTTATGAAATGATATCACTTAAGGTAAAATATGAAATGATGTATATCTCCACTTTTTAAACTTCATTCTTATAAATTGTAGTTATCTTCATAACTTAATCACCTTAAATTACCAATATTAAAAAATAGATAATGGAATAAGGATATTCCTTCATGTCTCCTTTGTGAGAGAAACAATTTTGAGAGTTTCTATTTTAACTAATTTTGTTCTTTATTTTTAGATACATTATTGAGATAAATCTTCTTATTATCCCAGATCTTAGAGATATAAATATCTTAATAATCATGTTTTCTTTGACTTTTCTTGCTTCATATTTTTGTGGATATTACATATTTACTTCAACTAGCTTAAAATATCAATTTACTTTTTACTCCTCCATATTCTTTAATATTTCCATCTAGGATGGTATAATGATAATTAAATCCTTATAATTGTATTTGGATTACTTTGAACATCCACACTGCTTCTCAAGACTTTTTTATTGTCATATTTTTATAATCTCCCATGAAATTTTAATTCTCCTTCATTGTTATAGATTTCTTCCACTATTACAATACTCTTATTTATTTTATGGAGTGATTCTATTATTTTTTCCCCATATTTTCTCTACTAACATCAAAAATCATGGATTATATGAAATTTTTTATGGTGTGGTCTTTTATCCTACAAAATAAATAGATTTATCTATTCAATAAATCAACCTTCTCATCCTTCTTGGGAATATTTTTTCTCTATATCAATTTTTCTTATAATTGAATGTAAAGAGACCTATTAATTCCTATTCATTATTTTTTATATTTTATGGTATTCTCTATTGATTGGAATTTTAAACATAATTGGTTGATATGAACCAACATTCATCATCATAGTGACCACATTTTTGAAATTTTGAAAGATATTTTCCATGCTTCTAAATCTATTTCAAATGGACAGATTTATTATGTTTTACTTCAATGTGATTTTTTTTGAATTTAGTTTTCTCCAAATTGATGAAGAATATATTTGTATTTATATAAATAAAAAAATATTCCAACAATCTATATCCTTATTCACAATACTTTTACATCAAAAGTACTATCCAATAAAACATTATTTCATACTTTTTAACATAATCTCGTTATCCTTGAATTTTTTATAATCTTATGTGAAAATACCATTATTTTGTGTATATTTTGGGGAACTTATTTTCTCATTGATAATCATATACATTGTCTAGGTAATGGTGTGTTTCTCATAGTTTTTATCAACCCATTGTTTCTTTTTTTTCTTTTTTTTCTTATATTGTTCATGTAAACAACATTATCACAAATAATATTTTATAGAAAAAATTATTTGATCATATAATATTTTTATCTCCAGATAAATTTGATCTTATTTTAAAAATATATAATGGTTATTTATGACAAAGGTCCTCATAATAAATTTTGTTGTTAGTAACCCAGTTTTTAGTTTTTTTGGAAGACTCTTCTTAAACAACATTCAAAATTATCAATTTGAAATCTAGTTCATGAAAAACATTGTTGAGAATAATATTATCATCTTTAAGCTACATTAATTATGTATTTACACTCTCTTTTTATTATTTCATTTTTCTTGTAGTGATATTTAAATTTTTTTATATGGTTTCATAATGAATTTATAGTCTACTTTTTCATGTTTTTATATCTGATAGAGAATTCCTAACAATAATGATAGCTCTTTGTTTTTCCTTCAGTTTATGGATCTTCTCTTCTTTCCATTTCTTGGATTCATCTTTTTCATGGAATTTACTTAGAAATTACTTTTCAAATATGAAGCACATTTCTTTATAATCCATGTTTCTAGAAATTGTGCATCGACTTATTTAATGATCTGTATACATGTTAAAATCTTTTTTGCGAGTACTAACTCCATAGTTTTTGTATCTTATTTAAATTGTCTGATATACACCAATAATTCTTCAAATGTTTCATAAATAAAATTTATTAATTAGTTTGTAAAAAATTGTATGGTTATTTTCAAAAACACATAAGAATCAATATATTATTTCTTTGAACCATGATCTTACCCATATATAATTGGTTTACCTAGAGTAAAATCATAATAAAAACTTTGGTTATCTTATATTCATTAAAAAACTATGAAAACAATTACATATAATTATTTTCCATATTATCACTAATGGATTTCCCACCAATTATTTACAAATAATCCAAAATATTATTTCTTTATGATTACAAAATATCATTGTTTGGGATTATTCCACTTTATATTATAGGGATTACGTGTCATGTTTTCATGAAATGGAATCTTCAAAAGGAGGTAATTACTCATTTTTTTATCATTGAAAAGACCTTCCTCAATAGTTATTCTTATCTATTATTATAGTTTATTATATTACTTGTGGAAATTTCCTATATATTTTATAACATATTATAATATTCATAGTAAAATTATTTCATTAAAATAGAAACTAAAAAATAGAATATTTAATTTATTGGGAATATAATCAGATGAGGAATATAGAGCTCTAATAGAAATTGTTTCCCCATAGGTGTTGGGATGTAACACTGATAAGGTGATGAATAAGTGTATATAGCTTTCACCAATAAAGACTGTCTTTAATTTTTACCAATGTACTAGTAAAAGTGAATAGATCTCACACTCCCATCTCAAAGGTGTCCCACATGGATGTAGTAAAAAATATATAAAATAACAAGTACACACATATTTATGAGGTCCACTCACAATCTGTGAGTTAGTCATAGGTGTATGGTGGTTGTTATCCCACCTAACACAGATGATCTCTTATTATGAAGAATAACTTAAGGTGTAAGGGTTGGGCTTTAAACCTTAAATCTAGAACTATTAAAATTACATGCATCACAGCAATGGACTTAAATAATATCCCACTTGAAATTTTTCATAGATAGTTACAAAAAACCATATCCTTTCTCTTTAATTAGATTTGGTTGTATTTTCCTTGAAGTAAGATCAATAGTATAGGAACCAATCTTTAACAGATTTGAACATATTCATTAGTTAAAATAATTTTCAACATTTTCCTCTCGTTATTAATCTCACAATAATCTCATTATGTATTTCACGATTATTCTTATTAAATAACATCAATGCATATGATATTCAGTAGAACTAGAGTTGGAATCATTTTCTCTCTCTCTCTATCTTTTCCTTGAATTATTATGATATTCAAGAATCAATTCATCACTCATCTCTACAAAGACATTTTTTATGATTTTTTTTATAGATTCAAAATAATCATAAGGAAAATATTTCCTCATTCTTATAGTGAAAATTCCCAAAATCTTGGCATCATTATCTTCATCATTAAATTCACTTTTCTACTTGTTTGAAAATTAAAAAAAATAAAATAGTGGTCCTCAATATGGATGCATATATTGTTATTCAAATTTATTCTAATATTGGTCAATAATATTTCCATATTTTTATGATCTTATTCATTTAATTATTTTATAGAATCAGTTTAAAATTCCTTCAAGTTTCTAAAAAATATGCAAGATATTTTCCACATATTTATAATCCCTTATAATAATATATTGTGATGAAAATATTCATCTCATGGTGAAAATTATTTATTAAAATATTATGTTCAATCTTATCTAGAATCCCATATCAATCGATTAAAAATCATGTTGTTAATTCACTAATGAAAATAAATATTCATCTAATTTTGATCTTACAATTTATCCAGAACCATGATTTTTAACCTTATATAACCACAAAATAGTCTTGGGTATCCTTTCAAAAATATAGTTTACTCATAAAAATAATTATATTTTTTTATACATTATTACATTTTACTCTTATTTTTTATTTTTAGCCTCTGGATTATTTTTATGTAGAATTAAACTATACCTATGTAATAGTAGTGTACTCTACTATTGCTATGTGTTAATATTTTGTATGATCGTGTTAATATTAAATTAAATTTGAAATGTAGAGTTTAATAATGTAATATTTATAGTTACTATTATACATTTCCCTTCCAACACCATATAATTTTACATATGTAACAGTTTCCCTTACACAGCTTCTGGAATCTCAGAATTATTCCTACACATCTTTGAGTTAATATTAAATGAGACTGGTTTACACTTATGTGGCCTTTTTAAATCCATTTTTATTCTAATGCACCATATAGATATTATTATTACTTCTTAAGGAGAATATGTTAAAGGGAATCCATTATCTGATGAAGAAAATGTCTTAACATAAACCAAGAATCCTATCCTATTTATGTTGTAAATGAGATATCTTGGTTATATATAGGGCCAAAAGTTTGATTGAGGGGGGGTAAATGCCTTGAAAATATCTCAAATCAAGTTTACAATTTCTTTAGTCTTCCCTAGAAACATGTAGTGGTTCCCATATCCATAACTGGGTATGGACCTACTTTCCAAAGTCATTGGTTGGTTGGGGTTTCAGACCCAACGGCACTTAGGAACACACATTTGTCAAGAGGATGGGATATCAATATCATTACACCCATTATGGGAGAATTGTTCCCTAATCTGGGACCTTATTAGGTAAGACTATTTTATATACAAAAGATACGAGGATATCATTATTGAATCCATATTTATGTATCCAAGGTTCTTCATCCATTTCCTTGTGATGGGAAACTGCTTATATGATGAATTCATATAACCAGAAACATCATAATTTGTTACCATGCAGGGATGAAATTAATATTATAAGGAGTGTATTGATCCATTATGAGGTGTCTTATGTATCCTATTTATTAAATGAATCAAACCCAATATAGTTCATTAAAACTATATCATTTGATTTCATGTGTAAATGATTCATTTACAGAAAATTAGGAACACAATACTTGATCTTGAATCGCAAGGATCCATCCTACATATCCTATTTATTAAATGAATCAAACCCAATATAGTTCATTAAAACTATATCATTTGATTTCATGTGTAAATGATTCATTTACATGAAATTAGGAACACAATACTTGATCTTGAATCGCAAGGATCCATCCTACATATCCTATTTATAGAATGGATCAGATTTATCGTAGTCCAATCACCCCCATGAGACTATCTCCAAATTAGAATTCCTTATATAGGAAGGGTTATTTATATCATTCCAATAATTAGGGATAACATACTAGGATTTCCCTAGATGGTGGAGATTCGTGATTCTCATGATGTGTTCATTTTGTCTCCTTAATCCCTTGTGATCTGTTCTCAGTGACCTCCAAGATGAATCAAGAACCCCAATTTTTCATGGTGTGAGAAACATGGGATATAAATTTATCAGTCTCACTACATATGGTTATGAGGGATAATTTACTAGGAAATACATTTTTTTTAATATGGATCTTAAGTCTCATGGAAGAATCCTAAATATAATAATTATGGAAGGGATCAGAGTTACTAAAGTTCAGTTTTTTTTCTTAGACTGCTGATGGATGAGGTAGAATGATCAGACTATTGGAATTATTAAGTTGTGATAGTTGAAATGTAGGACACATAGTGGGACTTACACTTATGTGGATTCCCATTTTATATGGGTCCCATTCCATAGGAAGTCTTCCTACATATCCTGTTTGTGGTAGCAATCAGACTCTTTGTAGTTTAATTGGTTAATCATTCCACACTGATGTCACCCTTATATTTTTTTTATGATATATCAATCAAATGATATGACCATTACAACTACCTCATCCCATAGAATCTATGCTCAATGTGAGAAAAAAGTATGGAAAATAATTAGTCTCAAACTTATGAATGAAGGAATAATGTATTAGGGTAACCCTTTTGAATATTGATATAGATATCGGGCCATAGGAAGGCATCCTACATATCCTAGTTAGGTTAGGAATTAGAGTAAACATAGTTTATTTGATAAGGTATTAAATAATGGAATTTCCTTTATAATATTGGATTACACTATGATAATTGAGCAATACTATCCAGTCCTAGGATTCCATATTAACGTTTCCTTCTTTCTTACTTGACATGAATTGATTTTCCACTCTACATGCCTTGATTTTCCCCTTGGAATGTCATATGATGTCTCCCTAATATGTCTTTAGTTAATCACATGATCCAGTTTACTTTTCTATTGGACATCATATATCCTAGATGGTATGTATGAGGGTTTTCACACAATTATTTCGGACTTTCCTGGAGGCCATCATAAGACCCATCCGACCTATTATGGAATCTATTGCATGACCCTGGCTGACATGTCGAAAGGGAGTCTCATGATCAAGCTAAATCACCCTAGTGTCATCGCAAGAGCATGCTGACAAACTTGGAGGGATACTTGGGAGTTAGTGTTACTTCTATCAGATGTTGATTCATGCCCAGGCTGACATGTATGGAGGACACCATGATACCTAGTTGGATGTTCTGAAAGGAATATCAAGAGATAATCGACATGAAATGATTTTATGTTGAGACTCATATAACTTGTGTTGGTGATATTATTTGAGTTGTAAATCATGTATGAAGGACATATTAGGTTCTATATGTAGATCCTTGTGGGGTTTTCATGATTTTGGTGTCACACCAAAGGGGTTCTTTGTGACATGATTTTGATATGTCTATAAGAATTTTCATGATCCAGATAGTATAAAAAAAGAATGTCCTAATATTTGGGAAACATGTCCATGTGTTTTCACTTATCCTAGGGGGTCATGTAAAGTGTAGGAGGACCGAAGTAGATGTTCTTCACTTAGTCTTATATCCCTAAGACTTTTTTATAACATCTTATTAGGAATGTCTTATATTTGTTCATTTTTATATTTTTTTAAGTCTACCATGATCTAGAAGACATGAAATGTGTTCTTTGTGTCTCTATATAAAATTATTTTTTAGGATCTATAGCGATCACATGAATTTAATTATTCATGGTGCATGATTGGTCCAGTAGTTCACACGATCTTTCCTAATGGGAATCTTTTCTAGACACGATATCATCCGCTCTAGTAAATCTTCCCTGGTGTTTGGGTGTGTTGGTGCATCTAGATGTGAAAACTCTAAACCTATTCTTTGTGGATGGGGTTGTCACGACCCATCCTCGGGACCCATGCCATGACTACCCCAAGCCCGCCTTCCATAGGCCAGGGGCTAGTAACTAGCAACAAAGGCGTAAATCCTGATATAAGGGAAGGCATTGCCTTTATGTAAGAAATCAAACACCACAGAGTAATCAAGCAGAAGTAAACACTAAGTAAACTGAGTACAATAGTAAGTGTTGGAAAGTAAATGGGCCAGTTTTCAAACCCAACTGAAAGTAAAGTACAACTGAAAAGAGAGTATAGCAGCAGAAAAGTAAAGCAGCTACACCGAGCCGTCCTCCGGAAATCCCACCTGAAGGGTCGGTAAAGATAGTCTCCTCAGCCCCTTGGCTCCAGCTGTCCGCCCCATGTACGTCTCGTCCAGTGATCTACCTCCAGGTACCATCCAGCTCCATGAACTCCCACCTCAATCAGCACTGTCTGTCGTCAGCATCCAACACGACGTAGTGCTGGCATAGCCCATGCAGGGGTGAGTATACTCTACTTAGTAGGGACCCCGAGACCCCCGTAGGTCTCACAGAATCCACGAATGATAAACCATAAAATAATGATACAATCACAAAGTAACAACCAACTCTACTTATGTATATACCCATACATATACCTAAGTCATAAATTTTAGTTCGGCTCCAATCCGTCGAGCCCAAGTTCGATCTAGTCCACACATGATAGTACAATCCAATCCACACAAGATATCACAACCCAATCCACACAGGATTTCAAAACAATCATGTTGAAGATAATGATTTAAAGTGAAGACTCAACTCACACAGGTATACTTCTTTGTAAGATGATAGAGATGATCAGATGTAGCCACTGATTCATCTATTCATCTCTATCGTCTTACGAACTAGTATACCTATGTGAGTTGAGTCTTGACTTTCAATCATTATCTTCGATATGATTGCTTTTCTATCCTGTGTGGATTGGGTTGTGATATTCTGTGTGGATTGGATTTTACTATCCTGTGTGGACTAGATCGAACTTGGGCTCGAATGATTGGTGCCGAACTGTAATTGATTACTTAGTTATATGTATGGGCATATACCTATGTAGAGTTGGTTGTTACTTCGTGATTGTATCATTCCTTTTTGGTTTATCCTTCATGGATTCTGGGAGACCTTAAGTGGTCTCGGGGTCCCTACTGAGTAGCATATACTCACCACTACACAGGCTATGCCCACACTACATTTTTTTGGATGCAGATGACGGACAGTGCGGATCGAGGTGGGAGCTCGTGGAGCTGGATGGTACCTGGAGGTGGATCATTGGACGAGACGTACACGGGGCGGATGGTTGGAGCTGAGGAGCTGAGTAGACTATATGTACCCACCCTTCCGGTAGGATTTCCAAAGGATGGATCGGTTTTTCTACTTTACTTTTTTGTTGTTGTACTCTCTTTTCAGTTGTACTTTACTTTCATCTGGGTTTGTATACTGGCCCATTTACTTTCCAACACTTGCAATTTTACTCAGTTTACTTAGTGTTTACTTCTTCTTTCTTACTCTGTAGTTTTTGATTTCTTAATTAAAGGCAATTCCTTCCCTTATATTGGGATTTACGCCTTTGGTGCTAGTCTCCAGCCCCTGGCCTATGGAAGGTGGTCTTGGGGTGGTCACGACATGGGTCCCGAGGATGGGTCATGACAAATTTGTATCAGAGGAGTTCGGTTCTACCGCAGAACTTAGGACTCTGATCTTCCTTCTATGTGAAGCAATAATGTTAAGGTTATTGAGTGTGATTATCAGTCCAGGGAGTCCAGTGTTTGTGCGGCGGCTGATATATCCATACACCAGGACCCTGACTTCTGATTTCCGAGTCAGTGCATGAAAACATTGATTGCATATGTGTTTCAAGGTTTTCATTGTGATTTCATTGTGTCAGCTCACCAGGTATACTTTATTGACCGTGGCACACCTGTCTCTTTTTAAGATGGCCCCACAATGGTAGCCAGCTAGGGTTCCGAGCCTTGTACGAGAAGACAGCCCACCGAGCGACGAGGCCTCAGTGTTGGGCCCTATTATATCGGAGGCACCAGCAGTACCTCTACCCGCTGAGCCACCGATGCCACCATCCCCATCCACTGAGAGTGCATGTCGCCTTAGTACACAGTATGATTTTTAGTGTCAGAGACCGCCTAGTTTCTGTGGAGAGATGGACTCTTAGGCAGTCAAGGATTGGCTGGACGCTGTTGTATGAGTTTTCAGGTTATTAGGGACACCAGCTGACATCATGGTGATCCTTCCAGCATGTCTCCTGCATGCGGCAGCAGGAAGATGGTGGATCTTTGTGCTCCAGGTTCACAATGAGGCCTCCCTTCTTTTGTCGGACTTCGAGTGCCTCTTCCGCTCAGAGTTCATACCAGCCACCCTCCATGCGATGCACATTCAGGAGCTACTACAACTATGGCAGGGTAGCATGACGGTATCCCAGTACTCGGTGATATTTACCGATCTCTCGTGATATTCCACGGACATGGTACGGGACCCATTCTCCCAGGCTAGACCTTCGAGCAGGGAATGAGGCATGACATCAGGGCTTTGATGATCTCCCTCAGTACTCCGACATAGGTAGGAGTACTGGAGTGAGACCTTCTCGTAGAGATCATTCTTACTGAGAATACACCAGTAGAGAGACCTACCATAGGGCGGCACATAGCAGAGTCTTCTATAACTGGCAGTCGGTGGATCACACAGGGGTCCAGGCGGACCAGACCATCAGGCGGATGACCTCAGGACACTGGCTCAGAGGTGTGGGGAACTCAGCGCAGATCTAGACTTACGAGGAGCAGACAGTGTTATGCATGCGGAGGGCAGGGCCACATGGCTTTTGACTGCCTGACCCGTCATGTAGAGGAGAAACAGATGGTTGAGGGACCACCCAAGCCGAGGAAGAGGTCAGACTGTTGCGGTCCACAGGGAGCAGGCAGATGAGGCAGAGGATCTAGCCGAGCAGCAGGTGGTGTGCGACACTTTGAGGCTCTACCACCACCACCACCACCACCAGGAGGTCCACCCCGACCACAGGGAGCTGGAGGGCATAGGTAGGCTTAGTTTCAGGCAGTGGAGGCCTATGACCACGGCACACCAGAGATGATTCTAGGTACTATCTTTGACTACTCCCCCCTTTATGCAGTTCTTATAGACACAAGAGCGAGTCATTCTTACATTTCCACTACCCTTGTTTGGAGCTAGGAGATTTCGACGGAGCCGTTGGCTCGATCCTTATGGCTAGAGACTCCTACGGGAGAAGATGCTAAGATTACACACTGGTTCCGGCACTGTTAGATTACTCTAGGAGGTGAGAGATTCAGATAGGATCTTCTTGTAGCGATGTCGAGGCATTACGACGTCATATTGGGAATGGAATGGTTATCTACAGAGCATTCTCAGATCGACTGTATTAGGTGCAAGGTGTGGTGTGTCCGCACTGATGGGAGTAGGTTCACCTTCACTGGCGAGAAGGGAGCCTTTGTAGTGCAGGATTGACACACACATAGGAGAGGAAATCCAATCACTCATCAGTTGGCTAGCCTCATCCTAGGAGCAGTTGACGTGCGGAGTCCTAGTTTTCCTGTAGTGGTGGACCAGTTTGCGGACGTTTTCCCGGACGACATTCTAGGACTACCACCTCGCAGAGAGGTAAACTTTTATATTGACATGTACCCCAGGACAGCCCCGATATCCACTCCAGCATATCGGATGGCTCCCGCTGAGCTTCAAGAGCTACGGGTAGAGCTGGAAGACTTGCAGGGCAAGGGATTCATTCGACCCAGCGTTTCACCCTGGGCTTCCCCGATTTTATTTTCCAAGAAAGAGGACGGGAGATTGTGACTGTGTGTCAATTACCGTCACCTAAACCAGATGACCTTGAAAAACAAGTGTCTTCTACCATGGATTGACGACCTCATCGATTATCTCAAGGGTGAATAGTGGTTCTCGAAGATAGACCTCAGGTCAGGCTATCATCATCTCAGAGTTCGAGATGAGGATGTGTAGAAGATGGCCTTCAGATGTCAGTATGACCTCTATGAGTTCTTGGTTATGCCTTTAAGTGTAACCAATCCTCTAGCAGTGTTCATTAATCTCATGAATAGGATATTTCAGCCATACCTCGATCAATTTTTCATAGTCTTCATCGACGGCATATTGATATACTCGACCACTGAGGAGGAGAACTCCTACCACTTTCGGGTTGTACTGGACACACTCCAAGAGGACCAGCTTTATGGTAAGCTCTCGAAGTGTTGGTTCTAGATACATGAATTCCACTTCTTGGGACATGTAATCATTGAGGCGGGAGTTGTGGTGGATCCTGCAAAGATCAAGGCAGTTCCATCTTGGGAGCCACCCAGGAGGGTGACGGAGGTGCAGAGATTCTTAGGTATGGTTGGGTACTACCAAAGATTTGTGCCAGACTTCTCCAGAGTGGCATCACAACTTTGAGCTTTGACAAAGAAGGGAAAACCCTTTGTGTGGTCAGATAGATGTCAGTACTGCTTCCAAGAGCTGAGGCAGAGATTTACCAGTGCACTCATCTTGAGGTTACTGGAAGAGGGAGAATGGTATGTAGTCTATTGCGATGCATCAGAGACCAGACTCAGGTGTTTCTTGATGCAGAAGCAGGCAGTGATGGCCTATGGATCATGATAGTTGAGGCAGCATGAGTAGAACTATGTTACCCATGACCTGGAGTTAGCAGCAGTGGTCTTCACTCTGAAGATGTGGCAGCACTGTCTGATGAGCGAGCGCTTTACAGTCTAATCTGACCACCAGAGTCTTAGGTACATCTTCTTGCAACAGGACCTGAACCTGAGACAGCGGCGATGGCTCAAGTTCCTCCAGGACTATGAATTTGAGATATTCTATACTCCCGGAAAGGGGAACGTAGTATCTGATGCTCTCAACAAGAGGATGGGCATTATACTACTTGGGGAGGCGACGGAGCAGCTAGCCGCTTTGCAGATATCCTTCGTGGATAGAGATGGAGTAGCCTTTCTACAGTCACCCACAGTCACTCCTCCACTACTACAGCGGGTCAGAGACTCACAACGTGGGGATGTTGACTGTGAGATGTGGCATGCACAGATATCCTCAGGACAGGCACCTGATTGATTCTCTGTGGGAGGAGAGCACGTCGTCCTTTTCAGAGGATGTACCATGGTACCAGTTGCTTTATAGAAGGATGTGCTGAGATATTTTCACACTTCCCCTTTAGTGGTACATCTAGGAGTGGCGTAGATGTACCAGGATCTCAGACGACAACACTGGTGGTCGGGTATTAATAAGGCTATAGAAGAGTTCGTTTCTCGATGCCTCACCTGTAAGTAGGTGAAGGCGGAGCACCAGGTACCAGTAGGCTTGGTACAGCCCTTGGAGGTCCGGGAGTGGAAGTGGGATGGGATATCTATAGATTTCGGGACTGGGGTTCCATGTACTTCCAGAAGAAAAAACACCATTTGGGTGATTGTAGACTGAATCACCAAGTCGGCTCACTTCTTACCTATTAGAGAGCAGGGATAAATGGAGATCTTAGGATGACTCTACGTTCAAGAGATCGTACGGCTTCTTGGTTTTCCATCATCTATCATCTCTGATCGAGATTCTCTATTTACTTTCCATCTTTATAATGATTTGTAGGAGGAATTCGGGATGCAGCTACATCTGAGCACTGCCTTTATCACTCAGACGGATGGTCAGACAGAGAGGACCATTCAAACTCTCGAGGACATGCTCCGTGCATGTGTCCTCAACTTTGGTCACAGCTGGGAGGGTCACCTACCCTTGGTGGAGTTTGTGTACAACAACAGCTACCACTCCACCATCGGGATGGCACCATACGAGGCATTGTACGGCCGACCTTGAAGATCACCTCTGTGCTGAACAGACCCTGGGGAGTCAGAACTTGTGGGACCAGAGATAGTCCGGGCCATGATAGAGAAGGTCCAGGTCATCCAGGAGAAGATGAGGATAGCTTAGATCCAAAATAAGTTTTATGCAGATAGGAGGCAGAGACCACTAGAGTTTGAGGATGGCGACCATGTTTTCTTGAGGGTCTCACCTCGGTGTGGATTATGGAGATTTGGAAGGGGCAGAATGTTATCTCCGCGCTTCATCGGACCATTCCAAGTTCTCAGCAGGATAGGAGAGGTGGATTATTACCTATCTCTACCACCTCAGTTGCACCGAGTGGATGACATCTTCCACATATCTCAGCTGAGGAGATATGTTCATGACCTGAAACATATCATCGAATATAGGGAGCTGGACCTTGATGATTGTGCGACTTTTGCAGAGGTCCTGGTGGAGATCGAGGATCGACAGGAGCAGGTCCTATGTGGGCGGTTGATTCCTCTAGTACGTATCAGGTGGAAGCACGGGAACCAGCAGGAGAGCACTTGGGAGCGGGAGGCTCAGATGCATGATAAGTACCCTCATTTGTTCCCCTAGTTTGTGATGTATCTTTACGAAGACGTAAAGCCCTGAGGAGGGTGTAATGTAAAGACCCGTAAATTTCAAGGGAAATTTTTTATTACTTTTTTTTGGGATTTTTACGAGTACGCAGTTTCTGACGGCACCTGATTCTGAGGCCCGGTGTGCCTGGAATCAGCTTCTGAAGTTTATCTCGGGTACGTTCAGTGAACGAACGAGTGGGTTTTCCTAACTTTTGAATCGGTGCTCTGAATCGAAATCCAAAGGCATCGATAAAACCTCAATTCTGGTAATTTCGTAGGAACACCTTTTCCAAAGGTGCGTTTTCTCGGGAGGAGTTGTTAAAAATGTGAAGAATAAAAATATAGTTTTTTTACGATTATATTCTTATTATTCTACTGATGGTTTAAGTGTTATGGGAAAGGAAGTTGTGAGGAAGTCGTGGTGGGGCCCACATGAGCCCCCAACTCTTTCAATTTCCTTAACACCCCATTAAACCCCCCTCTAGCAATTAATTTTGTAACTCATCCACTCTACCACATTAACTGCATGCCAATTAAACGCCTAATTAATTTGACAACACAAGTTAATTAATTAGGTGAATTCAATTTGAATTTTTTTCAAAGGTTGGCATGAGTAATAAAATAAGGAAAATCCTTATTTTATTATTTTTATATTGTTGTGTGGAGATTTTTGGAGAGTAGGGCTCTAGTCTTGAAGAAAATATTCTTCCATGTTGAAGAACATGAAGTAAGCCAGAGCACCAAGGAGAGAAGGTGTGCCGATCATTCCTTTCTCTGAAGCGGGTGTGAGATGTCATCCTCCTCTCTGATGCTCACCAACGCCGTCATCGAGACCACCCCCACGACACCATTCTCTGGTGACGATCATCGTTCGACAAATTCTTCGAGGTAGGGGATTGTTTTTATGTTTGTGACTTATTTTGGAGTAGATGGTTAATTTTATTAGCCGCCTATTATCAAATTAATGGGAGGAGGTCAGACCGCACAAACATGGTCCATCCTTCTCCCCTTTGTTGATGTTCACCATCGGGGTTTGGAACGAAGGAGACACATTGCAACGACACCGCGCGGTATCGAGGAAAAATGCGGCGAAGGAGCGCGGCGCCGTCGTGCCATGTCGTTGAGGCCGAAAGGAACCAAAGTCGGAGTCAGGCCGCGGCGGAGGGGCGCGGATCCGACGCGCTAGATAACCATGGAGGGCGCTAGCCGGGGCGGGCCACGGCAGAGGGGCATGGCGCCGTCGCGCTGCGCCGGTCGGACAAGGGCAGCGGTGGTGCAGAGGGCGGTGGCCGGAACCACCGGTCGCCGGTGCTAGAGGGGGGCGGGACCAACGGGTCCTGCTGGGCACAACCGGTCGGCTGTTATGGCCAATCAGATCTACGAAACCTGGGGTTTGTACCCCCAGCCAGTGCAGTAGGGCGGACCCCCTGTGGGCCCACCATTCGATTCGAAGGGGGCGGCGGCTCCCCCCTTCCGTGTCCGCTCTGCACGTGGGCGCCCGGACTGGGCCGAACCGGCCGGACCGCCCACGCTGGGTCAGGCCGTGCCCAACCGAGCTGGACCCAGGTTGGATCGACCCGGTTCGGGCCAACCCAGGGGGTATTGGGTCGGGTCGGACCAGGCTCAAACCCCCTGTTTTCGGAGAGATCCGTTCAAACACCCATAACATGGGCTACGGACCTCCGATCGACACATCTTCAGTTGCAATGCGATCCTTGGATCCAGACGGTCGTTTTTCTATATTAAAATCAAGGTTTCGGGGAACTTTGGTTATGACCGGGTTGGTTTGAACACAAAACCAACCGGGCCCTCAGAGCGGAAACGCTTATAACTTGACCTATGGACGTCTGATTGACGTGCCGATGACTTTGTTGGATTTCTCTTAGTGAGACAGTTAATTTGTATTACTCCACTCGAGTTTTGGATGCAGTTGGAGTACGGTCCTGTTGGTTTTGACTTGAAAACCAACTGGGCCCCTGAGATGAAAATGCCAATAACTCTCAAACCGGGCGTCCGATTGACGCGTCGTCTGTCGCGATGTGTTCCTTTTTATGAGACGGAACATTGAGATACATCAACTCCGGACTTCGTGTCAGTTGATGTATCGAACCCTCTTGGCTCGTGCGACGGACCCTCCTGGAATCAAGCATTTTGTGTGCGGGAACCCTACAGCTGGCTGCGACTGCGACGACGATGACGACTGTACTGGGATCCTCCGTGAGTTCGGCAATGACAACGACCGTACTGGAATCCTTCGAGGGTTCGACGGTGATGACTACTGTTCTTGTATCCTATGTGGGTCCAGAAGTACTTGACTTCTATTCTTGTATCCTACGTGGGTCTGACAGTATTTGACTCTATACATGTATCCTACATGGGTCCGGCCATGTAGCTGGTCTTTTATCCTTTGTGGGTCTGATAGCTTAGCCAGTCTTGTATCCTTTGTGGGTCCGACAGCTTAGATGAATCAGTGGCTACATCTGATCATCTCTATCATCTTACGAAGAAGTATACATGTGTGAGCTGAGTCTTGACTTGAAATCATTATCTTCGATATGATTGTTTTGCTATCCTTTGTGGATTGGGTTGTGATATCCTGTGTTGATTGAATTGTACTATCCTGTGGGGAATATATCGAACATGGGCTCGGATGATTGGAGTCGAATTGGATTTGATGACTTAAGTATATGTATAGGAATATAACTAAGTAGAGTTGTTTGTTACTTCATTATTGTATCATTCCTTTGTGGTTTGTCCTTCGTGGATTCTGGGAGACCATCGGGGGTCTCAGGGTCCCTACTGAGTAGCTTATACTCACCCCTGCATGGGCTATGCCCACACTACATTATGTTGTATGCAGACGACGGACAGCGCTGATCGAGGTGGGACCTCATGGAGCTGGATGGTACCTGGAGGTGGATCACTGGACGAGACGTATACATGGCAGACAGCTGGAGATGAGGAGCTGAGGAGACTATCTGTACCCACCCTTCAGGTGGGATTTCCAAAGGACGACTCGGTGTTGCTTCTTTACTTTTCTGCTGATGTACTCTCTTTTCAGTTGTACATTACTTTCAGTTGGGTTTGAATACTGGCCCATTTACTTTCCAACACTTACTATTGTACTCAGTTAAATTAGTGTTTACTTCATCTTGCTTACTCTGTGGTGTTTGATTTCTTACATAAAGGCAATGCCTTCCCTTATATCAGGATTTACGCCTTTGGTGCTAGTCGCCAGCCCCTGGCCTATGGAAGACGGGCTTGGGGTAGTCACAGCACAGGTCCCGAGGATGGGTCGTGACAGGGGTGGGGGATTTATAGGCCTCTCCACCCCATTTTTCTTCACTATGACCAATGTATCCCATTAATCTAGAATTGAATCAGTAGAGGGAATCCACATCATGTGTCTTTGTGAGGTATTTCCATGAATCACTCTGGGGTGTCATATGTATTTCAATGATTGTAAGATCATACCATCAACTCCATATTTATTTAATTATTTCCAATGAATGGGTATTTATAAATAAATTCAACATGTCTAGGGACTTCCAATATTTTTAGGATGATATATATAAGTACTATTGATAGATCCTGAGGCCTTATATAAGGCCTTCTCATGATCTCGAACAACTTGTATGGGACTTTATGTGATACAATTATGACTTTCCTTGGGGCATTTGTCAAATCAGGTAGTCTTGTCAAGGGGTCTTGTGAGACAATGCTGGAGATATACTAAGAATGATGGATGAGTTTTCTTACTATGAGAGGCTCACTGTCCCTCCCCTTTTTATTTTAGTTATTTATTTTAAAAATTTAGGAGATTCTCTGAAGTTATATGAGTGTTGTCAAAGAAAATCAATCTAACTCTTGGTGATTCATTTCATGACCTCAAAATGTCTTGTGGAGATGAATGATCATTTCATGGAAAATTACATTTATTTTTCCTTATAGAGTAAAAAGGGGGGAGCATGAGGTCACATGGACATACCCAAGGCCCATCACATGATGAGGATGACATGCTAGAGAACATTCACAAGATGAGGCTGACATGTCGCAGGGTGATTGTGACATATTTTAGTTCACTAAGGGCACATCACGCGATGTTTTATGACCATAATATGCTCCCACCTCCTCCACTTTTTATTTACTTTTATTATTTTACAATATTTTTGTATCTTGTGATTTTTATTGAATGTTATTGAGGAAAATCATTATTTACATCAGTTATATGTCGTATAAGTTGTAGGACCATAAGAGGCTCTCACCCTTTTGGATATTTTCTTTATATTTTCAATGGATTTCTATATAGTTTTTCTTGTATCCTCCAGTTGAAAAGTCACATAATCTAGAGGTGATTTCATATAATCTGTCTAGTGATAATTGATTGTTTGAGATGAATTCATAAGAGAATAAGTACTTGAAAATGGGATTCATGTTATCTAAAATAGGTTATGCTATGCACTTTCCCTTCTACATGAATATCTATTGGTCATGTGATCAGATGTCTCCTGGGGGTTTACATGATCTGCAAGATCATGGAAACCTTTATCTTCCATTATTTTTTAGGGAAAATAATACTCGTATTTAGGTATTAGTTCCTTTCTTAATATTCCCTTGCTCTTTTAGAATTTATCAAACCCCCCACCCCCCACCCCCCTTAAGAGCGACTTCCATGATGACAAGGGATCAATTATGAGTAAAGTAAATACCTTATTGAGTCTTTGGAATTATAACCAAATTGTTTTTTGGCTAATGATTGGTCTATCGGTTGACCCTTGTCATTCCATTAGAATCCCTATAAATAGGGGAGTACAAAACAGCTTCATACACCAACTACTCAATTATCTAAAGCTCGTGTTCCCTATATCCACCATGGGTATTTATCACCAAAATTCCCAATAAGATCTACTCTGTAGGAATTTCCAATAGCATATTTCCTGAGATACTCTCCACAAGACTTCTTTTTCCTTGGTTCTCACTTGAATCAACCACAATCTATAATTCATTAATTATTTTAACATTGTCCATGGGGATGTACAATCATATTTTGTGTTTAACTGGATCTACTAGCTTGATCACATGATGTTTTGACTATTTTTATCTTATGTGACCTTGTCACAATCATAAGATCGTGAGTATTTTGGGGATTTATGTGGTTGCGCGATGTCATGTGGGTTTTTTCGGTTTGTGATATATTAAGAGTTAGGCGATTCACGAGTAATTTATTATGATTCTCAAACGCCATTTCTACGTCAGGCAATGTCCATGATGATGCAAGTTTATAACTTTTGAATTTATTTTATTTTCTTCTATTTGAAAAATTACACTTACTTTGGTTTATATGGATTTCAGTTCTATATATACATATCGTAAACCTTTAAAGAGGGAGGAAAATCATTGACAACCCATCAAGATTCTATTATGGTGAGTGTGGATCGTACTTTCCACCATGATTATGGTTCACTTCAGATGGGTCTAATAAAGTAGATGGGATGAAAATTTGGGGAATATCCCCTTTATGACATTCTCCACCTTTACAGGTTTGGTCTTATTAATTATGCTCTCATTAATCCACTATAGTCATCATTTTTACTCTCTTCTTGGGTTTTGAAAAACCAGAACACTTTTCTCGGGAATATTACCTATGGGGATAATTTTTCTCTTAAGGAGACCATGACGAAAGGAACAAACTAACATTCATTGCTAAAGAAAATCACATGACCAATCATGAACCTGATGAGGATTTTCATATGAACAGCTCAATAATGTGGAAGTCCACCTACAACCAAAATATTGGGTGGGTTTCTAACTGGGGCTTCCGATCATGCGGTAGTTGTGGAATGGACTAGGTATGGACATTATAGGTACAATAAATTAACTCAAAATTAGGTGAGGAGTTTTGGTAAATTTTTCTATAAGAGGATTTATGTATATCACAAATAGCTACCTACTACAACAAGGGTCTGATGAAGGAACTATTCAACTGTTGGAGTCCAGACATGAACACTTGAAATCTTATTCATGGATAAGTGGGAATAATCCTTTGGGATGTGGATAAGATATATGATTCACCAATATTAGTTGGTTTTTATGATTATTTATTTCCCCTCATGGTCCACCTGGGAAAACATAACTAGGACACCCCCTCTTACCCAAGAACTGATCAAGTTTTCCAAAAAGTCCCTCCCGAAGGATCTACATCCATGAGGGGATGTCCTTTTCAAGATATGGGTGGGATAATTCATCAAAAGGATCCCTCTAGGATAGAATATAATAATTTTAAGGATTGGATTTTGAAGGACTCTGGTGGTGCACTAGGAACTTATTGGTATATAGTTGAGAAGCATAAGTTTAATGAATAGTTATGGGAGGTTTTCCCCATTTTGATCACGTTGTATAACTAGAAATGTTTCTCACTATTTACCTGAATCAGTACTTACTTATAATTAATAAAAAGTTTTATTTAGAGTTTCCACATTCACTATGGTGACCTTTATGGAATGGTGGAGCATATCAAGCTAGTTGTCCCTTTGTTGTCCAAAATTTAACAGCTTATTCACCATGTTTATAAGGGAAAGACCCCTTACAATATTGTATTCCCCTTCTATTTATTATGGGGTTTTATAGGATCTCAGCTAGGGGGTTATGCAAATTTAAATATCTAGGGTATTCCCAATGTCTACTTCATACCTTACCTAAAATGTATTTTCAATAACCCAAAAAATCATTAATAAAAATTCCTCATGGTCTATTTAAATTTATTCTTATGGTTATGTAAAACTTACATAATTATTTGGTTTTATGTTTTGGATTTGAAAATACCATTAAGAATATTGATCGTTGCTAATATAGTCATTGAATAGTGATCACATGATTAGTATAAATATATGGCTTTAAAAATCCAATTTACTATGAAAAAGGAAACGATGGCCTCATCTAGCAGACTTTCCCAATATGAAGTCCATTTGTCAGATCTTGGAAAAGAGTTGGATTCATGGGGCGTTGCTCTTGGCCAAGACCAAGATGAGCTTGAATACGTTAAGCTTGAGCAGAACCGCCTATGGGTGAAGTGGAAGTTGATAGAGATTACCACTCAAGTGATGTTATCTAAGCCACCCCAAGAGTCTGTCACCATAACACACTTTACCCTAAGGTATTATGTAGGTGTTATAAGTGGTTATGTAATAAGACCGTAACACTATGATTATTTACATTATTTTTTTATATAATAAATAATATAAATTCATTTTATTATTGTCACATTGTAAATAGTTTTTTATGAACAAATGGTATTTTTATTTAATATTCAACTAAGGAATATATTTTTATGAATTAATGGATTTTTGAATTAAATATTATTTTAATAAAATATTATTATTTTTAAATTAATTTTTTTAATATAAATGATCGTATAATTTTATGAATGCAATTGTAATTTTAACTAAGGTTTGAATGTCATTTTTTGTCAAAACCCATGATTTTTTTTAAATGTCAGTTTTTATTTTAAAAGTGAATGTTAAAATATTTAGAAATTTATTTAGATAAAATGAATATTTTTTTTAATCAGGACTTCGAAATTTTCCAATGCTGAATTTTTTACAATTTTCTGAGACAGTCAAATTTTTGGGTAAAAATTAAATAATGTTTAAATATATAATGTATTTTATGACATCATAATGGCCCAATAGTGATGTAATAAAATACAGTAAACTCTATGTTCAGCCATTATATGTTTTATCACTAAAATAATGTGATTTTAGGTTTATTTGATTTATAGTACTAAGCCTTAGTGGACCCTCCAAGACTTATAAAACATTTTAGCATTTAAATTTGATTTCCTTGAGAGCGTGACTCACATCCACACAAGAAACCCTATTATTTTAATAATTTCAGAAATTGGAATTATAAAATAATTTTGTCCACTCCCATTTAGAAAAAAAATGGGAAAAATGCCAGGGATGGTTTGTGGTATTGATTTGTTTAATGTGTGTTGTCATAATCCTAAATAATAAGGAATTCCCTCTCCTTTCCTATATAAACCCAGCCAAGATCCCACTTCCTCTTCACTCAAAGCTCTTGGAGTTCCTCAAACCTTTGAAATCCTCTCTCTATAATCATCCCAAGGTTCCCCAAACTCCGACTAAGCCTCTCTCAATCCTCTCCATAGCCTTTGGGATGAACACTTCCAAGTAAGGGATTCTCACTTTCCTAATTTATGTCCAAGTTTCCTTATATTGTTATTCCCATTTATTTTCAATTATAAATGTTGTGGTATGATTTCTCACCTCCCCCATACTTTCCTCTTGATTTTTTAATAATTAGAGACCCTTTTATCTCTCATTAATTCCACCCATGTACACCTGTTACCATTCCGAAATTCCGTAAGGAATTTCTCTCACCTTGTTTACATTCAAGAAATTATTTTATATTATGAATCTAATTTCCATTACATATGATGGTATATTATTTCCCTAGT
This sequence comes from Viscum album, assembly GCA_963277665.1. NCBI lineage: Eukaryota > Viridiplantae > Streptophyta > Magnoliopsida > Santalales > Viscaceae > Viscum > Viscum album. The sequence continues at coordinate 1,960,296,951 of OY728133.1, forward strand.
TCCCTTAATTTCCATTTAATTTATAAATGATTTGATACCCCTTTCACTCTCATCAACCCATTTTTTTAATTTCTATTTGATGTCGTTATACTGCGGAAATTACAAAAAACTTCCATGCCAAAATCATTGTGTAGTGAATACCATTTCTAGTCCTTGATCATGGGTATTCACCATTATTCACATGTACATATTTATTAAGGACTTATATTTATATATTCCACATCTCTTATGTGTGGAATTAATTTTGATGAAAATGAATCCATGTTGTTTGATTTATGTGGAACACATATGCATGAAATGAAATGATTATGAAGAGTGTGCCCTAATAGTTCTCCAATGCATTGGGTAATGTATAGTATCATGATACATCATGTGAAATGATTGTTTACTCGTGATAATTAAAGTGCAAAGAGGGATTACTTGTGATTCATGTGCAATGACTGTTTACTCATGCTCTATGTGCAGTGAGCCTTGGCTCATTCTAATATCATGTTAAATGTTGTTTCTACATCTCCATGTGCAATGAGCCTTGGCTCATTCTAAGAGGAAGGGGTGACGTTCGAGTAGTTCTATGATGCTCCCTGTATAGTCTTGGGATGTGTGCTAATGCAATAATGGGGAGTGATCTCTTATTGGTATAGGCAGTTATTCCCTCAAAAAAATAACTATTACACCTAGAACATAGAACTTTCATCTTTTGTGTTCGTATTAATGTTTTGGCGACATTACCTCATTGGGGAATGCTTTGTGGTCTTTTGAGATCACAAGATCCTAAGGTATGTGTTCACCCAATGAGACTTGAACTTATTGCAGCAGAGGTAGATGTAGTTTCTCCAAGACTACGACTTTGAGATCCCCTATACCTTAGGAAAGGGTAACATGGCGGATGATTCCTTAAGAAGTAATTCATAGAAGGATGTGGTTTAGAAGTCAGTGGATACATGGAAGGAAATTGAGGAGTAAGTTTCTTTACATCTGGTCATGATAGTGGAGGATGGTAGAGGCTATCTGTTTCAGATGATAGTATAGTATTCCTTGGAACAAAAGGTGTAGGAGTCTCAATGGGGAGACTTATAGACCGAAGTGATGTGTGATCGCACTGACATGGGCAATGCTCTGGATGGATGGTTGGGGGATGATCAGAATTAGATGTTGTTCTATGGGAATCTATTTGTCCCAATGGAAATGTGTAAGGGAGTTCTCGTTGAGTTCGATAACTCACCCCTTGTGGTACATCTAAGAGTATCTAAGATATATCAGGGCTTCAGATATTAGTTTTAGTGGCCCGTAGTGATGCAGGCAGTGGGGGAATTTGTGGAAAATTTCCTCATGTGTCGGCATGTGAAGTTTGAACGTCGTGTTCCCGACGGTCTGTTTCAGCCCTTAGACATTTCGAAGTGTAAGTTGGATGACATCTCAATGGATTTTATCACAGGACTACATAGGGATGAGGGATGTTGTGATGTCATCTGGGTATTGGTGGACTGATTCATGAAATTGACTCACTTCATAGAATTGAATTAGTCAAGCGTAGTGGATTCCTTAGCACAGAAGTACATGGGTGAAGTTGTGCGGCTAAACGGAGTTCCCAGAACTATATTTTTATATTGAGATGTACTCTTTACATAATAAGTCTGGAAGGGATTACTACATTATTGTGGAACCCAACTATGCCTTAACACTGCTTTCCACCCTCAGATAGATGAGTAGATGCAGCATGCCATCCATATGGTGGAGGATATGTTGAGAGCATGTGTTCTGGACTTCAAAGGATGATGGGTAAAACACTTAACTCTGGTAGAGTTTACCTACAACAATAGCTATCACTATACCATTGTCATGGAACTATTCAAAGACATGTCTAGAAGGCTATTTTGTTCACCTGTGTGATGGAGTGAATTTAGGGAGGCAGGTGTTCTTATCTCAGAGGTGGTGCAGAGTACGATGAAGAATGTTCAGCTTGTGCATGAGAGGATGAAGGTGGATCAGGACCGGATGAAGTCATATGCCAATCATAGGAGGTTAAACTTTTATTTATAAGTTATAGACCATGTTTTCTTAAATTTCACCCCTCTAAGTGGATAGTGGATGTTTGGCAGGGGAGTAAGCTTTCTCCAAGGTTCATTAGAACCTTTGAGGTGTTCAAACGAGTCGACGAGGTGGTGTACCAGCTGACATTACCACCACAGTTAGAGAGGATCCACAACATCTTTCATTTATCTCATCTCTATCAATATATACACAATGACTCCCACATCCTCGACTAGGGAGAGTTATATATCAATGATGATGCATCATTTGTGGAGTGACTGGTGAGAATCCAGGATCCTAAGGAGAAGGTGATTTGTAGACAGACCATTCCCTTTGTTTGTGTGTTGTGAAGGCATGGTAACCTCTATAAGAGTACCTAGGAATGGGAGGCACAGATTCATGCCTAGTAACTAGAGATTTTCTTAGTTTTGATCTTATGTTTTCTTTGTGCCTTACTTATTATGTAATGTTTTACCACGCTTGTTGTATGATAATTTGTTTCCCTATTCAATGTTTTGTGTAAATAGTCATGACTATAGGGAGGGGATGACCAGATCCATAATCAAGACACATTAATGTGGATGTGATTAAACCCATGAGGGTAATTCAGTGCCACCCAATGTGGATATTATCTTTAAAATGAGTAATGAGATCCCTAATCCATTTTTCTAGATAGTGTGTTATTTCTAGGTTTGTGTGGTTACTTAGGGGAGAGGAGCGTTAGTGTTTCCATAGGATTTTTGGAGATATATGTGAGAAGAATTTCCTTAGATGTGGAGGTTTTATTTTGGATTTCAAACAACTCTAGGATGGTTTTTCCCTGAGAGGTTTCATACGAGGTGGATGTTCAGACCCCTCTCTTTTATGTGGGTTTACTCTTGAATTCTCAAGGTAGATAATAGTTTGAGAGGTATGTGATGTAATTTCCTAGACCCTCCTAGTCCATTAGTTTTCTGAATCCTAAAGTGAGTCATCCTAGGGACCATTGGTGACTCATTAAGAGGATTTAAAAATTTTAAGTTGAATGAATGGTGTCACCGATCGTCTATCGGTGACATCGATGGCCATCGGTGCTAGGGTGATGGTGCAAAGGTGTCGGTGAATCTCCCATCGGTGAGTCATTTCTAGCTTCTCTAGGACTTTTCATTTTCTCTCCAATAAAACCTCTTTTGACTTAAAAGTTTTTCAAATTACCTTTCAATGGGATTTAATGCTGGTAAAATATGTTTTAACCCCCCCCCATGATTCTGGAGACCCTTGAATTACCATAACGTGTGGCCCATTTTATCTATGGCACACCCTTTTCCATGTTTTCAATGTTTTCCTAGTTTATCCCTTATTACGTTTTTTTCTCCATTTAAAGGAAATTTATCAACTCACAGTCATCTATTGATCTATCTCAACCATTTCCAAGGGGAATTATTAAATATCAATAAATCCTAATGTGTGAAATCACCCAACTATGTGGTCAAGCCACGATCTGATTTTTATGTACTTTGAAATGGTCTCTATAATTATTTGATCTGGCCTCTTTTTGTCCTGAAATCCTCTATTCCTTATTCATTTTCGTTTCTCTTATTGAAATTTGAGAATTATTCCAAAGATGAATCGTATTCCCATGCTAGATCCCTCCCCACTAATCCTTCGAGTTTTTTTCATGCAAGTCACACCATGCCTAGTTCTTGAAAAAAAAGAGAAAATTTTGATCTTTGATCATTCAACTAGGGGTTTTTCCTTCATCTCACTTTACTGTACATCATGCGGGGTGGGTTTGATGATGATACTTTTGGATTTAGATGAAACAAACTTTAATGATGGTAATAAATAGACATTTAAATAATGAAGGTGTGGAAATGATGATGATGTTGTTATATTTTACCTTCATTTTTATGCTATGAATTGTTTGGGCTCATGTCTACTGAAAATTGTGATCATTGGTGGTCTTTTATTATATACTAATGATGATCTATTTTCTAGATAATCTTTTTATGGAATGACTTTATCATGGTAACTGATTAATCACATAAACTTGGTTGATTAAATGGATTCCTGATGAATAAGAACCCTGGTGTAATCACCCCAGTTAACCCAATAGAAAGAAATAACTTAATGAATATTGTTGGATAAATCTGAAAAACTCCCTTGCTCTATTTTGGTGATATACATGGTTGTTTTGGTCAATGATTTGTGGGGTGATGTGAATGGGAATTGAAACTCAAGAAGAAAGATTGTTGGTTTGTGAATCTGAGGCTTTGCGGAGCTAGTGATAAATGTTCTGGACCTAGTATGTTATGGCTTGGTTTGGTTCCAGTACTTTGAGGGATATCATAGATCCCATTTTGATCTTTTTATTTCCAAGGTAACTGAGAGTGAATGCTTAAACATATACTTGGTTGTTTTCTTTATGTTTTTATTTTGGCTTGTGGTTACGTTTTTTAGTTTCCCAATAGTGAATAAATATTTAAATGTAATCACTTGAACATTATAATGATAATGGATACAATGTGTAACTGTTTTTCTACTAGTGGGTTGTGCTCTGATTGTGGGTATTGTGTACCTATGCATGTAGGAGTAGTTGTAAGAGTGGTTGTGTGCGGGCTAGTTGTTGGTTTCAGGGCCCTTAGTTTGGATTAGTGCTTGGTTACCTATATGTAAAAAATTTATTTATTGTTTTTCTTATACACACTCTACCCATGTTGCGCACTTCGTGTTGAACACCCCTATTTCATGGGGGAGGGTGTTTTCCCCTACATTCCTATGAGTGGATGGTTATTAAATCTTTTCTGCTCCATCTCCTATGTAGACCAAGACTCTTCAGGTAGGTTGTAAAATACTAAGGTTCATTATGGCCCAAGACTCTTTGGGTGGAGTGTATTGTGCTGAGTTTTCATAGGTGTGTGCGGGAAGGTTTGTTTCCCAAGTGTCTTCGGGATTAGGCCATGGTGTCTTCGGGTGTGGTAGTGGTTGTTCTTGCCTAGGTGTCTTCGGGTGTGGTGTGGTAGTTATGGCCTGGGTGTCTGTGGGTGTGGTTATGTGTGGTTTTAGTGTCCTAGGTGTTTATTGGTAGGATAAACGTGTGGTTGGGATGGCCTATATAGTTGTTATTGGGGGCAGCAGTTGGACTGTATTGGGATTTGTGGGGGAGGTCTGATGCTCAGGATGTTCTAAATTACTCTTGAGAAAGTTGTGTGTGGTAACCAAATATCGTTGTTCTAATACTATTATTTACAAGACTTTCATTATTTGGGGAGTGTTCTATGGTGAGGCTGGGTGGATTGTTTTCCTTTACAAGTGTTTTGGTTACCTCTATCTTCTCATGGGGCATTAGAATGCATCCCTAGTTGTGTGTGAGATATTTAGAATTCCTTAATGATTATACCTATATACTCAAGCTATGTATATAAAACTTATTTTAGGTTTCTTGGAGGACAATAAAGACCGTTCTAGACCATTCATACACAGGTGTTGGGATAGTTTTCATTTCTACATTCCTTTTCATTTTTAAATTTCGTTCAGAGTTTTTCTTGTAATTTGTATCACTTTATTTTGGACATGCATATAGGAATGGAATTTTTCATTTAATTTTAATTGAATCTTTGGAGTTGTTTGAGATTTACCATCTTATATCCTAATATTGTTCTATAAAAAGATTAATTCCTCCCATATTATGTGATATTTTATACCCTTGGTGTTAGTCACCACCCCAGGGCCTATTGAAGGCAGGACTCGGGGTCATTATCTCTTTTTAAACATAAAGATGGAAGGTTCTGGCAGTTTTTCGTCCTTCCCATCATCATGGAGAAGGTTGTTCATGAACATTCCAATGAAAAATAATCCCAAAGGGCCACATATTGAGTGATCCCATTAATCTCATTTAAATTATATTTTAATTTAATTAATTAAAAAATATATTATTCCCATGATTAAGGGATAATATTTTTCATGATTAATCGATCGAAAATATTTATTGATGAATGAACTATTTATTTTCATATTAAATAAATTTTGAGGATATCTAATGGACCAATGTGGTTTCTTTTGATAAATATTAATTTATAATGCAGAAAAATATTATTTGTTATTGCACAATTTAGAATGAACCATAAAATATTATTATTATTGTTATTATTATTATTATTCAACATAGGGTTTGTTAATGATCATTATTTTATTTAAGAGAAGGTATGAAATTAAATAATATTTTAACCTAAAACTTATCTATATATGTAAATGGTGATGAATATTGTGTTGGGTTAATCAAGAATAGAGAATCATTTGGCATTAAAGACTTCTCTCTTAGATTCATCCTCCCTCCCCTCCAAAAAAAAGAAAAATACCCGGAATATTGAAGCATCATAAAGTGAACATGTTGAGAAATCAAATATAATTCATTCATTCTTTCTAGAACCTAAAAATAAATTTACATCACTTTGAGATCAAAGGAGAAAATGTGGATCATTTCTAGAGGGATCTTATACTTGGTTCTTATTAGTGCAATGAAGGTAATCTGAAAATGTTTTTTGAAGATTAAAATTATTAATAAATAAAGATCCTATGAAAAGGATTTCATTTCATTAGATCAAATTAAATTAATAATAAATTTAACATGAAAAGATATTTTTGTGTTTCAGGTTTCCTTCCATCAATATTTTATGGAAAAATTTTGTTGGTCATAGATTTCATGAAACTGAAAATATTATAAATGATCCATAAAATTGATAAAATATTTTTCATTAATCACACTATCAGTCACTTTTGTTGTTCCAAAAACCATCAAGGGGTAGTAATGGGTTCATATTCAAATGTATAATTACATTTTTTTTAATTCTACTCATTTAAAAGTTAAATTTTTTAAAAGTTTTAATTAGTTCTTAATCTATCATCTAAATATATTATTCCTCTTATTCATTTCCCAAAAATATTACCATGATTGGATAATGATTAATAAAATTACATTTAATATCCCATCTAGAAGTTAGAAGGACCATAGTTTAATAACACAACACAACACTGTGTGTACTCCAATGTTACGAACCATGTATCCTTGTTCATTGTATAGGTATGCCCATGTGGATTTTGGGGCGTTGTGTAATAAATACATTTTGTGTGAAATAAAATAACCCCATGTAGACCATCTAGGTTTGAAAAAGTATTTTTTAGAGTAAACAGCATGTATTTTGACTACAAGTCCTGAAGTCCATGCATTTTCAAGATGGAAAACATGGGGATAAACTATGTCATGTAATTAATGCACCAAGTGTATTTAGTACATCACACATATAGACTAAAAATTGTGTAACTATAATTACATTCCATATTTCCTATATGCATGTCATTTTCATCATAAAGGTTCACAAGAAGTATATTTTGAGTCTCTAGGTTTTTACTTTGGATATTCAGTGAAGATAAGTACATGTTGTGAAACAATATTATACACATCACGTACATTACCTGTTTTTGTGATAATATTAAAATTTATTTATTACTCCTTAAACCTTATTTACTTGAGTTTTGTGGGTCATTAAGTTGACAGTAAACAACAATAATTAGGTTTAATAATATATTAAATTTTTAATTAATTTCAGGTAATATTTGAGACTATGAATTATGTATGATTATTGTATATTAAATACTCAACATATTAAAGTATATAGGATACATAATTTTCAAATTTTTTCCATTCATTTAGATAATAGTAAAATCCAATAAATTTTTACACCTATTATGTAAATAATATTTCATATGGTTTCATTATTAATAATTAAACCATACTATGTATTTTGGACAAGTAATCGCTGATTTTATTCAAAATATAAGTTGTGTACTATTTTAATTCATCCATGATTTGTCATATGAAAATAATTAATTGAAATTAATGTTAGATAATTATTTGAAATGTGTATTTCTTTCATGTGTATGACCGATCATGATATTACTTTTACCCATGTATGAGTTGGTATTATTTAATATAACTAATTGTATTGTTTTTCACTTTTAATTGTAAAATTAAATTTGATAGCTTGAAATTCATATGTTCCTCCATTATTATGTAGGATATACATATCCACGGTTATTTATATAATTCCTCATTAACCAAATCTTTGGTTACCCTCACCATTGTGTGAGTTATAAATACTTGTAATAAATAGAGTAACCCAATGCTATTGGAGGGGTTTCCTGATGTAATCATGATGTTACTAACCCAGGAGATAAATTAGTCGACTCGTGGGATGCTGTAACGCATGTCAAGACCTGCATAATGAGTTAATCCCATAGGTCATAGGTTGATTTATTGTTCTATCCTCAAATAAACCATTATATACACTCATTTTTTTCTTTAATTGATAAATTTATTTTTATTATATTCTTTATTTTTTTATGAATCAAATACTGTGATCACAAATATAAATGAATTAATATGAAAATATGGAATATTAACAAATGAATTATGCATAAAGGTTTTATCTAACATGATTAATTATAATTTAAAATACACTTAATATTAATATGACATGTAAATAATAAAAAAAGATAGAATATAAGCATAAAAAACAAAATCCCTAAAGTCAATATAAATTAATTCAGTCTTCTATCATCTAAATTAATATGACCCTGAAGTTTAAGTGTCGTTTAAATCTCAATTGGGGGAAATTTTAATTATCAAAAAATATTAACAAAGATAGAGGGTTGAATTAAATATATGTGTATTGGGATTCATGCACTCCATATATCCAATATAAATTTAGAGTCAAGTGTTGATGAAATTTAAGTTATGGTTTATGGATTAGGGAGTCCACGCAACCGATCACAGTCATACAAGCCCACAATTGGCAAGGACACATCCACAAATACTTTCTAATAATTTCAATGGAATCCTTCTAGATTATTAGAAAGGAAATGTGGATCCTTTACACTATAATTTCAAAGAATCTATACATTCCATGTTCAATGGTAATGGCTATTTTTACTTGATAAAATAATGGGATATTTAATAAAACCAATTAGTATTTTATTTACCATATAATTTTTAAACAATAAAATTAATAATAATTTACTCTTTTATAATTATATAAAATGGAATGATTGTCATCCATAGTATCCCTATGATCTATTTTATAGAAATACCATCTCCTCACATGCAATAACTTCAAGGAGTGTTTCAAACACCTTTTTGTTATGTTCTTCCATGAATTCAAATCTTACATGAAACAATTCTCACTTATTAATCCACCTACCCAGGAGGCGAGTGATGAAGAGTTCATTATCTATGAAAAAAATTCATTGATGATATCGATGTTCAATGTTTGATGTTATCATTTAATTATAGTTAACTCATCAAGTCTCAAGAAAAAATGGACTCTTATAGCATGATCAAGCATTAATGTGGTCTATACTAAGAAAGAGAAAGAAAAGAATTATTTGAGATATCCATGGAACTCTTTCCTAGTAAACATTTGTAGAGAGAACAAGCTAGTCCTCATGTAGACAAAATCAACTGATACATTGGGCACCAAGAGGTTATAGGGATTAAACTCCCTGATAAACTTTGCACTGATCTAATAATTGAATCACATTTTCATATCTTCCCAATATTTTTTTGTAAATTTTAATATGAACAACACGGATAATTCTATCCCATTTCTTATTACTCTTCATCTCCAAGTAGATAAGGATATTAGTTTTAAAAAGCCTTATATACATTGGGTGAAAAAATGAAAATTCCAAAACAAAGATCTATAGGAAAAAATATTCTATGTTATTCTCTTCCAAGAAGAAGGAGATCACGTGAAAATAAAGGGATAATGATGTTGTTTGTTTGAAATGTGGAAAAAAGGACCACATAAAGAAAAACTAGACCCTGAAAAATAAGAAAGGGGAACCTTCAATGGGTATTTTTTGATTGAAATTTATTTATTTCTATAAATTGAATATTATATACATCTAGTGTGTCTAATGTATTTATTCAAATATATTAACCAAGTATATTAAAAAATATTGGTCAATGGTAGGTAGATTTATGATCATCCCATAGTTTTAAACTTGTAGTTGTAGATATCAGAGAATACTACCTCAAATTACTGATAAGAATGATCTTGGATTTAAAATGTTGTTATAATGTTTCATCTAGTATGGAAAACATTATTTCCATACCAAAACATAAAATAGATGGATTTATTTTCATGTCCAGGAATAAATGACCCTTATTTTATAAAGATGGAAACTTTTATGGTATGGAGCTTTAAAATAACATACTTTATGTGTTTTATTACATGAGCAAAGTAATGGTAATTAATAATGAAACTACATCCATTGAATCATACCACAATCAACTATGGTATAACCAACTATGTCATGTAAATGAAAAATGTTTGAAAAAATTACACAGAGATGTTTATTTACTATCTTTTGAACTAGAACCTCTTGGTGTATGTAATTCATGTTTATTAGGAAAAATAAACACATCCCTATTTAGTTGAAAATGTGAGAGGGACAAATAACTTCTTAAATTAATTCATTCTGATTTGTGTGTGTCATTTTATACTAAAGAAAGCGGTGGGTACTCAAACTTCATAACTATTTCTAATGATTTTTAAATACATGGATATGTCTACATGATGATGTATAAGTTAGAATATTTTGATAACGTAAGAGAATAAAATAATGAAGTTGATAATAATATTTGTATGAATATTAAGAATATCTACTCAAATCATGGTATAGAATATCGTAACCAATACATCATTGATTATTTATGGGTGTATGAGACTGTATCCCAACTCATTCCTCTTATACACCTTAGTATAAAAGTGAATGTGAAAGGAGTAACTGAATCATTTTGGAAATGATGAGATCAAAAATGAGTTATTTGAGTCTTCTATTATAATTTTTCAGATACAAATTACAAACAGAATCAAACATTCAAAACTGAGTACCAATTAAAGAGTAAAATGGTATTCTATATAAACATTAGAATGGAAATAAACTGGTGTTGTTGCATTCATTTATATGGGGATGTGAAAAAATTCAAGGATATTCATTACCACATAATTTTACCTCAAGGTTCTAAGTGTGTCTTTATAGGATTTTATAAGAAAATAAGGGGACTATGGCTTCACCCAGGAAGTTTTATATGAAAATCTTCCTGATTCTTGTCAAATGTGCTTTAAACTCGGTCACACTACAAACAGTTTTGGTCAAAAGATGAATGATGTTAAAGGTTCGAAATCCTCTTGGATTGAAAAGATCAAGCCTGGAAATAATGATCTGGTTGGCCCTCCAATATCTATAAAAAGGATTGCTCTGAAAACAATATAGGTTTGAATATTTCCAAAGCACCTGAGAACCAAATTTCGGATTATGTAAATTGTGTTCTAGACATCACAGACAATATCCCTTCTCACAAGGAAGGAGATCCTAATCAGATTTTTTCCACACATTCGGATGGAATGGAATGATCCTGCCCTGATCCACCACCTTTTGAAAATCAAGGATCTCAAAGTCAGATTATAGAGGACAAAAACAAGACTCAGCTTGGGGTTTCAGAATCCAATGGCTCCTCAATTGAGGAGAATGATCAGCTGGGACAAATTGAAGAGTCCTTTATGAAAAACATGGGCTGAAAATGAAAAAAAACATGGTGGATGCTGATGGTTTCATCACTCCGAATCCGAAGAAAACTAGAAAATGAAGGGATTACTCTCTCTCTGAAAGAACTATTGTTACTCGTTCACTTGATGCTTCTAGGAAAGTGCCCATGGAACGTACTCAAGAAATTCCTATTGATCATCCTTAGGGAAAGATATCTGATCCTCCACATAACATTCTTACTGAACCTTCTCAGGAAAAGCCTTCTAAACTTCCTCAGGACCTGCCCCAGACTGATGATCCAAATATAGTATTATACTACTTTTCGAAGCACTTCACAGAGGATGACATTAAGGAATGGAATGTTCATATGGATAGGCAACAGAAGTCGGCCCACCAAAAACATCAACAAGGTGTCATTACTGATGAGCAGTATCTCAATGTTAAACATTTTATTTTTAACCAGAGAATGAAGATGTCTATGCAGTCTCCATAATTTGATCGATATTTTCTTAGTTTGAGGCTATTTCTTTTCTTCTTGGAGCCTTTATGGATGGATCTGATTTTTTCTACTCGGTTTTTCTACTTTGATTGGAGTGAAACAATATGGGTTTTATTGCTAAACTGTATTCCTTCTTGGGACTGTCTTTGTATCTATTGGATAACTCTTTCAGAATTGTTTTTTTCTCAACTTATATAGTTCATTGTGGTGGTTTTTTTACAGATTCTTCACTTTCTGAGTTTGGATGAAAGATCATTTTGGATCCTTTATGGTTTGGATCCACTGGTAGATTGTTTTTCATTTCTTACAGACCTCTATGATCTCTTGAAGGGTTCAGTTTTCCTTTTACTCTAGTTTTTTCTGCTATTTTCTGATTGGGGTGTCTCTCTGGTGATTTTTAACAGAATGGATCTTTGCACTGCATATATTCCTTATCTTTGATCACCTAGTCATTGTGAATTCTCTCTATTTCCCCTGAGCAGCACGGTGTTTCTGTTTTCTTGGAGAGAAGGGTATTTCTCTTGAAGTATAAAATCTGAATTGGGATTTGAATGTTTTTCTTCTTGTTGATTTCTATAATGGATGAGTTCCTTATTTCAGTGATTTTCTGCTATCATGATGGATAATCCTCTTTCGATTTCAGATTTAAAGTTTGTGAAGAATGAGTTTGGACTCACTTGGAGGTCATTTCTTCCTCTTTTATGGTGACCTCATTGTGGAGGGCTTTGTATTCTGGTCTTGGTCTTATTTTGAGTCTTTTTCATGTACCCCCCAATAATACTATGTTGGTGTAATCTCTTTGCACCTCGAGTTTGTAACGTACCATTTTGATTTTAATAAATTCCTTCGGGGGAATGAATTGGGAAACCAATTAATGTCACCACTTTATTCAAAAAAACAAACTTCCTTAATGGGAACCTTCATGAAGATGTCTACATAAAAAAACAGAAGGGTTGGTGACTCCAAAGGATTCCCACAAGTTATGAAAATTGAAAAAAGAAATCGATTTATGGACTAAAGAAAGCATCCATGTCATGAAACATTTGGTTTTAGGAATCCATAAAAGAATTTGGTTTCATTAATAATAAATGTGATCCTTGTGTATATAATTAGTTTTGTGGGAGTGGGTTTTTTTCATTATAGTATATATTAAAGTGATATTTCTTATTAGGAATGAAATGCCAATATTATAGTTTTCTGTGCCAGGTTGAATACATGATTCTCCATGAAATAATTTGGATATTCATCTTATATTCTAGGTGTCAGTATCCATCATGATATATACAAGATATTTCTTATCCTAAGTTAAAGTACATATATTGAAAAGATACTAAAGAGGTTTATAATGTCACAATCCAAGAGGTGATTATTGATAGTGTCACATGATATCCACATATATAGGAAAATGTTTCCTCATACACATAAATAAAGATATATTATGGGAAGAATTATATATTAATCAATTATTGGGTGATTCGTGTAAGTTATGTTATGTACTAGGCTATATATCTCTTATGAATTAAGTGTGGTAGCCAGTTATTAAGAAGACCTGGGTGACAACCATTGGATGGAAGTTGATACTATCCTTGAGTACTAGAGGTGTATTATTCCTAGTCTATAGTGGATATGAGGAATTATTCATTAAAGGATATACAGATTTCTAGTTTCTTGATAGATCAAATGATATAATATCATAAACAGGATACGTCTTAACTTTGAATGGAGGAGTTGTGATCTGGAAGAGCTCAAATAAAGTTGTGTTTGTACATTATATAATAGAGTCTTAGTGTATTATGGATTGTGAGGTAGATAAATATGTTGTATGAATATGAAACTTTTTCTAAGATCTTTCCATAGTACCTAATAGAAAATACCACACCACACATTATTATGAAAATACTACGATGATGGCCACTGTGAATCATCCAAGGTCACATTAGTGGACAAAGCATATACTTCATAAGTATAATCTCTTGATGTAATTTTATAAGATAGATAAGGTTTTAGTTAATAGACTTTTTATAGAATACAACATGTAAGACCATAGAACTGATGCCTTGAGTTAGCAAAAACATGATTTTCATGTGAGGTCTAGTGGATTGAAATTCATTGGAATTTGGATCTTGTCCAAGTGAGAGTTTTTTGGAGTTGGTGTCCTGGGACCAAAAATTTATACATTGGTTACATGTATATTTGATGATTTGAATATAAATAAAATATATTATGACATATGATTTATTTTTTAAAATTAATTTAATGAAATTTTATACTATGATATTTGTTGTACTAATAAGGTTATAAACATTCCCCGCTATAATGATAACCATGATGTTCTATGACGATATTCTTATATATGTATTTGTAGTTATCTAATTTATTATGAATGGAAACATAGTAGATAAAATATAAGATGAGATTAATCATAAGTGTACGATACTTCTTCTCATTAATCTTTTAATTGATAATCTCTATGATGAGAGATTATGAGAACATACCTACCAGTAAGAATTCCTCATATTTTTTTGATATAATATATTTCTGTCTATGACCATATATAATGGTCCTTGTACATTAATATTATTTTTAATTCATATTATAACCCACACACATAGATTTATTTCATAAACCATAATGGTACAATTCATGGATAAGTTAGATTCATTGGGTGTTTGATGAGTTACATGTTATTAATGAATAATTCAAGTAAGGATTTTCCTCTTCCATATTTATAGAAGTTGACATCTTAGACCTTTTCTTGGAATAGAAACATATCCTTAAATTCCATTTTCATGGTGTAATGACATGTTTATTTTAGATAGTAAAACAAATATGTATTGAACATATAGGTTGAGGACATAGATATAAGACTTTCTTGATGAGGCATAATCATAAAGGTGTTTTATTACACAATATGTGTTTATATCTGGTTATCAACATTGAGAAATTAAGTTCTTTATGTTCTTTCCTTGACCTAATATTACATGGTGATCTTGTAATATAGAAAATCTCACTTAATGATAATAAGAAATAATCCTAGAGGGTCACATACAATGTGGTTCTTTTGATCATGATTAAATTATATTTGAATTTAATAAATTAATTAATAATTATTATCAAGACTAGGGATTTTAGTCATGATTAATCGATCAAATATACATGTTTATGAATGAAATATTTAATCATTTATCCAATAAATGTTGTGAAGTTTGAAAAGGCCAAGATCACAACCAGTGATAAATGTAAATTTACAATATGGTAAAATAATATTTCTTGTAGTGTATGTTAGAACACACTATAAAATATTATTGTTATTATTATTATTTGGAATTGGTTTTTTAATGATTAATATATTATTTAAGGGTTGTTTTGAAATAAAAAAATATTTTATCCTAAACCTTGTATCTATTAATAGATGGTTATTTTTATTGTCTAGGGTAAATCAAGAATAGAGAATCTTTGTGCAAAATCGGCTTCTCTTTTTAATTTCACCTCCCTCCTCTAAAGAATTAGAATGATACCTTTGAGACCAAAGTATAATAACGTAATCAATCAAGAAACACAATAAAATTTTTTTAGTTACCATAGAACCTCAAAATCAATTGATATTTCTCATATATTAAAGGAGAGTGAGTGGATCAGTACTAGAGGGATCCTATACATGGATCCTATTAGTTCACTGAAGGTAATATAAAAAGGGTTTAAAATGACCAATTTCATCAATAAAGAAATATCATAATACATTTTATTTATTTCTTCAGATATAATTAAATTATATATAAATTTACCATGAAAATATCTGCTCCAGGTTTAAGGTTTTCTTAGATAAATATATAATGGAAATATTCTATAGGTGATGGAATTAACACAACTAAAATTATTTTGAATGATATATTAGATTGAAAAAGTATTTTGATTTATCACACTTCTTGCAGCTTATATTTCTCCTGGAACCTAAAAAAAGTATTTTATAAATAAGGAAAATAACTTCATGTTGGTGTCTATGTTCTGTGAATTTCAGGTTTCATATATGTTTTTGGTTGAATACTCAACTCAAAGAAAAAATTATGAATCAAGGAAAAAATTTATTGTGTAAGATCCAAAAATTATAAAGAAACTTTCCCATAAATTAATGATACCCTGAGAGGATTGTAAATCAGGGATTGTTAATTTAAAATTAACCACTTATAAAGATCTTATTTTATGGTAAGTCAAAACATAACTCTGTTATTTATAAATTATAAAATTGAAAAGGTATAACATATTCATTTCATTTTAATTTTTTCACACAAACTAGGATATAAAAAATTATCATGTACATGGTGACGTTTCTGGGTATTAAAAAATATATATTGATATACTTTGTTTCAAATATCATACTAGGAGTTATTGTTCTTCCGATTTAAAAACCACTAATAAGATAAGAACTCACAACTATCTTACTCAAGAATAACTCACTATATATAAACAATAAACTTTAGATCACATGAATCAAAACAAAAATTATACCTTTGATGATATAGAATCCTAATCCTTATTCATCATAATCAATGATCACATATTCTTATTTTGGATATTTTTTTTTATGATATCTAAAATCCTTTAATATTTTATTGTATCTCTCTCTTATTTTTTCCATATCCATTTACTACACCAAAAAATATACATCTCTCTTCCTTGAATGTGATATTAATTAATTTTTAAGATCTTTCAACATCATACAAATATTCCATGATCAAGACATATATCCATACCTCTTATTAGATAAACTAATATGCCCAGTAAGATCATTTATATCATCTTATATCATGTTACAACCTCAATATTTTAAGGTTTTATAATATTCAAATCTTCTTATCTCAACATCATTTTAGTGTTACATAGGATATTATGGTGTAGTTTCTAATTATCCATAATCCTCTAAAATCATTTCTTTATCTACATTATCCCTCTCAAAAATAGCGAAATAAAACTCCTATAAAATATCTAATGAACCCATTATGATGTAACCATATTAATTATAGTATAAACCAAAAAATGGACCTTATTTGTGACATGATTTATAGGTCATAATTCATAAACATTCACTTACTGTTAATAAAACATACATCCACAAATCATAATGTTCATTATAGTGTGACCATCTTCCTATAATCTAGAGTAATTCACCAATTATCTAAGATTAACTCTTGTATAGAAAATCATGGTATGATATTTTATAATTATAACATAATTTTTAGTTTTCCATTTCTAAAAAACTATTTCCTAAATATTATATCTTACTCCTAAATTTTAGGGTCGAACTAACCAACTATAATATATAGTATTTCATGAAATATATTATAGTGTAATGTATAACTCATAAGGGTGTATTTTCTATTTAAATCGTAAAACCTATTAAACTCCTCCAAATTAAATAATTTCAGATATAAATTCTTTTATGATTTTTTATTTATTTCTACTCTATTTTCTAAACAAAAAAAATACAAAATAAATGCATAAATGTTTAAAATAATATCTCTCTTTGGGTTTATTAACAGTACACATAAACAAACTTATTTAATATAAAATTTTCTATCACAATAAAATTATTAATAGTGTATCCAATGATTCATAAATCAATCACTTTAATCCCACATGATCCATTGTCACCCTAAGAAACAAGATATAATAGAAAATTTTATCAATATACAACTTCATTTCACTTAACACATAACACCATTAAACACTTTTTATTTAAAAAAAATCAAACTCTACACACTCCCCAAAATTAAGAATTCATGTTCTTCTCCCATGATATTAATTTAAAGGGTAGTATCCCTCTTTATGCAGTTCTTGGTAAAAGTAATTATCCCCCATTCATGTCTTTGAGAAAACACTTTTTGAAAATTTTATTTTCAGTAACTCCCCTTGTAATAATTGAATACTTCTCCCCATTTTTCAATAAACCCTAATAAAACATCTTCCAAGTTTCATTTAGAGATTAATAACCCAATAAATCAACTACTTAATGAAAATAGATTTCCATGAATCACATATTCATGTAGATAGAGATGGTTAAACTTTAAGAGCAAACTGAGGTCTATCAAAAACCTTCCTTTGAAACTTATTTTATCAAAATATCGTAAATTTTTCTCAATCAGAGAAATATAATCTATTTTTACAAACTTGTATCATCTTTCTCTTTGATAAAGTGATATTTGATCTTGATACACTTTGTCCTTAAATGATATAGTTTATTTTTTTATGATTTATATAACAAAATTCATCACATTTAATTTTAATATGATATTTTTTATTGACTCCAATATCTTCAATATATAGATTCAACTATAATATTTTTATAAAAGATTGAGTAATGTATATTTATTCATATTATGTAGTTCTAAATGATATGTTATATTTATTATTATATATCCAAGAAATATATAGATCTCCAAGATAAAATACTCTTCTTAATGTTGGTTTCCTAATATATTAAAAACCAACCCAATTAGATTCATGTATCTTAATAACTTATGATTTTATATTCCCTTATAAAATTGCATAAAATTCACCATTCTTTTGTTTTAATAAAGTATTATTTTCACTAAAATCATACAAATTTACATGGGAAAACACTACTTCCATATCACTCGATATATATATATATATATAATAAAATATTTAGTATTAAGGATGTTAAATATAAAATTATTATAATTATTTTACGATACTCTATAATGCCAACCACTTTTCCATCGTTATCTATTGACCATGTCATCTAGGTAAAAATGGGTTTTCACAAATTTTTTATCCTACAGGCCAATTATTTTTAACACCTCTATTGAATATTTGAATTAATATATGAAAGTCCTAAGTTTTCATTTTATCACCAGTAAACCAATGAAAAATATAAACATAGAAATCATGTACAATTTTAACTCACTTCTCATGAAATCTAAAATCTCATTTCAATGAGCTTAATTTGATCGTATAATGATTGTGTAATCAACATAAATAATCTTTTTTATCATTTTATTATCCTTATTATATTGAACACATGTGTCCTATTCTATACATATAAAGTAAGGATTTCCTTTTTTCCCTTGCATACAATTTTCATTGCATTTTTCTTTAATGATATAAGTTTTATTGGTAAATTTATTTCATTTCCTAGGTCACGCAATTAAAGTAAACTTAAAATGTTGTGACCAATATCATAAAATACCAATAAATTGATCTTTTTTATGTCCTTTCTTAAAATTTTGTTATTTCTAAAAATAGTAATCTTTAAGACTTATTCATTACGAAATCCTATGAATTTTTCCATGTTACATTTTTTCCATATGAAAAAATCTATATTTTATTTAATAATGTTTGTAAATCATTCGAATGAAAACTCTAGGTATATAAATTTATTTTAAAGAAATGTTTAATATTATGTACTTTCTATGCCTTTTCTTATTGATTATATATTTATGTTTTATATCCATTGATGATTGATATGAATTTTACTTCTCCAAATATAATATATCCTCCATATATTTTAAAGTTAAAAACCTAGCTTTGGTTTTTATAATACACAATAACTCTTTAAGCTACTCTATACTACAACTCTATGTCTTTTTAATCACATTCATTTTTAACCTTGATAATAAAAACATGTATTTTTGTCTATAAAATTTAAACCAAACATAATATCCAATGAATTCATTTCAATAGTACTTTTTTCATTTATCTTATCCCCATTAGTATTGTTCCATGAAGTACCTATTTTCTATATAACACACATTGTTTATATACCCCATATTTCCACAAAAAAACCTATCTTGAGGTATATTATTATGTCTTTTCCTTGTATCTCTATTTTTCTTTTGGTTATCTCTATATTAAATATTTTTTATTAAGAGTAGTCTATTATGTATTTATTGTATCGATCATGATGGAATTTTTTATAATTGATCCCAAACCTATTTTATTCATTTTAAAAATATTTCTTTAATAAACAGTCCTTGGAATTTTTTATAGAGTCCCCATGGCCCTCATTCAGCTGTTACATTGATTATGAGTGACAAATTCTAATGGATATTGCAACCTATATATTTCTATGTTGGTCTTTTATATTTCTCGGTATCTAGTAGAATTTTACTAAAATACCCTTTATTTATTTAAACCTTTGTTTCACTATTTTTTTCAAAATGTAAAATATTCAATACTTGTCTTGCACTTTAACCACAAGATTAGTAATTTTTTTGATTTTTTATCTATTAATATTTAATAATTTAAATATTAACCATCAAATAATATTTATACTATTTCTTGTTTATTCCTATAAATCATAAAATAATAAATCATGAAATTGGATTTAGTTATTTTATACATCCAAATGTATACTTTTTAAAGTACATCATTTAATTAAATTTTAAATTCAAGGAAATCCTTAATTTCAAATTCTTCACATTCTCTTTTATTCTCACTTTATGGATTTTCAATCATATTAAAAATAACTTAATTAAATAAGGCTCTGAAATATTAAATCTTTAAGACTTCTATATCCTCTTCATAATAATTTTAAACAAATTTTTATGAAAGAAATTCTATTTATCAATTTTTTCCTTTCACGCCCCTAAAATATTTTTTCAGGGGTACCTCGTATTCCTATTTATATTTTAAATTTTTAAGACACATAACATAAATGTTTCAAGAAGTTATAGATTAAAACCATGAAGGGGGAATCCTTATTTTAAATTTTACATTCCTAATATTATATTTTAAAAAATATATATTATGCCATCAACTACTTTATACTATGGATTGTCTTCAATGTTGATATTTTCCATTATTTCTAATTTCACATATCTAGATCATTTATTTTACATTGTATCATACTTTTTAGTTAATATATAATATGAAATAATTATTTTATCTAGGTCATCTAATAATAATTTCTTTGTATTGTTTTCCTTAATAATTATGAAATTTGTATTCAAGTAATTTGGGGGTCTTCTCAAGATCTACTTCACAATGTTAACATATCCAAGTGTTTAACAATGTTTTTTTGTGTCCATAGAAATCAAAATAACTAGATAAAGGAATGAATCAAAAAATTCATTTCGGTTCATCCCCAATCCTCATACTTACTAAAAGCAACTTGAAAAGTTTCTTCTAGAAATTCTGAGTTTACTTCAGAGACATTCCACAACTTTTTCTATACTATTATTGAGGATTTACATGACATAACTTTAAAATATATTTCATTATAAAATTACTACCTATGTCATTGATTTCATTTAGTTCGACATTAAAAGTTTTATAATACTTTATCATGAGATATCAAGTTTTAATATTCATATAAATTCTTTGAATAGAAATCATCTACACATCATTTTATTCTTTTATAGTTTGAAATCTGTTTCATCGACAATAATAATTCCATTATGATTCACAATTGATGTAATAACTCTCGAAGAAGGAAAATAACATGGAAAAAAAGTATAAGATATGATATCATATCCAAATATGAAACTTCCACCCTAATACCACTTATTTCTCCCATAAAGGGATGCCACCCTATGTTGGGTCATGATATTTCAATTTTAAACTAATCCATTCAAACAAATATCATTTCATTATTAGTCAAAACATTACTCCCTTTAATGAAAAATATAAAAGTGATAAATAATAAGAGGAAAATTTTATTTTACTTTGTTCACCTAAAAAGGATATGTCTAAGAAGAAAATATCAGGAGATGTTTTGGTGAACAAAAATTCACTTAGTAGGGTACATATTTATAAATTTTAGATTATTCTAATTGTTCTACTTGGTTTTCAACCACTCACATGATGATAAATCAATGATATCTTTCCCAAGAAAAACTCTATGGCCCTCAAGAGTATACCTTTGATCATACAAACTAAAAAAAGATATTATTAATTTTTTATGTACCAATATACTCCATGTTCATCATAATGTATAATCTCCACATCCAATTTTTAATAAATCTATCAATGGGAGCTAAAATCATATGATATTTTTAATCTATCTTTAAACTCCCTCTTATTTTTCATCTCCCATTATTATAACACCATATATATATTTTCATTCAATTCAGAAGATATTTATCAACTGTTAGGATTTTTTCACATAATCCAAACGTCATATGCCCAAGAAACATCTCTACCATAATATTAAATAGTCTAATATTCCCAATATGGTAGTTTTGTAACACTTTTTCATGTGATATAACCAATATATTAAAAGATTTTTGAAATCATCAGAAATTTCAAACCTCGACATCATTAATTTCTAACATGGGATTTTATATTGTAATTTAATAAAACTCCATTTTGTTTAAAAATAACAATTATATAATTAAGGAGATAAAAAATAATTCATGGAACTAATTCACTACTATAATTAATATATAAAATCTGGTCTTCTAAATTAAAAATCTACTTATGAAGAGGCCAATTGAACTATTTCTGGGTGAAAAAAATATTACCCTAAGTGAAGAGACGAATTTTATAACCTTGCGTAATTGAAATTTAATAGATTAAAGTGATTAAATAATGAGGATAAATAAATATAAAATAGTAAAAAATGGATAGAAATGGTGATTAAAAGAGAAATAATAATTAAAAGGAAGTATATAAATAAGCTAGAGAATAATTTCAATCTCTACCATTTTTGTAAAGGATGAGGTAAAAGAGAATTTTGGAATAAAGTGGTATTATTTTACAAATTTTTAATAAAATATATACTAACATTCCTTTTGAAAAATGTTTAGAAAACATGCCCACATAACCAAATTTAATGAAGGAACTAGTTTCAAAAATGAGGAAACTTGAGGATTTTTGTACAATACCACTTATGGGAGAGTGTTTTGTTATGGTATTAAGGATTATACAACTGGAACAACATGATCTAGATAGTTTTTTATTTATCATTAATATAGGATCATATGAGTTTGAATAAAATTTGGGTAATTTCTTTGTGAGTGGTAAATTATTATCAAACTCAATAATTAATATGTTTTGATTATAGGATATGAAAACGATACATGTTGTTATTCAATTATTAAACAAAATAGTGAGATATCAACAAGGATTGGTTGAGTATGTGTTGGTTAATGCACATAAATTTTACATTTTAGTATATTTTATTCTACTTGATATGTAATAAGAGAAAACAATCCTTATACTTAGAAAGTTAATTTTCTCAATGAGAAGGTCCTCAAATGATATCAAATGTAGGGACACAACTTTTTGTGTTTGTAGTGATGAATTTATGTTTATAAATTATTGGGAAATAGAATAATTTGATGAACTATATGAGGTTTTGATTAGTAAAAAATGCTATAATTTATTGATATAATTATGGTTTTTGAGAAGAAATATAGATTTATTGTGAGGAAGAAAGAAAGTGTAGAAATTAATTAAAATAAGGATAAAATAGGTCTTATTAAAAGGATTTAATATGTTTGTAATGTTGTTAGGATAGAGGTGATAAAATAGGAATTAAAAGTTAGGTTATTTCATGAATTAATGTTTTATTTTTTTAATTTGCTAAATATTATTGGATTGGTCCAAATGTAGTGGGTAAGGTACTACCACAAGAAATTGTAAAACTAGTTTCATATAAAGAAATAATACTCGTCAATGTGGATAAGACTAAACCAAAACCACTCACTAATCTTGATTGAGTTATTTATTTCAACTCTTCTATTACTTAACATGCTGAGCATATTTCATGTATTGTAAGTTGTAATAATGTAAATGGTTTTAAGCAACATTGTTCTCGTTCAATGTATGTATTATATGTTTAATTTTCTAAAAGTGTATTATAAATATTTTCATTCTATTGAAATTTTATGGTGGTAAATAAATAATATTATTTCATTATAATATATAATTTGTGGTATTTTTGAAAATAAATGGTTTCTTATAATAATATTATCATTTTATTGTAAAATCTGGTTGTTTTTAAAAAAAATTGAAAATTTATTAATCTAGAAATGATTTTAAATTTAAAATAAATTCATTTTTTATTAAGGAATTAAATAAATAATAAATATTTGTATGGGAGATTGGGTCAAATGTATTTTTTAGGGTTTTCATTTCGGTTATGTGAGGGTTGTCGCATAGTAAGAGGGTTTTATAAGAGTTTGGAACTTTTAGAAGAGTAGGGAACTTTGAGGGAGAGTTGAGGCAGAGAAGCCCGTGGTGGGAGTCGATGCAGGTGGCCATGTAGGGATGGAGTTCTCGTCATAGTTTTGAGGCTCGATCGAAGAAGGGTCAATCACCGAAAATTGAGGTCTGAGCATTGTCGGTGGGTCTCGATAGCGGTTAGTGTTTTGGTTTACAGCTAGGAAGGCAAACCATTCTCCAGATCCGAGTGAGGTAGTTGTTTTCTTTTTCGATCCACGTCTTCATGTTTCGACATTTTCCTTATATTTTTAAAACCGTTATAGAATATTTTATCCTATTTTAAATTTTTTCTACCCCTTTCACAATCAGTCGATAGTTTAACAATTATTTTTCTACTGTGGTCAGTCATTTTACACTTCTTTTAATTTGAATTTGTCAACGAGGATGAATAATTTAAGTCCATGCTTTACCTTGTATTTTCAATTTTTCTATGTTTTAATTTCATTTTGGTATATTGAATGATTATTGACCAGTATAAAATATAAATTTTTGTTTGTTTTGTTATCTGCATTTGATTGAAGAAGTTTATTCCTTTTGATTTTCAATGTAGACCAGACCTCAACTTGTTTATATTTTTATTTGTGTTCAAACTTCTCCATTAATCTCATAGAATTATGTTTTATAAATAGAAATATAATATAAATAATTAAATTTATCTTATAAATAGGGGTTTATATAATTTAAATCACACTGCCTCACTTCTATCAATTGTTTGGGTTTTTACACACCTCTTTACACATGATTGAACAGTCTGATGACACCTAGACTTTTTCATTATTTTTTCTAGAGTTTCCAAGCTAGAAAAATAGTTTCATGTTCAATTTTGAAGTATGTTACTATTATATTAAGCTTTTATGTTACATATTGATGCAAAAAATACTTTACTTATGTACTATGAAATGACAAGGGAAATTACATTTTGTAATAAACTGTATAATTTTTATTTTAATCTAACGAATCAGTTTATTTATTAGTTTATTTTGAAATTTTATAATTTATTATTATATGAATGTTTGGTATTAAATTTATTTAATTCCAATTTATGGTTCTTGATTTTAGAATATTATAACGGGGTATTTATTTATCAGGTTGTGTTCTTATAAAATCATCCACAATAGATAATTTATCTTTTAAAAGTTATGTTTCAAAAATAATATATAAGTTATCTTGGACATAAGATATTTCTTTTATTTTTATTTCACAAATGCTTAAATACATAATTTTATTTTATGTTTTTCAAGCATATGTGCATCTATAACAATACATGTATTTACATCAAGATTTTTATTATTTAAAATTTATGAATTCTAATTTCAAATATATAAAACTAAATGTGTTTTTAAATTATTAAATGATTATAAATAAATGCATAAGTAATTTCAAATCAGGATATCACCCTATTTATTATTAAGGAATGAATAATAATATACTAGGAATTGCTATTATTTTAATTTTTATGTGTGATATGTGGTTCTTCTTTTGATGTAATAATTTAAGGTTATATATTATTTTTCTCATAATTGTTTCATGAATGAAAACATATGTATATATATATTGACTTTACATTAATTTTAGAATAAGTGTGAATTTATTACAGTATCCATTTAATTTATGATTTTCAAATAAGAATAGTTATTCTAAAGCATGGTCTTCTCTTAAAAACTGTTTGTAGAAATCCTAAAGACAATTATTACGACATGTTATGAAGTAAGAAAGGTTATTTTATCCTAATGAAAATAATTTATATAATTATTTATTTTGAAAATTTTGGGTTATGTTTGATAATGGAAGGTCCATTAAAGTGTTTTCAAAATTTTGGCACTAGTAAAACAAATGTTATGTTATGTTATGGGGATTGAACCCATTATCTTAATGTGTATTTTTTCATATGATTTTTAACTAGTAGACTTAAGATTTTAATATGGTCCACCAAGTATCATAAATGAGCCACCAAAAATTATTATTTTTGATATATAAGTCTAAATGATATTTTCAATTAGAATTATTTTGAGAAATTATTTTTTTTCTAAACTTTACGTACCAATATAAATTCTTATGTAATGAAAATCTAATTTTAATTATGTATATCGATTTCATGGAAATATTTTTTAAGTGATTTTTATTATTTTTAAAACTTCTTACTCGGTAATTAAATTCTCACCCCCATTTTTTAAATTGTTTTCACTTATATCTTACAAGCTTAACAATTGGTCATGTTCACTTTTAGAGTTAGCCCACGCATAGGGAAGTATATATTTTTATTTTATTTTTGTTTAACTATGATAATATGTATGTTTATATCTAATTTAATACAACCATGACCAGAATAAAGAAACCTCTATTGTATTAAGTGTTGTGAATTTGTTTAGTTGTGTTTTTTAAAATATACACAGTATTTTAATTTCTGAATCCATAAGTGTGAGTTCGGAGCATTATAATTAGTATTAGAGTAATAGTCTACAAAACTTATCTGATCAGATGTTGTTGTCAAAGAACTAGATTATAGAGGTTTATTATTCCTAGTTTTCCATAATTTCAAATATAGATATTTAGAATTCAGTTTTTTTCAATGAACAAATTTTGAGGTTGCAATTATTTTAAAGGGTAATAATGTAACAAATTAGAAAGTTTAAAATATTTATTTCCTAATTTTAAAAAACTAATTGATGAAAATCAATATTTTAAATTGAGTGTTTTAATAAATTTAGTTATATGTTAATAATAATACATATAAATAATTATAATTCAAATTTATAGTTTTCAAATTAATTTTAAATAAATTACTTAAAAATATTATTTTATAGTTTTATTTTTCAAAAATATATAATTTTAATATAAATATATTTATTGGATTTTTTTATAAAAAAATTGAAAATTTTGGTGGCAAAATTTATTTTATCAAAAGGTTCTTTATTTTTTATTATATTTTATTATTAGAAAAATTATAATTTGAATTAAATTATTTAATTTTATCTTTAAACAAATTATTTATTTTACAATGATAAATGTAATATTTTTATAATATATTAATATGTTATATTAATTACTATATGTACTAAAAACACACTTTAATGTATTTGATTGATAAAACATACTTTGTTTAATAAATAAATGTACTTAGAGTAACTAGAATTTCTGTAATTTAAAAATATAATTATTTTGTAGTGTTGTAATATATAATAAAGTCTGATGTTTTAAGAAAAATTATTTTAATCTAATGTATGTATAGTAAGTTTGATTTTCTAAAAGTTTATTATAAACAATTTCATTATATTAAAATTTTACGATGATAAATAAATAATATGTTTTCATTATAAAATATAAATCATGATTTTTTTGAAAAAAAATTGGTTTATTATATTATGAATATTATTTTTATATATTATTGTTTTGTTTTATAATTTTTTAAAAAATTGTATGAATTTATAAATGATGTTAATTTTAAAATAAATTTTATTTTTATTACAAGAATTAAATATATAATAAAAATTTGTATTTGAAATTACATGGGGCTCTTTTGGAGGGGTTTAGTTTGGGGTTTGTGAGGGTAGTTGTGCAACAAGTGGGTTTCACGGGAGTTGGGAGCTTCAAGCTAAAGAGGGCACTTCAAGGGAGATCCAAGGATGGGTATCCTTGGGTGCAAGTTGATTTAGGTGGCTAAGAGTGAATGGAGATCTCATCATAGATTTGAGGCTTGATCGAAGAAGGATCGAATCTCGACGAGAGGCATCCATGTGATGTTGGAGAGTCTGGATTGTGGTTAGGGTTTTGGTTTTTGGGAAGGAAGGAAAATCGTTCTCTAGATCTGAGTGAGGTAGGTGTTTTCTTTGTAGATCTAGATCTTTTATTTTTATCATTTTCCTTCAATCTTTAAATTCAGGGTGAAAATTTTATTTTTGTCCAATTTTCAATTTTTTTAACCCTTTCTCTATTTTTTCGTTAGATTAGTTCTTATTTGTTTATTGTGGTAGGTCATTTTACACATATTTTATTTCGAAATTTTGAATGAGGATGAATAAATTTGGCCCACTGTTTCCTTTCATTTTGAATTTTGGGATGTTGGAATCTCATTTTGATCTATTGAATTATTATTATCTAGTATTAAATATAAATTACTATTTCTTTCATTATCCACATTTGATTGAAGAAGTTGGTTTCTTTGAATTTTTTGTGTAGACCGAACCTCTACCTATTTTTAATTTTATTTTTGTTGTGGATTTTCAAGTACTCATATGGAATAATGTTTTATATATACATAAATATTATATAAATTGAAAAAAAAACTTATAAATAAGTATTCCTTTAGTTTAAGAACATTTCATCTCTTCTATCTATTGTTTTGGGTTTTTTCACACCTCTAAACACATTTTTTAGAACTACGATTAATCCTTTATTTTTTTGTTTTTTGTTTTGGAGCATCCAAGCTAGAATAAGTGTTGAAAGTTTAATTTTTAATTAAGGGACTATTATCATATAATTTCTATATTAAATATTGATGAAACAAATATTTTTCTTATATACTGTGAAACTAAAAGGGAAATTATTTTAAGGACTAAATTATTTTATTTTTATTTTTATCTAAGATATGAGTTTATTTATTTATTTATTTTTATGAATGTTTATCATTTATGATTATATAAAAGGGTGGTATTAAATTAATTTAATTCAAAATTATGGTTCTCTATTTTTAAATATTAGTAAGGGGTGCATCTTTATCATATTATGTTCTTGTTAAATCTTCCATATTTGATAATTTATCCATCAAAAATTATTTCTCACAATGATAACTTATGTCTTCTTGGTCTTAAGAGATTGCTTTTATTTTTATTTCAATAATACATAATACATAATTTTAATTTAATTTTTTCAAGTATATGTGCATCTATAACTATACATGTATTTATTTCAAGTTTATGCTTATTAATAATTTGTGAATTCTAGTTTATAATATATATAGATAAATATATTTGGCCATTATTGCATTATTTAAACAGAATAGGTAATTCATTGCAAATCGTGATATCACCAAATTTAGTATTAAGTAGTGAAGTATTGTATAATTAGAATTTCTTCTCTTTTAATCTTTATGTATGATGTTTGGTTTTTATTTCAAATTTATAAGTTAATGTTATATATTGTTTTTATTATATTTTTTTCAGGAATATAAAATTGTGTGTGTGTGTTTGTGTGTGTGTCTATAATTTCCATGCATTTTAAAACAAGTATTAATTTATTTATCTATCCAATTTTTATGATTTTCATATAAGAATAGTAATTCATAAACTTGGGATTCCCTAAAAAATGGTTTTAGAATTCCTCTAGAAAATGACTACAACATGTTATGAAGAATTTTTATTCCCTCCTAAATAAAATAATTTATGTAGGTATCGATTATGAAATGTTTTTTGTTATGTTTGAAAAATGTAGGTCCATTAAAGTGTTTTCTAAAAATTGGAACTAGTAAAACAAATGTTATGTTATGTTATGTTATGGGAAGTGAACCCATAATCTTGAGGGGAATTTTCCCATATTATTTTTAACTAGTGGTATTACGGTTTTAATATGGTCTTCCTTGTATCATAAATGACCCACCAAGAATTATTATTTTCAACATAGAAATCCCAATGATCCTTCAAATTATAATTATTTTGAGAAATTACTATTTCTTTCTTAATAATATGTAGCTATATAAATTAAAATTTAATGAAAATATAATTTAAAGTAAGTATATCTATTTTAAGTAAACATTTTAAAATAACTTTTTAAGGATTTTAAAACACCTCATTGGGTAATTAAATGCTCACCCCATGTTTTGTGTTTTTTCATATGAATCATAGAATATTATGAATTGGACGTGTTCTATTTTGGAGTAAGTGAACGCATATAAATTTATATGTTTTTATTTTATTTTGGTTCAAATCTGATAATATGTAACTTTATGTCTAATTCTTCGAAACCTAGACTAGAAAGAATTCCTATATTGTATTAAGTATTGTATATTTGTTCAGTTATCTTATATAAAAAATATATAGCATTTTAAACATTGAATCTGAAAGCATGGGTCCAGTGTATTATATATATTCATTTACCAAACGTATGATCTGTTGATGAAAAAAGATACACATATATTTGTAGAGGTTGTTGTCTGTATGTATACACGGGTAATGTTAACATTTTAAAATAGATGTAAAATAATATGAAAAAGGATTTCACCATAATCCTAATAACATTTTAGTATATGTAATAGACATATTTTGTAATTTAATTATGTCTAAATAATATTTTAAGGAGGTAAATAAAGAGATAAAAATGAAACACTCAATTAATAATTATACCTATTCTTTAAAAGCCTCCCATGGATTACAAATTTAGAAATATTAGGTTGGTTTTTGTGAGATCAAGACCTTTTGGACATGGTTTGGAATGTTGGGAAGGTATTGGGTCTTGGATTGGTCAGTATAAATTTCTCAAGGTGTGTAAATAAGAGAGGATATAAGGTTCCTTTTTATTAGTGAGGGGGTGACACCCATGTAATTATTAAATGTTTAAAAATAATATAATGTATTAATCATGATAAAGTGTCTCTAAAAGTAACCAATTTAGAATATAATTGGATAAGTGTTGAAAATCATCATAAAATAATAAGTAAGATAAGATTTTTTCTTCTTGTCACTTTTTTACCTTAATTAACTTATTTTACCCTTTTTTGTGGTAAATAATTTTTTATATTGTAATAATTCATAATGATATAAAATGAATTTGAAATTTATCAATAATTTGACCATTTTGATTAAAAATATGGAATCAATTTTACTGTGTTCAATTTACAGAAGTGTTGAAATTCTATACAAAAAAATACCAAAATCAAAATGAAAAATAGTTTTAGAAAATTACTCTTTTAAGCCTATATTTTTTTATACCAAAATCGTGTATAATTGTAGATAATATGAAAAATATTTTAATATTTTTATTAAAATAGGGATAATTTAATTGCAAAAAATAGAAGTATAATTTTTAAATAATTGAAAACAAATGAAACATTTAATAAAAAACATTATTTTCAAATTTCACCCAAAAATAAATCATTTCAAAAAAATCCCAAAAAATCACCTAAGTAAGATTTATTTTTGTGAATCTAAAAATTATGTTCTTTTAATAAAATTAAAATTCAAAATTCATGAAATTTAACTTTAAAATAAAACCATGTAATCTATGGAAATAAATTTCAAAAAAATATAATGAATAAGAATCCATAAATTGAATACTTATAAAACACAATATTGATTTATTTCTTAGTTTACCATAGTTGTCACATTTTCCCACCTTTATTAAATTATTTCCTTAAAAATTTATACATTACTTAATCAAGTTAGTGTATTTTTTCCTCATTGATTTTTCTGATTCTCATATTTCTTACTCAATCATATAATTCTTCCACAAAACCTTAATATTTTGAATGGCCTTATTTTTTAGTTTCTAGTTTATATTTTCAAAAATATAGACCCTATTTTTTTGAAGGAAATATTTTATTCCAACTATACCACCTCTGGTCTCAAAACATGTGACATATTAGGCATATTTTTCTTGAGAAACAAAGCATGAAACACAACATCTACCTGAGATAAACTCATAAGTGAGGATAATTGATAAGAAACCAATCACATATTTTCCAAAATTTCATATCATCAAATAAACAATGGAATTATTATTCCTTTTATACCTAAATTTATAGCACTTTTCCAAGGATAAACTTTATTTAAATCGTAAAATTCTATCTCAAATGATAGATATTTCATTTGGTAATCTACATAACTTTTTTCTCTAATCTAATATTCCCTAATATATTTCCAAATCATCTTTAATTATCAAACATCTATTCATCCAACTCTAGTCACAACATCTTTTCTTCATCAACTTCATCCCAACATCATATAATTTAACACCACATTCTATATAATTTCTCATAAGGTTCAATCTTTATACTATAATGAAAAGTGATACTATAATAAAATTCGTCTAGATAAATATGTTGATTCCAACTTCCCAGATAATCTCATGATAAAGATTTATCCATAACATCCCAATTCTAAATTGGGCGTTATAATTGTATATTAGATTGAGAATGAAAAGTTGTACTGAAATTAAATTCCATAACCACTGAATTTTTATCTCTTTTCTAAAAACATGACGTTAATATGGGATCATGATTAGATGAAATATATGGAGGGACTCTTTATAATATAACTATCTCTTTAATATATATTCTTGAAATTTGATCCAGATACAATGTATCCCAAATAGTAATAAAATGTGTAGATTTAGTAAAATGATTAATAATAACCCAAGGTGTATTATTATCTCTAGATGAATTTTTTAATCCCAGCAAACAATCCAGGTGTATATTCTCCAATTTTAATTCAGGTACTGAAAAAGGATAAAAATCTGATTAAATAGTTATTTTCTACATTATGCTATATAAAATTAAAATATTTCATTGTAAAATCATTAATATATTTATTCATTCCACCCCACCAATAATATTAGTGAAGGTAGTTGTACATGTTATTAATAGAAGTATAAATAGAAAATAGATATCTATAAGCTTCGTTCAGTAATTCCTCCTTCAACTATGAATCACTTATTAACACTACCTCTTTCCAAATCTTATACCACCTTCCTTTTCAATGTTTTATTCAGAAAAATTACCCTTATTTCTGAATTCCACCTTTTATTACAAATCACAAACTTCCTTCTGAGCATTATTAATTGTTTCTAATAAATATGGTTGTACTAAAACCTGAATCAAAAGATATTGAGTTCCCTTCTTGTAAAATTTCTAGGCTAACATTCTCTAAATCATTAACCAATTTATAATGTTCCAAACAATAAATGGTTTATGATGCATTATATTTTCAATACAAGGAATTTGTTACCTTGTTTATTTTTCCTCTATGATAGTGAATTGTGAAATTATAATCTTTTAGCAGTTTCAAAATTATTTTCTACCTAATGTTCAACTTAATATAGACTTTAAACATTTATAGTCAATATATATTTCACATTTTACCCAATATAAAAGATACCTCAAAATTTTTAAATAAAAAATAACTTTTATAAGTTGAAGATCATGTGTAGTGTAATTCATTACAAGGATTTATAATTTATGTGAAGCATATGAATTTACCAAATCACATTGATTCAATACAAAATCATGTCCCTTAAAATAAGCATAACTATTAATAAAAAATTAATCATTTCTTGATGGAAATAATATCACTAGATCATTAAAAAATCATATTTTAAATTTATGAAAACATTAATTGTATTACTATAACTAGATGAATATAACTCTTTTTTATGTTTAACATAATTAGTGGTATAGATTACCGAGAAACAATTTCAATATGCAGTCGATACTAACCGAATAATCTAGGAAAACATCAAATATGAGAGACTTTTGGGGGTCTTTTCCACTATTCCACCACATTAGTTTTAACATGATCAATATTTATTCCATATTTTGAAACAATATTCCCATTTAAATAAATCTATTTTTACAAAAATTCACATTTCTTGAATTTTCTATAAAAATTATTTTCTTTTAAAGTAAAAAATAATAATCCTTGGATATTTTACATATTCATTATAAATTTTAGATTATACCATAATATCATAAATGAAAAGTACCAAAAAAATATCCAAATAATCATGATAAACTATATTCATAATATCTGTAACACAACGGGTGAGTTTGTCAGCCCTTAAGGTATTACCAAAAACACAAAATGCTCACACCTACTATATATTTTCATTCACAAAATTTCTATATCCTACAACTTGAGTTGGTGATTCACAAATCTATGATCAACATTCAAATAATACTAACCACTATAGAGATAATAGAAAAACACAATGATATAAGTAAAGATATTCTTATTTTAAATAGTGATGTCATTGATTGCTCAATAATCACGAAAAAGTATCATGGAACCATCATATTTTCTAAAAACCTGAATAGTATCACCCCTAGGTGATGTTATAGGGTGTATGAAACCCTTGTTAAGAAAATATTATGACTAATTTTTCAATTCCAAAAGTTATACTATAGCCATTTGATATGGAGGTTTTGAAATTATATTAGCATTGAGAACTAATAAAATAGTAAATTGAATCTCCCTATCGTGAATAACACTTGGTATAACATCAGAAAATACATCCATATGTTTATTAACTATTGTAACATCATTAATTTGAACAGTTCATTTGTTTTCAATTGTACACTCAAGATAACATTCACTTTAATATTTTATCATATTCTTAGATCCTTGATATGTAATCAAATGTATGAATTAATTCTTATATAAAAATGAAACTTATTTTGAAAAATAATTTCTTTATATCTCTAATATTTCTTATAACAATAAATTGGAACCATATCCATTTTTAGAAAAACATCAAAATCTACAATGAGAATAACAATAAATTCTATAGGACGAACAATTCCACAGAAGACAATATGAATATTTATATAAATATTTATTGATATCATAATACCCCCAAGAGAAATTACCAATACTATTGAATTTATTTCCTAAGATGGAGATTCTATTTTACTTGAAATTTTTATAGATATAAAAGAATACATGGATCCCAAATCAAATAATAAATTTTCATAATATTAATAATCATGTAATATACTTTTCACCACTTTATTTGTGTGTCCTGCATATACTTTAGTAATATCAAAATAATTTTCCATTAATTTTTCTATGGTCATAATTATTCCAACCTTGAGAGACTAAAATTGTACATGAATTAAAAAAATTACCTAACCCATTTCATTTAAAACATCATAATTTTGGACAATTATCCATTTTCATATTAGTTTTCTGATTAGAACTCTTTACATTATAGTCTTAAACAAAATGGATAAGCATACCATATTTATCGCACATTCTAGATCCTATAAACCATTCTTTAAAATTTATTTACCAACATTTAAAAATTTTAGGGGGATTTCCTCAATATTTATTGGTTTACTGCTTGTCCAATTTTCTCCACCATGATCTCTTATTACCCTTTCTTTCATCAAGTACATAAGTGATGGAAAAAATCATATCAACTTTCTTATCAGAACCAACAACCTTCTCATAACATTAAAATTAATTAGAGGATAATTTTCTTCATAAACATGAGTTTATACCTATATAAAATCTATTAATTTTCATCTAATGGTCCAGGATGAAACTTTTTTAGTTCTATACCACTCTAAAAAAATTTAATTCATATGTTTAAATTAAGTATTATCCCATTTTCTTAAATTATAGATATTTAATTTCTATTCTAATTTGAAGAACATTATAAAATATTTCTTAAAAAAAGATATTTAAAGAGCATCCACTCTATTTAATTAATATCATCCTTTTACTTAGTATTTAATATCATAGACTTCCATGAATTGGATTCACCTTCAAAATAAAAAATAAATATAGTTACCTTCTAGTATTTTGTAATATAAAAAACATTGAAGATATTCTCCAATGCATTTATATATCCTTCAACTTTCACTAGGTCTAAATAACCACTGAAAGTCAAAGGGTTCTATTTTAAGAAAGTTTACATTATAAACATATTCCTCTATATAGAATTTAGTTTTTTTCATTCATGGGTTCCACTATTAATAGACCTCATCAATTAAGTTAATAGTCACAAAAACTAATCCATTGAAACCATTCTCAATGGTTGATTAAGAAGATTATTATCCCTTTTATTCCATCATACATCAGTTTCCCTATTTTCTACATGAAAACCTTTCAGAATAAATGTGGATTAGATGAATAAACAAGGAAAAATTAAAAATCTATCTCATAATAATATAAACATAAATTAGTGTATATTTATATTATATTTTAATATTATTATAACCATTAATGGTATTTATACATTGTTTTGATACCAAATATAATGATATATTACTTTAACAACCAATAAATATGTGTATGATAATAGATAATTCACATTTTTACATTCTTAATATCCCTTAGTTGTAGATTTTTAATGAATTATGAAAAATATTTACCATAGAGTGCGCACTTTCACATAGATTACATTTTTTCAACAAAAATGAGGCTTTCAGTTTACACCTCTATTTTATGCAATACACATTAGCATTGTTAAATATTAGTCCGAATATAATAAATATTGTTCTTATTAAATATTTTAATCATCCTTATATTATGTGAAAAACATTTAAAAACATGAGATGAAAAAATGATCTGGAAGAGATATAAAAAAAGAAATCTCATTGGTCTAGTGAAAAATATGAAAACCCAAAAATACCTTCACATATTTTCCAATAAAACATTGAGCACACAAATAAATCTTTTCCACTAGTAAAAATCAATATTTTATTAGTGTATAACATTTAAAACTGTTATAGAGAATAGTAAAAACCATGAAGACATTCTGAGTCATGTGCGAACTTATGAAATCATTTCTTAAAAAACATTTTTCCTTAAAAAGTTCATAAAATTTCTTTACCCTATGATATCAAATGATTTCCATAATATAATTTTTTAAAGAATAATATATTTATTCTAGAGCATCATATTCATAATTTAATTTCACTTGTGTTTTAACCATGTCCGAATAATTAAATCCCAGTTAATTCTATATAATTAACCAACCTGGTTATCCCCTTCTATTTTTTCTTTAGAGACTAATCATTACCCAATGCAATAGAGAGCTATATCTAACTCACCCATCATCATGAGCTATATCTGGCTCCACTATTATCATTTATAATGGTCAAACACTATATCCAGAAAAAAAACATTCCTAATATAACACTTTTTCCTCATAAAACCTAATTTTGACCAATAATAAAGATATATTCCATTTTCACACAATCAAAATGAGAAATATAATTTTTCATTGAAAACATTTAAATATGAAAAATTATAAATATTGAGGTAATAATATATTCTTTAAAAAAATTCCCTTAAAGAGGTTTCATGATAATTAATAATATATACGATGATGGGAAATGGTGTTCATGTCGTATATGTTAAAAAAATTCTTTTTTACTTTTGAAAAAATTAGAAATTCACCCAAAACAAAAACAGATGAAAAATTCATTTTTAATCCATTTAAAATAAATTAAAAAATAAGAAACAATAACCATTAGAAACATTTAAATAATAAATAAATAAATTTTTTAAAAATTTATAATAATCTCAATATGGAAAAAAAAAATTCAAAAGAAATCTTTAAACAAAATTTTTAAAATAAAGATCCTTACCATGAGTTTTGACTCGTTTCATTTATATATATACCCTCCCTAGTAGTAAAACTATGTCAATTTTCTTATTTCATGATAATCTTTTTCAAGTTCAATACATTATCATTATTATATTTATATTATTTGTTACTATGTTGTATTTAGTTACAAAAATTGAAAGTTTAGGAAGGTGGTTTTGAGGTCATTCAGTTTATAACCTCAAAACAACATCGGTGCGTTAACTATGGTCAAAGATTTTATGTTTAAATTAAAACAATAATATTAATAAATTTATAATTATCATATATATATATTAAATACACTTTAAAAATTAACCATGTAAGGATACCATGACAAATGATTCATATTGTTTCATGGAGACGGTAGTTTATACATACGCATGAACAATATTTTCATTTTTATATTGTGTGATAAATAAATAAAGTAAAATAAATAAATTTTTAAGAATAATATATATTTAATACAAATTATATTTATTCATTAGTTTCATCATTTATAAAAACCTTTTAATGTGTAAATGAATAATGAATTGCATCAGTTATTGGAGGTGGAAGTTCTCAAATATGCATGAGCAACGTTATTGTTTTCTAATGGATAGTAGGGTAGGAAGGTAAGTAGTGTATTATATTTAAAGAATCATAATTATGTTATAAATAGAATATATATTCATTTGATCCAAAATTTTACCCAACTATATGATTGAGTGATGAAAAAGGAAGCACATCATTTTATGGAGGTGGTAGTCCTCACATATTCTTGAGTGACATAATTATTTTCCAACAGATGAAAAAGGGTTGTACTTATAACACACCAAGATTTTAAATTTTATTTCATTTAAAAAATAAAACTTATTTCATGTGTTATTCACAAGAAGAATTTTAAAATGAACTGTGATATACTATTAAAATATTATTATTTAAATATGCTCATTTTGACCTAGTTATTTGTTTGGAAGGTTAGAGTAGAAATAATCATATTATGAAATATATATATATATATATATAATTTTTTATTAATAAACTGAATAAAAACTTGTAAATTTATTAGTAATTGGTTTGAATTTAAGATAAAATGTTTTCAATTTAAAAAAAATATTTTTAATAAAACTATTTTAATGTGTGCAATATATTTTGATATTAATAGATTAATAAAATTAATAACTATTGAAAAATGATTAAAATTAAATAATTACAATATATTTATAATTTATTGAATTAAAATTAATTTAATTATGGTTTTTATAAAATTAATGAGAATAATTTTAGTTTATGCTTCAAAAGTATATTTTCATTAAAAATATTTTATATTACATTTTGTGCAAGGATAATATTATTAATTTCAATTAAAATTTATAAATTTAATTTTAAAAATAGATTTAATTTTTTAAATCATCATTTTATAATATGATTAGGTTGATTTATTATATTTTTTAAAGATTTATTTTTGAGTGAATTGTGAAACACTATTGATTATAACAAAACATGTATTTAGAAACATTTAATAAAGAAATTTTAAAGTATATTTCTATTTTTTATTTAGATTTAAATTTAAATAAGATCCATTTTAATGTAAATAATCTAAATAATTCTATTGGTATTAGTATTGTATTTTCTTTTGGTATAATTTTATTTTTATCCTTAAAAACACAATTTTTAAAAATGGGATTTTATTGCATTTTGCACACTTATATTAAAAGTAATTTATTATAATTATAAAAAATGGAAAAGAAAAATTGGATATCATATTTGTAAATAGTTGGTTAAAATTTATTAATGAGTATGATTTCATTTTTTCATTACTAATAGTGACCATGGTAAAAATGGGTCACCATTGTAAAATGGTAAAATGTGTTGATTAAAGTAAAAACTAAGTTATATGGTCACAAAATCTTATCATACTTATGTTATATTAGATTAATATTACTCTTATTAGTATAGATTATAATATTAATTATTTAATTTTCACTTTAACATAAGAGTTAATTAATATTATTTTACAACTTTGAATAATTATAAGTGGGAAACTCCCCTCACATATAAAGGGTAACCTCCTCTCCTTACTCCCTCACACTTATTAAGCACTATATTTCTGAAAAGACCCTTCAATAACATATCTAAAACATCCCTCGCCATGTCCTAGAAGTTTTTGTATCACTAAAAGACCCATAAAATAAGTCCTAAGGTATAATAAAAAGTGGTTTTTTCAAATTATATGAGTTAAATAATGTGTGTTGTGAGTCAAACTCAAGGTAACGGAATTTCTCATCTCAATTTTCTTTCTATGAGACTCATGTAATTTTCACCACATGATTTCCTTTTTTGGTGTGTATAATTCCATATGGATGTATCTTATCACTAATTTATAAAAATTAATGTGGTTGGAAAA
Organism: Viscum album; assembly: GCA_963277665.1. Lineage (NCBI taxonomy): Eukaryota > Viridiplantae > Streptophyta > Magnoliopsida > Santalales > Viscaceae > Viscum > Viscum album. The sequence continues at coordinate 1,960,336,940 of OY728133.1, forward strand.
TCCTTTTCTTGTTCCCTCTTTCAATATTCTTTGGATTCAAAAATTACTAAAGTCATTACAGATTTTCATCCAAAATGTTGCTTTAAATGTTTTAAAAATTTTCTCCTCCATATATATGTTATTTTAAATTCTTCATGAATGTTATTATTTTCACATAAAATTATATTAAAGTTCCTTTTTGTATATTTTTTACTTTATTTAGATATTTTTTATAATGATTGTTTTTTATATTTATCGTAAAGTTCATTTTGACATTTTTTTTACCAAAGTGAGAAAATAATGTTTTCAATGTTTTAGGAATGAGAATAATTTTCCATAATCAATAAATTTCTATATTGTAAAGATTATTATTCATGTTTTAATGGTTTCAAAATGTACATTCAATTATTATTGTATTATGGAACTTTTTATTTTAAATAGTTTTAAAAAGAAAATGATATTTTCCCACATTTTTAAGTGAGAATAGAATTGAATTGTTTTTGGGTTTAAATGAGTTTTTCATTGGTTTTAGGATAAAAATGTGAAATATTATGAATTTTTATTCATGATATAGTACTTGAGGATTATATATGATGGCAATTGATTCCAACATAGATCGTGATGATGGGTGATCCCGATATAAATCTATAAAACATTAGCTAATAAATAGTCACTAAAGGTGTTAAATGAGGGAGATGGACAAGTTGGTTACTCCTATGGAATATAGAAGAATTTAGTTATTCTAAATTTGGTTTAAAATGGGTGAACACGGGTGTTGATACTCCATTTCATCACATGGATGAAATGTGAAAAAGGTAAATGACTTAGGAAAAAAAGAGGAGAAGATAGATGAATAATGGAATGAATCACAAATCCATGAAGAAGAAATTCACTCAATGTACCCCCAAGAACCAGCAGAATAAAAGCACCTATGTGCCACTCACTTTTATGACCAAACACCTTCACCCAATGTATCATATTTTCCTATAAATAGACCCTTGGCATCTTTATTTTTATGGAAGAATTCTTTCAATGGTCGATTGCTTCTATGATTTCCTTAGTACTTCTTTTAAGTCCTCCAAATTATCTAAGGTAGTTTCCTAAATCCTAATGATATTGAATAAATGCAGGGATACCTAAGCATAATTCCCATGGGTTTTAAAGTAAATAGAACTTAAATAATTCAATCACACAACCCCTTTATTTAAGAGGACTAGCGTGACAGCCCTTCCTTAAACAGAAACATTCTCTACTCACTTCAGGGAATAATTTTGGATATTATTGAAGGCTTGAGATAATCCTCCCCCAAGTCTATTCATCCATGTTTTTCTTCGCCTAAGGTGCCACTATTTTACCCAAGCCCACATGTGTGGCGTACCCCTTGCGTGATCCATCATGGTCCACCTCCCCTTCCAACTTGTATGAGCCTTCCATTAAGCATTCCTCATAGTAACTCATGGAAGGGCCTCTTCTTATTTGGATCCCTTGTCAGAAAGGGACTAATTTGAAACTTCTACCATGAAATCCTAATTTATAAAATCCTTAGGGAAAATAAAATCATTGTATCTCCAATTTGGATTTGGACTTCTACGGTTAGATGTTTCCCAAATTTGTCCTACAAGAGGGTAAGTATCATTAAAGTGTCTATAGATTTTGATATCTATGGTCACATGGATCCATACCCCAAGGATAATGGTGAGGAGTTCTCAATCTTGGATTCTAGGGATAAAATGACATCCATTATTTCATGTCTCTAAGACCTGGTGCCTCCATTCTATAGTAAGGAGGGGGAGGATTATTCTTTAAGTTCCTTTTGATAGGAAATAAAATCTTCCCCCATCAATATGTGACCAATTTTAAGGAATCCATCCTACTGTAAGGAACATGATTTTTTTGTATGAGGTTTCACCTTTTTCTCCTCTCTGCCTCCTGGACACTGAGTAAGAGAGGGAATGGGTACCCAAGCCCTCTCCCCTCCCACCTATGTGTTCATGACCTTCATTCCTTCCTTGACTTGGACTCTAATCTAATGTAAAGTGTAGAGAGGTATTTTTCATAGCTACACCATCTTCTATTATAGTCTCTTCCTCTTATATTGTAGCCTTGGTCTCTTTCACTAGTGAAGGAGTAAACTCGTGTGGTTTTTCAAAATCTTATGCTTTTTCTTGAATCTCACTCTGAGCATGAATCACATGGGATTAGAAGTTATTTATGATCATGAAGCCCGCATAATCTACATGAAGTATCGAAATATAAGATATTTGATTCTTGTTAACTATGATACATAGTAAACCTTATTAAGGTCATAGATCAATAGGAATATAATTAGGAATAATCCCCAATCATAATTCCCTTAATCTTCGTATCTGCCTCAATAGTAAACCCCAAATTAATCCCTAAGATCACCATGAGTGAAAAAATCCCTCATGGATCATTCATGGAGGATATCCTTCTCAAGTATAACCCCAAAATATCATCTCAATGAGCCATACTCCTTTGTGACACATTCCACTAAGGGATCCCTAGGTGTGGGTATTCATTAATGATCTTCATGGGATTTGATTCCCATCTAAATGGGATACGTAGGAATCCTCCATGAGGTTCAAACCCAACACCCCCAAAACAACCCATTTATTTTGTAACATATCCCCAATAGGGCCTAATTTAACATGGAAACTCATATCCCTTCCTTGTTTCATAAGTTATTTTAGCATAAGTCCCACATTAAACATTGACTAGTCATTTTATTCCTAGATTTCCTTGCCACATGATATTAAACATTATGGTTAGGCCCTCATCACATGACCTGAAAAAGGTATAATGTGCCCCCATTAAGTAGCGCTGAACTATGTGGGTTCTGATTTCATTCACATATATATGTAGGAATCAAATTTATGTGTTTTATACCAACATCATAACAACTTTCATCTCCCTGGATGATGATAAATTATAGACTGTAATCTTTCTACCTAGTGGACCATAAAATCAATAGTGCCCCAATATGTGGCTAGAAAACCCACATCTTCATAATAATGACTAATAATATTTATGTAGTATATAAGAGGATACTGTTAATAGAGAACCTAAGATACATATATATATATATATCCATTGATGAAGAACCTCTAATACATACAGATGATTTTAAATTCGACACATTCTAATAACTAGTTTTTAATATTGGGATAATACACATAATAATTGGAAATTAATGAAGGATTAATAAACATATCGTAAATATATAAGGCAGCCCCGTAGTAAGCAATAATTCCCCCCAATGGGTGTTATGAGACTGACCTCCCATCGTCTTGAAAAATGAAAGTTCTCAAGAATCATGGGTCAAAATCCCAAACGAGTGACTACATTTTGTAAAGCATGCCCATATGAATACATAATCATTATATTTTTTAGTTCCACAAACAAACGTATTGTGAATTGTTCAGAAATAATTATTTCCCCAACAAATTAAAATTTCCATCATAAACAAAAAATAGTGAACCGGATGTGAATTACTAACCAATATGGTAGTGTTTCCCATTTATTAAGCCCTTATAAATTGATAATAGTTGGCTAGACAAGTCAACAAATCACTCATTTGTTCATCCAAAAAGATGTTTCTTTTTTAGAGATTATTTTTTTTCTTTTTCATATATATAGCCACTTTCTTCCAAGAAATCCATTTAATGTAATGGATTTCTTCAAGTTTATAGTTGTGAATACCCCATTATCTACTTAGGATAGATATTCATCTGTTCAAAGGATTCCATCACTGAATCATTGTATTGAAATATGGGTATTGAATTCTCTGGTTTGAGAGTATTGTCATCATGGTACCATCCCAACCTTGAAGGCCGCCTGATAGGACCTCTAGCTCAACCAGCACCACCAATAGCCTTTTTAATGATGATTGGTGGTCCGATAGTAGATGGAGTCGAACATCATCTTCAATCATTTATGGAGCTTATCCTTGCCACACAACAACAAATCCCTCCCATATTTAAAGGAGGTGGATTAGAAGGAAACTTCTAGACTCATCTTGGCGACATAGGGATCCTCCTCATGACATTCTTCCAACAATTTCCATCATGAATGCCACACGATAGTGAACCCTCAACATGATGAGGGTGTTGCCTTCAGATATTCAACCTAGGTCCCTCAGATAAGTGAATGTAAGATGGCCTATTGGGGATGATAATTGTCCAGTAGGGAACAATTTCTCACCTTTTCCCCCTGCAAAGAATCCCACCAACCCAATTTAATGGAAGATGACAAGAAGGCACATACACATATTCGCCTTCATTTTTCCAACCAGCAGACTCTCCCAGAGGCATTCAAAGAAGCCCGCTAACTAAATATAATGGCTATGTGTAATCAGAAACATACACTAGCCTGCACCCACCAATCTTGGATGTAGACTCATCTGGAAGCACTCAAACAATTTTTTCGACTATGTTTTGTGGAAAACAATGGGCATGCACATAAATCGGCCAACATTTATCAGGATTTCTAGCATCCTCATCTTGGAGTACATTGATAATTCAGTTGGAAAGTCATGAGACCAAGCAGAGGGCATAGTCAACTCACTACCCATGAGTACTCTTAGCATCCACTAACAGGATTGAGAGGACGGGAGCAGGTACATACACCAACTATAGAAGAAAAATGGATTTATATCCATAATCTGGCCACTAAAGTCACCCAGAATATATTGGAAATGGTAAAAGGTAAGACTCAAATCCCTACCCAATTCCTACAAACATTCTAGGATATCACCACAGTGACAATAGCAGTGCCTGAGTGATATATACATAACTCTATCCCCGCAAATGTGGTGGATAATATGCATAACACCCCGAAGAAGAAACACACTTCTACTCCTATCCAAGAGGGTCATGGGGAAAATTATCCCATAATATATAGACAGTAGGATTAGAAACATACACCCATTCCAATCGAAGGTAATCATCTTATTACAATGGCCACTCTAAGGTAGGAACAAATAGCTTCCCATGATGATCACTTCTCCCATAAAGTGGCCCTAACTACATGTAAGAAGATTTCCAAGAAGAAATCTTGTGAATTATGGTTGGAGAATCAAGTGCCAATTTACAATCAGACTTCACTTGATGTTTTAGTTCTTAAAGACCTCATACATTTTTCTATTATATCTCAAGATCCTACCCTCTCGTTACTATGTTACAGGATTATTAATAGTAATTATGATGGTCCTCATTAGACACTTCCCCATGGATTCCTACTTCCTGGAAATTATTCAGCTAACCATTAGAGCCTTTATATTGATGAGAGCCATGACAACCCACTTTGTGGTTAGGTGACCAAGGATCAATATGGTCTTCTCCTTTTTATAATCCACCATTATGGTCCTCCCCATGATGTTGATCGCTGAGAAAGTTCTTTCCATAGTAGCGATTCACATAGTCAAAATAATTCTCTAATTCATAATGTAGTGGTGATAAATCCCTCATATCATCAGGAACATGCTAAGACAAGGCCAATCATGATTGTTGACTTTTTAATAGTAGGTGAAATCCATTATCAACAGGAAAATAGCCCATGGTGACAGTCATTCTCCAAAACTCCCTTGGGTCATTTTCCTTCCAATATTAATTTTTAACCCCAGACGATAAATTTTTTTTTCATAATACAATTGAGAAGCATCCACTCTAGTCAGACCAGGTCAATGAACCTCTTTTGAATGATAATGAATATATGCTAAACTGAAGGAAGCTTATGGCTAAAGATGACATAACATTATTGCTTTTTTATTTTTATAACTTTAAATATATCATTCTATAGTTGTTGTTAGAATATTGTATGCATGAAATTCATCTCAAAATATATAAAACTCCTTATCACCAAAAATTAAAGTTATTACCCTATGATAAGTATCAAACTCATGGTAGGGTAATATAAAGGTTTCAACACCAAATTGACTTGTCATTTATCCTAGCTTCCCAACATCCAAAGATCATGAAATAGTAGGGAGCCTTTTAGCGTGCATAGATCATTTCATTGATGATGTTACAAATACTGATTGAATATATACCATCTAGAGTATGTATTATAGGATGGGTTATTAATGGGGAATTATGTTTCACTATGATCCTAAGCCAACAAATCCCTCCAAAGGTGGAATCATGAAATTTCATTGCCTCGGGATGGCTAAAAAATGAATCTATTTATTACTAGAGATATTCTCAACTAGAACAGGCCTCGACCAACTCTCACCAACCTCAGGTATAAAGAGATAAAACTGTTGAAATATTTTGCATCAAGAATCTGATAACATTGATAAATCATCTCTCTTAGAGGATGTTAGCTGTTAAATTGATAAAATGTCACAAATATCTCAAAGATATTCTGAAACAGGTGATTAAAGGGGGTGGCTAATAATACTCCATTTCCATATTCAGACAAGAATCTATAAAATCTGAAGAGCAGTTGTAGTAATATCATGCATAGCATCTTGGGAACAAACCCAACTCATAAGTTTATGAGACGTTTTAACCCAACCCTCGGGATTAGTCAACCAAGACTGAAGGGTTGTGAGTTTATAATAGTAACAGTCCCATCCCTCATATCTGGGGGATTTTCACCCAAATAATCCCTTCCTCAAAGGGAATCATTCTTCTCCCAATTAGGGATGATGTCGTACAGTGAATCCTCTCAATTTTTCTCATCCCATGGTCTGGTGAAATCACTTGTAAAGAACAGGAATAAAAAAAAATTGGATTCCCTTTAGTTCATTGTACATACAATAGCCCTCAAGGAACCATCAATGAAGATGACAAGGTCTCGAGGAGGCTCACTATAGGGTGATCTCATAGAAATTCCAACAGAATACCTGTGATGCACTAATAATTTATGAATGTAACCAATTATTTAGTTAAAGACCCTCCAGAACATAATTTCAATTTAGAGTATTATGAAAAATAATTTCATCTTCATTAGATTGTCCACACTAAAATGAATGTTGAAGGTGAGTGCACCCAACACCAGAGGATCACCCAAAATTTTGTTATCACCTAAAATAATCCACCACTACCTCCCCAAAAGAATCCTAATAAGCGAAAAGGTAAGGTTCATAAAATGTATCACCTTCTCCCTGAAGAAGGTCATTCCATTTTTCTGGAGGAAATATTTTCAAAACAAGAGGATGAAATCAGAGAGTTGAGAATACACAATGTAGAGTTAATTTAAGCGAATCTTATTAGCTGATATTCTCTATAAGGAAATCCTCAACATAAACTTCTAGTCAGTGAACCTCATCAAAGAGTGTTTTCTGCTATAACTGAGGAAGACAAGGAATTTCTGCTCAATGCGGGACATCAACTACCAATATATTTGTATCATGAAACTTAAAATTAAGAATTTCATCTTTTGGGTACATTTCTAGAGCATGGCCAGGCACATCCATGCAGGCTTTCATCGGTTTATTACCGATGGAAGATCTTAGTGATGCTTCCACCAATGGTCCTACCAGTATCTACACCCAATCAAGATATAGTCTCATCACCTATTCTGGTACCATTTTATCTAGATATTCATTTAATTATTATGAATACCTTTGAGTCATTAAGAAATTGATTGGAAGCTATGGAAAGATAGTGAGTGTGCGTACATCTAGAAAAGAGGGTTTATCCCAAATGGGTAGATCTGACCACTTTTCTGTAAAACTTCCGGAATACTATATTTCTGATCTTGAATTGGTTGGGATATCTGGAGCCTCACTTGTGGAATTTTGTCTCTCACTATAATCCTATGTTGGGGACCCTTTTGTAGAAGGAAGCAGTAAAACTCATATGATTTTTGAAATCATTGCAGGTCCATTATTTCTATGGTATATGAGTTTGCATCCCTGATTGATCATGGGATTGGAAGATCTTTTTCAGAAGTTCCTCTTCTGTTTCAGCTCAATTTTGCAGTAGAAAATAGTATTCTATCTCAAAAATAGCAACAAAGGTAGATTGAAAGAGTCTCCTATTACATTACTCGACGGAAAGGATTTACATATTCTTTGAACCTACCTCTACCTCATAATTATTTCTTTTCTATCAACATAGAAAATCAATGTGAGGAGTTATGAACACCATTGATCCCTATAAAATATATAGGAGGGTTTCAGGATCTAGCCACAATTTCTGAACAGTTGGAAAACATTATCACTAAAACCAAATCTAAGTCCCATGTAATCTCATCAACATAGGGAAGAGGAATAGTAAAGGAAGAGGCTACTACAGTTAAATTAAGCAGTCCATAGTACTCATTCCTACCTCAATTCCCATATCATACTGTAGGGATCCATCTCCTGTGTGTCAATAACAATGACCACCTCATTAAGATAATCAAAGATATTAAAGGTGAAGATAGTTTAATGAGTTGAAAAATAAGGTATATTCTTTTGGGTATGACCATATCCCCAACTACTTCATCTCATCTTTGGAAAACAACATTTCCAAATAAAAAGAAGTCTAATAAAGAGAGTGATGGGGATCTTCCAAACTATTTCCCTTTCCATCAAATATTGAGGCATCCCATCCAATAGTTTTTTTTCAAGGACCTTATACAAATTATGGGGGATTCTTTGAAATTGAAACTAAAAAATGCATCAACCCAGGTAGAATATGTTTTTGTTACTGATCCCAGTGAGGAAGGAAAGTGGAAATAAGTTAAAATAAAGAATGTGTAGAAGTCTGAGGGATTAATGCTCTGAAAAAAAATCAATTGGACTTATTCCATTCTACAAACATAGTTAAAATAATAGATTGTTCCTCTTTCCACTTCAACTATAGCAAAACCAGCTTCATCAAAATCCCCATCCTTTGAAGGCCAATCATCAAAGAAGCGACATGGAAATAATGATAAGAAAAAAATAGAAGAGGATTAGCTCATGTTAAGGCCAAATATTTCCTCAACCATAGCATATTTCATGTCAACCATCTCAAAATACCGGGCACTGCCCCACCAAATGGTATAATAAAGGTCAACACCCAAGGATGAATCTTCATCATAAGAAGAGTTGATTTATGGAACTATTAATATTATACACTATAGATCCCTACTCAAATGATGATTTTTGTTATGTTCATGATTTACCTTCACTTGATTGGGGAACTAGGGGAAGAGGTCATCAAGGTCGAGGATATAGGGGAAGACATGGTCATTTTAAGAGCCACTACTTCAACCAAACCCCCGCTCAAACCGTCTATGCTGCTGAAACATGTGGGAAAGATCTCTAGCAAGATTAACATGAATAAGGGGATTCTTCCTCCACACATGATAGGGTCTTAAATAACATGATTGTCTTTTAATACTGGTTAGAGGATACACCACCACCTCTTCAGTGGGTAGGAAGTCCTAGTCATCCTATTCCACTAAGAATATGAGCACTTCCCACTCCTATAACAATGAATGACCCATCCAAATAAGAAACATCATCTCTAAAGGATCATGAAAAATAGAATATTCATTCCAGAAATTAAAGACCTTTGAACAATAAGTATGGTGTTTTGAAGCAACTGGCCCAAGTGTTGGTTATGTTATCAATCATGTATGCTCTGAGTCTATCAAATGACCTTTGGGAAGTGTTTATTAAGGCTTTGTCAATCCCTCGATATTTTGAAGTTGAGGTCATTCTTGTTGAAGTATTTCATCCAAATAATGATCCTGGGGAATTCCATGTGGCCATTTTATTCACTGATGAAGATGAGGATGATGTCATACAAGGATAATCCAAACACTTTTATATATCTATCATGTTAAATGATCTATATATTTGACAAGATTTCATTGATAATGGATCAGGAGTAAACCCCTTCTCTATTCAGAAACATCATCAATAGAGACTTAATGAATCTCACTTGTCTCCCTCCACTTTTATGTTATAGGGTTATGACAAGAATGACCAAGAACCTATCGGAGAGATTACACTCAGCACTTAGTTAAGAGATCTTGTGTCTGAATCAGGGTTTATGGGGGTCCAGCAAGACATAACTTCCAAAGTTCTGTAGGGAAGACCTTGGATACATCATTATAAATCCATTCCTTCATTATACCGCCAATGTCTCAAATATTATATCAATTGTCAAATTGGGACATTTTATGGTTACAGGTCCCAATTCAAATACTATGAGACACAATACATTAAGTAATGGTTCTATCTTCATGAATTTAAGCAATTAATGGCTAATGATTCAACATGAATCAATTCCAAAATGGATTAGAGGTGATCCTAGCTTACCCTTTCAAGAATCTCAATGCAGATTACATGCTTACAATTTATCAAACTGAATGGGTGGTCTAGAATTCACATTTTCATTCAAAAGACTTCATAATTTCATTCATGAATATTGATCCCAATGACATCAAATAAGTTATCAACCCTCTAAATGATAATGAAATTTTGAATTAAAATGTCTCCATTCTACCCAATGAGCATCAACAATGATCAGTGTTTCTAGACAAAGTGAATGAAATTGTTCTGATTATTATAGAAAGTGAATAGATTCATTCTCAATCTTGTGTTTCACCTTCATGAATCCAAGAAGGATTTATTCCAGAAAGTGAGCCTAAAATGATTGCCTCATCCTCTGGATGTCTAAATAGAGAAACCCATATTCTATCTGAAGAATTTTTTTGATCATTTACTCTATAAGAATAATAACAAACAATGGAGCATGAGGAAGAGGAAGAAGAAGAAGAAGATCTCCAGGATTCCCCTCCTTCATTTGAGGAAGGAGTCTCCACCACTATGGATGAAATTAGAGAAATAAATAGGCACACAAGAGAAGATTCATCCCCCACTCTAATTACTGTGTCCATGACTCCCTAAGAATAGGAGGAATACACTTCCTTCCTAAAGCAGCACCAGGATTTTTTTTACCAAGAATTACATAGAGATTATAGGCCTTATCCCGGAGGTGGCCACCCATCATTTAGGTTTACCAAAAGATCATGGACGATAGAAGAAAGTATCCAGGAGGAAAAAACTGACACATGCCTAAAATATTGAGGCTGAAGTGGAAAAACTCATCAAGGATAATTTTATCTGAGAGGTAAGATAGCCAAAAAGGAATTCCAAATTGCCTCTATGAAAATGAATAATTGGAAAATAAATGTTTCCATTTATTTCAAATATATCAACTAGATGTTTTGAAAATATGACTTCCTAGTTCCAATTATATAACCCTTGATTGATGAAATATCTGGTTATTAGGACCTATCCTCCATGGATGGCTACTAAGGGTACAATAAAATATTGGTGGACCTGGAAGATGAAGAATCCACATCCTTTACAGCACCTCAAGGAATATTCTGTAATGGAAAATTCCCTTTATATTTAAGAATCATGGTGCTACATAGAAATGTGCTATGAATCACATCTTCAAACTTTTCTTTGAAATGTTTTTTGAATACTATGTTGATTATATAGTTGTCAATTCCTAACAACACTCTGATCACCTGGATAACCTATAAACCATATTCAGAAAGCCTCAGAAACATAATTTGAAGATGAACACTTTGAAATGTGGTCTTGTGGTAACCTCATGGATATTTCTTGGCTTTGTTGTACACCATTGTGGTATCAAAGTTGATCTTGATAAGACTAAAGCTATCCTTGGAATGTCACCTTCTGAAAACATCAATGAGTTAAGGGAACTTTAAGGAAACTTGGTCTACATTCAGTGCTTCATATATAACCTCACATGAAACCATTTAACCATTTCAAAATTGATTAAGAAAAGGATCACTTATCAGTGGAATAATGACTGCCAAGAACCATTCAATGCCCTCAAGAAATACCTCTTGATCCCATCAGTATTGATTCTACCTTTTGAAGTAAAGCTTCTTACTCTATATGTGATAGTCTAGGAATGATTACTAGGCACTTTCTTAACACAAAATAATGATTTTGGGAATGAAAAAAAACTTTATTATATAAATCAAACTATGCTCAATGTAGAGACTCAATATTCAAATATTGAGAACAGTTTTCTGGAATTAATATTTTTTGTTCAAAAGTTGATGCACTACCTAATGTATCACAAGATCCAAATAGTTTCTTGTGATAACCCACTCAAATTTATACTTACTTATCCTATGATAGTAGGACATATTTCATGGTGGGTAGTTATCCTATAATAGTTTCATATAATGTTATTTCCTTAGAAAGAAATGAAAGGTCAAGCCATTGCATACTTCCTCACTGAGAACCCATTTGTAGATGAGACATCATTAAATATTGAACTACCTAATGAAAAAATTTTCTCTATTCATAACAACCCTTAAACATGTGAAATTTATTTTGAAATTTCTTCAAAGATTCCAATGGGGAAGATAATGGAAAATCTAATCTTAATATAGTCATATTGGGAGTTTTTCTTCTCTCCTAAGAAAATTTAGTGTTTCTATAAATATTCTTATTATCATAAGGTGGTACCAAAAATGTGGTATAATATAAATCTATAATTTAAAACCTAGAATTACCACTATAATTACCAATGAACCACTGAGAGGTGAAGTGTGATTTTTAATTGTTAATCAAGAAGATCAACGGGGATTATTCTATCAGAAAAGAGGATATAATCCCCCTGTGGGATTATGCATGAGGGTTAATGGAAGAATTCCCTTTAGATCACAGATTCACTCATGTCCCGTGAACACAATATTCTCTCATAGATGTGTTAGAAAATGAAGCTACAACTTTGGAAGATCCAAATCGAGACAAAATAATCAACAGTATTGTCCATCATCGAATGTATTGGCCTTCTCTCGGATCAAAGAAGAACAGATCAATGAAATCTGTCCCATCCATGATCCATATAACCCTACTACAAGATGGATGACACCCTTATTGGAATGACTCTAGGATAGAATATTTACACCAAAAAGGTTTGTAAGAGAGAATATCTGGCAGTAAGTGGATAATTTTACTCTTTATAATGGCCCAAATCACCAGAAAGTCTGCTACAAGTGAGGCTTTGATGGATTCCATCTCAGATGTGTTGATGGATAAGAGACTACAGCTATTATAGAAGAATTAAATGAAATATAATGTGGTTCCCACCAATCAATGTATAGGATTTATGATCAAATTTGAAGTCTTTGATAATTAAAGGCTTCGGGGATGTAGGATTGTACAAAATTCACTAAGAAGTGTTATCCCTACAAAGTGTATTCCAATTTCAACAGTCAACCCCCAGATTTTCTACATAAAACTAAATAATCTTGGTTATTTTCCATGTTGGAATGGGTTTTTTCATAACATATCCTCTAGCTACAGCTAAGCAGTTTAAGAATATCCTCACTACTACCGACATATTCTCCAAATGTGTTGAGGAAATATCTCTCAAAGAAGTCAGACCCAAAAGCACTGTTATGTTTTTTCAAAGATAACATCGTTATCAGATTTGCTTTCCCTCACACTATTTTGATGGATAATGGCACCAATTTCTATTCCATTATGGTAGAGGAGCTATATTAGGAATAAGAAATAAAATCCAATCATTTATCTTGCTATCATGAAGTGGAAAATGGAAAAATAAAGTATTTTAATAAAACTATATCAAACATACTTAATAAGATGGTGGATAAAGATAATAAGTGCTGACCTGATAAGCTCTTTCATGCCTTATGGTATTATCAGATTTCGACTCGAAATGAAATGAGGGAAACCCCATACTCATTGGTGTATGAAACAAAATAGTCTTTCCCATTAAGTTTTAGTTTCCATCACTTCCTATTCCCATTTGTGAATAGAAATACACAAATGAGAAATCTCATAATTGACTAGATGGGCTGAAACAACTGGATGAAAATATATTTCACACCCTTTGTAACTTGGAGGTCTATCAGAACCAGATAGCATGGGTTTTTAACAAGAAAGTTTATCTTCGTTCATTCCTCCAAGTAGAATCAGTATTAGTTCATAGGACTATAATGAAACTATGAAATAAGACATTTAATCTTGATCCAAAGTGGTAATGACCTTACTCCATACATAAGGTCCACTCTAATGGATCTTATTCCTTAATCTAAATAGATGGATAACTCATTACAACTACAACCAATGTGAGGTTCTTGACGAATACCTTTGTTTAATCACACCGAGTGTGTCTTAGCTGCATGATGTTAAACCATATAGAACCATTTGTATCTTTATTTCACAATATTAAAATGTGTAGCATCATCATGCTTATTTCATGATTATAAACTTTTCTGTTCATCAAGATCTATTTTTTGATATATTCTCAATCCAATGAAATAAGTAGTGACACCTATATCCCCAATCTCAAGCCAGCCATGACTATAACTAAATAATTTACCTTTTCCCTATATATAAACTAAATCTATTTTGGGGGATTCTATAGAACATATGTCTTGATTCTTATACAATTTTTTGTCTTGATCCCAACCATTATTCTATAAAACATTTAAAAAAATATTAAGGCCTCGTTCATCACATAAAACCTCTGTTGGTGTGGGGAACCATCATTAAAAATTATGTGTGGCTTGATTCATTCCTTGTAAAGATACGTAAATTCACTCGTATATCCTATATCAGGTCTATCTGTAATGTTTAAAAACTTGCTAATCCATGAGTACGTATCATACATTCATAAGGGGAAATTTTTTTATTACTACATGTCACTTGATTCTTGCCTCAGTTAGATACGTAGTGATTCCTGAATCTCCTATATCGGTTCCATCGACTATGTTTATAAAAGAACCTTCAACCCATGTGTGCATGAATAAAATATGCATAGGGAGCATTTCTAATAACTACGTATGTCTTGATTCTCATCCCATTGAGATATGTAGTGACAACCAGATCTCAAATCCTAGCTCTGGCCACAATTTTGGAAAAGAATATTCTCTTCCTTTTCTCCATGCATGAACCATATCTTCATAGGGAACCTTTCCAAGACTTATACCTTAATTATAATTACAATAAGTTTTGTGGTGATACCTTGAATTCATTATTTAGGCCTAACCATTAGTCTAGATGTTATCAAAAGTCCCCTTCCCCACATCAAAGTCTGATTAGTGTGGGGAAAACCCTTGGGAACTACATGTGGCTTGATTAAAATCTTATTAAAATATGTAGTGATGCTCATATATCCAATTTTGAGTCCATTCGTGATTAAATCATAATTCCCATTTAATTATTGCGCATGAATCTAAACTACACACAAAACTTGTCTAGGATAACTTGAGGCTTTATTATCATCCTAATGAGATATATAACGATGCTTTGGTCCGGCACCTTGGTTCAACCACAATTTTATCCCCCTTTCATTTCATTTCATTTTATCATTACCACATGATGATAAACTGTAGGGAATATCAAGAACTAAGTATGGATAGATTCTCATCCCAATGAGATACGTAGTGACGCCCAAATCCTATCTCTTGGATAATCCACCAAATTATTGAAATTTCCATATCCTTCACTTTTTTTTACATTTGTCTTATAGATGAAACATTTATCACTCATTGTTTCTCACATCGTGCATAGATCATGTGGGATTAGAAGTTTGGTAAAGGATCTCTCTACATAAGTAAGGTGTATATTTTCAGATTGAGGCTATTATGGTCTTAACTGCAAGACCTTAAAAGGAATTCAATAGATCCTTACCACATAACAAAAAACTACATATTCCATCGAAGAATTATGTGTGTCATGATTTTAATCCATATGAGATACATAATGAATATTTGTCCTTTAATCTCGAGTCAAGCCACAAAAGAGTATTGAGAAAGGTCCCTACTCTCCTAGGAAAAAGTCGTATTTATATAAGGATATCCAATACGAGTTATCACTTTACACATGAACTCGTATCTATTAGAACTATGTATGGATTTATTCTTTCACCAATAAGATACAAAGTTACACCTAGGTCATAAAAACTAGTCCAGCCACAATATTCAATTTTACATCAAAATCACCCATGTCCTTTCTATAAGAGGTTAAATTTCCCGACCAATGTCTTGGATGCATAACTTCAAACTACATGGTCTTATAGAACTATTTGTGTATTGATTCTCATCCCATTTAAATACATATTGAATCTAGGCCTTATGACCTATCCCCAACCATGTGGTCAAATAATATTTCCCCACTCCTTTATAAAATAAAAAATATGAAGAGATTTTGTTTTAGGTCCTCTCCTTGGAGAACCTATCAAGGAAACAAGATATGTACCCCTTTTACATATGAGAAAAATATGTGCAAGGGACTCCAAACTCATGGAAAATATTGATCCATTTTTCAATTATACATTAAATATTGCCTATTTCTCATGGAACACCCCTAATCAGGAATACTTTAAAATCTTCATAACCATTACTCATATTTTAATGGAAGAATGTCTGATATCTGAGATCTCCTTTACCTAAATATACAGTATGCTCCCCAGTTGTCCTTAAACAAAATCTTCCCACATAACGGGCCTTTTATCCTAAGGATGCCACTCTTTTACTTTTTAGTATGTGCCCCAGTTTTCCTAGAATTAAAAAATATCTATAAGGAGTTTTTGAACTAGTAGTAACTTCACCATTGGGAGAATCCTATTATATTAATTTAAACTTTGATGACGGTATACTATAACCCATAAATCAGCGATCATCACTTGTATATTTATCTTATATCCTTCTTCCCGATCTCGATGTCTCCAAGATCATGATTTACAATTTTCCTCGTTCACTTATTCAAATAATATTGTAATAACTTTGGGTCATTTGACCGCATATTATCCATTGTTTCCATAATATTTTTTTCCTAGTTGTATGCCCTAAAACTACAAGTATCATACATCCTATTATTGGGTTAGACCCTCATATAAAATCCATTTCCCCAATTCTTTGGAAATTATGACTCGAAATACAACTTTCATTTTCAAATACCTTCTCCTCAAACCAAAATCTACGCTTGGGACAATCCAAATCTCCATAAACATTAATCCCATTTTAGTAATAGAATCTCAAAATTATTGATAACTCTTTTAACTAATTATGCAATAAGATTCCCAATTGGCCTTGCAAAAATACACCTATAGAATAGGACTATCTTCCTAAGGAAACCATTATTGACTTTGTAGTATGTTCCCCAGTTGGCCTTGAATAAAATATCCTCTGTAATAGGATTTTCAAGAAATGGTAACTTTGTTATCATGAGGGACCTCCTCTAATGGAACTAGCCCTTTTTCTCATGTCACTCTTAGGATTTGAGATTCCCCAAATCATATCTTACAAATCCTCTATTCCATAATGAAATATAGTATCATATTTTTGGATAGATTGGAAAGAAATAGAGAACCATCCCAACTTTCATCCAAACTAATGTCCCTAAATTAAAATCCAATAATGTCCTTGCTTCATGACTTTAAACATCTAAGCATAATTTCATTATTACATGAATTTAAACTATACAACATAATTTCATTTCTTCATGACATTAAATTGCACATATTTTTATTGTCTGTGTTGTAGTACATTAAAATACACATCATAATGTACTTGGTGCATGACATTAAACAACAGATCCACTATAATTTCTTCTTTTATGTGACTTTAAATTGTACAACATAATATTTTAAATCCCCTTTCTGAAAAAAAGTACCCTCCTTCACACATAAAATTTGTTTAGGAGTAGTTTCCAAGTCATGGAATGTATTAATATGAATGATTACCTTTATCTTCATACATCGTACCTTGGAAAACCCACCCCTTGTGGTCTTGATAAATCTGAATCTCCATTAACATCCTTCACCCAAGAGCAATAGAATGTCAAAATTCATTCAAAATACTTTACCTTAATTTGTAGTACATTCCCCTATTGGACTTGCATAAGTCACCCCCATAAGGGGATTACCAACCTAAGGATGCCGCTACATGACCATGATGTACATTCCTCATTTATCCTTTCATAAAGAAACCCTGATAATGGTTTTTTCAATCAGTGGTAACTTTATTCTTAGGAGAGACCTCCTCTATTCTCAAATATTAAGTTTTAGATTTGTAACCATATAATTATGGCTCAAAATTGCCCTTAGATGTATTATAAGAATATTTTAAGTTTTCTAATCACCAAACCTTGTTTGGGTTATCATTTCAAAATTCATGGTCAATGATATTTGACCTAAAACACTAGAACTTTTAGTCTGGAATGCATGACATTAAAATTCCCACAAGAAGCAACATAGTACTCTCCAGGTTGGAAACATGTAAAAGGAATCCAAGACAAAATTCATGTATTATCTTGTTATACCTATGCCATGTATGGTTTATGATATATCTATCATTTAAAATTTAAAAGGAATAAATCTGGTTAAGCTGAAAACAAAAAAGGGCAGCAAATGAAAACTCTAGACCTCACTCGCTAAGTCTTCTACATATTAGTCTTAGTAAAAAATGTGGGTGATGACACAAAAGATACAAAGATTATAGAGTTTTACAAATGACCCTATCAATAGTCAAACTACCCTCATTAGACCCCTTAGTTTCGATAAAAGTTAAATATACACTATCCTTATCATTGAAATTATGATTAGCAGATACGAACATGTAATGCTATGGAAATAATTTTTCACATTATGATTATAGGAGCAGAGTAGGGATGAATAAAAATATGATCAGAAACCGAATTCATTTCATTTATGGAGAGAAATCATAGAAAAATAAACACAATGAAGTATATCTAAAATATATTACAAGAGGCCTTCAATATGACTCTTCATCTTTTAAACAGCTTCTTGATACCCCTCAGCTACTAGTCGAAGCCCAGTCAGTTGACCAACTTCAGTCTCCTCATCCTGAAAAAGTTCTTCCTTTTCATCCGCAATGGTAGTTGAAACATCTATTTGGGCTTAGCCAAATGATTGTGTAGTGTGTCAAAGTTTCACACTTTTACCTTATAATAAATTTATATTTGTTCAGAATGAATCTAATTCCAATGGGGGGTTTTTTGACACAGTGAAATGTGTTCCATGAACTTTTCTGCAAAATTGAAGATTTGAAACACACTTAGACACAAAATGATGACTTTGATGAGAAATAAATCGTTATTCTAGAAGAATCATAGTGGATTTCCATGTGTCACAGACCAAATTGTACTTGACCAGACTCAAAATCTTCATAGTGAGACTCTGTATTTTTCTTGGGGTCCAATGAAGGTAGTGAAGGGAATGACCCGAAGGGTCAGGACCGTAGCCTGGAAATGATCACAAGAAGGGTTGAGAGACCACAACACCCTTTGTATATATTAGTTGCTTTCACCGAAGTCCCCTAAAATACCTTCATCATGCAAGGTATGTGTGTGCGACCTACCTATTCCACCCACTTGAGTGAATAAAAACCTTTGGTCAGGGTCCCATATTTTCTTATAAATAGGCCCATGTGGTTATAATTAGGATGGATGAATTTTCACGATGGTTGAATACTTATCTGATCACCCTAGTATATCATTCAAGTCCTTTAAACTCTTCAAGGTAGTTCCTAACACCTAAAGAGAGTTAATAATAAGGGTAGTTAAGAATAAGTCCCATAGGGTTTAAACAAAAATACACTTGTGTGACTTATTTTCACAACCCATTAATTTAAGAGGACTAGCATGATCATGCTTCCTTAAACAAAAACATGTGATAATCCCTTTTAGGAATACATATGGAGACTCTTAAAGGCTTGGGCTAAGCCTCACCCAAGTCTAGTCATCCAGGATTTTTTCACCTAAGGTTCCACTAGTTTTCCCAAGCCCACTTTTTTAGTGAAACCCTTGAATGGTCCTTCAAGGCCTACTTCCCTTTCAAGCATGTATGATCCGTCCATTAATCCTTCCCCAAAGCCAACCATGGAACTGAATATTCTTATTTGGATCCCTTTTCTGAAAGGGACCGTGTTGATACCTCCCCCGAGAACTCTTGATTAAAAACCCTTATTGGAAAAGTATATCTGTATTTATCCCATTTGGATTTGGATTTCTACATTCAAAGGTTTACCACACTTTTCTTACCTTAGGGTAAGGATCCTAGAAGAATATGAAGATTTTTATATATACAATCACACAAATCCTTACCCTGGGGAAAGTGTTGTGGAGTGATCGATCTCATATTCCAAGGATAGAACTTTGTCTATCCTTTCTTGTCTCTGGGATCTAGAGACTGCAGTCCATATCAGGTAGGGTGACAGTTATTCTTTAATTTCCTTTGGATATGGAATGACATCCTACTCCCTCACAATCTGACTAAATTAAGGGAATCCATCCTGGTGTAAGCCCCTAGATTTCTATAAAGGAGGTTTTAATTTTTTTTTCTCCTCTCTTTCTCTTGGACATTGAGTTAGAGATGGGATGGGTACCCAAGTTGTCTCCCCTTTCACCTCAGAATCATTGACCATCATTCCTTCCGTAACTTGGACAATATTCCAATGTAAAGGGATGAAGGAGAAGTGTCGTAGCCCTAACCTCTTCCATCATAGCCTTGGCCTCTTCCATTGTATCCCTATACTCTTTTATCGGTGAAGAAGGAAAATTATGTGGTTTGTCAAAATCATTTGTTTCCTCTTATTTTTCACTCCAAGCCTAACTCATGTGGGATTAGATGTTAGTGGGGATCATGGCCCCCACACAATTAATATAGAGGATTAAACTATGATAACTATGATTCTTGTTAACCAGGATATGTAGGAATCATGTTTAGGGTCCAAGATCAATGAGAATCCACCTTAAGAATAAGCTCTGATCATAATTCCCTTAATTCGGGTATATTCCACAAGAGTAAACCCATAATTAATCTCCCAGATCACCATGAGTGAAAACACCCCTCATGGTCCCTTTATAAGGGATATCCTTCTCAGTAGTAACCCAAAACATTCATCTCAATAGGATATTCTCCCCTAAGAGACAAACCATTTAGGTCCTCCATAGGTGTGGGTCCTAATTAACGAACAATGTGGTCTTTGATTCTCGTATAAATGGGATACGTATGAATCCTACATGTATTTCAAACCCAACATCCTAAAACAACCTTGTTCATTTGATCCATATCCCTAATAAGGTCTAATTTAACTTATAAAATCATATCCCTTCCATGTTTGTTGGGCTGTTTCGAAAAAAGACCCACAATGAAATTTGACTAGGAATCTTTCATCTATACCTCCTTACCACATGAAATTAAATTATGTGGTTAGGTCATCATCTCATAACCTAAAAAGGTATGAAATTCCCCATTAAGAATCACTTATCTACGTGGGATCTAATTCCTTTCCAAAGGATACATAGGAAGCACATTTTTGGATTCGATCCCAACATTATACAAACTTTTATCTCCTTAGATGATGATAAATTCTAGAGATACATTCATCTACCTCAATGACCATAAACTCTAGAGTGCCCTGGTTTCTCTAGAAAACTAGCATCATCATGATAACCACCAAAGAATCTCAAAGTAGTATATAATAAGATACCATAAATGGAGAACCTCGGATACATACAAATATCACCATTGATGAATAACCTAAAATACAATAAATATAACTCTGAATTCCACACATGATAATAATTGATTGTTAATATTGTTATAATCATGATCCTACTTCGGAATTAATTATTGATTCAATAACATATTTAAAATCTATAAGATAGTCCTGTAGTAGGAAATAATTCCCCCAAAAGGGTGTGACGAGCCCGAACTTCCATCCTCTCACCCAATGTGAGTTTTAAAGCATGACAGGTCAAAATCCTCAATGAGATCCTAACTTTGGAATATAGGTTCCTATATATATAAAACCATTTTCTGTTTCTAGTTCCAGGAATGAACACGTTGAAAACCATTCGAAAATAATGATTTCCCTAATAAAGTCACATTTATATTGGAAACAACTGGTTATTAATATGATGTTCCAAAATACACATTAAATTTCTTTTATAGGTTTTTATTTAAATATTTTTATTTCCAAAGTTAAGGAATATTTTTGAACATTTAAACGTGAACGTTCTATATTTAAAATAAATGTTTTTAAGATTATTTCTTGATTTTCCTTTGATTTATAATGGGTTTTAGTTGTTATATTTGAGAAAAGAAAAATTTTATCATATGGATAAGTTTTATTTATGTTCCCAAAGTTTTATTGATAAAAATGAAAACATTATCATAGGTTTTCATGTTTTTCATTGGTCTAAGAGGACTCCCTTTGATTTATATACCATAATAATATTTTTTTATCATCCTTTGTTTTCAAATATTTTTCACATGATATATGGTTGATAATTTCAAATTAATAAAACAAGTATAGAATGAAATAAATATTTAAACTTAATGAACTATTTTTTTTCGGGAAAAAACTCTTTGAAAGTGTCCTCTTTCAAATGAAATATTTTTTAAAATTCCATAAAACTCAAATCATGAAGAATCCTCTAAATGTGTTAAAGTGAAACACTTATAATATATCATTTAATTATGGGTTTTTAAAGTTAGGGGATGTTATAGTAGGTATAAAAATAAAGGTTTAGATAACATAAGAAGTTAGGATGATTTATATGGGGATATTTTAAGAATTTTATCTACTATACTTGGTAAATAATTCTAAGGCTGATCATAATTTTAAATACATGGATACCATTTTGAGTCTTTATGTGACGAGAGTACTATTGTATACATTTTTTGGGTGTTAAAAAATTAGTGAGGTATATGTTACCCTTATTTATTTCTCTTATTGTAGTGAAAAAGTTATATTAGGAAGAATTATTTTTTATTTTGTTGACATAATTTAGAAGGTATTGATATCCTTTATACTTAAGATGGTATTTGATGTTGATGTAATTATGGAAAATTTGGATAAAAGGGTTATTACATTTTGGGAACATATATTTTATCAAATAGATAACCATAAGTTTGAAAATTGATTTTGTGTCTATGTGATTAAATAAATTTTTAAATAATCTCACTATATTAGTGATAGTATATGATTTAGTAAAATGGAATTTTTTTTGCTAATATTGGATTTTATTTTTGGAATAATGGTTGAGTTATATTTTAGAAGAATATATGTATTAATTGTGGATTTATGGTGATTTAGGTTATTTATGGAAAGGATTATTATATTTTGGAGATTTCATGATTACGACATACACATTTGTGATATGTGACATTAGGAGTGATTGGTGTTATTTGGAGATAAATGATAAGTTTATCTTGGAAGAATATGTGATCAAATATTTGTAATTTTTGGGTTCTGAACATGTTCGGTCATATTTTGATGAGTTTCTTGGTTAGTTATTTGTGGAATGATTTAAGTTGAACTTTGGGTGTTATTATTATGGATTTGGGGATTAGTGATTTATTTATTCATATAAAGGTTTTTTCATATTGTATATTATAATTTTTATTTATAAACATTTTTTATTTTAGATAATGTATAAATTTGGGATGAATAACTTATTATCCTTTTTTGGATATTATGATCTGTTAAAAGTAAATTATAGTTCGTAAGCATGAAAAAATCATCCTGGATGTACATTTCTATATGTAATATATGATATATAATTGGAAATATATTGAATAAAAATAAAACTATGATATTATTAATATGAAATGGAACAAAATCAAGTTTTCATATTTTCTTATATTCTCTATCTTGATTGTGTAAAATAATTCTTCAACTCTAAGAAAATTATCTTGAAACAAAATTGTTATCTCTTTACCTTCATTTTTTATGAATTTATGTTATTATTTATTCATTAATGGTTTATGTTTTTTGGTAATTAATTTTACCGTAATCATGTTCTCTATCACTCTCAATTTTTCCTTGTACATTATTTATATCATCCATGTCCATATTTTCACTTCCTGTTAATGTTATCCTCATGTGGGAACCTGATTGTGCGTCATTTTAGGTGACATTCATATTTCTCTTTTCTTATTTTCAAAATTATGATTTATCATCCATTTTATGATGTTGGTTTTCAAAAAAAATTAATATTAAAAAATGTATTATTTTCCTGATCTTATGTTTTATCTTAAACTCAATGAAATTATTTTTTTAAAATGTAATAAATCCTTTTTAATGGGTTTTAGATTAAATTTTCATGATTAAATATTATTATGGGGTATAATTTAACACCCTAATATTCTAGAATAAATTTTCATTGAATAATATATTTGGTAGTGTGTGGTATATGAAATATTGAGCATAAAATCAATTTTGATACATTATAAAAGTATTATTATTTAAGTATGGATGTTATGATATAGTTTTTGGTTTATATGGTATGAATATTAATAACCATATTAGGAAATATATATAGAATTTTTGTCTTAATAAAATGAATAATAAATCACACATTTATTAGTAGATGATTGGAAATGAATAAAAAATTGAAGGTAAAATATATATTTTCCATAAAACTATTTTTATTTGTGTAATGTATATTGATCATTATAGATTAAATTAAACACTATTGATAAATGAATATATAAAAATAATAATTCATATAACCAATTTACTTAATAAAAATTTATTTAATTATGTTTCTTATACAAGTAATCAAAATTAAGTACTTTTATACATCAAAAATACATTTTATTCACAAATGGATTTCATTTCTTTTTTTAAATAGATGTTATATTTAATTTTTTCCAAATTTATAATTTTTTTGAAAAACAAGATATCATTTTGGAAATAATCATATCATAATTGTAATAGGATGAATTTTTGGGATTAATCTGAAAGGATTTATTTTTTAGTGAATAGTGAAAAAGCCAATTTTTGCAAAATATTCCATTAATTATCATTTAATAAAGTAATATAAAAGTATCAATTTATTTTCGTTTGATTTTAAAGTAAAAGAACTTAAATAGTATCGAAAATAATCTAAAAAAAACTTATAGGAATCAACATTGTATTTGTAACACCCCAATACTTCAATATTTATATCATTTTAAGTAAATTAAATCTCTTCGATATCTTGTGATATGTGAAATAATAGGTTTAAACAACATGATACTACAATAAAATATTATTTAAAAATTATCATTATAAATAATCCATTAATATGGAGGGTATTGATATGACTAGTTAAATTATGAAAAAATATGTTTTTCTATTGATTAAAAATAAAATAAGAGTTATATGAATGTAAAATAAGGTTTTATGAAAAAATATATTTTTTCCAAGAAAAAGGTTTTATAAATTCATGTACACATATGATAAAATTAATTTTTTAAAATATTAGAAATTGTATTTAATAAAATTTACTTCATTTTGTAATTCAAACACAACATTGGGTTTAAATGAAACATGATTCCCTTTCAAAAATATTATTTATACATGATTATTATAACCTAGTAGTTATGTTATAGGGTATGAATAATAATATCTAAATTATCAAAATTATGGTTATATATTAATTATAAATTAAATAAAAATCAAATTAAATTAAATGAAATGATTTCTGAAAAAAATATTTTTTTTAAAAAAATGTTTCCATCGCTTCTTAAACACTTATGATAAAATTAATAATTTAAACATTTAGAAAATGTATTTGATAAAATTTAATTCATTTTTTAAATAAAAATATAAAAATTATCTTATGGTAATTTTTTTATTTTTCTAATTTTTTTTAAATTAATAGTGAAAAATACTGATTTTTATTGAAAAGTTAATTTTAATTTAAATTATATAATATTTTAAATTATATTATAATTTTTTTAAAATTTATTTAGTGAAATTATTTTATATTCAATACAATTTAGGTTATTGTAGTCAATTTTATATTGAATTTTTATATTAAAACCTTATATACTTATGATAATTTTATCTTTGGAAACCTGCTTTTTAATCGTGTCTGTAAGTATAATTTTTAATTATATTATTCCTCTTATTTTAATTTTTTTTCGATAAATGGATTCCAAATTTAAAATAATAATAATTTATATTATCTGTTAAGTTCAAATTATTTTTTTTACCATTTTTAATTGTGAAATAAAAATAATAATTATCGTTGTTAAGGTAAAAACAAATTTACCACGTGTTAAACTAAAATGATAAGGGATAAAATGACCCACTTATAAAACACCACCCCTATCATGCCCTATTAAAACATTGAAATACATTTTTTTAGAAAATAAATACCCCAATAACTTAATTAATCCCATCCTGATATCCTATATCCCTTATTGTGATCACAAATCCATCCTATTAATGGGTTTACTAGAAATCTAAAAAAGTTATCCCAAGTAGAGGTAATGTTATCAAATGAGCATTTCTGTCTTGTTTCCTCATAAACCATATTTAAATAATGTTAAACCATGGTTATATAATAATATTTTTATATCCCATATTCTAATATTTTATTGTGTTAAATTGGTTACCTATATTCATCTCATATTATATAAAATAGGAAATGAAATCATCGACCATGAATATAGTGGACCACCGCCTCATGAATTGATGCAGTTTGTTTTCCATGGAAACATTTAAAGGATGCATATGATAGATTTAACACATTTATATTTTTTTCTTGATATAATTATTCTTATTTATTTTTAATATCACATATACCTTCATAATTTCCATTCTGTTTAATATACAATAATTTCGCTCATGTGTATGACGGAATACCATCTCATGAATAATGTGATTCATTTTTACTTACATTTTACATAGAAGGTAATAAGTATAAATTTAATGAATACATTTTATATATATGACATGATATCAATTACTTAAAATGAATATATCATACACTTACTAACACTTTCTCCCATTAGGATAATTATATCACTGCCTGTGCGTACATACGGCTGACCATCTACACGAATCGATGTGATTCATTTTCCACTTCAAACATTTAAGAAAGGTTCAAATAATGTATCTATTGAGTAAATATGATTTTTAAAACATTATTATAATTATATATATTATTTATTTATATCATATTTACAATAACTAGAACCTTCATGACAAAACATGCATGAGAAAACAGGGAAATTAATTCCTGAAACAATGAATATAATAAAATATTATTAACAAACAGGTAGTAAGATGTTAAAATATGATCATATGCTATATTATAAATATGGTTCCGATTCGGGTTCTAGAATAAATTAATAAAATTCTTAAAAATATTATACATGAGTTTAAAACATTTCAAACTAATGGAATCTGTGAGGTAAGGTATTTTATCTAAATTAAAACTTCATTGTGATATATTTGTTAAATTACACCAATTCACTTTTATGTAGTGAATATAATACCCATATAATGTATTTAACATTAATACCTACTTATTTATTATCATTACTGTTTTGTTTCTAGTTTATTCATCAATGGGTTATAATTTAAAATTTTCTAAAGAGGTAAAAAAATTGTAAAACCTCACTTTCTTTTGTGATTATTTACATTCTCTTCAAACAATAACTTTTTTATAGTAATTTTCAATTGGAAATTATATTTATCATAAATATAAATTTTATTGTATGATAGATATTATGATTTTCTAAACTATATACCATTTTTATAGATGATGTTTACTTAGAAATGTTTTTGATAAATGGGGAAATATTGATAAATCTGTTTCTTTTACCCAAAAATGATACTTGATGATAAGAAATATTTATTCATTGATTAAATAGGTTATTAAATACAATTTTAATTATTTGTAAATATTGTAATGAGTGGGGATCAGTTATATATATCCCCTCGATGCATCGAAATGTCTCGTGAGACAAATTAGTTTTTCAAATCAAATGGGTTTTTACCCATAGTTTTAAAATTTCTTGTGAATGGTCTTGAAAATAGAGATATAACAATTCATAAGATCATTAAGTATAATAATTATGTATTTAATTCATTTATAATTCAGTTATTATTATTATTCAGGATAGTTTCACACAGTGATTATCAATCGGTGCATTTCATTATTAGTTTATTTTTCATGTGTCATGCATTTTCAGTTATTTACCTTTCCAAAATGATAATTCCTTATCAAATTGTGAGAGTCAAGTTATTGGTTAAATGGAATATGTATTAAATTATCTAACTTTATATATTTATTTTTCTTTATATATTCATGATATATTCAATTGAATGTAGTACTTACTAGTCATTTGAGATCACCTTTATTATGTTTCCTTTCCTCGGATTATGAAGAAGAATTCTTGTAATGAGTCCAAGGATTCCAAATGTTACCCATTAGTGTGTTTTTTATTTTATTTATCTATGTAAAATGTGTATCATGTATGTATTTAGGTCTCCACAATTTCTAAAAGAATATGTCCTTCAAGATTTCACCCCTTGTACTTATGCTAGTGTAATAAAGTAGGAACTGGCTCTGGGTTACTATAGTCGAGGTTGTTATAGTTGGTATCATAGGAAGTGTAATAAAACCCTTGGGAAATGGACTAAGGAAAATGATTATTAGGGAATATAACCCTGTAATAAACATTGTGGATAATTATAGAAGATTATCCTAATATTTTGTTAATAAGGGGATTATGTGGTTTTTTTATAGAAATACAACATTATATGGATACAAAAATTAGATATGGTTCTGGAATAGATGTACCTATGGGTAATTAATCTCAAAAGGGTGCATTGGGGTTGAACTAATTATCACCTTGTGCATGAAAACGGGCCTTACTATGAAGTTGGTTTTACAGTTCTAGGGGATATTCTTAGGATAATTTACATTTTCATTATAAAAAATTATGAAGGATATGAAATTAAATATATCCCCAAAGAAACCAAGATTATGATTCTATGATTAAAAATGCATATTTTTTTAATTTCTGTTATATTTTTTTCTATTTTTATAATTATACATTATGATTTAAAATTATTAATTTTATGAGATAATCTAATACATAAATTTTTTTTGAAATGGTTCCTAAAAGGAAGAAGGGTATCATTAATCATGGACAATGTAGATATTTCCCAATTGAGCAAGAAAATATAGCAAGTATTGGAACTAAGAAGGTCGTAGGTTTATTATGACCTCTTAATCAGGTTATAAAAAATAACCCTTCCTAGATGGATAAAACTATTCAAATTTAATATTATCTTATGTTGTATTGATTCATGTAATATAATCCCCCATCATTTTCTGGGTAAAATAATCGAATGGTTGTTAAGTGGTCGATTAGATATTTATAGCCTTGGGATGTGAATGAAAGGAATGGGTTAAACGTTCGATTTAGTTTATCAATGGTGATTTTGATCAATGGTGGTAATTGATCTAGCATAATTGAGAGGAAGATGAAATAGAACTCATGGAATTGAAATATTATAAGGATTCACTCTTTGAAAAATAGATCCCTCTTGAGAAACATACTAAAACGAAGATAATGATCCTCAACTTAATGAAAACGAAAGAATAAAGTTTTTTTTGAGTATGAGGATACATTTATAACATTATCTAGGTATGTTATAGATTCCATACCCAACATGGAGTGCAATATTGACCATTTATTTGAAGGTTTTAATGAATTTATTTGAAGGGAGATGGTCTCACAAACAATTTCTTTATATGATGAAATACTTTTCTATTCCATAAAAATACATAAGGGAATATCTAAATCTGGCATATTTAAGGGAATAACAAAAATAATAGGTTGAATGAGAACCAAGAAAAATTTAATAGGTCAAAGAAGATGAATATAATGAATCAATTTTCATATTCTGAGAACTATGGAAAGAATCTTCCTAGGAAATACATGAAGGTAATAAGAGTTTGTTATAAGTAAAGATATAAGGGTTATCAAGATAAAGAATGGAAATATAAGAATAAAAACACCATTATTCAGTGTTTCAACTATAGTAAAATGAGTCACTATGAAAAATAATTCCTCATTAATCAGGGTAATCTACCATAGAAGTTGATAAGGGGAGAAGGACAAGCTTATATGATCACTTCATCTAAGGTAGAAGTACCCAATGATGTGGTGGTAGGTAAATTAATCATATAATCAAATTTGACTAATTATTTATTTGATTATGTGTACTAAAAATATTTCATATATTCCATGTTTTCCATGAAAATTAAATATTTTACTAGCACATTAATGAGGGAGTTATGAGTCAAAACTCCATGTGGAAGTCTCACCCCAATAATGATGTGTCAGGAAATCCCCATTATGACACATAAACATGATTTATTTTTGAAACTTATTATCACTTTAATAGATGACTTTGGTATAATCCTTTATATGGGTTGGTATTATAAATATGATTCATGAGTTTATTATAAGAAAAAAGAAATTGTGATTTATGATGAAGATATAGAATTTCTTATATTTATATCAGAGACATCATTATTTGAGACAAGTCCAGATCCACCCCCAATAGCTCTATTAAATGAGATTTTTGGGGAAGAAGAGTAAACACAATCTATGGATGGATAAGGTAATAATAAAATTTGATATATACCTATTGTATAGGAATAAATATGTATTTCTTGAAGAATTACCCATACATACACCAAAGTGTGATGTTTAGTTGTCAATTGATTTAATCACTGATAGATGACCAATATCAAATACTCCCTATATACTATCCATTGTGTAATTTTTGGATTTTATGAAACAACTAGAGGAATTGTGTGATAATGGATTTATTATCCATATTGTTTCACATTTGGGATCCCCAATTATCTTTGTTATGATGAATGATTGATCCATGAGGTTATAAATTGATTATTGGGAAATCAATGATATGATGATAAAGAACAAGTATATTATTCCTCTAATTACTAAATTAGTTGATCATATTCATAGATCACAACATTTTTCAAATATTTAATTTCCATTTTGGTATCATAAGTTTCAAATAAATAAGTAATACAATATGAATAATGGATTCTGAAAAAGGTATGGGCATTTTGAGTTTATAGTAATTCCATTTGTATTGACTAATACACCCTATATTTTTATGTATCTAATGAATAGATTAGACATATAATATATTGATGATTTTATTTTGGTATTCATTGATGATATATTACTGTATTATAAAATCTATGAGGACTATGAGAATCACTTGTGGGTTATTCTTGAGACTCTTAAGAGGAGAGATTTATTTGGGAAATTTATTAAGTGTGATTAACGACTTCAATAAGTTTATTTTTTTATCCATATTGTCTCCAAGGATGGAATATTAAATGATCCTATAATGAAAAAGATAGTCATATAATGGAATTCACCAATGAAAATAACTAAGATATGTAGTTTCATTGGTTTGACAAGTTACAATCAATGACCCATTCATAATTATTCTTTTTTTGGTAAACTGTTAACCAATATTATAAATAAATGGATGAAGTTCATTTGGTCAATGGAATATGAAGAATGTTTTGATGAAGTGAAGATGAGTTTATTCAATGATCTAATTTGGACTATACCATCTATAAATGATGGTATTTTGATATATAGTTATGCTTCCAAGAAGGGATGTGGGTGTTTCCTAATGAAAATGATAAATTTATTTCATATACATCAAGACAATTGGAGCTTATGAATATAACTATCCAAAACATTATCTTGAGTTGGAAGCTATAATGTTTTATTTGATGGTATAAGGGCATTATATCTATGGTAAAATATGTGATATATATAAAGATCATAAAATCTGAAAATACATTTCTTCATAGAAATAGATCAATATGAGAAATAGAAGATGGCTTGATCTACTCAATGATTATGATTAAATGATACACTACCACCCAGGGAAATAAAATATAGTAGTTAATTCATTGAGTAATAAAGATCATTGAATTGTGAACAAAATTAGGATTCATAGGGATCATATGTTCATAGATCTACTAAATATAGAAATGGAAACTATTAAGGAAGAAGAGATAGAACTCATTTTTCAAATGATTTAGAAACACTATTTATTATAAAATATAAAACGTTCTCAATCTGATGATGAGAAATTTAGAAGAAATTTGAAGCTATGAATGTTGGGAAATTTGAAGAATTAATTTGTGAAATGGATTTATAAAATTTATATAGATATTATGTGTCCCATAAATACCTAATATAAAAATTTAATTGTTTTCTAACACTCATAAAAAAGATTGTTTATACACCCTAGTAGCATAAAGAATTAGAGGGATTTGATGAACATTTTTTATAGGATAACATAAGGAAGAAATTGTTGATTATATTTCCAGATGCTTGGTTTTCCATCAAGTGAAGGCTCTAATACAACAACATAGAGGATTCATGAAACCTATTAATATTCCAATATGTAAATGGGATTATATTACTATAGAATTTTTCACAATACTATCATAGAAACCTATGAATAATGATGTTATATTGGTTATCATTGATCTCCTAATCAAATATACACATTTATTCTCTAGAATAGAATATTTAACTATTTATATATTACCCAGAATATTTATTAATTAATTTTAATGACTTCATCATGTATCTCTTTCAATTGTTTCTAATCATGATCCTCATTTTACATTCAAATTATGGAACTCTTTAGAATGATAT
This sequence comes from Viscum album, assembly GCA_963277665.1. Taxonomy (NCBI): domain Eukaryota; kingdom Viridiplantae; phylum Streptophyta; class Magnoliopsida; order Santalales; family Viscaceae; genus Viscum; species Viscum album. Next base: position 1,960,369,435 of record OY728133.1, read on the forward strand.
TGTTACTAAAATTCATTTGAACATTACCTACCATACTAAAACTAATGTACAATTCCAAATTACAATTAATAGAATGTAAGACATGTTGATTTAATTCTCACTTTACTTTCAAGGTATATGGGATAATTATTTAACTTTGGTAGAGTTTTCCAATAATAATAGTTCCCATTATAATATTTATGTGGCATCATATAAAGCATTATATGGAAAGAGATGCCATACTCCAACCCGTTGAGATGAAATTGTTTAAAGGAAATTTGTAGGCATAGAACTTGTTGAAGAGACACAAATAAAGGTAAAGGCTATTTTAGCTTATATTAAAGATGCTCAAAGTAGTGAAAATAGTTATGTCAGTATTCTAATGAAGGATTTATAATTCAATGTTAGAGATCATGTTTTCATTATAGTATCTTAATGGAAGGGTTTCATAAGGTTTGGAATGAAATGGAAATTGAGACCTAGGCACATTAATCCCTTTTAAATACTTGAAATAATTGGAGTAACTGATTCTCATTTGGAAATACCCACAATACTCTCAAAAGTAAATGATTTGTTCCATATATCATTGCCAAATAAGTAAAAACTATCCCTAATGCATGTTCTCATCAATAATGAAATAGAATTGGAACCTGATATATCTTACTATGAATAACCCATCATGATTCTTCATACTTTAGTGAAATTATTGAGGAATCAGATGACTTGATAGGTTAACATTCTGTAGAGAAATCATAAAATAGATAAAGCAACATGGGAAACAAGGGATGTTATAAAGAAGAACGAACCTAATTTTTATGGAAGGTGGAATCAATGAAAATTAGATGAGGAAACCTTTTTATAATGGAATATTGTAACACCATAAAAAATTTATGGTTTATTTTTTTTTTAAATAAATTCAATCTCTTTGATAGCATGCAATGCATGAACAATAGATTTAAATGAAACATGATACTCTTCTAAAATATTATTTAAACATAATTATTATAAAATTTATGTTATATTGGAGGGTATCAATATGACTATCAAAATTATGAAATTTATGGTTATATATTTATTACAAATAAATAATAATATAATTAAATTAAATTAAATTTTTTCTAGAAAAAACAATTTTTTCCAAGAAAATAATTTCCTACCTTCTTGTGATCTTATGATAAAATTAATTTTTTGAAAATTTTATAAAATGAACTTAATTTTTGAAATCTTAATATAAAAATTATCTTTGGTTGAATATTTGGTATTTTTCTAAAAAGTTTTATTTTCGATTAATTGTAAAAAAATACTTATTTTTATTAAAAATTACATTTTCATTTAAATTATTTAAAATTTAAAATTATTTTTTAAATTATTTTTGAAATAGAATTATTTCAATTATATTTTAATAAATAAAAATCAGTTCAGTTTAACAAATTTAAGACTGAATTTTGATATTAAAACTTTTTATACTTATGAGAATTTTCTCTTTGGAAATACCCTTTTTCATCAGGTCTAAAAGTATAATTTTAAATTGGATTCTTCCAATTATATGAATAAAAATTTAAAAAATTAATTTAATATTTTAAATCAGTATAATTTTTATTATTTAAAAATTTCAACATATTTTTTGACCATTATAAATAGTGAAATTAGTAAACATTAATTACCATTGTTTAGGTAAAAATTGATTTTCCGGTGTTTAAACAAACAATATGAGGGTTAATATTACATGAAACCTTTTTAAAAAACCATTTTATAGAAATATTTAAACATTATCACCTATAAGGTTTAGTAATTAATCATTTTTTAGTCTTTTTAGTTATAAAAAATTGGATTCTGTTGATTCATTTTGAAAATCCCGTGTTTTCCTTCTCCCCAACTTATAAAAGGCCACCCTCTCTCCTCTTCTCTTAACACTTAAAAAGTAGTTTTTTATCCAATACATTAAAAAATAACTTTTTTACTCCCCTAAAAGCATAATAAATACCATATTTGACCATAAATACTTTCTTCTAAGTATTTTGGTTAAAATATGATTAAGTTCTCTGAAAATGAGGTAACGTTCTCAAATGTGAATTTTTATTTTGTTTCTTCTTCAACATAATTCAAATATTTTTAAACCATGATTATATAATAAACTAAATATATTGAATATAATTAGATTTTATCATTTTAGTGTTATTACCTATATTTATATACTCTTCTATCAAATGTGAAATGAAAGTTGATCATGTATACGGGGACTACCACATAGAGAAACAGATTTATTCATTTTCCATCACCACCTTTTAAGGATAAATATAATGATTGATTTAACACATTAATATTATATTAATGATATAATTATATTTCTTAAATTATAATATCACATATATATTCTAAATTTTCATTCTTTTTAAAATATGATAACGGTGCTCATGTGTATAGTGGAAAACCACCTCACGAAGCGATGTGATTCATTTTCCACATAATATTTCCATGGAAGACAATAAAGAAAACTTTAGTGAATATATGTGATATATATGAAATGATGTAAATTATATATAATTAATATATCATATAATTACTTACCCTTTCACTAGTTAATGGAATGATATCATCGCTTGTGGATACATAAGGCTTATTGTCTCCATTAACCGATGTGATTCATTCTCCTTGCCCAAATTTTAAGAATGGTTATAATAATGTATATACATTGTAAATATGAAATTTATAAAATTTTTATAAACATATATGACTTATTTATATCCTATATAAAATAATATAATCCTTCATGATAAAACAAACATGATAAAACACACAAGAGTAAACCAATCACTTAACACTCAAAATAATCAAAATAATGGATTATTATTAACAAACAGGTGGTAAAACGTTAAAATATTATAATATATGATATTATAAATATGATTATAGTTCTTGTTTTGTTAAAAATTAACAACATTATTAAAACTGTTATACATTAAGTTAAAAATTGTTCAACTAATGGAAAGTGTGTGGTATGGGATTTCATCTCAATTTCTATTTTATTAAGACATATTTGTTGATAGGAACCTATTAAATTTTATATGGGGTATATAATACCCCTTTTATGTATTTAACAAGAATAAAAATTTATTAATGAATATTAATGTTTCATTTTATTTGTATTATTCATGGGTTTTCAATTTAAAAAATTCCAAAGTGGTAAAAACATTATTTTACTATCTCAATTTCTTTTTTGATTATTTACTTTCTATTTTAACAATCACTTTATTATAACCATTTTTCATTAGACAATAAATTTATCTTAAATATCCATATTATTTTATTATAGAATTTATTATTTCCTTAACCATATACCATTTTATCATACAGTATTTACTTTAAAAGTTATTCTATTAACTGGGGAAATATAGATAAATCTACGTCATTTACACAATACATATATTTGATGATAATTATTATTTAATCATGAATTAAATTGAGTATTTTATATATGAGTAATTATTTTGACATTATGTTATGGGTGGGGACCAGTTATAGATAGCCCCACGATGCATCAATAGGTCTCGTGAGACAAATCAGTTGGCCAAATAAGATGGATTTTAACCCGTAGTTTTAAACTGTATTGTGAATTTTCTTGAAAATAATGGTATCTTGATGTCTGAGATAATGAAATGTAATAATTAATAATTTACCTCATTGATAATTAGGTTTTTATTATTAATAATAAAAAAAATTCATTGATATTTACTCTGGGTGCATTTCATTCAAATTTTATTAATGAAGTGGAATGTGTTTTAATTTATTTACCTTTCCATATAGATTATGACATATATAATCATGGTTATAAAGTTATTGATTAAATGGAATGTGTGTTTAGTTATTTTCATTTACATAGTGATTCTAATTTATCGATTCAAGATAGCTTCCTCTGTATGTAACTTTTACTAATCATTTTAGATCACCCTTATTTTTTTCATTTCCTTAGGATATTAATAATAATTCTTCAAATGATTTCAAGGATGAAATATTTTTTCCGTTATTATGAATCATATTTTATTTCCAAATGTAAAATACGTATCATGTATCTATCTAGTTATTTAAACTGTTGAACTAATTGGTCCTTCATGATTAGACCGCTGGTTTTTATTACAATGTAAAAAAGTAGGCACCATATTGAAGTTACTAGAGCCAATGTTGTTACAATATTTTATTTTGGTATAGATTCCTTTTCATTCTTAAAAAATAAATTTTCCAAAAAAAAGGTGTTTTTTCACTTATATTAAAGTTAATTTCTATCACTTTTAGAAATTGAATCTTGAAAAATGGAATCCATATTTGCACTCATGAGTCTTGAATTTAGTAATGTAGTCAATTTATTTTTTTGTTCATCATGAATACTCACCATTATAAAAATATTTCACCATAGTAAAAGGGTAAAATTGGATAAGTAAGTTATGAAATAACTGATATGGTCACAAAATCATTCCTTAATTATTATTTGATTAGATTATTTTGAACTTTATCATCTTATATTTAAATCTGAATTATTTAAGTTCCACTTTAACCTTAGAGTTACTTCATATTATTTTAAAACATTGAATAATAACAAGTTTGCAACTCCCTTCACTTATAAAAGGCTGCGTCCCCTTCTCCCTTACCCACACCTCTTTATCACTCTAATTCATACATTACCTACGAAAATATCTCCCCATAAACCCTCCACGCATCTTATAGGTAATTCTATAACAAAAATACTAAACCAAGAAGTATTATGGTGTAATATAAATAAGGTTTTCCAAATAATATGAGTTAAAGAATTTACATGGTGAGTGAGTCTCGGGGTAAGTGGATTTCTTGTCTTAAATTCCTTTCTTGGAGAATCATTCTATTTTCCCCATATATTTTACAATGTGTGGTGTATATATTTCAATATAGATTTATTTTATATATAATTTATTGAAATCCAATTTTTTTTAAAATCCTTCTCTATTTCCCTCTTTTAATGTTCTTTTGATTCAAAAGTTACTAAATTCATTAGTGATTTTCCATTAAAATGTCATTTTAAATTTTTATCCCTTTATCATCCATACCAATGTACTTTTAAATCCTAAAAGAGTGGTCTTATTTATACATAAATGGTTTTTAAAGTTCATTTTCAACTAACTTTTACTTTCTTTAAAAAGTTTTAAAATGGAATGCTTTTATTGTTTACTGTATAGATCATTTTCATATTTTTTACTAAATTGAAAATAAGAATTTTTTTATCGTATAGGCCATGAGAATAATTTTCCATTATCCTATACTTTATTTATTATAAACATATTCTTCATGTTTTCATGGTTCTAAATATTCAATTCAATTCCCATCGATTTATTGAATTTTTCATTTGAAATATTTTTCAAAAGTAAAAGAATATTTTAACACATTTTTATGATAAAATGGAAAGAAATTTGCTTAAGGGTTCATATGAGTTTTTCAAGTATTTTATTATAAAAAGGTGAATTATTATAAATTTTTTATTTCAGATTCAACACTCAAACATTATATATAATGATGGGTGAGCCTAATGTAGCTCTATAATTCATTGGGTAGTGAATAATCATTGAAGGTTAAAATGAGGGAAATAAAAAGATGGATTATTCCTATAAAATAAACATGGATTGAGTTATTCTCATATGGTTTAAAAATGAGTGAACATGGGTTATTGATATAATTCTCTAACAAACCTATTTTATTCCTTTTAATGATATATAATTAATATTTACCATGATATAGATTCTACACATTTATAGATCCTATGAAAAACATTTAAAAATACATGGATGATAAAAAAAATCTATTTGAGGGATATAAACATAAAATTATCTTATTAGTAAAATTAAAAACATGACAACCCTTGGAATTTTTTTCCAATATCACAATAAAACTCTGATCATATATATAAAATATATCCACATGAAACAATCATACCTTTCTCAAATAAAACCTTTGAACCCCATTGAAAATCCTAGGAAACCCATGAAATAATAATGAAAATCATTTCTTTTTACAAAAAACCTTTCACGTTTAAAATTTCAAAAAATTTCCTTACCTTTTGAAATCAAAATATTTTCATTGAAAAATAATAAATTAATCAATGTTTTATTGAATAAAACCTCGATGTAAATTTAAAATAACTATTTTTGTGGAATAATGAATATTGTGTTAAAGTTTTCACTTTCTTATGTTATGTTTTTCCAAATTCCCTAAAACTCTAAACCTAAAACATCTAAAAATGAAAGAAAGTGAACCCCCTGTTATAGATTATATAATTATGGGTTTTCAAAGTGATTTGGGGTCATAATACCATTATTATTATAATATTTAATTATATGTAAGATAATGATGTTATTATTTCTTCCTGGTTCAAGAAGTTTTGAAGGAGTTGGAATAAAAAATACACATGAAACACTCAGTTAAGAATTACCAATATCATTTGTAAATCCTCACTTGGATTACACCTTATGAATTCCAAAGCTAGAATTTTGGTTACACAAAAACCTATCAGATCTTTGGAGGGAAATTTATAATGAATTGGGTAGGGATTCGTATGTCCAAATGGATAAAGGTGTGTGGTTAAGTTAGAAGAGGATATATCCTTTTCCAAGTGGGGGAGTGGAAATGTTTTAATTATTCAGATTTTTAAAATAATATAATGTCTTAATTATGGTAAAGTTAACCTAAAACTATATAATTTTGAATATAGGGTGATATTTCTTGAAATAAAATCATCTAATAATAATTAATATATGATTGTTTGGCATTATATCTTAGTTTTTTATCCTAATTAACTTGTTTTACCCATTTACTGTGGTAGCTAATTTTTACCATGGTAATTATTTATAATAAACAAAAATAAAATTAAGCGTATTACTAAATTTTCATATACTAATTCTAAAAATGAAATATATTTTTATGTATATAATTTTTAGACATGGAAAAAAATCAATATTGATATAAATATGACAATCATAATGAAAAAGGTTTTTTGAAAGATTCCTTTATTAAGAATAAAAATGATTTTACACCAAAGTCAACTATAATGTTGAAACAAAAGTAATAAATGGTAATATTTTTATTCAATGGAAAGTAATTTAAATATAAAAATAATGAAAAATATAATGATACTTGTTAAATACTTGAAAATAAATGATATTTTTAATAAAAATTAGTATTTTCATATTTACCAAAAACAAAATCTTTTCAGAAATATCCCAAAAATTCACCATAAGATAAAATAATTGTACTAAATACAAAATTTAAGTCATTTTAATCAAATTAAAATTATAAAATAAAGATATTTAATTGTTCTATAAAACTATGTGATATATAGAAAAAAACTAGATAAACAAAACTATTCAAATTACAAAAAAAAAATTTATAAAAATATGATGAATATGAATCCATAAAATGGACAAATATAAACTATAAGTTTGATTAATTTTTAAGATTATCTATGTTTTTACTTCTCCCACCTTTAATTAATTTCATTCTCATAATTTTATTAACTAATTAAACATGTGAGTATTTTTTTCTCTAATTCTTTTGTTCCTGTGTTGCTTTCTCAATCATGTGATTCTTCAATAAAACCTTGATGAATCACCGTATTTTTCTATACATTATCTTTGTGATCCAAATATATAAACTATATTTTCTAAATAGGTAATATTATTTTCAAATAGGGCCACCTTTGGTCTCAAAACATGAGATAAAATAGGTTCATATATCCATATCAGTGAAACATTAAACACATCATGAATCTAAGATAAAATCAGATTTATGGGTGATCGATGAGAAATTTATAAAACTTTTTACTTCATTTATTATGTTCCAATAAACCATATACATAACTTTTCTTATATACTAAAATGAATAACACTTTTCCAAATAGATACTTTAATAAAAATATGATCTCCTACCTCAAATGATATATCCTTCAAATGGTAATATATAACACTTTTCTTTCTACTTTGATCTTCCCTTATATATTGTTGAATCATCTTTATCTTCTCAACCATTTATTCTACCAGCTATAATCTAAATAACTTCCTATTATCAAATTCAACCCATCATGATGTATTTCAAAATGGATTTCCATCTAGTGACTCAAAATTTGTCATCTATATACTGGAATGAAAACTATTATTATATTAAAATTACACCAAAAAAATATATTGATCCCAAAATCCATGATAATATAATGATAAATATCAAATAATATCTTCCAGAGTATGAATTATTCATTCTGACTTTACATAAGATTGAGGATGAAAAGATATACTAAAATTTAATTCGATATTCAATGACTTTTGAATCCATTTCCAAAAAATCAATATAAATATAAGATCATGATCGAAAAAAATAGAGAGAATAACTACATGAAATTATATTATCTATTTAATATAGAGTCCCTCTTGTTTAATAAAATAAATATTACCTGAAATAGGAATAAAATTAGTATATTTAGTAAAATGGTCAATTATAAGTCACATTTTATTGTTAATATAATATTTATTATATAATTACACTAGTAAATCCATGGATATATTCTCCCATTTCCGTCCAAGTACTAGAAAAGTTTGAATCATTTACATGGGTGGTTTTATTTTGGCTATAACCTATTTATAAGTAAAACATTTTATAGTAAAATCAGCAATAGATTTCTTCATCCCAACCCAATAATAATATTTTTGAAGGTCTCTGTACATATTTGTGTATGTGGTATGAATAGAAAATATATATCCAACTCATTCATTCAATAATTCCTTCTTAAAATGGGAATAAATTAGCATGAAAAATATCCTTCCAAGTCTCATAAAACTTTCTTCATCAAGGTAATATTTAGGAAACTTTCCCTTCTTGACTAATTCCACCTATTCTCTTAAATCAGAATTTTCTTTTTTTTATGATTAATTTTGTCTAAGAATGATGACTTCACTTCCTCCACAACCAAAAAAGCGGGAGTTCCAGAATACACAATTTAAAATCCAACATTCATTAATTAATTAACCAAAAGATCATATTCCAAACATAACATGGTTAATGATACATTATATTTTATACTCAATGAATCGAATACCAAATTTCTTTACCTTTTTGGCATTTAATCATGAAATCATAAACCTTTATTTTTCAAAGAATATTTTCCATCTCTTGTTCAGCTATTTTTGGGTTAATATATACTTTAATATTTTATAGTTAGTGCATATTTTACATTTTCCAAAAAAATATGCCTAAAAATATTTGAACTAAACACTACTAGTATAATATCAAGATCATGTGTATGTTAATTCTTCTCTATGAGTTTTAATTAACATGAATTGCATTCAATTACTCAGTCATCTTACATTAATAATCAACCGTGTAATGTTAAATAATAATAATTATAAAAAAATCAATATTTATTATTGTAAAGGATAATTTTGGAGTATTAAAATTATTCTTTTAAATTCCTAAAAACATTCATCACATTCCCTTTTCTAGATGAATTTAACTCTTTTTGGGTTAACTTAAATAGTGATCCTGATAACCATGAAATTTTTTCAACAAACTATATGTGGTAATCCACTAATACAATAAAAAATTTAATCTCAATGACATTTTTTGGTCATGGATACTCTTTCACAACTTTAGTTTTATCATGATAAATAGTTATTCCATATTTAAAAACAATATTATGAAGTAAATAAACTTTTTATAACCAATATTTTCATTTAATAAAATTTTTATACAACCTACTTTATTTTAGTGTCTGAAGAACAATACTAATATGTTACTCATGTTTCTCATAACTTCTATAGTAAAATTTAATATCATCAATGAAAACTACTAAAAAATTATCCAAATACACATGTAAAAATATATTCATAATATCCATAAATAATTTGGGTTCATTCCTCAAATTGAATGTTATAATAAAAAACCTTTAATTCTCATACATAATATAGACCACCAACCTTGAAATTTCTTCCTCCTTCTACTATAACTAGTGATACCTAAACCTAAGATAGATCTTTGAAAAATACAGAGCACCCTTGAGATGTTCAAACAATCCATCATTATGGTGAAACAAGTAATTTTTATTAATATTGATTTTATTTATTTCTCTATAATAAATGAAACATTTTTTGGAACCATTGTTTCATTAATAAATAAAATAGGATCACCCAAATGTGAAGTGCTATGGTGGATTAAACCATTATCAAGAAACACTTGTAACTTATTTTTAAACAACCCCAACTCTAGTAACCTTGAGTTAGTTTCTTACTTTATTGCATTGTAATAAGATACAATGAATCACATCTCAAAGAACCAAATAGTTTTTCAGTATTTTTAAAATAGATATATACATGGTTCTCATATTATATTTGAAAATAAAAATAATATTTTTTTTGAGAATATCATTATTCCCACAAGAATATACATGAATATAAGTGATAGTACACATCATGGATTCATGGTAAAGGAAATAAAATAATTTTGATCTCAGATACTCAGTAGTGGTAAAGTACAGAAGAAGATATCATGAATCAATAATCAAAATCAACATGTAAGGGTAAATAACTTAACACACATTCCATTAAAATAATTTCACTTGCATAATAAATATGTCTAGTTATATAACTAAAAACAATTAAATTTAAATAATTTTACTATAATGATCAATATAGAATGGTTAATATACTATAACACATTGAATTTAATTAATAATATGACTATCACAATAGAATAAGGAATAATTAATATGGCAAGATAAAGAACTAAAATAACATTCCATTCAATTAATAAACTTAAAATTAAAGACATACAAATACAATATCATCATAAAAATATAATTGATAATAATAATATAATTATTTATGGAGAAATTTCAGAATAATTAGATATCATGATCTCAAACATCATCATACCTCTACTATCAAGACCATTCACAGGACAGTTTAAAACAGATGGGTAGGTATACATGGGAAACTTATTTAACTAAGGATAACCAACTAATTAATCTCATTATAATACTAATGAATCAAGGGGATATCTATAACTGGGCCCCAACCATATTTTTTTATCCAAATAATTACTCATATAACGAATAATTGATTTAGTTCCCAAAAAATATTCTTTATTAATAAAAATTTGTATTAAGTAAAGGATACATATTTGTCAATATTTCCCCAGATAATCAATTAAATATCAAATAAAACATTATATCTAAATAATTTATAAGGTTTTGGTAATAATAATGTCTATTATTTAAATAAAATAGATATTTAATCGAAATGTAATTCTTAACGAAAAATGATCACGAGAAAGTGATTGTCTTAAGAGAAAGTTAAAAATCACAAAATTAAATATGAAATGATAGGTGACCATTGATTCATTGAGAATATATGTTTTTATATTAAAATAATAAATAAATATGTTTTCATTTTAGATATATAAAAGGGGATATCTATACAACAAATGATATTGAATAGGTCTATATTAACCAACATGTCTCAATAAAATGGAAATTTATATGAAATCCATTACAATGATCATAATGTTTAAGTGATTATTAATAAATGAATAGATTTTATATATAAAATATATATCTATATAAAAAAAGTGTAAATAAAACATAAGATAATCAAAACTCACTACACGCAATCTTATAGTATCAAATACAATGATGATTTAATATAAACCAATGAAAAGAAATTGAGTTATGAAATTTTTTACCATTTAGTAATTATCAATTCATGTACCATTTTATGAAATAATTAAAATTTAAACATTAAATATCTTGAAGTTTGAATTATTAATGATATTATATGTAAAATCTATAGTGTGTAAATCATATAAATTAAATTAGGTTAATAATAATAAAATATGCCTCAACGAAGGGAAATTGAGACGAAGTCCCATACTAAACACTTCCATTAGGTTGAACATGATTTCACCTCATGTATAATGGTTTTAATAATTTTATTAATTCATAACAGAACCATTTTCATATTTATAATATCTTATATTATTCTTTTATAACATTTTTCACCCATTTTCTAAAAATATTTCATTATTTTCATTGTTTCAGGTGTTAATTGTCATGTCTTTTAATTTGTGCTTTGTCGTGAAAGTTTGTGTTCATGGGAATATGATATAGATAAATAATATATATAATTATATTAATGTTATAAATATAATAATTACCCATTATATACATTTTTAGAATCATTCTTTAGGTTTGTAGATGGAAAATGAATCGCATCACTTTGTGGAGACGGTATGTCATACATTTGCACAAGCGATGATATCACTTAATTAATGGGTGAAGGTATAAGGTAGTGGGAGATATATTAATCTTACAAAATCAATATAATCTCATATATATCATGTATATTCATTAAATTTATCCTTATTAATTTCCCTTTAAAGTGTAATTGAAAAATGAATCATGTCATTTTGCAATATGGTAGTCCACCGTACAGGTGAGCGACGTTATCATACTTTCAATGTTATATAATGTAATAAGGAATATGTGATATTATAATTCAATAACTATAATAACATCATAAATATCATATTAATTTTTTAATTTCATCATTATATTCATCCTGTAATGGTTGTGATGTAAATGAATTACATCGGTTCGTGTGGGGGTGGTCCGTTGTACGCACGATTTACGGTTTTGTTTCCCATTTTAGGGAAGAGAATATGGATTTAGGTTATGAATTAAATATAATAACATATAAATATATGTAATATACTTATATAATTATAAAATATTGTTTTAATAATAATTTAATGAGTTTTAATAAAATAAAAAATCAAAATGATCATTTAAGAAAGTTACCTCCTCATTGAACAACTTCTTTAGGTTTTCACCAAAATACTTCCTAGGTTACCTTTATGATCAATAAAATGGCTCTAGGATGTTGTAATTTTAGTAAGTAAGTGATTTTTGTTGGTATTGTTTTAACCAAATATCTTTCTATGTATGAATGGGGGATGATATGGTGTATCATTTTATAAGTGGGGGAGAGGACACACATATAATTTTTGGAAAGAATCAATTTCTCCCACATTTATCATGCCTCAAAGCCTAAAAATTGGTCATTATTGACCATTAAAGGTTATAAGGTTGATATATGTCCATAAAATGGATTTTTTACAAGTTTGTAGGTCATTTTTAACACTTATATTCTAATTTTAACCCCTTAATAAACTAATTTTTACCTAGGTAGTAGTAATTAATTTTTCTTGTTTTTACTATTCATAATGGTCAAATTTTATTTTAAATTATTAGATAGTATAGATTATTCTAATCCAAAATATAGAATATATTTTTCCAAATTCAATTCACATAATTGGTAAAATCAATTTTAAAATTATATCTGTAGAAGCGATGAAAAAGTAGGTTTTCAAAGAGAAAATACACATTAGTATAGAAGGTTTTAATATAAAAATTAAATATGAAATTTATTGCAATGAAAAAAATTGTTTAAATTGAAATATAATTAAAACAATTTTATGCCAAAATTAATTTAAAATATAATTTAAACTTTAAAATTGTTTAAATGAAAATACAGTTTTCAAAAATTCATTATTTTTCAATATTCATCAAAAAGTGAATCTTTTCAAAAAAAATCGACAAAATTCACCCTAAAATAATTTTAATATTATGATTTCAAAAATTAAGTTTATTTTTTCAAATTATTTTTCTAAAATAATAAAAACTTTATTTTATATTATGCGTAGAAAGAGTGGCTGAACAATTTTTTACAAAAAAAAATCAATTTCTACAGAAAAAATTTCTTTTTATTTTAAATAATTATTATTTTCATTATAATAAATATATAACCATAAATTTTATAATTTATTTAGTATTATTAATACCCACCAATTTAGTGGCTAGGTTATAATGGTATACTATATTTTGGTTCATTTAGAATTAGGTTTTCATGTTCTGTAACCTATCAAAGAGGTCAAATTTAATGTGAAATAAATATATCCTAATGTCTTAGGGTGATACATTCTTCTCTAATATAATTATTTCATTTCATATACACTATCAAATCAATATTTCTCTTTTAAAATATATGTATGTTTCTATAATGACCCAGGCTTTTCAGAAATGGATATTATATCTTTTTAGATGAATATTCACTACATTACACAAACATAATTCCATAGAACATAATATTTATGTGCATTTGGAAGCTTGTAACACAAAATTATTGTTTGGAGAAATATTTTCAATGTTTCCCACAAATATATTTCCATTTAGTACCCCTACTTAAAAACATTGTTTATAACCTATGGGAAAAATAATAAAAGAGTGAGCTCAGATTCTCAGTAAGGGTAAGCATGGAAGTTATAAATTTGTTAATATATTAAATGATGATAAATATGTGTATTTTATCATGATCATAACATAAAATGTTCATACCCAAACTTTCATGGATCATAAACATGATCTGTGGAATAAAACATTAACATGAACCGCATGAATGGAACTTAATCCTAAATCACTATTAAACCATTTGTACAGGTCATAAATGTGTCTGGAATCAACATAAGTATTGAAATGAAAATTCACATTTCAAGGTTAACTACCAAGACTCTTAGATCAGTCCTTAAAACCTGTTTCCCTTAACTGATCAAGCACATAGACTTATTTCCCATCATAGATCAAGTAAATTGAGTTGTTTCTCTTAGATATCTCAAGAGATATAATTCATTACCCAATTAATTAAGGGTTTATATAGTTACCAACCATAACATAATTAAAACCATACATATTTGTTCCATATTTAAAAAACCATTCATCACATCAGAACCCATGAAAATAAAATAGTTTGATAAACACTTCATCATAACATAACTCATGTTAAAGAAATATGTTCTATAAATATCACTCCATCATAATCATAAACCATTCATATAAATAATAAGAATGGTATCCTTGGGTCATATCCCTATTAGAGCATAATTAACATAAAAATAAATCAATATAGATGAAATAAAAATGAATTTTGAAATATCACATAAAATAATTCGTGAGGAAAATATCATTTCCCTTGTGAAATCATTTTTTAAAAAGCCGCACAATTTTAAAAGAAATTTTTTTATTTTAAAATTACATTATAATATTTTAATGTAAAATTCAGGTCCTTAAGTCATACTTAAGGTGAATAAATCTGTTCATTTCGTATAAGTTTAAAAAATTCTTTTTTTACTTTTTTTGGAAAAGTCACTAAGTACCTCATTTGGAAAAGAAATAAAGAATATTTATTTCAAACAATTTATTAAAATGTAACAAATGGGTATAAATAAATTTTAATTTTAATTGTATAAAATTGAAAACTTTTTCAAAAAAAACTTTTTAGAAAACATACATGTGTAAGATAAATATTTTTCAATGGATTTTTAAAATGAAAAAATATTTAATGTTGATGAGATTGTGAAATAAACCCTTACAACTTTATATTCAGTAGAATCATATATCACATGAAGTAAATAAAATTATATTGATATGAATATACCATAATATCCATAATAAGACTCATAAAATAAATTCATGGGTATTATATACACCACATAGAAGAAATAAGTATTATATAAGGCTTTTGTCCCACAAAATTAAAAGTGAGACAAATAACCCTTACCTTAGGTCTTGACTCTCATTGTACTTGTAAAAAACACATGTATAATAAATATAGGTTTATTATAAATCTACTAGTGATCCATATTCAATTATTTTATACCAAATATTATTTACTTATGTCTTTATATTACCCATTTATTAACAATTTCATGTTAAAGATTCATTTCTGGTAATAACCGCTTTGTTTTACGCATGTGTTTTGATTTGTTATAAATTTTTTTGTCCTACTAATTATATAATGAAATAATCATATCTAGAATTATAAACATGACATAAATATCATATATATTCAGTATATTATTATTTATAATAATATATAATATATAGAAATGAAATACACCATTTATGTAGATGGTAGGTTGTACAAACAAACAAACATTAATTTCATTTTATTTTCATATTAAAGTAAAGAAAATAATATGATATATTATAATTAAATAAACCTTTTTATGTGATATATATCATATATATTCATAAAATTAATCCTTGTTACCATCCTTGTGAATTATACATGAAAAATTCACCATAACGCATTATTGAGATGGTAAGCCATATCTACGCATTAGCAACATTATAATTTCCTAAAATATTAGATAGTAAAAATGTATATAATATATTACCTTTATAGAATTATAATTATTTTATAAATATAATATATAAATATTCAACCCATCATATTTCACACTAATAAAATATGGTGATGTAAAATGAATTGTATCGCTACGTTGAGACAATAAGCCGTACATACACTCGAGCGATACTTTCATTTCTTATTCGATGGGAAAGGAGTTGTATAGTGGTTTTTCCATAATCCTAATACAATTTAATATTATATAGTATTATAAATATATTTCTTCTGATATATATCATTGTTTTATAGGAGTTAGATAAAAGTTAAAAAAGAGAGTGGTCGGTTAGAGCAATTACCTCTTCTTCGAAACTGCTCTTTATATCTCCTCTAAAGGACCATAGAGTTTGTATTCTTGAATGCCAATAACCTATATAATGGTTCTAGGTAAGTTTAGAAGATAATTTTACAGAGGTTTTTCTATCAATAATGATCATGGTGATATTGATAATTGAGGTTGGAGGTGCCATTTTATAATTGAGATGAGGGGCACTTTTCAAATTTCAAAATCTAATAATTTATAATAAATTCAATATCAATAAAAATACATAAAAAATGAAATGGATTCAAAAATAATATAAGATAATGTTGTAATATTAATATACAATATATTTTAGAAAATTTTATTGTATTATTTTTAACCTTATCATTTTGATTAACCTTTAGTTTACTTATTTTAATTTTAATTACAGTAACAACATCATCAATATCAAAAAGTAGAGATTTTTATTTATATGGTGTAAATTGAACAAAAAATAATAAATTTATGATATTAATTTTTATTTATTTATTATTTTTATGATTTTTTGAAATTTAATAAAATTTTATTTTCATAAAAAATTATTAATGCCAATTTCCAAACTATTCATTATATTGACCTTCAGAAAATCAATACAGTAAGATAACTTCTAAAAAATCATTTAATACAATCAAAATTGGTCAGATTTACCAAGATTTTTTTTTAACCTTAATTAATTCAAATTATATTTATTTTCATGTTTCTAATATCATTTAAATAATTTTTTCGTTAATTTAATAATTATTACATCATCATTTTCTCATTATTTTTTATAATTATTTGTTCACTAAAAATTTTAAATAAAATAACAAGATGTATTTAAATATATTTTATTTTGGAATAATATACATTGTATAAAATATCATCTAGTTATTTTCATATTAAAAATATTATAATTATTAAATGTAAGAATGCAACATTTTTTTAACTCTCTTTGATTTTAATAATATTCATGCCTTCCTCATGGAAAAGATTCCATTAAATTATTTAATTTAAATAATTATAGTTGAGTGTTATATTCAACTTCATTAAATAACATTTTGTATTGTGTTATGACAGATTTTTAATATTTATAATATTATTTTTAACCTCAATTTACCTAATTTACCCTTAGTCTTGGTAATAGAAATTACTAAAGTTACACTTCAAATAGTCCAAAAATAAAAGGTACCTATTTAATAAATTTGAACCTTTAGATTCCAGATATTTAATCCATTTTTGTAAATTTAATTCAATAAATTTGAATAAATTAACTAAAAATTAATCTCACAGTTAGGATAAAACAATGGGTTTTTAAAGTAATAATGTTCAAAAGTTTTGAATTTTTTTATATCCAATTTCAATGTGAAATGGATTAAAATTTTATAACATGGATTAAATGATAAAATATAGATCTAATTATACTTTAAAACCAGTCTAAATATAAACTAACAATATAAATAAATCATACAAAAAGAATTTATCGATTAAAATACTGTATTTTTTCGGTTTTCTTCCAAAAATAAATCTTATCAGAAAAACACCAAAAATTAATCCAAAGTAAATTTTCATACTCCAATTTAAAATAATAAGTTTTTTTCAAATAGAATTTATAATGTTGAGAAAAATATATTTAAAACAATTGCACCATTAAAAGTGATAAAACTAGTTTTTTAGGAAAATATTTCTTTTATATTTCAAATTTGATTTATTCTTATATCATGTCTTTAAAACACATAATAATAAAATTAAATATTATATTGAATATATTATAAATATATTTAATTAATATATTTCTAAGAGATTGATTGGATTATTTATTGTTATAAAAAACACTTCTGCACATTTAATTAATTTTTCTAAACATAAATTAATTTTATTTTAAAAATGGTTTTATATTCATTTATAATTAATTGTTCAAACAATTATGTTTAAAACATAATTTCATAATTTATTTAATCATTTTCATACTTTCCTTTATAACTCATATGTTATAATTGTCTATTTTAAATAATTATATCAATAAAATGATGTTTCGTAGAAACTCAGTGTTGCGTCAAATGCAAGATGAGCGGGTGTTTTGTATAGCGCATGATTAACATGGTACAGCATATTACACAAGACATCAATGGAATTTAATTTATTTATAAAAATTAAAGGTTCATAAAAACTTGGCATGTTACATTCTATCCCCCTTAAAATTAATTTCTCCCTCAAAATTTGTTATTCTAATACAAAAAAATGAGGATATATCAACCTCATTTTATCCCTAGGTCACCACATAGCTTCATCAAACTTTTGGTTTTCTCCACAAAACATTAAACAGTTGAGTTGTCTTGTTTTTTAAAACTTTATCTCTAGGATCGATAATTTCAATCGGTTTCTCTTCATATGAAGTGTCTTTCCCCAGTGGTATAACCTCTAACTTTAGTACATGTGAAGGTACTTCCTTAGATGATATATAAGGAAAAAACCATGACATGAGAGTGATTTTGTTTAATTTCAAATAGATAGGATACCATTCCAATATGATCAATAATTTAAAAATTAAATTTAATCCTTTCAATTTCAAATTTCACATTGAAAATAAAAAAGTCAATGTTCGAGAATTTCTTTATGGGAAACCCACATCATAAAAAGTGTTAATAATGCTTCTTATTAAATAGAGGGAACGTAAAAGGAAAAGATCACCACATAACTATGATTATATGAATGTGTAAACATGGACATAGAATAGTATTACAACTATTTTATTTGGATGGAGAGTGATACAGAACATGGCTAGGATAAATATAAGAATCACAAATCCATAAACTTATGAAGATCAAAGAGATAATTTGATTCATTGAAAAAGAAGTCACCAAAATAGATTTTTTTTATTTCAAGATCCTTTCCCTAAAGTTTAATAATTTTAATGATAAGAAACACTTACTTGATTTAATTACATTTCATAAGCACAATATCATCCTTTTATTATACCTTCATAAATTCCCACTTCATATCTTTTTCTAGGAAATGAAGGTGAATTTTTATTTTCATAATCATTAGAAAATCATGAGATCCATAAATAGATGATAGGTCATTCAATCTATATTTATCACAACAAAAAGTTTAGCACAAGTTATCCATTATAAAAAATTAACATATTACAAAACATTAATCTCTAAAACCTCATCCAAATTTCAAAGTATACAATTTCATAAATTCTTACCCTAATAAACCTTCTAAAAGATTAAAATAAATAAATCAAAAAAAGGTAACTAACTTCCAAAAATCAACTCATCATTAATCTCCCAAAAAACCTGATCTATCTCTTAATTGTTACATACCGAACATGTGAAGAATATTATCATGTATTCTCTTGAAACATGGTAATAACTTCAATTACCACAAAAGCTTAGATAAAAAATGGATGCTTTCAAAATTTAACTCTTTCCCCAAAAACATATATCCAAAAGTTATCTAAACTCAGTCAATGATATTAGGAACCATATTATCATTTTATTAGTCCCAATTTTATCAATATTATAACATTTATAATCAAACTAAACACAATTCATTCAATATTAGGATCATATGAAGGGTTACCTTGCCTTAATAATGTGATTTCTATAAAATATAACATTTCCATTAAATCGCTTTTCTTGTTCATCAGTACTATTAAAAATATAATTTCAAATCCTTAATCAAAATATTTTACTATAAAATCCTTATATATTTCATAATTATTGAATCCCAATAAATATATACTCTAATCCTTCCACTTCAATTATTTTCAAGGAATAGGTCCTCCATTATTCGAGAACTAAATTCTTGGGATAGCACATTGATTTGGGTAATTCCCTTGTTCCCCATACGTAAGACATTGAACTCCTTGACAATATGTCTCTCTATGACCCTCTTTTCCACATAGATAACATCTTCCCAACAATTTGAGATATTACTCTAAGTTCTTCTTCCCACAATCTTGAGATATGATAATCATAATATTCTTTTCCCATTGTTCATAACCACATAAACATTCATAAAAGTTCATATTCCTCTTATTCTATGTGTTATTAATCTCATTGAGGTTCACTTTTCTAATAATATATTGTGATAGTTCATTGGGAATAATAAAAATATCATTTTTTCCATTCATCATCCAATTTAGTATATCATAGTTACCAAACATTCCATTAGATTCAATATTAACATGATTCCTTCTAGTTCTAGACATTTACTAAAACCAAAAGAGTAATGTGAGAAAAACTAATCATAGTAGTAGAACCACATAATTGAATGAAGTTACTTATAAAATTCCAATCAATGACACCGTAGGTTTAATCCTTGGTTATTCATGATCATTAAGAAAACTAAAGTATTTTAACCTATACTTAGACATATCCTTATATACATCCCTAAAAATATCCATAGAAATATCTATAGTGATCTCACTAATTTATTCCCATCGTAGTTTTCAAAGGCTGACTAAAACTTTTCTCTGTTTCCAACTATAACAACATTGAATTTTCAAACATGGATATTATATATTTTTTAAATATTAATTAAATTACACAAAAAACATCTTGAGCGCCATAATAGTTTAGTGACTTTGGAAACATGGAATGCAAACTTCTAGTCTAGTGAAAGATCTTCAATGTTTCCCAAAAATATCATCCCATTTAGTACCCCTAAATAAAACCTTTATCCATAACCTATAGAACAGAAAAATAAGATAAGGGTGAGATTAGATGATCAGTGAGGATAAAAATGAATGATATCAATTTATTATCACATATAATGATAATAAATATGAGTATATAATCTTGACTATAACTTAAAAAGTTCATACCTAACCTATTAGGGATCATAAACATGAATTATGGCATAAAAATTTAACATGAACCATAAGAATGATACTTCATCATAAATATTTCTTGAACCATATGTTAAATTCTTAAATTTTTATTGTGTCACAATAAGTATAGAAAACAATTTCATATTTCACGGTTAACTACCAAGACTCTCAAATCCGACCTTACCACTAGTTTCCCTTAACAGATCAAGCACATCAACTAGTTTCTCTTAGCTATCTCATGAGATGTAATTCATTACCCAATGACTTAGAGGGAGATATAGGTCTCACCATTAACTTAATAAAAAATATATATATATTTTCCACAAAATAGTAAATCATTCATCACATCAGAACCCAGGTAATGAATTCAGTTTTATAAACACTTCATCATAACATAACTCGTGGAAAAGAAATCAGTTCCCTAAATATCATTGCATCATAAAAATAAGATATTACATAGAATAATAATAATCATATACTTGTGTAATATCCATATAAAGTTATAGGTAACATCAATATAAGTCATTTTATATAAAAGAATTATTTTTAAAAGACCACTTGAATTAATTCTTGATGAAACCATTCTTTCCCCTCTGAAATTATTTTTTTGAAGAGTAGTACAACTTTAAAAGAAAAAATTTTAATTGAATATAAATATATAATATTTTATGTTAAGATTTAAATAATTTATTTTTCATGATAGAAAATAAATATTTTCATTCCATATAATTTTAAAATACATTTATTTCTTACTTTTCCAAATAAGTCACAAAGTACCTCGTTTGGAAAATAACAAAAAATTATTATTTCAAACCATTTATTAAAAAAGAAACCATGGGTAAAATTAAACTTAAATCTTAATAGGAAAAATTTAAAAACAATTTTCTAAAAATTTTATAAAACATTGATTTTTAAGATAGATATTCCCGAATGAATATTTAAAAATAAAACAATACCAAATGTTGATGAGATTTTGAAATAAACCATTACAACATTATAGTTAGTAGAATTGACTCCCCTTGAAAGAAATAAAATTACATGGTTATAAAAATTCCATTATATTCATAATAAAACTAATAAAATATATTCATGTGCAATATATACACCATGTAGAAGAAATAAGTAGTGTATATGGGATGATCCCATAGAAATAAAAGTGAGACAAAAAATCTCTTACCTTATGTATTGACTTTGGTAGTACTTATGAAAAATTCTTGTATAATAAATATAGGATTATGATACATATATTATATAACCAAATTAAATTATATCATACCATATATTATTTATTTATTTCCTTCAATTACTCTTTTATTTACAATTTCATGTTAAAGTTACGTTTTGAGAAATAACCACTTTGTTTTTCGAATGTGTTTTGATTTGTTATTAATTTTTTTTCATCTTAATTATATCATGATTTCATAATATCCTTAATAATACACATTAAATAAATATAATAAATATTTATTATATAAGTATTTATAAAAATATATAAAATATAGAAATTAAATACACCATTCATGGAGACGATCGGTCGTACATACGCATGAACATTTTTTTTATTTTCTAATAATATTTGAATAAACAAAATAATATGATATAATATCATTAATTAATAATTATTATGTGATTTATATCATATATATTAATAAAATTTGTCCTCATTACCATCCATGTAAAATATAGAGGAAAAACAAATCACATTGCATCATGGAGATAGTAAGTCATTCAAATGCGCGATCGACGTAATCATTTTCCAAAAGAATATATCGTAAAAAGGTAGATATGATATTATCATTATATATTTATAATAATTTCATAAATATCATATATAAACATTAAAACTGTCATAATTCCCCCTCATAAAATATGGTGGGAAATTTAATTGTATCTCTATGTGGAGACGGTAAGTCATATGTACGTACGATCGATACATTCATTTATTATTTGATATGAAAGGGGGTGTAAAGTGGTTTTCCCATAATCATAATAACATTTCATAATAGTTAGTATGATAAAGTTATAATTTTATGATATATATCATAAATTTATACTTGGAATAAAGGAGTAGAAAAATAGTGATTTGTTAGAGAGACTACCTCTTCTTCGAAATGGATCCTTTAGATCTCCTCTAAAAGACTATATAGTTTGTATTTTAGGAAGATAAGAACATATATATCATATATATGGAAGTGGATAAGATATTTTTACATATATTTTTATGTTAAAAGGATGAATGTGATCTGAAGAAGTGAGGGAGGACGTTTCATTTTACAATTGAAGTGAGGGACACTTCAAATTTCAAAAAAAATATAGTAAATTAACCCTTAATACAAATACCTCTAAAATTAAATGGATTCTAAAATAATATGATATAGTGTTCTAATATTATCAATCAATATATTTTTTAAATGTTTTGGTATTATATTTAACCTTATCATTTTGATTAACCCTTAGTTAGCCTATTTTAACTTTTACTTTGGTAACAACATTTTCAATATTTAAAGGTACATATTTTTACTTATAAGATTTAAATTGAACCATAAATGATAAATTTATTATATTTTCTACCATATTTTGTCCCATTTTTTCATATTTAGTAATTTTATGAATTTTAACTAATTTAATAAAATATTATTTTCATAAAATATCATTAGTGTTAATTTTGACACTATTTATTACATTGACCTTAAGAAAATCAATAAAGAAATATAAATTAGAAAAAATAATAATTTAATACACTCTTAATAGGTCATATTGTCCTTAAAAATCATGTATAACCTTGATAAATTCAAATTGTAATTATTTTAATATTTCTAATATCATTTAATTGATTGTTTCACTAATTGAATAATTACTACATCATCATTGTGTAATTATATATGATAATGACTTCTTCTCTAAGAATAAAAATAAAAATAAATAATTTATTTAAGAATACTATATTTCCAACTAATATAAATAATAGGTAATATCTTTTATTCAAACCACATATTATAAATATTATACTTTTTAAAAGTAAGAGTGTGACATTTTTTCACTCTATTGGATTTTAAAAATATTAAAGTCATTATCTTGTAAAAGTGTCCATTAAATTATTTAACTCTGAAACTTATCAGTTAACGGTCGACTAAAATTCATCAAATAATATCTAGTCATGTTTTTGGGTAGATTTTTAATATTTAAAATATTATTTTTAACATCAATTTACTCAGTTAACCCTTACCTATGGTAATAAAAATTACTTATGTTACTATTAATATTGTCCAAAAATAAAAGAGTCATATTTAATAAATTTATAACTTCTTATTAAAAAATTAATAAATATTTATTAATTAAATTCAAATAATTTTCATAAATTAATCAAAAATTAATCCCATAGTCAGGACAAAATGATGAGTTTTTAAAGTAAAAATGTTCAAATGTTCGGAGTGTTTTCATATCCAATTTTAATATGAAATTAATTAAAATGGCCTAAATCATATTAAATTATAAAATATTGATATAATTATACTTTAAAACCAGTATAAAATATAATCTAATAGTATAAATAATCAAGATGAAAAAAGAAATTTTCAATAAAAATATATTATTTTTTCAATAATCATAAAAATTGAATATTATCAAAAAAAACCAAATAATTAACCATATTAAATTTTGATACTCATCATTCAAATAAAATGTTTATTTTGTATAATATACTTTTTAAATGATTGAAAAACTATATTTAAAATATGTCTGCCATCAAATGTTGGAAAAACTATTTTTTCTAGAAAAACACTTCTTTTATATTTAAAATTAGATTTATTCTTATATAATGTTTTGAAAATGCATAAGATGAATGTTTAATATTAGATTGAATATTATATATATATATATATTATTAATATAATTCCACAAAAATTATTTGTTTATTTATTGGTATAAAAAAAAATTCACATTTAAATAGAATTTTAGAAAAAAGTTTCTTTTATTTTAAAATGGGTTTTACATTCATTTGTAATTAATTAATCAAATAATTATTTGTGAAAGATAATTTAAAATTTTATTTAATCATGTTCATACCTTCTATTCTAACCGCTAGGTTATAATTGTTACCTTTAAATAAGTATATTAATAAAATGATGTTTTGTATAAACTCAGTATTGCGTGTAAAGCAAGCTAAATCAGTGTTTTGTGTATTGAAAGGTATACTTGTTGTAGAGTATAACACAAGACATCAAAGAAATTTAATTTACTCATAAGATGAAAAGGATCATAAAAACTCAGGTTTTACCTTCTATCCCCCTTAAAATAAATTTCTCCCTTGAAATTCATTATTCTAATACAAAAATATGAGGATACTTCTACATCATCATATCCTTAGGTTAACACGTAGATTCTTTAAACAGGTGGTTTTATCCAAAAACATTAACCAGATGAGTGGACCTATTTTGTATAACATTATCTCTATGATTCAATATTTATATTGGTTTCTCTTTATAAGAAGGATCTTACTCTAATGGTATAACCTCTGATTTCAATACATGTGAATGATTAGGTATGTAATTCCCCAGAAGAGATACATGGAAGGCATCATTATCATTAGATATATTTGGTGAATGTGCCAATGGATGGTCTACCATTCTAATATAATCAATAATTTGAAATGGAAATTATATTCTTTTTATTCTTAAATTTCACATTAAAAATCAGAAGTTGATGTTTAATAATTTCATTGTGGGAAAACCACATCACAAAAAGGATTAATAAAATTTCCTCTTAAATATAGGGAAAGTAATAGGTGAAGATTACCACATAACAAGTATTATAATAAATTAAAAACAAGACGATGGAATTCAATTATAACTATAATGTTATGATGGAGAGTGATAAAGAGCATGGTTAGGAAGACATTAATAATCCTAAAGACAAAAATGTATGATGATCTAAGGGATAATTTGATTCCTTGAAAAAGAATGTACTAGGATACACTTTTTATGTTTTTAAGATCTTTTCCCTAAAGATGAAGAATTAAAATGAGAAGAAACACTTACTTGGTTTTATTAGATTTCATAAGAACAATATCAAATATTTATTTTTAATTGATAAATTCTCACTTCTTCCCTTATTCCATGAAATTAAGGTGAATTTTTCATTCATGATGCATTGTAAGATCTTGAGATCCATAAATAGAATGATAGGTTATTCCATCTGTCTTTATCGCAAAAAAATGGTTTGAAAAGTTATCCAATATGAATAAATCTACATGTTGAGAAACATTAATCTCTAAAACCTCATCCAAATTTCAATATAAACAATTTTATAAATGGTTACCCTTATAAACCATTCAAAATATTAAAATACAAAATTTTCAAAAGAATGTATCTAAATTCCAAATATCAACTCATTATTAATCCTCAAAACAACTTCATGTAGCTCTTAATTGTCAAGTATGAAACATTGAAAGACCATTATCATGTATTATCTTAAAACATGGTAATAACCTAAAATACCATAAAACCGTAATAAAAACATGAAATATTTAAAAAATTAACTCTTTACCCACATTATAAAACCCAAAATTCTAAAATCTCAATCCATGATATCATAAACCATATTTTCATATTATTAGTCCCAAGGTTATCAATATTATCCCATTTATAATCAAACCAAACACCATTCTCTCAACACTAGGATCATACTAAGGGTTACCTTACCTTAATCAAGAGTTTTCTAGAAAATATAACATTTCCATTAAATCACTTTTCTAGTTCATCCATACCGTTCAACATATTCTTTCCAATCCTTAACTAAAAACTTATATTATACAATCTTTATATATTTCATAATTATTGAATCGAAATATATAAATAGTCCAATACATCCACTTAAATGATTTTCATGGAATGGGTACTTCGATTGTAAGTAAATTCTTGGGTTAGTGCATTGATTTGGTTAATTATCATGTTTCTCCACACATAATACATTTAAATCATCAACAATTTTTCACTATATTACCTTTTTCTACATAGATAACATCTTCCCATCCATTTTAGATATTCATCCAAGTTCTTATTCCCACCTTCTTGAAATATGGGAAGATGAATATTTTTTACGCTATGTTCATAATCACATGAACTTTTTTATAAGTCTATATTCCTATTATTTTATGGATTAGGAATCTCACTGAGATTCACATTATTAATAATTTATCATGATATCTTATTTGAAATAATTGTAATGACTTTCCTTCCAGTCATCATCCAATTTGGTTCCTCAAAGTCATTGGAATTTCAATCAGATTCAATGTTAAAAAGATACATTCTTATTCCATCCATCGACTAAAAACGAAAGAGTATTGTGAGAAGCACTAATCATAGTGGTAGAATTGCATAATAAAGGTAAACTACTTATAATTTTTTAATATATTACACCTTAGTTTTAATCTTAGGTTATTCATGATTATTAAAAATACATTAGCATTATAAAATATACATATAATTATATTTTTATAAATCTCTATAGATATACTTATAAATATATATGTGGATCTAGTCTGGTGAAAGATATCCTAGGGTTCCCACAAATCTCTTCACCTTTAGTACCCCTACACAAATTATATCTTGACAACCTGTGGAAAGGAAATAGAAGAAAATGTCGATCTTAGTTGATAATTAAGAGTAAAAATGGAATATTTCAATTTATTATCATATGAAAAGATAGGAAATATGGGTATGTGGTCATTATTGTAAAATGAAATGTTCATACCCAACCTATCATGGATCATAAACACGAGTTATGTCATAAAACATTGACATTAACCATAATAATGAAACTTCATCATAACTCATTCATGAACCATATTTTTAAGTAATAAATTTTTGTGGAATATCCATAATTATAGAAAACATTTTCCTATGTCAAGGTTAACCTTTAAGACTCTCGGATCAAGACTTACCACATGTTTCCCTTAATAGATCAAGCACATTGACTTATTTCTCATCAAAGATCAAGCACTTCAACTTGTTTATCTTAGTTATATCATGAGATATAATTCATTACCAAATTCATTGTAGGGAGATATTGGTCACACCCATAACTTAATTGAAACTATACATATGTGTTCCACATAACCATAGATCATTCATCACGTCCATGTAATTAAATGAGTTTCATAAACACTTCATCATAACGTAACTCATTGGAAAGAAATATGTTCCATAAATATCATTCCATCATAAACAAAAACCATTAAGAGAAAAAATAATAATGGTATCCTTGGTTAATATCCCCATAAAAGAATAATTAACATCAAAATAATTCATCATATATAAAAATTGATATTTGAAAGATCGTTTGAAATAATTCTTGAGGAAAATATCATTTCCCAAATGAAATCATTTTTTAAAGAGCCACGTATTTTTGACGAAAAAAAAATTTATTTTAAAGTAAATAAATAATATTAAAATATAATATTAAATTCATTAAGGCATCATTATGGTGTAGAAATATTTTCTTTCTGTATAAATTAAAAACAAAATTTCTTTCAAATTTTTCTTAGAAAAGTCACACAATACCTAGTTTGGAAAAGGATAAAAAATATTTAAAAACATTTAGAAAAAAATCTGGGTAAAAGAAATTTTAATATTAATATTATAATATATAAATCCATTTTAAAAAAGAATAGAAAAAATGGATATTGACAATAAATATTCACCAACATAAATTTAAAATAAAACAATCTTGAATATTGATAATATTGTGAAATAAACACTTAAAAACTTGTAGTAAGTAAAATAATATGTCCCGTGAAATAAATAAAATTATATGGATATGAAAATACCATAATAATAATAATATGACTCATAAAATATATTCATGTGTAGTATATACACAACATAGAAGAAATAATTTGTCTATAAGGTATATATCTAACAGAAATAAAAAAGAGACAAAATCCATTGCCTTATGCTTTGGGTCTCATCATACTTGTGAAAAACTTATCTGTAATAAATATAGGTTTATTATACATATATTAAATAACTTTGTTCAGTTGTATCATAGCATATATGATTTAATTATGGCCTTCTATTAACCATTTATTATCAATTTCATGTTAAAGTTCCATTTTAGGTAATAACCGTTTTATTTTTTTCTGGTATTGGTTTGTTATATATTTTTGAACCTGTTAATTATATAATTATTTAATCATATCAATAATAATAAAAATTATATATATATAATATATATATATTATATAATTATTTACAAAAAACTATAGAAGATAAAAATTAAATACACCATAAATAGAGAGGGCAGGCAGTGCATACGCAAGAACACTATTTTCATTTTCTTATCATATTATAAGAAAGAAAATAATATGATATATTATTATTAAAGAATAATTTTTATTTTATATATACCATATATATTCCTAAAATTCATCCTTATTACATTCTATGTGAAATAGATATGGGAAACAAATCACATTACAACATGGAGATGGTAAGCCATATGTACGCACGAGCGCCATTATCCTTTCCCACAATATTAAATGATAAAAATGTAGATATGATATTTTCAATACCGAATTATAATTTTTTTCATAAATATTATATATAAACTTTAAACCATCATCATTCCACCAGATAAAATATGGTGATGGAAAATGAATTGTATCACAACAGGGAGACGATAAGTCGTACGTATAGACCAGCAATACTTTTATTTCTTATTTGATAAGTAAGGGGATGTATAGTGGTTAGTTAATAATCATAAAAAAATTCAAAATATTTAATATTATTATGTTATTATTTAATTATATATATCATATATTTATAGGATGTATTGAAAATTAGAAAATAAGAGTGATCAGTTAGAGAGATTACCTCATCTTTGAAACAACTACTTTAGATCTCCTCTAAAAGACACTAGAGTTGGTATTTTGGGAAGATAAAAACCTCTATAATGTGTATAGGTATGTTAATAAAATACTTTATCATATTTTTGTCTTTATATAAGGATAAATGTGATATTAAGGAGTGATGAAGGAGGTACCATTTTATAATTCAGGTCAGAGGCACTTTTGGAATTTCAAAAAATATTAATTTATAATAAATCCAATATCAATATGAATACCTATAAAATTAAATTTATTAGAATATAATATGATATAAGGTTTTAATATTATCATCAAATATATTTTATAATTGTTTTGGTATTATTATTAACCTTATCATTTTGATTAACCATTAGCTAACATATTTCAATTTTAATTATAGTAAGAACAATTTCAATATTAATAGGTAGATAATTTTACTTATAATGTGTCAATTAAACCATAAATTTTCAATTTATTATATTTTAGACCATAATGGACCTATTTCACATTATTTCGTATATTTATTAATTTTAAATAATTTAATAAAATATTTTTTTCATAAAATATCATTTGTGACAATTTTCACACTATTCATTACATTGGTCTTAAGAAAAAAAAATATTAAGATAAATTAAAAAAAAATATTTTATACACTCATAATATGTTATATTAACCAATATAATTATTATATCACCTTCATTAATTTAAAATATATTTAATTTAATATTTACAATATCATTTAATTGATTGTTTCATTAATTCGAAATTTACTACAAAATCATTGTGTAATTATTTATGATAATTATTTCTTCACTAAAATTTAAAAAAATCAATAATGTATTTAAATATATTATTTTTAAAATTGTATAAATATTATAGAATGTCTTCTATTTAAACAAATATTAAAATTAATATATTTATTAAAAGTAAGAGTGACATTTTGTCACTCTCTTTGATTTTAATAATTTCCAAGTCATTATCATGGAAAAGTGTCCATTAAATTATTAAATTTAGATATTTATGTATTAGAGGTCTAATTAAAATAATATAATAAATTTTTTTAAAGTTTTATGGTTTTTTTATAAAATTTATAATATTATTTTTAATCTCAATTTACCCGATTTACCATTATCCATTTTAATAAAAATTACTAAATTTATTATCCATATTGCCCAACAATAAAAGGGTATATTTAATAAAAATGGAACATAAAATTACAAATATGGGATCCATTTTTCTAAATTACACTCACCTAATTTTCAGAAATAAATTAAATATTAATTTTCCTGTCGTGACAAAACAAGGGACTTTTAAAGTAAAACTATTCAAAAGTTTGGAATGTTTTTATATCCAATTTCAATGTGAAATTTATTAAAATGAAATAAATTTTATTAAATTATAAAATATTAATCTAATTAAACTTTAAAAATAGTATTATATATAAACTTACAATATAAATAATTCATTCAAAAAAGAAGTTTTCAATTAAAATACAGTATTTTTTCACTTTTCATCAAAAATTGAATCTTATAAAAAAATTACCAGAAATAAAACCAAATTAAATTTTGAAACTATTATTTCAAAGAATAAATTTATTTTTTAAAATATAATTTATAAAATTTTCATAAACTATACTTAAGATATTTGTGCCATCAAAAGGTGGTAATACTTGTTTTTAGAAAAATACTTCTTTTATATTTAATATTTGATTTGTTCTTATATTATTTCCAAAAAACACAAAATATTAACATTCAATATTATATTTAATATATAATATATTTTACAAAAATATTATTATACAATATTTATTTTTTTTATTGGTATAAAACACACATATGCACAGTTAAAAAATTTAAAAAAAAACCTATTCTTTAAAAAAGGGGGTTATATTCATTTATAATTAATTTTTATAAGAATTATGTGTAAAAAATAATTTCATAATTTAGTTAATCATATTCATTCCATTGATTCAATTTTCTAGGTTATAATTGTCTCTTTAAAAAAATTATAATAATAAAATGATGTTTCATAGAAACTCAGTGTTGTGTGTAAAGAAAGCTAAGCTTGTATTTCGTGTAGAACAAGATTAACTTAGCTAAGCGTATAAAAAAGTCATCAAAAAATTTCATTTATTCATAAAAGTAAAAGGTTCATAAAAACTCAGGTAGTTATAGTTACATTCTCCCCACCATTAATAAATTGCATCCTCATAATTTAAACTTGATATTGGTAATCAAGGATCTGACATTTGGAAATAACATTATGCAAAACCCTACTTTGTAAAACGGTTAACAAAACATCATCTTGATGAGAGATAAATGGAAATATGAAGTTCATATGTAAAAACACAAAACTAGGATTCTAATTTGGAGAATATATGTGTGATGTGAATATATGAACATGGAACAAAAGAATAAATAATTATAGAGAATGATAGATTTAATTGATCATAAGAAAGTGTACTATAAATGGAAAGTTACAGAACTCAAAACCTTGAATATATGATGATTTAAAATACCGTTAGATTCATTTTAAATTAAGGTAATAAGATAAAAATTTTGTTTCAAAATCCTTTTCATAAAGATGACATATTTTTCACTATCTTGCAGTATAGGGAAATATAATTACTACAAAAATTTATATTTCGTAATCCCAATTTCATTATTGAGTTGTGCTTTGATAAATTTCCAATTCATCACTTAATCTAAGAAATGAATAAAAAATGAATTTCTTATGCCTAAACCACTAGAATTTACTTTTAATGGGTCATAATACTCAAAAAAGAGTGTAACATATTTCCATATATCTCTAAATATTTTCCAAAACCAATATGGTTAGTAAAAGATATTCAATATAATACATTAATTTGTACACCACAACACTATCACCACTAGTTTATCATTACTATTTATTTATCAAATAATTAAACTATAAATTATGACTTATTAAGAAGGACATCAAATAAGTCGATAGTAGGCACTAAACCCCTATCATCCTTGAATTTTGGGTTTAATCTCCATAGCCTTTTTGGATACAACGGGTTGTCCTGCGTTATGGGACATGTCTTTTTTTATAAAACCATATTAATATAATTTCTATTACATTCCAAAAATGTAATAACCCATAATAACATAAATATAAAAGATAAGATAAACCCTACAGGATAGAAATACTTTTAATCTTATATCTAAAATTTTTAAAGGAATTATTCCTCAAATAACAATTTTATATACTAAACAAAAAGTTTGTATTCGTATAATTGTTTTCCAAAGTATATCCTTAATCATGTGACATTCCTACCACAAAAATTTTGAAAAGGGGTGTTTAATACATTGAACATATGATCAATTGTAAAATAATAAACCCATGATTTTATCCCTCACTCTTAAGTTAATAAAGGCATTTATGATACTAAAATTTAACATAAGCCCTAGATGTTTTGTGATTATTACAACCAAAATGCCACTCGTAAAAATACTTCTGAAATTTAATTCATGAATCCCAGTACATAAAAACATAATACATTTTATTTAAACAGAATTCCAAACTTTGTATAGGGGTTTAAATTTAGAATATGTAATTGACTTGGATAATTCCTAGGTTCCCCGCATTTAAGACAACAAGTCATAAATGGATCCCAAGGATGAGATTTCTTTCTTTCCATAATACTCTTAATTTTTCTTAACAATTCATCGCTTCATACCCTTCATTTCCATATATGAAACATTTTTATATTCCTTTAAAAAACATTATTTGGTGTCTCTTTCAACATTTTTACATGAAGGAAATTTATCCTTCTTTCATCTATCATCTTCAACACTCAAGCTCTTATCAAACTCAATTATTCTCTTATTTTCTGAG
The DNA here is from genome assembly GCA_963277665.1 of Viscum album. Taxonomy (NCBI): domain Eukaryota; kingdom Viridiplantae; phylum Streptophyta; class Magnoliopsida; order Santalales; family Viscaceae; genus Viscum; species Viscum album. The sequence continues at coordinate 1,960,403,553 of OY728133.1, forward strand.
TTCGAGAGTTGGTTATGGAGTATGTTGTTAATCATATTTCTAGATAACTTAATAGGTATAATCATGATATCATTCACTCCTATAATCATCCCATTTGGTTTTTCTTACTCACCATTTTTTCATTCATATTCATTGTTAAAATGATTCCTTGAGGTTTCATCCATTGATTAAATCCAATGTGCGCAGTGAGATAAAAATTAATCATAGTGGTAAAACCATATAATCATTTATAGGATGTCTAAATCCTGAAACATTATTTTCAATATAAGAAATATTAAGTTTAAACTAGGTTAATAATTATAATAAACTACTCAAATCCTTCATAATGGTTTATAAAGAAAATGTGAATTATCCTAATAATATCATCGGAGAGTGTCAAACCAGGTGAACAGCAAGGCATGTTTTCTTCCACCAGGTAACAATCGAGTTAAGACCAATGAACCCTCTTAGAGTTATTACTCCTAGGTACATATGTTCAATAACCAAACTCGCTTTTATTATATAGAATATTATATATTTATAGTAAAAACAAAATAATCTCTACCTCACTAGGACTTTAGTTTGGTCTATTATAATTATCTTAAAATTATATAATAGGGTTACATTCCCCAACATATATTTTCATAAATCTAATTTGACAGATTTATACTAAAACTCCTCTGGTACCAACTATAAATATAACACCTTCAGATTTTATGGTATGTCTCTTTTAAAATATAACATCTTGAATAGTTTATGCTTCACACAACATTGAGTTTAAAACTGTAATATACTACTAAATATGATTGTTGAAATAGTAATGTGATAATTATGAATAGTAATCCAGAAAATAGAATATTAACCTCACTTATAAATGTATAAATAAAATTTAGGTATCTTAAGGATGAAAATATAATATTTTTATATTATGGAATAAGAAAATAAATGGTTTAAAATAATAAATTAAATATTGGTATTTTTATGAAACCTAAATTTTTATTTATAATTTAATAATTAATATAATTTTTTAAAAGAAAGTTTTTTCTTAAAATTGAATTGTAAATTATTATTTTTTGTATTATAATTATAAAAAAATTATGATACCTTAATTAATTTTCAAAAGTATCATTAAATTTGTTATAATATTAGAATCGTTAATTTAATAGTAAATGATTACTTTTAAAAAAAATCATATTTATAAAATCATTTTCCTAAAAATGTGTCTATTTTTTAATCATAAACATTGAAAAATGGTTTGGGTGGATTTTTTTTATTTTTCTAAAATGGTTTAATTTTTTTTTTGAATATTAAAATATATGAATTTATAGTATATAATATTTTAAGTTAAATACACCATTTCATATGTCATTGCCGAAGTAATCACCATAATATTGGAATCTCGTTTTATATTTACTATATTTTGTTCATGGGAATCATCACATTACTTTTGTTAATCCAAAATAACAAATTAATGAATTAAATATTCAAAAAAACACTCCTCTCCTCCATTATAAATACCACCCCTTGCCACATATTCTTCTCACACCTTCCAAGACTTAAAGCATGTCCAATTTTTGACCCATTATCTTCCCAAATATCCCCCCCACATCCAGGTGCTTTTCTCTTAATAAAACAGCAATTCCAATTTCTCTAAGGATTTTCTCAAGGATATGAATTTCAAGAGGTAAAATCCTCTTTCATTTTATTTTAATTTTTGTCAATTTACTCTCTTTTCTTATCATATTCTAACCTCCTCATATCCAAGTGGAACAGTACCTCCAGTATCTTATATATATAGTAATTTTATTATATTATTTTGATATTCATTATCAAAACCCTCCTCCTCTCCCTTTTATTATAAAAATGAAAACATCATTTCCGATGTGTCCATTTACCATCATCATGGAAGATTCATTATCATTTTTACCTTTATGACTGGTAATAAAAAACTTTTTATGGTTATAATAGATTATAATATGTGCATTAAAACTTTTTTATTGTTATGTAACCATTATATATATATATAATATTAATTAATGAAACAAAACTACTGTGTTATGATCGAAAAAACACAAAAATAATCAAAATAGTTATCATTAATGTTTTGTCTAATGAATAATCCTCATATCTAGAAAACAATTATATATAAGAACCTTTAATATCCCTAAAGTCAATTAATAACATATAATTTTAATTCTAGATATGTTTTATCATTTTACGTGATCTTTCGTAACTGTATAAAAGTGAACCAATCATGAAAACGAAGGAAACGAATACTCCTAAATGATGATATTGAATCTTATAACTCATAAAAAAGGCAATAAATGAACTTAATAAAATTAAATTAAATGAAATAAATGTTTAAGAGGATTTAAATTAAATTATTAATAAATATAATTTCAATATTTATGATATTAAGTGAAAATGAATAACACTTTTTGACATAAGAAATGGGTTTCTTCCCAAACCTTCTTTTTTTTAAGTTATATTTTTTCACTATTGACCATAATTTATTTCTTAATTATTCTGATTTACTCCTCCAAAATTAGGTGTTTATGTTTCAAATACATGTACTTATCTCAATTCTTCTTTATTTTATGGTTAAATATGTGTTTTATATGGTTCCTTTTTTAATTATTCCTTATAAGAAAGAACGATTAAAGAGAACTTCCCAATTTCTTACCCATTTTCAAGTACAATCCATAATCTATTTTAATCCCCCCAATATTTTTCTAAAATCACTATTTTATCATGGAAAAATATCTTAGTTAATTTCTGGTTTTATGAAAATAATTATTCCTCTATTTACTTTAAAGACACATTTATATTTTCTTTAAACCTCACTAAAGTGGCTCATTTTAAAAGTGTCTTAAAAACTATTTTTACATGTATTAACTTCAACTGAAAATTTTAAGTAAGAATATTATTTTAATATTCCTCAAAAATAATTTCAATCCATTTTCTATTCTAGGATATACAAGTTTAAAATATGTTTTTTTTGATAAATACAAATGATTTTCTAAAAGAATTATTCTTTCTAAAGTAAAAGGGTGTTTATCTCAAGAATTTATCAATGCTTTTATTATAGTATGTTATTAAATTTAAATACCCTATGTTTAATCTTATTACTAATTTATAATAACTTCTTATGTTACCATCTACCATATTTTATTGAATGGTTTATGGATATTTTCACTGTGTATGTACTATCTTGATACCATTTTCTATATTACTCTAGATTGTTTATGATTGTGTTTATTATTTGGGACAAGTTAAAAATATTTCATATGATAGTTTAAATATGAATTTATATGATTATTATGTTCTAAAAAATTCATATAAAGAATAAATTGGACTTAGTAAGTGATAGGTGGGGCTCGTTATATCCCCTTTATGCATCGGTAGGTCTCATGAGATAAAATAGACCGAGTTTTTACCCATTTATGTATGGTGTCATTACCAAAGACTCAGTGGTGTGCTACTGATGTCAAGTATTATCAATTACCTCATTATGATATTATTAATCTTTAATCCTTGTGATTATTCAACTAGTATATTATCCCTGATTAAGATTCATTCTCATGTGATTATTTATATGGAATTATTTTTTATCTGCTTTACTTCCTCCAATATTTTTTCAAGTTTATGTTTTAATGAATTGTCTGGTTAGATATTAAACATGATTTATTGATTATTTTCATAACATTAATTGTATTCTTTACCCTTACTGAGCATAAAATATCACCAATTTCCTATGTCTTATTTTTTCCAAGGATGCGAAGATGTAAATTTTGAATGAATTGTATGTATAATTTTGGAGTTAATGGGAATTTCCAATGTTGTTACTCTGTTATATTTACATTAGAGTTTCAATTTAACCCTTATTTTTGTATCCTTTTTTTCAAAATCTACTAATCTATTCTATACTTTTGAATGTGTTCTCTTATTCATAGATCCAATGTAATAAAAAAAGACACCCGCTTCGGGCTACTACTATTGGGGTATTTACAATTGGTCTCTAATAACGTTTATTATAAACATTAAGAACTAGATTAAGGAAACCATAGATTATGTAACATATCCCTGAGATATATTTTGAGGATAAATATATAAGAAAATACAAAAAAAATATTTTTGAGTTTATCTAGGAATAAAATTTTCAATTTATTTTAATTATTTCAATAATTTTTAGATTATACATTATGTTTCATAATGATATGATCTATTCTAGTGTACGTCATCATTTAGAAATGGAACCCCACAAATTTAATTATTATGTCACTAATTCATTTGATACAAAGAGTAATATGAATCATATATTTTATGGTCTTATTCACAAAAAATATAAGGGAACAAGTCACCCAAACATTATTATCATAAGAGGAAATAGTATCATGTGACAAAAATACAACAAATAATTATATAAGTATTATGGATTTGGATGTAAGCATGAAAAAAATAGTACAACTAGGAAAAAATAGGATCAAAGAAATAATAGAATTTTGTATTTTACCACAAGTGAAAATTGTGTAAAGAAACACATTGGTACTTGTTTAAAATGAATGGGAGTTTTCTACATTTTTGGAGAGGGAAGTGAAATTTTTATTGGGATATCTAGGGTAATAAAAAGTTTTACAATATACAATGATTCAACTAAAATGATATGGGACACTACACAAATCAATGTCTCAGGAATCAAAGGAATATACCCAAAAAATAATAATAGATCATGATGAAGCTATGATACTACCACAGACGAAGAGGAATGATCAATGTGTCAGTGTTTTGATTCAAAAATTATGTTATTTTATTATTTTATCAATAATTATTTGGTTATAATAATCATGAGATATGTTAGGATTATAATTTATTATTTCTTCTATAATTAATTGGAATCTTGTGATAAATATAACAAATAATAAAGATAATTGTTTCTATTGTAACTTAGCCTTCTAAAAAACACATAACTTGGTAAAGATAACATTTAATACGTGTTTGATCTGGTGGTAATAAGAAATAGATGTTTATGGGATGGTATTGGTGACCTTGAATATGGTTAGTGATCTTATGGTTTATGTTATGTTGGAATCCTTATATTTTTGGATTTAAAGAATTTATTCAACAACCTAGGATTTTACTATTGGAAGTATTCATGTTTCATAAAGGTTTAAAGGATATTAATTTATTATATATTAGTTATGTGACAATAAGAGATATATTATTTGAAAAAATTGTGGATTTTTTATTTTTATTGATTCATCAAATAAAGGGATTGGTTGTATCCTTATGTAGAATGATATAGTTTTTGAATATTCAATAAGGTAGTTAAAAACTCATGAATAGAAATATCCCAATCATGATATTGAGTTAGAAGCTATAATCTTGGCTCTGAAGATGTAGAGACACTATCTATATAGTAAAATATTTGATATATATTTGGATCACAAGAGTTAAAAATATATCTTCTCGCATAAAGAACTCAACATGAGGCAAAGGTAATGGCTCGAGCTATTCATGGATTATGATTGTTCAATACACTACCTCCAAGGAAAGGAAAATAAGGTAAAATATGGATTTAGTAGGAAGGATCATAGAGTTATAAACAAAATAAGGATTGAAAAATATGCTATTTACATGGATATAGTAAAGATGGATGTGAGAATTATCAAGGAAGTTGAAATATCAAAAGTTTTTTAAATGGTTGCTTGACTATATTTATTAGAAAATATGAAGTGTTCTCCATCGGGTGATGAGAATTTTCAAAATAAAATTAAAGAAGTGAATAATGTGTTGTTGGAAGACTTCGTGTATGAGGATGGAATTCTTAGTGTTAAGAAAAATATTTGTGTTCTCTTTATAGCAAATCTAAAAATAAATTAATTATATGATGCTCATAGATTGCATTTCCTTATACACCCTAGTATAAATAAGATGTATAGAGATTTCAAATCCTATAGGAATTATGTATCTTATACATATTACTATATGTAAATGGGATGAAATTACTATATAAGTTTTCACTACATTACCAAATACTACATGAAATAATGATACAATATGATTAATTGTTGATCGACTTACCAAATCTTCCCATTTCCTCACTATAAGGGAGGATTTTCCTATATAGTGCCTAGCACGACTCTATATTAATGAATTTTTTAGATTTCATGGTGAACCAATTTCAATTATTTCTAATCATGATCCTTGATTTACATCTAAATTCTAGTATAGTCTTTAGAATTATATTGATCGCAATATTTATTTGAGAACTGTTTATCACCCTCACACTAACAGTCAGTCAGAAAGTACAATCCAAATATTAAAATACATGTTGAGATCCTTCTCACTTTACTATAAAGGTATGTGAAATCATTATTTTAAATTGGTAGAGTTTTCCCACAATAATAGTTTCCATTAGAGTATTAAAATTGGACTGTATGAAGCATTATATGGAAAGATATTTTGTACACCGACTTCTTTGGATGAAGTTGTTGAAAGGAAGATTATGTGTCGTGATGCTGTAGAGGAAACAACAGTAAATTTAAAGAATATTCAAACCCATATCAAAGCAACTCAAAGTAGGAAAAAGATTTATGTTTTCAATCAGAGGAAAGATATGGTGTTTCAAGTGGTAGATCGTGTCATCTTGAAGGTATCTCTTTAGAAGGGTGTTATAATATTTAGTAAGAAATGGAAAATATGCCCTAGGAACATCAAAGATTTTAAAATTATGGTGATCATTGGAGCTATGGATTATCATTTTTTAATGAAACCTATCCTTTCTAAAGTATATGATGTGTTACACATATCTTTTTTAAAGAAGGAAATCCTAGAACCAATGAGTGTTATCACTTCTAAAAGAATTAAATTGGAGCATGATTTGTCTTAATGTGAATGGTCTATGTAGATTCTGGACACTAGAGAACACGTGTTTACGGATCAGAAAACATTGATGGTAAAGTTATATTATAAAAATAAAAACAATTGAAGAGTAAATGTGAAACTGAGAGGAATTTATGATGAAGTGCTACCCAAATATTGTTATGATGTGACATTATGAAAATTTTGAGTATTAAATTTTTTATAGCATGGGAGAATGTGTCACAACCAGATTTTATGGTATGACACATCTAAAATTTAACATCATCAAAAGTTTATGCCTCACACAATACTGGTTTTAAAACTGTAATATACTATTAAATATGACTGTTGAAATAGTAATGTGACCATTATGAATAATAATTCATGCAATATAATAGTAACTCCTCCTTTGAAAGTATAAATAAAATTTAAGTATCTCATGAATGAAAATATAATATATTTATATCATTGAATAATAAAATAAATTTTATAAAATTGATTAATTAAATATTTGTATTTTTGTGAAAATATTTGCTTATTTAAAATTTTTTAATTAATATAATTATTTAAAATAAAATAAATTTTCATAAAATTGATTCATAAATTAATATTTTTTATCTTATAACTATAATATAATTTTATGAGACCTTAATTAATTTTTTAAAGTATCCTAAAATTAGTTATAATATTAAAATCGATGTTTTTTTAGTAATGATAACATTATTTAAAAGATAAATTTATCATATTTAGAAAATTATTTTCTTAAAAATGAGTCCATTTTGAATTCTACACATTATAAAATGGTTACGGTGATTTTTTGGATTTTTTTAAAATGATTTATTTTTTTATGAATAATGAAATACGGTAATTTACGGTATATAAAATTATAAGTTCAATGCACTATTTATTGATTCGTTATTGATGTAATTAAAATAATCTAATGATATACTTATCTATTTACTTTATTTATTCTTGGGAATCATCACTTTTTCATGTATTTATCTAAAATGATAAACTAATGAATAAAATAACACCCCTCTCCTCCACTATAAATACCTTCCCCCACCACTACTTATTTCCACACCATCCAAGCCTTGAATCTTATCCAAGTTTTGACCGATTATCTTCCAAAATACCTCCTCTAAATCCAAGACCCTTTTTCTCAATAAAATTCCAAACCCAATTTTCTTAAGGTGGTTCTCAAGGAGAAAAAGATCAAAAGGTAAAATATTCTTTTCCTTTCTTTTAATTTATTTTCAATTTCCTCTATTTTATTATATTATCCTAACCTAAACTTGTGTAAGTGGAGTGGTACCTCCAACATCATATATAAACTCTATTTTTATTATTTTAATTTAATATTAATCATCAATCCCTTTTTCCTATCCCTTTTATTCAAAAAATGAAAATATTGTTTGTGATGTGTCAATTTACCGCCATCATGGAAGATGTGTTATCATTTTATCCTTTAAGACTAGTCATAAAACCATTTTCAGGCTTATAATAGATTATAATATGTGTATTAAAACATATTTATTGTTTTCTAACTAGTATATATACAGAATGTTAATTAATAAATCTAAACTAGTGCATGGTGATCTAAAAAACATCAAACTAATCTAAACGATTATAATTGATGTTTTATCTAAAGAATCATCCTCATTTCTAGAAAAAATGATATATAGGACCATTTAATATTATATATGTTAATTAATAGAATTTAATTTTAAATTTTTTATAACAATTCTGATTTTACATAATCTTTCGTACATGTATACAAGTGAACTTGTCATGAAAACCAAGGAAATGAACACTCATGAATGAAAAAAGTTGAATCTTATAACTCATAAAAAATCATAAATGAACTTATTAAAATTATAACAAATAAGATAAATTTTGAATAGGTTTTTAATTAAATTATTATGTAATATAATTTCATTTTCCATGATATTAAGTGCAAGTGAATAACACTTTCGGGCATAAGGTAAGGGATTCTTCCCAAACCTCCATTTTTCTTTAGGGTTACACTTTCTCTCTTTACCCCAATTTAATTCTTAACTATTCTTATACACTAATAAAAAATTAGAGGTTTATGTTTCAAAAATATTTACCTAGATAAATTATTCTTTCTTTTTTGGTAAAATTCATTTTTTATAGGGCTTCTTTTTTTGAATTTCTCTCGAAATGAAATCCTAGTTAAAGGAACTTCCCAATTTCTTACCCATCATCAACTACACTCAATAATATGTTTTAAGTAACCTATATTTTTATAAAGTTACTATTTAAATAATGAAAAAATATATTAGTTTATTTCTGGTTTTATTTAAAAAATTAGTTATTTTATGCTTTAAAGACTCATTTAAGTTTTCCCTTAAACCGCACTGAGGTGGCACAAATCTATAATTTCTTAAACACTATTTTTATATGTTTTCACTTAAGTTTAAAAATTTAAGAATGAATATTATTTTAATATTACTAAAATATAATTTCATTTACATTTATTTTCTTTTATATTCATGGTTACAATCTAATTTTTATGAACAATAAAAATTATTTACCAAAAGAACTCTTCTTTTCAAAGTAAAAGGGTATTTCTCTTAAGAATTTCTCAAGGATTTTATTAGAGTATTTTCATGTATTTAAACACCCTCTATTTAATATTATTATTAATTGATGTTGATCTCTTATGTTACTATCTTATATGTTTTTTTAAATGGTTTAGGATTATTTTAACTCAGGATGTACTATATTGATATCACTCTCCATATTACTCTAGATGGTTTCTGATTATGTTTTTTATTTGGGGAAAGTTATTAATATTTAATATTCTATTTTCATTATGAATGTATATATTTATTATGTTCAATACCTTTCATATGAGGATTTATTTTTACTTATTAAGTGATGGGTGGTCCTCTTATAGCCCTTCAAAGCATCAGTATGTCTCATGAGACAAACTAGACCATGTTTTTAGCCATTTATGTATGGTGTCTTGGACAAAGCCTTGATGGTATTTTTATGATGTCCCACATTATAAATTACTTAATTATGATATAATTAATAAATAATCCATGTGATTATGTGACTACTAGAATACCCATGGTTAAGATTCATTCTAATGTTATTATTTATATGGTATCATTTTTTATCATCTTTTATTCCTACCATATTATGATAAAGTTTATGTTTTAATGACATGTGTTATTAGATATTCACCTTTAATTGTTATTTATTTTCATAACTTCTACTATATTTTTAATATTACCATGATTATATGATCACCCCTTTCTTATATTTTATTTTTCCCGGGGATTTGATGATATATATTATGAATGACTTATAGGGATAATCTTGGAGTGTATGGGTATTTATAATGAAGTTACTAGTTATTTTCTTTAAATTTGTAATTTAAAACTTATATATGTATCTAATTTTCCAAAACAACTAAATTATTTGGTCATTTGTTATGTGATCACTTTTTCATAGTACAAATTTTATAAAGTAAGTCATCGGATCTGGGCTATTGGGGTCCGGGTCTTTACAATAATGACCTATAATTCAGTAACCAGAAGATGATGACTTAATTTATAACATTTTTTTAAGATACAATTAACTATATCCTGAAGCAATAAATAGTTTAGTAGTACTTTTATATAAGATGTATACAAGATTACCATACTACATTTGAAAACACAAATTATAAACATTTTTCAATAATATCATTATTCCCTCTAGTATATCTTTTATATTATTCATAGTACAATTCATGGCTTTCTAGGAAAAGAAAAAAATAATGATGTGATAAAATTCTTGGTAAGGGTTATGTATAATGAATTTTATCCTGCATTGATAAGAATAATCAATATGTCAAGTTAAATAACTGAACACACAATCCATTCATATAATTTGACTAGCATAATCAATATGGAAAGGTAAATAACCAAACACACAAACCATTTAAATAATTTTACTAGAAGAATAAATATGACAAGGTAAATTACTAAAAACAAATTTCATTTAATCGACAACCAGATTATCATAACTAGATAATTCAGAAATAATATGGCAAGGTAAATAACAGAAAACAAATTCGATTTAATCAATAAACTGATAATTACATGTATCTAGTGATAATATCATTGAACAAATCTCAAGGAAAATAATAACTAAATTCCTAATTAAGTTAATTCTTAATTATTGGATATCATCATCTTAGACATCATGATTCCTCTACTTTCAATACCTTTCAGAATAATGATTAAAACTAATTGGTAGGTATACAATAGAAACCAATTTAACTAAGTCTAGAAAACTAATTCATCTCATGAGTCTACCAATGCATCAAGGGTAAATATATAACCAGGACCCACTGATAAATTTATGACTAAATAATTCTTCATATATTGAATAATATCTATAATTCATGAAAAATATTCCTTATCAAAAAATATATGTATTGAGTAACAGATAAAAAATTATCAATTTTTTCGTAGATAAAAAAAATTAATTTCAAAAGTAAACACCATAGGTATAAATTATATGTGGTTTAAGAAATAATCATATTCATGATATAAAGAATATGGATATTTTATAGAAGTGAAATTTCTAATGAAAATTGATCACAAGAAGGAGATTGTTTCAAGAAAAAGTTAATAATCACATAATTAGACATGAAATGAGTGGTAACTATTGATTTATTCAGAATATATGTTTTTAAAATAAACTCATGAATAAATTATTATTCATGTTAAATATATGAAAGGGGTAATATATTCCCCACATGAAATTGAATAGCTACATATTAACAAATATGTCTTAAAAATGAAATCTAAGAATAAATCCCTTACAATGATCATAACGATGATCTGAGAATTATTAAATGATTATATTATGTGTATAAAATGTAAATACATATAAAAACTGTAAATATAATATAATATAGTCAAATTTAATTACACACATTATCTTAGAATATCAAATATAATGAATAAGTAATATAACACAATCAAATGAAATTCTGTTATGAAATTATCTACCTTTTAGTAATTATCAATTTAAATCCCCTTTAAAGAAATAATTAAAATTGAAACATAAATACCATGAATTGTGAATTATTCCAGATATTACATATAAAATGGGTAGTATGCAGACCATATGAATCAAATTTGGTGCACAAAAATAAAATATTCCTCAATGAAGGGAAATTGAGATGAAGCCCCTTACCTCACACTTCCTTTTGGATTAATGTTATTTAACCTCAGGTATAATGGTTTCCAAAATGTTATTAATTTGTACTAGAACCATATACATATTTATAATATCATATAAGATCCTCTTATGACATTTTACCACCTAATTTCTAATAATCTGTCATTATTTTTACTATCTTAGGTGTTAATTATCTTATATTCTCAAACATGATTTGTCATGGAAGTTATGGTTCTTGAGTATATAATATAGATAAATAAACTCTATAATGATATTAATGTTATAAATATCTTATTTCTTCATTATATAATTTTTTATAATCATTCTTGAATGTTGTGGATAGAAAATGAATCACATCGATCCATGGAGAGGGTAGTACGTACATATGCACGAGGGATGATATCATTCCATTAATGTGGGATATGATAAATAACTTTGTTATATATTAATATTAAATAATCAATATAATATCTTATTTAACACATATATTCATTAAATGTTTCCTGACTACTTTCCATGTAATGTGCAATTTAAAAATGAATCACATCACTCCATGAGGCGGTAGTCTGATGTACACACAAGCGATGTTGTCGTGTTTTAAACAACATGGAATGTAAGAAGGTGTATGTGATATTATAATAAAATAATAACAATAATATGATTAATATCATATAAATTTGTTAAATTGATCATTATATCCAACCTTGAAGGGTGGTGATGGAAAAAAATGACATTTATTTGCGAGGAGGTAGTCCATCGTACACACGGTTGTTGATTTTGTTTCCCATTTGATACAATAAGAGATGGATATAGGTAATTGTTTTAACATAATAACATAAAATTATATAGATTATACATATTATATAATATAATCTTGTTTAATAATATTTTATATAATTTTAATAAGAAACAAAATAAAAACACTTGTTTAATAATGTTACCTCATCTTCAAACAACTTCTTTTGGTTTGCAGCAAGATCCATCCTAGGTTGGCTTTATAATAAAAAAAAGAGATATAGAATTTTTTAATGGGATTATAAAAGTGATTTGTAAAAGGATCATCTAAACCAAAGTTATTTTGAAGTTTGAATAAGGGAGGATAGTGGGTTAGCTTTTATAACTTAGGTAGAGGACACACAATGAATTTTTGAAAATTATCAATTACACCTTAGTTTTTATCATGAAAAAAGCCTCTAAATGGGACATTATCTACTCTTATATGTTTTAAGGTCTAAATATGGCTCTAAAATGGGTGTATTAAAATTTTTTAGTCCATTTTTAACCCTTATATTCTTAGATTAACACCCCCCTATAAATTAGTTTTTACCTTAATTGGAGTAATTTATTTTTAATTATTTTACTATTCAAAAAATTAAGTTTGACTTATTAGATAATATAAATAAATATTACTCCAAATATGGAATCCATTTTTTGAAATTAAATTCACATAATTAGAATAATAAAATTTTAAATTATTCCCGCATATGCGACTAAAAAGCGGGTTTTCAAAGAGAAAATTCATGTAAATATAATAGGTTTTAATATCAAATAAAATATAAAATTGATTAAAATATTATAAATTGTAAAAAAATAAATATAATTTAACTAATTATACTTTAAAAACTATTTAAAATTTAATTGACCCTTAAAAAAAATTTAAATGGAAATACATCTTTTAATAAATAAAACCATTATTTTCACTATTTATTAAAATCTAAAACTTTTCAAAACATCAACCTAACATAATTTTTATATCCTAATTTTAAAAATAAAGTTTATTTTTTCAAATAAATTTTATATATATGGTAAAAAATAATTTTAAATTATGTTCATAAACCATGACTAAACTGTTTTTTATAAAAAATGTTTTTCCAGAAACATTTTTTTTATTTTAAATAATTATTTTTTTACTTCTAATTAATATATAAGAATAAATTTCCTAATTATTTCGTAATATTCATAACCACTAATTTACTAAATTTATTATAACTATATACTATATTTCGGTTCAATTAGACTCAGTGTTGCATGTTCTAGAAACTATAGAACATATTAAATTTATTTAGAAAGAAATATATCATAGTCTTGGGGTTGTACATTCTTGTCTAATACTGCCATATCATTTTATATATTTTATCAAACCTAAATTACTTCTTTTCAAATTTTGGGGTGTTACATTTTTGAATTCTAAAATTTCTACTAGAGCCATTTGGTAAGGGGGTTTTGAAATTAGATTAGCAATGATCATTAACTCAATAGAATATTAAACCTCCTAATCTTGAATAAAACCAAAAAAACATCAATAAATATATTCAGATATTCAATAAATACTCTAAAACCACAAATTCCAAAATAACCTTTCTTTTTAACAATATGTGTAATATAAATTTCACTTATTTGTTTTATCTATTTCTTAGATACTTGATATTTAATAAAAGGTAAAAATTAATTCTTAAATAAAAACTAAAAAATTTTATAAAATAGCTTCTTAAAAAATTTAAATCCACCTTAGCATGATAAATTGACATCTAATCCATTCCTAGAATAACATTAAACTATAAAATGGGTAATAAAATATGTTTTTCGTGAAAAAACATTCCACATATATAACATGGTGATTTTTATAAATTATTGTTACATTAATAATAACCACAATATATTTTACCAAGAGTTATGAATTTATTTTTAGAGATATTATTTCAATTTTACATTAAAATTTCCTAGAAATTAAATAATTCATAAATAATAAATAAACAAGACATTCTCATATTCTGGATAAATAAGTAGTGTATATGTCAACACTTCATTTGAGGGTCTCACATATTCTATATTAGTAGATAAAGACTTTGTTTCACCATTAAATATCAAATCATTATGATTCCCACCTATAGTTACTAACTTCAGATATGGTTTAGAAAAATTAATTAATATTTGAAATTAAAACACATTACCACTAGCTAGTTATCTACTTTCCCATTAGTTTTTTAATCAGAATTATTTTCCATGCAATCATGAGCCAAATGACCAAGATCACCACATATGTAACACTTTATGGGCCTCATAAAACATTATTTAAAATTTCATTTACTATATTTTGAATTTTTGGGGGATTACCTCTAGATTTTATGATTAACTTATTCTCCATTTCTTCTTTTCTAATGAATCTATCCATATTTTATCATTCATTATATCTAAGGAACCAAAAAATTATGAAGGGTTATATTTCATTAAATACCTACTGTAGAAATTTTTTTCTGGAGAATTTAGTTATTATATCAAATTGGTTCCACCATAAGAATACTACATTAACTAAGTTAACGCAACCAAAAACTTATCTGTTCTAGCCAATCTAGGTTATAGATTCTAAATGTAATTATTCCCTTGATTCCTTCATATTATCCTTCCTTATTTGTTCTATGGGAAACCATTCTGATTAGACATGGACTATATAAATAAATATAGAAATCGTTATAAGATATATCAAGATAATATGACCACAAATTATAGTCTTTTAGTGTATTTTATCATTCTACTAACCTCTAATTGTATCTAAATGTTTCTATGATACCAACTATAACAACTTGTTACTTTAACAAACTATTAATAATATTATAATAGAAAAGATTTCAAAAATTTACATTCCAATATATCTTTTTGGTTTATAGATTTAATGAATTGTGAAAAAAATTACATAATAATGTGGACACTTCCACATAGTGTGCATTTTTTTACAAAAATATGGATTTTTGTTTATGATCTTGTTTCATTGAAGGTACATTAGGTACGTTTGTGATGATTCACCCTAGCAGAAATCTTATCCATGCTAAAATTTATACTCATCCTTAGATATTTTGAATTTTTTAAATAAGGAATGAGAAAAGAAAATTTCAAAAAGTGAAACAAAAAATAATGGAATCTCTTTAGCCCATTCAAAAACTTGAAAACCCAAAAATAAGTTTACCATTTTCATAATAAAAGTATTAAGATAAAAATAAAACATCTTCACATGTAAAAATATAAATTTTGAAAAATAATACCTTAAAAAATTATTATAATTCATAGTAAAAAACCATGAAGTAATACTGATTAATGTGGTAACTCGTGAAAACTTTTCTTTGAAAAAAACCTTTCACCTTTAAAAACCATAAACTTTCCTCACCAAATGAAATTAATTGATTTCTATAAAATCCTTTTTGAAATAATAATATAGGTATCTTGGTGTATCATATTCATAACTCATCTTCACTATACATTAACATTTTTTAGAATAACTGAATACTGGTAAATTCTGTAAGAGTAACCAACCTTGTTGTCCCCCTCATTTTTTCCTTAAAAGAATAATCATTACCCAATGCATTGGAGAGATATATAAGGTTAACCCATAGTCATGGGTTATATCAAGCTCATAAATAATTATATGTAATTATAAAGTAATTTTCCATGAATAAAATATTTATAATATTTTACTTTTTAATTATAAAACCTCACTTGAACACATAATAAAATAAATTTCCATTTTTAAACAATCATAAGAAGAGATATATTTTATAGTTAAAACTATTGAAAATGAAAAATTCATAGAAGATATAAAATAATATCATCTTCTAATGATTTTTTAACATATATAGGAATATTGATAACTAATAAAATTTATTATGATAGGAAAATATTTTAAATCTCCATATGTTAAAAAACAATTTTTCAGTTTTCTAAAAAGTTTAAAATAATGCATATGGTAAATGCTGAAAGGATTCCATTTTAATATTTTGTAAAGAAAGTAAAAAATAGAAACAATGATCTTTATAAACCTATAAATCATAAATAATAACATTATTGAAACATTTTATAGAACCTAGACATAGAAGAAAGATATTTATATGGTAAACTTTAAAACAATATTTTTAAATGAAAGTCCCTTACCTAAATTCTTGACTCATTCCATTCATTTATCTACGCTTCATAGTAAAAAAACTATATTATTTTTATATTTTATTAATAAAATATTTCATGTTCATGACATTATCATTATTCCCTATATTTAATTTATTACTGTTTTTTATTTAGTTAACTAAAATAAATAAGTTTTCATTGGATGTTTTAAGCTCGTTTGTTTTATAACCTCAAAAGAACATTATTGAATAGACTATGTTCAAAGGGGTTATGGTTACATTACCTCAATAATATTAACTAAATTATAATAATAAAATTTATACATCAAATACACTTTTAAAATGAAACTGTTAACAAGTTATAGAAAAATTAATCACATCAGTTCATAGAGATGTTTATCTATACGTATAGATGAATGGCATTATAATTTTTCTATAGTATGGAAAAAATAAATCATATAATATTTTAATTATATAGAATCATAAATATTTTATTTATTTAATACATATGAATTATTTCCATAATTTTTACCATCCTTGTAAGTTTGAAATTAAAAACAAATCACATCGCTTCTTGGTGATGGTAGTCCATACATACACACGAGGGACGTTATCATTTTCAAATGGATGGTAGGGTGAGAAGGTAAGTAGTATCGTAAAATTAAATAATCATAATTATTTTATAAATATTATATACATTCATTTTATAATTCATTTCAACCAACCAGATGATCTAGTTTTGAAAAATAAAACACACCACTTTTGGAGAGGTGGTAGTTCATACATACGCACGAGTGACATTGTCATTATCCAACAGATAGAAAAGGAGATAAACATTATTGTAACATTATAATAATAATAATAAAATTATACTGTATAGAATATAACTATTTTATTATATCTATGTGTTTAATGAGTATTAGAATTAGGTAGAAGAAAAAATGAACATGAAACACTCAGTTAAGAATTATACCTCTTAGTTTGAAATATTCCTTGGCTTACACCTTAATCCTTATTCGGTTGTAGTTTTGGAGATATTATGACCAATAATATTTGGTTAGGTATGTTGGAAATTTATTTATCAAGGTATTTATATATCTAAATACATTAATGTTAATGAAGCAGTTAGAAGAGAGGGTACCCTTTTATAAGCGGGTGGAATAGTACAATTGTAATTATTCAAAATTTCAAAATAATATAAAGTCTTAAGAATGTAAATGTAGATATAAAGCTATAAAATTTATAATATAAGGTGATAAGGGTATAATTAAAATTATATAATCATACTTAAGACAAAAAAATTGGCCTTACCACTTAGTTTTTTAACTTAATTAACTCATATTACACTTTACAATGGAAACTATTTTTTACCATGGTAACTATTAATAATGAAAAAAAATGAAACTAATCATATTAAAAAATTTAAAACTCATTATTAAAAAATTTAAATCCATGTTACCATATTAAATTTCTAAAATTTTTAAAAATCAATTTTAATATAAATACTTAAACAGCAATGAAAATTATTTTTACAAAGATGCCATATTTAAGCATTAAAATGATTTTATACCAAAATCATGTACAATGCTGATTATTGTATCCTCAATTGGTTTATTTTTATTAAAATTAGGACAATTTAACTTCAAAACCAATCCAAAATATATAGATACTTTTCAAATACTTTAAAATAAATCACTGCTTTTATAAAAATAAGTATTTCTCACAATTCACCAAAAATTAAATCTTTTGAAAGAAAATATAAAAAAATTCAATTTTCACTAAATTTGTTATAATAAATAAAAAAATTAGTTAATTTTAATTAAATGAAAATTTAAAATCTGTAAATTAAACTTTTAAAACCATGAAATACATAGAAAAGTAATTTAGTTAAATAAAAATATTCTTTTTAGAATAAAATTATTTATAAAACCATGATCAATATGAATCCATAAAATTAATAATTATAAATATTAATATTGATTTATTTATATTATTAACTAGTTTTTTATAATAAAATTTAAATAATATTAAAATAATGGAGGTTATAATTTTATTTTTATCCCCTAAACCATTGTGACGACCCTTTATATCTTATATTTCTTAATGATTTTAGAGATAATGGATATATTTTTAGGAGATCCACATTACCAGACTATTTTTTACCTTACCCTACTCTTATTATTTTTTATTATTATATTTTAAATAATTTTATATAAATATTTATTTTAAATTTTTTATTTATTTACAAATTTTTAAAAATTTAAGAATGTAAGGAGTTTTCATTGGTGATGGAAGAAAGTTTCATGATTTTTTTTCATTATACATTCATGGTTTATTTTTATATATATTTGTGTATATGTCTTTATATGTGTTATAAAAAGATTTTATATATTTAATTATATTCATGGTTTCATTTATGATCCTTTAAGAAGAAAAAAATAGAAAAAATACTTATAAATAATGGAATTATTTGTATAACAAAAGTGAATAAGTAGTTTTTCATTGAATTGTAAAAATTAATAAAGAATTATTTTTTAAATTAAGCCTTTTTTACCCTTTGTTTTTAACTTTTACATTATTACCAACCAACCTTTACCATCAAAAAATGATTTATAAAATTCCTCTAGATTTATGATGACTTTATCTTTTAAAGTAGTGATTTTGATGCATTTCTAATCTATGGTTAAAAAATATATAATTGTGAATTGATCATAACTCAAAATAAAATGACTATTAAGTAATTACTTAAATTATTTTATAATAAGTTGGATCATAAGTCTAAATAAATATTAATGAGAAATTTATAGATGTGAATGGGTGGGAAATGAAGTTCATTTTTTTTTGAAAAATAAAATACATTGTTAATTATTTTACTTGGAAAAGGATGACTTGAAAAGAGAAAATTATGTGTTGCATAAAATTTTATTCACATTGATAATTTTTTGAATTTATGGTATTTAATATTTAGATATTATGGCTTTTATTTTAGATTTTGTTGACATCTATGTTTTAGTAAATGAAATAATTTAAGTGTGATGGAAATTGGTACTTTATGTTTATAAAAAAATAATATGAATCTTATTTGTTTGATGAATTAATACTATTTAATTTGGTGTGTTTTCAATTATTGTACTATAATTCAGCTTAAGTATAAATTTATAAGAGTTTATTAGTGAGATAATGGATTGATAAATCATGTCATAATACCTTTGTGTTATGGTTGGATTAGTTTATCAAATAAAATAGACAAGTTCAAAAAGATATTGTAGGAAAATAAGAAATTATTATGTCATGATTATTGCATAAAATTAGAGAATGAAAATCAAGTTGTTATTATGGTGTAACAAATATTGGAGATTGAATTATAATGCATATATTTTGGAAGAGATCTCATGGGTTAGTGATTATAAAATAATTTGGGATATTGATTAATGGTCATGCTTTTTACTCCATAATGATAAATGAATAATGGGAAGTGTTAGAGACATTAAATGGTGGGGTATAATTACGGTGTAAATAATATAGTGATAATGATAGAGAATAGGAACATGTTAAAATTTTGGAATAAAACATTTTTTTTACAATGTAATGTTCTAGATCTAAAAATATAAAAAAAATTTGTGAATATATCATTGTTAAAAAGATAAAAGTTTGTACTATAATTTTTCAAAGAAACAATTATTATGGATTTATGAAGGAATTATAGTGTGATTTATGTTAATAAAGAAAATTCTATAAATTCATGTGATCATTTCTTGTAGAAATAATAAATCACTATAAGGAAAAAATTCACTAAACATCACATAATACTAAGTATCTCTAATTTTTACTAGTTAGGATAGATTATTACACTTTTCTATAGTTAATATGAATCAATTTTTTGGTTGTGTGAATTATTGTAGGGTTAGATGTCATAAGATGATATTTATAATTATAGGTGATTAAATAATTGATTTATTTTTTCTTTAATAGTAATTTCTATTTCATTCTTCTATTCAATTATTTTTTCACATATTTTGTTCTATCTTTATTCATTTTAATAATTTATTGATTGAAGAATTTTATTTAATATATAAACTATTTACAATTATTATTTACTTCTAAAAAAATGAGTTATGTATTATATGTTCAAATATGTATTTGGGTCACTTAATTATTCAATTAATCGAATTACTTTATCAAAATAAAATATGATTTTAATGACTAGTGAATAACAAAAAAAAAATTTGGTTTTTTTTAGATTCAAAATCAATGGAAACAATAAAATTTATTAAGAATCCTAGAATATCAATTATTTTATGACCTTGGATTTATAAAATGTCAGTTTTATTCTATAATTAAAATTTTACCTAGATAGATTTAGTTTCATTTTCATTTATTATTTTGATCATATTAACTTTTAAATAAAGGTTTCATGAAATGGATCATTGGTATCAAGAGATTTATCCATTGAATTGAGTTATAGTTGGCTTTTTTTGAAGTTGGTTTTGAGGAAGATTATCTTATAAATTCAAAATTTTATTCAAATAATAATTAATCATGTCACAAAAGAAGTCGTCAGGGGATTGTTTTTTTCAAAACATCATTTATATAATTAAAATAACAATATGTTATAATTTTTAAAAAATTTAATGCTTTCTATAAAATGATATTTTCATAGTTATTATAATTATTTTTGGTTAAATATTAATTAAAAAAATAATAGTAACATGTGAATTATAATATCAAAACAAACATACCATGTCAAATGATTTAAAAATATTTCACAATAACAATTAAAAAGAGAAAAATAAATTTAAATAACATGTTAATTTTATTGTAGGTATTAATATAATAAAATAATAATCATTAATTGATGGATCAAATGAATATTAATTCAAGAACCAAAAAATAGTAAATAATATTTATAATTAAAAAATAATTTAACAAATAATTTAATATTTACTAATTAATTAATATAATGTTACATACTTTTTAAAAAATTATTTTACCCTATAAATAAATAACCAGTCATTAATCTAATTAATAATAATATTAATTATTTCACTAACTTTTATAAATATTCTTTTTGTTAAATGAAATTCACATATAAAATCCATCACATACTTTAAATAAAAATCTAAAATTTCAATATGGGTGTGCATGTGTGAGCATGTATGTGTGTTTCACTATATATAAAATATATCCTTTAAAATTATATAATTATTTATTAAATATATAATCAATAATTCACTATATTCACTATAAAATGTCATGGTTTAGTCATCATGTTTTATGGTTAATAAAAATAAAAATATCTTTATCACTTGGTGTTGAAGTGATAAAACAAAAAGTAAAAAGTGATTTTAATTTCTCCATCCACAGTGGGTTGTGTACAAGTATCATACACATAGTGATGATTTTTTGTACCAAAATAAACTAAATCTCACTACTTGTATAATATTCATTGAGGAATCATTATCCCACTTAGTTTAGAACCACCCACAAAACTAAAACTCACTATTCTCTCACTCTTTAAGTACTCATTACCCCTCAAGTGTAAAATGTTTATCACACAAATAAAAAAAGAGATTACCTCTCTATCAGTGTGGTAACTTTTCCCATGTTGATCTCCTCTTACAAATTTAGATTAGTCTATCAATAAGATCCAAAATTTTCTAATTTCCCAAACAAACTCTCTCTCTATATTTTTTCTCACATAGATTTATTGTCTCCTATATTTCATATCTTATACTTAGTTCTCTAATTTAAGTTAAATCATTCATCTTTCCCTTGATCCAAATATTTACTCTTTTTTTAAAAAAACCATGCTAAATATGTCCATTAATTTCTTTAAAATTTGTGTCAATATCTACCCATTAATAATCCAATTATTTCTCTATTTTCATAGAAATTAGAATTTGAAATCAATATAGTAAATGAATATACCATGACATTGTAAACATAATTCGTGGAATGTTTTTTAGTCTTTGCATTTATTTAAAAACCCACAGTGTGAAAATAGTAAATCTCCTCAAAATGTGTCTTCTTCACCTTTTGAAAAATGTATTTCATATAGATCATGATTTCTTACTCTATGAACCATGACATGTTTCAGTCATGATTATATATTTAGATAAAATTTAAATCAAAATTACCCAAATCTATGAACACTTCACTATTTATTCATCAAATGTAAAAACTAATACCATTGGTGGTTGGTTTTATCCTTCAATTTTATCATATGAATATGTTTTTGGTTTAATTAATGGTTTATGAGGTGTTGGAGGCCTTAACAAAAGAGGCATGGGAATAAATAAGGGACATGAGGTGTAGGGTGACACTAAGTACCAAGTGGCAGTAGTGGTGTCCCAATAACACATAGGGGACCAGTGGGATGGGTTTTTTAAAAAATAATTTAGGGTTAAAATGTTATTATTTCCCTTAATTATTATCCTTATTTTATAAATCATGATTATTCATTTCATTCTGTTAATTGTCTCATTCTGAGAGATCCTCCCCTATCTCCCTTGTCCTCCCTTATGGAGAGGTGTGGATATCCATTTAGATTTTCCATCTTTTGACTGAGGAATTATATCTTTGGCTAACACAAGGTAAGGTATCCCTTATCTCCTAGTTTTTCTACTTCAATTATATATATTTCAATTCTTACATAAACTCACCATTTTATTAAGGGTTGGATTTAATGATGGTACATAAATAAATCTCCCACTTTGTCATATTTGGGGTCTACAATCACCATTATTAAGGTTTGGTTCTTCTGGTCATAAAAAAATTGGGTTTTTCTTTAAGGGAAGTATTTAAAATTTCTCTTTAGTCAAACCTATGGTTTGTAGTTTAGTGATTGGTGATATATATTTCCTTATAAGCTAAATAATCTATATACGCATAAGCTTAGGTGTGTTATACTCTTATTTTACTCTCATACAATATAAGTGAAATTATCATAGGAAAATAGGGTAGCGTGAGGGATATAAAAAATATTGGTTTTTGTAAAAAGATTCCTAATGAAAAAAACCCTATATGAACCACATCTGAATATATTTTCCTTATTAACACATGACACTTTATAACTAGAGTGTAATCCTAGTATTATGCTATTTAATTCTATTGATTATAAAAAATTTGATGTGAATTTTACTTACATTTTTTTGAATAGTTAAACACAGTTAATGGTTACCTCACTTGTGTTTGGTGTGGTTTGGACATGATCACCTAATTAATCAAAAACTAAATTCTTAGTATAAAAATTGGGAAATACCATGTAAATTTATTTATATTGTAGAATTATAAAATACAGAACATGTTTATAGATACACTTGAGATCTCAACATGACCTATTTATACATTATGGTTATATTATTAAGATAAATACCATGAATTATATGTATTTTATTTAATATTAAGATGATAATTGATCTTCGATGTTTCCTTTGAGGATATAAATATATATGACCTTGTGTTTCTCTATATTAGACAAACAGGAATTAAAATTTTTCTTTTAGTTTCTAACCTAAGCTTTGAGAACATCAAACTCATGGGTAGTTATATATAGCTATGATATTTCCCTCCCAAATAGGATATATCTATTGAGTTTCTCTTTAAACCACTTTATATTTTGATAATTATAATGATTTATTGGTTATTTTTCCTTTAAATGTCTTAATAATTTATACATAGTTTTTACTATTCTTATACATTAAATATACTTTACACAAAGAATCCAAATCCTAAACCACATAACTAATTTTGAATGCACATAGCTGTATTAAAATCCACTTAAAATGTTTTCCAAAATTAGTTATCATTTTTATTACAACTATATATTTGAGCTAAAGAACTCTAAATTGAGTGACTCCTTTTTGTGTTGGGGACAAAAAAATATTATATAAATTTAATTATTAGGTATAAAATATGTAATAGATATTTATCAAGTTTTAAATTAGGTTTTAATTTACTCTATATTTTTCATTTTTATTTTTTCTATTTTTCAAAACTATTTTCTTATTTCTTTTTTTGATAACTTCAATTATAGATATCTTAGTAAGGTGACTCTTTATTTTTTGGAAAGAATATTAAATTCTATAAATATAAGTAAAAAATGGAATCATAGATTATTTCCCTATTTAGATGTATTTTTTAGGTTTGAAATTTTAAATTTCAACATATTTTTAGTTTTTGGAAATTCCCATACATGAATCGTCTATGTGAGAAATTCGAATATGTGATTCCATTAAGTAGTGAATTTCCTTTGTGATTAATTATCTTACATAAATTGCTTACATAATTCACCTATATGAATTCAGTTACATCAATACACTTATGAGGTCAGTTCTTTTATCTAGATAAAAATTCTTATGTGAAATTCACCAACATGAATTTTGAAATGCAGTTTAGTGAAATCCTACAAGAAATTATACAGTATTTTATGTAGTGTTTCATTTATAAATTTTCCTATAGTTTATTTGTTATATTTAAATTGGTGTAATGACTTTGTAAATTTTTAGTAATTATTTAGAACCTATGTGAAGTGATATTAATTATTTTAAACATTTTTTATGAAGATCAATGGTTTTTCTATTTTCACACATGAAACGTATAGCTTGAAACATAAAAATATTTTTTATTGTTTGGTGTTGTTTTATTTTGTTTTATTATTTATAAATTAATTTTATTTAACATTAAACTCATTAAAACTTATTTTATTATTTTTTAATATGGTTTTATTTAGATTTGAATTTCTCCACATATTTAATGCCTTATTTAAACGGAACATTTTTAAATTTTATATTTCAAATTAAAGCTTGCTATTTTTCATGGGATATTTCATTAACCTATTATTCTAGAGACTATTTCAAGTATTTTATAAGTGATTTCAAATGAAAATTGAATCATTCTTAAATGTTTTTAATTTTTCTCATGAGTTGAACAATATTTATGCAATAATAATATTTATTTCTCTATGATAATCTAGTATTATTCTGTTTGAATTTTCAATTTTTTAATTACTAATCTACTGTGTTAAGTTTATTTTTTTAAATAGAATCATGATTTTATATTGTTTCATAATTAATAGGTGAAATAATTATGATATGATGCATATTCAAAGAGAACATCCATATTTCAAGTGATATAGTGTTATAGAATAGTGGTGTATACATTATTATTATGCTAAAAATTTCTCATACAATTGGATGATCTCTTAAGGGACAAATAAAAAATTCATTGAATTCTTATAATACATTTATAATAAAATAAATCTCTTCAATCACTCAAGAACCAATAATTATGTTTTATTATTATTCTACATATTTCATTTTAGTGTCTTGATTCTATGACACATCTTCTTATCTTTCATGTGATTTCACTTTCTCCTTATACTTTTACATACATAATCATTTTCTATATTTGGGTTTTGACTCCCATATTCTAATGTGAGGATCATTTGGGTTTTGAATCCCATTGTCCAATCTTAGAGTTGTAATTCGTTTGTGACTATCCATAAAAAATTCATTTGTGTATTTATCACTCCACTTTTTAGAAAATGATTTTGAAATCAGTTTATTATTCCCATTCAAAAAATTATTAGTCCAAAAAATTATTCTTTTTCAATATAGTGGTATAATAATAGTGTAGGACCACTTTGTACAATAATACTATAAAAACATTCTTGTGGTCTTTATTTTATTCAAATTATAATTAACTCTAATAATTAACTTTCATAATTAATTTATCTCCTTAAAATTTATAATTTTTTATATTAATCCCATCTAAACCATCTTCCATTACCCTTCAAGACCTCAAAATTAATATTAGATATTAACAATATTAATAATTATTTATCTCTATTATTATCTTTTTTATTACCTACAAATTGGTATCACTTGTAGTTCATTTTGTAATTTATCCAATCCTTATATAGAGTCTTTAGTTTATATTTAATTGTACTACCTTATTCCTATACCTCACGTTTTAAGGAAGAGATCTTTAATAAGGAAATAATGAATAAAAATGATGATTGGATTCCTTAGAAGCCACCTCACTTTGATTGAAATTATTATGCCCACTAGATATCCAGAATGGAGAAATACCTAAACTACTTAGGCATAGAAAACTGGTCCAATATGGAATAATCATATACACTAATATAAGCTAACCTAGATACACCTATAGGAAATTAGGCTTTAAGAAATATTCAATATTACAAATTTGTAAAAAAATTATACAATGATATTAATATAAGTGTATTTAGACATATTTATTCTTGTATGAATGATCATGAGATTTGGAAGATTATAAAATTTACACACCTTGTCTTGGAAAAATTGATGTGAACTAAGATTGGAATACTTTGAGATGGGAACATAGACTTCAAGTTGGGTGAAGATGAAACTGTGAACCAAATGTACCATCAATTCTTATGCATTATAAATGGAATTAATTCACTTAGAGAAGTATTGAAGAACCCCATACTTCTTAAATAAGTTTTTTAATAACATCCAATGAAATTACATGCCTAGAATTTCACTATTTATAAAATCATGAACTTAAAAGAGTGCAATCTTATTGAATATATTGGATAATTGATATAGTGTGAACTTGAATTGAAGAACATAGATAAATATGGGAAAATAAAAAGAAAAGGAGTAGGATTAAAATATGTTAATTTTTTTTCTACTAACTCTTATGATTCTAATCTATAGGATAATTAAAAATATTATATAGCTCGTATTGTGAATAGAAACTATAAGGAAATAAAAAGGAAAGGATTCAAGAACTGATTAACAAAAAATCCTCAAATGGAAAAACATAATAGAGATAAGAAAGGTAATACTAATTATAATGCTTCAGATATTCTTTTTTAGATTGTAGAGAGAAATGGAATATCTAACGAGGATGTCTAAAACTAAATAGTAAAAAAAATACAATAATAAATAAAAAAGGGAATTAACTCCTAGTTTTTTTTATATAAAAGTATTATTCTAGTAAAGAATCTTGAAATGAGAAAGAATATTATAAATTATGATTCAAGGATTATTTGAATGAGGTTATTAATTCATGTTTTTATTTAGTGTGATCTTATTTTGATTATGAATCTAACTGTCTGAATTTTTCTATGTTAAATAAAAACATTTAAAGAATGAGAAATTATGTTTTCCAATCTGTTGATTTATATTAAAATCATAAGAAAAATAATAAAAATAATGTTTCTAAAAAAATCCTTTTATAAGAGTGTGAAAAAATATGCAATGATGATTCTTCTTATCATTTTATAGTTTATTATTACTTGAAATCAATTTAATATTTGAATGAGAATTTTAAAAAGGAAGTTGAAGGTATTAAAAAAATTCTTCTATTAAAGGTCATAAAAAATATCATAAAATGATATATTTGAATAAAAAAATAAAAAAAATATTTTATTTTATTTTATAGGTGATTTTCTCAAATATAAAAAAAATTAAAATAAAAAATGGTTTTACTTATACTATTACTTGTTTTAAATGTGTCATGAAAGGTCACTACGGAAATGATTTTTCTCAAAGATTCAAACCGACATTGGGATTTTCAAAAAATATGGTTTATAAATATTTTTTATCTATAGTACCAAAATAAAATTGTTAAAAATATATATGGGAACCTAAAAATTTTATTATAAATCCTATTAGACCGAAAGGTGTTTGGGTACCAAAATTTTCAAGTAATCTATTATAATTGGAAAGGGCCTTGGATGTCTCAAAAAATATATATGGTATATAGATAGTGGATGATCTAGGTATATGAATAGATAAAAATCAAATTTTACCACATAAATAACATTTTATAGAGGAACTATTACTTTCAGAGATAATTACAAAGGCAAAGTAAAAGGTTTTGTTAAAGTTGGTATTTCTAATTAGACATTTATTTTTAAATTTTTATTTATTAATTGTTTAAAACATAATTTAATTATTATATCTCAATTACTTGATGATGTAATGGAAGATAATTTTCAAAATGATATGTTTTTATTTTTCAAGGAAAATTCTTTATTATTATATGATAACTGAAAGTAAAATATGTATATAATTAATTTTGTTGAACAAACATTTCATCATGTTAAGTGTTTGAATGTTTTATAGAGTGATTGAATTCTATGGTATCAATGATTACGTCATTTTAATTCTATAATATTATATAATATATCAAAACAATATATTGTGCTACATTTACCTACCATGAATAAAAAACAACTTCGTTTTTTTTTATTTTTTCATGAAAGGAAAACAACATAAAGTCTCCTCTGGACCTATCAATCAGATAAGTACTTATAGAACATTGTATTTAGTACGTATTGAACTATATATTCCTACTCAAATTTATATCCTTATAGGAAATAAATATAATTTATTAATTGTCTACAATTATAGTAGATCTATGTGGGTTTATTATTCTTGCTCATAAAAATAATACTTTTTCAAGATTTATTTCTATTTAAATTTAATTCAAAATGAAAATGGTTGTATGATTGTTTTTATTTGTAGTGATAAAGCAAGTGAATTTCATAATTTGGTATTTTTTAAAATTAAAAGAATGGTTATTCCTAAAACTTTTTTGATCCTAAAACACCAAAAAAATGGTGTTGTAGAATAGAAAAACAGAACTCTTATTTAAATGACAAAAACAGTATTAAGTGAATATGATTTTCCTAGATATTTTTTATATGAGTATCTTTTTTATAATTTTTATATTTCAAATAGAATTATTTTCATAACATTGTTAAATGAAACTTCTTATTTACTTTTTAAATGTAAAAAACATAAAGATGGTTATTTTATAGTTTTGGGTTGTAAAGTTATTTTTTTAATTTTGAAAGATAATTTGGATACATTTGATACTAAAAGTGATAGAGGTATTTTTCTTTTTTGTTATAATAATATTAAATCTTTTAGAATTTATAATAAATGAACTATGATTATTAAATAATATTTTCATATTATGTTTGAAGAAAATAATGTAAAATTAAATTTTGATTCTAATATTTTTTATGAAGAGTTTCTAGATTTTAATTTTAGTGAAGAAAAACTCAAGAGAAGTATAAATAAATTAAGGAAGAGCGTACTCCTTCTCAACCATATATAATATCATGGGATAATTTTAATGATCATCCCATTTAAAATTTTATTAGTGATATTTATTTTGGTATTAAAACATGAAATTTTGTTTTAATTTGTTTTAAAAAATATACTTTTTTATCATCATGTTCCTATTAATGTTTGAAATGCTTTAAATAATTAAAAATGGATTATTTATATGTAGGATAACCATAATAATTTTATTATAAATAATTTTTTGGTTTTATTGGAATTTACTGAGGATAAATATTTAATCGTAACCTGATGGATCTTTAAAAACTAGCTGGATGAATCTATAATGATTGTAAAAAATGAAGATATAATTGTTTCTCAAGGATACTCTCAAGATAAAGGTATATAATTTTATGTACAATTTTCACCTATTTACATGTTATAGGTGATTATAATATTGTTATATTTTTATTTTCTTCGCATTTTTATTTTTTATAAAATAGATATAAAAATATTTCTTTGAAAAAACATTATAATTGAAGAAATTTATATTTCTAAATACCCTTATTTAAAAAATGAAAAAATTTATAATTGTGTTTTTAAATTATATAACGCTTTGTATACTCTCAAACAAGCTCCTCTTTCTCGGTAGGAGAGGAATTATTTATATCTATTGAATAATGGTTTCAAGAAAAGTCATGTTGATCCTATATTTTTATAAAAATAATTTCTAATGATATTTTAATTGTGAAAATTTATATTAATGATGTACTTTTTGGTTCCTCTATTGACTTACTTTGTAATTATTTTTCTAATTTGATGTTAGTTGAGTTTTACATGGCCTTAATGGGAGTGTTAAATTTATTACTAATACTAAAAATTTCTTAAATGAAATATGGGGTCGATCTTAATCAATATAGGTATGATAAATAATTGTTTAAATTTTTTTACGCGATTCAGATAAATCTATTAAAACACCTATGTTTACTAGTTATAAATTAGATGTTAATTCATTATGTAAATCTATTGATATTAATGTTTATAGAGGCATGATAGGTATCTTGTTTATTTAACTGAATCTAGACCCGATATCATGATTATTTTTTGTTTATGTGAAATCTTTTAAACTGACCTAGAGATAGTGTAATATGCTTTCAGGTATTTCTATAATATTTATTTATTTTCCAATTTAATTGGTTGCATCTTTGGTTTCCCAAGGATGAAGAAACGTTTCTATGAAAAATGGACAAATGTTAAGGTATATAAGTTTTTCTTAATTAATGGAGTCTATGTATAAATGTGTAATGGATTTGGAGGGTTCGCCCCATGTTCAGAGAACACCCAAGGTGGTTTGGGTTTTTGTGTAACGTTCTGCATCTTTTGTTTTTTTATAAATTTACATGATATATAATTTGAAAACATAATGTTTAATGTTCAATATTATAATATCATTATTTGATAATTTATCATGGAAAAATACATGTCATTTAAGTATTACATTCTATGTAATGCTAAAAATTGGGGTTTTAAAAAAAGAGATGGGATTTTGGAATATGTGATCCCAGTGGATTACACAATGTGTAAAGGGATTAAAAATCATATAATTTTCATGAGAAGGTATTTTAGGGTAATAAATATCGGAAATTTAATTAATTATTCTATATATCTCTCCCCTCTTAACCTAGATCTCTCCTCCGGTGATTTTGGAAGCCTTTATTCATTCTTAATCACTTTGTTTGGTTATTGATCTGTGTTGCAGTTAGGGTGTGTCTCTATGAGTGAGTAATCCTTTCTAATTATATTTTTACTTTGACCATTGTAGAACTATTTCATTTCTCTATCAAATCTTTTGAATTGTGGAGATGATTATTTTTATTCTTTTCTATGTCTGTTTCATGATCATATTCCAGAGGCTGATTCCTTATTGGATGTGGTGCGGTG
This sequence comes from Viscum album, assembly GCA_963277665.1. Classification (NCBI taxonomy): domain Eukaryota; kingdom Viridiplantae; phylum Streptophyta; class Magnoliopsida; order Santalales; family Viscaceae; genus Viscum; species Viscum album. The sequence goes on from OY728133.1 coordinate 1,960,435,495, forward strand.
GATGTGTGTTCTTAAGGTATGTGTTTTTTCCTCTTCTCATATAACACATTTCTTAAATTGAATCAATTATAATATATTTTTATTTATTCTAGGGCCCCAATTTTCATTTTTTTCTTCCTATTGGTGGTTTCTATTACGGGCACATGCAATCTGATTTTTGAGGTAGGTGGTTCCGTGTCTATCCTAGGTTGGTGAACTACATTTCTATGGTTTTCATAATTTTTTTTATAAATTTAATGATATTATATGACTTATTATATTATTGGGGGAGTTTTATTTATAAAATATGGTTTTCCCCTAGTGTTTTTAAATGAAAAGGTTTTTTCAAAGCATTTTGAAATGGTTTTATGAAATGGTCTTCTCCCTAGAAATGTTATTTTGGGGACTCGTTCAACATGCTGGGGTTCAATTACTAGAGTATTCCTCTACACTATCAACTCAATTAATATGTCTAGATTCTTTTGGTGTGTGATATTTTCTATGTTTGGTATGATTTTCCAAGATATCTTGACCTCACATGATGTTACTTGTGATTTCGGATGATTTGGGCTCTTTTAGATTGCATTATTTAAGTTTCTCTACTATGGATTTAATATGATGTGTGATACATTATTTGATTTTACTTGATATATATTTTTTTATATATTTATATTTAATTAATTGAAACTAATTTACCTAATTTATTTAAAAATTTAGACAAAGGGGAAATTAAATTTTTTACATTGATTTTGAGATTAAAACTATTAAACTGTATATCATTCCTTGTTTTCATTAAATTTGAGCATGCTTGGATTATTGTTCAACGACTTGATTTGGAACACCTGGGTGGTACCCTACTAAGCCTATTAGCTCACACCATGATCTCCCCTTCGGTGGTGATTAGACCTTGTTATGCCTTTTGATGTTGGTAAAAGAAATTTTTGGTAGTGAGGCGGTGAGGTTTTTTTGAAACTAGATTTTGGGGTAACTTTATGGTGAGATGGTGAAGACTTTCTCGCGCTATCATATGGATAATTTTGGAGTAGATATTTTAGTTTTTTCATCCTCTATTTCTGGACTTGTCTCTTGGAGATTGTTTTGTTATCTTTTTAGTTGTATCGCTTCTATTGTTCTCTTTCTGTTATGACATATATATATTCATGTTTTCTTTTTTTGATTTATTATGTACATGTATATGTTTCATGTTGTCTTCTTTAGGTCATGATATATTTTTCCCTCTATATTTTGTTGTTCCCTGAGTGCTAGAAACCAGCGTCTGGGGATCGAGAATCCCCTTCAAGTATATGGAAAATTAATTTGGGTTTTATTATTGAGAGGGTATATAGGTTAGTTCATTTCAAAATTGTATCAGAGGATGTATGTCCTCAAGAGTCATTTTTTTTGATTTTTGATAGAATTGTGATAGGATTGTCGAAACATGAGATATAGATTGTCGTGAGTTCCTTGATAGTTCTTATCATGATGAGACTCATATTACCATGGGATGTTGGCATGTGTGTATAATATTTTTATTTTTGATTTAATATCAATTTTTTATTATGGTTTTTCTAGTTTTAACTGAGATTATTCTATGTATGGTAATTTATTCTATTTCATTATGAATTGGTATGCATCTAAGATGTGTTTTGTGAGTTTCACCAGAGGGTGCAGCTGATGGTCCTCAATAGAATCATTATGGAACAAAATTTTATTAATTCTATCATGAAAGAATTTTGTGTTTTCGACTAGAATGTAGCATAAGATCATAACATAGTTCTTCAGGTACATCTAGAAGATACATAATATAGAGATAGATTAAGGGCGTTCATTCATGATAAGACACCATCCTTTAAAAGAATGAAGGAACCTCAAGAGGTGGAGGGATGACTGGAAAATATTGGTCATATTTTTTACATTCTGGATACACCTTAGATTATCAAGTTAAAGTGTCCAGTATCCATAATTGAAGGCTCCAATAAGCGATGGTGGGATTCTATGGTACATTTGGATAGGCATGTGGTCTTTCATTAGAAGGGTTTCAGGGATCACTTCTTCCAACAATTTTTTAAAGATTCTCTAATGATGGATAAGTCTCTATGGTTCCTCTCTCTATATTTGTGAGAGAATTAATTGTTGTCATACACTAATTGGTTTACTGAGTTGGTTCATTTTGCACTAGATGTTGTAAATAATGACCAACTAAAAATCTCATAAGTACATACAATGTTAATGACTGGATATCATATCGCATGTATTTATGCTAAATATTTTGACCTATGCAGAGATAATGGATAGGGTTATAATGGAATAAATGATTTTGTCAAGAAATTTTGGATATTTTCCCCTTTATCTTCCACCTAGTGGAAGATTCAGTGGTGTGCTTGGAAAAAAGTGGAAGTGGAAAGATCATCACAGGAGTAGTTGGGTTTGTTCTCATAAATAGGCCACTTAGGAACCTCTAGTTATAGCTAGTGGTGTGCCTATGAATTTATATTAGTGAGAAAAGTTCATACATGAATGGTGTTATTTTCCTTCACTTAAAAATATGTTTAATAGTTGTGGAAATTATATACATCTGTAGTATATCTATTATGTTGTGTATTCACCTTAGTATGGTTAAATATTGTCATATCCAAAGGCTAATGTGGCATAGTTAGACAATTCTAAGACTGTTAGACTCAAGACACAGGCCTCAAGAGTGCATCACCTTAACATAGTTTATGCTCTTTCAATGTAGGTATATTCATTTCCATTAATAGTGATAGGTACCATATTTATTTCATCTTCTGTACTAATTGATTTATTTGGTATTGGTTCTTCCTAGTCATTTAAATCTTGTTGTTTTTTATTATTCTTAAACTTCTAACGAATCTTCTGTCCTTTGTTATGGATTTCATGAAACCTCATGGAAAGATGAAAGATCTGGGTTTCGATCTCATTCTTGTATACTATCTATAGCTGATGTAGAATTAGTCTAGGATCTTCTTTTTCTTGATCTGTATATGTTTGATGTCATCATTGGGATGGATTAACTTGTTCATAATCATGAAGAGGTTTATTTTTATCATCAGTGTGTCCAATTTCTTGTTACTGATGGGAGAACACCTTTGTTTCAGGGAGAGTGGGATCTGATTATTGGCCATGCAGGACCTTTCCACACAGATCTTAGTCATTTTTTGTATGTTATAGAAGTTGAGCATGATGAAATTTCTTCTTTTTTTTATCTTCTCACTATTGTTCTGGATTTTCATGAGGTTTTCTCATAAGATTTCTATAGTATGTTTCTAAAGGGGTTGGTAGAGTTTATGATTTAAATGTTTCTAGGTACTCATCCAGTTTTGATAAATTCCTTTTTATGGAAGCAATATGTCTTAAATGGCTTAAGTTTTTCTTGGTTGATATAGTGAAGAAGTTTTTTTTTTCTATCTAGTGTTTCACCATGGGCAGCCCTTATACTCTTCTCTATGAAGGAAGATGATTCACTATGATTATGTGTGGATTATCAGATGTTGAACCAGGTGACCGTTAAGAATAAGTATCATTTTTCTTATGTGTATGATGTTTTATTAGCTAAAGGGGGAAATTGGTTTTCAAAAATTGAACATTTATTGGGTCATCATCTTCTTAGAGTTTGAGAGTGTGATATACCGAAGAAGATTTTATTAATAGGTATGGTCGTTATGAATATATTGTGATTACCTTTGGTCAAAATAATACTCCAAATAAATTTATGGCTTTGAATAATTGGATATTATGTAAGTATCTTGACACTTTTTTGGTAGTTTTCGTGGTTGATGTTTTGGTTTATTTGCGATCTGATCAGGATCATGACAACTATCTGAGTTTAGCATTCCAAATCCGGAGGAGTCACCATTTTTTGGAAAGATTTCAAAATTAATTTTCTATTTTCAAGAAGTGAAGATATTAGGGAACATGATTTATGATCATGTATTATTAGTTGGTCTGGAAAAGGTGAATTTTTTTTCTCATTGGAAGATTGAAGAAATGTCATTTAGATTCAAATATTCCTTGGTATTGAGAGATATTATCAAAAAAAATTCAAGTATTTATCAAATATGGAATAACCATTTACTAATATTACAAAAAATGGGGTAAAATTGATATGGGATACAAAGTTTCAGACTTATTTTGATGAGTTAAAATGAATTCTAACATCAGCTCTTATTCTAATCTTACCTAAGAACAGTAAGGTGTTTGTGGTTTTCTAAGATGACTCTAGAAATGGTTTGGGTTGTGTACTCATGCAAGATGATCATGTGAAAGTTTATGGATCTCTTCATCTTTGACTATATGAGAAGAACTAACAAACTCTTGCTATAGATATTTCTATAGTTATGAATGTACTTATGTGTTGGCAGTATTATCTTTTTGGGGTCAGTATCACTGACTTTTCTGACCATAAGAATTTAAGATATATATATTTTCAAAAATACATGATTCTTAGAAAAACAAATATGGTCGGAATACCTTCAGCTGTTTGAATTTGATATCGCTTACACCTCAAGGAAGGGGAATGTTGGTCCATACTCTCCTAATAGGAATGTTTCATCCCATTCTATTTTGGAATCGAAGGAATAGTGGAACATTATTGGAATTTTTTCTTAGTTACATTTGGGTTTTTAAAATGATTTTTTAGGAATGGTTTTGAGTAGTGTTCATTTTTTATCATCACTTATTGAGTCTATTTTACAGATATAGTAGTAAGATGATGATTTCATAGGAATTAAAGAAACTCTATATAGTAGCGATATTATTTCTAGTTGGTCTCTCTATTCTGATGGGATTCTCAATTTTTTGGGATCGATTTTTCATCCCAACATTAGTGAGGAGCTCAATTTTTTCATATTTCTTTATGGTCTGTTCATTCAATCCTAAATAAGATGTATTATTACATGGTAAGGTGATTTTGGTGGATGGGTTTCAAGTCTGACATTTCTGATTATGTTTCTCGATGTTACACCTACCAGAAGATAAATGTAGATCATCTAAATCCTTTTGGTTTTCTCTAGGCACTTCTAGTGCGAGTTTGGAAATGGGACAAGGTATCCACAAAAATTATAGTTGAATGACCATAAAATCCCTAAGGGATATGTTTTATCTTTGTGATTATTGATCTATTAATAAATTTGTCTCGTATCCTTTCAATCAGGGACACCACAAAAGTTGATGAGTTGGGTAAGCTTTTTGTGAATTAAATTGTGTGGTTACATGGGGTTCCTTATGTCATTATTTTAGATAGAGATCCTAGGTTCACTATTATATTCTATAATAGTATCTAATAGGTGATGGTGACTCAAGTAAGTTTAAAGATAACTTATCATCGCGAGATAGATGATCATATAGAGCATGCTACTCAGAACCAAGAGGATATGATCCATGCATGTGTCTGGGATTTTAGTGGATATTGTGACAGCCATTTGGGACTAATTGATTTTTATTATAACAAAATTTATCAATCACTAATTAGAATTGCTCATTTTGAGACTTTGTATTGTCTCCCATTTTTGGAATAGTTGAGTGAAGCTTCTTTGGTTGGACTGAGTTGGTTTAGGAGACATCTTTGAGGTTTCAGGATATACAATAGTGTCTAGTTATAGCTCAAAGTTGAGAGAAATATTATACAGATAAATGGAATCTTCCTTTGGGTTTATTCATAGTTGATTAGGTTTTAAATAATTTTTACCCTCGGGTGGGTCACCATCGTCTTGGAAAACATGAAATTTGTCTCTAAGATATGTTGGAGAGTTTGAGCTCAATGAGTGACTTTGGATAGTTACTTATCAATTGGAATTTCTAGTTTAGTTGACTGGAATTAATGGTTTTTTCCATATATCACAGCTTAGTAAATACCATCATGATCCCTATCATGTTCTGAGATTGTTATAGATTTAGTTGGATATCGATGTTCTGATTATGGAGCATCCATTAGATATTTTTAACTCTCAAGTAAAAGTCTAGTGTGGGAATTTTATTACGTTGGTCAGAGTGTTGTGTAAACAAATATTATATTCTCAAAGAACATGGGTGCACGATTCATTGATGAGGGAGTAGTGACCTCACCTCTTTACCAAAATTCATTCTGATACATGACATTCTAGGGATATAAAGTCTTATAGTACAGAGTTTATAACGTCCCTTTTAGGTATTTTCCTTCTCTTTACTTGTTTTCTTATTTAATTGGGTGCATCTTTTCACTCCCGATGATGTAGAACATTTTTTGGGAAAATTAACCGAAAGTTCAAGGATGTACTATTTTTTTAATTAATAGATTTCGAGTATAAATGTGGAATAGTTTTTTGAGTTTCTAATTGAGTTTTAAGAACACCCAGGTAGTTTGGGATTTTATGTAAGTTTCCATAGCTTTTGATATCTGTAGAAAATTTCTAATTTTTTGTAATTGGAATAAATAACGTGAAATATTTTCTAGGTTCATGTCATGAGCCATGTACATATCATGAAAGAATACATTCCATTTAAGCATTACATGTCATGTAATGATAAAAAAATTGCTTTTTAAAAAAATATAATGACTAATTTTTCATCGTATGTGATCTCCATAAATTATATGGTATGTAAAGGGATAACACATCATGTAATCATTGTAAATAGAGTTTTTAGGGTCCTTCACATATGAAATTTCATTAATTATTATATTTTTCTTTGCCCGCTCAACCTAGAGACCTCCTTTGAAAGTTTAGGGAGCCTCCATTCATTCCAAATCACTTCATTCAGTGATTGATCCTCATTGCAGTCTGGTTTGCGGCTCTCTGGGTGAGTAATCCTTTCAACTTCATCATTTCCTTTGATCATGGTAGTACTATTTCATTGAATTATCATATTTTTTGACCCATATTGATGATTCATTTGATTATTTTTAAAATCTATTTTTCGAACTTTTAATAGAGGCTGATTTCGTGTGGGTTGTGGTGTGGTGGGTGTGTGTTCTTGAAGTATATGTTGTTTCCTCTACTCTACTGACCCTTTTTCAATTTAATCAATTCTGAGATGTGTGGATTGACTATAGGGCCTCTATTTTCTTTGTTGTGTTTTTATTGTTGGTGGTTTCCTTTGTGGGTGTGTATGACCTGAGTTTTATGGTAGGTGGTTCTGTCTCTATCATTTTTTTGTGAATTTAATTGATCTAATTTTGATAAACTATTTTTTAAATGAGATGGCCTGATATAACTAATTTTATTTGTGTTTGTGTGGAAATAGTATTTTATAAAAGATGTTTTCCCCCAGGTTTTGATAAATGAAAAGGGTTTTTTAAAGAGTTGTGAAATGTTTGAATGAAATTCTTTTCAAATCATCATATGATGAAAATAGTTTGATGAAACAGTTTGGAAAATATAGCACATGGGAAGCCTTGGGTACTTCGGTGGAAGCTATATTAATAGGTGTCATCAAAAACCAATGGGTTTGCTCATGGGTATTTCCTTTACTCCTTAGGACTTTTGTTTTAGGTACTTGTTACACCTCTTTGGGAGTTTGATTTTTAGGGTGTTCCTCTACTCTCTAGACTCGATGCATTTGTTTAGAGGCCTGATGCATGTGTGATTATCTATGTTAGGAATGAGTGTCATTTCTATCCTGAAATTTTATGATCCTTGGCATGATGTTACACATGATTTTGGGTGATTTGAACTGTTTTTGATTGTACTATTTTAATTATACTACTATGCATTTGATATGATATGTGATATATGCTTTGTTTTGACTTGATATTTCCGTATTTATTTATGTATAATAAGTAATTTGAAACTGTCTCACCTTATTTATTTGAAAATGTTGAAAATGGGTAAATTAAATTTTTTCCATGCTTTTGAGAAAAAAACTATTAAACTATATATCATGCCTTGTTTTCATTAAAGTTGATTATGCTTTAATTATTGTTCAAAGACTTTATATGGAACACCTTGGTGGGACCCTTCTGAGGTTGTTAGCTCACACCCTACGCAGCCCATCGATGGTGCATAGACCTTGTGATGCCTTTCGATATAGGGAATGGAATATTGTTGCAGTGAGGTAGTGAGGTTTTCTATCAGTTGGGTTTTGGGTAGATGGATAGTGAGATGGGGAGGGTTTTCTGATGCTATCAAATGGATACTATTGTAATATCTATTATAGTTTCTCATCCTTTCTTATTGGACTTGTCTCTTAGAGAATTTTGTTATCTAAATTTTTAGTTGTATCGCTTATTTTTCCTCTTTAGGTTATGATATACATATATATATATATATATATTCAAGTTTTATTCTATTTTTTCCCTTAGTAAAAGTATATATATATTTTTTATGTTTTATATTGGTGGAAACTATTCTTTATGTTTTTTGTTGTTTCCTGGGTTTTAGACATCATCACATGGGATCAGTAATGACCATTGGGTATATGGAGAATCAGGTCAGGTGACACTATTAAGAGGGTATCTAGGTTAGATCATCAAATAGATTCATATTAAATATTTTCATATAATATTTTAATATGCTAAAGGAACTGTTAACTATGGTTAATTTTATTCTAAGTATAATTTTTTTTGATTTAATATCCTAATATGAATCTAATTTTGGATGATATAGAAATGATAGAAAAATTACATCAGGAATGTATAATTTTCTTGAAAAATATTTAATTCAATGTTATTTTAAGAATAAATTATCTTTTTATCTATCTAATTTAGAAGAGGTTACATTTTTTTCTAGTTGTTGTGCTCGAAGTATAAGGATTATGAATAAATATATGTAATTTCAGTATTTATATTCATAAATTTTCAATTTAATTTGATAATACATATATAATTTTTATTTCTAATATACCTTTACAATATTATATAATAAATAATATTGATGAAATATTTTATTTTATTAGAGATAATGTGATTAAGGGAGATTATTTTTTAGAGTTTATCCATACTAAAAACTCACTTTCAGATATCTTCACTAATCATTTAGACTTTTCTCAATTTAAAAAATGTACATTTGATCTTAGTATGTTAGAATATTAATTGTTTTATTTTTTCATGTGTTTAGGATGATTTTGAGTTTGTTTATATACAGAAAGTTTTATATTTACATGATATTTATATAATCGAGAGTCTATTTTTTAGATTACTTTTGTTTAATTAATTTATATATTTGTTTGTTATATAACTATTTCAAAGCACCAAATATATCCTATAGAATGTTAACATTCTATTTAAGCATTAAATTTTCATAAAATACTATTTTTTTAGATATTTCTCAATATTTTTCGCAAACCGTCATTTAAAAATTATGGTCACAATATTTAATTCTAAATTTTAAAGGGATATAACTTTGCAGTGCCTCTATGATACATGTTTTCAAAATTTCCTATTTGCAAAATCATTTATACACAATTTATATATAGCTTTATGTCATTATTATATAACAAAAAATCCATTTTTTCTATTGAAATCTTATCATTTTGATAATTCCTGATAGGGGGAGATGTTTTTGAAATTATACTTTGTTTTGTAAGTATCAAAAAGGGAGACAATTTTGAGTGTCTCATTAAACCACTTTATGTTTTGATAATTGAGAGGATTTATTTTTTCTATTTTCTATAAATTCTTTAATAACTTTAATTTTTTATTGATTAATGTATACTTAATCTAGATCATATCATAATATTTCATTACTTAAAATATTTTTAGTTTACATGTTTCGATTGTTCATAATATGTTCTTTAATATTTATTTTGAGTTCTTAGTCTAAATAATTCATGTGGAACCTTAAAATATCAGTTATAAATTTTTGTAACAATTAAAATAAAGAAAATTAGAAATACACAATGTAAAAAAATCCTAAAACATGTATCCAATTTTAAATTCACAACGAAATTTGGAAGTCAACAATACCGATTTTCCAGAACCGGTTACCCTTTGTATTTAAACAATATCATGAGATAAATAACTAAAAATTCAATGATTATTTTTTTTAAATATAAAAATATTATATACATTTAATTAGAATACATAAAATTATAAATTGATCTCTATTATGTCTAAAATTATTTTTGATGCCACTCTATATTTTTTAATATTATTTCTGTTGTTTTCTAGAATTATTATTCTAATGTTTTTATGATAAAATGAGATATAGAGATCGGATTAAGGTGATTATTAATTATTTGGAAATATAATTAAATTCTATAAATATAAGTTAATAGTACCAAAAGATGAATCTACCATTTAGATGGTCTGTTTTTGGTCTAAAATTTGAAGCTTTGGTATGTTTTCATTTTTCTGGAATTCAATTACGTAAATCACCTATGTAATAAATTTAGATGCATGATTTTATTACATATTTAATCTCTTATGTGATGAACTAAATTGTGTAAATCGTCTATATGATTCACCTATGTGGATTCAGTTATGTCGATTCTTCTAAGTCGTTAATTTTCATACGTGGAGAAAAATAGTTATGTGAAATTCACCTACGTGAATTTGGTGATGTAGTTCAGGGAAATCCTAAAGGAAATAAAACATTTTTTTGGGTTCTGTTTCATATATTAATTTCATTAAAGCTTATTTTTTATGTTTAAATTATTGTAATTAATTTATAATTTCAAATTAATTATGTTGAACCAGTTTAATGTGATTCTCATTTTTTTAAACATGTTTTTAGAAGATCAAATCAGGTTCTATTTTCATACATAAAATGTACAACATGAAATAAAAAAAATTATTTATTATTATATATTATTTTATTTGACTTTTTTTTTATAAATTAAATTTATTTGATATTAAACTCATTAAAACTTAATTTAATATTTTTTTAATATGGTGTTGTTATGTTTTGATTTTCTCCATATATTTAACACTTTCTTTGAACGTAAAATTTTTGAACTTCATATATCAAATTAAAGCTTTATATTTTCATGGGATATTTCATAGAACTATTATTCTAAATATTTTTTAATGTATTTAAAGGTTGATTTCAATTTTTTTCAATCATTATTCATTTTTTCAAAAAAAATCATGAGTTATGAAATATTTTTGCAACAATAATGTCATTATCTCTCTCTCTCTGATAATCCAGTATTATTTTGTTTAAATTTTAAATTGCCTAATGACTACTCGTCTATGTTAAGTTTATTTGTTTTAAAGGAAAATCAATATTTTCTAATATATGTTAGTTTTCAAGGGAAATAATTAAAATATGATACATCTTTGATGAGAACTTTTATATTTTGAGTGATATAGTGCTATAGAAAATTGGTGTGAACATTCTTCTTGTGCTAAACATTTCTCATACTATTAGAAGATCTATCAAGGGATAAAAAAACTTATATGACTTCTTATTCTTCCTTTAGGGAATATAAATCTCACTAATCACTCCAGACCTAGTTCCATTGTTTTATACTTTTCTATCTATTTTTTTCTATTTTCTTGAGTATATAACACTTCTTCTTATCATTTACATGATTTCAATTTATCTTTATGATTTTATATGCATAAGACTTATTTATAGTTGGTTTGTAACTCCCAAATTTTAAATTCTAGACCATTTGTGATATGACTCGCCATATAAAATTTAGGTGTGTGGTTATCCCTCCACTTCATAGAAAAAGATATTATAATTGGGTTATGATTACCCTTCAAAAATTATATTAGTATATAACATATCTCTCAATGAGTGGAATGGTATAAGAGTATAGTACAACCAATTTAGAAGGAGCTGCTATAAAAAATCTTTCTGTTATTTATTTTATTTCTTTTATAATTAAATTTCATTATTAATTTAAATAATTAATTTATCTATTTAAATTTTTTAATCTAGTCTATTCAGTCCCCTCAAGACCAGGTGCCTTTATACATCCGGAACTGACATGTCTCTTCATATAGTTGATGGATGATTTATATTTATATATATGATTATGGAGGAGGTATAATCCATGTGTGTGTGTATTTTCCTTCCAAATAATATGAGTGAAATCTTATATGAGGGTTTCATTTTTTTTATATATATTCCATCCATGTGAGGATTTATTATCCCAAAGGGAGGATAATTACTTATGTAGGTATAGATGGATATTTTTATATATAAATGCTTTATCTTGTAGAGGAAAGGTTTTGATGGAAATCCTTAATGGTTGGATCCACTTAGTGGATAGGTACAATACTCAGACTCCAAGCATGGCTCAAAGTAGGTCTAAATGATGTGGCAGAAAATCATTTAAGTATTCTTAAAATATAAACTCTCTTGCTGATTTATTTGAAGAACATATTTTTTTATTCAGCATGATTACCTACTTACTATAATTCTATTGAAGTATTTACTTAAATATTTATTACATGATTACTTTATATACCTAAATTGTAAAATTAGATCTATGAAAAAAATTGAGGTTAGGTGGTGAATTACATGGGGTATGTTTTTCTTACTCCATTCATGTGTTACCTTAGAGATGTATATAGTTTCTATTTTATGTGATTTGGGTAAATTAAAGGATTCTTCTTATTAGATACAAGTCTTATAGAGTATTAGGGGTTCTTAATCATGGTTTTTGGAGTTAATTTAGGTTATTATAGGGTTTCAAGTGGACTAGGGATTTGGGAATAATTGGGTTATCCATGATTATGCACATGAGGGATTCTACATTATGACTCCTAATTTTAAAACTCTCAAATCAAAGAAGTTGTTTTTCCCTAAATCCTTTGTTATATGATGTTATAGGCTATATTTTGTATAATTTTAAAATGTGTTTTGAAAAATATGATTTTCATGATACAGCCTCCACTTACAAGGCATGCATGAAATTATATTTTTTTCATTTAGTCTTTACTCAAGTCATTATCTCACATAGGTTGTAATTAATAAAACTCTTTTATAAAAGGAAATGTGTGAGAGTAATTATTATCCATGTGTTTGATACATGAACTGGTAATGGAATTAACTCAAGTGTTATAATGCATGAGCTAATGAATGCATCAGCAAGGAGTGTCCTTAGAGGGTATATAAATCCCCTACCATGTGATTGAAGGGGGTGTATGGATGTTGGGTCAAACCTCCCTGAAACCGAAAGATCTCTTCCAAAGCCTCCTTCACACTAGAGGCACTAGCATGTCATAAAGGATCAAAGGATCCCTCTCATATGATGAAAGTTATCCCCTAGATACACCATTAAGAGGGTATATTGTATGGTTTCCCTTAGTGATATCTCTCACGCTCATACGATGGTGATTGCAATGTTTCAGATGCTATTCAGTGTATGGTTTTCATGATTTAAAGTATTTATTCATTTCTGTTTTTATTTTGTATCCATATTTCTAGTATATAATATTTTAAATAAATGATTTTATATTCTTTTTCTTGGTTTAATATTTATTACTAGACTTGTTTAAATACCAACAATGATATCAAAAGTATCCCCATGCTTTAGATTTATGAAATAATTTATACAAAATAAAAAAAATATAAAAATAGTGTATCATGTATTTTAATTTTGAAAATTATATAAAAACCGAATTACCTCTATACAAAATAGTTTTTCCTAATGTTCACTTTATTTTACCCTTATGTAGAGCATAATATGTAATGTTTAATCTATTTTAACCTTATGTAGAGAGGTTTATATAAGGTTCAAACTTTGGCTACCAATATATAGAATAATTATATGTCAATTCCATTTTCATGTTACCTTTACAAAGAGGGGTCATCAAAAAGTTCATAGCATAATACCTTCACAGAGATGGTTCTATGTTAACGTAATCCCCATGCACCTTTATTAAATGAAGTGTATGTAAAATTAATGATTTATATAATGGAAAAATATATGGTATCCTTACATGAAGGAGGTTGTGTAACAGTAATCACTCTATTACTTTTATGAAGGAGAAAAAAATTCGAACATTTCTTTATATAGGTGGCCTATGAAAAGGTAAAGGGTTTTACCATCAAGCGGGTCACCCAAACTCCATAATGGTAATCAGAAAAGATTAAAAATAATTTTTAAATTTTTTATTTGGATTTAATGGTTTATAAAATGTTTATAAATCATGTTAAAATTAATTTTGAAAATAATTAATTTATAACAATTTAAAAATGATATTTAATTATATATGGTTTATAATTAATTAGATAAATGTTTGTGAAACTTTTATATTCTCAAATTAAAATTTAAATATTTATAATACCTTTTACCAAATCATAGGGCATGACATATGATCTAGAAATAAATTGTTTATTTACAAATTATAAAGGTAATTTATAAAGTTTTTATAAATTAATAAAGATAAGGATAAAATATAAAATATTTATATTTGAGATTATGAATTGTTTATATTCAGTTATATTTAATTTTCAAATTAAAGGAACCTTATTTGGAGATTATTTTAATCACGTCAATAATTTGATCTTCGATTAAGTAAAAAATTTACTATATGATATTTAGATTATATTAAATATTTATATAATGTTAATTGGATTATTAAATTATTTATAATTTATTAAATAATTAATTATGTGCTATTATGATTATTTAGAATGTTTATATAATATTAATTGGATCATAAATATTTTTATAATTCCTAAAATATCATATATTTAAAATAAAATTTCATATAATAAAGAAAATGAAAAAATTTAAATTGGAATGAATATAAAATTTTTATGTTCTAAATTATGGAATGTTTAGAATTATGAGAATGGTTATAAAATTTTTATAGATAGCTTTTATTTATTAATTATTTATAAATGGTTATATCATGTTTGAATATTTGAAAAATTAATTTATTTAAAAGGTTATTACCTCTTTTATTCATAGTTATAAACTTTTTATATTAGGAATTAAGTATGATTTAATTTAAATATTAAATTATTTCTATGAAATTGGTCGTTTCCTTAAGTGTTAGGTATAAAAATTAATTTATTTTTTCATCTACCTTGACTTTAGTTTTTAATTAATGTTATGAACTTGGATTTAGTTATTCAATATATTTTATTCATATTTTGTTTTAAAGTTATTATTAATTTAATTATCTCTTGAGTAAAGTATCCATGGTTATAGAGGCTTGGGGTTAAACTACCTGTCGGCCAGGAGGCTTATTCTTTATCTAGAAAAGTTAGTGGATTTGGTTATTTTTCGCTCCAAGATTATTCATGTTGATATTTTTAATTTCATATATCTTTATGTATTTGCATGAAATTTTCTTATAAATTATGTATATAATGAATTTGGATATGTATAAATACACATGATTTCTATTTTTTGTGAATAAAAAAACATATGCCTTGTATAAAGAGTTATACATATATATGGTTTGAACATATTAGTTTGGTGGAGGGAATAGAATAACAAAACTGAAACACTACAATAATACGTATATAAAAAAGGAATTAAATAAGATAGGACAGTGAAAATAAACTTCCCAAAAATACTATATGTTATATTATTTCCAAAGTGGATGTTTCCAACGCTTTTGTCGGGGCGCGTGCATCCGTTTGTGGGTAGGAAGCGCTGCTTGTTGCCCCAAATTCCCGCTTTCCAAAGGCGTGCGGCATCCATTCATTATTCAGGGACGTCTGCTCCTTGATCGAAACTGGGATGATGGGATGTTGGTTTTTCCTTCCGTGGATTCCTCCTCAGAACTCGTCACCTAGTCTAGGTCTCCCTCATAGATTTAAGACGGGTTCGTGAAACTCGTTCCTAGCGCCATATCTACATGGACGCCAGTTAATTATGCTGCTTCCGTAGAGATGCTCCAAGGGGTCTTTTCGGGGAAGCAACCTTTGGTGAGGATAATGGTCACATTGGGGTGTCATTGGCATGTCTTGACGCCGGAGATCGGCATGTCTGTCTTCTGTCCCATATTAGAGGGCTTCTCGAGGGTGCGGAAGCCCGAGGCATCCCACATAGAATGCGGGGAATGTGTACCATCTGAGATTTTCCTCATCTTCCCTTGTTTAACACGGGGTATGCCGCGAGTTTAACATCTTGCGGAGACGGATCAGGATGAAGGACCCCCTAGGGGGAACACCGATGTTGGGGCCAGCATGTGGGCAGCTTCCCAGATATCATGGAGTGGGATGGGGGGCATGATCTCACCGGGATGTGGCAGCCCAGGTAAGGATCAGGATGGATGGTGGAGTGACGGGCTTGAACCTCGTGGAGGGTTCCTACGTATCCCCATTGTAGAGAATCAAAGTCCGCGTAGTTCAGTGGTACGGTGGGACACCTGGAAAGGCGACCCATGAGAATGAATGCATGGATTGGAGCCTGGAGGAAGTAAGATCTCTAGGCTAGGGCATAAGATTCCCAAGGCACGTGGGCTCAAGGGGGAAGTCAGGATTAGACATGGGTGTGAGGCATGGGGATTACGCTCTGAGGCGGCCCAAGAGGGGGAATATAGTTTAACGTCATGCGGGATGAGATACAGTTTAACATCATGCGGGACGAGGGAATATAGTTTAACGTCATGCGGGAAGAGGGCATACATTTTAACGTCATGCGGGACGAGGGATTTGGGGCTTACGCTCTGAGGCGTCCCAGAGTGGGTATGGGGCTTACGCTCTGAGGCGGCCCATGGTGGTCGGGGAACCGACATAAAGAGGTCAGAATGACCGGGTGGTTGGCTTGAACCTTGTATAGGCTTCCTACGTACCATGCGTTATCACGGATCAAAGTCCACGTAATTCGCTGGGATGGGGCTTATGATCTGAGGCGGCCCATGGAGGATTTCATGGTCGATGCGCTCTCTAATCCCATGTGAGTCATGCTCGGTGTGAGAAACAAGAGGTAGTAGGGACCAGATGATCACATCACAAAGGGTGAATCTGTGAGAAGCGGAAAGGGGCTTACGCATTGAGTGGCCTAATGAGAAAACAGGGGATTACACGTGGTTAGTGGCCCTTGGTAATGGGGCTTACTTTTGGGTGGAGGCCTGTGGTGCAACAAAGCATAGTGGGAAAGGGACTCCACTGGACTTGGCAGGGGGAAGTACAGAGATTCATGGGTGCAACCTTCTGCAAGAGAGTCTAGGGGCTTACGCTCTGAGGCAGCCCTTCCCCCATGGACAAACGCCACTCCGACAAGGAGGATCTCATTCCATGAGAGGAAGAGTCCATTCCCATGGAGATGAGTGGGCGTAAAGAATGCCCAAGCTGGGGGGACCCTGCGTGCGAATCACGGGGTCGGACCACAGTTTAACGTCATGTGTTAAGGACGAGGTGCTTAGTAGTTTAACGTCCTGCAGCTTGGACGATGTGGGTTCGCTCCACACACCTAGGGCTTACATGCCCAATTCACTCTACCCCTTGTGGGAGGGAAGGCATCGGCAAGGCTGTAGTGAAGGGGGCCGCAGGGCGAACCATCGAGGGGTCTACGTTAGCGTGGCTATGGTGGATGGGGCTTATGCAAGGAAGCTGCCCATGATGTCTTCCTTATGTCTGGACATGAGGGAATCCCAAATCACTGGTGGGTTGAGGTATGCACCTATGCGCTAGTGCACAAGCGGGATAATGCCAAGGGCATTGGAATTAGTCCGAACAAAGGGATATGAAAAGTGTGAATCACATGAACGACATTAGGAATGCAATGAGAGCGGTGTGGCAATAGAGGACAGCTTCTGACCATGTTCACAACACAGAACCCTATCGCGTTAGCCTAGAATGGGGGCAAACAAATGAGGGGTCAACTGCGGACCATGTTCAAAACACAGGACCTGACTCAAAGTGTCACCCAAAGCCTTTCGGGGCGTTGTCCCAGAACATCAGGCGGACCATAGGTCAATCATCCATACCGTTAGGGGGTCCCTCCAGACTTGTAAGTGCATGCAGATCCTAATGAAGGACACGCAAAATTTGGGGTGGAGTGATGGAATGTTTGAACGGATTCCAACGCTCTTGAAACTACGCCACTATAATCATGGCATTAGGTATCTTATGCTTGGCTCACAAGGCATCTCTTATTTGGAAAAAGAGGCATCCTATTATAGAATGATAGGGCATTATTCCCAGGGTAATTGATGATGAGAATCTCGACTCACGACATAGGAAAAAAACCAAGAGGAATATGTCAACTCAAGGTGTTTCGCAGTGTGCGGATGAGTATCTCAAATCATGGTATTCCCTAGGTGGAAGGTGGGTGCACAATGGAAAATCCCAAAATCCCGGCCTGAGAAGTTTGTGGTGCGACTATCCATTTTTCATGGGGTTCTGCGACGATAGCGAAGGGACCGGCCCAGAGGGCTGAGACCGCAGCCTGGCACTGACCCTGAGCAGGGGTGCGGGGGCGCAGCCCCCGTGGTATGGAGTAGTGGGTGTGAGCCTGTATACTGTTACGTGCGATAGGAGTGACACACGGGATAGGCTATGTGCAATAAGGAAGGTCTGCATGCAATTCAGGGATGCACGCGAAAATGGCTGGGTTGGCGCGCAAAGGAAGGGATTGCGCGCAAAAGAAGGAATTGTGCGCAAGGGAAGGGGTGCGCGCGCAAAGGAAGAATTGTACGCGACTTGGTCGGCCTGTGCGAAAACGAATGAATTGCGCGCAAGGGGCGGACCCCGAAGGGGATGGACATTAGTCTAAGCTAGGGGGGATCTCGCGCAAAGGGAGGATCCCAAGGAGACTTGGCACAGAAAAGAATCATAACACAAGACCGTTTATCGCGCGCTATTACACGCACGGGAGCTAGTTCAAATTCATCCTCAAAAAAGGAAGGGGGTCGCCTTTTATTTATAGGAACCCGGTGGAGCGGAATCCAGGGTTGTGCGTAAAATTTGTGCGACGGAGACAGCGGCACGAAATATCAACCACACGGGATGCGGGCACGAAATTACTTTGCACCGGTGTCGGGACTTTACACGAATCCCGGGTTGTCTTTCGCATGGGAAATTTTTTCCGCGCACTTCACCCAAAATTTTTACACACCACTTCCGGGCCCTCCGGACCGGGCCTCCGGGTCCGAATATGACCTGATGTTGTCATTTCGAAACTTCCTCTATGAGTTACGGACTTTTTCGGTGTCTATAGTGGACCTTTTCAAGACCTTGATCATCTAACTGGGTAGGATATCTAGGTGACCATGCATTATATTTTGTTAGGTAATCAAGGATAGATAACACTAAAACATCCTTGGGTGTGTCATTCCATAACTAGGTTCCCCTAGATTTTCCTTTTTATCCTATTTATAGTGTTTTTTTGGGGTTAGACTAGTCTAGAGACCCTAATAGGATTAGGTTACCAGAGGAAAAGGTTTATTTTATCCATAAGATGTATTGGAAAAAGAGAGTTTTCCACTCGACTATCCAAGATTCCTATATGATATGATTACAATGATGCACTATCTAAATAACTAAGTGATGGTAGAAATAGAAAAATGGACTAATTTTCATAGTGAAATATATATATTGTACCACTAATGTTATTGATGAATTTTAAGAAAATGGTCATCATTTTAGTGGGAGTCTATTTAATAAAAGTCTTTATTAAATTATTAATAAATCCTAATACTAATCTGAAAAAAGATTCTATAATAAGTGAATAAAATAATTATCGTCAAACTAAACATTTAGATTATTCCTTGTATGGATAAGCATAATGTAAGATACTCCTAAGATTGGGGACTTAAGAAAATTCTTTAAGATAAACTGTTGATTTAAAAAATTCCTTAAGAAATAGGCAATTTTTATGTGTCAGAACAGTTCATTCTCGAGTAACTAAGTGTTATATAAATAAATTATTTAATTTTCAATCATATGAGGAATTGAATATATATTCAAAAAGTGTTTTCAGTATATAAGAGTTAAAAATTAATGAAAAATTGATTGATCTTATTGTCTACATTCATGTTATAAGGAAATGGGTTGATACGTCAATTTTTAACAAAAAAGAACGTATCAAGTTTGGATGAATCTAGTTAAAGTATTTATATATTAATCTCATTTATTTTATATTATTATAGAATTGGTTCAATAATAAAAATTATTATGAGAAACTTTTATATGATTCATTGTATACCTGGTTTAATATTCATTAGATTCAATAACATACTTGAAAAAAAGAGGAGGATAAAAGGGTTTATATATATATTTGTTAAAATATGAAGGAATGTAATTCCACCACTAACTCACACCTGTCGTAGGGCGTGGCAAAACAATTTTTTCCTAAGTTAAAATGTAGTTAAATGGTTGACCTAGGATGTCTCCCGAAGAGGAGTGCACACAAAATGGGTTGTCACTTTAAAATGGGGGTAAAAATGTTGTCAATGGAAATTTGAAATTCAAATGATTGAAAAACAATGAAATTAAAAGGGTGATTAGGTCGGGGTCGGTTTCCTAATTATAATTCTATCCTTGTTCAATTTAATTCAAACCTATTCTTCTTAGTTGATTAAAGTGAGATTCCACAATCGTTTCCTCTCACTTCCTTGGTGAAATTGTTATTGTGAGAGAAAACCTTACCAAGATCTTGGTTTGGTCAACTCTCCTTCCATGTGTAAAATAGTTGTATTGAATATCCTTAATTGAAATGGGCAATACCCGATTGGGTTTTGTTTTTCCCAAAAAATCAAGAACATTCACTACACCTTTTACACGTACTGACGATCGTCGAGTACTTCACCACTAATTCCTGGTTTATTCCATCGTATATAAACCAGAAATTAGTGGAGGGAGATATTGATTATTTTACCAAGGAAAAAATCAATAACGGAATTAATATTCAAGAACGATCGCACTTGATTATAAAATCTGCTATAAGAAATTGAAAACAGCTTTGAAGAAGAAAGAAATTTATTCAATTTCGTCCAAGAACTCAAGCATTACAATATAGAAAACCAACCCTTCCCCAATCACTCCAAAAGTTTACCCCACCATGGTAAGGGTAATAGAGTTGAATGGGGAAGAATAAGGCATTACAAAACTACGAAAAAGAAAATAAATAAAAGAGAAAGCGGAAAAGTTCTTCTTCTTGGTGTCCCGGAAGGAATGGGATGGAGAATGGATGCCTTGAGAGAGTGGAGCTCTCCTCCTTTTATAGCCAGAATGTTTCCCCCGAATGTCGACGCGTTTTATCCCCATTAAATGACATTTTCACGCGTTGAGCCCTTCATGAATGTTGTTCCTAATTCCCTTTTCCGTGTCTCCTCAAAATTCCAGCGGATTTGGACATGTATTCCGATAGTTATGGCCGTTTTACCTTGAGAATTTATTCTGTCCAGTCAGACTCTCCAAAACGAAATCCTCCGGATTAGGGTGCTTTAATGACCCAATAAACGGCCAATTCACTCGGATCTTACTTCATAAAAGATGCTCCAAAACCCCGTGCGCGTCCACCCACCGAATTTCACTATCTTTGGGCCCACAGTGGATGAGTTATGGATCCCACATCAAAACTAGGCAGAACTGAAAACAGTTTTCTTGAGCCAACCTGTGAGCTTCTTTTGAGCTTCCATATGGCCGATTCATATTTTGGTCCAAATATATTAAATGAATCCCTGGATGTGTAGAATCTGTAAAAGAAAGAATTTTGCAATTTGAATCAGTGTAGATAATGTTATGGCCAACCTACCGAAATAATTTAAAACTGTTAAAAATCCAAAATGGCCAATTTTTACTATTTAGCTCAAAATAACACAATTATCATAAAAATGAAACAATTCATCTTAGAGGAACAATTTTGTGGGTTTAAAATAATGATATTCAATATAAATTAATTGAAAATATTTGCTCTATCAATTCCCCCACACTTAGCACTTGGACTCCTGGACAAGTAAAAATCAAATCAAATCAAAATCAAAACACATATCAATGAGATCAATCAAATCAATTTCAAGAAACAAAAAGATATCATGCCTAAAAAAACTGTTATTTCAAGTTCTCCATTTAAGATTTTAATATATTTCCATTTCATTTCTTATCCCATGCACACAAAACACCTACCTCACATGAATTTTCTCTCATCTCACAAATGTAAAGGCTGAACAAGGATTTTCTCATCCAAACTCACACAAGAGTCACCATAGGTTTGATAAATTCCTACTTCTCCACCTGATGTGAGTCAAGGACATGTGTTTCTCATGAGGACTTTTGAGGGTTTTTCTGTGGCTTCCGGTTGGTAGGATTTAGATGTTAAAAGTTCTGAGGCTGAAAAAGGAAGGCTTGGCTCTTATTGAAGCAGAATTGCAAGATTCTAGTTTTCACTCAAATATGGTCTCCTTCACTTCCCCTTTGTTGAAAATAGGATTCATCATCATTCAATCAGTTCAGTAGCAAACATTTCAATCTTTTCAAAAATAATTTTTTTTAAAGCTCCAGATAGGCACAACTTTCTTTTGGAAGCTCCAGAAAGGCACAGCTTCTCTTTTGGAAGCTCCAGAAAGGCACAACTTCTATTGTCATAAAAGCTCCAGAAAAGGCACAGCTTTCAGCAGAATAATTTTTCAGCATCACACACATCTCTTCCACAATTTATTTTCCAACCAAAGTATAACCAAATGAGGTAGTACACCACAAGACATCTTCCCCCACACTTAAGTTCAACTAGATCATGAAAATTTACTTCAAGAGCAAGTATGATAGGGAAAATTGGCTTGTAATGTGGCTAACCTAACAGGAAATTCATGGATACTAGGGGCTACAATGAAGGATAAATGTAAAGGTGAGCCATAATGAAAAGGATTATTTTGAAAAGGGGGATTCAAACAAAATAAATGCCTCAATCATTTAAAACACACGTACCCCAACCCTCAAGTTTTGAAAGGAATAAGTCAAATTCTGGTTAAAGCAAGCATGTTCTGGTTCTCTCAAAAAATGAGGTGAATGAAAAGAATATGACAAAAATGGTTCAGAAGCCTCACAGGAAAGTTATTTCAAATATATAGACAGTGAAATATGGCATGAGAATTAAAAATCAGTGTACTTTTCATGAATTTCCAAAATATTTGAACTTGAAACAAAGTTATTTCAGCATTCATTTAAGATCAGTTTCATGAAATAGACTGGTTCACTCATTGACATGGGTTTCAAAAATGGTATTGATAATCATTTCAGCTCAAAATTATCAGAAACACACCAAAAATTGAAAAATAAACACACAAAAATTTGAAATCACGCATATTTTTTTATTTTTGAAAACAAACATCAAATAAAAATCCTATACTACAAAGGTTCCCTCCCCCACATTTAAATGATGTAGTGTCCTCGATGCATTTAAGTGGATTTAACATGTAAGAATATTTCTGATTGAATCAAAACAGCAAGAAAATGTGAAGGAGAGGTACAACATGATGGATCTTATTGATAAATAGGTTGGAGGAGCATGATCTCCTCCAATGGCTCTGATGGTAGGGTCCCAAGGAATTTCTTCAACCTCTGTCCATTCACAGTGAATGGATCCTGCTTTCCATCCTTCATAATCTGCACAGCACCAAAAGGATATACATGAGTAACAATAAATGGACCTTCCCATCTGGAACAAAGTTTACATGGCATCAACTTGAGTCTTGAGTTGAATAATAACACTTTGTCTCCAGGAGAGAAGTCTTTTGGTTGGATTAGCTTGTCATGGGCCACTCTTGTTCTTTCTTTTTAAATCCTTGAATTTTCAAATGCTTCCCTTCTTATTTCATCTAGTTCTTGCAACTTCAATCTTCTCTCCTTCCCAGCACTTTCAAGGTCCAAATTCATTTTCCTCACAGCCCAATATTCCTTATGCTCCAATTCCACAGGTAGGTGGCAGCTTTTCCCATAAATCAGCCTATATGGACTCATTCCAATAGGGGTTTTGTAGGTTGTCCTGTAAGACCATAGGGTATCATCGAACCTTTGGCTCCAATCCTTCCTGTTTGGATTAACAGTCTTTTCCAAAATTCCCTTGATTTCCCTGTTTGAAACTTCAGCTTTCCCGTTAGTCTGTGGATGATAGGGAGTTGATGTTTTATGATGCACCCCATACTTCTTCAACAATGTCTCCATTCTCAAATTGCAGAAGTGAGTCCCTTGATCACTGATGATTGCTCTGGGCACTCCAAACCTACAAAATATGTTAGACCTGACAAAATCACAAACAACTTTAGCATCGTCAGTTCTGGTTGCTTTTGCTTCCACCCATTTGGAAACATAATCAACTGCAAGCAAGATATAAGAATTTCCAAATGAAATCGGGAAAGGTCCTATAAAATCTATCCCCCAAACTTCAAAAATGTCACAAAAATTCAATGGAATTTGGGGCATTTCTTGTCTCTTTGAAATATTTCCTGAAAACTGACATTTTTCACATATTTTGCAAAATTCATGAGCATCTTTAAAAATGGTGGGCCAATAAATTCCAGATTCTAAAACCTTCCTTGCTGCCCTCTGAGGTCCAAAGTTGCCTCCACAAGCTAATGTGTGACAAAAATCAAAGACAGATTTAACTTCACTTTCATGTAAACGTCTTCTTATTACTTGATCATTGCAAATCTTCCAAAGGAATGGATCATCCCAAATGTAATATCTAGATTCAGCTTTTAGTTTTTGAATTTGATGATAATTGAATTGAGATGGGACCTAAGATGTTACCAGAAAATTGACTATGTCAGCATACCAAGGAACTTCTCCTTCAATCAAGTACAACTGCTCTCCTGGAATTTGATCATTCAGTGGGTCTCTTTCTGGAACATCAATTTCAGCAGTGTTTGGCAGTCTACTTAAGTGATCAGCGACTTGGTTCTCAGATCCCTTCTTATCCTTGATTTCTATATTGAATTCCTGCAGTAGTATCATCCATCTCACTAACCTTGGTTTTGCATCAGCTTTCTTCATCAAGTACCTCAAAGCTGCATGATCAGAAAACACAGTGATTTTAGTTCCAAGAAGATATGATCTAAATCTTTCTAAAGCAAAAACAACTACAAAGAACTCTTTTTCTGTGGTTGTATAATTGAATTGGGCCGCATCTAAAGTTCTTGAGGCATATGAAATGACTTGTGGTCTGCCCTCAATTCGTTGAGAAAGGACTGCTCCAACTGCTTGGTTAGAGGCATCACAAAGTAGTTCAAATGGTTCTTCCCAATTTGGAGGCTGCATCACGGGTGGTGAAATTAATCTCTTCTTCAACTCATCAAAAGAGTCCCTACATGCATCATTGAAATCAAAATCAGCATCTTTCAAAAGTAATCTAGAGAGAGGGAGAGAAATCTTACTGAAATCTTTGATTAACCTTCTGTAGAATCCTGCATGTCCTAAAAATGATCTAACATGTTTCACACAAGTAGGGTAAGGTAATGAATTTATCACTTCAATTTTTGATTTATCCACTTCAATTCCATTTTGGGAAATGACATGACCGAGCACAATTCCTCTTTGAACCATGAAATGAAATTTTTCAAAATTTAAAACAAGATTTTTTTCAATGCAGGTTTTCAAAACTTTTTCCATATTTTTCAAACAATGATCAAAAGAATCTCCAAAAACTGTGAAATCATCTAAGAAAACTTCCAAGCAATTTTCAATGTGATCAGAAAATATACTCACCATGCACCTCTGAAATGTACCTGGAGCATTACATAATCCAAATGGCATTCTTTTATATGAAAAAGTACCAAAAGGGCATGTAAATGTTGTCTTATCTTGATCCTCAGGAGCAATGGGTACATGGAAGTAACCTGAAAATCCATCAAAAAAGAAATAATGAGTTCTCCCTGCCAATCTTTCTAACATCTGGTCAATGAAATGGATGGGGAAATGATCTTTTCGAGTGACCTGGTTCAATTTCCTAAAATCAATGCACACTCTCCAGCTGTTTTGAATTCTCATAGGGATTAACTCATTCTTTTCATTTCTCACAGTGGTCAGGCCAGTTTTTTTGGAACGACATGAATAGGGCTGACCCACTGCGAATCTGAAATGGGATAGATGATCCCAGCTTCCAAGAGCTTCTCGATCTCCTTCTTCACAACCTCCATCAAGGTGGGATTCAGTCTCCTTTGGGGTTGTCTAACAGGTTTTGAATCTCCCTCAACAAAAATTCTATGTGAGCATATTTTTGGGTTAATTCATGGGATATCACCTAAGCTCCATCCTATTGCCTTGACATTCTCTCTCAAAAGCTCAATCAATGATTTTTATTGGGTTTTAGAAAGATTATTAGCAATTATCACTGGTAGTTTCTCTCCCTCCCTAAGGTATACATATTTCAAATCAGTGGGGAGTGGTTTGAGTTCAAGGTTAGGAGGATTCTCAAGGGATGAGACTAAATTGACATTTTCATTTTCCAAATTTTGGACCTCCTGCACACAAGAAACCATATCATCTTCCTCATTATTTAACAAATCATCAAAGAAATCAGATTTTACCTCTTCCTCCCACATGAATTCAGAATCTCCAACATCTTCAGCATCCACATGTTCAGTGATATTTTCAAGGGAAGAAGTCTCTCTTAAGTCTAAGAATTCATAGAACATACCTGATTCTTCAATTGGTTCTTCACCAACTTCATGGGAAAGAGAAAAGAGGGAGTGATCATCTGATGGATGCCTCATGGATTCAAAAATATTGAAGTGGACCGTGCTCTCTCCAAACTCCATGGTGAGTGTCCCCTCGTGGACATTGATGATGGTTTTGGCTGTCTTCAAGAAAGGTCTCCCCAAAATGATGGGTGAATGAGATGGGCTCCTATCTTCTTTCATATTGAGCACGTAGAAGTCAGCTGGGAATAAGAGATCTTTGACTTTCACAAGGACATCCTCCAAAACTCCTGCAGGAAAAACTGTGGATCTGTTTGCAAGCTGGACCACCACTCTTGTGGGCTTCAATTCTCCCATCTGCAAAGAAGTGTATACCGAGTGAGGCAATACATTAATTGAAGCACCTAAATCACACAAAGCATTAGTGAAATTTAATGAACCAATGGTGCATGGAATGGAAAAAGTCCCTGGATCTTGACATTTGGTTGGAATCTGTGGTGTGATAAGGGCTGAGACACTCCTTCCCAAGTTGATTCTTTCATTCCCATGAAGCCATCTCTTTTTGGTGCAAAGATCTTTCAAAAATTTTGCATACCTTGGAATTTGTTTAACAGCTTCAAGTAGGGGGATATTGATTTCCAGTTTCTGGAAGGTGTCCATAATTTCTTTTTGAAGTGCTTCTTCATGCAATTTCTTTGATTCAATCATCCTTGTTGGAAATGGTGGAGGTAATTCTTTCTTCTCCCTTTGTTTTCTTTGCAATTGTGTTTCTTGTTTCTTATTCTGTGGCCTATCCTTCTCCTCCTTCTCTTCCTTTTCATCTTCTTTGTGGATTCTCACAAGACTTTTTGAATCATTATCCCTCAGAATATGTGGTATTATTTCAGGTTCAGGGTTGGATGGAGGTGGGATTTCTTTTCCACTTCTTGTTATGATTTCACTTACATTATCTTTAGGATTTGGCATTGTTTGGGATGGAAGCTTACCTGGATTCTTGGACATTATTTCAACAAGACTTCCCACTGTGTCTGCTAGCTTGTCAACCTTATCTTCTAGGCCCTCATACTTGGATTGTAGCTATTCCACAGAAGGTTGTGTGCTGGTGGATGGTTGTTCATATGTCTTTCTTTGGAATGGTGGAGGCTGAAAAGATTGTTGGTGTTGGAAGGGCTGTTTATAATATTGTTGGAAGGGAGGGGGGTTCTGGTATTGTTGCTAGTGGTAAGGAGGTTGACTGGGGTGCTAGTTAAATGGTCTCATCTGGTTTTGTTGGTTTCCATATCCTTGTTGGGATTGCAGTTGATTTTGTTGGAATTGTCTTGGTTGAAAGGCCGCAGCACAGTATTATGTCCCCTGTATCTCAGGGCACTGGTCAGTATAATGAGTGGAAGAATAACATAAACCACATACCTGAGGTGAAGCTTGTTTTCCATTTTCTTGTGTTACAGCCATTTGACGGACTAATCTTGCAAGGTCATCAACTTTGGTTTCAATCAATGTAGATGAATCAGATGTTTTTACCTCATGTATCCCCCTGGTTCCCATTCCTCTTTGTCCAAATTGTTGTGAGTTTTGAGCAATCTTCTCAATTGGTATTCTGATATCTGCAGGAGACTTGTCAATTAGGGACCCCCCTGATGAGGCATCTAGAAGATTTCGAT
Source organism: Viscum album (assembly GCA_963277665.1). Classification (NCBI taxonomy): domain Eukaryota; kingdom Viridiplantae; phylum Streptophyta; class Magnoliopsida; order Santalales; family Viscaceae; genus Viscum; species Viscum album. The sequence goes on from OY728133.1 coordinate 1,960,463,560, forward strand.
CATTATCCATTATTCCTTGGTAGAAGAACACAAGGAATTGGTGTTCCTCTATTTCTTGATGTGGGCAGCTGGAACATAGCTTCTTGAAGCGCTCCCAGTACTCGTAGAGGGTTTCTCCAGTTGATTGTCGTATGATGTAAATCTCCTTCTTGATGACAGTGCTCCTCGATGTGGGAAAGAATCTTTGCATGAAACTTCTTTTTAGGTCTTCCCAATCACTGATCTCCCCTGGTTGTAGGTTGTACAACCATTCTTTAGCTATTCCTTCAAGTGAGAAGGGGAATGCCCTCCACTGAAATTGGTCTTCAGGTGCTCCTCTTGTCCTGAAGCTTGAGCAAGTGTATCTGAATTCTTGCATGTGACGATTTGGATCTTCTCCTATGAGACCATGAAACTTTGGAAGAACAGGAATCATATTGACACGTAATTCAAAATCATTTGGTTCAGTGGGTGCAATTAGTTGGTTATTTTGAATGGCAAATTGTGGTGCACATAGATCACGCAGGGTTTGGTTGGGATTTCTAGCCATGATTTCAGGTTCAGAGTGAACACTAGGAGTTTCACTTGAATTTGAGAGATCTATTTCTTCAAATATTTTTGGTAGATTTCTTTTTCTTAGTTGGCTTAATGTTCTTTCAATTTCTGGATCAAATTCAATTAATGGTTCTTTTGAGGTGCGGGTCATTCAATTTTGTTTTTTTTTGTTGCACTGCCTCCCCGGCAACGGCGCCAAGTTTGACGCACACCTGTCATAGGGCATGGAAAAACAATTTTTTCCTAAGTTAAAATGTAGTTAAATGGTTGACCTAGGATGTCTCCCGAAGAGGAGTGCACACAAAATGGGTTGTCACTTTAAAACGGGGGTAAAAATGTTGTGAATGGAAATTTGAAATTCAAATGATTGAAAAACAATGAAATTAAAAGGGTGATTAGGTCGGGGTCGGTTTCCTAATTATAATGCTATCCTTGTTCAATTTAATTTAAACCTCTTCTTCTTAGTTGACTAAAGTGAGTTTCCACAATCGTTTCCTCTCACTTCCTTGGTGAAATTTTTATTGTGAGAGAAAACCTTACCAAGATCTTGGTTTGGTCAACTCTCCTTCCATGTGTAAAATAGTTGTATTGAATATCCTTAATTGAAATGGGCAATACCCGATCGGGTTTTGTTTGTCCCAAAAAAATCAAGAACATTCACTACACCTTTTACACGTACTGACGATCGTCGAGTACTTCACCACTAATTCCTGGTTTATTCCATCGTATATAAACCAGAAATTAGTGGAGGGAGATATTGATTATTTTACCAAGGAAAAAATCAATAACGGAATTAATATTCAAGAACGATCACACTTGATTATAAAATCTGCTACAAGAAATTGAAAACAACTTTGAAGAAGAAAGAAATTTATTCAATTGCGTCCAAGAACTCAAGCATTACAATATAGAAAACCAACCCTTCCCCAATCACTCCAAAAGTTTACTCCACTATGGTAAGGGTAATAGAGTTGAATGGGGAAGAAGAAGGCATTACAAAACTACGAAAAAGAAAATAAATAAAAGAGAAAGCGGAAAAGTTCTTCTTCTTGGTGTCCCGGAAGGAATGGGATGGAGAATGGATGCCTTGAGAGGGTGGAGCTCTCCTCCTTTTATACCCAGAATGTTTCCCCGAATGTCGACGCGTTTTAGCCCCATTAAATGACATATTCACGCGTTGAGCCCTTCATGAATGTTGTTCCTAATTCCCTTTTCCATGTCTCCTCAAAATTCCAGCGGATTTGGACATGTATTCCGAGAGTTATAGCCGTTTTACCTTGAGCATTTATTCTGTCCATTCAGACTCTCCAAAACGAAATCCTCCGGATTAGGGTGCTTTAATGACCCAATAAACGGACAATTCACTCGGTTCTTCTTTCATAAAAGATGCTCCAAAACTCCTTGTGCGTCCACCCACCGAAGTTCACTAGCTTTGGGCCCACATTGTATGAGTTATGGATCCCACATAAAAACTAGGCAGAACTGAAAACAGTTTTCTTGAGCCAACTTGTGAGCTTCTTTTGAGCTTCCATATGGCCGATTCAGATTTTGGTCCAAATATATTAAATGAAGCCCTGGATGTGTAGAATCTTTATAAGAAATAATTTTTCAATTTTAATCAGTTTAGATAATGTTATGGCCAACCTACCGAAATAATTTAAAAGTGTTAAAAATCCAAAATGACCAATTTTTACTATTCAGCTCAAAATAACACCATTATCATAAAAATGAAACAATTCATCTTAGAGGAACAATTTTGTGGGTTTAAAACAATGATATTCAATATAAATTAATTGAAAATATTTGCTCTATCAACCACTCATTAGTAGAATAATTTAAAAAATTATCTTATTTTCAAGAAAATTTATTTGACTATATAAAATAACATATATGATATGTTACCAATATTTTATTTTTTAGATATTCCATCTAAGTGGAAATAAGTGTTATTTCCTAAACACTAATTTTTTTATATGTATCTTAGAAGGATATTCTAAAAAGAATATAACAACTTAGAGGTTGGTGGGAGTATGTTTGGGCTTAAAGAAGTTCAAATTTAACTAATAAAGTATTATATCAACCTAATATTAAAGTGTTTTTTACTTGATATCCTAAAGGGTTTAGGATATGTTATCATAAAGAAAAATGTAAAGAGTTTAATTTAGTTATCATGAATAAGTGAACATAATTTTTCCAAAAATATTATACAATTAAAAGACTAATATATTTTTTTAATCCTAAAAAAATAGTGCATGTGATGGAAAATAAAAATGTAAAGAGTTTCATTAGTTACTATTTTGCTCTCGGGTCAAGCATTTATGAGTGGAAAAACTGGTCTGTTGAGAATCATTACCCTTATATTATGGTAGAGAGTTTCACATCACTAGTTTTGTTTTAGCCTGATCCTCATCATTATCATTTAGGGGTAATTGGATTGGCCCTGTGGGGGACTGGGTGGTTTACTCTATTCACATTATGAAGGTGGTTCCGTAGTCAAATGGTCCAAACTAGTTATTGCATGGAGTTCATTATTTGTGTAATCATACCTCCTAGGAAATTATTTCCTCATATGATCTCCAATGGGTTTGTTCATGGATCCAGAAACACCCAACAGACCTGGTATCCATGATTCATTTACCTGTATTACAACGGAAAGTTCTCATTGGATGATGATTTAGACATTAATATTCCAGGACTCCATTGGTCGATAGGATGGGAGTTCGGGCTCATTACACCCTTTTGGGGGGAATGGTTCCCTATTATAGGGATCTATTATATATTTAAGCCATGTTTATATGTTCTTGAATCATTAGTCTGTTCCCGAAGAGTTTATCCATGGGATAACCCTAGTTTATAGGATGATCACAGATATACATGGGTGTGATGCTATGGAGGAAATGATAATTTATGCTATGTGATGAGACCCTCTGGAGTTTATCTCCATCTAGGAGAGACAGAAGATGGTTTGATGTTAGGATCATACCCATAATATTGTCTTCCTATGTATCCTCGTGAGAGGAAGCAAAGCCGATGTAGTACAGTTAATTCGGGTCTTAGAACTAGGATAGGCCCATTTTTTGGGCATAATTGGGGTGGACCTTTTTGGAAGGGAACCCCTTTTGAGATCGGGCCTTCTAGTAGGAGTACTACATATCCTGGTTTGAAAAGGAATCAGAATTCTCATGCTAGAAATTGGGTTGGGGATTATGCATGGAAGCTACCCATTTGAGGGGGGGCATGACTGGGTGAACCCTTACGGAAGGTCACCCCTTTTGAGCTCGGGTCTTTAAGTAGGAATCCTATGTATCCAAGCTTGAAAAGGAATCATAGTTCTCATAGTTTAGAATGGGTTGGTTTTGTGGATGTGGTAATCATCACAAATCTCTAATCCCATGTGAGTCATGCTCAGTGTGATAAAAAAGGGTATGCGATAGATTCAGCAAACCACACACCTTCTCTCCCGTTGATGGGAGAGGTCGTTCCTTTGGTGGAAAAATCCAAGGCAATGGTATGTGAGGGCATGGAGAAATAAAACCTTCAATATGAGATGATATTAGAGTTCATACAGCTTGGATATCGTATGTCTAGGGTCTTGCCTCGGTGGGAGTTCCACTTTAATTTCATATGGGTTGTACTAAAATTTAAAGTCATATAGATTGGGTGATGGAATCACAGTTTAATATCATTTTTCATTAATGAGTTCCATATAGTTTAATATCATGTGGATTGAACTATTAGGGGTCTTACAGTTCAGGGTCTTGTGACAAGGACCGGTTCTTATAGAAACCATGATAAACTAGAGTAAAATGATGTTTGGAGGTTCCGACATGCCTTGAATATGAGAGGGGTATAATTTGTAAACCATGATTATAGAGGATCCCAGATCAAAAGAAATTATATGAGGCATGAAATCCATTGAGGCGTATAGAGGTAGGAGAGGCATATCTTGAGAATGAATTTTTCTCTTGTTGATAGTCCGTTTTGTGGGAAACATATGCAGAGCCACTGGGCATGATGTGCATAGTCAAGTAGACAAGTCCCCAGGACACTGATTATCCATTTCCAATTTCCAGGAATGTTTATGAAGATCCAAAATCACCTAGTAGACTACATATTAAAGTCATATAGCTTGGACGATGGATTCATAGTTTAATGTTGTGTTTCATGGAATAATATCATACTGTTTAACGTCATGTGGTCGGGATGATAACTCAGAGCTTAAGGACGTATAGTTTGGTCCATGTGTTGTAAGAGCCATTATTAACTAGAGGATAATCTGGTTGGGATGTTTTGACGTGCCACGAAAATAAGAGGGAAGGAAAGAATAAACCGTGACTTTATGGATTCTTGAATCAAGAGAAATGATATGGGGTGTGTAATCCATTGAGTTGTATAAAGGTAATAAATGACTCTCTTGAGGATGAATTTTCCTTTGGTTGAAGGCCATTTTTTTTGGAAACATATGCAGAGCTACAGGGGAATGATGTGCATAGTCAAACAAATGTGATCGTAAGACACTTTCCTTCTACTTCTGATGGCTCTGAAGGATTATAAGGATCCAGAATCACCAGATACAGAGAGTTTTTTTGATAGAAAGTATGTTTTTGGGAATTTAAGAAACATTTAGGCTGTGATTTTCCATGGAGTTCTAGGTGAACATGGAATAGGAGGCAGGTGATAGGGTTTTGAGGAGGTTCATGAGGAATGTCTCTTCTCATGGTATTTAAAGGACATGTGTTTAGGCGGTATAAGGGTGCAATGGAAAACAACGTCGACCCAGCCTAAAAAGTTCCTGGTGAGACCTTCTATTTTTCAAGGGGGTTTGTTATGGTAGTGAAGGGACCACCTCGGAGGGCCGAGATCGTATCCTAGCACTAATCTCAAGTGGGGGTGGGGGAACAACCACCATGATATTGACTGGTCGGTGCGAATGGTTTTCCACATAGGTATTTCTGTGTGAGAGTTGGCCGCATAAGAGCATTCTCATAGAAGCTGGATGAAAACTATTTGTCCATGAAAGATTTTATTCGTGAAGCGGGTAGCCGGGTAGGATGGTATATAGACTATTTTCAGCATAGGTTCTTATAAAAACCATTGGTGGGATAATATCTATGTAAAGAACCGGAAATTTCAAGGAAAATTGTTTCATACATACTTTGGAATTTTACGAGTCTATGGCTTCTGACGACACTTGATTTCGAGGCCCGGTGTGCTCGGAATCAATTTTTGATGTTTAGCTCGGGTACGTTCAGTAAATGAATGAGTTTGTTTTTCTATCTTTTGAACCGTTGATTGGAATTGAAATCTGAGGGAACTGATGAACTTGCAGCGCCAGTATTTGCTTAAGAGGACTTTTACCGTATATGTGTTTGCATGAAAGAAGGAGTTAAATTTTGGGGTTTAAATAAGAAGTAAATAAAATTGTGTACAATTTTATTTTATTATCCATGGAAGTTAAACTATCCCATGGGAAGTTGTTGGTGGGGCCCACAACCACCCAACATCCCATGTGTGGTTATGTGGGAGGTGGGGCCCACATGAGGCCACCCTTTTCACATTCCATAACCCCTTAACCCCCTATGAACTTCCATGTTAATAACATGGAAACTCCCCATTAATTATTGTATCCTTTAAATTTTTAACACTTCTTCTTCCCTCTCTCCCTCTTTAAAACTTTCCAACCTAACACTTAATTAATTATACAACTCATAGTTTAATTAATTAAGTGAATTAGGATTTGAATTTTTTAAATTTGATTGCATTGCATGATTTAATAAAATAAGAGGAAGCCTTATTTTATTTTAGGTTAGAATTGTTGTGTTAAGATAATTGGGAGAACTCTAGTATTTTTGAAGAACTCCATCCTCAACGAAGAACGTCTTCCTCTCTACGAAGAATGTCATCTCTTCGATGAAGAACTCCATCACCATAAAGAGCGATGAAGTGCCTTTCCTTCTTCTCTCCACAACTAGTGTGGAAATGTCGTTCCCTCCTTGGACAAATGCCAACGTCATCTATGAAACCTCGCCCCGCGATGCCATCTTTCGCGACGCTTGGTGAACAACATCGATTATCGAGGTAGGGGTTATGTTCAATTTTACTGGATTAAAATTTTTCTTTGGTTAGTCATTGAGCATCTCGTTTACCTTGGTCGATTGCTATCATTTTACACGGAGGGTGCGGGCCGAACGAACACGGCCCGACAACCCTCTTTTGTTCTCGTTTATTAATTTAAAATTGGTTATTGATGGTGGAGGAAGCATGACAACGACGCTCCATACCGAGAATGTGGCCAAGGGAACTAGTGTTGTTGTGTCGGTTGTGCGGAAAGAACCACGACCTTCTACATGGGCCGCTTCGGTGGAGGAACCGACCGGCCCGTCGGCCGACCGGGCGGAGCTGGACCGCTGGGCCAGGAGGCCGCCGTGCTGGAGAACGGCGGCCCACCCATGCGGGCCGCGTGCATAGAAGACCAGCCGGTCTAGCCGGCCAGTTCGGGGAAGGGCGGTGCTGCTTGTCGCCACCGGTGCAGAAGACCAGCCCCCCCCCCCCCTGGATCCCACTCGGCTTCGGCCAGGCCACGCAGGGCCGGGCCGAGCCGAGTCAGGCCGTGTCGTGCCTCAACCGGCCGAGCCGCGCCACTTTGGGCCGAGTTATGTTTTTCTTAGGATCGGTCTGACACCCCTGTTGGGTCGGACCCGTCAAACTGAGTCAAACCAACCCGTCGGCCCACTGGGCTAAAACGGACCGGTCCCGTTTTTCACTTAAACGTGAATAACTTAAGCACCGTGCATCTAATCGATGCGCCATCTACGACACTAGGACTCCATCTATGTGACGGTCCTTTTCTGATACTCTGAGTGAGTTTTGTATAGTTTTGGATATCGGTCAGGTTAGAAATGAGCATATTTCTAACCGGGCCCCTAGGACGGATAAGCCTATATCTCTCAGACCAGGCGTCCAATTGACGCGCCGTCTGTCGCATTGAGTTCCTTTTGATGTGACAGAAAATCAGGATACATCAACTCTAGACTTCGTGACATTTGATGCAATGAACCCCTTGTCTCAAGGAGCGGACCCTCCCGGAATCGAGCGAACTGTGTGCGGGAACCCTAGAGCTGGATGCGAATGTGATGAAGATGACGACTGTACTAGGATCCTACGTGGGGTCGGCATCGAGGACAACTGTACTTGGATCCTACGTTGGTTCAGCAGTGATGATGATTGTACTTGGATCCTACGTGGGTTCGGTAGCGATGGTTACTGTACTTGGATCCTACGTGGGTTCGGCAGCAATGACTTCTGTAATTGGATCCTATGTGGGTTCGGTAGGGAAGATGATTCAGAGGCTACATCTATCATCTCCATCCATCTCGTGAGTAGTATACCTGTGTGAGCTGAGTCTTGACTTTTAATCAATATCATCAATATGATTGACTTAAATTCTTGTGTGGATTGGTTTGTGATTTCTTGTGTGGATTGGGTTTTACTTGGGCTCTTGAGTTGGAGCCGAACTGGAGTTGTTGACTTAGGTATATGTATGGGCATATACCTAAGTAGAGTTGGTTGATACTTTGTGTTTGTATCTTTAATTTTTGGTTTATCCTTTGTGGATTCTTGGAGACTTTCGGGGGTCTTGGGGTCCCTACTGAGTATCGTATACTCACCCCTACATGGGCTATGCCCGCACTACGTTGTGTTGGATGCAGACGACAGACAGCACTGATTGAGGAGGAGTCTTGTGGAGCGGGACGGTACCTGGAGGTGGACCACTTGGCGAGACGTACACGGAGCGGACGGCTGGACCCGAGGAGCTGAGGAGACCATCTGTACCCACCCTTTAGGTGGGATAGCCAGAGGATGATTTGGTGGTTGCAGATTTACTTTACTATTGTTGTACTTTCTTTTTAGTTGTATTGTACTTTCAGTTGGGTTTGTATTCTGGACCACTTACTTTCCAGCACTTACTTTTGTACTATGTTTACTTAGTGTTTACTTCAAATTGCGTACTCTGTTGTGTATATTTACTTATATAAACGCAATGTATTCCCTTTTATTGGTATTTATTCCTTGGGTGCTAGTCACCATCCCCTTGCCTAGGGAAGGCGGGCTTGGGGTAGTCACGGCACGGGCCCCGGGGAAGGGTCGTGAAAAATTGGTATCAGAGGATTTGGTTCTACTGCAGAACTTATGAATCTGATAATTTATTTCTGTGAAGCAACATTTTTAAGCGTATTGAGTGTGATTATCAGTCCAGGGAGTCCCGTGTCGGTGCGGCAGCCAACGTATCCATACACCAGGACCTTAACTTCTGATTTCTAACTCAGTGCACGAAAACATTGATTGCATGTGTGTTTCAAAAGTTTTCATAGTGATTACTTTGTTTCAGATCACCTGGTATACTGTATTAACCGTGGTGCACCTATTTCTTTTCAAGATGGCCCCACGATGGTAGCCATATAGGGTTCCCAGTTACGTGTGAGATGGCATCACACCGAGCGACGAGGCCTCGGTGCAGGGCCCCATTACAGCGGAGGCACTGTCAGTACCACTAGCCGCAAGGCCACCGATACCCCCAGCCCCAACAGTGGAGAGTGTACGCCTCCAGAGTGCACTGCACGAGTTTCAGCGACAGAGGCCTCCTAGGTTCTGTAGAGAGACGAACCCTCAGGAAACCGAGGATTGGATATAGGCTATTGCCCGAGTCTTCATATTGGTAGGGACACCAGTATTTCTTATGGTGACCCTTGTCGCAGTATCCTGCATGCAGCAGCAGGTAGATGGTGGAGCTTGATTCTCCAGGTGCATGATGAGGCTCACTACTATGGATGGACTTTGAGATCCTCTTCCGCTTGGAGTTCATTCCAGCCACCCTTAGTGTGGTGTGCATCCAGGAGTTACTAAAGTTGCGGCAGGGCTGCATGATAGTAGCCCAGTACTTGGCGAGATTTACTGATCTCTCGCGCAACTACACGTACATGGTATGGGATCCATTCTTCTGATTCCAGACCTTCGAGCAAGGACTGAGGCATGAGATTAGGGCTTTGATGATCTCCCTCAGTAGTCCGATGCAGGCAGGAGTACTAGAGTGAGCCCTACCTGTGGAGAGCTTCCTTGTTGTGCCCATGCTAGTAGCGAGGCCTACCGCAGGGCGACACGTAGTGGAGTCTTCTACAGCCGAAAGTAGACAGATGTCGCAGAGGTCCAAGCGGACCAGGACATCAGGTGGGAGACCTCAAGATACTAGTTCAGAGGTGCGGGGCACACGCAGCAGATCCAGTCATACAAGAGGCAAGAAGTTCTATGCATGTAGCGGACAGGGCCACATGGCTCGTTACTGGCTGACCCACCATGCAGAGGAGCAGCAGACGGTTGAGGGACCACCCAGGCAGAGGCAAAGGTTCGACCGTGGTAGTCTACAGGGATCAAGTGGACGGGGTAGAGAAGTTGGCCGAGCAGCGGGTGGTGGGTGATGATTTGAGGCTCTACCACCACCGCCACAAGGAGGTCCACCCCGACCACAGGGAGCTGGCGGACAGAGGCAGGCTCTGCTTCAGGCGGTGGAGGCATACGACCACAGCACACCTAATATGATTCGAGGTACTATCTATGTCTACTACACCCTTTTTGTAGTTATTATATACATAGGATCGAGTCAATCTTTCATTTCTGCTTCCCTTATTTGGAGCTCGGAGATTTCGACGGAGTCGTTGGCTCGATCCTTACGACTAGAGACTCCTACGGGAGCGGACTCGATGATTACACACTGGTGTCGGCAGTGTGATCTTAATCTAGGAGGTGAGAGCTTCGGTTGGTATCTTCTTATAGCAGCGTCGAAGCCTTGCGACTTCTTCTTAGGAATGGATTGGTTATCTACAGTTCATGCTCAAATCGACTATATTAGGCACAAAGTTCGGTGTGTCCGCACGAATGGGACCAGGTTCACCTTCACCGGCGAGAAGGGAGCCTTTGCAGTGCAAGATGGACTTATGCAGAGGAGAGGGCATCCGATCACACATCAGTTGGCTATTCTCATTCTCAGATCGGTTGATGTGTGAAGTTTGAGTTTTCATATTGTGGTGGATCAGTACGTGGATGATTTTCCTCATGATGTTCCAGGACTACCTCCTCGCAAGGAGGTAGACTTCTATATTGAATTGTACCCTGGGATAGCCCTGATATCTACTCCAGCATATCAGATGGCTCCCGCTGAGCTTCGTGAGCTACGGGTATAGCTGGAGGACTTATAGGGGAAGGGATTCATCCGACCCAGTGTTTCACCCTGGGCTTCTCTGATTTTATTTACCAAGAAGGCGGATGGGATCTTACGACTATGTGTCGAATATAGTCACCTGAATCAGCTAACCGTAAAGAACCAGTATCTGCTTTTGATGATTGACGACCTCTTTGATCAGATCAAGGGGGCACGATGGTTCTCGAAGATAGACCTCAGGTCAGGCTATCATCAGCTCAGATTTCGAGATGAGGATGTGCAGAAGACACCCTTCAGGTGTCGTTATGGACACTATGAGTTCGTGGTTATGCCTTTAGGCATAACCAATGCTCCAACAGTGTTCATGAGTCCCATGAATAGGATATTCTAGCCTTACCTCGATTGATTTGTCGTAGTCTTCATCGACGACATACCAATTTACTCGACCACTGAGGAGGAGCACGCCTACCATTTGTGGGTTGTACTAGACACACTCCAAGAGCACTAGCTATATTGTATGCTCTCTAAGTGTCAGTTCTGGATTCAAGAAGTCCTCTTCGTGGGGCATTTCATCTCTGATGTGGAATTTTCTGTGGATCTTGTGAAGATTGAGGTGGGTTATTGTGGAGCAGGATGGTACCTGGAGGTGGACCACTTGGCGGGACATACACAGAGCGGACGGCTGGACCGGAGGAGCTGAGGAGACCATCTATACCCACCCTTCAGGTGGGATAGCCGGAGGATGACTCGGTGGTTTCTTATTTACTTTACTGCTGCCGTACTTTCTTTTCAGTTGTACTGTACATTCAGTTGGGTTTTTATTTTGGCCCATTCACTTTCCAGCACTTACTTTTGTACTAAGTTTACTTAGTATTTACTTCAGCTTGCATACTCTGTTGAGTTTCTTTATTTATATAAAGGTAATGCATTCTCTTTTATCGGGATTTATGCCTTTGGTGCTAGTCACCAGCCCCTGGCCTATGGAAGGTGGGCTTGTGGTAGTCACGGCACGGGCCCCGAGGATGGGTCATGACAAGCTAGCTATGAACTATTTTCTAAAAAGGGTTGTTTGCATATTGTCTTTCAAAAAAGGTCATCTTTTAACAGTGCTTTCCACATTTTCAAACCATTTTTATTATATTTCTATTGGTTTGGTGGTTGGATATAGAGGGTCTTACAAATACGGTTCGTAGGAAGGGGTTCTATGAAGTGACACCCACATATAGTTCATGGGATGGATTTTTCAAACTTCTTATGCTTCACGGGACGGAATCTGTGAACTGCTTCAGGTGTGGGAGAAATTTCTCTCACACCCTCTATGTTCTCCATCCCCCTTTTAACCATTGCATATCTCTCTCTCCATATTCATTTTAACCCCCTTATTTAGTTCCCCTAGTGCTACTTTTATAGAGTGTCAGGGAAGCTGTATATGTGCTTCACATGGCTCCTTTTGCGTAATCCCAAGGAGGAAATCCGGCACGTGGATGACTCAGTCAATCGTGATTTGTGGAGTTTTGGGATTCTATTGTATTATCCTCTCCTATGAATCACATCATTCGGGAGTATGGTATACAGGTCATATCTCTATCTAATTCTCTCCAACAAAAAATTATTTGTGGCAGCTTCGGTTTTTGGTTGGAAATTCACCACAAACAGTTTCATTCGCTGGCCATCACCTTGCAGGCTAGCGCATCATAGGCCATCCGTGTACTGGTGGTTTGTGGGAGACTTTTCCCTCACTTTGGTGAATTTTTAGGACCCTACCGTTACCATGAGAATGTAAATATCACTATTTCCATATGGTTTGTACTTTTTGATATTATAAATTTTATTACACTTTATTATAAAATAATTTATGGTATGTTAGTAAAGAAAAATGTAAAGAGTTACATTAGTTTCCATAACAATGTGAACGTCACTTTATCCGAAAATGGTTTATGATATTTTGGTAAAGTAATATTGTAAATAGTTTCATTACTTGAAAAAATTAAAAGGAATGGTTTTATGAAAAGATTTATAAATATAATAATGATTTACTTATAAATAGTTCTAATTAGATATTTTAATTGTTTGTGTGATGAAGTTAAGAAGTTTTAATATGTTTAAAGAGTTCAATAGTTGTGAATAAAATTTCAAAATATCATCACTATGCAAACTTGTTAACTTCATTGATGTCTCTCACTAAATAGTTAGTGGGGGGTTTTATTCATATGTTCACATAGATAAGGGAAGGGTATGACGTATGATATAATGACTTAACAAATCCCTAGAAATTGTAGAATATATAAGGATGGTCTAGTATTTTTTTCATATATGATATGATAGAGAAGCACTTATGTTGGGTTTTTTTAAATACTATTAAAATATTTTTAAAGATATAAAATGTATCATGTTAGAAAAAATCTCTAATTTATCATTTTTTCATTTTTGTTGCATAAATGTATATATAGATATACATTTTGTGTAGTGAAATAAAAATTTACCTCTCTAAGTATGACTTTGAGTTATCTTAAATTGATATCTATCATGGATTATAATAGGTTATGATAAAATGTTTAAATTAGTGTGGGTAGTTTTCCTATGTAGGGATATAGAATATGCTCATATGGTAAAAAAAAAATATTTTTTACACCAGATGTCCCACTATGTATTCCATATAGAGTATCATGTATATTTATTTCGTATACTAAGGGTTCATAAATCATATTTTTCCCCTACTACCTATGGTTGGTGAGATACCAAGAATGAAAAAAAATTCATACTCGAATACCCTACTTATGCAAGTATACATATTGACTTTGTTAATACATGGGTGTTTGGATATGTTATTGATCATTTCATTGATTAGATCTCAACCAAGATAGTATTTTTCCTCTTATATGATGAGTATGAAATCTGGTACCTTGATTTATATGGACTATGGAAGTGTGTGGACACACCTATATATTATATATTTCTCTCGATGAGGGACTTGTGATGTATTTAAACATAATATTGAATGACATGTGTTGTATTCACTAAACAGTTTATTCTATGATTTGAGAATCGAGAACATCTGAGTCACTGAAATGCGATTGAAATACTTCATGTCCCATGGTCACTCAATATCTTAGACAAAGGGAAAATATAAGAATTTACATTTTCATAGGATGTAGATTGGTGGACGCGTGTATAATGATGCTTGTGTTTGATAGATTTCATGTCAACTCCCTTTATAGATTTAGTACCATCTGTACTTGTCTAGAGGATGCTCTTTTCTCGTATTTATATATTTGAAGAGTAACATTTATTATCAATACTATAAATTCTTGTTGGGTCACACATTTTAGTTAACTAAAGGGATATTTATTTTGACTCAAATAGATTCTCTATAATTTATTTAGAGTTTATCCCAAATTATTTTGGATAGGTATTCACAAGTTATTACATATGATGTGATATATAGTGAAGTTAATGATATATTTCCAAAAGTGTTTTAGAAGATATCCAAAAGTATTTTTGGATATTATTTCACAAGTTTTTGTATATGATACAATATAAGGTGAAATGGAACCAAGACTATAAGGTATTGGTGTTTGTGGGATATTGAAGTATTTTTTATGTCCTAAATTCTTTTTGTATATATTATAGTAGGCTATATTATACCAAATTTGGAAAAGAGACATGAAAAATATTATCTTCATGATACTTCCTCAACTCATAAAGAATTCATAAATTATATTTAAGTATATAACATTTACTCAATCCTTCTCTCACTTATGACTCTGTTAAGATGAATGATTCATAAGATGGAATGTGTTGGAGTTTTTATCATTAATTAGTATAATTAATCAACTATACAAGGTATTAAATCATGCATTATAACCCATAATTTAACGCTTGAATCATTGAGGGTAATCCTAAAATAAAATATAAAACCACTACCATGTGATGGAAGTATATGTGTGGATGCTTGGTTGAACCTCTCTGAAACCAGAATCACTCTTCTATTACATTATTTATGCCCAAGGAACTAGTATTCCCTACAAGATGGAAGCATACCTCTTATATGATGATTTATATATGAAGTCCATGGATACACCATTTATATGGGATATCTTTTTACTACCTTTAGTGATACCTCTCAAGACCATATGATGGTGATGAAAATTTTTTAGATACTATTTGGTGTATGGTAAACATGATTTATGGTATTTATTAATTTTTTATATAGTTTTAATATTTATATAATGGGATATCCTTGAAAAGAGATTTTATACACTTATTTTTGGTCTAATAGATTTTATTGGACTCTTTTAAATCCCAATAAGTACATGTTTAGATCACACCTTATGTATAAAGTTGATTTTCATTTAGTTTCACTCATTTTTTTGGATCATATAGATTTTTGGGTCCTAGATATTGTATTTTTTCATGTTCATATAGTTTTTTAATTGTGTATTGACTGGGTAATTAGTAAATATGTATTCTATTATAGGGTACTTGTGTATGGAAACTCGGTCCAGATGCCCCCAAAGGTCATGTAGAATTTCTGACTGAAACCTATTTCATAATTTATCCTTAGTTTCAACATATAAAGGTGGTAAAACATATCACATTTGTGTCTTATTATCACTTAGATTTTTCAATGTTTCTAGAGATATGTAGGTGAGGCTGAGTTATTGTGGCAGTCTAGCTAGAATCTGTTCAGATATTCGGGTTGGATCATTACAAAATGGTATCTGAGAAACTTAAGGTCACTTTAGTATGGAATTAAGAGTGGTTAGAAAACATGACTATCAAATATTAGTAAGTAACCCATAAATATTCTTTTACGCCATAATTATAGTGTAATCATAAGCTATAAGGGGGCTCTAGGTTTCATTTTCATCTTTTCTGGATTCAGTCCTTTCTCTATAAGTCTCATACATCATGAGTATGTTTATCTAGGTCGACACTGATAGGATGACATAGACTATCATGTTTTTTCTTATTTCTGGTTTCATTATTTTTGTAATCACTTTAATTTTTATAGTAACTGAAACAAAATAAAAAATAAATATTGTTTTTTTATTTATTTATTAATGTCAAGTTGGTTAGCAAAGCTCATTTGAGTGGTTTGGTTAGTTTTTAAACCCCTTTTGTTAAACTTTTAATACCTAGTTTTAATGTTTATTCAAAAAACAATTAATTTAAATATTTTTATAAATGATAAATAACCTATAGATAAATATATATATATATAAAATATTGGATTGGGATTTAGATATCATTATCATTATACAGATATAAATCCTAAATTTCCCATTTCTAAAAGGGAATTTAATGTGATTTTGTTCAATAATATAGAGAAAGTTATCATGTAGACCCAAAAAATTATCTTTATAATAAAGCTAATGAACATTCTTCACCTTTTAGGATACCTATTGATCCTCAAGTTTTAAATGGTGTTGCTCAACTTCTTCAAGTATTAGGGTAGTTTGTGCCATGTTATGAACCCTTTTTACTGATGTTATGTGAGATTTTCAATCCAATTACTCTCTTACCTTCTGGGGTGAAATTCAGGAAGTAGAGGATTGAGTATATCATATCCAATGCATATTTTTGATCATTGATACTTAGGGATAAGTTCATCTAATTTTATATTAGAATGTGTTGGATGTTGATGGTGGTATGTTATGGTTGAGGTGAAGAAAGATCATGCACTAAATTTGAAAGGTTTCCTGGATCTGTTCTATAATAAGTTATATCTCAACACTATTTAACATATAAAATCTTGATAATTTATTGATATTAGGTTTAGATAAACGTCTGTGATGGAGAATTTAGTTAAATTTACCAATTTGCTCCACCTTACTCCATATATGAGTATGAATGATGGGTTGAAAGAGAGAATATTTGATATGGGTTTGAGGAATATTTTTTAGCTTTAATTGGTGGTATTTAATCTATCCACCTTATATGAGGTAGATAAAAAGGTGGTGTTGGATAAAATTAGTTCCAAAACTATAATAGGGGATAGTGGTTCCTCTAGTGGCTGAAAGATACTATTGGTGCTGGGTGTGAAGTAGAAGCACATAAGCATATGAAAATACAATTTTTACATTGTGGATCAATTTTATAAAATCATCTCTAGAATTAGTACACCCATTTTCAACCTTATAATCTAATGTTTTTAAGATTAAGAACAAAAAAATAAAATATAATTGTTAACTCTTTCAATTTCAATAAAATACATTCTCTTCTCATCATCGAAGATCATTTCTGAAAGTAGCTGATTCCATATCCATCTAGGTTACCCACACAATCTCCATAATCCTATATCTATATTGATCATTTATTTCTAAGTGAAATAATAGATAACCATTGAACATCTCAACATCTTTACAATCACCACAACATTTATCTTTCAATCTAGAAAGATAAACATAGATCAGGGTATTTGGTTCTTCACTTTCACACACTAGGATTTGAGAGAGGGGAGATATGTGCTCTTAAATTAAAGTGGGTGAATAATAACTTTAATTTTATCCTCACTCGGCTTATATAAAAATGTTTGTAATTAATAAAATTTTACGTAGGCCCCATGATAAGTATAAACTTTTAAATAAGATATTGAAACATGTATAACCTAATACACATGTCATAAAAATCATAAATATATATCATAGACTTATAACAACAAAATATATTACATGATAAAATATAAGTCATTAACTTATCCTATCACTCCCATAAAATATTAAACAAACCTTAAATAAATAATTGTTCCTAAAATATTTTTATTTTTTATTGACCTTAAACTTTTGATTAACTAGGTTAAAAAAAATCAACACTTATTATTATAAACATTAATAATAATGAATTTATTTATTTTGTGTGATCGTTTAAACTCAAATAAAACCCAACTCCAACAGGGAGGCATGTCATATCCTAAACTCCATTTCATTATAATTAGTCAATATTTTTAATATACTTTCTATAAAACCTTGTAGGCCCTTATCTTGATAGTATTGATTCATACTCACAAAGAAAGAATGGTATCTAACAATACATCATAGACCCTGAGGATATAAGGTTTATTCATAATAACAACATCATCCTATAGACACTTTTTGTGTAATATAATATCTTTATCTCACAATCCTTCCTTGATTTATTATTTCATGACCTTACTTGATATACATACGCTCCTCTACCTTGGGTATGGATTTAGTAAAGGTACTACCATTATGGTTAATTACACCTAAGATATATCTTTCTTTCTAGAAGCAATAAATTCAATCTGGACCATTCAATCAATTGCATACCACTAATGACACATTCGACACAAGATACCTCACAAAAAACATAACTTCAATGGTTTTCCAATTCCATAAAAGTACATAATTGAATGGAACACACTAAAAATGATCTCAATTCAAGATTACAATATAAATTTTTACAAATAGGAACATCCAATGACACCTACAACATGTGGTGATCCTATTGGTTGTTCAGTCCTCGTAAGTTCATCTACTCAAGATCACTAGTTACTAACATCATGAGGAGAAGTCTCAATGATTATGATCTACTAACACCAAATAGTTAGAAATCCTATGTATCTCACTGTAATTGTCTATCTAGATCATAGGACATATATTAAAGATAATTTTCATAATATCAGTAGGTTCTAATTATAGTTGGGAACTATTAAAACCCATTGATCTAATAAATAATCTAAATAAATTACCATGTAAATAGTATACACAAACATATTACCACTATTATGGTAAGATAATTCATAAATATATATATACATCATATGGTAATCAAAATTTACTGTTCAAGTTTGGTCTGTCACACACACATTTTCAATACATCAACTTTCAATAGAGAAAACTTTTTCATTATCTACAGGTTAGCTCCCACATTATAAAATTTTTCTTCTACTATTATATAGTTTTAGTAATTGAACCTATCAAATTTTCTTACATGGATACTCTGTTATCTAATAATTCACCTCCTTTAGTAAAACTCTTTAAGAGATGATATCCCTACGTATATCCCCTTTTATTCAATTATAAGCTTGTCATCTTGGCAAGTTCCAGTTTTTATAAATTTATCATAATATATATTATGATAATAATTTATATTATAGGTATGATTATAAAAACTAGAAAAAATAATTTCACACTTCTTTAGCTATATCAAATTCATCAATATACTCAGTATTTATAGATATAGAATTCACTAGATTCAATGATCTTCTCTTTGATTTTTTTTCCTTAACCTAAGTACAATAATAGATCAAATTGTTCATTACTATATTAGTTTATATCCACTTATAAATAGTTTTCCTTCCTCTATCTATACCAGGTACATATCCCTTTCACTTTCACAAGTACTATTGGATAGCTCTGACTACTTCCCATGCGGTTCTATTGGATTTATCTGATATTTACCAACCATAATATTTATATTTGGAATATCATATCTAGAAAATATCATGGAATATGTAATAGATAATTCATAGAAAAAAATGTAGTTATAATCACTATTTGTATCTCCTCTTATGTCTCGTACATGTACCCTTGGATAGATATTATCATGTGACATTGGAAACATTTCTCCCTTGAATTATTCTAACTTGTGTTTGAAATACTTTTCAGTATATGTACTTTGACATGGTACAAAAAAACCCTTAAATATACCTTAGTATATCTCATTCCCTATAAATTGGGTTATTGTTTTATATTATTCTATAGAGACTTAATTTTAATTTAGTCTTAACAAACTATAAGACTAAATAAATGTTTTCATATATTAATAGAATATTTTACTTGTAAAGTTATGGAACTTCCACTAACATCTTCAAAACATATTGAACAATTTAATTCCATATTAATATTATATGATCATGATGCTTACATTACTTATTAGAATTTTATGGTGTCACTGACCCCTTATGATTTTATCATGATAGACATATTTCATTAGTATTTCTCCAATGATGGTTGTATTGACATCCAATTCCTAATACAATTATTATATACAGTTTTCATGACAAGTATAATTCTAATGGATTTAATCATGATTACTTGGTATAACCAGTAAATCCTTATTAATACCAAACTTGTACCACCCATGTATAGTTTCTCTTGAATACCTACTAATATATTTATATCATCTAGATAAAATTATCTTAATACATAATTAGATCTTGGATACATTGAATCTATTTTTATAAATTGATATTTACTTTTCATTTTAAGTTATTTCCATTTACTACTTACATGTAGGGTAATGATTTATTATTATCATTAAATAATATATCACCTTGATTGAGTTATCATAATACCATATCTCTTGGTTTTATAATTTCTTATATAATCTGTGTATTTGTAACATTCCATTTCTATTAGTTTATGTAGAATTTGTTCTAATGAAAACTACTTGTACATCTCTTTCCGTAACTTTGTCCAATAATTCCATTCTAATACTATATCAAATATATATATATGAACCCTCTTATAGAAATATAGTATTTCACTTGACTATAACTATTTTATCTAAGGTATCTATGTAATATCCTTAACAATTTTAGGATACACAACCATGATCAATTTTCTGTTATTCATGATGCATGTTTTTTTATCGACTACGTCTTGACAAACTCTTTGCATCTAAACACATTATTTTTGACATAATGGATTTCATTCATGCTATAAATCATATGATGTAAATTTTTCATTTTATTTGGCATGTGGTTATAGGATAATTCCTCTATTTATGAAACATATATCAAAAATATAATAGAATAATTTTCATGATTTTTTTGTATCATAATTGATCCTCCTTGAACTTATATCATGAAAATAATGTGTGTAAGGGAATTTGAGTTTAGGGGAAAATCAAATATTCATTTAAATGATAAATTAATGTATTCAAGACTTTTCCTTGATCCTCACTTTACTAACATCATAGGTTTTATTTTTATAGGTAACTATTATTTTATGAATAAATTATGTATACTTTTTAAATGATTGAAGAATACTTAGTCAATATATCCTTTGAAAAGACTTCCTGGAGGATCTAATATTTTTTACCGAGAAAATTACTCTCTTTAAATTTTAATTCAATAAATTTATTAAAGAAATCTCATTTATAACATGAATTTACATCTATATTATACCTAAAATATTTCAAATATACCTTATTGAACTAGTTCAAGAATATTTATAATATTATCACCTTTAAAGTCAAAATGTTTGATGGTCAATTTTTAACCTAATAAGAAATAATATTGAATACCAAAGAGTTTTATATGTTGAAAATTATAAATAACCCCCTTGTTATTTCATTGACATTTGATTCTGTATTCACTTTTCCAAGAATCAACATGCCAAAAATGGATATTATTGTGTCTTATATTTTATATTCATCATTTATTTGTGATAATTCAAGTGTTACTAAACTATTATTTGAGTTTGAAACATTTTAACCAACATTCATTACTAAAATAAATAATGTTTTATTATGTACAATGAATTCATTACATAAAAGTTTTGGTAGTACTCAATACAAAATAATAGTTTAAATTGAATCAATACACTGTGAAATTCAAATATGTGCCCTTCTCACTGCTAATATAAGAATCATCCTTTCTCATCTTCTTGGAGAATTCACTTTACTTCCTATAATGTTTTAAAACTTACTTGGTTACTATATTTTGACACAAATATGTTACACACGTATAATATCTATTGCCTAACAATTAAGATATAAATATCACATCCAATTTGGAATATACATAAATTTGAAGGCTATTATTATATCTACATCAATTCATTATAGTTTCTCTTCTAATAGATTTCATTTTTATATGAAAAAAATAACATGTTTGATACAAAACATAATTACCTTTGGATTCTTATAAAGTCATTATAAATGATATATTGACTTAGAAATAGTCATTGGTTTTAAGCCATTCCTTTTTGCTTGTTTACAATAAGAACTTAAGATTTAACCTTCATTAAGTGTTTATCAACATATAGAACCTTAAAAAAAATATTTAAGTGGTTTCTATATAATATTCATTTTATAGTCCTAAAAACATGAGTTGCTATTTTATAATAATGAAATAATTGGTTTTACTAAAATATCGAGATTCAACTTTCAATTTACACATGATTATTGTAATCATAACCTCACTCATTTCTTGTTCATTTTTTCTTTAATGAATTATCATAGATAAGAAAACATGGATTAATCATAAACTTATGGATTTTTATTTAAAAACTCAACGGAAATTGGTTTTTTTTAAAGGTTGGGGCTAAAGCCTCAATTAATTATTTAAAATAAATACCTCTTTAGAGTAGGTAGAGGGAGACCCATTACATAGCCTAAATTCCCAATGCCAAGTGACCTGAATACAAGGCTTAAAAGCCCATTTTTTGGCCCAAAGGACCCCTCAGTGAACAGTACTGCTACAGTACCCACTCTACTACAGTCCCTACAATAGTATATCCACCACTATAGTACCTGCTACAGTCCCTCCACCACTACAGTGTAACTGCTACCATAGTTCTGCCACTACTACAGTCTGCTACAGTACCCTTTTACAGTACTATTACAGTACCTGGAAATTCGCCCTTACCCGGATTTGATCCTGGGTCTTTTGGATGCCAAGCAGGAGCTTGTACCACTAGGGTACAGGCTCATTGGCACTCTATGTAAATTTATGATATTATTATGATGGAAATATTAAATGTTTCATAAATGTGTCTCTATTTAGATTCATTTTCACCCATTCTTCAAAAAGTGAATCAATAGATTATTTGGTTTTTTCACAAACTATTTACTTTCATATATTAGAATAGTATGCAAGCTCCTATACCACTCTTAGAAATTATTTCAATTTAGTATGTGTTCATTATACAATATTTATTGCAATTATACTATGGTATTGAATTCCATTTTCTAAAAAATTAAAATTTAGCGAATTTTTACTTTAATATTTCACCAATTATTAGACATTAAATATTTATTAATCTTAAATGTATCCATCTATTTTATCATATAATAGTAAAAAAAATAATAGATTTGTATTTATCATGATTTTCACTATGTTATCTCACTCACAACTTATCCAAGCATAAAGAGAAAATATTCCTCATGTATTAATTATATTTATATTTATCCATGATTGTTTATTATTTTATGTGATCCAACATATAAACACATACAGAAAAATAAAAAATAATGTATAAAATAAAAAAAACAATGTGGTCATGTAATGATACAAAATTTTATAAATTAAAATCCCTTTTAATGAATGAATTTCAAATTAAGTATTATTGTTATTTAAAACACATGCACTAGTTTAGTTATTTTTGGACCAATTATTAAATATATTATATAAAATTTAAAAGTATATTAATCATCTTAAATATTGATAATATATTCTTTTTATAGTGACCAATGAGATTATTATATATTAAGGGTTATGATAAATTCAAATTTGAAAAGATTAAAGGACTGATGACCTCAACCAGTAGGATCGTACTCTAGGAATCCCATTTATCAAAGCTTCTAAGGGATATCGAATTACTGGGATATTATCTTGACCAATTCAAATATAAAATTAAAAAAATAATTAATGAATGAAATTTCCTATCGGAGAATTTGAATATTATCAAGATCACTTCCTAAACTTTGTTTGTTAAACCATACTAAGAAAGCCCCACCATCGAACACCTTACCCTTAAGGTGTTTTCTTATGTAATAAGGGGTTATGTATCTTGACCCTAGTGGTATAAATTTTTATATTTTATATTTTAATAAAATAATTATTATATTTATCCCTTTTCTTTATTACATTATATACACAATTACATATATGAGTTGATGAAAATTAAATTTTGATACGAAGAAACCAAGATTGTTTTTTCGAAAATATATAGTTTTAATTAAAACAATAATTTTTAATTTAAGATTTTTGAAATAATTTTCATTTTATTATAATATTATTATTAAATGATATTTATATACAAATGATACTAAAATTTAGTTAATTCTTATATAGTCTTTATAAGGGTCAGAAAACTATTATTGTCGTAAAAACGGTATTTTTTGGATAAATGTGAATTTAGATTTAAAATTTAAAATTATAATATTTAGAGAATAATTTTTATAAAATAAATATTTTTTTTAAATCAACCTTTCAAAATTATCCAATAGTTAATTTTTCATAATCTTTTGAGATAATTGATTTTTTGGGTGAAAATTAAATATGGTACGAATATAAAATATGTATTATCTCGTCATAAAATCCTAAAAGTGATGTAATAAATAGTATAAAGGGAATATATGACCAAAATATCTTTAACATTAAAAATAATGTGTTTTGAAATTTATTTTATTACTTTTATAAACACTTAAATAATCCTTAATAACCTATTTTATATTTTTATTTTAAAAAATAAAATCTTTATCAATATGGATCACTTCCACATCACTGATGCTATTATTTTAATATTTTATGTTATTAGACATATAAAATATCTGAAACCAATTTTATTTGGAAGAGATCATGGGCAAAAACCTTGGTTACATTTTTTGTTTTATTATTTTGTCATATAGAGTCTAAAACCTAAGATTATAAATTAATAATGAATCTCCCCATATTTTTCTATAAATACCCACCCATAATCCCACTCCTATTCAATAAAACCCCATTGATCATCAATTTATTCTACCTATCTCTCACTATCTATATCTCTCCCCAGGTGTTCCCATTCTCAAAATTATCTCATCCAAATCTTTTAGAATATCCCTCTCAAGGTAAAGGAATCTCTCCACTTCTTTTTATTTCATGTAATTTATTTGTACTAAACCATTTTGATTTCCAATTTTCTATGTTATAATGTGTTTTTATGGAATGTTCTCTACACCTGAAGGTCCCTGATTTGGTCAAGGGAAGCCCTAACCTACTATTTTCACTCTCTCAATTCTACAAAGCCTCAAAATTGATCAACCAGAC
Organism: Viscum album; assembly: GCA_963277665.1. Classification (NCBI taxonomy): domain Eukaryota; kingdom Viridiplantae; phylum Streptophyta; class Magnoliopsida; order Santalales; family Viscaceae; genus Viscum; species Viscum album. The sequence goes on from OY728133.1 coordinate 1,960,488,309, forward strand.
TTTGATTTCTCATTTTTCATGGAGAAGGCCATCGGTGGATACATTATATAGATGCGTCTTCGGCTCGTGGAATCCTCATGAAAGGGATACTATTGGTTTACTTGACAACGGAAACCTAATGGTGCGCTTCACGTCAGAGGGATACTTGATCACGGCATGGTCTTGCGCGCCTCACAGTTGCAATGGGTCCAGATTTTACCTACACAGATGAACATATGACTACCACATGAAATGGGATTCCCCTTCGGCAGAAATTTGGGTGATTTTCCCTAATATCCCTCTACCTTTCCAGAATCCGTCGATTATTAGGATGATGGGTAATATAGTTGAAGGTTTCTATGTCCTGATAGTTGTACCAAAGTTGTGTGTCATCCGATCAATCCAAGGGTGTGTGTCGAGGTCGATGATTCTCAAAAGCCCCTAGATTTCATTTAGATCGCTATTGGAGAAGAATATCATTATCTTCAACAAGTTGTGTTTGAGTCTTGGGTGTATTTTTGTTCTATTTTCAAGCAGTTAGGCTAATCGGAGGAGGACTGCAGACGTAGGTCGAGGAAGCAAGGGGTTGGGGCCAGTGGTGTGTATGGGTCCTCGAGTCAAGGGCAAGGGGGCATGCAGATGGATGGGGCAGTGCATGATGAACCTTGGGCTGGATGGAACCAACTACAAAACCTGGATATGACTTTATTTGTCAAAGGTAAGGGTCTTGACAGAGGACCCATGACTGTTCTGGATGCATGGCTCAAGGAACCTGTATAGGGAGGTGTCACCTATAATCATGACAAGAAGTTTGGGGACATTTATTTGGGTTTGTAAGAGTGTGGGGGCTTAGCAGGAACTGGGTTGACTACTAATTCAGGAGTGGGTATGTCCTCTTCTGCATCCGAGAGCCCAAGTAATGGAACTGCAGGTCCTTTTAAGGATGTAGTGTAAGTGTCCAATACAGAGGGGGGAGTGGAGTATCACTGGGTTGCTGAGGTCCAAAATTCATGGGTTTATCCCACTAGTGAATGCAGTAAGGGATGGGTGAATGAATCAAGAGGAGTTATTTTGGAAAGACCTAATATGAATGTCCATGTTTGAAAAAGTTTTTAGTGTCTTAAAGTTGATGACACAGGACTTGATTTAGAGTGGGGTAGGACTCTAGACTGTTCTGCTAAAGAGGTCTCGGACTTGTAGCCTCAGGCATTAAAGTTGAAGGAGGTTCATGATGAGCTTAGCGATGGCGAGGTCATGTTGCAAGAGTCTATCGATGCAGTTCAGGAGATGGATGGTGTTCGGGTCAGGCCATCCTTGGAAGGGTGGAAGGGAAGTCATAAGGGGAAGAAGGATTACTCAAACTTACCTCTTCCTATGGAGACACAATCAGCAATGAAATTGAAGGACAAATATATGGACGAACACGGAAAGGCAGGTTTTGTGCATGGACAATCCTTGGATTTTCTCATGAGCTCAGAAGAAGAACCATTGGAACAAGTTTTTTATCTCAATGCAACTGAACAAGAAGCTGCTAAATTGATGGGGAGACCGTTAAGGATGTCCGTTTATGAGGAACAATATTCTTGGATAGATAATAAGGACTAAATATTAGTTGGGTGCTTCAATAATGGGAATATCAGTCTTGAGGAGTACATTCAGACATGGGAAAAGTTGTCCACCTTAGTAGAGGATCTTCTTATGGATGCACCTACCACTCAGATCTCATCTATTTCATGGAAATTGTTTAGGGAAATAAAATCAGATAAATAAATTTAATCTTTAATGACTTTGGTTAAATTTTTTGTGTTGTTTGTCTTGAGTGAGAGGATTTATTATATGTGTTGTGTTTTCTTCTAGATTCCTTTTGCTCAGTGTTGTTGCAATGTTTGATGCTTTATTTCTAGTATTCTACCTGGATCTGCATCAGAAGGGGATCAGAGCATAAAGTTTTCACCTATGCTGGCCTTTTGGACTTGGATGATTGAGAACGTATGACTTTACCATTAGTTTCATGCCCGTGCATTTTTTCATGGGACTTCTTGCTGAAGGGTCCATCTTGGTGAAGTCTTTTAGTCATGGGGCAACTTCTGGGGAGGGGAAGATCCTATACTTTGTTCTGGGTTTTCTCCACGTGGGTTTTTTGTTTCTTTCTTGTTGGACTTCTTAGTTTCTCACTTTTCCCTAAAAAGTGATTTATAATAAAAAAGTAATTTTTAGTCAGTAATGTGTTTTTACACATCCCTTTAATGCCCCTATTATTTCTATGTAATAATAGACTACCATTCACTCTCATAAACCACTTCTATAAACCTTTATGTACACCCTTTATGTTCTTGAAATTATCCTATGATTTTTCAGGTCAAACATTTGTGTAGTGAATACTCATCTCCATTTCCACTCAAGGGTATTTTCCTTGTGGGACTAATCCATAATTGATTTTTTAATTACATTTATATGACCCACACTCCTTAATCATGGGGTTAATATTAAGGACATTTGTTCTTATGTTATATGGACTATGTGGCACACAAATTCATGTACATGATATGAATGGAATGGGTGAGACTTGAATTATATATCCATAAAATAAATTTGGGGAATATTTTTATCTCATGATATTAAATATATGGTGAAAGGGTAGTTATCCTAATAAAAACAATTTATGATGTTTTTTGGTTATCCTTCACTTATGTTTTTGATTTCATATTTAATGTCGTGTCCTCCTTAATATGTTCCCATGATGTTATGATATTATATCTTGATTCAATAATCATGTTTAGGATTCTAACCCCTTTTATATCACCTTTATGTGACTCTTGAATAAAATTTAATACTTTAATCATGTAAATATTTTACTATTATCTTATTAGGATTTATAGATCACCTTTTTTATATGTATGTCCCCAAGTTATCTCGTGCAGTATTAGAAGATTGATGGAATACAAGGGAAGGTTTTTTAGTTTTAAATTTTTTTTTGTACCCATGTTTCAAGTTAATGTGAAATGTACCTAATTTACCAAGGAAACTAAACCTCCCAATATTTTGGTATTGTATTACGAGTTTCATTATATAATAAATCATGAATTAATATGTATTAAAGATAAGGGTTTTCATATATCATGTGATTTTACTAATGGTTAACACATCAAGTAAATTATAGATCATCTTAGACTCTAGGGGTTACTCCATGAGTCGGATATCACTCTAGTATTAATTCTCACCCCATTTGATGCATTTAACTCCCTTCTAGTATTTCACATAGTGTTGATGTGAACTCCTCCTCCTTTCAGCCTCTTAATTATGTATATATACTCACACACATATGAGGTGATATCAGGAATATAGGATACACGTTAATAAGATAACTCATGAACACATAATCCCATATACAAATAATGAGGTGATGGAAAATGTGAAGACCATCATTTATTAAATAATTATTACAAACAACATGCTTATAATAATTAAATAAATAAATGAAATGAAATGAAAGACAAATATTGGTTAGTATAAGCTCATGATCAATTGGAAAATAGTAGACTTTCATAATAAAATTAAATTTATGAATAATTCAACTTTAGGGTATATATTATTAATTAAATTAAATTAACACCAATTTATTTCACATAACACTCATCACATGATCCCATAAATAATTTTATCAAATTTTATATATTTTAGATATTTTTTTAGAATGTTATTCCTAATTTTTTGGTATCCATGGTATTGTTAATACCCCCCCACACACACACACTAAAGGGGTTCTTGGTATCTATTTGGTTAGGGTCGGCCAAGAGGGTTAGGTAGGGTCTGACTTGGCTTGACCTAGGTCAGGGAAACCCGACTGGGATGTTGGGTCACTATTTTTCATGCCCCACATGGGAGGCATGTGGGGAAGGGATGGTGCCTACTTTTCAGAACCATGAAACAAATAAAAAACGTTATAAAATAGTTAGATTGTTATGCATTGGAAATATCTCTCCTATACAGTATGGGCCATGGGTGAGAAATGTCAGTGAAATAGCCACCCACCTCTTTGAAGTTATTTTTTATTTTCTTTTATTTTCTTTTTTTTTATTTCTTTATATAGGATATAACATATCCCTTAAAAAATTTATCTAGTCTATGGGGTAGACACAAAATGACTGCCCCCCACCCCCATGTCAATATAACTAGCATGACATTCTGACATCAACGTCCACCACTATTGAGACCCTCCCTAGCGATGAATATTATATATATATATATATATATATTAAATACCAAAAACATATATTCGGTGATTAGATGACCATTTCTTTTCCATATCACCTCAAATCAAAGCATCATCAATGGTGTAGGGACATTACTGATTCTGTCCACTTAAATTCATGTAAATTTAATATCAATCTAGCTTAAACAATTATATAATTACTCTAATACCACTTTTTGGTACTGGGGATATAGAAGAAGCATAGTAAATTAGAATTATTACAATGTGGATTGATGTTGTAGAATCATCTCTAATATTACTACACTAGGTTTCAATATAAGTATCCTGTGTGATTAAGATTAATCAAGAAAAATAGAATAAAATTGTTTACCTCATTCAATTTCAATTGAATGTTTGTTCCACTATTTCCCAATGACTATTGCACAAAGAAACCAATTTTTAATCCCTATAAATCATTTATATGAAATTTGAATTCACATTTGTACATTATTCATCAATTTATAGGTTCTAGAATTAAGAATTCATGAAACTCTCAATATCTTTATAATCACCATTATGTCATTCCTTCGACCCTAGAAGATTAACACGGATCAAGGTGTTTGATTATTCATTTTCAAACTCTGGAATTCAAGAAAGAGTGGACAGAAGAGCTTAAAAATTATAGAAAGTGAATATTCACTCGAATTTTATCATATCTCGTCTTATATAGGTATGTTTACACTTGCATAAATTTCACTTAGGCCCTCATATAAGTATATCCTTCTAAATAATAAATAAACTACATGTATAACCAGTAATCATGTCATAAACATTATAAATATTCTATCACTTACATGTAATATTTAAATAAGTTACATTATAGAATATGATTCATTAAATTTACCCATATCTAAAATATTAAATGAGGATTTAATAAATATTCAGTCATAAAATATTTTTCCATTATTTTCACTTCAAAATTATGAAAACCTATAGTAAACAAATTGAACACTTATTATTCTAAACATGAATAGTAATGAATTTATTTATCTATTGTAATCATTTAAACAAAGACATAAATCAACCCCCACTTCGGTACCCACCATGTCTTAAACTCCAATTCATAAGAATTATTCATGCTTCTAAATAAACATTGTGTGCGACTCCCTAGGAACTTATATCAATATTAGTGATTCATAATCATAGACCCGGAGTGGTAACTAACAACACATCACAGACCCTAAGGAGATAATGTTTATTCATAATAATGAATACATACTAAAAACCCATGACATGTAATATAATCTCTTTTTTTCATGATTTCTTATAAAGTAGGATGCACAATTTGTTTCATATCCTTGATTAATTTATTATTTCATGCCCTTACAGAATGGACATAAATTCTTCTACCGTAAACATAGAATTTGTAAAGGGACTACCTTCCAGGTCAACTGGGACTAAGATATATCTTCCTTTATAGAATTAATAAATTCTATCATGATAATTAAATAAATTTTATAAGAGTAATGGTGGGTATGATGTAATCTACCTCACCATAAACCTAAATTTCATTATTTTAGTCTTTCATCAAAGTGTGTAATCAACCAGTACATGTTGATAATTATCTCAATTTGGGATACCAATAAATGGGCTCATATATTGAAACATCCAATGAAAACTGCAAATTGTGGTGTTTCTATTGTCAGTCCATTCCTCATGATCTCCTCTACTTGAGGTCACCAAGTGAAGACTTAATGAGTAGTATTCCTAATTTTTATGAGCTACTAACACCTGATAGTCAGGAATAATATGTGTCCAGTCGGTATTATGTATCTAAACCATAGAAAATAGGTTTAATATAACTTTCATAATATCCATAGGTTTTCATTATAGTGGGAAACATCTATAACATATTGATATGAAAAATAATTTAAGGATATTTCTCTATAATTAGTGTACATATATTTATTAATGCATTGTGGAAGGATAATGTCATGCATAACTCTCTATATAAATGATATGGTAATAAAAAATTCATGAGAAAGTTGGGTCTATGGAACCTTATTTTATAATATATATCCTGGTAAGAGAGATGTTAAGAATAGTCTCAATAGGAAAGTTAGGGTGGGTGCACACTTCCACTTAACTCTAGATCGAGTTTTTTGCTTTCAACATGGTCGAGTAGGTAACAAAAGGCCAAATTTTCATTATAAATAAATTTAGTTACACCAGTACAGTAAGTACACCCATCATCAGAGGTTATATAGATTCTAAAACATCTTAGATTCTATACTAGTTCCCCCTATAGATTCAAACCTCGTAGGTTTAGGCTGGTGGGTGGGATAGTGCAAGAACTCAACATCCACCAGTTTGATAAATATAGGGTTGCATGAAATTAGGATAGATATAGTGGTCAGTGAAACCATCATTAGGGTAGGGATCACAGACATAGGGTCATCAAGATATCACTGGTAGTGTTTTTTTACTAAAAATTCAATGGTTGACATTGAGGAGGGTCCTCTGAAAGTGATAGGTGCCTTTCTGATATCTTCTATAAATTTTTACTTTGTTTGATACTAGAGGTTATTATTATTATATTTCTGAGAAAACTGGTTTGTTTTTTTATTGTAATTGGAATAATATAAGGTTATTATGCTTATTGATACCCCATTAGGTAAATGGTTGGAAAGAAGTAATAAATTTCATTCATGTTATCTTACAGTGGTAGTTTTCAAACATATCTAAGTATTATCTACCCTTAAAATGAGAATATTTAATCTCATTTTAGTCATAGACAAGTTGTCTCAATTTAAATCACTTATTGATTTTTACAAGTGGTTAGTATTATTCTCTTCTCCTGATGGGACCCAACACACTCTTGTCGGAGAATGGGATTATCATATAAGTAGAGTATGGGAGTAAAGAGATCTGATCGGTTGAAGTAAAGATATTTTAATCATTAAAACTAGTGGTAAGATTATTTATTGATGTGTCTCCTCAAGATCTTTCTAGGTTATCTCCCTAATGTGACATATAGTTTTGAATCGATTTGGTTCCTAGAAATGAACTGTTTTTTATTTTTACACACCATATTCCACCAACGGTGTTATGAAAATTCAAATTTCAGCTTGAAGAGCTGGAGTCCATGGGTTTTATATGACCTTGTACTTATCCTGGGATTATTTAGTTCTACTTGGAAAGAAAGGTTATGGAAGACTTGTGATTCCTGCCAAATGAGCATATGAAATTCTAGAAGGGGAGAAATACCTGAACCATGGGTAGTATTTTATTTGTAATACAAAGGAATATAAAGTGTTCAAACATGTATCTCTCATAACCTTCAAAGGACACATGATCTCCTGGCCTTTGGAAGCTCATGAGAATGGGTCATACACAGTGTATGACCTACTTGAGATCATGAAGATTCCCTTTAAAAAACCTCTTTATTATTGTGAAGGCACCCAGGAAAACATTGGTGATCGAGTAATGTTTTTTATGTGAACTCCTCTACGTCACACAACTATTCAACCATAAGTCACAAGAAAATTATCCAAAAAACATGTAAAATAAAGGATTGAAATATTTATAAGGTTTGGACCTTATTCAATCATTGATATTCATGTGGTGCGTTCATATGGTTCAAAATATATCCTAAATCCTCTGGTGACGTTTCCACCTTGCCATGCAAGATCCAATTATCATGTCACCTTCATCATTTGAAGGGTTTTGGACATGTCCATTTAATTATATGCTTTCTCTTTGTATCCCTAGACAAGTAGAATGTTTTTACATGTCAATGCTTTTGTGCCACCATAATACCCTTTATTAGTCATGTGACACATTTCATGCAAGGAGAGTGATTGTATTTGACAATGCTCGCATAAATACATGAGATCCATAGACCTTGTAAAATAAAGAAGAAAAAAATAGGAAAATACATAAGATTATTATTAAGTGGGGAAATTTTGTTATTCATGCGAAAGGGGTTCTATTCCCAAAATGATCCCCACTTATCATGTGATTACACCCTCAACAAGCCAACATGATCTCACAAATTCCATTAGACATGTCATTCTAATATCATGAAGCCTCAAATGACAATCCACTTTAGACTCATGAATAACACTAGACAAGTTATCTTAGATCACATGAAATACACTCTATATGCATCCTAATCTCATGAATACCCCTTAGAAATGTCTTCCTAACCTTGTGGAAGATCCATGATATATCCACATAGTCAAGAGAAACCCCTTTGATTGGATTGGGTCTAATAAAAATGGAAAAGGAGGAACATTATCATTATCATTGATCATAATGTGGCACCCCAAATTACCTATGGAAGGATTATATGAATCGCATGACAACAAAACCCTCCACTAACTCCAGATCAATTCTAGAAGAAACATGGAATTCTAGGTGGTGTATAACCTAGGAGGTGAGGCCTATAATTCCCTCCCCTTAGCATAAAAAATGCATCCAGATCAATTTCACATGGGATCGTAGGAGTGAAATTCTCATACATACTAGTCTTGTGATCAAAAAGTTATTACGCTAGGTAAAATATGAGGAATTACTTGAGGTATCACACTGTATGAATAGGTTCTTCACATGATCAATCTATAGATAACATAATGTACTTCTAGAGTTTCATCCAGATCATGCGAAGTTGGTCCTACATGTCATTTGGGTATCACAAAACCTAAATTAAGATAACACTAGACAAAAATGAGGTAAATATGAAATAAATTTTGGAATAAATACTAAAAAATATGGAAGACTTATTAAAATATAGATACGTTAATCATTATTCACTTTTCTTAAACTACCCAGATCATACAACAACACTACAACAGGTTTCCCAAATCATGAGATGCTCCTTTAACATGCTATTTGGATCATAAGATATCCCATGGATATCTAAAATCAAGTCACAAAACACCCTTAGGGTATCCCACAAGAGTCTATTTAAGTCCTCTGTGTCATCCAGCCAAATCTTCCGATGACCTCCAGACATGTTGGAAAAGTTACGTGGTGACACCATGAAATGTTAGCTAGGCCTTGAGATGTCACCAAGACATGTTTCCCTAGTTATGAAGTGAAACTAATACAAGTCATCCAGGTCATTTGAAACCCCCTATATATGTTAGTCTATAACATTTGATTATCTATGGACATTTCCATACATCATCATACATGTCAGGAAGAAAACCAAGACATGTCACATGGTGTCCTCTGCACATGCCACCTAAGTATTGAGAAGTCCTATAGGATTTCCATCTAGGTATTGAGACACCCTCCAAACATGGAATCCCCAATAATGTGACACCCTTAGGGAATTCTAGCCTTGATGACCTATAGACATTCCATTCATATTATGCAATGTCCTTTGAACAAGTCAACTAAATCATATGATTTTTTTGTACATATCCTCTATGAAAATGGGACATGTAAAGACATCCTCAAACATGTTAGTTCAACAATCAGACATGTCTGGAAGACAATCAAGATATTTAAGGTGGACACCCCAGGATAATATCACCCATCCCACTAGATATACTTGGGAATATCCCCAAATGAAATATGGGGACTTTGATTCATACCATAAACAGGATACATTGGATTCCTTTCTAAATATCTATATCCAATAGGAAACAATTTTTGTGTAAGCACCTCCATGTCTTTAATATTCCAACCATCCGGATCTAATATCTCCAATGGGATTATCATTCTCTCCTCATCCACGAGTGGATTGGGATAGCAACTAAACTATAATGACTCAGATTCCTTCCATAACCATCATATGTAAGACACCTTCCAAAGGCATGAGCTCTATATCAAACTCTCCATAAGGGTCTCCTCAATGCATAAGTCACACATCCATATACCATGAGAATGATTAATTTCTATACCTTTATCTCACATAAATCATGGATCACATTGGCTTAGAAATTTGAAATAATCATATCATTAACATCATGAATCTCTACCAACCATGGAAACCACAGTGTGTGGTCCCCGATTAGTTTCATGCTATGGCTACCCCCATACAAGGGTATCCACCTTGGGGTAAGTCTAAAGGGCATGATCCAACTATGAGGACTTTGATTCCTACAATAATTGGGATATGTAGTAAGCCTCCTTGAAGCTTGATCTCAATACTCAATGATGAAGTTCCCTCATATTCATTTTTATACATTTTGTTAAATTACATGATTTTAATGAACAATGTGGGTTTTATTCTTGTTCTAAATAGGATATTTATTATGCCTCAAAAAGGTTCAATCCCATCCTCAATATATTAATTTCCTCCCTATATGGAAATAAATTCCTTTGTTCATGGTTATATGGTTTAAAATTATAAACAGTTTCCCAATAATAGGGACCATATGAGGATCCTTAGATATATGAAAATGGACTCATTAATATATCCCCCTTTACACATGGTTGGGTTCAACACTTGATCATTTTGTTAGGGTTACCGATATCATATTGAGATTAGTAAGATATTCTTGAACATATCTTAAATCTATAAGAGAGTCCTAGAGTAGGAAATAGCCCCCCCCCCCCAAGGTGTGATGATCTTGACCTCCTATCCTTTCGACTAATGTGATCTTGTAAGTGTCATTGGGTTTGAAACCCCAATTCATTGCCTACCATTCGAAACCAGTTATGTACCAAGTTATGGATGTATGATCTATCAGTTGTTTCAATGAGATATAAAAATGGTGAAACCAACATGAATGATTGTATAGACATTAACCCCCCTCCACACTCACACAATCAAACCATTGGAATAATCTATATGTCTCCCTTTTTCTCATAAAACAAAAAAGGTGAACCAGATGTAAATATCTCATATAAAAAATGATAGATTTACCATCCATCAGGACATTTTTATTTCATATCATATTAAAAAAATAGTGAACAAAAATTGATTGTATCAAATGAAAAAAATATTCAGCTGATCCTATGTAACGGAGGTTCTCAAAAAAATTCCATCTTCATTGTGAAAATTCCACATGATTCGAAGGGATAGACCAGGAATAAGAAAAGAAACAATGTTACCCATGTATATTTTATTGAGTGTGTATCATTCTTATTATAATGCACTGATCAGTTACCTGGTTCATTGTGGCCTTTGTGACTACAAATATTTCCCTTACAAACTACACTCGACCTAAGATCATGTCTAAATCTAGTGATTTTTATTGAAAAACAGCTACACTACAACCTTTTCAAGTTACAGAATTACCTTACCTACCTCATATATTTAGCATCGAGTCACGAATACAATGGTATAAGAAAACCACATGCATGGTATGATCCAGACCCTTGAAGATACATGCAAGGGTCTCTAGAAACTAAATCCAATGATTTTGTACCATCCAATAAAAGATAAATTGAAACCGATGGCACTTGTTTCCAGCACCAACCACTTCAGAATCTTTTCCCCGGAGCATAAAAATAACAACCATCAGTACCTAATTAAGGTGGATCAAGGATTCAAATATTTTTTCCTTCCAGTTCAAGAGCCACTAGGGAGGAATCCTATCAACCACCGTAACCAATTCCATTCCATTGGTTCTCCTTAGTCACCTGCTGAGGGAACCACCTGACACATTTCCACCTATGAAACCAATACAGAGGAACTAAGTAAGACATATCAAGCACATAAATATTTGGATAACCAGGAGTGGGTTCATATCCCAACTTCTACTAAAAATGTCTTCTGGTATATTCTGGTGGTACCCAGTGAGTGGGATCAAATTCCTGCTCACTCAGAGAAAATTTGTGGGAATATTCCTACAAAAATAATGGGGGTGGTAAATATACCTACCCCCACATGAATCCCATCATTATATTTGGTTGGCACAAGGAGGAAATAAGTGGTATCATATCCCCACTTCAATTAAATATATCTACTAGTATATATTTGATACATAACATGTACATGCCGACATTCATTTCACACTTTGCTAAAATGTCACTACATTCTGGAAATAGTTGAATAAATCTTCTAGAATATTCCAACGCTGGTATAAATAGAGGGAAAATATAATATTTCTATCCCTACGACCAGGTTATCACAACACTTTGATCATCTTGAAAAAGTGGTTTATCTGGAGAATGTTCACATTCTCACTTCCATATTGGTGGGTTATTGGAATATTCCTTTGAATGATGAGGCGCCAGATCGGGATCATATTCATATTTTACCAAGGGATCACTAAGTGAGAGTCTAACACTCCTTAGGTCTGGTGCACATTTCTATTTAAAAAGTATGGCAGTATACTCCAAATGCACCAGATTGGGAACATATTCTCTTCCAACTATGGCTCATCAAGTGATAGTGGCACATACCTCTGGATATGCTCATATCCTTGTTTAAAAAGACCAAAGTTGTATTAAAGAGGAATTTTATTGGTTTCATATCCTTTCTCTAACTGAGGCCCACCAGTTGAGAGTGGCACACACCTTGGGATAGGCACATATTCCTATTAGTGAAGCTGCTTGGAATATTCTAGCTTCTCACAGAATCTATGTACGTATCCCTACTTCCTCCATTGAATGAATGAATTATAATCCTTTAGAGTCTATATAGTATGAGGATCATATACCTTATCCCATTTTGAAGGTTTGTATGTATATTCTTATGAGGAATGAATTTTTGAACCAGGCTCATATTCCTACTTCATCCAAGGTTGAGAAGCATGTTTCAAAAATCACCTATAAGAAGGCTCATATTTTTATCAACAATGAAGAATCTCAATGGAATACTCAAGAAACTTCTCAGTATTAGGATCAGATTCCTATTACACTATACAGTTCTCAACATATATAGGAATCCATCATACAGCAGACTTGTATCCCTGCACAACCCTGAAAGGTAGGTTGGCATATTCCAGAAACAACACAGAATGAGGTTAATATCCCTAATCTCCTCAATGATAATTTCCTTGGGTTCATTCCAGACACATTCTCAACACCTAAAGGGTTCATCTATTCTTCAACAAAAGAAGAAAGTTATCATTACCTTGATAGTCCTTCTCATGGTAGTGTGGGATTGATCGTAGGGACTCTACTACTAACATCTATTGTGGTTAACCTCCCCATGATGATATCTCTATTAGAAAAGGAAATCCTCCCCTTTCCTAAACACCTATATATAAAGATGTTCTCAAAACACATACACCTTCATATATAGAGGTACTCTAAAAACTGAGTTCAACTGTATATAGTTTCCAATAAGTTACCCGCAACCCTTCACTGCAACCAACTGGCAACCCTAAGAAGCAACTTATGTGGTCTGACAAAGTAGAGGCATGTAATTGTTATTAAAATGAATTCAAAATTTATATATGGAGATATTTTTTTCGAAACAACCTCCCAACAATATTTTCCCCTTACCAATTCTAACTATGAGATCCTATATAAGATATAAAAGGAGTGCATGACTTAACTGTAGAGACCCGAAGCTTATCGTACATGGACATTACATTACTTTTGCGGAATACTTAGTACATAACAAAAACACACACACAAGGATCGTAATAGTTTAGTGTCTTTGGAAACTCGGAACGTAATCTTCTAATCGTGGGGAAAGATCTTCAATATTTCCCATAAAGATCTTCCCTTTTTTTTACCTAAAAACCTTTCTTTATATCCTGGGGAAAAGAAAACATAAAAGGGTGAGCTCAAATGCTCAGTAAGGGTAAACAAAAGAAATATCAATCACATCATATACATAAGAACATAGCTTTTGGAAATCTTAACCTGCAAAAGAGCTCATAATATCATAACATGGGATAAATCATAGAAGTGAAAATGAGATCCCCATAATCATAACATGAAACTTGAAACTTTGTGGCATGCACACATAATCATAGAAAATCATTTCTTCTTAGTCACGACTCATTGCCAAGACTATCTTAGTGGACAAAGTCCCTTTCTGAACCGAGTTCACTCCTCGTTTCAGTCCTGTATCACTGAACCGAAATAACCTTCCGTTCCAGCCATGTCTATCTCATGAGATATAAAATCTTTACCCAATGCATTGGAGGGAGATATAGGTCCCACCCATCTCATAATGAATCCTTTCTTATGTGTGCCACATAATCATAAAACATACATCATTGCATAACACATGTAACAAAAATGGGATTCTTGAAACATCATGACATCATAAATCAATTCATATAAGATAAAGGAATTCATAAACATAATTCCATCACAACATAGTCAAATCAATGTAAAAATATGGATAGAAACAGAACCCTTTATTATCTTAGATGGAAAATAATTTTGATAAAACACTTGAATTGAATTCTTGAGGAAAATATCCTTTCTTCTTCAAAATCAATTTCTTTTCACAAAACATCATACAATTTTAAAAGAAAGAGATTTTATTGAAAATAGTCATGAAATCTTTTAGAGGAAGCTTCATGAAAATAAGGCTTTATAAAACAGTAGAAATCCGTTCGTGCCGTATAAGCTAAAAAAACATTCTTCGTACTTTTGTCGGAAAAGTCAAAAAGTACCTCGTATGACAAAAGATTCCTTTCATAGATATTACTAAAAACTCACCGAAGGGTAAAAATGGATTTAAAAAATTGTAGGTGGATGGAAATAATATTACATATTGATGAAACATGGATGTTGATGATAAAATACACCCTAGTAAATACTTACGAATAAACAATCTCGGATAAAAATGAGATTGTGATATTTCCCTTACCTTAGGTCCGATTTGCTTTGTTCGTGTCCGAAGCTCCTGTATAATGGTTTAAATAATGTTATTGACTTATTCCAGAATCATACATATTGATATGATATCATATATGGTCATATTATTAGCTTCTTGTTGGTAATATTTCATTGTTACTTGTTACTCGGGTCTTTATAACTTTTTGTTCTTATGCGTGTTTTGTTGAATAAATTCTTATTCTTATCTTTAGGTTATAGATAATTCATTTCCAGAATGGTATTAGTGTATTATATACCATATTCATTCATTCAATTCATTTATATAATCATTATGAAATGAAGATCATGTAGAACGAGTCGCATCACATCGTGGAGACGGTATTCCGTACGTACGCACGAGTGATGATATCGTTCCTATGATCGTGGAATTGTATTGGAGTATATATATATATTATTTAAGTATCAATATTACTTCATAATAATCATATATAGTTACTCATTACACCATTATACCCATCCTTGTAAGGTGATGGTGGAAAAATAGATTACACCACGGCGTGGAGACGGTATTCCGTACGTACGCACGCGCGGTGATTTCATTTTTCCGTAGGATGGATAGAAGGTGAATTTGGGTTGTTTCATATTTATAATAACATATCAGTATGTAAGTAATACTGATGTTAGTACTTTATCATGAAACAACTAAAGGAGAAGAAGTTGAAGAAGAAAGAAATTGAAAAGATCGGTAATGGATATTACCTCTTCTTTGGAACACCTCTTTGAATCCTCCACTAAGGGAACTAAGATTGGTCTTTGAAGAAGACCAGGACCTCTAGGATTATTCTAGGGAAGTGGAGAGGAGAAAATGGCAGGGTTTGGCCGAGATTGAGTGCTCAAATTGGTGTGAGGAGGAGGGGGAGGAGGTGCCCTTTTATAAGGGAGGAGAGGGGCACCTTAGGAATATCTCAAAATATTATTTTATATTAAAGTCAAAATCGGTTTATAATGGTTCCAAAGGGTCTTATTTCGAAGCTAAAGTGGGGATGGGTCGAAATACTATCAACCAATAGGATTTAGACAAGTTTAGGGTATTATTTTAACCTTATCAATTAGATTTAACTCTAAGTTAATTAATTTAACTTTTACCGTGTCTTTTTGTTTTCTTTCACTATATGGTTAATACACTTACTATAACATGCCAAACGAACCCCAAATTGTTTATTATTAATATATATATACTTAGCTAAGTCATTTGGCCGAACCTTAGATTTTTAGGAATAAAATAACAATTAATAATATAATATTTGATTTAAAAACTATTTTGTGTCAATTTTGACACTATTTGATATATGATTTTTGTGAAAGTCATAACAGAATTATATGTTAGAACCAAGTTGATTAAATCAACACTAATATATAATATTAACCTATAAAATTAGTGGAATTCATAAAAAGTCTCAAATTACATTTATGTTGGTGTTTATAACATCAATTATGTCAATATTTCATTAATAAGATAATTACTGCATCATCATTGTGTCATAAATAAATTAAATTATTTAATGTATAAAAATTACAAATAAAATACCCTTATGTAGGAAATCTTTTTAGCTTTCTAATAAATATTTATAGTCGAATTTATCTTATGTATAACCCCATATTAAAAATGATTTACTTATTAAACTTTGATTTTAACTATTTTAACCCTTCTTTAAATAAATTAATAATAAATGTCCTAATCTAATCCAAGTGGGCCTAAATGGTCATATTTTATTCCTAAGTTTGTTTTTGGTCGAATTACACTTGTCCAATAGAATTAGGACATGTGTTAGGGTAATATTGATATCATATTTACCCTTAGTTACCCTATTTACTATTAACCGCGGTAAAAATAGTAAAAAGTTACTATTCACCAAAAAATTATTTTTATCTCATTGAACCACATTTTACTTACTGATATCAACCGTGTCTATCGGATTTTTGAAATTCCATTCACAGAAGCGGTAAAATTAAGTTTTATGCAAAATTCAGTTTTTAACCTACCACTTAGTGGTTTCACTATTCATCAAAAATTGATGTTTTTCAGAACAATGCCAAAATTTTATCCTAAGCTATATTTCATATTTCGAATTAAAAATTGAAGTCTATTTTACCAAATTCATAACATAAAAGTTTCATTAATTAATTTTATAATTAAATCCCGCTGTTAAAAACAAATAGCGTGTTTTTAAGAAACAATATCTATCAAAAGATTGACACTTGTTTATGTCTAGTTTAAATGTGAAATTACATCCAATGACAAACATTGTATTAAATTGTAAAAATATATTCTAAATATACTTTAAAACCACTCAAATTAATAATTTATCACTATTAATTATTTCGATTGAAAAAGTTGTTTTTAACTAAAATTTAGTAATTTTCACTATTCATCAAAATATGAAAGTTATCCGAAAATCAGCAAAATTTCACCTTAGGCTAAATTCAATACTCCGAATCCAAAAATGAATCCCATTTTGAGAGCTAAAATTTCTAAAATTTAAAAAGTGGTTATTACTATTCATAACGGCTAGTTTTAATAATATTTTAATAGCATATCATTGTTTCGTAAAACTCAGTATTACGTACCACACACGCTATCGAGGAAGGTTGCGATTGCGTGTAATGCAAGGCAAGTCAAGGATGCGTGTTGTGCAAGCTCCTTTTGGTGTAGCGTACAACACAAGACATTAGTGAAATAAAAAAGAATATTTTTCATAAAATCTCGGGCTGTTACATTCTACCCCCCTTAAAATGAATTTCGCCCTCGAAATTCGTCGGGGTTATAAATGGTTTACTTTTCGAAAGTTTCTTTAATAGAAACCCACATCGTAAAAAGGAATACCAAAACCAATATTTTAAGAAAAAAGTATGAAACTTAATGGTTACCCAAATAAACTAATCACTGGGTTTCCACATAGGTGAAAATATGGATAGGGAAGAGAAATCTAACCATCATGTTCTGATGGAGAGTGGTAGAGAACATGGCTATGGAAAATCCAGTAATCACAAATCCATAAATTTGTGACGATCTAAGGTACCATCTGATTCATCAGGTATAAGAGAACTAGGACAACATTTTTGGTTTTCAAGATCATTTCCATAAAGTTAAAGAATTTGAATTAGAATAAATACTTACTTTATTTTGGTACAATCTCACTGTTGTTCGTGCCTTTAACAATTTCCACTTCATCTCTTAAATAAATGAAGTTGAATTTGTTATTCGTGAAGTGTTAGAAGATCATGTGATAGAATGACGGGTCATTCCATCTGTCTCAAACAAAAGGTTACCAAAAATTATATACATAAGTCGATCTATAGTGAGATTAATCATATATGGTTCCTAAAATGGACTTATACTTCATATATCATACTTCTTAATATAATAAAACTAGTTTCTACTAAACAGGGACTTTCTGTAGGCCAGTGGTAGGCGATAAAGGCCAGTTGCACTTCGGTTATGGGTTCGATTCCCACAGCCTTGTCCGAAGCGATGGGTTGTCGCCCGTCCTGCAGGTTGTCCTTTTTCTAAAACTACATTACTATAACATCACATAAATAATATCAAAAAAAGTTCTATACTTAAACAATACTAACTTATGGTTAACATAATCCATTACAATCTTTAGGCTTATCTAAAATACTTCGGTCCAAGCTCATATTATAAAGAAAATGATTACTTGAAATGTCGCCAACCAAGCATGTGAATACCATCATTTATCCCCCATATATCTTGTTGGTCACATTCCAATCATGTGAATACTTTAATGATGAATTCTCTTGAAAAAATATGAATACCCATTAAACCTTAGTGAAAACATGAATGCTGTCAAAAGTTAACTCTTTCCACATACCAAAATCCAAAAATTCAATATACTCAAACCATGATATAACCTTCTCCTTATATCAGTCATGAGCTCATGAATACTATCAAACATTTTATTTTCTCCTTATCCCTTCATTATGCGCATATCATCTACATTCCAAAAATATCTGAATATCCTTTCATGGATACTGGTAACATTAATCAGACAACCATGTAACAATCCTTACATGTCTCTTTATTCCATAGTGCCATGAGATTACTTATACAACATTACACATGATAAACATGTAATCATTCCACTACATTATTAAACCATTGACTGAGCTTCAACAATTCTTTCATCTCACATATCATTTGTAGTCTCTTCATCATCATCCACATAAATACTTCCCATATGACCATACTGATTATCTTCATGAGACTTTCCCTTAGGGCATTGGTTTTCACAATGCCCGTACATTCCACATTTAAAACATTTAACCATTGTTGATGTCGTAGAAATACCATTATCCTCATCCATGTTGTTAACTGAACCTTTTCCTTTGCATTTACTTGCTTTGTGTCCTTCTTTTCCACACCCAAATCATCTTCTAGTTCCTTTGAAACATTCTCCTTGATGCCTCTTCCCACATGATTTACATTGGGGAAATTGAACTTTCTTTCCTCTATGATCAACATGAAACTCCATCTTTCTCTTATTAGCCGAGTCAGGAAACTTACCAAATTTTACTTTATTGATCATATTATGAGATTGCTGATTCGGCATAATAACGATGTTTGGACTTCCAAATACCATTTCATTATGAAGAATATCATTCCATTGTCCATCATATCCTCCATTATCGTGAATCATCTTGTTTCCAGCCATTTTCTAAAACCCAAAAGCATAGTGTGAGAGGCAAAAATCATAATAAAGGGGGAGTAACTTCAATATCTAACATCTTAGGTTTAATTCTATGATCGTTAGCGTAATTCTAGTACTATAACCTATACGCATACTTAACCTTAGAGACATCCCTATACATACCTTAGAAATATCTCTAGGGATCTCACTAAAGTTCTCGCATCCTAGTTTCCAAAGGTTGACTAAACCTTTCCTCTGATACCAACTGTAGAGACCCGAAGCTTATCGTACATGGACATTACATTACTTTTGCGGAATACTTAGTACATAACAAAAACACACACACAAGGATCGTAATAGTTTAGTGTCTTTGGAAACTCGGAACGTAATCTTCTAATCGTGGGGAAAGATCTTCAATATTTCCCATAAAGATCTTCCCTTTTTTTACCTAAAAACCTTTCTTTATATCCTGGGGAAAAGAAAACATAAAAGGGTGAGCTCAAATGCTCAGTAAGGGTAAACAAAAGAAATATCAATCACATCATATACATAAGAACATAGCTTTTGGAAATCTTAACCTGCAAAAGAGCTCATAATATCATAACATGGGATAAATCATAGAAGTGAAAATGAGATCCCCATAATCATAACATGAAACTTGAAACTTTGTGGCATGCACACATAATCATAGAAAATCATTTCTTCTTAGTCACGACTCATTGCCAAGACTATCTTAGTGGACAAAGTCCCTTTCTGAACCGAGTTCACTCCTCGTTTCAGTCCTGTATCACTGAACCGAAATAACCTTCCGTTCCAGCCATGTCTATCTGATGAGATATAAAATCTTTACCCAATGCATTGGAGGGAGATATAGGTCCCACCCATCTCATAATGAATCCTTTCTTATGTGTGCCACATAATCATAAAACATACATCATTGCATAACACATGTAACAAAAATGGGATTCTTGAAACATCATGACATCATAAATCAATTCATATAAGATAAAGGAATTCATAAACATAATTCCATCACAAAATAGTCAAATCAATGTAAAAATATGGATAGAAACAGAACCCTTTATTATCTTAGATGGAAAATAATTTTGATAAAACACTTGAATTGAATTCTTGAGGAAAATATCCTTTCTTCTTCAAAATCAATTTCTTTTCACAAAACATCATGCAATTTTAAAAGAAAGAGATTTTATTGAAAATAGTCATGAAATATTTTAGAGGAAGCTTCATGAAAATAAGGCTTTATAAAACAGTAGAAATCCGTTCGTGCCGTATAAGCTAAAAAAAACATTCTTCGTACTTTTGTCAGAAAAGTCAAAAAGTACCTCGTATGACAAAAGATTCCTTTCATAGATATTACTAAAAACTCACCGAAGGGTAAAAATGGATTTAAAAAATTGTAGGTGGATGGAAATAATATTACATATTGATGAAACATGGATGTGGATGATAAAATACACCCCAGTAAATACTTACGAATAAATAATCTCGGATAAAAATGAGATTGTGATATTTCCCTTACCTTAGGTCCGATTTGCTTTGTTCGTGTCCGAAGCTCCTGTATAATGGTTTAAATAATGTTATTGACTTATTCCAGAATCATACATATTGATATGATATCATATATGGTCATATTATTATCTTCTTGTTAGTAATATTTCATTGTTACTTGTTACTCGGGTCATTATAACTTTTTGTTCTTATGCGTGTTTTGTTGAATAAATTCTTATTCTTATCTTCAGGTTATAGATAATTCATTTCCAGAATGGTATTAGTGTATTATATACCATATTCATTCATTCAATTCATTTATATAATCATTATGAAATGAAGATCATGTAGAATGAGTCGCATCACATCGTGGAGACGGTATTCCGTACGTACGCACGAGTGATGATATCGTTCCTATGATCGTGGAATTGTATTGGAGTATATATATATATTATTTCAGTATCAATATTACTTCATAATAATCATATATAGTTACTCATTACACCATTATACCCATCCTTGTAAGGTGATGGTGGAAAAATAGATTACACCACGGCGTGGAGACGGTATTCCGTACGTACGCACGCGCGGTGATTTCATTTTTACGTAGGATGGATAGAAGGTGAATTAGGGTTGTTTCATATTTATAATAACATATCAGTATGTAAGTAATACTGATGTTACTACTTTATCATGAAACAACTAAAGGAGAAGAAGTTGAATAAGAAAGAAATTGAAAAGATCGGTAATGGATATTCCCTCTTCTTTGGAACACCTCTTTGAATCCTCCACTAAGGGAACTAAGATTTGTCTTTGAAGAAGACCAGGACCTCTAGGATTATTCTAGGTAAGTGGAGAGGAGAAAATGGCAGGGGTTGGCCGAGCTTGAGTGCTCAAATTGGTGTGAGGAGGAGGGGGAGGAGGTGCCCTTTTATAAGGGAGGAGAGGGGCACCTTAGGAATATCTCAAAATATTATTTTATATTAAAGTCAAAATCGGTTTATAATGGTTCCAAAGGGTCTTATTTCGAAGATAAAGTGGGGATGGGTCGAAATCCTATCAACCAATAGGATTTAGACAAGTTTAGGGTATTATTTTAACCTTATCAATTAGATTTAACTCTAAGTTAATTAATTTAACTTTTACCGTGTCTTTTTGTTTTCTTTCACTATATGGTTAATACACTTACTATAACATGCCAAAAGAACCCCAAATTGTTTATTATTAATATATATATCCTTATCTAAGTCATTTGGCCGAACCTTAGATTTTTAGGAATAAAATAACAATTAATAATATAATATTTGATTTAAAAACTATTTTGTGTCAATTTTGACACTATTTGATATATGATTTTTGTGAAAGTCATAACAGAATTATATGTTCGAACCAAGTTGATTAAATCAACACTAATATATCATAGTAACCTAGAAAATTAGTGGAATTCATAAAAAGTCTCAAAATACATTTATTTTGGTGTTTATAACATCAATTATGTCAATATTTCATTAATAAGATAATTACTGTATCATCATTGTGTCATAAATAAATTAAATTATATAATGTCTAAAAATTACAAATAAAATACCATTATGTAGGAAATCTTTTTAGCTTTCTAATGAATATTTATAGTCGAATTTATCTTATGTATAACCCCATATTAAAAATGATTTACTTATTAAACTTTGATTTTAACTATTTTAACCCTTCTTTAAATAAATTAATAATAAATGTCCTAATCTAATCCAAGTGGGCCTAAATGGTCATATTTTATTCCTAAGTTTGTTTTTGGTCGAATTACACTTGTCCAATAGAATTAGGACATGTGTTAGGGTAATATTGATATCATATTTACCCTTAGTTACCCTATTTACTATTAACCGCGGTAAAAATAGTAAAAAGTTACTATTCACCAAAAAATTATTTTTATCTCATTGAACCACATTTTACTTACTGATATCAACCGTGTCTATTGGATTTTTGAAATTCCATTCACAGAAGCGGTAAAATTAAGTTTTATGCAAAATTCAGTTTTTAACCTACCACTTAGTGGTTTCACTATTCATCAAAAATTGATGTTTTTCATAACAATGCCAAAATTTCATCCTAAGCTATATTTCATATTCCAAATTAAAAAATGAAGTCTATTTTACCAAATTCATAACATAAAAGTTTCATTAATTAATTTTATAATTAAATCCCGCTGTTAAAAACAAATAGCGTGTTTTTAAGAAACAATATCTATCAAAAGATTGACACTTGTTTATGTCTAGTTTAAATGTGAAATTACATCCAATGACCAGCATTGTATTAAATTGTAAAAATATATTCTAAATATACTTTAAAACCACTCAAATTAATAATTTATCACTATTAATTATTTCGATTGAAAAAGTTGTTTTTAACTAAAATTTAGTAATTTTCACTATTCATCAAAATATGAAAGTTATCCGAAAATCACCAAAATTTCACCTTAGGCTAAATTCGATACTCCGAATCCAAAAATGAAGTCCATTTTGAGAGCTAAAATTTCTAAAATTTAAAAAGTGGTTATTACTATTCATAACGGCTAGTTTTAATAATATTTTAATAGCATATCATTGTTTCGTAAAACTCAGTATTACGTACCACACACGCTATCGAGGAAGGTTGCGATTGCGTGTAATGCAAGGCAAGTCAAGGATGCGTGTTGTGCAAGCTCCTTTTGGTGTAGCGTACAACACAAGACATTAGTGAAATAAAAAAGAATATTTTTCATAAAATCTCGGGCTGTTACATTAACTACACCAAAATATGTCGCCAAATAATCATTGATTGAAGGATAGACACATCCCTTATCCAGGATAAGAGGGTCACCATCAGGCCATCAATATACTCTATCACCAGCTAGACCTATCTTCTATCTTCATGTCCTAGGCCCTAAAACCAAAAAATCACATCGCAAATCAACATCATGCTTCCCGACATAGTATCAAAACTCTTCGAAAACTAGTCACCAAATCCACATCATGTACCCCTCGAACATTAGAATTCCCTTAATGCAGTGTCCTATGATATCATAGCCTCTAGTGAAATCTAGGGAACAAGTAATGCATGAGAGATTAGGTCACTAAAATGGAATCCCCCTGCATTAATGATTCCAAAACATCATTAATGGAAGAAGAGGGTTTCTAGTACATCTTTGAATTGGGCCCCTTGAAACAATTGGAATTCATTATCGATACAGAATCCAATGTTACAATAAACTAGAAAAATTCTCATAAAGAATGAATCCCATCATGGGCTTCCATTACACCCAACTCAAACACAATCATAGCTACACTAAATTGAGAGGATCACTATAGAATTTTCTATAGAATCCATCCAAGAGAGATCCCATCCCACTGGAACATGGAAATATCTACCACTACCTAAACACTTCAGATCATCAATCCCTGAGAGGATTCCAGAAATATCGATATAAACTAAAATTCAACCCCTACTAATAGGTATAGAGCATTTATATCTCAATATTTATCACCATCCATCACACCCCATGATGGTCCTATAGAAATAACGGTGGTTCTATATCAAGAACATACCACTAGGCGGGGGGATTTTTATCTCAATTCCCATCCCAAGAGTGTTAAAATCCTCAACCAAAGTCATCATATCCTCAACAAAAGGATTAAAAAATGATAATGGAGACCCTAAATTGTCATGAGCCCACTGTTCTGGGGTAATTTTAATCATAATCATCACCACATAGGGAATTATTATTCACCATATTGGGAGGTAAATATCGTTATTCAGTGTCCCATCCACATTAATATAAACATCTTCTATTCAAGGATAGTTCAGAAAGAACAACCAGAAACTCCATCAAGGTAATTGTTCATAGGCCGAGATAGGAGGAATGTATAGTGAAGGCAATCAAAGCCTATAAGGATTTTAATTCAAAACATGTTCAACATGGAAAAGAGTTTGAAAAATGTCCCTAATGTAGGTGGTGAAAAATAATCTTGTTGCGTTGAGAGTAATTGGCTTACTACTATTTCCCGATACATATCTATTAATGTTTTCACCATAAAAAAATTGATAATGTGCATGAGGATTTAAATGCATAGGGACACAATATGGACAATTTACCCTATGAGGAAGGTGATTTGAATGCACCAACTGAGGTTTAACGTACACGAAACAATTTTATAATTCAAAAATTGGTACCTTTGAATATTTATTTTCCACCTCTACTGTGGAACACTTCCAAGGATAAATGGAAAGAAGAATCTATATCTCGTTGTTCACCAAGAAGAGTCGATATTCCTTCCATGGATAAGAATTAAGCATAATATGAAGATGAGATACAAAATCTCATACAAATCAATGAGAAGATACTCTGTGGAGACATTCCAACTAGGAATCTTCTTCAAGCTAAGATGAATATCCCTCCTCCAAAATAATAGGAAAGATCATATTCTCTTACAATATCATCATTTGAGTGTCAGACCGGCTCTGAATCTTGGAATCCAGTCTACATAAACGAATAAGTTGAATATGATTGTGACTTTTCTCTATTGTGGTGATAATATGTCCCTACACAAGGTGATCATTCAATCTTTACAGGGATTTATATTAAGAAGGATATGAAAAAGATAAAACCTCATCAAGACTCTCTCATCCCAATATATGGGAGGCATCTCATATAGTAGTACCTCTAGAACTTCTCAATTCCATTGAATACCTGGATTCTCACATTGATGCAATGGAAAGGTGATGTAAAGATATATAGGCTGAGAAAAACCCATATCTTGAATGAGTGGATGAAGCTTTTCCACCACCCAATTTCATTAATTTAACAATCACCACCTTTGATGGTGCGGGATATCATGAACAGTATCTCACTCACTTCATGTCTTGGTGCAGTATAATGATGGGCCTTTGAGATCAATAGAAGGTGACCAAGATGAGGTGTTTTATATGAAATTTGATAGGGCTGACCTTTGTTGGGTATAGAATCCTCCCAAAAGGATCCATTAGAGGATGGTAAAACCTTCTTCATTAATTACATTATTGGTTCATATCTACACTAAGGAAAACAAAAATATTCTACCTAATAAACTCTATGAAGTGTAAAAATGATAGGGAGCATGACTTCATATCCATATGGAAAGTATTGACCTATTCACTCAAAACCCTTCTCTCATGGGAGAAATTTCTATAAATTATTTCTTAATATATTATCTATGTGCTACAAACCCCACTAATTATGAGGAAGGTATCTAGGCGGATTTTGTGATTTTGAGAAACTGACAAATGTTTGGAATATTTCATTCAGATAACCCAATATAAGTCCCAATTAATTCTCTTGACACAATGGAAAATTCTTCGTAAGGTAGAGACTACTATTCTTATCCAAAAACCAATAGTAGTTCCCATTCAAGAACCTAGGAAGTTCCTGAAGTTCCTGGAGCCTCCTATCAAACAACAACAACATCAAAATAATCCTTAGATACACGAAAAAAGAGATTAATGTTTCCTAGGATGTGGTGAATCAATGAATAAATCATACTCCTTCTAAAATGATTAGGTCCCTGATTATTTCCTTGTGGCCCTGGAAAAAAACCTACTCATGTTTCCTCATCCTTAGAAACCTGACAAGGTCAACCTCACTGATCGTCCCATCTACTACCCTTTTCATAGGAGGTTGGGTCACACCATCCATGTTTTCTTCATCTTCAAGACATCCTCTAAAGAATGTTTGATTCAAGATAGGTGATGTTGGAAGAATCCCTAGAATAGGTAACCTTTGTAATTTTTTCTCAGTAAAGAGAATAATGTGATTGGGAAAATGTTTTTTCCAGTCGTGGGAAGAATTTAAATAACTAGATGAGTGGAAATATAGTTTATTGGTCTCATTCCAACCTAAGAGAATAACTTTTGACAACCAAAATGATCACATCACTTAGGTAGGTCACATCAAATATGCCTCCTAAAGGTGGAAATAATTTCTGAACATAGGAAGATAAAGAAGAGGAAGATTCATATTTGTCTCTTATGCATGCTCTGAATGTTGTAGATTTCTTCCTTGAAACATCTGAAGCATGGGTAATGCCCCACAAAATAGAACTCTTATCAGATTAAAATCTCATATTTAGTTATATTAACATAATACACTATGAAAAACCCTTATCTAATGATGAATATTCCTCTGGGTATAATTTCCTCATACCTAAATGGGTAATAGGAGGCCGCATGGGAAGGAACCGATGATATAGGGGACAATGTGGGAAAGGTAAAACCCAATATCTCGGTCATATCCTCACATAAGATATATATATATATATATATATATATATATGCAGCTAAGACCCATGGTAAATCACTCCAGTGATCTCAATAGAAATATTGAGGTTTCTGAAATCTCTTCAGTTTCTTCCCCATACCAGTCATCTTACACAGCCATCTGGTGGGGATGTAATTTTCTTATTAGCCCAGGAAACAGGGAAGGTCAGCGTGACCTATACCGAGGGTATAAGATGATCCCTCAACCTATGCACATTCACTAGGATTTTCTTCCTAAAAGGCATCAACTCTTGAGCTGCATAATAAGGAAAAACCCTAACTTCAGATTCTCTGACCTCTAGCACAAAAGTATGAAATTATAAAATAGCTATGGGTTTTTCTAACTAAACTCACAATACTATATGAACTACATATTACAAAAGAACTTAGAGAGATTCTCTTCTAAGCCCTCTAGAGACCAAAATATTTTGAGACATAATTCATTGCAGCCAAGGTTTATCGACCAGATATCATTCCATAAAAAATCCATGTTTCCATCTCATTTATAGAGTAGGATAAAGAAAAGGTCATCCACAGACACATCATACCCCTATATTTTTTAGTAATAACTAATAATGTTGACATAAAAAGGGATGTAATTGAAAATGGTTATGGGATTAACCTCATCCCAATCCAGACCCTTTTACATTTTGAATTTATCAAAGGGTACTTATCTTATACAAAGCTTGCCATTCAAGAGTAAGATAAGATCGAAAAAATACCTCTCAAGAAGATCAATCTCAAGGCTCAGTTTGGGGATCTTATAGAACACTGAGTTCATGGTTATCAAAAAAGATATCACATAAAATGTTCTAATTAGAAGGCCTTGGCTTCACATCCCCATGGATGAACCTTCGACATTTCATCAGTGTTTGAAATACCCCATCAATGGAAATTTCAACAAAATACATGGTGAAAGATCCCCCTTCGAGTCTTGAGAAGCCACTTATGATGAGGTAGGTTTATATATAAGGGAAGAAAAACAACCAATGGTGGGTAAAAATAAGAATTTTATAGCCCCCAATGTATTAGGGATCATCCCTATGAATCCCTAGAGTATTATCGATAACTATTATTTGCTACACATAAATATAATTAAGGCAATAGAATTAATCCCATATGTCCTAGATCCTCCTGTCCCTAGAGAAATTTTATGAGGAATCAATCAGCTAAAAAATATCTCTATAATTACTCTTGAAAAAGAGGGTAACAATGTCTCTTCTTATAGCCTCTCTCATCCTGATAGTGATATTGATTACATAAGATTATCAACCACACCTAAAACACATCTTCAGACTTAGAGGTGGAAGAATAAGTGGAGGACCTCATATATTCCCCTCTCAACTTTGAGGAAGGCTTCTCCTCTACAATTGATGAGCTTAAAAAGATAAATCTATGAATGAAAGAATACATGTGACCTATATTGATTAGTTCCACAATTCCTCTTGAGGATAAATATTTTTATATCTAATTTCTAAATAAACATTGATTAGTATTCGATTGGAATTATACAAAAATTCCCAAATGGAACCCCGATGTTGTAAATACACCATATTGTCTTACCTGATCACCATTGGGGTTTCGAGTAGGCATCCTTAAGGATAAAACCCTCTCATTCAAGGGAATTTGAGTCTGAATTTGATAAATTCATCCAATATAATATTTTTAGGAGGTGAAGTTCCCCAGATAGCACACAAACATCATCCCTGTCAAGAAAAAAGAACAAGAAGATTAGGTTTTGAATTGATTTCTGAGACATTAATTACCACTTCCCAAAGGGAAATTTCCCATTTCTGATCATAGAAATATTGATTTATAGAACCGCTAGCTTCAAATACATGTTCTTAATGTATGGGTAATCCGTGTGCAATCAGATAAATATGGCCCTTGAGGATGAGGAAGCCACTTCCTTCATATCACCCCAGGGGATCTTTTCTACCAGGTCATGCCTTTGGATTAAAGAATTATAAAATTATATATAAATTCAACATGAATCATATCTTTAATCCTTTATTGGTATGAATAGATGAATGTTACTTCAATTTCATAGTTTTCAAGTCTCAATAGTGATGTGATCTCTTCATGGAACTTAAAATAGTCTTCTACAAGTTTCTATAGCATAATCTGAATATGAATTAGTTGAAGTGAACTTTTGGAGTAAAATAATGTATATTCCTTGTATTTTTAATATGCCACTATGGTAATGAGGTCGACCCTTAAAATACTTGTGAAAAAATGGAAATGTTACCCCCTCGGAATCTCAAATAACTAAGGGGGATTCAAGGGAAACTCACTGACATTCGGTGTATCATAGCCAACCTGGATAGAAAATCTCTCATGTTCCCTAAGACAATGAATAATGGAGTCTCAAATATATGGTATTAGGACTTCCAATAAGCCTTTGAGAGTCTCAATAAATACCTATTTCACCCATCGGTCCTGATGTCATCAGTGGAGGGGAATCCAATCATCATATATGTGGTCGTCATGGAGTAATCGCATGACACTCCCATTGCATACAAGAATGGTGAAGGGAATGAAAATAGTCTCTACTACCTCAATGGAACAATTATTAGAACAAATAACCAATATTCTAATGTTGAGAATAACTATATCATGCCAATCTTCATAGTAAAAATTCTTAGGTAATATATGAAACACCATGAAGTGCACCTTGTATCTTGAATTGAATCGCTCAAGTACATCCTTTTCCTTACTATATTGACTAGGAATTTGGACTGATGGATGTTCATTATACAATTTTATTACATCCAGTTCATGTTGAAAATGTTATTGAAATGATAGGCTTTGGATGATTTCATTTTGATACATACCGCCCCAAAAACGACACCAATGGACGCTGAACTTCTAGATGATGATGTTTTTTATACCCTTACACTCCTCAGACATGGGGGATGTATGTTGATGGTGCCTCCAAAATTTCTACCAGAAAGATATTGGAAAATTACAATCTTAATATGGTTCTCTTATGGATTTTATTTTCATATCCATAAAAATCTATTTTTCCCTTTTCATTCACACTATCTGAAGGCTCCATGAATAATGAGGTTGAATACCAAGACTTTACTGCAGGTTTGGAACTAGACCTATAGTTTCAGATATCCAACGTAAACATAAAATGGGTTCATAAATAGTGATAATGTATATCAATGGTTAATGTGCCATCAAAAAAGGAAGAATAATCCCCTCTCCCCAGTTGTGTCAGAGGACTGATGGTAGAGTTCCATTTTGAACACATATTACATCATGTCTCATTATCAAAGAATTCTTGTACGAAGCACTAGATAACATAACCACAATTATAACGGACCCTAATTTGGAGGAGGTAATATTATACATCACACACCAAATGATGGACTCTTCAGTCATCACCTATGATAGGGAGGAAATCAATCAGATCAACACTACTCCAAAACGTGATTAACCGATATTGTCACAAACCATTTTGGGTCAACCCTAAACTGGTCACCCGAGCTAGCCTGGGGCATGGACCAAGGGGCTTTCTCAATCCCAACGAGCTGGAAACCAATTTCGGGAATCAAAATTTAACAATTGCGAATTATTTTTCCCATAAATAGAAGATAACCAACTAAATAAAGATTGATGATGAAAATAAAAACTAGTAGTGGCAAGAAAAATAAAACCGCACATAACTCCATGTGACCTTCCAAGTCACCACCAATGTGATGACCCAAACTCAGATTCCACTTAATATGATCCCCGATCCTAGTGGGCCACATGGCCTAAAGAACATATTCTCGAATGCCAGAGGCTGCTGACTAATAGTGAGGTCATAGGGTGTGTTTGTGGGAAGACTATGCCCTTATTAGCAGAGTGTAGCATAGTAGAAGGAATATAATGGATTAGTAAATAGCGGAAGAAATATAAATAATATAAATAAATAAAAAGAAAATAGATGAAATAGATAAATGGAAATAACTATAACTGTGTCAACTGGAACAATGATGATGTAATGTCATGTCACTAGAAAAATGGAAAGCATGGATACAAGACAGTAGGCATAATATGTTCCATAAGGTAAAAGAAAGAAAATACTAATCTGATCATCCCTAGATCCTACTCAGTCATCTTCTATCAAGCTCTATCTTATCAGTATGCAATCAAGTGTTGGAAGTTATATGATTCCCTTTCTCAATACCTACAACCATGTAATCTAATTCGGGTACCAAACGGCACCCGGATAAGGTGTGAGAGAAATCTCAGTAGGCCACCAAAAATAGTATCTATACCATTAGACCATTGTAATGGAATATAGATATGTGTAGGCATGCATATATAAAGTAATTCAAGAAGTACAATACAATTAAAAACACAAGTACTTGCTTCATCCCTTGGTGTCTAAACATGTAACCAGTTCATTAATTAACTAATTACCATTTAATGTCAATAGGTCACAATATTCATAGACATCACTGACATCACTTCATGATAGTATAAGTAGTAAAGGTCCCAAGACATAATGAGGGAACCTGACAAGATATCTAGTGAGTGAGTTCTAGAGTAATAACCAAGGTAATGTAAATCTCACGGAATGATAACTCAAGAGTATATGAGTCTAGATAAGGGGTAAGAGTGTAGTCCAAGGGGTGTGATCAAAGGAATTCCATAATAAGGTGCCTACTAAGTCCAAGGTTATTGACCAAGGTAAAATGAGGATAAGAAATTATAGGGCCCTATGGGATTTCACCATGGAACATACTAGTCAATTATGGATCTAAGGAGTGTATCTGAGGTATCATGTAATAATGGAAAGGACCCTATAGCAGTATTTTGGGAGTTTGAGTAATAGACAAGAACCGGAATCTAGGTGGGTATCAACCTAAGAAAATTGCATTATTTAATTAGAATGGGGATCCTAATACCCAAGGTATTCTCCTCTCAGAATACAATGTGACCTCAATTCATCCCATTCTTATTTGATTTTGAAATCATATAATAATTCATTGGATCAAGTCTTGGATTTCATTGGTGTTTATAGGTCAAGTAGAGTTGAAACAATTTATTTATTGCTCTAATACTTCTCTCCCATTAGTGTGGATAGGCTAAGTAGCATTGCAACCATTTAATACAATTATAATTAACCATTAAATAATATTCAATTAGATAGGTTCACTCTACTACCTTCCATTAACATGGAAAGGGGTGCTATAGACACGTATCCTTTATTGAATCTCATTTTTTAAGGCCAAGTCATATACTTAGTATACATTCAAATTCACATTTGACATTTATTAATCATTTGGAAGCACTTACCTTTGGTGGGTTAAGTGGTGATAATTCATGGTACATTCCATTCTGCAATTATCATTAAAAATAATCCATTTATTATAAGAAGGATCACCTTTTATAAGGACAAGAAAAAGTACCTCCAAACGGTGGCTCAAATGTGTCAAAACACTAAAAACCTAGTTGTGGGATAACCTTCGACATGAGGCGGATTGAGTTGGGGGTGTAGCCACTAACAAATTATCACAAATTTAGAAAGAGAATAACCATACAATTCTATCAAGTATAATCATGGAATGTAAATTTATGAAATGATCCATGATAGAATCGTTGGGACCCACAGAAACATTCCTAAATCAACAAACTTTAAGGAAAAGTTATAGACCACCCATCATAGGGTTGTACTATACTTCTCCTTCAGTATCGACCCTTGATTTTCCGTGGATCAAAGTAGATATAAGAAAAGGTGAAAATGATCATATAAAAATAACTAATTCAAGAGAGAAAGAGAAGAATAATGGATAAAGGGGACTCGAGTACTTACTATTGCACATCCAACATGATGAACGAAAGCTCAATTGAATTTCCGACGAAGGAGATATCTTGATCCCTAACTCTGGCCTTCAAAAAGGTCCAAATGGTTGAAAATGGAGGAAACTCCTGTTAGTTAATGAGTTGGGTGGAAAGAGGAGCATTAAAAGATCATTAAGGGAGAAACTAGAAATTTACCCAGAAAATTAGGCTGTGAAAGGTTTGTATGCACGGTTTTTCAAACTGTACACAAACCGTGTGGGATGGCTCTGCCCAAATGGTTTTGTCCACACGGTTTTTCAAACGGTGCACAACCCATGCCCAATTACCTGGGAAAAAGGATATCTTTCTTGGTTAGTCCACATGGTCATGCGCCAACTGTGCAAGGTGGCTCTGCCCGAGTTCTCTTTCCAAGGGTAAAGAAACACTATTTGAGAACAACTCTATCCACTGATCATGTACATCGTCTTCTCTCCCCCAAGTCTCATCCTGTACTTTGTTGTGCTTCCATAGCACCCGTATGAGAGGGATAGAATTTCCTTGGAGAGCCTTCATGCTTCAGTCAATGATGTGTACTGGATATTCCTAAAACGCTACATCATCATATAACTCTACTTCCTCAGTATAAAAGGTATGATATGGGTCAGCATGATATTGGAAAATCTGTGAGACATGAAAGACCAAATGCATGGCACAGTACCTCTAAGGTAGTAGCAACTGAAAGGATACTGACTTAACTCTCTATTTAATTTCAAATGGCCCGACATAACTAAGAGACATCTTTCCCTACTTCTATAACCATCTATGACCTAGCCTTGGTGATACTCGAAGGAAAACATGATCACCAACCTCGAACTCAAGAGGTTTTCGACAGCAATCGGCATAAGAATTTTGTCTATACTGAGTAGTTTTTCATACGCTTTTGGATTAGCTGAACCTATTCTGAAATAAATTGAATAAAATGAGGACCTAGTAGGGCTACCTCACCTGCCTCTATCTAGCACAAGGGTGAACTACATGGATTACCATATAAGGCCTCAAAAGGATTCATCTAAATCGTCACATGAAAACTTTTATTATAAGAGAACTAGACGAGAGGAACATGCTCCTCCCAAGAACTGATGAAATAAAGGAAACATGCTTGAAGCATATCCTCTATAACATGTATCATCCATTATGATAGTCCATCATTATGAGAGTGGAAATATGTTCTTATAAGCACACAATTCTCCATATATTTCTGCAAACCCTATTAGAACTATAAAGTGAAACAAGAATCCCTATCTGAAATGATAGGATGTGGAACCCCATGTAGTCATATGATCTCACAAAAATTCAATCATTCCAACTCATCAATTGATAAATTCTCCTAAATAGGAATTAAGTGGGATGATTTCGTTAGTTTTTTAATGACTACCTAGATAGCATCACTACCCCATGGCGACTTAGTTAAGCAGACTATAAAATACATCGCAAAATATTACCATTTCCATTCCGGGACTGGAAGCGGTTGTAACAAGCTTGTAGGTATATGGTGATCTACCTTCACTTACTGACAGGGGGAACACCTAGTGGAAAAGCATAAAATATGACATTTCATTCCTGGCCACCAATACTGGTGTTGCATATATCGATACATCTTCAAAATGCCTAGATGAACTACCCACTGAGAAGTGTGGGACTCTTTCATAAACTCCTATCTCATATCTTTAGGAACCCAGATACATCCACATAAACTTGAGACATCGTCTCTGTCCGTAGACCAATCCATAGGTGGGTTATCTCCTAATATACTTTCACAAAGAACCAAACCATCAAGATTTCAAAACTGCCTATTTTTCACCTTATCAAGGAGGTATGAGGTAACTGTTTAGGATAAGAGGTAATAACACTCGTGACTATAATGAAACTCTAGATGAAGTTAAAAAAAGAGGGCCATTAACTTCTATTCATCACTGGATTCATGTATGACCTACATTTGAGTTTTCTGACAAATTGCATCAATGACCACATACCCTTTCCAAGCATATAGGCAAGCTCAAAATCAAAGGATTGTATATATTTGACCAATCTATGAGTCTGAGGTTCATTTAATGCTAAAAAAATGTATACTTGAGCATTTTTTGGTATATATACACCACAAAGAACTCACACAACATATAATTTCTCTATCAATGTAAGGCATGGAAAACTATTACTAGATTGAGGTTATGCGTCGGGTAATTTCTCTCATGAGGTCTTAACTACCGAGATCCTTACACAATGATTTTTTATTCCTACATCAAAACTAATCCTATGCCAATGCATGATGAACCCCAGAAGATGATATAACCTTTTCTAGGTTCTGGTAGAAACAGAATATGTGCTGATACAAGCTTCCCTTTCAGCTACTAAAAGGATTTCTCACATGCTTCTAACAATGTGAACTTGACACCCTTCTTTTTTAAGATGAGTAATATGTGAATAAAGATGGAAAAAATCTTGTATGGAACACCTATAATATCCTGCGAGCCCTAAAAAGCATCTGATATTAAACACATTCTTGGTCTTCTCCCAGGAAGCTACAACACTAACCCTTCCAGGGTTAATAGATACTCTTGATTGTGAAATAATATGACCCATGAAGTAGACCTTTTTGATCCAGAATTCGCACTTAGAAATCCTAGAATAATGATGATTCTCTCTCAGTATACTTAGAACGATCTCAATATGTTGGGAAAGTTCATTACGCGTGTGAGAATACACCAAGATGTCATCCACAAAGGCCACAACAAAAGAGTCCAAATATGGGTGGAAACCCCTATTCATCAATTCCATGAAAACGGCAGGTGCGTTCGTAAGACCGAACAACATAACAAGATACTAATACAGACCATACCTTCTACGGAAAGATGTATGAGGTATATCAAATGGTCTGACTCGCACCTGATGATAACTCGATCTCAGGTTGATCTTAGAGAACACCTTTTCTCCTCAGAGCTGGTCAAAGAGATCATCTATTTGAGGAATTGGATACGTATTCTTGATCGTAAGATAGTTCAACCTTCTATAATCCACGCCAAGATTAAGAGTTCCATCTACCTTCCTAGAAAAATCATGGTTGAACCCCAATAGGATGTACTAGGTCATATAAAGTCTTGGGACTCTAGGTCCTCTATCTGCTACTTGAGATATTGAAGCTCATTAGGTGTCATACTTTATAGAGAATGGACACTAGAGCTGCTCTTAGAACAAGCTCAGTTGTAAACTCTACCTCTCTCATAGTAGGTAAGTCAGAAAAGTCCTCAGGAAATACTTCCCTGAAACAATCAACAACTTGGGGGAAATTATTTTTAAGCAAACCCTGATTCTCTATGAAAATATTTTCAATCTGCGAAGTCACTCCACCTAGCCCATGATGCTTCAGTCCATCTCTCTCATCCTGGAAATCCCAATCTTCTTTTAAATGATAACTGCTACCTTCTGGTGATGTAAAAGAAACCATGCGGCGATATAATTCTACAAATGTGTGATAGTGAACTATCCATTCCATCCTAATAATAACATCAAAGCCCATAATCTTGAGAACAAAGAGAATCCATAAGAAATGGAAACTACCTAACACAAGGGGACAGTCCCTACACTGGCGTATTCCCTCAGTCTGTATTCTCAATGGTGTATCGAGGGTCATTACACCATAGTGATATTGTATCTCTAGTCTAAAACATTCAACAAAATATCCATAAATAAAAGATTATGAAGCACATGTATTAAACAAATAAGAGATAATAGTGGAGGCTACTAGAATAGTACCTCTCACTGTAGATGGTCTCGTAGCCTGATCCTTAGGTATCGGCTATAAAGCATGCAACAGACTTAATCCATGGACCTGTGCAACAGATGGACTACCATAATCATGACTGCCCTACTGGCACTACTAGTGATTAGAGATCGGACTACCATAGCCACAACCTCCTCCTC
Organism: Viscum album; assembly: GCA_963277665.1. NCBI lineage: Eukaryota > Viridiplantae > Streptophyta > Magnoliopsida > Santalales > Viscaceae > Viscum > Viscum album. The sequence continues at coordinate 1,960,525,488 of OY728133.1, forward strand.
ATAAAGACCTTCCAGTGCTTTTCCAACTCCCCTCCTGACGCAACACAAAATAACTCACTCCTATAGTTGGAGCGGATGCTAATCCTTTTCCACTAGAAGCTGGTGGAAAGGTCCTACAAAAATGTTGAAGATGACCCATACATCTACATACTTGGAACTCCATAGGTCCTATATCACATTGGTGCTTCTTATGCCATGATCTTCTACACTGATGACACACCACATAGCTATAAAACTGAATACTCTGGCTACCACTTCCCTGATGAGAAACCTCGATGGAACACTTCTTACCTTTAGAAGAACCATTGGCCTGACACGACACTAATCCTTTAAAACTAGTACTTGTTCCATCCCTTAGGTTACATTCAATGATAAGTGACTAATAAACTATTGTCGAAAAGGTAGGAAGGAAAAAATGCATTCACCTAAGTTCAGATGGTGTACTGGAGCCCATCCTCAAAAAGTCGAGCACGTGAAAGCTCATCACCGACTAAAAGAGGGGAAAACCACTATAAATTAGTGAAACGTATTGAATATTGCATAACTGACATAGAACCCAACTCGAGATGCATGAACTCTCTGTCTCTGTCAGCTCTTAGTTCCTAAGAAAAGAACTTATCATAAAAGGCAGAATAGAATTCAACCCATAACATGCCCTGATGACGACCAGCCTGGGAAACCACATCCCACCAATTCATGGATGAATCCTGAATCATGTATATAGCAATCTTGACTCTCCACTATGGAGGTGTTTACATATACTCAAACATAGACAAGATTTATCCTTTCCAAGACTCAGTAGCTTGAGAACCTCCATCCCCCAAAAAGTAGGAGGATGCTACTATTGGAACTCGTAGATCAGATCTGCCATCGTTGGTGAAACCCATAGAGCACCTTACGTGGAATGCATCAGACGTAGGAAACTATCACGGACTTGAGCATCTGTTCTCGGATCAAGTACAGTAGGTGATTCCTCAAGTGTCACTCCTAGAAGTAATACTGGTGGCTCAAGGCTCACCATGTCTAGAGCATGGTCATCAACACCTTCCTAGCGAACGACTCGAGGAAATCATGGAAAATTTGGTCTAAAAATCACATGCACACACCTTAGAACAATTTTAGAAGAATAAGATATAATCACTAGTGGAAATTGAACATAATAAAACACCCTACCCAAGTAATAATACCCCAAACTACACACATAGATGACTAGGTATCGGTAAGTGCTCAAGTATAAGTTTCATGTCATTTCGCTGTTAATCTCTAGGTTCTCTTCTTTAAATTTAATATATATGAAAAAACGGGATAAGGATATGTAATTAATTCATTTTAGATTCTAGGATTCACTTCATAATGGATATCCTTACCCAATGAATCATTTCCCACACACCTATCACCAGAAATGACACCCATTTAGTTATATTATAACTGCTTGAGTCGGTAAATTACTTATCCCAACCAATGAAGGACCATACACCTCATGAATTGAGATAGGAAATCACTTAATATCAACCAAGAGTAATATAATTCCAAGAATCTATCACAACATCAGTCAAAAATCATAATCATATCAAGAAATTCAAAGCAGTCAAATTCACCTATATGGCATGCCTATATGCATGACATGTGAATTCTAGGTGATTGTAATGATGCATGTAGTAGTGATCCTTTCCCTCATATCATCAGGACATCGATGAAATAAATCCTAAAATAGAGAAATAATCAACAAAACCACACAGCATGTGCCTCACCAAATAGTGAAATAATATCAAATGTAATAGGCAAAATAGAACAACAATTTCATTTTGGGTAACTTGGATTTTACCCCGAACATGGGTTTTTGATGCCCAAGCATGGTTTTTGAACAAGGACTATGTGTTCCTATTCTCTAATCTACTGTCTAAAAATTGTAAGGTAAGAAATGAAACCACCTTTGATACCAATTTGTGATGACTTGAACTTGGATTCCACTAATCAGGTGCCCCAAGCCCGATGGGCCACATGGCATCAAGCGCATCTTCTCGAATGTCAGAGGATGGAAACTAGTAGCAAGGGCCTAGGGTGTGTCCATAGAAATACTAATCCCTTATTAGAAAATTGTAACATAGCGGAAGGAATATAACGGATTAGTAAATAGTGGAATAAATATAAATAATATAAATAAACAATGTAAGAAAACTGATGAAATAGATAAACAAGAGTAAAAATAAATGTATCAACTGGAAGAATGATGAGGTAATGTCATGTCACTAAAAAAATAAAAATCATGGATAAATGATAGTAGGAATAATATGTTCCACAAGGTAAAATAAAACAAAGACTACTCCAAGCATCCTGAGATCCTACTCGGTCACCTACTATCAAGCTTCATCGTATTAGTACACAATCAAGTGTTGGAAGTTGTATGCTTCCCTTTTGTCAATACGTGCAACTATGTAATCTAATCAAGGTACCAAACAATTCCTCAATAGGTTGTGAGGTAAATATTAGTGGGCCACCACCAACGGTGTCTATAACATCAGGCTCGTGTAATGGAATATAGCAATGTGTAGGCATGCATATATAACTAAATCAATAAGTACAATAGAACTAAAAACCCAAGTACCTGTTTCAACCCTTGGACTGTGACTGAAAATGTAACCAGTTCATTAATTAAGTAATTACCATTTAATGTTAATAAGTCAGGTTATGCATAGCCAACAGTGACATCACTTTCTGATTGTATAAGTAGTGAAGGTCTGAAGACCTAATAGGGGAACCTGACAAAATATCTAGTGAGGGAGTTCCAGGGTAATAACCAATATAACACAAATCTTACAGAACTCTAACTCAGGAGTATCTTAATATAGCTAAGGGGTAAGAGTTTAATCCAACGGGCCTAATCCAAGGTATTCCACAATAAGGCACCTATCGAGTCCAAGGTGATTGACCAAGGTAAAATGGGGCTAAGCAAATATAGGTCCCCATGGGCTTTCCCCATGGAACCTACTAGTCAATTCCATATCCAAGGAGTTTATTTGATGTATCCTTTAATAATGAAAATTACTCTACGGTAGTATACCAGGCATCCAAGGAATAGACAAGAACCGGAGTCTAGGGGGTATCAACCTTAGAAAATTGAATCCTTGAATCAAAATGGTGTTCTTGAGACCCAAGGTATTCTCATCTCAGAATACAAGGTGAGATTGGGTCAGTCCATTCCCATTTGATGTTGAAATCATGAAATAATTAATTTGTCTCAAGTATTTCCTTCCATTAGTGTGGATAGGTCAAGTAGAGTGGAAACCATTTATTTATTAGTTCAAGCATTGTCTGCCATTAGCGTGGATATGACAAGTAGCATTGAAACGATTTAATACAATCATAATTAACAATTAAGGTATATTCAATTAGAGGGGTTCACTTCTCTACCTTCTATTAACATAGAAAGGGGTGATACGTACACATAACCTTTATTCAATATCATTTTTTAAAGAAAAGTCTTATTCTTAGTATAGTTTCCATTTCACATTTGACATTTAATAATAATTTTGAAGCACTTACCTTAGGTGGGTCAAGTGGTGATAATACATGGTACATTCCATTGTGCAATTCTCATTAATAACAAGACAGTTATTATAAGAAGGCTCACCTTTAGGAAGGTTAAGAAAAGTTACACCCAAACGGTGGCTCAAATGTGTCAGAACACTAAATACACAATTATGGAATAACCTTCGATATGAGGTAGATTGAGTTTTGGGTGTAACCACTAAAAACTAATCGCAAATTTGGAAAGAGCATAACCAAATGATAATATCAATTATAATCATGGAAGATAAATTTATGAAATGTTCCCTGATGGAATTGGTGGTCCCCACATGAAGATTTCAAAATTAATGAACTTTAGGAAAAAGTTATAAACCACCCACCTTAAGGTTGTATGATCCTTCTCCTTAGGTATCGACCCTTGATTTTCCATGAATCTGAGTAGATCTAAGAAAATGTTAAAAATTCTTGTATGAAGATAACTAGGTCGAGAGAGAAATAAAAGAAGAACAGGTAAAGAGGACTTGAGTATATACTATTGTGCATCCAACATGATGAAAATAAGCTCAATCAAATGCTAGATGATGAAGATCTCTCGATCCCAAGCTTTTTCCATCAAAAAACTCCAAATAGGTGAAAATGGATGAAAATATCACTGGTATACGAGTTGTGAGGAAAGAGGATGAGTAATAGATCGTTGAGGGAGAAACTGGAAATTTACCCAGAAAATTATCCAATGCACGGTTTGTCTGCACGGTTTGTCAAACCATGCACAAACTGTGCAGGACAGCTTTTCCCAAATGTTTTGCTCTGCACTGTTTATCAAACTATGTGCAATCCATGCATGGTAACGTAGGAAACAGGGGTGACCTCATGGTTAGGCTACATGATCGTGCACCAACTTTTTGAGATGGCTATGTCCGAAAAAACACCATCAACAAAGTTAGGAAAACCATGTGGAATTCCGCATAGTTTACTCTAAACTATGCATATAGTGTTTTTTCTTCAAAAAGATGGGTTCTGGGATCTGAACAAGCCCCATACACCCTGGTAACCTTTACTAACTCATTAGGAATAAATATTAGGTCCAAAGTAAGGATTTAAATTGAAAATTAAAGGATCCATACCAGATTGAAAAATTGGGTAATTACAACCCAATAAAAGATCAACCTCGCTCCAATAATGAGAAACTCGGCCATGAGAACCTAGGTTAAGGGGACTTTCAAATAAAATGATAGAATATGTGTGAGAATTAAAATTATTACTAGGTATTCTAAGAATAAACCAATAATTCTAAGTGTTCCCCTTTCCAAAAACAATCCAAATCCACTAGTTAGAAATATAGTTACAAAAATAATATTTTAACACTTAATAAAACAATATCATTGTCCCAAAATTGAAAGCTAACACACACCACATAACAGTTCCAACATAGTTTACCATTTTATAAACAAAACCAAGAAGGTAATACCAAGGATTTGAAAAAATAAAATAGGTAAACAAGGAAAGATGGAAATAAACTAGTATAACAGAAAGTAAAAAAGTTGTTTAAATAATTATGTAACCATGGGTGATCCTAAGAATACCTAGAAGACCCCTGGATGTACATGGTTCAAGAAACACCTAACATTGTATGGTGAAGCTCCTAAGTTTATGACCAACTGGCCACCCAAAACTAACCAAATCCGGTGGCAAGCCATCCTGGCCTAACAAAAAATCCAAGGGGTACCAACCCATCTAATCGGGTTTGATCAGCAACCATCACTCGATCATCTAAAATAAGCTCAGGAACCTATGGTGGTAGTAACACTATGTAAGTAGGAGGCCCACGTAGGCATGACTCATCTTACCTGTCATCACCACACTTTCCTCCCCCAAACACTGACACTCTATACGATAACCCTTAAAAGGATATCCCCCTATAGAGGTGCCCCATATTTGTACCCATACTTTTCATATTACATGAGGATTTCAACTGGGAAACTATATCACTAAATATTTAAACCAATTTGTAAAATGATCAAATATTCCAATCGGGCATATGATATTTCCAAAACATAGTTTCCTTTAAAAGTTAGTACAAACATTTCCTGAGGGTTTAAAGTTCCAAACGGGCCTTTAACTCCATGTTTCTAAATACATTTACCCAAAACATCTTACTAATACTACTTTTCAATTTAAAACTTTTCCATATTTATAAATAAACCTTTAAAACCATTTCCAAAACAACAAAAAGAACCACTTATATATAAACATGTCCAAACAGTCCTTTACACCCAAGATTTATAACAAAGTGCCCAAGTATCTTTTTATTCAAAGTTAAAACACAAAAATCATATGAAAGTGCCTAACGAGCCTTATAATTTCCTACACTCACTCAAGCATGTCTCAAATCCAACCAAGACAAACCATATGGAACACATTTGGAATCACTTTTGATACAAAAGAAGCACCACTTCCCCTAATTTTGAAAAACAAACATAATAAAATTTTAGGGAAAATTGGACAAAGTGGAGAAGAGTAACTCTTGAGGGAGACTAGCTCTAGGGTACCATCTTCACTTGATAGTGCAACCATGTGAGCACCTAGTGCACTGATGGATTTTCCTTTTTCCAATGGGACACTCCAAAACCAACCAAAACAATTGAAACCCAATCTCACAAATCCACCATTTTCTTTCAACCCAAAACCATCCATTTCAATCATTTACAAAACACAACACATGTTAATAAACCAAACATCCTCTTTTTTAAAACAAGATTCAAGACACACAAAGAGAAAATTTCCACGTTTCACACATAGAGGTTAAAACATGATCCAAATAAATTTATCAAAAAATATCAACGGGAAAAACTCCACTCAACCATCCAATTTAAACGAAGGAGAAAAAATTACATTTTTAGAAAACACCTTAGACACAATACACAAGGGAACAACCAAATATTCATGTAAAAACCTATTTTTAGAAAAACATAACAACTTTAAAATGTATAAAAAATCTTAATAAGAGTATCATATAGGTTCAAATCATAGTTATAAATTTAAATAAACATCAAGCATCAAATGAAATTAAAAGGAAAGGAAAACCATGGATTATCATACCTCAAACCAAGTACGGGCATGATGAAACTCCAATGAAAGGTAGAAAAATACCTCACGAACTAACCGTGCACCCGACAAAAAGGAAATCTATGTGCTGGAGAGGAGGCATAAGCACTGCGAATGGGGTTTGTGTTCATGTTGGAAGACCACTGCTTAAGGGAGAGTGAGCGGTGAGGGTCGACTACGTGTGGATAGGAGGGGGTGTGTATATGATCTAGAGTGAAGAGAGGTGAGAACGGAGAGCGGAGGGGCGAGGGCCTGCCAGAGCGGTTGGGGCTGGTCGGTAGGCTGAGGGGTGAGGGCCATCCATAGAATCTGGGGATGGTTCGTAGGCGAAGGGGCGAGGGTCATCCAGACTGGCTGGGGCTAGTCAGCAGGCCGACGGGCGGTGGGAACTGGGGTGCGGAGGGGCTGCATAGGGGATGCGGAGCAGGCTGCCACTTGAGGGAATGGGGGGAGATGCGCTGTGAAACGGGAGTAGGTGGGGTAGTGCTAGGTATTTTTTTCATTTAATTATAATAATAATAATAATAAATAATAAATAATAATAAAATAATAATAATATCAATAATATAATTAAAATCTCTAATATTAATAATAATAATAATAATACCATTCATATAAAAATAAAAAATTTAAAAATACTTATGATCTTTTTTTATAAAAACAAAAACTATAATAATAATAATAATACTATTGGTAATAATAATAATAAGAATAAGTACAATTTGAATATTAAGAATAATAATTATAATTATACTAATATTAATAATTTCATGCATTTCATTTTAAATAATAAAGATATTAATAATAATTTATTAATAATTATATAAATAAAAATTTTAAATAATAATATTTGTGTTAATAATTATTAATAACAACAATATTATTATCTACACAATAATATTATACTTATTACGTTTTAAATATTTATCTTATTTCATTTATATAAAACATTATTTATTTTAAAAGATATACATCTACCTGGGAACATGGGCTGACCTCATGACTACTATCAACCGTGCAGTTCTCACGCACCGGTCTGAAACCCACTAAAGTCAATAAATGTCAAAAAATTTAAACTGGGACTCAATCCAAACCTTGACACACCAATGCCAAGAAATAATAAAATAAAAATAAAGTTTAAAGGTGGGGTGTGAAAATTATCCCCACCACGGACACTTTCTGCCCCCAGAAAGTTACCCAACTGAATGATAGACAGAACATGAATCCATGCCTAATTGAAACTGATAGAAACTACAACACAAGTGAACAGGAGAACCTGATAGGGTTATCCCCACCATAAGAACTCAACTATCATGAAAATTTTAAACCCAAACATACCACCCTATGAAGGGCATAACGTAGAAACTCCCAACCCAAACTTACCGACTTCTACACATGAGTTGAATAGGGCTGCTAAGACTTAAATGGAAAACCACTACCAGACACCCGACATATCAGGGCACCGGAATAGAGAAATCTCTATAACAACACTACTAGAACTAATAATTCCCCACACCAATCTAAAACTCTCCAACACCTCACATCTCCAATTGATAACGAAGAAAACTAGGATAAACCAACCCAAGGGACAAATAAACTTTTAAGAAAAACAAATGATTCTAGAGGCCACATTCAAAAGGACACAACTACTATGATCATGAAAGAATAAGTTCATCACACTATCAGCACAAAATATGAACTTAAAATAGTATGAAAACAAGAACAATGAAACCCCAAATGTCTCTATTCCAAGACAAAAGATAAAGAAACAATCAAAGGTCTTCCATGCCTCTGACACCATAATTATGTGAAAGCTTCACCTCAAGACCTGTGGTTGGCACTCTGATGGCTGAAGCATCTTATTCCTTATAGTCTGACATTAGTATCCCAGATCAAAACTTGTTCCTCTAACGTAACTTCTTATCAAACTTTCCCTGGTGACCCGAATGTCCACAATGATGGCAAGGCTTCATAGGGATGTGACAAGGTGGCTTGGAATGCCTAAAACGTCTATACTAAGGGCACATACAAAAGTAGTGTGATAAACTAGAAGCTAAAACTGATGAAAGGGATTATTCAATTTCGGGTTCCTCTTGTACAGCCCACTCACCAGATCAGGAGCCCTCATGAATGATTAGAGGCACCATATTTTCTAAGTACTTACACTCCAGATGCCAACTTTTTAAATCAGCTGACACAGGCAATCACCAACCACTGGCCTTTTAACTATGGATGGGTTCTTACATCTTTTCATCTTCACCCCCTCAGGTATGTTCTATTGGGTAAAGAAGGACTTCAACACCTCCCACATCATCCAAACTCCAGCTATGATGAGTCATCCACCTCAATTGGTCCAAGGCTAGACCCTCAACTAAACCTAATACACTACAAACTCTAATAAACTCAAGAGTCCCCAACCACCCGAAGACATGATATACTCCCCTAAAACAACTTCACTGCCCCTAACAAACCCTGATTTCCTTGAAGTACAAGAAACACTTGATAGAAATAATAACTGGGAACGAATCATTAACAACTTCTAAGGACATTTCTAGGTGGCATATTTAGAACAACATGAAAAATAAAATTTAAATTTAAATCAAACCAAAACTCAATCAAATGAAACACCCTGAGCCGAGACAACCGACCCGAAATCCCAAACAAGATTAAACACAACCAAAAGAAACACCCCAATACCAGGGTAATAGACTTATAAGTTAAACATATACAAACAAAAATAATCCACTTTTTAAAATATAAAAACCCACATTTGAAGAAAAACCAAGTCCCAAAATCACTTCTTCATTCAAGTCCATTTTAGAAAAATCTATCCAAGCCTTAAATTCCAAAACCCCACACATGTAATCATATAAAACTCCATATAATCCCTCATCCATTTCAACTCAAATCACCCTTACATGTGTTCCAGCATGCACTTCACATGTCTACCCACACATATGTAGACAATCCAAAGGAATACCAAGGGTTTCACTTTTCATTATGTTACCAAATCCTAACATAAGCCAGATTTTCCAAATAGAAACACTTCCTCTTTAAAAACCCACTTCACAAATTTCAAAACAATTTGAATGAAATACCATTTTTAAATATTTTTAAAACCCTTAGAGAAACAACCCTTTCAGTTCAAAACCACCTTCATTTCCAAAAACACTCTAACACCAACCGAAATCAAGAAAAGCACAACCAATAATGAAAAACTAGATTGAGGAACTAGTGCCTATTACCAAGATGGTGACATGGTAGGGAGCCATGCCCCAAGTAAGTCATAACACCAGAGGACCTTGAACAAGAAACTTGGGCTCCACATGGGTCACTAATCCATGTTAGGTCATAGCGTGACATCAAGTCACCTCTATTGTCATACCTCAATCCAAAATAAAGACAAAATACTCAAAACCCTGACTACCCCTGGAAACTCAGGTCTCTTCACGAGCGGTGGTGATTAGACACTAACCCGCAACTAACCTCCTATTCCCTGAAAATCCTAATCTCCGTCTACCAAACACCCCAAATAGAAAGGGCCTCATCTGATACCATTTTTTCAAGAACCATATTGGTTCAGGCCTGAACTAGTCACCTGAGAGGGCCCATGACATGGCCCGAGGGTTATTCCTGATCTCCATGGGCTGGAAATCAGTGTCAGGCATCAAAATTTAAACGTTTGGAATGATTTTTCCCATAAAAAACCAACTTAATAAAGATTGGTGATAAAAAATAAAAACTATCAGCAGAAAGAATATAAAACTGCACAAACCTCCATGTGACCTTCCAGGTCACCACCCAACCAAAATATCATCCTCAATCCAATAATGAGGAACTCTTTTAGGAGAACCTGGGTAAAGGGGCCATGTGAGTGAAATGATAGAATAAGCATGAGAATTAAAATGATCGGTAGGGATTCCTAGAATAAACCACTAAATCTAAGTGTTCCCCTTTCCCAAAATATTTTAAAGACACTAGTTTGAAATACAGTTACAAGAATAATATTTTAGCACTTTTAATAAAACAATATCATTGTCCCCACTTTCAAAACCAAGATATTCCACATAGCATTTCAAAAATAGTTTTCCATTTTAGAAAAAAACCAACCAGGTAATACCAAGGTTGTGATAAAATAAAACAAGTAAACAAAGAAAATGGAAATAAACTAGTATGATATAAAATAAAAAATAAATGTAAATAATTAAGTAAACATGGGTGTTCCTAAACATGCCTAGAAGGCCCATGTATGTACTCGGTTTGGAACCAGCTGACAGAAAATGGTAAAGCTCCTAAGTCTATAACCAAATGGCCGCCCAAAACTAACCAAATCCAGTGGAAAATCCCTCCTATCCTAACAATAAATTCTGGGGAACCAACGCATCTAATCAGGTTTGATAAGAAAATATCACTCGATCATCTAAAATATGCCCAGTAACCCATGGTGGTAGTAACACTATGTAAGTAGGAGGCCCGCGCATGCGTGACTTATCTTACCTATCGCTAATACACATGCATACCCCAAGCACAAACACTCTATATGATAACCCATAAAGAGATATCCCCCTATAGATGTGCCCTGTATTTATACACATACATTTCATTTGACACAAAGGCACCAACCAAGCTTCCATACCACTAAACATTTAAACCATTTCATAAACTGATAAATGTTTCCAATTGGGAATATGCTTCTACCAAAACCAAATTTCCTTTAGTAGTTATTAAAAACATTACCATAGGGTTAAAAGTTCCAAACAGGCCTTTAACTCAACATTTCTAAATACATTTAACTAAAACATCTTATTAATATTGCTTTTAAATTTACAATTTTAGAGTATTTATCAAAAACACTTTGAAACCATTTAAAAAACATAAACAAACAACACTTCTATATAAACATGGCCAAATGGGATTTTACACTATGGATATACCACAAAGGGCCCAAGTGTCTTTTTATGACAAGTCAAAGCACACAAACCATCTAAAACTGCCAAACGGGCCGTATCATTTCCAACACTCACTAAAGAATGTCTCAAGGGAAACTGGTCCAAACCATGAGGAACAAATTTGGAATCACTTTTGAAACATAAGAAGCACCACTTCCCCCAAATTTGAAAAAAAAACATAATAAAATTTTATTGAAAATAAAAGAATTTGGAGAAGTGGTACTCTTGAGGGAGAATAGCTCTGGGGTGCCATCTTCACTTGATTGCACAACCATGTGAGCTCCTAGTGCACCCATGGTTGTTCCTTCATCCACTAGGACACTCCAAAATAAACCAAAACATTTGAAACCAAATCTCATAAATTCTCAATTTTCTTTTAACCCAAAACCATCCATTTCTCACATTTACAAAATAAAACACATGCCCATAAACCCAAAAACCCATTTTTTTAAACAATCTTCAAGCCAAACCTTTAGAAAATTTCTATATTTCACACATAGAAGTTAAAACATGATCCAAACCAATTTTAAGAAAAATCAATGGGAAAAATCCAATCAACTATTCAATTTAACCCAAGGAGCACAAATTACATGTTTAGCAAACACCTTAGACAGAATACACAAGGGCACGACCCAATATTCAGGTAAAAACCTATTTTTATCATAACATAACAACTTCAAAACGTCCAAATATCCTTAATAAGAGTATAATATATGTGAAAATACATGTTATAAATTTAAATAAACATCAATAATCAAGGGAAATAAAAAGGACAGGAAAATCATGAATTCTCCTACATCAAACCAAGTGTGGAAGCGATGAAACTCTGACGAAAGGTAGAACAATACCTCACGGACTATCTGCACACCTGATGAGGAGGAAATACATGCACTAATTAGGGGGTGGAGGTGGAGTAAAGTGGGTTTGGGTTGGTGTTAGAAGACTGTCGGAAAAGGGATAGGGAGCGGTGATGGTCAGTCGTGCGTGCACGGGAGGGGGGGCGCAGCTGCTGGCTGGAGCGGCGAGAGGTGAGGCAGAGAGCTAAGAGCTGAGGGCTAGTCGGAGTGTCTAGGGATGGTCGGTAGGAAGAGGGGTGAGGACCGGATGAAGAGGTTGGGGCCGCTTGTTAGGAGGAGGGTCGAGGGTTGTCCAGAGTGGCTAGGGATGGTCGGCAGGTAGAGGGGCAAGGGGAAATAGGGTGTGGAGGGGATGTGTAGGGGATGCGGAGTAGGCCCCTACTAAAGGAAATGGCGGAGAGATGCACTGTGAAATGGGATTAGGGGGTAGTGCTAGGTATTTTTTCATTTAATTATTATAATGATAAATAATAATAATAAAATCAATAAAAAAATAAAAAAAATTAAAATAATAAAAATGATGATGATGATGATGATGATGGTGGTGATGATAATACCATTAATATAAAACTAATTTTTTTTTAAATAATTATAGTCATTTTTCTTAAAAATAATAACAATAAAAATAATAATAATAATAACAATGATAATAATAATAACAATTTGAACAATTATAATTTGAGTATTAAGAATAATAATTACAATTATATTAATAGTAATAATTACATTCATTTCATTTTAAATAATAAAGATATTATTAAAAATTTATTAAAAATTATATAAATAACAGTTTAAAATAATAATATTTTTATTAACAATTATTAATAATAGAAATATTATTATCTACACAATAATATTAATGTTATTATGTTTTAAACATTTAAATTATTTCTTTTACATAAAAACATTTATTTTGAATGATAGAAATCTACATGAGTACCTGGGCCGACCACACAGCTACCGCCAACTGTGTGGTTCCTATGCACCAGTCTAAAACATACCAAAGTCAATAAAAGTCAAAAAAAAATAAACTAGGGCCGAGACAAAACCTTGACATGAGTAACCAAATCCAATAAATAATAAAATAAAAATAAATTTAAATGTCGGGGTGTTAAAGATATCTACCCCCATATGGATGGATCCCATAACTGATTACATCCAACATAAGATCCTCATAATAAACCAAACTATAATGAAATAGACTCAACATTGAGCCACAAACTTTACCCTTTGGGATGGGCCAAATGATAAAAAATCACTTTATAAATGATACTTTGAGGGAATCCACCTAAAATTCATAGCAGAAAGAGAGGTTCTTCCCATCCTATAGGAGAACCATATAGGATATTTCAACACTCACAAATATGGGACACAGATCTCCCACCAAATCATAAGGCTCATTTGCTACTATAAAACCATGATACAGGACTATGTGGAATTCACTTGGAAATTTCATGCTTGTTAAATTCATGAAAAAATCATCCATTAGACACTATAATTGCAATATATATCTAAATATTACTGGTCATTTTCCATGTGTGGAATGGATTATATGGGGCTATATCTGCTTGCCACATCCAAATATTTCAATTATATCCCTACCACTACTGACTTATTTTCTAAATGGGATAAAGAAATATCCCTCAAGGAAGTTGGAATAAATAATATCATAATATTTTTAAAGTATAATATCATTGAAAAATTTGAGGCCCCTCACATTATATTGATGGAAAATGGTGTAAACTTGCATTCTACAGAGTTAAAGAAGTTTTACCAATAATAAAATATCAAGTCTAACCATTCATCCCTCTATCATGTAGTGGGAAATGAAACAATTGATGCCTTCAATAATACAATATCAAATATAATCTAGGAGATGGTGAATAAGGATAAAAAGTTCTGACTGGAAATGATCATCCATGATTTATGTGTCTACCATAGTACCACACATACTGTTACACAAGAACTATGTATTTATTTGTCTATAGAACTAAAGAAGTGTTATCCACTGTAGTCTAGTTTCCCTTACTCCGAATATCAATCTATAGGAAAATATTGGATGATGATCAATCTAAAAAGTGTTTGGATGAACTGTAATGGATCAATGAGAAAAGGTTGCATACACTACACAACCTTGAAGTACATCAAAATTGGATTGCACATGCCATCAATAAAAATGTATGCCTCCATTATTTACTTTAAGGATAACTTTTATTGGCTCTTAGGACCCCTATGATTCTAGGAAATAAACCTAAAAATCGTGAATCCAAGTTTTAAGGGACATATATTGTACATAGGTTCTATCACAATGGAGATTATTACTTGTCCAAAATTGATGGGGAACACATCACACCCCCCCCCCTCCACCAATGTGAATTATCATAATACATTCACTATGTAGCTCCCATAAATCATTATACTCATCCTGAAAACCTAATGTTAAACTATATATAATTCATCCTAACCACATGACATTAAACTGTATGAAATTCATCGGGGCCACATTATGTTAAACTGTATGGAATTTATCATGAACACATGAATTAAAATTATATGGAATTTAACTTGACCACATAGTTATAACCTATACAAAAGTTTTCATGACCACGTGATGATAAACTATATGAAAGTAATCATTACCTCATGTCATTAAACTATGTAGAATTCATTCTAACCACATTATTTTAAAATGGACAAATGAGGTCCCAGTACCAAGATGTTAAACTGAAAAAAATCTCACATCCTAACCACATTGTGTTAAACTAAACAGGAGACATCCTCACCACATGACATTAAACTACATGGGAAGAATTGTCTCACCAATAATTCATCACATACAACCTAGATCTATGAAAAAGAAAAATAAAGTTCCTCTATCCTTATGTTTGAGTCATATCTACATAGTTAATCCCTCAAAAAAGAACTATATGTGTCTTTACTTCCATCAAAGGATACATAGTGATTCCCAATCTATAACCCTAGGACTTGACACAATATATTTTTTTCTGGTCAAAAGATATTGGACTATGTGACAATGTTCAATCCTTCTTTTACACATCGGGTTCCCTCACCCTTACCACAAGACATTAAACTGCATGGTTGATTTCATTTCTACATGAAAATAATCAATATGGTTTGCCATTACCATATTTGTCTTGATTACTTCCATTTCATGACACATAGTGATGTAGAGATCTCCATTCTTGGGACCATCTACAATATTCCTCTTCATTCACATCAAGTCACCTTTTTTTCTTACCACATAATCTTAAACTCCATGACCGATATCCTCACCACATAACACTAAACTGAACAGTTTTCTAGAACTATGTATGGCTTGATTCTCATTCCAATGACAAACATAAGGACTCGTGTATCCTATATATTGGCCCATCCACTATAGAATACAAAATTCCCATGACATTAATTTCCTCTGTGTGGTGAAAGGAAACTTTTATAATACTTGTTTCACACACCAAGCATAGCTCACAGGAGCATAGGAAATTTGGTAAGGGAGTTCCCACCTGACCAAGCCATATCAGTTCACGATAGTGCTAACACGGTCCTGGATGATATACCTTAAAAGGAACACTGTGATTCCTAACCGTATGGTGTTAGATTACATATTTTATGTCTTTTTCATGAAACAAAATGGTGCATTACTATGGGCCTCACCCAATGAAACCAATATTATTGTTGTTGGTATCCCACCACAAATATAATAAAACAAAATCATGTGGATTTATTCTTGTATTCATGGGATACTTAGGGACACCTGAATCTCCAATATTGGGTCCTGCTATAATAAATAACGGGAACAATTCCTACCTTTGTGTATGGGTCAGACTTGTGTAGGGAGTTTCTCATTGAATAACTACATGTGGATTTATTATTATCATCACAGGAAACATAATGACACCAATATTTTTAGTATTAGGTCCAGTCAAAATATTCACATTTCATGTTAGGGAGTCCATGCCCTTGCTTCATGATGTTAAACTTTATGGTTTCTCAATAACTATGTGTGACATGATTCCTATCATCATAGGATATGTAGTGAAACCGAGATCATTAATATTGGTCCCAACTACAATAATCAATAGGAATAAGTCCCCCTCTACATATGGTTTATACATTCGTAGAGCGTTTCTCATTCAAGAACTATGTGTGGCATGATTCTTATTTATATAGGAAATATAGTGACCCCTAGATCTTCGATTCTTGGGTCCATCTATGATAAAGTAAAAATTAACCCACAACTATATATGTGAATGACCTGTGAAGTAATTCTTCTAGCCATATGACATTAAACTACATGATAAAATCAATGTATACCTATTTTCAAAGAGGTTCGAGTCATGAAAGCTCATTTTTTCTATTCAACCATCAGATATATGTATGGGTTTGTTGAACATGTGATAAATATATAAAATAAGGGATATGATATGTGGCTATCCACCAATAGTCTTGTGCATGGATAGAATATGCTTACCACATCTAAAATTCCCCCAAACAGTCAAAATTTCTCTAAGGGGAATCTTTTACAATTTTCCCACTAGTTCTTACGCCCTTACCGCATTACGCTAAACTACGAGGAAAAGGAAAATTTCCTCACCACATGACATTAAACTAAAAAGATAAAATCCTAGTTTCATGATATTAAAATTTCATGAAAAATATATCCCCCTTAAATGAAATTAAATGGTTCAATCCATCACCCATCACTCCTGGTAAAAATATCATAAGAGACTGACTGCAATCATCTGTATAATGGGGTTCTCTCATCATTCTTTAAGAACCTCAACCCATAAATCACACTTCATGTCTCAAGAAACTCAGGTTTTCTAGTCCTTGTGAGGCCTGAAGTCACCATAGTAGAACTCAACACCATACAATGTTTTGGGTCTCCCTAAAATTATTTTCCCATATCACTACTCGTATCCTAAGA
Organism: Viscum album; assembly: GCA_963277665.1. Classification (NCBI taxonomy): domain Eukaryota; kingdom Viridiplantae; phylum Streptophyta; class Magnoliopsida; order Santalales; family Viscaceae; genus Viscum; species Viscum album. The sequence goes on from OY728133.1 coordinate 1,960,542,875, forward strand.
ACATCAAGTTATGATTTAAAACATTTCCACCCACAACAAGGATGTGGAAGTACTCCTAACCCAGAGTATCTTAATTGGGATCTTGTGTAACATTCCCCTCATATTAGGTATATCTATTTCATGACCTTAAATTGCCTACTCTTTGGTCAAATATGTACATCATTAAAATTTATCCTTTGTTAACAATATCTCAACTCACTATACTCATAATCATCAGAGTTTAGGAAAACTTTAGAGTGTTAATAAACAAGGAATAAAGATCATAGTTCCCTCTTTATGGTGCTAGTAAAATCAATCTGTGTTCACTATGACCCATGGTCTAGGAAAAAGTTCGAGTAGTGACTTTTCAGGTCTCTTCTCCAAGATTATGTTTTCACTAGGCAATGGCACAAATGTTAGAGTTCTCAAACCCTTTTTGAATATTACTTCTTCCAAAAATCACACTTCATGATCTGAGTGCCTCAAATCACCACAGCCTTACACGAGCCTTTAAAAAGGACATCTTGCTCTAAGGGACCCTTTGTTTGACTATACATGTATTTCCTTGGTTCATGTATATGTTCCTATGTTCATCAACAAAATGTGGCGCAACTTGAAAAAAGGGTTGTTTAATCCTTGTGAGCCATATTGTCACTATGTTAGAACTCATCACCCCAAAGAGTTTTATGTCATCCCTAGAATCATTGTCCCATATCATTACTCATGAATCGGGAATATTGGACCATGATTTAAAATCCCCATAACCATACTATTCAATAGGATTTGACATCCCCAATATAATGTCACTGTGTTTTGAACCCTTTATCAAAGTAATAATGTGAAACTCCATTCCCAAACATTGTGATGGCTTACACCATGTGACTAAAAACTAGAGGGTGTGGGATCTGAGCTTCCAAAAAAAGAGTTGAACATTCCTAGGGTTCCAAAACCCTTCCTGTATAGTTATTTTCTCCATACCTCACTTCATATTCTATACATTTGAGTCTCCAAAATTTTTCATGGCCCTTGTAAAAGAGTGGGGATCATATTTTCTTAAGCATGTTATTGATGCATAGGGGTTTTGACCCACCAACTAAAGGTATCTAATCTTTATAGGAAAGGAACTCCAATCCTCATGTGCCCTAGTAACATCATGGAAAAACACTACTGGAAATATAATATTTCCCAACGGTTCACAACCGTTGGGAAAGCCCCTCTAACCGTTGGTATATGATATACCAACGGTTCTGATAATCGTGCAGAAGTAAGCCGTTGGGAAAAGGTTTTCCCAAAGGTTTACTGGAAACCGTTGGTATAGGCTCACAAAAGCCACCCTATCCCAACGGTTTGAGAGAACCGTTGGGAAATATCAGTTTTGGGATAGTTTTCCCAACAGTTCTCCCCAAACCGTTGGGATATCCCCATGGATGAACTCTTTCCCAACGGTTTAGAACGGTTGGGAAAAGAGATATTTACCAACGGTTCAATGAACCGTTGGTATAAAGTTCTTTAGGCTTATATGCCAACGATTTTAAACCGTTGGCATATCCTATGCTGCAAATTGCAGCAGACTGCAATTTACACAGCCCCTGTCCATCAGGACCCTCTCCATCAGGCTTCATTTTGACCTCATTTTCAATCCAATTATTGTACCTGCAATAAAATAAAATATACATATACAATTACGAAAAAATTCATACACATTTAACATATAATGGATCCTGAAACTATACGCATCCATAATTAAATTAGAATTCATAACGTAATTATAAACGTACATAATTCATATAGAATACAATTTAAAATTTAGATGACAATTATATGTGGAATCCGAAATTCAATTCATAATTTGGTCGGTTTTTTCTATACCATATATTTTTACCTCAAATGATGTCCATTTTAAACAAAATACATACACCTGAAGTGATACCGGCCACACCACACCTCAGATTGAGGCGGGGTTGACTCGTACACGTCACCTTTGACCCATGGATCGTTGTGATAAAGTATCGACATAATCCGAATGTGTTTGGTCGGTTTTCCGTATGCCAGCTGATGTTTTTCACTTAAAATGACGTTCTTTTGAAACAAAAGACGGACACTATGAGTGGTGCCTACCACACCGCGTCTCCAATTGAGGCAGAGTTTATTCGTAAACGTCACATATGACCCATGGATTGTTCTCCTAAAGTTTAAATGGAAACCGAATGTGTTTGGTCAGTTTTCCTTATGTACTTAAAATGTTGTCCATTTTAAACAAAAGAGTGACACTTAGACTAATCCTGACCACACCGCGACTCAGATTAATCCCGGGTTGACTCGTACATGTCACATATGACCCATGGATCGTTGTGATAAATTATAAAAAGTTTCCGAATGCGTTTGGTCGGTTTTGCATCTGTTAGTTGTTCTTTTCATTTATAATCAAGTCCATTTTAAACAAAAGAGACAGAGTTAGAGCGGTGTCGGCCACACCGCGTCTCGAATTAAGATGGGGTTAACTTGTACACGTCACATATGACTCATGTATCGTTGTGATAAAGTATCGATAGAATCCGAATGTGTTTGGTCGTTCTTCCGTATGTCAGTTGATGCATTTCACTTAAAATGACGTCCTTTTGAAACAAAAGACGGACACTTTTAGTGGTGTCAGCCGCACCGCATGTCGGATTGAGGCGGGGATAATTCTTACACGTCACATGTGACCCATGGATTGTTCTCCTAAAGTTTCAACGGAAACCGAATTCGTTTGTTCATTTTTCTGTATGTACTTAAAATGGTGTCAATTTTAAACAAAAGAGAGCCACTTAGACTTATCCTGGCCACACCGCGACTCGGATTCATCCCGGGTTGGCTCGTACACGTCACATATGACCCATGTATTGTTGGGATAAATTATCAATAGATTCGGAATGCGTTTGGTCAGTTTTCCGTATGTCAGTTGATGCTTTTCACTTAAAATGACGTCCTTTTGAAACAAAAGACGGACACTTTGAGTGGTTCCGGTCACACCACGTCTCCGGATTGATCTGAAACCACCTTGTAACATTCTAATTATTATTCGTGACGTGTACGCCAAGACAGCACGTCAATCGGACGTGCGGTTTGCGCAGTACGACTCAATATTCGTGTTTTAAGTGATGTGCGCGCTTCGTAAACGCGCGTGAGGGGGGTCGAAATGGGCCGAACGAAGTAGGAATGACCTGAAATCAGACGAAAAATACAGGAGAGTGATTTATGAAGTGTTCGAGTAGACGGAACGTCAATCGGACGTGTCGTGTGCCCGCGGTGACCGACAACGCAGTTCTGGTGTCATAAACGGCCAAAACGGGTGTCAAACGGTCAAATTCATAGCGGACGACCTCGGATTGAGCTGAAACCACCGTGAAACATTCTAATTATTATTCTTGATGTGTACGCGTAGACGTAATGTCAATCGGACGTGCGGTTTGCGCGGTACGGCTCAATATTCTTGTTTTAAGTGATGTGCGTGCTTCGTAAACGCGCATGAGGGGGGTCCAAACGGGCCGAACGAAGTCGGAATGGCCTGAAATCAGACGAAAAATACGGGAGAGTGATTTATGAAGTGGTCGAGTAGAGGGAACGTCAATCGGACGTGCCGTGTGCCCGCGGTGACCGACAACGCAGTTTTGGTGTCATAAACGGCCAAAACGGGCGTCCAACGGTCAAATTCATAGCGGACGACCTCAGATTGAGATGAAACCACCGTGAAACATTCTAATTATTATTCGTGACGTGTACGCGCAGACATCATGTCAATCGGACGTGCGGTTTGCGCGGTACGGCTCGATATTCGTATTTTAAGTGATGTGCGCGCTTCGTAAACGCGCGTGAGGGGGGTCCAAACGGGCCGAATGAAGTCGGAATGGCCTGAAATCAGACGAAAAATACGGGTGAGTGATTTCTGAAGTGGTCGAGCAGACGGCACGTCAATTGGACATTCCATGTGCCCGCGGTGACCGAAAACACAGTTCTGGTGTCATAAACGGCCAAAACGGGCGTCAAACGGTCAAAATCAAAGCGGACGACCTCCGATTGAGCTGAAACCACCGAGAAACATTCTAATTATTATTCGTGACGTGTACGCGTAGACGACACGTCAATCGGACGTGCGGTTTGCGCGGTACGGCTCAATATTCGTGTTTTAAGTGATGTGCGCGCTTCGTAAACGCGCGTGAGGGTGGTCCAAACGGGCCGAACGATTTCAGATTGGCCTGAAATCAGACGACAAATACGGGTGAGTGATTTATGAAGTGGTCGAGTAGACGGTACGTCAATCGGACGTGCCTTGTGCCCGCGGTGACCGACAACGCAGTTCTGGTGTCATAAGCGGCCAAAACGAGTGTCAAACGGTCAAATTCATAGTGGACGACCTCAGATTGAGCTAAAACCATCTTGAAACATTCTAATTATTATTCGTGACGTTTACGCGCAGACGGCACGTCAATCGGACGTGCGGTTTGCGCGGTACGGCTCAATATTCGTGCTTTAAGTGATGCGCGCGCTTCGTAAACGCGCGTGAGGGTGGTCCAAACGGGCCGAATGAAGTTTGAATGGCCTGAAATCAGATGAAAAATACGGGTGAGTGATTTATGAAGTGGTCGAGCAGACGTCACATCAATCGGACGTGTCGTGTTCCCACGGTGACCGACAACGCAGTTCTGGTGTCATAAATGGCCAAAATGGGCGTCAAACGGTCAAATTCATAGCGGACGACCTCAGATTGAGCTGAAACCACCGTTCAACATTCTAATTATTATTCGTGACGTGTACGTGCAGACAGCACGTCAATCGGACGTGCAGTTTGCGCGGTACGGCTCAATATTCGTGTTTTATGTGATGCGTGCGCTTCGTAAACGCGCGTGAGGGGGGTCCAAATGGGCCGAATGAACTCAGAATGGCCTGAAATCAGATGACAAATACTTTTGAGTTATTTATGAAGTGGTCGAGCAGATGGCACGTCAATCGGACGTGCCGTGTTCACGCGGTGACCGACAACGCAGTTCTGGTGTCATAAACGGCTAAAACGGTTGGCAAACGGTCAAATTCATAGCGGACGACCTCGGATTGAGCTGAAACCACCGTGCAACATTCTAATTATTATTATTGACATGTACGCGCAGACTTCACGTCAATAGGACGTGCGGTTTGCGTGGTACGGCTCAATATTCGTGTTTTAAGTGATGCACGCGCTTCGTAAACGCGCGTGAGGGTGGTCCAAACGGGCCGAACGATTTTGGAATGGCCTGAAATTAGACGAAAAAATACAGGTGAGTGATTTATGAAGTGTTCGAGTAGACGGCACGTCAATCGGACGTGCCATGTGCCCGCGGTGACCGACAACGCAGTTCTGGTGTCATAAACTGCCAAAACAGGCGTCAAACGGTCAAATTCATAGCGGACGACCTCAGATTGAGCTGAAACCACCGTGAAACATTCTAATTATTATTCGTGACGTGTACGCGCAGACGGAACATCAATCGGACGTGCGGTTTGCGCGGTACGACTCAATATTCGTGTTTTAAGTGATGCGCGCGCTTCGTAAACGCGCGTGAGGGTGGTCCAAACAGGCCGAACGAAGTCAGAATGGCCTGAAATCAGACGAAAAATACGGGTGAGTGATTTATGAAGTGTTCGAGCAGACGGCACGTCAATCGGACGTGCTGTGTTCCCGCAGTGACCGACAACGCAGTTCTGGTGTCATAAACGGCCAAAACGGGCGTCAAACGGTCAAATTCATAGCGGACGACCTCAGATTGAGCTGAAACCACCGTGCAACATTCTAATTATTATTCGTGACGTGTACGCGCAGACGGCACGTCAATCGGACGTGCGGTTTGCGCGGTACGGCTCATTATTCGTGTTTTAAGTGATGCGCGCTTCGTAAACGAGCGTGAGGGGGGTCCAAACGGGCCGAACGAAGTCGGAATGACCTGAAATCAGACAAAAAATACGGGTGAGTGATTTATGAATTGGTCGAGTAGACGGCACGTCAATCGGACATGCCGTTTGCCCGCGGTGACTGACAACGCAGTTCTGGTGTCATAAACGGCCAAAACGGGCATCAAACGGTCAAATTCATAGAGGACGACCTCAGATTGAGCTGAAACCACCATGAAACATTATAATTATTATTCGTGACGTGTATGCGTAGACGGCACGTCAATCGGACGTGCGGTTTGAACGGTACGGCTCAATATTCGTGTTTTAAGTGATGTGCGCGCTTCGTAAACGCGCGTGAGGGGGGTCCAAACGGGCCGAACGAAGTCGGAATGACCTGAAATCAGACAAAAAATACAGGTGAGTGATTTATGAAGTGGTCGAGTAGACGGCATGTCAATCGGACTTGCCGTGTGCCCGCGGTGACCGACAACGCAGTTCTGGTGTCATAAACGGCCAAAACGTGCGTCCAACGGTCAAATTCATAGCGGACGACCTCAGATTGAGCTGAAACCACCGTGCAACATTCTAATTATTATTCTTGATGTGTACGCGTAGACGGCACATCAATCGGACGTGTGGTGTGCGCGGTACGGCTCAATATTCGTGTTTTAAGTGATGCGCGCGCTACGTAAACACGCGTGAGGGGGGTCCGGGGAGTGTCCGGGGTCCAAGGAGCAGGGGGGTTGTTCGGGTGGCTGTCCGGGGATTGTCCGGGGGGCTGTCCGGGGTCCAGGGAGGAGGGTGGGGGGGCTGTTCGAGGGGTTGTCCGGGGTCCAGGGAGGGGGGGGCTGTTCGGGGGGTTGTCTAGGGGCTGTCCGGGGGCTGTTCGGGGGCTGTTCGTGGGGCTGTCCGGGGGGTGTTCGGGGGGTTGTCCGGGGTCCAAGGAGGAGGGTGGGGGGGCTGTTCGGGGGGCTATCCGGGGAGTGTCTGGGGGGTGTTCGGGGGGGTGTTTGGGGGGATGTACGGGGTCCAAGGAGGAGGGGGGGTTGACTCGTACACGTCACATATGACCCATGGATCATTGTGCTAAAGTATCAACACAATCAGAATCCGTTCGGTCGGTTTTCCGTATGTCATTTTTTGTTTTCACTAAAAATGAAGTCCATTTTAAACAAAATGGAGACACTTTGAGTGGTGTCGGCCACACCGCGCCTCGGATTGAGGTGGCGCTGACTCGTACACGTCACATATGACCCATGGATCGTTCTCCTAAAGTTTCAACAGAAACCGAATGTGTTTGGTCGGTTTTCCGTATGTACTTAAAATACTATCCATTTTAAACAAAATAAAGACACTTAGAGTGGTCCCGACCACACCGCATCTCGGATTTAGGCGGGTTTGACTCGTACACGTCTCAAATGACCCATGGATCGTTGTCTTAAAGTATCAACACAATCCGAATGCGTTTGGCCGGTTTTCCATAGGCCAGTTGATGTTTTTCACTTAAAATGATGTCCTTTTGAAACAAAAGACATACACTTTGAGTTGTTCCGACCACACCGCTCCTCGGATTGAGGCGGGGTTGATTCGTACACGTCACATATGACCCATGGTTCGTTGTCCTAAAGCATCAACACATTTCGAATGTGTTTGGTCAGTTTTTCGTATGTCACTTTTTGTTTTCACTTATAATCTTAGGGAAATTCATATAGAATATTTTTATATCATATTTAGTATGGATTAGATTTTAGTTGATCGTGCTATGAAACATTTCAGAGCTAATGAAATTAAGGAAGGTGGAGGGTCTGTCCGGGGGGCTTTCCGGGGGGGGCTGTCCGGGGGGCTGTCCGGGGACCAAGGAGGAGGGTGGGGGGGCTGTGCGGGGTCTGTCCGGGGGGTGTTTGGGGGTTGTTCAGGGGGTTGTCCGGGGTTGTTCAAGGGGCTGTTCGGGGGTTGTTCAGGGGGTTGTTCAGGGGTTGCTCAGGGGTTGTTCAGGGGTTGTTCAGGGGGTTGTCCGGGGTTGTTCAGGGGGCTGTTCGGGGGGTGTTTGGGGGGTTGTCCGGGGTCCAAGGGGGAGGGTGGGGGGGTTGTCCGGGGGGCTGTCTGGGGGCTATCTGGGGTCCAGGGTGGAGGGTGGGGGCTGTACGGGGGGCTGTCCAGGGGGCAGTCCGCGGGGCTGTCTGGGGGGTGTTTGGGGGGTGTTCGGGGTCCAAGGGGGAGGGGGGTTGTCCAGGGTCCAAGAATGAGGGGGGTTGTCTAGGGAGTTCTCAAACACACAACCACTAAAAGACAACAACATCCATAAAAACAGACAATATATAAAAATAACTCAACTCCAATACTATACTACGAGTCTAGATAAAACCAACAACTAGAATAGATTAAACATCAAATCTCAGTAATATAACTCAAAAATGTAACGGATCAATATGTCCCACATCAGCATCACCATCACCATCATCATCATCATCATCACCCTCGTCATCGTCCTCCTCATCGTCTTCACCCTCCACAGCGCCTTCCTCCTCGCCTTCGCCCTCCTCCTCGCCCTCCTCATCTCCCTCCTCTTCCGCATCAGACTCCTCGCCATCATCATCTTCAAGCTGGACATCGGCCTGACCACCACTGGAACTGCCACCTGGTGCACTATATATAGAATGTATCGACGACATGTATTCATAAATCGCTGGGTTGGCCTCTACTGGAAGTGTTGGACGTAGAACTTCAATAAATTTCATAAATGCACTGTTTGCCCTAGCAGACTGTTCTGCCGTCTCTGTGGCCCTTTTCTCAGCCTGTTCTACCTGTGCCCTAACTTTCTGCAGCTCGGTCACACTACAACTCGTACCTGAGGCAGGCCAATACCTCGTCGGGGCTATCCTAGGTTGGCAGCGTACTCTGGCAGAATGATCCTCTCCCAACACCTGATATAAGTGATCAGATGACCCAAAATTGTCTGCTTCTTGGGAATCGAGGGCCTCTAAACCATCCTGTTACAAATATAAATATATTATTAAGTTACAAAATAGATATTAAAATATAAAATCAATAGATTAAAACTTACAATCTGCTGCTTAGTTGCTTCGTTGACAGCACTTCCATCCTTTTTTCGTCTCCTCGAGCAAAACAGTTTTGCTCGAGGCACACGTCCTTCAATATTTTGTACTTTCCTCTACAATGACATTGAAAACAAAAGTTATATAAAAACATTATAAAATGATTAAATAATTGAGGAAACAAAAGAAAATGTAAGTCGTAAAGAAAACTTATAAACAATTGTCATACCTGCTGCCTCTCATGATCCGGCACCGTCGTGCGTCCTAGTGTATGGAGGTATTTTTTTTGCATCAATGTTTTTTTTATTTTTTCCAGATGATTCCTAAATATAATTCGATAATGAAAAGGATAATATTAATGCAAAACTTGAAAGTTATTATTTAAATACCTCAAATGTAATTCATACCTTAAACTGGGTACTCGTCCAATGAGTAATCATCTGACTATACTGCTCTATAGGACAATCATCCACGACTGGTACCGCCTCTAACTCAGTGACAACTCTAGCACGCCAGCCAATATACAGCTCATGCTTTTAGGCTCTCCAAAGCTCACCTAAATCCTTTAGACGTTCCAGTCATGCACCCTCACTATCAAGAAAATTAAATCGAAGATGAAATCAAAATATTAATTCATATAAATACAAAATTAATTAATGGAATTAAATACAACAGATTTTTTTACCCATATCTCTACCCAAGATCTATCTTTGACCTCATGTGGCAAATGTCTCCATGACAGCGGGCTGACGGGAATGATGTCGGAGTATTTGGCAAGCGTCGCCAGAAAACTCCGACATTTCTGCCCTGTTTTCTCAACCATCTGATTGTCTTCATTATATTCCACCATAACCTGTGTGTGACGGTTCCACACCGAACGCATGCGTGTACGGCCCCGCCCCCGCCTCCTGTCAGTAGATGTATCTGTCATGAAATAAAAACAAATATTTTATCAAAACATGTTATAATGAAAATAAATATTGCTATAAATTTTTTTAGGGTTTTATAAATATACCTGTGCTAGTCTTATCAATGAGTGGCGTCGGATCCAAAAAACCTGATGGAACACCCTCTGGTGGAACAGGAGTCGAAGACGATGGAATATAAAAGCTCGGAGAGACATAAGTAGAAGGAAAAGAAGATGGAACAGCTGTATGACCTGATGCTGACTGGGGAGTGGGAATCATCATGGGATGTAAAAATTATGGGGCAGAAGACGCAGAAGGTAGCGAAAACCTGGGAGGCCTAAATACCCCGTGTGTCCCTAACAACACACCGGGATCAGAATGTGGGAAGACTGAAATGTCAGTGGGAGGGGCAGGGTCTAGTCGGGCACGCGCAGCTCTACGTCCACCTCTGGTACGAACCCTCCTCGTACCACCGGCTTGAGTACTAGGACCGGTACTAGGCTCCTCATCGAATAACTGTCGACGTAACGGTGGATCCTACAAAAAAGTTTACAAAAAAATTAATCACATGACATTATATATTCTGTAAATATATATATATATATATGTATATATATATTTGAAATAAAGTACTCACTGTAGGCATTAATGGTGGAATGCCCATCTCCTCTATCCGACGATTGTTCTCCGCCATTTTTTTTCTTCATCTCTCTTCAATTGGCTGAATTTCCTGCATTTGAAAACAAATATGTAATTAATTAGAAAAATAAAATTAATGTGTAAACCAAAAAACTAAATATATGAGGGAATGAGGTGATTCATTGGTAATTTAGCTATCAATTGTTTTAGAAGAGCTTGAATGAATTTAATAAAACATACAAGTTTTAATTTTCACCAAGTTAGAAATATTGTTTGATTTGGTTTGAATACAGTTCAATTCCAAATTAGAAAATGCAATTCAAATAAAACAGCAACCAATAAACATTGAAAATTCACATAACGGTCAAGTCAGCTAAAACATATTTTTGATCAATACTAAATAAATATGAATATTACCAACCTTAACAACCCAACTCGAGGTAAACCAAAATAATTGAGAACATGGATGAATGATTCTATATATTTCCAACCACAACTTTAGGTTCACAATCAACTCTGACAATTGAGCTATCGGAGTCATCAAAAGAAATAAATGGATTGGTTCCAATGGCAATAGGGACAGTGTCAATTCCATCATCAGCATCATCAAATATATATCTTGGAATTACTTCAACTATGACACCAAATTCAGGATGAAGTTGATCTTTGACATAAAAAACTTTTTTAGCCATTGATGCCAACACATATGGTTCTTCGGTAGAAAGAGTGCGGGTCAAATTAATTACTCGAAATCCACAATCATCAATAAATGTGCCATGTCTCGTCATCGAATCAAACCAATGGCATTTCATCATTATGACTCGTCCATGAGAGTAATAATCCAATATTATTATTTTCTCAATGACTCCATAATAACCCACATTTTCAAGTCGCGGTCTACTATCTGATGCACTGGCATAACAATCTGTTGTGGCAGTAACCAAAATACCATCATGTTGTGTTCTCATGTTTTTGGCTTGTTCAGGGACAATAAATCTGTGACCATTGATAACAATTGATTTACAGTCACGAACCACGGTATTAGGACCAAAAGACAAAGCTCTTATTTCCTCAGAGATAGAGTCAGCAGACAAACTCAATACCTACAATATAAATGACAGTTAAACTTAAGTAAATATTGAAATAATTAATTTAAACAGTAATATTTTTACCTTCAATTTTAACCAAGCAGAAAACTCTTTTCTATGCAAAGTCTCTCTCCTTCTCAAAGATAAAGAACGATGCTTCCTATTTATCATTGTTTTATGTTCCCTGTAGATAAAAAAATATGAATAGTTTAACAGATATATATGTAAGATATACATATTCAATTTTTTTACCTGATATAGTCATCGAACAAATCACAGTTGAACAAAACTGTGTGATGTGCCATCTCCCGCTCTTCATGGCTTAATGTATTCAATGTATATGATCCAGAAATTCCTCCTGTTTTAGGAAGTGATGGAAAACTGGGTTCAATTTGCTCATATTGTTCTTATTCATTTCTCATTGGTCTGTTCATTCTTGTAGTAAGATCAGAAAAATACATCGAACAGAAATCCATACATTCTTGAGCTATGTAACCGTTCACGATAGAACATTCGGGATGATTCTTGTTTAGAACATAAGACTTTAATGTGAACATATTTCTTTCAGTTGGATACATCCAACGAAAAGAAACAGGTCCTCCGAGAAGTATTTCAGTTGGAATATGGACAGTCAGATGCAACATGCATGTGAAAAATGATGGGGAAAGTATTTTCTCCAACTCACACAAAATTAATGGGGCATATGTCAACATTTTTTGCGAGAAAGACTTGGACAACTTCTTAGCACAAAGATCTCTAAACAAATGGCACAACCGAATAACACCCACCCTTACATTATTGGACAAAAGATGACGGATTGCTATTGGAAGAAACGCATGCAGTAGAACGTGATAATCATGAGTCTTCAAAGATTTTAGCTTCAACTCTCTTCTGTTGACCCGTTTAGATATGTTGATTGAATAGCCATCAGGAACTCTAATAGTCTCTAATACTTCCAAAAAAATTTTTAGTAGGTGTCATCACATAAGAAGCACATGGAAGTTGCCATTTATTTTCACTGATACGCACAGGATGAAATTCTGGTCTGATGCCCCAATCCACCAAGTCACGTCGAGATCGTAAATCATCTTTTGTCTTCCCCTTGACATTTAGAAGAACTGAAAGCAACATTTCACATATATTATTTTCAATATGCATTACATCTAAGCAATGACGTAGCAAATTGGTTGACCAATAAGGCAAATCAAAAAAGATACTCCTCTTCCACCAATTGTAACAGGTTTCTGTGGAAACATTCTTTCTCTTTCCAGATTTCTTTTGACCCTTCCCGAACAAAAAACTGAAATCTTTCAATTCATTAAGCACATCAGTTCTAGACATACGCTGAGGTGGATCATCGATCTCTATAGTATTATCAAATCTTCGACGATTCATTCTATATGGATGATCCTTTGGAAAAAATCGTCGATGTCCCATAAAACTGAAACTACAACGATGTTTCAGTCTTCTGGATCGTGTATTCTTCATACAAACTGGACATGACTGTTTTCCCTTCGTGCTCCATCCAGACATCATTGCATAAGCCGGAAAATCATTGATCGTCCACATAAGTGCAGCACGCATCTGAAATATGTCTTTCGAACATGCATTGTATGTGCGCACACCCACATCCCAAAGAAGTTTCAACTCTTTTATTAAAGGTTGCATGTATACATCAATATCAATGCCGGGATCAGAAGGACCAGATATGAGTATACTCATGAAAGTGAAAGATTTTTTCATACACAACCATGGGGGAAGATTATAAATGTGTATAAAAACTGGCCATGTGATGTGCGAAGTAAGCATCTTCCCAAACGGATTAAAACCGTCGCATGAAAGACCCAGCCTCACATTACGCACGTCAGCTGCAAAATCAGGATGTCGAGCATCAAATCTCTGCCATGCAAATCCATCTGTAGGATGAACCAACTCATCATTAGTCTTCTTTCTCTCGGTATCATGCCATCTCATTTTTATTGATATGTCATCAGGCATAAAAAGATTATGGAGTCTAGGGATCAATGGAAAGTGCCACATTACTTTCTGTGGAACACGGGATGGTGTTCCATCAGATTTTGACTTCCAGCGGGATGTGCCACATTTTATACATTCATTTCGTTCAGCGGTTTCTTCCCAGAATAAACTGCAATATTTCGGGCAAGCATGAATTTTGTTTCTGGAAAATCCAAGTTCTTCAACTAAATTCCATGCCATATAGTGGTTTGAGGGAATATCTGCATCATCTGGAAGTAAATACTTCAAGAGGGTAAGAATGTAATCGATTTCTGTATTAGAAATCTCATACATTGTTTTTCCATGAAACAATCGGATTAAAAATTCCAGCTTTTTCATTTTATTGCATTGTCGATATACTGGAGTCGTGGCATCATCATTCAATTTTTTCACCCTATCAATATCATCATTTTCACTAGATGCATCAGTTGTCCTCATATCGACATCTTCTTGAGTCGAAATCCTTTCTTTTTCATGATGACGAATAAACGGAAACCGATCATCTATCAAATTCTCCATTCCAGTCCTTTCATTTCGATCATCACCAATTTGAGATTTCATTTTCACCCCATTGTGATACCAAACAAAGTAGTTTTCTTGAAAACCATTTTTGGTTATGTGGTAGCTGACTTCTTCACGACTCAACAAAGGTCTACCAACACAATTGGAACATGGGCAGTGTATGCGACCACTATCTGAAGCATTGTGAAATGCAAAATCTATAAAGCTCTCCAAATTGTTTTGAAAATCGCTTGAGATACGATCGGTTTCATACATCCAACTTCTGTCCATTCTGTAAAAAGAATTCATATAAGTCATTTTGTCATAAACAATTCAATAGGATTGAACTTTAATAGAAAATACATTTAAGTAAACGATAAAGGAAGAAAATAATCATGGTATCAACTACACATGTGAAAAAAACAAACTAATGTGTTATTGAAAAAATGTAAAACCAACAAGAACTTAATGTGTTATCACATCAGAGCATGCCTCATCCCATAACCATATTAGTAGGGTACCCTCGTGGACAGCCCCGCCCACCCCCGTGGATAACCCACCCACCCCCGTGGACACCCCCTACCCCCTAGACAGCCCCACCACCCCCGTGGACAGCCCACCCACCCCCCCTCGACACCATTTCTCCCTATGGACAGCCCCCCACCCCCTTGGATAGCCCTCCCACCCCCCTGGACACCTCTACCCCCTGTGGTCAGCCCACCCACCCCCCCTGGACAGCCCGCCCACCCCTCCTTGACAGCCCGGCCACCCCCGTGCACAGCTCGTCCACCCTTGTGGACAGCCCGCCCACCCCCGTACCCCCCTGGACACCCCGTACCCCCCCCCCCCCGGGATAGCCCTGCCCACCCTCCCAAACAGCCCACACCCCCCTCCCCTGCAACCCCACCACCACCACCTAGACATACCAACCCCCCTGGACACCCCACACACCCCTCCCCCACCAGGACACCCCACCCAGACCCCCAGGACAGCCCACACCCCATGGACAGCCCCGCCCACCCCCGTGGACAGCATTTCCCACCCCCATGGACAGCCCCGCCCACCCCCGTGGACAACCCACCCACCCCCGTGGACGCCCCCTACCCCCTAGACAGCCCAACCACCCCCGTGGATAGCCCACCCACCCCCCTCGACACCCCTTCTCCCTATGGACAGCCCCCCACCCCCTTGGATAGCCCGCTCACCCCCTGGACACCCCTACCCCCTGTGGCCAGCCCACCCACCCCCCTGGACAGCCCGCCCACCCCTCCTTGACAGCCCAACCACCCCCGTGGACAGCCCGTCCACCCTTGTGGACAGCCCACCCACCCCTGTACCCCCCTGGACACCCCGTACCCCCCTGGATATCCCCGCCCACCCTCCCAAACAGCCCACACCCCCCTTCCCTGCAACCCCACCACCACCACCTAGACATACCACCCCACCTGGACACCCCACACACCCCTCCCCCACCAGGACACCCCACCCAGACCCCCAGGACAGCCCACACCCCCTGGACAGCCCTGCCCACCCCCGTTGACACCCCCTACCCCCTAGACAGCCCAACCACCCCCGTGGACAGCCCACCCACCCCCTCGACACCCCTTCTCCCTATGGACAGCCCCCCACCCCCTTGGATAGCCCGCCCACCCCCCTGGACACCCCTACCCCCCGTGGCCAGCCCACCCACCCCCCCTGGACAGCCCGCCCACCCCTCCTTGACAGCCCGGCCACCCCCGTGGACAGCCCGTCCACCCTTGTGGACAACCCGCCCACCCCCATACCCCCCTGGACACCCCGTACCCCCCTAGATAGCCCCACCCACCCTCCCAAACAGACCACACCCCCTCCCCTGCAACCCCACCTCCACTACCTAGACATACCACCCCCCTGGACACCCCACACACCCATCCCCCACCAGGACACCCCACCCAGACCCCTAGGACATCCCACACCCCCTAGACAGCCCCGCCCACCCCCGTGGATAGTCTTTCCCACCCCCGTGGACACCCCCGCCCACCCCCGTGGACAACCCACCCACCCCCGTGGACACCCCCTACCCCCACAATCCATTATCCAAAACATATCAAATTGGTTTAAACACAATCCATAATTCCCACAATCCATTATCCAAAACATGTAAACATTCACGATAGCCCCCCCCCCCCAACTCTGATTTTCATGTTTTGAACACTCTCCTTCCAAACATAGAATACAAAAACATTAAAGAAGTCTTCACAAACACAAACAATATCCTATTTAGATATTAATTTCAATAATCAATTAAACCACCAACACCTGGAAAAAATCTATTCATTAAAACAACTACAACAATATGGTTGAGATCAAATTTTACCTATTCGTATGGGGGTGTACCTATTGGGATGGGGGGTGCTGGTGTTCTGATTCGCGAGAGCAGTGGAGGGATGGGGTTCGCTAGAGTAGCGGAGCGAATAGATTAGGGCTCTGTCTGAATGGGGAGAGGAGATCGCGATCTGGAATTTGGGGGAAACCTTTGCCAACGGTTTATAAAAACCGTTGGCAAAGGCACACATTTCCCAACGGTTCCAGTGAACCGTTGGGAAATGTGTGAGTTTATCACCCCTTTCCCAACGGTTCACTGGAACTGTTGGGAAAGGGTCACACATTTCCCAACGGTTTCACTGAACCGTTGGGAAATGTGTGAGTTTAGCACCCCTTTCCCAACGGTTCCAGTGAACCGTTGGGAAAGGGTCCACCGAAATTCCCTTTGCCAACGGTTTTGTTAAACCGTTGGCAAAGGCTCACTATACCAACGGTTTAAGTAAACCGTTGGTATACTACCATTGGGAAAAGACCAAATTCCAGTAGTGAAACTCGGTACCTTATAGTGTTTTGGTTCATCCCTGGTATTTATTCCCCATTCCATATTCATTGAGTCAAACTTTTGGGTTATGACTTACTCAAACCATATTTCAACTATCTAGGTGGAATCATATTCCCTAATATTTTTATATTCACCCATACTATCCCCATAAAACATTTCATATCCCTTGGAAAATAGTGGTGAAATCTTTGTTGGACCATGATATCAACACATAAGGGCTTTGATCTACCAACCAAAGGCATCTAATCCTTAAAGGAATGGAAATAAAACCCTCATGATACCTATAAAAACAATGAAATAACTCACCACCTTAGATTGTTTCGGGTTATCCTTGGCATGTCTTCCCCATATTCCATAATTACTAATAACTTTATCACCACTTGATGTTAAATTTCACAAAAAATATTCTTGTCATATGATGTTAAACTACAAACTATATTTCCTTACAGAATGAAATTAAACTGTATAAAAATTTCATCATAGTATGATGTTAGAATTTATGGTTTATGTTCTTAACGAATGACGTTAAACTGGATTGATTATGTCCTTACCACATGACATTAAAAGACACACGGAATATTAATCTATGAACGGTATATTAACAATATCATAAATTCCAATCTAGAGGACTCCAAACTATGAAAAACAAAATTTATAATATAGAAGACCCTAAATTAAATAATAATAATAATAGTCAATTTTTTAGGATGTTAAAATATTCAATCAAAATGAAATGGTGCAAAACTCGTCAAGAAAAAAACTGTAAGAGGGAGGCCTGAGAAAAATATTAGTCTATGCCTGTTATGCCTTCCCCTATATAAATCTTAGGAAAAAAATTAGGGGAAGATAAAGAAATGTATAGAAAGATTTTGGAGCCCACTATATAGCCTTATAAAAAATAAAGTTTTGATTTTTAAGTCCACTTACTTCAGTAAAAGATATAGAAATCTCTTTTTGGGGAATATTTCATCCAAATTATCATATTGTGAATCAGGTAATCTCAAGATAACTGGAGTAGATACATCAATGTGGAATATCATGTTGGTTGGAATTCATGAGAATTTCTTGAAAAAAACATGTTATTATTTAAACATTCAAATCCATGAATTCACATTTACATAATACATACGAAGGATGGGAATCATTGATGATTCATACAAAATGAGATCAATAAAATATCATGCACATCATGAATGGAAGAAAACTAAACAGCAACATATAATGTTTGGAATATCTATTCATTGATACCATGAAAATAGAGGTATCTCTACATTACAGAGCCTCCCTAATGATTCAATCAAGAAAACATTAATGATCAGATTACAATAAAATTTGATCAGTTGAGCTAGATAGATTAGAAATAATTTGACGAGAAGTGTCGATTGAGAACTGAAGCACCACCCATCCTACTTATTCCACATCTTCCCAATGATTAAGACTCTTGATAAAATAATACCACTCCTCAACTCTTTTTTGAGTAGTTTCTAATGAGGTTTATGATGCTGAAATTTCATGCTTGTAGTGAGCTATGAAATCATCATGTCTCACTATCTATGTGGTCAAGAAATCCATTTGGGTGTTCATATTAGTTATTATCTAATGTCCCTATTCCAAAAACTCTGAAGCTTCCCTCATTAGTTCATCTTAGGTAATCCCATCATCTAAATCAGGAAAATCCCCCCCATTAGTATCCAACATTTTTTGCATCAGAATGATTTTTCACATTATTTCATCTAATGGGTGAAGGAAAAAGCCTCCCTGCCCCTAATCATGAATGATTTGGAAAATGTGTTATTATTTATCATGAAAAATTTCTATGGGAGTCTTTGATCAAGGTGTAAATCTAATTCCAGATCATCCTACAACGTGTCTGGTCCTCTACAACTATTGGGGTAGATACATTAGAATGGGGTGATGAATAAGAGAGAGAGGGAGATGCATTAGTGATTATCTCAAATTATTCATCATGCATCACTCATATAGAAGGGACATATTCATCAACATGTTTTGGACCCACTAATAGGATTGTTTTCACTATGATGGGGATGTTTCCTCAAAGGCTTACTTGAGTCTCAAATCAACTTCGTCGTTGCTACAAACAAGGGGTTCGGTGAAGCACATGTCCTTTCCACCTGACGCATAAGACTATCTACCACACCACCTAGGTATTCTTCTACCCATGCCTATTAATAATAATAAGACAAAAATATGGGGGTGCTAATATGTAGAAATATGATCTTATTTTTTTTTCATCACGTACCAATATCAACCAAAATTGGTAGATAATATCAGGATGTCGTTCTCCATACATTCTAGCTGAAGGGAGGGTAGAAACCCATTGACTGAAAAAAAAATTAGAGGTTGAACTTTAAGGTGTATATGGTTCCCAAATAACCATATCATCCATACAAGACACAATAACCCCATTGTAAAGGGGGATTCAGTATGATCGCTTGTCAAGAGAGCCACTACCATTATCAATCATTATCTCTGAAGGTGAAGGATAAGGCATAATGATGAAATGGTTAGACATGATCAACATTCCTATATCCTCATTAGGGTGTTACAATATTACCTTGACCATAGAAACTTTCATAATCCTGGGGAGTAACAAGGCACCAACGATCTCAATGGTGTTTTGATGCTTATAGTCGTGGAAATTATCTTCTATGCATCCAAATAAGAACTAGAAATGACTACCAATATTATAGGTGATGTTATCTTGTTAGATGTTTCCTAGGAGTTGGTATAGGTGTGAAAAAATTGTAATATCTATATTAATAGGTTTTCCCTCTACTAGTCGAACTTCCATCACCATCATGCTAACCCAGATTCCCAAGCGTGCATCCTCAATCAGGAAAATCCACTCATTAAAGAACATGGCCCTGAAACCCAACAACCTATGGTTTTGGTATATCTTCATCCTCACTCGGTATCCCCATGATTTATATTCTCTAGAATAAATTATTTCCTATTAGGTCCTTATGCTATCAAAAACCTTTCAGGAAGGAAACTGTTGAGGGCGTATAGCAGTTGGTCGAGCTCTACGAAGATAAAGAAATGTATTGATCTATTACCTGAGATAAATGAGTGAGAACATATTCAGTTCCTTATATAGTTTTCCTTTCATAATTTTGAACATATCACTAGTGAATAATGTAGTTTTTTGGGGTAATCCTAGATTTCTGTGGTAGGAATAAATTCTTTATGCATCTCCCTAATTGGAGATATTCTACCCAATCAGTAAATATCCCAAAGGCTAATTCCTACTTCACCATGGGATAAATGGAAGGTGATATTAACAATGCACCAATATCTGATCATCTATTTGAGAAGATGTGATTATTTACAAATGATAAACTAAGAAACCCATGTTCCTTCATAAAGGTGAATGGAGTGTAGCTGATCTGAGAATTATAAGAAGCTCTACCAAACCTAGAATGTCCATACACATTCATAAGAGAAATTTACACCTAAGCTTGAGTCTCATTTTGATCTCTATATTATTCTCAAATCATTTATGGGTAAGAATAATATGATTTAGTAGCTTTTAGATATCGGTTGGTGAGAAAAATTACAATCATTTGGGCTACGAGGAAAGTTCATCAGCACGTAGAACATCCCCTAGGATCATACCATGACTAACTGACTACCTTCAAAAATCATTTCTTGAAAATAATGCAAGGAAGATGATAACTTTCCAAATGAAAGATTTTGATCAAAAAAATGGATGGAATCATCATCCAGTAGTCCAAATCCATACAAGGGAAGCCGATACGATAAGGGGTGGCTTTGAAGTTCAAATAGCATAAGCCTCTTTAGAACCTAATTTTCGGAACATATAGGATTACTAGGATCAGTGTAATTGTTCCGATTGATCATTTCCATCTAGTTATCCAAGGAAAAAAGAACTTTGGTGAGAGCTGGAATCCATCAATATAAAATCAAGAAGCATAAGTTATATGAGTGATAAAACCTGTCAAAAAAGATGCATAACTCCAGCATCATCATGAGAATATCTTGAACTATGAATGGATTCATGGTCTCATGAACTGATACAGACATTATAAAACACCTTAAACCATAGGACATCTCATGGTTGAAAAATCAGTAATGATACATGTGATCGCATGACCCTAACATGGTATGTGATCCACATGATGGTCAAGTGATCATGTGACCAAACCACCAGATCCTATGAAATATAAAAGACAACCATATAGATAAGTATTTTCTTCAAGGATGAATTCATTATTGATAACTAGTTCTTGGTTTCATTAAAATATGTTTTGAGGAAAAGTGTTTGTGGTGATCAGATCTCATGAAATAGTCCTCACAGAACAGTTTTGTGGATAGATCTCACGATCGATTATCACTAATGGAGTCTTCTTAATGAGTTATTACGGTGAGGTCATGAAAAATGATCATGTGACATAGGAAAATTGAAAGATTATGAAACTGAGGAATGATCCCCACTACGATACTCTATTTATAGATTACTCTCTAGAATAAAAAGGGTCACCCGGAACCCCAAACGTCACCCAAGACACTGCTTGGTGATTTCACCAAAGACTCTGGATAAAATTTACCTTCCTTGCACTACTGGAAATCCCATTTTTACCAACGCTTATATCCCAACGGTTTGATAAACCGTTGGGAATGGTTATGTATACCAACGGTTTTAAGAAAACCGTTGGCATAGAGGCTTTTATGAAGATTTTTACCAACGGTTTATAAAACCGTTGGTATAGGGCTCCATGAAGAGACTTTTACTAACGGTTATACACTAACCGTTGGTATATGTTGGAATCTATCCCAACGGTTTGTGTAAACTGTTGGTATAGACCTTGGTAAACATACATTCCCAACGGTTTTTAAAAACCGTTGGGAAAGTTTCCCCCTAAATCCAGTAGCCCCTTTGCTCGATTGCAGTCCCCCTCCACTCGACTGCAGCCCTAAATTGAAGCTCTCCTGACGCACTCTCGTTACCCAGTCTCCCAAACTCCATCCATCCTCTTCAATCAAACAATTTTTCTGTTCTACACTTCAAATCTATAAGTTCTAATGTTCTTCATCTATTTTTTATTTTTTATTTTGATTTGACCTAAATGTCTCGGATCTCTCTATACAAGTACTCATAAACTCGTTCCACTCATATATCCATATTAAATCAAACAATTTTGTAGTTCAACACTCTAAATATGTAATTACTACCTTAGTTTTAATGTTTTACATCTATTATTTTTGTTTTCTGTTTTAATTTGGTATAAACTAGGTTGTGTTGTTTATGGCATGTGAAGGTTAGTGTTATTGAGGATGAATTGGATGTTGGTTGGGTGATGGATTGGAATTGTGTTGTTTTTTGGATTAAGTTTAGTTAATCTTCAATGAATTATTTGGGGATTTCCTCCCTTTAACACAGCCCCCACTCCTCATGGACCCTAGACACCCCCCCTCTTGGACCCTGGACAGTCCCCCCTCCTGGAACTTGGACAGCCTGGCCCCCCTCTTTCCTGAAACTTGGACATCCCCCCTCCTGGACCCTGGACAACCCCCCTCCACCCTCCTCCTAGGACCTTGTATAGTCCCCCCTCCTTCCTGGACCCTAGGAAGCCCCCCACCCTCCACCCTGGACCCTGGATAGCCCCCCTCCTCGATGGACCCTGGACAACCCCCCCTCCTTCCTGGACCATGGACAGCCCCTTCTCCCCTTCTCCTTGACCCTGGACAGCCCCCCGACCCCCTTCCTAGACCCTGGACAGCCCCCCACCCCTCCTCCTAGACCTTGGACATCCCCCTCACCCCCTCCTCAACCACCAAATACCCCCCCACTTCAAAACATTGACCACCAAACATGGACATGCTGTATTTTCTCTAAAAAGATATATTTATCCTCAAACCACCTCGATAATATCCTAAACAATGCTTATAATGTGGTTTTCACCGCATAATATCCAATTGTATTCCAATTCACTAGTCTATCCTCCCTTGGCTAGATTTTACAAAAAGCGTTCAACCATAAAGATCCAAATGAAAATAAATTGATATAAGACATTTGATAATGGATTAAAATTTCAAATTGGGATCCAATGAGGAATATTTGAGATATTATGCATCATGTCCATGAGTAAATCCATTTTTATATATCCGATAAGTTATTTTTCACAATTTTCACACATTAATTGTTTGTAAAAATGGGACAAAAATTTATAAAGGTTCTAATATATAAAAATTAATCTATTTTTGGATGCAGCTTAACCAACAATGTCTAGCTTGTCTGCCTCTTCCATGATCATCGATGTTCACGTCCCGTCTCCATCTGACCTCGCATGATGGGTGACTCATCGTCTGACTGATGACGAGCACCGGATTCTCTTAATTCCACACCAGATTCATGCCCGCTACGCTCCTAAAGTGATCAATCCCACTCCATGTCTAGATGATGACGAGCGCCAGATTCTCTTACTTCCACACCAGATTCACGCCCGCTACGCTCCTGAAGTGATCAATCCCACTAAGCGTCCATGTGAGCTTGATGACACGACCACCAGTTCTTGTAAGAGGCAGAGGAGTTCTGAGTTGATGGACCAAGACGATTGACCAATGTCCATCCATCTGGATGAAGACGTAAAACATAGCGCTTCCTGGGAGGCAACCCATATTCTAGATTTTCATCATTTTGATTTTTTTACTCTGTTTTAGGAAATAAACATGGCATGTATGCAACAATTTTTTAGCTGCTTCTAATCTGTATGTGCACTTGTCATTACTCTGCATGACTGCTTCTATTTTGTCTGATCCTTGGTGTTATTTTTTATGAAATGATGCAACTATGTTCTGTCTATGTGTAGATTTTACAGGTACATATGTAAGTTCACTTTTCATTATTCCATTCTTTCAGTTCTTCGGCCGATGGTACGAGGGAGGTTCGTACCAGAGGTAGACAAGCATCTCCGCGTACCCGACTAGACCCTTCCCCTCTGACCAAACGCATTCGGATTATGTTGAAACATAAGGTAAAAAATCCATGGGTCAAAGTTGACGTGTATAAGTCAACCTCGCCTCAATAAAAGGCATGGTGTGTCCAGGATCACTCAAACTGCCTCTCTTTTGTTCAAAATTGACTTATTTTTAAGTGAAATCAACAACTGACATATGGGAAACTGACCAAACGCATTCGTATTGTGTTGAAACTTTAGGAAAACTATCCATGGATCATATGTGACATGTAAAAGTCAACTCCGCCTCAATATGATGCGCGGTGTGGCCGGTATCACTCCAAGTGTATGTATTTTGTTTAAAATGGACAATATTTTACGTACATAAACCAATCCAATAAAATAGCTTTTGATTGTGTTGATACTTTTTAACAATGATACATGACTCATATGTGACGTGTACGAGTCAACCCTATCTCAATTCGAGACCCGGTGTGGCCGATACCACTCAAAGTGCCTCTGTTTTGTTAAAAATGGACTTAATTTTAAGTGAAATCAACAACTGACATAAGGAAAACCGACCAAACGCATTCATATTCTATTGAAACTTAAGGAAAACAATCCATGAGTCAAATGTGACGTGTATGAGTCAAATCCGCCTCAATATAAGGTTCGTTGTGGCTGACACCACTCAAAATGCCTCTATTTTGTTAAAAATGGACTTAATTTTAAGTGAAATCAACAACTGACATACAGTAAACCAACCAAACGCATTCAGATTCTATTGATACTATAGGAAAACGATCCATGGGTCATATGTGACATGTACGAGTCAACCCCACCTCAATCTAAGGCACGGTGTGGACAGTACCATTCAAAATATATCTTTTTTGTTCAAAATGACTTTAATTTTAAGTTAAAATAACAACTGACATATGGAAAACTGACCAAATGCATTCCAAATCTGTTTAAACTTTAGGAAAATGATACATGGGTCATATTTGACATGTAAGAGTCAACCCCACCTCAATCCAAGGCACAGTGTGGCCGGAACCACCCAAACTGTCCCTCTTTTGTTTGAAATGGACAATATTTTACGTACATGCGCCAAACAGATCAAACGGATTCTGATTGTGTTGATACTTTTTCACAAAGATCCATGACTCATATCTGATGTATACAAGTCAACCCCGCCTCAATTCGAGGCTCGGTGTGGCCGAAACCACTCAAAGTTCCTCTATTTTGTTAAAAATGGACTTAATTTTAAGTGAAATCAACAACTGACATACAACAAACCGACCAAACGCATTTGGATTATATTGAAACTTAAGGAAAACAGTCCATGAGTCAAATTTGATGCGTACGAGTTAACCCCGCCTCAATACGAGGCCGGGTGTGTCCGACACCACTCAAAGTGCCTCTTTTTTTTTAAATGTACTTAATTTTAAGTGAAAACAACAACTGTCATACAGAAAACTGACCAATCGCCTACGGATTCTATTGAAACTTTAGAAAAATGATCCATGGGTCATATGTGAGGTGTACGAGTCAATTCCACCTCAATCCGAGGCACCGTGGGGGAGGGACCACCCAAATTGCCAGTCTTTTGTTGAAAATGGACTAAATTGTAAGTGAAAACAACAACTGTCATACGGGAAACTGACCAAATGCGTTCCAAATCTATTTAAACTTTAGCACAATGATTCATGGGTCATATTTCATGAGTAAGAGTCAATCCCACCTCAATCCGAGGAGCGGTGTGGCTGACACCACCCAAACTGTCTCTCTTATGTTTAAAATGGACAATATTTTACGTACATACGTCGAACCGATCAAACAGATTCTGATTGTGTTGATACTTTTGAACAACAATCCATGACTCATATTTGATGTGTAAGAGTCAACCCTGCCTCAATCCGAGGCCCGGTGTGACCGACACAACTCAAAGTGCCTCTGTTTTGTTAAAAATGGACTTAATTTTAAGTGAAAACAACAACTGACATACGCCAAACCGACCAAACACATTCAAATTATATTGAAACTTAAGTAAAACGATCCATGAGTCAAATGTGACCTGTATGAGTCAACCCTCCCTCAATCTGAGCCGCGGTGTGGCCGAGACCACTCAAATTGTCTCTCTTTTGTTCAAAATGGACTAAATTGTAAGTGAAATCAACAACTGACATAAGAGAAACCTACCAAACACCTTTGGATTATGTTGAAACTTTAGGACAATGATTAATTGGTCATATGTTATGTGTACGAGTCAACCCCGCCTCAATCTGAGGCTCCGTGTGGACGGGACCACCCAAAATGCCTCTCTTTTGTTCAAAATGGACAATATTTTACGTACATACGCCAAACCGATCAAATGGATTTCGATTGTGTTTAAAATTTAGGAAAATGATCCATTTTTCATATGTTACATGTACGAGTTAGCTCCGCCTCAATCCGAGGCCCGGCGTGGCCGACACCACTCAAAGTGGCTCTCTTTTGTTTAAAATGGACTTAATTTTAAGTGAAAACAACAACTGACATACGTCAAACCAACCAAACGCCTTCATATTCTATTGAAACTTTAGGAAAACGATCCATGGGTCAAATGTGATGCGTTAGAGTCAACGTAGCCTCAATCCGAGCCGCGGTGTGGCCGGGACCACTAAAATTGTCTCTCTTTTGTTGAAAATGGACTAAATTGTAAATGAAAACAACAACTGACATACGCCAAACCAACCAAACAACTTCTGATTCTATTGAAACTTTAGGAAAATGATCCATGGGTCATATGTGATGTGTACGAGTCAACCCTGTCTCAATCCGAGTTGCAGTGTGACCAGGACCACACAAATTGTCTCTCTTTTGTTCAAAATGGACTAAATTGCAAGTGAAATCAACAACTGACATACGAGAAACCGACCAAACGCTTCATATTCTGTTGAAACTTTAGGAAAATAATCCATGGGTCATATGTGACATGTATAAGTCAATCGCGCCTCAATCTGAGGCACCATGGGGCCGGGACCACCCAAACTGCCTCTCTTTTGTTCCAAATGGACAATATTTTACGTACATAGGCCAAACCGATCAAACGGATTCGGATTGTGTTGAAACTCTAGGAAAATGATCCTTGGCTCATATGTGACGTGTAAGAGTTAACCCCGCCTTAATACGAGGCCCAGTGTGGCCGACACCACTCAAAGTGCCTCTCTTTTTTAAAAATGTACTTAATTTTAAGTGAAAACAACAACTGACATACGAAAAACAGACCAAACGCCTACAGATTCTATTGAAACTTTAGTAAAACGATCCATGGGTCATATGTGATGTGTAAGAGTCAACCCCGCCTCAATCGGAGGCCCGGTGTGGCCGACACCACTCAATGTGCCTCTGTTTTGTTTAAAATGGACTTAATTTTAAGTGAAAACAACAACTGACATACGCCAAACCAACCAAACGCCTTCGGATTCTGTTGAAACATTCGTAAAACGATCCATGGGTCATATTTAATATTTACGAGTCAACCCCGCCTCAATCTGAGCCGCGGTGTGGTCGGGACCACTCAAACTATCTCTCTTTTGTTCAAAATGGACTAAATTGTAAGTGATATCAACAAATGACATACGAGAAACCTACCAAACACCTTCGGATTCTGTTGAAACTTTAGGAAAACAATCCATGGGTCATATGTGATGTGTAAGAGTCAACCCCGCCTCAATCCAAGGCGTCGTGTGGCCGGGACCACCCAAACTACCTCTCTTTTGTTCAAAATGGACAATATTTTACGTACATACGCCAAACCGATCAAATGGATTCTGATTATGTTGAAACTTTAGGAAAATTATCCATGTATTATATGTGATGTGTACGAGTCAGCCCCGCCTCAATCCGAATCACGGTGTGGCCGAAACCACTCAAAGTGTCTCTCTTTTGTTTTAAATGAACTTAATTTTTAGTGAAAACAACAACTGACATAAGCCAAACCGACCAAAAACCTTCGGATTCTGTTGAAACTTTAGGAAAACGATCCATGGGTCATATGTGACATGTAAGAGTCAACTCCGCCTCAATCCAAGCCACGGTGTGGCTGGGACCACTCAAACAGTCTATCTTTTGTTGAAAATGGACTAAATTGTAAATGAAATCAACAACTGTCATACGGGAAATCAACCAAATGCCTTCGGATTCTATTGACACTTTAGGAAAACGATCCATGGGTCATATTTGATGTGTACGAGTCAATCTCGCCTCAATCTGAGGTGTGGTGTGTCCGACACCACACAAATTGTCTCTCTTATGTTAAAAATGGACAATATTTTATGTACATACGCCAAACCGATCAAACAAATTCTGATTGTGTTGAAACATTAGGAAAATGATCCATGGCTAATATGTGACGTGTACGAGTCAACTCTGCCTCAATATGAGGCCCGGTGTGTCCGTCACCACTCAAAGTATCTCTCTTTTGTTTAAAATGGACTTAATTTTAAGTGAAAACAACAACTGACATACACCAAACCAACCAAACGCCTTCGGATTCTATTGAAACATTAGGAAAACGATCAATGGGTCATATTTGACGTGTAAGAGTCAACTCCGCCTCAATCCGAGCCGCGGTGTGTCCGGGACCACTCAAACTGTCTCTCTTTTGTTAAAACAGACTAAATTGTAAGTTATATGAACAATTGACATACGGGAAACGGACCAAACGCCTTCGGATTCAGTTGAAACTTTAGGAAAATGATCCATGGGTCATATGTGATGTGTACGAGTCAACCCCGCCTCAATTGGAGTCACCGTGGGGCCGGGACCACCCAAACTTCCTCTCTTTTGTTCAAAATGGACAATATTTTACGTACATACGCCAAACCGATCAAACAGATTCTGATTGTGTTGAAACTTTAGGAAAAATATTCATGGATCATATGTGACATGTAACAGTCAACCCCGACTCAATCTGAGGCCCGGTGTGGCACTTATGGAGTCACAAGTGATGAGACTCCTAAGAAAATACCTTTTCACCATATATTAGAAAAGTAGTTGTCATATAAAGATTGAAATGGGTGTAAATAATATTTGAGTTATTGAAATTCCTATTCAAATATACTGGATGATTTTTGTCATATGAAGATTCAAATGAGGAATTATTCACCATGTCTCTAATCAAAGAGGTGGTCTTTTTTTGTTGTTTTAAGTTTTCACTATTTTAAGTGCTGTTTTGTATGCAGGTGTATGCATAGGAGGGGCTGGTGTGCAACAATTCTGGAAATACACAATACCAACGGTTTAGAACCGTTGGTATACTTTGAGAATAATTATACCAACGGTTTGTAACCATTTGTATAGTATTTTTTATTTAACATATGCCAACGGTTTCATTGAAACCGTTGGGAAAAAACTATACCAACGGTTGTAAACCGTTGGTATAATATCAAAATCATAGAATTCCCAACGGTTTAAAACTGTTGGGTAAAACTATACCAACGGTTCAACAAGAACTATTTCCATATCAAGACATAGAGTGGGCTATACCAACGGTTTAGTTTAAACCGTTGGTATAGATCTTTCCCCACGCCTTACTTCCCTACGGTTTGGACAACCGTTGGTATAGAATATACCAACGGTTGTCCAGCCTATACCAACGATTTAGAACCGTTGGTATATCCTCTATTTCCAGTAGTGTTGTAAGATATTCATTGTCCCTAATGATGTTACTCCTATGGGGGGAATTTATTGAAACCCTCAACATGAGTATCATAAAATATAAAAGTGAATAAATACATGAAATATGGGTATTATTTTCTCCACAAAACAAAGGAAGCGAAGTTGTCCAAAACACATGGCTCACATTACCTTCAAAAGGAAATGTGATCACATGACCTTTGGTAGGTCATCAGACCAGGTCATGTGCAGTGAATGAACTACTTGTGATCATGTGGATTCACTTTAAAAATCCTCCATGATCTTTTGACAGCACCTGAACAAGCATTGGTGATCGAGTAAGGGATTCCAAGAGACTCCTTTGTGTCACATAACATGTCATCCAACTGTCACCCAACAGTCATCTCAAACCCTTATAAAATAAAGGATGTAAATATATAAAATACATAGACCTTATGTGGTCATTTATATTCATGTCATTCACTCATATGGCTCACAAGATGCTGTGAATTCCGTGATGGCATGTTCACATTATCGTGCAAGAGCATGTAGGAATTTCACATTCATCATGAGAAGGATCTCAGACATGTCCAATAAATTATGAACTACCTCTTTAATCCATATACAAGAATAAGGTTAATCCATGACAATGTTCACATGCCACTACAAGACCCTTTACTGGTCACAAGACACATTGCTGGTAAAGAGAGTGATTGTCTTTGAAAACTCTCGCATCAATTCACAATAATCCAAGCCCTTATAAAATAATGAAGAAAATAAAAAGGTGAAATATAGAAGAATCTGACAAATAAAGGATATAATTGCCTTTACATGAAAGGGTTCATATACCCTGGTCGATCACCACTAATCATATAATGCCCCCCTTGACAAACTAGAATGATCTCGCAAAGTCCCTTATGACTGTTAGCCTAATATCACGAAGGCTCCCTTAAAAAGCCTTGTTAGTCATGTGAATAATACTTTAAAATTCATCTTAGATCATGTGAAAGCCTCTCTATTAGAATCTTGAACTCACAAAGACCCTTTATTCATATCATTCTGACCTTGTGGAAGCAACTTAAAATGTTCACATGGTCAGGTGAAATTCATTTGATCAGCTTTGGACCAATAAAAATGGAAAAGGTTGAACATTCTCATGATCATTGCTCATAATGTGGAACCAAAAATGACCCATGTTAGGATTTTTCGAAATTCATATCACCAAAACCCTCCACCAACTCCAGTTCAAGTTCATGAGATACTCACCGCACAAGATAGAATATAACTTGGATGCCAAGGCCTATAAACCCCTACCCTTAGCACAAAAAATGAATGTATATCAATCACACATGAGATCATAGGAGAGAAATTCTTGGATTTAATAGTCATGAGATCCCAAAAGAATTTCTCTAGGTAAAATCCCCATAAAGGATTAAGGGATCATGTAGCACGCATAGTAATTTCAGGTGATCGCACTCTAGATCACGTGAAGGAGTCAGCCAGATCATGTGAAGAAGGTCATGAATGTCATCTGGGTCACATGAAACCAAAATTAAATTTAAACTGGAAAAATATGAGGCACATATGAAATAAAGGTTGGAATAAAGATAGGAAAAGATAGGATACTTATATGAAGATGGATACGACGATCTTCATGTGCTTCGCATGACCAACCCAGATCATGTGATATCACTAGGACATATTTCCCAATTCATGTGAGATCCATTAAAATGCTATTTGGTTCATGAAATTTCACTTTGAAATGTCAAGTTAAGTCACACTACACCCTCTAGGAATTCTAACCAAGTATTGTGAAGTCCTCTCTACTTGGAATCCAAATCTTACAATGACCTCCAAACATGTCTGCCAAGTTATGAGATGACACCAATGCATGTCAGCTAGGTCTCTTGATGTTACCAAGACATGTCTTCCATGTTATGAAAAAACACCAAGACAATTTATCCAGGTTATGAGATACCCCCCCACCCCAGACATGTTAGCCTGGATCACATGATTATCTTCATACATGTCCATAAATCTTCATACATGTTAGGAATACAACCATGAGAAGTTGAATGATTCCCTCAAGTCATGCCACCCAAGTATTTTGAAGTCCTGTGGGATTTCTATCCAGGTCTTGTGACACCATCTATATGTGGAAACCCTAATCATGTGACACCCTTAGGGAATGATAGCCTTGATGGCCTCCATACATGCCATTCATATTATATGAAATACTCAAACAAGTCAATTGAATAATATGTTTGTCTTAGGAAACATCCTCTATATAAAGAGTACATGTACAGACGTCCTAAAATGTGTCTGGAAGACAATTAGACATGCCAGGCAGACCATTAGGACATGTCAAGCAGACACCCTGATACATGATAACCTTATCTGGTGGATATACTTGGGAATATCCCCAATTAAAATATGGTAACTCTAATTCCTACCATAACAAGGATACATAGGATACCATTCTAAGGATCGAGCTCTAATAGGAATCCAATTCAGTGTGAGACCATCCATATCTCTAAAATTCCAACCATCAGGACCCAATCAATCCTATGGGATAATCATTCCTTCCACATCCACCATTAGATTGAGAGTTAAACTCGACTATGATTCCCCTGATTCTGTTAATAACCAAGATACATAGGAAAACATCCTAAGGCCCAAGCTCAATATCAATCACCCCATAAGGTTCACCTCAATGCATAAATCCCACATCTATATATAGTTATATGGATTAATTTTTGTCCCATACTTCTAACACTAATCATGAAATACATGGGATTAGGGATTTTAAATAATTACATCATTCACATCATGAATCTCCACCATCTAGGGAAACCTCAATGTGTATGCCCCAATCAGTTTCATGATACAACTACTCTCATACATGGGAATCCACCTCGAAGTAAGTCCCAAGGGCATGATCAAACCATAATAAATCTGATTCCTACCATACCTAGGATGTGTAAGATGCCTCCCTAAATCTCAATCTCAATACCTGATGCATAAGTTCCCTTATAAGTATCATTTATTCATAACATTAAACTACACTGGTTCAATGAACTACATGGGTTTTGATTCCTATTATAATCATGATACATAAGACACCTCATAAAGGTTCAATTCTATCTTTAATATATTAATGTCCTCCCTAGATGGTAGAAAATTTTGAAGTTCTAGTTATATGGATTTAAAATTTAAAAAGTTTCCCAGTAATGGGAAATAGATGAGGATTCTCATATACATTTGTATGGACTCATTAATAGATCCTTATTTAAACATGGGAGGGTTAAACACTTCATCATTTTGTTAGGGTAACCAGTCTCACATCAATATTAGGAAGATATTCTCAAACATATCTTAAATCTATAAGAGATTTCTAGAGTAAGAAAAAGTTCCCCTAAAAAGGGTGTGACGAGCCCAACATCAAATCCTCTCAAACAATGTGAGATCCTAAGTGATATTGGGTCTAAAACCCCAATCGACTTCCATTTAAAATAAGTTCCATACCTAGTTATGGATGTGGGAGTCGTTAGTAATTTTTATGATGTATAGAAATTGTAAAATCGATGTGAATGAATATACAGACATCAACCCCCACCCCCCCCCCCAACACACACACAATCAAACCATTGGGTGAAGCTATCTATTGCTTCTTTCCCATGAAATAGAGACTATTACTCTATAGAGATTATCAAAATTTGAATTAGGTAACTATCAAGAATTTATATCAATTTCCTCAAATCAATAACTTGTTTTACCATTTTAATATGGATTAATGGATTTTGAAAATTGATTTGAGATACAGGTATCATCTAATAAATGTGAGGCCTAGATATATTTTAAAAATAGTTTTTTTAAATCAGTATTGGAATTTTTAATATTAATTTATTCCTTTCTACTTAA
Organism: Viscum album; assembly: GCA_963277665.1. Taxonomy (NCBI): domain Eukaryota; kingdom Viridiplantae; phylum Streptophyta; class Magnoliopsida; order Santalales; family Viscaceae; genus Viscum; species Viscum album. The sequence continues at coordinate 1,960,576,349 of OY728133.1, forward strand.
CTAATGCACATAAATTTTACAAATACTTTATGAAAAAGATATTACAATAGTACTTAGACTCATTTATTTTTGTATTCATAATTGATATCTTAGTTCAATTTCAAACATGGGAGGATCGTGGAAGGCATCTTCATGTGGTTTTGTGAACATTAAGGGAATATAAACTTTATAAATATATTTCAAATCATTTATTCTGTATTTGACAATTTATATTTTTGATCCAAGTGGTTCTACAAGTTGGAATTCTGTTTGATCCCAAAAAAGGTGGAATTAGTGATTTCTTAGGAAGATCTTAAAATTATTCTCATGGGTTGGGGTTTCTTTAGAATTTTTAGATATTACCATATCTTTAATTTGGAATTATTATTATTATATATATATGCTCTTATAAACACCCTAAAAAATAAATGGGTGGATTTTGTTTTTACTGTGTAGTATGGAATAAATTTTAAGAATTAAAGAATATGATTACAATAAAAAAATTATGATCTTTACAAACATGGTTAAAGGTTTTGAGGTATACTATGGTGTTTATTTTGGGGTTATTAGGTGAGTGTTAGTTAAATACCATTATGTGGTAGCCTATGGTTCTAAAAAACTATGACCACATGAGAGGAACTACCAAAACCATGAACGGGAGCTTTTTTTTATTGTATATACTATGAAATATTGGAGGCATTATAAATTCAGTGAGTGGTTTGTAGTGTGTATAGGCCATGAGAGACTCAAGTACATATTTTCTCAAAGGGGAATTAATATAAGGAAAACTTAATCTATGAAATACCTAGAGTCATTTGATTTTTATATTTTCAATGCTTTAGAAAAATAAAATGTAATGGTTGATGCCTTGAGTAATAAGTAGCAACCCCATAAGGTTCATAAGGATGAGGGAGAATAAAGGATTTTTTCCCTTGTTGACCTTCATCTGTGTGACACTCACTAGGTCACTTGTATGAATTCTTTTGAATTTTTTTTTATTATGTTTATTTTGGTTTTTTCAAGAATAAGATGTTGAAAATGTGTAATTTGGATCAAAAGGTTCATGGGACCTATTTATAACATAGTTAGTTCTAACCATTCACCCATCCATTCAATGGAAGGGTGGGGAATTCCATTTTTTCATTGTTACCACATTATTTTTCTAATCATGTGGGATTTTTTAGGTAATTGTGTATCCCATTTTTCAAAGAGGATGTGGCCTATATGGTTGACCAGGGTTTACCTAACCAAGTGTACAAACTATGTGGTATACCTACATTTCTTAAAAAGGTGAAAAGGAAACTTTTTCTTTATAAATTATAACTCTTATTTCCCCATTTTATTCTCCCACCCACACACCTTATCCCCTCCATTAATATTCAAAATATCATTCTCATTGTTCATGACTTGAATATCATGACCAACAAAAAATTTGAATAATATTGACAAATAATTTTACTAGAAACAAGAGAGATGATCTTTTCCACCTTAATTTATAGTTAATTTAAAACACAAAATAAATATTACCTCAATCTTGATATCTTTATTTAATTTTGGTGTTGATAATTCTAACCCAATTGGTGTATCACCATTGTATAGGTCCCAAATCATTTCTACTCTATTGGTGATCCAAAAATTCTCCTTTGATCTATAAATAACTTTGATAAAACATTGGGTTCTAGAATGGATGATTGATCATATTTCATTGTTTTCTTTGATCACTTCACGTTTTTTCAGTCTTGAAGGAATTTATCCAATTCTTCTCAGTTTTGAGAGGAAGATATGAGGAGGGATATCTTGAGAGTAATTTAATACACTCAACGATTAACCATTCTCCAATTGATATAGTAGTCTATAAAAAGACTTCAGGTTAGGATTTAATTCTAATTAATTTCCCAAATACCCTTAACTATGTATTAATTTTCATTAAACCACGTGATATGTAAATATTATTATAATTATTATTATTATTTTAGTTATGATGTGTGAAAACATTTTAAATGATAAATATTCATTTAGTAGACTATAATTCTCATCCCCTTAAAAATTTCTTGAATTATAAAATAATTATTTAAAAAATTATTATTCATTCAATATATAAATAAATAAATTTCCTATTAAATATATAGAATGTAAATATTTATTAAATATTTGTTTAAAAAAATAATTTTTTTATTAATAAATAAATAATTATTTATTACATTGTGAATAACAATAGACAAATAAATATTATATATTCACGTAATTAAAAAATTACCTTGTTAATAAATATCTATTTAATATTTTCAATTGATTAAAAAATATTGAAAATATATCACTTATTTTTTTGTAGAATAATATTTATTCTAATTATTAAATAAATAATATTTAACTGATATCAAAGGAAACACTTTTAATGTGACCCTCTAAGAATGTTCCTCAATGGCATTAGGAGAACTTGCCAAAAGTACAAGATTACTCTCTAGTAATGGGTCAAGGAAGCCATAGATAAAGAAGATATGTCATAATGACAATAACCATAAATGAATGATCAATGTTTAATATAATCCATTAGTCGTGATATCCCATATAAGAACCCAACCTTTTCTTCAAGTTGAATTCTCTAATTATTGATGTTTCTTCTTCTTCTATTCTTTTATGTTAATATATGTTATTGTAAGGTATTTTAAGCTTTGAAAATATTATGAATGATTCGATATATATTTTTGGAAACTTCCTTCCAAATATGGTTGTACCATGCTACCACACCAAACTATACAGTAGAGAAATTGGTTGTTCCGTGGAGATAGTGGTTGTGTCATAGTGGTACAATAAGGGATGAAGCCATGTCATAGGAAAAATGGTTGTACTATAGTGACCTCAATCGGGGATCCTGTGTTGTAGCCTTTGCAATTGAGATTTTTGAGAATGGATATGTTGTGGTTCAGTAGACCATACCATAGAGCCTTTTGAGTGTTAGTTACACAAAACTTAAGACTATTTGGGATTCGAGATTTATCATCTTAATAGACCATTTTGAGGATTAATTCAGGGAGAATATGTTCCGTTTATTAGATGGATTTTATGAGGGGTTTTACCAATGGGAATCAAACCCTTATTTATTCCTAGTTATTCTTTTTGCTCAGTGTGGTTCCAAAGCTCCAAAAGACTACTGCAGAGCTAATTCCATGTCATATAAATCATGTTACGCCACAAAATTTCATGATCCAGCATGGTTAAACACCATATTATCCCATTTTACATTGTGAATTTATATCCCACACCATATTCACGTGTCTTTCATCATAGGGTTTGAGTCCCAGTACACTTCTATGACATTTTAGTCTCTATATTTGTTCCATATGGGTTGTGTTTTGGTTTTTCCCAAGTCGCGGTCATTTTTCATACACCATGGTAGTCCCTTCTATAGAACCATTATGATATGTTGTCCCACCCTATATAATGGGGGTTGATTATATTCCATGTATCCATGATTTCCCCCTCGAGCTTCGCAAATTTCCTACAAACCCCAATCCTCTTTGTTAATCCTTCGTTGTGAACTTCCAATATTATTTTCAAGGTAGGTGGTCTCTAAATCTATTCATATTATTTTAAACATTTTATGCCTATATTTTAAATTGGTTTTGAAATCAACTTATAAATCTTGATTTGGGTTTTGATAAATGGACTTTGAAATGTCATGGTGTGTGATGAGAAGTTAATAATGGTGATCAATGAAAATTAATTGTTGATTTAAAAGAAAAAATATCCTCAAATCATAATTGTGACTATTGAAAGGATTTTGTTGAAAATAAAAGGCATAACATATTTGTGATTTTAAATGTGAAGATTCAATGGATTTTTATGAAACCCACTTGACATTGGTTTTTGAAAAGAAAAGAATGAATTTTGATAAAACCAATTGATGTTGGTTTTTGAAACAATGACATGAGTTTTTATAGAAACCATTTAAGGTTAACTAATACACATATTCCCTTTAACAGTGCTCAAATTGTCATTTAGCTGTGCTAAAATCATTATTAATCATAGTGTTAATAAAGGCCTAACTGGCTACAATGTGTTGTTATTATAACAACACACCCATCAAAAACTTATAATTTCAAATAGTGGTATATAAATTTAATATAAAACCATTAATATAAAAATCTCTAACCATGGTATATATAAAAAACACTTCTATATACATTTCAAATAATGTTTTATATAATTACATTTACACTTATCCAACAAAAATTTAAAAATATTAATGTTTCGTCTTTTGACGACCGTGATCCCTTCTCAAAAATGTATGCCCATAAGATCATTTTCTGAAAAAATAATATCAACCCAAGAAAAATATTCCACCTATTTAATAAAATAGATATTATATTAGTAATTATATAAATAAATAAATTAAACATTAATATAAAAATACACTAATAAAATGTCAATATTTAATAAAAAGTCACATTAAGAGTTATATCGGTCACACCATGCTTGTGATTGAGGTGTTCTTGATTCATATACGTCAAAAAGGACTCATGGATTGTTTTCCTAAAGTATCAAAACAATATGAAATAGTTTCATCTATTTTTAGTATGTCACTGGTTTTTTTACTAAAATTAATGTCATTTTTAAATAAAAAGACACCCATGTAGTCATACAGGTCGCACTGTGTGTTGGATTAAGGTTCAGTTGATTCCTACACTTCAAAAATGAATCATGAATCATTTTCCTAAAGTATCAAAAAATTATGAATGTGTTTTCTTGGTATATAGTATGATAGTTGTGTTTTCTTACTAAAATGTCATTTCAAACAGGAAACATGAATTTTGAGTCATAATAGTCGCATCGTGAGTTATTTTGATGTGAGAATTCTTCATACATGTCAAAAATTAATTATGAATAGCTTTCTGAAATTATCAAGAGAATTAGAAAGTCTTTTCTTGGTTTTTAGTGAGTGACGCATTTTGAACTAAAATGTCAATTTTTAACAGATAATGGATACTTTTAATCATACCGGTCACACCGTGTGATAGATTGATAGGTAATTGATCCCTACACATAATAAATTAATCATGGATCTTTTTCCTAAAGTATCAAAATAATTAGAATGTGTTTTATCAGTTTTAAGTATGTCACTTGTTCTTTTTTACTTAAATTAATATCAATTTTAAATAAAAAGACACAATTTTAGTCATACCAGTCACACCATGCATCCTATTAAGGTTTGGTTGAATCCTACAAGTCAAAAACGATTCATGAATCATTTTCCTAAAGTATAAAAAGAATCCAAATGCGTTTTCTCCGTTTTTAGTTTTCCGGTTGTGTTTTATTACAAAAATTTCATTTCAAAATGGAAACATCGATTTTGACTCATACCTATCACATCTAGATTCATATATATGTGAAACTACTTCATACACGTCACAAATGACTTATGAATCGCTTTCCTAATTTATCAAGATTATCTTAGTGCATTTTCTGGGTTTTGAGTGAATGAAACATTTTGAACTAAAATGTCAATTTTAAATTGATAATGGAAACTTTTAGTCATATTGGTCACACCGTGTGTTGGATTGAGGTTTAGTTGATTTTTAAACATAAAAAATGACATGTGGATAGTTTTCCTAATTATCAAAACAATCTGAATGTGTTTTCTTTTTTTCATGTAAGTCACTTGTTCTTTTTTACTTAAATTAATGTCAATTTTAAATAAAAATACACTATTTGAGTCATACTTGTCACACCCTGAATCATATTGAGGTGTGGTTAAATACTACACATCAAAAATTTCTCATGTATCATTTTAATAAGGTATCAAAACAATCTGAATGTTTTTTCTTGGTTTTTAGTATGCCAGTTGTGTTTTTTTACTAAAATGTCATTTCAAACTGGAAACATGCATTTTGAGTCATACGGGTATCATTGTGTATCGGTTAGATGGGATACTAAGTCATAAATATCACAAATTAATTACGAATCACTTTCATAAAATATTAATACAATCAGATCACATTTTATTGGTTTTCAGTGAGTAATTCATTTTGAACTAAAATGTCAATTTTAAACTAATAATGGACACTTTTAGTCATACAAGTCACACCATGCATTGGATTGAAGTGGAGTTGATTCCTAGACATCAAAAATTACTCATAGATAATTCTTACAAATTATCAAAACAATCCAAATTTCTTTTCTGGGTTTTCATCATGTCACTTATTCTTTTTTACTAAAATTAATTTCAATTTTAAATAAAAAGACACACCATGAGTCATACCGGTCACACTATGTGTCGTATTGAGTTGTTGTTTACTCTTACACATCACAAATGACTTGTGTATTGTTTTCCTAAATTATCAAAACAATCCAAATACATTTTATCAATTTTTAGTATGCTAGTTGGGTTTTTTTATGAAAATTTCATTTCAAACTAGAAACACGTATTTTGAGTCATATTGGTCACATAATGTGTAATTTTGATGTGATAATGTTTCATAAGTGTCCCAAATGACCTATGAATCAATTTACTAAATCATCAGGATAGTGAGAGAACATTCTCTTTGTTTTGAATGGGTGACATGTTTTGAAATAAAATGTTAATTTTAAACTGATAACAGACACTTTTAGTCATACTGTTCACAACATGCATCAGATTGAGGTGGGGTTGATTCTTACAGGTCACAAATGACTCATGGATCATTTCCTTAAAGTATGAAAACATTCCAAATGCATTTTCTCAATTTTTAGTATGTCACTTTTTCTTTTGACTTAAATTAAAGTCAATTTTAAATAAAAAAGACACATTTGGAGCCATACCAATCACATCATGCATCATATTCAGGTGTGGTTGACTCCAAAACATAAAAAATGACTCATGTATCACATTTATAAAGTATAAAAATAATATGAATGGATTTTATTTATTTTTAGTATGTCTGATGTGTTTTTTTTAAAATGTCATTCTAACTAGAAACACACATTTTGAGCCATACTGGTCGCATCGTGTGTCGGTTTGGCATGATACTTCTTCATACATATCACAAATGACTTATGAATAATTGCCCTAAATTTTCCAGAAAATTGGAGAGTATTTCCTTGGTTTTTAGTGAGTGAAATGTTCTGAACTAAAATGTTAATTTTAAAATGATAACAAAAACTTTTGGTCATACCGGTCACACCATGCATCATATTGGGGTGGAGTTGATTCTTATATGCAAAAATGATTCATGGATCATTGTCTTAAAGTATCAAAACAATAAAAATGTGTTTTCTTGGTTTTCAGTATTTCAATTGTTCTTTTTACTTAAATTAATGTCAATTTTAAATAAAAAGGCACACTTAGAGTCATACCAGTCACACTATGCATCTTATTGAGGTTTGGTTAACTCCTACACATCACAAATGACTCATTGATCATTTTCCTAAATTATAAAAATAATACAAATGAATTTTATCAGTTTTCAGTATCTAAATTGTGTTTTTTTAATTAAAATGTCATTTCAACTGGAAACATATATTTTGAGTCATACAGGTCACATCATGCATTGGTTTTATATGATACTTCATCATACACATCAAAAATCACTTATAAATTACTTTCCTAAATTTTCAGGACAATCAGGGCATGTTTTCTTAGTTTTCAGTGAGTGACATGTTTTGAACTTAAATGTAAATTTTAAATTGATAACAGACACTTTTAGTCCTACCGGTCATATAGTTCATTGGATTGAGGTGTGGTTTATTCTTACAGGTCCCAAAAGACTCATGGATCATTTTACTAATGTATCAAAAAAATATGAATGTGTTTTATCAATTTTTAGTAATTCACTTGTTCTTTGTACTTTACTTAATGTCAATTTTAAATAAAAGGGCATACTTGGTGTCATAACTGTAACATAGTGCGTTGTATTAAGGTTCAGTTGACTTCTACACATAAAAAATTACTCGTGGATTGTTTTCCTAAATTATCAAAATAATCTGAATGCTTTTTACTGGTTTTCAATGTTTCACTTTTCTTTATACTAAAATTAAGGAATCATTTAAATAAAAATAGACACTTTGAGTTATAGTATCCACACTATAGATCATATTGAGGTGTTGTTGATTAATAAATGTAAAAAATGGCTTATATATCATTGTATTAATGTATAAAACCAATCAAATTGTGTTTTCTCAGTTTCGAATATGTCAGTTGTCTTTATTACTAAAATTAAATTCAATTTTAAATAAATATAAGAACTTAGATTATGTTAATATAGTAGATAACAAATAATATTATGAATAAAAAAATAGTATAGTAAAAAATACTAACTTCTCATTAAATTCTAAGTTGCATTCTCTAAATCTTATCCCTCATAAGCATAAGCATCTTCGAACAAACCATCCTGATTCGAACAAATGAATCCACTTGTATAAGAAAATAATTATTATATGAGTAATACTAAAAATAATAAAATTAAACATAAATATGAAATAATACACTAATTTTATGTAAGTCACATCTTCATACTATTTGTGTACATTCTTCCATCAGGTTTGATACCCATTGTTTTCTAATAAAATCTATATCATCTCATGAATATGAGTATTTTCAACAGTCATAGTGGTATTGGAATAATATAAATACACAAATTATTATTAAATATTTTAAATGAATTATTAGTTATATTATAAAATACCTCTTCAGGGATGCCAGTTTGTTGATAAAATTTGATCTCTCTTATAAATTTACAAACATAATAACCAAAATATTTTCCATTTGTTTGTTTCAGACACTGCAGAAACGTTGAGGAGAATAATTAAATTGTTTTTATATGTGTTTGTATATTGAAATATTATTATATATACCCTGATACTTTTCCATTATTAGATCTTTTCATATTCTTCTTACTTATCCCCTGGACATATTCCTTATTTTTCATGATATTGATACATTGCCCTATCATAACAGAATCCCCCTTAAAACATAATATAAATTATATAAATTGTAGTTTAGTTTTAAAATGTTGTATTTAGTTTATTAAAATTTATAAACTCACCATGTGTATTAATTTTATTTTATATCCATGAATTGAATCCAACAAATCAATCATTGTAGTATCCAAATTGACTGCAATGAGCATCCAATGTTGCCGAAAAAAAAAGTAATAAGTAATAAATGAAATGAAAATATATTTGATATGATTAAATTGTAGAGTTTTACCCCTACATAATTACTATTATGAATATTTTTTCATCCGAAAGTTTTATTTCAAACTATTTGACCAAGTCTTCTACTATTTCATCCTTCTGGTTGGATTTTATTTTTTGTTATTATATTGAGGATATTTGAGGACCAACGAGTCCAAATTTATTTCATGGGTAAATACCTTCAATTGTACTTTATATACGCCTTACAAAAATATGAAATGAATTTAGTCATACTTAAAATATTATATCATCTTTTGGAAAACAATATCTTAAAAAAATACCTTATGTATACATTTACAACTGATGTTCCTAGACAATCATAGTTGAGGATTTCACTTACATTGTCAACACTAAATAAGTTTTGAACTTCCTATCCATATATATTTTCTTCAAAATTATTAATGTGACTACCACTATTTTTTATCTCTATACTCACATGAACCTCCAATGACAGTAAATGCGGATATAGAATAGATAGGGAAAAGGTTCTTTCAGTATAACTCTTCAACCAGTTGATCAATCCTTTAGATTTTTTTGAGCCAATATTTCATTTCACCCCCTTCCCTTTGTTCATATGTAATAACTATCATTAGTTCAGACGTTTTTTCATTAATCAATAATTTTTTAGCTTGAAAAATAAATTTAAAATGAATACCTCCTTCTCAACATGGTTTTTACAAGATGTGGTAGTCAGGTGATGAATGTTCCAACATCTTATTTGATATTATGAATATCTTACTCATCAATTGCAATACGTATCTTGGCACTCGAATCATTGGCTATGCTAATCAACACTCTCACATGACCTGATGGAAGTCATTTATTGTGTATCATGTCATTTTGGATATTAAACAATGTATCCCTCGCTAAAAGCCCATGGGTGGGTGTTGATAGATATAAATAACAGTCATTATCACCTTGTATAATATTAGTATAGGAAAGATTTATATGTTTATATCATTCACATTTTAGAGAATAAATTATTAGAACATTTATTACCTCAGCTGAGATAGTTTTTTGAGGGGAATGGCTCACCTCAAAGATGGTGGAGGTGGGGGTGGGGAAGGATCTTCACATGGTGGTTGTTCATGATTTTTTCTTCTCCTTTCTTCCCCTCATAAATGTTTCTATAAACTATCGTTGTCATTGGAATTTTTATTCAAGGGTAGCTATTCTTTATCTCATCTATTTCATTTCTTAAATTTTATCTTCCCCTTGTTTTTCACTCAAAATATGTTTGGGGTGTCAACCCAAAACCAGCACCTCTTACATAGCCATAATGTTCCGGAAGCTTCAAGGCCACCAATAGTAGGTGGTCATCTAGTATAGGTGTTTCTAATTCTTGTAATAATTTAAGATAGAAAATATATGAAAATAAGTAAAAAAAAATTTATGTAATAGTGATTTAAATTAAAAAAAAGTATGTCATGCTTAAAAATGTTTCCCATGATTTTTGTGTGGTTTCATCTACTAGTATCTCATCTTTATTTATAAGTACCTCCTTCAATAGCACATGGAGTGGGATGGAATTGTCTTTGGATTTGGATTTATCTATGTGTATATAACTAGGGAAACATAATTATGTTGTTGTTTCATGTCACATAAAAGTAATATGGTTAATTTAAAATACATACCAATTTTTTTTCAAGTGAATCATACCCCATCTTTACTTTATGGTAGGGGTATGTTGGTTTTTCTGGTTTTTCCTTATTTCCAGCACTCAGTTGTTTATTCATAAATAAAAAAAATTTCAATCAAAGTGATAAGTCCATGTATTATCTAAAAAATGTATTACTATCCATAATATACTTGAAATGACACATCTATATGAAGTCCAGTAAAATCATCCCATAATTCTACGGTTATCATTTGTGCATAGATAAGTGGTGGGTGCAGGTTTATTTTCCCTACAACATCCTTAAGATAATGTCTCATTAAGATTTTGTGAAATCATTTGTGAATCATTCGAGAAATCATTAATACATATTTATTATAAGATTAATCTACTACAAATTCACTCTGCAAGGGATGGTGAAGAGTAAGTAATTGTTTTAGTATATTATTTTTTAGTAAAATAAATAATTGATATCATAATGTTACTGTAATATCTTCCCATAACAGTGTCTTAAGCCTATCCACAACATGGTTCCAAGAATCTACATAAATAAGCACGCATTTCCAAGTTATGATTCCAATTTAACTACAACATGGCCTTATTGGGCTTAACATGATGGCCATGTACATTCCATTTGACCCTATATTTTATGCATTTGATTTTCAGCTTAATTATTTTTTCTAACACCGTCAAACTAAGTTGCTCCTATTTTTTATGTGACAATGGTCCTTCATCGCCTAACATTTCCTCATATTCAATATCATCAATATATTCCTCTAGAGAGATAGAATCAACATGTGAAGATGTTCCTTATACCTCTTCACTGTGAGCAGCAACAGGTTAAAAATCACATTGTTACTCAGGATTGGGAGCACCATCACGTGTAGAAGGTTGTTGTTCCTCTGCACTGCAAGTAGCAGCAGGTTCAGAGACATTTTTCTCCAAAGTATTGGGAGCACCAACACGTGTGGAAGTCATCATCTATGAAAGTGGTTTAGCATTTAATTTAGAATACATAAATGTAGCAGTGAAAAGATAATAACATGAGGTAACACAATGTATATTACAAAAAAATATATAACCTGATTATTTAACTCTATTTTTTAAGGATGAAGGGATTTGACCCCTTTATCAACTATCCAAATACCTTTATTGTAGTCTCCTATGAGATACAAAATGTCATCTACCTTGGGACTTCTATGAAATGATTACGAAATCCCAATGAAAGGATCATCCTTAGTGGAATTTTCTTCTAACCCTTTAGTGGTTTTGGTCTATAATAGAACAATTGATGACATTAGGTTTATGGGATATGGAACATAAAATATTTGTAATGCTTGTGATTCTATTATAAATGGTTCACCTTTGTACCCTTCCTTACAAAAATAAACTTTTACAAATCCCAATTCATCTATTTAAATAGAACCCCTTTTATCAACCCACTTCCATTGAAAAATCAGAACTTGGGATGTTGTAAAATCCAACTCCCATATTTTTTTATGATTCCAAATTATTGTATATTCATGTAAATTTTATTCCTGTCCTTAGTATGGAAAAATTCATCGCTTCATCCACAATTGTAACTTCAATATTTATCATGGTACCGTCTTCACCATGTTCATTTTTATAGAACATATAATTGTTAATTACATAACCATTGTAAGATAATACATACACACTTGGTCCTCTGACTAGCCATCAAAGTTGTTATGAAATTGAATTAGAATTTTCATCTGACTCTTTAAAAATATGGTCCTAAAACCATCCTATAAACTATTGATTATGTGTCTTTGATATCCATCTTTTAACCCTTGATGGATACAAATGACTATAAATTTCTTTGTAGGTTTTAACATATGTTGAAACCTTTAAACTGTTATGAAAAATATAAAGGTGGGCCTGATTATGATCTGTATTATTGATTGTCACAACATCTCTTCTATAAATTCCTTCACCCTCAATCCACCCAGTGTGATGAGATTTTATTAGACCAATGCTTTCCACACCAGATAGGAATTTGGTACATATTTAAATAGCTTCCTCAAAAAATTATCACTCCATAATACAACCCTCTAGCCGACATTGATTTTTGACACACCCTTTCAAAATATTTATATATCGTTCAATGGGGTATATCCATCTATAATTTATAGGGACACCTAGTAAAATCTCTCTAACCATTTGAACCATCAAAAGAACCATCATATTAAAGAATGTTGGTTTGAAGAAAATTTCCAGTTCATATAATATGATGGAAATTTCTCTTTCCATGGTTAGTAATTTCACTAGGATTATAAATTTTCTACATATAGCTTTGAAGAAGAAATAGAGTTTGGTTAATGTATGATGGAAATTCCGGGGACAAATGAAACTTAAATATATGGGAATTAGATATTACATCAAAACATTATAGTCATGTGATTCCATACCCTTTAACGTTAAATAGGTCATTTAAATGATGTTATTGATATTTGATGAATATCCATTTATAACATTTATTCCATTCAAGAAGTTGAAAAACAGATATCTCTCTTGGCTGGAAAGAGTGTAAGCATCTAGAGGAAGAAAATTGTTTTCACCCTTCACTGGTGTTAAATATTCCTTTATTCCCATGTCAACTATGTCCAAACTTTCTTTAATTCCATCCTCTTTTTTTAGGTTCATTTAGAAATTCGTTGATGACACTATCACATGTGTTTTTTTTTCAACATGTGTAACATCAATAAAATGTCTAACTTATAAACAATTCCAGTACGGTAATTAAAAAAACTGATATATTTTTTCAACTAATTTTCATAAGGTATTTCCAATATGGTTTACCAAAATTAGTATCCACATATTTTACTTTTTAAGATAGTTGATTGCATGTTAGTACTTATGTCGTTGGATTAGAAATCTATGATTTCTGATAAACATAGTTTTTTATGAATGTTTCAACCTAATTGAATGTGCACCTTGTTCGCAAATGGAAATCCATTGAGTTCCATTAATTCTATATCCTAACAAATCTCCATAAGTTGGAAAGTAAATTATATTCGCATAAAATATGTCTCTCACTGTGAAATCTTCATTTTTGTAAGCATCATACAAAGTTACACCTGAATCCCACAATAATTTCAAATCCTTAATCAATGGAGATAAATAAATATAAATATCATTACTTGGTTGTTGTAGTCTTAATATAAGCATAGATAACATGATTTATTTTTATTTCATGAATAACCATGGTGGTAAGTTATAATTTACCAACATAAAAAACCATTTACTATAAGTGCTGATTGGAAAACCATCTATATTCGCTCTATCTATAGATAATGCAAGATTAAGGTTTCTCAGATCATTTACAAATTAAGGATTCTATTGATCAATTGCCTTCTACTGAGTAGAGTTGGTCATGTGACATAGTTCCCCATATTTAATTCTTGTATCTATGAGCCACGTCAATTTCTGTACAGTCTCCTTACTTGAATATAGGTTCCTAAACATTGGAATGATTGGAAATTACCATACAACATTCATAGGACTGGATTCATCTTTCTTATATCGAGAATATCCAAACTTTAGGAATTATGTAAGTGTTTTTTGGACCTTTTAAAATAGTATATAGTCATTTAGGTAGGTGTATATTCTTTCATAGATCATACCCATTTAGAGTAGAATTTGTTTAGTGTCATATTTTTAGCTTGAGAGCTCATTATCTTCTAGGAGCATGTCATTCAATAGAGCAATTAGTTCTGTAAAACTAGAATCACGCCATATATTTTAAGATTTAAAATTAAAAAATTTTAGCATGGTTGATAATGATATATATTTAGTGGAACCAGCATACAATGGAATCATTTCACAACTACTTAAATTATCAAACAATTTTGGGAAATCACAAAGTTCATCTTCAATTATCCTTTCCATTTCCTCAATATGATCTTCATCATCATTGATATCTATAATAACATACTTGATATGGTCTTATTCATTTTCCACACTTTTAATCATATCAGATGATCCATAAAATGAAATCTTATCCCACACACTATCTACATTCTATTTTTCCCTATGTTTATTCAAATTTTTATAGCATTGATCTATTCCATGATAGATAAAGTGTTCTTTAAACTCTTTTTGACTAATTAGTATTGAATAAAAATGGTGTAAACATAGAAATAGAATTTTAAAAGGGTTATATGCCTAATCATTCAAAAATATGATGATATCTTTCACTCCATCTTCATACTATTTTGTCAGATGATTGGAATCCATCCATTTTTTATTCATATCCATCCTATTTGATTCTGTAATATTAATATTTAAAAAAATAAATACACAAAAAGGGAATTTAAGATAAGGGGAACTCATCATTTGAATGATAGTTATTATTTCATTTTGTTACCTAAGACGCATCCCCTTAGAAGATAACACCAAACCAGAAAGAAGATGTAATTGTAGATGACTCCCCTAATTTCAACCATATAGGTGATGTTCCATTAAAAGTTGGTTTAGTATTTTCTATGGGGTTAAACATTAATTCACCTTCTATGGGAGTGATTTCATGATGGATATACAATGTTTTGGATAGAGTTAGTGACATTCCCTTTCCATGGTTTTATTATCAATCTACTTATCTTCCCTATATAATGTAATGGTTTTCCTAATTTTATAAAAATATAAACTGAAAATATTATGGAAAAACAAAATTAAATATGTCCTTTGAAATCTATTCATAAAATCAGACTTGAAATCCCATTAAAAAGAAACCACTTACACAAATTCCTCTTTAAAATAACACAGCCTTTTTAAAATAATCCAATCAATTTCTAATACTCTTTTACAAAACCACAATTCCTTTTTTAAAATCATTAAAGGAAGATTCATGAACTAATAGTCTTATTAACTTAAAATTAGTGAAAACCCATTAATATTTTACAAAATTTCATTTAAAACATCACAAACACCTTGTTAAAACAAAACCATTATTAAATACACTTTAAAAACATTCACATCCCATTCTGAAAGTCAATCAGGTGAGTTGACAAACACTTGGCATGCAAAATGACTCCATGCTAAGTGTTTAAATCATTGTAAATCTATTTAAAACACAAAAATTGTATGTTTAAAAAATATAATTTTTTAAGAAACATTTGAAAACACTTAAATCATTTTAAAATATCCACTTAGGCATTTTCAAAAATACATAAATCCCAATAGATGCACTTTATAAAAGATATATGAATAAAAAATAACCAACAATTTATAAAATACAAATCTATAAAAGGTTTACTCATGATCCAAAATATAAAGTTAAACAAAAATAAATTTATTTTCAAAAAAATCCCTTTATTGTAAATATCTTAAAAATATAAAGAAATAAATATTGTCTCTTTATGCCCTATGGTGACCTCTATATCCCATTATCCTTATATCTTTAACAAATTACAATGAAACACCACTATAAAAGTGTGACCCTTTCCTTTTACCTGTAGCATAGACAAATAAGTCTATATATGAAATAATGTGTATATGTATGGTGTGAGAAAATATCCTAGTAGGATATCGTCAAAGATTTTATATTCTTCATTTGTTAAGAAAAACCAAATAATTCTAGTTTTTGGGAAAATAATGAAAATAATTTTATTACATAGGGATGAGTAAATAAAAATAACAAAATATATATTTTTATTTTAAATACAATAAAATATACCAATATACAACAATAATATAAAATAATAATAAAATTTAATGCATCAACCATTAATGGATACCTACCAAAGGCCTAAGGAGATAATCTAGGTTGAAAATTTAAGGGAATAATCACACTATAATATTGTCGCACTATAAATACAACATAATAAACTCACCATTAATGACCTATTCAGGAAGGTAATTTGATTATTAGGTGTTAGATCTAAGATAGGGGTACTATAAATGTGTGACCATAATATTATAACTCTTGTCTTTAGAATTCCCACATCTCTACCTAAATATTCCCAAGATGCTTTTTTGAAATCCCAACATTAATAATCAATGAAACACATTTATAAAACTATCAAGTCAACATGGTATAACATCCATTAAATCATATACATACTCATAAACACCCATAATTAAACATGATAAAATTTCAAATAGATATTATAAAACCATACATAGAGAACACCTCGATTAATCCAAAATAAATCATCAAAATGTCAATCAAAACCCAAACACAGATCCTACTTTCACTATAGGTTCAAACTCAAAAGTTTTTTATCTTATTTAGCCATTGAAAAATTTATATTTTATCAAAACTAATCACCAAAATCACTCCATTATAATACCAATCATGATAATTTTCACCTAAAACAATCCCTAAAATGTTTCTAATATATCAAACCACCTCATCCAAACATGTTCTGACATTTAGATCAATCCAAATTAATCAATTTTAATTGTACCAGTTTCTTAGGAAACTATACATAGAAAATTATCAACAGTTTCATAGAATATTCCCAAAAAACTAATCAAACACATTACCAACCAAAAAACCATTTTCTCACAGTATTTAATCAAACAAAACTCATAATTCATACATCAAAAATATTTTTAACACTAAAACCTAATAATTAATCTTTCACTATCAATGTAATCAAAATTAAAGAAGAACATACCTTATATTTGGAGGTCTAGTGGTAGTAGTAGGGTCTGGTGGTGGTGGATTTGGGGTAGGCAGTGGTTTCAGTGGCAACGGAGGCAGCGAAGGGGTTGGCGGTGGAGGTGGGGTTTGCTGCAGAGCTGGTTTGCAGCAGAGGAGGGGTTCATGGATGAGGTGGAATTCAGGGCAGAGGTGGGGTTTGACAAAATAAGTGATGTTTTTGGTGGAGGTGGGTTCACATCAAAGGAGGGGTTTGTGGTAGAGGTGGGGTTCGGCGCGCGACGGAGTTGAGGTTCGCAGTGGAGGTGAGGTTCACAGAGGAAGAACGATTCGTGGCAATAGAGGAGGAATTTGCAATGGTGGAGGAGGGGTCAGGGCAGAGGAGGGGTTGTCATTCAAGGAGGGGTCGACAACTGTATAGGTCGGCTTCCGTGAGAGTTTGAGGTGTGTGATAGAAGAAGTCGGCTGCTATGGTTCATTTATATAATCCTGTAAATCTTTTACCAGTGCTAGTTAAAAAGTGCTGATAAAGGAATATTTTATTGTAGCTAAAATAGAAATTACAGATAAAACATGCCTTTATCAGTGCTAAAAAAGTTTTGTTAAAAGGATTAAATATCATGGTTAAAATTTTAGCACTGATAAAGACACCTTTTATCAGTTATTTTTTAGCGCTGATAAAGGAATATCTTTATCAGCACTAAAGAAATGTTGATAAAGTGATAATGTTAATAATTTGTTTGTATTATTATATTTATTTATAAAATTATATATATAATAAATACTTATTTATTTATTTATAATTACAACTATAAATAAATATATATTTATTTATATTTATATATATAACAATTATATTTATATAATTATATATATTTAGAAAGTTATAAATTTTATAAATAAATATATATTTTTTAAAATTTATTACTATAGATTTATATATATTTATTTAAATTATTATAAAATTATAATAATTGTATTTATTATATTTATAATTTTATAAATAAATATAATTAATATATTAAATATATATATTTATAATTTTATAAGTATATATAATTAATATACTAATCATATATATTTATAAGATTATAAATATAATAAATATATAATAAATATATATTTATATAAATATATAATTTCAAAAATTATAATAAATATATATTTATTTATAGTTATAATTAAAAATATATATATATTTATAGTTGTAATTACAAATATATATATATTTATTTATTGGTTTAAATAATTATAAAATTTTAAGAACTGTATTTATTATAATTATAATTTTATAAATATATATAATTAATATTTTTATTATAATTATAATAATAATAAATATTTGTACTTATTTATAATTATTTGTATATATTTATAAATATAATTATTTAATTATATATATTTATTTATTTAATAATATAACTCTAGTAAATATATTTATTACAATTTTATAATTATTTAATTATATATATATTTATATATTTATATATTTACAATTATAAGTATAAGTAAATATATATTTATTTATAATTAAAAAATTTATAATAAATATATATTTATTTAATTATATATATTTATAACATTATAAGAATAATAAATATATTTTTTTAATTTTATAATTATTTAAATAAATTTATATTTATTTTTAATTATAATTATAAATATTTATTTATTTATTTTTAATTATAAACTATATAATACATATTTATTTATAGTTATAATTGTAAATAAACTTTTTTATTTATTTATAAAAATAATTATAAAATTATACCACATATATTTATTATATTCATAATTTTATAAATATATTTAATTAATATATTTATTATAATTCTATATTTATTTAAATATATCTATATATATTTAGAATTATAATTATAAATATATTTATTTATTTATAAATATATTTGTATATTTATAAATATATTTATTATATTATATATATTTATAACTTTATAAGTATAATAAATATATTTATTATAATTTTATAATTATATAGATATATATATTTATAATTATAACTATATGTAAATATATTTAAAAATATTTTTATATAATTATAAATATAATTATATATATAATTATAATGGATGAATCTATTGTAATTTTATAATTATTTAAATACATATATATTTATAGTTATAATTATAATTACAAATAATTATATTTAAAAAGTATATATATATATATAATTAAAAATTTATAGTTTTAAATATAATAAATATATTTATTATTTAAATATATTTATTGTAATTTATATTTATTTATGAGAAATCATTCATGGGTATGACATGAATGAATCATATACCTAATAAAGTATATAGATAATAACAAATGATTCATCATACGTGGAAGACATCAATATTAATAATAATAGTGTAATGTGTAAATGAACATTAATTCATGATGAATAAATAAATATGTACGCCAATTATACTCACACATTAATATATTTATTGACCAAATTCATTAGAAATATATATTTATTTAAATATATATATATATATATA
The DNA here is from genome assembly GCA_963277665.1 of Viscum album. Taxonomy (NCBI): domain Eukaryota; kingdom Viridiplantae; phylum Streptophyta; class Magnoliopsida; order Santalales; family Viscaceae; genus Viscum; species Viscum album. Next base: position 1,960,596,249 of record OY728133.1, read on the forward strand.
TTTATAATTATAATTATAACTATGCATATTTAAAATGTATTTAAATATAATTATATATATAATGAATATATTTTTTATTTAATAAAATTTTGTATAATCATATATTTATATAAATTTATATTTATAATCTTATAAATACTTTTTTAAATCATTATATATAAATATTCAAATTGTTAAAAACATATTAATTATAAACATGTTTTTTATTTAATGTGTATAAATGAACATTGATTTTTAATATATATATATATATATATATATATATATATTGAAGTGCACTGTGTTTTATTTGTTGTCAATTAGGTATGTTGTTGATTAGAAGATGTCAAAGAATGAATGGATGTCAAGGAGAGTCAATATGTGAATGACAAAGGCTATGATGGTGTTGGTGATGAATGGAGGATGGCCATGGTACTAAGATGCATGTCACTTAGGAGATTCACTAAGTGACATAGGATGTTGTGGTTGAAACATTCTCTATGAATATCAGACGATTGTAGAACTGATCTTAATGTTTCAATACTTGTATCAAGATGATACTAAGTTACACCACTTGAAGAATTGATGATGATGGAGCATCGTTACATCAGATGATTGATGAGCTGATATTTAAGTTCAAATAACTTGTATCAACTGGATACAAAGTCACAACACTGATAGAGTTACCATGCATTGTCTTAACAATGCATGAGGAGATGAGAAGAACCATCCACAACTCCTAAGTGGATGAAGTGGTACTAATTAAGTCCATGCACTATCACTTAGTGCATGTGAATTTGAAGAAGATCCAACTTGATCTCTAATTAGATCAATAAAGAACTTTGATGAATATGTTTGATTCAGGAGCATCGGTTGAAGAAAGACCCTTTGGGAATTCCATCAAAGGAATTGATGAAGTCTAGTGAAAGAATGGAGGAATTCTTAAGAAGAAGAAGAATGGAGATGAGAAGAAGAAGATTTGTGGCTTGGCATATTACATTTGGTTAAAATTGTTTTTACACAAAGTCCTAACCATTACTTAGCCAAAAAATTGGCCAGCCAAGGACACCTTGAGGGTTCAACCCCAAGGCACATGTGGGCCTAAGGTGCCACGCCCAAGGGGGAACCCGTGGGGAAAACCCAAGGCGGCAGAAGCCACGCAGGGGAGTCAAGCCTGCGCAGCATGGGCGCCAGGATGCGCGCCCGTGTGTGCATAGTGGGCGCCAGTGGCGCGCCTGAGTGGCAGGGGTGGGCGCAAGAGCGCGCCCGCTATGAGAACTCGGTGCGGGGCGGAACCTAGAGGGGAGAAGTGCAACTGAGCGTTGGAAGGGAGCATATGTTTGATAAACCGCGGAAAAACCGCGCTCCGTTTCGATGTGGGACGCGGAAAAATCACCGGGAGCGCATCCTGGCCGCTCGATTGATCGCACGCCAGATCTCGGCCGCACATCTAATCCGCCGCGGCCCATTCTGATCGCAGCCGTCCAAATCGGCGATCCGACGGCTCCCCGTCCATCCTCAACCTCAAGCCAGGCCGAAGCCTCCCCGCGTGCCTCCGTCGAACCAGGAGCAACCCGAGCACCGATTTTGAGCTCCCGGCTGTATCTCTCGAAACTGAAGGCTCCCTCGTGCTCGTCTGGCCAAACCAAACCCATCCATGCATAAAAATATACTTGCATGCAACAAATGAGAAAATTAGATGAAGGCCGAAGGAAAACGAAGTGCCGAGGCCTCGGTGTGTTCGTGTTTTGCATGGGATAGAAGAGACAAAGGCCATGCATGCGTTCTAAGTCGCATGCACGTAGAGGAGAAAAATATAGAAGAAGAACCCGCGGTGAACCGAGGAGAAAATCAAGATTTTCAAAATCTTGAGATACCTGAAAACTTCGGGGATTCAAATGTTTATCCACGCGGATTGAACAGAGGTCCTTTGCCTATAAAAATGAGGCCTAGCCCTCGAGGAGAGTTTGCTGAAAAACTTGGAAGACCCGCGAGAGCTCGTCTGCCTCGCGAAGTAAAAGCCCCGCGCACACTTGCCCGGCTGTTGTCCCGAAGCCACCCGAGGCTTTGAAGGTGTTCCTTGCATGCAACTCTTTTGTGCGACAAGAAGGCTGAGTCCCCTGCGCGCCTTCCCTTTGCGCGGTAGGAAGACCCGAGGTAGCCGCATCACTTGCGCGCTCTCGTGGTTTGTTGAGGCTTGCGCGGCCGAGGTGCCTTGCACCTTTGAGGAGCTTGCGCGACAGAACCTTTGCGCGGCTAGCTACACCCGAGGTGAACTCACGCCTTGCGCGCCTTGAAGAGGAAGTGAAGTCCCGAGGCCATGTGTGCTTAACAAAAGAAGAAAAGGGTCGTGGCAGTGTTTGTGCTTGTGTGTCAAGTGAAGGAACCCTACGCGGCAGTGGGTGTGCACCAAAGAAGACCCGAGGCCTTAGTTCATTTGTGTGTGCATTCTTGAAGAGTGAAGACCACCACACTTTGTGTGTGTGTGCATTTGAAAAGAAGGCCGAGGATAGCTTGAGTGTGTGCAAAAATAGTGAAGGTCGTAGCCTTTGGTGGTTGTGCAAAATAAGAAGTGAAGGGTCGTAGCCTTGTGGGTGCACACATTAAAGAACAAATAAAAGAACACCTTTTGTATGTGTGCAAAACAAGGAGGAGAATAGGCCAAGTTTCAAGTGTGTGCAAAGTGAAACAAGTGTGTGCAAAAAGAAAACAAGGCCGAACCTTAGTGTGTGTGCAAACTAAAGTGTACACACTAAGAAGAAAGAGAAGAGGACACTCACACTATTGTAGAACACACAATCTAAGTGTGTAGACAAATTGAATAAAGTGTGTGAAGTTTGAGAAGTTGGTGTGTGCTTAAAGTGTTACACCCTTTGTGGGTTTATTGCACCGAGAAGAGAAAGGGGAAGTGCATGCATGCATGCATGCACATGCGAACGTAATCAAAGTTCAAATCAGTGAGTGTGCATTTGAGTTGACCAAGACCAGAGGATCTTAAAGAAATTGAGAAGGCCGTGCAGTCAGTGCATGAGGATTCTGATTTGCCATGCATTCAGTGCATGAAGTTTTTTTGAAGTGAGACTGGACCAGACTGAAGTTTAAGATATCAGTTGTCTGAGTATTCAGTAGTTGGAGAGAGGCCAGGTCATCCTTAGAAAAAGGAGATAAATCCTGAGCAAGACGAGAAGACCTGATCAACTCAAGTGATCAGAGGTACAGAGAAAGGCCAGCAGCCTTTATCCCAGGCTGCTGAGGATACTTGAAAAGCTGAAAAAGAAGAAGAGCTACTCGTGCGACTCGAGGAGCCAGGAGAAGCCCCCTGTGAGACTCAGGGTGGAAGAAGTCTTCAGTGGGATTCTGGAGCAGGCCAGTGGGACTCTGGTAACACTGTGGGACGCAGTATAAAGACCCTCCTGTGGGACTCAGGACAGATACAGTGGGACTCTGTATCGACCATTGTAATACTAACAGATTATAATGGAAGAAACCATGTGGGGGCGTATAACCAACATGGCAAGGACGTAGGCCTTTGGTGCCGAACCTTGTAAATACTTGTGTCCAGTGACTTTACATTTACTGCATCATTCGAGGAAAGGCTGAGAGATACAAGAAGAGTGGATCGAGGCTTTAACCAGCCATAGAGGTTTAATTGATAAAGAATCAATTAGTAAAAAGTTTTAAGGGATCACTGATTCACCCCCTCCCCCTCTCAGTGATTCACACTGATCTGGGCACTTCAATTGGTATCAAAGGGGAGGTTACCTCTAAAAGATCCAAGGGAGTCTTTATGAAGTGCATATTTGAGGAAATGAGCGACCAGCCTCAAATGGAGATATCTGCCAAGACTCAGAAAAACAGAATGAAGAAACAGGAAAAGAAGATGAAGAAGATGGTTGGTGCAATTAGAGAAACTCCTTCTATGGAAAGAAATGTGAAAGTCACATCAGATGACAATTCCTTTTATCATTCTTCTGATGAAGCATGCTCTAGCTGTGATGAATATGGAAGGCACAATGATCTTTTAAATGCAATCAAATATCTTCAGAAGACAGTCCCCAAGGAAGTGACAATGTGTATAGCTACAGGCATCCTTGATCTTCAAGAAGAAAAATTACAGCTAGAAGATGAAGCCAATTCTATGGAAGTCCAATTGGCTAAAAGGGTTAGCATAACCAACACTCTCAGAAAGCTGGTGACAGCCAAAGATGAAACAGTATCTCATTGCAATGAAAGATATGAAGGCACTGCTGAAGAATTGCAAAGAAGCCTTTCTGAGAAAGAATTCTTTATGATAATAGTCAAATATGTTTTCCATGCACTGGAAAAGAGGCACAAAGTGTCAATGGTTGTCAGAGATGCTCAACTAGAAGACAAAGTCAAAAGGGTGAAGGAGCTTGACAACTCATTGCTTGAAATGAAGCAGGTGCATGAAGACCAGATAAAACAACTGGAAGAGAAATGGGAAGGAAGGCTAAGAACAGTTGAGGATGAGAAGAACTCCCTCAACATGAAGTGCTTAGAACTGGAGGTGATATTGAAAAATCAGAAATCACCTAAAGCCGAAGCCTCCCAGACAGCTGGTAGAAGAAATGTTGCTACTCAAGTACGCATTGAGAAGGATGATTCCAAAAGAAGGACATCCTCTAATGAAAGGGCAACATCTTCTACAAATAAGGTACCATCCATACCATCTTGTACTCATGCTTCCAATTGTGTTTCCACAAATAGTACAGGATGGAAGAGAAAATCCAAACAAGTATGGATGAAGAAAATGAAGAAAGAGAGCTCTCCTGAAGCAGCACAACAATTCAAGACAAGTACCCTACAATCAGAAGGAATCAAAAAGTCAATATTTGTGGGTCAATGTTGGTGTTGTAACAAGTATGGGCATTGTGCAAAGGATTGTTGGTACAATCCACTGAATGCCAAAGCACAGAGGAAGCCCATGCCTAGGGGGAGCAAGCCAGAAGAAAAGAAGCAGCATCCACAGGTCCAGAGACATCTGTTTACTGCAAATAGATTTGGATTACTTGACAACATCTGGGATGATTGCAAAAGTGGTCAAATAGATACATGTCAATCTCCAACTGTATCCAGAGCTCAAAAGAAGAAAAGATCACAGAACCTGGCTCAGAAAGAATCCTTGGGAAGCAAGCAGAAGAAAGCTGAAGATGCTCCCAAGAAGATTATGAAAAAGGAAGAGAAGACCTTGGAGCCTAAATCCAAGAAGGGTGATGCATCCAGAAGGACCACCAAGAAGAAATGCTTCTACTATGGAAAGAAAAGACATATCATGGACCTTTGTAAAGAAGCCATGAAATTCAATAGAGGCAGACTGGACTCAAACAGACGATCAATCCAAAAGAAGCAGAAGGGATTGATTGAAAACAAGTTGCCTAAGAAAGGTAGCTTGAAAGCATCGAAGGAACCATGTGGAATATCCAGAACTGAGGCCACACTTCCAAGTGACTTACTAGTCATATGGCCAAATCAGTTGCAACTTGCCAAAGATCTGCAAAGAGTTGAAGATGAAGTTCTGGCAATTGCTAAGGAAAAAGGGAAGAAGAAGATTTCACATGAAGATGTATTGAGATCCACACCAGCACAAACATCATTGAAGATCAAATGTGCAAGTGTGAAGAATGGTGAAAATGGGACATCTCGGTTGATAGAATCATCTCAACCTTGTTGTTCACATTGATGAACCAAGGAGCTGGAGGATGGTTTGGAAGGAATGGAGTGCACCCCTTGAGGGGGAGCCTATCTGAAGAAGATGGGATTTTGAGATTAATACCATCTTGAGAAAAGCTGAAGGTATTCCAATCATACTTTCATCCCTTGATTCGTAATTGCATTCATCATGACAATTAAGGGGGAGTATTGATTGAAGACAAATGGTTGAAAGGGGGAGCTTTATCTTTGCACCTGAACTTTCTAATGAGTTTTGTGAAGTTGTGCAGGATTTAGCAAATTCATTGTTATATCTGAAAAATTTCAAACCCCTGAAGCATGATCTCACATGTACAGTGAATGATGGATAGCATTGAGTTCCTTGGTTACATCACTCTTGTTTTCTACACCGGGTTAGCCCAAGTAGACTTAGAGTTGATTTACTAAAGGCTATTTGCTAAAGATAACATGTGACATCATCCCTCTCTTTGTAGTTGTGAAGAAAATGATTTTCAAAGGGAGGAAGTGATTTTTTGAAGAGAACCACACCACACATTTGCATTTGATTGCCAATAAGGGGGAGAAATATTGTCACACATATTGACCCATTCATATGTGCTCTAGTGTATTGACAACAAATACAAAGGGGGAGATTGAAGTGCACTGTGTTGCATTTGTTGTCAATTAGGTATGTTGTTGATCAGAAGATGTCAAAGAATGAATGGATGTCAAGGAGAGTCAATATGTGAATGACAAAGGCTATGATGGTGTTGGTGATGAATGGAGGATGTCCATGGTACTAAGATGCATGTCACTTAGGAGATTCACTAAGTGACATAGGATGTTGTGGTTGAAACATTCTCTATGAATATCAGACGATTGTAGAACTGATCTTAATGTTTCAATACTTGTACCCAGTTGATACAAGTTATTTGAACTTAAAGATCAGCTCATCAATCATCTGATGTAATGATTTCCACATCTTTTCATTTGATTTCCAAAAAGGGGGAGAAATATTGGCACACATATTGACCCATTCATATGTGCTCTAGTGTATTGACAACAAATACAAAGGGGGAGATTGAAGTGCACTGTGTTGCATTTGTTGTCAATTAGGTATGTTGTTGATCAGAAGATGTCAAAGAATGAATGGATGTCAAGGAGAGTCAATATGTGAATGACAAAGGCTATGATGGTGTTGGTGATGAATGGAGGATGGCCATGGTACTAAGATGCATGTCACTTAGGAGATTCACTAAGTGACATAGGATGTTGTGGTTGAAACATTCTCTATGAATATCAGACGATTGTAGAACTGATCTTAATGTTTCAATACTTGTATCAAGATGATACTAAGTTACACCACTTGAAGAATTGATGATGATGGAGCATCATTACATCAGATGATTGATGAGCTGATCTTTAAGTTCAAATAACTTGTATCAACTGGATACAAAGTCACAACACTGATAGAGTTACCATGCATTGTCTTAACAATGCATGAGGAGATGAGGAGAACCATCCACAACTCCTAAGTGGATGAAGTGGTACTAATTAAGTCCATGCACTATCACTTAGTGCATGTGAATTTGAAGAAGATCCAACTTGATCTCTAATTAGATCAATAAAGAACTTTGATGAATATGTTTGATTCAGGAGCATCGGTTGAAAAAAGACCCTTCGGGAATTCCTTCAAAGGAATTGATGAAGTCTAGTGAAAGAATGGAGGAATTATTAAGAAGAAGAAGAATGGAGATGAGAAGAAGAAGATTTGTGGCTTGGCATATTAAATTTGGTTAACATTGTTTTTACACAAAGTCCTAACCATTACTTAGCCAAAAAATTGGCCAGCCAAGGACACCTTGAGGGTTTAACCCCAAGGCACATGTGGGCCTAAGGCGCCACGCCCAAGGGGGAACCCGTGGGGAAAACCCAAGGCGGCAGAAGCCACGCAGGGGAATCAAGCCTGCGCAGCAGGGGCGCCAGGATGCGCGCTCGTGTGTGCATAGTGGGCGCCAGTGGCGCGCCCGAGTGGCAGGGGTGGGCGCAAGAGCACGCCCGCTATGAGAACTCGGTGCGGGGCGGCACCGAGAGGGGAGAAGTGAAACTGAGCGTTGGAAGGGAGCGGATGTTTGATAAACCGCGGAAAAACCGCGCTCCGTTTCGATGTGGGACGCGGAAATATCACCGGGAGCGCATCCTGGCCGCTCGATTGATCGCGCGCCAGATCTCGGCCGCACATCTAATCCGCCGCGGCCCATTCTGATCGCAGCCGTCCAAATCGGCGATCCGACGGCTCCCCTTCCATCCTCAACCTCAATCCAGGCCGAAGCCTCCCCGCGTGCCTCCGTCGAACCAGGAGCAACCCGAGCACCGATTTTGAGCTCCCGACTGTATCTCTCGAAACTGAAGGCTCCCTTGTGCTCGTCTGGCCAAACCAAACCCATCCATGCATAAAAATATACTTCCATGCAACAAATTAGAAAATTCGATGAAGGCCGAAGTAAAACAAAGTGCCGAGGCCTCGGTGTGTTCGTGTTTTGAATGGGATAGAAGAGACAAAGGCCGTGCATGCGTTCTAAGTCGCATGCACGTAGAGGAGAAAAATATAGAAGAAGAACCCGCGGTGAACCGAGGAGAAAATCAAGATTTTCAAAATCTTGAGATACCCGAAAACTTCGGGGATTCAAATGTTTATCCACGCGGATTGAACAGAGGTCCTTTGCCTATAAAAATGAGGCCTAGCCCTCGAGGAGAGTTTGCTGAAAAACTTGGAAGACCCGCGAGAGCTCGTCTGCCTCACGAAGTAAAAGCCCCACGCACACTTGCGCGACTATTGTCCTGAAGCCACCCGAGGCTTTGAAGGTGTTCCTTGCGTGCAACTCTTTTGTGCGACAAGAAGGCTGAGTCCCCTGCGCGCCTTCCCTTTGCACGGCAGGAAGACCCGAGGCAGCCGCATCACTTGCGCGCTCTCGTGGTTTGTTGAGGCTTGCGCGGCCGAGGTGCCTTGCACCTTTGAGGAGCTTGAGCGACAGAAACTTTGCGCGGCCAGCTACACCCGAGGTGAACTCACGCCTTGCGCCCCTTGAAGAGGAAGTGAAGTCCCGAGGCCGTGTGTGCTAAACAAAAGAAGAAAAGGGCCGTGGCAGTGTTTGTGCTTGTGTGTCAATTGAAGGAACCCTACGCGGCAGTGGGTGTGCACCAAAGAAGACCCGAGGCCTTAGTGAATTTGTGTGTGCATTCTTGAAGAGTGAAGACCACCACACTTTGTGTGTGTGTGCATTTGAAAAGAAGGCCGAGGATAGCTTGAGTGTGTGCAAAAATAGTGAAGGCCGTAGCCTTTGGTGGTTGTGCAAAATAAGAAGTGAAGGTCCATAGCCTTGTGGGTGGACACATTAAAGAACAAATAAAAGAACACCTTTTGTATGTGTGCAAAACAAGGAGGAGAATAGGCCAAGTTTCAAGTGTGTGCAAAGTGAAACAAGTGTGTGAAAAAAGACAACAAGGCCGAACCTTAGTGTGTGTGCAAACTAAAGTGTACACACTAAGAAGAAAGAGAAGAGGACACTCACACTATTGTAGAACACACAATCTAAGTGTGTAGACAACTTGAATAAAGTGTGTGAAGTTTGAGAAGTTGGTGTGTGCTTAAAGTGTTACACACTTTGTGGGTTTATTGCACCGAGAAGAGAAAGGGGAAGTGCATGCATGCATGCATGCACATGCGCACGTAATCAAAGTTCAAATCAGTGAGTGTGCATTTGAGTTGACCAAGACCAGAGGATCTTGAAGAAATTGAGAAGGCCATGCAGTCAGTGCATGAGGATTCAGAGTTGCCATGCATTCAGTGCATGAAGTTGTTTTGAAGTGAGACTGGACCAGACTGAAGTTTAAGATATCAGTTGTTTGAGTATTCAGTAGTTGGAGAGAGGCCAGGTCATCCTTAGAAGAAGGAGATAAATCCTAAGCAAGACGAGAAGACCTGATCAACTCAAGTGATCAGAGGTACATAACAAGGCCAGCAGCCTTTATCCCAAGCTGCTAAGGATACTTGAAGAGCTGAAAATGAAGAAGAGCTACTCGTGTGACTCGAGGAGCCAGGAGAAGCCCCCTGTGAGACTCAGGGTGGAAGAAGTCTTCAGTGGGATTCTGGAGCAGGCCGGTGGGACTCTGGTAACACTGTGGGACGCAGTATAAAGACCCTCCTGTGGGACTCAGGAGAGATACAGTGGGACTCTGTATCGACCATTGTAATACTAACAGATTATAATGGAAGAAACCATGTTGGGGCGTATAACCAACATGGCAAGGACGTAGGCCTTTGGTGCCGAACCTTGTAAATCCTTGTGTCCAGTGCCTTTACATTTACTGCATCATTCGAGGAAAGGCTGAGAGATACAAGAAGAGTGGATCGAGGCTTTAACCAGCCATAGAGGTTTAATTGATAAAGAATCAATTAGTAAAAAGTTTTAAGGGATCACTGATTCACCCCCTCCCCCTCTCAGTGATTCACACTGATCTGGGCACTTCATATATAATAATTTTATATAAATTAATAATATTTTTTATTATAAACTTTTATCAGTTCTTTTAACAAGCACTGATAATAGCCCCCCTTTTATCATCGTATTTTATTAACACTAGAAAAGGTCAGCACTTCCCTTTCACTGATCTTTGGTAGTGGTTGGTTTTGAAATGAAAGGAATGTTTTGAAACTTGAATTGGGTCTAGATGAGATGATGATTGAAATGGTTTTCGAACTAGGGATATCCCCTTGTAAATTGACTTATTTACCTTCAAGAACATGGGAGACTTGGTAGTTGAGAGGGAATAACACATGTTAGGAACATGTTAGCTCTACTTGTAAATTTATTAAACCATGACAATGCAACAAAACTGCTAGAGGGTAGAGAGATTGGTCTTTAGGGATCTTCTCCTTTTCATCCTTAGGGATGTTCCTTGTGCGCATTGGAAGTTTTACTTCACCAGGATGTGTGATAAACCTTTAAATATTACTCCTCGGTCTCTTAACCATGGTGTTATGATTGGATTTTTTGTTTCATACCTTATGATATAAAAGTTTTATTCATTTAATTTTTTGAAAAAAAATTGATTATTCATGCACTCTTTTGATAATTGTTTTTCATTCCCTTTTTTAGAAAGAAGCTTGATTATTATTCCTACTTTGATGGAAAATATTTTTTACCTATTTTCTAATAGTCATTGAAAATGTTTCTTCAATTATATTTTGATATGAACTATGAAAATGGTTCCATTTCATTTTTTATTTACAATTAGCAAAAAAAATTATCTTATTTGTAATGATTATGAAATGATTGGTGAAATCTTACTAGGATTGTAAACTCAAACCCTACCTTTACCTTCAAGTATTTTTAGATTTTATTATGCAAGTTACAGGTATTGGGAAGGCACCACTAAAATAAATAGGGTTTACCTGGATTACGAGACCTTCAAGAGTTGGCATCACATTTTGGCATTTATGACCCATCAGTCATGTTGGGTTATCTTTCCATCTTTAAGGATTGTATTAGGGTTTTGTGGACCCTTTTTCTCCATTTGAGTGTTGTTCATACTGATTTTTTTTGTTCTATTTTCTATTGTTTTTCTTTGACTTATAAATATTAGGGAAACATCATTCCCTCATTAATTTTATCGATGTCATGGTTCTTATCACCAGACCATGTGGATTGGGAACACCTTTCAAGTAATTTAAGTATCATATCATTTACTTTTTTGGTGTTATATCTAGGTTTCTTCATAAAAAAATGGGCATCAGAGATGGTTGATCCTCCTCTTCCATGTTTGTGTGTAGTTTGGGACTATATCTTCTTGACTTAAGGGGTATGTTATGAATGATTTCTTAACTATATCTCATCTTAAAAATCCTTAATTTACCCAGGTTTATTGGGTAAAGTGACTTTGAAGAAAATTGAAGTTTTGATTCTAAATTTTTAGAGAACTTTTTTTTTGAGTTTTGTATAACCCTGTGGATTTTATCTTGATAGATTTATTGATATCATATCTCTTGAATAATATTTTACTTTATTTTTTGTAGTACCATTCCCCCAAGAATATGTTTGAATATACCTTAGTAGAGAGATACTAATAAAACTCAACAATTGAACCCTCTGTTTGATCATAACCATGTAGAGGATGTTGTGTATGATGTCCAAGCTCTAGAACAGATAGCATCACTGATTCTTGATCGAGCTACATAGGTAGTACCCATGAAGGGTAATATAAGGGATCATTACTAGGAGTTTCTTCATATCAAATATCCATCCTTCTAGGGTACCAATGATCCATAGGATGTGAAATACTGGTTGAAGAAATTTGATTACCACTTTATGTTCTTAGATATTCCCAATTCTGTCCAATAATGCGATTCTTTCAAGAATAAAGGGAATAGAAAAATGTGGGTGGACTCTATATATGAGATTAGGAATAATGTGGGGCTTGGAGTGGAAACACTTCAGGGATCATTTCATGGAGAAATTATTTCTAGAGTTGATAATTTTAGAAATATTTATTTAGTTCTTTAAACATAACCAAGGTAACAAAAATTTGACTTAGTATACCAATCACTTTTATGAGATTATTCACTTCTCACCTGAGGTGGTATCGAATGAGAGGATGATGTCCTAGAGATTTAAGTTGGGTATTCAATAAGATATTTTATCCCAAGTTTTTATACTAAAACTAACCTCTTATTCTGATTATTTGGATATAGATTTTATGGTACAACTTGACTTGTCAAGAAATTCAAGGATAATGGTAGTTTCCCCTACTCCTAGTGGCAGTTTTAGTGGTCCCTTTAAAGGGAAGAGGAAATATGATTAATAACATGGTAGAAATCTTGGTGGTGGATCTCAGCTGAAAACCTATTCTAAATCATCTATTGTATTTATTATAGGACCTCTTACCTTCTATAAGTGTGTAATAGTTGGAAACATGAAGCATGATTTCTCAAAGGAACCAAATAATTGTATCTCCTATGGACACTTAGGAAATTTATAGCAGTTTTTCATGTTTTTAATACTCCATGTAGTTGTATAGGATTTTCGATTCTGAGTATATCTATGGTGTATTCATATGATAAAAGATTAAAGGGGTTATATCCACAGAAATGAACTAATATTATTCAAAAGTGAATTAATATTCAGTGGAATCTGATGTGGGTCATGCGATATTAAGAGGTACCATTACATTTTCTTCATATTTTTTGTTTACTTTATTTTATATTGATGCCTCTCATTTTTTTTATGTCCACTCATACTATGAAATTATTAAATCTTCTTACAGAGATCATTCCTTATGTTATGGAGATTTTTACGCCTCTTGGGATGAATAAATAACAATGTCTTGAATTCCATTCTTTTTATTTCACCATTTTTGAAGTTGATATTTCTTGGGACTATTTTGTAATGGATATGAAACCTCTAGATTTCATTGTTGGGATGGATTAGTTTTTATCATAAGGATCATATCGAATATTATCATTGATATGTTTTCTTTATTAGAACCAATGGAGTGAGTCATTTATTTTTGGTAGAATAGGACTTGAGGTCGATTTGATCTGGACCTCCTCTACCAAAGTTGGGTTAGATAATACTTGTGTTTTCCTTTAAAATAGAAAACGAACCACTGGATGGTGAACTTCCTCTAGTATTTGTTGAGTATCCCAATTTATTTCCATTTCACTTAATTTATTTTCTACCTGTAAGAGAGGAATACTTTTTTATTGACATCGTACTAGGTACCAAGCCCGTCTATATTCCCTCTAACCATATGACACCAATAGAACTGAATTAGTTGAAAACATAGTTGGATGATATGTTTTCCAAAGGCTTTATCCGACCAAGCATTTCGCCTTGGGAAGCACTGATGCTTTTTGTTAAGAAAATGGATAATACACTTCATTTTTTTGTTGAATATCAAAATCTCAATCATTTCATAGTCAAGAATAAGTATATAATTCCTCATATTAATGATGTGTTTGACCATATGAAAGGGTTTAAGTTTTTCTCAAAGATAAATCTTCAGTCTCACTATCACCATATTAGGATTAAGGATTATGGAATTCCCAATATAGCCTTCAGAAAAAGGTATGTCCATTATGAGTACCTCATTCTACCATTTTGTCTAACTAATTATACTGCATTGCTTAGTGAATTGATTAATAATATTTTCTATAAGTACCTTGATTATTTGATTGTAGTTTTTATTGATAACATATTGGATTACTATAAGACTGAGGAAGACCACATACATCATCTAAGATATGTATTTGATATCTTGAGAAACTATAAACTTTATGAAAATATTTCAAAATGAAACTTCTGAATGTGGGAAGTAAATTTATTGGGGCATGTGGTTTCCAATCATGGTGTTTCAGTTTATCCTAAGAATGTGAAAGCTATTATAACCTAAGAGGAACCATAGAATGTCATTTATATTCAAACCTTCTTGGGATTGGTGGGATATTATTATCATATTATAAATTATTTATCTATTTTGGCTTCTCCAATGACCAATTTTACATGAAAGGGATAAAAGTTCATTTGGAATTAAAAATTTTAGGTTTCCTTTGATTAGTTTGACCATTGGTTGACTTCATATACTTTTTTAACTCATACAAAATTCAATCATGGCTATGTGGTCTTTTATGATGAAATGATTTTTAGTTTGGGTTGTGTTATTATATAGGTGGATCATGTGGTATCATATGGTTCTCATTAGATTTAGCCTCATGAAAATAACTATCTACTGCATGATCTTATAATCACAGTTTTGATTCATGCTCAAAATGGATGGCAGTATTACTTTCTTGGTGAAAGTTTTACCATCTACTACAATCATAAGATCTTGACTTTTACCTTCTTTCAAAATGATTTGAACCTTTGGTAGAGATGGTGGATGGAGTAACTACAGGATTTTTCTTTTTAAATTTCTTATACTTCTGGTAAGGGAAATGTCATTGTTAGTTCCATGAGTAGGAAACTTCTATCCCAGACCATTAAATAAAGTTTTGAAGAGTGTAAGTTGATGACCCTATTTGTTCTTATAAATTTTGGAGTCCAGGAAGATGGTACTATAATTTATCTAATGAATTATAGATTCTTTATATGGTGGGGATACCATCATTTAGTGGTATCTATATTCTGAGGGTATCCTATATTTCTGGAGAAAGTATTTCATACCTCTTCCAATTAGGAAGGTTTTTATAGGATATTTTCATGACTCTTAGTGGGTTGTACACCCAGAAAATATAAATATTCTTTATGATATGAGGTAATTTTTCTGGTGGGTAGGTATGAAATGGGACACTATTGATTTTTTTCATTATTATACCTATCAATAGGTTATGTCCGTGCATTATAAGCCTTTGGGTTTTCTTTAGCCACTTCCAATGCCGACTTGGAAATGGGAAAATATATCTATGAATTTTATGGACATATTTCTACATAAATCCTATGGTAAAAATGTAATATGGTGGGTTATTAACTGATTTTCTAAATAATATCACTTTATTTTGATTATTCATACAATCAATGTTGAGGACAAAGTAAATTTTTTTATTTAAGAAATCATTAGGTTTCATGGAGTTACTTATGAAATCATTACAGATAGTGATCTTTGATTAACTTCTTGCTTCTGGAGGGTACTCCAAGAATTAATGGGAACCAAAGTGAAGTTGATAAAGTCATAAAATAATCAAATGGATATCTATACATAATAGGAAATTAATAATCTTGAGTATTTTCTATGGAAATGTGTCCTTGACTTTGGATGAGATTGGGATATCCATTTCTGGATACTTGAGTTTGTATATAATAACATTTACAGTCATCCATCCAGATGGAACCTTTGATAACATGTATGGTCAAACATTAAAATCACTAATTTGTTGGTCTGAGCTTACTGAAGCTTCACTAGTAAGACCAGTTTGGTTCAAGAGATCATGGAAATGATTCATTTGATCCATATGAGAATGGAAGTGGCACAAATCCATTAAAAATCCTATATTGATTGTCATCAATTCCCTTTAGAGTTTGGTGTTGGTGATCTAGTGTTTCTAAGAGTTTCACCATGGTTAGGTCACCAATGGATCTTGAAATAAGAAAAGTTTTCACCAAGATTTGCATGATCGTTTGATGTTTTTGAGTGGATTGGTAAGGTTTCTTACCATTTGTGTTTTCTACCATAGCTGAAATCTATCAACAATATGTACCACGTGCTATAGATCAGAATGTATCTTGATGATCCATCTCATATATTAACCTAGGAGGATCTGGACATTGAAATATATCTATACCTGAAGTATAAACCTATTTGGATTTTCAATTCTCATATAAAGGTTCTCCATGGAAAATATATACCATTGATTTGGGAGTTGTGACAGTTTGGTTCAAATTCACATGTGAATTGGGAGTATGAGACATTGATTAAAGAATAGTGTCTCTATATCTTTAATGTGGACTCTTCTTGATAGTATTTCTAGGGTTACAAATATTTTATGGTGTGCTGAATTATAAAATATTGACGTTTTCTTTTCTGGTGTTTTATCTAATTCTTGATGTTTTTTTATCCACCTGTTTGTTTTTTGAGTTGATCCATGTTCGTCTAAGGGATTTTGGGATTCGGAAAATTGTGAAATATTAAATGTATATTTTTGGAAACTTCCTACCAAATCAGGTGGTCCTATTTTATAGCACCAAAACCACACTATATAGGAATTGGTTTCAGTATGGAGATAGTGGTTATGTTGTAGTGGTACAATAGGGGTTGATTCCATGCCATAAGAAAACTTGTTTCCTCATATTGACCTTGACTATGGAGCTTGTGACATAGCTTTCATCATAGAGGTTTTTTGGAAGGCTTTCACCATGGTGTCCTAGACTATGTCACAAAGCCTTTTGATCATTAGTTATAATAAAATTCAAATTGTTTGTGATTCAGATGTTATCATTTTAATGGTCTGTTTTGGGGATTGATTTGGGGGTCTTCCATTAAATTTTTCTATGGATTTTATAAGGGGTTTTACAATGGGAATAAAATCCTTATTTATAACTAGTAATTCTTTTCACTCAGTGTTATTCCAAATCTCTAAAGAACTATTTAAAATCTAAGTCAATATTTTATTACCCATGCTACGCCATAGATGTCAGAGATCTAGCACGATCAGTATTGTAGTATCTTTTTCTACACTATGGATGTATATCCCGCATCATAGTCATATATGTTTCAACAAAGGGTTTGATTACCATTATGCTTCCATGATTCCACAGTCTTTATATTTGTGCTATTGGGGTTATGTTTTTATTCTTTCCAATCTATAACAATTGATCCTACATCATGGTAGTGTCTTCTAGATTTCCATTCCACTGTAGTGTTCCACTCTATGTCGCGATGATTGACTCTATACCAAATTTACTATATTGCATTATGGGGATAAATATATTTATAGAATACCTTTTTCCTCCTTGTGGAACCTTCATCATGGTTTTGCGATATTATTTTCAAGGTTAGTGGTTTCTGAATCTATTCCTATTATTTAAAACATTAAATACTTATATTTTAAATTAGTTTTCAAATAAATTTATAAATTTGGAGTTGGGTTTTGATCAATGGACTTTCAAATGGCATGGTGTGTGATGATTTTTTCTTGATATTTATTAGTGAAAATAAATTATCGATTTTTAGGAAAAAATGTTCTTAAATTAGAATTATGACTATTGAAAGGATTTTTTTGAAAATGAAAGGCATAATATTTTTTTTGAAATGTGATGATTTGATTGATTTTGATAAAAATCACTTGATATTGTTTTTTGAAAATAATTTCATAAATTTTTATAAAAACCATTAGACATTGGTTTTTTAAATAATGGCATGAGTTCTTGATATAAACCATATGAGGTTTTTTTTAAATGAAATGAATGTTTTGAAACATCAATTGGGGTCGGATGAAATTATTATTGAAATGGATTTTTAACTAGTGATATCCCTTTTTAATGGTGACTATAGGGCCACCACAAGGCCTTTGGTCTACCTCAAGGACTTTATACTACATGAATTTTAGATGTACCAGATTGACTTACAAGGAACATGGCCCTGTATGAGGATTCAAAGCATGCGCATTCACCAGAGCAGAGCTAATAAGACTTGGAATAATGAGAGGGTTTGGATTTTCCATCAGTACCAAGATTTTTCATCCCTACATAGAATATCTTTCTGATCATTCATGTGAATGTGGAGTGTTGATCATGATTCATATGTTGGGGAGGTGCAGTTTCAATTAGTCATTTTCTATAATGAATTACTTTAAGACCTTTGGGTCCCATAATGTCACAAAACCTAACATCCATGTATAAATTCCCCTTCAACCCTTGAAAGGGATATTTATCAAAAACAATGAATAAGAAATAAAGGCCTTTGATCCATTCAAGCTGGATAGCCCCTTATAAATTGGTTGATTTTCCTTGAAGCATATGGGGGACTGGATAGTTGAGCAGGAAGAAAACACATTAGAAATAAGATATTTTTTATTTGAAAAGTATTGATTTGATGTATTTTAATGAAAAATAGTTTATATTGTTTTTTAAAGAATAAAATGAATTTTGAAAAAAACAATTTGATGTTGGTTCTTGAAATAATGAAATGAGTTTTTGATAGAAACCATTTTAGGTTGGTTTTTTAAATGAAATTCATGTTTTGAAACATAAATTAGCGTCAGATGGAATTGTGATTAAAATTGTTTTTGAATTATTGATATCCCCTTGTTTGATTTACATTGAATCACATCAGAGACTTAGTAACTGAGTGGGAAGATCACACACTAGGCATGTATTATATCAACTAATCAATGGATTAAATGATGAAAACGAAAAAAAACTACTTGAGTGAAGGGACATTGGTTATTATTTATCTGATCCTTTCCATCCTTAGGGATGTTCCTTGTGCACATTGGAAGTCATACCTATCTAAGATGTGTGAAAATCCATGAAATCCTACCCCTAGGTCTCTTAACCATTGTGTTACTATAAATGTATTTTCATGCCTTGTGTTATAAATTTTTTACTCTTGTTAATTTTGATGAAAATTCTTATTCATTGTTTATTTTCATAAAATTTTTATTCATTCCCTTATTGAAAAATATTCTTGATTATGCATACATTTAAGGAAAATCTTTTCTTCCTATTTTCTAATAGTCATTGAAAATGATTCTTCAAGCTTGTTTTGATATGAAATGTGAAAATTTTTGCCTGCCATGTTTTATTTACAATTATCATAAATGGTTTATCTAATATGGAATGATTATGAAATTATTGGTGAAATCCTACTAGTATTTTAATCTCACAGCATAAATTTTCATTCATGTGTTTGTAGATTTTCTTATGCTAGTTCTAGGCATAGGTAACGAACCACTCAAAGTTGGAGGGTGTGCCTGACTTGTGGGACCTTTGAGAGTTGGAATCACCCATTTGAATTTGTGATTCATCATTTTAGATTTACAGTCTTTGAGTATTTGATGATTATATCAAGGTGTTATAGACCCTTTTTCTCCAAGGGAGTGTTTTTTATACTAACAGATTTATTATTACTTTATACGATGTTTTACTTTTGAATTCTAAATCTTGTGGAAAATTATTACCTCTTTTCTTTTATTGATTTCACGATTATTATTACTATCCTATAGGGATTAGGAACTCCCTTTGGTTCATGTTAGGATTGAATTAGGTACCGTTTATGCAAAATATCTAGGTTGCTTCAGGGAATATCATCAAGAAGATTTCACACCCATGTCATTAACTTATATTCTTCATACATCATTATTTGACAATCTAAAATTAACTCGTCTATACCCATGGGCAAGGAATTTAATGTGATAGTTCCATTTCTATCAAAGCATCTAGATATCATCTTCCATAAATATGGAAGGGACAAATTTTTCATTTAATTATTCATTAATAACAAATTATTTGTGATGCACCCAATGTACCCAACATTACCTAGTCATATGTATTCATGGTTTATGGAAATATATCAAAGTGTGTGAGTTATGAAATGCATTAATAATAAACATAATGACTAAGGATCGTTACACAATCTTGAAAACATGAATACCCAATCACATGCAAACATATATAATTCCTATAAGTGAGCATGTTATCATAATAACTCATATTGGTGATTACTAAGTGAAGAATTCATGAGTTGAACTCCATTATTCTTATTATTACTCTCTAATAAAATTAAATATAATATTTATCACATAATATAATTTTTTTTCTTATCATAGAACATTTTTTAAGAATGGTTGCATTAAATTTCATGATTCACATCATAACAGGGAACTTTTGTGACCTTTTCAATGTGATAGATACTCTAGGACATTATTACATTAAAGACATGAAAAATAATGAATAATATGTAATAAAATAATTTTATTATCTTCTTTCAATATACCTAAAATATAATGTACAAATAGTTGGTTCTAGTACACCAATACTAACAGACTCCCACTTTGACTAGAGCTAACTTCTAATGACTTTTAGACTACTATATCTCATATAATGATCGATTTTCTACTATGTTAAGGATTTAGTTAAGTTTTATATCATTATTTATTCCATAAAAACTCTTCTCACAATGAAATAACCTATTTGAGAAAAATCCCTAAATGGTTGATATTTTTAATGTATGTGTTTCATCCAATAATGTTACCTTGACTCACTTGCAAGATCCACCACTATAGTATTATCACAATATATTGTTACAGGGTATGTAATACTAGGAAATATAATAATATCTTGGAAAAAATTATAAATCCAAACTACATATTTAGTTTCCTCAAAAGCCATAATGTACTTGAACTCCACTATAGAATCAATAAATGTGGCATTCTTTGAGCTCTTCCAGCTCAAAAAACTTCTATTAAGAGTGAATATATATCCTGACGATGATTTAATTTCATCGTAATATGCCTTGGAACTAGTATATTAATATCCATTCATAACTAGCCCTATTTCTCCTCTATTGACTAGGAACTTATATTTATCTCACCGTAAATACTTAAGGATCATCTTGACTATCATCCAATGGTGATAACCTATTTTGTCTTTATTGGTTTCTACCATACATAATGAATTGGTGAAATATATCCTAGTACATAGAAAAACATACATGACTATCCTAATTTCTATCAAATATGGAGTCTATTTCATCATCTATATCTCCTAATGTGTTTGGGGACACATTTTCTTAGGGAGACGAATGCCATGTGACATTGGAAATAGCCTCTACTGTATTGTTCCATTATGAATCTCTTTAGTATCTTGCAAATATATATACTTTAACTTAGTTAAAGAATCCTCTTATATATATCACAATGAATCTATATCCCAAGAATATATGCCACTTTACATAAGACCTTTATAGAGAAGCATTTATCTAACTATGATTTAACATATTTCAAAACTGGTATTTTCTTTCTAATAAGTAGTGTTTCATAAATATAAACTATTAGGAAAACAATTGTATGACCATTAAACCTCTTATATACACAAGGATAAAATACATTCTTTATAAATCCAAATTCCATTATAGCTTTATCAAATTTAATGTTCTATGTCCTGTATTCTTTCTCTAATCTATAAATGGATCTCTGTAAATTTCATAATTTATTGGAATCTTTTAGAGTCACAAACCCTTATGGTTGTTTCATATAGATATATTTATGAAAGTTTCCATTAAGAAAGTTCTTTATGAAATCCATCTTCCAAATCACATAGTCATGGTACGATTCTATAGAAAGTAGAATTCTAATCAATTTTAGCATAGCTGTTGGGAAAAATGTTTCCTCATAGTCGATTCATTGATGTTGTTTGAAACCTTTTACAACTATTCATACCATATAGGTACTAACTTGTCTATACATGTCTAATTTATTATTAAATACCAATTTGAAACCAATGAGATTTACATATATTGGAGTATATGTCAAAATCCAAAAGGAATTTGGGTACATGGAATCCATTACATAATTCATATCTTTTTCCACTTTATAGCTTTTGTTCCACTTACTACTTCCATATAGGTTACAAGATAATTATTATCCACTAATAATGATTCACCATCATCTATTACAAGAAAATAATGTCATTATCATTCTATAACCACTCTCATACTCTTATACAATAATAGTGTATTTAGAAATTCCTTTACCATGTGTATTTTTGGAATCTATTCCTTTAATAACTCTTGTGTATCTTGATTTTGGACTTAATTGAAGTATATCTCAATATCACTATCTCTTTTAGTGATATTATCCCATTTAAGGAATGTTGGAAATCTTTCAACCACAACATTCTTATCTAATGGGTAGTATAAGTAATGTCTCATTGTTTCTTTGGGGTATCCTATAAAGATACAATTCATTCTTTAAGATGCAAGTTTTTTCAGAAAGAGACTTAACAAATAATTCACAATCCTACACTCATATATACTAAATCATGGTTTTATTTACATACCAAATTTCATATGAAATAAATTTTTCTACTTTAATTGTAACTTTGTTTATAATCTTCATTATTTACTATAATGCATATCCATAAAAGGGTAATGAAATATTCCCATGAAACATAATTGATCTCACCATTTCTAATAGGGGGTGGTTCCTCTATTCATTTACACTATTCCATTTTGATGTATAAGGGGGATTTATTTTGGATAGAATCTAAATATTCTTTAAACAATCAATGAAGTATTGATTAAAATATTATATGCCATGTTCTGAGCCTAGGTTCTTAATATTTTTATCAATATAGTTCTCAAATTCGTGTTGTATTCCTTGAATCTATCAAAATAATCTGACTTATACCTCATTGGATAGATATATTCATATCTACCAAAGTCATCATTTAATGTTATGTATTATGAGTACCCACCTCTCTCTTCAACTAGAAATGGTCCACACACATCAGAATGTACCAACTAAAGAAGATCTGTAGCCCTTTCACCTTTTACACTATATGGGGATTTATTCCTTTTTACTTATAAACATACATGATATACACCAAGTGTTTTTAGTTCAAATGAATCCAAATATCCATCTTAGTGTAATCTGGTCAAAATATTTTTATTTACATGACCTTACTAAATATGTTATATTTTGGTGTGGTATGAGTCAGTGACAATTTTCATTATCGATTTCCATTACTTAGTTCATGTAATCCAACACATAATGACCTTTATTTAAATATTCCTTAGAATAACCAATGATTATTTTTAAAATAATAAACACTTATTTATAAATATGAAAATAAATCCATCTATATTGATTTTGGACATATAAATAATTTTTTTGGTGACTAAAAGTACATAATTAAAATATCTCAAAACAAAAATCATTAAATTCATCAGCCAAAGGTGGTAATATACAATATATATAGAGGAAATCTGTATTGGTTGGATACATGGAGATCTACCTCACCATGTTATGTCCTTTTTAATCTAATTGGATCTTATTGTTGAATTCATATATAAACACTAAATGTTTATCTAATACCAAATTTTTGGAAATAAGTAAATTGTACTCAATAAAAAAATTAACCTAAATAATCCCCTTTCTTATTTTTATAGGTTAATTTTTTATTCCAATGGAACTTCTTTCCACATGAAAAATAGATATCATCAATTTCCCTCAATTTCCCCTTAATCCTCCACTTCTTGGAAGGGTTTGTGAAGAATCTTTATAGTTGGAGTTAGTCTTGGTTCTCTTCACCTAGAATTTCCTATTATTCACCATAAGAACATAAGGCTTTTCTCACTTCATATCCTTATCAACATGGTGAAGAAGTGTGAGTAGATCTTATAGATACTTATGTATTTTTTCATATTGAAATTTACAAAAAAAAGGAGAATCTCTTAGGGAGTGATGAAATAATGAGATTAGTGTGTAGTCATTCTAGAAGCATAAACCCTAGATCCTATAAGAGCTAAATGTATCCAATGATATTGACTATGTGATTACTAGATAGTTCACATTCTCAAAGTTTTCCTATAAATATAACCTTTTATTTCTTAAACTATTCATGTATTCTATCTCTAGATAAAGATCATAGAGATGATGGAGCATGTTATAAGCATCATGTTCTTATGTGACTTCATGAGTTCACTATACATGGATGAAGTATTAAAACACTAAACATAAAAAACATTGTTCAAGTGTTTTTTGAGGACATTGAACTCCACATTTCTCACCTCCTTAGCAGGAAGATCATGCATTTGGGATTCTGGTAAATAATATGTCTATTCATGGAGTAGTGAAACCTGTAAGCATCTGAACTATTCATGGAAGTTACTTCTTGTTAGAAGATTGTCATTGTCCATAATTGATCAAGGTGATAATGTGGTTGATGAAATTTTCATTATTCTACAATGATATTAAATCATATAATTATTAATTTACTTGATTAAAAATTATGTGAGACATAATAATTTTAGTTTTGTTAAATACCATTCTATTTTATCAATTATCAACATCCCTCGCCATTAAACTCAGAATGAATCATATCTTGGACATTATAGTGAAAATAATACATATATCCCTTCTTTTAATCCAAAATGTGTCCATGAAAATTATAATAAAGCATTTAGGCAGGCGATTTTGACTATTGTAAACTAGCAGTTCCTTGATTCTTTTAGTGTACTCGCCAATCTAGAAATCCTAAATCAGATTTCCACAACACTTTCCTCCAAATTTGTATTGAACCAACTATGTCCACTAAGACTAATACAGATTTATTTTAAGTCAACAGACTATCCATGTTAAGATTTCTTGATAATTAAAAGTTCCTTCAACAGAGGCCAAACTGACACGTTAACTATAGGTTCATCTTAATTCATATAATGTAAGGTGTAATAAATTAATAAGAACTTGATGTATTTTATTTTTTATGTGTAAAATTTATCATTTTATTTTAATATTTCAAGTTAATATTGTTTGTATTTTACTTAAGTTATTAACCATGTACTAATACAATATTTACACATAATACATTTATTTTAATTCCATTTTTCGTATTAATCTATTTATTTATGTGATCATAGTCTTGTATCCATATAATAAGTCATGAAATAGAAAATAAATAAAAAATAAATAAATCATTACATGATCATGATATTTAACTATTAGTATTATTTTAGTGGTAAATAAAAAACCATTGACCATAGGGGAATAAATCCTTTGAGTTGGACTGAGCTTGAGTTTGTAGCATTATACCTTTGTTTTATGTATCTCTTTGTTTTGGTTTCACCTTGACCCTATCTCGAACCAACTCCATGTTTCTAAGAGGTCCATCCTTATAATGATTTTAATACACTCATAAATGATGGAACCCAAAAAGTGGGTTTTCATAAAATATATCATGGGCATGAAAACCCATACATAATAAATAGGGAGTGATGAATTGTAGTCCATAAACTTAATTTTATAATGTAATTGAAAAAAATCATACCATAATTAAATTAAAAAAACCATAAACATACATAGGTTAGTATAATCTCATGATCATCCACTTTTACAATGAGTATACATTTATAATAACTAGATAAAATTAATTTAAATTCATTATTTTATTAAGATAAACCATGTTTGAATTAATCAAATAATTATCTAATTAAATAATTAATTCAATTTATCTTAATCTTCATCCAATCTATCATGGAGATACTCATTCGTTGTGATTTCAAATGAATTAAATTAATTAATTTTATTTAAACTTTAATAAAATAAGTACACAACTTGTACTTAGAAGCAAATCATCAAGTACCTATTTGAAATACTCTACATGTATTGTGAAGTATATAGTCTACTCATGTGGTATATAACATACACATTTTTATCACATAATTATATGGTATGTATGAGTAAAAAAATGAAACATAGAAAAAATTTTAATTAATTTGTTGTGTAATTATTTTAATACACCTAGATTAATCGATGTTTTAGGACTATATATGATATATAGTTTAGATTTTGTACAAAAATAATAATTAATAATTTAATATTATATAAAACCAAACAAATAAAATTTATGAGTCAATAAATGACACATGGAACACATAATTATTAGGTTTATGAAGTAATAAATTAATTTTAATATTTTATATAAGCAGGTTACGTACATGGTGTGTACATTCAGCTATATATAGTGCATATCACTCGTCATATGGCTATGACACACATCTAGGGACTGGATGTGCATCTCTATAAAGACATTTATAAGGTACATGATTTGTATATCTTGAACACATTGTGAAATACCTTTATTACATGGTCTTCAATCCCCATATCATGTAATAAATTCTTGACTTGAATTAGACTCAGTGTTTTCAACTGCGAAAATATGCGGACTACATGGCATGTAAGAACGTTACATGGAATGTATTATAGAAATCCATATGTCAGCCTAGCCTGGTCAATACACGGTGTAAATTTAATGCATTTTATGTGTATTTAATGCATGATTCTATAAATTAATTCAAAATTCATACTGGTACATTGAACATGGGTACATAGAATGTACCTTTAGGTTACACGTCATGTACTCATGTGTTCTCCAACCAGAATCTACAGCACCTCTGGATGGGTTCTTCTTAAGTTGTTTGTTAATATTTAATTGTATTTGGATTAAATGAGTGAGAAAATAAGGAAGGAACATGTTATCTTGAAAATCATATTACAATAATGAATTTCATGAAATAAAATCAAACTTTGAAATAAAAAAACTATCAAAAAATTATAAATCAAATGTGACTACTCGGATACCACTTTATGGTTCATGATACAACACAAGATAAAATTGGGCCTATATAAAACTCAAATTATTTCATATTAAATGGACCATTAACAATGTAAATGATGTGAATTCCATGACCAATGAATATTTTTTTGAAGAATCTGGAAAATGGTTTTGTTGGAACCATGATAGAGGATATTTTTCATATTAATTTATAATTTATTTAAAACACATGAATAAATATTACCTTGGTCTTGAAATATTTCTTTATTTATGGTGTTTATCATTCTAAACTAATTAGTGTATCATTTGTTCAGAGTGAGGACCCAAAATTGAGCCCCTTTAGCCGTGATCCACATGTTCTCCTTTTATCTTTTAACAATTACAATGAAACTTCAGGTGCTAGCGTGGTTGATTGATCATATTTCATTTTTTTATTTGATCACATCGCATTCCTTTTATCATTAAGGAATTCCATTTTTCCTCTATATCTTAAGAGGAAGAGGTGAGGAGGGATGTCTTGAGAAGAAATTTTTGTGTACAAAAATTAACCTTTCTATGATTAATATAGCAGTCTATAAATAGACCTAAGGTTTGGGTTTAATTCAAATTAAATCCCTAAATTCCCTTAACTATGAACTAATCCCCAATAAACCCCATTCCATTTAAATATTATTGTCATTATTTTACTTTTTATTTGTGAAAACATGAAAAGTTATAAATAATTATATTATATTATTGTAAATATATATTTTTCACTAAAAAATATTTTCCACTCATCCTCCTCAACATTTATTGAATTCATGAATAAATATTTAAATATATATTATTCATTTAATAAATTAATGAATATTATATTCATAGTCAGGTAGATAAATAATTATTAAATATTCACATAATTAAATAAATTAGTTATTAATGAATAAATATTTATTTATTTCCTTTAAAATAACAAGAGATAAATAAATATTATATATTCACATAATTAAATAATTACCTTGAGAATAAATATTTGATTAATATTTCCAGTCAATAAATAAATCTTGAGTAAATATTACTAATAAGTCTGTGGAATAATATTTATTCCAACTATTAAATAAATAATATTTAATTGAGATCAAAGGAAACACTTTTTTATGGCCCTCTAGGCCTCTTCTTCAATGTAATTAGGTGTTATTTCCTAAAGTTCAAGACTAATATCTGAAAATGGGTCAAGAAACCCATATAGGAAGAAGATATGTTGTAGTGACAGCAACCACATATGAATGTTGAATGTGTAATATAATCACTTTGTCGTGATATATCATCAAGAGAATTGCACACTCATTTCATCAACCTATATTCTTGAAACAAGTTTCTTTGAAAATATTAAATGAACTTGTTTATACACCATGGATGAAATTTCCATTTCCATCAATGTACTGAGATATAATCTTATATAAAGATCAATGTAACAAATATTTTCTTTAATTATTCATTACTAACATATCATTTGTCACATACCCAGCATACCTAACTTCCCTAAAATAATATTTCATCATAGTTTACAGCAATCCATAAAATTACATAATTCATTATATGCATTAATAATAATCTTAAAGTCTAAGGATCATTACACATTCTTATATACAATAATATCCAATAACATAAAAATATGTGTAATTCCTTCTAATGGGTCAGTTATCATAATATGTCCTCTTGGAGATTACCAAGAGTGAAATTCATGAGATTAATCCTCATCTACTTATGAGTAATCACATTTGATAGTCAACATACTATATATCCCATCATAAAATGTTATTTAATCATATAAAAATATTTAATAACATCATCATTTCATTTCAAGGTTACCATGATATTAAAGAAATAATATGACATTTTAAATGTGGCAGATATCCAAGGATATTATTTCATTAAAGACACAAAAAATAATGAAAAATATGTAATATGAAAATTTTATTTAATTATATGAATATACATGTAATCTAGAGTTCCAATAGATGGTTCTATAACACCAACATCATTACTTGAGTTTTTTTTAATGAAACCATGTCATGTGGTAGCCTATGGTTCTTGGAAACTAAGACCATGTGCGAAGAAATACCCAACCCATGACTTGGATCATACAATTTTTTGTATATTATCAAAAATATGTGATTCATTATCTATTTATTGAGTGATTTTTGGTGTATAGGGACCATAATATCTTTAATAAAATAATTCCAAAAAGGGGACTTAATATGAGGCATTATTGGTGGATAAAATACCTATAATCATTTTATTTTGATATTCTTTATACTTATAGAAAATAAAATATTGTGGTTGATTCCTTTAGTAATAAGTATCAACCCCATTAGGTGTTTGAGGATGAGGATAAATAGAGTATTAAGTTTGTATAAGTCAACCTTCATCTCTATGACACCTGTTGGATCACTAGTATCTCTTTATTTTAAATTTTTCTTTTAGTATGTTTATTTTTTATTTTTTAGGTGTCGGGGTCAAAATTTAGTAATTTGGATAAAATAGGTCATGGAAAATAGTTATCATATGGATAGTGATAATTATTAACCCATCCATGTAATATTGATTTAAGGGCTTCTAGTACCATATTTCACAGTCACCGAATGATATTTATAACCAAGAAATATTTTTCAGGTAACTATGAATCCCATTTTTAAAATAGGAGGTGACTCGCATGGTTAAAACATGGTTTTCCTAAACATTTGAACAAACCATGTGGTTTACCTATATTTCTTAAAATGGATAAAAATACCATTTTACCCTTATGAATTATAACACTTTTTCATCTTCTTCTCCCAATCATGTGCCTCATCCCCTCCTATCATGATCTCTCTTTCTTCCTTGATTTCTTGGGTATTTTCCTTTTATAATGGGTGATTTCCCCTAAGTTATGTCTTAGTTCCTCTTGATTTTATCCACTCTCCCTCCTCATTTCTCTTATTATTTCATTTATATAGAGTTTTGGAACCCAATAAGGCCAATGGAGGTTGGATCTAGTGTTAGGGATAATGGGTTAATATACGTTTTTATATTTTTGGCTTGTTAGGATCCTCTACTTCCATTTATAGTTGTTTTAGATGATGTTGATAAGGTTTCATTGTATTTGAGGCTGGTGCCTCTACTTAATGGTACTTTTCCATGGAACAGCATAGGTATTTTTATCTATTTTGGTTTGATTTTATTTAATATTACAAATATGAGTTATTTGGGGTTTTTTGTGATTATTTGAAAAGATTCATGGCATGTGTTGGTCTCAAAGGATTTTTTCAAATGGTTTTTCTTGAAAAATAGTTTTATGTTTTAAATGTGTTTGGTTAATTATTTCAAACATATTATTGACTCAAAAATAATTCCAAATAAAGATTTTAATGGTGATTTACATTGTTGAATTTTTTTTAAAGATTATGGTCATGATTGGAAATATAATTGTGTTTATAGTGGATATGGATTATTTTTCAGATGCACATGGGATACCTTAGTTGAGTGGGTTAACCAAACAAAATCATCCTAAGTTTTAATTATACACTAGTTAGGAAATGTTGCCTAGTTAGACCGCATTTTCTAATGGGATGGATTATATTTCCCAGTGAAGATGCTTATGTGCCCATTCATTTCAATAGGACTATTAGGATGGTAACAGGTTCATTTATTATAGATAGAGTGCTTGTATAGATTCCTACTTTACTTAGATTCATAGTTTTTATCCCATACTTCATGTATGGATTTGGGTTGGGATGTGGGTTTGGTTATTTCCCATTTCAATATTAGATATTTATTTTATTTATATAGTGTTTCCCTTGGTATCATTTATTATTGTATTGTTCATTTTTTGTTTGTAAATTGATTGATTTCAAATAAACAAAAGTATATTGATATAATAAATTTCTTAAATAAAATGGATTTCAAATATATTTTTTAAACCCAGAATATTGGTTTTCAAGAAGAAGGGAATTATCAGGATTCATAGTGGTATCCTACTGTGATTTTCCTCTAACCTTGGATATTCTTATAGGAAAATAAAAAATAGATTATTTAGGATACAGGTAAAGGTAAGGGATCCTTGAAGTTTTTTTGATCTTCCTAATTCTTAAAATACTTCCTTAAGGTAGAAATGGTATTGATCATGTGTTATGGGTATTTTGGTCTTGTTTAAAATATTTTTTGATTCTTTGTTATTTTGGATGACTTTATATTTTCCAATTATACCTTGACCATATCTTGGTATTTTTTATACATATATTGGTTATCGTTTTGTTATGATTATAGTGTATTGATTGTGATTTTTTTAGTTATTTTTTTGTATATACTATATTTGTTATTTATTATATTCTAAATTTTTTTATTTAATGGCATGAGAAACCAATTTATAGATGCATAATATCAGTTTATTGGGATTAATTCATATTATTTTTATTTTGATTAAAAGGGTGAAATTATTCTCATACCATTATATTTGATACCCTGGTATTTTTTCCAACCTGGAGTAATCAGGAATGCACGTTAGGTTTTGTGATAGGCCAAAACTAGTGATATGTCAGGTTCAATCAAGTTGGTTCATTACAAAATTGTATAATATACATAATTTTATTGGGTGATTAAAGGTAAAAATAGATAGAATCATTATAATTTGGGAGTTACGTGATGTGTATTTTGTGTCTAACTCTTCTTAATGTTAAACCTCAAGTTACTAGAGGTAGTCAGAAGTTGTGTCTTAAATTTTAGATCTGTTTTGTGTATTTTTTATAATATTTTATATTGATTATGATTGATTATTATGTTATGTGAAAACCCATATATCTGCTTGAGAAATTTTTATTTTTGGGTTGGAATGGGTAAGGTGACCATTGGCACAGAATTTAAGCACATGGTTCATCTTCTCATGTGTCCAAGTCTACAATTCCATCCAGTAGAACTTTAAAGGTTAGCGTAATGTTTTCCAAACCATTCATAGTGATTAAGTGTATAAGTATTTATTTTTTTCACCATTTTTTATTTAGAATTTTTTTATTTATGTTATTACTTATTTAAGAGTAATTAAATGGGTTTTTGTAATTAAATTCAAGCCTTTGGAATTACGATTTTGGTATTAATTATGTTTTATGTATTGATTTATATAAATTATTCCTCCTATAAAGGCCCATATGAACTAAATAGAGGTATTTGTGAAGCATTTTTCATAGGCTACTTCTCCAGTAAACCCTAATATCATTGAATCAATCATATGGGTTATACAACATATATTATATGAGAGTGGAAGAGGGTATACAAGTATGGTGGACCATGATCAATAGTTTACTAAGAAAAATTCACCAATATTTTGTGGGGAAAAGAAACTAAATATCTCAAGAAGTTGATAGATAAGTTTTATCACATATTTCATTTTCTCAAGACACAAGAGACTTATAAAATGTACTTCACCACTTATATATTGGATGTACACATTCAAAAGTGATGGGATTCCATATTACAAGACAAGTTTCCTCAGGATCTCACCTAGTCCATGTTCAAGAATATTTTTAACCAATAATTTATTCTGGAAACATTGAAGATGTAAAAGGCCTATTATTTTATGTCCCTGTATCAAAGAATTTGTTCAGTAATAGAGTATTCCAATCATTTTACCAAGTTGGTTCATATTTCTCTCAATCTCATCAAAAATTACTATCTCAAGGATCGAAACATTAAAATGGGTTTCAATCCCAAGAACTAATCTAGGCTTACTCACTTTTTCTTACTGACCTACATAGAGGTAGTCAATAAGGAATTTATGTAAAATATAGATCTAGCATAATTAACTGGGCTCAGTGGAGCCTCTCCCATGGAAGGAGGTAATAAAATTTCTTCATCAGTTCAGAAGAGTAGGCGAGAGGCATTCTTATAACATGAATGTTGGAGAACCCATTTTTCATAAAATTATACACAATTGGATTCCTTAGGGTGTAGTTCTATAACTTGATTTCAAAGTGCAAAGGTAGGCCACACCATGATAGAGTGTCATGAGGTTCCCAAGATATACCACCAGTGTTGGAATCTAAACCTTCTTCTAAATTTATATATAGGACCTCCTTAGGGAAGAAAATTTATATCTTATTTCTCCAAAAGATTGCATGTTTGATCTAATGGATCTAAGGGTGTGGGACCCCATTTTCAGATAAAATGAGATTTCCATGCTGCTTATTTCTTATTTCATTACTTTTTAATTTTTTGATACATGAACTCCTCAATCCAAAACCTCTTAATATTTTATTTATGTACTTGGATTTTGGACATAGATGATTTTTTTGTAATGGATATTTCTACTCTATTGGGAAAGGAGTAGGTATTAAAGTATCCATAGTTTTAGGATGTGGTTGTTGATTTTATGATTTTTGTGGGATTTCTTGGTCCTTAAACTCTATGTTTTTTCTCATTATTATCACAAATTTGTTAAATAGATTTAGTGCACATAATGATTTTTATAATCTTAGATCTCAGTTATACTCTCTTTATGAGAGTAGTCATGTCTTTTAGGGTGAGTGGGGCCCCAATTCAGAGATTATATGGCTTATTTTTCTTGATATTATCTTGATCTCATGTCCATTTTCCAATTCATTTTAATTTTGTTGAGTAGAATTTAGGGGGGCCATCTTCCAATAATAGTAGATAGGTATCTTTAGTTCTTTCCAAATGATTTTTTAGGGTTTTCTATACATAGGGCGGTATATTTCTCTATTGAATTACTTCCCAAAAAGATCTCCATATCTTTATCATCTTACCATATGGATCCTATTGAACTGAAGGATTTGAAATTCTATTTATAGGATCTAAAGGATAGGGATTTATTTTAGTGAATGTTTCGCCATGGGAATCACTGGTTCTCTTTGCAAACAAGGGTATATAGAAGCCTTCGACTTTGCATTAATTACCAAAAACTCAACCAGTTGATAATCAAGAATTATTTTTCATTACCCAATATTAATGATCTCATTGATAAGTTTAGTGAAACCATGGTGTTTTTAAAAATTTATTTGAGGTCTAGATATCGATAGTTGAGTTTTTGGGAAGTGAATGTATATAATAACACTTTTATAAGCAGGTATAAGCACTATAATTATTTGGCTATGTCATTTAGCCTTACCAAAACTCCTATGGTTTTCAAGGATTTGATTAATTGAATCTTATTCCTCTATCTTTATTCATTTGTGGTAGTTTTTTTTGGATTACATCTTGGTGTACTCCAAATTAAGTGAGGAACACTAGGACCATATAGTCATTGTCGAGAACCATGTGTATTCTAAACTATCTAAGTGTTAGTTTTCAATTTATAGTGATATTATAGAGCCATATGATATTTGATAAATTTTTTTCATTATATCCTAAGGATATTGTATTAGTGATATCTTTATACTAGCTAAAGAATATGTTTGAGATCAAGATATATGTGAGTTTAGTTAGAAATTGTATGTTCTTCATTCAAGAATTTTCTTGGTTAGATTCACCCTTGAAATATTTGAACCAAAAGGGGGTTAAATTCAATTTGGTTGAGAAGTGTCAGAGATGTCTTGAGGATCTGAAAGTGAGGTTGAATTTAAATCCACTTTTGATTATACCTTAGCCAGGTGAGGGTTATGGGGTGCATTTTTATGCTTCGAGTTTTGGATCTGGGTGTGTGTTTACATTTCTTCGTCATGTGGTGGTGTACATCCTTTAAGCATGCATGATTAAATTTAGGGATTCATAGGAGAATTATTTTTCATTGGTTGAGTTTTTTATAATAATAAGTATCCTGATTCAATTAATATCGCTTTCTTTAAGGATCATTACAGGAAACTATGGGGATCTATTATTTATTAGTATAAATTGGGTGAGAAATCATTATTAAGTTTGTATACCCTTTATGAGACAATAAAAAATGTTTAGTTGATCCAAAATAGGTTGGAGACAACTCATAGTTTTTAGAAATCATATTCCAGCTATTTTCATCATGTGTTAGAGTTTTTGGTTGGTGATCTGGTGTTACTGAAATTTTCTCTGTGGTCGGGACCCCTTATGCTAGGGAGACAGGGTAATGTTCCATCATGTTATGTCATTTCATTAGAGATCTACAACATATTGATAAGAGGGAATATCAGTTGGATTTACCACATTGTATGGAATCTATTAAATGTGTTTCATATCCTATAGCTAAATAAGTACCATCCTAACCCATTCTATATAATCAATATGGAGGATTTGGAAGTGGATCTTAACACCACTGTCATTGAGAAGCCTTTTCACATCATGGATTATAAAAAACAAGGTGATTTGGGGTAAGTTGATCCCCATCATTTTTGTACTATGGAAGAGTGGTCAAGATATTCATGAGTTATGAGATTGTGAATTTTTAGTGAGGGAAAATTGTAAATACTCAACCTAAATCATTGAGTTTGAGTTGGAGTGCCACATGGCCTCATGCATGTCTCCCTATACACAATAGGTTTCTAACTAGAAGTTAGTGTTTCAAATCTATCAATGGAGTGACTATACCCACAATATTAGTAATGAAAATAATAAATAATATCACAAATAACCATAGTTTAATAAATAAAAAATTCTATAATGAATGTCATGGAAAATATCTCAAGTCATACAAAATAGTAAATCAGGGACCTCCATAGTGTAATGTCGGAAAAGAGTGTGATAAAGACTGGTAAATAAATAAAATACTAAAAAACTAATCTAGAGTTTGTCCTGATACCTCCTCCAACCATAATTCTCCATCTCCCATATTCCTTTTACTCTGATTATTCTCTTCTCTGATTCCATGATCATGAAATATACATGTTCATTGAGATTCCCATGAAGGTTTTGAGTATGAAACCTAACATAACACAACCAATGTGTTCTTGACATAAGTGCACATGAATATATAACAATGTATTTCATGATAAAGTGAAGTATCAAGTAACTTTATAGCCACCCATGAATCGAGTCATCATGTACTAACCAATCGGTTTTGAACTCTAACCCCACCTACTTCAGTTCAATTTCGGTAATGTTGTAAATTTATAAAAAACCACATCATAATATGTACCATAAGTTCATGAATCCATTGGGAAACTATGCCTATCAGTCCTAACCCAAAGTTCCACCTTTAAAAAACTTCGACACGTCTCATCCTAATGGTGGTTATTACCTAGAACACTACATTACCCACCCTTGTAGTGGTAATTATCCTCATATAATGGTAAGTCCCACCTAACATGTTTGAAAAATTAGATAACACATCACCTCTACATGGAATTCCCTTGATTCGGCCTATAGCTGATAGATTCTCAATTCCAATGCATGGTCAACTCCCACTCCAAAAGAAATATCCATGATCTAACCCATATAATTAAATGAACCATAGTCCTTAACCATATTTATGTTATCATGATCCCCCTACAAGGGTTCATTTAACCAAAAATGAGAAACTTGATCATGTTGATACCTAAAACAAGGTTACACATGATATGAAATACCATAAAATATATGTATCACAACACGGAACAATAAGCCATATCAAGAATAGTTCTAAAGTAGATAAAATCAAATAATATGATCATATATCAAGCATGGGTCTCATGGTCCCCTCACTCACCCATATACAAACATATAAAAATCATGGGTTATCATGAATAAACAAACATATCATGAAACTATCATATACAAGGACCTATATAGTAAGGTACTTCCTATATCAAGATTAAATATGTAAACATCAAGAGCATTGTCACTCAAACCACATTTTCACACCAACTAAAAATATTACATGCAAATAACTCTTAGAACATATTCCAATCCAACATGAGAAATTTTTCTGAGTAAGGAAGATTAAAAGAACAAGCCAAGGGTAGAACAACTCCTCACCCAATGAAAACCCCCATCAATGGTAATATTCAAGTTCTCTAGAAGGAAGAAGAAATTTTCACTCTTGGATAGTGATAGGAGAATAGAATCAATTATCATACAAGTTTGAATCAGTGAGATAGTCCTCTATATTCAATGTTTTAATTATTATATTAAAAATCAT
Source organism: Viscum album (assembly GCA_963277665.1). NCBI lineage: Eukaryota > Viridiplantae > Streptophyta > Magnoliopsida > Santalales > Viscaceae > Viscum > Viscum album. Next base: position 1,960,632,774 of record OY728133.1, read on the forward strand.
CAAGGATATCAAAAAGAAGCGATTCCAGCCATGGAAAAATCTCAACACAAATAGGGGTTTTCCAATTTCATCGAAGGAGCTTCAGAAATTCATCTAGAACAATAGAATACATATGAGAAGGGGGTCTATTAAACAAATATAGGTTACAAAATATTAAGAAATTCATTTTAAACCCCATATTTAATCCATGTGAAATTCACATTTGATTTGGTCAAGATCTACTAATAAATCTGGCTATTTTTGCATTTCAAATTCATCCAGACCATCACCACATGATTCACCATGTCCTAGCCATGTTCAAGGTTTTCTTGAACACACCAGCATAAAACATCTTCCACCTGGGTGTTTTCCCACACTTAGAGAATTTTACCCTTACCAAACCTCCAAAATTTCATCAAAAGTTATTTTACACAACCCGATTTCATATATGAATACACCAAGGTTAAAAATTCTTACACTAGGGTGTGGTGTTGGCCATTTTGAACAAAAAACCTTCAAAAACAACTTTTAAGCTTCCAAAAACCTCCAATAAAAACATGACTGAAGTATTAAAAATCAAAATGGTTTAAAAACATCACTTAATACTTGTTGGATCTTAAATTAACATAACTACTTAAAAAGCGGGTGTTATAATTCTCCCACTCTTCAAAATTTTTTTCGTGAGAATTATACTTGGAGTCTAGATGAAAAGAAAAAAACTGGGTCATTGTTCGTGAACATCATACTATCACTCCCAAGTCTCCTTATGGACCTATCTGTGTCTCTATGAGATCTGTATAGGTGGAACTATCTTCCCCTATATAAATTTTTCACTTTAGTTGACTATAAAAACCGGTTTTTCATTATATAATGTGTCATACTCCAAATCATTATCCTCGTAGTCTATAACATGTGTTGGATTGGGAATGTATATCTAAATATGAGATACAAAGAATATATCATGAATACCTCGATAACGTTGAGGAAGACCCAAATGGTGAACCATTTTCCCTATAAGCTTGATGATCTTTCGCAATCCAACAAAACTCAGAGCTAACATTCCTTTCTTCTAAAGACATCAATACCCCAACCAATGAGTCACCCCTAAGAAAACATAACCACCAATTGAAATTTCCTAAGTTCATCACCTCTAGTTAGAATATGATCATTTTATACTTTTATTGATAACCAACTACATCTCCATTGTCTACACTCTCTCAAATGTATCATTCACTATACACAGCCCAACATCTATTACCTCACCCAGCTCATGCCAAAATAATAGTTAGTGGAACAATTATCCATAAAGGACCCAAAAAAATTATCTGAATCAAATCTAAGAAATTTTTCTTAAGTGAACTCCACCAATCATAGTCAATCATCCCATGCTCCACTAAATTCTAGTATTCATTCACGAAGCATATCCTCAAGGATCTGAATTGTTATCTCCAATATCCCATTGGTCTGTAGATGATACCCCATACCCATCTTCAACTAAGTCCCCAAATAATTCTACAAGACTTGCCAATATCATGACATAAAACAGTATTATATATCTAGTATGATTCTAAAATGAACCCTATGTAGTCATAAAATCAATTGGACATATGTTATATTAAACTCATCAATATATTTATTCCCTTAGATTAGTAAGAAATGTGATAATTTCATAAGCCGATACACTATGAATCAAAATACATCATGATTCTATAGGGTCCTGGGTAACCTCATCATGAATTTCGTCATCACATTGTCCCACTTATACATTAAAATAGGAAGAGGATGAAGTATACCACAATAAAATTGATTCGAATTCTTTACCTTCTGGTAGGTAAGGTGTTGTGAAACAAAACCATTGATGTCCCTGTTTATGATAGTCCACCAAAAATGACTTTGAATGTTATAGTATATAATCATTGAACCTAGATACACTTTCCACCTAAAATCATGAAAGTCACTCATCATCTCTTCCTTCAAAGAATATAACACTTCCAAATTTTCATGAACATATATCATTTCTTCATTGTTTAAGGATTATTTGGGAATAGAATCATCCCTCATCATGTATTCTCACATTAAAACACACTCAATGTCGAAATCATGGCTCAATTTCACTTGATCCAGCAAAGAATATCTGATAATTAGATGTTCACATGTAATCAAACCTTGATTATCCAATTCGTCCACAATCCATTATGTCATCAAAATAATCAGATGATACTTTTCATGTCAAGGATACTCTCCAAGATCCTACATCTCTGGAATTATATTTCTAAGAGAATATATAATGATATTACCCTTACCTATATAATAATACATTTAAATGGTGAATTTATGTATATACTCCACCCAAAACCTCTTCCAAAAGTTGATATCCTAGTAAGATATGATATATTGGAGTCTTTTGTGGTACATGTAGATAATAAAACCAATCAATGAAGAGATAATGTCACCAAGACCTCAGAGCATGGATCACATATAACAACTTTATATAATGGGATGGGTAGTTCATCTCATCAGTTCATAGCTGATGTGACCCATAAAAAACTACCAGATCTTCTTATAAAAACACATCACCCAACCCAATTCTTAAGGAATCACAATACACCATGTATCCAATCCCAGGATCTAGAAGGGTCAAAATTGGGATTTTCGACAATCTTCTCTTTTTATCTATGAAAACCTCATCACACTAATACATCCACTCAAACTTAACTCTTTTCTTGGTAATCCATTTCATAGGTTTTTTTAAATAGGATAAGTCTTGTATGAACCATATTTAGTACCTACCTATACCGAGGAATCTCTTGATCTCAAAAAAAATTATGAGGATGATCCCAAGTCATCACAACCCTTACCTTATCTGTATCCACATATATTCTGACCACATGGATCACATGCCCATGGAACCTCGCCTCTTAGATCCAAAAGTGAAACTTTGATTGTTGTGAATAAATCCAATGTTCTCAAAGTGTACTCAATAAAATCTCGAGGTTACCTACATAACTTTTTGATGTTTGTGAGTATATGGGGATGCTTTCAAAAAATACCATAATGAGTGAGTCAAGGTATAGATGGAAGATCCTCTTAATGAATTTTGTGAACACTATTAGAGTATTTTTTAACCCAAAAGGCATGACAAGATAACTATAAAATCTGTATCTACTTATGAACAATTTCATAGGGATATTCACCTATCTCACCGATAAATTACTATAGCCTGGCCATAGTTCACTATTTTAGAACCACTAATCTCCCCAAAACTGTTCAAAAAAAGCATGTATCTGAGATAATGAGTATCAATTTTTCATGGTCACCTAGTTTAGATCGTATAGTCTACACACAGTTGATGAATACCATCTTATTTCTTTACAAACAACACTTGAGCACCCCAAGGTGATGTTCTTGGTTTTATAAATCCCTTTTTCTCTAAATACTTATGTTATACATTGACTTCCTTCAAATCATTTGACACAATATGATATGGGAGAATTGATATATGTTATGTTCTTAACATGATTTTGATCTCAAAGTAAATTTACCTCTAATGAGGGAGTCATGAAAAGTCATCTAGAAAAACATCCTAATGCAGGTCCCCCATTAGAGGAATGAAAGAAGATAATATTGAATCTTTTAAAAGATCCAAGCATTATACTTATGTTATAACTCTGTAAAATGTTCTAAGTAAGAAGAAATCAACATTGAGCCCAATTAAAACTCCATGAACTCTTGAATATGTTCTAGTTTAATCATACCTAGAAGAAAATCTTCAAATAAAAGGTATTTTAAGGTCATTTAAGTCAAAGCTTCACATCTACATGCCTTGTTAATGACATACCACCACCTTTTAGTGGTTCCTTAAAGTATAAAGACATTTATCTTCACTTAATTGTCCAATGGAGTCTCCATTAGATTAAATTTTCTATCAATGAAGTTAAATCAGACCTTAGAATAATAGGGGCCTCCAGTGCCCTTGATGGATGGAGGATGTTAGTGTTGAAAGTACTAAGAATAATCGAACATAATCTTGGAAACTCATATTCCTTGAATAGGAAATATGAGGAAGACTCCTAGAAAAGGTTTCCTTTTATCCAAATCCACTGAAAATGATGAGGGGTCATTCTTCTGCATGTATGGTGGTAGAATGGATATTCCTACCTTGGAGGAGAATTCTTCCATTCTCTACCAAGTTGTAATGACCTGAATCTGGATCACCTCAACTAGTTCCTTGTGCCCGGATCGCCACATGACCTCAAGTGCATTTACCCAAATTCCAGAGGCTGCCGACTAGCAGCGAGGGCCTTAGTAAGTTATTGGGGAAACTATGCCCTCATTTTGGTAAGGTATACAAGGTACAACAAATAACAGTCAATAGCGGAAGTAGTAAACAACATACAACAACTGAAACTAAACAGAGGAAGCAATGGATAATATAATAATGATGCATCATGGTATATGTATCAAAGGAAAGCAGCTAAAACAACAACGATCTAAATACAACTGAGAAACTAGGTACTAAAAGTAAACAACATCTCCAGCAGCATCACAAGCCTAAGCTCGGTCCTATGCTCCCCAGATCCAACCATCAATCATGTACCTGAAGTAGAAGGGCCACAATCCTTATCCACACCTGCAACCATATAACCTATTTGGGTCGAAAATTAGGACCCAAATAGGGTGTGAGACTAATCCTAGTAGGCAATCACCACAAGATCTGTGCCCTACTCTTAGTGATAAATATAGAAAAAGTAAAGGAAATAAATGCAGTAGAGAAATAGGAGTAATCTAAATTAAACAATCCTATCAATATACATTCACATTTATGTATTAATTTAATTCACTCATTAAATTATAAACTAGGTAATCTATCAAACAACTTTATATTCTCAAGGCATAGCAAGCAACGCAACAGGTATCTCAGCAGACTACCTAACAGTAAGTAGTACAATATCAAGCTTTTTCTTTTCCATGGTGGACTCATTAAAACCTACCAAACGATAATCATGGTGACCCTCTGGGTGGCTCATACTAGTAGACCCCTCTAGTCAAGTAAACATACAAAGGCAAAAACACTTTGGGAAGCTCTCACAGTCAATTCCCTTGCGGTCTTGCAACTATAACTATAGACTCTATGAGGAATCACTTGCGTCTAATTCCCCCTATAGTCTCGATACGAAACTAAGGACACTCTAAGGAAGCAAAAATTCCCATTCTCATAGGTCCTGCGAACGATTCTAATTTATAACGGACTCTCTAGGGAAGCCCTTAATCATCAATTCCCTCTTTAGTCTACCACTCCAGGTTCCAACAGCCATGAGTAGTGTAGTCATGCGTAATTGACTTTTATCAGCCCAAAGTAAGATCAAAAAAATACTTGGATAATAGATAAAATGAATCAAAAGCATATGAACAGAAGGCAATACATGTAATCAATTATATCAAGAAAGGAAAACAATGCAACAAGGTATGCCTCAAAGGCAATCTAAGACAAACAGTGATAAATAGCCAAAACAGGGGGAACACTAATGGGGTGATCCTAAAACATGCTAACAATAAATTATCAATCATCTAATAACCTCAAGTATACATGAAATCTAAGGAAGATAAAAATACAAGATCAAAACCCTAACCTGAGATACCTGATACATGGGTATCCGACACTTTTTCACCAAAAACTCAAAGACATTCAACGTGGGGAAACAAAACATCTACCTCGATCCTAGAAGATCGATATACTTGAACCTCGGCCTATGTATCATCCTAGAATGGAGAATATCTTCAAAAAAGTATAAATGGTTCAACCTCAGATAACTCTCACAAGATAAGTAATCATGAAACGTGCCAAAGATGAACCAAGAACTCACTAATGTGATTCTATTGCAACTGACGGCGTTCGATTTGGATAACCAGTGACAGATCGTTGGCTCGGAGAAGATTTGGCCTCCTCGGACACTCTAGACGTAATTAGGTGGAGAATAAGATAAAAATAGGTTTGAGACACGACCGTGGTAAGATTAATGAAAAAAATTGTACACAACATGTACTTCATGAGTACACGGCGTGTACTCACCCTTTCTATACACCACATTAAGCAGCCTCCACATCACCGCTACACACCGTGTGTGTGGCCCAGACATGGCCAGCACACAGCCTCACGTGGGAGAAAAATACATGGCGTGTACTCATAATGTACACGGCGTGTACTTAAAATTTTTTCATATTTTCTTTTTTTTTTCTCAAAAATGACCAGAAACGTAAAAACATACATGAAACTAAGATTTGGGTTCTTACAAACTTCTCCCCTTAAAGAAATTTGTCCCTGAATTTTCCTAACTTGGTAGAGAAGAAGAAACCTCGAACAACTCTAGCCACTGTGATCACATATAGGCCTCCCTCTCCCAAGTTTCATCCTATACACGGTTGTGATGCCATAGCACTCATACAAGAGGAACAGACCAACCATGGAGTATCTTTTCACTATGATCTACAATCCTAATAGGATGCTCCTCGAACGATGTATCATGCTCTAGCTCAACCTCCTTGGGTTGTAAAACGTGAGACGGGTCTGAGAAATAGCGGTGATGCTGAGAAACATGGAAGACATCATGCATAGCCTGGTACCTATGAGGAAACTGCAACCTATAAGCAACCATCCCGACTCTCTAGAACCTCAAATGGCCCGACGTATCTCAGTGAAAGCATACCATGTCTCCTGATCTTCTTGTGTCCCATCCTCGGGGTAACACGTAGAAAAACCTTATCCCCAACCATAAACTCCAAAGGTCATCTCCGCTGATCAGCATAAGATTTCTGTTGATACTGTGCACTAGACATCCTTTTTTGAATCAACTCCACCTGCTCTATGGTCTTCTAAACAAGACGAGGTCCTAGCATAGCTGCCTCTCCTGCCTCCAGCCAACACAAGGGTGATCGGCACGGACTACCGTACAAAGCCTTGTAAGGTGCCATCTGAATAGTTGTTTGAAAACTATTATTATAGGAAAACTCCACTAGAGGTATATGTCTCTCCTAAGAACCTCCAAAATCAATGACACATTCTTGTAGCATTTCCTCTAGCTCCTGAATCGTGTGTTGTGATTGGCCATCTATCTGGGGATGGTAAGTTGTACTCAGAAGTACCAGTGTACCCAAATCTCTCAATAGCCCTTGACAGAAATGCGACGTGAAGCGAGCTTCCCTGTATGAAATGATAGTACTCGGAACCCCATGCAAGCGTACAATATCACGGATGTACAACCATCCAAGATCATCAACACTAAAGGCCTACTTAATCGGAATGATGTGGGAAACCTTAGTGAGACTATCAATGAAAACCAATATTGCATCATTCCCTCGAGGAGATCTCGGTAACCCTGTCACAAAGTCCATTGCGACATTATTCCACTTCCACTCAGGAATGGGTAGCTGGTGTAAAATCCATACCGGTCGTTGGTGCTCTGCCTTCACCTACTGACAGGTGGAACATCTCAAAAAAACCAGCAACATCTCTCTTCATACCTGGCCACCAATACTGGCGGTGTAGATCACGATACATCTTGGTGATGCTAGGATGAACTTCCCGGACTGAGGAATGAAAGTATCACATCAGCTCCTCGCATATATCTGCTGGCACCCATACACGTCCCTAGAAATGCATGATATTATCCTTGCCTATGGTCTATTTGGAAAGAGGGTCCTCTCCTGACATGCTTTCCCGTAGGGCTAGGTCTTCAGAATCTGATAACTGCCTCATTCGAACTTGGTTGAGAAGCGTAAAGGTAACAGCTATAGAAGATAGGAAATTATGTCTCTGTCTGTCATGCACCTCCAAATGCATCTCATAGAACAGAGCCATAAGTTTCCACTCGTTGTTGGCCTCCTGAACTACCCATATCTGAGTCCTCCTGCTCAGTGCATCAGCCACAACATTTCCTTTCCAATGCGTATAGGAAAGCTCAAAATCGAAAGACTGCCGGTACTCAACCCACCTCCACTATCTCATATTCAATTCACGATGCGTGAAGATGTACTTGAGGCTCTTGTGTTCAGTATACACCACAAAATGCTCTCCCAGAAGATAATGTCTCCAACAATGCAAAGCATGAACAACTGTAGCCAACTCCAAGTCATGCGTATGATAGTTCCTATCATGTGGCCTCAACTACCAAGATCTGTATGCAAAAACATGATCCTCTTGCAAAAGCACAACTCTAATCCCGATGCCAGATGCATCACAGAAAACTATATAACTCTTGCCCGGCTCCGGAAAACTAGAATCGGTGCTGAATTCAATCACCCTTTCATCTACTGGAAGGATGAATCATAGGCTTCTGACCAAACATAATTCACCCCTTTCTTATTCAATACCGTCAACGGTGCTTATAGGTGTGAGAAGTCCTGTATAAACTGCCTGTAGTAACTAGTTAGCCCTAAGAAACTCCATACCTCGAAGACGTTCTTCGGCTGCTCCCAAGTGATTGCTGCTATCACCTTCTTAGGGTCTACTGATACTCCTATATCGGAAATAACATGACCCAGTAAGTGAACCTTGTCCATCCAAAAGTGGAACTTTGAGAGCTTAGCATATAACTGATTCTCCCTCAGTGTACTCAAAACGATCTCAAGATGGGTAGCATGGTCATGTCGAGTGTGAGAGTACACCAAGATGTGGTCCACGAAAACCACCATGAACAAATCCATGTAAGGATGGAAAACTCGGTTCATCAGCTCCATGAAATCTTCTGGCACGTTCGTGAGACCGAACGGCATAACCAAATACTCATACAGACCATACCTACTTCGGAAGGTTGCAAGAGGTACATCAGAAGGTATGACATGCAACTGATGGTAGCCGGATCACAATTCAATCTTCGAGAACACTCTGGCTCCTATAAACTGATCAAAGAGATCATCTATCTGTGGAAATGGATATCGGTTCTTGACCATCAACTAGTTCAGCTTCTGATAGTCCACACAAAGCCTAAGGGTGTCGTCTGCCTTCTTCGCAAACAGGACAGACGAACCCCAAGGAGAAGTACTGGGTCGGATGAAACCCCTCATCTGCAACTCCTCTAACATCTTCTTGAGATCCTACAACTCAGGTGTACCCATCCTATAAGGAGGAATGGACACCGGTGCTACTCCTGGCACAAGCTCAATAGATAAGTTTACCTCTCGCTCTAGAGGAAAACCTAAAAAGTATTCTGGAAAGAAATATGGAAAGCGATCAACCACTGGAGGAAAATTTACCTGAGAAGTCTCGTGGTCATCAAGATATAAGCTAGCAATCTGGGCCGTAACACTGCCCAAACCATGATGCTTTGGTCCAGCTCTGCTCGGCCAGACATCCCATTCTCCCTTGTGAAGAAAATATCTTCCCTCTGGTGATGTGAAACTCACCCTACGGCGATAGCAATCAAAAAAGTCCTGGAAGGGAACTAACCAGTCCATCCCAAGAATGACATCATAGCCTACCATCTCCAAAACATAGAGACTCCAGGAAAAACGACATCCACCAACCTCGAGGGGGCAGTCTATGAACTGACGCATGCTAGCAGTTCTAATTCCCAAGGGAGTGTCTAGCATCATCATATCCTTAGAAGTATAAACAGTAAGTATAAGTCTTTCCACAGTATGCATAGAAAGAATGATATGAGAATCTCATGCATCGAAAAGTTCTAGAGGATAAAACTAAGGCTACTAAAATCGTAACTCGAACTTTAGAAGGTCCAAGATCCTACTCTTGATGAATCTTCTCTACAGTAAAAGTCTGGCCCGTACCGCAGCCCTGCGTAGCAGCTTGAGATCCCTATACTGCTACTCCCTGAACATGAACATTGCCTCCATGGACTCTACCCTAGCCTGAATGACCTAAATAACTCCAGCCCCTAGTATTCTACGGAACTGGTAATCCTACTCCTATACGTGGAGTCAAAACTGATCTTCCTTCACTAGCCGCTAGCATAAGAACCTTGCAGAAGCATTGCAAATGACCCATCTTGCCGCAAGATTGGCACTCCATTGGGTCCCTCGGGCACTAAGGATTATTATGCCCACTTCTTCCACACTAATAACACACCACTTGGTTGCTAGAGGGAAGATCCCATCTACTAGAAGGAATACCTCACTTCCTTGAGTCACCTCATTTAGACTCTCGGTGGTGCTTCATGCTGTCTGTCTGGAGAGAATCAGCCCTGGATACTGAACCTCCCTAGTCCACACCTCCAGGCTCCCTCAGGTTTCTATCCGTAATAAGCACCTGGTTGACTATCAAAGTGATAGAAGTCAACTGAAAGATGTTCACCCATGACCTGATATCTGGTCTGAGGCCTTCCTCAAACTTCCTTTCCAAAACAGCTCGTTATTCCCCAGAATGGGAGTGAAATTCTATAACTCTATAAAGTAGGAGGAATACTCCATAACTGTGAGAGTACCCTGTTGTAGGTTCATGAACTCTCTAGCTCTGTCAGCCCTCTGCGTATCCAGGTAGAAGTAGTCATAGAATGTATGCTAAAACTCATCCCAAATCCATAGCCTGTTGGCACCCTGTCTGCGAAACCACATCCCACCATCTCTTGGCGGAATCTCGCAGCATATAAGTCGCGAGATTCACTCTCCTCTCTAGAGGTATCTCCAGATTCTTGAAAATGGATAGCATGGCTTCTAGCCATGACTCTGTAGTCTCTGGTCCTCTATCCCCTTTGAAAGTGGGAGGGTGATGCTACTGAGAAACCCACATCAGCTCTGCCATAGATGGGGCAGGATGCTGAGCTCCCTGGAAGGTTTTATTGAATCTCATGAAACCATATCTGAACTGAGTGTCGGCACCAGTGTATGGAATCACTGCAGGTGCCATTTTCAGAATGATAGGCAGAACTACTGGTAGTCCCCGATCTGCCGTATTAGGCGTACTGTCACTACCTGGTTCCTGGCGTGCAACGGGAGGATGTCTTGGTGCCATAGCTCTGAAAGGTCAAAAGCACACCTTCATTAACGATGAACACAGATGAAACATAAGTGTGAAAAATGGAACAGGAGAGAAAAACTTTAAAATTTGGGAAAACATGACTACACGGCAGTTAGTACTACTACACGGCATGTTTCTTTCAAGTTTACCCTGGTCGTGTACCTTGGCCATATATGGCTGTTTAAACCACCCGGCTACATGGCATGTTCTTAAACTACATGGAATGTACTAACCCTTTTCCTCTCTGCTCGTTCACTCCTACATGGCTGGGAACATAGACTATCCCAGCAGGAAACTACACGGTGTGCTTTTCCACTACATGGCATGTCCTTAAGATATCTCCCTTGACCGTGTCGTTAGTCACACGTACTGGTACACGGACCACTACTACAAGGCATGTCAAAGGAGACATGGCGTGTACTTGACATGCCTTACCTGGCCTGTGTTGTTAGTGACACGACCTGACACACGATCGACACTACAAGACGTGTTCTATACGGACACGGCATGTACGCGGAAGGATAATACCAACCCGTGTTGTTGGCTACATGGTCGACTATATGGTCAATTATACACGGTGTGTTCCCAAGGGATGTTGCGTGAACTTGAAGGAAACCTTTGGCCCGTGTTGTTCGTGACACGGTCGGATACCTATTGCAGACTACACGGTGTGCTAAGATGGTACAGGGTGTGTTCCTACAGGAAACTTTACAACCCCATGTTTCTTCCCAACACAGTTAAGGACATGGATAAAAACTACACGGCATGTATGCATAAAGTACACAGCATGTATTCTGGGTTTTTTTGGACAGTAGCCTCATAACTACACTGGAGCCCAGAAAACACAAAAAACAAGTGTTAAGGTGACAAATTCTGATCTGTGGGGGGCCATACTCCCCACGAATCAAATCTTGGAATCATAACAATGGATATAACAAGTGAAAAAGTATAACAACTCACAATCCACCAAATTTCGATCCTCGAGGTCCCATAACACCTCTAAGACCAAAGTTTGGTGTCCACGATAAAGAATCTCTAAACAAAAAATACCCTATCAACATTGCAGGTATTCTATCACTGCAGCTATCACAACAGCATGCATCTTCTATCACAAATTCTCTCACAACAGCATGAAAATTATAATACAATCTAGACGGAATTGCAAAATTCATTACATGTGATTTTCTAACAAGTTCCTATATGATGCATGAGATGGCATACCCTCATATCATCGGGTTTCAAAAAATAGAACCACAATCATACAAACAGTAATAGCACAAAACAACTGCACCACCCAACGGTGAAATCAATTAACCTGTAACATTTACAAAAACTCAAAAATTACAATATTTGAGGTAATCTGGATTTTTCCCTGTACACGGGTTTTAGAACACTCGGGCATAGATATTTACCATTTACCTATTCCTTCTTATCCCTGTCTAATGTCACTAAACAGTAAGTCAATATAAAAGGAAAGAAACTCCTCTGATACCACTTTGTAACGACCCGAATCTGGAGCCCGTCAACTGGTGCCCTGTGCCCAGTTCACCACATGACCTCAAGCGCATTTCCCCAAATTCCAAAGGCTTCCAACTAGTATCGAGGGCCTTGGTATGTTATTGGGGAAGCTATGCCCTCATTTGGTAGGGTAAACAAGGTACAGGAAATAACAGTCAATAGCGGAAGCAGTAAACAGCATACAAAAACAGAAAATAAATTTCCAAAGCAATGGATAATATAATAATGATGCAGCATGGTACATGTATCTAAGGAAAGATGTTAACACAACAATGTGTTGAATATAACTGAGAAACAAGGTACTAAAATTAAACAGCAACTCCAGCAGCATCGCAAGCCTAATCTCGGTCCTATGCTCCCCATCTCTAACCAGGAATCATGTAACTAAAGTATAAGTGACACAATCCCTATCCACACCTGCAACCATATAACCTATTTGGTCCAAAAAGCAGGACCCAAACAGGGTGTGAGACTAATCCCGATAGGCAATCACCACAAGATCTATGCCCTACGGCCAGTGAGCAGTATAGAAAAAGTAAAGGAAATAAATGCAGCAGAGAAACATGATTACTCTAAAGTAAAAAATCCTATCAATATCCATTCAAATTTATTTATTAATTTAATTAACTCCTTAAATTATCAACCAGGGAGTCTAGAAAACAGGTCTATATCCTCAAGGCATAGCAAGCAACGCAACATGTATCTCAGCAGACTACCTAACAGCAAGTAGTACAAACTCAAGCTTGTTCTTTGCCATGGTGGACTCGTCAAAACCTACCAAATTATAATCATGGTGACTCTCTGGGTGTATCACACCGGTAGACCCCTCTAGTCAAGTAAACATACAAAGTCACAGACACTTTGGGAAGCTCTCACTGTCAATTCCCATGCGGTCTTGAAACAATAACTATAGACTCTCTGAGGAAGAACTTGTGTCTAATTCCCCCTATAGTATCGATACGTAACTAAGAATACTATAAGGATGCACAAAGTCCCATTCCAGTAGGTCCTGCAAACGATTATAATTTATTACAGACTCTCCATAGAAGCCCTTAATCATCAATTCCCTCTTTAGTCAACCACACCAGGTTCCCACAGCCCTGAGTAGTGTAGTCATGCGTAATAGACTTTTAGCAGCCCAAAGTATTATCCAAAAACAACTTGGATAATAGCTACAATGCATCAAAATCATATAAACAGAAGGCAATACATTTAATCAATTATATCAAGGCAGGCAAACAATGCAACAAGGTATGCCTCACAGGAAACCTAAGCCAAACGACGATAAACGTCCAAAACAGGGGGAACACCGATGGGGTGATCCTAAAACATGCTAAAAAACAATTATCAATCATCTAATAACCTCAAGAATACATGAAATATAAGGTAGATAACAATACAGGATCAAAACCCTAACCCGAGATACCTGATACATGGGTATCCGGAACTTTTGCACCAAAAACTCAAAGACATTAAACATAGGGAAAAACCACCTACCTCGATCCTAGGATATCGATATACTTGAACCTCAGCCTATGAATAATCCTATAACAAAGAATATCTACAAAAATGTCTAAAAATTTCAACCTCAGATAACTCTCACAAGAGAAGGAATTAGGAAACGTGGCCAAAGAAGAACCAAGAACTCTTCGCTGCGATTCTATTGCAACTAACGACATTCGATTCGGAAAACCGGTGACATATCAGTGGCTTAGAAAAGATTCAGCATCCTCGGATGCTCTGCACGTAATTAGGCAAAGAAGAAGATGAAAATAGGTTTAAGACATTACCCCGATCCAATTAATGAAATAAAAGGAAGAGTACATGGTGTGTAATTCATGAGTACATGGCGTGTACTCGCCCTTTCCATACACCTCATTAAGCGGCCTACACATCAACACTACACACCATGTGTGTGGACAGGACACGGCCAGTACACAGCCTTGCACAGGAGAAAAGGACATGACGTGTACTCATAAAGTAAACAACGTGTGCTTAGAAAATTTCTAGATTTTCTTCTTTTTCTCAAAAATGACCAGAAACGGAAAAACATACCTGAAATGAAGATCTCAGTTCTTACACAAGCAGTCTAGTCAAACATATTTGAGGTGAAATTATTATAAAATAATAAAAGAATTATTTAAACACCTGATCTATTAATATAGATCATAATTATTCCATGAGATCGCATAAAGGTTCTCTTATGAGGCAACCTATAAACCAAGTTACATCCCTCCTAAAACTAACATTTCGGAAGCTAAGTGTTTCATACATGCACATCAGTGACAATCAAATATATAAAAAACATGTCCTCATGTTCAAGTTTTGGTAATTAATTCAAAAATAGATATCTCACAATAGTAGATAACATAGATATATCACACATAATAGGTATCTTCTAAATGAATAGAACAATCAAGGCATTAAATTAAATAACTACTATAAAGTACACAATAGGAACATATATATATGACATGTGATCTTACATGCATAGTTATGATGCATTAACACACCCAAATCCCATAAATTCTAATAGAATAATATAGTCAGTTTCATCATGAACTCTAAAACCACAAATTTAATAGTAGTCCCAAAAATGGTAACTCATTGGTATGTTATACAATGTGACATCCAGGAACACATGAAACACCCATACATAAGTCCCACAAAATCTAACTCCTATTTACCTTTTACTAAAATATATTCAATAATAAATAAATATGGATAACCTTTTATTATACTGCTTTGTAATTCCTTATCCTAAACTAATGAATACGATATGGAAATCCATAAGGTCGCATGCAAATATCTCCATATGAAAGAGGTTGTCTACTAGTTGTTAGGGTTTGAATTCCATCAGTGGGGAGACTATACCATCAGTATTAGTACATTCAAGCATAAATAATATCACTAATAAAAATAGTATAATAAATAAACAATTTCATAATGAATGGAATGGAAAGTATCTCACATCACTAATAAAAATAAATCAAGGACCCCCAAAGTGGAAGGCTAAACAAGAGTGTAATCAAGATAGGTAAATAAATAAAATATTTCAATATCAATTCAAGGTTTTTCTGGTATTTCCTATGATCACCATGCTCCATATTCTAGCTCCTACCCAGTGGTCATTTTTCATTTTATGATTCCCTGGTCATGAATTTCACATGTGCATATTCCCATATAGGGTGTGAGTATAAAACCCACAAAGACACCACCAATGAATCCTTAACATAAGATCACATGAATATACAATAGTGTATGTAATTTTAAAGTAAATATTTATGTGAACATATAACCATAAATGTATTGAGTTATAAATAACTAAGAAATCCACCACAAACCTAGACCACTAATGCTTCCATTCAATGCCAGTAAGGATGTAAATATCTTTCACATCATACCACAAGACGTGCTACAAGTCTATGTGTTAGTTATAACCCTATTCCTATAATTCCTAACCCAAAGTTCCAAATATAGGGAACTATCACACACTCCACTCTAATGGTAGTTAAAAGGAACACCATACACCTCGCACTGATGAAGGTCATTATCCTAGAATGATGGTAAGTACAACCTAACATGTTTTATATAATTGGATAACACATAAACCTTGAATGTAATTACCCCACTTCGTCCTATAACCAAAGGATTCTAAATTCCCATTCATGGTCTAATCACATATCAACATACATGTCTATGATCATACCCATACCATCAAACGAGCCATAGTCCATGGCCATTATCATGTCATCATGCTCCCCCTCCAAGGGGTTTCAAATAGAAACTAAGAAACCAAATCATATTGAATCTTGTATAAAGTTTCAACAATTTGGGAAATAAAAGAATTAATATATATCATAAAAAGTAACAATAAGATATATAGAAAATAGTTATCAAGGTTCTACACACAAATAATATGATCACATATCAAACATGGGTCTCAAGGGTCACTCACTCACCCACATGAAAACAAATATCAATAATGGGTTATAAATAATAATACAACATATTATGAAAATATCATATACAAGTCCTTCTGTGGTAAGGAACTTCCTACCTCCAGATTAAAGACATCAACATTAAGGGTCATCAAGATCGGAGTCACCTGAACCATGTTTTCAAACCAACAAAAAAGCTTGAACACTAAGAACTCCTAGAACTTATTCCATTCCTATATGAAAAAGGTTCTTGAGTAAGGATGACCAGAAAAAAATACAATGGTAGAACTAAAATTTACCCAATTAAAAAACATCAATGGAAATATTCAAGTATGGCAGAAGGAAGAATAAAATTTTCACTCTTAAACAACAATAAGGGAAGAGAGTCGAGTCTCCTACTAGTCTGAATCAAGGAGAAAAACCTCTATTTTAATTTTTTTGATTATTCTAGAAAGATTAATCTAGGATAAAAAGAATACTTGAAGATAACCATGTAGAAGTTTCAATGAAAAGTTTGGTTTTCCAAGTTCATCCAAGGATCATCTAAAATGCATTTGGATTGAAGAAATCAATATGAAAAGGGGGATAATTCGATTAATATTGGTTGAAAATGATTAGTAAATTCATTTAAAATGTAAAATTTAATCCATATGCATTTACCCTTTGATTTGGTCAAGATATGAGATGAAATATGGTCATTAAGGCCGTTTCAAATCCATCATGACTGACACCACACCCTCCAATAATGGCCTGGCCACAATCATGGTATTCATGAACATTCCATTATAAAACTTCTTTCAATAGGGAATGTTGTCCACACCCAGGGAATTTTTTCCTCATAAAGCATCAAAAATAGCTTGAAAATATATTTTCCATATTTTCATTTCATACAGGTTGACATCAGGCTCAAAACAACTCACATCAGGGTGTGGTGTTGTATTTTTTGAAACAAAAACCTTCAAACACATCTTTTAATATTACAAACACATCCAACACGAACCATACCCATGTCTTAACCTTTTTATGGTTTAAATACCTCACATAGAATATTTTGGATCTTATATTAACATAACCACAAAAAATTAGTGTGTTATAGTAATGGCCTCACCTTTTTATGTATTTAGAACCTGAAGGACTTTCTAGGGGCTAAAGTGGAATGGAGGAGAGATTTGTGACACCTATCATGTCAATGGTATGTATTTATTTTGAATTTTTTTATTATGTTTATTTTTTTATTTTTCAAGAGTTTGAGATAAAAATTTAGAATTTTTAGAAAATGGGTTATAGAATATAGTTATCATGAAATTATTTTTAATCATTTTTTCATCCATTTGAGTGGGTGGTAAGGGATTCCAGTGTCATTTGACACCATTACCACATGTTTTTTCCAAATATGTGAGATTTTCTAGGTAAACATGAAGCCTTTTTTGTAAATATGATGTGACCCACATGGTTTTTCTAACCATTTGGCCTACCCATATTCTTAAAATAGTGAACAATTCCATTTTTCCTCTATGAATTTTAACATTTCTTTCCATTTTTTCTTCTCTCGATCTGGCACCTCAGCACCTCTAGTTATGATCCTTTCTTCCCTTGATTTCTCGATGATTTCACAATAATTTTTGGTGGTTTATATTGCATTATATCTTTATTAATCTTGATTTAATCCTCTATCCATTCTATTTTTCCATGTTATTCCTTTTCCATGGAGTTTTATAACCCTAGAAGGCCATGGGGGCTAAACCTAGGGTTAGGGATAATAGGTTAATGGAATTTATTATTTTCTTAGTATTGTGAGGATCCTATCATTCCATTTATAGTGGTTTTATATGATGGTAAAGAGGTTTATTTATACTTTAGGTAGGTATATAACACATTCCTATCAAGGGGTGTGGAAAAACTAATTTTATTCTTAGGATAAATTTAGTAATAAAGGTAACCTAGTTTTATCTCCTAGAGAGGAATGGAAAATAATTATTTTTCCAATTTTAATTAGTTAAATAAAACCTATTTAGTTTTGAATTTGTAACTTTAAAAATAAGATTAAACACTAAAGTAAACACTAAAGTAAATATTTTGAAAGTTGATGATGAGAAATGTGATTAGGTTAGGGTCATATCTACACTTGCAATATTAGCATAGTTCTAAAATGGTATTACTTATTGACTTATTTAAGTGGTTAGAACTATATTCCACTATTTATTTATCTAAACACCTTAGGTTGATGGTTATTGTGGTTATTTACTTAATAGTGATTACTCCTTGGATAGAACCCCTTCTTATGTGTATGAAAAGTTAGTAATCTACTCATAAATTACCTAGGAAAACCTGATTAAGTTTTGGTGTTCTTAGAAAATCCAAAAGTCATTTACTTCCCTCACATACATGATAGAATTCCCTATAAACTCACCACATAAAGAAAACTAAACCTTTTATACAAGTTTCACTGGGTGAAGGGATATAATTAATTATCAACTTAAGCAGTAATAGTGAAACAATTCGTAACCCTAAACAAAATTCCATTAAAATAATTAAATAGTCACTCATAGCTAAAAACAACCAATAAGAAAAGAGTTTTTATTTATTAAATTACAAGGTCTCAATAATTATAATGGAGATATTTTCCTTCCCCAATCACTCAATAATTAACCCTCCATTAGAGGGGTGGAGAACATGATTGAGGACAAATAAGTCATTACAAACAAAGAAAATAATGAATATAAAACTTATAATAAAATAGTATTGGTAAATAATATATCATGAACTCACAATCCAAGTATTGATTGTCCCTCGGCATCATCCACCTATTTATTTCAAATATATATGGTTTTTCTTTTTAGTATTCAACAAACCTTTTGAAATCTTCTCTTTCTCACAAATATATATCTTTATTTTTTCCTCAGTTATTTCATCCTTCATGATATTTATATCTCCATGAAATATGTCGATTTTAATTTTAGTTTTCATTTTTACTTAGCTATAATTTTACTAAACATAATCCATGTGGATTCATTTTATTTATCACATGCATGTTGATGTGGGATCCCCAATATTTTCCTTCTTATAACCCACATTTTTCATCCATGTGATTCCTTGAAAATTTGTTAAGTCTTGGATCAATCGTGAGGTTTAGCTTCAATTTATTGACCATATGAAATACAAGTGACCATGAAGTCAAGAAATCATATCATAGGCAAGGGATTTTATGGAATAAAAGTATCCATATGGAATATCAATCCTTATGGTGGGTTTAATGTGTGGTTGGTCAGGGTCGTTATATAATTTATAGTCACAGTTGATGGATCTATTATTGTGGTTAATCTTCACAAGGATGATATATTATGTATAGTCAATCAGATCCCTTATTTTGGATGATCAAGATAATCATGTGGTTGATCAAGTATAGGCATGGTCAATGGATCTATACATGCATTAAATCATCACATGATCGATGGATCAACCACATGGAAGTCAAGTAATTGTGAATTCATATGAACTTTTTCTATTATAAAATTTATACCTCAGATATAAGTGTATATGATCCCTATGAATACATTTCCTCATCCTTCTCGATGCTTATGTTGAGGTGTCGGAGGCTTGTCTCATTCTTATGTAAGATAATACTAGTGGTTAATGGTTACATAGGGTTTCATCAAAAAACAAAACACCGGATTCATTTTAACATAGTCTATGAATGAATGTTATGAGGAATATATGGGACTTATCTATTGCATGCACTAGGAAAAAATTATCCCAAAATATCTCCTCAATGATGATTACACATCTAGTTCCTTTATAATTTATTCAAGATTCCTTTTAGGAGAATAAATCCATAACAATCCTATAAGAATAATGTAATTCCCCATTCCTACTCAGACCATTACTTTTTCATTTTTTTGGTGTTGGAGTCATTTAATAGGAGGATTGAGGAGGTTTCGTGGTGGTTGGAGGTACATAAAATATGCAGTTGGAAATTCACATCATGAAATGGGTACATGACATGAATTGGTGGTCCATGGCTTTTGTAGTTGGGCAATTTCACGGCATGTATGTAGATAAGGGGGAACCTATGAAATGGATTTACATCTTGAAAGTAATTCATTATGTGTAATTAAATAAAGTTTGAGGAAATATAAATTTCATTGAAATTTGGAATTTTTAGGAAACACGTGGATTTCAAATCGTGAATAGAATACATGATGTGAAACCAGTGGGATCCAGGTTATTTTATAACCCTTTAAGAAAATTTATTTTCATTTAGCCATGTACATCTCTCCCTCTCTCTATCATTTTATAGGAACTGTATGTGCTTTCAAAGGATATTACATACCTTATCCTCCTACTTCAATCCATTGGTTTTGTTGGATTCTAGTTGATGATCAATGGTAAGACCTTTTATTCGACTTAGTTTTTCTTATGTTATTCTCCTAAGGATCCATATTGGTGGTACAATTTTGGTATAGGTTTTAAGTTATGATGAGTTCTTGATAACAATTGATGTGGTGTAGGTTGATCTATTGTTTTTATGTATGGTTTTTGTTTTAGGGAATTTATTCTTCACCTTGTGGTGTGCAATTATTTGTCAAAGATTATTTGATGTAGGGAATCCCTCATTTCCCTCTTTTTTGTAACATGTGAGATGGAATTACTATTTTTTATTTATGTGGAAGGTTTTTTGATGGCATAATCAATATAATTTAATTGGTTAATTGAAATTTAAGGGTAAAGGATAATGATTCTCATAATTTTAGATCTTTCATAATTTGTGATGTTTTGTTTGTATGGGCTGAATTCCCCACTGAAAATCATGGTTGTTTGGATCTTTTTCTTGAACTGTAGTTGTTTTGATACGGAAACCTTGTTTTATGTTGTTGTGATGTCACCCAAAAATGGAAAGTTTATAAAAAAATATATTTCGATAATGAAATGGTTCCTATAGATTTATGGAATGTGTGATAATGCCCCTGAAATAAATTGAAATATGATATAATCCCCTTTTTTAAATATATAAAATGGAATTTAATGTGTGTCCATTATGGAGAGGTGATGGTTCATTTGGTTGTGCTTTTGGGGTGGTGAGGTGATGGGTTTTTTAGTGATTTTTGGGCATTGAGGTGATGGTTTTTTGGTCATTATTTTGGTTTAATATGGTGATGGTTTGTTTGGATGTGCTTCTAAGGTAGTGAGGTGATGGTTTTTTGGTTTTGATTTTGGGTGGTGAGGTTATGGTTTTTTTGGTAATGATTTTAGGATGGTGAGGTGATGGTTTGATGGGAATGATGAGCTCCTTGTGAGGTGTAGTTGCATTGTTCTAGATGCCTTGGTAGTGATGGAATAATTTTTTAATAATCATTGAAATGGATGGTGTTTGTATTAGTTAATAGTATGGAAATTATTAATGATAAAATTAATGACGTTTCATGTGGTTAAATTTAATTTTTGGTAAATAATGAAATGAGTCAGATGGATAGTAGAATTTTTCGGTAGTTTGAGATGTGGATTCTGGTTTGTGAGGTGTTATGCCATTAAGGGGATGTTGTGATTTGGATTGTTTTTTTTGAACCCAAAGGTTGGTATTGTGTGTGGCTATATGTATATACTTGTATATTCCTTATTATTTCTATATCAAACCCATATGCATCAAGAATAATGTGTTGACACCCATATTTTCATATAGATGGTGTTTTCCTAATATTACAATGATGAGGATGGATTGATGGATACCCACTCACCCTTGTTCTCTCTTTGAGAGGAGTTTATATGTAGAGACCCGTATCTTGACGTACATTGACATTACATTACTTTTGAGGAATACTTAGTACATTACAAAAACACACACACAAGGACCGTAATAGTTTAGTGTCTTTGGAAACTCGGACTATAATCTTCTAATCGTGGTGAAAGATCTTCAATATCTCCCATAAAGATCTTCCTTTTTTTTTACCTAAAACCATTCTTTATATCCTGGGGAAAAGAAAACATAAAAGGGTGAGCTCAAATGCTCAGTAAGGGCAAACAAAAGAAATATCAATCACATCATATACATAAGCACATAACTTTTGGAAATCTTAACCTGCAAAAGAGATTATAATTTCATAACATGGGGTAAATCATGGCAGTGAAATGTAATCACAATAATCATAACATAAAACATGAAACTTTGTGGCATTCACACATAATCATAGAGAATCATTTCTTGTTAGTCAAGACTCATTGCCAAGACTATCTTAGTGGACAAAGTCCCTTTCTGAATCGAGTAACCCTCGTTTCAGTCCTGTTTCACTGAACCGGTATAACCTACCATTCCAGCCATGTCTATCTCATGAGATATAAAATCTTTACCCAATTAATTGGAGGGAGATATAGGTCCCACCCATCTCATAATGATACCATTCTTATGTGTGCCACAAAATCATAAATCATACATCATTTCATAACCCATGTAATAAAAATGGGATTTTTAAACAACATGACATCATAAAACCATTCATATAAGATAAAGGAATTCATAAACATAATTCCATCACAACATAGTCAAATCAATGTAAAAATATGGATAGAAACAGAACCCTTTATTATCTTAGATGGAAAATAATTTTGATAAAACACTTGAAATGAATTCTTGAGGAAAATATCCTTTCTTCTTCAAAATCAATTTCTTTTCACAAAACATCATGCAATTTTAAAAGAAAGAGATTTTATTAAAAATAGTCATGAAATATTTTGGTGGAAGCTTCATGAAAATAAGGCTTTATAAAACCATAAAAATCCATTCGTGTCGTTTAAGTTAAAAAAACATTCTTCGTACTTTTGTCGGAAAAGTCAAAAAGTACCTCGTACGAAAAACGACAAAAGATTCCTTTCATTTCTTTTACTAAAAACTCACCGAAGGGTAAAAATGGATTTAAACAATTGTAGGTGGATAGAAATAATATTACATATCTATGAAACATGGATGTGGATGATAAAATACACCCCAGTAAATACTTACGAATAAACAATCTCGAATAAAAATGAGATTGTGATATTTCCCTTACCTTAGGTCCGATTTGCTTCGTATGTGTCCGAACCTCCTGTATAATGATTTAAATAATGTCATTGACTTATTACAGAATCATATTCATTGTTATGATATCATATATGGTTCACTTATGACTTTATATTACCCGTTCTTTTGTAAATTTCATGTTAAAGAAGCATTTTGGGTAAAACTGTTTCATTTATCGTAGTTGTTTTGACTTGTTGTTCTTGACATCATTATTACTTATATCATGATTCACTTACTTCCAGAATATAAAATATGATTTATATATCATATATATTCAATATATATATATATAATAGATAGATAAATAAAATGAAAAACACCGTTCATGGAGACGGTAGTCCGTACGTACGCATGAACGCTGTTTTCCTTTCCTTATTGTCTTGAAATGGAAGTAAGTAGATGACATACATATATATATATATATAAATCCAGTAGCATTACAATATCATATATTTCATTTTTATTTCTTATATATACTTTATAATCATTCTTAGATGGTTAACATGGAGAATGAATCTCATCGCGTCGTGGAGACGGTAGTCCGTACGTACGCACGAGCGATGATATCATTTCCATAAATATTGAATTGAATTGGAGTGGATTATACAATATATCAGAATCAATATGATGTTGTAATAACTATGTATAGTTATTCTTTACACCATTATACCCATCCATGTAAGGTGGTGGTGGAAAATAGATTACACCACGGCGTGGAGACGGTATTCCGTACGTACGCACGCGCGGTGATTTCATTTTTCTGTAGGATGGATAGAAGGTGAATTAGGGTTGTTTCATACTTATAATAACATATCAGTATATGAGTGATACTGATGTTATTACTTCATAATGAAACAACCTAAGAAGAAGAAGTGGAAGAAGAAATAAAGATGAAAGAATTGGTAACGGTAATTACCTCTTCTTTGAAGCGCCTTTTGGAGACCTCCTCTTAGGGAACTAAAATTGGTCTTTGAGGAAGACCAGAACCTCTAGGATGTTGCTAGGGAAGTGGAGAAGATATTTTGGCAGAGTTTGTCCGAGCTTGAGTGCTCAAATTGGTGTGAGGAGGAGGGGGAGGAGGTGTCCTTTTATAAGGGAGGAGAGGGGCACCTTAGGAATATCTCAAAATATTATTTTATATTAAAGTCAAAATCGGTTTATAATGGCTCCAAAGGGTCTTATTTCGAAGATAAGGTGGGGATGGGTCGAAATCCTATCAACCAATAGGATTTAGACAAGTTTAG
This sequence comes from Viscum album, assembly GCA_963277665.1. Taxonomy (NCBI): domain Eukaryota; kingdom Viridiplantae; phylum Streptophyta; class Magnoliopsida; order Santalales; family Viscaceae; genus Viscum; species Viscum album. The sequence continues at coordinate 1,960,657,470 of OY728133.1, forward strand.
GGTATTATTTTAACCTTATCAATTAGATTTAACTCTAAGTTAAATAATTTAACTTTTACCATGTCTTTTTGTTTTCTTTCACTATATGGTTAATACACTTACTATAACATGCCAAACGAACCCCAAATTGTTTATTATGAATATATATATCTTTATCTAAGTCATTTGGCCGAACCTTAGATTTTTAGGAATAAAATAACAATTAATAATATAATATTTGATTTAAAAACTATTTTGTGTCAATTTTGACACTATTTGATATATGATTTTTGTGAAAGTCAAAACAGAATTATATGTTCGAACCAAGTTGATTAACTAATCACTAATATATCATAGTAACCTAGAAAATTAGTGGAATTCATAAAAAGTCTTAAATTACATTTATTTTGGTATTTATATTATCAATTATGTCAATATTTCATTAATAAGATAATTATTGTATCATCTTTGTGTCATAAATAAATTATATTATTTGATGTCTAAAAATTACAAATAAAATATCATCATGTAGGAAATCTTTTTATCTTTCTAATGAATATTTACAATCGAATTTATCTTATGTATAACCCCATATTAAAAATGATTTACTTATTAAACTTTGATTTTAACTATTTTAACCCTTCTTTAAATAAATTAATAATAAATGTCCTAATCTAATCCAAGTGGGCCTAAATGGTCATATTTTATTCCTAAGTTTTTTTTTGGTCTAATTACACTTGTCCAATAGAATTAGGACATGTGTTAGGGTAATATTAATATCATATTTACCCTTAGTTACCATATTTACTATTAACCGCGGTAAAAATAGTAAAAAGTTACTATTCACCAAAAAATTATTTTTATCTCATTGAACCACATTTTACTTACTGACATAAACCGTGTCTCTCGGATTTTTGAAATTCCATTCACAGAAGTGGTAAAATTAAGTTTTATGAAAAATTCAGTTTTTTTAACTACCACTTAGTAGTTTCACTATTCATCAAAAATTGATGTTTTTCAGAACAATGCCAAAATTTCATCCCAAGCTATATTTCATATTCCGAATTCAAAAATGAAGTCTATTTTACCAAATTCATAACATAAAAGTTGCATTAATTAATTTTATAATTAAATCCCGCTGTTAAAACAAATAGCGTGTTTTTAAGAAACAATATCTATCAAAAGATTGACACTTGTTTATGTCTAGTTTAAATGTGAAATTACATCCAATGACCAACATTGTATTAAATTGTAAAAATATATTCTAAATATACTTTAAAACCACTCAAATTAATGATTTATCACTATTAATTATTTCGATTAAAAAAAGTTGTTTTTAATTATAATTTAGTAATTTTCACTATTCATCAGAATATGAAAGTTATCCGAAAAGTACCAAAATTTCACCATAGGCTAAATTCGATACTCCGAATCCAAAAATGAAGTCCATTTTGAGAGTTAAAATTTCTAAAATTTTAAAAAGTGGTTATTACTATTTATAACGGCTAGTTTTAATAATATTTTAATAGCATATCATTGTTTCGTGAAACTCAGTATTACGTACCACACACGATATCGAGGAAGGTCGTGATTGCGTGTAATGCAAGCCAAGTCAGGGTTGCGTGTTGTGAAAGAATCCTTCGTTGTTTCGTATAACAGAATCCAACCATATTTCATTTATACATTTAATATATATATATATATATATACTCAATGTTGCGTAGAATAACTATTATCAAAATTGTGTGTAACACGGTCCAAGAATAGTGTTGCATATACTGCAAGCTAATACGGTGTTGCGTATAGCGCAGGGTAATCTTGGTATAAAATACAACATAAGACATTAATGAAATTAAAATAATATTTTTCATAAAATCTCGGGGTGTTACATTCTACCCCCCTTAAAATGAATTTTTCCCTCGAAATTCGTCGGGGTTATAAATGGTTTACTATTCGAAATTTTCTTTAATAGAAACCCACATCGTAAAAAGGAATACCAAAACTTGGCTTTAAAAACTAGAGTATGAAATGTAACGATTACCCAAATAAACTAATCACTGGGTTTCCACATAGGTGAAAATATGGATATGGAAGAGAAATCTAACCATCATGTTCTGATGGAGAGTGGTAGAGAACATGGCTATGGAAAATCCAGTGATCACAAATCCATAAATTTGTGACGATCTAAGGTACCATCTGATTCATCAGGTATAAGATCACTAGGACAACATTTTTGGTTTTCAAGATCATTTCCCTAAAGTTGAAAATTTGAATCAGAATAAATACTTTCTTTATTTTGGTACAATCTCACTGTTGTTCGTGCCTTTAACAATTTCCACTTCATCTCTTAAATGAAGTTGAATTTGTTTAGCAGATCATGTGATAGAATGACGGGTCATTCCATCTGTCTCAAAAGGTTAGCAAAATTTATATACATAAGTCGATCTATAGTGGGATTAATCATATATGGTTCCTAAAATGGGCTTATACTTCATATATCATACTGCTTAATATAATAACACTAGTGTCTACTAAACAGGGACTTCCTGTAGGTCAGTGGTAGGCGATAAAGGCCAGTCGCACTTCGGTTGTGGGTTCGATTCCTACAGCCTTGTCCGAAGCGATGGGCTGTCGCCCGTCCTGTAGGTTGTCCTTTTTCTAAAACTACGTTACTATAACATCCCATCAATAATATCGAAAATCTTCTATCCTTAAACAATACTAACTTATGTCCAACATAATCCAGTCTAATCTTTAGGCTTATACATAATACTGCAGTCCACTCTCATAATATAGTGACAACGATTACCAGAGATTTAATACTGTCGTTGATCCCTACATATCATAAGATATGTCTTGTTGGTCACATTCCAAACATTCAAAGTCCTTAATCGTGTATTCTCTTGAATACCTTAGTGAAAACATGAGTGCAGTTAAAAGTTAACACTTTCCACATACCAAAATCCTCAAAATTCTATGTACTCAAACCATGATATCACTTAGTCCTTATATCAATCATGAGCTCATGAATACAATCAAACATCTCATTATCTTCTTATCCTTTCATTATGCACTTATCATCTACTTTCCAAAAGTATCTGAATAACCTTTCATGGTTACTGATACCATTCATCATACACTTTCAAAACATAAGGAAAGACAACAGTGTAACAATCCTTAGATGTATCCTTATTCCATGAGATTACTTATACAACATTACACATGATAAACATGTAATCATTCCACTACATTCTTAGACCATTGACCGAGCTTCAACATTTCTTTCATCTCGCATATCATTTGTAGTTTCTTCATCATCATCAACATAAATACTTCCCATACGACCATACTGATTCTCTTCATGAGACTTTCCCTTAGGGCATTGGTTTGCATAATGCTCGTACATTCCACATTTAAAGCATTTAACCATTGTTGATGTCATAGCAATACCATTATCCTCATCCATGGTGTTAACTGAACCTTTTCCTTTGCACTTACTTGCTTTGTGTCCTTCTTTTCCACACCCAAAGCATCATCCAGTTCCTTTGAAACATTCTCCTTGATGCCTCTTCCCACATGATTTACATATGGGAAATTGAACTTTCTTTCCTCTATGATCATCATGAAACTCCATCTTTCTCTTATTAGCCGAGTCAGGAAACTTACCAAATTTTACTTTATTGATCATATTATGAGATTGCTGATTCGGCATAATAATGATGTTTGGACTTCCAAATCCCATTTCATTTGGTTTCTTATGAAGAATATCATTCCATTGTCCATCATATCCTCCATTATTGTGAATCATCTTGTTTCCAGCCATTTTCTAAAACCCAAAAAGAATAGTGTGAGAGGAAAAAATCATGATAGGGAAAATAACATAATAAAGGGGGAGTACCTTAAATATCTAACATCTTAGGTTTAATTCTATGATCGTTAGCATAGTCCTAGTACTATAACCTATACGTATACTTAACCTTAGGGGCATCCCTAGACATACCTTAGAAATAACTCTAGGGATCTCACTAACGTTTTCGCATCCTAGTTTCCAAAGGTTGACTAAACCTTTCCTCTGATACCAACTGTAGAGACCCGTATCTTGACGTACATTGACATTACATTACTTTTGCGGAATACTTAGTACATTACAAAAACACACACACAAGGACCGTAATAGTTTAGTGTCTTTGGAAACTCGGACTATAATCTTCTAATCGTGGTGAAAGATCTTCAATATCTCCCATAAAGATCTTCCTTTTTTTTACCTAAAACCATTCTTTATATCCTGGGGAAAAGAAAACATAAAAAGGGTGTGCTCAAATGCTCAATAAGGGTAAACAAAAGAAATATCAATCACATCATATACATAAGCACATAACTTTTGGAAATCTTAACCTGCAAAAGAGATTATAATTTCATAACATGGGGTAAATCATGGCAGTGAAATGTAATCACAATAATCATAACATAAAACATGAAACTTTGTGGCATTCACACATAATCATAGAGAATCATTTCTTGTTAGTCAAGACTCATTTCCAAGACTATCTTAGTGGACAAAGTCCCTTTCTGAATCGAGTAACCCTCGTTTCAGTCCTGTTTCACTGAACCGGTATAACCTACCATTCCAGCCATGTCTATCTCATGAGATATAAAATCTTTACCCAATGCATTGGAGGGAGATATAGGTCCCACCCATCTCATAATGATACCATTCTTATGTGTGCCACAAAATCATAAATCATACATCATTTCATAACCCATGTAATAAAAATGGGATTTTTAAACAACATGACATCATAAAACCATTCATATAAGATAAAGGAATTCATAAACATAATTCCATCACAACATAGTCAAATCAATGTAAAAATATGGATAGAAATAAAACCCTTTATTATCTTAGATGGAAAATAATTTTGATAAAACACTTGAAATGAATTCTTGAGGAAAATATCCTTTCTTCTTCAAAATCAATTTCTTTTCACAAAACATCATGCAATTTTAAAAGAAAGAGATTTTATTAAAAATAGTCATGAAATATTTTGGTGGAAGCTTCATGAAAATAAGGCTTTATAAAACCATAAAAATCCATTCGTGCCGTTTAAGTTAAAAAAACATTCTTCGTACTTTTGTCGGAAAAGTCAAAAAGTACCTCGTATGAAAAACGACAAAAGATTCCTTTCATTTCTTTTACTAAAAACTCACCGAAGGGTAAAAATGGATTTAAACAATTGTAGGTGGATAGAAATAATATTACATATCTATGAAACATGGATGTGGATGATAAAATACACCCCAGTAAATACTTACGAATAAACAATCTCGGATAAAAATGAGATTGTGATATTTCCCTTACCTTAGGTCCGATTTGCTTCGTATGTGTCCGAACCTCCTGTATAATGATTTAAATAATGTCATTGACTTATTACAGAATCATATTCATTGTTATGATATCATATATGGTTCACTTATGACTTTATATTACCCGTTCTTTTGTAAATTTCATGTTAAAGAAGCGTTTTGGGTAAAACTGTTTCATTTATCGTAGTTGTTTTGACTTGTTGTTCTTGACATCATTATTACTTATATCATGATTCACTTACTTCCAGAATATAAAATATGATTTATATATCATATATATTCAATATATATATATATATAATAGATAGATAAATAAAATGAAAAACACCGTTCATGGAGACGGTAGTCCATACGTACGCATGAACGCTGTTTTCCTTTCCTTGTTGTCTTGAAATGGAAGTAAGTAGATGACATACATATATATATATATATAAATCCAGTATCATTACAATATCATATATTTCATTTTTATTTCTTATATATACTTTATAATCATTCTTAGATGGTTAACATGGAGAATGAATCTCATCGCGTCGTGGAGACGGTAGTCCGTACGTACGCACGAGCGATGATATCATTTCCATAAATATTGAATTGAATTGGAGTGGATTATACAATATATCAGAATCAATATGATGTTGTAATAACTATGTATAGTTATTCTTTACACCATTATACCCATCCATGTAAGGTGGTGGTGGAAAATAGATTACACCACGGCGTGGAGACGGTATTCCGTACGTACGCACGCGCGGTGATTTCATTTTTCTGTAGGATGGATAGAAGGTGAATTAGGGTTGTTTCATACTTATAATAACATATCAGTATATTAGTGATACTGATGTTATTACTTCATAATGAAACAACCTAAGAAGAAGAAGTGGAAGAAGAAATAAAGATGAAAGAATTGGTAACGGTAATTACCTCTTCTTTGAAGCGCCTTTTGGAGACCTCCTCTTAGGGAACTAAAATTGGTCTTTGAGGAAGAACAGAACCTCTAGGATGTTGCTAGGGAAGTGGAGAAGAGATTTTGGCAGAGGTTGGCCGAGCTTGAGTGCTCAAATTGGTGTGAGGAGGAGGGGGAGGATGTGTCCTTTTATAAGGGAGGAGAGGGGCACCTTAGGAATATCTCACAATATTATTTTATATTAAAGTCAAAATCGGTTTATAATGGCTCCAAAGGGTCTTATTTCGAAGCTAAGGTGTGGATGGGTCTAAATCCTATCAACCAATAGGATTTAGACAAGTTTAGGGTATTATTTTAACCTTATCAATTAGATTTAACTCTAAGTTAAATAATTTAACTTTTACCATGTCTTTTTGTTTTCTTTCACTATATGGTTAATACACTTACTATAACATGCCAAACGAACCCCAAATTGTTTATTATTAATATATATATCTTTATCTAAGTCATTTGGCCGAACCTTAGATTTTTAGGAATAAAATAACAATTAATAATATAATATTTGATTTAAAAACTATTTTGTGTCAATTTTGACACTATTTGATATATGATTTTTGTGAAAGTCAAAACAGAATTATATGTTCGAACCAAGTTGATTAAATAATCACTAATATGTCATAGTAACCTATAAAATTAGTGGAATTCATAAAAAGTCTTAAATTACATTTATTTTGGTATTTATATTATCAATTATGTCAATATTTCATTAATAAGATAATTACTGCATCATCTTTGTGTCATAAATAAATTATATTATTTGATGTCTAAAAATTACAAATAAAATACCATCATATAGGAAATCTTTTTATCTTTCTAATGAATATTTACAATCGAATTTATCTTATGTATAACCCCATATTAAAAATGATTTACTTATTAAACATTGATTTTAACTATTTTAACCCTTCTTTAAATAAATTAATAATAAATGTCCTAATCTAATCCAAGTGGGCCTAAATGGTCATATTTTATTCCTAAGTTTGTTTTTGGTCGAATTACACTTGTCCAATAGAATTAGGACATGTTTTAGGGTAATATTAATATCATATTTACCCTTAGTTACCCTATTTACTATTAACCGCGGTAAAAATAGTAAAAAGTTACTATTCACCAAAAAATTATTTTTATCTCATTGAACCACATTTTACTTACTGACATCAACCGTGTCTCTCGGATTTTTGAAATTCCATTCACAGAAGCGGTAAAATTAAGTTTTATGAAAAATTCAGTTTTTTTAACTACCACTTAGTAGTTTCACTATTCATCAAAAATTGATGTTTTTCAGAACAATGCCAAAATTTCATCCCAAGCTATATTTCATATTCCGAATTCAAAAATGAAGTCTATTTTACCAAATTCATAACATAAAAGTTTCATTAATTAATTTTATAATTAAATCCCGCTGTTAAAACAAATAGCGTGTTTTTAAGAAACAATATCTATCAAAAGATTGACACTTGTTTATGTCTAGTTTAAATGTGAAATTACATCCAATGACCAACATTGTATTAAATTGTAAAAATATATTCTAAATATACTTTAAAACCACTCAAATTAATGATTTATCACTATTAATTATTTCGATTAAAAAAAGTTGTTTTTAATTATAATTTAGTAATTTTCACTATTCATCAGAATATGAAAGTTATCCGAAAAGTACCAAAATTTCACCTTAGGCTAAATTCGATACTCCGAATCCAAAAATGAAGTCCATTTTGAGAGTTAAAATTTCTAAAATTTTAAAAAGTGGTTATTACTATTCATAACGGCTAGTTTTAATAATATTTTAATAGCATATCATTGTTTCGTGAAACTCAGTATTACGTACCACACACGATATCGAGGAAGGTCGTGATTGCGTGTAATGCAAGCCAAGTCAGGGTTGCGTGTTGTGAAAGAATACTTCGTTGTTTCCTATAACAGAATCCAACCATATTTCATTTATACATTTAATATATATATATATATATATACTCAATGTTGCGTAGAATAACTATTATCAAAATTGTGTGTAACACGGTCCAAGAATAGTGTTGCGTATACTGCAAGCTAATACGGTGTTGCGTATAGCGCAGGGTAATCTTGGTATAGAATACAACATAAGACATTAATGAAATTAAAATAATATTTTTCATAAAATCTCGGGGTGTTACATTATATACATAGGTTCTGATGGATGGAGGTATGTTAGTGCACTATTTTATTGACCAAGTGTCTTTGGGAGGTATGTGATATGACTGGGCTATAGGGTTGTGGCCTAGGTGTTTGTGGGAAAGATGTGATATGTTCATGTTTTGGGGAATCTTATGGTGGGGGTATTTAATGGTAGAAGGAGGAAACAAGGTTTATGTACATTATGTTCATGATACCCTGATAATTTGGTTATGTAAGTGGTTGTGATGTGATGTCCTAGGTGTTTTCAGGTGACACGAGATGTGATTATGTTGTAGGGTGGTGTCCCAGGTGTCTTCAGGTGTGATGCTATGTGATCACATTTTTGTGGTGGTGGTACATGTTATTTAGAAGATATGGGAGCACCATGACATATGAAGTTGGGGTGTGAGAGTGTAAAATTGGGGTGAAAGTAGTGTGGGGTAACCTTTATCGATAAACTTCTTATTATGTTATTATACATGGATTGTGTTATTTGGTGAGTATGGCTTGGTGAGGTTGGGATAAATAGTTGACATGTTTAGGTTCGATGGGTTTTTCTATTTTCTCATGGGTGAATCAGTATGCATGTTCCATATTTTCATGAGATACATTGGGTTTCCTACTGAGTATACTTGTATTATTACCCTATATATATAAACATATTTTAATATTTCTAAGAGGATTACATGGATCATGCTGGATAGTACTCACTTGGAACTTTTTTTAGATGGTTTTTGTGCCACTTCTTCAGCTTTACTTTTGGGTATTTTCTTTTAGAGTCTTTTATTTGTACCTTTTCTATTTATAAAATCATTGTGTGGTAGTTTTTGTTTCTTTTTATATTATTTCTTGTAGTTTCTTGTGGATGATTCATCTTATCTCCAAATCCTATATTACTATAGAGGGTAATTCCACTCATTTCAATAAATTTATAAACCCTTGGTGTTATTCTCTAAACATGGGCCTATTGAAGGAGGGAATCAGTGGGTCATTATCTCTCTCCCCTCATTATGGTATCTTTAGTAAGAAGGGTTCTTGAAATAGTGGTATCATATATGATGGTTGAGATATAGTATAGAGTTTGGATTTAGGTGTAGTGAGGATTGCATGGGTTGGTGTTGAAATAGTGTCAGTTGAACTTGGTGTGTCACATAGGCCAGAGAGATTAGCTTGGATATGGGATTTTATGTCCCCCTATGATCCATTTCATGGAATCTGATCTTATTAAATGACCAAGTGAGGTGGGCGTGTTTGTTGGGTAATGAAATAAGAGAGGTACATGAATCATCCTGAATTGTTTTCTTATTTGAAGTAGGTTTTTTTGGGAATGTTAAAATGAATTAAGTGAATTAAAATTAATCTAAATAGAATTCTATATTATCAGGATTAGGAAATTATTTTTTTAATTTCATATATTTCTCTTATATTTCATCCTTATGTGACTCAGTAAGTTAAAGATCAACGGGATAATCCATTTGATCGTTTTGGGGTTGATCTGTTATAGGAGGATGAGGATTGGCAAAGGTCGTTGTGAGATTTTTAGAGGTAGGATTTGGGGAAGTACGAGATCAGTGTTTCAGATGTGGTGAAATATATATGGTTTTAGGATCTTGGGATATAATTCATTTTGATCCAATCCCTAGTGGAATACTGGGTTCATTTAGCGGTTCATCAGATATGGGTAGTTGCACATCAGTGGTGGATGCTATATATGGGTGATCATAAGGAGGTATATGTTTCATGGGTCGACTTTCAAAAAGAGTTCTTGGTAGATATACTTTCATCAACTATGAAGATAGTGAAGAGTCATAATATGATTTCTCTTTAGTAAGGGAATATGTTAGTGCATAATTTGGGAATCAATTTAATGGGCCTTCTATGATTTTATATATATTATTTTCTAATGATGATTATCATGAGAGGTATCTCGAGGAAGAACTCCATCCTTCTATCATGTATGTTCTTACACCTTTTATGTTTCCAACATAACTATATATTTAAAATAATGTGGAGGAGATTGAGTGTATGAATTCAAAAGGATTTTTACCATGAGAATGGAGTCATCATGGTTCCTTGAGGAGTAGGGTTATTAGTGGAATGTCACAAGGACCAGGAAGTTTGAGGTTTCGAGTAGTGGGAATTAAACCTCGGTAGCTTCCCTTCCGGCCTTCTAGGGCCAGTGGTTTTTTTTATTTTCACAGGGATATCAGGATAGTGTGTTTTTTATGTGGGGTTCATGTCCATCTCTAGAATAAGTTCTCGGTGGTTCTTTGATCTAGGTTTGGTGGAGGCAGATAGGTTCATCACCAGCATCAGCAAAAGTTGCATGTGAGACTATTTCGATTACAGGGGAAACATGCTTATGTACTACTGATGGGATATGGATCTTGTAGAGGCCAACCTTATTATATTCATATTGTTTTGGGACCTAAATCTAGGACTGATCATGGATATGGTCATCAGTATAGAGGTATAGGAGTTGGGTGTTTTGAATTGCATGCAGTAGAGGCAACAGTATTAGAATGACATAGATCAATCAAGGTATGATCAGTTTTTCTTATACCCTTGTTTGTTTCGTATTTGATTTAGAAGTTTCCCACTCTTTTGTTTAACCCACTCTATTATATTCTATAGGACTAGAAGTATAGAGTTTTACCATTTTCTTACTATTAAATATAGCAATTAGAGTCCAGACTATCTTGTTTGATGTGTGTCGAGGCTATAGAGTGATGATAGCACCACATCAGTCTTGTGGGGGTCTTTTATTTCTATATATGAACCTAGATATGTCATCATAGGGTTTAATTATTTTATTTTTTATGTTCTATTATCAACTAAATCTGTAGGAGAGTCAGTTTTTCATATGTGAATGGCCAACATGTAGTTTTCATTAGCGAGTAGAATTTCCAATTGGGAAGTCAGTATACAGAGCCCCTTCTTTCTTTTATGGATGATTTTTTTAGTGGAACCATTGGATAATGGGATAGTTGGGGTCCCCTAGGTCATTAGGGAGTTTCAACATGTTTACCCTGATGAGATTATGATGCTAGCCCCTCAACGTGATGTTGAGTTTCGGAATAACATGAAGCCGGGTGCTTCTCTAACCTCGATGGATCCTTATCATATGGTATATTCTGAGTTGTAGGATTTTAGGATTCAAATAGATGTTATGATGTTAAATGGTTTTATTCATCCAAGTGTTTCTTCATGGGGTGATCTAGTTTTCTTCTATAAGATGACAGATGGTATTCTGAGGTTGTGTATAGACTACCAGAGGTTGAATCGGGTGATGGTCAAGAATTGTTACCCAATTCTGAGGATGGATGATATTTTCATCCAACAGGGAAGGGAGATTTTGTCTTCAAAGATAGAAATTTGGTTTAGATATCACTAGTTGAGGTTGAAGTAGGGAGATATCTCAAATAGTGTCATTACATACTGGAATGGGAACTTCAATTTTGTAGTCATGTTGTTCAGTGTCACAAATGTGCCAGTTTTGTTCATGGGACTCATAAACTCTGTGTTTCGTGAAATCGTGTAATAGTTTTTAGTAATTTTCATTGACAACATATTGATCTACTCGATGTCATAATAGGAGCATGTTGATTAAATCAAATCATTCTTACATATTCTTCGACACCACTAGCTCTATATAAATCTATCCAACTGTAAGTTTTGGACATGAGGGGATCATTTACTTAGGCGTGTGGTGTCGTAGAAGGGTGTAGAAGTGTAACCATCAAAGTTCAAGGCAATTATTTCTTGGTAAGCACAAAAGAATGTAACACCCCATGATTTTTTGAAAAAAAATGAATTAATTTAATCTTTTTGAAATTTTTCATTTCACACAACACTGAATATAGCTTTAATTATATGAAAACACTGTGTTTTTATTGAATTATATGTAACACCAAGTTAATATTGTGTTACACGTAACACTTATATTATATTTAGGTACACTAAAAACTATGTTTGGTTTGTGTTATATGCTATTTTGAATTCATTTGATATATTTCATTACACACAAGGATGAGTTTTACCAAACTATAATATATTGTAAATATTGTTATTAAAATATTATAATTGTTACAACCTAGCCATTTGAATGGAAGTTAAGAATAATATTAACTAAATTGTAAAAATATTATATAAAAATATATATAAAATGAAGCATTTGGTTACAAATTAGTTATAAATGGATATAAGAGATTTTTTTAAAATAAAGAAATTAATTTTATAAGAAAACTATTTTTTCTTTTTACAAACACCATTTTATCTCAATAAATTTAACAAAAAAATTGATAATTTATTTTAATAAAATCTATATATTATATATTCAGTCAAAAAAATTACACTCATTAAATAGATTTTATAGGAATAAGACAAGAATGAATCCAATTTATGAATAAAACTATTTTTTTCAAAAAGTGATTTTATGGCCTTTTAATGGTGAACCCATTTTAAATATACTTTTTGAAAATATTATAATTTTTTTTGAGAAAGAAACTTTATTTTTAATTTAATATATATATATGTTAATCCTGGGTCACTATAGTTGGTATCAAAGGAAGGTTTAGTCAACCTTTGGAAAATAGGATGAGAATCCTTTAGTGAGATACATAGGGATATTTCTAAGGATATGTCTAGGGATGTATCTAAGGATAATTTTATAGAAAGATAATGTTTAGAAAAATGTTCTAGAATATTGTTAAAGGAAAGAGAAAGTTGTTTCCAAACAATACATCCTCGTCGGGATACTACAAGTAGATGTGGCTCTGGTATAGATGTGCATAGGTGTAACAAACTTGAAAATGCCATATTGAGCTAGACACAATTACGGACTGGTGTATGACAATGGGCCTTGCTACACACCTTGTTTGAAACTCTGGGGAGATATTATTTGGGAATTCACAAACTCTTTATGAGCCATCATGAAGGATTTAAGTAGAAGGTTACAATGAATAACCTATGATTAACCTAAATTATCATAGATTAAATAATTAAGTGTCATAATTTAGAAATCCTATAAGGGATTTTTCATGATTGTGTAGTTTTCCACTATGATAAGTTTTACTCACACTATGATTTCTGGTTTTTGTAAATGGAGAGAACTAGAAGGAACTATGTTAACATTGAATGCGATGGAAAATTTAATGATGAGTTGTCAAATTGGATAATCACTAGAGTTAAGTATGTTATGATCATGCCTAATTAGTTTTTGTGAAACATTATTAACAATGTTTACCTTAACTAACTCTCAAACTCCCCAAAGAAGATAACGAGAGAGTTATTTAAGATTTTAAGTAATATAGACCATAGAGGAAAGAAGATTCAGTTTCATTTGTGTTGATAATGTGGAAAGAATCACCCAAATTAATTTTATAGAGGAAAAAGAATAAGTTTTTACTGTGGAAAAGAAGGACATAAAGAAAGTAACCTCCAAGAAAAAATGAAGAGTTTGGTTGATGAAATTAATCAGAATATTATCCTACCTAATATATCAATTAAGGTTAAATGATTTAAGTGTGGAATGACTGGTCATTATAAAAATTGATTCCTCAAGTGGAAAACTCATGAAGATAATCAGTAAGGTGGTATGAGTAATGTTTATATTTCTGATAATGAAGATAATACATAAAAAATTTGAAAGAAAATAGGTATTAAGTAATAGGATGATGTAGAATTTTTAATATCTTAAGGTTGAAATGGAATAATATAAGTTTTTATGTATTTGGATTCAAGAATAATGAGTTGTGAAATATATAAGGATTGTTCTGTTTATGTTTTTCACTATGAATTTACATGAATATATTGAATGTTTCTGATGGACTTGAAAATTGATTTAATGGATAGATGATATTCATGGGAAATACAAGATTAATGGAAATATAAAACCTAATATGTCCATAATTTTGAGATAATGATTCTTGGATAATGATATTTTGGATATGAATACGTAAATTGGACATTACTAATTATCATTGAATGGATTGGGGATTTTTTGAAAAAATAATCGATGATATCATGGAATAAATTTTTATCTTTTTTTTATTTTCAGAATATATCCAATAAAAATTTTAATAAGAAACGATGCATGTTTCAATAATTTTTTGTGGTAATCCAGGTTATTACCATATTTCAAGAGAAAACATAATGAAGGTATTCACATGTTTGGTATGTGACAACCAAGAGATAATTTATGATATATGGTGTATTAATGCTAAAATGTTTTTGATAAATTTAGTGACATCATTTTTAATGTTTTTTATTTTCATATTTTCAAAGTTTTATAAGTTTAACCATTTATGTAAAGTTTAAGTTAATCTTTAGATGAAGTTTGTGAGATTAAAGGATTATCTCACCATATGAGTATTTATTCATATTGTATAACCTATTCTAAACACATTTTGTTGATGGTAACTGAATATATAAGGTATAACTTATCATTGATCTCATGATATATTAGTTCTTTAGGAATGAAAAGAAATCACCTCCATTTTTAGAGTAATAGGTGAATTGGAAATTGGTCAAGACACGACCAAAGGGTGATATTTTTCCTATAAAAGGGAATGGAGTCAAGTAATTATATCTTCTAGTGAAAAAATTATTCAAAATTAGTAAAATATTCTTGGAATAAAATTTTGTCCTATTATCATTATTTTTTATGATATCAATTACCTCTTTCGCGATTCTTCAGTTTATGGTTTTGTGGGTGTAACATTCTATGGATCACCCACTTTATTGTGATCAATGATCTTTATCAATATCTATGATTATATATGATGTTCTTCTATGCTCATGTTTTCACTTTCCAACTATGTTCTCCTATGTGGAAACTTATTAATGTGTTACTTTGTGTGACTATTATATTTCCAACTTTCCCTTTTTAAAAGAAGTTTTAGTATGCATTTTTTCAATGTGGGTTTCTATGAATAGAACTTTCATGTATTGAAAATTTGATGACCCATACAACGTTTTTTGGGGGAAATTAATTCTATGTTGGGTAGAATGTAACACCCTGATATTTTATGGAAAAAATTGAATTAATTTAATATTTTATTAAAAAAATTTATTTCAGACAACCCTGAATATAGCTTCCATTATATGAAAGCACTTAGTTTGGAATGTATTATAAAAAATGATAAGTTAATATTACACTATAAGAAACACTTATATTAACTTTTGGTAGACACAACACTGTGTTTTTCTTATTTTACACACAATTTTGAGTTCCTTTGATATCTTTTTTACATGCAAGGCTGAATTTTACCGAACTACAATATACTATTAATATTGTTATTAAAATATTATTATATTTATCACCTAGATATTGGAATGGAAGCCACAAATAATATTAACTAAAGTGTAAAAATATTATTTAAACATTTTTATAAAATGAATCATTTAGCTATTAATTAGTTATTAATGAATGTAATAATATTTTAAAATAAAGAAATTCTTTTTCTAAGAAAACTTTTTTTCTATATAAAAACACCATTTTATTTCAAAAAAATTAAAAATAAAAACTTATAAATTTTTTTTATAAAATATATATATTATATATTCAATAAATATTTTAACACTCATATAATCGATTTTATAGGCATAAGATAAGAATAAATCCAATTTTGTGAATAAAAAGATGTATTTTTATCAAAAAGTAATTATACCAAATTTCAATGGGGAATCAATTTTAAATATAATTTATGAAAATTTATTAATTTTTATTTGAAAAAATAAAATTCATTTTTGAAATGAGAATACAAAAATTTACTTTTGGTGAATTTTTTATATTTTTCTACGAAGTTTAATTTTTTTATGAATAGTCAAAAATAATGAATTTTATTTGAAAACTAAATTTTCAACTAATTTAATTATAAAGTTAAATTATAATTTAAATTAGTTTTAAAGTTAATTTATGTCAACTATGAATAAATTAATCCAATTTAGATCATTAGAACCAATTTCACAATTAAATTGGATATAAAAACATTTCAATCTTTTAGAAATTTTTATTTAAAAAATAACTCGTTGTCGCGACACATCTGTGACATTAATTTAAAATTAATTTCTGATAATTATTTGATTATAATTTGGTAAAATGTATTCAATTTTTTTAATCCTAAAAATTTATAATTTTAAATAATTTTAACTTATTTTTTGACCAAAAATATTAGTGAATGTAATTAAAATTAATTACATCAATTAAGGTAAAAACAATATTACATAGTTGTTAAACTTTAACATAAGTGGAAACATAACCTAGACACATGTCCAAAATCCATTTTATTGAATTATTTCAACCAAATCCTCAATTGGATAAAAAATGGACCATTATTGGAGGCACATGATGTAAAGAATACCTCTCAATAGTGATTACTTATTAATATTTAAAAGAATGTCACTCCTCCACCACCATAAAAGGTAACTCACCCCCTCACTATTCACACCACTAAATATATTTTTTCAGATAAAATATTCCCAAATATCCTCCTAAATTCCCAAAATTCATCATAAAATCCTCCCTTTAGGTAGAAATCCTACCCAAGAATCCCTTTTGTGCAAACCAAAATGAATTACCCAAAGAAGATGTAACATCCTTGGGTAAGCTCTTTTGTTTTATTTTTATTATGCACCCCCAAAAATATTATTATTCCATGAATATATAATGAAATGATTATCCTAAATATAATAATGTTTTTTATGTTAAGTTTTATACCTACAATCACACACACTTCCATCAAATGGGATACACAATCATCATTCATCTGTTCGGTAAACTAGTGCCTCAAAAAATGATGGAATTTATATTTTTTATATTATATATATGGTATTATATGATGCATATAGGATTATATAATTATTATATAACACATACCTTCATGATTTCCATTTTTGTAAATACGATAACTTTGTTTGTGGACGTGTGGACTACCACCTCCTCAAGGCAATTTGAATCATTCAAACTTCTAATGGAATGTATTAAGGAAGTGTTTAATAAAATTATATGATATATATGAAATAATAATTGTAATATAAATATAATTTATATATTTATATATATATATCATTTAATTTTCTTTCTTTCTATATGATAATAAAACAGAAACATCGTTCATGAGTACGTTCGGCCTACCGTCTCCATGAATGATGTAGTCCACTTCATATTTTTAGATTATTATAAATATTTTTATAGTGAATATATTTCATATTTGTATCATGCTTTACATTATTTTAATAATTAAATCATGATCTAATTAAGAGGATCAAGAATAAATTTTCAATACACATATGAAAAACAAAGAGAATATTGCCCAAAACACAACATTAACATGGAGTTGTCAATAAAAGAGTAATATAAATTAATAATAAAATAATATATTGTAATAGATATAATAATATAGTTATGTGGTAGATTTATAGTATACTTATATTTATTATACATGATTTTTGAACATTTTCTAAGAAATTAAATACTTAAGGTAGGGGTTTTCTCATCTCACTTTTATTTTTGTGAGACTTATGCCTTATTCACCACTCATTTCTATTATGTAGTGTATATACTGACTGTGAATGTATTATATTATTATTTTAATTAAATTTATATGTATTTACATATCCATTTTATAAACTTCCTTTCTTGGGGTTATGGTTCAAAAGTTACCAAATTGGTAAAGTAATTTTTCCTAGATTTACCTTCTTTGAGATACATATCATGTTATGATCATATATTTTTATATAGTATGTATATACTAACATTTAAAATGTTATATCATGAAAAAAATTATTTTAATGATATTTTAATCTTCATTTAATTTTTTTCTTTCATGAGTATTATGATTCAAAGTTACCAAAGTGGTAATAGTTTATCAATATAATCTAATTGTTTATTGTGATTGATTATTATTATCCTTACTTTGATGAAATATTATGATTAATATCTTAATAAATATTATGAATTTTATTCTTCTATATTAATTAATTACATATTCAAGAAATCGTACAATTTTTCTACTTTTGTGTACTTAATATGATTACGAAATCTTTTTTAAGAAAATACGACATTATTTCTCTTTTTAGTCAGAAATATGAGTTCTTCAAAAACCATATTTTATAAAAATATTTCAAAAAAATATATACTATTCTACTATGTTCTTTAAAATATATTTTTACCCATATTTTACCTTTTAAAAAAATGGTTTTTAAAAGGAAATATTTTTTTCGATCGAGGATCTTTTTGAAACTTTTCACAGTAAAAATAGAATGTTTAGCATGTTCGAATTTATCACTTATAATGTCCATCATTGTTTTGAAGATTGATTTCCAATTTTACAATATTTTTTTTAAATCCAAATATTATGTGCATTCATTTTTTTAAAAAAAATTTCAAAGGAAAAAGTTTTCAAAAAAATATGTTTAAAATTTTTTTCAAATGATTTTCAAAACATCCTTCAAATTTTTTCAAATATATTTTCAAAGAAAATGGTTTTCAAAAATAGTTTATGATTAAAATTATATAAATGTTTTAAATATTATTTTATATGTTTTCATGGAAAAATATTTTCAAAATATTTTCAATCTTCTTTTATAAGTTTCCATGGAGAAGGGTTTTTTAATTGTTTTTAAGATTTCTTTATTAGTTTTTAAGAAAAAATGTTTTTAAAAATGTTTTAAGGTTTCCATTTATAAGTTTTCAAGGTTATTTTCAAAGAAAATGGTTTTCAAAATTCTTTCTGTATTAAAAAGTAATTTTTTCAAAGAATAATAGAAATTTTCCTTTAGAAATGATTTTAAAATATTTCTCAAAAGTTATGTTCCATATAAGATGACATCCACTATTGTTTCTCATGTTTTACTAGGATATGATCTAAAATTCCATTCATATCCATTCTCTAAATGTTGTATGTTTTGATGGCATTATGTTTGTGAAATCTATTTCTCTTTCACTAATTATATATTTATTAAACCCATTTCTCTTTAATGGGTTATATGTTTATGAAACCCTTTTCTATTTCCTAGGTTATATATTTATGAAACCCATTTCTCTTTTATGGGATATATGTTTATGAAACATGTTTCTCTTTCATGAGTTATATGCTTTATGGAACCCATTTCACTTTCATGTGTTATATGCTTATGAAACTTGTTTATCTTTCATGGGTTATATTATTATGAAACATGATTCTTTTCAAGGCTTAAGCTTTTGTTTAAATGATTATGAAACCTGTATATTTTTCACCAGTTATGATATGATGGCATGTTTATAGTACCCAATTCATTTCATGGGTTATTATATTATTTTTTATGATTTTTGAGAACACATATGTATAAATTCATTATGAGATGGGTGGGACCTATATATTCATCCAATGAATTGGATAAAGATTTATATCTCATGAGATGTACATGAATGGAATGGGAAGTAAAATCAGTTTAGTAAAAGAATTTTCCTGCTAATATCATCTTAGGAGTGAACCTTGACTACTAGGATGATCGTGGGAGTGAACCATGACTACCAAGATTTTTTGGGGAGTAAACCCATTCCACTAATATGTACTTGTCATTAAGCCTTAAATACTATAGAAATTATTTTTATATGATTATGTGTCTGCTAAAAATTGTATGTCTTATTCCTATGTTATTCTTTCATGTATTATACTATAGATTATATTATGATTAAGACCTTATAAAGTATCAATATTAATTCCATGATTCATGTTTATGGTCTTTGATAGGTAGGGTATGATCTTATAATTTTATGATCCTCTTATCATACCCTTATTTTCAGGTTATGCTTATATATATACCTCGTTTACCCTTACTAAGAATCTGTGCTCATTCCTTTCTTATATTTCCATTCCCCAGGTTATGAAGAAATTTTTTATTAAGTAGGAGTACTAAAGGGTAAAATCATTGTGGAACACATTGAAGATATTTTACCAAGTTGGAATATTTTGTCCCAAGTTTCCAAATACACTAAACTATTACGGGTCTCAAGAATGATATTTTGTAATGATATAAATATCCATCTAAATTAATGTAATATCTATTTATGTTAATATTATGTCACTATAAAGATTGTAGAAAATGTTTTTATATTCCTTGGTCTCAAATATTATTATCGGAGGTTTGTGCCTGGTTTATTTCAAGTTTCAGCCCTATTGACAACATCAACTTAGAAGGACCATATTTTTGCATAGACTGATCAATTCCAGTTGGTGTTTTGTTTCTTGAAAGTGAATTTGGCTAGTGCTCTAGTGCTTTAGTTTACTAATGAGGGTTTGATGTTTTAGGTTTTTTTTAATGCTTCCCGTTTGGTCTTGGTATGGGTGTTAATGAAGCATGGGCTAGTGATATCTTATGGGTATAGGTAATTATATCCCCATGAGATTAACTATTCCACCCATAATCTAGATTTAGTATTGGTTTTGTTTTCACTGAATTTGTGTCAGAATTACCTCATTGGAGAGTGATTTATTGTCTTTACATTTCCCAAGAGTTTGAGTTATATCTTTTAATAGTGGAATATTAATTTTTAGAAGTGGTGGAGGATGATGTTTCTTCAAGATTATTATTTTCATATCTTCTACACATCAATAAATGTAAATTTTATGTCTGATTCTTTGAGTATAAAATTAGGGAAGTATGTTTTTCTGGAGTCCAGGGATGTTTGGAGAGATGTGGAGGAGTTGGAAGGATTACACTTAAATGAAAATTTGGTTTATGGTAGAGGTTTTTTGTTTCAGATGATAGAACATTATTATATGATGTGGAATGTGGATGAGTATCAATGGGTTGACTCATATGTAGAGGTGATTCATGATCGTCTTGTCCATGGTGATGCTCCATAGGGGTGGTTGGAGGATGGTCAGAACCATATGTTGTTTTCTGGGAGGTTTTTTTTCGATGGTGATTCATGAGGGAGTTCTTGATGAGTTTCATATATCACCTTTATAGGTACACTATAAAGTGTCCAAGATTTACAATGACTTGAGGATGCAGTTTTGATGGCCCAGGATTAAGTGGGAGGTGGTTTGATTTTTGGAAAAGTGTTTGGATTTACAATAGGTAAAGGTTGAGAATCATGTTCATGGTGGTTTGTTTCAGACCTTGGATATTCTCGAGTGGAAATGGCATGGCATATTAATGGGTTTTATCATAGGATTACCCTAATCTTAGGGAGGTTTGGATGTTTTCTAGGTGATTTTGGATTGTTTTATGAAATCATCCCACTTCTTAGTGCTTAAGGATTTGAGCACAGTGGATTATTTGGCTAAGAGGTATGTGGTTGAGTTTGTGAAGTTTTATGGAGTTACAAGGTATTTTTTCCTAGATTGGGATATACATTTTACCTCATGAGGCTATATAGTATTAAATCATTCTTTTGGAACTTAGTTATACCTCATCACTCCTTTCCACCTTCAGAAATATCAGAATATAGAGTATAAAATACAAAACATTGGAGGATATGTTGTGGGTGTGCATATTAGACTTTGGAAGATCATTGGAACAACACTGGTCCTTGGTTTAGTTTTCTTATAATAGCATCTATCACTTATCCATCAACATGTCCCCATTTTAGTATTTTTATGAGTGACTATTTCATTACTTGTTGTGATGGATAGAGGTTAGAGAGGAAGAATTTCATGATCTCAATGTCGTGTAAAGCATGATAGAGAAGTTTTGATTGGTTTAGGAGAGGATAAAATTAGTATAGAACCAGTATAAGTATTATTATAATCATAGTAGGAGGCCCTTGGATTTCTAGTTTGGGGACCAAGTGTTCTTTAAGGTTTCCCATATACATAAGAAGTAGAGGTTTGGTAGGGGAGTAATCATTCTCCAAGGTTTTTTGGGACCTTTTAGGTACTAAGGAGAGTTGGTGAGGTGGTGTATTGGTTAGTTTTGGTACTATGAATGGAAAGGATTAATGATGTATTCTACATATATTATCTCCATTACTATATTCATGATTACTCTCATATCATTGAATAATTAGATTTGGATGACAAGGATGATGTAATGTTCATAGAGTGTCCAGTTGATATCCATGATCATTATGAGAAAGTGTTACGAGGATGAACCATCTCTTTGGTTTGTGTATTATGGATGCATGGTGTCCTAGATAAGATTACTTGGGAGGGAGAGATTCATATGTGTTTCTAGAATCCAGAGCTATTTTGATTTTCTATTTGCACTATTTTTCTTGTGTTGTGATGTTCGAATATTGATAAGTTATTAGATGTTTTGTTTCCCTTAATCTATGATGTATAATAAAACCCTTGACATATGAAAATAGGAATAATTTTATCCTAATCGAGACAAATTATACTATGATGTGATTAAACCCATGAAGTAAATTCAATTCCACCCAAAGAAGATAGTATCTTGACATGGAGGATGAAAATTCAATAATTTATGTGGTCAGTGCAGTATCGCATGTCAGCTATAGAAGTGGTTGGTTTGGGTTTTGTGGAGGTTAATGTGGTTATATTGAAATTTTTTGGATGTGGCTGGTAATGGATGATACAATGTAGTTATTGGTGAGTGTTGGTTATATATTTGTGAAGTGTGTTTTGTGTCCATTTGGGTTGGTGTGTTTGGTATGTAGTAGCATTGAGGAGTAATAAGATCATTGAGAGGTATCTCACTGGGTGGTTGTTCAAACTCCTTTCCTTCTGGGCATGGTTTTGGATTCTCAAGGGAAAGAATCAATTGAGAGGTATATGATGCAATGGAACATTCCTTCTCGGCTCATTATTTTTTTTGGTGTTATAGGTGCTTCGGAGTAGGCTTGAGGAGTTTATATGGTGGTTGGAGTTGCAGTAGTGTAACAGTCCGAGATTTTATGAGAAATATTATTTTTAATTACTTTGATGTCTTGTGTTGTACGCTACACCAAAATTATCTTGTAATATATGCAACACCGTATTAGCTTGCAGTATACGCAACACTATTCTTGGCCCGTGTTACACACAATTTCAAGTTCGTTTTGTAGAAATTATTCTACGCAACCTTAAGTATAGATTTTTTTAATGTATAAATGAAATAAGTTTTCATTATGTTATACGCAACACCAAACAGAGATTTCACTACACGCAACCCTGACTTGGCTTGCATTGCATGCAATGAAGACCTTCTTCGATAGCGTGTGTAGTATGCAATACCAAGTTTCACTAAACAAGATATTATTATAATATTATTATGAATAGGCCGTTATGAATAGTAATACCCACTTATTGAAATTTTATCTTTCATAATGGACTTCATTTTTGGATTTGGAATATTTAAATTAACTTAGGGTAAAATTTTGGTGTTTTTCTGAAAACTTTCAATTTTTGATGAATAGTGAAAACACTAGGTTACTATTTAAAAACCGACTTTTATTTAAATAATTATTTATTTTATTTAAATTTATTTTAGGTAAAAATTGATAAATAATACCAATATAAGTTCAATGTAATTCATTGGACTCATTTTATAATAATTTTAGATATATAAAAATTGTATTGAACTTTTCACCGTCTATTACCCACCTCCTAGGAGAATTTACAAATTTACATAAAACTTATTTTTACCGCTTTTGTAAATGGAATTTCAAAAATCTGAGAGACATGGTTGATGTTAGTAAGTAAAATGTTGTTTAATGAGATAAAAATAATTTTTGGTGAATAGTAACTTTTTACTTTTATTTACCACAGTTAAAAGTAAATAGGGTAATTAAGGGTAAAAATGATATTATTATCACCCTAACACATGTCATAATTCTATTGGATAAGTTTAATTCGACCAAAAACAACCTTATGAATAAAATATGACCATTTAGGCCCACTTTGATAAGATTAGGACACTTATTATTAATTTATTTAAAAAAGAGTTAAAATTGTTAAAATAAAACATTAATAACTAAAACATTTTTAATATAGGGTTATAAATAAGATAAATTCGACTAAAAATATTAATTAGAAATAAAAAAATATTTCCTACATAATGGCATTTTATTTATAATTTTTGGACATTAAATAATTTATATTATATATGACACAATAATGATGCAGTGATTACCTTTTTAAGGAAATATTAAAATAATTGATATTATAAATACCCAAATAAATGTAATTTGAGACTTTTTATAAATTAAACTAATTTTATAGGTTAATAAGACATGTTATTATTGATTTAATTAACTTTTTTCGAACTAATCAGGTTGTTATGATTTTCAAAAAAAAATCAATTACCAAATAGTGTCAAAATTAACATAAAATAGTTTTTAAAAAAAATATTATATTATTAATTTTTATTTTATTCTTAAAAATATAAGGTTCGACCAAATTACTTAAATAAGTATATATATTAATAATTAACCAATTGGGTTTCTTTTGGCTTGTTATAGAAAGTTTATTAACCATATAGTGTAAGAAAACAAGAAGACACGGTAAAAGTTAAATTACTTAACATAGAGTTAAATCTAAATGATAAGGTTAAAATAGTGACCTGAACTTGTCCAAATTCTATTGTATGAGATTATTTATACCCATACCCACCTTATATTCTAAATAAATCAATTTGGAGCTAATAAAAACCGAATATGACTTTATAATAAAATAATATTTTGAGGTTTTTCAAAGGTGCCCCTCTCCTCCCTTATAAAAGGGCACCTCCTCCCCCTCTTCCTCACACCACTTTGTGCCACCAAGATCTGACAACCCCTGAAAATTTCTCTTCTAAACTTCCCTAGAAACATCCTAGAGGTCCTTTTCTTCTTCAAAGACCAACCCTAGTTCCCTAAGAGGAGGTTAAGAAGAGGCGTGTCAAAGAAGAGGTAATATCCATTACCGATCCTTTCCAATTTCATTCTTATTCAACTTATTCTTCTTTATTTGTTTCATTATAAAGTAATAACATCAGTATTACATATATACTGATATGTTATTATAAATATCCAACAACCCCATTTCACCTTCTATCCATCCTATGGAAAACGAAAATCATCGTGCGTGCGTACATACGGAATACCGTCTCCATGTCATGGTGTAATCTGTTTTTCCATCACCACCTCACTTGGATTGGTATAATGGTGTAAAGAATAACTATATATGGATATTATAACATCATACGGATTATGAGATATTATATCATCCACTACAATTCCATTCAAAAATTATGGGAATGATATCATCGCTCGTGCGTACATACGGATTACCGTCTCCACGACGTGATAAGATTAAATCTCCATGTTAACCATTAAATAATAATTATAAAGTATATATAATGAATAATAATGGTATATATAACATAATAATTCTAATGGATTTATTTATATGGTATTTACTTAATTCCATTCAAGTCAATAAGGAAAGGAAAACAGTGTTCAGACGTACGTACGGCCTACCGTCTCCATGAACGGTGTATTTCATTTAATTTATCTATCTATTATATAAATATATATATATACTGAATATATATGATATATAAATCAATATTTACATTCTGGAAGTAATTAAATCATGATATAAGTAATAATAATATCAATAACAACAAGTCCAAACAAGTACGATAAATAAAATGATTTTACCCAAAACGCTGCTTTAACATGGAATTTACAAAAGAACGGGTAATATAAAGTAATAAGTGAACAATATATGATATCATAACAATGAATATTATTCTGTAATAATTCAATTAAATTATTTAAATCATTATACAAGAGGTTCGGATACGTACGAAGCATATTGGACCTAAGGTAAGGGATAATTATTCCAATCTCGTTTCTTATCTGAGATTGTTTATTCGGAAGTATTTACTGGGGTTATGTTTATCATCCATGTACATGCTTTCCCAAAATGATTTCATAAGATGTTTAATATTATTCATTGTATTTTTAAAGTCATTTTTACCCCCTTTTTACTTTTACCACAAGGTACGGAAGGAATATTTCTTTTACGATGTACTTTTTGAAATTTCTGGAAAAAGTATGAGGAGAATGTTTTTTTAACTTATACGGTGTGAACGGATTTTTACAGTTTCATAATACCTCATTTTAATGAAGCTTCCTTTAAAAGATTTTATGATTATTTTCAACAAAATCCTTTTCTTTTAAAATTTAATGGCATTTTGTGAAAAGAAAATGATTTTCAAGAAGAAAGGATATTTTCCTCAAGAATTCATTTCAAGTGTTTTATCAAAACCATTTTACATCTAAGATGAAATTATTTCATATGTGTATGTTTCAAGTATAATGTCTTCATGATTTACATGGTTTCATTTTTCTTATGATGAAATGATATCCATTTTTATTTATTGGATTATTTGATAATGGGATGATGTTTATGAAGCCCATTTTATTCTTTGGGTTATGATGAATGATTTATGTTTATTTTGTGTCACAAGTAAGAATGATTTCATTATGAGATGGATGGGACTTATATCTCCCTCCAATGCATTGGGTAAAGATTTATATCTCATGAGATAGACATGGCTGGAATGGTAAGTTAATCTGGTTCAGTGATACAGGACTGGAACGGGGAGTGAACTCGATTCAGAAATGGGCTTTGTCCACTAAGATGGTCTTAGAAGCAATGCCTTGGCTACTATGGAAATCATATAAAGTTATTAATGGTTTTCCACAATTGCATGTTTTCTTTCCATGCAATTTTATCATGATTTATGTTCTATTATGATATATGCCTTACATACTTCCAAGATTTATGTCTTTGCTCAAGATTTTGATATATAGATTTTATGTTCAAGTTTTTGCATTCAAATGTTTATGGATTGTTTTATGTTATCTATGTTTACCCTTACTAGGAATTTGAGCTCACCCTTCATATGTTTTCTTTTTCCTAGGATATAAAGAAAGGTTTTAGGTAAGAAAACAAAAGGGTAAGATCTTCATGGGAGATGTTAAAGATCTTTCACCAAGATTAGAATATTATGTTCTGAGTTTCCAAAGATACTAAACTATTACGGTCCTTTGGCGTATATTTTTGTTATGTATTAGATATTCCAAAAAAGTAATGTAATATCTATGTACGTCATTCTTTGGGTCTCTACAGTTAGTATCAGAGGCAAAGGAGGTAGGAATGAATCTGATCCTTGGGAACTCTCACATGTGAGCATTGGACGAAGCATGGCTCTTTGCCCAAGGGCTTCATGGGGAAATGGATGCCACTGGGGATGGCGGTGTGTCCTGCCCAGGGGGTGTAGTTGTCCATGGAGTGCCCTGATAGGTATCAATTATAGTCCACTAGAAGTAATTCCAGACTGCTACATTTGGTATCAGAGTAAAGGTTTAGTCAACCTTTGGAGACTAGGATGTGAGAACTTTAGTGAGATCCCTAGAGATATTTCTAAGGTATGTTTAGGGATTGTCCCTAAGGTTAATTATAAGTATAGGTTATAGTCCAAGAATTATAGTAACGATATTAGAATTAAACCAAGGATGTTAGATATGGAAGGAACTCCCCCTTTATTATGTTGTTTTCCCTATCATGATTTTTTCTTCACACTATTCTTTTTGGGTTTTAGATGATGGATGGAACCCAAAGGAACCGTGTTGATCAATGTAATGGAAAATGCAATGATTGTACTACTGATCAAACCAATGTTATGGGAGATGGAGTGGACAATCTTATTTTTATACTTATACAAGCTATGAATCATCCTGGACTTCCAAATGAGCAGAGAAAGGAGCAAAATTCTGTTGAATCCTTCATGAGGTAACGTCCACCTTCATTCAGTGGGTCTAATGATCCATTAGTAGCTGAACAATGGATCAGTACCACTGAAAAGATATTTTCAGTCTTGCAATGTTCTGAACATGATAAATTTATCTTAGCAGTATATCATTTGGATGGTGAATCTAATCAATGGTGGAATCTTATCAAGAATACAAGGCCCCATGATGAAATTGAAACTATGGAGTGGGACGAGTTGAAGAACTTGTTTTTCAATAATTACTTCCCTCGTATTCTTCGAACAAAGATGGAAAAGGAGTTCCTTGAGCTTAATCAAAAGGATTATGAATCTGTTGGTATATACGAGGCGAATTTTAAAAGGCTTACAAGGTATGCATCTGGATTTATCATTCAACCTGAAAGTAAAGTTGATCGATTCTTCAGTGGCGTAAAACCAAGTCTTCGAAGGGAATTAGCGATAAGAGACTTCAGTAGCTTTAAAGAAATTGTGCGTTGTTCTATCAAGGTAGAACTGGAAATTGGTTTTACATATCCATCTCATGGTTTTGATAAGAAACGAAAGATGTAGTTCAAGGAAAAATCTCATAAAAATGGTGAAAATAAGATGAATATTACTTTATGCTCAAAGTGTGGAAAGAACCATGTTGGAGATTGTCTAAAAGGTACTAGAAAATGTTTTAAGTGTGGAAAAGAAGGTCATCGAGCAGTTGAGTGTCGAAGTAAAGGGGAAAAGGTAGCTATTGATGTGAATAGAGAAAAGACTACAGAGAACGCTCCACTAACACTTCAATGCTTCAAGTGCAAGGAAATGGGGAATAATGCTAATCAATGCCCTAATCCCAGGGTTAATGATGATCAATGTGAGCAACCTCTTAAGGAAAAGGACAAAGGAAAGTCACATGTGATCACTATTAGAAATGTTGAGTATGACAACGATGTGTTGGAATGATCATGTGTTTATGTAAAGGGATTCCAAAATAATGTTGTGAAATCTCATTTATAGTATTGTGGAACATAGGAATATCTATATAATGGTTTGTTGTGGTTTTTGATAATTATATGGTACTGGTAACCATGAAAAGTGATTCAAATATTTTGGAAAGCAGATGATATGTGCATAATGAAGGGATAAAGAGAAAATTAAATGTTTGATAGTATTCATGATCTCATGACTGATATAAGTACAAGGTTATATCATGGTTTGAGTATATAGATTTTTTTTGATTTTGGAAAGAGTTAACTTTTGACAGCATTCATGTTTTCACTAAGATTCAATGGGTATTCATTTTTCAAGAGAATTCAAGATTAAGGTATTCACATGTTTCGAATGCGATCAACACGATACATCTTTTGATATTTGAGGGATAAATGATGGTATTCACGTACTTATTATAAGACCTTTTTTGTAATTGTTCTCTTTATACTATGAGTTTGGAAAGAAGTATTTTGGATAAGCCTAAAGATTGGAATGGATTATGTTGAACATAAGTTAGTATTGTTTAAGGCTAGAAATTTTTTTCGATATTATTGATAGAATGTTATAATAGTGTAGTTTAAGAAAAGGGACAACCTGCAGAACAGGTGACAACCCGTCACGTCAAACAAGGCTGTGGGAATTGAACCCGCAATCAAAGTGCAACAGGCCTTTATCACCTACCACTGGCCTACAATAAGTCCTTGGTTAGTATAAGCTAGTTTTATTATATTAAGCGGTATGATATATGAAGTATAAGTCCATTTTAGGAACCATATACGATTAATCTCACTATATATGGACTTATGTATATTTAATAACTTTTACTATCCTTTTGTTTGAGACAGATGGAATGACCTATCATTATATCGCATAGTCTGCTAACACTTCAAGGAAGACAAATTCAACTTCATTTCTTTACAAGATGATGTGGAAATTGTTCAAGGCACAAACAACAGTAATATTGTACCAAAATCAAGTAAGTATTTATTTTATATCAACAATTCTTCAACTTTAGGGAAATGATCTTGAATACAAAAAAATGTTGTCCTAGTGTCCTTATATCTGATGAATCAGATGGTACCTTAAATAATCACAAATTTATGGCTTTGTGATTGTTGGCTTTATCATATCCATGTTCTCTACCACTCTCCATCAGAACATGATGGTTAGATTTCTCTTCTATATCCATATTTTCACCTATGTTATCCTATGTAGAAACCCAGTGATGAGTTAATCTGGGTAACCGTTACATTTATAACTTTCCTTTTTAAAATGATGTTTTAGTATTCCTTTTTATGATGTGGGTTTCTATGAAAGAAACTTTCAAGTAGTAAACCATTTACAACCCCGACGAATTTCGAGGGTGAAATTCATTTTAAGGGGGTAGAATGTAACAGCCCGAGATTTTATGAGAAATATTATTTTTAATTACTTTGATGTCTTGTGTTGTACGCTACACCAAGATTATCTTGTACTATACGCAACACCGTATTAGCTTGTAGTATATGCAACACTATTCTTGTCTCGTGTTACACACAATTTCAAGTTCATTTTGTATAAATTATTCTACGCAACATTAAGAATAGATTTTGTTTAATGTATAAATGAAATAAGTTTTTATTATGTTATATGCAACACCAAACATAGATTTCACTACACGCATCCCTAACTTGTCTTTCATTACACCCAATCTAGACCTTCTTTGATAGCGTTTGTAGTACGCAATACCCAGTTTCACTAAACGAGATATTATCATAATATTATTATGAACTAGCCATTATGAATAGTAATACCCACTTTTTGAAATTTTATCTTTCAAAATGGAATTCATTTTTGGATTTGGAATATCAAAATTAGCTTAGGCTGAAATTTTGGTATTTTTCTGAAAACATTCAATTTTTGATGAATAGTGAAAACACTGGGTTACTATTTAAAAACCGCCTTTTTATTTAAATAATTATTTATTTTATTTAACTTTATTTTATGTAAAAATTGATATATAATACCAATATAAGTTCAATGTAATTAATTGGAGTCATTTTATAATAATTTTAGATAAATGAAAATTTTATTGAACTTTTCACCGTCTTTTACCCACCTTCTAGGAGAATTTGCAAATTTACTTAAAACATAATTTTACTGCTTCTTTGAATGAAATTTCAAAAATATGAGAGACACGGTTGATGTTAGTAAGTAAAATGTGGTTCAATGAGATAAATATAATTTTTGGTGAAAAGTAACTTTTTACTTTTATTTACCACGGTTAAAAGTAAATAAGGTAATTAAGGGTAAAAATGATATTATTATTACCATAAAACATGTCCTAATTCTATTGGATAAGTATAATTAGACCAAAAAAACCTTAGGAATAAAATATGACCATTTAGGTCCACTTGGATAAGATTAGGACATTTGTTATTATTTTATTTAAAAAGGAGATAAAATTGTTAAAATCAAAGTTTAATAACTAAAATTTTTTTAATATAGGGTTATAAATAAGATAAATTAGACTATAAATATTCATTAGAAATATAAAAATATTTCCTACTTAATGGTATTTTATTTATAATTTTTTGACTTTAAATAATTTAATTTATATATGACACAATGATGATGCAGTAATTACATTTTTAATGAAATATTAACATAATTGATATTATAAATACCCGAATAAATGTAATTTGAGAGTTTTTATAAATAAAACTAATTTTATAGGTTAATATGACATGTTAGTATTGATTTAATTAACTTTTTTCTAACTAATAAGGTTGTTATGATTTTCACAAAAATCAATTACCAAATAGTGTCAAAATTGACATAAAATAGTTTTTAAAACAAATATTATGTTATTAATTGTTATTTTATTCCTAAAAATCTAAGGTTCGGAGAAATTACTTATATTAGGATATATATATTAATAATGAACCACTTGTGGTTCTTTAGGCTTGTTATAGTAATTTTATTAACCATATAGTGTAAGAAAACAAGAAGACATGGTAAAAGTTAAATTATTTAACTTAGAGTTAAATCTAAATGATAAGGTTAAAATAGTAACCTAAACTTGTCCAAATTCTATTGGCTGATATTATTTCGACCCATACCCACCTTAGTATCGAAATAAATCAATTTGGAGCTATTAAAAACCGAATATGAATTTATAATAAAATAATATTTTGAGTTTTTCTAAAGGTGCCCCTCTCCTCCCTTATAAAAGGGAACCTCCTCCCCCTCTTCCTCACACCACTTTGAGCCATCAATCTCGGCCAACCCCTGACAATTTCTATTATACACTTCCCTAGAAAAATCATAGATGTCCTGGTATTCTTCAAAGACCAACCCTAGTGCCCTAAGAGGAGGTTAAGAAGAGGCGTGTCAAAGAAGAGGTAATATCCATTACCGATCCTTTTCAATTTCTTTCTTCTTCAAATTCTTCTTCTTTAGTTGTTTCATTATAAAGTAATAACGTAAGTATTAATTATATACTTATATGTTGTTATAAATATGAAACAACCCCATTTCACCTTCTATCCATCCTACAGAAAACGAAATCACCGCGCGTGCGTACGTACAGAATACCGTCTCCAAGTAGTGGTGTAATATCTATTTCCACCACTACCTTACTTGGATGGGTATAATGGTGTAAATAATAACTATATATGGATACTATAACATCATAATGATTATGAGATATTATATCATCCACTCCAATTATATTCAAAAATTATGGTAATGATATCATCGCTCGTGCGTACGTACGGATTACCGTCTCCACGACGCGATGAGATCCAATCTCCATGTTAACCATTAAATAATGATTATAAAGTATATATAATGAATAATAATGGTATATATAACATAATAATTCTACTGGATTTATTTATATGTTATTTACTTAATTCCATTCAAGTCAATAAGGAAAGGAAAATAGTGTTAATGCGTACGTACAGCCTACCGTCTCCATGAACGGTGTATTTCATTTCATTTATCTATCTATTATATATATATATTGAATATATATGATATATAAATCACGATTTTTATTCTTGAAGTAATTAAATCAGGATATAAGTAATAATAATATCAAGAACAACAAGTCCAAACAAGTACGATAAATAAAATGATTTTACCCAAAACGCTGCTTTAACATGGAATTTACAAAAGAACAGGTAATGTAAAGTCATAAGTGAACCATATATGATATCATAACAGTGAATATGATTCTGTAATAAGTAAATGACATTAATTAAATCATTATACAGGAGTTTCGGATATGTACGAAGCATATCGGACCTAAGGTAAGGGATAATTATTCCAATCTCGTTTCTTATCTGAGATTGTTTATTCGTAAGTATTTACTGAGGTTATGTTTATCATCAATGTCCATGTTTTCTTAAAATGTTTTCATAAAATATTTAATATTCTTACTTGTATGTTTAAAGTCATTTTTACCACTTTTTTACTTTTACCACAAGGTACAGAATAAATATTTCTTTTATGATGTACTTTTTGACATTTCTAGCAAAAGTACGAGGAGAATGTTTTTTTAACTTATAGGGCGTGAATGGATTTTTACGGTTTCATAACACCTCATTTTCATAAAGCTTACTCTATAAGATGTTATGATTATTTTCAACAAAATCCTTTTCTTTTAAAATTGAATTGAATTTTGTGAAAAGAAAATGATTTTGAAGAAGAAAGGATATTTTCCTCAAGAATTCATTTCAAGTGTTTTATCAAAACCATTTTCTATCTAAGATGAAATTATTTCATATGTGTATTTTTAAATTATAATGTCTCGATGATTTACATGGTTTCATTTTTATTATGATGAAATGATATCCATTTGTATTTATTGGATTATGTGGTGATGGGATGATGTTTATGAAGCCCATTTTATTCTTTGGGTTATGATGAATGATTTATGTTTATTTTGTGGCACAAGTAAGAATGATTTTATTATGAGATGGGTGGTACCTATATCTCCCTCCAATGAATTGGGTAAAGATTTATATCTCATGATATAGACATGGATGGATCTGTATGTTAATCCGGTTCAGTGATACAGGACAGGAACGAGGAGTGAACTCAATTCAGAAAGGGGCTTTGTCCACTAAGACTGTCTTGGAAGCAATGCCTTGGCTACTATGGAAATCATATCATGTTCTTAATGGTTTTACACAATTACATGTTTTCTTTCCATGCTATTTTATCATTATTGATGTTCCATTATGATATATTCCTTACATACTTCCAAGATTTATGTATTTTCTCAAGATTTTGATGTATAAATTTTATGTTCAAGTTTTTGCATTCAAATGTTTATGAATTGTTTTATGTTCTCTACTTTTACCCTTACTGGGAATTTGAGATCACCCTTTATATGTTTGCTTTTCCCTAGAATATAAAGAACGGTTTTAGGTAAGAAAAAAAGGGGAAGATCTTTATAGGAGATTTTAAAGATCTTTCACCAAGATTAGAAGATTATGTTCCGAGTTTCTAATGACACTAAACTATTATGTTCCTTTAGCATCTGTTTTTGTTATGTAATAGATATTCTGAAAAAGTAATTAAATGTCTATATACTTCAATCTTTGGGTCTCTACAAGTAGTCCTCTAGTGGGAAACTCACATCATAAAAGGGGTACATGAACTGAATTAGTGTTTCACGACTTGTGTAGTCGGCCAATTTCATTACTTGCATGTGGCTGAGGTGGAATAGCGTCGAGAACTATTTGTTTATGCTAATATTTTAATAACTATGGAATTTTTTCCAATATCCCGATGATGAGGATAGATGGATAGTTACCCTCTCTTCCCCACTCTCACTTTCTGGTTATTAAATATTCATACTCTATGGTGGTCATAGGTCTTTTAGAGCACTAGGTGATGTCCCAAGTGTATTTCAAGGGGATGTGAGATAACCATAAAGTGGGGTGGTGGCTTGGCTATTTTTAGTTGAGATGTGATATGTATGTGCTGTGGGGAGGCTTATGGTGGGGATCGTTCATGGTAGGAGGAGGTAATGAGGTTTATTTATTTCATGTTCATGATTTCTAACTACTCTATTTATGGTAGTGGTTGTGTTGTGATGGCCCATTTGTTTTGGGATAATTGATATGTGACCTTGTTAGGGGGTGGTGGCCTATGTGTCTGTGGGTGTGATGTGATGTGACCATTCTTGTGGGGCAGTGGTATATGTTATTCAAAAGATATGGGAGCACTAGGGTGTACAATTTTGGGGTGTGAGAGATGAAAATTAGTGGGAAATTAGTGTGGGGTAACCTTTATCATTATGATTATTATTATGTTATTATACTTGGATTGTGTTATTTGGTGAAAATTCTTGGGTGAGGTTGGGATGGATAGTGGATTTTTTAGGTGTTTTTGGTTATTCTGTTTTCTCATGGAGGATTTGTATGATTCTTTCACCTGTGCATGTGATACTTTGGTTTTCCAACTGAGTATACATGTATGATCGCCCTATGTATATAAACTTATTTTTATGTTTCCAGGAGGAATATGTTGATCATATTGGACAGTACTAGATATGACCTTTTTTGACAGTTTTTTTCACTACATTATCTTTGATTCTGGGTATTTACTTTTGGATAATTTTATTTGTACCTATTTTATTTATACATACATTATGGGGTAGTTTATTTTATTTTTATATTATGTCATGTATTTTATTGTGAATTATTCATATAATCTCCCAGTCCTATATTATTATAGAGAGAAATTCATCTCATTTCATAAGATTTTTATACCTTTTTTGATAGTTTCTAACATGGGGCTGACTGGAGGTGGGACTCAGGGTCCATTATCTCTCTCCCCTAATTTTGATATATTTGATGGGAGGGGGTCATGAAACATCACCACTTACCTCAACAACTTTCTTATCAATCATGGAATCCAATTTTTTACTCCATGCTCCAAGCCCTTTAAAATAGAAATATAATCAGTATAAATACATTTTAAAAATTAAGAAAGTGAATTTAGTTCTAAATTTGGCCACTTTATAAAATATTCACACAATCAAATCATTAGATATTTAAATTTCAAAACTTATTATAAATATATTAATTGATAAGTATATGGGAATATAATGAACCCAATATCAACAAAATATTATGAATTTATACACTATGTAAATTCCCTACACTTAAACCTTATAATCTAAATAAGTTAATTTCAAAAATATTACCAAAGAAAATTTAAAATACCTAGCCATCGTGAGTCCCTTTTTCAACACCATGTTTCTCAATATAATCATTCCTATCTAATGTTCTTAGTTCTATTTTCTCCATTAAGTACATTCAATTGATTATAAATTATTTCATTCCATCATATACACTTATACCAACCTTCCCAAATATATTTAACTCATCACTCACGTATGATTTTCAAACAATGTTTTTTCTCATTCCTTGTTTATATAAGTTTCACTTTAATATTTTTGAATTTATTAATATATTCCCACTGATTAAAGTATTTTCAAATATCATAGGGGAATAATCAAGGTAATTCATAGCTTTAGGGTTGGTAGTATTTAAATGTTAATCTATTAAGGAAAAATGATGAGGCTAGGATTTAAAATGAAACTCAATGCATGCTTTTTTGTTTCCTCCAAGAATTAATTTCCCCTTAAATTCTTCTTCCAATAACTAAGATTTATTTATTTTAATTCTCCATGTACAACCTATAACTTTTATTAATTCAGTGTTATTAAACATTTCTCTCTATATTTTTCCTTCAACAGGTTTCTCAATTTTTTTACTTCATTTCTTCTCTTGAAGGGATATAGAAACTTATAAATCCCATCAGTAGGTGTGAGATTTATATTTCCCTTGGGTGGGAATTATTTTACTTTCTTTTTATGTGTTCTAGGTCCTTCATTATAAACAAATTTAGTACTTATATTCAAATATATTTTCTTAGATAAGATTAATAGATTTCAGCATCTATAAGCTAATTTCAGCTCCCAAGCAATACCACCTATCCTTAAAAATAATCCTCAGCTTTCTGGGTAGTATACCCTTAGAGAAATTCAGTAGCATTAATATTTTATTCCCAATTTCCCTCTATTTCAATATCTTTGTTTCCTATTTTTTAAAATTTTAATTTTTATTCAGAATTATATTTTTGAGGGAGAGAGTGGTAATTTTTTACTTCAAAGAATTGGTGGACTTTCATGGATATCCTTGGATTATATCAAAGACATTTTTCCATTATTCCTATTAATATTCTCCTCAAAAATATTATTAAAAAGGTTTTTATACCATATTCTTGAAATTCAAAAGGATTCTTCCAAACAAATTGTTCCAACTCCTTTTCTCCCCTCACCCACACTTGAATTCATCTTAGATCGGGAAAAAGCTTATAGATCACGGTATATCAAGATATTTTTATTTTAATGTGGATACTTGTGAAATTTATTATATTATTATAAGGGTTATATAGATTATATTTCCATGTAGTCTTGAAAATAGGGTTCATTATAAAGGGGTTTAAAAACAAAATAATTCCTCAATCCTTTAAGCACTAGGTCCTTGAATGATATGAGGTTTTCAATAGATTATTCAGAAATTTATTATTATTAGAGAATGTCATGGTTCTATAAAGATAAATGGTATAGTAAATAAGACGTTAAGGTTGGTTTATAATTCTCTCATTTAAGTGATAATGATATATAACAGTGTGTTATAGAATAAGATTAAAACATTAGTGGGTTTTTCAGGAATTTACCTCACCTATAATTTGAAAAAAAAAGTTTATTTAAGCATTTATATAAGATGAGTGAATTGGTAAAATAAGTTTCACCACATCAGCATGGATTCAATGTTTTTAAGGGTTTTTTAGTAACTCTCTTATGTTTTAAAAACTTACTAATACTAAAAAATAATCCCACCTAAAATTATAGTATTGAAAAAAAGAAAAACAAAAGAAAACCCATTTTTTTTAATACTAATTAAATGTATAAACTACAAGAACCCCCCCCCCCCCCCACCCCCACCACACATAAATGATATAGTTTCCTCAACGAACTAAAATAAATTTATCATGTAATCATATTTAAAATAGAATAAAAATATTCAAATAAATGATAAGTAGTGGTACAACTTAATGGTTCTTTTTAAAAGAAAGGTTGAAGGAGTGTGATATCTTATATTGTATCTTGGGGAAAGTTCCCATGGTAATTTTTCATCCTATGCCCATTGGAAGTGAATGGGTATTGGTATACTTCTTTCACAGCCTATTCAAAAACTAAAGGGGATACATTTGTAACTATTAAAGGATATTACCATATGGAATGAAGTTTAATTGGCATTAACTTCATTCTTTAAATGAATAATAACACTTTGTCACTAGGATGAGAGACATTTTTTGAGTAAAATTATCACCATCCACTATTTTTCTTTCTTTTTAGATTTTATAATCCTCAAGGTATTCTCTTTTGATTTCTTCCATCCCATATAACTTTAATTTTATCTCTTTTCCAACTTTATCTAGGTCCATATTCACCTCTTCAATAGCCCAATATTTTTTATGTTCCACTTCTATAGATAGATGGTGGATTTTATCGTAAATCAATAGATAGGGGATAATTTTTATGGGTGTATTATAGGCTATCTTATAAGACTATAAGGTTTATTCTAACCTTTTACACTAATGTTTTATATTTCTTTGGTCTATTTTTTTCAAAATTACATTGAGTTATATATTTGAAACTACATCTTTCCTATTCTCCTATGGATGGTAAGAGGTGGATGTATGCTGATACGCTCCATATTTTCTTATTAAATCCTCTATAATCCTACTAAAGTGATCTTCCCAGTCACTAATGATGTATCTTGGCACTATAAACCTACAAAATATGTTAGACTAGACAAAATCACACACAATCATGGATTTATCTATTTTGGTGGCCTTGGATTCCACCCATTTGGAAACATAATCTATAACATGTGGAATATAATAATTTATACATAATATGGTAAAGGGACTTATAAATATTATTCCCTGTATTTTAAAAATTTCCAAAAAGGT
The DNA here is from genome assembly GCA_963277665.1 of Viscum album. Classification (NCBI taxonomy): domain Eukaryota; kingdom Viridiplantae; phylum Streptophyta; class Magnoliopsida; order Santalales; family Viscaceae; genus Viscum; species Viscum album. The sequence continues at coordinate 1,960,696,654 of OY728133.1, forward strand.
TATGGGTTTTTGGGGGATTTCATGTCTCTTTCAAACATTTCTAGAAAAATGGTATTTTTAAATAAATTACAAATATCATGTGCATATTTGAAAAAATTGGGAAAATTATAGATTGAAAGACTTTAATTATATTAAATTGAGGTTAAAAGTGGCCACCATATTCTAGATTATGAAAAAATTTAAAAATAAAATTAATTTTACTTATAGGAAAACATCTTATCACTTAATCATTAACAATTTTCCACATGTATGGGTATTCCCAAATGTGAAATATGGATTTAGATTTTTTTTTAATTTAATGGTAATTTAGATGAGATGATACCCCAGAATTTACCAAATTATTTACCATTTATGCATACCATGGTACGTCCTATTTAACCAAATACATTTTCTCTCCTATTAGCTGGTCATTCATGGGGTTCTAATCTAGAATTTCTACTTCAATAGTGTTGGGTAAAATTCTCTGGTGATTAGATGCCAGATTTTCGTCTCCTTTATTATCCTTAATCTTAAGGTTAGAATCTTGTAACAACAAAATATATCTAACTACCCATGGTTTGGCTTCAGTTTTCTTAATCAAGTATATAACGATTATATATTCAAAAAAACAAAAAGAATTAGTTCCAAGAAAATATGATCTAAGTTTATCCAAATAAAAAACAACTAAAAGGTACTCTTTTCAATATTTTTATACTTGATCTAGGTAGAATCTAGTAACCATGATCTATAAGATATGACTTTTAGTACAAATTCAATTATTTTTGAAATAATCTCTCCCATTTATTGGTTGAAATCATTAAAAAAGAACTCAAAGGGGTTCTCCCATCTTAGTGTATGCATTATCAGTAGGGTAATTAATATTATATTGAGTCCATCAAATTATTACCTATATTCATTAATAAAATCAAAATCATCATCTTTAAAGAGTAAATTAGATATAGAAAGATCAATCTTTATAAATTCCTTGATAAAAATTCTATAAAACCATACATATCCTAGAAAATATCTTACATGTTTCACACAATTTGGGTAGGGTAAATAATTTATCACTCAAATATTGTACTTATCTACCTCAATTACTTTCTAGGAGATGAAATTACCTAAGACTGATTATATTTACATCTTGAAATGAAAGTTTTCAAAATTAAAAATAATATCTTTCTTAATACAGGTTTTTATAACTACTTCTATATTTTTAAAAATGATCAAAGTAATTACCAACAATATTGAAATATTTGAAGAATACCTCCAAGAATTCTTCAATAGTGTTTAATAATATACATAAAATGCACTTACAAATGTAAATTTTGCATTAAATAAACCAAATTTAATCCTTTTTTAGGAAATTTTCTTAATGGATATGTGATGGTTGTCTTCTCTTGTTCCTCTGAGGTAAAGGGAAAATAATAATATCCTGAAAACCCATATAAAAATTAATAATGTGCTTTCGTTAAAAACCTCCAATGTATAAGATCAATGAATTGAATGGGGAATTGATCTTTCCTAGTGAAATATTTTAGATTTATATAATATTTAAACATTCTCAAGCTATTCTAAATTCTCATATTGTTTATTTTATTTTGGTCTTTTTTACAATGATAAAAGCTAATTTCTTAGGAACCGTATTGATTGGGATCACCCATTGTGAGTCAAAAATGGGATAAAAGATGTTTTATTCTAAAAAAGTATCTATATTAATTATTACTACCAAAATTATGGTGTTATTTATCCTATTTTGGGTTGCCTAATAGGTTTATATTCTCCTTCGAGTAGAGTTTTGTGCGAGCATATTTCAAGAATAATGCATCAAATATCACCTAAAATCCACCCTTTTGTTTTCATATTTTATTAAAAAATATCAATAAATTTATTTTATTAGGTTATCTAAAAGTTATGGGAAATGATAACTAGAAGTTTTTTTCCCTTCATTATGTACACATACTTCAAATCCATGGGAAAAAAATTAATTCTAGGTTTGGGGGTTATTCTAAAGATAAAATTAAATTTTGGTCTTTGAATTAAATTTCTTGAATTGTATCTACATAATATTAAATATAAGCTACCACATCATTAAATAAAATGATAAATACATAAAGTTATTAAGGTTCTACCACTTACTCTAAACTAAGAATAGATATTTCAGAATGTTGTACAGGTTTAAGCTCCATGAAATTTTCAATCATTAAGTGCCCCCTAGAGTCAATATTTAATAAAACATACCTGAATCATCAATAGAATTAGGATATTAAAATTGTGATATTTTAAGGATTTAATGGTCCATTTAAGGGTACATCAAGGATTAAAATATATCGAAATAGATTCTACTATCTCTAAAATACAAATTGAGTGTTCCTTCATAGACACTGATGATTGTCCTTACTATCTTCAAGAATAGTCACTACAAAATTATCAGTGACTCAGATGGTGTTTTTTATTCATCCTTCTTCAAAAAATATAAGTTTTCTAGAAATATCATTCCTTTAATTTTAAATAACACAATTTATAAAACCATGGAAGGAAAAATAGTGGATTTTTTTAAAAGTTGCACTACCACTATAGTGGGCTTTAAATATCACATATTCAAAGATATAAATATTAAATGAGGCGTAAAAATTATTAAAGTGTCTAGATAATATAAATAATTATAAATAGTTAAATTTAAAATAGTTAATGGTATAGAAAATGTCTCTAGATATTGAGATGTTCTGGGAAATTGTGGTGTGATAAGTGATGATATACTTCTTCCTAAGTTCATCATTCATTCTATTGGAGAATACTATTTTTGGTGACAAGTTCCTTAAAACAAATTCATACATTGGAATCTTCTTAATTGATTCAAGAATTGCTATTTTGATCTCAATTTACTGTAAATATTCTATAATTTAAATTTGAAGTGGTTTTCCCTTGGTCTTCTTTGATTATATTATACTTAATGGAAATGGTGGGGTAAGATTCATCTTACCCATTTGTTGTGTTTGTAGTTTAATTTATAGTCTATCATTTCTTGGATCAACCTTATCCTCTTCTTATACCTTTTCTTCTTGTTGGGTTTTTTAAATCTACCCATAATTTCAAGATTTTGTATCCTCACTGTTGCGATTATTTATTTTAGGTTATGATGTGGATAGTGGTTAAATATACTTGATACTTATTTTTTTATTGTGATAATTATACCATCTGTATTAGGGGATATTTTTTATTGATGATTCCCTAGATTTATGGATAATATTTTATAAATATTTTCAACATTGTTCGTCAACTTATCTACTTTATTCTTTAGCTCCTAAACCTTGGATACTTGATGTTTCTGTATTGGGGGTTATGAAGTAGTTAAGGTTTGTTAAAAGGGATTATTTTTTTAAAAATGAGTGGGTTTTTTGTAGTAGTATTGGTTTTATGGTTTATTAAAATTTTTTATGAATGGTGGTTGGTTCTAGAATGGTGAAGCATGCTAGAATGGGGGTTGTTATTGAAACTGGTTCTAGTAGGGGTTCTAACCTAGTTCTACTGATTTTCAAATCTATATTAGACCAAATTAGGATCTCTTTATCCTTGATTTTATTTAAATTTTCTTGGATGAAAGGAATCTTCACAACTCTCTATTATCAACACATCAGTACATTGGTTAATTAAATGGTTAGCAAATGAGTATAAACCATATACCTAAACCGATGATTACTGTTCACTTTACTAATTCATATCTATCTCCCTTGCCAAACTAGTTAGCTATTAAATATTAGTTTTATAAAATTATATTAATTAGAAAAATTTATCTCATGGATACCTCTTGTGCTTCTATATCATGTTCCAAATTATTGTGAGTTAAGGTAAATTTTCTCAATAAGTCCCTTGGCTTCAGTAGGTGATTTTTAAATTAGTACTCATTCTGATGATACCTAAAAAATGTATTTATAATTATTAGGTATGACTTTATAAACCAATACAAGTAAGTGGTTCTATTATACATATTGGTTTAGGTAGATATCTCGAAGATTTTTAAATCTCTCTCATTACTCATAAAGAGTTTCTCCTCATGATTTCCTAATGGCATAAATCTATTTCCATATTGTTGTACTCCTTGATATAGGGAATAAACCTTGTATGAAGCTCCCTAATATATCATCCCAATCATGGACCAATATTAGTTATAATGTAAATTCTTGAGATTTTTTCCAAAAAAATTAAAATAAATTGAATTTTTTTTATCACTTGTGTTAAACACATCCCCAAGCTTACCATTCATTACATACAACACTGAGTGTAAACTAAATGCAACATACTATTAAAATATTATTATTTCATGGTTATTAACTAGACATTGTAATAACATGTATGAAAAATATTAATTAAATTATAAAAATATATGGTTTTCATATGTATATATAAGTAATTATTTATTGACTAATTAATTAGAAATGAAAGTTAAAACTGTTTGAAAATAAAGTAAATCTTTTTCTCAAACCCATTATTATGCATACTGATGCATTTTACCTAAAAAAATTAAAAAAATCACTTTTATTGAATTATTTTAATGAAATTTATATATTATATATTCAATAAAACATTTAACATTCATATTATATATTTTTCTATACAATAGATAATAATAAATCAATTTTTATGCTTAAAATTGTATTTTTTTAAAAAGCAGTTTTATCTCATTTTGTGAACTTATTTTAAAACTAAGTTTTAAAAATTTAAAAAAAATTATTTGAAAAAATTAAATTCATTTTTTAAATCATAACTTAAAAATTTATCTTGGAGTGATTTTTTGAGAATTTTTTGAAAAGATAAATTTTTAAGTGAATAGTGAAAAATACTGGTTTTTATTAATCAGTTTTTATTTCATTCAAAGTGTTTACAAGTTAAATTTTATTTTAATATGGTTTTAAAAGTAAAATTAGTTCCATTATATATCTTTTAATCGAATTTATTTCATTGGAATCAATTTCATATTGAATTTTGATATAAAAACTTTTAAAACTTTTGAAACTTTTCTCTTTGGAAAACTTATTATTGATTGCGTCTGTAAGATTAATTTTAAATTAAATTTTTCCAATTATATGAATTGAGTTTTTGAAAATAGTTTACATAATTTTAATAATAATAAATTATATTTTCTAATAATTTTAAATTAATTTTTTACCATTATGTATTGTAAAACCATTAAAAAATTAATTACCACGGTTAAGGTGAAATAGGTTCACTGAGGGTTAAACTAAGAATATAAGGGGTAAAATATCCTCTAAACTTCTACAACCCACCTTTTATGGATATATTTTTACCTTATAACCTATAAAGTTCAATAATGTCCAATTTTAAATCCTTTTGGCATATGAAAAACATGGGTATGCCTTTTTCCTTTTAAACATTTCAAGTGTGCCACTCACCTCACTTATAAAAGGCCACACACTCTCCTCTCATTTACACACCTAAAAACCCATTGTTTCAGAAAATACCTAACTAAATTAATTAATTAATTACATCCTGTAATCATATGATTTTTATTTTGGTTATAAATACAACCTATGTTCCCTTTTGGCACAAACGAAAAGAAGTTGTTCAAATGATAGGTAATGTCCCTAATCGAGTGTTTTATTTTATTTCTTCATCCACCTCCTTGAATTATTTTTAAAACATTATGATATAATTAAATTAGTATATTTCATATAATTATATATTATTATGTTAATATCATAACCAATAACCATCTACTCTGCCTTTAAATGGGAAACAAAATCGTTGATCATGTGTAAGGTGGACAACCGCCTCAAAAACCAACATAATTAGTTTTCCACCAGAGCTTCATATGGCCAGATATAATTATTTATATAATATTTATATATGATATATATGATATAATTATACTTATGTAATTATAATATCATTTATACCTTCTTACACTCCATTCTGTAGGGAATACGATAATGTCGCTCGTGTGTACGGCAGAATATTGCCTTATGTAGTGATGTGATTCATTTTTCACTTAGTCATTACATGAATGTTAATAAGTATTAATTATTTGTTATTTATTATATTAATATAATATTAATAATTATATAAAATTAATATATCATATAATTTCTTACTTATCCTCCATTAAATAAATGATTACATCGTTCGTCTGTACGGCGGAATAGCGCCTCATGAAGTAATGTGATTCATTTTTTACTAATGCTTTAAATAGAAGGTAAAAAGGGATAATTTTAATGAATATATATGATATATATGAAATTATATTGATTTTTTAAAATTAATTATCAATAAAATTCCTTACCCATTCACCCATTAAATAAATTATAACATCAGTCGTGCATATGTATGGTATGCCATATCCATGTAGCGATGTGATTCATTTTCCATGTTTAGAATTAAATAATTGTTATAAAGATGTATATAATGAAAAAAATTATATTTATAATATTAATATCATTACTTATATGATTTAACTATAAACTATGTTTAAGATTAATAAATTTCATGATGAAATGTGCAGGATAAAATAAGGAAATTGACACCTGAAACAATAGTGATAATGTAATATTATTAAAGAATGGATAATAAGATGTTTTAATGGGAAGATATATGATATTATAAAAAATAATATGATTTTTTAATAAGTTGATATCATCTTTAAAACCACTATACAGGACGTTAAACAGTGTCAATTAAATGTTAGCTTGTGGTAAGGGGTTTCTTGACTCAATTTTTGTTCATTGGGTTATATGTCTACTTTTTTGATTATATTATGCCAAGATTATGTGAGAAAAAATTGATTAATTTATTTTGTATTTAAACTTTTATTTTTGTGTATTTAAATTATTTATACACAATCATCCCATTTATTAACTCTCACCTTAATGATGTGAACTTTCTAATGGTTTCATCTCAAACTTCCTTCTTTGTGACACATGTTCTTTTATGAAACTAATTTCCCATGAAAATTTTATATAACTCCACATTAAATATTATATTAGGAATAATTCTTATATCATGGTATTTTAAGTTACAATTCATCTACATAATTCATGATAAGTAATGATTCAAAAGTTACCAAAGTTATAAATGTTTATGCTTTAATCTCAATTTAATTAGGATTTCTTATGCATGAATTTCCATTGAAGGAAATTATTTTATCATTATCTAATAAACCCATTAAATTTTATTATCATATATTTATCCATGATTTTTTATTTTATTATATTTTTTCACTCTCTTTAGTGCTTAAAATGGTTGAGAAATGTTTTTAAAAAAACTAACTTTATTTATCTCTTTGGTTGAAAATCCTTTTTCTTCCAAAACTATATTTTCTAAAAAAAATCAAAAATGTTTTTAGTATTATTGTTTAATGTTATTTTTACCCTTAATTGTATTTTTATAATATTTTTTAAATTCAATCATCATATTTTTTCATATAAGGTTCTTTTTTACTTTTATTGAAAAAATGTAAAATAAATATTTATTTTTTAACATATTCAACATGTATGGAACTATTATACCATCATGAACACTCAATATTTTTCTCTCACACATATAACTATTTTATTATCCCTTCCTTTTATGGGTTAATATATTCCTTATTATCATATATAAAATACCTTCATTGTAAAATTTACTTTAAATATGATATGGAAAAATATTATAGAAACCATTTTCTTTCTATGGGTAATTCTTATGTTATGACTTATGATCGATTTCATTTAAGTGGAACACATAGATCATGAACATGTTATGATGGGTTCTCCTAGATATCACTCAAATGAATTGGTTTAATCTTTAGTCTTATGAGTAATCATGTATGGGATTAGGGTGTAAACCTAATTCGTTATGGGGATTTTTCCACCATGTGATATTGTCTAAGTAGTTAGCCTTGAATCATGTTTATGTCATTTTTCTGTATTTCTTCAATATTTGCAATGATTCCGTGATCTTATGATACAATTATTTATATTTTATTCTTACACTATTTTTCTCATGTACCATTAATTTTATGAAATCATTTTATACCTTGGACTTACATGTTATGCTTCTTTATCATGTTTATTCCATTACATGTCTTTTTAGCTCACTCCGTTATTTATGTATTCCCTAGTTTATTAAATGAATTTTTAGGATATTAAATGGATTTAGGGATCTAACTATGGAGGATAAAATAAATATTTCATTTTTAAGTTTCCTTTTATGTATTATGAACCTATTCCTCTAAATACACTAAGCCTTTACAATCCTTATGTTGTGTTAAAGGATTTTATGTTAAAAATAATGTAAAAATATGTGTAAATGTCTTGGGTTATCATTTGTATAATGTATAAATAATTCATTTTATTCTTTTTCAATTGAGAAGGAAAATTCCCTCCATTAAACTTTCCCCAAACCACTCCTTAGGGTTTCAAAGTAGATCATACACGTGTGAATGCTTGTATGTATCTGTATGGGTATTAACCATCAGGAAAATGGTACTTTGGAGATAGTTGTATCAAGTCAGTTTTCAGTTAAATGTTATTTTTAAATTTAGTAATATCTATTTGATTGTTTTGATTAATTTATTTTAGTGCACATAGATCTCTCCGGGTTTGGTTGGGATTTCAAACCATGTATGCAGGTTCTAATTGAACACTAATAGATTCACCTGAGTCTTCGATGATTTTTTCTTCAAAATCAATTTTCAAGTTTCAATTTTGAATCCTTTATATAAATTTTCCACTATTTCATGGTCAATATATAGATTTTTTTTAGTAGAAGGTCTGGTCATGAAAATTAAATGTGATATTTTAAAAAATCAATAAATTAGTTTTTAACTTTTAATTAATTAAATAATAGGGTTTTATATTCAAATTTATGATTTTAAAAATAAGAGAAAATATAAAAGAAAATAGTTTAAAAGAAGATGGTGAGAAAGATGATTGGGTTAGGGTAGGATTTCCACTTTCAATGTTGTTATAGTTCTAAAATCATATTATTTTTTTACATGTTTAATTTATTACTATAATATTCTTCTATTGTTTTATAAAAATACATTAGGTTGAAGGATATTCTATATACTAACCTAGTAGTGATTACTGATTGGTAAAACTCTCTTATTGTGTTTATGAAAAATAAAAAATTCACTACTAAATTACCTACGAAAACACAATTAGGTTTTGGTGTTCCTAGGAAATCCAAAATTTATTCACTACCATCACACATCTATTAAAAATTTATAGAAAATCACCACCTAACATAGTCTCCTCATTTGAGACAAGCTACACTAGTTGGAGGGAGATTATTAATTTTTAACTTATGCAGAAATAGTGAAAAAGTTTGAAACACTAAGGAAAATTAAATTAAAAAAATTAAACAGTCACTGATAATTAAAATAATCTAACAAGAAATTATTTTTTAGTTATTAAATAATGATGACTCAATAATTATTAGTGAGATTCATCCCTTCCCCAATCACTCAACAATTTCCCATTTATTTGAATGGTAATAGACATGATTAAGGAGGATTAAGGAATTAAAGACTAATAAAAAATGAAAAAATAACTAATAATGAAATAGAAGCATAAAATTATCTAATACAAACTCATGATCTAAGTCTCAATGGGTCCTCAGTAGTGGCCTCTTATTTCTTTTATAGATGTGTGGGTTCCTTCTCCTTCAGCTTGGTTAAAACTTGCATAAAAATATCTTTTTAAAATTATATCTTTCTTTTTTCCTTGGATCTTTCCTTCTTATCTTCATTATATTCTTCATGAAATATGCAGTTTTTATTTTTGAGTTTTCTTATTTCCTTAACTGCGATTTTATTTAACAAAATCCATGTGGAAATATCATATTTATTGTATTCATGCTAGTGTGGTATCCTCAATATTTTCCATCTCATAACCCACGTTTTTTCATCCAATGGATTACTAGAAAATTTTCCAAGTATTAGATTGACCATGAGGTTTGGATTCAATGGACAAACCCTTTGGCAGACAAGTGACTATGGATTCAAGTGGTCGTATGACAATACAGTGATTGTATTGTAGATAAGTGACTACATAATAGATATATCTTTATAATAGGTTCTATATTCATTCAATCAATGAATTTTTATAATTTTTAGTCATGGTCAACAAATATATTATTATGTTTGATCTTCCCATGGTTAATCAATTATGCATGTTTGATTGGATCCCTTTTTGTTGCCTATCAATATGATAATGTAGTTAATCAAGGATAGGCATGGTTGACCTCAAAAAGGAATTATCGACAAATCTCTTCATGTAGAAAATATTCATACATTTAATGGATCGACCGCATGGCAGTCAAGTGGTCAGGAATTCAAATGAAATTCTCCCTTTTTTAAATTTTGACCCCAGCTAGAAGTATAGATGACCCCTAGAAGTACATGCCCTTGGAATTCCTAATTATTACACTAAGGTTTCTGAGTCTTTTCCCTTGCTTATGAAAGTTGCAACTGATGGTTGACTGTTATAAAATGATGAATCATAGTTACATAGAACTAAATTCATGCTCACACAGGCTATGAATGATGGTTATCAGTCTTATCTATGACTTTTATAATTTGTAATCTAGGTAAAAATGATCCCTAAATTTCCCCTTGATGATGTTTAAATAGCCATTTCCTTTTTAATTTCTTCAAGATTCCTTTAAGGTGGTTGAATCCCTAAAAATAATCTAATAATCACCACTTTCCTTGATATATTTCTTATGAAGAATGACATTTTATGTTGTACATCATGATCCAAGACCTTCATAATAGCAAGATAATTTTTAGTAATCCATTTCAAAAATTAAGTAAGTTAATTTAGTTCCTATTTTGGAAACTTTAAACAATATTCACACAATCCAATAATTTGAAACTAAATTACAAAACTTATTATAACTATATGAATTAAGAAATATAGGGGAATAAAAAACCAAATATCAATAAAATATCATTCATTTATGAACTATGTGCATTCCCCCATACTGAAACCTTTGACACTGGATTTTTGAATTTCAAAAATGTTACTAAAGAAATATTTCATATACATAGCCAATGTGAGTCCCTTTTTCAACAACATGATTCTAAAGCTCATACCTACTCTCTAATTTTCTTCATTTAATTTTCTCCATTAAGTAAATTTGATTAATTACTACTTCATTTATTCTCTCATACACAATTATACCTGCCTACTTGGAAATATTTCACTCACCACTTAAGTATTATTTTTAAGAAATAATTTTTATCATATAAGTTTTCAGAAGTTTCACGATAGTCCTAATGAATTTATTCATCTCCACCCAATGAGTCAAGTATTTTTTCATATCATGAGTTATTAATCAGGGTTGTTATATGGCTTAAGGGTTTGTAGGATTTGAGTGTTAAACTATTGGGGCTGAATGGGGAGGCTTGGCTCCAAAATGAAGCTCAATTCATGATTTTCAGTTTCCCCTTATAATGGATTCCCCCTAAACTTCCTCTTAAACTAACTTATATTTTCTTCTTTGAATTATCCATGGGCATCCCACACCTTTTATCAATTCAATAGTAGAAAACATTCCTCTCTTATTTCCTTTACAATGATTCTCAGTTTTTTTACTTTGGTTCTTCTCTTGTATGTAGAATGGTACTTTTAAATTTATATACTAGGTGTGATATTTTTCTTGACCCTAGGTGGGAAGTATTTTTATTCCTTTGGATGTGTTCTAGGGTTTTTCTTTTAAAACACTTCATCAATTCCTTTTAGATATCTTTTCCAAGAAATATTTCAAAGATTCTAACATCTTCAAGATAATTTCATCTCCCAAACAACACCATTTATCCTCAAAACACATCCATGGCTCCATGGGTAGTCTACCCTTAGATTACTTTAGAGGGATCATTTTTTCACTTTTTATCTCTTTTTAAATGGAATTGTTTCATCTTTTTCAAATGTTAAATTTCTATTAATTATTATATTTCTTATGGAAAGAGATGGTATTTTTCACTTCAAAGTAGTTTTAGACTTTCATGGACATATTTGGATGAAATAAAGTAAATTTTTTCATTCTTCCTATCATGATTTCCCTTGCAAAACATCAGCAAAAAATTTGTAGTATATTATTCTTTAACTTAAAACATATTATTCTAAACATATTATTCCTTCTCCTTTTCTCCACTCATCCACACATGAATCAATCTTAGATCATAAAAAATCTTCTAGATAAATGTATATAATGATATTTTCATTATAATGTGTCTATATAATAAATTCAGTTAGAACTATTAAGGGATACAAGGATTAAATTTATTGGTAAAATTGAAAATATGGTTCATTGAAAAATGGGATTAAATTCAAAAGAATTCTTTATTTCTATAAGAACAATGTCCTTAAATTCTCGAGGGTCTAAAATATATTATTCATCAAGATATATATATTAAATAATATTTTTTTATCAAGAAGGGCAGATTTGTAATGAAAATTTAAAAGTCGGTCTAGAAGCCTCTTGGTTCAGTGATAAAGATATTGGATAATATGACCTGACATGAAATTCTAAAATCAATGGGGTTTCATGAATTTCATTCACTTTGAATTTGAAAACAAATACATTTCAATATTTATTCAAGGTGGTTGAATGGGTTAAATTAGTTTCTTAACATTGGAATGGACTCAATTTTTGTAAGGGGATTTATAGTTAAGATTTTTAGTTTCAAAAACATATAAAAATTGAAAAATTAAAACACATAAAAGTTTAAAAAATAACCAAATATTTTAAAAACAAAAGAAAATCCAAAACATTGAAAAATCCTAACTAAAGGTGTTAAACTAATAGGCTCATCCACCACACATGAATAATGTATAATACTCAATGAACTCAAAACAAATATAATTTAAGAATATTTAAAATGGAATCACAATATTCAAATAAATGATAAAGAGATATACAACATAATAGTTCTCATTGATAAACATGTAAGAGGAGTTGTATCTCCTCTTATGGCTCTTAGGGAAAGTCCCCATGTAAATTTTTCAGTCTATTCCCATTAATAGTTAATTATTGATAGTTTTAATCTTTTATAACTTTTAAAACACTAGAAGGGGATATATTAGTAATTATGAAATGAATTTACCATATAGAATTAATTTTACCTAGTATTTGCTTCATCCTTGAGTTTAAAAACAAAACTTTGTCATGAGGATGGAAGTACATTTATTGAATGAACTTTTCATGGGACACTCTTGTCCTTTATTAATAATTTTATAATCCTCAAAGGATTCTATCCTAATTTTTTTAGTCCCTTATACCTAAAATTTCCTATCTTTTCTAGCTTTATCAAAGTCCATATTCTCCTCTTTAACAACACAATATGCTATGTGTTTTAGTTCTATAGGTATATGAAAACATTTACCACAAATAAATTGGTAATGGATATTTTATATGAGTTTCTAATAGGATATGTTATAATCCCATAATGTGTATTGCAACCTTTGTCTCTAGCCTTTCCAATTTGGTTTGATAGTTTTTCCAAAATTCCCTTTATTTATCAATTTAAAACTTATTCTTTCCCATTTTTCTATAAAGGATAAGAGGTGTGTTTATTATGATATATCCAATATTTTCTAAGAAAATCCTTCATAATTCTACTAAATTTTTTTTCCCTTGACTGTTTATGATGTCTCTTATAAATCCAAACCATAAAAGGTTGTTATAACTCACAAAAGCACATACAACCTTGGCATAATTAGTTTTGACAGTCTTGGATTACATCAATTTAGAATCATAAATTGGGTCATGAAGAATATTAGAGTTTCCATGAGACATGGTAAATGGTGTCATAAATTCTATTCCCCATATTTCAAAAAAATATATGATTTATTTTTTGTGTATTTCATGTCTCTTTGAAGCATTTACAGAAAATTATAAATTCTCACATTTTTTACAAAAACTTATATGCATCATTTAAAAGTGTGAGGTAATAAATTCAAGATTCCAATACTTTACTTATAATTCATTTAGTTCCAAATTGGCCTCTTTATACTATATTATGAAAAAAACAATCTCAATTTCACTTCCAAACAATTATATTTTTACCATATGATCACTACAAATTTTCTAAATGTATGGGTCTTCCCAAATGTAAAATATAGATTTAGATTTATGTTTTTAAATTTAGAGTGAATTTAGAAAAGTTGGTACCTAGTAAGTTACCAAATAATTTACCATATATGTATACCAGATTAATTCTCCTTCAACAAAATACAACATTCCTAATTGAAGTTGGTTATTTAGTGGGTCCAAATCTAGATTTTATGCTTCATCATTTTTTGGTAATATAATCTATATTCAGCTACCTAATTTTTAGATCCTTTATTTTCCTTAATATATATGATGAAATATTTTAATATTATCTTTATTTAACTAGCCTTGGATTATCTTTATATTTCTTCATTAAGTATTTTAAGTGATTCGTGGCCAAAAAACACAATGAATTTTTTTTCTAAAAAAATAGGATCTAAATTTATCCGAAGAAAAAGCTACAATGAATTAATTTTCAGTAGTTTTATATTTGATATGGATGAAATCTAGTGTCCTAGATTCATAAGTAATTACTTTTATTCTTCCTTCAATTCTTAGGGAAATAACTTATCCCACAACTTTGTTGGAAGAATCCCAAAGTAACTCAAAAGGGTTCTCCTAGATTTGTGGCTACATCATTGGGGTGGTGATTAGTCTTATCTTTAGTTCATTAAATGATTCCCTAAATTCATCACTAAAATAAAAAACTATATCTTTTAATAATAATCTATATATGGGAATTTAAACCTTACTAAATCCCTTGATAAACTTTCTATAAAACCTTTCATGTCCTAGAAAATATATTTTTTTCACACACGTTGGGTATGGAAAATAATATATCACATGAATTTTGAACATATCTACCTCAATGCCTTTTTAGGAGTTGATATTCCTTAAGAATATTCCTATTTCCACCATGAAATGGAATTTTTGAAAATTAAAATAAATATATTTTCCAATGTAATTTTTTAAAACTTGTTCTAGATTTCTTAAACATTAATCAAAATAATTACCAAAAATGTGAAATTATCCAATAATACCTCCAGAAATTCATCAATGTGGTCAAACAATATACTAACCATGCACCTCTGAAATATATTTAGGGTATTACATAACTCAAATGGAATACATTTATAGTAAATGGAGTTAAAGGGACCTATGAAAGTTGAATTCTATTGGTTCTCTAGCAAAATGGGAACCTGAAAATATCCTAAAAACATATAAAAAGAAATAATGTGTTCTCACTACTAAACTCCCAAACATTAGATCAATGAATGTAATGAGTAAGTTATTTTTATTAGTGACTTGGATCATATTTCTATATTCTATACATACTCTCTAACTCTAATAAGTTCTCATTGAGTTCAATTTAATTTGTTCATTTTTTATAATGATCAAAACCTTTTTCTTAAGAGATACATGGATTGGGATGACCCATTATGAGTGAAAAATGGGGTAAATTCTTTCTATTACCAACAAATTCTCTATCTCTTTTCAAAATACCTCTATTGTTGTGGGATTTATCCTCCTTTAGGGATTCTTAATATGTATGGAATTGTCTTAGAGCATAATTTTGTGTGAAATTTTTTTTAAACTAATTCTTGGAATATCACCTAAAATACACCCTATTTATTAAATATTTTCTTTAAAAATATCAACCAATTTATTTTATTAGTTTATATAAAAGTTAATAGAAATTATAACTGGTAGTTTTTATCCCTTCATTAGGTACACATAATTCAAATCCATGAAAAAATATTTAAATTCCATATTCAAGGGTTGTTATAAATATTAAATTAAATTAAGGTTTTTCAATTCCATTTCTTATATTTTATACAAAAAATATAACATATAATTTTCCTCATCATTACATAAACAACTAAATACACGAATTTATTAATCAGTTACCACTTCCTCTAAACTGAAAATGGATTTTAAGAATTTTGTATAGCTTCATCCTCCATGGAATATTCAATAATTAAGTTATCAAATATTCTAATGATTTCATGAAAAATACATTAATATTAAATATTTTTATCCTATTTGAAGTTGGAAGTGTTAAGAGTGAATGGTTAGTTGAATGGTGCCTTATGGAATCAAATATATTGAAATAGATTGTATTGTATCCAAACTTCATAGTGAGTGTTCCATCATAGGCATTGATGGTTGAATTTAGTATTTTTAGGAATTGTCTCCCTAAAATTATGGGTGAGTGTGATGTAGTTTTATCTTCCTCAATTTTATGCACATAAAAGTAAACTATAAATATAAATCCTTTAATTCCAACTGAAAAATCTTCCAAAACTTTTACTGTAAAAATAGTGGCTCTATTTCCAAGTTACACCACCACACTAATGGGATTAAAATATTGTATCTAAAAATATGTAAATAATGAGTGATCTATAACATTTATTGAATAACTTTTACCATATAAATTATTAGAAAAAATTAAATATCTAATAGTGAAAGGGATAGAAAATGTCCCTAGATGTTTCCATTTTTTGGGTAATTATGGTGTGAAACATCTCTTCAAAATGTCGATGTATTTAAGGTCTCTTATCTAGTCTTTACTTGTGACATTGTAATTGATGTCACTCACTCCTTCGGATCATTTATTTATGCTATAAATAAATACCAGGATAGGAGACCCCTATGGAATGACCTCACATATTTAGGTAATAATATCAATACTCCTTGGTTTTTGATTGGGGATTTTAATGTCATTTTAAATACAAGTGAGAAACTTGGTCTGATTCATGGTGCTATTTCCACGAGAGAATTCAAAACTTATATTGAATAAAACAACCTCATATAAATTAATCTTACTGGTGCCATGTTCACTTGGTATAGGAGGCACTACAATAGGGTGGTTTCCTCAAAATTGGACAGAGCCTTTGTGAATGTCCCTACCTTGGATAAATGGGACTCTATCTCCAGTATCACTCTCCATAACTTTCATTCTAACCATCATCCCATTATTTTCAATGTATCCACCAAAAATATGAAACCCTCACTTCATTTTAGATTTAACAATTTTTGGTTTTAAAATGATGATTGCACTGATGTCATCAAAAAGTTTTGGTCTTATATGTATCACTTCAATGATACCTTTGTATGTCCTGTTAAATTAAAAAACCTCAAACAGATACTCAAAAGTTATTATAGTTCCATTTCCAAACAGTTAACAATTAAATTCTTCTTCTTGAGGATGAGCTTACTCAACTTCAAAGCAATAACACTAGATCTGATTTCAACACTGATCTGACTCAAGAACTCAATCTTTTGGTTAAACTAAACTATTTTCTCAACTTTAAAGAAAACGTAAGGAAACAAACTTTTAAAGTTAAATGGTTATCTGATGGTGACAGGAACACACAGTTCTATAACTCACCTCACAGAGTCAATAAAGCTTACGACCCAGTATATTTGTTAAAAGATTGTGACATCCTCTTAGACAATGAGGATGATATTGCTAATCATATTGTCTCTTACTTTGAATCCATCATTTGTGGTCCTGACAAGAACAAAGACCTCATTCCTGAGGTCCTTCCAAAAGTGGTAAATGATGAGGATAATACCTTCCTTCTAAACATAACACTTGATCATTAAATTAAATACATTGTCTTTAGTCTGAATCCTGATAGTGCTCTGGGCCCTGATGGTTTTAATAATGGTTTCCTTCAGTATTATTGGGACATAATTCATTTTGTATGTTTGTAAACTTGTAAAATATTTCTTATCTAATGGTATCCTTCCTCATGGTCTGAATTCTCAGTTTCTTTCATTGATTCCTAAAGTGGACAATGCTTTTGAGATACACCTTTTTAGACCCATTTCTCTCATTAACACCCTCTTTAAAATCATCACAAAAATCATTGCTAATATACATTAAACTATAATAAACAAAATTATTTCCCAGAACCAATTTGGATTTATTAAAGTTAGATCCATACAAGATTGTATCCATCTCGCCTCAGTGTGCGTAAACAATCTTAACAAAGTTAACAGAGGTGGTAATATCTCTATTAAGTGTTACATCAAAAAATATTTTTATACCATGGACAGAAGTTTCATATTCAAGGTTCTACAAGGCTTTGGTTACAATGACTCTTTTATTGCTACAATCATAACCCTTTTTAACTCAGCCTCTATTTCTATCATGATCAAAGGTTCTCCCAAAGGCTACTTTAAATGTACCAAAGGTGTAAGGCAAGGTGACCCCCCTATCTTCCATTATCTTCTCCATTGCGGAGGATTATTTTAGTCTTCTCCTCAATAATCATGTATAAAAGACTAAAATTAAACCCATTCATGTTTCCAGGAATGTGACGGTTCCCACTCACCTTCTATATGCTGATGACATCATCCTTTTTGGAAAAGTGATAAAAGAAATATTTAAAACCTAAAAAATGCCTTATCTCACTATGAAGAAGTTTCTGGTCAGACCATTAGCTGTAAAAAATCTTCTATATTCTTTGGAAAAATATTCCCCTCTAGCCAGAAAGGTACCATTATCAATGACTTAGGCATTAAAGAGGGTTCCTTTCCTTTTACTTACCTTGGGGTTCCCATTTTTTGGGGCAGACCCATGTTTTCTCACAGTTCTGAAACTATTGACCAAATTTGTAACCAACATTCCTCTTGGAAAGGGAAATCCCTTTATTTAATAGGAGGATCATGCCTTGTCAAATCCACTATTGTTTCCAAACTGGTTTACTCTATGATGGTTTATAAATGGCCTATTGTGCTCATCAAAAAAAATACCTTAATCAAAAATTTATTCTAGACTGGTAGTACGTTGGAAAGAAAGCTTGTGACTATCCCCTGGTTGACTTGTTACAAACCTATTAATAAGGGTGGGATTGGCATAAAAAATCTTAGATAAATTAATTATTCCCCTAAAGCTTGAATCACATGGAACCTTTTTTTTTATATCAATTCAGATTTTTTCTCTTTTCGCAAAAAAAGATTCCTTGGAAAACTCAAGGAAGGAAAATTTAATTTCCTCAAATCCTATATCTGGCCTTCTGTTAAGAAATATTTTTCCTCCATCATGAATGATTTTAGATGGATGGTTACCAGGGAGTCCTCCAAAAATTTCTGGTTGGATAACTAGAGTGACACCCCTCTTATTTCTATGAATCAGCCTGACCAAACCCCTATAAACACTAGCTATTATATTAGTGATATTATATATTCTCACAATTATCATCTTTCTGAAGCCATTATAAACATCATTAACAACTATCCTTTGTCAAATAATGATTATTTTTTTAATTTGGAAACCTTCTCACAATGATATGCTCAATTCTAAAAACTTTTACAATCATTTTTTCTATAATTCTGAATGCGAATTTGATTAGATTAAACATTTTGAAAAACCCTAGATAAATCCCTCGAGATTCACTCTTATTTGGAACCTTTCCCACAATAGAGTTCCCATAGACAAATGCCTTCAATTGTTTGGTATTCAACTTTGCTCAAAATGCAGGCACTTCAATCAACACCAAAAAGACACTAACCACCTCTTCCTTTCTTGTGCTACTTCCTCTCCTATATGGAACTATATTTTTGACATTTTTAATGGAATATGGTTGTTTCTTGACTCTGTCAACACTAAACTAAAGAGATGTGTGGAAATAGAAAACTCTCAGCAAATTAAGAACCTCTTCCTTGCTGTTGTTGCTGATCTCCATCATGTGATCTCTTATGATAGAAATACTTTTAGTTTTAACAAGTATTCACTCAATCATAATGCAAGTTGGATGCGGATTCTTATTTCCATACTTGAATCCGCTTTGATGCAAAGGTTCACTGCAACAACACTATTCATGACTTTATGCTGCTACGACATCTTCAGATTGAAGGAAAAATTTTTCAACCACATCGTACCTTTGAAGTGATTTGGCATGCTCCCTTTCCTAGTAAGATCACGTCCAATGTTGATGGTGCCTCAAAAGGAAATCCAGGTCTAGCAGGTTATGGCGCTATATTCAGGAATCACCTTGGTCTGATCCTTGGATTCTTTCTTAGAAATTGTGGCACTACCTATTCTTTGGAGGCTGAAATAATTGGCATGATACATGTTGTTTATTTTGCTAGGAATCATGGTTGGAACAATCTATGGTTCAAAAGCGATTTGACCACCATGGTATAAGCTATTTGGAACAATGTGACACACCTTACGTGGTCAATCACTACTCGATGGATGGATTGCATCTTCTCGCTTCTCGACATCAACTTCATTATCACTCATATTTATCATGAAGCTAATACGATTGTTGACAGCCTTGCTAACAAAGGAGTAAATCAAGACATTACTTGTCTTGATGATATTCCCACTGATCTTCTCCATCTTCATAATAATGATTATAATATGACCTCATCCTTTAGACTCATGTAATATTTTTCTTTTATTTAAATTTTTCTGGTCTTTTAAAAAAAGTGATGATACACTTCTTTATAAGTTCACCCTTTTATTAAAATACATCCTCTTATTTTTTGTGAAATTTTTCTTCCAAAATTTATCAGACATAAGAATATAATTAATTTCTTTAACAAGAGGTATATTAATATTAACTTTTAAGAAATATTCTTGAATTTATTTTTAAAGTGCTTCATCAAAGATATTATTTAATTGGGTTATCCTTGATAAAAATGGATGTGGAAGATCTTTATTATATATTTTTTTACTTTAGAGTAGTATTTATGGTATCCTCCTTCTTATCTCCACATTCTCCTATTCATCTCTTATTTATTTTTCTTGAGGTTTTTTTTCTGAAATATATCTAGAATTTCAATATTTGGTATCTTCAATACTGGGATGGTTTGGTTCAGGTTCTGATGTGTCTAGGGGATGAATATCTTTTCCCCATATTTTAGTTATAATTCTCACACTATCCTTTGTATTAGGTACTATTTAGGATGTTGGTTTATATATTTATAGATAATAATTCCATAATATTTCAATATTGTTTGTCATCTTATCAACTCTACCCTTTAGCTCCTCAACCCCGGATCTATGTTGTTTCTATATTGGGGGTTATGAACTTGTTCAGGTATCCTAAAAGGAGTTATTTTACTTGAATTTAAGGTTTCTTTGGTAAGAATATTTGGTTTATAGTTCCTTAAAAAAATTTGGATAGGTGTGTGCTCTGGAATGGCAGAGCTCATTGGAATAGGGGTTGTTGTTGAAACTGATACTATTAGGAATTCTAGGTTAGATTTTCTAATTTCCAAATATATAATTTATTTGGTTAAGCTCTTCCCATAATTGATTTTTTAGAATTCTCTTGAATAAAATTTTAGTTCAAATTTATAAATGCTCTACACTTTAGCACATTGTTCAGTGAAATGGTTAGGCGATTATCCTAAACTATATAACTTAACCATTGTTTTCTATTCACTTACCTACTTTAAATACATCTATCTCACCAAAAAATTTATATCTTTAATCATATAATCTAACAAATTTATGAATTATAAGTTATTACCTCATGGATATCTCTTTTTCTTGTACCTCTTGTTTTGAATTTTTGTGAGTTTTGGGAAATTATATCAATAAGTACCTTGCATTCTGCTGGTGTTTTTTCAATCAAATGTCCTTTATATGATGGATATATAAGGTTTCTATCATTATAGATAGTTCATTAATAAAATAATAACAATAATTTGTTCTCTTATATAGATTTATTTAGATATCTAGTATAAAGATTTTTGAATCTCTCACAATTCTCATTAAGAGTTTCTCCTGATAATTGTCAAATAGGATAAATCTATTTCTTTATTATTGTGATCCTATAAGTGAGGAAGAGCATTTTGGTAAACCTCTTATGAAGATCATCCTAATCATGTACCTATTATAATTTTAGGTTTAAAAACCATTATTTTGATGCGACTTCATGTGATATGTTGAATTCCCTCCACTTAACTAGTTCTTTATCCACTCTGTGGGGTTTTAAATTATAGAGGACATTTGTAAATGCTTGTATGTTTATACTAAGGTCTTTACCTGTAAGACCATGGAATTTTGGAAAAGTTTGAAGCATTAAATTTTTCAATTCAATTTCATATTTTAATTCAAAAATATTTATCTAATTATTTTTATTAATGAATTATGGTTCCCAAAGATCTATCAGTGTTTTATTGGGATTGTCTACCAAGTCTATGGGATCAAAGTGAAGACTAGTAGTTTACCTGAGTTTATATGGGTTATTAATTCCAAATCAGTTTTCAAGTTTAAATTTTTATGTCTTTTTGACAAGTTTATAATTTTTTTAGGTACAAGGGAGAGAATTTTTTAGGCAAAAGATCTGGTCACGCCAATTAAAGGTTATGTTTTTTTTAATTTTTAACCCTTCCTCCCTGACAATGATGCTATATTTTAACACATTCTTATCATGGGTTATGGAAAATGAA
This sequence comes from Viscum album, assembly GCA_963277665.1. Taxonomy (NCBI): domain Eukaryota; kingdom Viridiplantae; phylum Streptophyta; class Magnoliopsida; order Santalales; family Viscaceae; genus Viscum; species Viscum album. The sequence continues at coordinate 1,960,719,103 of OY728133.1, forward strand.
TTTTTATTATCATTATAAATGTATTTATAATGGTAAATTAAGTTTTTGTCCTATATATTATCACACAAAAATAGTTTATAACTTTTAATTAGTTGAATAATAAGAGTTTAGTTTTGAATTTTGGATTTTAAAAACAAGAGTAAGCACAGAAGTAAATATTTTGAAAGAAGATGATGAGAAAGGTGATTGGTTCATGGTTGAATTCCCACTTAAAATGTTATATAAAATTATTTTACTTATTTCCATAATTAATTGATTAGTGTAAGATTATTATATTGATTTATATAAACACCTTAGGATGAAGGGTATTGTGAAGATTTACCCAATAGTGAATACTAATTGGTCATACTCATGGACTATATGTATAAAAAGTCATAAATACACTCCTAAATTACGTTTTAAAACCCCTATAGGTTGTCGATCTTCCTAGAAAATCCAAAATTCATTCATTTCCATCACACACATAACAGCATTAATTAGACACTCACCACCTAACATAGCCTTCTCTTTTGAGAAAAGATGCATTAGGTGGAGGTAAATTATTAATTATCAACTTAATTAGTAATAGTGAAGAATTTCAAACACCTAAACACAATTACATTCAAAGTATTAAAAATTCACTAACAATTCAAATCAACCAATAAGAAAATAGTTTTTATTTATTAAAGTTCAAGGAATAAATCATTCCAATGTAGATCATTCCCTTCCCTAATCATTCAACAATTAACACTACATTCAAATGGTTCTTTACATGAATTAGGAGTAAGAAGGAATTACAGACAAAGAAAATAGAAAATATGACTAATAATGAAATAACAACAATAGATTCTCATGCATGATATCATAATATAAGTGTTTATGGGACCTTAGTGTTAGCCTTAAACTTATTTTGGTATATTTTGTATATAGATGTCGGTTATAATTTTTTTTTAATATAGTGTAATGTTTGTGAGTTATTTTCTTATTCCACTTATTATACTCTATTTTGTGTCACTATATTCGAACACTATTTATTTGGTGGCATTGGAATCCACCTTAATTATTGGTCATGTCAGATTTATAGGAGGAATAGGTGTAATTTTTATTTTTATTCTAAGGGTGAAACCATTCCAAAATATAAATTTGATATTGTGGTGCTTGTATCCATCCCATGATGATCAGGAATATGCATTGAGATTTATGACAGGCTAGAATGGGTGATGTTAAGAGTTGAACCATATTGTATTGATAGAATCTAGATGTATTTTAAGATTTGTATGTGATGTATATGTACCCTATCAATATAAAATTAACAATAGTGGAGTATGTAAAGGATTTCCAAACCTATGACTTGGATTGTATCAACATTCAAGAGAGACATGATGGTGGTGAGATCCTAGAATGACAGTCCTATTATTTTGATTCCTCTCACTATATCCATAAAATACTAGTGGTTTCCACTAGTATATGGGAGGTTATAAGATAGTATCACTCCTCTTGTTAGGTTATACTCCCTAAAATTTCTAAGACATACCAAGATGTGTATAGATAGTTATTTTGTCCTAGTATGAAATGATAGGTAATGAGATTCATCTCTAAATTTTTAACATGTCAGAAAGTTAAATCAAAATACTAATAATCTATAGGTAAATTATAGACCCTTCATATACCTTTATGTAAATGGGATAAATCTATCATAGATTTAATAATGATCTTACCCTATTCCCAAAATGTAGGGAAGTATTATGAGTTTATATCAATATTTGAATTAAGACTTATCATTATCTACCTATCTAAGAGGATTTTTTAGTCAATGAGTTCTGAAATCTATATATCACCATAATTTTTAAACATAATAGGGTTATTACTAGAATATTTTATGAACATGATCTGATATTTACCTCCCATTTTTTGAAAGGATTACAAAAAACTCTTGCATCACCAATGAAATTGATTATTGCATATCACTTTTAGATAGTCAGACAGAAAAAATCATTTAGATTCTATAAGATATGTTACAATACTAAATCCACAATTTTTATTTCTATTAGGAGAATCATTTACCACTCATAGAGATTCCCTATAATAATAGTTACCAAACATCCATTAAGATGGCCCCATTTAAGGAACTTTATTGTAGAACTTTTTATTCCCTATTATGTTAGAAAAAGATCATAGATTCATCATTGATCGATCATAGAATAATTTAGTAGATGATGCAGTGAGTAAATTTGATCCTAAAATGGTTGTTACTAGTGAAAATTTTCTAGGAATCTTATATAGATTGGAGGTGACAAGCCCTTTAAATCTAGGTTGGTGATCATGTATTTCTTAAAGTCTCCCCTTAATTAGGTGATAGATGGATAGGAAAGTAAGTCAAGAATGATCTTTACTTTATTATATCAGTTAATACATTGGATTTTGTAGGGTAATTGTCTTATAAATTAGATTTTCCTCCCCATTTCATGGAAATACATAACATTTTTCATGTTTCAAAGATGAGGAAGTATATACTCATCCTAACTCATGTGCTTCATTATGATGACATGGAATTGGATTCATATGGTTCATTCATGGGTAAACCTATTATTATCATAAACCAAAGTGAGTATACCATGTGGGGAAAGTTCCTTCCTTTAGTATGGGTATGGTGGTAATATATGAATCATTCAAATGACACATAGGAATGTGAATCTAAAATTAAGTCCCAAAGGTGTTTTTTATCCATAAGATATAGGTTAAAGTTTCTCAAGGATCAAAATCCAATAGTGGCAAGGTTTTAATGAAATGTTCCCTTCCAAATTAGTTTTATCTTTAAATTTTTTCCATTTAATATTGTTCTTAGTTTATTTAAAGGTTTAGAATGGTTTAGAGGTCTTCAGGAGGGAGATAGAGAAAGAAAGAAGGGACTCATGGTACATGTTGGCACCAGATACCTAGTAGATTGTCATAAAGTACTTGTTGGTAGCATCAATATTATAGTAACACTGATTGGCCCACCATACACCCAATAGGATGGTGTTATATTTTTTAAAAATTTTGAAGTCAAAAAGGCAATCCCCACCCCCAATTAATTTCCCCATACCCTAGAATCCTATTGAGAGATCCTACTTCATCTCCTTTTCCTTTCTTTCATCCAAGGTGTTGATATTTATCTATTTTACCATCATGTGATCTAGAAAGTCCATATTTGGATAACCTATGCTAGTGGTTTCCTTATATTATTATTTTATGCTCTACTTATAGAAGGTTCACATATTCCATAACCTCGCTTTTTTCTTAGATTTAGGATTCAAATTTTTTGTTTAGACTAATATTCCTACCTGTGGTGATCAAGGTCTATAATTTTTATTCTTGAGGTAAGGATGACTTTACTCATAAAAAATTTGGGTTTTTTTATTAGGGAAATGACTTAGCTTCCTATTTGGCCTCACCTATGGTTTATAGGTTTTTTGTGGGTGTAATATCTTTTAATAGGATAAGAACTCTAAATCTGTATTGGATTAGATGGGTGATCCTCTTCTCTTTCTCTCATACTATTAAAGTGTTGTTGTTACAGAGGCATAGGGTAGTTTGAGTGATAACTAGACAGTAGTTTTTATTAAAAATATCCTATTAAGATTTTTTCTTGATGAACCTAGGATAAATGGGTTGTCCCATATTGATCCGTAAGTATTTATGCCTACAATAGACTCCCATGTTTATGTAATTGAATTATATTGATTAGTAAGACCTATTTTGAAATTTCCTTACATGTTTTAGAATATTTTAACAAGTTTAATAGTTTCTCCAATATATTTAGAATGGATATGTCTTTTTCACTTGATTAATATAAAAATATATTACTAGTATAAAAAATTGGTAAGGACCGTGTATATTTATTTATGTTGTAACTTTTTGAAGTTACGAAACATGTTTCTAGAGACACTTAAGTATTGATCATCGACAATTGATATATTATGGTCAAATTGTTGATATAAGAACCATATATCGTGATATGTTTATTTGATATCATGATGATCATTGAGATTTTATATTTCTTTAAATTATATTGTATATTTAGGCCTCTATGTTTCTCTATATTAGATATGCATGTATTGAGATTTTTCTTGAAGGTTACATCCATAGTCCTATGAATTTATATCTAATGGTGACTCGTTTATATGAGAATATGATTGACCTCTTAGGTGAGAGTATTATTTTTTTATATAAAATTCCTCCCTATAAGGATAGAGTGTCCCTTAGAGATGATTATTACTGATTCATATATATATATATATATATATGATTATATATGTACACTTCCTCATATTGAGTATGGGATTGATGGAATTTCTCAATGGTTAGACCCCATGGTGGATAAATACCCTACACAGACTCTAACCCTAGATCAAAGAAATTTTTGCTAATGTGGCTAAAAATCATTTAAATATTATTGAAATATTCTCCATCTTATTGTTTGATTTGAATAAAATGTTTACTTATTCAATACTATTAATTTCATACTATAAATCTAATGAAGGAATTCCATGTATATTTATTACCTTCCTACTTTATATTCATATATTCCACAATTGTATTTATGATAGATTGGTTGACGATGGATAGTGACTTCTACAAGATACATTATACTTGCACCCAATATGTGTTCCATTAGGGATATATGTAGGCCCTTTTTTACAAGATCTAGGTAAAGGAATTACAACTTCTCATGTAAGTTGAGTGTTTTGAAATAAGGTTGGATCTTTATCATGGTTTATGTAGTTGGGGTTGAAATGTTTGTTAGTAATGATAAATGGGCAGGCCAATCCCATGTGATCTTAAGCCTGTATGGTCTAAAACCCACAAAATCCATCATGTAAAAAAACTTTATTTATCTAGCTCACCCCACCCCACAACAGATGTAGAAATACTACAAGTAACTAATATTATTTATTAATTTTAAAATTTTAAAATTTTTAATAAGACCAAAAAATTATTCATGTAAATAATGGTGTGAGGATAAATATAAGGGGCTTGTGAGATGAGAGGACTATGTGATGGGCTCGTGAGGTGAGGTGGTGGTGCGGGTGTTTTAGGTTGATAGTGGCCACAATGTGGGGTGGTTTTGGTTGGATGATGGTGTCAATGAAGCAATGGGGTTGTCGAGTTAGTGGATCTTGATTTAGGAAGGTGTTGTGATATATGTGATCTTAGTAGGATGTCACAACACATGATATCTAGTAGTAATTTGATTGAGGTATGGAAAGGTTGGTGAATGGTGAATCTACTTCTAGAAAAATGGTAAATTAGAGGAGTGTGTGGTGGTGGTATAGTCTAAAACAAAAATAAGGGTGGGGTGAAATGTGTTAAATGGGGTGCACATGGTTGAAACCCAGAACAGAGATGAGGGTAAAGCTTGGATAGGGTTATAAAACTTACATGAGTTTTTTTAACAAAATTTAAATCAATTTCCCAAGGTCTAAACCATATTTGTGTGGGTAAACCCGCACAGGTCATCTTTCTATGAAAGATGTCAATATAAGCCTATTTTGAATGTGGTTTTTTAAATAAACCTTCCTCTCCCCAACCACTCTGGGACTACAATAAATCAGTGTGTTTCATACTAATAAATTCAGGGGTTTCTATTAAACTTATATAATGGGTGTAATAGGGTTTTCCATGGTTTTTCACACAAAGGATTCCACCTTAAGATTTTACATTTTGGACATTTAGGCCATGTTTATCTTAGGCCTTATTTATAAACTATGTTTTGAAGAAACCCAGGGTACAAAGAAATCATGAAAAACCTGAAATTTAAAAAAATGGTTTGTATTTATAATAAAAATACTAAATCCACAAAACACTTTTCTTGTATTTCTAAACGAGTCATGTGTAATTAAATTTAAGGACAAAAAATAAAATCAAATGAAATATCAAACATTATATTGTTTGTTTGAAGTCATTGGTTTGATTCTCTCACCGTCAATGTGTCATGGAAAAAAGGTACCAAGCTAGTAATCCTCTATATTTTCCACATGTGCACCACAATTCTTGGATCATTGATCTACATTTTATGGGTTCTTTTATGGGAAATTGAATATATTTATGATATACCTTCAATCACCTAAATAATTCAAACTTGATCGACAAGGAGGGATTGATCTAACTTTTTTCATCAAATACAATCTCTCTCTAAGAACTTTAGAGTAAAAAATCTGAAATATTATCTCACTAAAATTCATCCAAATAATGTATCTTTCTATTAAATAGACTAAAATGAGATTTTATACTTATGTTATACTTTTCAAAATTTCACTTTGGTCTATAGAAAGTAATAACCTTCATTTTAGAACTTTGAACACGCGTATGAATTAATAAAATTGGCATAAATGTCGCAAATATTATATCACTCACTTTTGACACTATGAAATGTTAAATGATAAAATATGAACCATTAACTCAGCAAGTAAGATCCCCAAATAATATAACGAACCTTGAACATCCTATTTTCATTCAAAAAATTATATTTTATCATATTCACTTTTATGATAAAACAATATGTGAATACCTTGAGAAATAAATTCAATCATCATTATTCTAAACTTTAATAATATAATTTAATTAGTTTTACTTACAATAAATAATACTAAGATGTTCATCAGACCCCACACATGGGGTTCACATCATCCTAAACTCTTATTTATTAGAATAGGTGGAACTTTTGGATACACTTAGTGTGTGAACCTATAAGTCCTTATCTTGATTGAAATGAGTGCAAACCATAGACCAAGATATTATTCTAGCAAACCATCATGGCATATAAGGAGATACAGAATTTCAAAGCTATGAATACCTCCTATGAACATGTTAAGGGTAATCTAATCTTTTTGTCTCGTTGTATCCCATAAAGTAGGATGCACACTTTTTTTATCGTCCTTTTTTCTCTTTATATATTCCATGACCTTACTAGATTTACTTACATTCTTGTAACCTGGCCAAGGATTTGTGAAGGTAATAACATCCTATTCCACCTTGGCCCATGAGATATCTCTTCCTTAACTCAAAAGAAAAAAAAAATTGTCTTAATCATTCAACCAATGTCATACCACCAATGATGCACCCAACACAAGCTACCTTGACACAAATTCAATGTCAAGGTTTTTTCCTTGAATTAAAGTATGTGATCAAATGGTACATATTTATAATAATATCTTGTTCATAGACCAATACACATTTTCATATATAGGAATAACTAATGAAACCTGAAATATGTGGTGTTCCTATTGGTGGGTCTATCATCAGGATCTCATATACTCGAGATGACCAAGTGGAAACTTCAAGAGATTAAGTCTCAATTATTATGATCTACTAGAACATGATATTTAGATATCATCTATGTCATGTTATTATGACATATCTTGACTATAGGACATATTTTTAAGATTAATTTCATAGTATCTCGAGATTCTCATTATAGCTGGGAACTATTATAACCTTTTGATACGACGTGTAATCTAAGGAAATTACCACGTAAATAGTAGAAGAAGAAATATCAACACTATTATGGTAATAATACACACACACATACACACAAATATTTATGTATATATATATATAATGTATACATGTAATGGTAATCAAAATAACTATTCAATATTGGTATAAGGAACCCACTATTTCAACACTCCCAATTACACTGATCCAACTTTCTAACCATCCTTGTTAACTCTCACATGATAATATATTGTTTCTACTAAGTTATAGATTTATTAATGGGCCTATTAAATTTCCACCAAGTTATTATTATTCTATTTTAAACATTAACACTTTAAGTAAGATTTATCTAAATATAATATCCTGGAGTATATCCCTTTTTCCACTATCTAAACTTGATATATTTGTTAGTAATAGTAATATAATTATCATAATGATAAAACTTTACATACTATGTGTGATTCCAAGAACTGGAAAAAACCATTTGGTATTTTACACTTCTTTTTTAACTACCTGAAACGCTGAAATGAACTTAGTATTTTTAGATATGGATACCACTATCTTTAATAATCCTGTCTTGCTCATTACCTTAGCCTGATTGTGATATTAGATCATATTAACCTTATATGAAGACAAGTGTATGTACCCTTGTAACTAGTATCCCTTCCGCTCTACATACCAGGTAAATATATTTTGTACTATCCCAAGTGAAATCAGATTGTTCTGACTTCTTCCCTTGTATTTATTTTAGATATAACTAATATTTGCCTACCATAGAGTATATTTGGGAAATATCACATCTTTTACATGTCATGTAATATGCAATATATCTATTTATGTCACTTATAGAATTATATTCACCACATTAATCTCCTCATATTCTTATTAATTTCTTCTTGGATATATTTATTCCATGTGACATTGGTAAAAATTATCTCTTGAATTGTTCCAATTTTTATTTTATCAATACCTTGAAATTATATGTACTTTTTACTATGTTTAAGTAACCATTATATCTACCTCAATATATCTCATTCCCTAGAACATTGGTTTCTACTTTAAGTCAACCTATATAGAGTTACTATTATCCTAGTCTTCACTAACTGTAAGATCAACAGCTATTTTACATATGATATCAAACATATTTTACATGGAAAACAATGGATCTCCCTCTAACCTCTAGTAGACACATGGAAAATATTCATTCAAAAAGGATATTTTATGCTATAGTTTCTTACTTTAATCCTGGACTATATTTCAATGAATTTAACCCTTACTGGAATTCTATGATGTCACCTTCCATTTTTGGTTTCTTTATATAAAAATCATCCATGATAGGTGGTATTGACATCCAATTCATAATTTAATGATCATAGAATATAGCTATAAAAATTAAAATTCTATTGGATTTGGGAATAATGACTTTTTATTACCAAGAAAGACTTATTTTTACCACAATTGTACCATCCATGTATAGTATCACTTTAATACCCACCATGGTATTCAAAATAATAAGCCTCTTATACGTTGATACATGGAATACATTATTGAATTTTAATTGATCTTGTCAAATTTAGCTAATTTCCATATACTTATCACTTGTATGAATTATTATTCTCAATAAATAATGTATCACTGACTATGGTGAATATAAATCCATCATGATGTTTTTATCCTTTCTGTGTAGTATGTGTCTCTATAACATTCCTTTTCCACAAGGTATTGTGTAAATTGTTCTTATATTAACTATTTATACATATCTAGCACTGACTAAACCCAAGATAATATTTCTACTACTATCTCAAATAGATATGTGCACTATTTTATAGAAATATAGTCTATAACATGAATATATATTGTCTATCATAGGGATTTCTATAATATCCTTATAAAACTTGAGGATGATTACTATATATGGACATTTTGTTTTTTCTTGATGGAAGTTTTTTTATATCCTAACAAACTCTTTGTATCTAAACAAATTTTCTTATGATAATGGATTTATATCATACTAAAACTCATATGATATCCATTTTTTATTATATCTGGAATATGGTTATCATATAATTTTGTTATTTTCAAAGTATGTATTGAAAAATGGAAGTGTTTTCAATGCATGAGTTTTAATATTGATGATTATTTTACTTACATCATGACTCTGATGTGTATTAAAAAATGTGAATTTAGGGATTTCTCCACTATAAATTTTATTGATCAATGCTCACATTTATATCCCTTAATCACTCCTCCTTATTAGAATCATAGATTTTATGTGGATAAGGTAACCTATATTGAGGAATTACTCAACACTACATTATATTGATCAATGAATTCTTGGTCAAGATATTCTTTTTCAAACCATCTCAAATCATCTCATATCTTATGACCATGAAGATAACATATTTTACTTTCAAATTCCTTAAACACTTAAATGAATCTTATGAATCATACTTACCACTAACTTACCCTTGTAATAGTTCATGCTCTCTAGCTGAACTAGTTCTGCAAGCTTTGTGACTTACCTTTTCTTATAAAGATTTATTTTTTCAAAACTAATTACATATGTATGTTTATAATACTTAATATATTTAACTTTGAAGAGTATAAAACCATACAAGGTATTTCCTTGAAAACTATTTAGTTTTTCATGATAAAGTATTATATTTCCACAATTGGGTATATAAGTCTTACATATTATCTTCATCACATATTATCCTTGATTCAAGCCTTATAAAACTACTATTTGAGTATTAAAATCCACAAACAACATTCATTAGAGAACTAAAATAATGTCTCCTTGTGTTCAAAGGACATGTGAGATATATTTTTTTGTGATACATAACAAAAGTTCAGCTATAAGAATTTACTTGGCAATTATAAGTTGTGTGCTTATCACTACTGAACTAGGAACCACCCTTTCACAGTCTCTTGTAGAACATGTCTTACTTCTAGTAACGTTTCTTTACTTAATTGGTTACTATATTTAAATAAACATATGTAATAGGAATATTGTATTTAATACCCAAAAATTATAATAGAAACATTACTTACAATTGATTTATGTACCTAATAATAAGTGACTTCTTGATTATTCAATTCGGTACATTTCATTTACTATCTAGAGAATTATTTTAAGTTTAATGTTGATGGAGATGCATATGGAGCACCGGGTAGATTGGGTTGTGTGGGTGTCTTTTGCATGCATCATGGCTTCATAAAGGGGTTTTTTCATCATTTTATTGGGATGTTAATCACTTATGAAGTAGAATTATGGGCCATTATATATGTCATGAAGCACGTTGTCTTTCATAATTAGAATATCTTATGGATTGAATCAGACCCCTAACTTCCTGTGCATGCCCTCAAGATGAGAACCCGAGATGTTACATGGATACTTCTACCTTACTGGTTCGGATGTCTTAATCAAGTAAAACATCTCAACTTGTCACTCACTCATGCATTTTGGGAATCCAATCAAGTGGTTGCCGCCTTGTCCAAGAGGGAAGTTATAGAAATGAATACCATGTGGTCCTTCCATGATCTTGAGTTTTGTGCATCTTTGGTTGAGGCCGATATGAGGGGAGTATCTCATTCCTAGCTTTGTAAAACCCCTTGCTCTGTCTGACTTTGTAACTTTATTTTTTCTTTAATATTTTATGGGGACGGTTTAACTGGACCCGATTTTCTGGTATATGCAATGAAAATAACCTCTCATTTAATACCTCATTTCTTTGAAGGAATTTGCGAAGGTGCCTTTGGTATAAAAATTTCCATTATAATTTTAACCTTGTATTTCATCTTATTCACTATAATAATAAATATTAACATTTCTTTAAGTTATTTTTTTCTTGACAAACATAACCCAAAATAATGAAGTATTTTCTCCAATCACTATTCATTTGGTAATCTTAAACGAAACTTGAGTATATGGGTAAAAATGACATAAGAATGCGATGTATTTAAATATTGTGAAATATATTTCAATTTACACATATCTAATTTAATCATCATCCATTCATATCTCGCTTCACTTTCTCCTCACAAGATTCTCGAAGATGAGGCAACATGTAAAATCATCCATGTCTCGATGTTTTATCCATAACTTACATTGGATATTAATTACAGAATTATGACATAACCATTATATTTTTCATACATGAGTATCCTGTAAAAGATTTTAAACCCTCACTTCCTAAGGTGTCTTAAAAGGTATTGGGGACATCGGCACCTTGAATTTCTAGTGTCATAGTACTTTTCACAAATTCCTGTACTACTCTTTGGAAACTCATGCCAATTTGAACCTTTTATTTATCCAATATTATCATAGTGTATTGAATTGGGGGTGATTTAAATATGATCTAAAATGAATAAACTTATCATATTAGTACTTTATCTTGATTTCTATTAGATATTTTCAAATTATAAATTTTAAATATCACCCACTATTTTATCAAATCCTAGTATCTCTCAATTACTAGATTTTGAATACGCAGTTTCTTGAGTATTATAGTGGAAAGGATACTTAAAACCTATCCTCATAGTATACAATCCATATATATTCCACTAATTAGATAATTTCATTATATTCATTTTACCAGACAACCATATTAGGTCACAGATCCTTGATCTGTTGAGTGAGTCTCATCCCCTAAAAAGAATTACTTTTAATCACTCAATGATTTTCCTATGAAGTTGAAACAATCTAGCTATGGATACTTATTTTATAAAAAATTTAGTTAAGTAGACCCCCACCAATATTATAATAACTCCCCTATAGTAAGATGAACCCTCAACCAGGCATGATGAGCACCCTAAACACTCAGTTTTGTTTAAATTTGAGTGATGGAAGGCATTTAATGACTTAATATTTTCTTTGATGTATTTGGTAAGTTAATATCAGTGAATAAAATCCTTTTCTATTTGAAATTTTTGTTCTCTGTGATTGTTATCATAACTTATCCACTCTTTTAAATAGAAAACATTCACCACACATGTTCATTTAATCTTTACATGCTTTTTTATTATTATACTATGTGATCATGCATAATAAATACACATACATAAAATAATAAACCATGTACATGACTAAATAAATGAATAAATAATGAAATGATTATGATCCATTAACTATTAGTTAATTCATCGAGCGATTAATGGATTAACTAAGTGTTTCGGTGCGGATGTGTGTCGGGTTTCTGTTCTGACGCTGTTCTGCCAGGACGCGTTCGCGCGTGCGCCCGTCGACCCGAGGGGATGGGAGCGCGGCTTGTGGCCCCACAGTCCCGCTTTCCAAAGGTGGGCGGCATCCGTCCCTTATTCAGGGACGTCTACTCCTTGATCGAAACCGGGATGATGCGATGTCGGCTCCTCCTTCCGTGGACGTCTCCTCAGAACTCGTCGCCTAATCCGGGTCTCCCTCATAGATTTAAGAATGTTCGTGAATCTCGTTCCCGGTGCCATATCTTCATGGACACCGGTTAATTACGCTGCTTCCGCCCAGACGCTCCAAGGGGTCTGGTCGGGGCAGCAACCTGCGGTGAGGAGACCGGGTAGCTCTGGGTGCTGGGGGTGTGTCTTAACACTGCGGCTCTGCATGTCTGCCTTCCGTCCCTAATAGGGCTTCTCGAAGGCATGATGGCCTGAGGCATCCCACGCTGGGTGCGGGGAACTGTGTTACCTGAGGTTTTCCTCAGCTTCCCATGTTTAACACGGGGTATGCCGCGAGTTTAACGTCTAGCGGGGACGGCATCGGACTAATCAACACGAGGAGTGGATCAGATGACAAAACCCCTTACGGGGAACCTCCGACGCTGGGGCCAGCACATGGGCGGCTTCCCGAGTGAAGTGGAGTGGAATGAAATGGCATGACCCCACCGAGATGTGGCGGACCGGGTAAGGATCAGGATGGATGATGGAGTGAAGAGCTTGGACCCCGTAGAGGCTTCCTACGTACCATGTGTTAGCGCGGATCAAAGTCAACGTAGTTCGGATATACAGTTTAACGTCATGCTGGACGATGGCAAGCCGACTCCCGAAGAGGACGAGGCTGCCGGGCGGAGGATTGAACCGAACCACCTCGCACAGAGGGGGATGGAACGGCCGGGTGGATCACAGTTTCACGTCATGCTGGACGCTGGAAGGAGAAATAGAAAAAGGCAGTGGGGAAGCACAATGGAGATACACATGTGCAGTCCCCCACAAGGGCGGATTCATAGGTGAATCGACGCGAGTGTGAACCCGGGAGGGGTCCGTTGATGGACGAACCGACGTGAATACGACCGGGACGACCAGGTGGTGGGCTTGAACCTCAGGGAGGCTTCCTACGTACCCTGTTTAGGAGACAGGGATCAAAGTCCACGTAGTTCATTCTGTCAGGACTTACGCACTGAGGCAGCCCGGATGCGGCAAAGCTCAGTTGGAGAGGGACTTGGGCCGAAGGTGAGAGACCTCGATCCCTGTCATTCCCTCCACTGGCCTCGGCAGTGGGGAAGCACAATGGAGATACACACGTGCAGTCTCCCACAAGGGCGGATTCACAGGTGAATCGATGCAAGTGTGAACCTGGGAGAGGTCCACTGATGGACGAACCGACGTGAATACGACCGGGACGACCAGGTGGTGGGCTTGAACCTCAGGGAGGCTTCCTACGTACCCTGTTTAGGAGACAGGGATCAAATTCCACGTAGTTCATTCGGTTTGTAATACTCTACCCCCGTGGGCGAAGGCCACTCCAATCCCGACATCCCTGCAGAGACGAGCGGGTGGGGGCCACATCCAAACCGGGAGGGGGACCCTGCGTGCGAGGCACGGGATCGGGCGATGCGGACGGTTTAACGTCTTTCCGGACGAAGTACAGTTTAATGTCGTTTGTTAAGGACGAAGCGGACGGTTTAACGTCTTGCCGGACGAAGTACAGTTTAATGTCGTGTGTTAAGGATGAAGATGCTTGGCAGTTTAACGTCTTGAAGCGCGGACGTGGTGCAGTTTAGTGTCATGCAGGACGATGGATGCCTGGCAGTTTAACGTCCTGCAGCGCGGATGATGGATGCCTGGCAGTTTAACGTCCTGCAGCGCGGACGAATGTTGCCGCTGATGGGTTCGTGTCACTTCGCGCGAGCCTGGAGGGCCGCACGGGAAGACAACGCACGGTGCGGGCACCCAAGATGAAGATCATCGGGCTCCACGCAGGCGGGTACCCTCAGGGGGTCAAAGGGGTCGACCCTGGCGGTTTGCGTGCAAAAAAGGAACTTGGCGCGCAATACCGCGGGTCGGCTCGCAAATGTGCGGGCTGGCGCGCAATTGGGCATGCGCTTTGCGTGCGGAAGATGGAGATTGCGCGCACCAGGATTCGGGTAGCGCGCGGGGGAAACGGCTCATTCTTTAATTAATGGCCACTTTGAAAGGGGGTGCGCGCAATCGGGCTGGATTGCGCGCACCCGGGGGAAATTGCGCGCAAGAGGCTTCTTTTGCGCGCGAAGGCCTTTGGGTGAAGAGTTGTTCAAAGGAAAGGAGCCAAAGGGGTTGCGCGCGAAGGCGAACCCCGAGGCTTTATTGCGCGAAAGAAAGGAGGTTACCTGAAGATCGGCATTGCGCGCGGAGGGGGTTGGATTGCGCGAACAAGCGAATCTTCGAATTCCGGCCACCTATAAAACGTCGGGGGTCGCCTTATATTTATAGGCAACCTCGGGCGCGGAATCCGGTTCGCGGGCGCGAAATCCTCTTCGCGGGCACGGAATCGGGGCCCGGCGCGCAAGGGAGTCGCGCGGGCCAGGGGCGCACAAAATTGCGCGCCGGCCCGGCACATTGCGCGCATCCCGGGAGGATTGTGCGCCGTACTTCAACTCTGCGCGCGGGCCTCCAAAATTCCGCGCAGGGCCTCCGGGCCTTCCGAAACTTTCTTCTGACTCTGAATATGACCTCGCTTTCCGCATCCGGAGCTTCGTTGGGGAACAACGGACTTTTCCGGCGTCTACAAAAGCCCCCCCTTGGAATCTGATCGGTGAGAGGTCACAACGATCGGTTTCCGAGGGAGACGCCGGAATGCCGATGTCCGGGGTGGCGCGGGACTGTGGCGCGCGAAAAGGGCGTCGGGCGCTAAATTCGCTCTCGGGGTCGCGCAAAGCACTTTCCGCGCAGCGCGGACACCCGGCCTCGCCTATAAATAGGGGCCCTGGGTCCCCCGTACCGTACAAAGGCCTTCCGCGCGACAAGCTTCCAATCTCTCGTGCGCGAAATTGTCGTTGCCTGCGCGAAATTCGCCCGTTCGGCGCGCAAACCCATTCAGATTTCGGCTTGATTTTGCGCGAACACCCGGGGTTTTACGCGACAGACTTCCCAATTGCGCGCCGTCCACTAGGATTGCGCGTCAACTCCCAAACTTCTCCACCAGCCTCCTCCGATTCCGCACACCTCATCCCTTAACCCACACGACTCCCGGAGCTTCTGAGATGGCCGCGAATCAAGCGAATGAGAGGGATTCCGCCATTCGCAGAGCTGAAATGGCGGTGAACGAGGAGGTCTACGGAGCCAAGGAGATTGTTTCCAACAATCAATCCTTGTTCGACTTGCTGACGCCGACCCAGAAGACATATCCGCTGTCGGACAACCTGCCACTCTGGAACTACGGCATCCTGGATGAGGTTCCAGTGCCGGGGTTCGAGGTTGATGCGCCACGGACCTGGGTGACTCGGGAGGACGAGCTTCTCCGCTACAACATCACCAACAATGGGCATCCTGCCAGGGAGACCAGGCACTTAGATGTCTATGTACTGAACCCGAGGACGCGAACCATTGCCGGGAGTGAGCCTACTGCGGAGAATTCTCCAGCCCTCTACTCGAGCACGTATCGCCAAAGTGTCACTGACGACACCAAGGGCTGGTTGAAGGACTGGGACTTGCGGTCTGGGGGCAATTTCACCAGTGAGTGGGCCTGGGCGTTCTGGGTACGCCACACCTGCGATCACTTTGCGGAGGAGCTGCGATACATCGGCCTGTTTGAGGCGGTGTGGACGTCACAGGTCCACTTCTACCTGCAGCCCGAGCTCGGGCCGGAGCTGTTCACCCGCTGGTCCCCGGATACCAACACCTTCCATCTTCATCATGGGGAGGTTAGCATCGGTCTCTGGGACATCCACTGCATCGGAGGTATCCCGCTGGAGGGTAACCAATACGATGAGTTCATGCCTCCGAAGAACACCTGGGACGACAGGTCACAGACTCCCATTCTTACATGGCATCTACTGGACCTGGCTACGCAGCGGCTCGGGGTCAAGGACTTCCACAAGGACATAGCCTACAAGGAGTGGTTCGGCCAGTTCTTGGAGCATGACCCAACGGTCAAAATGCCAGGCAGGGGGAAGCGGTGCCTGACCGCGGCTCAGAGGAGCCGGAACGGGTCGTACTGGCGGGTCCTGGAGACGGGCGACTACCGCTCATGGGGGTACCGCGTCATCGAGGCCCGGGACCCAAATGTCCGGTACGCGGCGTTCCTGGACGTCTTTCTGAGTGGGTGGCTCCTGCCAGTGCGGGACGTGAGGATGGGCATCCGCCCGACGACACTGGTGATGGCGGGCGCCATGGCCACCAACAAGAGATACAGCCTCGGGGTCCCAGTGCTGGCTAAGCTGTACGCCATCCTGGGACGCATCTCGCGAGGGGGGTCACCACGAAGGAGCTGTGGGCCCTTTCAATTCTTCCACGGCTGGGTGGCTGCTCACCTCGGTGGGTACACGTTTCCAAATGCCGTCATTCCTCCGGGCAACGGCCTGTGACCCTCCCTGCTGAACATCGCGGGGGTCGCTCCGATGAACCTAAATGAGGAGGGCGTGAGGATTCAGATTATAAATCACGCCAATTTCAACTTCGGCCTGTTCCCCACTCGCGTTGTCCAGATGATCGACAATGGACAGGGTCCACTGGAGCAGCATGAATACTTCCTAAGCATGCGGGGCGGGGTGCTAGTGACTCGGATCGACGGGAAGGTGATCTGCGAGCCCTACGTGCCAACCCGGTTCGCCAGGCAGTTCGGGTGCCTTCAACGGATGCCGAAGAGGGTATTCACTACTGTCCGGGAGGAGACGAACCCTTGCGTCCTTCGCCAGATGTGGCTGATGTTCGCCTCTTTCGGCTCTGGCGACGTCATCACTCTCCCTCCTACCGGGGTCGACGCAGGCTTGGCAACCGAGTACGCCGAACACTGGGCCATCGCGTACCCCGAGGGGCTTCTACGGAAGCTAGTTAGGCGGCTCGAGGTCACCCGTGCGGAGACCGGGCGTCAAGGAAGGAGGCGAGGCGCCATCACGCGGGGGAGAACGGAGGCGCGCCAAGCAGCGGAGCCGGCGCGGGAAGGGACTTCGGCGGCGGGCACATCGCAGGCTTCCGCCACGACTTCAGCGCCCAGAGAGGGGGCACATGCGGTGGTCGGGGAGCGGCCTGGGAAGCAGATAAGGCGTCTGCTTCAACCCTCTCACGATGCAGTCTTCCCAGCGCTGTGGTCGGCCTGGATGACCCTGCGATAGTCGCTGGGGACCGAAATCATCTGGCAGAAAATAACCAGAGAAGGGATCCATCTGCCAGAGGTCGGGCGCCTTCAGGTCACCGACAGGGTGAACTTCCACCGGCGGTATGCGTATCTGACATCCATGGACGAGTACGCGCGCCAACGTGGTCAGCGTGCGGAGCCTTCCCTTCTGGTGAAGGTGATGCTTGGTCTAGAGCCTGCTCCAGAACAGATGCCGCCGGAGGAAGGTGATAGTAACGATGACTCCGAGGAAGAGGAGGAGACGGGGGAGGATGAAGGCTCTGAGGGAAGGTCCCATCAGGGGAGCCCGCGGGAGAGCGGCGAGGTGGCCGGCTCCGACAATGTCGATATCACTGAGCTCCTCGAGGTCCGCTTCTATCCCTACTCAACCTGCTTCATCCATTCTCTTATGCAGCTTCTAACCCATTTCTCCAACTTTCTCAGGAGTGCATGGATGTTGGTCAGGCATCCTCAGTAGGAGTAGGGGAGGCGCCAGCAGGACAAGGCGGGGGCCAGACACCCATCATTGAATTGACAAGCGCTGAAGGGTCCCCTGCTGCAATTGCTCCTACGGCGGCCGAGACAGCGGAAGATGATGCTCTGGATTCCCGTAAGTCTCCTTACCTTACTGTTGGTGCTTGCTGTTGACGATCCGTGACTAACCACGGCATGTTCTGCGCAGTGATCTCAACACTGGAGGCTCGCCGGGCTGCCGAACCCGGGCCATCCACGAGTGGACCAGTGGCAGACATGCCGCCTGCTCTGGAACAGACTTCCCACACCGAGCCAGCCCCACCAACTGCTGATCAAGGGGCTGCAGACGCCGACGGTGCTGCCATCGGAGAGAGGTCGGGGGCTGACGAGGGTGTCAACGCCGCTGGGGCGAGAGAAGAAGGTTGCCCAGATTTTGGGGAACCTATCTCCCGTGAGGACATCCCAGGGGCGGACCCTGCAGCAGACCTGTTGGCTGCCTTCCCTGCTTACCGGCCGGCCGACCCCGAGGAGATGGATGACTCGGACACGGAGGCGGTCGAGGAGAGCCGGATAACGCGTCACAGGGGGTGGAAGTGCATCCAGCGCTTCCTCAAGCGACCCTCATCGGAGTGGCTGGGGCGCATGGGATCACTTCAAACCTGGCTGCGCTTCCTGTGTGCCGGGGGAGCTGATGCTCAACGCCTCCATCTGACGGTCCGTGATTTCATGGCCGAAAAGATTCGCGAGAGCCGCCGGCGTGCCGACGTCGCACAATGTCGGGACATGTCGGAGAACACGCGGGCGCTCCTTGTGGCGGAGCAGGAAGTCCGGCGCCTCGAAGGGCAGGCGGCAGAGAAGGAGGCCTTCGTCGCAACGTGCACTGAGCTTGTGGAGCAACTAACGGCCCAGCTGTTTGACGCCCAGGTACAGCTGATGGAGGCGGGCCAACAGATGGTCACACTTCAAGTCGAGCGGGAGCGTGCACAGGCCAGGATCGGCGAGCTACATGCTGCGACCACCGACGAAGAAAGGGCACGCAGAGAGTGAGAAGCAGCTTTGGAGGCCGCCAGCCAAAGGGTAGCGGCGTTAGAAAGACTCATTCAGCATGCTAATCCCTAGGGGATTTGTTTTTGCCATTCCCAGAACATTTTGCTTCCGCTACTCAATACCTCGATCCATTTGTATGAATCAACATATTTATCTGCATCTTTTGGCTTAACGTGCTCAACCACAATTCATTGTCTTGCGGGAGTGTTAACCAAGCTTCAGGTATCCACAATTGGGCCTGAGTTTCTAAAGAAAAGAGGGAGGTCATTCCTAGGAAAGGAGACCTCAGACCTAATCAATGTATCATCCCCCCAACTTGTTCTGAAACACGAGCGGGACAACGCTAGGGGCGTTAAAATTTTATCCGAACATAGGGAAATGAGAAAGGGTGAATCGCGTGTCCCGAATTCAGAAATCCACAACAGTCGGCCTTCCAGGAAATGCCCAAGACGGAAAGCGGACAATGGATCAATCGACCATACTACTGCAATAGACGGACCGAAGGTCATCATTCATATTGCAGGAGGCGGATCACATGTCATCATCAATGCCGCTTTGGGGGTTCCTTCAGGCACAAGGGTGGAAATCCGGATCAACAGGGCATGCGAAGCGTGGGGCGAAGTGATGATTTGTTCGGACAGAATCTAAAACTCCCAAAATTGCGCCACCGTGGGGAAAGCGTTTTAGGCGGATGCACTAATCTGGCCGTGAATCACCTCAATTCTCAGACAGAACCTCTTTGACGAGGAAACTGTCGCTTCCCATCATTGCAATGGGGCATCCCGAGCTGAATCGGGGAGAATATCACAACCGCACCACTCTACCAGAAGCCAGGCCAGACGGCTGGTGACGAGGAGGGGCGGGACTTAGAGATCCCTGAGGCTGGACCCGAGTCGAGATGCCCGGGCGTTCCTACATACTCCATCAGGCTGAAGATCAAGACACACGTAGTTCTGAAAGTGCAGTTTAACGTCATGCAGGATGTAGAACCCTGATTAGGGAGATCTTAGTTTAAAGTCGTAGATCTCGGACCATAGGGGTAGATCTTAGTTTAAAGTCTTAGAGATCGGACCATAAGAACCTCAAAGTACGCCACATCGTGGTCCTATCCCCGGGATATGAAAAGATGCACTGAGGGATAGTGTCAAGAGTGTCGAGGTTTCTCCTGGTCAGAATGGGAGGTGGAAAACGTAATGTGAATCATGCGGCCATTCACTCAAGGACTGGGGGCACCGGCGTAACGATATGGGAGTACTGCCGACTGTGGCGGAAAAGCAGCATCAATATCGCACTGACCGTTGATGGAATGAGGCAGCAAACGAGCATCAACCGCTCAAGCGCAGAATTCATATCGATTTGCTACCCGAGGCCCTTGGGGGCACCAGCCCGAGTCGGTGGGAGAGCACTGAAGCATTGTGTCCAGACCGCTCACGGGGGCTCCACCCAGGGCGTAGGCGATGGGTCCGAATGAAAGGGAGCACGAAGCCTGAAAAGTGGAAGGAACCTAACCAAGCTGAACCTGACCCTCCCGGCAATAAACCAGAGTACTCTTGACACCGGTGGACCACTGCAAGGGGTCGAGGGACACGCCTTGAGGGTGACCCGAAGGCGGCGGATTCCCAAAAGAAGGGGTAATCTTTAAGAGGTGGGGGGCTGGACCCGAAGTTTCAAATATCCGGGCGTTCCTACGTATCCCATAAGGATGGGAATCAAGCCACACGTAGTTCTTGAAGCGCGGCGCAACACAATCGGGCACCAGCGTGGGGAGGGGTGCGGGTCTGGCCCTCGCACCCAGAAGAAGCGACATTTGATATTTCTTGTTTGTCCTTAAAGGTGGATGGTTTTTCTTTGTGCAGTGACATGCCTGTGATTAAGAAATCCCTGGCGTTGCCACAATAATAAAGCCATGAAAGGCATTGATAAATGGTGTGGTTATTAACCAGCGCCCAACGTGAGTGTCCCCTGAGGAGAACATCACGATGCAGTGCCGTTTCTCGTTGGGCGGCCAAGACGATCACAGTTTACGGTCGTGTGGTAAGACCAGAACACAGTTTAAGGTCGTTTGGTTCAGACCATGGAGGAATCCGCTTATTGCGATATGGCGGACCCATCGGAGGTGGGAACATACCCATCCCTGCGGTCACGCACGATTCCAGGAGAAGGATCCTGGGATAGGGGCCTGCGTATGTCCATCACCCGAGGGGCAGAGATGCTAGCCTCCAGCTATACTGGGCCCAGAATGCGATTGTTCGGGCGACTCCTTCCTCCTTATGGGGATGAGGGTCCAGCTACACATGGCCCTTAGGGAGGACATCAGCATATATCCTTGGTGCTCAGATCATGGGAGCCTCGAAAGACACCATTACCCTGGTTGGTCTGCCTAACGTGTAGAGGTGTACTGAAGGTCAGTATGAAGAGAGTGTCGAGATTCCACCACAACGCACAGAGGCGGAGTGTGATGAGGACTGCGCAACCCATGTTCAGAGCCTGAAAGAGCCGACATGGCGATCAAGGATGTCGCTGACCATATTCGCAACACAACATCTGATCGCGTCAGCCTAGGATGGGGCAAGAAAACGAGCATCAACCGCTCAAGCGCAGGATTCATATCGATTTGCGGCCCAGGACCCGCCGGTAAATCGACCCGGAGCGGTAGGAGAGCACTGAGGCATCGTACCCAAACCGCTAACGAGGATCCCTTTGAGTGAAGGCTCGAACACGACGAAGCGCGAGGCCCGACAAGCAACACAGGACTTGTCGGGATTGAATCCGACACTACAGGTCATAGACCGGAGTACCCAAAACATGCTAACAGATCACCGGAAAGGGTCAGAGGACTCACCCTGAGAGCAACCAAAAGACGGCAGATCCCCGTGATCAACCAAGAGACGAGGCTGGACCTGAAACACAAGTGTCCAGGCGGTCCTACGTATCCCATAAGGATGGGAATCAAGCCGCACGTAGTTCTTGAGAGGCAGTTTAACGTCATGCAGGACGATGAGGGGTGTGAGGTAGTCCCACACACGGGGGAGGCGTACGGCGCGGCCAGTAGACCAACGTGAATGAGGACATAATCCCCCGCTCACGCCACACGCCTCGCACAAAAAGGAGGTGAACTTGGGCCAGAGGCCCAACGCGGGATAGAGATTCCCGGGAAATGGGGCTGGGCCTGAGACATGAATGTTCAGGCGGTCCTACGTATCCCATAAGGATGGGAATCAAGCCGCACGTAGTTCTTGAGAGGCAGTTTAACGTCATGCAGGACGAAGAAAAGAAAGGGGGAGCGGAAGGCAGGGGAAGCGGAAGGCATCCCCAAACGTGGGGGCATACAACATGGCGAGCAAACCGATGTGAATGAGGGAATAGCCCCGCGCTCACACCATACGCCGCGTACCCAGAGGCACTTGGGCCAAGTGGCCCGAAATGGGATGGAAATTCCCGAAGGATGGGGCTGGGCCTGAAACATGAATGTTCAGGCAGTCCTACGTATCCCATAAGGATGGGAATCAAGCCGCACGTAGTTCTTGAGGTGCAGTTTAGCGTCATGCAGGACGAAGATGCTTGGCAGTTTAACGTCTTGCTGCACGGATGTGGTACAGTTTAACGTCATGTTGGACGAATGCTGAACAGTTTAACGTCTTGTAGCTTGGACGAATTCTGAACAGTTTAACGTCTTGTAGCTTGGACGAATGCTGAACAGTTTAACGTCTTGTAGCTTGGACGAATGCTAAACAGTTTAACGTCTTGTAGCTTGGAAGATGTGCACTTAGGCAAAGTACTACTTGAGGAACCTAGCATTGGTGGGAGGAGTGACACGCTCACCATCCATAGTCGCTAGGGAGTACGCGCCATTGGGATAGACCTTGTGGATGACAAAAGGTCCCTCCCACTTGGGATCCAACTTGGGTGGCTTCCTGCCGGGGATCATTGGTGCTCTTAGGGACAGTACTAGGTCACCCTACAGGAAGGAGCGGAGGCGAACCTTCTTATTGAAAGCTCGAGCCATTCTGCTCTGATGCCTCTCCAAGTTGTGCAAGGCGCGAAGTCTATTCTCATCCAGTGCTTCCAACTCGACTAGACAGGCTTCAGCAGCTCTGTCTGGCGCTTGCTGGTCGTAGACCGTAGTGCGCAAGGACGGTAACTGGATCTCGATGGGCAGGATGGCCTCAGCTCCATACACCAGGGTATAAGGGGTCATCTGGGTGGAATTGCGAGTCGTCGTCCGATAAGCCCAGAGGGCGTTGGGGAGCTTGTCCGGCCAACTCGTCTTGTTCTGACCAACCATCTTTTGCAGAATTTTAGAGAGGGTTTTGTTAAACGCCTCAATCTGTCCATTTGCCCGCGCATGATAGCGAGATGTATGGTTCGAGCGAATGTTGTACTTGGCGTACAACTTCTTCAACTCGGCTGCTCGGAAATTGGCTCCGTTATCCGTGAGGATAGCGTGAGGCACTCCAAATCGATAAATGATGTTGGAGGTCACGAAGTCAGCGATAGAATAGGATTTGACCTCTCTGAGCGGAATCGCCTCTGCCCATTTGGAGAAGAAGTCCGTGGCGGTCAGAATGAACCGGCACTGGCGAGCTGTCGCCGGCAGGTAAGGTCCCACAACGTCCAGCCCCCAGAATGCAAAGGGCCAAGAATACCTGGTGGTATGGAGAGGCTCCGGCGGCCGATGCACAAAGTTCGCATGAACCTGGCACGCATGGCACTTCCTATCATACTCGATGCAGTCATGGATCATGGAGGGCCAGAAGTATCCCAACCTCTGAATCTGGTGGGACAGCTTCGGCCCAGTCTGGTGGGCACCACATGAACTAGCATGAACCTCTTGCATGACTCGTGGGATCTCCACTCCCTGAAGGCAACGGAGGAGAACACCATCAAATCCGCGTCTATAGAAGATCTGCTCCAGGCCGAGACTGCTCTGGAGGACAAACTGCGATGCGCGGCGTCGAACTCGCTCGCGCTCGGCCCGATCCGACGGGAGAATGCCATGTTGGAGGTACTCAACCAAACGCGTCCTCCAATCAGGGACTGATTCGACTGCCATATCTGGGGTACTTGGGGCTCCGGGCACAGGGGCAACCGCGGTGAGATTACTTACCGACGGGTCGCGATATCCCTCCGGGATAACGGGAGCGATGAGCCTGCGGTGCGTCACGCAGATGATCAGGTTGTCCTGTTCAGGCTCTGCGAGTGACGCAGCAAGGCTGGCCAAAGTATCTGCTCGACCATTCTGCGACCGGGGAATATGGACAATTTCTGGCCGAGAAGGGAACTGGGCCATCAGAAGGAGGGTGCACTCCAGCAATGGCACAAGTTCCGGCTTCCTGACAACATAGTCGCCATTGATCTGCTTAACGACCAGCTCTGAGTCCCCTTTCACACACAGATGGGGCACGTCGATCTCGAGAGCTAACTCGAGGCCGGTGATGAGGGCATGGTATTCCGCCTCATTGTTGGTACAGCCCTCTGACAACAGGAAAGAGTATGGCAGCACGGCTTGCTCCAGGGTAATGAAGACGATACCCAAACCCACTTTGTTGAGCTTAGGATTATCGAGTCTTCTACCGGTGGGGCTCCGGGAGGCACCGTCAAAGTGCATCTGCCAGCATGGATCGGCACAATCGACCGAGAGAATGGCCTCATCAGGAAAGCCTAGATCCAGCGGCTGATCCGCGGATGTCGGGTGAGCAGCCAGAAAGTCTGCCAATGCTTGCCCTTTGATGGCCTTCTGAGACACATACCTGATGTCGAACTGCTGGAGAATCACAGCCCACCGCGCTAGACGGCCAGTCAATATAGGCCGGCTCAGGATATATTTCAACGGGTCTACCCGAGAAACCAACTGTACCTCATGGTGCTGCAAGTAGTGACGTAATTTCTGTATGGCAAATACGAGCGCCAGGCAGCTCTTCTCGATGGGGGAATACCTAATTTCCGCATCGAGGAGCATGCGACTGAGGTAATAGAGGATATTCTCTGTTCCCTCGTTGTTCTTCTGGGCGAGGAGGGCACCAAGGGACCGTTCCAGGGCGGTCACATAAAGGACCAGTGGCTTACCGGATACAGGCGGCATCAGAACCGGAGGTTGAATCAAGTACTGCTTGATTTCCTCAAAAGTGGTCTGACACTCCTTATCCCATACATAGGTGGCGCCTTTCTTCATGAGCCGAGAAAAGGGCTTACACTTGCCGGCCAGATTCGCGATGAATCGGCGTATATAGGCTAAGTGGCCTTGGAACCCTTGCAGTTCCCGGATGTTACCTGGGGGAGGCATCTGGCTAATCGCCATGATCTTCTCTGGGTCGATCTCAATACCCCGGTATCTTACCACAAATCCAAGGAACTTTCCGGAGGTGACCCCCAAGGCACACTTCAACGGGTTCATCTTCAGGCAGCGATACCGGAGGAAGCCGAACACTTTCTCAAGATCTTTGAGATGGTCCTGACGCTGCTGCGATTTGACCACCAAGTTGTCGACGTAGCATTCCACCAGTGTGCCGAGTATTGGCTTGAATATGCGGTGCATCGCCCGTTGATAGGTGGCACCTGCATTCTTCAGGCTGAAGGGCATGACCTGGTAACAAAAGATACCTTGGGGGGCCCTGAAGGCAGTGAACTCCTCATCCTCAGGGGCCATCCGGATTTGGTTGTATCCGGAGTATCCATCCATGAAGGAGAGGGATTGGAACCTTGCCGTGGCGTCAATCAACAGCTCTGTCACCGGAAGGGGAAAATCATCCTTCGGACAGTGGCGGTTGAGATCGCGGAAGTCGATACAGACTCTGATCTGCCCGTTCTTCTTCCTGACCGGCACAATGTTGGCCAGCCATCTAGGGTACTGAACTTCCCTCACGAAGTTGGCTTTGATAAGCTTGTCAACTTCGGCCTCAACCATGGCACCATGGAATGGGTGCATCTTCCTGGGAGACTGCTTGAACCCGCGATGGTTCGCCGGGAGACCAAGGCGGTGGACGGCTACCTGAGGATCTAGCCCCGGCATCTCGTCATAGCCCCAAGCGAACACGTCACGGTGCTGCCTGAGGAAGTCCACGTACTGCTACCGCTCCTCAGAGGGCATGGAGGCACTGACCAATGTGGGTCTTGGATCTGCCTCGGTTCCGAGGTTCACCTGTACTAACTCATCGACCGTGGCGGAGACGCCCTCCTCAAAGGCTGGGGGTGCATCTTCCACATCCTCTCCACTCGGGGAGGGATCGTCCACGGGAGAGACTGCGCTGGAAACTACATTGGGGCTACCAGATCCTGCTGGTCCGCTGGTGCTGGCATGGGCGGTCGTGGTCATCTCATCAGGAGACTCACAAGCCGTCGAGACCATGGCTACGTCCAACCGATGGATCGGGAGGACGTAAGCGTCATCCAAACTTGCCCAGGGATCACTTGCAACAGCGACAGGCTCAACCTCACCTGCCAGGATCTGCTTATCCTTGCTCTTGTAATAGTCCGCGTCCAGATAGCGGGCTTCACATGAGGCAAAAGGAGAGGCATCTCCCTGAAGCACGCCTACTCGACCATTAAGGGAGTATTTAAGGCATTGGTGGTATGACGAGGGAACCGCCGCATGAAGGTGGAGCCATGGACTTCCCTTCAATGCATTATACGCAGTGTCCTGAGAGACTACCATGAATTCGGTGTTGGAAACCAAGTCACTGAACTGGGTCTTCAAATGTATCTTGCCGACCGGAGTTTGCTCGGTGCGGTCGTACCCCTGGATCCTGAGGTCGGAGGGAATCAAGTCATCCTCAGACAACCCCAATCTCCGGAGCGTCCGAGTTGGAATTAGGTTAATCTCGGACCCTGTGTCGACAAGACAGCGCCGGACTTCAAGACCATTGAACTGGCCAGTAACATACAGCAGACGAATGTGTCCTTGTATAGGAGGGTCTTCATCCTTACCAGAGAATGAGATAACTGCCTGACATTCGGCGTCCTCGATCGTTTCGGCATGAAAGGCCTCTGCAGCCGCAACCTCTGTCTCAAACTGGAGGGGGCTCTTCAGGGATTCAGCGAGCGCCTCGTGCATCTCAGGCGACATGCGCAGAGCCTCAAGGATGGAGAGCCTTGCTGGGATGTCGGCCAAGTGCTTCAGGACATCATACTTTTTGGCCAAGCGCGAGCCCCTGGTTGCAGGAGGTTGCTCTGCGGTTGGAGGCATGACGGGCCTTGCCGGTTGGACCGGCGGCCGACTGGTACTTGGCGCATCTCGCTGTTCATTGGTTGAAGCCCGGGAAGTAGTCACCGTACTGGGGTCAGGAGGCCGGGATGGACTCGTGGCAGGACGGAGCTGGTCGCGGCGCGGCTGAGGCGGTTCTGCCTGGTCCCACACCACAAACAGTGGCGGAGGCGAATCTGTCATCCCCGGATGGGGGGGCTGCGCGCGCTGAGCTTGGTTTTGAGCCTGCTGCCTAGTCTCAGTGGCGTGCACGTCCTGGCTGGAGGTACCAATTGTTGTGCCCCGGCGACTCCTGTTGTTGCGGTTCCTCCGACGGTGGCGACGACCGGGGACACTAGGGAGGTCCACCTGGTGTTCTTCAACATCGGGAACCGAAAAGGGATTTACCAGCTCGACGTTATTAACCAAAGCGTACCCAACACTGTCATCGGACGAATCATCCATCACTGGGCGGATCCGAGGAGGGATCCCCATCTCCGGGGGCATGAAATCGCCGAGAGTGCGGGATAGTGGTGGAACTGGCGGGGCGCGCTCTTCCTTCTTGCGCCGCCACCGTTTTCTCTTCTTGGAGGAGGCAGGCTGGGACGACGATGTCGAAGCAGCACCCGCAGATTCTGGGGGCTCAGGATGATTCAAGCGTGCACGGATGATTCCATGGGCGTGAATGATCGTCTTGCGGGCCATCCAGTTATTATACTTCTGGGATCCGCGGTCGGAGACCAGCTGCCATTCGTCCTCGTCGCCACTATCGTCATCTGATCCCACGAACACACCCGCCACTTGTGCTGGAGCTGGGCCCAACCTGATTACATTGTTGTTAATTTGGTCTTGGAGCCAGTCCTTAAACACGTAGCACCGCCGGATGGTGTGCCCCAGGGCCCGATGGTAAGGGCAGTAGCGGGGGTTATCCGTGAGATGTGCCTCCTCCGGCCTCCAACACTCAGGCAATCGCACAATCCTCTGCTCCAGGGCGCTCCAGAAATAACCGGGGACCTGATCCTCGTGAAATGAGTAAGTCAGGTATCGCGGGGCCCTGGGAGTGTGGTCTTGACGAGGGGCTGGAGGGGCCTGCCGAGGAGGTGGACCCTGATTATCTCGCCTGGGTTGTGGCGGTACATTACGCGGAGGGGCCGGCCGGTTCTGGGGCTGCCGCTGCTGGGCCGGGAACTGAGCCCATGGAGGCGGATTCCTGTGAGGCTGTGGAGATGGCCTCACCGGCAGCAACTCCATCTGCCTGGGGGCCTCTATCTGGGCAACAGCAGCGGGCTCAGCCCTGCTGACTCTCCTTGCAGGGATCATAGGAGGCAGCGGATGTGCCTGACTGGCCTGTTGCAGGGCTTCCTCAAGACGTTGAGCTTTGTCTGAGAAGTCCCTGAACCCTCCGGGGTAATTCTGAGTGATCAAGGAAGGGACCAGCTCGGTCTTGACGTTCCCGACGCACATTGTCAGCAACTGCTCCTGAGTCAATGGCATGTCAAGGGAATACGTGAGACCCTTCCATCGGGCGACGAAATCTGCGACTCGCTCATCAGGCCTCTGCTTGCACTTGAAGAGGTATGCGATACTCGTCTTCCGGGTCATGGAACTGAACTGGTAGAGGAACTTTCTACGAAGGTCCTCCCAGCTAGTTATCGACCCGACGGGGAGCTGGCTGTACCAGACAAATGTTGGCCCTTCCAGTGTCTGGACAAAGCAGCGAAGCTTAGCGGCCTCCTGCTGCGCCGGAGTTCCCAACATAGGCCCGCACCTCGAGTTGAAATGGGCCAAATGTTGTGGCGGATCTCCAGTCCCGTTGAAGGGGGCGAAAGTGGGGTTCCCGAATCCCGGAGGTGCCGGCATGTCATCCACCCATGCGGGGTATGGCTTGTCGTCCGGTGGGATTGCCACTTTCCGAGTCTCCAAGGCTTCCAAGCGGGCGATGAGTGCCGCCATCGGATCGTCCGTACATGGGTTCCAGTCCTGGAGAGGATCTCTAACCACGAGCGCATTGCATGGCCCTTAAATCGGGTCGTCGACCGGGTCGTCAAACTCGGCAGCTCGTGGGATGGCGGGCGGAGCGGCCCTTGGGGCAGCGGGAGGAATCCGAGCGGGGTCTCTCAGGTAGTCACGCCGCTCGGGAGGGTGTGGTGAAACATACCGCGCCCTCTTGCCATAGGCAATGGCCTCTCCCCTGTCGGCAAACACAGCATAATCACGGTTGCCCGGGAGAGTCTCATCGAGGAGTGGTTGTTCCTGTCCCTGCTGTCCTGGCCTAGGATCACCGTAGTCAGGCCGCCGCTCTACAGCGCGCTCGGCGAGGAGCTGGTCAACTAGCTTCTTCTGCTCGGCGATCTGTTGACGTAGCGTGGCCTTTTCGGGATCCTCCTCTGCCCTCTGCATGGAGGCAGATGGGTCGGCGGGCTTTATAGCCCCGCCGTGCTCTTTACCTTTGCTGACGTTTCGGCTCAACGTCAGTGCTTCAGTGGGTGCGGGGAGACCCAGGAGGCTCCTCTGGTGACGAGTAACCCTCACTGACGGATCCAACAATGGCTTGTCTTCGGGGGGAGAGCCCCCGTTGAGAAGTTCCAAGTCGTTACCCTCTCCCGACAGGTCAGCCATATTGACCGTTTCCGTCCCTGGGGATGTACCCTCAGGGCCACCCAGCGAATCGGGCTGTCGGAGAATCGCACTGAAGCATAGAGCAGCCTATTGCCCCCATCCATGGATATACACGTGGGGAGTGGCTTCCTCGATAACCTTGCGGAGTACTTGAAAACACTCAACGCATCGTTGTTGGAGGGCCCTATGGTGCCCAAATGACCCGGGGTGCCGAACCGCGGGGAGCGTGGCCAGGTCAATCTGACGGCACTGCTCACCAATATCCTCCAGGTGCGCTTGACTCCCGGGATATGGCATTTGTAGGAGGTGAAGACGGGAGTGAGTCTCCCGGAGAGTTCGGCGAAAGCATTCGAACTCATCCGGGGTGAGCGATTCGGGTGCATCAAAGTCCGGTCCTGCGACTGGCCAAAACTTCTCAGGGAAGTGGACCTCTGCAAGGACGGTCCAGAAGATCCACGACTCAAACTCGGGACCCAGGTCACTTTGGTCCCCTTCAGCGACTGGGAATGGATGGGGAACCGGCAGTGGTGCCGAGGCGGGCCGCTGGGCCAGCGGTGAATACGGCGAGCAGGCCGATTGGCCTCCACATCCCGGGCCGCCCTCTGAGGGTTGCGGTGCCCCAGCTACCACATCACGATAGGACGGGCCGGCGAGCGAACATCATGTCGTAGCGTCGGTGCTCGCCGAGGGTGCACTAGATCGCGGCTCGACCGTCGGTCCCCAGAAAAGGTCTCCGGCTTCTTCGATCGAGGCAGAAGGCGCTTCCGGAGGGGCCGGCACCAACCGCAAGCTTGATCCTTGGGGGTCTACCAGGCCCTCGCTACTCCGGATATACCTTCGGAGAGAAGTGGGGATCATATCGATCTCGCTCTCGGGAAGTACGAGGCTGACGTGCCGCATTCCTACCCCTGCCCCTGACTGGAGGGATCGGGGGGAGGGCTCCGTCGCCGAATCATACTCCGCCTCTGTATCAGAGAAATGAACCGGTCGGATCTCTGTCCGGAATTCCGTAACATTCCTCCCTCTACGTCGATGCCTCGCCTTCCTGCCCCTGGGTGGTTCTTCGGGGCATGGCTGATCTCTGTCCTGGCGTCCTCTGGCCGCACCGGTGCTGGGGCCAAGAGGACTAGAAACCAAGGTGTGAGGAGCACCGGGACAGATATCAAAGGGGACGCGGGGAGAGATGCTTCCGGGCAGGCCTCCGAGCCGGGATCGGAAGGTGGGATCACCCATGCCTCTTGGATCGGCCACACGGAGTGGACCCTGCCGGTGAATAGTGCTACCGCGAGGTGGTCCGTGGTGGCTATTGCCTCTGCCCGCAACCGGGAGAGTCAACCCAACCTGCCTTTGGGGCGGTCGGGGCCTCGATCCAGGTCGGGCATAGAAGTGCCCCTGCTCAGGATACGCAGGGGCCTGGTGACTGGAGCCAGCAGTGGCTTGGGCCAATGCGGCCGCCGTTGCTAGGGCCCCAAGGTGGGCATCCTCTTCCACTGGTGCCCGACGTTGGCGTCGGGATAGACGAGTCGGGACCAGCGGCGCAGGCAGGTGGAGAGCCTGTTCTTCGACTTGAGAGGCCTGTCGGCGGTGTCGACGTGGCCTAGCAGGAGCCCTAATCGCGGATCCCTGGAGCGAATCTTGGATAGGGTGGTCCCGGACATCCTCCACCTCATCCGCATAGGGGAAGGAGCTGTCGGAGCGTTCCAGGGATAAACTCATGAAGCGGTTGGATGTCGAGGTAGGCAGCGATGCCTCCCTGCGCGGCCCTCGGGGGCGGCGGTGGTGGCGAGGTGCAGCTTCCTCGAGGTCTAGGCGAGCCATGTCCCTGGTGGGGATGACTCCCTCTTCCTCATATCTCCGCACCAAGTTGTTGATCACCCTTCTCTGGATGACCTCCGAGGGGGAGAGAGGGCGTGGTTGTCCCGCAGCTGTGGCTGCTGGGACGGCTGTGGAACGGGCGGGACCGCGCGGAGTAGCCGCGTAGGTATTTCCCCTACCCCTGCGCCAGTGGGCGGGCGGCGATCGGGAACTGGATCGGACGACCTAATTCCTGAAGATAGGGAGAAGAACCCATTAATACTGACAGGAAAAGGAATCGACTACCAATCATTAGTGCCACAACTTCTTCCGTGGGGGGAACCCAGGCCATCGACGTCGTGAGACGGAGTGCCCGATTTCCCCTCCCAGCCCCTGGCGGGTTCCGTGCCCTGGTGCTGAATGCTCGGCCGGGAAACATGCCAATCTTCCAACACCTATGAAAGCTATCGGTCTTCGTATTGAGGAGAATATATTCACGTCGGGTTCACCATTTTTCTGTTTCGGTGCGGATGTGCGTCGGGTTTCTGTTCCGACGCTATTCTGCCAGGACGCGTTCACGCGTGCGCCCGTCGACCCGAGGGGATGGGAGCGCGGCTTGTGGCCCCGCAGTCCCGCTTTCCAAAGGAGGGCGGCATCCGTCCCTTATTCAGGGACGTCTGCTCCTTGATCGAAACCGGGATGATGGGATGTCGGCTCCTCCTTCCGTGGACGTCTCCTCGGAACTCTTCGCCTAATCCGGGTCTCCCTCATAGATTTAACAATGTTCGTGAATCTCGTTCCCGGCGCCATATCTTCATGGAAACCGGTTAATTACGCTGCTTCCGCCCAGACGCTCCAAGGGGTCTGGTCGGGGCAGCAACCTGCGGTGAGGAGACCGGGTAGCTCTGGGTGCTGGGGGCGTGTCTTAACACTGCGGCTCTGCATGTCTGCCTTCCGTCCCTAATAGGGCTTCTCGAAGGCATGATGTCCTGAGGCATCCCGCGCTGGGTGCGGGGAACTGCGTTACCTGAGGTTTTCCTCAGCTTCCCATGTTTAACACGGGGTATGCCGCGAGTTTAACGTCCAGCGGGGACGACATCGGACTGATCAACACGAGGAGTGGATCAGATGACAGAACCCCTTACGGGGAACCTCCGACGCTGGGGACAGCACATGGGCGGCTTCCCGAGTGAAGTGGAGTGGAATGAAATGGCATGACCCCACCGGGATGTGGTGGCCCGGGTAAGGATCAGGATGGATGATGGAGTGAAGAGCTTGGACCCCGTAGAGGCTTCCTACGTACCGTGCATTAGCGCGGATCAAAGTCAACGTAGTTCGGATATACAGTTTAACGTCATGCTGGACGATGGCAAGCCGACTCACGAAGAGGTCGAGGCTGCCGGGGGGAGGATTGAACCGAACCACCTCGCACAGAGGGGGATGGAACGGCCGGGTGGATCACAGTTTCACGTCATGCTGGACGCTGGAAGGAGAAATAGAAAAAGGCAGTGGGGAAGCACAATGGAGATACACATGTGCAGTCCCCCACAAGGGCGGATTCATAGGTGAATCGACGCGAGTGTGAACCCGGGAGGGGTCCACTGATGGACGAACCGACGTGAATACGACCGGGATGACCAGGTGGTGGGCTTGAACCTCATGGAGGCTTCCTACGTACCCTGTTTAGGAGACAGGGATCAAAGTCCACGTAGTTCATTCTGTTAGGACTTACGCACTGAGGCAGCCCGGATGCGGCAAAGCTCAGTTGGAGAGGGACTTGGGCCGAAGGTGAGAGACCTCGATCCCTGTCACGCCCTCCACTGGCCTCGGTAGTGGGGAAGCACAATGGAGATACACACGTGCAGTCTCCCACAAGGGCGGATTCACAGGTGAATCGACGCAAGTGTGAACCCGGGAGGGGTCCACTGATGGACGAACCGACGTGAATACAACCGGGACGACCAGGTGGTGGGCTTGAACCTCAGGGAGGCTTCCTACGTACCCTGTTTAGGAGACAGGGATCAAAGTCCACGTAGTTCATTCGGTTTGTAATACTCTACCCCTGTGGGCGAAGGCCACTCCAATCCCGACATCCCTGCAGAGACGAGCGGGTGGGGGCCACATCCAAACCGGGAGGGGGACCCTGCGTGCGAGGCACGGGATCGGGCGATGTGGACGGTTTAACATCTTGCCGGACGAAGTACAGTTTAACGTCGTGTGTTGAGGACGAAGCGGACGGTTTACCGTCTTGCCGGACGAAGTACAGTTTAACGTCGTGTGTTAAGGACGAAGATGTTTGGCAGTTTAACGTCTTGCAGCGCGGACGTGGTGCAGTTTAGCGTCATGCAGGACGATGAATGCCTGGCATTTTAATGTCCTGCAGTGCGGACGATGGATGCCTGGCAGTTTAACGTCCTGCAGCGCGGACGAATGTTGCCGCCGATGGGTCCGTGTCACTTTGCGCGAGCTTGGAGGTCGGCACGGGAAGACAACGCACGGTGCGGGCACCCAGGATGAAGATCATCGGGCGCCACGTAGGCGTGTACCCTCAGGGGGTCAAAGGGGTCAACCCTGGCGGTTTGCACGCAAAAAAGGAACTTGGCGCGCAATACCGCGGGTCGGCGCGCAAATGTGCGGGCTGGCGCGCAATTGGGCCAGCGCTTTGCGCGCGGAAGATGGAGATTGCGCGCACCGGGCTTCGGGTAGCGCGTGGGGGCAACGGCTCATTCTTTAATGAATGGACACTTTGAAAGGGGGGTGCGCGCAATCGGGCTGGATTGCGCGCACCCGGGGGCAATTGCGCGCAAGAGGCTTCTTTTGCGCGCGAAGGCCTTTGGGTGAAAAGTTGTTCAAAGGAAAGGAGCCAAAGGGGTTGCGCGTGAAGGCGAACCCCGAGGCTTTATTGCGCGAAAGAAAGGAGGTTACCTGAAGATTGGCATTGCGCGCGGAGGGGGTTGGATTGCGCGAACGAGCGACTCTTCGAATTCCGGCCACCTCTAAAACATCGGGGGTCACCTTATATTTATAGGCAACCCCGGGCGTGGAATCCGGTTCGCGGGCGCAAAATCCTCTTTGCGGGCGCGGAATCGGGGCCCGGCGCGCAAGGGAGTCGCGCGGGCTAGGGGCGCGCAAAATTGCGCGCCGGCCCGGCACATTGCGCGCATCCCGGGAGGATTGCGCGCCGTACTTCAACTTTGCGCCCGGGCCTCCAAAATTCCGCGCAGGGCCTCCGGGCCTTCCGAAACGTTCTTCTGACTCTGAATATGACCTCGCTTTCCACATCCGGAGCTTCGTTGGGGAACAACGGACTTTTCCGGCGTCTACACTAAGAACCTAGGGGAATTCCTTAAGTCAACACCTGAATTGAATTGCAGCTCCCGCAACTCATGTGCACTTCACTTGTTTGGTCTATTTCTTCTCTCGACTCAAATCCTTTTTCAACGAACTCCTATAATCATTACAATGTATACTCACACATAGGTGAGGGGAACTCAAGGTGAGAAATCATATTTTATCACTTAAATGTGGACATGATGGCCCTTATAAAAATTAAAGATATAGGTATGATGCCTAGATTGTCAAAATAAAATAATTATTGCATTTTAAAAACATAAATAAATAATTTAAATAAATAAATAAATAAAACATTAAATTATAATTATCATCTCATAATCAATCAACATGAAATTATTTTTCATAAGAAAAATTAAATTTTCTAAAATTAAACTTAAGTTTATTTGTAATGAATTAACTTATATTAAAATAATTCTAATTAATTATTGATATGTCCCACAACACCTAAAATAATTCTATTAAATCCCAAACAATTAAACTAAATTTTTGAAAAAAAATATATAATTATTTGGGTCCATTTGAATATAAATAAGATCTATAAAAATTATTTTATGACTTTACATGGGTTAAATGGGTCGGGGCGGTTGAAGCCGGACCGAATTGGTCTAGGCCGAGATGGGGCATCCTTTTAAAGGACATATAATATATATATATATATAATGATAAAAATATTCCAAATAAAGATTTTTACCTTTTTATATATTTGAAAAAATATTCCATGGGAAGCTTTATCCTTTTAATATTCCTTAAGAATCGTTGAAGAAGCTTCCAAGGGAAGATTTTCCATTTTAATTAAAGAAGCTTCCAAAGGAATCTTTGTCCTTTTAAATAAACAGATTCCAAGGAAATATTGTTTTACCAATAGACTACCCTAATGAGCTTCTAGTATATCCGGATAATGCAAAATGTACTTACATTACACTCTATATAAAAAAACCCTCACTCTAGTACCCATTAAAGTGAAGCAAAAAAATAAAACATTAATTTTTATAGAAATATTTAGGCAAAAACCATAGATCTTTGATCATCCATATCTTAGAGATATGAAGTCAAATATATGAGTCATCAGTTATGTTTGGACCATATCAAAATACTCTTTATGAATTATAGAAAATTTTATTTAAATTTCAAAGTTTTTGACTTAAATAATTTCACATTTACTTAAATACCAATTAAAGAACCTAGAGATGCATTGAAAAAAATAAAAACATGCAATTTAAAATTTTTGGGTTGGGATTTATTTTAAAAAAACAAAATTAAAAAAACCTTTTGCCCATATTTTAAAAATTATATCATTTAATTCAATTTAAACATGAAATTAAAATAAAATTAAAGCTTAAATGAATTATTCATTTGAATTCCTTGGTTTTATTCACTCACCATTGATGTGTCGTGGCTCAAAGGCTCTAAGATATGAATCTTATAGATCATCCACATGATCCACACAATTCTTGGATCATATATATATATATATATATTTCACATGTTCTACAATTGGAAATTCAATAGCTTTATTCCATCCCTTCGATCGCGTGAAGAACACAAACTCAATGGAGAAAGAGGGATCGATCCAACATTGTTCTTCCTATGGAATCCCTCTCTAAGAACATGATAGGAAAGGGTAGTAGAAACTATATAACTAAAATTTGACCAAATGGTGGATCAAACTATTAAAGAGACTAAAATTATCTTTTATACTTTGGTTATACTTTCCAAACACTACACTTTGGTCCCTGGAAAGTAATAACCTTCATTTAAAACTTTTCATGGGCATATTACATAATTAAATTATAATAAATGTTGGAAATATTTTATCACTCAATTGTAACACTATAAAATGTCAATTGATAAAATAATAACCATAAACTTAGGCCATAATCTCCCCAAATAATTAACTAACCTTAGACATTCTATATTCATTAGAAAAATTATATTTTATCATATTCATTTTTATGATCAGATAACTTATGAATACCTTGATAAATAAATTCAATCATCATTATTATAAACTTGAATAATATAATTTATGTAGTTTTACATGATATTGTTCATACTCGAATGTTCAATGTCCCCTGCATGTGGGGCCCACTTCATCCTAAACTCCTACTCATTTGAATTGGTGGAACTTTTGGATTCACATAGTGTGTGACCCTCTTGGTCCTTATCTTGATGGTAGTGAGTCCAACCCACAAACAAACACTAAGTATAGAAACCCATAATGTCCTCCTAATGAGATAAAGAATGCCATGTCTACAACTACCTCCTATGAATACATTTTGTGTAATATAATCTATTTTCCTCGAGATATCTGATAAAGCATGATACACATTTGTTTCATTATCCTTTTGGTATTTTATATATTCCATGACCTTAATAGGTATACTTAACTTCTTGTACCATGGTCATGGATTTATGAAGGTACAACCATCCTCATCTTCTTAGTCCCATGAGATATCTCTTTCTCAACTTGGAAGTGACAAATTCTATCTTGATCATTAAATCAATTCCATACCACTAGTGACACACCCAAAACAAGCTACCTCACCATGAATTAAATGTCATGGTTTTTCCTTGTATCAAATTACATTATCAAATGAAACAAATTGATAACAACATCAATTCCGAATACCAATACACATGTTCATAGATAGGAATAACTAATGAAACCTAAAACATATGGTGTTTATATTAGTGGGTATGTCCCCATGATCTCATCTACTCAAGATCACCAAGTGTTAAATTTGTGAGAAGAATTATCAATGCTTATGAGCCCCAAAAACCTGATATTTATCCATCATCTATGTCCTGTAATTATGATGTATTGATCACACCATGATTCACTGTTTTATTTTCACCCTTACACCACTGTGCTAAACTTGTTTTGTATTGTAAATTTCAAATAAAATAAAAAATTGAAATTCATTTTTGATTAATTTATTTTGTTTTTATCACTATTAAAAGGTAAAATTATACTTTTTTTGATATTTTCATTGAAGTTGGAGGTGATTTGGAGTCCCCAGAGATGATCTTGAATAAAAATGGGCAAAATTACATGGTATCCCATGGACATATGTCTACTGTTTTGAGCATTAATAGAATTTAGTACATCCAAATGATTTGAAAAGTTGTTTTTTACTCCAAAACATAATTTTATACAACTCTTATCAAGGAACTGAAAACCAATTAGGCCATCTAGTGGCCCATCTAAACAATTCTGTCCAAGGGATAGAATCTTCCTGAATTCAAAAGTTTGGTTTGGTATTTTAACCATATCTGCCAATCCAAATGTCCAATGGCTGCCAAATTTTACATGGAGATATTAAAGTGGCCATAAAATGACTCTTCTATTTTGGTAAAGTCGTGATATGTCTTTATACTATTCCAAAATTGAGACACAAGTGGTATCTCAAGAACAGGGTTCTCAAAACCACATCCCATTTTGGCTATAAAAAGGAGCCATGGGAATCTCATTTGGAAGTTCGACCAGAAGGACAAGATCTGCCAATTTGGAGATACCAATGAGTCCTCTCCTAATCCAAGAATCTATGGAGGCCCATATCCTCATAAGTGGGTTAAGGATGAAGGTGAATTTCTACCCAAGAATCCTCCTCCTCTCAATGGTGAGCTAAACGGTGGACGATCATTTTGAGGGAGCTACACATGCTTGGGAGGGAGTTATGGAACTCGTTATTATACTGGTTTTCTATAATTTCTGTGATAAATATTTCACTTATGTTAAATATTGATTAACTTCTCCTATTAATACATTTATTTTTTTTATAATTTAGTGAAACACTTTTTATCTCAACACTGATTTGGTTGAGATTTCAAGTGGGAGTCTTGTATTATTCTGATTAGATAAGAATAGAGTTATATTTATATCACACATACATAAGATTTAAGTATTCTTTGGTATCCTTTATTTTCTATTTTTGATACTAAAACCTTGACAACACGATTTTTGTGTCAAGGGGTCATTCTTTTAGCATCGTTTTAAGAGGCAAGAGGAAAGTCAAGGTCTTGACAACCTCAACCAAAGGGTTACATTAAACCATGTGTATTTTTCTGAATTATGAACTCACCAAGATGTGTAGTGAACTTAAAATGATATTATTATCTCATAATAATAAAACACCACCTT
Source organism: Viscum album (assembly GCA_963277665.1). Taxonomy (NCBI): domain Eukaryota; kingdom Viridiplantae; phylum Streptophyta; class Magnoliopsida; order Santalales; family Viscaceae; genus Viscum; species Viscum album. The sequence goes on from OY728133.1 coordinate 1,960,758,685, forward strand.
TATTTATCAACTATTAAACTCTTTAAATCAATTCATTTTCTTAAAATTATTTTCAAACCACCCCCTATTTTGTTCCTCTTATTAAAAAATCACACTATAAAACCGCCAACAGTCCTTGAGAGACGACCTAGGGTCTACCCTATACTATAAAGCAATCTTAAAATAATAATCAATTTGATGTGTCATGACAATGAGGCCATGTGTCTATACCATATGAAATATGTTTAAGATTATTTTCATAGTATCTCAAGGTTCTCATTATAGTTGGGAACTAGTACAACCTTTTGATATGACCTGTAATATAAGGAAATTACCATGTAAAAGTTTAGGGGGAAATAATGACATTGTTATGGTAAGAATAAACACATGTATATATCTAAATTTATATATATAATGGTAATCAAAAGTACTATTAAATTTGTTTCTAGGTAACCCACTATTAAAACATTTGTTTCACACTTTTTGGGGATCATATTGATTCTTTGGTCCTTGATATGGAATATATTCATGTTTATGTGTTTTTTGTATTGAGTATTAACCAAGTAATTGGTGGATAATCATTACAATGGTAGGTACTTTAGTATTGTCACCCATGTATAACATTTCCAAGGGTTATACCAGATTTCTATGTGGACCCTATGTCATTATTCATCCTTAGTTTCAACTTTTAAAGAGGGTAAATTGTCTCCCATTTGTGAGGTATTATCCCCCAACATTAATTCTATCCTCTAGAGATCAAGAGGTGTTATAATGGTCTTTTTATTAGTATAAGTCACATGGAACAATCATGCGATGTAGGAAAAATTAGAATTTTCACACTATGATTGATGTAGGACCATCATCATCAATGATATGTCACTCGGTTATCTACTTGAGGATCTCATGTGAATTAAATTAATCATGAACATAAAAACTAAATTCCACCTCATTAGATTTTGATTGAATGCGTGTTTTTCTCACTTCCGAAGATGTTCACTTGAAAGAACTAAATCTAAAACCACATAGATCATCCAAACATGATTCAGAAGCCCATTTATACATCTATTTTCAATATTATAGTACTAGTGTGGAGAATTGATGACACATTAGAATTGTTATTGATTGTTGTAATGACATTCCTTTTATCAGAGAAGGAGAACAAGGATTAGGATGCTCAAAATGTATTATTCTCTCTCTAGGATGTGGTAGTTATGAGAGAGGATCTCTCAAATTGATGGGATGAATAGTCACCATGGATTTAATCCTCTCCCAACTTATGTATTTAGGAAAACATTTATGAAATTTTACTTTTTCCCATAAACATGAGTAGTCATTTAAATAATACCTAAAATAACATAAATGACTTAGTATTGATGTCATAAATGTAAGATATATTTTATCACATTATTAAGATAATAAATTTGTTATGTGATAAAATATAAGTTGTTAACTTGACTCATATCTCCCAAAAATATTAAACAAACCTTAAATATTAAATATTCATTCGTAAAATATTTTTCATGTAATTACTTAATAACTCGTGAATAAAATGAGTATATAAATTCAATACCTATTATTCTGAACATTAATAATGTGAATTTATTTATTTCCTAGTTATCTTTCAAACTCAGACATCACCTGAACCCCGCCATGGATCTCAACTTGTCTTAAACTCTAAGTCATTATAATTAGGAAATATTTTGAATACAATTTGAGTGTAACCCTCTAGTTTCTTATCTCGATAGTAGTGAATTTCTTGAACCAACCAATAAGGGCCCTCTTGGATGGAAATAAGCTGCCTCCAATAAGACAGGGGATGGAAACAAGCATCGAGCAGGCATATCACACACATGGGAGGACTTAGCCTAAGGTACTTGTACACACATAAACATATCCAAATGAACATAGAGTTCTGAATGGTAAAATGAAATTGATAACATAATGCATGTATACATTTATATCTCACATCAGAGTTGTAAAAAAGTACCAAAAATAATAATGGTCCAAATACAATCCCACCACAACTGTAAGAGAATCCAACCTGCTAGAAAGTAGGGGACTGTTATCAAATGAAACACCTAGAATGAAAAATTATCTATCTAGACCAACTATGCCCCACCTACCCTTGGTCCTCCTAGGACTCCATCAAAAGTTTTGTTATCTATATAATATATGACATGTGAAGTCAAATACCATGCAGGGATGGGTATATAAATATCCAATAAGACACCTTTAAATCAAACATTAGGCATAAAGAGTATATTCATATCATCATCACAAATAAATTTCAATAGAAATATGATTATAGAAATAATAACCCAAATATAATCAAGATAGGAACTAATTATCAAGGTAAGACACACCCATATTTCCATCCTAGGTTTCTTGCTCAAGGTTTCAAGGTTACGCTCGCCTAGAAGAACTCACTCCATGAGTTTTATAATGCTGATATAAATATTTTGATGGGTAATTCTCATTAGGCCTCAACATGAATAAGTATACACTATAAATCATAATAGATCAATACATAGATATGGGATCTCTCTCATTCTTTGTGGGGTATACTAGACCCTATCTAAAATAACCCATTAAGTAGGGTATTGACACCCTGGTATGTTGGTCACACTAATTCCAAGAAAATCCTACCTAGGGAAGAAGATGAAGATAAAGGATCCCACTTAGATTCACATAGATGGATTACTAAAACTCTATCTAAGAATAATCATGTAGAGGAAATCACATCATGTGCTCAAGACATGATGCCTCACTATACCCTCACAAGGATGGACTGAGGGAATGTACCGTAAAGAAATTGGTGTCTAATGAAGAGAACAAGGGCTTAAACCTTCTTTGAGAAAAGTACATAGATTATACTAGGTATACATATAATTTATTATCTACCCAAAGTTTTATCGTGTGCTCTAACCTATTCCCATGTACTTTATCCCATTCCCATGTACTTTGGTTGTGCTCATGCACATGATCAATTTTAGGTACCCTAGTTGTGTTTGAATACCTTGTCATCCCCATATACTTTGTTCATGCTCATATACCTGGCTATTTTCGAGTACTCTTGACGTGTTTGAGTACCAAGAACTGATCATGTACCCAGATTGTGACTGTGTACCAAGTCATGTATGTGCCCATGTACCTCAGGGGTACACACCAAGACAACATCCTTGGATCACGTGGTGTGTGGAAGGTCCCACATGGCTTTTGATATATTATTTTTTAGAAACCCTAGTTGTTGCATCCAGGTTTCCACATAGAGTCCGTTATTCCATATTACACGTCGTTTAATTGATATTTTTGATTAAATACTACAACACTCATGCATTTATACCAGTGTTTTTGCTACCATCAATTATTCCACCCAGTTCATTTATTAACACAAATTTTGGATTGACTGATCCTATATATCAAAAATGGTTGGATTATATCCACCTAATCTTCTCTGGAATTGATCCTCATCACATCGCATCACCAAAATATCATTCCTATGAATCGGACTCCACAAATCCATTATTGGATCATCTTCCATCATTGTCAAAACTCAATTTGACTATCAATATCAATCCCAAACCTATGGTACCAATCCTTTTCACCAAATAAAGGTTATACAATGATCATTTCCAAGGTATTTATCAAACCACAAGACAAATAAAATACCATTTATAAATATGTGAATAATGGGGGAAGAAATGAACAAAGAATGAACATGAGGAATGAATATTGTCCATTTTTTGGGTTTTCTTAAATCCATTTTGATTATAATGATGAAAAAATAATAATAATCAAACAATAATAATTCTTATTTCTTGGAAGACAAAATAATACCTGGTGTTCAACCTACAAATCAATTTTTTAGAAGGATTGATTCATGTTCAATGAAGGTATAAATAGTATGGGGATTAAATCCAACAAAAAAATATCCTATCTCAAGTTTGGATCAATTTCTAGAAAGTATTGGTCACACATCAATGTCATTAGCATGATCCATGAACTTTTTTAGAATACTAGTTTCCAATCCATGATTTGATGATGATCGCCTAAGATTTATCCTTCAATATCTCCTCTCTTAATCCCTAGGTTCATTTGGATATCTCTAGGGATTTTCCATAAGAGGGATTAAATAGGGGATATTAGATCTATAAAATTAATTAATTAATTAATTAATTAATTAATTTGTTTATTAATTCACCCATGATATCTCTTAACCCAAAAACCTGACAATGAAAAAGGTTGTGTTGTACCTAGGTCAAAACTCCCAATGAAAATTTACTGGTGGTCCAATATTTTCAATATAATACTTCATTTTGGATTTATTCCATTATTGTATAAAAAATGAGCATGTTTGATATAATATATTTAATATTTTTATAATTTCAATATAAAACCTCCACGGGCCTCGGAATCCTACGATAACTTAGCATATATCATTTAAAATAGTCATTAAAATATTTTAAAGTCTTCCAAGTGAAAATTGGAATTGATACATTCTTACCACCTCAAGTATTTTCATCCCAAATATCAAGAAACCTACTCAAAAAGATTTGGGTATTGGGCTTAAAATCTGGTTATCTGGCACTAGGGTTCTCTCATAAAGATTTATGTACTAACATCGTACACACACTAAGGGAATCACTTTCCCATGAAGGATATTTTCTTGATGATCCTATATCTCTACCAGGTACTCTATAAATGTATCCTCATCCTCTATGAACAACTCACCCTAGTCGATAACATGTGATGGGTTGTGCACACATACCTCCCTAGTTGTAACATGTCGATGATTTGTTGTACCTAATTTAACGATGGAGGTAGGTATAATAGATACACCACATTACAAACCCAATGAATTATTTGGAAAGGGATATTTAATCTTGGAGATAACTTGTCTTCCTGAACACATATTTGTAATCCATGCTAATATGGGAGCTTTGATAACATATGGTCTACCTCCTTGAACTGTAAAGGCCTCTATCATTATTATATATAAGACTTATGAAATATTTGGGAAGTAATCATCTTCTCATGGATGATCTTCACATTCTCTATCTTTCCTCACACCAACATTGATCCCATGAGCACTAACTCCCCTGGATTAGTCCATCATAGGTGTGATCGGTATGTTCTCCCATAAAAGGACTTGAATGGTTTCAAAATGATGTTGGAATGGCATTTTTTGTTTTATGTAAACTCCACTAATGGTAGATGATCCTCCCACCTATGGCCAAAATCTAATAATCAATCCCAGAGCATGTCCTCTAAAACTTGAATGGTCCACTCATTCTAGTCATCAGTCTGGGGGTGAAATTCCATGCTCTAAAAAACTGAGTCCCAAGGAACTATTTCAATCCTCTCTATAATCATTATGTGAATAAAACATCATATTATAAAATGATAATTGATGGAACTTTGTGAATCCATATTATCTCCAACATGTAAAGGTGTCACAATCTCTCCACTAAACTCTACTCTCAAATATCTAGGAAGGGGTCTTACTTGGTGAGTTGGTCTATGATCACCTAGATGGTATTTCGTCCCCTAGATGGTCAAGGGACCCCTATCACAAAGTATATATTTATAAAATCCTACTTCCACTCTATAATCTCAAGTGATTGATACAAACCCACTAATACTTGATTCTCATTTTTAACCTATTGAAAAATGGGGCATCAAGAGACAAACTTAGCTACACACTTCATTGTCCCTAGCTTCCATAACTAACACTGAATGTCCTGGTATATATTTGTAACACCTGGATGTACCACTAAGAGGTATATATGAAACTCCCTCAAAACCTCCCCATGAAATGTCCTTGGTACCATCTTCCACCCTTTGAAAAAGATTAAATGTTCCCCACATTTAGAAAATCCATCAGGATTACATCCTATGGATATATGAATATATAAGGTCTCGTAGTCAGTATCTCTATATTAGTACTCCCTAACACACTATAAAAGTGGTTTGATAACAACCAAAAATTGGAGGTAAGTTGGGCCATCATCATCTATTAAGGAAGACTGTAACGAGGCCAACTGCTCTGATTCCTCACTCAAAACCTATGAACAATATCTCTTGTTGAGATCTTCTTCCACAACATTCCCCTTATTGAGAGTACATACTATCTCAAATTCATTATCCTGTAGGATCTATAGTCATCACCTCTATCTCAATTTATGATCCTTATGTAAAAATATATACTTCATAATATTTCTTTAGAAAATATGATCAACCACTCACCCATAAGACAATGTCTCTGCATATTAAGGGTGAATAACACAAATTCTAGCTATATAACATTGTTTTTTTAGTTATTATCATGAGGTATTAGCTATTAGGATCCAAAATTAATCAAATCCTTCATCTGCATTAGAAACAATCCAAGTCTGGTACCTGAGGAATCATAAAACACCACATATTCAATACTCTCCTCTCGTAGTCTCAATATGGGGGGAATCTTCAACCTCTTATACAAATTTTAAAAATCCAAATGGAACCTCTCTGTCTATACAAAATGTTATCACTTTTGGGTCAAAGCTATCAAGGGTTTTGATATCCTAGATAAATCATGCATAAATATCTTATAGTATACTACCAACCCAAGGAAGTTATACACCTATATCATTCTCTTGGGTGGATCTCAATATAGAATTGCCTCAACCTTCACTAATTCCACTTCCAAACCCTTATATGATATAACATGTCTATGAAATTGGACCTATAGAATCTATAATTGACACTTTGATATATTATCATAAATCTAGTTCTCTCGAAGTATGTTAATGACCATCCTCAAGTGTCTTTTATGATTATCCTCGAACGTTGAGTACTCTAGGATATCATCAATGAAGACTACCACAAAATAATCTAAGAAGGAATGAAAGATCAAGTTCATGAGTCCCAGGAAAACTACTAGGTAATTCTCTACACCAAAATGAATCACCATGTACTCATAGTTACCATAGATACATCAGAATATTGTCTTCGATATACCCTCATCCCAAACTTAGAGTTAGTGATATCTCGATCTGAGGTAATATCCAAGAACCATCTCACCCCTTCTACTAGTTAAAGAGGTCTTAAATACTAAATAGTAGATATTTATTCTTAATTATAACCTGGTTCATGTCATGATAATCCACACAAAACCTAAAGCTCTCATCCTCCTTTTTGGAGAACAACAATGGGGATCCTTAGGGTGACACACTAGGTCTGAAAAATACCTTCTTATAAAAATACTCTAACTTCACCTTTAGTTCATGTTGATTTTTAGGAACCATCCAATATGTTGTAATAGATATTGGTGGATTCATTTTTTGTAAGTATATGCATAATAATATCTTTTAGTGGGGAGTTAATCCTGACATGTCCTCAATTAATACATCCTCATTCTTCACCACCACTATAGGAAACTAATATCCCATAGCATATGATGCTTCAAGGTTCATACTATAAAACTAGTGAGTAATTATCCATATCCTACTACATATGAAACTATCCTACTCTACTTGGATTTCCTTCTCACCCATGCAGAAAAACCTTGTTCCATTTACAATGAAAAATTGCATCCTCTACCTAAAATAGTCAATATGGTAATGAAATGTGGATATAAAATTCATTCATAACATGATTTGATAAGGTATCATCACTTCTATAAATAGATACCATAAGAATATATATCCTCCAATAGTCAAATCCCACCATATAAAGAAGTGTGTAATTGTTGAATCCCCTCTAGTAAGAGTCTCTAAATGAAAAGACCAAGTCAAAGGCTCTACTATAATCTCTAGGTATCTAATAAGAGAAGTGGTAAGAAAATAGTGGCTCACTCATATTTCTATCAGTACTGTAGATAAATTATATAAGACATATATTGTACCTATAATCATACATGAAGCCTATGGGTTGTATAATTCAACCACTGACAGTTGTCCTCATCCCAAACCACCGTCTCCTAGAGCCTAGCATGGACCACCTAGGGGTGGTAGTGTAAAATTTCAAATCTTCTACCACCTACTACTTCTCTCTCTATTCCTTTTCCATTTCCACCACAATTTAGACCTCCCTACTCCTAGATTTGAACATCTCACAACATAACTAGAAAGAAATATAATCATAAAATATGCTCGAACTCTGTCCATGAAATAGTTACCTCATCATATGTCAGAGTCACCAGACTCTACCATCTCCCTATAGATCCATGAAGAAGACTCTATGCTAGGACTTCTATCTGATATGGTGGTATCCTAACAAGGTGGAAAACTCACATAACTGCCTCAAGAAAGTTCTCAAATACTTGGGGATTTGGATTTCCCTAAAACCTGAGAGGTCACTGCCTTTGAAAGTCATTAAGTGTTCTCATCCTTCATGCCTCATCTGTCAGTGTTTTAGATGAAAATTTATAATCATTAGGTGGTGGTAAAATTGGAAAACTAACTAGAGGTACCACCTCCTAAATAGGTCCTTGTATCAAATATTCATCATTGGGTGGATCATCCTCATAGTCCTTTTGTAGAATCCCAGCTGGTAGTCATCATGGAGGCATCCTAAAATAGACAAGATATAACATGGTCAAGAGTTTATATGGGGTGCTAACTCAATAAGGTCATGGAAACCACAACCCATTTCTATATGATGTGTGTACCATTTTTTTCCTATAACCAGCTCCTATATGTACCAAGTTAACATGTAGGTTATCGAATTGTTGGTCAATGGATACATCAGATGCCACACCAACATTGGATTTTATGTCTTGAGAGTGTAACTTGAAACACTTTAACAATGTTTCCCTAGTTCCCAAACCAAACCTCATAGCTATAAAATCTCCAAGATCCAATCATAAGACGAAAACCCTAGGTTATGATATCACTCTATCACTATCCAACCCACTAGAGCCTTCCTAGCTGATAATAAGTTGAGTGTGATACCCTAAGACAACCTCTAATAGTCTTGAGGATGGTCACAAGCACCAAGTTGGAAGATCACACATGTGGGAGGCCTTATCCTGAGATACATGTACACATGAACACATCTCCAAATTTAAATAAAATGAAAAAAGGTAAAATAAAATAGATACCATAATGAATGCATACATCTATATCCCACATAATATTTAAAAAATACTAGAAATCATAAAGGTCCAAATAAAAAATCCACCAAAACTATAATAGAGTCTGAAATTCTAGAAATTAGGGGACTACTATCAAATGAAATGCCTAAAATAAACCATGATATGTCTAGCCAAAATATGAACTTCCTTCTCCTATCCATTCTATGACTATGTCAAAATGTATAGAATCTACATAAGATATGACATGTGTGGAAAATCCCATGTATGGTAGAGTATATACATACCTAGTATGACACACAGAAATCACTAAACATAAAGCATAAAAATAGTAGTTATATCGTCATCACAAAATAATTTCAATCAGAATATAATACATAGAAATAATAACCTAGGTATACTCAATATTGACACTAAGTCTCAAGGTAATCCACACCCATGCTTCTATTTTAGTTTTCTTTCTCAAGGTTTCAAGGTTAGTCTCACCTAGATAACTCGCTCCATGAGTCTGATAATGTTCATGGCACTCCTCTAAGAGATCATGAACATAGGGCCTTTCCATGAAGAACTATATACTGGAATGCATAAGTGATTGATACAAAGATATGGGTTCTCACCCAAGTAATGTGGGGTATACCGAACCCTATCTGAAATAACCCACAAATTAGGGGATCAATTCCCAAGTACGTTGATCATGTAAATTCCAAGGAAACCTCATATAAGGAAGATGATGATGATAGAGGATCCCAACTCGGGAAACATAAATGTATTCCTCAAACTCTATCTGATAATTATCCCTCATAGGGGATCACATCCTATGCTTAGTACATGATGCCTCACTGTACCCTCATGTGGATAGACCGAGGGAATGTTCCTTAAGGAAACCGGTCCATAGTGAAGACAACAAGGGCCTCAAATTACCTAGGAAAAGTATATGGTGTGTACAAGGTATAGACGATGTATCTTATCTTCCCTCAGGTCTTCCATGTGTTCCATACCATGCCCATATACTTAGAGTAGTGATTGTGCACTTTGGTCTTGCTCATGTACTTGGCTTTTTCTGGGTACTTTGGTCTTGTATAAGTGAAAAATTGTGCCCATGTACTCTAGTTATTCCATTGTACCGGGTCATGTCTGGGTACTCTATCCATGTTTGAGTATGGGTATATGCCCATGTACTCCTTTTATGCTTGTGTACCTAGTCATGTCTATGCCTGTGTACTGTGGGTTTACATGTCAAGATAGTAGTCATGGATCACACGGTGTGTGGAAGGTCCCACATGGCATGTGGTATTTCATTTTTACAAAACCCTAGCTACTTCATCCAGGTTCTGACACAATGTTTGTTCTTCTAGATTACATTACATGTATTTGTGATTTTTGTAGAAATCCCAAAAAATTCACACATATTCACTCGTTTCACCACTTCATTCTATTTTTTCAACCAATGTTACAATAAATATTAATTTGGTCTCTACTGAGCCTATACAATTCTAATAGTCTGATTCTGGCAACCCAATCTTCTTCAGAATCTATCCCCAACACACTTTATTTCCAAAATGTCATTCTAGTGAACCATCCTCCTCAAACCCATCACTAGATCATCCATCATCATCATCAAACCTCGATCACACCATCGATAAAAAACTTGAAACCAAATTACTGATCCATTTCTCCAAAGAATAGTTGTGCAATGATCATTTATAGGTTATTTTTCAAACCATTGGTCTAAGAAAATACTAGCAATGAACATGAAAATAATGGGGGAAGAAATACATAAAGTAGGAGCATGAGGAATGAACCTAAACCATTGTTGGGTTTAGCCTCAATCTATTTTAGTTATAATTAAAAATGAATAAAAATAATCAAACAATAATAATTCCTATTTCCAGGAAGATAAAACAATAGCCAATGGTTGAGCCAAAAATCAATTTTTTAGAATGATTGATTCACGTTTAATCAAGGGATAAATAATATGGGTACTGAATCTAATAAAAACATAATACCTTATGTTTGGATCAATCACTGATAAATATAAGTCATGTATCAATGTCATTGGTGAGATCCATTAACTTCTATGTCACACTAGTTTCCAATCCATGATTCAATGATGATATTCCAAGAACTCTTATCCAACGACTCCTCTTTATATCCCTATAGTTATGTGGATAACTGTAGGGATTTTTTATAAGTAGGATTAAATAAATTATGTTAGATATTCAAAATAAAATTAATAATAAATTAATTTATAATTTAACTATTTATTAATTCTCTCATGATATATTTTTAAACAAATACCCAACATCGATAAAGGTTATGTTGCGCCTAGGAAAAAAATCACATTTTGGATTTAATGGCTATCAAATATTTTTTATCTGAGACTCTATTTGGGATTTATTCCATTACTTAAAAAACAATGTGAATGTGATATAATATATTTATTATTTTTATTATATCAATACCAAGCCTTCCCTGGCCCTATAATCAAGTGTTAACTCATCAACCATCTTCAAAAATATTACTTTAAATATTTTAAATTATTATAATGAAAAAACTGAGTCTTTGTAATGAACTATACCCATATACCAAGAGTGGTATCTAGCAACACATCATGTACCATAAGTAGATAATGTTTATTTATATCAAGTACAACCTCCTTTGAATGTGATCTATGTATTATAATCATTTTTTCTCACAATATTTCATAAAGAAGGATGCAAATTTTGTGTTATCATCCTTTCTTACTTTATTATTTCACTAACTTACCAGATAGACTTTCCTTTTTCTACCTTGGAAATTGATTTATTAAAGGTATTACCATCATGGACAACTAGGGACAATATATCTCATCCTTTCGAATGAAAAAAAATCCTATCTTGATTATTTAATCCCTGTTATACCACGGATGACACACCCAATGCAAGCTACCTCACCAAAAACATAAATTTTGTGGTTTTTATATTACATCAAAGTATGTTATCAAATGGTAGACATAAAAAATGAACTCAATTCAAGAGATGAATACACATTATCATGGATAAGAACAAACAATAACACACAGAACATATGGTGTTCCTATTGGTGGGTCAGTCCTCATGATCTAATCTACTTAAGATCACCAAGTAAAAACTTTATGAGAATAAATCTCAATAATTATGAGGCCCCAACACCTAATAGTAAAACATTATTTGTGTCCCATAATTATGATGTATCTAGACTATAGGAAATATTTTTAGGATTACTTTTATGTTATCCCAAGGTTCTCATTGTAGATAGGAACTATTATAACATATTGATACGATAAATAATCTAAGAACATTACCATAAAAATAGTGTAAATAGAAGTATTAACACTATTATGGTAAGATAACATCATAAACAACTCCCTGTATACATGATATGGTAATCAGAAACTACTTCTCAAGTTGGGTATTTGGAACCCAATTTCACAACACTTGTGGAGGTTCGGCTTGGGTCCATTCAAGTATCTAGGTCGAGTTTTTATATCAAACCGCAATAACAACCACAACTGTTTTTGTATTCTCCGTGGAATATAGATATTTTTCTAAATTTAATGAAAAACCATGATCACATAAAAACCTTCAACCATGATCAACCTAGTCACTTTTTTGGAAAATATTTCACTACGCCTAATTTTCATCTTACATCCCATTTTTCTAAAAAAATAAAGAATTACCAAAACTCAAAAAATGGTATTCACATGCTATCTTGCTCCTAATTTTCATCCATACATGAAAACAAATAGTTCAACTATGACATAGTTATAGGTATTGTTAGAATAAATATGTGTGTAAAAAAACATATCTAGAAACCTTGATCCACATCCCATCTATTTTTCTAAAACTTGTTCCAAACCATGATTTAATTTGTACCACCACAACATGGTTTTGGTATCTCAACCAAACATCAACTAAAAGTTCTTAAACAATCCTATAAACTTTAAATTACTCTATATGAAAAAAATTTAATGATAAAGTAATTATTTTTGAGGATATTTGTTAGTATTTTTCAACAAACACATCATAAAAACACTTTAAGTGTTTTTTCAAACAATCCACCATTTGGGTTTGTTAATAATACTACATAACATTCTTCTCCAAAAAATCCTCCTACAACCACAAGAATGTTCTTCATAATATATCAAATTATTCAAAACTCATTCACTTTGAACCTAAATAAGTCATAGTCTTCATGGAAAACAAGATTTAACTGAAAATTTTATTAATAAACCACAATATTAAACACATGCTTCAATACCTCATGTTGTATAAAATAACTCATTTAACCTGAGTTAAAACTCCACACATTCCCCCAAATAAAAACATTAATATACTCTCCCATAAAACATTTTATTTCAAAAATATCTCCCCCCCCCTTCAAAAATCTCTTGGGAAAATTTTAATTCCTTTCAATTTATAAGGAAGCACTTTTTTCTCCCCTATAATCATGCACCTCCCTAGGATTAAGAACTTATCTCCCTAAATGACTTCAATATTTCTACCCCTTGGTTAATAAAACAAAATAGAACTTATTCAGGGTTATAATAAGGAATAAATGACTCAAAAAAATAAATTCATGAGATATAAAAAACCTTTCCACGAACTTCTTGTTAAAAATAAAATGTGGAAAAAATCATATTTAGGTTAGTGTTGATTCCTTCTCCAAACCATTAAAGTGAATAGAGATGGTTAAAATCTAAGATTCAATTGATGCTTCTCAAAAATATACTTAGAAAGTGAATTTTATATGATATTTTTAATTTTCTCTTGGGTAGACACATTCTTAAATTTTAAAATATCTTGATTAACTCTCACCATGATAAAATGATATTTTAACTTGATTTCCTTTATCTTTGAATGATGAAATATATTTTTACTAAGATTTATTGTACATGAGTTATCACATTTAATTGAAAAGTTAGAATTTACCACAACACCAATATATTCAAGACGTTTTTTCATCCATATAAGTTGTGTGAAAACTAGTAATGTGAAACAAGAGGACTAGGGTGGGGCAAGCCGAGACCATGTGGGTTTGATCCCATGCATGTTTTTCTGCCAAATTTTGCATACAATGAGAACAAGAAAATTCAAGCCCATAGGTATCCCTTAGTCTTGACCACATTTAAAAAATATATAATATTTATAATCATTTAAATATTGTATTTTTCCCATTCTTAATGGTAGTTATGGGGATAAGTATGGATCAATAATAGTTGGAGTTTTAAGGGATGTGATGGAACATTTTTCCATGGGTTACTGATGGCATACAGTGATGTCAATGTGGTGAAAACTATTTATATGCAAAGTAGGTCAGAGATCAGTGAGAGACTATGAATGATGATGTCTGGTGTGTATGAATTTTAATGGTTAGACCTGTGAATGAATGAAGACTCTCCAGGTAACGATAGGTTTCTAATGAGGAAATTAGGGTTCCCAGGAGGTTCTTTCCTATTTTTTTAATAATAAAATAAAAATAAATAATAAAAATAATAAATCAACCTAAAAAATATTTTGATTATAATAACTCCTTTATAACTAAAACCATGTTCAAGGGATACGGGTTCTATTTTTTGAGAGGTGGGATGACACACCATGTGAATATAGTTAATAATTACTATATAAATATTATAATATCATATTAAAACAATAATTATAGACCAATTTAGAATTCACATGGAAATGAATGGTGAATTAGTATGACCATTACAGTGAGAAATTATATTTCATGGTTTAATTATGATTTTTTGTTAAAAAACTATAATTTTAAAGAATAATACATTGTAAAAATAATATATATTTTTTTAAATAAGGTTTTGGGTAATCCCACACCTGCACAGGCTCAACCCATATTAGCTTGCACCCAAATAGGATCAACTTGTATTGATCCACACTCTTAATGATAAAAATTACTAGGATTGTCTCACCCCACATCCTCCCCATATCTAGAAAGACTGTGGTTTACAAGTTTATTTTTCATTACTAGTGAAATCTTGAGTAAATGTGGTGTATTCCTCTTTTGTTCTACTTAGTGATATAAATTCTTGATTTTTATTTGACCAAGAAATAAATAGATCTACAAGATAAAATAAATTACCCAGAGTGGACTTTATATCATCCACTAACAAGAAAAATAATCATTCATATGTCCCAATAACACTTTTTGTAATGTTTCTTTATAAAACATCATAAAATTCATTCTTATTTTGATATATTGGAGTATTGTTTTCATCGCAAGCATTTGGTTTTTTTATAACATTGATACATCATCACTTGAAATTTATTAAACACAATGTTTGGTCTTGATGTTGTAAAGTATAATAAACTTATATTAATATTTATATACTGTATAATATCAAATAGTTTTCCATCATTATCCATTGAAAAGTTCATTGGGGTAGCAACTGGTATAGTCATGGCTTCATTATTCTCCATGAAAGATATTTTTAGAATTGATTTTTCATATTTGGATTGAGATATTAAAGCCCATTCTTTACTTCTATTACATACAAGGCAAGTAAAACATCAAATCACAAATCATATACATTTCCAACTCACTCTTCGTGAAATTTAAAATTTCCTTACATTGAGATTAATTCAATACTACAAATATTATGCCATCCACATAAATCATCACTGTCATTTTTTATCATTATTATTTATTAAATATATATTATGATAAAATCTTTCATGTTGGAATAAAATATTTTACAAGTATTGATCAAGACTTTAATACCAAGATCTTAGTGTTATCTTCATCCCATGCAGTACCTCATTTAAGAGACACACATTTTTTTATATTCATGATTGAAAAAACCCATATAACTATTCAAAAAACACTTTATCTTCAAGGAATACATTAATAAATATTTATTTGATATCTATTTATAAAATCTTAAACTTAGTTTTCGCCACTATATATTAGAATAAATGTATCATTCCCAATCACACCATGTGAGAAAACTTCTCATCCATATTAATTTCTTTAATCTAGGAGTATCCTTTACACACTATTAATAATTTTTTTAAATAAATTTTCCTTATTTATTAAACTTTTTTAGGTAAACTCATTGGTTTTGATAACATGTTTTCCTATTACCTCAAAAAAATCTCCCATGTTTGATTTTTCTAAATTGGGTCACGATATTCACTCATAGCTTTGATCCAAATTTATCCTTAGTAAACTCATAAATCTTTTATCCTATATGTGAGATGAGATAATTATTTGTTTTAAATTATTTATTATCCTTGTTTTCACCAAATATATCTTGTTACCAGCAATTGTTTTTAACAATTTTAATTATATTTATTGAAGTACATATTAGTGATGGATGTGTTATAGTATTCTTACCATTTGTTCTCTTATTTGAATTAATATTACCACCATGTGGTCCACTTGAGTTACTCAACACAACATCTATTTCTTTAAAAACTTCTTCCTTGATTTATTGAAAAAAATATTCGTTGTCCACAGTAATGACATCTTGACGTTCAACTAGTTTTCATGTTTTTTATTAAATTATTTTTTTATTCTTATCTTTGATGTGTATACAATAAAAATCATTTATCCCTTGAGATTCAAATTTTTGATGAATCATCTTATTATTGATAATAAAAGATTTAATTTTAAAAATGTGAAATCAATTCAATATAATTTTCTTCTCATGCCACACATCATATGTGTTTTTCTCTTTACATTGACATAATTGGTCCCTATTAGTAATATAGTCTAATATCAAGATATATTCCTTCTAAAATTTATCCAATGGGTCTTTATCAATGATAATTATATGATATTATAATTTATTATCTTTTTTCTCCTCCCAATAATTTTATTTTTTTAAGGAGTTGTCATTTTGAGAACATTATGTATTATCCCATGTTTTTCGAGATAATCCTTCTCTTTTTTATTTTAAAACTCTGAACCATTTCCAATCCTAAATTTCAAAATCTTTTTTCCAAATATATATTTTTCTAATCTATGATATCATGAAATTTAATAAAATACTTTATATTTCTCAATTCTAACCATAAACCACGTAATTAATCTATAATAATCAATAAATATTCAATAGTACCTATTTCCATAAATATCCCTTAGTGATATCGACCAAAAACATAATATTGAACTAATTATAACAACCTATTTGATTTTTTCATTCTATTTTCATGACTTTTTAATGTTATTCTTATTTTAGAAAGAATCACATGTATGAAGATGATATCATTTAATCTTAGGGGTGTTATGATCACCTTCATGTTTCACCAAATTTTCTAAGTATTTTTGGATCAATTGTCCAAGTTGTTTATAACATATTTTTTTCATCCTCCTTATATAGAAATCACATGTATTCTTCTACAGTTATGAGGTAGATATTCACTTTTTTGAATTTCACTAGAGTCATAATTATACTATCTATGAATTTTATAGTAAAAGTCTTCTTATTAAAATTTATAACATTATTTGAGTCACATAATTTTCTTACACTTAATATATTATGACCAATACCTTAAGAAAACTATAAATACATATTCCTAATGTATTTTTCTCTAATTTTTTCATTTCTAGATTCTATGATCTTTAAACCTTCTTCATTACCAAATCTATGACACCATCCATGTCATATTTTATGCCCATCACTAAATCTGTGTTTCCTTTTATATGTGAGTTGCATCTATAATAACTCTATTTTTTCTGTGAATAAATTTAGAATATTTTAAAGAAACTTTTCGAATCCAAGCCCTAATTCAGCATGACATTTCAGGTCCCAAGGAACCTTAGTATTGAAATAATAAAAATATTCTATATATTATATCATGTGTGCATAGTTTTTTGGTAAACATTTATTAATTCATCAATGGATTGGGAAATATGATATTACCATTAAATAAAAAATGTGGGTTTTACCCTAGGTTCAACATAACCTTTTTCAGGGTCGGTTATTTTGTTAAAGAGTTTCCATGGTGGATTAATAAATTTATAAATTTAATTATTTATTTATTATTTATTTAATTTTCCAGACCTAACCTCATCTATTTAATCCCCATTATGGAAAATAACTAGGGTTATCCACATAACCCTAGGGATTGGAGAGGATCTATTGGGAGAATAGTTCTTTGAAAAATGACATTAGATTGAAGGGTGGTGATCGGTATACTAAGGGAGTCCATGGATCTCCCCAATAATCAGTGAAGTGGAACAATTATTCATCGTATATTGATCCGAACTCAAGTTAGGGTATTTGTTTTATTTGGATTTATCCCATTTTTTAGGTTTAACTTTAATTAATTAACCTAACAAGAATTGATTCATGGATCAATGAAGGATTACAATTGATGATTTTATCTTCCAATATTTATGGATTGATATTACTTTGATTATCCCATATGTTCATCAACTTATTCATCAACAAACAGAATCCAACCTAAAAAATGCACAAGGTTCATTCCTCACTTTTATATTTTTTTGGTTTTATCCCCCCATTTTATGATCTCTCATCACCAATATTCCTTTTAGTCTTTAATTCAACAAATACCTTATGAAAAATCATTTCACAATTATTATTCGGTGAAATGGATTGTTACCACGGTTTTAGGTTTTATATAGATCATATAATCAAGGTTTGATGAAGATAAAGGATGATTTGGTGATGGATCAGGGGAGGAAAGTTTGTGAGTTTGGTGTTTTGGATATATGGAGTGAAAGTGGATGATTCCTGAGCAGATTGTATGGCCAAAATCTGGCCACCGATAATGGAAAATCTCAGTCAATGCTAGACCTATATTTTGTGGGCATGATTAGAAGCTAGAGTGGATTAAATGGTTGTGTTTATATAACCACATGGAAAACTAGAGAGTTCTATGAAATCTTGATATGCATGGAATATAATCAAAAGAACACAAATTGTGTAGTCCCCTAGATATGGAATCTAGGGTTTCAAAAAAATGAAATATCACATGTTGTGTGGGACATACCACATGTTGTGTGGCCCATTCCTAGAGACTAGGCATATACCCTTGGGGTATATGGGCATGAAAACATCTAGGTACACGGTAATGGGTAGATTATATCATCACATCATGGTACTCAAACACAACCAGGATACTTGGACATGAATAGGTACACAGGCACGACCAGGTACACAGGCACGACCAGACTAAATGAGCACAACTTGGTACCTAGACATAGCCAGGGTACCTAAACATGTCTAGGTATGTAGGCATGGAAAAAGTAAATGGGTATGGTCCAAAGTACATAGGTATGATCTTGAGTACATGGGTAGACTTGTGGAAGATAGTATAAATCATGTATACCAAGTACACACTGTATACTTTTTCCTTGGTGTTTTGAGGCCCTTTTTCTATTCAGTTTGGACCAACTTCCTTAGGATACATTCCCTTTGTCCATCCCCATTAGGATACTGTGATGAATCATTACAAAAGCATAGAATGTGATTCCATATATGGTATTAGTCTTATATAGAGTTATGAAATCCCTCTATGAGGCCCAAAGTGTGATCTTCTATCATTTATTCTTCCCTAGGTGGGTTTTTAGAAATCATCAGGACCAACATACAAGGGAGTATGATCCCCTACTTAGTGGATTATTCTAGATATGGTCAGGTATACCCCATAAGATCTAGGTGAAATATCTTATATGTGTACTCATATCTTCCAAGTCCCATCATATACTTCTCTATAGTGAGGCCCAATGAGAAGAACTTCTTAGACGAGCACCATCAGTGTTATCGAACGCAAGGAGCGAGTTCTATTGGTAAATTATTACCATGAATCCTTGAATGACCACTGTAAGAACTCAATTTTTGACTCAGGTATAGATCCTATAAATTTTGTTCTAATTCACTATTATGGACCTAAATTGGATTCCTAATGATTTCATGAAGGTCTTAGGGGTTTCCAGGGATTTTGCGGATCCTGAAACCCAACTTTTTTAGAAAAATAGTTTGGTCGCACTGTTAGAGTAAATTGTGTGGGGAGGATGCAAGGTTAGTCTAAACTATGTGAATAGTTTTCATTTTTGGGAAGATCCATGTCACACAGTTAGCGCATAGTTTCTCAAATAATGTGTCCTAACTGTGTAAGTTCTCCCTTTTCTCCAGGTACCCGTGTATGGTTGTCAAATGGTTTAGAAAACCATGCACAAGCTATTTTTTGGGTAACTTTACCATTTTACCCTTAATGATATAATTATCCTCATCCTTCTTCCCAAATCTGACTTCCATTGGATTGAACCTCCATTTATACCATTTTGGAGATATTTGAAGGCCTAAATGAGGTATTGAGAGATCTCCTTCATCTGAGATCTGATTAATCTTATGTTTGTCATGTTGGATGTGAAACGGTAAGTACTCAAGTCTTCTTAATCCATTATTCATTTCTCTTTATCTCAAACTAGTAATCAAGGTGTGAGTCCTTATACTCATTTTTCATATATAATCTAATACAATCCAAATTATAGTTTGATATTGGAGGAGTAAAGTCATATGTATAATGCCCTGATCCCTCTCTTCTGGACTCGGTGCTTGGAAAAATGTTGTGTAATTTTTTTTATAAAAGTAATTAAACAATTACACAACACTTTATTAAAACAAGGACCTTTTATTGGTCTAGGTTCTGTAAGACAAGACATAACCTTACATTGATCACAGTTAAAAAATAAAATTAAACAACTATCTACTACGCTTCTTTGCACGCTACAAAAAATATGACCAACTCTGGAATTCAAGGAAACCTGTGAAAATCATTTCAAAAACATAGGGTGTGCACAAAAGATTCCCAGTAAGGGGTTTTAAAAACCTTTGATAAATCACTTTTAAAAATATCCATTCGATAATACATTTGAAAAATTCTATTGTAAATACATTTGTAAAACAACCTTTACAAAATAATGTAATTATTTTGAAAAATAATTATACTTTGAAAATACTTTCAAACTAATCCAGTAATTCTATTGGAAATATTAAGCAAGCTTATAAAAACAAGAAAATTGAGGACACTTGAAACTTTTAAGTTTATCTTGGGCCTACCCACTTGAGGGATGGATTCACTATCCAATTACCTATCGTATTTACAAAGTTTGAGTAACAGTTTTTATAAAACATCTTCATCTTATCTTGCCTTACTTATATAAAATTTTCACTGGAGTTTTTAATTTTGGAAACATGTTAATGAATTTAAATAATCATTTCCAATAATATCTATATATAAGTGTATATATATATATGAAGTTTTATTGAAAAACACTTGTGAGTATTGATTCCCAAAAACTCACGCCACTTGGCATGTACATAAACACCAACATACCTGATCTTCCATTGATAAATAATAAAAAGAAATATCAATGATTTGTTTTCATGATTAAATTACTTAAACCATTCTTGTAATTCAAAATCATAAAATAATAATGATCATGCATCTAAGATTATAAATGATATATTTTTTAAAATCAATATTTCATTCATTAGTGAAATTATAAATATAAACATGTACAAGACAACTTAAAATTATAACATGTCTATAAACATTTCATCCAATTCCATTAAAATTAATTTCTTTGTAAATATCATCCAATGATCAGGAGTATGTTTATAAACTTGTATATTCATATTCATGTATGAAGTTTCATGGACAATCATCGATGTATAGCCATATACTTGATTTTTATATGACTTGCACATGACATGATAAAATTATGATATTCTTAACTTCTATTATAATTTATTTTTAATAATTATTATCATAAAAATTTTAAAAATAAAAAAATATGTGTCTCATAGAATGAATTAATGTTTGAATAAAGCTTTGATAAATAGAAACAACCCTTGGAAAGACTAACGTGAAATAAAATGAAAATATAACTTTGATACATATATAGATATATCTATCTCATGTAATTAAAATGATTCAAAAGAAACTAAATAATAAAAACGTAATCAGAAATAAATTTCCCTTAGCACAAATTTTTTTCATACATATAGAATAATAACTAATCTCACTAATTTATATTTTGGAAACATGGAATAAAAATATATTCATTACGCAAAACCATAAAATTAAAATCATAAATTTTAAATAAACTAACTATATATTACTAATAATAGATAAATTTGGAAATAAAACAAAACTACCCCTTATAGAAAACAAGAAAATAGAATTTATAATTTGAAATGAATAATCAAAATTCCTTTACAAAAATAAAATAGAATAACATAGTGAGTATTTGAAAATAAAAGTCCCTTATAGGTTTTTTTATTGAATAACCAATCCCCCTCTAAGAAACAAGTAAAAAATTCCTTAAAATGGAAATGTAATATCCACTCTATTTATAATATCAAATGAAAAATATAGACAAAAAACTGTTAAATTTAATCAATGCAATGTCCACAAAAATTGGTTTTATTAAAATATTCGTTGAGAAATCATGATATATTATATTCATATATTATTGTAGATGGACAGAGAAGATATTTTATTGATTGTTTGAAAAATTGATTGATACATATTATATTGGGTAATTTGGTTGGATTGACATCTTCTTTGTAAAGTTTTCAATACACAACCACACAATAAGATCAGAAAATCTTAAACAGAGACAATCGAACATGTATTTTAATATACTGAAAATGATGGAAATAGGTATGTGTTTACCCTAAAATAATGAATAACAATCTAAATTGATATCATAAGGGGATAGATTGCAGAATACGACAACAAATAAAATCAAAATGTTACATCCATTCGGATAACAGTGAATTTAATATTCTGAAATCAGTTCAACAGATAAGGATTCAGATAAACAATACCAACTTGAAAAACTGGACAACCAAGGGTAGATCGGAATCCATTTTCTCCATAACTCGTTCGAATACCCCAACTCAAAACAGATCTTGTGTAAACGGATCTTAATTGTGCTTTAAACACTAAATCGAAACCATCAACTAAACACGAAACTAGAACCAGACTCTTGTTTGGATTCGAATCCACCGCACCGGTCATCTTTTCCTGAGGTAGGACTCCCTCACGTCATCATGACGTCTCCTAGATGAAGATCAAACAAATCTGACGGCGTGGCACTCGACTTCTCCTCTCGAACCCAACCTCAGCCTCCTCTGCTCACGACTCTTGCACTGAAACCCTACCAATTTCGGACTCATCTCTAAAACACAAATCCTGTATTACAGGATTCTTGATTTTTTATTATTTTTTTTAACTCGTTTATCATTTAATAAAACAATTACCATATTTCATATATATATTTATATATAACACTTTTAATTCCTAAATACAAATTAAATTTGTATTAACCATAAGTTAAAATTTTATTAATATATAGTTTTAAACAATATCATATATATATATATAATTACAAACATAAGTTATCATCATAAAATAAATTATTAAATACATAATATTAATTTTTTTTAAACGAAATGTATTTATTTTCATTATTATTTTTATTATTTTTACTTTTATTTCAAATATTTGTTTATTATAAACATATTTTAGTTTATTCTAATTCAAAGCTTTATAATAATATATTACATTTATTATTACCTTTAATTATACTTATTTTATATCAACAGTTATCATAATCCATTCCTCAATTTCGATTTAAAAACCTATAACAGATAGTTTTCTTTATAACAGTCGGATAAACAAACTATAAATATCAATACCTAAGGGTTGTTCAAACAATCAGAAAAAAATATCACGACGCTCACGCCACTGCTTTTTGGAGATGGTTTTATATGTCCCTCTTATTTTTAGTTTCATTCCTATTGTTCTTGCTTTAACGTTTGTGCTTCTATAAAATACAAAAGATTATAACTACTCAATCGACATCGTTGTGTTTCTTGGTGGTCTTCCAATTGTTTTATTATCGATATCAATGGGGTTAATGGGTTAGTTTTTTGTGTGTGAAGGATGTATTATGGTATTTGTATAAATTTTTTTTTTACTATTTATATATTTGCGTACGGAAATTTATATATTTTATTACATCTTGGAATCATTAACAAAAAATAAAACTAAATTTTAAACCTGGGGTGTTACATTCTCCCCCACTTAACTGAATTGTGCCCTCGCAATTCATTTATACTTATCACTCTTAATTCGTATCTATTATGAGTCTCACATGATGTCCCCAAGGTCTGTACAGCTGTCTTCCATGGTTGCTATATCTTCCTATGAGATTAAAGTTCAAAGTGGATTTTAAATATTCCACTTTATTTTCCCAAATGTAAATAGTGCAAGAGGGGTAGTATGGATGTAGGCACTAGAAGACAATCCTCAAGGAATGATAATCAAAATAGTATCCAAGAATTTTATCTTGAATTTCATTTCTATAAAAAAGTCTCATTGAACCGTCTTCAAAAGTTTCAAAGTCATCGTAAATTTTTCCTGTGAATCAAAAGCTTAAAAGTTGATACATATAAGCTGCGTGAATATTACTTTCTTCAGTTTCTCTATAAAAATTTGAGATTGATTCTGGCTGCTCAAACATGGTAAAGCACCTAAAAATTCCTTCGTAATATGGACCTTTGTGTCTATAGAAGTGATGTTGGATCTATCTGATGTCTTCAAAGATGAAACCAGAACAATGATGAAAACGAAGTACATTAGGTGTTCCTGATATATTATAAATTCGTTTACAGGAAAGTCGCATGGCTTTATAGGGATCAGATTCTTCTTTTCATGATTTTTCCATGATCATATCAAGTAATTAATCTAGAAGGCCTAAGATAATTGATTGAGTTATCCTTCCTTCCATCTGAAAATTACAAAGATGAATGTTGACTGAGAAAGTACAGTCAGTTTATCAAATGGTTCTAAATTTCCAGAGTTATATAGACTGTTCCTCTAATACCAATTATAACGCCCCAAGCCCTCTCTTTTGGACTCGGTGCTTGGAAAAATGTTGTGTAATTTTTTTTATAAAAGTAATTAAACAATTACACAACACTTTAATGAAACGAGGACCTTTTACTGGTCTAGGTTTTGAAAGACTAGACAAAACATTAAATTGATTAGAGTTAAAAAAAATAAAATAAAACAACTGTCTGTTATGCTTCCGCAAGCGCTACAACAAATATGACCAACTCTGAAATTCAAGGAAACCTATGAAAAACATTTCAAAACTGTAAAGTGATCACAAAAGATTCCCTGTAAGGGGTTTTGAAAACCTTTGATAAATTTCTTTTAAAAATATCCTTTTGATAATACATTTGTAAAATTCAATTGTAAATATATTTTTAAAACAACATTTACAAAATAATTTAACGCTTTTGAAAAATAATTATAATTTTAAAATACTTTTAAACTAATCTAATAATTATATTGGAAATATTAAGCAAGCTTCTAAAAACAAAACAATTGAGGACACTTGAAACTTTGAAGGCTATATTAGGCCTACCCACTTGAGGGATGGATTCACTATCCAATTCCCTATCATATTTACAAAGTTTGAGTACCAGTTTTTATAAAATATTTTTGTCTTAGCTTGCCTTACTTACATATAATTTTCACTGGAGTTTTTAATTTTGGAATCATGTTAATGCATTTAAAAAATCATTTCCACAAAAATCTATATATAAGTGTGTTTGTATATATATATATATATATATATATATATATATATCTGTGTGTGAATTTTTATTGAAAAAAAATTGTGAGTATTGATTCCCAAACACTCACGTCACTTGGCATGTACATAAACACCAAAATACCTGATCTTCCATTGATAAATAATAAAAATAAATATCAATGATTTGTTTTGATGATTAAATGACTTAAACCATTTTTGTAATTCAAAATCATAAAATAATAATGAGCATGCACTGAAGATTATAAATGATATATTTTTTAAAATCAACATTTCATTCATGAGTAAATTTATAAATATAAACATGTACAAGACAACTTAAAATTAAAACATGTCTATAAACATTTCATCCAATTCCATTAAAATTTATTTCTTTATAAAGATTATCCAGTTTTCATGAGTATATGTATATACTTTTATATGCATATGCATGTATAAAGTTTCATGAACAATCATCGATGTATGTCCATATCCTTGATTTTTATATGACTAGCACATGACATGATAAAATTATGATATTATTAACATCTATTATAATTTATTTTTAATAATTATTAACATAAAAATTATACAAATAAATAAATATGTGTCTCATAGAATGAATTCATGTTTGAATAAAGATTTGATAAATAGAAACAACCCTTCACAAGACTAATGTGAAATAAAATGAAAATATAACTTTGATACATATATAGATATATCCATCTCATGTAACTAAAACGATTCTAAAGAAACTAAATAATAAAAACGTATTCGGAAATAATTTTCCTGTAGCATCAATTTTTTTCTTGCATATAGAATAATAACTAATCTCACTAATTTATATATCGGAAACATGGAATAAAAATATATTCATTGCGCAAAACCATAAAATTAAAATCATAATTTTTAAATAAACTAACTATCACTTACTAATAATAGATAAATTTGGAAATCAAACAAAACTAACCCTTATATAAAACAGGAAAATAAAATTTATAATTTGAAATGAATAATAAAAATTCCTTTAAAAAAATAAAATAGAATAACATAGTGAGTATTTGAAAATAAAAGTCCCTTACAGATTTTTTTATTGAAGAACCAACCCCCTCTAAGCAGCAAGTATGCAAAGCCTTAAAATGGAAATGCAATATCCTCTCTATTTATAATATCAAATGAAAAATATAGACAAAAACACTATTAAATGTAATCAATGCAATGTCCCCACAAATTGGTTTTATTAAAATGTTCATTGAGCAATCATGATATATTATATTCAGATATTTCTGCAACTGGATAGAGAAGATAATTTATTGATTGTTTGAAAAATTGATCGATACATATTATATTGGATAATTTGGTTGGATTGGCATCTTTGTTGTAAAGTTTTCAATACACAACCACACAATTAGATTAGAAAATATTAAACAGAGATAATCGAACATGTATTTTAATATACTGAAAATGATGGAAACAGGTATGTGATTATCCTAAAACAATGAATAACAATCTAAATCGATGTCATAAGGGGATAGATTGCAGAATACGACAACAAAAAAATCAAAACACTACATCCATTTAGATAACAGTGAATTTAATATGCTGAAATTAGTTCAGTAGATAAGGATTCAGATAAACAAATACCAACTTGAAAAACTGGACAACAGAGGGTAGATCGGAATCCATTTTCTCCATAACTCGTTCAGATACCCCAACGTAAAATAGATCGTGTGCAAACGGATCTTAATTTCGCTTTAAACAATAAATCGAAACCATCACCTAAATGTAAATCCAGAACTGGAATCTTATTTGGATTCGAATCCACTGTACTGGTCATCGTTTCCTGATGGAGGACTCCCTCACGTCAGTGTGACGTCTCCTAGATGAATATTGAATAAATCCGATGGTGTGGTGCTCGACTTCTCCACTTGAACCCAACCTCGGCCTCCTCTTCTCGCAACTCTTGAACTGAAACCCTACCAGTGTCGGACTCTCCGTTGAAACACAAATCCCGTATTACAGGATTCTTGATTTTGTATTCTTTTTTTTTAAATTGTTTATCCTTTAATAAAACAATTATCATATTTCATATATATATTTATATATAACACTTTAAATTCCTAAATACAAATTAAATTTGTATTAACCATAAGTTAAAATTTTATTTATATACAGTTTTAAACAATATCATATATATATAAAATTACAAACTTAATTTATCATCATAAAATAAAGTATTAAATACATAATGTTAATTTTTTTAAATGAAATGTATTTCTATTCATTATTATTGTTATTATTTTTAATTTTATTTCAAATCTTTGTTTATTATAAATATATTATAGTTTATTCTAATTAAAATATTTATAATAATATATTACATTTATTATTACCTTTAATTGTACTTATTTTATATCAACGGTTATCATAAGCCATTTCTCAATTTCAATTTAAAAACCTATAACAGATAGTTTTTTTATAATGGTCTTATAAAAACAATATAAATATCAATACCTAAGGGTCATTCAAAAACTCAGAAAAAAAATATTGCAATGCTCACGCCATTTCTTTTTGGAGATGGTTTTATATGTCCCTCTTATTTTTAGTTTCATTGCTATTGTTCTTGCTATAATGTTTGTGCTTCTATCAGATCCAAAAGATGATAACTACTCGTTCGGCATCGTTGTGTTTCTTGGTGGTCTTCTAATTGTTTTATTATCGATAGTAGTGGGGTTAATGGGTTAGTTTTTGTGTGTCAAGGATGTATTATGGTATTTGTATAAATAAAGTTCTTACTAATTATATATTTGTGTTTGGAAATTTATATATTTTATTGCATCTTGGAATCATTTAAAAAACATAAAACTAAATTTTAAGCCCGGGGTATTACAATACGAGTACTAGTTGGGTGGTCTATAACTCATCCCTCAAGTTCATTGATTTTGGGTTTGATGTGTGGGGACTATCGATCTCAACGGGTTCCATTTATTGAATTTATATACCATGCTTATATTCATTAAAATCCTATGGTATGTTCTTTATATAAATTTTATTATGTTTTGGTGGTTATATTAATAATGCACAACACCCCATGTAGGGAAATATGAAATAATTGGTTTTTTACTGTTTTAATACTTTTGATCCCCCGTTCGGGTGTGTTCAATCTTGATCACACTAATGGTAAGCCTCTTACACTAATTTACTATTGAATCCTGAAATTTTTAATAGCTTTTACATTTTATCTTCCACTTAACCCACCTAAGTTAAGTGCCTAAATTTAAGTAATTCATTAAAATGAGATTATGGTAAGAATACTTAGGTGTATGACTTGTCCTTATTAAATGTAAATGAGTGTTTGGATGCACATATGTAGAACATCTTTCCATGTTCATAGAAGGTAGAAAAGTGAACCTTATTAATTTAACTTGACTTACATGGTTTTAATTAAAAGTTTTCATGCTACTTCGCCTTGTCAAACTAATGAAAGGAAAGGCTTGAATCAAGTGAATTCATTAATGGAATAGTTATCATATTACCAAATTAATTATAGAGAATTAAATGTAAGGTAATTATTTATGTACATATACCATGACATATTTATAGGAAGGATTGACTCGTGTTATCTCTTGGATTTCCAAGGTAATTACTTGGGTACTTGAGGAAGTCATTCTGATTCAAGGATGTCGGTTTCCTTGGGTGAGACCTACCCAGAAACCTAATCCTTGTCTACCTTTGGATGACCAATATGACACTATAGGATCCTTTCATTATTTTTATAGGATTCCTTAAATACAATCCTTGGATCCATCATGACATGAGGTTTCATGGATATGTACTTTGGCCTGACCACTCCTTATCTCCCATTTTACCTTGGATGTATTCCTTAAACTCGATTAGAAATATTTTTATGGTAATTCCTTGTATGATACTCCTTGGATTACACTCTTACACCCTTATGTAGACTCATTTTGTAACACCCCAACCCCAGAATTTAGGATCCAGTTCATTACTTATTACATTGGCATGATTGAAAGGAATGAAATCTAAACGGAATGATTATTTTAGTAGTCTTGAAGAAACTAGATACTTACAGGTAACTCATATTACATTGTAAAAGGTAACAAAATACAATACATAAAAAAACTAATAAACTACATCCATGAGAACTTAATAAATGGTATCCTCTTCATAACCTATTGAAGGTAAAAAATGAAAGGGGTGAGCTCAAATTCTAATTAAGGGGTAAAAATAGTGGAAGCATGAATCAAGAATAATTGAATTATAATCAAATTGGCATAGTCAATATGTCATGGTGAATAAATGAAAAACCCACACCATTAATAGACAGATAATGAAACTATATCCATAGATTTTGTCATAGTGAAAACATCATGGATGGTAATTACTAAAAAAGAATAAAGAGAATGCTTATTAATTTGAATTCATGTATATAGAACATGATATAACTATACCATTGAAATGGTTTAATCATGTTGGTAGAAACCCATTTGATTTTTGGAAACAAACTCAAACAGTTTTTCACCAACTGATTTGTCTCATGAGACCCGTCGATGCATCAAGGGGCTATAGAGGGGCCCACCCATCACTAAAAGTCCAAATAATTATTTATATATATATTTAATATGAGAACAATATTCCTCTTCTATATCCTTATTGAATAGAGGATACAGATTTATCAATATTTTCCCAGTTAAAATAGCATTCAAAATAAACAACGTATGTGAAATGGTATATAGCTTAAGGAAATAATCATATCCATGATAAAATAAAATGGATATTTTCCAAAATTATAATTTATAATGAAAAATGATCTCATATGGTCATTAGATACACCCCATAAGAAATATTAGGTGCATAATATAAAGTAAGTATCGATTAAATGGAAATTGAGACAAAGTCTCTTACCACGTTGTAATCAATTGAGTCATATGAAAAAAAATTAATAATCACAAAATGAATCACAAAATATCATTAATATAAATATAATAATGATATTATATATCAAATTATAATACACATACACCACATGAAAGAAATAATTGGCGAACAATGGAAATCTCACGAAATTAAAAGTGAGATGAGAAAACCCCTTACAAAGATTGTATCATTAGAGTGAGGATAAATCAATAAAATATTTATGTGTGAAAAATAAAAATCCATAAAATATAAATGGATATAAATTATAAAACAATCATAGGTAATTAATACATATTCTTGGAAAAATGTAACCAAATAAATGGATGTTTTAACTCAAAGAATTAAAATTGAGTTAAGAAATCTCTTAACTTATGCCTGAAGGTATTCTCAATTGATCTTAATGATCTAAATAATAAAATTTAGATTTATTATTTAATAATTTCAAAAAATAATATAAATTTAATTTATTTATTATAACCTTATTAGGTTAATTCATTTCCTTTTTATGGGTTTAAGAGGTTCAGTTTTATTGTTTTGGAAACATTCTCTTCATTGGTTTTCATGATCAGTTTACTTGTATTCATGAATGGAAGCTCGTTTGAAAAGTGGTTAAACATAAGTAATTGTTAATATATATTATTAGTGACATTACATAGATATAAATTATCTTATAATGATTTTGGTTATATACCATGAGGATGACTCATTAGATAAAAGTTAATGATAAATGCTTGGATTAACTTGGTGGTTTTGTGCACAATGAACTTGTTCTATATTATAATTTTATACTATGAGTGTGTAAGGATTAATGAACATTTAATAAGATAAAATAAATATATTATGATCTGTTTAAACCATTAAAAAGGTTTCATGACTATTCTTGAAGATAGTAATATAAATTGAAAACTTGTCATCCTTGAATGTGATAAATTAACACATCTTGTACGGGGTTTTCATTTCTAGTATAAGAGGGGGAAAAGTGAGATGATGATGTAATATTCCATAAGAATAATAAAATTAAATTTAATGTATTTTAATAAAATTACTATATCATTTGGATGAGGTTAGTTGATGAGAGAGCAACAAAATAATGGAGTTTTAAAAGAAGTTGAAAGAAAAAGGAAGAGAGGTTCACCTCTTGAGTACTCCTCCTTGAGAATCTCATTAAGGCCTTTGTTTTTATCATTTTGGTGAGACCATAAGGTATTGGACGTGGGGGAGGGATTGTGAAGTGTATTTTGTATAACTTAGGTAAGGATAAAATTTTTAGTGGTGTGGGAGGAAGAGGGGGTGAGGGGTGGTTTATATAGTGGAGGGGATGAGGGTTTTCTTAATATTTTAATCATTAGTTTATTATTTTTCCCTAATATAAGAAATAGTGATTATTTCATGAATAGAAATAGTAATAATTGCATTTTATATTAAAACAAGTGTTCTTACTTTATCATGACATCATCCATGACTTAATAAATCATGTATTTAGCATTTATCATAATTTATCGCATTTTACTATTCACCAAAAATTCAAGTATTTCAAAAAAATCCAAACAATTTACCCTAACCATTTTTCAACATGTAGAATCCAAAAATGAAGTCAATTTTTCAAAAAACAAATTCTAAATATGAGTAATTTAATTTTTAAATAAAATCATCATTTAATCAAAAAAATACCAACACTTAAAACATTCATCTTCATTTTTAAGGTGCCTAAATTTTACTTACACTTCATTGGTAAGGTTACCATTAATAAGGGTCATATTACTATTTATAAGGGTAGGGTACTATTCATAAGGGTATGTTACTATTCATAAGGGTAAGTTACTATTCACTAAAAAATAACTTGATTCTATCAGACTCTAAATATCACCTTGATCACAACCGTGGATGTCCTTTTTTCGGAATTCAAAACACAGAAGTGGAAAATTTAAGTTTAATTGATATGTTATGACATTATCCTATAAATAACCAAGTGTTGTTTCATAGAGACTCAGTAATTCATGCAATATAGTATATCTAATGAGTATAAAGTATTTAATAGAAACATACCATAAAATGTTTGGGGTGTTATATTCTTCCCTCCTTTGTAAATTTCATCCTCAAAATTTTTCATGTATATTTCTTCCTAAAACGATGTGGGTGGTTCTTCTTAATAACATACTCAGGTTCCCATGTTTCTTCCTCTATTTTATGGTTGCTCCAAAGAACCTTTACTAGTCTAGTTGTCTGATTTCTCAATATTTTCTCCCTTATGTCAAGAATCTTTATAGGCTCTTCACAGTATGACAAATCAGGTTCCAACTCTATTTCTTCATAGGTGAGTACATGAATTGGGTCTGGCATGTATTTCTTTAATAATGAAATGTGGAACACATTATGAACTTTAGAGAGACTTGGTGTCACTACTAAATGGTAATCTATAACTCCAATTCTTTCCATAATTTTGAATAGTATGATGTACATGGGGCTCAGTTTACCTTTCTTACCAAACCTTAAGATGCCCTTCCATGGAGATACTTTTAGAAATATATGATATCCTACTTGAAATTTCAAATCCATTCTCAAGTTGTCAACATATCTGTTTTCCCTACTTTGGGATGCTTTAATATGGGCCTGAATTTTCTTTACCATTTTAGTTGTCTCTTCGATAAGTTCTAGGCCTATAAGTTTCTTCTCAGCAACTTCATCCCAATATGTTGGAGTTCAACACCTCTTACCATATAATTATTCATATGGAACCATTTGAATGCTATAATGGAAAATATTATTGTAGTAAAATTCCACCAAAGGAAAGTATTGATCCCACGTACCTTGAAAGTCCATAAAGCATGATCTCAATATGTCTTCCAGTGTTTGAATAGTCATTTCAGACTATCAATCAGTTTGGGAGTGATACGAATTGCTCATATGAAGCTCATTATCCAAATCCTTCTGGAGAATTTTCTGGAATTTTAATGTAAATTGGGTATCTTGATTGGACGTAATAGATAGAGGTTCACCATGAAGTCTTACAAATTCATTAATATAAAGTCTTTTTCGGTGATCAAGTGGTAAATCCTCTCTTAAAGCAAGGAAATGTGCTGATTTTGGGATATGATCAACAATTACCCATATTGCATCATTCTTTCTAGGTGTACTTAGTAGTAATATGAAAAAAAATACATTTTAATATCACCCCACTTCCACATAGGAATAGGTAGAGGTTGCATTACCCCTTTAGTATGTTCTCTCTCGGCCTTCACTTGTTGAAAAACCAGACACCTTGACACATAGTTAGCAATTTCTCAATTTATGTTATCCTACAAAAATGTTCCTTAAGATCTCTATAAATATTTGTGCTATTAGGGTGTATAGAGAAATTTGAGCTATGAGAATAATCAAATAGTTACCTTTTTAGCTCAGGTTCTGATGGATCGCATAACCTCTTCCCAAATTTTATAACTCTATCCTCATACATGGAGTCTTCCAATCTTCCATACTTAACAGATTTAATTTTATTTTGTAGATTCCCATCATCAGAATGAGATGTTTTTATCTCTCTAGAAAAGATGGTTTAGAAATAATTTTAAAGTGGAAATATGTTTCCCCTTCCTTAAAAATTACCATATCCTTCATTAGTATATCTGTGAATATAGGATCTCTCTCAAACCTCATTTGGGTTATAATTCCAGGATCTTTCCTACTTAATTCATTTGCCACCTTATTTTTCTTTCCAGGGTGGTAGTGTATTGAACAATCATAATCTTTGAGTAACTAGAGCCTTCTCCTTTTCCTCATGTTGAGTTCTTTCTGTGTAAAAATGTATTTCAAACTTCTATGATCCGTATATATCTCACATATTTCACCATAGAGATAATGTATCCATATTTTCAGAGAAAATATTACGGATGCTAACTCAAGATCATGAGTTGGATAATTTTTCTCATGAGTCTTCAACTGGCTTGATGCATAAGCAATAACTTTATCATTTTCCATAAGGATTCAACCCAACTCATTCTCTAATGCATCACTTTATATCACAAATCCATCATTTCCATATGGAAGAGTCAAAATTAGATCATTGGCCAATCTTCTTTTCAATTATTCAAATCATTTTTTACAGCATTTCTGCCATACAAAATTAACCCCATTACATGCGAGCTTGGTTAGTGGGTTATCTAATTAGGTGAAATTCTAAACAAAACAGTGATAGTAACCTGATAATCCAATAAAATTATGTAACTCGATTATGTTTATTGGCATAGGCCATTTTTAGATTTCCTTTTCCTTCATAGGATCAACTAATATTTCATCCATACAGACAATATAGCCAATAAAATAAACCTATTGATGCCAAAATTCACACATTCTAAACATTCCATATAATTCATTTCTTCTAAGAGTTTTCAGAATAATCCACAAATGATTATCATTGTATTTGTATATTTTGGTTTATACTGGGATATCATCGATAAATACCACCAAAAATTCATCAATATATTCCTTGAGAACTCTATTCATTATATCCATGAAAACAAAGGGTTCATTAGTCATTCCAAAAGGAATTACTGTAAACTTGTAATGCACATACCTGGTTCAAAATGCTATCTTTGGAATATCATCCTTCCTCACACACAGTTGATGATATCCAGATCGAAGTTCAATCTTTGAAAAATATTGGGCTCCATGAATTTGATCAAATAAATAATCAATTATTGGTAGATTATAATTTTTCTTTATTGTAATATCATTTATTTCCCTTTAATCAATGCATAGCCTCATGGAACCATCTTTCTTCTTAACAAAGAGGACAGGGGCTCCCCATGGAGAAACACTAGGTCGAATACATCCTTTGTCACTCAATTCTTATAGTTGTTTCTTTAGCTCCACTAATTCTATAGTGGTCATTATATAGGGAGTCTTTGATATAGGTCTTTCACTAGGAATTAAATCAATAGAGAACTCAACTTCCCCCTCTGGAGGATTTCCATGTAAATCCTATGGAAATACATCAATGTATTCTTGCACAATTGGTACATCTTCAATTTGAAGATTTCTTTACAAACCCCTAGATATTATGTTCTATTATTATCCAAGAACTTCTTTTAGTAGAGAAACTAAGGGGTTTATCTAGATAAAAATTATATGGAATGGTTTCTGCTCTAAAGATAATGGATTCTACACAATTTTTAAAAATTGTAACTTTCTTCTTCTTACAATAGATCTTCGTATCATAATTTGACATCCAATTCATACTAAGAATTGTGTCAAAGTAAATCTTTGGTATGATGATAAGTTTAGAAACTAAATAACGTTTATGTGTCGTGAGGGGGACTGATCGACACATCTTTGTTGCAATGATACATCCCCTAAGAGTTTTGAAGGACAACTCCTTTATTAAATCAAATTGGACGTGTCTAATTTTCTTGGATAACTGGTAAGATATAAACGAATGTGATGATCCAGAATCAAATAAATCATTTTCTAAGTTTTAGGAAACAATTAAAGTACCTTCTACCATATCATTAAAAACTTTAACTTCCGTGGTTGTAATTGCAAAATCTTTCCCTTTCTCCCGTGGCCTTTTTTGAGGAAATTTTCTTTGGTACATAGGACACTCATTTGAAAATTCTCTCATCTCTCTACAATTATATCATTTAACATAATTGAATTGTCTCTTCCCCTTGTATTCACTAGATTTATGAACCTTTTCTCCACATTTATTGAAAACTCCAATACCTTTCAAGCATTTCCCAAGATGATTCTTTCCACAGTTCTCCCATAATGGAAATTTATTCATTCCATTCTTCTTTATTGGCACTTCAGTTTTATATAGTTATTAGAATTCCTCTTCTTATCTTTATTTTCATTGAACAAATTTGATCCATCAAATTCCTTCTCTATTTTGATGGCACTTAATACAATTTCATCGTATGATGAAACATTTTGAGAATCCAGTGCCCTTCAAATACTTGTCTTAAGACCTTCAAAGAAATGACCAATCCTATCTTTCGAATCACATATGTAATCTATAGAATACCTGTAAAATCTTGTTATGGTATCCTCATACTCCACAACACTCTCTTCCTATATTTTATTTAGGCTAAATAATTTCCTCTTCATTTCAGTTTTTTGTTCACAAGGGAAATGTATGTCAAATAATATTTCCTTAAAATTTATCCATTTCATATCTTCTATTTCTTCTTCCTTTCTGGATCAAGGAACACTATTGATTAGAATCACCCTTGAGGCAATATACTCCCAGTACTACCTTTTCATTTTCATTGCATATTAATGCCAAAAATATATTTTCAAGGGACTTAATCCACTAATCAGCTACCACCAGATTAGTAGTCCCACTAAAATATGGGGATTTTTCTACAAGAAACAATCCAGTACAGGTGTGGCATGGTTATTCATCAAAACCTGATTAAGTTTTCCCAATTTGTACATGATTTAATCTACTCCAACATTGACTGTGTTGACTTGATTATTAGGGAAATCCCTATATTGTCCATGGGTATTAATTCCCCTTCTTCTATTAGGTTCCATCACTAAACAATGGCATAAACTAAATTAGGTCATAGTTTATAATTTCTAACAAGAAAACACTTAAGATGATCTAAAAATTTATGCACAACTAATCTCTTAATCATAAACATTGTTTATATTTACTTTAAATCCTTTATAATGTTATGTAAAGAAAATGTGAATTATCCTAAGCATATCCCCCATGAGTTTCAAACCAGATGCATAGTAAGGATTGGTGTTGTGTACCAGGATACCCCACATCAAGCTTGAAACACTTTTTCAGATTTTTTACTCCTATGTATATCTGTTCTAGAACCACGTCCACTTGTAGTATCCATATAGGGATGTATTTTCTAGGAAAACCCACATAATCACTACTTTACCAAAATTCCAGGATGTTCTTCTATGATTATCTTCAAATTATGACTTACAGTTATGTCCTCTAAACTATTTTTCCTAAATATATTTTCTAAGGTTGATACTAAACTTCCTCTGATACCAATTGTAACACCCTGACCCCAAAAGCTTGGAGCCGGTGCATTACTTATTAAATTTTCATGATTAGAAGGAATGAAATCCTGAAGTAACAATCATTTTAGTAGTCTTTAAGAAACTAGATACATAATTGTAACTCATATTACATTGGTAAAGGTAACAAAATACAATACATAACAAAAACTAATAAACTACATCCATGAGAACTCAATAAATGGTCTTCTATTCATAACCTGTTGAAGGTAAAAAGATGAAAGGGGTGATCTAAAATACTCATTAATGGTTAAAAATAGTATAAGCATGAATCTACACTAATTTAATCATAATAAAATCATCATAGTCAAAAATTCATGAGGAATAAATGAAAAAACATTCCATTAATAAACTGAGAATGAAACTACATCCATAGATTTTTTCAAAGTGAAAAACTCATGGAAAGTAATAAATGAAAATGAATAAATAGAATTATTATTAATTGGATGAAATGTATCTGGAACATGATACAACAATACCATCGAAACAGTTTAAGTTTTTGGGTATAAACCCATTTGATTTTTGGAAACAAACTCAAAGGGTTTGTCGCCAACTGATTTGTCTCATGAGACATGTTGATGCATCGAGGAGATATAGAGATCCCCACCCATCACTGTAAGTCTAAATCATTATTTATACATATATTTAATAGAATAAAAATATGCCTCTTGAATATCCATATTGAATAGAGGATACAAATTAATCAATATTTCCCTAGTTAAAATAGTATTCAAAATAAACATCGTATGTGAAATGTTATACGGTTTAAGGAAAAAATAATATCCATGATAAAATAAAATATATATTTACCAAAATAATAATTCCAAATGAAAAATAATCTAAACGGGGTATTATATACACCATATAAGAAATATTAGGTGCATAATACCAAATAAGTCTCAGTGAAATGGAAATTTAGACAAAGTCCTTTACCACATTGTAATCAACCGAGTCGTATGACCAAAAATTAATAACCACCAAATGAATCACAAAATAACATGAATATAAATAGAATCCTGATATTATATATCAAATTGAATTACACATGCACCACATTTAAGAAATAATTGGCGAACAATGAAAATCTCTTGGAATTAAAAATGAGATGAGAAAACCCCTTACAATGATTGTATAATTAGAGTGAGGATAAATCAATGAAATATTTATATGTGACAAATAAAAATCCACAAAATAAAATTGTATATACACTATAACACAATCATAGTTCATTCACACATATTCTTTAAAAAATGTAACCAAATAAATAGATGTTTAACTCAAAATTTGAGTTAAGAAATCCCTTACATTATGCCCGAAGGTGTTCTCGATTAATATTAATGACCTGAATAATCAAATTTAGATTCATTAATTAATAATTCCAGAACCTATTATATATTAAATTTATTTATTATAACCTTATTCGGTTCATTAATTTCCTTTTTATGGGTTTAATAGGTTCAATTTTATTGTTTTGGAAGAATTTTCTTCCTTGGTTTTCATGATCGGTTTACTTGTATTCATGAATGGAATTTTTTTGGAAATGAAGTTAAACATCTAGAATTTTTAATATATATTATTATTGACATTAAAGAGATATAAATGATCTTATAATGATTTTATTTATATACCATGAGTATGACTCATTGGATAAAAGGTAAGGATAAACACTTGGATTAACTTGGCAGTTTTGTGCACAATGAACGTGTTTTGTATTATTATTTTATATTATTAATGTGTATCAATTATAGAATATTGAATATGATAAAATAAATATATTATGATCTATTTCAACCATTAAAAAATTTCATGACTAGTCTTGAAGATAGTAATAGAAATTCAAAACATGTTGTCCTTGAATGTGATAAATTAGCACATCTCGGACGGTGTTTTTATTTTTAGTATAAGAGGAGGGGGAAAAGAGAGATGATGAAGAAATATTCCATCATCATAATAAAATTAAATTTCATTTAAGTTATTGGAATTATCATATCATTTGGATGATTGGAGGTGAGGAGAGATCAATAAAATAATAGAATTGTAAAAAAAGTTTAAAGAAAAATGAAGAGAGGTTCACCTCTTGAGTACTCCTCCTTGAGAATCTCCTTAAGGCCTTTATTTTTGGCCTTTTGGTGAGACCAATAGGTCTTGGACGTGAGGGGAAGGATTGAGAAGTGTATTTGGAAGAACTTAGGTAAGGATCAAATCTTCAGTGGTGTGGGAGGAAGAGGGGGTGAGGGTGGATTATATAGTGGAGGGGAGGAGGGTTTACTTAATATTTCAATCATTAGTTTATTATTTTTTCCTAAGATAAGAATTAGAGATAATACCATGACTTAAAATAGTAATAAGTGCATGTGATTTCTAACCAATTGTGTTAACCTCATCATGACATCATCCATGACTCAATAAATCATGTATTTAGCATTTATCATAATTTATCATATTTTACTATTCACCAAAAATTCAAGTATTTTAGAAAAATATAAAAAATTCACCCTAATAATTTTTTGATATATAGAATAAAAAAATGAACTCCATTTTTCAAAAAAAAAATAAATATGATACATTTAATTTTTAAATAAAATCATCATTTAATCAAAAAAATACCAACACTTGAAAAATTCAACTTCATTTTTAAGGTCCCTAAATTTTACTTAAAATTATATGGGTAAGGATACAATTCATAAGGTTATCAATACTATTCATAAGGGTAGGTTACTATTTATAATGTTATGTTACTATTCATAAGGGTAAGTTACTATTCACCAAAAAATTAACTTGATTCTATCATACTCCAAATATCACCCTGATTGCAACTGTGTATGTCCTTTTTTCAAAATTCAAAACACAAAAGTGGAAAATTTAAGTTTAATGGCTAGGTTATGACTTAATAGTATAAATAACCAAGTGTTTTTTCATAGAGACTCAATTCTTCATGAAATATAGGCTATCTAATGAATAGAAAGTATTTAAGAGAAACATACCAAAACATGTTTCGGGTTTTATATAGTTACTAATAAGTTACTGGACCCTAAGGTTTAGGTTTCCTCTATGAATACCATGGAACTACTTTATATTAATTATCAATTATGTTTTTCTTGTTACACCATGTAACCTTCACTATTTACACTATCACTAGGTGATGTTCATTCTAGTTATGCCTCATGTGGATTGTTTATTTAAACTTGTAATCAGTTAATTAATTAATTAGTTACATATTTAGACATTATCCAAGGGATGAAGTAGGTACTTGGGTATTTAGTTAAATTGTATTGCTTTACTTTACATATGCATTCCTGTACACTATTACATTTCCATTACATGGGCTAGATATTATAGATATCTTTGGTAGTGGCCCATTTAGATTTATCTCACACCCTCTATGGCTGTCATTTGGTACCTTAGAAAGATTACATGTATGTAGGTGCTGATAAAGGGAAGCATAATGCTTCAGACACTTGACTGCTTTTTGTTTTAGGATGAAGCTTGCAGCATATGACCAAGAAGTAACTTTGGATGCTTGGGATACTTTATGTATTTTATTTTTTCTAAATTGGGTTTTCCATATATGTCTACTACTTTGTATCCATTTTTTCTAGATTTCTATTGACATGAAA
The DNA here is from genome assembly GCA_963277665.1 of Viscum album. Lineage (NCBI taxonomy): Eukaryota > Viridiplantae > Streptophyta > Magnoliopsida > Santalales > Viscaceae > Viscum > Viscum album. Next base: position 1,960,799,947 of record OY728133.1, read on the forward strand.
TATATCATCATCATCTATTGTATGTTATTCCAGTTATATCAGTTATTATTGATTTTTCTCCTTCCATTGTGCATTATATTTACTTATATTTCTCACATTATTTACCTTTGTTTATAACTATCTTTTATGCTATACTCTAGTAATGAGGGCATGGTATCCCCATGAGAACACCCTAGGCCCTCGCTATTAGTTGGAAGCCTCTAGAATTCAGGGAGATACAGTTGAGTCCATGCGGCCCACCAGGATCAGGGCACATATTGGGACATTACAAAGTGGTATCAAATGGGTTTCCTTCTTGCTTTACTATTTGGAGACAATAGATTGGAGATTAAGAACTCTTATAACATGGTCATAATTTGTGTTTGGGTGTCATGAAGCTATGTTTGTGGTAAAGTATGAGTTTCCTAAATTATAATTTTTCTTTTTCTTTTTCCTATTACAATTTATATCATTTCACCATTGGGTGACACACATGTTGTCTGGTGTTGTTTATTACTCTTATAATTGAGATTCTATTTTATCTTTGGTCCGATGATATGAGGGAAATAAGAACTGTTACATACATCATTATAGGAACCTATAATTTACAATTCATGCATATTTTCATATTATATAGTTTCATTTTAATACTTTTATTTCTTGATATGATGTGATTTTTTAGTGATCCTTTCTTTTATTTATGCTTGTGCTACTTTTGGGTTGTGATTGAGTGATATCTTGTTTCAATTAATGAGGTGTTATGGGATATCATGGGGTGGAATGATTAATTTATCAAATCAAGTCTTTTAATAGAAATTCAATTGGGTGTTAATATCAATGATAAGGATTATGGGCCTTTATTCACTAGGATGGAAAACTAATTTCAAAAGAAATTGGATGGAAGTTCTAAGAAAATTCAAACAGAAAAGTGGAATGGTTGCATGTCCTTATCCCTCCTTGTCATGTTTATGAAATTTAAATGAGTGAACCTAGTAATTAAATTTTAAATAAAACAAAATGGTTATCGATAAATGATGATGCAAGGTACTATTGACCCTTCATCTAATGGAACCCCTGAAACTAATATCTGAGCATTTATTAATATCTATTCATCTAAGTAGGTAGTTTGGGTAGTATGACTTGGGTAGTGAGTTTTCATACCTTCAGCGTATTCTAGTGATTCTATATTTATTCTTAAAAGTTTTTATGAGGTGTGTGCTTGGAATTTGTAGACCAATGATGCCATGATGTCCTTGTCTCATATTCCAGGAAGGTGGTGACGACCATGCTCCAGACATGGTGGGCCCTGAGCTTCCAGTCTTACCTTCAGAAGTTCCACTTTAGGAACCGCGTATTATACCTGATTTGGGCATTGATTCCCATGTCCATGATAGTTTTAAACATATGATCCATTCTATGCATGGTTCTCCATGATCTGCACCTACGATGGATGATCTGACTCGTGAGTTTTAGATGCAACATCATCCCACCTTCTTGAAGAATGGCGGTCTACATGTTGTTGAGTCTTGGTTAAAGGATACCCTATCTATCTTTGATCATCCATAAAAACCACCAGAGTGGAGTTTGAAACATGATAATTACATGATGCATGATTTGGCCAAGTGTTGGTGGGATGTGATTACCCATGTTGGTCGTCATCAGGGCATGTTATGGGTTGATTTCCAGATTTCCTTCTATGATCAAATCGTTAATAATATTCTAATAACTAACATAGAAAGATATTTCATGAATCTTGAGCAGTTTTCTATGTCAGTTATGGAGTATTCATCATGTTTCACAGATTTTTAGTGCTTTACACTGGTTCTATTTGGTGATGAGATTTCACGTGCTAGATGCTTCAAGGATGGGCTCTATTATGCCATCCGTACTTAGGTGATTTTTTTGCATACCTACCTTTTATAAGGTCATAAATCATTCTCTAATTTTTTAGTATAACCTATGGGAAATAGAAAGTACTAGGAATAGAGGATCACTTTCAAGGTAGGCTAGTAGTTTTTCGGTGGCATAACGTGATCCCTCAAGGTTTCTCGTCAGGGTAGTGTAAACTAGGGTACCCATGTAGGTATCTTTGAAGTATACCATCAGTACAGAAAATAGGTTAATATGAAGCCCAAGTGTAATAGAGACCCACTGGAGTGTCGGGATTACAGTTGTATGGGTCATATTCAGTATTTTTGTTGGACCTTTCCATTATCTTCTAGTGGACAAGTTTCCACACCAGCTCCACCTTCAGAAGTATGATCTTTTATGCCATGTCAGGTGGGGAGTTAGAGTAGAACCAACAAGACTGGTCAAGGAGGAGTTCATGGCCATGGTAACCAGACCCCTGATCACTATAATCACTAGTAGAACAGTTTTGATCATGGTATTCAAGTTATTTCATAGGGTCATGGATCAGGTCAGTTGCATGCATTATATATGATACCCAAGGATCATGTCATGGGGCCATCTATAGTATGAGGTACTAATCTATTATCCCCCACTATTGTATCTATTTTATTTGATGTAGTTGTTTCACACTCATTTATCTCTTTATCTATCATGGAAATTCTTGGGATCGAAATACATTTTTACTTTGGTGTAATGACACTAGATACACCATTAGGAGTACGATCAGAGGGAATAGGCCAGTGTAGGGACTTCCCCCTTGAGGTAATAAGTTATTCCTTTCTATGGGACCTCTTTTTTTAAGATGATGGGCTTTGATTTCATTCTTAAGATGGATTGGTTGTTTCTGTATCATGCCATTGTAGATTGTTATCGCTAAAGGGTATCGTTTACATCACCAGTGGGAAGAATTTATCTTCATAAGGGTGAGTTATATGTACAAGCTCGAAGAGTTGAACCAAATAATCATGGGATAAGTTGGGTGACCACTCAGATTTCCAATCTCTTCATGGATGATCAAGTTTTAGACTAAGGATAATTCTCTCTAGTAGTATACCATTTCAAGTATGTCTTTCCCAACGAATTTTCTGAATTACCTCTTAAGATGTAGGTATAGTTTATGATTGATATTTTTCTGGGAGAAACTTCAATATCCATTCCTCTATATAGGATGTCACCAACTAAGCTCCAGGAGAAAAAGAAGTTGTTAGAGGATCTAGAGGCCAAAGGTTTTATATGGCCTAACACTTCCTCTTGGGGTTCACCTATGTTTTTCTCCAAGAATTTGTATGGGACCCTTCATCGTTGTGTTTATTATAGATGATTAAACCATATTACAGTAAAGAAATAGTATCCACTACCTTAAATAGATAATCTCTTTGGCCAACTCTGAGGAGCTAGGGTCTTCTCTAAGATCGACCTGATATCAGAATATCATCAAGTGCGAGTCATACCATCAGAAATACGTCATACCACTTTTCATAGTAGGTATGATATGTATGAGTACCTAGTCATGTTGTTCAGTCTAACAAACATTCCATCCATTTTCATGGATATGGTGATTATGGTGTTCCAAACATTTTTGGATTATTTTTTTATAGTCTTTGTGGACAAAATATTAGTGTATTCTCACACTCATAAGAACCATTCCATGCACCTTGAGATCATTCTGAGTACACTCAGAGAGCATCAAATTTATTCTAATATTGCTAAGTTACACTTCTGGATCAAAAAAGTTCACTTATTGGGTCATATTATCTCCAAATTGGGAGTCTCTGTTGACTTATAAAAGGTGAGTGTGGGTGTTTTCTGGGAGAAAACCAAGAAAATTTTTGATATACATATTTTAGTGGGGATGTCTGAATATTATAGGTGTTTCATACAAGACTTTTCATGCCTTAATTCACCTCTTAATATCCTTAAAAAGAAGTTTGTTAAGTTCTTATGGTCAGAAGCATATGAGAAATCCTTTCAGGAGCTGAAAGGGTGGTTTGTCTTGGCACCTATTCTAATTCTAACAAAGCTTGGAAGAGGTTATATCGTCTTATGTGATGCATCAGTCATTGGACTAGGAGCAGTAATGTTGTAGGAGGATAGATTCGTTGCGTATGGATCTTGGAAGTTGAGGCCTCATGAGAGAAATTACCCGATGTATAACCTTGATCTAGAAGTATTTTTCCATGCCTTATGCTGCTAGAGACACTATCTTTTGGGTGAGCACTTTGTGGTGTGAATGGACCCCAAGATCCTCAAATATATATTTTCACAACCTGACTTGAATCTTAGACATTGAAGATTGGTTGAATATCAACAGAACTTTGATTTTGAGATTTCTTATACACCTAGAAAGTGTAATGTAGTCACTGATGCGTTGAGTTGGAAAACTCATGCATAGGATAAATAGGAAACTAGTAATGAATGGAAGTTAATGGACCAATTTTCTGAGTTGGATCTAGAGTTTCATGACAGTCACAAATATTATTTCCTCTCAACCTTGTAAATTACCTCTTCCCTCATTAACAATGTGAAGAGCAAGAAATTTTAGATCCTAGAGGTTTGGTTCTCTAAGAGGGTATCTCAGGACCTGAACTACCTCTAGATTGGTTTGTGTATAGAGATGAAATCTTGTATATACATGGATATTTCTAGGTTCCAATAGATATGATATAGGAGTTAATGTGTGATTATCATGATTCTCAATGGCCGGTTCATCCACGAATCTACAAAATGTAGCGAGAAATGTAACACCAGTATTGGTAGCCTTAGATGAAACATCATATAACATGCTTTATCATTAGGTGGTCCACCTATAAACAGGTGAAGGCGGAACACTAGAGACCTACAGGCTTGTTACATTTTCTTCTAATCCTGGAATAAAAATGGGAAGATACTACTATGGATTTTATAGTAGGATTACCTAGGTCACTGAGGGGTAGTAACACTGTATTGGTAGTTATTGACCAACTAACAAAAGCATTCCACTTCATTCCAATTTGAGAGACTTTATTAGTTTATGATCTGGGAAGAATGTATGTCTATAACATCATATAACTACATGGGGTCCCTCTTACAATCATTTTAGATAGGTACGCTCATTTCACATCATGGATAGGGTAGGTCTTGTAGAAATCTATGGATACAAAGGTTCTTCTAAGCACATATTTTAACCCTCATACTGATAGTTAGTTGGAATAGATGATAAAATTTCTAGAGGACATGCTCCAGAAATTTAATCTTGATTTCAGTGGTTCTTGGGAAAAGAACATTCCTCTCATCAAGTTAGCCTACAATAATAGATTTCAGGTAAAATTCATATGGATACTTCTGTGGCCCTGTATATTAGGTCGTTCCATTCACCCATATGATGGCTAGAGGAAGGTGAGGCAGCCCTATTAGGCACTAGACTTGTGTAAGATACTTTAAATCAGGTTCAATTGATTATGAAGTGTATGTATACTACTCAGTCTATGAAAAAATATTATCTCGATCACAATCGATGACCTCTGTAGTTCAAGGTCAGGGATAATTTTTTCCAATGGGTATCACCCAGGTTAGGGAATAGACATATAATGAGGTAAGGTAATGTGCCACCTTATTTTGTAGGGACATTGTAGATTTTAGAGTGAGTAGGGTCAGTATCCTATCAGTTACTATTACCTCAGAGGTATCATTCCATGCACGAAATCTTCCATGTTTCACAGCTTCATCATTGTCATGCTAACTTGTATCATACTTTTGATCTCGAGGAAGTAGATCCTGATTTCAATGATTTATTTGAGGAGTATCCTATATGCATCATTGACCAAAGCATAAAGACTCTCCAAGGTCAGTTTGTTCCTCTAGTATGAGTGTTATGGTATCATGGTCATGTACAAGATGAGACTTGGGAGCAGGAGCTTGATGTACTTGCACAGTGGTCAGAGTTGTTCTCAGACAGTGTTTCACTATCATTGGAAGGTGAACTCGGGGATGAGTTCCAAACAGTGTGAAAATTCATATCTCCTGATTGGTGCATGGTTTCTCAAAATGTGTGACCTAACCATGCAAGTGCCCCCTTTTCTCCAGGTACCCATGCATGGTTTGCATACTGTTTGGAAAACCGTGAACATGCTATTTTTTGGGTAATTTTACCATTTATCCTTAATGATCTAATTATCCTCCACCTTCTTCCCTAATCAGAATTCTAGTAGGATGAACCTACATTTCTCCCATTTTGAGATATCTGAATGCATAAACTAGGTATTGAGATATCTTCTTTATTCGAGATCTGATCAAGCTTATGTTTGTCATGTTGGATATGAAATGGTAAGTAATTTGGTCTTCTTAAGCCATTCTTCAATTCTCTTACTCCCAATCTAGTTATTGAGGTGTGAGTCCTTATATTATTTTTTCATATTTACTCTAACCCAATCCAAATTATAGTTCAATATTGGATTAGGAGATCCATACGAGTACTAGGTGGGTGTTCTATAAGTCATCCCTCAAGTTCGTTGATTTTGGGTTTAACATGTGGGGCTTGCTAATTTCATGGGGTTCCATTTATTGAATTTATATTCCATGCTTATATTTATTAGAATCATATGGTTCTGATCTTTATATAAATTTGATTAGTTTTTTGTGGTTATAATAATAATTCACAACACCCCATGTTGGGTAATATGCCATAATTAGGTTTTTAGTGTTTTGACACTTTGGATCCACTGTTCGAGTGTGTTCAAGCTTGAACACACTAATGGTAAAACTCATTAAATTAATTACCTATTGAATCATGAAATTTTGAATAGATTGTACCTTATCTCTTCTATTCAACCCACCTAAGGTAAGTTCCTAAATGTAAGTAATTCATTCAAATGGTATTATGTAAAGCATACTTAAGTATATGAATTGGCCTTATTAAATGTAAATGAATGTTTGGTTGCATTTCTGTGGAATACCTTTTCTTATTCATGGAAGTAATCAGAGCAAACATTTTTAATTGAACTTTACTTTCATAGATTTAATTAAAATATTTCATGGTACTTGTACTTGTCTTACTAATTAAAGGCAAGGATTAAACCAAGTGAATTTTTTAATGTCATAGTTATCATATGACGAAATTAATTATAATGGATTAAATATAAGGTGAATCTTTATGCACATGGACCTTGACATATTTATAAGAAGGATTGAATCGTGTTAGATCTTGGATTCTTGAGGAAATGTCTTGGGTAATCGAGGACGTCTTTCTAATTCAAGGATGTTGGTTTCCTTGGGTGATACCTACCCAGGAACCGGATCATTTTCTACCATTGGATGCCTAGTATGACATTTTAGGATCCTTTCATTATTATTACATGATTACTCAAATACACTCCTTGGATCCATCATGACATGAGGTTCCATGGTTATGTCCTTGGGTCTGACCACTGCATATCTACCATTTTACCTTGGATGTATTCCTTAGGCTTGGTTAGAAATATTATTGTGGGAATGCCTTGGATGATTCTCATTGGATTACACTCTTACCCCCTTAGCTAGGCTCAATTACTACTAAGTTAATAACCCCTGAGGAATAGTTTTCCTTGGTGAATATCATGGAACCACTTCATATTAATTATCAATTATGGTTGTCTTGCTACATCTTAGAACCTCCACTATTTAAACTATCACGAGGTGATGTCAGTGTTGGCTATGCCTAACGTGGATTGTTTATATAAACTGGTAATCAATTAATTAATTAATTGGTTACATGTTCAAAAACTAGCTAATGGTTGAAGTGGGTACTTGTTAATTTAGTAACATTGTACTAATTTACTTTATATATGCATGTCTTCACATTATTACATTTACATTACATGGGTTAAATGTTATAGACACCATTGGTGGTGGACCACTAAGATTTATCTCACATCCTCTCTGGGAACCGTTTGGTACCTGATGTAGATTACATGTATACAATTATTGATAAAGGTAAGTATAATTCTTTGGATGCTTGATTGATTGTTATGCTAGGATGGATTTAGTAGAAGATGATCGTGCTATAGCTCGGGATTCTTGGGATAGTTTGTGTATTTTATTTTTTCTAAATTGGGGTTTTGTATGTATTATTACTACTTTGTATCCATGTTTCCATATTTTTAGTGACATGACATATATCATCAGTAGCTATTGTATGTTATTCCAATTTTTCAGTTATTATTGATTTGTATACTTATGCTGTGAATTTTATTTACTTATATTGCTTCCACTTTTTACCTCTATTTATAACTATACATTGTGCTAAAATTTGGTAATGAGGGAATATTCTCCTCATGGAAACACCCTAGGACCTCGCTGCTAGTCAGAAGCCTATGCAATTTGGTTAGATACACTTGATTCCATATAGAACCCCAGGCTCGAGGCACCTATTTGGTGGCATTCAGGTGTGGGACATCACACCCTCCTATGATAGAATTATGGATGTGGATTTACTATGGGACTTAGAGTCTATCTTGAGTATATTTTTGTTTTTTTTCATTATCTTTCTGTCTCATATTATGATTAACATACCTTCATGTTATTGAGATGACCTTTCACTCTCTTTATGCTTTATGTTTGTTGATTTCAGGGTGTTCTACTAGGTATTTTTATACTCACTCTTGTATGGGATCTACCAATACATGCCATGTCTTCTGTAGAGGATAGGTCTCTAGAAAGATTCCTAGGTGGACTAAGATTAATCATATAATGGTTTAACTAAACATACCATTTTCTATACCAGGTGTTTTATTTTAAAGTAGTACCCTCCTTTCTAGAAGATTGTACTCATTTATAGTTTGGTGGGATTGTATTTGGCCCTTTATTATTTCTCATATTTTTTTATACACTAATTGTCGGATATATATGTATGCATGCATTTTTGGTATCATATGTATTTTACCTTTCAGTATTGTGTGGGTATTTAGAGATGTGTGTGTGTACATGTACCGTAGGATAAGGCCTCCCATTTTTGTGTTATTCCTACTTAGTGCTAGTCACCAGCCCCTAGCCTATTGGAGGAGGGATTGGGGTGTAACACTTTTCTTACCACTATCTAGGTAGTCCCCTATTGTTTGGGTCATGATAGAGTGGTATCATAGTAGTGTTTTATATTAGGATTGAATTATGTATACTATATAGTAGTTAAGTTTGGTTTGAGAAATAAAGAAATAGGTTTAAGGTGTCTCGAGTTTGGTTCTTAAGATTGGGAATCCAGTGATGGTGCAGAGGACAATGTATCCATTCTCTAAAACTCTAATAGATTGATTGTTGAATCAGTACATGTAGGAACTAGTTATAGGGAAAACATTGGTACATGAATCATATAGTAATGGGTTGTGGTTTCCATTTACTTATTGAGTTATCTTCTTAGATATACTCTTTGAACATGGTATGTCTTTTTTTTATTTCAGGATGCCTCCACATTAACATCTAACTAGGATCTCATAACAGGATCATGAGGATGATCTACCTAATGATGATGCTTTTGTTCAGGGACCTATTTAGGATGTGGTGCCTCAAGGTGGTTTTCTAGTCTTACCTCTACCCATTGAGTAGTAGGCTGCACCAGAAGTACTGGTGGAGGATTTTTTTTAAAATATGACCACACCCTATGAGTTTAATCGGTATCGACCCCTTAAGGTTTTTAGGTGATCCAAACCCCCAGTCAGTTGAGAACTATATTGATGCAGTTACAAGAGTTTTCCTCCTTATTATGATGCCTCCTGATCATATGGTAGTTCTAGCGGAGAGTCTTCTACATGGATCTATTGGGCGATGATGGAGTCTGGTGACTCTAACATACGAAGAGGTGACTCCTTCTTGGATAGAGTTTGACAGTCTATTCTGAGATAATTTGTCTGTAGTTATGTTGTGATAAGTTCAGATCTAGGATCTTATAAAGCATCAGTAAGGTAGCATAATAGTATTAGAGTATGATCTTAGGTTCACAAAAATCTCACAATAATCATTGGATATCGTTAGAGACATGTTCTTATGAGAATGGACTTTTGATAATAGTCCTCATAGATATACCTAGGCTAGTATGATACATATTTTCATTCCTACTTATTTTAGTTTGCTCGATATGGATTTTGTGGTGGAGAAAATCTTCACAGAGCAGTCGTTGGTAGTTGGTGATGGTAGTGGGAACCCTATAGATAAGACTTCGGCATCAGGTAGCTGATGTTAAATTTAGGGGTCTAGGTGAGTTATTCATTTTTAGAGACAATTTACGGATATAGGACATGTATTTTAGGGATCTCAAGATTGGTCTAGTTATCTAAGGGAGGGGAAATTCTACTCTTGAAATGTTCAGGGATATCTTTCATGGAATTGTCTGACCCACCATGCTATTGATAGAGATATTGTCAATGAATTGTGAAGGTTGAGATAGCATCTTGAGAAAGAAAGTCCAAAGGGTAGCAGATATATCATGAGAGTTGAAAGAGTAGTAAGAAGTGGTCAACAAGTTGATCTATTTCCACTATCACCACCATGTGGTCCATGCCAGGATTAGGGAGATGGTGGTTAGGGATAATGATAACTACAGGTAGTAGATTCCTATAACCTAGAGGCTTTATGGATTATTAGAGGTATGATTTTTTTTCTTCTATAGTTTATATTTTATATTAATAGACACATTATTGATCCACTATTTTATTACCAATTATATTTTTCAATATCTAGATATCTTAGTAGAGCCATTGGATTAACCCTTGTGCTTGGAGACTCGTACCAGAGGGGATTAAATAATCTTACACTTCTAAGGATAGTATGGATTGACTCTTGTAGGAGAGAGCTTCCTATAGGATCTATTTATAATAGTGATGTGGCCTTATGACGTCATACTATTTATGGACTTTCTATCCAAATTTTACGTATAAAATGACAATTTTAGGAGGAAAATGTGGTGTGTTTGCATATATGGGATGATTTTTTTCCTCATGTTTGACAAGGAAACCCGTGAAGAGCAATAATGAATCATATGTAGGAGGATATAGTTGATTAAACAATGGTTTACTAGTATTACCCTTCGAGAAATAGATGTTATGAGCTATCAAATTCCTACAGTGGTGGTGGATTATAAGGATGACTTCCCAGGGGATGTTTCAGTCTTACATACTCACTGGGAGATCTACTTATATATATACTTTAACCTAAGGACTTCCCAATATTCATTCCATCATATATGATTGATATCATGTAACTTTGTGAGATGAAGGGGTAGTTGGAGGATTTATAGAGGAAGGGATTTATTATAACCAGTGTGTCACCTTGGGTAGCCTTGGTATGGTTCACTAAGGAGGACATGATCTTGAGGTTGTGTGTAGATTTTCCTCACCTAAACAAGGTTAAAATCAATAATAAGTATCCATTACCAAGGATTGATAACATATTCAACTAGTTTAGAGGGGGGATATGGTTCTCAAAGATTGACCTCAGGTTGGGTTATCACAATCTCCGAGTTCGGGGTGAGGATATACTGAAGATGAAATTATGATGTATTTATGGTCATTATGACTACTTAGTGATTCCTTTCAATGTGATGAACACCCCAACAAATTTCATGGGACTTAGGAACTAAATCTTTCTTCCCTTATTGGACTGGTTCCTTGTAGTCTTTATCAATGAAATCATAGTGTACTCGGTGTTAGAGGAGAAGCATGTGGGACACTTGAGGATGGTTCTAGACACACTCTAAGAGCACCAAATTTATGGTAAGATATCAAATTATAATTTTTGGATTTGATAGGTCCACTTCCTAGGATATTTCATCTCATAAGTAGGAGTATCATTGGAACTATCCATGGTTGAGGTTGTCTTATCTTAGGATCCGCCCAAGAGTGTGTCTCAGGTGAAGAGATTCCTTAGATTTATAGGATAATATAATAGATTATTGACCAATTTCTCTAGGATATAATCACCCTTGACAACTTTAACTTAGAAGGGGTAGAATTTACTATTTATGTAGAGTTTTTAATGGTAATTTTAGGAGTTTCTACAAATTTTGTTGAGTTCCCCCATCTTGAGACTAGTAGAGGAGGGTGTTGAGTATGTAGTGTTATGTGATTATTTTAGAATTATGCTTGGAAATTTTCTGATACATAGGTATAAAGTGATTGTATATGGGTCCCAATAGTTTAGAACCCATGAGAGGAACTACACAACCCACGATCATGATCTAGGAGTAGTGGTCTTCACCCTGAAAATGTGGTGACATTGCCTTATGGGTGAGTAATTTATCAACTATTATGACCACAAACGTCTCAATCATATTTTTACATAGAAGGAAATTAACTTTTGATAGAGTTGGTGGCTAGAGTTATGCCAAGATTATAACTTAGAGATAGTCTATACTCCCTATAAGGGAATGTGGTGGCAGAATCTATCAATAGAAGATATTTTTCATATTTATTGAGTGAGGCGTCAATTAGTTGGTTGTGTTGCAATTTTCCCTTAGGGATGAGGATGCTTAAGATTACCTCCAGTAGATTTTAATTACCCCTCCACTTCTTTAGTGTGTTATGGAGGCTCAACTTTTAGATACTGACTCTGAGACCTTGTGTGTTCAAATATCCACTAGATGTGATCCTAATTGATTTTCTAAAGGTGGGGATCACATCATTCTTTTATGATGGTGTATCTTTGTTCTAGTGATGTTCTGTAGTGAATTTTTTAGGTACTTTCATATATATCCATTAGTAGTATATCTAGGAGTGGTGAAGATATACCAGGATATTTAGTGTTAGTTTAGTGGTTGGGGATAAAGAAGGGTGTAGCTGAGTTTTTCTCTTTATGACTCACTTGTTAGTAGGTGAAGGATGAGCACCAAGTTCCATCAGGTTTAGATCAACCCCTTTAGGTGTTAGGGTGGAAGTGGGATGGTATATACATGTAATTTCAAGTGGGGATTAAATGATATTTTATAATACATGATGTTATCTAGGTGATCATAGATGGACTCACCATGTCATCCCACTTCCTATACATCTAAGAGTAGCATTTATTAGAGATCTTGGGATTCCATTACATGAAAGAGATATTATGGATTAACATAGTTACCTTGATGATAATTTTATACCATGAGGCTCACTTCACATCATGATTATAGATAGGATTATAAGAGGCCTTTGGGACTCAATTGTGTTTGAGCACAAAGTTTTTCCCCAAGACTAAAGGCCAGAATGAGCAGACCATTCAGGTTCTATAGGACATGCTTCAGGCTTGAATGTTAGACTTTGTCCATATTTGATAGGATCACCTACCCTTAGTGGATTTTTAGCACAATAATAGTTACCAATCCATTATCAGTATGGCACTATTTGTGGCCTTATATAGAATACCATGTAGGTAATTATTATGTTTGACTGATCCAAGGGAGGTTGTATTCAAGGTCCTATAGTAAGAGATAGCGATAAAAGAGAAGGTAAAAATCATCCAAGATCATATGAGAACTACCCAGTTCCATCATAGGTCTAATTTAGACCAATAATGTAGGAATTTGGAGTTGGATGATGGAGATCATGTGTCCCTAAAGGTCTCACCTCGATGGGGATTATAGATATTTGGTCAGGGTAGTAAGTTATCTCTGATATTCATTGTCCCTTTCTAGATATTGTGTAGGGTCAGTGAGGTGGTGTACCACTTGGACCTACCACCACAGTTAGACTAGATACATGATGTATTCTATGTGTTATAGCTGTAGAGGTATGTTCATGACCCATTTCACATTATCAACTGTGGAGACCTAGACATTGGGGATGGAGCTACCTTCATGGAGTACATGTTAGAGATCAAGACTTGATAAGAGAAGACCCTATATGGGAGATCTATTCCCCTGGTTTCTATCTAGTGGAATCATTGGAAACCATTGGAGAACACCTATGATTGGGAGACCCAGATGTGTGTTCAGTACCCTCATATTTTTTAGTATGGTTTATTCTTTTCGAGAGGGAAATCCCTAAGTTGGGGAGAGTGTAACAGCTCTGTTTTTTTCTTTTATAAATTTGGAATATTTTAAAGAATATTTTTGAATCTATTTGTAAGATCCCAACATTTATAGATTTATCTTGGTAAACTTTTCAGCAATTTTTTGTTGTTTTTATATAAATTTGATTGTATTTATGACTTGGGGTGCATTTGGGTGGTGTTTTGAGAAATTTTTAAGAAAAAGGGGTTGTTTACAGTCAGCGTACGATTAGATAAAAATGTGCACCCAAACATAGGTAATTGTGTGACCCTGTATAGTAAGGTATGCATGGTTAGCACATGGTTTACCTAACCATGTTCCCCTACCCATAAAACCATGAAAAAGGATTTTAATATCCCAAAAACTTATTCTAAAATCCCCTGGACCCCCCAAAACACATTAATTTGGACCTTGGCTTAGGGATAAATATTTTTGAGCCATTCTATAGACTTTCAGAGGGGTTACAAGGCCGTTTGACCTCTATTCTTTAAGATTCAAGGTCCAAATCAAAGATCTTCTCTTCTCCTAGTAGGTGGATCTCATCCTGATGCCTATCCTAATCACACTTCTCTCTTTCCTTGACCTTTTGGTGGAATTTTATCCTTTTTTTTATTTATATCTAAACATTTTTAGAGAGATATAGATCTAGGATTATAGATCTAGATATATATTAATAAGATCTTGATATCCTTGATCTTAATTTAGGGGTTTAGATCTAGAACTTAGATCTATGTCATTGTGTTGTTTGGATTTTGGGGATTTCCTTTTAATGAAAGTCCATCAATGAATTGATAAATGTGGTGTAAAATCTAATTCCCATAGTCATGGATTTGATGTGTGTATCAAAAATTGTATAATTTATAGAATTATTTATCAATTGAATTCCTAAATTTGGTTAATTAGTTTGACCAATTGATTTATCTAAGCATTGTTGAATTAAATGATTAATTGAGTAATTAATCATGAGACTAAGGTGCTTCCCTATTGAATGACTAATTTGGGGAAATTGGTTATGAGAGTTAGGGGTTGAGATCTAGATAATTAATCAGGGGATTAATTATGAGATATTGAATTGGATAGATTGAGATAATTAATCATGAATTAATTATGTGCCTTGATATTATGATCTAGATAATTAATTGTGTAATTAAATATGAAAAATTAAGATTTAGAATTAGATAATTAATTATGGAAAATTAATTATGGGATATGAATTCTGTGATTGATTAATTAATTGATAAATTAACTAATGGGATTGGAGTACTTAATTAATTGGGGAGTTAATTAAGGATATTAATGTATTTAACTAATTGTTGAATTAGTAATAGAATTGATGTGGATAATTAATTGTGAATTAATTATGTGTGAAATAATGGGAACATGGTCATTTGAAATGGAGAAGTATAAATGGAAACATGGTTATTGTACTTGTGATTAAATGAATGGGAACATGGTCATTTAAATAAGAAGTATAAATGGTAACATGGTCATTGTACTTATAGGTAAATGAATGGGAACTTGGTTATTCTATTGACAAGTAAGAATGGAAACATGGTCATATTACTTATGAATTTTTTATTGGTAACTTTGGTATTTATGTGTGAATTTAAATAATGGTAATAAAGGCACTCTAAAATATGGAATCACATGAGAATACATTGAACTATGACATGTGTCAAATCATGTATTGAGATTTAATATCACCTTTGAATAATTCAATCTCCAACATGAGTCAAATTAGGTATTAAGATATGATATTACCAAGGGAACACCTCGGGATCTGGCAAGAGCTGAAGCTCGTATAGAGGTATGGGTATCCTCGAAAACTCTGGAGTTAATATGATTAATTAAAGAATAAATGATAATGTGATAATTGATTTATTTATTCATTGTATTCGTTTATTTATAGAAATTATTACACTATCTTTAGACTAGACATGTTTTAGACATCGTTGGTGGTGGCCAGCTAAGTTATACTCATGCCCTACTTGGGCTTCCTGATTAGTACTTGAATAGAATTTATTGTTGTAAGATAGGTTAAGGGAAAGGGCCCTATGTTAGGTTTGATTTGGGGATGGAGATAGGATAAGGGAACTAGATGTGGTTTGGGACCCTCTTCGGAGTCAACAGTGTCTTTATTTTTAGTTTTTATTTTAGAAACTTGACACTTACAATACCATGTCATGTTTCAGTTTCATTTGGATATTATATTTCCTACATTTATTATCTTGAGATATGGGTATTGCTTATGGTTATTTATGATTTATCTATTGTGTTTTATTTCCACTAGCGTTTACTCTGATAAAAATAGGGTATAGTATCCCTAGTGTAGGATCTTGGATCTTCATTTCAGGTATGTTTTTACTTTTCTAGTTGTTTTTTGAGAAAAAGAGGAAAATATAGAAATTTTCAAACTAAACGTTGTGTACTTTATAAGTACACACCGTGTACTTCGATGTCATACCAGGCCACATACTGGACGTGCCCGGGCCACACACACGGTGTGTAGGGGAGATGTGGAGGCTGCTTAAAGTGTAGTATGGAAAAGCTAAGTAAACGACGTGTACCCCAGAAGTACACACTGTTTAGTTTCATTTTTTTTATTAAACGGACCGGGGTCACGCCTCATCGATAGAAATGTATTCTTCTCAGGATTCTTTGACCGGGAGCATCCATACGGTCGTGAACATCCATCGAGCCCTAGATCCTCCATCCATTATCTAAATTGACCATCGTCGATTGTGTTGGAACCGCAACGGTGTGTTCTTCCTTCTTCTTGAGTTTCATTCCATGATTTTCCCTCTTTCTCAAGATATCATGGGTTGAACGTTTTGTTCATTTTCAAATATCTACGCCATTCTAAGGAGAATCAAGCCTCATGGTCAAATTATATTGATCTACTAGCATCAAGGTAGGTGTTTTGTGCCTTACCTTTCAAAGTCTTTGAGTTTTATGTGAAAATTCCACCAATACTCGTGAATGGGGTATTGTGTGTTTACCTTTTTACCCTTGTTGTTTTCTGCCTTGCTTGTATGCTTCTGTAGAGGTAATTTGATCATGTGTGAGGATAATTTGTTGTGCTTGGATGTTTTTCCCATGCCTTGTTCGGTTTACGACCCTTTAGGTATTTTTTAGCTTTTGGTTGTTATTCTTGTTTCCATGCCTTGTGACCGTAGGATGGAGTGATATTCTTGACATGTTTGTTATGTTGTATACTAGTTAGCCAAGTATCTCTATAGGTGTACTTTGGCCTTATATAATTATTATGCACTGATTGGCACTGGACCATGAGAACCTGGTGCTATAGACTATAAGGGATAGACCGAGTGATCTTCCTAGAGAGTCTTGGATATTCTAGACTACAGGAGGGTAGACCGAGTGAGCCACAACAGGGAGTCTTGGACATTATAGACTACAGTGGATAGAACAAGTGATCTTCCTAGAGAGTCTTGGGTATTATAGACTACAGGAGGGTAGACCGAGTGAGCTTCCTCAGAGAGTCTTTACTTTGTTTGAATCTCTTTAAAACCTTTCTAGGCTAGAGAAGGAATTTACTAAGTGAGATTCCTTAGAGAGTCTATGATAGACCTGAGACTATAGGAGGAATTGACTGAGTGAGCTTCCTCAGAGAGTTTCTAGACCTTGGGGCTATACGAGGGTTAGACCGCATGATCTTCCTCAGAGAGTCCCTGACTACTCTAAACTATAAGGGGAAATTGGCCAAGAGATCTTCCCCAGAGAGTCTTATAATTTCGTATGACCAAACCAGAGGGATTAGGCTGAGTGCACTACCCAGAGGGTTGTGGGTACTTCTTGGATAGGACCATAGGGGTTGACTGTGAGTACTTCCCAGAGGGGTTTCTATTGTGGTTAGTTGTTTGCTTCACTTCTTCTTGTTGTTCTATGGATTGATTACCATTGGGTATCATCCTGTTATTTCTTATTGGTTACTGCCTTCTGTTTACTGTTACTGTTTACTGCTTACTGTACTATTACCTGCCATATGCTCACTGATTGTTAGAAACAAATCTTCTAGTAGTTTCCTACTAGGATTTAGTCTCACACCCTGATTGGGCCATGATTTTGTGCCCAAACAGACTATGTTGTTTTAGGTATAGAAAAGAGAAATATCCCTTCGACTTCTCGTACTTGATTTCTTGGAGTAGGAGAGCATGGGACCAAGTATAGACTTGTGATGCTGAGGAGCTCTTTATCTTTTCTTTTGTACTTGTTTTGGTACTGTTTGTATTTCCATCATTTTGACCTATTTGGCTGTTTTCCTAGATATGTACCATGCATCATTTCATATATACATATGTGCTCCAGTGGTTTATTGTTTAGTCTTCCACTTTTTACTTGTGCATTGTTGTTGGATATTTACTGCTTCCGCTATTGCATGTTTTTTTATTTCTGATGTGTACTCTACCAATTAAGGAATAGTTTCCCTACTATCACACCCAAGGCCCTCGCTGCTAGTTGGAAGCCTCTGGAATTTGGAGAAATGCGCTTGAGGCCATGTGACCAACCAGGTATGGGGGGCCTCTAGGAGGCTTCCGGAACCGGGACTTTACAAAGTGGTATCAGAGGAATTATTTTCTCTTGATTTACTATTTAGAGCCTTTAGCCAGGGATAGGATGGATTCAGTACTTGGTAATAAGTTGTGCTCAGGAGTAGCTAACCCGTGTACAGGGAAAATCTAATCTACCTCGTTTATTGCAGTTTTCTGGTTTTGATATTTTAGGGTTGATATGATTTCACCTATAGTGATTCACATGCCTTGTGTTGTTATTGTTGTGCTATTGTAGTTCTATTTCTGTCACAACCCAATGAGATGAGGGTATTCCATCTCATGAATCATGTAGTCACTTGTTATAAATCACATGCCATGCATTCTTGCTATTCCATATAGGGTGCATTATCGATTTCATGTTTTTTTATAGACGTTGTGTAGATTATGCATGTTGTTGTGATAGATGCTTTGATAGAATCCCTGCAGTTTGATAGAGAAATTGTTGGTATTGTACCTTGCTTAAATGAACGCCAAATTTTGGTTCTTGAGGTGTTATGGGCCCTAATGAATCAGAACTTGGTGGATCATTGACTTGTTCCCTTGTATATGATATGTAGGAGATGCCAATATTTGATTCGCGGGGAGTCTGGGCCCTCACGGATCGGAAGTTGGATCCTTGATGCTTTTTTTTAGTGTTTTCTGGGCTTCAGTGCAGTTTCTGAGTTACTGCTAGGAAAACCCAGAATACACGGCATTTACTATATGACTACACACCGTGTAGTTTTTAAACCATGTCACTGACTGTGTGAGCAGAAAAAATGTGTAGAGAAAAAGTCTTCAGGAACACGCTGTGTACGGTAGGTACACACCGTGTAGTAGTGAGTCGTGTACCCGGTCGTGTCACTAACAACACGGGTTGGGGAAGCTCCTGAAGAACACACCATGTTTGGTAAGAACACGCCGTGTAGCCTTTTTCTAGGTACCTGGTTGTGTCATGAACAACACGGGTAGGTGTTATCTCTCCTATACACATTGTGTTTGTTCGGAACACGTCGTGTAAGGGTCATCCGTGTAACCTTCCATGTAACTAACAACACCGGACACTTAAACCTTGTCTAGTACATGTCGTGTCCTTAGTGAACACGCCATGTAGTCTAGGGTTAAGAGGATCGTGTGAGTTATCTGTGTAAAGGGACTCAGGCAGGGGAATGGAGTTAAGGTACACGTCGTGTGTGGGGGAAACACGCCGTGTAGTCTGGGGTGGTACACGGCCAGCTGTGGCTGAAGTACACGCCCATGTGTCTAGATTAATAGGACACACCGTGTAGTTTTTATACACACTGTGTAGTCATGTTTTGTAGAAATTGCTTGTTCTTTTCTCCTGTTCCCTTTTTGGAATCTTTTGTTCTATGTCCTTGATAATCCTGACGTAAGGTGTTCTTTTGTTCATTTAGTACTATGCCACCGAGACGTCCTCCAGTTGTATGTCAGCTGCCAGACGGTGATCAGACATTGGATATGGCCGATCAGGGACCTCCTGCAGATCCTCCGGTTGTTCCAGCCTTGGCCCCAGTAGTTATACTTGTTGCAGGTGTCGATGCACAGTTCAGGAAGGACTTCATGAGGTTGATGCAGACCTTTCAGGGAGCATTGCCTCCTGCCCCGTCGATGGATAAGTTGACGCGGGTTTTCTAGCAACATCGTCCTCCTACTTTCTCAGTAGATGTAGGACCCCAAGCTACAGAGTCGTGGTTAGAGGCCACACTGATGATCTTCGAGTATCTAGAGATACCTCCAGTGAAAAGGGTAAATCTTGCTACTTATATGCTCTGAGACACCGCCAAGAGGTGGTGGGAGGTGATCTCACAATCAGGGTGCCATTAGAGTATGAATTGGGATGATTTTCGGAGAATCTTCTATGATTACTTTTATCAAGAGACCTTGAGGGATGACCAAGCCTGGGAGTTTATGAGTCTCGAACAGGGTACTCTTTCTTCTATGGAGTACTCATCTCGCTTTACTGAGCTGCAGCGCTTCACGCCGATTCTAGTGGGTGATGAGTTGTTCCTTGCTAGGAAGTTTGAGGACGGTCTCAGGCATGAGATCCGTTCCCAGGAGAATATCTTCAGGTTGAATTTGATATCCTCTATCATCAACTAACTGCAGATCACTGAGCACAATCTGAGGGATTCTGGAGTAGTGGGCTAGGGCGGTTCGACATCCATAGTCAGTGTTCCTCCTACTGATAGCATGAAATGTTGTAGAGAGTTAGCTCGAGGAGATCAGAGTAGGCGGAATGTATCTTTGGGTAGCCAAGTTTTATGGTACCAGTGTGGTAGGAGCGGGCATACTAGGCCTTAGTGTCATAGAGACTCGATGGAGTGTTGATCTTGTGTAAATATGGGCCATCTTCAGCGTTTTTGTCAGATCTTCTCACCTACATCTGGTGGTAGGGGTTCTTCTATGACCCCGCATACAGGAGATGTATTTCCAGTTTCTCACCAGTCTGGTAACTGGAGTTCTTCCGGTCATTCGGGCCGAGGTGGAGGTCGTGGTTTTGGTGGTCAGTCACCAGGTTACCAACAACAGTAGAGTGGATCAGCTCAGAGTGGTCAGCCAGGGGCACAGGGTCGTGATTCAGTCTAGACTTTCATTGTATAGAAAACCCATCAGGAGTAGGATCCTGGCCCTTCCACATTTTGAGGTATGATCTTAGTATCCTCAGTTTTATCTTCATCCCTTTTTGATACTAGTGCTTCGCATAGTTTTATCTATGTTACTGTTGTGGAGAGCCTTGGGATCTATACCTTTTTGTCTACCAGCATGTTGAATCTTGATACACCATTGGTAACAAGGACATCTATCACACATCAGTGCATAGAGTGCCCTCTTAAGTTTGTGGGGTGTCACTTCTTATGGGACCTCTATGTCCTAGAGATGACAGGTTATGATGTCATTCTCGGTATGGACTGGTTAGTTACCTTCCAGGAATTTGTCGATTTCTATCGCCATAGGGTGAGTTTCATATCACCATAGGGTGGATCTTTTCTTCATAGAGGTGAGTGGGATGTCCAGGCAGGTAGAGTTGGACCAGAGCATCATGGGCTAGAAGGAGGTACAGCCCATATTTCAAGTCTTTATCTGGATGACCAGGGGAATTCACAGTTAGACTTTCCTCCTGTGGTGGATCATTTCAGGGATGTCTTTCCAGAGGACTTTTCAGGTTTTCCTCTGGAGCATGAGATAGAATTATCGATTAATCTCGTGTCAGGATTGGCACTGGTGTCCATTCCTCCTTATAGGATGGCTACACCTGAGTTGCAGGATCTCAAGAAACAGTTGGAGGAGTTGCAGGCAAAGGGTTTCATCCAACCCAATACTTCTCCTTGGGGTTCACCTTTCCTATTTGTGAAGAAGGAAGACGAAACCCTTAGGCTTTGCGTGGATTATCAAAAGCTGAACTAGTTGACGGTCAAGAACTGATATCACTTGTCAAGGATCGATGACCTCTTTGATCAGCTTCGAGGATCCCGAGTGTTCTTGAAAATCGACTTGAGGGCTGGTTATCATCAGTTATGCGTTAGACCATCAGATATACCTATTACAGCCTTCCAGAGAAGGTATGGTCTATATGAGTATATGGTCGTGCCCTTTGGTCCCACAAATGCCCCAGCAGTTTTCATGGTGCTGATGATCCAAGTGTATTATCCATACTTGGATTCCTTCATGGTAGTTTTCGTGGATGACATCTTGGTGTACTCTCACACTCAACATGACCATGATACCCATCTTGGGATCATTCTGAGTAAACTGAGAGAGCATCGGTTATATTCTAAGATCTCAAAATGCCACTTTTGGATGGATCAGATTCACTTCTTAGGTCACGTCATCTCAGAGACAGGAGTATCAGTAGACCCAGAGAAAGTGAGATCTATTGTTTCCTGGGAGCATCCGAAGAATGTCTTTGAGGTGCGGAGTTTTCTAGGGTTTTCTGGGTACTACAAGTGTTTCATACAGGAATTTTCACACCTTGCAGCACCGCTGACAGGTCTGACCAAGAAGGGGGTGAAGTTCTTATGGTCAGATTCTTGTGAGATAGCCTTTCAGGAGCTAAAAGGGAGGTTGACGTCAACACTAATACTAGTCTTTCCAGAGCCGAGTAGGATATATACAGTCTATTGTGATGCTTTAGGTGTCGTTCTGGGATTTGTACTTATGCAAGGAGATGGAGTCATTGCTTACAGGTCTCGGCAGTTGAGGCCACACGAGAGGAACTACCCGATACACGATCTGGAGTTGGCAGTTTTTGTTCATACCTTAAGCTATTTTAGATACTATCTTCTAGGAGAGAACTTTGTGGTGTTTATCGACCAAAAGAGTCTCAAGTATATCTTCACTCAGCGAGATCTGAATCTGAGACAGTGCAGGTGGGTCGAGTATCTTCAGTCCTTCGACATTGAGCTTGCATATACGCCAGGAAATAGCAACGCAGTGGGTAATGCATTGAGCAGGAGAACTCAGATTCAAGCATTTTGGGAGGCCAACAGTGAGTGGAAGATTATGGATTTTTCATGTGAGATTCACTTGGTGGTTCATCACAGGCAGGGACAGAATTTTCTATCTTCTTTATTTGTTACCTCTACCCTTCTTGATCGTGTACGGATGAGGCAGCTATCAGACTCAAAAGGCCTAGTCCTATGGGAGAGTGTGTCAGGAGAGGACCCTCTTCCTGGATGGAAAGTGGGTGAGGATGAGATCTTGCGTTTCCATGGATGCGTATGGGAGCCAGTAGACATACGCGAGGAGATGATGTGGGATTTTCATTCTTCATTTTGGGCAGTTCATCCTGGCGTCACAAAGATGTATCGTGATCTACACTGCCAGTATTGGTAGCCAGGTATGAAGAGAGATGTTTTTGCTTTCGTTATGAGATGTTCTACTTGTCAGCAGGTGAATGTGGAGCATCAGCGACCAGTAGGGCTTTTACAGCAGTTACCCATTTCCGAGTGGAAGTGGAACGATGTCGCTATAGACTTCGTGACTGGGTTACCGAGGTCACCTCGAGGGAGTGATGCTGTTTGGGTTGTCATCGATAGGCTTACGAAGGTTGCTCACTTCTTTCCGATCAAGGAGACCTTCAGTGTTTATTAGCTGGGATTGTTGTACATCCGAGAGATTATACGTCTGCATGGAGTTCCACACTCAATTTTTTCAGACAGGGATGCGTGTTTTACTTCTCAGTTTTGGAAGGGGCTTCAGAAGGCTTTGGGTACATAGGTACTTTTGAGTATAGAATACCATCCCCAGACAGATGGCCAGTCCGAGCGTAAAATATAGGTTCTTGAGGATATGCTCTGAGCTTTCATTCTAGAATTTGGCGGTTCTTGGGAGAATAATATTCCTCTTGTAGAGTTTTCCTATAACAATAGTTTTCAGGCAACTATTCAGATGGAACCTTACGAGGATTTTTATGGTAGGCCATTCCGATCACCTTTGTGATAGCTGGAGGCCAAAGAGGCAGCTTTGCTGGGACCTCGTCTTGTTCAGGAGACCTCAGAGCAGATAGAGCTGATTCGAAAGAGGATGGATACAGCACAGTATCTTCATAAGTCTTATTCTAATCAGTAGAGACGACCCCTATATTTTGAGGTCAGAGATTAGGTTTTCCTGTGTGTCGCACTGAGGTTGGGACACAAGAGGATTCGAAGATAGGGTAAGCTTTCACCGCGGTACGTCGGGCCGTTTGAGGTGTTGGAGATAGTTGGGCCGGTTTCCTATCGGTTGTAGTTAGCTAAAAGGTACCGGGCTATGCACGATGTCTTCCATGTTTCTTAGCTCTGACGTTACTTTTCATACATGTCTCATGTCTTTCAACCCGTGGAGGTTGAGTTTGAAGCGGATGCGTTGTTTGAGGAGCATCCTATACGGATTTTTGATCACACTATGAAGGTTCTATGTGGCCGATCTGTTCCTCTGGTATGGGTGTTATGGAAAGATGGGCGAGTATAGGATGAGACCTATGGGAGAGAGGACGATGTACGATCGCAGTGGCCGAAGCTGTTCGGGGTTTCTTCTTCTATGCCTCACTAGGGAAATTTGGGGATGAATTTCTTTAAGGGGGGAAGTTTGTAAGAAATCGGATCTTCGTTTTAGGTATTTTTTTCCTTTTCTGGTTGTTTTTGAGAAAAAGAGGAAAATCTAGAAATTTTCAAAGTACACGTCGTGTTCTTCGATGGCGCACTAGGCTGTGTGCTAGCCGTGTTTGGGCCACACACACAGTGTGTAGGAGTGATGTGGAGGATGCTTAAAGTGGAGTTCGGAAAAGCTAAGTACACGTCGTGTACCCCATAAGTACATTCCGTGTGGTTTCTTTTTTTCATTAAACGTACTGGGGTCGCGCCTCATCAATAGAAACGTATTCTTCTTAGGATTCTTCGACCGGGAGCATCTGTATGTCTGCGAACATCCACCAATCCCTAGAGTCTCTATCCATTCTCCGAATTGACCATCATTGATTGCATTGGAACCGAAGAGGTGAGTTCTTCCTTCTTCTTGAGTTTCATTCCATGATTTTTCCTCTTTCTCAAGATATCTTAGGTTGAACATTTTGTGCATTTTCATAGATATACGTCGTTCTAAGGAGAATCAAGCCTCGTGGTCAAAGTATATTGAACTCCAAGCATCAAGGTAGGTGGTTTGTGCCTTACCTTTCGAATTCTTTGAGTTTTATGTGAAAATTCCACAAATACCCATGAACAGGGTATTGCGTGTTTAAATTTTTTCCCCTATTGTTTTCCTACATTGCTTGTATTCTTGTGTAGAGGTAATTTGATCATGTGTGAGGATAATTTGTTGTGCTTGGATGTTTTTCACATGCCTTGTTCTTTTTACGACCCTTTGGGTCTTGTTTAGCTTTTGGTCTTTATGCTTGTTTCCATGCCTTGTGACAGTAGGATGGAGTGATATTCCTGACATGTTTGTTATGTTGTAGACTGGTCAGCCAAGTTGTTCTATAGGTGTACTTTGGACTTATAGCATTATTATGCACTGACTGGCACGGGACCATGAGAACCTGGTGATATAGACTATAAGGGATAGACCGAGTGAGCTTCTTAAAGAGTTTTGGATATTCTAGACTACAGGAGGGTAGACCAAGTGAGCTTCCTCAGGGAGTCTTGGACATTATAGACTACAGGGGATAGACCGAGTGAGCTTCCCAGAGATTCTTGGATATTATAGACTACAGGAGGGTAGACCGAGTGAGCTTCCTTAGAGAGTCTTTACTTTGTTTGAATCTCTTTAAAACCTTTCCAGGATAGAGAAGGAATTGACTGAGTAATATTCCTTAGAGAGTCTATGATAGACCTGATACTAAAGGAGGAATTGACCGAGTGAGCTTCCTTAAAGAGTTTCTAGACCTTGGGGGTATACAAGGGTTAGATTGCGTGATCTTCCTCAGAGAGTCCCTGACTACCCTAGACTATAAGTGGAATTGAATGAGCGAGCTTCCCCAGAGAGTCTTATAACTTCGTATGACCAAACCAAAGGGGTTAGGATGAGTGAACTGCCTAGAGGGTTGTGGGTACTTCTTGGATAGGACCAGAGGGGTTGGTTGCGAGTACTTCCCAGAGGGGTTCCTGTTGTGGTTAGCTATTTTCTTCACTGCTTCTTGTTGTTCTATGGATTGATTACCATTGTGTATCATCTTGTAATTTCTTACTGGTTACTGCCTACTATTTACTGTTACTGTTTACTACTTACTGTACTATTACCTGCCATATTCTCACTAACTGTTAGGCACAGATCTTCGGGTGGTTTCCTACTGGGATTTAGTCTCACACCCTATTTGGGATTTTCTTTTGGTCCCAAACAGACTGTGTTGTTGCAGGTATAGACAAGGGAAAGCGCCCTTCGACTTCTGGTACTTGATTTCTTGGAGCAGGAGATCATGGGACCAAGTATAGGCTTGTGATGCTGAGGAGCTATTTATCTTTTCTTTTGTACTTGTTTTGGTACTGTTTTTATTTCCAGAATTTTGACCTATTTGGTTGTTTTCCTAGATATGTATTGTGCATCATTTCATATATACATATGTGCTCCGGTGGTTTATTATTTTAGTCTTCCACTATTTACTTGTGCATTGTTGTTGGATATTTACTGCTTCCGCTATTTCATGTTTTGTTATTTCAGTTGTTTACTCTTCCAATGATGGAATAGTTTTCCCACTATCACACCCAAGGACCTCTCTTCTAGTCAGCAGCCTCTGGCATTTTAGGAAATGCGCTTGAGGCCATGTGACCAACCGGGTACGGGGCGCCTCTGGGTGGCTTCCGGAACCGATACATTACACCTAGGACCCACTTACCAGACCCTCACTGCTAGTCATCAACCTATAGTATATGGGGATTCGTGCTTGAGGTCATGTGGCTAACCAGCTCGGGGAACCATCACATGGATCCCGAGTCAGGACGTTACAAAGTGGTATCAGCGCTCTAGTTTTCATTCTTCTCCTTTTTTATTTTTTTTTGGGAAAGGTAGAGAGGATACTATGATGATTTGGGGCTTGGTAATGAGCTTTTGAATGGTAGTTGTAAACCCTTGTATAAGGGAAAACATAAGTACTCAAGGTGGGATTGTTGTTATTGTTATTTGTTTTTACTGTTGAATATTATTTCACCTTGGGTGATGCACTTATTGTGTGATGTGATTATTATTTCTGGAAATGTTTTAGAATTAATTGTGTTCTGGAATGGCATGAGATTTGAGTTTTCATGCATCATTCTAGGCACTCAGGGTTATTGTGAAATGAATCATTTTAGTCATGCATGGGAGAACGAGTTATAGTAAGTTGTTGAACTTAAACTATTTGCCTTGTTTGTGAGATTAAAATTAAAAATGGTGTCTAACATGAATTGAAAAAGGTTGTAAAGATGATGTGAAATGATAATAATTGGGTTTTTAAATGAGAAACTTTATTATGATAGTTTATTTACCCTTGTTAACCAAAACCTAGGAGTAGGATGTTTAGGGGTAGTGATAGCACCTTAGTTTGACCGTGTGGTGAGAGGTGGGGAAAAGACATGTTGTGACCTATTGTGATTATTTCCTCTTAAATAAATGTTATAAGTTTGTGTTATAATACCTAGGACATGTGTTTGTAATTGTATAGAATATGTATCCATAATTCTTGTTTAGGGGACGACGGAGGGGTGTGGCTAGGAATGGTCTTCCAACCAAGGAGCTTGAGGCACTGATGGTTCCAGCTAAAGATGAAGGGGAGCAGTTTCAAGAGAAATTTTCTCATTTCATGAAATTCATGGAAAGAGACTAGGGAGGGTTGTGAAAATCATGTATAAGTTGACAAGGGAGTTTCATTTGCAGCACCCTATGACTTTTACTGGAGAGGGGGGGCTGAGGGAGTGAATTATAGGTTGAGTCCATAGAGACAATAATTGACTATTTGGAGACTCTGGTTGAGAGTAGGTTCGAGTTGGATCCTTATATTCTATGGGGATCTTCAAAGTGCTGGTGGGACATTCAGGTGTGAACTGGAAAAACTAATGGTGTGTTATAGAATGGCTTCTTAGAGAGGTTCTTGGAGAAATTTTATCCAAATATGGTGAGATAGGATAAAGCCACATAGTTCAAGCATTTGAATCAGGGGTGAATTTCCATGATGGATTATACAGGACGCTTCACAGATCTGCAATTCTTTTCGCCATCATTAGTAGGATATGAGGCAGCTATGGGGAAACGTTTTCAAAATAGACTTAAGTGAGAGATTAAGTCCCAAGTCAATATTTTCTGATTAAATAATTTTTTTGAAGTTTTGGATTATGATCTCATAGTTGAAGGGAAACTGAGGGAGCATTCCAGTTCTAGATAGGTAGTTGTTACTAGACAATCAGGATGTGTGACCTTCGAGAGTAGGAAGCACTATTATGACAACTTTAGCCAAGATAGTGGGAAGAAGCGTACATAGACAAGAGGGTTGATTGGAAAGGACCTTACTGGGGTGATATGTTATTAGTGTGGTAGGTTGGGACAATATTTTCAACATTTTCCCTGACCAGTAGTAGATTGATGGTCTTGTGGAAATTTGGGACACCTAGAGAAGTTTTGTAGGTCGTAATGACATATTGATGCTAAGGGAGCAGCTGGGTAGAGTCAGAGTGTGTGAAGGGGGTCTTCTACACCATATTAGTCTGGCAGTTGGAGTTATACTAGACAAGGAGGTAGAGGTAGTGGACATGGTGCTACAAGGATAGAGCACCCATATCAGTAGAGTGGTGCTACTAAGGGGGGTCAGATAGTATCATGGGGAATAGGGTAGTATAATTACATGTAGTTCAGTCTACACTTACTGAGAGAGAGGATGGGACATCGATAGTGAGAGGTAATATTCTTATAGATTCTACATTATTTAGTTCCTTGTTTGATAATGATTCTGCTCATTCCTTTATATCTTTAAAACTTGTTAATGGTTTGATCCTAGAGGTGGAGTTTGTGAGTGGAGTAATGACTATCGATATGCTATTGGGAATGTTGTACAGATACATCTTTATATTCAAGGGATGTTCACTAGAGAATGGGGAATATTGTTTTCTATGGGATCTATATATTCTTTAAATGACATGATTCAACCTATTTTGGGGTATGGATTATCTATTCTCATACCAAGAATACATAGACTGTTATCGTAGGATAGTTACATTTACATTCCTAAAGGTGACCATTACATTCAACATGGAGAGTGTGATATCCAGGCGGGATGATTAGGTCCAATTACTCAGCAACTAAGAGAGATCACACCCAAGTAGGTAGCCTATTGTGGGATGATGGGGGTGTTAGGAAAGATTTCCTTCCACCAGTAGTATAACTATTTCAAGATGACTTTTTTAAAGACTTCTCAGGGCTACTACCTAAGAGAGATGTGGAATTCACTATTGAGATCATACCAGGGGCTGAGCCAGTATCTATTCCACTATACAGAATGGTATCAAATGAGCTTCAAGATATCAGGAATCAGTTGGGGGAATTGGAGGATAAGAGATTTATCGATCCAAGTATGTCACCTTGGGGATCACCGGTATTGTTCTCAAAGAAGGTCGACGGTAGTTTACATTTGTGTGTCGATTACTAGAAGTTAAAAAAAGACTATGAAGAATTGATATCCTCTTTCTCATATCTATTATCTATTTGACTAGTTAAAGTGAGCTTGTGTATTCTCAAAGATCTATTTGAGATCAGGGTATCATCAGTTGAGATTTTAGACTTCTGATGTACTAATGACTGCTTTCAGATGTAGTTATGGCCTTTATGAGTTTTTTATAATGTCATTTGTGTTGAAAAATGTACTAGTAATGTTTATGGATTTCATGAATAGTATATTTAATCCATATCTGGATTAGTTTATGGTGATGTTTGTGGATGAAATATTGGTGTACTCCAAGACTCATGACGATGAGGCCCAACATCTTGACATCGTCCAGAGTACACTGAGAGAGAATTTTCTATACACCAAGATATCTAAGTGTTAGCTTTGGATTGACTAGGTACACTTATTTGGGAACATTATCTCGGAGTAAGGTGTGTCAGTGGACCTAGAGAAGGTTCAGGCAGTGGTTTCTTGGGAGTATCCTAATAATTGTTTTTGATATTTGAAGCTTCCTGGGGTTACCTAGATATTATAGGAGATACATTCAATACTTTTCCTATTTGGAAGTTTCAATTTCAGGCTTATACAAGATGGTTATAATGTTTGAGTGGATGGAAGCATGCGAGAATTATTTTTAGAGGTTGAATAATCATTTGAATATGGAACCAGTATTGATCCTACCTGAGTCAGGTGAGGAGTACATAGTTTATTATGATTCTTCTGGGATCAAACTTGGAGTTGTGTTGATTCAAGGGGATTGATTCATGGCATATGGGTCTCAGAAGTTGAGACTACATGAACGGAACTAACCTACGCACGAACTTGAGTTGGTAGTAGTGGTTTATGCTCTTATGTTTTGGCGACGCTGCCTCTTGGTAGAAATTTTACAGTTTATATAGATCACAATAGATTGAATTATATCTTTTCATATCATGATTTGAATCTTTATAAGTGGATATGGGTAGAGTGTATGCAGTATTTTTATTTTGAACTGGCATATATGATAGGGAAGGTAAATAGTGTGGTTGATTCCTTGAGTAGGAAAACGCAGACTCAGATATTTCAGAAGTTGAGTGCAGAGTGGAAGATGATGACCTTTCTGGATGAAATGCATGTGGTGGTTTAGGAGATTCATGAGAAGATGACTTTGGTTTTAGTTGTAGTGGATTCTACCCTTTTGAGATAGAATAGGTAAAGAAAGAATGAGTATTCGAAGTGCTTAGACTTTAGGGAAAGCTTTGAAGGTGGGGAGACACCTTTGGACTGGCTGATAGATGAAAATGAGATCTTCTATTCAAATAATTTAGTTGTTGTTCCTATGAGAATATGATAGGATCTCATGTGAAAATTTCATGCCTGGAAGTGGGTGGTGAATCCATGTGTGACCAGAATGTAAAATGAACTATGATGACAATTTTGGTAGCCAAGCATGAAAAATGAGATAGAAGGGTTTTGACAAGATGCTTCACCTGTCAGTGGGTGAAGGTAGAGCATCAAAAACTTGTAGGATTACTATAGTTGTTTAAAATTCCAGAAGGGAAAATGTGAAAATTGATTTTTTGGTGGTTCTTCCAAAGATGGTTAGAAAGAATGATGCTTTTTGGGTCATTATAGATCAACTGAAAAAGGTATCACATTTTTTATTTATAAGGTAAACCTTTAAAATATAGTAGTTGGGAGACCTGTAAGTTTGTAAGATAGTCTATCTCCATGGGGTTTCATGGACTATAGTTTCATATCATGATTCATGCTTTACTTCACGCTTCTGGAAGGGATTACAGAAATTTCTTTGTACATATGTTTAATTGAGTATGGATTTCCACCCACAAATAAATGGGAAGTCGAAGCATATTATATAGCTTCTTGATGATATGTTGTGGGATTGTGTTCCTGAATTTGATGGGTCTTGTTATAATTACTTAGCTTTAGTGTAGTTTTCCTATAAAAATAGTTATCAGAAAACTATACAGATGGAACCATGCCAGGATCTTTATTGAAGGCCATGCAGGTCATTGCTATGCTGGATGGAAGAAGGTGAGTCACAGTTTTTGGGACCGAGTCTCATACAGGATACATCATGGTAGGTTTAGTTGATTCAAAAGATTATGTCTATGGATCATAGTTGGAAGAAGTTTTATGTTGATAGATGAAGAGGAACCCTAGAGTTTACATACTGTGATCGTGTGTTTCTTTTGGTGTCTCCTATGTTGGGTCACTATGGGATATGGAGGTGGGGCAAGTTGGTGCCTAGGTTTTTTGGACTATTTGAGGTAGTGGAGATAATCGATTTGGTGGCATACTGATTGGATCTTCCACAGAAATGTTGCACTATGCATGATGTCTTCCATGTTTCACAACTATGGTGGTATCACCCTGACACTTCTCATGTGATTGATGTAGATGACGTTGAATTGGATATATATGCATCTTTTGAATAGAATCTGATATGTGTGTTGGATCATAGTGAGAAAGTTTTTTGGGGAAAGATTATGCTGATAGTTTATGTGTTATGTAAACATGGATGTGTGAAAGAGAAAACATGGGAAATGGGAGAAGATATGAGGGATCAATGGCCTAATCTTTTTGGATCATAATATTAGAAAATCTTAGAATTAAATCTCAAGGAAAATCTATTATAATTTGGGGAGATTGTAAGATCTTGAAGTTTCTACAGTTATCTCAGGAAAAATTTCAGGTATGTTTTTTTGTTTTTATGTACCTTTGATTGGAGTTATGACTTGGGCTGTGTTTGGGTGGAATTTTCAAAAAAAATTAAGAAAAAGGTCCATTGCATGGTTGGTTCATGATTAGATCAAACCATTCACTCAAACTTAGGTAACCATGCAACCCTGGAGAGTGAGGTCCACATGGTTGGTGCACAGTTTACCTAGTCATGTTCCCCTTCCCAGAAAACTATGTGTGTGGTTTTTAATTACCTGAAAAATTATTTTAAAAATCCTCAGACCTCCAAAACACATCTATTTCGAACTTATCTTGGGAGTAAATGTTTTTGGAAAATCTTAGAGCCTTCTATAGGGGTTTCAAGGTTTTCTGACCTCCGTTCTTCAAGATTCAAGTCTGTAATCAAATATATTCTCTTCTCCTGGTAGGTAGAACTCATACTGATGCCTATCCCGATCATTATTCTCTATTTCCTTTATCTTTTGGTGGAATTTTATCCTATGTTTCTTTAGATATAAACATTTTTTGTGATAAATGGATCTATAATTGTATATCTAGATCTATATTGATAAGATCTTGATATCCTTGATCTTGATTTAGGGATTTAGATTCGAAACTTTGATCTACGTCATTGTGCGGCTTGGGTTTTGGGGATTTCCATTGAATGCATGTCCATAAATGAATTGAGGTAGGTGGTCTAAAATCTAATTCCCATAGTCATGGATTTGATGCATGCATAAAAAATTGTATAATTTCTAACATTATTTAGCAATTGAATTCCTAAATTGGGTTAATTAGGTTGACCAATTGATTTATCAAAGCATTGTTGAATTAAATGATTAATTGTGGAATTAATCATGAGACTAAAGGGATGCTCTATTGAATGGTTAATTTGGGGAAATTGATTATGAGAGTTATAGTTTGAGATCTAGATAATTAATCAGGGTATTAATTATGAGATATTTAATTGGGTTGATTGATATAATTAATTGTGAATTAATTATGTGTCTTGATATTATGATCTAGATAATTAATTATGGAATTAATTATGAAGGTTTGAGATTTAGAATGAGATAATGAATTATAGAAAATTAATTATGGGATATGAATTGTGTTATTTATTAGTTAATTGATGAATTAATTAATGGGATTGGAGTACTTAATTAATTGGGGAGTTAATTAAGGATATTGATGTATTTAACTAATTGTTAAATTGGTAATGTAATTGATGTGGATAATTAATTATGAATTAATTATTTGTAAAATAATGGGAAAATGGTAATTCTAAATTGATAAGTATACATGGTAATATGGTCATTTTACTTGTGAGTAAATAAATGGGAACATGGTTGTTCAAATAAGAAGTATAAATGGTAACATGGTCATTGTACTAACGGGAAAAGGAATGGGTACATAGTAGTTCTATTGAGAAGTAAGAATGGTAACATGGTCATCTTACTTATGAATTTATTATTGGTAACTTTGTATTTGATGTGTGGATTTAAAAAATGGTAACAAAGTCACTCTGAGATATGGCCTCACATGAGAATACTTTGAACTATGGAATGAGTTGAATCAGGTACTGAGATGTCATATCACCTTTGAATACATAGAGCTCTGGCATAGTCAAAGTAGGTGTTAAGATATGATATTACCTAGGGAACACTTTAGGCTCTAGCATGAGATGAATCTAGTATATAGGTATGGGTATCCCTAGGAACCATGGAGTTAATATAATTAAATTAATAATTAATGATAATTTTATAATTATTTTATTTATGAATTTTCTTCATTTATTTATATAATTGCTTACATTATCTTTTGACTGGATTTGTTTTAGACACTTTTGGTGGTGTCCTACTGATTTCTACTCATGCCCTACTTGGGATGCCTGATTAGTACCCAAATATACTTTATTGTTATAGGAAAGGTTAAGTGAAAGGTCCCTATGTTAGATTGTTTATTTGTTGATAGAGCTAGGATGAGGGAACTAGATGTGGTTCGGGACCCGTTTGGGATTCATCGGTGTCTTTATTATCAGTTTTAATTTTAGACACTCAACACTTACATTAGCATGTCATGTTTCATTTTCAGTTGGATATTATATTTCATACATTGATTATCTTGAGATATGGGTATTGATTATGGTTATTTATGCTTCCTCTACTGTGTGTCGTTTCCGTTAGTGTTTACTCTGATAAAAAAGAGGGTATAGTCTCCTCATGACTAACTGATAAGACCCTCACTACTAGTTAGAAACCTCTAGCATATGGGACGTGTGCTTGAGGTCATGTATCCAACCAGCTCGGTCCACCATCGCATGGCTCTCAGGTTGGGAAGTTACATTAAGAGTTGAGTTAACATGAGATTCTAGGTCCCAGGGTGGCTCGATATTGATATAATAAAAATATTATATATATTATATCATGTCCATATAGTTTTTGTTGAAATAATTGAATAACTATTGAATGAATTCTTGTACAGGAAATATAAGACTATCATTAAATCTAAAATGTAGGTTTTACCCCAAGCATGACATAACCTTTGTTAGTATTGGGATTTTTGTTAAAGAGCTATCATGGGAAGATTAATAATCTGATGAATTAAGTAAATAAATAATTTTTTATTTCATTTAACATCCCTGACCTCCTATATTTAATCCCCACTATAGAAAATAACAAGGGTTAGCCACATAACCCAAGGTATTCAAAGAGTATTTTTTTGGAAGAAAAGTTCTTAGATGAATGACATTAGATCAAAGGGTGGATATAGTTGTGAAAAAGGAGTTCATAGATCTCACCAATGACCGGCAATGTGAAATCGTTATTCATCACAAATCAATAAAAACTAAAGGTAGGGTGTTTTTTATTTGGATTAATTTTGTTTTTCTATCCCACGTTGAACTTAAATTAATTAATCTAACAAGAATTGATTCGTAGATCGATGGTTGATTACGATTGATTCTTTTTATCTTCATATAATTAAAAATTGATACTTCTTTGATTATCCCCTATATTCATAAATGTATTCATTAATTAATAGAAACCAAAATGAATTATGTCCAAGGTTCATTCTTTAATTTTTTGTTTTTCGATTTATCCCTTGTTTTATGTGCATTTATCCTTGATATTTCTTTTATCTAGTGATTCAAAAAATACTCGATGAAAAAAAAATTTGAAATCATTCTTTCGAACAACAGATCATTACCATGGGTTTGGGTTTAGGATCAATGGTACAATCAAGGTTTGATGGCGATGATGGATGATCTAATGATGGTTTATAGGAGTTAGGTTCATAGGATTGGTGTTTTGGTGATGCTAAGAAATGGAAGCTGATTCCAAAGAGGATTGAATAGCCAGAATCTGGCCACCAGATATAGAAAGACTCAGTCAATGCTAAATCCATATTTCATGGGTGTGATTGGAGGATAAAGTGGAAGTAGAGGAAGTTCACCTAAAAACTTATTGAAAATTATAAAGTTATATTAAATCCTAATATACACAGTGTATATTCCAAAGAACAAACATTGTGCAGCCCCATAGCTACGGTGACTAGGGTTTCAGAAAAATAAAATAACATATAGTGTATGGGACCTAACACATACTTTGTGACTCAGTATGACTCTTTGGGTACATAGGAATGTAAATGGATAGGTATATTGGTACATCTACAGTACAAGGGAATATCTTGATACTTGGACATAGACAGGGTACCCAGACATGGCTAGATACATGGGTATGGCTAGATACTCAGGTGGGGCCAGAGTTCATGGGCATGACCTGATACTTAAACAGAGTCAGGGTACCCAGACATGAGCAGGTACATGGGAATATAAAAATTACATGGTTATGGTCCAAATACATAGGAATGGTACATAGTACATAGTTGGACCCATAGTAGAAAAGAAACATCATGTATAACAACTACATGTCATGTTCTTTTTTTAGTGTAGTTTGAGTCCCTTGTTCTCTTCGGTATAGACAAGTTTCCTTAGGGAACATTCCCATAGTCCATCCCAATGAAGGTACTCTCATTAATACAAAATAGTCCTTTAACAGTGCTAAAATGGTATTTATCAGCGCTAGATAAGCACTAACTACTAGAGTGAGATTAAAAGCTTGAGTCTTTTATCAGTTCTAAAAAAAAGCACTGATAAAGGGGAATACTGTAGTGTGTTGTCAGCATGATACACTCACTAGTGTATTGTGCTATAACTACACACCATAGTATGAAAAACACCACAAAATCAGAAAAATCATGTATGGATATTGAATTTAAATGAAGAGAAACCAATCTAGGTTCGTTTGCATGTTTTTGGCGATGTGATGTGCATTTTAAACTAAAATGATACTTATATATTGAAAAAATACACTTGGATTCATACCGGTCGCACCATGCATCAGATTGAGGTTTTGATGATTATTATGCATCTCAAATAACTTATGGGTCATTTTTTATAAAGTATTAAAATAATCCAAATGTGTTTACTCGATTTTGAGTGTGTCGCTTGTCTTTTAAACAAAAATGTCTTTCTAAACTAGAAACATTCACTTTGAAACATACCATTAACATATTGTGTTGGTTTGATTTGATAGAGATTAATATATGTCACAAATGACTTATGAGTCATTTCCTTAAATTATAAAGACAATCTAAGAACATTTTCTTAGTTTTCAATAAGTGACACTTTTTGAAATAAAATGTTGATTTTAAACTGATAACGAACACATTGAGTCATACTAGACACATAGTGTATAGGATTGTAGTTTAGCTGATTCCTATAGGTCAAAAATGACTTGAGAATCATTTTCCTAAATTATCAAAAAAAAATGGATGCATTTTCTAGGTTTTGAGTAGGTGAGTTGTCCTTTTTACTAAGATTGATGTTGATTCTAAATAAAAAGACGCACTTTGAGTCATATCGATCACACCATGCATCATATTGAGGTTCATATAATTTTTAAATGTCCCAAATAGATTATGGATCATTTTTATAAATTATCAAAACAATCTGAATGTGTTTACTCTATTTTTAGTATGTTTCTTGTTTTTTTACAAAAATGTCATTTTAAACTATAAACGCTCACTTTGACTTATACAGAACACATCATGTATCGGTTTGATGTGAGACCAATTCCTACAAATAAAAAATGACTTATGAATCAATTTCCTAAATTATAAATAAAATAAGAGTGTATTTTCTTGATTTTAATTGAGTGACATTTTTTTAACTAAACTGCTGATTTTAAAATCATAACAGACACATTGAGTCATATCGGGAACATAATGTACCATATCGAGGTGTGGAAGATTCCAAAATGTCAAAAATTACTTATGGATCATTTCCCAAAAGTATAAAAACAATCTAAATGTATTTGCTCAGCTTTGAGCAGGTCAGTTGTCCTTTTTAATAAAATTGATTTCATTTTCAAATAAAAAGATGTACTTGGAGTCATATCGGTCGCACCGTACATCGGATTGAGGTACAGCTGAATCCTACACAACTAAAATGACTTATGGATCATTTTAATAAAGTATAAAAACAATCTGAATGTGGTTTCTTAGTTTTGAGTAGGTCATTTTTCCTTTTTATTAAAATTGATGTCATTTTTAAATAAAAAGATACACTTGGAGTCATGCTAGTCACACAATGCATAGTATTTAGGTAAAAATGATTTAAACACATGTCAAATGACATATAAATCATTTTAATAAAGTATAAAAACAATCCTAAGGAGTTTTCTAGGTTTTGAGTATGACAATTTTTTTTACTAAAATATCATTTTAAATTGGAAACACGCACTTTGACCTATACGAATCACATCTTGTATCAATTTTATATAAGACTAATTCCTAAACATCATAAATTACTTCTGAATTGATTTCCTAAATTATCATGGAAATTTGAGCATGTTTTCTTTATTTTCATTTAGTGACATTTTTTGAACTAAATTGTCAATTTTAAACTAATAACAGACACATTGAGTCATAGATGTCACATTGTGCATCTAATTGAAGTATGGATGATTTCAAAACATCTAAAATGACTTATGAATTATTTCTATAAAGTATAAAAAGAATCATAAGATGTTTTCTCTGTTTTGAGTATGTCAATTTTCCTTTTTACTAAAATTAATGTCAATTTTAAATAAAAAGAATCACTTTGACTCATACCGGTCACATTGTATACTAGATTGAGGTTTGATTGATTCCTACACATCCCAAATCCTCAAAAAAATCCTAACTTCCAATGTTATCATGTTTCTAATGTCTTTCTATGTCGAACTTCCAACACTGTATATTGACTCAATGTTCTTAGCTGAAAAAAAAAATTCTTGTTGTTGAAAGTAAGAAGAAAAGAGTATTTCAACAATGAGAAAGGTTTTTCAGCTAATAACATCGAATCAATATATAGTCTTGGAAGTTCGGATAAGAAAGGAAATGAAAATTTAAAACATGGTAACATTGGAGAAAAGAATTATTTTATCTCTTTTGTCTCTTGTTACAAATATTTGAAAGAAAAATATGACTTCCCAAAATATCTATGAAAAAAACTAAATAAGTATTAGATAAAAGTGATACAAAAATTAACTAAAAATTATAGATAAAATTTTGATAAAAAATGAAAATAAATCTCGCCAAACAATCAATCAACGAGTTTGGAGGATGAGGAGGAAATAATATACATTGGATTGAAGCTTTGAATTGTCTGAGAGAAATTAAAGATATCATATTGAGTTCATTAAATATTAATTTTGTACAATAAATAAATAAATACACATAATGAAATAATTATAAAAGATGAATGTCTCCCATTTGTGAGAATTACATGGATGGTAATCAGAGATTCCTAAGGGTGGAACCAAAATGAAATATTAAAGAATGATCAGTTTTTAGATGTATTAAAGTAAAACATACATAGTGTTTATTAGATGTGTGATGAAAGAAAATAAGTGCTTTTTAAGAAGTATTAATCAGTGGGTTATCATTTAAAAGATGCTTATATTTTTATCAACTACAAGAAATACAAGAAAGGATGAAATAAATGAATAAAATTTCATTGGTGATCATAAATTTTTGGTGAAAACTCAAAGGAGTAATAATATACAGAAAACCACATTTTTTCTAAGTAGTTCCAAAATCATTTGGAGATGCTAAAAAGGATGATAATTGGATAAAATCTATGCATGATGAGGTTGATCTGAATAAGAACAATGTGACATGAGGAGATTGATCTGAATAAGAATAATGGAGGCTTCTTATGGATCAATTTTTTCATATATTGTTCAAACAAATTTCCATTAGTTTAAAAATACATTTTTTTAGTTAATGTTTTCCCTAATTCTATAAAAATCTTAACATAAAAGGTCATGGTAATGTATTGTAATAAAAAAAAATTTGTTATGTAATTGAGATGGTCGCATCTGTAGGGAATCATATTACCAATATAAGGATATAAAAATGGATTTATGTTTATGTTATTAAACCATAAAAATCAATATAATTAAGAATCCACATTGAACATAGCATGTCATTAAATTATTAAATTAAAACTAATAAATTTGACTTGAAGTGGGATTCTAAAGGTGTTATGATTTTATCCATGAAGAATAATTTTTATTTCAACATAATAGATTTTGATAAAAATTATTTATTAAGTTTACATCAATCAATGTTAATAATTTATTTTATCAAAATTAGTTAAATCTAGTGGTCTAAGATTTATTATTTAATGATTTGAAATATTCCTTAAAATTTAAATGAAAGAAAACTTTTCTTGTTAAATAAGTTACTTTTCAAAGAAAATATAATATTTAGAAACAATTTAATCAATACTAAAGTATTGAGAAAAAGAAATTATATCAACAATGTACACTTATTCTGCACCACATAATGAAACAGTATTTTGTGTCTTAAAACACCATGATGCTATATGTTTTTCAAGAAAACGACTCATTCTAATTATTTATTTTTTTACTATATATAAATAACCAAAATCAAAATATCAATTACATTTTAAATCAAAATCAGTTTTTTCTGAATAATATAGTCAAAGGATTATTGAACCTTAAACCTATATGATTTTTCTTTATATAGAATTTAATTCATATTATTTAAATTCAAATTGAAATATTTAAAAAATTAAAACTGAAAACATTAAAATTTTTTAAGAGGTAGTTAAATAAATAAGACAAAAAATCAAACATATATAATGTTTTTATTATCTGATTTTATATATTCATCATAATAATTTGATTGTCACATTTCATAAGTGACCCATAAATCTATTCCAAGCCTTGTGAAATAGTTCACAGTCATCCAAAATAAATCCATTAATGTTACACCATATTTCAGTGCTCATTATCCTAGGAAAAAATTTCATGAAAAAATTAATATATAGTTGGTCCCATGTGTTAGATATTTCATCATAATTTTTTTGGAAATAACTTCTAGAATTAAATTTCAAATAGAAGGGGATAAACCTATATTTCAGTTCCTCCTCACTCAACCCTATCAGGGTAAATTATTGAATTCCATGATATAAGACCCAAATGATGTCATATATTTCATCATCCAAGTGATTTGAAATTTAATATTCCAAACCAATGAAAACACCGATGGCTATATGGATGAATTTTTCAAAACTGGACAATTGAAAAGATGTAGATTTCATGGAATATAGTTATTGTGAGCCTATTATACCTCACAAAAACATGACCCAATATTAGGTTTGATATATTTCAAGTTGTATAGTACTAATGTTGTCCCAAGGAGACCCACACGATATTGAGGAATACGATACTTCAATATATCTAAAAATGAATTTTGGGTTATTTTATTTTAATATAGTGAAACTAGACTTATTGGGATACATGGATGTGGGATGATAAGGTTCATTGGATAACGAAGAGAAATTATAGATATTGAAAAACCTAGATTTCGTTCGAGCTATGGTGGCGTTCAACCCTTGAATCACTCAAGACTTGGAATCAAGCCTTGGAATAGTTGAGGCATTGATTATAGCCTAGATTTGAGCTTGGATTCGACAATGAGGAGCACTGAAAGCTGGTCAATTCCACAGAGAGCTTCGAATATCGCAACTGGTTCTCAATGGTTAGGGTTCTTAAAATAGATCGTGACACTTTTATCAGTACTTAAAAAAATGCGGATAAAGATACCTTTTATCTGTGCTAAGTTAATATGCGCTAATAAAATGAATCTGTATCAGTTCTGAAAAGCATAGAGATTTATTAGCAGTAATGTTTTACGATAGATAAAGATTGAATTTATCATTTTTTTTTTAGCATTGATAAATCTTTATTTTTATCAGCTCTAAAAAAGTGCTGATAAATACGTATAATACTTCTTTAAAAAATAATTTTAAAAAAAGTATAATTATTATTTATAATTATAATACTTATAATAATACTTTTTATAAAATAATAATTTTATAACTCTTTGAATATATAATTATTTAATTATAATTATATAATTACTTTTTAAAAATAATATTTATATCATTATATATATTTATATAATTATATATATATAAACACAGTAAACATATTCATTATTTAAATAAAATTATTATAATTTTATAATTATTTATATATAATTATATAAAAAAAATTAAACAAATATTATTTATTTATTTTTAATTATAAATGTATAAACATAACAAATATATATTTATAAATATTTTTATTTATAAATATTTTTTTACAAATGTATTTTTAACATTATTAATTAATATTTAATCTTAAGTTCATGCATGTTAAAAGTGATTAAAATTGATTAATTAAAAATGTGTACAATATTGAAAACTTGGATAAGTTTGATTAATATAAATCATTAAAAAATTAATATATATTGAAATAAAGATGATTACATATTGAAAAAATTAAAAACATAGTAAATATATATATATATATATATATATATATACTAAATAATATAAATTCAATAAATTTTTAAAAAAATATTTGTGTGTGTGTATGTATATAAAAATGCATTAACTATGTGTATGTGAAATATATATAATATTTTTTTTCTATGTTATAAATTGAAAAACCAAACGACATTCAATTATGTCCATTACTCGATGTAATTAGTCAGAATTTTTAATCCATATTAATTTTTAATTATAAACCATTATTCACTAAATATAAAACTATTTAATGTAAATCATAAATAATATTTTTTATTATATAATCATATTTATATACATTAATATATATCTATATATTTAATATATACTATTTATTAACATTATTAATAATCATCCAATCAATAAAATGTTCAATATTCTTCTCAATTTACTTATTTTTATTTTTATTTTGTTTAATTTTCATTTTGAAAATATCTATATATTTAATACATACTATTTATTAGTATTTATAATTTATATATAGTATAATAAATTAATTGATTTTTATTAATAATTATTTAATTAATAAAATTTGTAATATTTTTTTAATAGAATCATTTTTATTTTTTATTTATTTAATTATACTATTTTATTTATTCGGAACCTTTATTAGTGCTAAAATAGCACTAATAAAGGATTCCA
This sequence comes from Viscum album, assembly GCA_963277665.1. Lineage (NCBI taxonomy): Eukaryota > Viridiplantae > Streptophyta > Magnoliopsida > Santalales > Viscaceae > Viscum > Viscum album. Next base: position 1,960,842,723 of record OY728133.1, read on the forward strand.
TTATGAGCGATAAAAATAAAGCGTTGGTATATACCATCGTTGTTATACGCCTATTTTGTAGTATTGTATGAGGCATCACATATTGTGCATATGATGTGATCCCCTCTATGGTATTATTCTTAGATAGAGTTATGGAATGCCTTTGTGAGTCTTGGAGTGTGATCCTCTATCATTTTTTCATACATGGGTGGGGTTTTAGGAATATTCATGACCAACATACCTAGGAGTATGATCCACTACTTAAATGGTTATTCCAAATAGCGTCAGAAATACCCCCACTATCCCTAGGTGAAATCTCATATCTATGGATTGAGATCATCTGAGTTCCAGTATATACTTCTCTATGGAGAGGCCCAACATACATGACTTATTGTATGAGATCCATTAGTGTTTTAAAACTCAAGGAGTGAGCACTCCTGGGAAAGTGTTACCTTAAAGCCTTGAATGGAATACTAGGTTGTAAATATGGTTGTGTCTTTACCATTATTTTGTTATCATTATGTATTATATTCTGATTAACATACCTTCATGTTGTTGACATGACTTTTCAATCTCTTGATGTTTTGTGTTTGGTGATTTTGGGTTGTCCTACTGGGTATTTTTATAATCAATCGTACATAGACTCTTCTAGAACATGTCATTTCTTCTATATATGGAAGGCCTTTTGATGTAATCATAAGTGGACCAGGAGTATGAAGAGCATAGTTGAGCTAGACAGACTATGGTTTGTACCATGTGTTTCATTGGACAGCAGTCCCCTCCATTCTAATTGGTTGAACTCATTTAAAGTTTTGGTGGGATTTTATTTGTTTCTTTATGATTTATCTTACTTTTATCATACTCTAATTGTGTGATATATATATATATATATATATTCATTCATTTTGGGTGTCATCTTAATTTTACCTTTTAGAATTTTGTGGGTATTTGGAGATGTGTGTGGGTACTAGTACATTAGGCTAAGGCCTCCCATGTGTGTCATATGCCTACTCAGTGTCAGTCACCATCCCCTGGCCTATTGGAGGTGGTCTTGGGGTGTCACACTTATCTTACCTCCATCCAAGAGGGACTTAGTGGTTTGGGTTATAATAGCATTTATAGTCAAGAATCCACACTCCATATCAATCTAATGTTTTTAAATAAATATTTACCCGTCTAACCTTCTCAACCCCTTTCTTATTGAACCAAGATTTTTGTCTCGCATCCTTTGGTGATTGATATGTATGTTCCTACTTAGGATATTATGGATACATCTCATCTTATAAAGGTTAAAACTTATTTTTTTTATCATACACAGTGACTCCTTAATTTATTAAATACAGCCACTTTGAGTCTCCCATGGAACACTCTTTAACATCCTTGATGAGAAATACATATCATTGTGTTTATAAACTTAAAAATTAGTATCCATCAAAAACATGTTGAGTATATTAATTTCTACTCACATGTATCCATTAATCTTATTCCTTAAAATGTGTGTTTCCTACATAACACACATTTTGTGTATGGCCCATATTTCCAAAATAATAACACCTAAATTGAGGTGTATTATTATCTGTCTTCATTGGTCATCCATTGATCTTTTAGTTCTTTACTAAATAAATATATTTATTATGAATAAAACAATTCAACTTTATATCAATCCTAGTGGAATTTGTTTCTATCAATCTCCACATATACTTTTCCTTTGTTTCCAAAAACATTGTTTTTTAGGAAATCCTCAAGATCTTTCAATGGAGATCCATGAATTTTATTTACCTTTTCCATAGACTATGTGATATAAATTCGAAATTTCATTTTGGGATTCATTTATCTATATTTATCCTAAATATTTCATCTCATTTTTAGGGATTATCTCCCATGATCCTTGTTTTGTTTAACCCTTTCATTCATAGGTTTAGTAATTACATTATTTATTTTAGTTTCTTATTCAACATTAAGCTCAAATTTAACAACCTTATTATAGTGTTATGGGTTTTTAGATTCAATATTTTCAATATCAATCTTCAAAACACCTTTTTTATTCTTTATTTTGATATATATAGAGCTTAAATTCATGTACCATAGTACTATCCTTCTTTATTTTAGCCTTCCAAACATCTATTTCTTAAAGTGAATCCTCTAAATAAAATTTCAGGTCAATGAAACCCTCAAATTTAAATTATTAAATTTTATGTTTCTCCACACTTTATTGTTCGTGTATGATATCCACAAGTACTTATTTATTTATATCCTTACAATCCTTAATTTCATCTAATTTTGATTTCTCTAAGCTATTTCAATCTAGTAAACACAAATTTTTCTTCTTAATTAAATTCTAATTGGAACATTTCTTTCTTTTAACATATATAAACTATTTATTCACATGTATAACATATTTCTCTTCATATTGTAACTTCTTATAACATTTAGAAACAATGTTCCCAAACTGTACACATTGAAATAATGTGAGTGGAAGCATCCCTTTAAAATTTTATTTTCCTATTTTGAGATTTTAAGAAAGGAACGACATGACCTCATAAACTTATTTTTTCCAGATTATTATCTACAGTGATTTTTTTATTTCCTTAAATTCTAATTATCAAGATCTTTATATTTCTATAGGATCATCCTTATTATATCCCATCTCATAATTAATGCATATACTATGAAAATAATCAAATGATGCTATTTTTAGATACTTTTCCTCATTCACCAAGATCTTAAAATTAAATTTTTGTGCCATACTTCTCAGCATCTTATTCACACTATTGAAAACTTCAAGTTTTTCACTAATTATATTCAAGTCCTTTATAATCAGGTTCACCTGATCAAATAATTCATCAACAGATTTGTTTGGGTGCTTCCACTAGTCCATATACTGATTTCATATAACTTTTAACCTTTATTATTATACTTTTTATTAACCTTTATAAATATTCAGAAATTTTTCCCATATAGTGTTTTAGAATTTACATGGTATCAATTTTCATATATATTACATTAGACAAACCACACCCTAAAGAATTGATTTCTTTAGGATTTTATAAAACTCCTTATGATCCCAATTCATGAGCAATCAACTTTCCATATTCATGGAAATTATATAAATAATAGTCATGTATACATTCATGATAAGGATAGGAAGTGTTTATTTATCTTATTCTTTAATAGTTAGAAATTGTTTCCATTTAAGAACAAAATTACCTTTTCATTCAAAATCTCTACCATAATTTCTAAATATAAAGATAGTGAGAAACACCTTATAAAAAGATTGTATGATCTGAAATCATATCCAAACATGAGAATTCTACTTAGATACCACTTATTGGTTCCACCAATTGATGATAACCTATAAGGGGGTATGAAATAATGAATGCTAATTCAAATTATCCACTCTTAATAATATCATTTTTCTTTTATTCAAAACAAAACTCTCTTCCTCACTAAATTTGAAAGTGATAAATCATAATAACATAAGTTATTTTACTTGGTTCACCCTCACTGGGATGTGTCTAAGGATTATACACATAGAGATGTGTCAGTATACCAAAATCCACTAAATCACACTATTTGTACAATGTTTATAGCAAACTAACTATCCCTCGTTTATTATAAGAACTCAAAAAAATGAGAACTAACTACTCTCTCACTTGTAGATAACTCAATTACCTAAAAGAGTAAAATATTGATGACACAAATAAAAATAAATAGATTAAACCTCTATCAGTGTAGTAATATACTTCATGTTTATTGAAATCGATGATATTATCTCCTCCCTTGGCTAAGTCTATCAATAAGAGGAAAAATACTCAGATTTTCTAGAAGTAAAATCTAAAAAATTTATCTCTCTTGGATTGATTATCTCATATTTTCTACATTCAATGCTCATTTATCTAATTTAATAAAAATTATTCATCTTTCCCTCGAGTCATGTCTCCATTCCTATTCAAAAATAAAAGATAAAATATTTCATTAACATATTTAAAATATAAGTACATATCTACCCATTAAAGTTCCAAATATTAATAGTTTTATAAATAAATTAAAAATTAAAATTAACAAAGCATGTGACTAAACCATGATGTGGTGAATGTAAGCCACAATTAGTTTTTTATTCAATTAATTGAATCTAAAAACCAATGTGAGAAAATATTTTATCTCTTCAAAATTTGGTTACTTTCACATTTCGAAAATCATGTCTATAGTTGATCATGACATGTTAATATGTAAATCACAATGAATTTTAGTCATGTTTTTTTCTTTAACACCCAATTTCATGAAAACTTTAAACTTTTTTCTTCAAATGCTAGTTATATCCATGAATATTGTTTTCCTCAACATGTAATACATATATTTTTATACATTTTATTCAAAACCATGACCATATAAACATATTAAACCATGATAAACCTACCCAATTTCAAGATAATTATATACACAATTCCCATTTTTATCCTGTGTCCCATTTTTTTCAAAAAAAACTAAATTTATGACACTCAACCACAATCTCCAATATGGCATGTTTCTCTATAACTCCTTATTTTTAATTCATATATAAAAACCATGAGATCCACTGTGACATAGTTACATGTCATCATAGATGAAATATATATGTGATAGATTTCACTCTCTCTCAACCCACCTTCAGCTAATATGAAAGTAATATAGTTAGTAAAGAAAAAACATGGCACATCGGAGTTATTTAACAATGATTACCTCCAAAATAGATGATTATTTCCCTGGTGTATGGCGGTTTTTTTTTCACTCTTACGCATATTCTCTTTAATTAACATAAATAATCACATGAAATAGTATATCCTTGAACCAGTATTCCCAGCACCAATTAGGTTACATGCAAGTTCCAACTTTCTCTTCTTCAAACCCTGGAACCATACTAGTATTCATATCTACATTCTTGATTTGTTTGGATTCTCCTTGCAGTATGCTTGGAAAGGTAATCATAGGTCCTCTATCAACAAGATAAATTAGATCTCCTTCCATAGTTTGAAGAAATCACCAAGGTTTCCTTCCATATAGAAATCTCTAGTAGTCGTCTCGGTATCTCCTTCAGACCTTATGATATAGGGATATCATATGTTGGTCTTCTCACCATTATTCATTGCTTGATATACTTTTTAGCAACAACATATTCTTATTATTCTTCAATTATTTTTCTTCAAAACACCAATATGATCACTTTCTCAATAAATCTAGATCTGTCTCTTTTCTTAAACACATTGGAATTTTAAGATGATCATAACGTCGATTTCTCAAACCATCTTCTTTTTTCCTTCCTTAAATATATTTTATTATTTATAGAACCTTATAAATTGTTAAATAATAATTAATTTCATAATTAAAATATATTTAAATATTTGATCCTATAAATCTTTAATATTTTCATAAACATGATTTTCTCATACAACCCTTAATCTTTTTATTTATTTATCTTTGAGTTCTTCCACAATACTTGACTAGTAATTCTCCTTAATAATTATTCTTTTATTATCCTCATTATTTCTATAATTTTTTATGGATTAATCTCCCACTTAATTCTCTAAAAAACACACAAACTTTAAACTTCATGTATATATGAAATAATAAACTTTGGTGTGGATTCTATAGTTTACATTATAACTCATTTCTTCTTATTTAATTTTCAAAATCAAATACTATAACTTAAATCATTATTATAAAAGCAATAATCATATTTAAATCAATAAATAATAAAGAAAATTTCATATATACTAAAGTTATCCTCTTAAAATATCAATATTAATTTCTTTAGAAATAATAATTTTATCAAACAGATATTTCTTATGTATCACTTGAATAATATTGCATATCATTTGAAGAATCGCATATTTAATTTAAAAGATATTAAAAATTACATATCATTTTCAGAATATTACATATCATATACAAGATCTTATGTATTACATATCATTTTTAGAATCTAATGTTTTATCTACAAGATCTTACTTATCTCTGTCATTCCCAATACTCTGCCATTTTTTAAATAATTATGTTTTGGAAAGATCTTATATAACATATGATTAATCTAACATTAAAAAAAACTAGAAAGTTTAGTTTCATAAATAATTTATTGAATTCATAAAAATCTATTATTTTTTCATCTTGAAATATTAACCAACTATACACTTTAATTTTATAATATATTCAAAAAATAGAGTTGGGAGAATGATAATCATACCACAAGAAAGATAATTTTATTGCACTTTTTAGAATTCTAGATTTTTATATATACCATGTTTTGAAGATTAATCAAACACTCTCCCTAAATATGAACATTCCTGGTTGATCAATTAATCCAATAACCTTCAAGATACAAAAACTTTGGATCACTTCTAAGATTAAAACTAAGATATAACTATAAAAAAATAATAACACTCAATATTCCAGCACTCCCCTTTAATGAATCACCTTTAATTACCTATATATAAAACAAAAAAATGGATATGTGAATAAGGTATTTCTACAAATATCTTTAAAGATATTAAAAAGGTTAATATTTTATTCTCAATAAAGATAGTCCTTTTGTTTTAGCTTTTTATTGAGAGAGATCTCTATGTTTTCTATTCTATTTTTCCAACTTGCATTTCCCTTTGGCAACATTATCTTATTTCCTTTTTCAATTACTTATTTATATGGGGATTTATTATTTTCATCAGTCAAAAAATAACATAAATCTATTGGTGGTTGTTTCATCATTTTTAGAATCTACACTTGGGTAGGTGGCATGATCATACAATCCTTAAAATTGTGAATATATAGCTTTCATCTTCGACACAGATTCTCATTAACTCTTAATTAATTATTTTTAGACAACATATCATGAAATTATACTTATTCACATGTAATTACTTATTTACCTTTATAAATATCCTTTTATTATGCTTCCTTAATTTTTTTCCATTTTTATTTAGGATATCTAAATAATCGTGTATTCTTTGGGAACATAGTCAGATTTCTTGTATTTTCTACATGGTTTCTTATAAATTCATTTTAGTAAACCAATCATTTTATTTCATTCATGGATTGAATTACTTATGTGTGGATTAATGTCATCTCTATTGATACCATCACTTATGGATGGTTTTCCAAATTACATATTTTGTAATTTCCTTCCATATTATAATCTTCTCTTCCTCCATGGTTTAGCATTCTTCTTAGCCTTCTTGGGTGTGTCTTGTTCAAAATGTTTATTTTATTTATTTTTTAAGGTAAACTCAATTTTTTTCCTCTATTTCTTATCACTTTTGGTGTTCTTACTTTTTCAATATGTTTTTATTGATTATTGGTTGTTTTGGACTATAATGCTTCATTTCTTTGAACACTATTATTTTTTCTTCCATAGAATTTTCCCAAGGTTTCAAATCTATTAGTGATAGACATATTATTCTCATTATTTTATGTTCTTTATATAAACTCATATTTATTCTGCCTGGATTTATTATTTATTTTATTTCTATATATTGATGTATGATGAAAATAAATAAGTGTCATTTGCCCAAAATTTCTATAGAATCACAATGGCCAATGAACATTGTTTTTATTATTTGAACAACAAGCTATTCATATTTGATTAAATGGTATCATTATTGAATTTTATCCTTAAATTGGGATTATTTTGGGAAAAAACTTCTCTTGTTTGTTATTACATATACTATAGATATATTTTTGGGTTCATCTCTATTTTTTCAATCCATATTTTACATATTTTGAATTAAAACCAGAACTATATATAGAAACAACATTAGTATAAATACTTTTTTTAGAAAAAATGGTGCCTTTTTCTTTGATCTTAAAGTAGTTAATTATCTAGATGATCATAATATCCTATTTCTAAAATATTGAGGTATTTTAACAAAAATAAACTCATTAGAAGTCTGTATGGTGGTATCTCTTCTCTCAACTTCATGTGAAGTTTTGTCTTTATGTCATTTCTAGATTTGTCAATTTTACCAAAAAATCTATACACTTCAAGTTAAGAGTGTTATTATGATATTCAATTTCATTAATTTTTTCATCATATTATCTTCTTATCATATTAATATTATCTTCATAAATTTGGTACTTTTATTACAATGCATTATCAATCTTCTTTATCTTATTTTATTTGACATCCAATTGTGAATTCATGTCATCAATGTAAGCCTTCTAATTTTCATCCAATTCATAGTACATATCTTCAAACCCTTTTTTATCCTCCTATTTCTTTTGAATTTTTTTATAAAATACCTATAAAATATGTAGTATTTTAATTTAAGATCCAAATTCCTTATATTGTTTCCTATACTTGTTCAATGATATTTTTTCACACCAATTAATTTTAAAGAAATAATGTTTCCTTCATCTCATATTTTTACTCAAGGTTGATTAACTCCTCTTATAAATTTTTAGAAGTGACAAAAATAAAATTAAATACATATTTTGAAATATTATATATGTTTTAATTCAAGTAATCACCTGAATCATTATATACTTTATCAAATAATTCTTTAAAAATGTGGTTTCTCCACTTATGTTTGGTTCTTCGAAAGAAAAATATTGATAATAGATTACATTTACCTCATCTCCATGTGAAATATTTGAATATTATGAGATAGAATTGTTTTCTATCTTATTTCAAGTGAATTTTTGCAAAAAAAATTAATATATTTACTGGAACTAATATCATCATGATTACTTTAAAAGATAAATAAAAGGACTCAAATATTCAATTATAGAGAACCCAAATAGAGGTGGAACTGTAGCTCTAATTCCATGTACAGGATGTATACACCCACCTCACCTATGATCTTTGTGATATTGTCCACTTTATAATCCTACTACATAGCTTTATTTTTCCTAGAGATCGCACTGTTCACTATAAAAGTCCATGTGTCTGGGAAAAATATGATTTCAATTTTCTTGATAATAATGGAATCATATTCCCACCTCTCTAGCACTCTAAATTATATTTACCACTTTAGTATCCCACCACATATATTTATTTTTACTAGCATTCCCACTCATCACTAGAAAAGTAATCGTGTTTAGGATAAGTTATTTTCCCTTATTATAAAGAAAAATAAAATCATTCCATGTCCCAATGTGGGAATAAAATGTTATGAGCATGGTTCATCCCCGGACACCCATGAGAGGGCTATTAAACCTCTTTTAAAAATCCTTTGGGAAAGTGTTGTACATGGTCCCAACAATCTCTCCCACCCCTATGCATGTCCAAAGGACCTGAACCCATGACCTTACACTCTAATACCATGTAAAAGATGTTTATTACCACCTCACTAATTATTTTCATGACAATGTACCCTTTAGGATCTCACTATATGGATTTTTTTCCTAGGACTCTCACCCATCATTGAAAAAGGCCTCATTCCAGGGTAAGTATTATCACCCTTATTATCAGGTGCAACAAAATCCTCCCACATCCTAATATGGGACTCTCTTATTATGTTAATAATGTATCCTAGAACACCTATGAGAGGGATTTTAAACCCTTATCACAAATCCTTTAAACAAGTATTGAATATTGTCCCACCATTATCCAAAATCCATGATCCTCATACCAGCTATTTTAAAAAAAATTGGGTCTAAACCGTGATGTAATCTACATTGCTGTAATGTGGTTTTCATGTATCAAATAAACTTCAATTAAAAGTTCTTAAAACTTTATATAGACCTAAAATATCTCCTTGTGATGAATTATCAATGATAAATTGATTATTTTAAATGATTCTCATCGATCTTTATCAACAAACATGATTCAAAAATACTTTAAGGGCTTTTTATAACAAACACTAGAGCCACTATTAATGTATTATTTTTCCACATCATTTACATAATGAAAATGGGATTCACATATTTAAAAATATTGATTCTATAAATATAATTATTACATAAATATCACACCATACCAAATAATTCTATCACTATAAAAAATATTTATTTCCAAAATACATAATAAAATTCCTCTAATCGCTATATGAAATCAAAGTTACTATTTTTATAAAAAATTATGCATATCATTCTATTTTAAATTTAGTTTTTAAAAAACACTTGAATCAAATCATGTATTTTTTAATTATAATGTAATTTAAAGAAATAAACACATGATCACATGTTCAAAATAATAAGCATGAAATATTTATTTAGTATGCTTTCTAAATATCAATCACATGATAATAAATATAAAATTATATTATAATTTTTTCAATCAAATAATTATAAAACCTATATATTTTATGAAATATTTTTTTCTTCTTGAATATATTTAATTTCTTTGATAGCTTGCGCTACATGCAGCAACGAGTTCTAATGAACTACAATATACTATTTATATTACTATTTAACATGATCGTTATGACCTAGTCATTAAACGTGGTGGAATTAATAGTAATAACCATATTTTAAATATTAATTATAATGGTTTTATATAAATAGAACATATTTATAAAAACATACTTCATTTTTGGTAAAGTCTTTACATGTTTCAAAAATTATGTTTTCTCAAAAAATGCTTTTATTGTTTTTTGTGAACAAATAATAAAAGTAATTTTATAAATTTTTAGAAATTTTATTTGAAAAAATAAAATTAATTTTTTTAATAAAAATTTAAAAATTAACTTGGGGTGATTTTTTTGTATTTATTTTGAAAATGTTAATTTTTTTATGAATAATGAAAAATATTGGTTTTTATTAAAAAATTTCTTTTATTTAAAGAATTTATATGGTTAAATTTTGTTTTATAATGGTTTTAAAAGTAAAACTAGTTCAATTATATTACAATTAATTCAATATAGTTCATTATGATCAATTTTTTATTGATTTTTTATATAAAAACCTTTTAAACTTTTGGATCTTTTCTCTTTCAAAAAATATTTTTCCATCGCGTCTATAGATTTAATTTTAAATGAAATTATACCACCTATGTGAATTTAATTTGGAAAAATGGAATAAATATTTGGAATAAATATAAATAATAATATATAGTAATGTTAAATTGATTTTTCACCATAATTAATAGAGAAGATGGTAAAAATTAACTGTTGTGGTTAATGTTAAAACAGGTTTACTAAGGTTTGAACTAATAATATAAGGGGTAAAATGATCTATAAAATTGTCCAAAACCAATTTTATGGATATATTTTGACCTTATAACCTCTAAGGATTTATAATTACACATTTTATATCCTTTTTTCATGTAAAAAAACATGGTTGCACTTTATTATTTCAAAAAATACATTTGTGTCAACTCCCCCACATATTAAAGTTCACCCCCTATCCTCTCATCTTCACATTTCAAAATCCATTTGGTTCATCCAATACCTAACCAAATACATTACTTGATTCATTAATATAATATCAGAGGCATTATTTTGATTGTGAAACCCTCTTAATAACGCTTTAGATATAAACCTAAAGTGGATCTCCAAAGAAGAGGTAAAATTCTTAAACTTGTGTTTTTGTTTTATTTATTCCTCCACCTCCTTAAAATATTATAATTACATGATAATATAATAACCTCGTTATCTTAAATATAATTATATTTAATTATGTTAATTTCATTACCTACATCTTTCTCTTATTTCCTCAAATGGGAAGTTAAACTGTCAATCATATGTGTGGCAGACTACCGCCTTGCAAACTGATGTTATGATTTTTTCAGAAAAAACCTCTCATGACTAGATATAATGATGGATTTATTGTTTATATATTATATTTATGATATTATTATTCTTATGGAATCATTATATCACATATTATTTCTTACTTTCGATTCTGTGTGGATACGATAATGTCGCTTGTGTGTACGGCAGACTACCGCCCTGCAAAGTGATGTGATTCATTTTTTACTGATGCTTTACATGGAAGTTAATAGGGATAAATTTAATGAATATATGTGATATATATGAAATAATAATTAATATATAAATTTTAAATATTATTTACCTTCCTTTATTTTGATCCATCTGGAAAATGGAAATTGCGTTGATGTGTACGTACAACTTATCGTCTCTTTGAATGGTGTAACACATTTTCTATATCTAACTTTAATTCATTACTCTAAATACATATAAAATTAATATATATTATCTTTATATCATATTTTATATTCTGTATATTATGTAACAATTATAAAATTAAAGGGATCAAAAAATATTGAACCAAAACATACACAAAAAATGCATTTTTTACCCAAAAATATGATTTTAACAGGGAATTATTGATATATGGTTAAAAAAAGTCATAGTTAAAACATATATAGTATTATAAATATGATCATGTTTCTTTAATATATTTTTAAAAAACATATATTTTTTATATAGGAGGTTTTAACATGTATTAAGGAAGTTAATACTTAAAGTAGGGGATTTTTTCTCAATTTTCCTCCTTTGAGACATATATTGTGTTATGCACCTATATTATTTTATGAAGTGTATATATAGCCACTTTGATATGTAATATCATGAATTTATTTATTACAATAATATTTTAAGTTTCATTTAATTTTATTCTTTCATGGGTCTAATGATTCAATGTTACCAAAGTGGTAAGGGTTTTATGATACAGTCTCATAGTTTATTAAGTTGTTTATATTTATGATTTATATGATGAAATATTGTGATAAATTTTCCAAGAAACTCATGAATTTTATTCTCATGTGGTTATGTCATGAGAATAAATTTTTCCCTTCATTTTACTCTCTTTGTGGACTCAATATTTCAAAGGAGTTTTTAAATTAATTGACATTATTTTTCTCTTCAGTCAAAAATATTTTCTCTTCCACATCCATGGTTTCTAAAAAAATTAAAGAAAATTTTTGATACTCTAAAATTATTTTTTAAAGAAATTTTTACCCATTTTTAACTTTTTAGAAAACAAATTATAAAATAATCTTAATGTCTTTTCCAAAAAATTGCCGTTTTTATTTTACTAAAAATGTGAAAGGAATCTTTGTTTTAACTTGAAAGGCAGGAATAGAATTTCCTATCATCACGAACACCCAATGTTTTAAATAATAATTTATAAGTTTTAAAGTTTATTTTAAAAGAAAATGTTTTTTGAAAATTTTTTATTTTTTAAAAAATCAAAGTGGAAATGATATTTTCCTTAAGAAATGTTTTAAATTATTTTTTAAAGCTTCCTTTATAAGTTTCTAAGGTTATTTGAAAAGAAAAAGATTTTGAAAATGTTTTATGTTTTAAAATTGTGTTTTTAGAGTGTAAAGGATATTTTACTCAATAAATTTTTCAATATATCTTGAAAATTATTTTTCTATCTAATATTACATCCTTTCATGTTTTAATGGCTCGGAATTTTATAAACTAAATTCCCTTTTGTGATTAAATTAAATGCCTTATTTATATTATGTGGTTATGAAAACCACACGCACTACTTTGGTTATTTTCAACCATTATAAGTTATATAATATTTGAAATACTATTAATCATCATAAATATTAATATTTCATTCTTTTAACAATGATATTATGATTAGTATATATTAAGGCTTATGAAAAATCCAATTGACACAGATAAAGGAAGTGATGGCCTCGATCAGCAGGAGCATACCCTATGAAACCTATTTATCATATCTTCCAAGGGAGATAGTATCTCTATAATTTTTCCATGACCAATAACAATCCTAGATTCAACAACTAAATCATGATAAAAACCATTTATGGTAAGCCCATTGAGATCATGACCCAAACCATGTTCATTGAACCATCCCAAGAAAATATCATTGTTGCACTCCTTACCCTTAGGGGGTTCACTAGTGTAATAAAGGGCTACATAACTCAATCCAAATATCATTAATGTTTATATTTATTTTCTAGGAAATAATTATTATATTTATTCCTTATTTATTTTAATTTATAATTTATTAAATAATGAGTTTGATAAAAATAATATTTCAAGACAAAAAAAATCGAATTGTATTTTTTGGGTAATAATAAATTTCAATTAATATATTCCTTTTGAAAAATTCATGAATTTTAAAAACAAAGTATATTTTAATTAAATATTACTATTAAATAATATATATTAAGTATTTTTTATAATATAATTTTACAATGTCAAAAATAATTTTTATAAGGGTCATAAAGTTATCATTGTCAAAAAAACTAGTATTTTTCAATAAACATGGATTTTGTTTTAAAAATATAACTTATAATATTTTGAGATTTATTTAGATAAAATAAATATTATTTTTGGATTTAGTTCATCTAAATTATCTAATGGTGAATTTTTTATAATTTTACGAGACATTCGAATTTTCATGTAAAAATTGAATATGGTATAGATGTTCAGTATATATTATGACATAATAATGACCCAAAAGTGATGAAATGTATCCCATAAATAGTATAAAAGACCAAATATAAAATTAAAATTTAAAATAATGTTCCTTTAAGGTTATTTGATTAATTTTATAACACCTTTATAAATCCTCCAAAACCTATATTATATTTTCTGTTTTTAAAATCAATTATTTATAAACATAACTCACTTACACATCACCAAGGGTGTTATTTTAATGTGATAGCTTCATGTAATTATAAATAATTAAAACCAAATCTATTTGGTAAAAACCATGTTCAAAAACAATAGGAATGTTTGTGGTTTTGATTGCTTTATTATATAGAGTCCAAAACCTAAGTTTGAGAAATAATAATGAACACCCCTCTCCTTTACTATATAAACCTACCCAAGATACCATTTCTATTTACTTAAAAAACTTTTATAATTTCCTCACTCTTAAATTCTCTCTCTATATCCCTCCCAAGGTTCCCCCAATCTCTCAAGAAGATCCCCCTAAGATTTTGGAAACACCTTCTCAAGGTAAGGGATCTCCCTCTCTTATTTTTCATTCAATCACCTTCTATTTAACTAGCCATTTTAATCAAAATTATCTATGTTTTTATGCCTTTATAAAAATAAATTTACTATAAAATTTATTTTATAAAATTTTAGATTATTTATACTCTCTCATTATGACCTATACCTAGGCTGTTATCATGCCAAAATTAAGGGATCCTCTCCTTCTCCTCTTTATTCAAGTACCTTATATACCTTACGCATTTTTATTTCCAATTAATAATGTTGTGATATGTTTTTACACATACCTAATATGTCAATTTTTATTTCAAAATTATTATATACCCCTTCTCTGTCATTAAACTATTTTATAAATCTTTAAGTACTATCATTATGTTGTTGAAATTCCACTGTGATTTTTTATGCCAAACGATTGTGAAGTGAATTCCCATATCCATTTCTAGTTAAGGGTATTCATCTATATATACTTATACTTATTTTTTTGGGTGCTTCAATGTATGTAAACTAAAACTCTTAATCATGGTATTAAATTTTATGAAATATGTTCTTATGTCATATGATCTTTTTGGAACACTTATGCATGTACATGATATGATTATGATGGGTGCACCCAGATAGTGCTCCAATGCTTTGATTAATGTTTTAATCTCATTAGATTCCATGTAAGGTGCATGATAGGTTATTATAATGACACTATGTTATGATGTCTTGGTGTTTAACCTTGACTTATGCTTATGATTCCATGTTTTAATTTGTTGTCACATTCCCATGTTTCCTTTATGATACAATGTTATACCCTAAGTCATTGTTCATGATTATGATTATCAACTCTTATGTAATATTTTTATTCCTATTGGATCACATTTATTACTTTATCCTATACCATTCTTTGTTTATTCCCTTATGGATATTTATATATCACCTCTTTTTTCTATATGTCCCCATGTTATCCCATGCTGTTTTAGAAGAGCGGTGAACATTTAAGAGCATGTTAAGGAAGTTTTCAATGAAGTATTTGTATCCCAGTTTTATGATGTTATTTTATGTACCTAATCTCCAAAAGACACTAGGCCTATAGATATTCTAGGTCATATTAAGTGGTTTTTATGTAATAAATTATTAATTTATGTTTATTAAAGATAATAATTGTTACAGTTGGTATCAAAGAAAAGTATAGTTATTTTTGGAATTAGGATTAGAAAACTCTAGTAAAATCCTTAGGTATGATAATGAACATAGTAATACATACCTAAATTTTTTTAAAGTATAGAGTAAGTGGTTTCCAAGAAAATACATCCTTTTTTGGATACTATAAGTGGATTTGGCTCTGGAAAAAATGTACCTAGTGGTAACAACCTCGAAACACCATATTGATCTAGACTCAGTTGGGAATTGGTGCATGAAAACATGCCTTGCTAAACACTTGGTTTGACACTCTCTTGGTATATTCTTTGGTAAAATCTCAAGTTCATCACAAACCATTAACAATGGAACAGAATATGCCTATAATATTTTATGTTAAGAAATATATCATGGATAACTTAGATTGAATCCTATAAATTTATAGGTTAAGGATAATATGTCATTTATTATTTATCCCATTAATTTTCATAGTTTCCCTTTCATGTGTTTAATAATTTAAAAAATTATCATCCTTATTTTTACCTTTGTTATAGTAAATGGTCAGAAATAGGAGGAAATAAGTCAACAAATAATGTGAGGGACAATGTGATGACTGCCCAAATGAGATGTCCAACTCAATAGGAGAAAGAATCATGAACTTCATGATTATACTTTCTCAACTGAATCAAGTTTTGAATCGAAACCTGAATCCGAAAGAATGCCCAAATCCCCATAAGAAATATCATGTTGCAATTGAGAACCTTATAAGACAAAGGACTTTGAATTTCAGTGGATCTTATGATACCTTAATTATATAACAATAGATCAAATCCATTGAAAAGATCTTCTCTAACCTTTAGAGATATAAGAAAGAGAAGTTTGTGTTGGTTGTTTATCATATGTAAGGATAAGATTATAAATAGCGGATGTTGGTCAAGAATACGAAGCCCTGGGATTTTATTGGATTGATGGAGCGGAATGATTTCTGGAAAAAAAATTGATAACTATTTTCCTTACACCCTCTTACTAAAAATATAGAGGTACTTCATTATCCTCGTAAAAAGGATGATGAATCTATCAAGTTGTATAAGGAAAACTTCACAAGACTTGCATGATATGCCTCCAAATTTTTCACTACCCCTAAATTTAAAGTTGACCACTTCTTTGGTGCACTGTAGTAAAGTCTATAAAAATACTTGGAAAGTAGGGACTTTGACAGTTATGAGGAAATTATATGATGTTACCTCAAAGTTGAAATAGAGATCAATGAATCTCAGGGATATCATAGGGATAATAAGAGGAAATTTGAGTTTAATTTTTGTGGTGTGAGGGAGAAATATAATAGTGATAAGAAATTACAACATACTACACATTGAATGTGTGGGAAGAATCACCTTGTAAATTTCTTAAAGGGGGTGAGTAAATACTTTAGGTGTCGAAAGGAAGGGAACTTAGCTAGTGATTTCAAATGGGAGAAACCCACCAATGTGATAGAATAGAGGAATGTTCCAGTCAACCCTTATCCTATTATCCAATGGTATAACTGCAAGGAACAAGGAAACTATGAAAACCACTGACTTAATCCAAGGGTTTTCAAATACAATAAATTCCAACAACCTCTAAGGAATCTATGGTGATCATATTCTATCACAACCATAGAGGTGGATCCCAACAACAAAGTAGCGATAGACATGCTAGTTATTTATTCAAGAATCACGAATAAACTTTTTTATTCTGGTTTTATGCATTCTTTCATATCTCTCAAGTTTAGTAGAACTATTAAAACACCACCGCAAAGCGTGGAAGTAGATATATTGGTGGAAATATAAAATGGGGGAATTATTTCATCCCAAGTATATAAATCCTCCCATATCCACATATACAAGATTAACTTCCCATTGAACCTTGTCATACTTCCTTTGGTGTAATTTGATGCTATTTTGGGTATGTATTGGATTTCCTTATATAGAGACAACATAAATTTTAAAGAGAAGGAATTCACCCTCATCACAAATCACCCTATGATTTATAAAAGTGCAAGGAGGAGGATTAATTTTCTTTGGTACCAACATATTAATCATGGATATTATTACCCAATGAGAAAGTTTATCTTTCTCAAATTATTGATAACAAAGAAAATATAATCCTTGAAGACATTCCAATTGTAATGGAATATGTTTATGTATTTCCTAAATAATTCTCTAGTCTTCTTCCTAAAAAAGATATTGAATTTTCAATCAATCTTATACCAGGATATTTTCCAATATCCAAAACTCTATATAGAATGTCCATTGTTAAACATGAGTATATGAAGAAACAACTACATGAGAATATGGATAAAGGGTTTATATTCCCAATTGCTTCATTTTGGGGTGCACCAATACTCTTCATTAAGAATAAGGATGGTTCAATGGGTCTTTGCATCGATTATCATGATCTCAATAATATCATGATAATGAAAAAGTATTTATCTAAGATAGATCTTTGTTGAGGATATCATCAAGTAAAGGTTTAGAAGAAGGATATCCCCAATACTATTTTTTTATAAGGTATCGACATTGAGAGTTCATAATGATACCATTCGGACTCATGAATTCTCTATCAATATTCATGGATTTGATGAATAGATTATTTAGGAATTACCTCGAAAAAATTTTAGTAGTCCTTATTAATGATATTCTTATCTACTATTAAAGAAATTAGGAATATGATGATCATTTGAATAATATACTGAGGACCATTCAAAAATAAAATATGTATAAAAAGTATAGTAAATTTTATTTATTTTTGGAAAACCTAACTTTCCTCGGTAATTTCATCACCAGCAACGGGGTATCCATGGATCCTTCAAAAATGGAAAGAATTTAAGGGTATAAAAGACTAACCTCTATGATGGGAATCCATAGTTTCCTTGGATTAGATGAATACTATCATCAATTTGGGAGATAATTCTCACAATTTTCATTCCCCTTAACCAAGCTAACTTAGAAAGGAGTCAAGTATGTTTAGAATGATGAATGTGAGGAAAGTTTTAAAGAGCTGAATAAGAGGCTAATCACTACACTTATTCTCACATTACCCACCAGTGGGGAATAATTTGTGATCTACATTGACAAATATAAAAATGCTTTGGGTTGTGTAATTAGGAAAAATGAAAAATTGATATCATATTACTCCCACCAACAAAATATCCATGAGAAGAACTACCCAAATCATGATCTAGAATTGGATGCAGTGATCTTCACATTAAATATTTGGAAGCATTATCACTATAGGGAGAAGTGTGATATATATATATGGACCATAAATTACTCAAGTATATATTCACACAAAAGGAGATTAATATTCACCAATAAAGGTGGATAGATCTGATCAAGGATTATGACTATTCAATTCAATACTATCCTAGGAAATCAAAAAAGGTGGTAGATGCTCTAAGAGGAAATGATTTTTCAAATATATCCATGATGAGGATTTAAAGGGATCAAATCTTCTTAGAAATTAAAATTATGGATATGGGAATAATAAAAGGACCTTAATCCTAACATTCTCAAGTAACTTCTCATCCATCCATTCTTGAATATATCAAGGAGTTTCTAAAAGATGATAAGTTTCTACAGAAGAAGGTAGTGGATATTATGGAGTTTAACTTTGCTGAAGAGGGAGTTAGAAGGCTTGGAACTCGAATATATGTCCCATAAAATCCAAAACTGAATAAGTAATTTATGGATGATATGCATATATCATCCCTCTCTATTCATCAATGAATCACTAAGATGTATATATATTTGAAGTAAAATTTCTTATGGGATAACATGATGAGAGAGATTATGGAGTTTATATATCAATGCTTGGTATGCTAGCATGTCAAGGATGAATAGAAAATTCTAAGGGTATGATGAAAAAATTTCCCATACCAGTATGGAAATTGGGAAAAATAACCATGGATTTCATTGTAGGAATCCTTAGTATGCCTGAAGGTAATAACACCATTTTGGTGGTAGTCGATCTCCTTACAAATTCACCACTTTATTTTTACCAAGGAATATTTCTCTCTTGAACAAATTTCTAATATATATATATATAAGAGAAGTGTTAATACTACATGGAGTTCCAAAATCTATTGTATCTAAAATATATTTGATATTTACCTCAAGTTTTTGGAGAAGCCTTCAGTAAACATTGAATAAAAAACTAAGCTTCAGAACTGCTTATCACCCTCAGATAAATTTTCAGTATTAAAGAACCATTAAAACCGTAGAATATATACTAAGATCATGTTCAATGGATTTCCAAGGATATTGGTATCATCACCTTCCCCTTGTATAATTCTTATATAACAATAGTTTCTATTAAAGCATTCAAATGGAACCTTATGAGGCTTTGTATGGGAAGAGGTGTCAGACTTTGATATACTATGATGAATTTGGAGAGAGAAACCCGATGGGACCAAATATTATCTAATAGATGATAGAGAAGGTTCAAACCATTCAGCGTCATATCAAATCCACAAAAAGTTGATAAAAAAGCTACGCATACAATCGTCGATGAGACTTGGAGTTTGAGTTTGGTGATAAAGTGTTCCTTCATATATCACCATAGAAGAAATTCATGAGGTTTGGTAAGAATTGAAATTTTATTCCAAGATAAATTGGCCCCTTTTATATCCTTGATTTCATCAGATCTATGGAATATTGACTTGCACTCGTGCCTAACCTATATCAAGTACATGATGTGTTCCATGTGTCCTTGAGAAAGTACATTCCAGACCCCTCACGTGTACTAAATCTAAATATGGTACCACTATAGAAATATAATTCATATGAGGAGTAATTGATGAAGATCTTATATCATAGAAACAAAGTTATAAGAAACGAGATAACTCACCTAGTCGAAGTGTTGTGGTGGAACCACAATTTTGATGAATAAACGTGGGAACCAAAATAGGTGATGAAACAAAAGTACCATAATCTATTCTAGTGTATGAAATGAAAATTTCAAGGGTGAAATTTCAATATGGGGGAATAATGTAATTACTCAAATATTTATAAATAAAATTCTCTTTTGTAATTAAATTAATAGTCTTATTTCTATGATGTGGTTATGAAAAACACATGTACTAATTTGATTATTTGGGACCATTATAAGTTATGTAATATTTAAAGTACCATTAATAATCATAACCATTGATAATATAGTCATTGAAAATGATGTTATGATTTGTATATATTAAGGGTTAGGAAAAATCAAACTGAGATAAAAAAGGTAGTTATGGCCTCGACCATAAGGATTGTACCCTATAAATCCCAATTATCAAAGCTTCTAAGGGAGATAGAATCGATGGGATTTTCCTTCAACCAATTCCAAGATAATATTCAACAACTAAATAATGATTAAAACTATTTATTGGATAATTTCAAGCTTATAAATATCGTGGCCCAAACCATGTTCGTCTAACAACCCCAAGTGAATCTCATTGTTACACACATTACCCTTAGGGTGTTCGCTGGTGTAATAAATGGATTTTTATTTAAACCCTAGTATCTTGAATATGTATATTTATTTTCTATAAAATAATGATTATATTTATTCCTTTTTGATTTGACTTTATAAATTATTAAATAATGAGTTTGATAAAAATAAATTTTAATATGACGAAACTCGGATTGTATTTTTGGGTATTAAGAAATTTCAATTAAGACATTCATTTTTTAGAATTCATGAATTTAAAAAAAAAAATTAATAAAAACTTATTGTTAAATAATATTTATTAATTATAATCAATAATATAATTTTATGCTGTCAAAAATAATTTTTATAACGGTTATAAAACCGTTATTGTCAAAAAAACCAGTATTTTTCAATAAATGGGAAATTTTTTAAATATAAATTATCATAATTATAGATTTATTAAGATAAAATAAATATTATTATTTTCAACACATCTAAATTATCCAATGGTAAATTTCTCATAATTTTCTGAGATAGTTTAATTTTCGGGTAAAAATTAAATATGGTATAAATATACAGAAAGTATTATGACATCATAATGACCCAAAAGTGATGTAATATATTTCATAAAATATATCCATGGAAAAATATATATTTAAAATTTAAAATAATTTTTCTTTCAGGTCATTTTATTAATTTTATAAACCCTTTATGACTCCTCCAAAACCTATATTATATTTTATTATTTTAAAATCAATTCTTTGTAAACATAACTCACTTGAACATTATCGAGGGTATTATTTTAATGTTATCAATTAATGGACTTATAAAATAATTAAAACCACTCCTATTTTGTATAAACCATGGTCCAAAACCTTGAGAATGTTTTTTATTACTTTATTGTATAGAGTCAAAAACCTAAGTTTGGGAAATAATAAAGAACTGTCATCTCCTTTCCTATATAAACTAACTCAAGATCCCATTTTTCTTCACTAAAAAGCCGTAGATAATTTCCTTAATCTTAATATCCTTCTATATATACCTCTAAAGGTTCCTAAATCTCTCAAAAATATCCACCCAAGATTTTGTAAACACCCTCTCAAGGTAAGGGATCTCCCTTACTTCCTTTCCATTCAACCACCTTCTCTGTAAATAGCCACTTGAATTTCAATTCGTTATTTTTTAATGCATTTATAAACATCTTTTTACTATCCAATTTATTTTATAATCACTATATATCATTTATACCCTCTTCTTATGACCTTTACCTAAGTCGTTATCATGCCAAATGTAAGGGATCCTCTCCTTCTCCTCTTTATTCAAGCACATTCTTTACTTTATACCTTTTGATTCCCAATCCCTAATGTTGGGATATGTTTTTCCAAATCAATAATACTATAATTTTGGTTTAAAAATGATTAGATACACCTTTATCTATCATTAAAATATTTTATGAATCTTTAAGTACTCTTGTTATGCTACTAAAATTTCACTGCAATGTTTCCTACCAAACAATTGTGAAGTGAATTTCCATACCCATTTCCACTCAAAGGTATTCACCTATATGTACCTATAATTATTTTATTTGGTAATTATTTTTTATAAGAAAAAATAACTAATAATGGGATTAAATTTGATGAAATATGTATGTATGTTATATGATTGTTGTGGAACATTTATGCATATACATGATATGATTATGATAAGTGTGCCCAGATAACGCTACAATGCATTGGGTAATGTTTTAATCTCATGATATGATATGTATGGTGCATTATAGATTATCCTAATAACACTGTATTATGATGTCTTGGTGGTTAACATTAACTTATGCTTATGATTCCATGTTTTAAGTTGTTATCACATTTCTATGTTGCCTTTATGTTATCATGTTATACCATGCCTCATTATTAATGATTATTATTCTCACCTTTTATGTTTCATTTTTATGACTCTTGGATCATGTGTATCTATTTACCATATTCCATGATTTTTTTATTCCTTTACTTGGTTTTATATCCCACCCCTTTCTTATATATGTCCCCAAGTTATCTCATACAATTTTAGAAGAGCGGTGAAGATTCAAGAGAATGTTAAGGAAGTTTTCAATAAAGTCTTTGTATCACAATTTTATGATGTTATTTTATATACCTAATATCTAAAAGACACTAGAACTCATGATCTTATGAATTGTATTAAGTGTGTTTTTATGTAATAAATCATCAATTAATGTGTATTAATGTAAGGTTTTTCATAGATATTAATTATGATTTACTAGGGATGTGATCCAAGTATACCATTATTATTCTTTATCTGAATGTTTTATGTTTATGATGACATGATTCTTATGAAAACAAATTATTTTTCTATGGTTTATGATATAATGAAATAATTAAATGATAATGAAACCTGTTTTTTTTCACATGTAAATCTTTGATGAAATGTTTATGAAACTCATTTCTTTTTACGGGTTCTGATATGATGAATATTTATGATATTATAGAACACATATATATGATTTTCATTATATGATGATTGGGACCTTTATCTCCCTCTAATTAATTGGTTACATATTGAAATATCCTGATATAAATAGGATTATAATGGTAATTGAACCCAAATTAGTAAGGGACATTATCCACTATGATAGTCTGTGGAGTGAACATTGACTACTATGATGATTTTGGGAGTGAATATATTCCACTATGATAGACTTATTAATGAGCCTCGAACACTTTGGAAATGGTTTTTTATACTTTTGTGTATGCAAAAAATTCATGTCTTATGTCAATTTTATGCTCTCAGGGATCATATAATTTTATTTCCCTATGATTCATGTCTTATGAACTATCAATATTTATGACATGAATCAATATTTTCATCTTTGATATGAAAGGTATCATTTTCATATGTTATGATAATGTTCTCATACCCTTATTATCACATTATTTTTACTTATCTCCCTTGTTTACCCTTACTAAGAATCTGAGATCACCCTTTCTTATTTTTATTTTTTATAGGTTTTGATGATAGGTATTATGTGTGATTTGTTTAATAGGGGTCCTATTTATGAGTAACTAAGTGGGAGATGATTTATTTCACTTATAAACCAGTTTTTTATGTTTCTAAGTCTCCAAAGGAACTATACCTTTATGATCCTCAAGCTTGTGTTTGTGTAATATAATGAATGTTCATAAAAAAATATGCAATATCTATGTATAAAAATTTTGGGTTATTATAGTCGGTATCAAAGGATAGGTTTATTTAACCTTTGGAAACTAAGATGAGAATAATTTAGTGGGAAGCCTTAAGATAAGCCTATTTATATGGTAACATCCTAAAGTTTTGGAATAGAAGATATTATGTGGTTTACCTATAAATACATCCTTTCTTGAATACTAAAAGTGGATGTAGATCCGACACATATGTAGTTAGGGGTAATAACTTCGAAAAAGAAACATGGGGTTTGACTTGAGCATTACTCGGTACATGAAAATGGTTCTTACTATGAAACTAGTTTGAAAATCATAGGGGGTATGATTATGTTAATTTACATTTTCATTACGAACCATCATGAAGGATTTGAATAGGTAATGACCATGAATAAACTAGGTTAAACCTTAGGTTTTTTGTATTTAAAAGAAGATGTCTTTATTTAGAAAACCTATAAATTATTTTTCATGACTATGTGTTTTCCCACTAAGATTATTATTACTCACACTATGCTTTCTATTTTTATCCAATGGCTAAAGGAACCATGTTAATGTTGAATGAAATATAAAATTAAATGATTATACTCAAGAAAAATATAATGTTATGAAAAATGTAATGAAAAATATCATTGTTATGCTCACACAAATTTCTCAAGATGTGAATCATGTTGAACTACCAATTGACCAAAGGAGGGAGCAATATTCTGTTGATTCCTTCAGAAGGCAATGTCCACCGTATTTTATTAGTTATTATGATATTCTAGTTGATTAGAAATGGATTAGTAGTACTAAATAGATATTTTCTATTCTTCAATGTTCAAAACATGAAAAAGTCATTTTGGATGTCTATCATTTGAAATGAGAGTTGGATCAATGGTGGACTCTCATAAAGAATACAATTCAATAAGATGAAATTTAATCCATGAAGTGGGATGAGTTTAAGAGATTATTTTTTCAATAAGTACTTCCCTTGCATTATTTATATGGAAATGGAGAATTAATTCCTTGAGATAAAGAATAAAGATGATGAATCTTTTGGTACCCATGAGGAAAATTTTACAACACTTGTGAGGTAAACTTCTAGAATTATCATCCAACCTCAAAGTGAGGTTGATCGATTGATTAGTGGATTAAAAATAAGTATTTTAAATGCGTTATCCATAAGGGACTTTAGTAGATATAAAGAAATAATTTTATGTGCTCTCAAGGTGGAAATGGATATTGAAGTTACCCATCAATCACATGGTTTTGATAAGAAAAGAAAGTTGGAGTTCAAGGGAAACATTAAGAACTATGGAGAGAATAAGATTATATTTCCTTAATATTAAAAGTGTGGTAGGAAACATGGAAGAAATTGAATTAAGGGGATTGGTAAATGTTTTAATTTTCAAAGATAAGTTCATTGGGAAATCAAATGATGAAGTGACGGGAAGAAGTCAACTAATTATGTGAATAGAGAGAAAGATCAATAGAATTCACCACCCACTCTCTAGTGTTCTAAATGAAAGGAGTATGAGAAATTTGATAACTAGTTCCCAAATATGAAGGTTAGTGATGATGATCAACTTAAGAAACCTCTTAAGCCAAAGGACAAAGGGAAATATCCTATGATCACTATTTTTTTGAGGTGTGCAATAAAAACATGGTGAAAGGTACACTTACCTTCCACTATAAAACCGTTAATGTCTTATTTGACTCTAGATCTACCCATTATTTTATATCTAAAGAATTTTCTAAGATTATTAAGATTAAACCCTCGCATTTAGATATAGAATTAACAGTAAAAATCTCTAATGGTATGATGATTGTATCTTAAGTATATGATTTCTCACTAATTGAAGCTTTTGGGAATGTGTTTCCAGTAAATATAGTCATTATTCCTCTGGTTGAATTTGATATTATATGAGGGATGGATTAGAATTATATACTTAATACCCATATTAATTTTCAAGAAATTGAAGGTAACTTTAATATTATAAACCTCCTTATAATTTTCTATCAGTTCGATGATAAAAAAAATATGTAAATCACATCTATTTTGTTGGTTCTGATTCTTATTCAAAAGGGGTGTTTATCTTAGATGTTTGGAGAGAAACTCAAAATTAATGATATACCTATTGTGTTGGATTTTTTTGATGTATTTATATAATAGTTTCCTATTATTCTACCGAATCATGTGGTTGAGTTTTTAATATAACTCATACAGGGTGACACACCTATTTCAAAGACTCCCTATATAATAGCCCCAATTTATTTATAGGAATTAAAGAAGCAACTCAAAGAGAATATTGAAAAGGGATTAATTCAGTCGAGTGTTAAAATAGAGGTGTACACATTTTATTTTTCAAAAATAAATATGGATTTATGTGACTTTTTATTGATTATCGGTAGTTGAACAATATCACAATCAAGAACAAGTATTATATACCCCGTATTAATGACTTGTTTGATCAACTGTATGGAGCTCAATACTTTTCTAATATTTACCTTCATTCTAGATATCATCAATTAATGGTTAAGAAGGATTATATACCCAATAAAACATTTTATACATGGTATAGACACTATGAGTATATAGTGATTCCATTTTGTCTTACTAATTCTCCCACTATCTTCATGGATTTAATGATCAAATTCTTTAAAAATTACCTTGATCAGTTTGTGGTAGTCATTATTGATGATATTATTATCTATTAAAAGAGAAAGGAATAGAATGGATATCACTTGATAATTGTACTTAAGACTCTGAGAAAGGATAATTTGAATGAAAATTTTACAAAGTGTGAATTTTGGCTACAAAATGTTTCATTTTTGGGCCATATAATCTCGATATAGGGTATATCAGTGGATACATCAAAGAAAAAGACTATTGAATGATGGCCCATACCAACCACAGTGACTGAGATATGAATTTTTCTTGGTTTGGATGGATATTATTGATAGTTTGTGGAGAATTTCTTATGAATATCTAATACACTCACCAATTTAACTCAAAAGGGATCCAAGTTCCTTTGGATAGATGAATGTGAGAAAAATTTCAATAAACTGAAGAGAAGATTCATTAGTGCACATGTGTTTACATTATCCTATAGTGGAGAATGGTTTTTAATCATTAGTGATGAATCCAATAAGGGATTGTGATGTTTTATTATATAGAATGACATGGGTATAGCTTATTCCCCACAAAAATTAAAGGTTCGTGAGAAAAATTACCCAACTCATGATTTGGAGTTAGTTGAGGTAATTTTTTCATTAAATATATGGAGGTATTATCTTTATAGGTAAATTGTGATATATGTATATTGATCACAAAATTTAATGTATATATTCACACAGAATGAGTAGAACTAGTGACAGAGGATATGGGTATATATGATTAAAAATTGTGACTACTCAATGCATTGACACCCTGGGAAATTTAACATGGTGGTCAATGGTTTGAGTCGAAAGGATCATGCTAGCTTATCTATGATGATTATCACAAAATATCTAATATTTCTGGATTCAAAAAAGTTTATTTTGAAATCCTAAAGAATGTAGAAAATATTATATTTCTCAAATGAGTGTCCAACCATCTATTCAGGTGAAGATTGAAGAGGCACAAATGATGATATGTAGCTACAGAAGAAGGTGAGAAATATTCATTAGTTTAAACATAATTATAATTGAATGATAAGATTTAGGAACTGTATATATATTCCACCCTTACCATATTTTAAGAAGGATTTTTTAGAGACGGTTCATAGTTATTCATTCTTTATTCATACTAGAAGTACGAATATGTATAGATATTTGAAATAGTATTTCTGGTGGGATGTAAAGAAAAGAGATATCATAGGGTTTATATCTCAATTCATGGTATGTTGGTAAGTTAATGCTGAGAGACAAAAGTATAAGGGGATGTTATATCCATTACCCATACCAGAATGGAAATAGGAAAACATCACCATAGATTTTTTTATTAGACTCACCAAAACATCTAAAGGGAACAATGTTATATGGGTTGTAGTAGATCACCTTAAAAATAATCACACTTTATAACTATCATAGAATATTTCTCTTTAAAAAAACTTATCACAATATACCTTAATGAAGTATTAAGGTTTTATGGAGTACTTCATTCCATTGTTTCTGATTGGGATCTGAGGTTTACCTCGAAGTTCTGGAAAATTATTCCACAAGATGTTGGTACAGAGTTGAGTTCCAACACTGCATATTATCACTGTAAAGATGTTTATTCTAATAGAATAATTAAAACCCTATATGATATATTTAAATCTTTTTCACTGTATTTCAAATTTTTTAGGATCAAAACCTTCCTCAAGTTGAGTTTTTATGCAATAATGGATTTCACATGATTATTCAGATGGCTCCTTATGAATCCCTATATGGAAAGTAGTGTAGAACTACAATGTATTGAAATAAAGTTAGAGAAATAAATATATTGGGACCTAATATTGATAAGTAAATATAAGATAAGGTTAGATTCATTCAACAACACATAAGGTAGGCACAAATTTTACAAAAAAATTATTTTGATAATTATCGATGTGATCTGGAATTTGAAGTTTCTGAACAGTTATTTCCAAAAAATTATCTATGGAAAAAAGTAATGAGATTTTTAAAGAATGGAAAACTAATACATATAAATATCTCCCTCTTTGAAATTATTTATTATATCATGATGGTATCCTATTAGTTGTCACTTCCACCAAACCTCTCTCAAGTCCATGATATGCTTTATGTATCTCTCCTAAAGAAGTACATACCTGACCCTTCACATATACGGAACTCAGAGTTCATACCATTGGAGCATAATATTTCTTATAAGGAATAATTAATGTATATTCTAGATCATAGAGAGAAAGTTTAATGAAATAATACCACTCACCTGGTCGAAGTTTTATGGAAAAACCACCATTTTGTTGAAGCTATGTAGGAACCTAAGGATGTAATGTGACAGAAGTATCCTTAGTTATTTATACTAAAGTGATATAATTTTGAGGGAGAAATTCATTTTATAGGGTTATAATTTAACACAAGAATATTTTATGAAAAAAAAAATTCTCAAATAAATTTAATTTCTTTGATAGCTTACGTTACATACAACATTGAGTTCTAACTAACCATAGTATACAAATTATATTACTATTTAACATGGTAATTATGACATAGCCATTAAACATGGAAGTATAAATAGGAATAAAAACATTTTAAATATTAACTATAATGGTTTTATAAAAATAAATCATATTGATAATAATGTACTTAATTTTTGGTAAAATCTTTATATGATTTGAAAATTTAATATTCTCAAAAAGTGATTTTATTGTTTTCTATGAAAAAATAATAAAAGTAATCTTTGAAAGTTTTAGAAAAATTATTTGAAAGAAATAATTTCATTTTTTTAATCAACATGTAAAAATTATCTTGGGGTTAATTTTTGGGATTTTTCTGAAAATATTAATTTTTCAATGAAGAGTGAAAATAATTATTTTTATTGAAAACTGCATTTTCATTAAAAAATTTAAAAAGTAAATTTTTGTTTTAAAATGGTTTTAAAATTAAACTCAGTTAAATTATATTATAACTAAACCAATATATTTCATTTTAATCAATTTCATATTGAATTTAGATATAAAAACTTTTTAATCTTTTGGAACTTTTTTCTTTGGAAAACTGCTTTTTCGTCATGTTTATGGGTTTAATTTTATATTAAATTATTCCAATAATATGAATTCAATTTATAAAAAATTATTCCATATTTGGAATAGATAAAATTAATATTATATAATAAATTCAACTTAATTTTTTACCATAATGAATAGTGAAAACATTAAAAATTAATTACTACGGTTAAGGTTAAAATGGGTTTACTGGGGGGTTAAACTAAAACGATAAGGGGTAGAATTGCCTATAAACATTTCCAAAAATCATTTTACAGACATATTTAAATCTCATATCCTATAATTTTCAATAATGACCAATATTTATCCTTTTGGAATGTGAAAAATGTGGTTACACTTTATTCTTTTCAGAAATTCCATGTGTGTCCTCTCCCCCACTTATAAAAGGCCACTGATGTTATTAATATTTTCATAACTTTTTATATACTCCTTTTGCGTATATTATATGAAATGTTCATAATTTGTGTGAAATATGAATGTTTAAATATTAAATATAATTTTTGAGCACTATTTGAATTCATCCAGATTCAAGTCAGTTTACTATTTTAATTATACCTATCACCTTAATTATCCAAATATAATGGTTTTTGTTTTGTAGGATTACTCATTCAATATAAAACATTTAATTAGAAGGGATCTTGGACCAATTCTACCATTTGGAGGATTATATAGTCCACACAAAAAGGCCCAAAAAATTTGTGATGAAACTGGATAATCCATGAAGATAGAATTACTGGGCTCACTCTAAAGGTAAAAATCCATTAATTCTCCACCCAATGTTGGTAGAAAATTCAATTCATCCTGGATAAAAATTTCAAGTCCCAACTCAAAAAAAAGGGTCCCAAATGATGAATTTAAACCCAGCTCACTATTCTGTTCGGAAAATAAAATTATTACACCATTATTGATTTTACTCTTGAAAGATACATCCATTTGAGTTAATATTTTTTTTTGTGAAAGAGGAGATATATATGGCCAACTTTTTTGAATAAAGTGTTCGGATTTTATGGCATATTACTATTAAAAAACTCATTCACATTTTGGCATTTAAAAGTTTGGATTGAAATGGACAGATTAAAATTGTTTAATAAAACTACAATAACATTGGCTCCTTAAGTCCAATAGCTGAAAACTTTTCAGAGTAGACAGAGGAGATAAATATATACAACTTTTAAGAATATAAAATCTCGATATTTTTCTATCTAATATTTCAAATTGGTGATAAAAGAGGAGGGGCAGCTTTGGGATGCAAACAGCCCGCAACATTGGGCTATAAATACATCCCCCTCCTCACCTTTCAAGAGTTGGAATTTCAGAATATAGAAGCTTACATTAGCATGACCAGATCCTTTAAAAATTCTTGTTAGGACCTTACATACTCATGTTTTCACTTTATATACCTTTCCTCGTCTCTTTTTTTCATTTACTTTTGTGTTGTTCTTCGTTTGTAATCATGTAAGTGTTTGTTTTTGTAATTCTATTTTAAGGAAAGTTTATTTTTCTTCATCTATTATTCTCACCCAAATTCTGTTAAATAATATTAGTTGTCTTAAAATAGTTTAAATAAATTTTAATCCCCTTCCCTTATTTTTCTTTCTCATTCATTCTAAAGTTGGTATTTAATTCCCTTTACTATGTGTGTGTGTGTGTTTGGATCACAACTCTTTTCTTATCCCTTTATTTTTCTTCACTTATTAATTCATCATCATTAAATTATAAACATATTATTAACCACCCAAATGTCTGAATAAATTACTCATTGGGGTGAGTTATAATTTAGGTATGTTAAGTGACTGAGAAATTTTGCTCGATAAATATTCTTTGAATTAACATTGTGTATGTTGGACTTAACATGTCATGGATTAATGACTTATTTTATTTAATGAGTGGTTTCCATGGATTATTGGAAACATAAATACACTACCATAAATAAGATATGATTAATATTATAACCCTAAGTAAATTTAGGTCTTGGATTAAAGCCTTAACACTTGGGAATTCCAATCAACGGCAACTTGTGACATGGGTGTTAATTTAATGCAATATAAAGTAATGCTCAAGGATATCACAAGATTAACTACCTAATGATGAACTCACCCCAATATTTATCAATTTGTTAAATAAAACATCATCCATAAATTATTTCATAAGCTCTACAAACAACCCCCCCCCCAATCGAAATACAATTAACTAAACACAACAGACTATTAAAAATTATCATCATCGAGGATTCGACCCGAGTGTTGCTATAAGCATTAGCAGAGCACCAGAACTTTGAATGATTGATAGGCAAAAATCATCTGTTCTTTCATATGGATCCATTTTATGGGATGGTGCAATTAATTAGTTGTTAGTTTCTGGTTATTGTAAAAAAACAAAAAAAACACCAAATTTAAAAAAATGAAAAAAAAAACACAAAGAAAAACTCATCTTTCTATTTCTTCCGAAATCTCTATAAATTCCCCATAGACTCCCAAAAAATCCCTCAGATTTGTTTGACCCTGAAATTGAGCGAACACTTTTCCAAATTAGTAGGAAAATTATGGATAATCAAATAATTCAAGAACCAATCCTCATCCAACCAGATGAATTAAAAATAGCCAATCCTAGGGAACAAACACTTAAAGAACTTTCTACCCCTGATATGAATTACCAACCCCTTGTTATTCAATATCCAAACATAGATGATGAATTTGAACTCAAATCGGGTTTGATTCATCTTATACCTCATTTCCACAGGCTAGCTGGAGAGGATCCACATCTCCACCTTAAAGAGTTCCAAGTAGTGTGCTCTACCATGAAGCCTCAAGGGGTTTCTGAGGAACAAATCAAAATCCAAACATTCCCTTTCTCCCTAGATGACACTGAAAAGTCATGGCTCTACTATTTTTCTCCTGGTTCCATAAACTCATGGATTGAAATGAAGTGAATTTTCTTAGAGAAATTCTTTCATGCTTCTCGTACCGCTTCTATCTGAAAGAAAATAAGTGGTATCCATCATTTTCCAAATAAATCACTCCATGAATACTAGGAGAGGTTCAAAAATATTGTTGCAACCTTCCAAAACCACCAAATCCATGACCAAATCTTGATCCAATACTTCTATTAGAGGTTATTTTCTATGGAGAGAACTCTCATTGATGCTGCAAGTGGCGGTGCTCTTGTTGATAAAACTCTTGCAGCTGCAAGAGATCTCATAAGCAATATGGATGAAAACACACAACAATTCCATACTTGAGAACATGATCTAGTAAAAAAATTCCAAGATAATGAATCCATATATCCAAACAATATGACTAAGTGGATGAGTGAACTTACAGGTCTTGTGTGACAGCTAGTTGTGGCTTCCAAATCCCTAACCTCATCTTCTCCACAATCAATGTTTCCTAGACCTGTCAAAAACTATGGAATATGCAACTCTCTAACTCATCCAAAAGACACATGCCCACAACTTCAAGATGATCCATCTGATTCATTTGGACCAATGGATCTCAATACAACATATGCTCAGTGGAACCCCAACACTCAACAATCAGGTCAGTTTGTTAGAAACTTCAACCAATCCCACTCGGAGCCATTCTCTTCTACCTTCAACAAAGGATTGAGGTATGGTAATACCATTTCTAATACCCCTCAATTCCATTGTCAAAACCCAATAAAATTCCAATATGGTTAAGGTGGTGGTAACTTCCAACAACCTTATCATTTTTTTCCTCAACCTCAAAGGAACAATCCTCCTCCTGGATTCCACTATCCTAGTAAGCCTTATCAATTTCCAAACCAATACAATCACTTTCCCAAGAACCAAAATCAAGGAAATCCCAATCTGGGACAAGCCTCTTCTTCTAATCAACCATGGGAATGTGAAGTGTAAGATCTTTCCTCCTTTACCCATTCCAACCTTAAAAATATTGAAACCCAAATTGGTCGACTTGCATCCCACCTAAGCCAGAAACAACCATCCAATTCTTCCCAAGTCCCATCTCAACCATTACCCAACCCCAATGGTAATGTAAGTGCAATTTCACTTAGATTAAGAAAACAGATGTCCATACCTTAAGATAAGTCCTCAAACCCCCCCTTTGAATTTTGACCTAGAAAATGAAAATAAAAAGAAACTTGAAAAGGAATCTGAATCCATTCCCTCACCTCCTTTCATTCCACTTAGGAACCCAATTCCTTTTCCTTAAGACATTTCTAAGCCAAATAAGTCCTTTGAATCTAATATATAAATACTTGATATGTTTAGACATGTTGAAGTCAACATACCCCTCTTATATTCCATAAAAAAAATTCCTAAGTATGTCAAGTTTCTCAAGAATTTGTGTACCCATAAAAGGAAACTTAGGACCTTTGAAAATGTTTCAACCTAAGAATCCATACCCATTAAGTGCAAATATCCTGGGACCTTTATAGTTCCATGCCAAATTG
The DNA here is from genome assembly GCA_963277665.1 of Viscum album. NCBI lineage: Eukaryota > Viridiplantae > Streptophyta > Magnoliopsida > Santalales > Viscaceae > Viscum > Viscum album. Next base: position 1,960,877,475 of record OY728133.1, read on the forward strand.
GAATTTACAACTTTGATGATGCACTCATAGACCTAGGAGCCTCAATTAATGTCATGCCCAAATCTATCATCTCCAACCTTGGTCTTGGTTCCTTACATCCAATAGGTGTTGTAATTCAATTGGACAATCAAAACATTGCTAGTACTGAGGGTATAATTGAGGATGTCCTTGTTCGTGTGAATGATCTTATCTTACCAGATGACTTATATGTCCTTGACATAGAAGTTGAGACAAATTATTTCCAATATCCTCTGATTCTTGGAAGACCCTTTCTTATGACATCTAAAACAAAAATTGATGTCCATGCTGGCATATTATCTATGGAATTTGGTGACCAATTGGTCAAGTTCAATATTTTTCAATCCATGCGATACCCATCAGAGAATCAATCTTTATTCTCTATCCATGCTTCTGAAAGTCTCTCTAATATTGTGTTGAATCCCAATCAATCATGTTCTTTCTATTCTACAGATTTAGGATTTTGTGAATATTTCATCCTAAATAACCAAGTCTTAAATAGATAATTTGATGTTGAAGTTACAAATGCAAACTCCATTGATCTAAATGATCTTGAAAACTCTTTGGAATACCATCTCACTTATGACCTCTATTACACCAACTTGGACAGTAAGGGGGAAAACAAACAAGCATGTTCATTTTTTGATTCAAAACAGATTATCCAACAATCATTATTTCCTATCCATGATTTTGAAAATTCTATTATATGTGAGGTGAAATTTGAACCAATGTGTTTATATTTTCCCAATGGGAGTGAAGGTTGTTAGATTTGTTCCAAAATTAATAAATTTATCACTGGTGAGGTTGAAATTGACCATTCTTTGGCAAACAACATTGATATAAAGGGTATTGAAAAATTTATTCAGTATTATGACTCCCCTGATCCTCATTACTCTACATCGGTAAGTGATGAAATAAATGAGTCAAAAAAATTGGGATCTCATACTCTGGTTTTGTGTCATATGAACCTTATAAAAATGAACCATCATAATTGAAGCATTTTCCTAAATTTATGAGCATAGAAAACCAGCACTTTGTGGAAAACATCATTCCTCAAGTTAAAGACCAAATGGAGGATATCCATATTCTCTTTCCACCCCCATTTAATTGTAAGAAAAAAAATCAATGAATGGGAGAAATTATCCAATGAAAAATCATGCATCCTAAAGGGGATGTTTTTCTGGAATCACTCTGGAGTTGAGAAAATTCGGTGGCCACCATCGAACTATGGGTAGTCCACTGCAACTGTCCAGCTGTATACAAATAAATGTAGTGATTCTTGGGAGGAAACCCATGTTTTCTTTTTAATTTTATGAAATTTTAATTTCTTTTTAGTTTTTAATTACATGAATAATGATTTTTCTTTTTTAGCTAACAACCCACATGAGGCACATCAACTTCCACTGACCCACCATTGGATGGAGACAGTAACCCGCCAAATTCAAAATAGGGGGAACCTATTTCCCTTTAACTCTCTCTATATCTTCTTCTCCCTATCTCTTTTATGTTTTTACCACTTTATTTATCAAACCCTTTTCTTTTTCTCTTTCTATTTTGTGTGGTTTTGTCTTTATAAAAAAACTATAAAAAAAACCTAAAAAAACTAAAAATCAGAAAAATCATTTAAAAAATATGAAAAATAAAAAGTCATAATTACTCACCTTCCAATTTTCAAATTATTTACAACCATTTTTGGGAGTAAAAAGACATGGTTTCATCTCAAAACTCTGGTTTCTTCATAAATTTAGATAAAGAATATTGTGTCAAAACCAACAAATTTTTAATGATCGATTTTTTATTCGGAAAATGATTTTCCCCTCCCATGTGGAATAACATTTTATTTCATTCCAAGTCCACCTATGTCCATATTTACAAAATGTGTGTTTTTCACCTCCATTTGTGAATCTTGAGTTTGTGGACCATCAAGCTGAATTTCCTACTTTGGTGTGCATTAAAATGATAGAGGAATTTTCTGAACCTCATGAGAATCACAATATCCAAATAGTCTCCCATTACCCTTACATTAATCATAATTTTGAAATCCCCTATAAGCCTATGAAAACCTTTTCTTTTTTATCTACATTACAATACCAATACCTTATCTCTCCAAACATCAACATGGATTTTCATTGCATAATTTTTTGAAATTTAAGTGTGGTGGGAATGGATTTCATTTTGGGTACCCTTTTGTTGATTTTAAACATGTTATCATATGCTTGAGGGAAAGAATAAATTTAATTATGGGTGAGAGGTTGTTCTTAAGTGGGGTTTGGGAATTTATATATGTTTATCTTGTATAAATGATATTGAAAAGTGTTCAAAAAAATCAAAAAAATGAAAATAAAAATGGGTTTTGTCTTGATCAGGTCAAAAATCACTCCTTATCAACCTTTGATATTGTTAAAACTATTAAAATTAGTGTTATGAGGAGATAAATCATGGGTTGGGATATGATTGTGAGATCTGTTTCAAGTTCAACTTTTTAAAAAATTACAAAAAAAATAACACTTGCATTATATATTCTTATGTCATTGGGATAAGTTTTGTGTGTTGTAAATATTTAATCTTCTCATTTTCTTCCACTTTTTTGTCTTAATTCAAACAATTGTTCCCCTGTAAATATGTTTTTCTATTTCTTTCAATGTTTTATTTCAAAAATAATGTGCGCTGCTTTTTCCATGTTGGTGTTTTACCCCCATTTTCCTATCTTTTGGATATCATCTTCCTATCGTCCCATAGCCATAGAAAAACACCTAAAAATACCTCTTGATTTTTTAGAACTTTAGGATAGGGATTGGAATCTAAGAGATCTTACAAACTCTAATATTTTCACTTTTGGTTGTTGAATAAGTGAATATCCATAAATTAATTTTATCATCTTGAGAGGTGTGAGTTTTGAGTGTGCACATTTTCTATTTCTAAATTTGAGTATAAAAAAAGAGTTATTTTTGGAACATTTTTTCTGTAAAAATTTGTGTTGGAATTCAATATGGATGAGTGAAATGGTCTAAACCTCCCCGGATTGCTGAAAACAAAATTTTAATATCTATTGGTGAGTGAAAATGATTTTGTCATGTTTTTATATTTATTGCACATGGGAACATGAACAAGACTAATTGTGGGGGAGTTGAAGTTATTAATATTTTCATAACTTTTTATATAATACCTTAACTACTTTTATATGAAATTTTCATAATTTTTGTGAAATATAAATGTTTAAATATTAAATATAATGTTTGAAAATTATTTGAATTCATCCAGATTCAATTCAGTTTACTATTTTCATTATACCTCTCAATATACGTATCAAAATGGAATGGTTTTTGTTTTTAAGGATTCCTCATTCAATATAAAACGTTTCATTAGAAGTGATCTTGGACCAATTATGCCATTTGGAGGATCATATGGTCCACACAAAAAGGCCCAAATAATCTGTGATAAAACTGGACAATCCATGAAGATAAAATTACTGGGCTCACTCCAGAAGTACAAATCCTTTAATTCTCCAAAAAATGTTGCATTAAAATTAAATTCATCTTGTATAAAAAGTTCAAGGCCCAACTCTAAATAAAAGAGGTCAAACTGATGAATTTAAACCCAACCCACCATTCTGTCTGGAAAATAAAATTATCACACCATTATTGATTTTACTTCTGAAAAGACATCTATTCGAGTTGATATTTTTCAGTGTGAAAGAGGAAATATAAAAGGCTAACTTTTTTTAAGTGTTCATATTTTATTTCATATTCCTATTAAAAAACCCATTCACATTTTGGAAATTAAAAGTTTGGATTGAAATGGATAGATTAAAATTGCTTAATCAAACTGTAATAACTTTGGATCCTTAAGTCCAATGTCCAAAAAAATTTCAAAGTAGATAGAGTTGATAAATATCCACAAATTGTAAGAATATAACATCTCGATATTTTTCTGTCTAATATTTCAAATTGGCGATCCAAGTGGAGGGGCAATTTTGGAATGCAAACAACCCACAACATTGGGCTATAAATACATCCCCCTCCTCACCTTACAAGAGTTGGAATTCCAGAATAGAGGATCATAAATTGGAATGTAAAACTCCTTTATAAAGTTTTTGGAGGACCTTCAATACTCAAGTTTTCACTTGAGAGACATTTCCTCCTCTCTTTGTTTCTATATGCTTTTGTGTTGTTCTTCGTTTGTAATCGTGTAAGTATTTGTTTTTTTGATTGTATTTTGAGGAAAGTTTCTTCTTCTTCGTCTATTATACTCATCCAACTTCTATTAAATAATATTATTGGTATTAAAATAGTTTAAATACAGTTGAATACTCTTCCTTTATTGTGATTTCTCATTCAATCTAAAGTTAGTATTTAATTCTCTTCACTGTTTTTGTGTGTGTGTTCGACGCACAACTCTTTTCTTATCCCTTTATTTTTATTCACTTATTAATTCATCATCATAAAATTATAACCAGATTATTAACCACCCAAATGGATGAGTAAATCACTCATTTGGTTGAGTTATAATTTAGGTATGTTAAGTGATTTAGAACTTTTTCTCGATGAATATTCTTTGAATTTACATTGTGTATGTTGGACTTAACATGTCATGGATTAATGACTTGTTTTGTTTAGCGAGTGGTTTCCATGGATTATTAGAACCATAAATACACTACCATAAACAAGATATGATTAATATTATAATCCTAAGTTAAGTTATGGCTTGGATTAAAGCCTTAACACTTGGGAATTACAATCAACATCAACTTGTGACATGGGTGTTAATTTAATTCAATATAAAGCAAGGCTCAAGGATATCACAAGCTTAACTAACTAATGATTAACTCACCCCAATCTTTATAAATTTGTTAAATAAAACATCATCCATAAATTTTTTTATAAGCTCTGCAAATAAACCCCTCAATCAAAATACAATCAACTAAAAACAACCTAATATTAAAAATTATCATTGTCAAGGATTCAACCTGAGTGTTTCTATACACATTAGCAGAGCACCGAAACTTTGAACACTCGATAGGCAACAATCTGTCGTGCTTTTAGCCACCCCCTATCCTCTCCTCTTCACACTTCCAAAACCATTTGGTTCATCTAATACCTACACAATTATATTCCTTAATTCCATAATATAATCCTAGATTACTTAGTTTTATTAGGAATTCCTCCAAATAAGGCTTAGTTATAAACCTAAAGATCCTCTTTGAAGAAGAGGAAAAATTATTAAACTTGTGTTTTTATCTATTTCTTACTCCACCTCCTTCAAATATTATTAAAACAAGATAATATAATAACCCTATTATTATACATATACTAATATTCTATTATGTTAATGTAATGATCTACATATTTCTCCTCTTCCCTCAAATGGGAAATAAAGCTGTCAATTGTGTGTACAGTGGACTAATGCCTCGTGAATTGATATTATAATTTTTCTATCACCACATCTCATAGATGGATAAAATGATTGATTTATTGTTTATATATTATATTTATGATATTATTGTGATTTTTGAATCACTATATTGCATATTCCTTCTTATTTTAATTTCTTTAGGGATATGATAAAGTTGCTCGTGTGTATGGAAGACTACCACCTCATGAAGAGTTGTGATTTGTTTTTCAATAATTGTAAGATCCCAGAATTCATGAAGGTATTTACTTGTTTAAATTTTAGTTTCAATCATATAATTTTGGTTAATTAAATGTTTATTGAGTGTATTAGGGTCTTTATTTTATGGTGTTTCAGGTCATGAAAGGAAGGAAAATTGGGCCAACATGTGCAACGCGCATGATTTGCATATGATTAAGTAAATTGTGCGGCCTTCCGAGGAAAACTATTCAACTATGGGTAGTGGAATTATGAAAGGTTGGAACATAGTTAATCAAAACATATGGATATACCCAGGTAACTATGTGACATCACTCCCCTTATACAGTGGTTTATGAACGGTTTGCGCATGGTTTGGAAACTCTTGTGGGTAAATTGTGCACCCCATTAAAAGTTGAAAATTTTACAGTTTTTTTATATTGGGATTTTAAAACCCTAACCCAAATTTCTCCCCCATTTCCTCCCTTTAAACAATAGTTATGAAATCAAATAACCCAATATTCCCAAGTATCTATCTCACTCATTTCTAGGTCATTTGGGGCATCGTTGGTTACAGATCAAAGCTCAATGTAAGTTTAATATTCCTCTTGCTTACATTCTATGGATTATGCCTTATAGTTTCTCCCATATTCTTATGAATCCCTAAAACCCTATTTTTCTAGTGGAATCTATGTTGAGGATTAAAGTGGTATTTGAATCCAGATCTAAGGCTACAATTAAGAGTTTGTTCCTCAACAAATTTGAGTTAGGTGGTATATAAGTTATATTTCATAGTTTTGTTGTAGATTTGTGCATGTTCAGTTTTGTTCTTGGTTATACCATGTTTTTATTTTGATGTGTTTAGTGAGATTTGGTAAATTCGGAATCTAAATAATGAATTGAACCCCTCATGGTCCCTGTGAGATGCATCTAGGATGATTTGACTAATTTAAGGCCACCCATGGGGTGTTCCAACATTCTTGGACCTAAGAATTGGAAAAGTGAGTGCAAGGTCGATGTGTGATAACATATATACCTTATTAAAAATGTTGATAAATTTATTTGAATTGAAAATGGAATATTGGTAGTATGCCTAGAATTGATAATGTCTTAATGGGTTGTTTGGTATGGCTTGGAAATGGGTTAATCGGGTTAATTTAGATCATGTCAAGTGGCTTAAGAATTATGTTAGAAATGCCTAAGAAAGTTATTTCATATGAAATGATGAATATATTAAATTATTAATAGCATGTGGAATGAGAAATATGTTAAATGGGTTTTCATAAGGGAATTGATGAATATGTGAAATGGGTTGATATAAGGTAATTATTGAATATTCTTAGTGAACTAGGAATGGGAATGGGAATTGTGTTGAATGGGATAGGTAATCTAAATGGAAAATGTGTTAATGGGTTATGGAATAATATTAATTCCCATGTTTATTATTATGGATTATGATTTATATATGTATTGGTTGTGTTTGGTTGTGATATGGTTTGTGTGTGGTGAATGGATAAATAAGCATGTGCACATGTCTTGATAGTGTGGGGTATTAACTGAGGTTCTACACCCATGAGTCGAGTTAGACTAATGCTCTAAACTCCACCTCACAATGCATGGGTTAGGTAAGGGGACATAGCTCTATTCCCCTAATGGTTTCATTCCACCTAGACTGAGGCTTTGATTTGAGGAAAATGTGCTTCTTTTGATGTGTTATCCCTAGTGAGATAGGGACTTGTCTTATTCCCTTATGCATAGTAATCAATGAATTGAACCTTTTTGTGAATTACACAAATTCATAACCCATAGAAAACATAATGATAATGAATTAAGTAATTAAGAAGATGAAAATAATGAATTTGGTACAAAGGTTAGTAATAGTTAAAGGAAATATTTATAACTAATGGATCATGAACTGTCTTTTATTTACTTTTCATTTATTTAGTACTTATGTGCACAATATATTTAGACTAGATATTTTGAATACACCATTGGTGGTGGCCTACTGAGTTTTACTCACACCCTGATCAGTCCGAATTTGGGTACCCAAGCTGATTTCATGGTTTTCCAAACCGTGCGGAAACCGTGCACACCTCACTACCTAGGAGGGGCACTTCGCAAGGTTACCATGCATAGTTTGACTAACATTGTGGTAACCATGTAAAAATGTTCTACCAAAAAAATCACTTTTAAGACCTCTCGCATGGTTTAGACTAACCATGCACAAGCCATGCACAAACCGTGTGCCAGTTCATTTTCAGCCCAAAACTTGGTTATGGGCTTTGAACAAGCCCCGGACACCTCCAAAACACCTGTAATCAAGTTAAAAACTCACATAAGTCCATAAAAAGGCATTTAAACCGAAAATAAAAGGAATATTACCTTTTACAAAAACCCAGGTTCTTACGATCATCCCCTTATAGTAATTCGTCCCTAAATTTCCCTCTAAAGGGTGGTCAAGATTCATCTGAGAAAAAATTCAGCCACTGATCATGTACATCAACCTCTCTATCCCAAGTCTCATCCAGTAAATGGTCATGCTACCATAACACCCATACTAGAGGAACTGACCATCCTTGAAGAACCTTCATGCTCCTGTCAACAATATGAATCAAATGCTCCTTGAAGGATGCATCAACCTAAAGCTCAACCTCCTTGGGCTGAAAAACGTGAGATGGGTCTGATTGATAGCAGCACAGTTGAGATACATGGAAGACGTCATGCATGTCTCAATACCTCTAACATAATTAAAACTGATAGTCAACCAACTCGACTCTCTCCAGCACCTCCAACGGCCTGACATATCTCTGTGAAATCTTACCCTGTCTTCTTATCCACATGTATCCCAACCTTGGGGAAACACGCAAGAAACCCCGATACCTGACCTCGAACTCTATAGGTCGTATGCAGAAATTGTAATATGATTTATGATGATACTATGTTGTATCCATCCACTTTTGAATCATCTGAACCTACTCAGAATTCTCCTACAAGAGGCATAGTCCTAGTAAATCTTCCTCTCCTGCCTCTAGCCAGCACAGGGGAGAACAGCATGGCCTACCATATAAATCCTCATAAGGTGACATATGTATCATTGCCTGATAACTTTTATTATAGGAAAACTCAACTAAGTGAATGTGCCACTCCCAACATCCCCCAAAATATAGGACGCATGCTCTCAGTATGTCCTCTACCACCTGTATCGTACGCTCTGAATGGCCATCAGTCTGAGGGTTGTATTTTGTGCTCAGAAGAACTTGTGTACCCAGTTCCCTCTGAAAACTCTGCTAGAAACAAGACTTAAATTGGTAATCCTTATCTAAAATGATAGTGCGTGGGACCCCATGTAACCGTACCACCTCTCGGATGTACAACATTCCAAGATCAGCAACACTGAATGTCTCCTTGATTGGAACGAAATGAGTGACCTTCGTAATCCTGTCAACAACAACCTACATAGCATCATTACCTCGAGGTGACCTCAACAAACCCATCATGAAATCCATCACAACATCATCCCATTTCCACCCCGAGATACATAACTGCTGTAAAATTCTAGTTGGTCGCTGATATTCTACCTTCACCTGCTAATAGGTGGAACACCTCATAACAAAACCAGCTACCACTCTCTTCATTCTCAGCCACCAATATTGTCATCTCAAGTCTTGGTACAACTTGGTGACCCCAAGATTCACTGACCAAACTGAAGCATGAAACTCTTACATTAACTCCTTACGTATATCCACTGGAACCTATACACGTCCATAGATTCATAGTATTCCATCATCGCCTACCATCCAACTGGGAGGAGGGTCCTCACCTACCACACCTTCCCATAGAACTAGGCCATCGGAATATGATAGTTGTCTCATACTAACTCTATCTAGCAGGGTATAGGTCACATCTAAGGATGAAATAAAAGTATCCCTCTGTCTATCAAGCACCTCCATATGCATCTCAGAAAAAAACACCATCAGTTTCCACTTTCTACTGAACAATTGCACTGCCTATATCTGAGTCCTCCTGCTCAGTGCATCAGCTACTTTATTTCCCTTACCAAGCATGTAGTCAAGCTCTAAGTCAATGGACTATAGGTACTCCACCCACATTCACTACCTCAAATTAATATCACACTACGTAAAGATATACTTAAGGCTTTTGTGGTCTATATACACCACAAAATTCTATCCTAGTAAATAGTTCCCCTAATAGCACAGCGCATGAACAACTACATCTAGCCCGAGATCGTGCGTAGGGTAGTTCCTCTCGTGAGGCCTCAACTGTTGAGACCCGTACTCCATGACTCAATCTCCCTAAATCAGTACTTCCCCCATCCTAATACTTGAATCATCATAGTACACCGTGTAGCTCTTTCCCTTATCTGATAGTATGAGGACTGGTGTTGATGTCAACCTCCCTTTTAGCTCATAAAAGGCTATCTCACAAGATTTTGACCACACAAAATTCACACCATTCATAGTCAAGACCATCAATAGTGCTTCTAAGCATGATAAGTCCTGTATAAAATGAATGTATTAGCCAGTTATCCCCAATAAAATCTGTATGCCAAAAACATTCTTGTGTTGTTCCCAAGAAACTACAAATCTCACCTTCCCTGGGTCCACTGAAACTGCTGTCTCTAAGATGATGTGACCCAGTAAGTGAATATGATCTATCCAAAAGTGGCACTTTGTGATCTTAGCATATAACTGATCCTCTCTCAGTGTATTAAAAATGATCCCAATATGGTTGGCATGGTTGTGTATATTGTGAGAATACACCAAGATATCATCCATGAAAACCACCACAAAAGAATCCATGTAAGGATGGAACACTCGGTTCATCAAAGACATGAAAATCACAGGTGAGTTTGTGAGATCGAACGACATAACCAAATACTCGTATAACCCATACTTGCTATGAAATCATGTACGATGTATGTCTACAGGTCGAACACACACCTGGTGATAACCTGACCTCAATTCGATCTTTAAAAACACTCAAGCTCCTCGAAGCTGATCAAACATGTCATCTATTCGTGGTAAGGGATATCGGTTTTTAACCGTTATATAGTTTAGTTTCTGATAATCTACGCATATCCTAAGAGTTCCATCCACCTTTTTTACAAAAATGACCAGAGAACCCCATAGAGAAGTACTGGGTCTGATGAACCCCTTCACCTCTAAATATTCTAGCTGCCACTTGAGCTCCTACAACTCCATTGTAAACATCCTGTAAGGAGGAATAGATACCAGTGTAGCTCCTTGCACTAGCTTGATGGAGAACTCCACCTCTCTCTCATGAGGTAAACCAAAAAACATTGGGAAAGATGTCCCTAAAGCGCTCCACCACTAGAGGAAAGTCTGTCTCACCCACTTCCTGATCATCCATAAACAAACTAACAATATGGGTTGTCATCCCACCTAGCCCACGATGCTCGGTTGCAGCTTTGCTCACCTAGATATCCCATCCACCCCTGTGAATAAACATTGTTCCCTCTTGTGATGTGAAATTCACCCTCCAGTGATAGCAGTCAACATATGCTCGATAAGCCACAATCTAGTCCATTCTGAGAATGAATTCAAACCATGTCATCTCAAGGACATATAAACTCCAGAGGAAGTGGAACCCACCAAAATCAAGGGGACACTCCATACACTGGTGTACATAACCCTTTGTAACTCCCAACATTGTGTCTAGCATCAAAACATCTTTAGAAAGAAAAACCACAAGCCCAAGGCTTTTTACCACTCATGTAGAGATAAAACTAGGAGAGGCACCTGTATCGAAAAGAGAAGATGCAATAGTAGAATCTACTAAGATCGTACCTCTCACTGTAGATGTCCTAAGATCCTTCTCTTATTGAGTCTACTGCATTGCATAAGTATGGCTTGTACCATGGCCCTTCTACCCTACCAGGAAACCCTAAGCTGATTCACCCTGCTATCTCTAAGAACTCAATGTCTGGCTACCACTACCATGACCACCACTGCGCTAGCCTGACTGGCCCACACTACTCCAGCTCCCAACCTGTCAAAGATCTAAATAACCTTCTTCTAAACCTGACATTGGAGCTAACCCTCTACCACTCGCAACTGGAGGGAAGTTCCTACAAAAGCGTTACATGTTTCCCATCCTATCGCAAGCTTGGAGCTTAACTGGGTCGTGGTCGCACTGATTTTTCATGTGGCCTCTCCAACCACATTGATGGAAAAACACCAAGATACCTACACTCATATCGTGAATAACACTCACATCGTGATAATCCTCAAAGAAACTCTTCCTACCTGAAGATTTAGATCCACTAGGGCAAGAAACAGCACTCCCCTATTCTGTACCCCCATCTTCCCTTAGGTTATGCTCTATAATTAGCACTTGATTCTCAATATCAGTGATAGAAGGAAACTTGAAAACATTGACCTAAGATTTTATATTATGTCTGAGACCTTCTTTGAAGCATCTTTCCCTCGACAGCTCATCAGAAAGATACATCAGAGAAAATTTTTGAAACTCTGTAAAGCATTCTAGTAATTCCATAACCTTCATTGCGCCCTACTTCGGACTCATAAAATCGCTAGCCCACTCTGCTCACAAAGTCGTCGGGTAAAAGTAGTCGTAGAAGCTGGTTTGGAATTCATCCCAACACATATTTCATAGTCTATCAGCCCGATTCAAAACTATGCACCAACGCTTTGTCATTCCATGTAGCGTGTAAGTCACGAGCTTGACCCTTTGCTCTAGAGGTGTCTCTAGATGCTCAAAATTTTCTAACAGGGTCTCTAGCCATAGCCCTACATCTTGTGTTCTACCATCCCCTAAAAATGTAGGATGATGATCCTTCTGGAACACCTATGTCAGCTCATCCATAGTCAAGGCTGGTTGTAGTGCTCCCTAGATCGTCTTCATATAGCGAAAGAAACCCTCGTAGAACTATGCCTCAGCACCTATGTCTGGAATAGCCTCAAGTTCCATAGCTAGCACTATAGGAGGATCAATCAGTATCCCTTGTCCCTCAATCTCTAAAGTATGGTCATCGCCTCTATTGTAGAGCACCACTAGAGGTTGTCGTGGTGGAAAGTCTCTACAATGACAAACGTACACCTCAGGAAATAACAAAATCAAAGCACATAGCTCAAAGCGTAAGACAGGTCAAAACCCTCATAGAAACCAATTCAAACCCATAGCCTACTCCTAAATCTAGGACTATAAAAAGACAGCCATCAAACCACTAGAAATTATGCCTCTTTCCCACTTAAAATTAATGTTTAGGTCAAGTCTCTATCCATTATTCGAGTTTCCATTTCCTTTCAGTTATTCAGGAAGTTTCACCATGGTTACCAATTCTAAATACATGGGGGCCCATAACACCTCATGAACCCAAAATTGGTTCCCATTAAAACCATAAATGTAACAAGTTCATTTAACATTTACATTTCATTGGTGCGTCATTTTTCAATTCATAAGGGCCCATACTTCTTATGGATTGAAAGATGACGTCACACCTTTATCTACTACACTCAACTAACACAACAGCATATACAACTATCAAATCCACTATCACAACAACATGAAATATCTAATGCATCCTAGATGGTATCGCATAATGCATGACATGTGATTCTAACAAGTGTCTATATGATGCATGATATGGAACACCCTCATCTCATCATGTTTCAACTGAAATAGAACCCATAATTTCATCAATGGTAATAACATATATCAAGTGTGTCACCCAATGGTGAAATAAAATCAATTCTAATTGTCAAAATCCAAAAAACCGAACTCAATTTGAGGCAATTTGGATTTTCCCAGTATGTGGGGTAGCTACTCCCGGGCACATTTTATTACCAAACTCCATTTCTATCCTATCCATATCTAATGTCTCCAAATAGTAACTGAAACCAGAAAAATCCTATGATACCACTTTGTAACATCCCGGACCCGGATGCCACCCTATGGTGCCCTGATCCCGGTTGTCCACATGGACTCAAGCACATATCCCGAAATGTCAAAGGCTTCCAACTAGCAGTAAGGGCCTAGGTGAGTCAGTGGGGAGATTATGCCCTCCTTACCAGAGTATCACAGCGTAAGTCAAACATATAATAAATAGAAGAGGTGAATAAATAAGCAGTCAACTGGCGATAAGGAAAGGCAGGAATGCATATCAATAACAAAAAGTTTCTCATATACAAAATGGTGCAGATGGAACAAGTATCTAGAAAATAGCCAGAGCAGTACATGGAAATACAATACAATACAAGCATTCCAAAAAGAAAAAATAGACCAAAAAGTTATCCCAGCATCACAATCCTCGACTTGATCCTATGTTCCCTTGCTCCAAATCCAAAATCAATAACTTTTACTAGGGATATTTCCCCTATCATCACCTACAAACATATAATCTGTTTGGGTCCCCAAGGAGGCCCAAAAAGGGTGTGAGATAAATATCCTAGTAGGCAACCACCCAGATCTATACAGTTCTAAAAGAAATTCCACCAAGGTGCTAGGAAGTTTAAAAAACCAGTATGTAAGTGTGTATTCCCATGGATAAGTCTACTGTAATAAGTAAAACCCAACATCCCTCAAGGATACCTTCCAAAGAGAGTCAACTCCTAATAATACAACTATAACCAAGTAAACAAGAAAGTCACACAGCCATGCCGTACATCCATATGTATCCTGTAAACCATAGCCATGTTGTATAGAGAAATCAAGTGTTCCATGGCCATGCCATATAGTGAAAACAAATTTCCCATAGCCTCTCTGTATAGTGAAGTGTAGACCACAAAGGCCAAATCCAAGGTGTCAGCAGACCAAGGCATCCAAGTAATAATTCTAGACCATGGAGGGCCGGATCCAAGGAGCTTGTCCAAGGCATCTCATAGAGTCCCATGGGCATCCCTAGTGGAAATTTGGTTAGGCACTAGTTGGGGTCCTGGGAGAATGGAAATATCAAGTCCTACATGATCCCAAGAAAGCTGGATCCAAGGGGTAGCAAGGCCCGAGGCATCCCACAGAATCAAGACCCAAGGGTAGATTCAACCCAAGACATCCACTACCACATTACAGATCCATATAGATCAATCCAAGTAATCTATAAAACCATTCATTTAAGCATTCAAGAATTAAAATTAAACATTCATTCCATGTGAGTATACCCACTCACATCAACCTACACAATCCATGAGTATACCCACTCAAGAAAACCATTTATCAAATAAACATAAGGGCCTACCATCCCATATAAACAATTTAGCATTCCATTAGTCAAATCATATAGGTATACCCACCCATATTCTCCATTTAACATGCCAAAATATCAAAATAGACCAGGAATAACATGATATTCATTAAGTAAGGAGGCAGTACATCTCCTAAACAAGTTATTCAAGCTATCAAGGCATTAACGGGATTCCTCTAACTAGGAAAGCACAAGCATACACCGCTTGGGCAGTTTAAATAGGCATAAATAGTTTATTTCATTAAGGCTCACCACTTGGGTGACCTTGAAATGATCAACAGGTGCCAACGCACCTAAATGGTCCCTATGGTCAACCTCATTAGGTCCAACTATTCTACTAAAACTAATCGCTAAAAAAAGATACCTCATCAAAAATTACAATGGATGGAATAAAGGAATAATGCCCAAAAACACCAAATAAAAGTAAAAATAAAGTATAGACCACCTACCTCACCTCAGTAGTATATAGATCATCCAGTATTGAGTCCTGATTCATCCTGGTTTAGAAGAAATATAAAGAATGAACGAAGAATGGTATATTAGGGTATTTGAGCCTAAATCCAAAAATCTCAAATGATTTCTAGAACAATCGAAATAGTCTAGAAAAGAACATAGGCCTTAGTGATGTGGATCCGATGAGACAATCGGAGATCAAAATAGAGATCGAACGGAGACTCAGGCTCAAAGCCTATGCTAGGTTCCAAAGGGAGAGCTCCACGGAGCTATTGTTAAATAGAGGAGAAAACCCAAATGGGATTTAAAATAAAATTAGGCTTTTAATTTAAAATATTAAAAAACCAACACATTAGGGTTTCATGGTTTACCCACACAGTTTTCCAAACCGTGCGCACCTCATTGCCTAGGAGGGGCACTTCACATGTTTACCTCACACAGTTGACTAAAAGTGCAATAATTGTGCGAAAATGTTCTTCCCAAAAACCTTCACCTTTCAGACCTCTCGCACGGTTTATACTAACCATATACAAGTTGTGTGAAAACTGTGCACCAGGTCATTTTCAGCCCAAAACTTGGTTCTGGGCTCCGAACAAGCCTTAGACACCTCCAAAACACCCATGATCAAGTTAAATACTCACATAAGGCCATAACAAGGCATTTAAAACGAAAATAAAAGGAACATTACCTCATACAAAAACCTAGGTTCTTACACTCATGTTCTTATACCCTTATGCTCACATTATGTTTATATATCTCCCTTGTTTACCCTTATTGAGCATTTGAGATCACCATTTCTAATGTTTCTTTTCCCCAGGTTATGATGATAGGTATTATGTGTGATATGTATAATAAGGATAATAGTTTTGAGTAACTAATTGAGAGGTTATGTAGTTCACTTATGAACAAGTTTTTTATGTTTCTATTTTTCGAAAGTAACTATGACTTTACAATATTCAGGCATGTTTTTGTGTAATTTAATGAATATTCATTAAAAAATATGTAATATCTATGTATTAAAATCTTGGGTTTTTATAATAATAATCCATTAAATCATGTTTATATCATAATAAATAAATTATCCTATCATAAACCAACCCAAGACGTTCTTCCATCATACTCCCAAGTTGGCCCAGGACATACCAAAGGCACATTCCTAGTCAAACTAAGATAGAAACCAGTGCCAAGGTATCAGAACATAATCATTGTCAATGATTTAACCCATGATAAAACAAATATATCAATAATGAAATGTTGACTTTAGAGTAATAATAATAAATAAAAAGGAAACAATTATATATTGAATAATAATAAATTTGGCATCCATACATAAGCACATGGAACATAAATGAATAAACATAAACTCCTCATAAGTATAAAGGCTAAAACAAATAGTACATATAAAACCCAAAATGGAAAGAACAAAATAAAACCACTACCTGAAATCTCCAGGTGACCCATGGTCACTCTTCACATTCTAATCAAAAAACCCTAAACAAAATGTATCCCAAATTAAGGGTGACCAAATCCAAGTAATTTGAGAAGAAAACCATAAGAAATATATATACGGAGTGGTATATATAGGGTGTGAGAAAAACTTATCCCATTAGGTAACCACCATATATTATTTGTAATTATTAAAAAATATATTACATTTTACACTAGTTTGAAAATACAATTGAAAATAGGTTTTTAATCCATAAGTATAAAAAATCCAAATCACACACACACACACATTTCACAAAAATTATTTTATTTAGTTGAAATTAAAACAATCACTTGAATACCACTTTTACCTTGTATCAACCCCTTTTTATAAAAAAATTCCTCCTTCTTAAAAAATAAACAAGTTCAGAGTCAAAACCACTTTCAGAACACCTTTAAAAAAACAAAAGATGACCTCTTTATAGAATCCATAATATAAGGTAAAAAACAATATTTCCTCTTTCAAAACATTTCCCAAACACCAATTTCAAAATCACCTCATTTTTCTTTCCAAATCCACTATCCAAATCATATTTCAAACTAATTTGAATTTAAATAAAACCAATACATATAAAATATTAAGAAAACATAGTACTTAGAATAAAACAAAAAAGAAAAAGAATACAAATAGAAATAAAGGTACCGTAATACAATAAACGACAGGGGATATAAACAATGCATAACCATAGAAATACCCTAAGTAATCCTATAAAGGATATCAATGTTATGGGAAATCACATAGGACTAAATTACAATGGTTTAAACTGGTGACACATTCCTTAGGCTGGAACTAATGAACCTTTCAAAGTCCCAAGTAGTCCCATCAGACTATACAAAAATAAACCACTCAAGAGAACACTACTACCATGTTCCATAATAAATAATATATCATGTTATATCCCTTGGTCTAATGGCCACAATTCATTCCACTTTCTCACTCGTTCTAGTGGGACACACTCCCTAGTTGAAAAACTGTCAATACAAGGGTTAGAACTTATTTAGACCTATACTTAGTACCCTAGGACTCCTATGATCAATATCAAATATATTTGAGAAATCACATGCATGAAGTTGTGTCTATGTGTGTGTCAAATAAATAAATCACATCTCACCTCCCACACCCTCATAGTCAAAATCTTATTCACATTTCATTTATAAAACATGAGAGATAAAACATTCCCCTCATATTAAAATTAATATAAATCAATAATAAATAACCCCCTTGTGGTCATAAGATAACAAGGGGGCATAAGAGGTTCTCACAATCACACATACACCATTTAGAAAACACCCAAAGTTCCAAACAATCCTTTATAAAAAAGAATTGGAATACCAAGTTTCTTCTCAATTGTTTGAGGTCCCACTAAAAACCATTATTTAAAATTAAGCACTTGAAATATATTTAAAAATAATCTTCCAAAATAACTAACTCAAAATAATTTGGAAGAAATATTTCAAGAATCAACCCACTTTTCATTAAAATTCCCAATGAGATTAAAATACCCATCCCAAATTCAATCCATGACTCAAACAAGTTCAAATATTTTTAAAACATATCACTCTATTTAAAAATTCTCTCTCAATAATTTCAAAACTGTTGATGTCTTAAACCACTGCTTAAATTGCTAAAAAAATACCTATGGAAGTTCAAAACCACACTTCTCATTTCATTTCACCGCCCAAAGAGGGTCAAAATAACCATAAATTCCATATTTTATTTATAAAAAATCCTCAAATTATTTAACAACACTTATCATTTCAAGATCCACTTGAAATTCCAAGTAAACACTTGTTTCATGAGAAAATCCACCATGAACACCTTTCAAAAATCAACCAATCTATCAAACATGGACTTAATTTATCAAATATGGAATTTAAAACTATCAAGTACTCAATGGTATTTCAATTTAATAAAAATAAAAAACACCTAACTTGGTTCAATGATAACCAATCTAGAAGTCATCACCTATGATAGTGAATGCTCTAACAAGCATCAGGGGATCCTCCTTTATCCCTAGACAACAAAACCCCCATGAATAAACAATCTTAAACCCCAAATATAAACCCTATAATAGCTATATTTTTTGGGATAAGTGAAAATAAAATGTAAATGGATGTAGGGGGAAGCGACGAGGGAAAAAAAGAGAAAATAGAATATATTACCTCAAGAACACGAAGGAATAAGGTCTAGAAGGCCTCAAAATCAGAAGGGAGGGAGGGACCTCCTAATGTACATTTCTATCTGGGGTGAATGATAAAGGAAAGAAAGTATTTTCTTGGTGATCTTATAATTGTAATGTAAAAATTAAAAAATCACTTTTAAGTGAATCTGGGAAACCCAAACGGTTAGGCTACATGGTTTGGTAAATCATGTTCCAACCATGTAGTTGGAACTGTCTAATCTAAAGGCATCTGTACAGTTTCTCCTAGGAAACATGGATGATTCATATACTCATGCACCAACTATATTTAATGGTATTATCTATCCAAAAATCCATATCACACTCTTGTCACATGGTTTTCCTAACCTTGTGAAATTTGTGCACTAAGAAACTCAAGTAAAGGAAGATTAACATGATTACTACTAAGAGTCACTCCAATAGTGTGCTAACCATGTAGATAAAATTGTGTATGTTAAAAAAATTGTAAACTTCCCTAATTGAGGGTTCCCGCATGGTTACTCCTAAACTGTGAAACCTAAATCGTGCACAAAAGAAAAAATTATAAAAAACAAAACTCAAATCCAAAACTATTAAAATTTAAAAAAAATAACCCTAAAAACTTATCATTATAATAAAATATATAGTGACATAGGGTGTTATAATCTGTCAACCATGCCACTTTCTACCCCTATAAATTCCCTAGTCAACACATAAGTAACTAAAATGAGTTACAACCCAAACCCTATGGAATGAGTTGATTTGGATAATAAATAACTAGAGAGGATCTAATGAAGGAAATTCTCAAACACTGAACATTCCTCTATACTAAATCATAAAGTCCACAAAACTAAAATATTTCTCTAAGAATAATTCATTTACCATAACAAAAACTAAGTAAATGGAGTTTTAACATGCCTCTCTCCATTATTTATAAATTCTATAAATTGTGTAACAAAATGAGAAAAAATATCAAATAAAACAATCCACTATGAGAACGCATCTCCAAGAATTCAAAGGAACACCTAGGAACCATCCAAGGAACCAAATCCCACTCCATAAAAGGAAAACCATCATCAATAAACTCAACATCAAAAATTGAATAAAGTGATTGAATCAAACAAGTGGCTCCAAATAGAAAAATATGACCACATGTGTTTTTATTGTGGGATGTCTGGTCATACAGTAAGTTTTTGTAAAGATTATATTGGAATGATTTTGAACTATTAAAGGAAATGAATAAAAAAATATTTTATTCCATAATAAATAAGGTATATTTCATATTATTTGGATCATTATCTTTCTAATAGTGGTGTTAGTGGTTTGAGAAACAAATGAAAATCAAGAAGAAAAGTTATGCTCTATAAAAGAATTCAAATTAAAAACTTTAGAGGAATTTTTTATTGTGTACAAAAAGTTCATATGATGAATAAGTGTATAATGACATGTGTGGGTTGAAATTCATCGATGATAATTATAAGTTGTGATGGTTACAAAAAAAAGATGTTATAAATGTGGTTATGAAGGAAATACTATAAGATATTGTAATAATAGGAGAAGAATATAAGAAATGATTAGGAAAACTACTACTATTATAACCAGTAGAAATCAAGAAAGTTTATAAAGATAATCTATTACGTTAAAAAATATATATTCTTGTTTTTTGTAGAAATATAAGATAGGATATCAAATGGATGTGTGATAGACATCAATGGATTATATGGAATAACATTATTTATGGAAGGAGAAGAAAGATTTATATAAAATTAATAAGAAATAGGTTTTTATCCTTTGGGATAGAAAATAATATGAAAAGATAAATGTGTCTATTCAAAATGTGAAAAGTAAAGAACATGAATAGACTTATAAAACTGGTGGAGGATTTCTAGTTATGAAAATAAATGAGTCTTGAACAAGTGGAATCATTGAAAATATTTTGAAATGGGGAATGTGAATAAAGTCAAAGGATAATAAGGGAGATAAAGCATATACTCATGAGTAACAATTTATTAGCAGTACCTATAGAGCTAAAGGACTAGTTAGGTTCCACTAAGATGGGGTGAATCAGTGGTACTATATTTTTATTAATTTTTATCCTTTTAAATTAAACATATTAAACTTGTTAAGGTTCTAAATCCACTTAATAGTTTCTCTCAAACTCACCTCATGTGCATTAGTAAACTAAGAGAGAGAAACACATTGTATTTATAAGGTTTAGTAATTAAATGACTAATATTTTCCATATTGGTTAGACACATCAACATGGATTGTCTTCACTATCTCTACAAGTGAATACAAATAGTTAGACACCTCAGTTTAATAATTGGTTAGACACCCCAATTAATCTCTCTAGAGTTAGTTAGAAACCCCAATTTATTTTCTTATCTGATTGATTAGACACCCCAATAACAAGCCTCCAGTAACTATTTAGACACCCCATCTATAAGCTTACTCTTTAGTGTTGATCCAAAAATAGAAATATCTTCTTTATAGATAGTCTTCCTCCTCAAGAAAGATGGATTTACCTTCCTTATGTACAATTCTTCAAGGTCCTTTATAGATGACTTAATCAATCTTGTTGGCCTTGAAACTCATTTCATATCATGAATGATGTGAATTATCCTTCTTCAAATTCCTAGGTACATGCAATCATATTCTTCAAGAATTACCCAGCTTTGGCTCACTCTCAAAATTCTTCTTGAAAAAATGGATGCAAGGAGTCTCAAAATGGCCTTTCAATTAATTGTAAACTTCCATCACCTACATGAACATATTTATACAAAAAAACAATATAGCGCATGGTTTATAATAATTTCATGATTTAAATCCTCTCATTTAAATCCTTAATTAAATGTGTTAATAATTAAACACATTCAATTTTATTCTTTAAATAAATATTACCCAAATGTGGGATATTATTTATTTCCTCATATTAAAAACCCCATTGACATTGGATATTTATTTATTTATCTCACAATAAATACCTAATAAATCATGGGTAATTCATTTCATGCATGAACATATAAAATATGAATTCATCTCAAATACCCATTTAGGTATTTACTTTCTTATTATTCATATGCATAAGTATTCACCCATGGATCATTCCAAACACCCAAGGGAATCAGGTTTACTTATCCTTCTCATGAGGCAAGGTCACTTGTGGATCATCATGTTGAATGAATTCATGCATCTCAATTACATAAGTGACTCAGGTTCATACTTCTTCATATTGGATTTCAATTTATTTTGGTATTAAATCTTCCATATTTGAACACATAAAATGCATGGGTGTTATTTTATCTATGTTCACATATTATTACACCATGCATGCTTAAATTCCAAAAAACTCAATATTTACTTTTTCCATAATAGTTGTATTCATTTTAGAATACCTAATTCATCTCATTAAAAACACATGGAGGATTGGATTATTCTCATATTCATCATGAAAATTAAAAAACATTTGTGACTAACTTATTTCTTCCTTTAATTTACATACATGCAATCTGAAGATGCATTCATGCATTATTTAGATCATACATTTGCATGTATATCAGCATAAACTTAATCCATAAAACTATACTTCAATATGAATCCTGATCATTCGAGTTTATTCAATTTATTCATTTCCATACATGAAAATTGTGTGTAATGTGTATGTCGGATTCACCTAGAACATAGGGGCTTTTCAAGGCCATTTTTTTGGTTTGAGAAATCTCAGACCATGTGTTCCATGGCTCAACAATGGAGAAAATACCAAGAGAGAAAAATCTTTTGACAGCGAAGGATAAAGATAATGGATAGACATCTCATATCATCCATATCGAACAACGGTAGTTTTTTCCATTATTTTAATGATAGAGTAATAGTGTAGTGGAATCGGTTATCCCACATAGATTTCACCGTATGTTGGGGATTTGGTATATCATTCAATCACTACCTATTATAAGCCAAAACATTCTAACCCCCTCTAGTTCTACCCTGCACTGGTTCTCCCTGCCACTATGACGCCCCACACAGTGGCACCATTGTTGCTCCCATTCACTCTTATCCCATGATCTCTACATGGTATCATTTATGTAGGCCTTATACATAGGCTCACACCTCATCTAATCATTGTTGGCCTAGGCTCATCTCCCTTGGGTGTTGTTGACCTCTAGGTCCCACAAATTCCTTAGTTGAGGACTTGTCATTGTCTAGCCTATGGGTTGGAATTATTTTTTAACTATGTTCTTCCATGAATATACTTAGAAATAATCTAAGTAGCATAAATGAAATTCAATCCTTATTAATAATAATTCCAATCCAACTTCTTCTCAATATTATCTTCTTCTTATCTTATTCCCTCATTCATTATACAAAATATATATTCATATTTTTACATGGCCATCTCTTCACATCCTCATGCATTAAAAACAAAATGCATGGCCTTTCTACTTCATAAAATTACTTTTTTCATAATCTTAACTAGAGGTAAAAAATGTGAAAACTACTTAGCACATGTCATTGAAATTTTATATCACTAAAAAAATCATTAGAGTAAACATGTATAATTTTACAATCATGACATCCAATGATATTAAATGAATCCATAAAAATTATCTAGGTATCACCACATCATCTTCACTGACATATTGACTCCTTGACAACAAATGCAATACTTGGTCACAATAATATCCCCCTTTGTATTTTTTGTCAATATCTCCTCACATCATAAAATTACATATGTGGAAACTTAAATTCTTCTCTATTATATTGATAATAAAATAAAAATGACAAGTGGGGGGTCTTCTCATATCATATTTTAAATATATTCTCACATTTTAAAAGATAGTGATGATATCACATGATACATTGAAAATATCCTTTATCCAATAAACTCTAAGTCTATTTGGTCTAACCTAATGTAGAGAACAAAAGTAAAATAACCAAGGTTGTCTAAGTTTTCCATAAATCATACTCACATGTGATAACAAGATTAGAGTTTCTCGTTTCTTAATTAAGTAATTACCAAATTCTATAATGTTCAATGAAATATAAAATCTTATACACTTCAATAAACACATTAGATAGTTCAGGTGCAGAAGAAAAAATCCCCCTTTGTATCATTTTCCCATCAACCAAACACTCCCCCTTAATGAATACAATTATGGAAAAAGGGATTAAAGTGTGATTGTAATACCTCATGAATCTTAAAAGCTACCCCTAAAGGGATGTACTCATATTTTATCATCATGTAAATAAATAAACTCTATGATGAACATTACTTATTATTAAATTCCATTCATGTTAGATCATAACACATAAAATAATAAAGAATAAGAAGGAACCTCTTATTTCTTATGTGGGAACATTCATGGTGACATTTTTCTCTCATCCATTCTTTCTTCTTATTCCCAATCTCATAATAGAATGTGATTTATTTCTTGTTGAAATTATTCATTGATTGTTTACATATTTTCTTCCCATGAACTTATTCTTTTTTTGTAATATATTTTTCCACCTCCTTCATAGATGGAACAAACTCTTTTTTTCTCAAAATTTTCCTTCTTTTCTTCCAATAGTGTTACTATGAGTTGTTGTATTTTTTTGATTGATACACCCTTTGTTGACACTCTTTTTAATTCTCCAAAATATTAATCCTATTTTCCATCTTGATAGTATTTTTACTAGAATAAACAATATTATTGTAAGTTATAGGAGTAGAGTGTCTCTATATAGATTCTTTACCATTCCATGCATCCCTCTGAGTGAAATTATTTTCCATATGACCAAGGTTATAACAAATGAAACATTTACTAGAAAATTAATACCTCATTTTATTTCTCCTTGATTGAGATGTTGTAATTGATAGAGTTCTTCCAACATCACTGGGATTGTTGGTTTTGAAAAATCTACTCATGATGTGCCCAAATCTTCCCCAATAAAAACACTTTGGTTCTTTCATATTTTTTGGGACCACTATTCTAAATTTTTCATGGTTCAAAACTTTACTTCTATATTTTAGATCCAGGTTTCTATTTTTTTCTACACATGTTGAGACATCTTTTGGAAGGATATTTATTTTCTCTCTATAGGTTTTCAAATTCTCTTCAATGTAACTTATTTTCATGTATTTATATTTTTTATTAACTTTAAAATTTGAAGAGACATTCATACTTTATTTTATTCTTTCTTAATGTTGGGTTTTAGAGATATGATGATATCCTTTAATTCCTTCACCATGACCATTTTCTTTAAAATATCTTGGGAAAGATTTTCTATCATGCCACTTTTATCTTTCATCTTGGTTCCCATTTTCATTAAGTTGAGATTGTAGGAAACTTATTATCTCCTAAATATTTTATTTTCTAAGGTTAGATATTTATCCATTGAATAATAAACACCATGAATGATTCTTTATTTATCTTTAGTTTCATTGAACAATAATTCCTTGGAATTAAAATTTGTTGTTATTGCCTCATCACCTGAATAAAATTTCTTTTTCAGCTCCAAAAGTGGGTCTAAAAAATCAATAATCTTTCTCCACATAAGGGTTAGAATAATAAATTACATAAGGTTATTATTTTATCTTAATTGGATAAAATAACTTATGTGATGGCTTCACCTTATTTTTCTTTTCATAAAAGGAAAGGAGATTGATTTCATCTACACTCATTAGATTCTTATTATAAAAATGTTTTCATTTTTTATTTATTTTCCCCCTTTTGAAATTTCTTGAAAAAAAGACAATGATCTCATTATAATATTCATCATATTTAATATTTAAAAATTATTGTATCTTTAGAGGTGAAATTTGTTTTGATACCACTTGTAGATCCCAAGGACCGGTTAAGTTCCACTGATGGGTTGGTGAATCAGTGGTACCCTAGTTTTATGAATTTTTATAATTTTAAATTCAATATCTTAAACTTGTTAAGGTTCTAGATCCACTCAATAGTTTATCTCAAACTCAACTTGTGTGGATTCTTAAAATAATATAGGTAACCACACATTATTTACAACATTTATAAATAAAATGCCTACTCCTTTCCATGGTGTTTAGACACCCCAACATGGATTCTATTCACTATCTATACAAGTGAATACAAATTGTCAGAAACCTCAATTTCACAATTGGTTATAAACCCCAATTTATCTCTCCAAAGTTGGTTAGAAACCCCAAATAATCTTCTTCTATGATTGGTTAAACACCCTAATCACAAGCCTCCAGTAGCTGGTTAGACACCCCAGAAGGAAACTTTCTCTTCAGTTGTAACACCACAACCCCTCTAAACTGGAGCTGGTGAATTACTTTTTATATTAGAATGGTTAGAAGGAATGAAAATCATAAAGTAATGATCCGTTTAGTAGTCTTTAATAAACTAGATACATATATGTAACTCAAATTACATTGGAAAATGTTACATAATACAATACATAACAAAAACGAAAAACTGCATCCACAAGAACTCAATAAATGATCTCCTCTTCATCACCTGTTAAAAGTAAAAAATGAAAGGAGTGAGATAAAATGCTCAGTAAGGGTTAAAAATATTGGAATCATGAATCAATAATAACTGAATTGTAAAAAATTTGACATAATCAATATGGCATGGTGAATAAATGAAAAACTCACGCCATTAATAAACTGAGAATGAAACTACATCCATAGATTTTGTCATAGTGAAAACCTAATGGATATTAATAACTAATAATGAATAAATAGAATTCTTGTTAATTGGACGTCATATATCTGGAACATGATACCATAATACCATAAAAATGGCTTAGTTCTGTGGGTAGAAACTCATCTTATTTTTTGAAACAAACTCGAAGGGTTTGTCGCCAACTAATTTGTCTCATAAGACCTACCGATGCATCGAGGGGATGTAGAGGGCCCCACCCACCACTTCATGTACAAATAATTATTTATATATATATTAAATATAAGATAAATATACCTTTACATTATCCATATTAAATAGAGGATAAGGATTCATCAATATTTCCACAGTCAAAACAACATTCAAAATAAATACCGTATGTAAAATGGTATATGGATTAGATAATAATCATATCCATGATATGAGAATATGGAAATTTAAATGGAATATAATTTAAAATGAAAATTGATCTCAAATGGGTATTAGTTACACCATATAAGAAAGAGTAGGTTCACAATACTAAGCAAGTCACAATGAAGCAAAAATAGAGACAAAGCTTATTACCATGTTGTAATCAATTGAGTCGTATGAACAAAAGTTAATAACCACCAAATGAATCACAGAATACCATTAATATAAATATAATCATGATAATATATATCAAATGGAAGTACACCTATACCACATATAATAAATAATATGTGAATAATGCAAATCCCACATAATTGAAAGTGAGATGAGAAAACCCCTTACAAACATTTCGGCATGGTAACAAGTGTTCTTGCGAGGGATTAATGAGAGGTAAAGGGATATCCCATTATTTATATATCATAAGTTCAGTATGGGGAAGGTGTGAAAATATACCCCATTATTAGGCACAAAAATAAAATAGCACAACATAGGGGAGATTCTTGAACAAAAGTGAGAGAGATGATCCCTTACCTTAAATCCGTTGGTTTTCTCCACTTGTTATTAATGAGCTAAATAAAAAAATTAGGTTTATTAATTAATAATTCCATAACATATTATATATTTAATTGGTTTAGTATAATCATTTTAGGTTCATTTATAACCGTTTGGATTGGTTATGAGGTTCAATTTTCATTGTTTGAGCTCATTTGTTTACTTGGTTTTAATGACCAGTTTGCTTATATTCATGTTTGGATAAACATGTAAGATGAAAGTGATTTTCCAGAATTGAAGTTATATTATATTAGTACACATCCAGTAGATTTAATGGTTTTAAATTTAATTTGGTTTCTTAGAGTGAAGTTTAATTATTATAAAAACCCATAGTGACAACCGTTTTTGTTAATTGGTGGGTTTTATTACCAAGAACATGTTTTCCTTTATAACTTAATACCATTTGTACAAAAGGATTACAGAACCAAAAAAATAGGATATATTACAAATATAATAATTTGTTTTAACCATAACACAAATGGTTTCATGACCATAATTAAAGATAATAATAGAAATTGATAAACTGTTGTCCTTGAATGTACTAAATTGGCACATCTCAAACAGTACTTTCATTTCTTTCAAATAAAAGGTGGGAAAAGGGAAGAAGATAATTAAATGTCTTATTAGCATAAAAAAAATTCCAGTACATGTATGTTACTAGAGTTATCATACTATTTGGGTGAATTGAGGTGAGGAAAGAAACAAAAAGACAAGAACTTAAAAGAAAAGAAGGAATTGGAAAGAGGAATTTACATTCTTGAGACTTCCTCCTTTGAGAACCTCTTAAGGGGAGAGCTTTTGGTATTTTGAAGAGGATAGGGGATTTTAGACATGGGGTAGGAGCCTGGGGAGAATTTGGGCAGAATATTGGAAAGGCACAAGGCTTGAGAGGAGTGAAGAGAATAGGGGGTGAGGGGGGTTATAGTGGAGGAGAGGAGGGTTTTCATAATTTTCTAATCATTAGTTTATTATTTCTTCAAAAGACAAGGAATAGTAAGTATTCCAAGACCAAGAACAGTAATAAATGAATAAGAATTCGAACTAATTGGGCTTACATTAGCATATCATCATTAATGACTCAATAAATCCCTTATTTAGCATTTATCATAAATTATCGTATTTTACTATTCATAAAAAAATTCAAGTATTTCAGAAAAATCCCAAAAATTCACCCTAACAATTTTTTGATGTGTAGAATCCAAAAATGAAGTCTGTTTTTAAAAAATAATTTTCTAAATATGATTATTTTAATATTTAATTAAAATCATTATTTAATCGAAAAATATAAACACTTAAATTATTCAACATCATTTTTAAGGTGCCTAAATTTATTTATACATTCATGGGTGTGGATACCATTCATAAGAGTCGTATTACTATATATTCGTAAGGGTAAGTTACTATACATAATGGTAGGTTAATATTCATAAGGTTATGTTACTATTCCCCAAAAAATAAGTTAATTCTATCAGACTCTAAATATCATCATAAACACAACCGTGTATGTCAGATTTTCAAAATTCAAAACACACAAGTGGAAAATTTAAGTTCAATGGATAGTATATGACTATTTCCTAAATAACCAAGTGTTGTTTCAAAAAAACTCATTTCTTTATGAAATATAGTCTGTGACTCGAATGTATTTAAGAGAAACATACCATAAAATGTTCAGGTTTCTACATTATTCCCTCCTTCATAAATTTCGTCCTTGAAATTTCTCATTTATAAAGCCCACAAAAAAGATGTGGGTGCTTCTTCTTCATAACATCCTTAGTTTCCCATGTTGCTTCTTCCATATTCTAGTTTTTCTAAAGAACCTTTACTAGATGAGTCGTCTGATTTCTCAATACATTCTCCCTTGTGTCAAGGATCCCGATAGGCTCTTCATAGTATGACAAATCAGGTTCCAATTCTATTTCTTCATAGGTGAGTACATGCATTGGGTCTGGAATGTATTTCTTCAACAATGACACATGTAACACAGCATGAACTTTGGAGAGACTTAGAGGCATTGCTAAACAGTAATCTAAAGCTTCAATTCTTTCCATAATTTCAAAAGGTTCGATGTACCTGGGGCTCAGTTTCCCTTCTTATCGAACCTTAAAACACCCTTCCATGAAGATACTTTCGAAAATAAATGATCTCCCAATTGGAATTTCAAATCCTTTCTCCGGTTGTCACCATAACTCTTATACCTACTTTGGGCTGCTTTAATATGGTATTTAATTGTCTTCACCTTTTTCGTGGTCTCTTCAATAAGTTTTGGGCCTATAAGTTTCCTCTCACCAACTTTGTCCCAACAAGTTGGAGTCTGACATCTCTTTACATATAATGCTTCATATGGAGCCATTTGAATACTAGAATGGAAACTATTGTTGTAGGAAAATTCCACCAAAGGAATGTATTGATCCCACATACCTTGGAAGTCAAGATAGCTTGATATCAGCATGTCTTCCAGAGTTTGAATAGTCCTTTTAGATTCTCCATCAGTTTGGGGGTGATAAGAAGTACTCATACGAAGCTTAGTATTCAAAGCCTTCTGGAGACTTTTCAATAATTTTGATGTAAATCTGGGATCTCTATTGGACACAATCGATAGAGGTTCACCATGAAGTATTACAACTTCATTAATATAAAGTCTTTCTAGGTTCTCAAGTGGTAAATCCTCTCGTATAGGAAGGAAATGTGTTGATTTTTTTAGACAATCGACAATTACACATATTGCATCATTCCTTATAGGTGTCCTTGGTATTCCAGTGACAAAAATCCATCGTAATGTATTCCCACTTCCACATAAGAATAGGTAGAGGTTGAATCACTCCTCGAGGGTGTTGTCTCTCTACCTTCACTTGTTGACAAACTAGACACCTTGACATGTAGTCAAACATTTCCTGCTTCATATTATCCCACAAAAAATATTCCCCCAGATCTCTATACATATTTTTGTTACTCAGGTGTATAGAGAAATTTGATCTATGAGCATCATCTAATAGTTCCCTTTTTAGCTCAGGTACCGATGGGACACTTAACCTCTTCCCAAACTTCAGAACTCCTTCCTCATACATGAAGTCTTCCAATCTCCCATCCTTAACAGCAATAATTTTCTTTTTCAGATTCTCATCATCAGATTGAGATCTTTTTATCTTCTCTAATAAAGATTTTTTAGCAATCATTTGAAAGATTAAAGATGTTTCCCCTTCCTTAAAAATTCACATAACCATCTTTAGTATATCCATGAATATATGATATCTTTCAATCCTCATTTGGTTCAAGAGTATGTGATCTTTCTTGATTAATGCATCTTCCACCTTATTTGCCTTTCATGGGTGGTAGTGTATTGATCAATCATAATCTTTGAGTAACTCTAGCCATATTATTTGCCTTATGTTGAGTTCTTTTTGTGTGAAATTGTATTTCATACTCTTTTGGTCCGTATAAATCTCACATATTTCTCCGTAGAGATAATGTCTCCATATTTTCAGAGCAAAGATTACGGCTGCTAACTCAAGATCATGAGTTAGATAATTTTTCTCATGAGTCTTAAACTATCTTGATGCATAAGAAATAACTTTACCATTTTTCATAAGGATGCAATCCAGTCCATTCTTTGATGCATCTCTATATATTACAAATCCATCACTTCCAGATGGAAGAGTCAAAATTAGAGCATTGACCAATCTTCTTTTCAATTCTTCAAAGCATTTTGTACATTATTTCATCCACGCAAACTTAACTCCTTTACGTGTGATCTTGGTTAGTGGGTTAGCCAGTCAGGCAAAATTCTTAATGAAACACTAATAGTAACTTGTTAAGCCAATAAAACTGCATACCTCAGTTATGTTTGTTGGCATGGGCCAATCTTGGATTGCCTTTATCTTTGTAGGATCTACTAGGATTACATCCATAGAGACAATGTGGCCTAGAAAAGAAACTGATTGAAGCCAAAATTCTTACTTGCTAAACATACCATATAATTCTTTTCTTATAAGATTTTTTAGAATAATCCATAAGTGATTCTCATTGTATTCATAGATTTTTGAGTACACCAAGATATCATCGATAAATACCACAAAAAAGTTATCAAGATATTCCTTGAAAAAACTATTCATTAAATCTATGAAAACGGAGGGTGCATTAGTCAGTCAAAAAGGCATCACTGTAAACTTATAATGCCCATACCTGGTTCAAAATGTTGTCGTAGGAATATATTCTTTCCTCACATGCAGTTGATGATATCTGAATCGAAGGTCAATCTTCAAAAAGTATTGATCTCCAGGAAGTTTATCAAATAAATAATTAATCTGAGGTAGAGGATACTTATTATTTATTGTAATAGTGTTGACTTCCTTGTAATCCTTCAGCACAAACTTTGGCCTTGGAAGTTCCTTGGGAGTAGAGGCATGGGTGCTTCTCTCAGGGATCAATGTTTGTCGAAGGGTGGGTTTTCAGGTGGATTCGGACTCGGAAGTCCTGGTCAGATCAGTGAAAGGTATTTATGAACCGCCCTGGTACCTGGTGTATATCATTCACAAATGTGCGATTGCAACAGATTTTGGGAGAATTGTTAAGCACTATTAGAGGTAGGATAACTTTTTGGTTGATGCGATCTCATGGGTTAGTAGGAAAAAGGAGGTTCTTGTTGTTTACGATAGTGTAGGCTCCCTGCCATCGGATTGTATGTCTTTTATTCAAGGGGATACCCTTGGTTTGACCATTTTCTCTCTCCTTTAATTCTTGGTTGGGTGGTATGTTGTGGCCATCATACAATATTTTAATAAAAAGAAATTTCCAGTCAGTTGATTTCCTTGTAATCAATGCATAGCCTCATTGATCCATATTTCTTCTTGACAAACAGGACTGGGGATCCCCATGGACAAACACTAGGTCGAATAAATCCTTTTTCACTCAAATCATCTAGTTGTTTCTTTTACTCCACTAACTTTACATTGGCCATTCTATAGGGGGTCTTTGATATTGGTCTTGCACCAGGAATTAAGTCAATGTAAAACTCAATTTCCTGCTCTAGAGGATGTCCAAGTAAATCCTCTGGAAATACATCAATGTATTCTTGTACTATATACACATATTAAATTTTAAGATTTCTTTCATCATCCATAGATATTGGGTTCTCTTCCTCTCTAAGAATTAAATTCAATAGAGCTACTGGGGGTGGGTCTAGATAAGAATCAGATAGAGAGTTCTCTACTCAAAATATAATAGATTCTATACCATTTTCAAAAATTGTAACTTCCTTTTTCTTGTAATAAATCTTGCATCATAGTTTGACAGCTAATTCATACCAAGAATTATATCAAAGTCAGTCATTGTTATGATGATAAGGTTATCAACTAAATCACGTTTATGTTTCATGAGGGGGACTAGTTGACATGAATTTGTTGCAAAGATTCATCCCTTAGGATTTTTGACTGATAACTCCTTTATTAAATCTAATTGGACATGTCTAATTTTCTTGGAAAACTAGGAAGATATAAATGAATGTGATGATCCAGAATCAAATAGTGTTGGCTAAATTTGAGGAAACAATTAAAGTAAATTCCATCACATCATTAGGAACTTCAACATCCGCAGTTGTAATTGCATAATCTCTCCCTTGCTCTCTTGGTCTTTTCTGAGGCATGTTTCCCTGGTGCTTAGGACACTCATTTGTATGGTGTCTCATATCTCTACAATTATATCATTGAACATCATCAAATTGTTTCCTCCCCTTACATTAATTAGTTAGATTCCCCTTTTATCCACACTTATAATAGAATCTCATTCATTTCAATAATTTCCCGAGATGATTCTTTCCATATTTCTTGCATAATTGGAATTTCTTCATTCCCTTTTTCTTCTTTGGTTCTTTAAATTTCCCTTGGTTATTAGAGTGCCGATTTTTATCTTGGTTTCCCTTGAACAAATTTGATCTAGAAAATTCCTTCTCTATTTTTGATGGCACTTGATACAATTTCATCATACGATGAAAATGTTTGAGAAGTCAGTGACCTTAGAAGACTTCTCTTAAGACCTTAAAAGAAAAGATCAATCTTGTTTGCTGAGTCATGTACATAATCTATGGCATACCTGGATAGCCTTGTGAAGGTAGCCTCATACTCTGCAACATTATCTTCTTCCCTTTGCTTTAAGCCAAGTAATTTCCTCTTCATTTCGGTTCGTTTCTCACGAGGGAAATATTTTTGAAGAATATTTCCTTAAAAGTACTCCATTAAATATCTTCTATTTCTTCTTACTTCATGATATTCTAAATCAAGGACCACCATTGATCAGCATCTCCCTTGAGATAATATACTGATAGTACTACCTTTTCATTTTCATTTCATCTTAATGCCATGAATATATTTTCACGGGACTTGACCCATTGCTCAAAAATCACTGGATTAGTAGTCTCGCTGAAAGATGGAGACTTCTTCTATATGAAATGATCCAACACAGGTGTGGAATGGTTATTCATCACAACCAGAGTAAGTTTTCCCAAAATTTTCATGATATGATCTGCTCCAACATTGACTGTGTTGACTTGCTCAGTGGGGAGATCCCTACATTTCCCACGAGTATTGATTCCCCTTCTTCCATTAGACTCCATTTCTAAATAATAGAACTCGCTATATTAGGGTATGAATCATAATTTATAATCTTAACTTAACAAAATACATAGCATAAATTGAGATCCTATGCATGGATAATCCCATAATCAAAAAAATGGTTTCTTTGAGGAATAATTTACATTTCAATCATTCATAATGGCTTGTAAAGAAAAGATGAATTATCCTAATCATATACCTCAAGAGTTTCATAACCAATAGTACAGAAAGGCCCATTTTTGGGCACTAGGATACCCCAGGTCAAGCCCAAAACTCCTTATTAGAGCTTTCACTCCTAGGTACATCTGTGTCGGAGCCACCTCTACCTGCTCGTATCTATACAGGGATGTATTACTTGAAATTTCCACATAATATTTTTCTTATCAGAATACTAGGATGTTCTTGTATGTTTTTTCTCAAATAATACCTTAGGGATTTGTTCCCAAATCTATGTTTTCTAATTTAGTTTCCAAGTTTTCTACTAAACTTCCTCTGATGCCAACTGTAACACCCCAAACCCTCTAGATTGGAGCCGGTGCATTACTTGTTATATTATCATGGTTAGAAGGAATTAAAATCCCAAATAAAAGATCATTTTAGTAGTCCTGAAGAAACTAGATACATAGATGTAACTCAAATTACATTGTAAAAGGTTAAAAAATAAAATACATAACAAAAACTAAAAACGGCATCCACAAGAACTCAATAAATGATCTCCTCTTCATCACCTGTTGAAAGTAAACAATAAAAGGGGTGAGATAAAATGATCAGTAAGGGTTAAAAATAGTGGAAGAATGAATCAATAATAACTGAATTGTAAATAATTTGACATAATCAATATGGAATGGTGAATAAATGAAAAACTTGCGCCATTAATAAACTGAGAATGAAACTGCAACCATATATTTTTTTATAGTGAAAACCTCATAGATAGTAATAACTGATAATGAATAAAGATAATTCTTATTAATTGAACATAATGTATTTGGCACATGATACCATAATACTATAAAAATCATCTTAGTTTTGTGGGTAGAAACCCGTCTAATTTTTGGAAACAAACTTGAAGGGTTTGTCGCCAACTGATTTGTCTCATGAGACCTACCAATGCATCGAGGGGCTATAACAGGCCCCACCCTCTACTTCATGTCCAAATAATTATTTATACATAGATTCAACACAAGATTAATATGTCTTACACTATCTTTATAGAATAGAGGATACAGATTCATCAATATTTTCACAATCAAAACAACATTCAAAATAAATATCATATATAAAATGGTATACGGATTAGACAATAATCATATCCATGATATGAGAATATGGAAATTTAAATGGAATATAATTTCAATTGAAAAGTTATCTCAAATGGTCAGTAGGTACACCACATAAGAAAGAGTAGGTGCACAATACTAAGCAAGTCACAATGAAGCGAAAATAGTGACAAAGCTCATTACCATGTTGTAATCAATTGAGTCGTATGAACAAAAGTTAATAACCACCAAATTAATCACATAATAACATTAACATAAATAGAATCATGATAATATAGATCAAATGTAAGTACACCTATACTACATATAATAAATAAGAGGCGAACAATGGAAATCCCATAGAATTGAAAGTGAGATGAGAAAACCCCTTACAAACATTTCGGCATGGTAATGAGTGTTCTTGCAAGGGCTTAATGAGAGGTAAATGGGTATCCGATTATTTATATATCATAATTTAATTATTTTGAAGGTGATAAAACATACCCCATCATTATGCATTAAAATAAAATAGCACAATATAGGGGAGATTCTTGAACAAAAGTGAGAGAGAGGATCCCTTACCTTAAATTTGTTGGTGTTCTCCACTTGTTATTAAAGACCTAAATAAACAAATTAGGTTTATTAATTAATAATTCCAGAACCTATTATATATTTAATTGGTTTGGTATAATCATTTTAAGTTCATTTATAACCATTTTTATTGTTTATGAGGTTCAATTTTTATTGTTTGAGCTTGTTTGTTTATTTGGTTTTAATGACTGGTTTGCTTATATTCATGTTTGGATAAACATGTAAGATGAAAGTGGTTATCCATAATTGAAGTTATATTCTATTAGTTCACATCTATAATATTTTATGGTTTTAAATTTAATTTGGTTACTTGTAGTGAATTCGAATTATTATATAAAACCATAGTGAAAACCAGTTTTGTTAATCGGTAGGTTTGATTACAAAGAACATGTTTTGCTTTATAACTTAATACCATTTGTACAAAGTATTATAGAACCAAAAAATAGGATATATTACATATATAATAATCTGGTTCAACCATAACACAAATGGTTTCATGACCATAATTAAAGATAATAATAGAAATTGATTAATTATTGTCCTTGAAGGTGCTAAATTGGCACATCTCAAACAGTGCTTTCATTTCTTTCAAATAGAAAGTGGGGAAAGTAGAGAAGATAATGAAATGTCCCATTAGAATAAAAAAATTCCATTACATGAATGTTACTGGATTTATCATGCTATTTGGGTAAAGGGAGGTGAGGAAAGAAACAAAAATACAAGAACTTAAAAGAAAAGAAGGAATTGAAAAGAGGAATTTACCTCTTGAGACTTCCTCATTTGAGAACCTCTTAAGGGGAGAGGTCGTGGTATTTTAAAGAGGCTAGGGGATTTTGGAAGTGGAGGAGGAGCTTGGGGATATATTTGGGTAGAATATTGGCAAGGAACAAGGCTTTATAGGAGTGAGGGGGTGTTATAGTGGAGGAGATGAGGGTTTTCATAATTTTTTAATCAGTAGTTTATTATTTCTTCACAAGACAAGGAATAGTAATTATTTCATGACCAAGAACAGTAATAAATTCATGTTACTTTGAATCAATTGGTATTACATCAGTAGATCATCATCAATGACTCAATAAATCCCTTATTTATCATTTATCATAAATTATCGCATTTTACTATTCATAAAAAAATCAAGTATTTCAAAAAAATCCCAAAAATTCACCCTAATCATTTTTCAACATTTAGAATCCAAAAATGAAGTCCATCTTTCAAAAATAATTTTCTAAATATGATTATTCTAATATTTAATTAAAATCATTATTTAATCAAAAAATTTAAACACTTAAATTATTCAACTTCGTTTTTAAGGTGCCTAAATTTATTTATACATTCATGGGTGTGGATACCATTCATAATAATCATATTACTATTCATAAGGGTGAGTTACTATTCATAAGGTTAGGTTACTATTCATAAGGGTATGTTACTATTCACCAAAAAATTAAGTTAATTCTATCAGACTCTAAATATCATCCTAAACACAACTGTGTATGTCAGATTTTCAAAATTCAAGACACACAAGTTGAAAATTTAATTTCAATGGCTAGGATATTACTATTTCCTAAATAACCAAGTGTTGTTTCAAAGAAACTAAGTTATTTATGAAATATAGTCCATGACTCAAATGTATTTAATAGAAACATACCATAAAATTTTTTGGGTGCTACATCAGTGTTGACCTAGGAATAAAAAGATCTTATTTAAAAACTGTCTTCCTCCACAAGAAAGTTGGATGTCCCATGGTTGTGTAAAGTTATTAAAGTTTTTCAATAGATTACTTGATCAATATTATTAGCCTTAAAACTATTTTCAGATCATGAATGATATGAATTATCCTTATTCAAATTATTTGATGCATGCAATCAACTTCTTTAAGAATTACCCATCTTTGGCTCACTCTCAAAATTATTCTTTCATAATCGATGCAAGGAGTCTCAAAATGATCTTGAAATTTAGTGTAAATTTCCATCACCTACATGAACATATTTATACATAAAACAATATAGTCCATGACTCTCAATGACTGTATGATTTAAATACACACATTTAAATCCACAATTAAATGTGTTGAGAATTAAAAACATTAAATTTTCTTCTTCAAATAAATAATACCCAAATGTGGGATATTATTTATTTCCTCACATTAAACACCTCATTGACATTAGATATTTATTTCTTTATCTCACTATGAATACTCCATAAATCATGGGTAATTTATTTCATGCATACACATATAATATATGAGTGCATATTAAATACTCATTCATGTGTTTACTTTCTTCTTCTTCACATGGGTAAGTTTTCACCCATAGCTCATTCCAAAAACTTGATGGATTTGGATTTTCTTTTCTTTCTCATGTGGTAAGGTCACTCACGGATCATCCTATTTCATGCATCCATACATGCATCTCAATTACTTGAGAGACTCGGGTTTATAGCTCTTCATGTAGGCTTTCCATTTATTTTCGCAGTAAATCTTCCATATTTAAACACCCAAAAGACTTGGGTGTTCTTTTCTCTCTATTCACATCCCCTGCCACCCTGCATGTATAAATTCCCAAAGACTTAGTATTTTATTTTTTCCATCACAGGTGTATTAATTTTAGAATACCCAATGTATCTCATTAAAAAACCAAAGTATTGGGTAATTCTCCTCTTCATCACACAGATTTAAAAACATCTATGACTCACTTATTTCTTCCTTTGATTTACATGAATGCAATCTAGAGTTGCAGGCATGACTTATTTCGATCATACATGTTCATATATATTGGTATAAAATTTTATAAGGGGACTCTACTTCAACATAGATCCTAATCATTCATGTTTATTTTGTTCATATGTTTCCATACATAAAAATTATGCATAATTTGTATCTTGGATTCCCTTGGAACATAGGAGTTAATCATCGAAATTTTTTTGGTCCATGGAATCTTAGACCATGTGTTTCGTGGCTCAAAAATGGATGATATACTGAGCAAGAAGAATCCCTTAACATTCAAGGATAAAGATGATGGATGTATGACTCGGATCATCTAGATCAAACAACTAAGGTTTTTTACATCATTTTAATAATAAAGGAATAGTGAAGTGGCATCAGTTGTCCCACATCAATTTCACCATATGTCGGGGTCATGGTATATCATTCAATTATTGTTGCTTTGAAGCCAGGAATTCTGACCCCATCTGGTACCTTCCCATACTAGTTATCCCTGTCATTGTTCCACCCCACATGGTGACACCACTACTGATCTGATTCTCTCTTCTCTCATTCTCTCTGTGTGGTATCATTTCTACGGGCCTTATACATGGGTCATCGCCTCATCCCATCACTGCCATCCTGGTATGATCTCTCTTGGGAATGGTTAACCTCTGAGTCTAACATATTCCTTGGTTAAGGTCTTATCCTTGTTTGGCATGCGTGTTGTCCATGTTTTTTAAGTAAGGTCCACCTTGAATATACTTAGAAATAATCTAAGTATTAAAAATTAAATTCAATCCTTCTTAATAATAATTCCAATAATACTTTTTCTTAGTCTTATCTTCCTATTATCTTATTCTCTATTTAATCATGAAAAATATATATTCATATTTTTTCATGTCCATCTCTCTATATCCTCATGCATTAAAAACACAATATTTCGCCTTTATTTTTCATGAACTTACTTTTTTCATGGCCTTCACTTGAGGTAAAAAATGTGAAAACTCCTTAGTACATGTCATTAAAATTTGATATCACTTCAAAAATCATCATATTAAACATGGATAATTATCCAAGTGTGAAATCCTACGATATAAAATGAATCTATAACAATTATCTAGGTATCACCATTTTATATTCACTCACATATTGACTCATTGAAAACAAATAAAACACTTTGTAAAAAGAGTCACAATGAAATAAATACCACTAAGAATACTTGCACAAAATATGGAAGTAAAGGGTTGTTTTATAATGGTCAACCAAATTCCTCCACTTGAGGATATTAGAGGTACTCATATCCCCTTGCACATAATTTCTATATCTGATGATTGGAGTTATGAAGTATTAAGGGGGAGATATGATCCATGAGGAATATGTTTTGTGTGTTCATACAAAGAATATGAATGTATATAAATTAATTAAACACATTGAGATGAATTTATTACACTGAGATTGGATAAAATGAAACAAAACATTTTAGAAATAGTTATTGTGGATTTCAAATCAGGGATTTATTCCAATGAATGGTATCACCAATGGTAAATGAGGAAAATCTTCATACAAAAAGTGAGCTAATAGATTGAAATAATAACTTGTTTAAATTTTGAATACATGTAGTGGTGAATAAATTCCCATGTTGTTAAGTAAAAAACATGACCAAAAATTTATATCATGTATCCACCATGAAGAAACAATGTTTAATCTAGTTGTACATACTAATAAAATGATGAATGGGTGGTGAAAAGTCTAATTTAAAGTGAAATAGGTGTTAAAAACCATATCTGATTTTTCCAATTGGTATAAACCCAATTTTGGAATTAAAAAACACGCTATCATGACCTTTACCTAGTGGTATCAGTCTCAAAAGAAAGACAAATTTTTTATACAAAATATCCATTCATGGAGGAATATATATTCTATTTGATTATGAACTAACCATGTGGTATCAACTAGATTATTTTTATAATACTTAAAAATACTAAGAATAAGGTATTATAATCAATAAGTGGTTTCCCTATACTAAATATTATAATTTTATTGGTTCCAAGAGCTTATAAAATTAAGTGGAATTAGTGATAAGCATTCAAAAGATAATTTTACTTCTCTAAGAATTAATAAATCCTGTGAATAAATAAATATCATAGATATCAAGTGGTATAACTGGTTTATTATAAATAAGTGATATAAATTGGTTCAATATGTGGTATGTATCACACTCACTTTTTCATTATTTCTTATACACTGACTATTTTGTGTAATATTTATTGAGATCATAGGAACTTTGATGTTGAAAAAACATAAATGTTCAAGATAAAGGTGTTTATAGATATTAGTAAGAGATATATATAGAATTGAAGTTAATAACTCGTACTCTTGTTTCATAAACTTAGTTTTGGATCAGTAGTCTTATAGGATTTGTTGATGACTCATTGTTAAGTGGTTAATTCACTTACTAGAATATGTTAAGAATAATGAAACTAATATATGAAAGTTGGTTCAAGTTAAAGTTACAATGAAGGATAATTAAAATAGTCTCAAAGGTTATGAGGATATTCAATAACTGGTTGAAATAATCAAATTTTTTAATGGTGTAAACAAGTTTATGAAACCATTGAAGGATTGGATAATCAAATATCATAGTTTTAACTCTCTAAATCTGAAATTTTTATTCCATTGGTAAAATGTGTTTAAGGGATATTGATGTGGAATCATATGAAGATTTTAAGTGAATATTAAGAGGGGTATTGTCTCTCTTAATCTTGAATTATTTTAGGTATGATAAGATATTTATTTATCTTGAAAGTATTTTAAAATAAGTATATTAAAAAAGGGGGAGTGAAACTGGTGAATATACCTGAGTATCTTTATTAGAGAATAAAAACTAAAGTATTCTGAAATAGATAAACCCTTTACATTTTATTGGAAAATGGGGATTAAAATAATTCCATAAAATCCATATGTTTGGAAGATACTATACTAAAGAAGAAAGGTAGATATTTATCTCTATCTTGATGGTGAATGAATTTTACATAAAAATTGTCAACAAAATACAAAGGGGGTATTGTTAAAAACAATAGTTTTTATGTTTAATTGGTTGAAAATAATTGAAGGCTAAAAATCACTAAAGCAGTTTATGGTAAATATTATATGATTGGTTGAAAAACAATGGATTCATTGATTATATGAAATGTGTAGTATTTATTCTCCCATTAGAAGAAGCTAAATAAGGCTGAGAATATTTTGAAGATATTTAGAGTTGGGTGAAGTGATAAAATTATTAGGGACAAGTCGTGTTATGATAATATGATATGTTCCATGAATGAATTTATAGTATAATAATTTTACTAAGGCATGTGGTGTGTATTATTTATATCTCAATGTGTAAGGATTATATATGGGTAACATAAGGTTTCCTCATTTATTATTTTTTAAAGATATGATTCAGTCGCATTGTGAGACTAAGTGGTTTCATCTGGAGGGTGGAAGGAAATTTTTAGGAGTATTGGATAGTGGAGTATTATCACACCATGAACCTATGTTCCATTTCAAGAATAGGTATGTAATTAAGAAAATGGAAAAGTCCATTAATTTGTGTAGGTTAAAAAGATATGTATCATAAGTATCTTTGTAAAATTGTGAGAGTCATCTAAAAAATGTAATACTTATTACTTTTTTAGATTTAAATTTTTTTATTACACACCATGAAACTTGTGTCATAATATAAAAGTGGTTGATCCAAATTTTAGTGTTTTTGGAAAAAATTATTTATACCACAACATATCCATCACATCATGAATGATACTTATATGAATTTTTTTATTCTATTTTCTTGAAGTGGACATTTTATAGTATGAATTTCACTCTAAAACATGCTCATTTATAAAATATTATTTAAGAGGACATTTCATGAATACCTATCATGAAAATATATAGTTCCATGAAAGTTAATATTTAAGTTGCCTTACTACTCAAATTTGGTATGCATCCTAAAGCTTTATTACATGATGTGATTCATTTGGAAGTTTAAGATAGTTGAGGAAGAAACTAACCATCCATTCCATGAGGTATGTTATCTTTTTTGTGAGCTATGGAAACTAGATAATTTGAAAATATTATATGACTTGGCTATCTCATGATGGTTTACTATTTATTAGAACATCAAATAGATGCATGTTCAAATTTATATGGTGAAAATAAATTTGAATAAGATCCAAAGGATAAATTTGAGTTAGAGTAATATATAATTCCAGGGTAGTTACTTATTTTAATTTGAATTTAAAATTATCAACATATAGAAGATTACTTTTTATAGATATCAAAAAAAAATATAATAGAGAACATAGAATATATAAGTGGTTAACTTTGTGTTCTGAGAGGAGAAGAAAGAAGACAAAAACATGGGCCTAATTGAATATAGAAATTAAATAATATTTTGTTGTTTCTAATTAACTAATATAATAAATATTTTTTTTGATAAGTAAGATTTTTATACACTAAAGTAGATTAAATGAAAATAATATTAGTAATTATGTTAATCATATCCAAATTTGATAATAGAGGAATACTTGTGGATTATGGAACTTCATGGATACATCAGGCCTATTAAAGTAATGTAAAAAACATATTGAATAATAATTCCAATTTTAGAATTTTTATATCTGTAGTACAAAATATATTGTGAAGATTGAATAAATATTAAAGTCATAACTCTTATAACAAGGATTTGTTTAAATATAATAGTACAATTAGAAGAATCACTTAGAATTCATTAGCACGTCAACATCTAGAAGTATGATTCAGTTTCTATATACTAATTTTGGAGATATATTAATATCAATCAACTAATAATATACCTAAATGTCCATAAATGGATATCTTTTGGATCAATTCACAAAGGAGTGTAAAGGGAGAGACCCTTGGGTGATGGTGAATTATTCCCTAAACCATTCAATAGGTAGTGAGCCTTGGTGAGAAGTGACATTATGTAAACTTGTTCAAGAAGTGATCCTTAGTGAGTAGTGACTTCAAATAAACATTTTATCTATAAAAACAGTGAGTTATAGTGTATTTTTGTACACTAGAATAATGATGAGTTTATGCTCCTTGGATGTATCCTAGTGCTGATAAATCAAGTAAAATTTATACTTCACTATATGATTTACATTCTACACATATGAATGATATTTTATGTGGATGATTTTGATAAATAAAAAATTAATTAATGGTTAAATAGTGTTTATTCTAATAAGGGAATAAGATTTGAAGTAAATAATAGAGGATAAAAGGTTTTAATTTGTAAACACCCTGATTTACCCCTGCCCTCTCAGGGTGTATTGGGTTACAACCTAATACCTTGTAAAATATTCTTTGATCATGAATTAAATTTTAAATTTTAATATTGGTTA
Organism: Viscum album; assembly: GCA_963277665.1. NCBI lineage: Eukaryota > Viridiplantae > Streptophyta > Magnoliopsida > Santalales > Viscaceae > Viscum > Viscum album. Next base: position 1,960,921,590 of record OY728133.1, read on the forward strand.
CCCAAATCATTGGAAATATTTTATCTTTTTGAGCAATGAAACATTCATAATGGAAGATAAACATGTTGGGCCTCGAATCTAGAAAATTCTAGGAAAATAAAATTAGACATCATGTTAATATAATAGTCATCATAACCTCAATGAAACTCCAACGGAGTTTAAATTTTAACTATAGATATATTAAATCATGAAGACTAATTCATTCAAATTTTTTCCAAGATAATTTGGTCATTTTTTAGGTGATCCAAACATCAAAAAATGAAGATTAAATTATGGACCAAATTTTATAGCTCAAAATTTCATCCCTCCATTTCTTGCATAAATTTTTCATGGGTGATATAATTGAGATGAAATTTTACTATATGATATAAAAAATCTTGGGAAACATTTAATCTTAGAATTATACTCCAAAATTCATCTATATTCAATGTATTTATGGATCATTAATGAGGAGAGATAAAATCTTACATGAAATATTGGGAATGATTGAAATTTAATTATCCACCTACTTTCCAAAAAAATCCTATCCTAATCAATTGTAAAAAAAATTACCATATGGTTAACCAAGGAACTCTAAAACTCTATTTAAGGTATATTTTTTTGGAGTTAATGGAAATATTGTTTTTCTTATTATTATTGTAATGTTATACATCTGTTTGTTATTGTAGGCATGTTCTTCACTTATAAATTATGAAAAATCACTCTAGTTTTATAAAAAAAATAATTCTTATTCATCTCATTATATCTATAATACCATTTGTAATATGTTTTGAAACTCTTTACATGATTTTTTTTCTTCTTTAATATTTTTTATATGATTAAACTTCTATATTCTATTAAGATATTTGCATTTATGGGGGGTTAACCCTATTATAGGTTGCTTTTAGGGAGTTTTTTGGAATGTATTGGATGTTATTTTATGTGATTTAAAATTAAAATTAGTTTTAAAATTTGGGATTTAAAGTTGATGATTTAATTATTCTTAATCTCTATGAATTTAAAAAACTAACTATTTTGAGTATTAATATGATCTTATACCTTGAAGTGATCATAAAAATAATGATCTAAGTATTTAAGTGATTAGAATTGGAATTATTTATGGATTAAATTGGTGAATTATGAGAGGAAATTTATCTTTTTGAATGGATACTTATTGAATTAATGAATATAAAATTTCCTATAAAAATAATTCAATAAATCCCTCGCAGTAACTTAGGATCAACCCATCTTCATTAATTATTTTAATTTGAATTATTTTGTAATTCATCCTTACAAATATAAACATCACATACATTATACACTATATATACAAATCCCACAACAAATATTTATTATTTATTTTAATTCTTAGGTCTCTATGGGATCAATAACCATAGTTATATTACAAGAAACCACTTTAAATTTTAGGGTAAATTTGGGTAAACCAAATTTCAGAACCATTATTGAGGACCTAGGTAAGTAAACATAGACACCCTCATTTTGTTCTCACCCAATTTTTTCTTATTTTTTCCCCTTTATATCCATGCATTCCCTCTTATATATGGGACCATTCAAACTAACTAGTTAGGGTGGATAATCACAAGGGTGGGGAATCAAGTGAATCTAAGGATATTTTTCCTTTAAATCCAAAGTCTTCTAAGACTTAAAACCCTAAACTTGAGTCTAATAATATTGAGGTTCATCTAAATAACCATATTTTAAACCTAAGTGGTAATCGAACGGTAGATGAAAGAGGTATCCCATAACTTAGGGAATATAGTAGATCAAATTATGAATAAAACCCCAAACCTATCTAGACTAATGCCCCTCATGCATTAAACATACTTCCCAAGTATAATATAATTATTTATTCAAATAACATGTCTTAAACCACCTTACCAACTATCATGGGATGGATTCAAAGATATATTACCCTCATGTCAATGAGTTTAATGAAATCAATGAGACAATATTCCCCTTATTAAAATTAAATTATCCAAGATGAAACTCTTTATTTTTTATATAAAATATCAAGATAATAATTATTTAAATAATTCCATTATAGTATCCTTTCACTCATGTAACCAACTGAAAAGGTAGTTTTATAAAAAATATTTTCTCTAGAAAAAGATAATTTCACTTAAAAAGATTATTAAAAACTTTGTTGAAAAAGAGGTAGAGTAATTTTATGAAACATGGTAAATTTTTAAAATACCTTAAGCTTGGTACCACACCAAGGTTTTTTAATCATAGAACAAATTTTAATATTTTATGAAGGGTTGAGTTTAGGAAACAAACATTTCATAGACATGATGTGTAACGAGGCCTTAAAAAACAAAGCTATCAATGATGCTTACGAGTATATGGAACGTATTACTAAACAAAACCAAACATGGGTAACCTATAAATATTATAATAAGACTTCTAAATCTTATGGAATTTATGATCTTAATGACAATAAAATCCTCAGGGTTAAACTTACAGCCCTCTATAGGATGGTCAAAGAGATAGATCTTAGTAAAGTCCATGAAGTTCAATATTTTGTCCCTTTTTGCATCATTTTTTATAAACATGACCATATGAATGATATTTTCCTAAATATTCCATAAATAAAAATAGGTTCTTTTAGGAGGACCCAAAAATTTTCAATCTAATTATAATAACCATCTATGATTCTATTGGAGGGATAATCCCAACTTAATCAGTTATAGGGTATAAATCCCTACCCTCTATAAAATTTTCCATCCCATAAATAGTTTTAATCCCAAATGGTCCAATTAGAACATCCATTGATTTAATTCAAACAACCTATACAACATCCTAAATATCATCTTGGTATAAACCTACCATCTCAAACCCCTATCCAATTTTTTCCACTTCTATTACTTAAAAACTATACAACAAAATGGATATAATCAATAACTATTTTTCATCCCTAAAATATGAATTTAATATAGTTAAAATTAGTAAATCACCCATTCTTAATTAGGTTTTCCTTTCCTCAACCTTAAGGTGAGAATCAAGTGGTACACAACCTCTTATGAATAACTCAAAGCTATGATTGTTTTAAGGACTGAAAACATCATTAATAAACCTAAACCAACCATTATGAAACCATTTGAGGATTATAAATATAATTATTATAAAAAATAACCACACTTATAATTTTATAAATCAAAGGATAAAATATAGGAACCATTGCCTCCTAAAATAATCTAGCAAGCTACTCCATTATCTCAAAATAATGAGAGGAAAATATAAAGATATATTGAGTGAAACTTTGAGGGAAGTTTTCTCTAATGGTAAGCTCAATATCCACATTATTTATGAAATTAAAAAAATATTCACATACTCTAAGTAAATAGAGTACTTTTTTACTTCTAAAAGGAAATTATCTCAGAAAAACCAAGTCCTTTTGGTAGCTATTATGAGAACCACCAGCTAGGGATCCATGACTTCTAAGTTAAAGGACTTTGGTTGTCCTTAAATCAATGTTGAAATAGGATAGAAAAAACTTATTAAAGACAATGAGATATAGGATTTATTGTTAGCCTCATTCCATATGTTTTGTATTGTTAGTTAGAAATTAAATATCTCTAACCCACATTTTTCACTCACAAACTCTCTGATCATGGTGTTCACACCTAAGGGTATCATAAAGGATGTTCTGGTAAAATTTTATAATTTCATTTTCCATATAGCCTTTATTTTCCTTGATAAACATATAAATTTATACCCCAAATAACAAACCCCCGTCATCCTTGGTCACACCTTATTAGCAATGATTAACTCAGTAATCTGAGTTAGCAAAGGTAACATGACCATAACCTTCAAAAACATGATCCTTAATCCTAACATATATAATGTGATATCTAAAATTAGTGATAAATAGGATAATAAATAGTTTAATTTGTTAGGTAATTTTTAAATTGTTCCATAGGAACTTTAAGGAACTATTAAAGTGTGTTTAAGTTAAGAGATTGATTTCCCTTATTCACATGAGGTAAATTTGTCTTCATGGATTGAATCACTTTAATATTTATCCTATATTGATATTTTGGGATCACAAATTAGAAAAACCTTAGGATAAATCATGAAATGTGAGTCTATACCCATTATCAGCACTGATATGGGCATTTTAGAGGTTGAACCATCTGTTTTAAATGAGCCAGTTCTTTCTAGAGTTCTATAAGAGGCAACTGAGTCTGATTCGAACTCTAAATCTATCTAAATTCCACCAAACTATCCCTAAAATCAAGGTATTAACCCTCCCTATTTTCAATTATTTTTCTCTCAAACCAAACTAAGAGTGAATACTCTTTAATGTCTTAAGAAATCACAAGAGATAAATTTGAGGGACCCTTCCTAATATTCCTATGATTAGCCCACTCATAAGCACCCATGGAATTATTCTCAAAAAATTATTATAAACCTTACCTATGATCCAAATGGAGACTCAATACCCATATAATGGATGTTATTCAAAATTAAATCCTTATTCTATAGAAATGTTTCCACTATTAGTTGATTTATGGAAACATTTTACCATGTGACAATTGAAATTGGGCACAAAGCCTTTTGGGCCATCAAAAATATGAATTTTGACCTTTATTTAACTACAAAAAATAGAAAATTTTACCTTAATAAACTTTATGAACTTAGGGTGTAAGATTATAAAAATTTAAGTATCAATAAATATATATTTCAATACTAAAAAATTAGGAATCTTAAATTCAAACACTTTGAACCAGGAAAATTTATGCTTCTTTACACTTAAAAACATAATTTTTACCTTGGGAGGTTTATTTAATGGTGTTTGGGGAGTTAAATTATGAATCATGTATTTAATCATGGGGTAATTAAGATTTAGGCTCCTACTACATAGAATATTATTAAGTTCAATTCTTATATAGAAAATCCATTCATAGAATCATACCATAAACATAAAACTGAGGAGTAGTTTAATCGTTCAATCTATGAAGAATAAAGAATTTGATAAATTAAGGGGTCCATGTTGAGATAATGGATTTAAAATAAGTACTTTTTAGGAGGAAACCTAGCTTATTTTAAGTTTTTTATTTGTTTTCTTTGTTTTTGTCTTTTTTTATCTTCATCTAATAAAAAATAAAAAATGTGTTTGTTTTTAATCATTATTTTGGTTTTCTTATAGTTAAGGTAACCCTAGGGATTTCCATGGTTCTATAATGTTATTTTTGTGTGATATTTAAGATATGAATATGTTGTAGGACTTTCAATTGAACCACATTGTTTTCATATTTTTAACCCATTTTGTAATCACCCATAGGGAGTCTACATATGAAATGGATCCTGAATGAAAAATTTCTTATTATAAGGTTTTCATCTTCAAACTAGGTAATTTTTTTCCATGAATTCATATCAAATTTCATTCACAAACTACTATACTCAAATTTATTCCCACTTCAATGTAATTCTAAGTCGGGGGTGAAAATTGGAGATTTTTTCAATCAAAATTTTAATTCCTTTATCCTTTTACGTGATAAAATACATTGTGAGCAATATAAATGAAAATAAAATAATGTTTCATTCCTTTATCCTGGTCTTTAAACAAGTTTTATTTTATGATAATGATTTTTGGTAAGCATGGTTGTCCTATATGATTCTTCAATATATATATTTTCATTCATTTAATCGAAAATTAATAATGCATGTACTTTGGATTGTGGGGTGTAAGTTTAGGTTCTTGTGTTCCATTTATCTATATCATATTTTTTGGGATTACTTTAAGTTTAATATGAGTATCTCAAAACATTGAACAGAAAATGAAAAAACAATTACAATAAAATTATTGTGTTGATTGACCTAATGTGTGGTGTAAGAAACTTTTGGATGGTGAATCCATAGTTTTTTTTTCCAGATTCAGGTTTCAAATCTCTATTTTAAATAATTTGATTGAAAAAATGTGCAGTTTCAGGTACTAGAGGATAGTGACTCTATAGTTTTCTTTCTTGAATTTAGTTTTTCATCTCTACTATGGTTAAAAAATTAAATCAAAATTACAAATATATATATATATATTCATCTTAAGGTCAAAATGTGGTTCCCACCTAGAATTTCTATCTTTTTTACCTTTAATAAAAATGAACCCTCATATATTTTGTAATAAAAAACACACCTTTAATCTTAATTTGAATTGGATTAAAGGTGGTGGTTAATTTGATCAAAGGAATAGGATTGGGCTTGGGATTAGGATATAATTGTGCACTTTGATTGTTTTAAAGTATTTTTAAGGGATTGATTATTGTTTTACATTTGTTCAAAATGGTAATCATTATATGTTAAAATGTGTTTGGAGAGGGGAAATGAATTTTTATCTTTTTGAGTTAGTAATTTTCTAGGGACTAGTAAAACTAAAGTTATGGGTGTTATTATACACTAAAAGTGTATAATTTTCATTACATTTTGAATATTTTTCATGTGATTAAATTTTTATAAAATCTGAGAATAATGGATTTTACAATTTAATCTTCATTTCTCATCATGTTTGAATTTTTATTAAAATACATTAATTCTTGAACCTTTTTAAATACCATATAAAATTATCACTATTCATGATTTAAATTTTAAATTTCATGATTATGTTACTAAATTTATGAGGAATATTTATTTCTTATGGATCAAGGTATGAGTCATAATAGAAGTTTGACCTTTTAGGTCTTAAATCTAGAAATTTCTAGGAAAAATAAATTAGACATCAAGTCACAAAAATTTTTGTGATAATTAAAATCCAATGAATACTAACTTTTATATATAGATATAGTACATCATGAGGAAAAATTCGTTAAAATATGGATTTAGATAATTCAATAATTTTGGAGGTGATCTGGGATGACCAAATTAAAGATTAAATTTTAGGCCAGATTTCAGGGCCCAAAACGTCAACCCACTATTTATTACATAATTTTTTCATGGGTACTAAAATGGAATGAAGTTTTATGAACATATAGAAGATAATTATAGTAAAATTTAATATTTGAATCATCTGCCCAAATTTTTCCATCTTCAAGGTTATTCTAGAGCATTAATAAAGAGTGGGTATAACTTCCATGAAATCTTGGGAATGATGGAAATTCAATTCTCCATCCACTTTCCACCAGAGTTTAGGTTATCCTAATAAATTATAAAAATTTACTACCCATTTAATCAACAAAATCACTCCAAAAACTCTATTTAAGGTAGATTTGGGGGAGGAAAGGTAATTATTTTATTGTTTGTTCTTATTGTAATGTTATGTTTTCATTTTATTATTATAATCTTATTATTCATTTTTAATTTTACCAGACTCAATATAATTTTCTAAATAAAAGATTTCTTTATTCTTAATTCCTATTATTTATATAATTTTTTTTTGGGATGCCATTTTTTCTATGTTGTGAAACTCTTCACACAATGGTGGAGTGCCTATTATTTAATTGTTTTTTCTTCTTTAATCTTTCTTTTATGAATCAGCTTTCATCTTAGTTAAGAAATTTTCCAAAATGGTGGGATAACCCTCGTATGGGTTGATTTTAGGAAGTTTCATGGGATATATTGGGTTTTATTTTATGTGATTTCTACTTTTAATTAGTTTCTTAATGTAATATTTCCATTTTATGACTTAATACTTTTCATCTTTGTAAATTTCACAACTATATATTCTGAGTTCTAATTTGATCTTATATCTTAGAGTGATCATGAAAATGATTTTTTAAGAATTTTGGTGATTATCCTTCGAGTTATATAGGGATTTAATTAGTGAATTGTGAGTAAAGATTTATCTTATTGAATGGATACTTCTTAAATTAATGAATCTAAATTTTTTTATTAAAAATCACTCAATCTATCCCTAACAAAAACCTAGGATTGAACCATATTTATTAATTATTTTAATTTTAATATTTTTGTTATTTATTTTTATAAATAGACACATCCAAAAAGATATACACTTTATAGATAAACCCCTCAACAAATTTATGTGTATTAGTTTACTTCTTAGGTCTTTGTGGAATTGATAACTCTAGTTGTGCTACAAGTGATTGATTTAACCTATAGGGTAGATTTGGGAGAACCAACTCTCTCCCAAGAATTTTCTACATAATGGTGAGCTTCTTATTACATTAATAAGTCCCAAAGTATTCAATAAAAAAGTTATAAGGTGAAGGTATGATTAAGTGTTAATGAATCTTCGATAATCTCTTTCATTTATTCATATACTTTTATACCTATTTATTATCAATAATCACTATAAGAACATAAGATAAACATAAAGAGTCTTATGAATTATAAAAATTATAAGTAAATAAAGATTCTTTCTTATGAATTATTTCTTTTTAAAAAATCTATGTTTGGGTTGGTTTAACCACCTATATATTCGATATTCCTCTATAGTTATAATTATCATCATGAATAGTTAATGAAACTTAATAAATGGTTTAATATATAATTAATGATTATTTTTTGGTATATTTAATTTTATTTTGTGGTAAAATTTAAATGGAAATAATTATTAATACAAATGTTCTTGATTGGAAAAATCATCCTAATTGAACAAACTATAAATCAATAGCCTGGTAAACTCATGTAACAATCTGATCTGGGTTACCTATACAAGAACTCAATCCAAACCATCACATAACCTCAAGCATGCCTCTCCATATTCCAAATTCTTCCAACTTGTAGTAAGGGTTTGAAACCATCATTGGGGAGATTATGTCCTCAATAAAATAATGCAAAAATAAACAAAATAAATAATATTTTAGTTCCCATGTGAAATTTATCTGATGTATCTATCACCTAGAATATAAAATTATGAAATATAAATAAGAATACACAAATAATAAAAGAAATCGTGTGATGTTATAAAAAATACAGATCCATATCATACCAATTATGATACAAAATAATAAAATAAGACCATCAGATCCTATTGATATACCCTCCACCATTGTTTGAAAGGCCCTCAATGAATCTATCCTACTATATTAGGATAATTTTCTAAACTTTTGATGAAAACTATAAAATTGCATATGCATGTGGAGGTTGAGACTACATGACTTATTATGAACCATCATCATACCCTAAAAATGAAATGATATTCACAAGTATGCATGGGATCATCTCATGAGTCCATATGAGATAAATAATCCAATTCATCACATAGGTTGCATAAAAATACATATAAATAAACAAAAATTACAATAGTAAACAACAATATACAATATTAAGAAACAAGATAAAACAGTCATCAATAATATCTAGTAGAAAAAAATAATATTTATGCTAGTCTCCATTGGTCTACTAAGAAACCATGGTTCCTGGTCATTCATATTTCATCCATAAAATTATACTACCTTGAATAGTTTAGACATTATCATTTCTCATTCCAGGAGGGAAAATAACATCTAAATATATAATATTTAATATAAGGGGTAAAATAACCAATAATCACATAAATATAGGGTACCTCGATGCCCATCACATTTTCCACTAAGTAACACTACCAGAAAGGAAAACCTGTAATATCCTCATCATGCACCATTATAGATACAATATTTCAAGCTAAATCATGGATAAATACATCATAAAACAATTCATGGCATAATAAATTTCATCAGTATTCTCATCAAATTAAATATCTAACATCAATATTATCTTTCCAGGTAATACAATATAATCATAATCATAATATCATGCACATTTAAAATAATAAAAATCATCAAAATAATATAACATTCTAATCCAAATAATATTTTTTCTGACCTAAAACTTCAACCCCATCATCAGTCACTCAGAAAAACATTTTTTAGATACAATATGACCAATATTGTCATATTGACCCCTATGAATATATTTTTAATATTTAAATAACTCTAGATATCCCTCGAGTTTAATTTCCCAAAATTCCCTTTAATCCCCAAAGGTATCATCGTCATCCGAAAACTCAAAAAAATATTCCAAATGTATCATAAATTTATCTCACCTCTCTCATTTCACATTATTTATTTCATAATATTCTAGTATCCCAAATCCCTTGTGCCAACACATTTTTCGAGTTTTTCATTTCATTTTCTAAAACAACTATATCTTCAAACAATCAAAAAAATGTTATGACTATTCCACAACATCTGTATGTGTCCCAAAATAATATAATAGTATTTTTATAATATTTGAGATGCCAAAAGTATAGGTTCATGATTTGTTACCCCTATATCTCTCTTGTGTAACACTATCATTGGAATACTCATATTAAATTCCACTGATGATGGAATACATGTCACCCTTATCTCATTATACATGAATTAATTTATAATTTTCAGGATATATGTAGGTTGAGTGTAGATTACTTTTATATCATTTTTTCAGTGGTATCCATTCATGACATTTCCATAAAATAGTCAAAAAATTCCCTCGTCACAATAGGGTGACCATATCAATCTCTTTCGATCCTATGATTAATTCATAAATTTTCAAAAACCTAGGGTACCCGTTTGGGTTTGTAGTTCCTATTTCCAACCCCTCTCAGACACCAACATATGCATAACATAAAAATTTGTAAAAAGGGTTAAGTTTAAAAATCCCAAATTTCAATTAAATCCTATATATTAAATTTCATTGGTTGAATCTTCTCCTATATCGTAAATATGAAAAAAAAAATAGATAATTCCCAAATATATGATTTAAAAAATAGAGAAACTGTGATATTCACTAGATAAAACCACATGTCTTTCCTTAATTTTACTACTAAAAACTCATAAGCACAAACTGTTTGTGATTTTGATTTCTAATTAAGTTTTAAAGAGAAGATAAGTGGGGAGAGAAGAGAGAAATGGGGATAATTCCTCCACCTCATGACAACCTCTTTCTTTCACACAACACCCCTTCCCCTTTTTCTTGTTTTCATTTTCCTTTTTTAGTTTATTTTTTTTCCTTATTATCCCATTATCTTAATATATAACACATAATAATAAAAATAATAATAATAACAACAACCATAATAATAGTACCATTATTAATAATAACAACCTCATACAATATATATAAACATACACACACATGAACATATATATAAGTTCTTTTAATGATAATAATAATCTCATTATTAATAATTTTAGTAATGGAGATAATAATAATAATAACAATAACCATAAACATACAGACACACACTTCAACATATATATAGTAACATCTATATAACTCATGGTAATAATATTATTATTATTATTATTATTGTTAATAAAATTAAAATAATAAAATACAAACCCAATGGAACCCATCTTGGGCTGTTAGTAAAGGTGGTCAATGATCTTCCAAAGTATACCTCTAATAGACCATGGGTTGACGATTAGCACTGAGGGTATCATATACACAAATGGTAGGAAATTCCCTTAATAAACCTAGGAATAAAAGAAACATCCACCAATTAAATAACTCATAAAAATAAATATTACATCCACATAATCCTAGTACATGATATATCATATGATGTGAAAATAAGATACTAAAAATAAAAGACGAACCACTATTGTGGAAATGATGACAAACTCCAGCAACTCATGAACAACCTTGTGAGATAGTATCACTAGATTAATCACCCATTATCACCTTCTAATCTAAAAAATAGTTTATATATATGTAGATTGAGAATAAAAGAATACTTCGTAGGTTCATCCCCAAAACCTATTATGAAAATATGGAAGAATCATATTAAATACTCAAAGAATAAATAGAGAAATAAATCTTCACCTAATAAGGAATACTATGTTCTCATCCTCACTAATGATAACTCACTAAGTAATGCATAGAAGTTGTTAACATCATATAAAAATAATATATATATATATATGAGGGTACCATGATACTAAAAAAAGAGTGTTTATCATTCCACCCTATTCAAAACATGAACATTGGCTTTACTCCTTATCTTTCTATATCTAAAAAATAGATAAAAATCCTTTAGAATTTCATGAAAAATACATTCTCATTTTTACCAAAATGTGAGATATTTAAACTCAAACTATTCCTATTTACTATGGAAATTTAAAATTCATAGAAACATTATATTTTAAGTTATATAGATTAAGAAATTATGGAATATAAACTTTGGCTAATACCACAATACCAAAAGATATCAAGGAATAGTTGGAATGGCTTATTTCTAGTAACTCATATAGAATATGAATAACTAATAAATAATTATTTTATGAATATGATTGATTAATAGTAAGTGTAAAAAATAAAAATAAGGTTTTTAAATAGATAATTAATAAACCAAACTTATTTATATATAAAGATAAAAATGCATTTGAGAAATTTAGAACTTGAGGTGAGGGGAATCTTATCTGATCTTATCTTTATTGATTTTAATTCTCTATTATTTATCTGTCTACTTTTAAGTCATATATATAATATAATTTGGATTTTTATTATTATAATTTAATATTTTTCATTAATATTTACCTTATATTTATAAAATCTATCTTTAATTTACTATGATATTGTAATGAGACTTTTTTTATCTCTTTATAGTTTTCTCCCTCAGGCTCTCTCTCTCTTATTTTCTATGTTTAGATTCCTTTATAGATTTTGCATAGAATTTATGATGAAATTATCATATGACATTTTTTATATATTTACTTTTAATTTATATTCCATTTCCATGATTATGGTCACTTTAAAAATTATGAAAATCCTAAGAAAATATTTTTCCATACCATGTAATTTATTCTCTCCATCATCAAGATTATTCTTCCTTATATTTATTTCTTTTCCATATTTTATACCCTAATTAATTTTCTATGTATTAAATTTTATATATATATTATTATATTTCCCTTTATTTTTTAGGATTTATATATCTATTCACTATACTTTAAATTATAAATCCATGCCCTACAAACTTGGTAAGGAGATTTTTTAACTCAGTCTTTCTATCACTTTCTCTCTCTCTCTTTTAAATCATATTGTATTATTTTAAATTATTTAAGAAATTTTATAATTAATTTTATTTCAATAACCTATATTACTTTATTCACTACCTACTATTTTTATTTTTATTCCACTCTTATATCCCCTTTTTTCTTGGTTTACTTCACATGTTATTGAAATTAAATGATAATTCTTTCTTGATTTTCTAAAAATTTATTCTCTTACCCTATGAAATTTTTCTTCTTTGTTTATAATAATTTTATTTTTACATATATAATACTTTAAACATTAATTATGAAATTTTAATTTGATTATGGGTATTTATATGTTCTCTTTTATCCACTCTCAATCTTTGATCGACTCTTATGTGATGCGGCACAATTTCTTCATATAACTCATTTTATTTCCATGGGTTAATAATGTTATGTTATATTATTGTTCTATGATCACTTTCATTATTTAATTTACACATAGAACTCATATGTATGGACATATTATTATATTATTGGTAGACCTATAATTATGTATCCTTCAAATGTATTGGGTAATGCTTATATCTCATAAGATTTAATGAATACGCCATAGGCAGTGAGACTAGTCCACTTTGTTATAATGTCTTGATAGAAAGCATTGTATTATGTTTATGTTACCCAGTTATTATTTATATTTTACATTCTTATACCATTATGCATTCTTATGTCATAGTTCTTTGTTATTCTACCATGTTACATTTTTTCATATAGTATTCCTTTTTGATATACCACATGATATCTTATATATCTTCTTTTTATATCTTTTATATTTTCCCCTTAATTAGATATTCACTTTATTGGGTATTTCCCCATTTAATAACCCATTGGGTTTTATTGTGTGTTAAAACTCTATTTATTATATATTTTTATATGAAAATGAGAATAAAACTATGTATGTGATTCATGGGTCATTATAGAATTGATAACTCTTATGAAAGTTCATTTAACTCTGACATGAATAGTTCAATTTCCACTTAAAATTTTACACAATATTCAAAAATAAAAACTCTATATTATATTTTTTTAAAATATCATTTAACTATTGTTCATACTTTATAAACTTTAGTTTAATCTCATTTACTTCAATATAATCATATTTTTAACAAAGTGATTTCCAATGATTTGTTAATACCATTCAGATATATTCAATATCCCCTTAAAAAAATTAATGTTGTATAAATTTCTTATCTCATATGTGATTTTTTTATATGTTTAAAACAAATAATACATTAATAAATATATGGAGTACTCCTTAAAAAAATCCCAATAAATTCATTATTATTCAAATGGTTCTTCAATATTCTCTTTTGGATTTGGTGTTTACTCTTATTATACCTAAATCATCTTTTGATAAAATCACATATCAACACACATAAATACTCATTAAGTTTCCCTTTATAGGTTTGAGTCTTATCTCCTTAATTTTTTTAACCTTTCACCCCATGGGTTTCTCTCTCCTTAAGTATTTGAGTCATCACTCCCCCAATATACATCTCCTTCAATATTTAATATTGTTTTTATTCATTTATCCCCCTTTGATAATATAATCTAAGGATAAAAATAGAGGGTAGGGGTAGGATCTTATCAAATTATCTCATTATCTCTTCAATAAATTCAATATTTTTAATATCAATTGAAAACTAGTACTAATTACAAAACAATTTTAACATATAACATGGATATATTATTTTAAATTAAAAACAAATCATAAAAATAAATGACAATTAATCATCTCCAGATCTACTTGAGAAAATTCGATGTAGGAAACAAGAGAAATAAATGAATAATCAATGTTTCCTAATAATGTTCTTCTCAAATTTTTTAACCTTTTCTGAAAAAATCAATTTAAAAAATCATTATTTTCTCTAAAAATTAATTCTTTAATAATTTTAACACATAACTTCATCATGAATTTTCAAAGTTATATACATGTAAGGGGTACAGTCATTATATCTTAGTTCATGGGTGAGGTAGGCTAAACTCTCATCATTATCCTCAATGCCTAAAATATGTCCTTTGATAGTGCCTTTGTAAATATGTTTGAAATATACTCCTTTATATATGAAAGATCAAGTTTTACCAAACCACTTAAAACTTTCTCTTTGATAAAATGATATTTAATATCAATGGGTTTAGACCATGAGTGTTTCTCTAGGTATTTGGATAAATTGATTTCACTTTTACTATCGTATCCAATTCTCAAGGGAAAACTCAATTTCTCTTATAATTCTTCAAGTTGATCTTTTATCTATATTGTCTAAGTAAATTCTTGGTTAATAGCTACATATTATGCCTTAATAGTTCTTAATATTACTATATTTTATCTCTTAAAGTTTTAACTCGCACACTTTCTTCCAAGTAGATATATCCCTCCTGAAGTTGACTTTTTATCATCAATATTTCTATATTAGCTAAAATTTATGTATCTAAACATTTTATTATATTTTTTCATATAATAATTCATAGTCAAGTGTCCCCTTGATGTACTTAATAACCCTTTTATCAACCTTCATGTGTGACTCTTTTGGAACAATTTAAATATTTCATAGTGATTGACAACATAAAAAATATTAAGTATAGATGTTATAAGATATAAAACACTTCCAAATATATTTTTAAATTCTTTTTGATTCACACTTTGGATAGTATTATCTTTAATCAACATCACACCAATGGTGATATGTGTAAATACTTATTTAGGTTTCTCTATATTGAACCTTTTTAATAGTTCTATGGAACACTTATCTTGTGATATAAAAATATAATCTACATCTTTCTTAACTTTTGGTTCTAATAAAAATTGAATCCCCCCAAGAATAGAAATTTCAAAATATGTCTTCATTTATTTAAGAAAGTTCATACAAGTATAGTCATTTCTTCTTTAAAAAGGATATCATTGATATATGTAATTACAATTAAATTTTTAGTCTTTATTTCCACCACATACATGTTTTTTACCATTTTTTATTTCTTGATATTAATTTATTACTCATAGTTGTTCATATTAGTGTACCATTCTCTTAAATATTTCTTCAAACCATACAGATCCTTCTTTAGTTTACACAATTTAGTTCCATTTTTATCAAGGTTAAAACCTTAAGGTTTTTTCATATAAACCTATTATTACAAATATACATTAAATAATGTACATTTCACATTCATTTGATAAAATTTTTAGTTTATTTAAGCAATAATGGAAACAAATATACAGATGGATTCCTAACATGCAACTGGAGAAATTTTTTCTCTAAAATTAATTTCCCTAACTTAATAATATCTTTTACAAACCATTATTAATTTATTTCTTATAACTTATCTTTTTAATTGGATTAATTTATAAATATCCACCTGTTTCCAAACATTTTTCAATTTTTGACTAGGGATGATATTCAAGGAAGTATTCTTCTCAATATGATTCAGATTGAAATTTATTGAATTCACCCTTTTTTATTTAATAATCTTATTAAGTAAATGTAGTTTTATTTTATAAATCTATGAAGTTTGATTTGATAATTTCAAAATTATTCTTTAACAGAATATATTCACTTTATCTCTAATAATATTTCCAACCTCAACCTGTATTTTCAATTTTTCATACATTATCTTTAAACCTTCAATGGAAAGTTCCTTATAATAACTAGCGTTATAAAAATTATCACTGCTAATTAATTTATCATAATTTTGTTCCTTTTCATATTTATTTATAAAATTCTCAAATTTTACTTCTTCACTATATGCAATATGTGAAGATTTCTCGTGGCTTGAAACTTATTCATTTTATTTAACATGATCCAAGGATGTTCTCGGTTATTAATTTTCTTCTTCTCTTTATAAATTCTATAAATCAATTGTTATTTCATTTCCATAATCTTTATTTCTTGTAAGGATCATTTTATTATTAATAAAACTTTTCTTTCCTCAAGAAACCACATTCCCTTTCTTGGAATTGTAATTATTACCAATATTCATCTTTGAAATATACTCTTAATAATATTCTTTTTCAAAATCATCCCAATACATTTCATTAAAAATTTTCTTTATATATTTATTAATAAATTTTCAAATAATATCACATGTAAAATATTTCAAATAAAAATTACCTTTATATTTCTATTTTCCTCCTCTAAATTTCTTAAAAATAAGAGATATTACTTCCTCAATATTCTCATAATTTTATTTATTTTATTTAAAATTAATGGATAAATCATATTCCTTCTATTTATGATTAATTTTTTCCATTCCCTTGAAGGTAATTTCTTTTTCTTTTTTAATATTTTTTTTAAAAAAGGATAATTTCTCAACTTATATGCGATAAGAATGGTATGTAAATCATCAAGAGAAAGTTAATTCAAATTCTTATATTATAATAAATAAAATTTAGCATCAAAACTACCAAGAATTATTCTTAATAGTTTATTGATCATGGTTGAATATTATAATTTTAGAAAATATTATTTATACCAACTAATAAATCATTAATAGATCTATCATTTTCTATATTTATATATTAAAACCTTCTTCTCTATATTTTTAACTTAGCGTCCTTTAAATTGAAATTTTATTCATATATGTTCTCAAGTTTATCCCAAATATCCTTTGTTGTCTTCAAGCCAATAACCTTTTTGAATTATTTTTTTATATTGAGATATTAATATTGAATTCATGACTTTCCCATCATTCTCAATGTACTTCTTATTAATTGGTGTCATTAGATATCCTTTCTCAAGTAGAATAAATCTAATTTTATAAAACAAAAATAACTTATTACCCAATATATCCAATATATAATATAAAATCTATCATAAAATTCTTCCACATATGTTATTTATTTATATAAAATGTGTAAATTTCTCTATTAACATAGGATGAAAATTTAGGATTTTTCTTAAAAGACTAATTTTTCTGTGAATAGTAGAAAATATTGATTTTCATTGAAAATTTCTTTTCATTTCAATCATTTAAAAAATTAAATATTGTTTTAAAATTATTTTAAAGTAACATTATTTCATTAATATTATGAATAATCTAATTAAGATAATTGGAATCAATTTTATGATTTAATTTTGGTATAAAAACTTTATACACTTAAGAAGACATTTTTTCTGGCAAACAGCTTTCATCATGTTTTAAAGCTTTAATTTTAAATTAATTTATACCACTTATATGAATTTAATTTAATAAACTAAATTCCATATTTATAATCATCATAATTAATATAATTTAATAGGTTCAACTTAATTTTTTCATTATGAATAGTGATCATGGTAAATATTTTTCATGATAAAAGAGGTAAAATTAGGTTAAACTATAGGGAAAAATATTAAAATCTTTTTAAAACTTTTCATTATCCTAATGTATGAGTTATTTTCAACAAAAGATATATTTATGTAGTTAAATAATTTATTTTAAAACATAATTTTTAATTTGGGAACCCAAGCTTGAATTTTGTGAAAGATAAGTTAAATTTTATTCAAATTAAAAACTATTTTTAAGTATTTACAATTGATGAAATGGTTAAAAGATTCCATTCAGTTTTTTTTTCTCCAAAATTATAAAAAAATACCTTTTTATTAAAAGGTGGGTTACAGCTATGAAAGTGGGACATGACACAAAAAAAATGTTTTTCATACATTTTTCATTCTTATTTTAAAAGTAATTTCTTCCACCTATAGAAATTAAATCTGATAAAATTGATTAAAAAATTGGTATCCTTATTTCCAGAATTTTTTACAAGAACCTTTTTATTTTTTGTCATATAATTAAGTTATCATGGTAAAAAGTTAATTTATCATGATTAAGGTTAAAATGGGTTTAAAGTGGTTTAACTGGATGATATGGCATAAAATGTATCCAAAAATTTATCAAATGTGATTAGTTGAGTTTATTTAGAACCTATAACATCTAATACTTACATTTGGGGTTTCTTGGTGCCACTTTAAATTTTTATGATATATATTTTATTTAATCTTTTAAGTAATTCCAAGTGTGTCATTTCCCTCACCTATAAAAGGATACCACCTCTCCTCTCTTAACCAAACTTCATGATCTTTATTTATCTACCAATACCTACCATAATACCTTCCTAGGTTCGTTACCCATGTCTTATAGATTATGGTATTTCTGAAATACCATCCTTTAAAGTCTTAAGGTGTATTCCAAAAGAGTTTTCTCTAATAGAAGGTGATCATCTTCACCAAACTATTTCTTGTTTACTTATTTATTTTACCACCATCAGTTATTTCATAAAAATTCTAATATAACACCAGTATATACCATATAATTTTATGATATTATATTTATGTAATAATAATTATCCATATTTTTCTCCATCAAATGATAAATAAAACCATCGCTCGTGTGTACGAAGGACTACCTCCTCGCGAATCGATGTAATTTTATTCCATTACTGAATCACATGGATAATAATAATGATTTAACTAATGAATATATATTATAATTATTACATAATATTTATTTTATAATTTTAATATATTATATAATTCCTTACCATTTCACCCATTAAGAAATATAACATCTCTCGTGCGTACATATGGCCTACCGTCACCACAAAGCAATGTGATTCATTTTCCATGTCCAAATTTCGAGAATGATTCTAAAAATGTATCTAATGAATAAATATTATATTTATATTATTAATATAATTATTTATATTGTGGAAATATATTATATTCATAAGAACCGGAACTTCTGCAACAAAACATGCATGAGAAAACGAAGCAATTAACACCTGAAACAATGGTAATAATGAAAGATTGTTAATGAACAGGTGCTAAGATGCTATAAGAGGATCATATATGATATTATAAACATTAATATGATTCTTTTATAAATTAATAGAATTTTTAAAACCATTATACATTATTTTAAATAGTTTCCCACTAAGGGGAATTATGAGGTAATGGAATTCATCCCAATTTACACTCTATTGATACATATTTGGTATTATGCACCTATTTACTCTTATATGGTGTATATAATGAATATTTTCTGTATTTAACATGAATATGTATTTATTCATTATGATTAATGTTTCAATTCAAGTTTATAATTTCAATGTGTTTCAATTTAAAAGTTACCAAAGAGGTAAGGATTTATTTTGACAATCTCATTTTTTGAACTGTCTTTATTTTCATTGAAGGAATATTATAATATATCCTTTATAAACTTCATTTATTTTCTTATAATCTAGATATTTAATTATTTTCCTTGTATCCTTCTAAAATTTCCTCTATTTGGAACTTTAATCAAGAAAAAATATTTAAAATAAAATTTGATCTTATTTCTCTTTTTGATTGGGTATATTTTTCTTCCAAGTCTGTATTTTTAAAAATTATTTTACAAAAGTAATTTTAATTTAATAAAAAGTTATATTAAGGACATTTTTTTATCCTTTACCTTTTTAAAAAAAATTAAAGGAATATTTCTAATGTTTTCCAAAAGTTACATTTTGGACTTTCTTTATAAAATTTCAAAAGTAATGTTTTCTTTTTAATATATATAGTATTAATGAACTATCCCACTTCCATAATTATTTTTTGATATTTAGATTGTTCTAAAATATTTCAATGGTTTTAAAAATAAAACTATTTAATGAAAACATATTTTAATGTTTCTATTATATTTTCTAATATACTTTATTTTACTAAAAAACCTATATTTCTGAAGAAATGAAACTCATCATTTATCTCTCATCGATTTTGTAGTCATTAAATTTTTATTGAAACATTCACTTTATTGTGATAATTTTTTATTGAAAATTGAATTTATCTTAAATATACATATTATTTTTGTCATGGGTATGATTATTTCCTAAACTGTATACTATTTCTATATAAAGTGTTTTATTATGAAAGTTATTTGATTGACTAGGGAAATATTGATATTTTGTATCATTTAATTGATATAAATAATTATTGATAAGGAATATTGTTTATTAATTTAATTGATGATTCAAAATATTAGGAATTTATTGTGCATGTAATGATGGGTATGCCCTATAATTATATAACCCCTCTATTAATCAACATGTCTCATGAGACAAACTAGTTGGTCAAACTTATTAAATGGGTTTTTAGTGTATACTTACCCATAGTTTAAACTATCTTAGTAAAGGTACATGATGGTAAATATATCATGATATTCGATATAATGATTTACAATATTATGCATTTACTTTATTTATAATTCAATTATTATTATCCATGAGATTAATATAATGATATTATCCATGGATTCATTTCATGCTCATGTTATTGATTAAATGGCATGTTTTTTTAGTTATCTACCTTACCATATTGATTATTCCTTATTTACTCTTGATAAATTACTTTTTATATAACCATAACTGATC
Source organism: Viscum album (assembly GCA_963277665.1). Lineage (NCBI taxonomy): Eukaryota > Viridiplantae > Streptophyta > Magnoliopsida > Santalales > Viscaceae > Viscum > Viscum album. The sequence goes on from OY728133.1 coordinate 1,960,942,914, forward strand.
ATTTGTGATCAATATTATTTTTTTACCTCCCTAATATATGAAAAAGGAATATTTTAATTAGTTAAAGGGTACAAAATGTTTACTATTTATATTTTTTATATTTTTGACAATGTAAAAAAATGGTAATTATGTATGTTTCTATTTATTTAAGACTCCCAAACTATTCAGTCCTTTGGGAGGTTATCTATTGTATCTTATACCAATTTAATAAATTAACCATCAACTACTTTGGGCTACTAAATTTTGGGTTTTTAATGTAGATATCATAGAAAATTTAGTAGAAACTTTAGGAATTAGCTTTATGAAAACATAGATTAGGGAAAAAACCTTATGACAGGATTTAAGGATATGTTTAATTATATTAAAATATCAAAAAAGTTTTTTTAATGTATAGATTATGTGGTTTTACTAGAAATAAATCCATTTTTAGATACTATAAGTGCATGTGTTTTTGGTGTAGATGTATCTAAGGGTAGTAACCTTGAAAAGATTTTTCCTAGTATATCTCTAACATCATTCTGGTGCATGGTGAATGGGCCCAAGTTTGACACTCTCATGGGATATGGTTCAGATAATTCATATTTTTATTACAAACCATTATGAAATATTTAAAAATATTTTTATGATTTGAAAATATTCCCATATTTACTAAGATTATGATTCTGAGATTAGTTATTCATAAATTTGAATTTATGTTAAGTGTTTGACTATTTTTAGAATTATACATTATGATTAATATGTTATGATCTAATTTAGTGTATTCCATTATTTATAAAAGTTTCTTATTGTAAGGAATAGAAAAAATTTCAACACCCATAATTAACATAGGTATTTCCCTCATATATAAGTTAACATGAATTGTGTTGGATCTCAGAAGATTAGTATTGTATTAGGATAGTTAACTTAGGTTATAACTAATAACATTTCCTATATATAATAACCTAATTCCTTACAACATGATTCATTGATATTAGACTGCTACATGTGGTATAATCTTTCATCCTTTAATAGAAATACAAATCCATTGGTATAAAAATGGTGTATCAAGTCCCTGTAAAAGATATTTATGTCTTTGAGAAGTAATTTAATGGAGAAGGTTGTTCTAGAAATATATTGTTTAAAGGAATATGCTAATCAATAGTGTTCATTGATTCAAAATTAAAAAGAGGATAAGATATGGATAATTTTAAGGATATATATTTTGAGAAATACTTTCCTCGTGAGAAAAGAGATGATATGGAAAGGAAATTCCTCAATATAAGACAAAAGGAAGAGGAAATTGTTTTCAAGTATAAGGATAAATTTTCAAGAATAACAAGGCATGATATGAACTATGTATGTAATCTAGAAAGTAATATTTGTGTTTTCTTTTATGTGATTAAGCCAAGACACTAAAAGGAAATAGTTTCAAAAAAATCATCATATGATGATATTGTATCAAGTTTCATTAGAATAGAGAAATAATTCTCGAAGTCATATATTTTCAAAGGAAATAAAGAGAATAAGAGGATGACTAATCACCAAGAAAAATGAATGAGATGCAGGAAAATAATATAAGGATGGAAATTCCCACAAGTGATAATTATATAAATAAAAACCTAGGTATTTGCTTTAAGGGAATGAGAGTTTTCTTCAAGTGTAGATAGAAATTCCATCGAGTTTATGAATGCAAGGGTAAAAAATAATACTCTAATTCTCAGTGCTTCAACCATAAGTATATGGGGAACTATTCAAAAAAATCATCAAGCGTCAAGGGAATATGCCTCAAAATAAGCTAAGGGATCAAGATCAAGTTTATGTAATTACTATAGCTGATGTTGAAATCCATAAAATTGTGATAATAGTTACTTTGATCGTAAACTCATTCTTTATTGGATTCAAAATATATGCACTCTTATATATTTTTTCATGGATATAGAACCATCTCTTAACACTTTGAGGAAATAATTATCAATCAAGTCACCTAGTAGGAATTGGTTTATTGTGTAGTTTATGATAATATAAACAATTATTTCCTATTTGAATACATGTTTGTTATACTTATGTTTAGATTTCAAATAATCATGATTTAGGGGGTTTATTTTAGTTTTGATGATATAGTAATCAGTATATTATGCATAAAATAATATAGTAAAATGGTCTTTAAATAAAAAAATTATTCTTTTACCTTTATTTCTAATGAATTGATAGTCTTTTAACCCCTCGCTAATTTATGGTTTCGTGGTCATTAACTATCTCATAACCATGTTCTCTATCACTCTCTATTAATACTTAAAAGTTCTTTTTCTCCTTAATGTATATATTTTAACTTATCACCAATTTTATCCTTATCTAGGATCCTAATTATGTGTTATTTCAGGTGAAATTTATGTTTCCCACTTTCCTTTTCAATGGAAATTTTATTATCCCTTTATATGATGTGGGTTTAAAGTGGTTTAACTAGAATATAAGGCTTAAAATATATCCAAAGCCTTCCCAAATGTAATTTTTTGATTTTTTTAGACCATATCAGATCTCATATTCAAATTTAGGGTGACTTTGATATATATATATATATATATATATATATATTATTTAATCCTTTAAGTAATTCCAAGTGTGTCATTTCCCTCCCCTATAAAAGGATACCACATATCATCTCTTCTCTACACTTCATGATCCTTATATATTAGGAAATATCAGCCATAATACCTTCTGATGCTACTTCAATTCATTATATAGCTTATTTTATTTCCAAAACAACATTCTTTAAAGGCTTAAGGTGTAAGAAACTAGTGGATTCTCTAAGAGAAGGTAACCGTCTTCACCAAGCTTTTTAATTTTACTTATTTCTTTTACCACCTTCAATTATATCCTAAAAATTATGATATAATAAGAAAATTAAATACCATATACTGATATTTTATTTTATTGATTTAATAATATTTATTCATCTCCTTCTATATCAAATGGGAAACAAAATCATCTCTCCTGTGTACAGCGGACTACCACCTCACAAACCGATGTAATTATTTTCCATTATCAGCTCACATGGATAGTAATAATGATATAAATAATGAATATATTTGATAATTATGAAATAATATAGATTATTTAAATTTAATATATAATCTAATTTCTTACCCTTTCACCCATTAAGAAATGATAACATCACTAGTGTGTATGTAAGGCCAACCATCTCCACACAGCAGTGGTATTCATTTTCAATGAACAACATTCATGAATGATTATAAAAATGCATTTAATGAATAAATAATATATTTATAACATTAATATAATTCTATATATGATGGAACTATATCTTATGAACAATAACTGAAACTTTTGTAACAAAATATTCATGAAAAAATGAAGCAGTTAACAACTAAAACAATGGTAATAATGAATTATTGTTAACAAATGGGTGATAAGATGATATAATCAGTTCATATATGATATTATAAATATGAATATAGTTATGTTATAAATTTATAACATTTTTAAAACTATTATATAGGATATTAAATTACATTCAACTAATAGGAAGCATGAAGTAAAGGATGTCATCATAATTTCCACTCCATTGAGTCATATTTGGTATTATGCACCTATTTTATATTATTTAATGGATATAATTCCCATTAAATGTATTTAAACTAATTATATATTTATTAATTATGATTAATTTTTTAATTCAAGTTTATAATTTCAATCATTTTTAATTTAAAAGTTACTCAAGAGGTGAGGATTTATTTTAACATTCTCGTTTTTGGGATTGCCTTTATTTTCATTGAAGAAATATTATAATATATCATTCATAAACATAATCTATTTTATTATAATCAGGATATTCAATAATTTTACATATTTTCATCCAAATTTTATTCTCTTTATCACTTGAATCAATCAAGAAAATGTTTAAAAGAAAATATGATCTTATTCCTCTTTTTAATCGAATGTATTTTTCTTCCATGTCTATATTTTTTCAAAATTGATTTAAAAAAGTAATTTTTATTTACTAAAAATACTTATTAAGGACATTTTATGTTATCCTTTACTTTTTACATGGTTTGAAATTAATCTTTCTAACATTTTATAAACATTTCATTTTTTACTTTCTTTATAAGAAGTTAAAAGGAATGTTTTATTTTTAATGTGAATGGCATTAATAGACTTTCCCACTACCATAAACATTTTATGATATTTAGATTTTTATAAAATATTTAAATTGTTTTAAAAATAAAACTATTTAATGAAAAAATATTTTAATATTTATATTTCATTTTCCAAAAGAATTGATTTTACTACAAAACCTATATTTTTAATGAATTGAAATTCATCTTTTATCTCTTATTAATTTTGTGTTCATTAACTTTATCTTGAAAATTTAACTTTCTTGTGATAATTTTTTATTGAACATTACATTTATCTTAAATATTAATATTATTTTTATCATTGATATTATTATTACCTAAACTATATACTATTTATATATATGGTGTTTTATTATGAAATTTAGTTGATTGATTGGGGAAATATTGATATTTATTATATCCTTTACTCAATATAGATACTTATTGATGAGGCATATTGTTTATGAATTTAATTTATAATTAAATATATGAAGAATTAATTGGAAATTAAATTATGGGAGGTTACTAGAATTATATATCATCTTGATGCATCGACAGGTCTCATGAGACAAACTAGTTGGTCAAACATATTAAATGGATTTTTGGTGTGTATATACCTATAGTTTAAACTATCTTAGTGCAAGGCCTTGATAGTAAATATATAATGATGTTTGAGATCATGACATATAATATTATGTATTTTCATTATTTATAATTTAATTATTATTATCCATGATATTGTTGCATTGATATTATACATGGATGCATTTCATGCTCAAGTTATTGATAAAATGACATTTTTTTAGTTATCTATCTTTCTGTATTGATTATGACTCATTTATTCTTTATATTTTCCACTATATATATCCCTTATTAATTATTTTATCTCACCCTTATTTTTTTCCTTTTTCCAAGATATTAAGAAGGAATTTTTTATTTTTTTAAGGATGTAGAATTTTTACTATTACTATGTTTTATATTTCTTCCAATGTAAAAGAAAGAGAAATCATGTATGTATCTAGTTATTGTATACTAATAAACTTTTTAGTACTTCGGGATGTAATCACTTGTATATTAATCCAATTTAATAAAGTAACCACCGACTCTAAGCTACTGTATTTGGGATTACACATTTTATTTTGGTTACACTTGGCTAGGAAACCCTTAAGAAGGATATCAGAGGAATGAAGTTGAGTTTATCCACATTATGGATTATAAAAAGGGTTTCTTGATAAGCTATCCAATAATAATATATGATATGATTTGTATAATGACCTACCTAAATAACTAAGTGGTGAGAGGAATTCCATAGCGGACTCATTTCTTAGTAAAATATAGATCTTGGCCTACTAATGGATATCATGTGTCTTTAAAAATGGGTCATTAAGGATTTTAGTCTCATATAATAAATATGATTGGGTATATTAATTATTTTAGTCTCATATACTCAATATTATTGGTTGATTCAAATGATATTCAATATTATTTAATATGACAAATAACTTCGCAAGAATAAATGTTTACCAAAATCTTTAATGTATATAAATTAATGCTATTTTTCAAACATATATATGATATAGACTGTATGATTTACAAGTGTTATAAATATACAGAATATCGTTAAGAGAAAATAATTGGAGATTGAATTTTGTTTTCAAGTGACGTGTAACATGCATTTCTTCATCAATAACTTGGATACTTTAATCTTGGAAAAACTTATCATAAGATGTGTAGTTTATCTCATTTATCTCTGAGAATATCATGAAAAAAATTATTTCTTGATAAAATGAAAAGAATTGTTTTTGATACACATAGTTATTATTTGTTCAGTTCTATAACATGCTTTAAGGGGATTATAGAATGGAATTTTTATTTTAGGGGATTTTTCATATTTTCATCTATGAAAATTTTATGAAAATATGATTGAATTTAAATAATTTTTACTCGATATTCTCAAAATTTTGGGAATTTTTGTAAACTAGGTATATAATTTCTAGGTTCTAAAATGTTTCATAGATAGTAAAAGTAGGTAAAAGTTCAAACCTAAAGAATAAAAGTTGGTTGAAAATTTCAAAAATGTTTTTTTAAAAATCCAATAAAGGTCATTGAAACCTAAGGTTATTAAGAATGAATTTTAATAATTCAATTTGATTGGATTATCCAAGATATACCTAAAGGAGTTTAGGAAACTCTATGGAATTTTTATGTCAGGTATGAATGATATAGAAATTAATTATTCATTCTGAAATTTATGTGATACCGAATGTATATTTTAAAAAAGTGTTGTAAATATATAGGAGTTCAAAATCAAAGTAATAATTCATTGATCTTGTAGTTTATATTCATGAGATGAAGTAAATAGTTACTATATCAATTATTTGAATGTAAAGGGTTTTATCAAGATCAAATTAATCTAAGTAAAATATTTGTATCTTATTCTCATTTTCTTTATATTATAAAAGAAGTTTTTTATTATAAAGATTTGTTTGAATAGTTATAAGACTATTAATTGTATACACATGGTTTATGATTCATCAATTTTTATAACATATTTTTTTTGAAGGAGATATGTATAAAATATTTTATCTAGGATAAAATGTTTATCCAAGTATTTTTTTTAATTTTGGAATGTGTTCCCACCACCCATTGGTGGTATATTTTGATAAATTATTCTTTTAAAATGAAAAAAATATTACAAACACATAGAATACCATATATTATATGAAAATAATAGTTTATTTGTTAAATATTCCTACTAAAAAGAAATAAATGCTATTTCCAAACACCAAAGGTTTTGTGTATCTTAAAAATACATTCTGAAAATAATATAGTGTCTAATAGGCTAGTGGGAGTATGTTTGGACTTAAAAAAATTAAAAATTAACAAATAAATAATTACACTAATCTAAGTTTAAAATGAATTTTACTTAATATCCTAAGAGTGTTAGGATGTATTGGTAAATAATAGCATAAGTAGTTACATTAATTCAAGGAAACATTTTGAGGGAATAGGATTCCATGGATGATGATGATGAACTTAGAAAGAGGTTTAAGTAGACAATATAAGTTAAAATCATAACATTTGATGTTGTGAAGTTAAGAAGTTTAAATATATTCAAAAGTTAAATAGTTGGGAATATTATTCCTAAATCTAAACACTATTCAAACTAGATTACATCATAGATGTTTCTCACTAAAGAGTTTAGTGGGAGAGTTTTATCAGGTGGTCACATAGATATGTGACATAGATTACATATGATGTAATGTGTTATCAAAACCCATAAATTGTAGCACACATATAGTTGGTCTGGAAGTTTACCATATATGGTATGATAAATTGGTGCTTATGTTGGGTTTTTTAAATATTATTAAAGAGTTTAATAATATGAAAATGTATCATATTAGAGGCAATCTACATTTTATCATTCTTTTACATTGGATGCATAAATGTATATATAGATATAGATTTCATAAAGTGTAATGATAATAGACATCTCAAAAGTATGAATCTGAGTTTATTCTGAACCATTGTTCATCATGTAGTGTTATAGGGTTTGATGAAATGTTAAGGTTAACATGATTATTATTCATATATATATATATATAAGGCACAAAATAAATAAAATGATTCTTTCTGTGTGTTGGATGAACTACTAAGTGTACAAAATAGAGTGCAATACAGAGATTTATTTGGTATACTAGGGGTGAATTGATCATATTTGAGTACCCACTACCTAAGGTTGGTTATATTCCTATCATGATAACCTTCATACTTTGATACCCTACTTATGTAAGACTATATATTAACATAAATAATATGGGGTTTGGGTATCTTGTTGATCATTTCATCGATTAGAGATTAACCAAGAAATTATTTTCCTATTATATGATTATTATGATATATGGTCCCTCGATTGAGATATATTGTGGGAGTGTTCGGACACACCTAGATATTATATATCTATCCAGATAAGGGGAATGTTATGTGATTATCCATAATTATGAATGAAAAGTGATGTATTCATCAATAAAATTAGTCTATACTCTGATAATTGAGAATATATGAGTTCGATATATGGGATAGAAATGTTATATATCACATGGTCACTAGATGTTATGAAAAAAGATAAAATATGAGAATGAACATTTTTATATGATGTTGACCAGTGGAAACATGTATAGAGATACATGTGTTTGATGGAGACCACATCAGATCCCTTTATAGTTTGAGTATCATTGACACTTTTCTAGAGACTACTCTTTGTTTACATATATAGATCTAGATATTCATATTTTTTCAATGTTATAAGGTCTCATTGGGTCACACTTTTTGGTTGACTGAATGGGGATTGAGTTTAACTCATATAGAAACTCTAAAATTGTTTTAGTGTTAACCCAAAAGTGTTTTGGATGGGTGTTCACAAGGTATTTTATATGATGTGATACAAGTTGAAGTCAATGATAACTTTCCAAAAGGGTTTTAAAATATATCTAAAAGGAGTTTTGGATATGATTTCACAAATTATTGTATAAAATACAATATAAGGTGAAATGGTATATAGTCTTTTAGGATTTAGTGTAAGTGGGAGATTGATATATATATTCCATAAATCCATATTTTTATATGATATAATTATGAGCTAATTTTCATTGCATGAAAATTACAATTTTCTTGCACAATAGGGTGTATCGTTTTATACAGATTTATATGAAACTGAATGATAATGGTTATCATTCAATATATTCTTCCACATAAGCTATAATTAATGAACCATTTCATGAGATGAGAAAGTGGTGAGTAAATTCATATGATTCTTGAATTGTACATGGTATTTATTCATGAGTTTTAACACATGAATAAATTATATAATAATCAAGGAGTATCCTTAATTACCAATTTAACTACTTCAATGTGATGGAAGTGTATGTGAAATTATATTATGCTTGGAAAAACCCCCCACAAACTAAATTCACTATTTTATTCCTTATTTTGAATATTAAATGTTAGAATATCATGAACAAAAGATAAATCCCCTATCAATGTGTTATAATTCAGTTTAGTTTATGGATACCTTCACAAAGTGATCACTCTCAAACCCATGTGATGGCATTTGAAGTTGATACAGTGGATTCTTCGATGTATTGTATACATGTTTAGAGTGGGTTCTTAATTTCTATATTTTTCACAAGTTTCATATTTATTACATGGGAGATCCTTAAAAAAGGGTTTAAATCATTTCTTCTACTTCAAATAATTTTTATTAAACTCTAACAAAACCCTTCAAAATATTCTAGGGATATTTCATATAACATTTATGTGAATTCAAAACCTATTGTGGCGATGCTAAACTAGATTTTCATAGTTGTGTAATTAATGAAAGAAAGTTTTTGATTCATTCCAAGAAGTGTGGGAGTCTATAATATCATTGAATATAATATTAAAGTTATATTTTATGAATAATTTTTACTCCAATATCATCAGAGGATTTAAAGGTGATCAATTAATAATAGAAAGGAGTGAAAGTCTTAGAGTTCAAAAACCCTAAATCTCCAGACTATTCTAGAAAATGATTTGGTATAATATAAGTGAGTTCATTCAAAAATATGTACTGATAATCATGGTATAATAATTGATAAAATAGGATAAGTAGTTAAGATAGAGATAAGTTATCCTACACTTATCAGAAGTACATTTGGTTCAAACAGTTGAGAAGATGGAACTTTAAGTTTTGAAGTATAACAGGGGTTTCCAGACAATACAGATAATATACGTTGAGGGGATGACTAGTGTCAAGAATAGAATTGAATAAGATATATACATTAAATATCTTGTTATTGAGAGGTTCATAAGTTAAACTTCTATAAGGAGAAGAGTGAGACTAATTTCAGGAACATACTATTCTATTTTTGGACATCAAAGTTCTTGAAGTATTGGGGGATTTGTAATTAATTTACTATAATTAAGTATGGTCCTACTTACATTCTGAATTTATCATAAGTTCATAAGTCATTCAAATATATGTCATAGATTTCATGAAGAACCTTTTAAGAATTATGTATCTGGTATAAACAATACTACCATTATAATTAAGAGGTATAAGATTATTTTCAAGAGATAGCCTATCCACTTGTGTGATATAGTCGAATCATAATTCTGGATAATAATTGTTCTCTTAGGTAGAGGATAATAAATTGTCTCATTATAAAACTTATGAGAATAGTGAAATCGGTTACTCGGGATAATAACCAATCATAGTACGGACTGGGTTTTCCACACTAGGGCCAAACCTTATAAAAATCCTTTTGTTTGGTTTCCTTTAAATTATTTGTGTTGTATGTGGGAGTATGTGTTGAGGTCACATATTCAAGATCCATACATCCTTACTGAGATAGAGGTTCAAACAACCCAAAGGTGTTAAAAAGTTTAATCTAAACTTATTTAGTAAAAATATCTCATGTCTAATTCATCCCCCCATCCCCTTCACTCAATGTGACAACACAATCCATTGGGACTCTCAATTTGTATTAGTGAAAAGGTTTCCTATTATTGGATATAAAGTTTTTTCCCTAGTTTTTTTTTCAATATATATATTAAGCACGGTATTTTTGAAGATATATAGATACCTCCACTGAATGTTAAGAAAATTATGCTTGATATGAGTCATATAGAATATATTCCTATTGGTGGGAACATGAAATTTTTTTCCAGAATATTGAAAAACCAAAATAAAAAAAATTGGCTTAGAATAAATGGAAGTTATCCTCTTAAAATTAACAGGAGGATCCACCATTGTAGGAAGGTAAATAGTATGATACTTTTTCTTATAAATTTATTGAGAAATATCATCCCATATAATCCCACTCAAGTTGTGAAGAGTATGAGTTAATTGAATATATTGAATATTTTTACTTAAAAATCATGGATTACATGAAAAAATATACTTGTTGAAGTTATATCATACATAATTTCATTTATCAAGGGTCTACTGGAGGAAAACTCATAGATAGAACTATAAATTGAAGAAATAGAGAGTGTACTAGTTAAGAAGATGCATAAGTGTGATACTCTCACAGAAATCATTGAATAAAAGAAAGAATATTTATTACTTTTTAATAAAATATTTTCCCTATATGAAGAATATTTAAAAATGATAGTTTGTGGGAAATATTTAAATTAAGTTTTTTTTTTGAAGTTTTCCATGGATTAAAAGCTATTGATAGATATCAATAACTCTCAATTGGAGGTTAAATATAGAATAATAAAATATATTTATAGCTATATACTCAAGTAAAGTAAAATTCATGAAGAAAAAATTCATAAATTAAAATATCTTGAATATCATAAAAACACTTTGAATTTAAAGTGTCTTGAGTGGGAGATAAAATTAAGAAACACTAATGTTACTCAACTTGAATCTTTATATAAATATGAGAAAGGATCCAATAACAAAATTACTAAGGAGAGTATTATTTCTCAAAATAATAATTCTAGAAGCAAAGGAAGATTAGAGTTAGAATAAGATACGTCTTCTGTAAAATCCCAAAAGAAGGTAACCCTTAATTTCAATAAAATTATTTTCATTAATTATAAATCTTTAAATATTATAGGTTACAGGCCTAAACCAAGACTTAATTGGGTAGATAAAATAAAAAAACCCACTAATTATGAAAAGTTGGAAGAAAATAAATAAACATGAGAGTGTTACAAATAAGGTTTCTAGAAGGAATCTATTCATACTCAAAGATAAGAAGATACTTCCACCATCCAAAGTACAACTCAAAGGAATAAATTAAGGCTTGTTGGCTATTACTAGTGTTATACAAATTTCAGACACCAGGCAATTGATTATTTGAATAACTTGTCAACTACTATAAGATGGATAAGGACTATATTAAAGGGGAGTGGAATAAAATTTAAGATAAATTCATCTAAGTGTAACTAGAGTACATGAAGGAAGGAAATTTTTTATTATCCAACATATTTGAATATCTGGAAAATTTATATGGAATTTGTGGAAGAAGTGGTCATGGTGATGATGAGTGTTGTTTTACATATACTAAGAATAAGTTAGTTATATATAATGGAAGGAGATTATAATAACTAAATAAGAATAAATGGAATATAGTTATTAAGTCGGCCTTGAGGTCTAAAGAAATAAAATTCACCAAGAAGGATACACCCAAGAAGAAAGTAACTTAAGGTGTCTCTCCTAAGAAAATATGCTTTTATTATGGAATAAAAAGGTTACTTAGGTGATAGTTAAAAAATTATCATGAATATTTATACTAACATAATCAATCTCAAATGACAAATTGAAATAATATTAGAAATAAATAAGTATATTGTAATGGTTGATGATATATCTGATGAAGAAGTTAAATCCCATTAAATTTTAACATGAAAAAAGGTAACTCAATGAAAATAAAGGAACTATAAGGAAAATGTAATAAGTTCAGACACACATCTGATAATTTCATGAAAATATTACTAGGATGGGAGAGGATGGTGAATAAAAGGAATAATATATTGAAAGATATAAAGTTTACTATGAAAAAGAAATCTAAGTAGACAGTAAAAGTTAAAAAAATAAAGTTTGTATGAATATATGGCTAGAAAAAATATAATTGTAAAGGGAGTTGAAAGAAAAATAAAATAAAATTTAATGTACATTGATATTTTAAGTTAACAAGAAAACACTTCATAAAGTGAACATTGAATATAAATAGAATAATACCATGTTTCCCATGGATATATAATCTTTGAAAAATAAGGGTGAAGGCATAAAGAAAAATGGATTTAAAGTGAAGGTAATATCTAGGTTGACAAAAAATTCTCAATATTGTTTATCTAACTAATGAGAAAAGGGATATCCAGCTTATTCCCTTATATATTTCGATTTTTTTAATTAAGAAGATAATTAAAGGTGATGTAATCTAGGGTGTTCCTAGAGTAAAGTGTGATATATAAATCTTATAGTATACCAGAAGTTATCCATTTTAGAGGAATTTATCTCAGGTGGTATCAACCATTCCAGTTGGTATCATCCATAATGATGGAGAATTTATAGTGTTAACCCCTTAAATGTTAGTAAATATGAAACAGGACATTATGGATAATTGATAATAAGAAATTGAAGAGTTAAAATTCTGGACTACCAAAGATTGAAGAACTTAGAACTTAAGAGGTTTCAGATGATAGGTTCTTAGAATAAAATGATTTAGATGATAATGAAGTTTCAAAAATTTAAATTCTAGAAATTAAAGATCTTATTATCTTTAGGTACATTGATATTTTCTCTTATCCTTGTATAAAAAAATTCTGAGATTTAGGGGTGGTAGTTTTAATTTTTTATGAGAAAGGAAAATGTTTTTAAGGGGGGAGGCTCAATGATATAAAATTCCAGCGAGGTCATCATGGATCAGGCTGAGGCTACATACAATGGGAAGTTATGGGAAGTTATTATCAATTCTAAGGAAAAAATTTTAGAGGGATCACTACTGATTAATGCCTCTCAAGAGGATGTTGATAAGATGTCTGAGAGACTGTTACTTGTGGAAAATAATAAAGAGAAGGCGGAGTGTATTAACAAGAAAGATCATATTTTGGCCAAATGATTCAATGTAGGGAAGTTAAAAATGGTGGATTACATACAAACATGGGACAAAATGGCTTGTTGTTTTGACTATCTTATCAAATATGATTCATCTATAGAGGTAAATGGACTTCATTAGAATTTATTTAGAAAGAATATGTCTAATAGGATTAAATTTGATTTCAATGGTTTTCCTATCTCTTATGGTATTTGAATCATTGTATTTTGTACTTGAATGAGTTATCACTTTTCCTTAAAGTTTTTTCAAAATAAAAAAATATAATATTTGGACAGTCTTAATAAATTCTAGGATTTCTTTCAATTTTAAAAAATAAAAGGGGAGAAGAATAAAAGTGATTAAGGTTGAGATGAGCACTTTCCTCCCTCTCCTAATATCAGTTGTAAATAAGGGGAAGATGAGGGGAAAATTTGAATTTATAGTCAATAAGGGGGATAAAATCACAAGGAAATTATATATTGATGATGGTTTATTAGTGGTGGTTAAATAAAACCATTATTAATCATAAAAATTTTAATATCCACCATTTTTTGTTATGGTCTATTTTTTACCACCACTAATTATTTATTAGTAGTATTTTAAAAAAAACTACCACCAAATATGTATTTAATGGTTGTTTATTAAACAATTTCTGCTAATATCTACCATATATTACAGCAACCCCCACCCTTCTTCTTCCTCTCTCACACAATGTCCTAACTCTTACTATCTCATGGAGAATCTTCCCCTATGATGCCTCCTCCTCTCTAGAAACTCCTCCATTTCATGACATCCTCATGGTAAGAATTTGGTGTGTCTTCCCCTCTTTGAAATCATTCCTTTATGAAAACCTCTAAATAAGAAATACCCTCTCATTGAAATTAGTATTTAGGTAAAACTAGTGTTTTTTAATTTTTAATATGTGTATGAAATAAAATTTATTTTGGATGAAATAGTACTTCAGTTTTAATGTTATTTGGATATAATAAGACTTAATATGTTAGTTTTTAGGATACTAACTTCATGTAATGAAAACCAATATGTTTCAAAAAAACTATTTAATTTTATTATTGTTGAAATTTTAATTATTAATTATCCCTCAATCCAAAAAAATTTTAAACATTTTATATATAATTAAGGGGAAATAATGCTTTATACATTGAAATACGTAGGACTCTACATGTATATTTTCATCAAATTACTTACATAGATTGGAATTTTAAATCTATTTGAAATTATGCATGTATATTTTAAATAAATTTAAGATATAAAATATTCAATGAATCTATAATTTTTACTTTTATATAAACAAGTCATAATTGGGTGAAAACCCTATTAATAGGAACCAAACATGAGACATATGAATCAAACTTTTATATCTACTCAATGAAGCTAAAAATTAAATGTGGTTATACATACTCTAGTTTTTTTTTGTGCATGGACATGTTTTTATTATCTTTACTCATATAAAAGAAACCACATAAATAAACTTATTTGGAAAAATCTTATTTTCTATTAACATGTAAAAAATCTTAGAGGTGTGTTCTTTAGTGATCTATTTAATTCATGGATACAAATCTCCCTTCACTTTATATCTATCATTCTCCCTCTTAGACAGACACATACAAAAACATCAAAATAAATATTGGAGTTAAATCACTCAAATATAATTTATTCTTAAGTCCCTCCTCCTTAATATAAATATATATTAATTCATGGATAAACATTATATGTTGATCATGGCCTATAATTTATAGATGCTTCCAGATTAAGTAACCTTAGAAATCACAAAGTATATTTAACCATAAAGTTACATTCATAAAAAAATCATTAGAGTCGTTATTTTATGTATAAAACAATTTAAATGTTTTATGTTCCTTCAATTAATAATACTTATTTTATATCATAATTGTATCTGGTGATTTGTTCTCACTCATATTTTATAAATGTTAATATTTATTTATATTAATTTTTTTATTCTATAAAACTTTTTTATTATTCTTAACATGATATTATTTAATTAATTAGAATTATGTTTTTATACAGATATTTATCAATACCATACAAATAGATAAAATTATGATTAATTTACCCTAAAATACAACTCAATATATCAAGGGGTTGAAGGAATTTTTGGATTTTGAAATTAAAAATTGATCTGTAGATAGAAGATAAAATATTTATGTCTTGATTGTAATTTCACATGATGGTTGAAAAGACAAGAATTTTATGAGAACTTAACATTGAAATAATTTACTACTAAATATGTGAGATGGATTTGGAATAGTAAATTAGACATTGTAGATTCAAGATTTGACCATCATCAAAATGAAAAACCTAGTACCTCATTAATGGAGAATGAGATTTAGAACCTGATTAATGATGTTATCCACACTACACATGTAACACCCCAAGCTTCCATGGTACGTTTCCCTTTGAATAATGCAATATCTTGCATTGTACACAACTTTGAGATTCTAACACACCGCGACCAATCAAACTAGCTGTTATGAATAGTAATACCCAATTTTTGAAATTTTATAAATTTTATCTTTCAAAATGGACTTCATTTTTGGATTCGGAATATCAAAATTATCTTAGGGTGATTTTTTGGTATTTTTCTGAAAACATTCAATTTTTGATGAACAGTGAAATACACTGAGTTATTGTTTGAAACCGAATTTTTATTTAAATAATTTTTATTTTATTTAAATTTATTTTAGATCAAAATAGATACATAATACCTATATAAGTTCAATGTAATTCATCGGATTCATTTTATATTGAGTTTAGATATAAAAAATTTTATCGAACTTTTTACCGTCTTTTACCCACCTCCTAGGAGCATTTCCAAATTTGTATAAAACTTAATTTTACCACTTCTATGGGTAGAATTTCAAAAATCCGAGAGACACAGTTGATATAAGTAAGTAAAATGTGGTTTAATAAGAAGAAAATAATTTTTGGTGAATATAACATTTTACTTTTATTTACCACAGTTAAAAGTAAATAGAGTAATTAAGGGTAAAAATGATATTATTATTACCCTGAAACATGTCCTAATTCTATTGTATAAGTATAATTATACCAAAAAACCTTAGGAAAAAAATATGAACATATTTGGTCCACTTGGATTAGATTAGGACATGTATTATTATTTTAATTAAAGAAGAGTTAAAAGAGTTAAATTCAAAGTTTAATAACTAAACCATTTTTAATATAAGGTTACACACAATGTAAATTAGACTATAAATATTCATTAGAAATATAAAAATATTTCTTACATAATGGTATTTTATTTATAAGTTTTAGACATTAAATAATTAAATTTATTTATGACACAATGATGATGCATTAATTACCATATTAATGATAAGTTAAAATAATTGATATTATAAATATCCAAATAAATATAATTTGAGACTTTTGATGAATTCAGATAATTTTATAGGTTAAAATGACATGTTATGGTTGATTAAATGTATTTATTTATAAGTAATAAAGTTTTTAGGACTTTAATAAAAATCAATTATTAAATAATGTCAAAATTGACATAAATGAGTGTTTAAAACAAATACAATATTATTGGTTGATATAATAATCCTAAAAAGATAATGTTTGGAAAAAAGACTTATATAATGATATATGTATCATTAATGAAACACTTGGGATTCTTTTGGAAGTTTATAGTAAGTTTATTAACCACATAATATAAAAATACAAAGAGACATGGTAAATGTCAAACTATTTAACTAAGAGTTAAATCTAAAAGATAAAGTTAATATAGAGACCCAAACCTATATAAAACCTATTGGTTGAGTGTTTTTCGACCCATACCCACATTATCCTAGAAATAAATAATTTTGGTGCTATTATAAACCAAAATAATTTTATTATAAAATAATATTTCAATCTTTTCCTAAGGTTCCCCACACCCCTCTTATAAAAGGGCACTTCCCCTTCTCTCAAATTCACACCTTCAAAGCCATTTTAATCGGCCAAAACCTGCCCAAATATCCTCCCAACTATCCTAAATAAATCCTAGATTCCTTGTTTTAGTCATAAATCCTACCTAAGAAGCCATTTTGATCAAATCAAAAGGAAGAACCCGAAGAAGAGGTAAATATTTCATCACCTCTTTCAAGTTATTTTCTTCTTCCACTTAACCTTTCTTTGTTGTTTCTATTCTAAAATAATAACTCTAGTATATTATATATACTTTTATGTTATTATAAAAATGGTACAAACATATTCATTATTCTATCCATCTTATAAATGACAAAGTCACCATACGTGCGTACATACAGATTATCGTCTCCACGTCGTGGTGTAGTTTGTTATTCAAACACTTCATCATTTGGATGGGTATAATAATGAGTATAAATGATTAAAATAATAAAAATAACATGATAATAATTATTTATATATGATATTCCATCCAATTATATAATATTTTAATATCAAAAGAATGATATTGTCGTTCGTGTGTACGTACGGATTACCGTCTCCACAAACGCGATGAGATTCATTCCCCATCGTATCCATTAAAGACTAATTTTAATTTGATTATTAAAAATAATGTTTAATGACTTAATATAATTCTGAATATGAATAATATACATCCTATCCATGACAAACATTAATTACGTAACAAATCATATAAAGGAAAACGAATCAGTTAACACCCGAAACGATGATACTAATGAAATATCATTAACAAAGAAATATTAGAAGATCATATATGATATCATATTTATGTATATAGTTCTTATATAATTTAATAACAATGCTTTAACTATTATACAGGATGTTAACATAACCTCTACTAAGGAAAAGTACAGGTTAAGGGTTAATTTCACAATCTCTTTATTATCCGAGGGTGTTTTTACGTAAGTATCTACTGAGACCTCTTTATCATCCACATCCATGTTTCTTAAAAATGTATTCCAAAACATTTTTACTATTTACTATAATATGGGTTAAATTCATTTATACCCTTTTTTTACTTTTTATAAAAAAAATTTAAAGGAATATTTCCGTCATTTTCCAAATAATGTGCCTTATGACCTTTTCGACAAAATTAAGGTAAGAATGTTTTTTTTAACTTATACGGAGGGTGCGGCTATTTTCTGCCATTATAACATCGTCGAAGCTTCCCTTACAAGATTATAAGAATATTTTCAAAATAAATGTTTTCTTTTATAATTATATTACTTTTAAATGATTTCAAAATAGTAATAGATATTTCTCTAAAAAAATGTTTTGATTTCATCTATGTCAACATCCTTTGATGGATTTTAAGATTAATTGAAGTTGATTTATTATGATACAAAACTTCCATATTTTATTGAAGGTTTTGTGATATTTTTGACTGTGGATGTGTTATTTTTACACCATTCATGGTTTATGGAGAAAGTATTGACAATTTGTATCCTAGTTTTAATACTAATGTTTATGTTATGTTTGAACCTTTTCATATGAGGAATGCATTGGATTTAGTAAGTGATAGGTGGAGCTCGCTATAGCTCCTCAATGCATCGGTAGGTCTCATGAGACAAACTAGTTTCTTGGCACAATGACTTGACAAAATCTTATTTGTAGTCTTGGAACAAGGCCTTGACTATGTGGTTATGAAGTCTGGCATTATGCATTCCATCATTATGAAAGTGGCTATTGATATTGCATGTAATTATTCGAATAGTAGATTATCCATGTGAATAATTAAATGGTATTATTTGATTTTACCATTACCATATTATTATGAAGTTCAAGTTTAAAAAGATTTTGTTCTGGCCTTACATTGCCTTAAATGTTTATGCTTATTTATGAAATTTTCCTCTATATTGTTATCCTTACTGAGCATCTGAGCTCACCCCTTTCTATGTTTTATTTTTTCCATGATGCGAAGAAGTATATTATGACTAACCTGTAGGTATAGTATAAGGGGTATGAGTGTGACCTATGGAGACTATTTTGTTGTAGTTTTTCAGTTTAAAATGTAATGTAAAACTTATTAATGTATCTAGTATTTCTAAGGCTACTAAAATAATTAGTCTTTCAAGACTTGATCTTTTGTGATCATGCCAATATTATGTAATAATGCACCGACTCTGGGTAACTAGGGTCAGGGAATTACATTTGGTATTAGAGGAAGTTTATTACAAACCTTAGAAGCTAGATTTAGAAAAACTCTGATTAGAGAATGTTATCCTAAAATGGACTTTGAGGATTAGTATAGCAGAACTTCCTAGAATTTTGGTATTGTAGAGATTTTGTGATTTTTCCAAGAAATACATCCATGTATGGATACAAGAAGGTAGAGGCGGCTCAGGCATAGATGTACCTAGGGGTAAAACCCAAAAACACAACTTTAAACTAGTCTCGAACGGGAACTGGTGCACGACAACGGGTCTTGCTGCACTCTTGGTTATGACACTATCGGGGGATATGATTAAGATAATTATCATTTTCTTTACAAACCATTATGAAGGGTTTATGAGTATATACTTACTCGAAGAAAACATTTTAATGATTATGGATTATATCCATAAACTGTTCAATTTATATTAACTATTTTACAAGTTTGGAATTATGTATTGTGATTCATAAACTAATCTAGTGTATGCCATTATTTAGAAATGGTGCCTAGTAGAAGGAATGGAAACCGTATCAATGCACGTAATCCATGTAGGTATTTCCCTCCTACCCAATATAATTATAGTGGAGATAGTGAAGCAGCTGGTGCTGATCAGCTTATCACCATATTGGGATAGCTCACTCAGGTTATAAATAATAACCTTACCCTTATGGAGCAACCTGATCCACAATGTGGAGGATCAAGGTTAGACTGCTTCATGAGGAAACAACCACCAACATTCAATGGGTGTATAAATCCATTAGTAGCTGAACAATGGATAAATTCCTTAGAGAGAATATTTCATGCTTTTGGGAGTAGTGAAAGGGAAAAAGTTGTTATGGTAGTTTGTCACCTCACGGGAGATGCATATCAATGGTGGTCATTGATTCAAAACACAAATGAAGATGATAAATTATAAAATATGGAATGGAGGGAGTTTAAATAGTTTTTCTTAGAAAACTAATTTCTTCATGACCATCGAGCAGATATGGAAAGGAAATTAATGAGTCTGAGGCAAAAGGAGGATGAGAATGTCGCAAAGTATGAGGCTAACTTTACAAGGTTAGCAAGGCATGTAGCAGATTATATACATAACCCAAGGAGTAAGATTGATCGATTCTTTGATGGGTTAAAACCATTTCTCCTATGAGCATTAGTCTCACAATCCTTCTTGTCATATGAAGATATTGTCTCATGTGCTATCAAGACAAAAAATAAATTCTCTAAGTCTTACGACTTTAAAGCAAAGAAAGAGAAGAAGAGATCTATGGAACACTATGGAAATTGAAATAAGGGGAAGAAGGGAAAAGTTGAATATCCATCTTGTAGTAAATGTTGGAAGAAACACTCTGGTACTTTCCTGAAGGGAATGGGAGTATGTTACAAGTGTGTTGAAAAAGGCCACTAATCTTGTGATTTCAAGGGGAAGAAATAGGTTGTCAATGTTTAATTCTACAATTTTAGAGAAAGGGGCATTATGAAAATGAATTTCCTAAGTGCCAAGGAAACTTACCTTAGAAAATGCCAAGGTAGAAAGTCCATGCTTATGCTATTAATACTGCTGAGGTTAAAGCTCTGAAAGACGTGGTGCAGGTAATTTAATGGTTTCCTCAAGTTTACCAAATGCTTTATTTGATTCCGGATCATCGCGTTCTTTCATATCTTCCTAGTGTGCTAAGAAAGTTAGATTTTTTAAATTTGACTTAACAAGGGATTTTTCAGTCAAAACACCTAAGGGAAGTATCATTGCAACAAAGTTTTGTGAATCAGTGCCATTAGGGTATATAAATGTTCTTTATCCACTGATCTCATCGTTATACCCATGATTGAATTTGATATAATCCTTGGTATGGATTGGATTTCTGACCATGATGTGAAAATTTATTATAATAAGGAGGTTACAATTCTTGATGATGATAAGGAGTACCTTATCTTTAGTGCAGAAATGTCACCACCTAATTATTATCTAGATCCACCCCCAGTAGCTCAACTAAATTCAATTATTTTGGAGGAATAGAATGAAATAATTATGGGTGAGGAAAGGAATGTTCAAATAGAGTATGTACCTATTGTGCAAGAATATGTTGATGTGTTTCTAGAAGATTTACATGGACATCCTCCAGAATGAGAAATTAAGTTTTCCATTGTTTTAATTTCTGGTTCAAGGCCCATATCGAAGACCCCTTATCGAATGGCCAATTTGGAATTAGTGTAACTAAAGAAACAACTAGAGGAAGTGAGTAATAAGGTATTTTTCTCCATAGTGTTTCTCCATGGGGAGCCCCTATTCTTTTCTTAAGAAGAAAGACAGATCTATGAGGTCATGCATTGACTACAGGGAGATTAATGTTATAACAATAAAGAACAAGTATCCCCTACCTCACATTGATGATTTATTCAACCAACTTCATAGAGCTCAATATTTTTCAAAGATTGACCTTCGATCTAGATATCATTAGTTGTGTGTGAAAAAGGAAGACATTCTGAAAAAATCATTTCAAACCAGGTATGGGCATTACGAGTTTACAGTAATGCCTTTTGGATTGACTAATTTACCCTCTTTCTTTATGGATCTAATGAATAGAGTTTTCAAGGAATATCTTGATGACTTTGTAGTGGTATTTATTGATGATATTTTGGTATAATCCAAAAGCTACAAAGATCGTGAAAATCACTTGCGCATTATTCTAAATAATCTTAGAAGAAATGAATTATATGGTAAATTTAGCAAGTTTGAATTCTGGCTTCAGGAGATTTCTTTTCTTGGCCATATTGTCTCTAATTATGGAATCTCTATTGATCCTTCAAAGACCAAGGAAATCCAAGAATGTCCAGCACTGATGAGTATAACTAAGGTATGCAATTTTATTAGTTTAGCAGGTTATTATCGACGTTTCATCCATAATTTTACCTGGTTTTCTAACCTGTTAACAAAGCTCACATGTAAAGGGGTTAAATTTGTTTGAAAAAAGATTGTAAGGAATGTTTTCAAGAACTGAAGAGAATATTATTCAATGCTTCTATATTTACTCTACCATCGGGGAATGATGGGTTTATTATTTATAGTGATGCTTCAAAGAAAGGACTTGGTGGTGTCCTTATACAAAATGATAGAGTTATTTCCTATGCATCACGACAGCTAAAAATTCATGAGCAAAACTATCCTACTCATGATCTTGAGTTAGTAGCTATAATATTTGCTTTGAAGATATAGAGACATTATCTCTATGGTGGAAAATGTGAGATATATATCGATCACAAGAGTGTGAATTATATTTTCTCGTAGAAATAACTCAATATGAGGCAAAGGAGATGGCTTGAACTATTTAAGGATTATGATTTCACAATACACTACCACCCGAGGAAGGAAAATAAGGTGGAAGATGCTTTGAGCAGAAAGGATCATGGAGTTTTGAACAAGATGAGAGTTGAAAGGGATACTATTTTCATGGATCTAGTGAAAATGGATTTGGGAATAATCATGGAAGGTGAAACATCAATAATTTTTCAAATGGTTTCCAAACCATATTTACTAGAAAGGATAAAAAGTTCTCAGCCTGATGATGAGGAGTTTCAAAAGAAAATTAATGCTGTGAACGATGATAGATTGAGTGACTTCATATATGTATATAGAATTTTGAAATTTGGGAAGAGACTTTGTGTTCCTAACATACCTGATCTAAAAATGGAATTGTTGGATGATGCTCATAGCTCCAATTTCTCTATACACCCTAGTAGCACTAAGATGTATAGAGATTTGAAGGAATATTTTTGGTGGGACAACATGAAGAGAGAGATTTCTAATTTTGTGTCATGATTTATGGTTTATCAATAAGTGAAAGCTAGAAGTCAACAGCCTGGAGGAGTCATGCAACCTCTTCACATACCTAAGTGGAAATGGGATAATATTACAATGGACTTTTTCATGGGGCTACCAAGGACACCCAGAATGAATGATGCAATATGGGTCATTGTTGATCATCTTACCAATTCAGCACATTTTCTTATTATAAGAGAAGATTTACCACTTGAAAGTTTAGAAATACTATATATTAATGAAGTTGTAAGACTCCATGGTGTACCCCTATTGATTTTTTCTAATCATGATCCCCATTTTACATCAAGATTCTAGAAAAGTCTTTAGAAATACCTGGATACTGAACTTCGTTTGAGCACTGCCTACCACCCTCAAACTGATGGACAATCAGAATGGACTATTCAAACATTAAAAGACATGTTGAGTTCTTTCTCACTTGACTTTCAAGGTATGTGGGATCAATATTTACCTCTAGTAGAATTTTCCTATAATAATAGCTTCTATTCAGGTATTCAGATGGCACCATATGAATCATTATATGGAAAGAGATGTCTCACACCAACTTGTTGGGATGATGTTGGTGAAAGAAAACTTGTAGGCCCAGAACTTGTTGAGGAAACAATGGAAAATTTGAAGGTTATCCAAACCCATGTCAAAACAGCACAAAGTAGGAAGAAGAGCTATGCCGATAACCGAAGGAAGGATTTGTAATTTCAGGTAGGAGATCTTGTTTTCTTGAAGGTATCTCCATGGAAGGGAGTATTACAATTTGGTTAGAAGGGTAAACTAATTCCCAGGTACATCAGACCTTTCAAAATTCTAGAATGAATTGGGGTTGTAGCTTACCAGTTGGCAATGCCGCCAAGTCTCTCCAAAGTTCACGATGTGTTCCGTGTATCACTGTTGAGAAAATACATTCCCGACCCAACGCTTGTACTCACTTATGAGGAAATTGAACTGGAACCTGATATATCTTATTGTGAAGAGCCTGTC
This sequence comes from Viscum album, assembly GCA_963277665.1. Classification (NCBI taxonomy): domain Eukaryota; kingdom Viridiplantae; phylum Streptophyta; class Magnoliopsida; order Santalales; family Viscaceae; genus Viscum; species Viscum album. The sequence continues at coordinate 1,960,967,562 of OY728133.1, forward strand.
AAAATTCTTGATACTAGAGAAAAAGTGCTGATAAATCGGACGAATCGTCTGGTAAAAGTTCTATGGAGAAACCATAAGATGGAAGAGGCAACGTGGGAACCCAAGGAACATATGATGAAGAACCACCCAAATCTTTTTATGCCGTAATATTCTAGAAATTTCCAGGACGAAATAATTTGAAGGAGGTAATAATGTAACACCCCAAGCTTCCACGGTAGGTTTCCCTTTGAATAATGCAATATCTTGCATTGTACGCAACTTCGAGATTCTAACACACTGCGACCAATCAAACTAGTCATTATGAATAGTAATACCCACTTTTTGAAATTTTATAAATTTTATCTTTCAAAATGGACTTCATTTTTGGATTCGGAATATCGAAATTAGCTTAGGGAGAATTTTTGGTATTTTTCTGAAAACTTTGAATTTTTGATTAATAGTGAAAACACTGAGTTATTGTTTAAAACTAACTTTTTATTTAAATAATTATTATTTTATTTAAATTTATTTTAGTCCAAAATAGATATATAATACCTATATAAGTTCAATATAATTCATTGGAGTCATTTTATAATGATTTTAGATATATAAAATTTTATCGAACTTTTTACCGTCTTTTACCAACCTCCTAGGAGCATTTCCAAATTTGTATAAAACTTAATTTTACCGCTTCTGTGAGTTGAATTTCAAAAATCTGAGAGACACAGTTGATATCAGTAAGTAAAATTTGGTTCAATAAGATGAAAATAATTTTTGTTAAATCGTAACTTTTTACTTTTATTTACCACGGTTAAAAGTAAATAGGGTAATTGAGGGTAAAAATGATATTATTATTACCCTAACACATATCCTAATTCTATTGGATAAGTATAATTAGACCAAAAATAACATTAGGAATAAAATATGAACCTCTTTGGTCAACTTGGATTAGATTGGGACATTTATTATTATTTTATTTAAAGAATAGTTAAAAGAGTTAAATTCAAAGTTTAATAACTAAACCATTTTTAATATAGGGTTACCCACAATATAAATTCGACTATAAATATTAATTAGAAATCTAAAAAGAATTAATATATAATGTTATTTTATTTATAAGTTTTAGACATTAAATAATTAAATTTATTTATGACACAATGATGATGCAATAATTACCATATTAATGAAAGATTAAAATAATAGATATTATAAATATCCAAATAAATCTAATTTGAGACTTTTAATGAATTACACTAATTTTCTATGTTAATATGACATGTTAGGGTTGATTAAATTTATTTATTTTTAAGTAATAAATTTGTTAGGACTTTAACAAAAATCAATTATTAAATAATGTCAAAATTGACATAAATGAGTTTTTAAAAAAATACAATATTATTGGTTGATATAATAATACTAAAAATCTAAGGTTAGGACAAAAGACTTATATAATGATATTTGTATAATTAATTAACCACTTGGGGTTCTATTGGAATTTTATAGTAAGTTTATTAACCATATAATATAAAAATACAAAGAGACATGGTAAATGTAAAACTATTTAACTAAGAGTTAAATCTAAAAGATAAAGTTAATATAGTGACCCAAACCTGTCTAAAACCTATTTGTTGAGTGTTTTTTGACCCATCCACACATTATACTCTAAATAAATCTTTTTTGATCCATTATAAACTGAAAACGGTTTTATTATAAAATAATATTTCAATCTTTTCCTAAGGTACCCCTCACCCCTCTTATAAAAGGGCACTTCCCCTTCTCTCAAATTCACACCTTCAAAGCCATTTGAATCGGCCAAACCCTGACCAAATATTATACCAATTGTCCTACCTTCATCCTAGATTCATTAATTTAATCATAAAGACAACCTAAGAATCCATTTTGATCAAATCAAAAGGAAGAACCTGAAGAAGAGGTAAATATTTCATCACCTCTTTCAAGTTCTTTTCTTCTTCCACTTCCTATTTCTTTGTTGTTTCCATTCTAAAATAATAACTCCAGTATATTATATATAATTTGATGTTATTATAAAAATGTTACAACCATATTCATTATTCTATCTATCCTATAAATTACAAAGTCACCATATGTGCCTACATACGGATTACTGTCTCCATGATGTGGTGTAGTTTGTTATTCAAACACTTCGTCATTTGGATGGGTATAATAATGAGTATAAATGATTAAAATAATAAATATAACATGATAATGATTCTGTATATATGATATTCCATCCAATTATATACGATTTTAATATCAAAAGAATGATATTTCCGCTCATGCGTACGTACGGATTACCGTCTCCACAAACGCGATGAGATTCATTTCCCATCGTATCCATTCAAGACTAATTTTCATTTGATGATTAAAAATAATTTTTAAAGACTTAATATAGTTCTGAATATGAATAAGATATATCCTATCCATAACAAACATTACTTACGTAACAAGAATATAAAGTAAAATGAATCAGTTAACACCTGAAACGATGATACTCTGAAATATCATTAACAAAGCAATATTAAAAGATCATATATGATATCATATTTATGTATATAGTTCTTGTATAATTTAATAAAAATTATTTAACTATTACACAAGAGTTTATCTTACCCTCAACCAAGGAAAAGTACAAGGTAATGTTTAATTTCACAATCTCTTTATTATCAGAGGTTGTTTTTACGTATCTATTGAGACCTCTTTATCATCCACATCCATGTTTCTTAAAAATGTATTCCAAAACATTTTTATTATTTACTAGACTATGGGTTAAAGTCATTTATACCCTTGTTTGGCTTTTTATAAAATGTTTTGAAATGAATCTTTCTGGTGTTTTCCAAATAAGGTACCTTATGACCTTTTCGAAAAAAATAATGTAAGAATGTTTTTTTTAACTTATACGGAGAATGCAGCTATTTTTTGTCATTATAACATTGTTGAATCTTCCCTTACAAGATTATAAGAATATTTTCAAAATAAATTTTTTCTTTTCTAATTATATGACTTTTAAATGATTCAAAATAGAAAGATATATTTCTCTAAAAATGTTTTGATTTCATTTATGTCAATATCCTTTGATGGATTTTAAGATTAATTGAAGTTGATTTATTATGATACAAAACTTTCATATTGTATTGAAGGTTTTGTGATATGTTTGACTGTGGATGTGTTATTTTCACACTATTAATGGTTTATGGAGAAAGTACTGACATTTTATATGTTATTTTTAATACGAATGTTTATGTTATGTTTGAACCTTTTCATATGAGGAATGCATTGGACTTAGTAATTGACAGGTGGATCCCACTATATCTCCTCGATGCATCGGTAGGTCTCATGAGACAAACTAGTGTCTTGGCGTAAGGCCTTGATAAAAGATTATTTTTATTCTTGGCACAAGGCCTTGACTATGTGGTTATGAAGTCTGGCATTATGCATTCCATCATTATAAAAGTGGCTATTGATATTGCATGTGATTATTCAACTAGTAGAATATTCATGTGAATAAGTAAATGGAATTATTTGATTTATCTTTTCCATATTATTCTTAAGTTCAAGTTTAAAAGGCTTTTGTTCTAGTCTTACATTTCCTTAAATGTTTATGCTTATTTATGAAAGTGTTCCCTATATTTTTATCCTTACTGAGCATCTAAGATCACCCTTTTTTATGTTTTATTTTTTCCAAGATGCGAAGAAGTATATTATGACTGACCTGTAGGGATAGTGTAAGGGATATCAGTGTGGCCTATGGAGACTATGTTGTTTTATTTTTTCATTTTAAAATGTAATGTAAAACTTATGAATGTATCTATTATTTCCAAGGCTACTAAACTAATCGTACTTTCGAGACTTGAAATTTTGTGATCATGATAATTTTATGTAATAATGTACCGAATCTGGGTAACTAGGGTCGGGGCATTACAGCACAGAATGATGAAAATTGTGTCATATCAGTATATCTATGATTTTCTAGAGATTAATATAATATATAATGTAATTAAGAAGTCAAATGAGGTTTATGAACTACTGTAATATGAAAATCATGAGTTGTATGAAGGATGTATCAAATATACAAAATTATCCTTCTTACTGAAGTTATACCATATCAAGTGTTTGTGTGTAATAACAAATAAATCAATATTGATGATATTAGATTTTCTGCATGATTATTTTTTTCAATCTAATATCCCTCAATAATTTTATAATATAAATAAAGTTGTTAAAAACTCAATCTTGTTTATGTAAAGATACATGCATGTCCTAATGACTTCCTGTTGTATTGGGGAGAAGATTCAGATAGAGAATAGTATAAAAGGTATCATACTTATAGATATAAGTAGATGAATCATGATGAGATTTTAAATGAATTAACTATGAAGAATAAGATAAATAAAAATATTAAGAAGTTTTTATGTTACTTTCCATTTAAAACAAGATTGAAAATATTTTATATATCTTTGAAAATGATAGATAAAATGAAGTGGCATGCTATGGAAAACAATAATGAAGGGTTTATATATCATCCGAGATATTCAAAATCATGGAAATACTTTTATTATTTATATCCAATTTTCTATTTATATTATAGGAATTTTTGTTTGGGATTGGATACTAATTTATTTAATTCATTTAGGACTCTAAGTACAACTTATAGCATATGACCAACTATTGTAAGAACCCGGATCTTCTTTTTAGGTATGTTTTATTTTTTCTGGTGTTTTTGAGGAAAAAGAGGAGTTTTCTAGAAATTTCTTAAGTACACACTGTGTAATTTAAAAGTACACACCGTGTACTTGGTTACCAGAGGTAGTTGGGTGTTGTCCATGTCACAGCCATGCAGACAGCCATGTGTGGTGACCTGGAGACTGCCTAATGCTAGGGTTGGTGAAGGTAAGTACACGCCATGTACTTTTTTTCATTAAACGTATCGGGGTCACATTTGATGGACAGAACTGTCTCCTTCTTAGCCTAGTTCATTCAAGAGAATCCATATGGTGTGGATCTTCATCAAGCCCTTGATCGAGTGTCTGTTCTATGAATTGGACTCCGTCGGTTGTGTTGGAATCGCATCGGTGAGTTCTCTCTTCTTCTTGAACACCTTCTTTTGATTCCATATCTCTCGTGAGATATCGTGGGTTGAAAATTTTAGACGTTTTTGTAGATATACAACTTTATAAGGTGATTCAAGTCCTGAGACTCAAGTATATTGATATCCCGATGCCGAGGTAGGTGGTTTGTGCCTTTTTGGATATAGTCTTTTCATTTTATGTGCAAAAGTTCCCAATACCCTTGATCGGGGTATTGTGTGTTTATAGTTTTAGCCTTGTTAATGGCCTTCTATGCATGTATGCTAGAGTAGAGGTTAATTGAATATGAATAGGGTTAATTGATATGCTTTCGAAGTGTTTTCCCATACATGTTTGCTTGTTTGATTGTTTGGTCTAGCTTCTCCTGTTATGTTGTTGTTTACTTTCCATGCCTAGTATTGTAGGATGGAGTGATTCTTATCTATCTTGTTATTATGTTATAGACTAGTTAGCCAAGTAGTTATTGAGGTTTAATTTGTCCAATTTTCATTTCTATGATTTTTTTACTTACACAGGGCCGCGAGAACCTGGTGTAGTGAACCATAGAGAGAATGGACGTAAGGGCTTCTCCATAGTGTACGTTATTATTATTACGATGTGAGACCATAAGGGGAGTTGATGTAAGTGCTTCCTCAGAGTTTTTATAGTTCCTAGATGCGGGCCACAAGGGGAATGAGATGTAAGTGCTTCCCCAGAGTGTATTTTAGTTACCGATACGAGACTATAGGAGGAATTGATGATGAGTGCTTTTCTAGAGAGTCTATACTAAAGCTGAACCAGAGGGGTTACACTATGTGTACTTCCCAGAGGGTTGCTTGTGTTTTCTAGGTAGGACCAGAGGGGATTAGGCTGTGAGTACATCCCATAGGGTTACTTATTTGTGATTATCTATTTAATTTCGATGTGGAATTGAATGCTTTGAAACTATGTAATTATTTACTATTGAGTACTTCCTTATTTACTGCTTCTTTTGTTTATTGCCTGCCATATATATTTACTGACTGTTAGGCATAGATATCTTAGTGGTTTCCTACTAGGATTTTGTCTCACACCTTGTTTGGGCCATGCTTTTGGGCCTAAATAGATTATATTATTGTAGGTAGAGATAAGAGAAAGTTCCCTTCTACTTCAGGTACTTGACTGTTTTGGAGATGGAGAGCATGGGACCAAGATATGGCTTGTGATGTTGTGGAGTTGTTTACAGTTTTTCTTGTACTTTGGTTTAGTACTATATTTCACCATTGTGACTTGTTTGGCTGCTTTCCTAGACATATATATCATGCATCATTATATATGTGCTCCAGCTGTTTATTTCTTCAGTCTTCTACTGTTTCTTTTTATATGGTAATACTTCTGCTTCCATTATTGCTTTGTGTTTTACTTGAATTGTGTTACTCTTCCAATGAGGGTATAGTTTCCCCACTATCACACCCAAGGCCCTTACTGCTAATTGACAGCCTCTGGCATTTGGGGAAATGCACTTGAGGCCATGTGAACAACCGGGTACGGGGTGCCTCTAGGCGGCTTCCGGAACCAAGACGTTACAAAGTGGTATTAGAGGGGTTATTTTCTTCTTGACTTATTTTTTGGAGCCTATAGATAGGGATAGGAAGGAAATAGGTACTTAGTAATAATTTGTTCCCGGGAGTAGCTAACTTGTGTACAGCGAAAATTCAATTTACCTTGTTATTATAATTTTTCTAGTTTTGTAATTTTACCGTTGATTTGATTTCACCATTGGTTGATTCACATGTTTTGTGCTATTATTGTTGATATTATTGAGGTTCTATTTATGTTGCAACCCAATGAAATGATGTTATGCCATCTCATGCATCATATAGGCACTTGCTAGAGATCACGTGTCATGCATTCTTGCCATGCCATTTAGGGTGCATTAGTGATTGTATGTTGTTGTGATAGATGTTTTTCTAGATATACATGTTGTTGTGATAGATGTCTTGATAGAATACCTGCTATTTGATAGGGTATTGAATTTTGTAAAGATTTAGTTTGAATGAATTCCAAAATTTGGTTCTTGAGGTGTTTTGGGCCCTCATGGACCGGAATTTGGTGGATCATTGCTCTGTTATGTTTGTATATGACATGTATAAGATTACAAGCTTTGATTAACGGGGAGTATGGGCCCTCACAGATCAGAATTTGTCACTTTAATGTTCATTTTAGCATTTTTCTGGGTTCTGGAGTAGTTTCTGAGGGTTACTATTTGGAAAAACCCAGAATACACGGCATGTAATGATGAATACACGCCATGTGTCCTTATATTAGGGAAGGAACTTTTTTATTAAGTACACGTCGTGTAGTCTCTAACTGTTTCACTGGCTATGTGGGAAAATACACGGGGTTTTGGAAATCCTAGGTAGGACACGCCGTGTACCGGATGTACACACTGTGTTGTAGAACCGTGTAACAGGTCGTATCACTAACAACACAGGTCGGTTGAGTCTTTCTAATACATGTCGTGTCTATCTAGAACACATCGTGTAGTGTAACCTGAGTATTCGGCTGTGTAACGAGCAACACAGATCGGTTAAATCTTCTTGTACATGCCGTGTCTGGCATAAACACGCTGTGTATAGTCAGCCATGTGTTCACCCGTGTAACTAACAACACGGGCAGTTGAAACCTAAGAAATACACATAATGTTAGACTTGAACATGTCGTGTAGTGTAATCCCTAGAATCTGGTCATGTAACTAACAACACAGGTCAGTGGAAATCCTTTAGTGCATGTCATGTCTGTCTAGAACACACCATGCAGTGTGAGCTATGTATCCAGCTGTGTCACTAACAACACGGGTCCATTAAGCTCGTCTAGTACACACCGTGTGTGGCACAAATATGTCTTGTAGTCTTGTTCTAGGAGAACCATGTAGCTTAGTTGTGTAGAAGGACTCAGTCAGGGGAAGAGGATCCAGGTACACACCATGTGTTAGGACAACACGTCGTGTGTTTGGGGTGTTACACGACCAGTTTTGGCAGAAGTACACACCCATGTAAAGTATTAAGGGAACACGCCATGTAGTTAATTATACACTTCATGTATCTATGTTTTGATAAACTTGAATGCTTTCTTTCTCTTGTTACCTTCTTAAAATTCTAAGTTTAATTCCCTGTTAATCTTGATATAAGGTGTGTGCTTGACCTTGCAGATTCATGCCACCGAGACATCCTCCAGTTTTCTACCAGTTATAGGTTAGTGATTAGACACAAGATATGGTTGATCAGGGACTACCAGCAGATCCTCCAATCATGCCAGTCTTGGAACCAGCTGTCATTCCGGACACAGGTGCTGACGCATAGCTCTGAGAGGGATTCATGAGGTTCATGCAGACCTTCCACGGAGTACCGCATCCTGCCCTATCTATGGCAGAGCTGATGTAGGACTTTCAGTAGTAGCATCCTCCCACCTTCATGGTGGAAGTAGGACCTCAGGCTGCAGAGTCATGGTTAGAAGCCATGCTTTCTATCTTCGATCATCTGGAGGCGCCTTCAGAGAGGAGGGTCAAGATCGCTACATATATTCTTTGGGATTCCACCAAGAGTTGGTGGTATGTGATCTCACAAGTGGGATGCCAGCATGTTATGTCTTGGGGTGAGTTACATTGTTCCTTCTATGATTACTTCTATCCATAGACTTTCAAATCTGATCGATCCTGAGAGTTCATGAGTCTAGAGAAGGGTAATCTTTCTGTTATGGAGTATTCTTCTCACTTCACTGAGCATTAATGTTTCATGCCTATTCTAGGAGGTAATGAGTTATTCATAGAAAGGAAGTTTGAGGATGGTTTGAGGCACGACATCTGATCGCAGGTGAATATCTTCAGGTTGACTTCCATCACTTTTATAGACAACTGGGAACTGATCACATAGCGTAATTTGAGGTATTCTAGAGTTTTGAGCCAAGGCGGTTCGATATCCAGATTTAGTATCCCTCCTAATGATAGCAGGAAGTGCAGCAGGGGGTCTTCGCATGGTGATCCAAGGAGGCAAGACACTTATTCTAGTAACCAGGTGGTGTGCTACCAGAGCGGGAAGAGGGGGAATACAAGACCATATTTCCCGAGAGACCTAGTGTAGTGCTGATATTGTGGCAAGATAGGTTATCTTCATCACTTCTATTATTTCTTCTCACCATCAGCTGGTGAAAGGGGTTCTTCTATGACTCCTCTTACAGGATCAGTGCCACTAGTTTCTCATCAGTCTGGGAACTGGAGTTCTTCCATCCGTTCAGGCCAAGGTGGAGGTCACGGTCGTGGTAGTCAGTCACCAGGCTTTTAGCAACAATAGGTTGGATCAGCTTAGAGTGGTTAGGCAGAATCATAGGTCCATGGTGCAGGTCAGACTTTTGCAGTGGAGTAGACCCAGCAGGATCAGGATCCCGTACCCTCTACAGTTCGAGGTACCATCCTAGTTGCTTTAGTTTTAGATTCTACACTTTTCGATACAGGGTCTTCCCATAGCTTTATATATGTTTCTATTATGGAGAGTCTTGGGCTCTATGTATTTTCTTCTATTGATATCTTGATGCTAGACAAACCTTTGGGGACAAGAACAGCTAGTGTACAATAGTTTAAGGAGTTCCCTCTTGAGGTTGGTGGGTGTCACTTCTTATAGGACCTCTATGTCTTAGAGATGATATGTTATGATTTCATTCTCGGAATGGACTAGTTAGTTCCCTTCCAGGAATTCGTCGACTGTTATCACTTTAGGGTGAGTTTCACATCACCAGAAGGTAGATCATTTATTTATAAGGGGGAATGGGATGTCCATGTGAGTAGAGCGGGACCCGAGCATCATTGGTTGGGAGAAGTTACAACCCATATTTCTAGTCTATATATGGATGACTAGGGGACTTCACAGATGAAATTTCCTTTATTGGTGGATCGTTTCAAAGATGTCTTTCCAAAGGACTTTTTAGGTTTTCATCCAGAGTGAGGTAGAATTTTCAATTTAGATTGTGCCAGGAGAGGCATAGGTGTCTATACCTCCTTATAGGATAGCTACACCTGAGTTGCAGGAGCTCAAGAAGCAATTGGAGGGGTTGCAGGAAAAGGGTTTTATCTGACCTAGGACTTCTCCTTGGGGTTCACCTATCCTGTTTGCAAAGAAGTTAGACGGTACCCTCATATTTTGTGTGGATTATAGGAAGTTGAACAAGCATACAGTCAAGAACAGATATCCCTTACCGAGGATTGGTGATCTCTTTGATCAACTTCGAGGAGCCTGGGTGTTCTTGAAGATTGAATTGAGATTAGATTATCATCAGTTGCGCATTAGACCATCTAATATACCTCTTACATCCTTCTGAAGTAGGTATGGTCTATATGATTATGTGGTTATGTCATTCGGTCTTGCAAATGCACCTACAGTTTTCATGGCACTGATGAACCGAGTGTTCCATCCATACTTGGATTCCTTCATGGTAGTCTTCATGGACAATATCTTGGTGTACTGTCACACTCAACACGACCATGCCACCCATCTTGAGATCATTTTGAGTACACTAATAGAGCATCAGTTATATGCTAAGATCTCAAAGTGCCACTTTTGGATGGACCAGATTCACTTCTCAGGTCATGTTATCTCAGAGACAGGAGTATCAGTAGACCCAGAGAAAGTGAGAGTAGTTGTTTCCTGTGAGAAGCCGAAGAACTCTTTGAGGTGAGAAGTTTTCTAGGGATTGTTGGATACTATAGGCGTTTTATACGGGACTTCTCATGCTTAGAAGCACCACTGATAGGCCTGAATAAGAAGGGTGTGAAGTACTTGTGGACAGATTCTTGGGAGTCAGCCTTTCAGGAGATGAAAGTGGGGTTGACATCAACACCAATACTATTATTGCTAGAGTCAGACAAGATCTATACTATTTACTGTGATTCTTCAGATATCAGGCTGGGATCAGTGCATATGCATGGAGAATGAGTCGATACGTACGGGTCTCGGCAATTGAGGCCACATGAGAGGAATTACCCGATGCACGATCTTGAGTTGGTAGAAGTTGTTCATGCCTTAAGATGTTGTGGAAATTATCTTCTGGGAGATCATTTTGTGGTTTTCACTGACAACAAAAGTCTCAAGTATATATTCACTCAGTGTAACCTGAATTTGAGATAGATAAGGTGGGTTGAGTACCTTCAGTCTTTTGACTTTGAGCTTGCCTACACACCTGGGAAAGGAAACGCTGTGGATGATGCACTAAGAAGGAGGACTCAGATACAGGTAGTTTAGGAGGCTAGTAGTGAGTGGCAACTTATGGCTCTATTCTCTGAGATGCATGTGGAGGTTCACAATAGACAAGGGAAAACGTTTCTTTCTTATGTATTTGTTACCTCTACTCTTCTTGACTGAGTGTGAATGAGGCATTTATCAGATTCTGAAGGCATAGTCCTACGGGAGAGCGTGTCAGGAGATAACCCTATTCCTGGATGGACCATATGCAAGGATGAGATCTTGAGTTTTTAGGGACACGTATGGGTGTCAGTAGACATATGCAAGGAGTTGATGCGGGACTTCCATTCCTCAGTTTAGGCAGTTCATCCTGGTGTCACCAAGATGTATCGTGATCTACACCATCAGTATTGGTGGCTAGGTATGAAGAGAGATGTTGCTGGTTTTGTCATGAGATGTTCCACCTGCCGATAGGTGAAGGAAGAGCATCAGTGACCAGCAGGGCTTTTGCAGCAGTTACCCATTCTCGAGTGGAAGTGGAATGATGTCGCAATGGATTTCGTGAAAGGTTTACCAAGGTCGCCTCAAGGAAATGATATTGTATGGGTTTTTATTGACAGACTCGTGAAGGTTGATCACTTCCTACTGATCAAGGAGACCTTCATTATTGATGAGCTAGGATGGTTGTACATACGCGAGATAGTATATCTACATGGAGTTCTACACTCCATTGTTTCAGACAGGGACGCTAGTTTTATTTCTCGGGTCTGGCAGGGGCTATAGAAGGCTTTGGGTACACAGGTACTTTTGAGTATAGTTTACCATCCCTATATAGATGGACAGTCCGAGCATACGATTCAGGTGCTTGAGTACATGCTTCGAGAATGCATCCTTGATTTTGTAGGTTCTTGGGAGAATCGCATACCTCTTGTGGAGTTTTCCTACAATAATAGTTTTCAAGGAACTATTCATATGGCACCTTATGAGGCCTTTTACAGTAGGCAATGCCGATCACCCTTATGTTGGATAAAGGTAGGAGAGTTAGCTATTTTGGGACCTCATCTTGTCGAGGAGTCCATAGAGCATATGGAGTTGATTCGGAAGAGGATGGTTATTGCACAGTCTCAACAGAAGTCTTATGATGATCAGTGGAGATGACCTCTGGAGTTTGAGGTCGGGGATTAGGTTTTCCTGCATGTCACACCGAGGTTGGGGCACAAGAGTATTAGGAGACAGGGTAAGCTTTTTCCGATGTACGTCAGTCCATTTGATGTTTTGGAGAGATTCAGGTCGGTTTCCTATCGGCTACAGTTACCTCAGAGGTATCGGGCTATGCACAACATCTTTCATGTTTCTTGGCTTTGATGTTACTTCTCAGACCCGTCTCATGTTCTTAAACCTGAAGAGGTTGAGTTAGAGGTGGATGCCTCATTTGAGGAGCATCCTATTCAGATTTTTTATCACAGTACGAAGGTTCTCCATGAACATTTTGTTCCTCGGGTATGAGTTTTATGGCAACACGAGCGAGTACAAGACGAGACCTAGGAGAGGGAGGGCGATGTATAATCACAGTGGCCAGATATTTTTTAGGATTCTTCTTCTATGCCACTATTCTATAGAAATTTGGGGATGAATTTCTTTAAGGGGGGAATTTTTTAAGAACCTGGATCTTCTTTTCAAGTATGTTTTCCTTTTTCTAGTATTTTTGAGGAAAAATATGAGTTTTCTAGAAATTTCTTAAGTACACACTGTGTACTTTATAAGTACATGTCGTGTACTTGGTTACCATAGGTAGTCAGGTACTAGTCGTGTCATGGCCAAGCACACAGCCGTGTGTGGTGGCCTGGAGATTGCCTAATGTGGGGGTCGGTGAAGGAAAGTACATGTTGTGTACTTCTAAAGTACACGCCATGTACTTTATTTTTTTCATTAAATGTATCGGGGTCATGTCTGGTGGATAGAACTGTCTCCTTCTCATCCTAGTTCATCTAAGAGTGTCTGTATGGCATGGATCTTCATTGATCCCTCAATCAAGCAATTGTTCTCCCAATCAGACTCTGTCAGTTGCGTTGGAATTGCATCAGTGAGTTCTCTCTTCTTCTTGAACACCTTCTTCTGATTCCTTCTCTCTCATGAGATATCGTGGGTTGAACATTTTAAACATTTTTGTATATCTATGACATTATAAGGTGATTCAAGGCCTAAGAATCAAGTATATTGATCTCCCAACACCGAGGTAGTTGGTTTCTACCTTTCCGTAGATAGTCTTTGAATTTTATGTGAAAATGTGCCCAATACCCTTGATCAGGGTATTTCATGTTTACAATTTTAGACCTATTAATGTCATGTTATGCTTGTATTCTTTAGTAGAGGTTAATTGAATGTCAATAGGGTTAATTTCTATGCTTTTGAAGTGTTTTCCCATGCATGTTTTCTTGTTTTGACCATTTGGTCTAGCTTTTCCTATTAGGATACTGTTTACTTTCCATGCCTAGTATTGTAGGATGGAGTGATTCTTATCTGTCTTGTTGTTATGTTATAGACGGGTTAACCAAGTAGTTATTGAGATTTACTTTGACCGCTTTGCATTGCTATGCTTATTTAACTTACACAGGGTCGTGAGAACCTGGTGTAGTGGACCATAGGGAGAATGGATATAAGGGCTTCTCCAGAGTGTCCATTATTATTGTTACGATGTGAGACCATAGGGTGAATTGACGTAAGTGCTTCCTCAGAGTGTCTGTAGTTCCTCAACGTGGGCCACAAGGGGAATGAGACGTAAGTTCTACCCCAGAGTGCTTTTTAGTTACCGACATGAGACTATAGGTGGAATTGATGGTGAGTACTTCCCTAGAGAGTCTATACTAAAGTAGAACCAGAGGGGTTAGACTATGTGTACTTCCCAGAGGGTTTATTGTGTTTTCTAGGTAGGACCATAGGGGATTAGGCTGTGAGTACATCCCATAGGGTTACCTATTTGTGATTATCTATTTACTTACTATGTGGAACTGAATTCTTTGAAACTATGGAATTTTTTACTGTTGAGTACTTCCTTGTTTACTGCTTCTTTGGTTTATTGTCTGCCATATATATTCACTGACTGTTAGGCATAGATCTCTCGGTGGTTGCCTACTGGGATTTAGTCTCACACCCTATTTGGGCCATGATTTTGGGCCCAAAAAGATTATATTTTTTCAGTTATAGATAAGGGAAAGCACCCTTCTACTTTAAATATTTGACTGCTTTGGAGCTAGATAGCATAGGACCAAGCTTTGGCTTGCGATACTGTGGAGTTGTTTATTATATTTCTTTTAATTTGGTTTAGTATTGTATGTCATCATTTTGACTTGTTTGTATTCTTTCCTCGACATATGTATCATGAATCATTATCTATGTGCTCCATCTATTTATTTCATCAATCTTCTGCTATTTCTTTTTGTATGGTAATATTACTGCTTCTATTATTGCTTTGTGTTTTACTTCCATTGTGTTACTCTGCCAATGAGGGTATAGTTTCCCCACTATCACACCCAAGGCCCTCACTTCTAGTCAGTAGCCTCTGGAATTTAGGAAAATGTGCTTGAGGCCATGTGACCAACTAGGTACGGGGTGCCTCTGGGTGGCTTCCAGAACCGGGATGTTACAAAAGTTTTGATCCCTTATAGTCTACCTCTATAGATCTGTATGCAGCAAACTTCTTTCATTATTTCAATGACCATTCCATGAAATACAATAATTTTAAATGTTATCGATTTATATTTTAACCTATTATAAAATAATTTCAAGATTTATGGGAAAATGGTTTAGATATATATGATGCATCGATAGCTAAAATTTTCAAAATGTGTGCTACTCTAAGGTGGATGATTAGTGATTTTCCTATATTAGGAAACTTTACTTGTTGGAACTCTCACACTTGTCATTAATATCCAATTTTTGACTTTTAATTTGATCTAAGAAGATTACCATATATCATAAATAGGTGTTTCATGTGTCATCATCAATTCTTGAATTCATCTCATAGATATCTGTTTAATAAGTCGTGATTTGATGGAAAAAATGAGTTGAGGTCACCACTAAAATTGCTATAATTTTTAGAAAAAAATGTCACAATTATCAATTATTGATGTAAAATTTGGTAAATAGCATTAGTTGAAGGTTTCTAGGAAAATAGTTCAAAGCTCATCAGATGTAGTTGGTACCCAATAATGGAATAAATAGAGTTTTTTTTCAAACTTCCTTATTGAGAATTTAAATTGTTATGTCATCATCTTAATGTTATACACATTGAAAAAAAATTTATGTGATAATTTGGTTTTTATAATATTGAACAAGTAGATAAAATTAAAATATCATCTTAATGCTTGTAAGGACTTGGAATAAATTATTATAAAGTGTGATCTATGAGTTAAGGATAATAGAAATTATCTTACAGTAGTTTTTTTCATTGAAAAAACAAGAAAAAGATGTTTTACTTCAAATACTGAAAAATGTGAAAGTACCTAATGGATATTCAAGTAACATTTCAAGATATATTTACTTGAAACATCATAAGTTAGATGGACATAAAATCCACAACTCTCATATTTTGATGGAGTAATTGATACCTTTATAATTTTGTAAATTGTTACCTAATAAAATAATGGATTTTTCATTGAGTTTTTCACATTATTTATATAGATTTGTGATAAAACTATAACCACCATTGATCTTGAAAAACTTCAAGAAATAATTATAGTGACATTTTTTTGTTTGTTGATGATACTTCCCCCATAATTTTTCACTATGATGATCCATCTAACTACTCATTTGATCGGAGAAGCTAAAGTAGGAGGGATCGTGCATTATTTATTTATGTATCACATAGATAGGTATTTTCATCTTACTTTTTTATGACCACTACATTAAAATTTTCAAACTCATTACATACATGGTTTATTATGCTCTCTTACATTTTTCATTAGGTATCTAGGATATTTAAAGTATTTTATGAGAAAAAAACAACCATAAGGATTTATTACTAAACATTCTATGGAGGAAGAGTGTATCACATTTTGTTTGAGGTATTTAGATAATATTGAGATTAAATTTGATCGAGTTGTATGTGTTGATGATAATGTAAATCAATTGAAATTCTATAGTAAATCAGCAAATTTTTGAAAGTTAGGTCATCAAGTTGGGAAATTTTCACATGTTTTTTTACATTAAAGAGTTCATACAAGTACATAGATACGTGGTAATCATTAGTGATATTATAGATCCTTTAATTTAATATTTGAATAATTAAATTAATATAAAACTTTGGATTTAAGCACAAAATTATAAATAGATAAAATAAAGTTGTTAACAAATACATTATTGGTTATTTTTTACATTGTGTAACATCATAATCAATTTTATATTCATGAAATATTGATATAATTATGTTTTATAACTAATAATATTTTATATTTATACATTTAGATCATGAATGTTGATAAAAGAGTTGGAGTGCTAGAAGATTTGAAAATTTTGGCTCAAGGACCTTTGAAGAACTGTAAGAGATTCAATGTTTATAATATTAATGGCTTTAAGTTTCATACATTTTTTCACAAAGAAGGTCTAAAAACAAAAAAAATAGTATCATCTTCACAAAAA
Source organism: Viscum album (assembly GCA_963277665.1). Taxonomy (NCBI): domain Eukaryota; kingdom Viridiplantae; phylum Streptophyta; class Magnoliopsida; order Santalales; family Viscaceae; genus Viscum; species Viscum album. The sequence goes on from OY728133.1 coordinate 1,960,984,471, forward strand.
TTCATAGACTTTAAATTCTATGGGCAGTTGATAAACATTATAAAATTAAATTATTATAGAAAATTTTCATTTGTTTTATTCAAATGTAGGTGGGTCGATATTTACAAGGTTATAAGGAAAGATTAATTTAAATTTACTTATGTTAACATATCTTTGTTGATTGATACTGGTGAGCATGAAGAATATGATCCATATATTTTGGCCTCAAAAACTAAAATGTTATATTATGTGGATGGTAGAATCAATGAAGGGTGGAGTGTTGTATTCCATGTCAAACCAAGAGCTTTGTATGATTTGGGTGATGAAGTTGAAGAATTATTTTGTGGAATCTAGAATCGTTAATAATATGAGATTGATCTATCTATCCATGATGATATTGAAATAGTTTGTTTTTTAAGGGAGTTTGAAGATGATAAAATCATGTTAATGGTGGATGATGATAATAATATGGTTAATAATGAATTAATTGATTTTATGTTCAGTCCTTTAACTTATATTTTATTTTTTTATTTAGAATACATAAATTTAACTAATCTATATACAACATTTTCAAATCATTTTATTGTTTTATATTTCATATCATGTTCTAATTTGTTTTATATTTGTGTTGGATGTAGGAATACTAAAAACAAAATCATATAAAGATGTGTTTTGATCATCCACAACTCCTATGATGTTAGATAAACCATATGATACGCTCCCTCCTATATTAGGTATTCCCCCTAATTTCAATTTTATCCCCTTTACATAATTTGATTTCATAAAAAATTCTCCCATATTCATTAGGAACTCTCCCTACCTATAGTGTATTACCTTCTGATCTAAGGATATCATAGGGATCATATGGATCAATTGAGGAGCAGTCATTGACTGAGCATATGGTTCTATGGTTATCATCATGAGGGTACTGAAAGGTTTCCATTATTGATATGTAATTATTAATCTACAAAAATAATTTATTAATCTGTATAGTAAATTTTAGATAATTTTATTGAACATATTTAGATAATAACAAGATATAAATAAACATAAATACATTATATGTTTGGAGGCTGAGAAATTTCAAAGTAGTTGTTCCATTTGACATGTTTAGAGTGCCTAAAAATGATTTCATAGGCTTATATGGGAAGATCTTGGGCTAGATAGCATATGAGATAGCATCCCTTCCTATCACTTATCAGGACAAGAGGTATATTCCCACCAGTTTAAAGAATGGTATTTTTTATAAACAATTAAAAGTAATCCACAATTAAAATTTATAGTTATTTATGTAATATTTCTATCAAAGGTTAGTCTAATTATTTTTTCATATCTAATATGTAGATTCTTTTCCATTTTTATGTGCTTGAGGTGGTGGTGCATCAATGTATATTGATATGTTTGGGGGAAAAGTTGAAGGAATTTAAGTATAGGTTGTGGTGTGAGTTAAATTGCACCTCCTTGAGTACCCATTAAATGTATAAAAAGGTACACAGGGGATACCTTGGGATTAGTAGAAATCCTTTTTAGATATGTATCATTCTGATTCACATAAGGTATTTGATATTATCTTACTACATTAAACTTTATATAATAAAATTAATGCATTTTTTATTAATATTAACATTTTTTGTTAGGAATATTCTCAAAAAACTCATCAAATAGGGAGAAACAAGACATCCCACACATAGCTTATCATGAATAAACTAGCTACCCGGGATCTAATGTACTTAAAGTAAATCAATCAAGGGGAAATTCATTCATCTCAAATCAGTTTCATTATTCATCATTCAAGAATCCCCAAATAAAGTTTCAAAACATGCCACTTCATTTCAAAAACCAACATCAAATAGTTTTTATTAAAACTAAAACCTTTAAAAAAATCATTTCATTTCAAAACCATAAAACATTTCATGCCTTAATTACTCAAGAATCATCATCAAAATCATTATTCAAATAATTCATTTCAATTTGACATAATTTTCTATAAATCAACACTTTATTTCAAAATAAATTTTAAAATAGATTCCATCACACACATTGTACCATTTAGAAAGAATTTATTAAAATTATCAAATCATGCTTTGGAAATAAATTATAAATCCATTTCAAATAAAACAAGAAATAATGGTTTCAATTGAAAAGAATTGAATTAAAAAACCACCTATCTCAAACACGGTATTGTAAAACACTCAATAAGGGATCCACACTCAGATAGAGGCGAAAGGCTAGAACTTTTCAAGAGAGAAACCTAGAAACATGAATAAAAAATCAAGATCTATATACATAAATGACATGAGGATCCATTACAATCAAATAATTAGAGATTCATGGAAAGGAGAAATCGTAATTAGATCTAGTTTAAAATTTCTAAAAGAGACTCAATGCTTCAATTGGTACTTTGATCCATGAATTTTTGAGGTTGGAAGAGACAAAATTGCCTCAAGAGAGCCTCCAAGTTCATAGGTTTTTAATGAGTTTTGAAGGAGAATATATTAGAGTTAAAATGGAAGTTTTTGGAATTAAAATAAGAAAATCGGAAAAATTAATTTGTGTCGTACAGTTTGGTTGCATGTTTTGTCAAACCATGCACCAAAAATGAACCCTTTTCTATGATACAGGAAGAGACACATGGTTTTGTTTCACATTTTTACAAACCATTTTCTAACTATGAAAAATATTCTACCTAGAGTTGCACGATTTGAGGGGAAGGTCGCACAATTTTCCCTAACTATGCACCCTCCTCTAGAACTCTAACCTAATATGCATAGTTTCTTAGGCATACCCACAAGGTTTTCCCTAACCATGAACTAACTATAAATATGCCCAAAAACCTTTAAAATCTTCCAAAATTCACCCAAAATGACCTGAAAAAAGACCCAGAAAATGATGTTCAAAATAAATGAATGTCAGTTCCCAAAAATAAGAGTTGGGATGTTACAATTATCCCCACCATAATGATTTCTACCCCAAAAAATCCTTATCAAGAAGACCGGTCTACAAATAGATGAGGACACTACTCTCTCACCAATATCTCACACTCCCTCACGATAATCAAAACCAAACTACCACAAAACCTAAACCAAAGGTATGGAATTCCTATAGATAACCTTTGTGTGAGAATCAAATATTCAAACTGGTTGCTCAGTTATGGTGAAATTAGGTTCCACAACATGGTCCTACCAATTCAAGACATAATGTGGGTATGAAATATAATTCCTGATCTATGACATGTGAAAAAAATCATGGATTTAAAACTCTGTATATGGAAAATCCAAATGGTAATCCACCTCCCTAGTCATCTCAACAACCTCAAATATCCCCACATATCTCAGTGCCAAATTCACCTATTTTTCAAGTCATTAGTGACCCAACTGAAGTGTTACTCCTAAAAACACTTTTTCACCCACTTAAAACTTAAAAGGATGTTGATGATGATATGCATAGGATTTATACCATTTATTTGTTATCATAAACCTCTGATGAATAATATAGATCTTTTTCATTGGATCTTAAACTAAACTAGGTTTTATAAGGGAATATTCACCAATATCCATCCAAAAGAGTGGATATTTACAAGTTTGTCCATAAAAGGCCTCAAAGGTTGTTATTTTGATAGAAAACTGGTAGTTTTTGTAATAGTAAAACTCAACTAGACCCAAATGGAAATCCCATGCTCCTCCAAAGTCAAGGACACAAGCATTAATCATGTATTCAAGAATCTATATAGCCTATTTCCTTTGACCATCTATATAAGGTTGGTATATTGTGCTCAATTTTACCTAGGATCTCATTACCTCTTGGAGGCCTCTCTAAAAATGATAAGTGAATTGAGGATCCCTATTAGAAATAATTTCATATGAAACTTTATTCAATTTTATAATCTTATACACATATAGATTTTCTAAGTCCTAAACTTTGGTTGTATCACAAATGGGAATAAAATGAGCTGATTTGGTAAACTGCTCTACCACATCCCAAATTGAATTATTTACTAAAGGGGTATATAGAAATCCAATAATTAAATTCATCGAGATATCATCCCACTTTCAATTCAGCATGAGTAGGGGGTGAAGTAAATCTAAAGGTTTTTAATGCTCAACCTTAAACTATTGATAGGTATAACAATGAGATAAAAAAATTAGTGATGTCTCGTTTTATACCTAGCCACTAGAATCAACACCTAATATCATAAAACATATCATGCCTAGGTAAAACACCCAATGTGAATGATGATAATCCCTCATCAAAGCCTTTCTCATAGTTGATTAAATTATATGACAGTTCCTGAAGTAAATGATACCCTCTGAAGATAGAGACCATTCACTAATGGTCTCCCCACCATATAAAGTGTCCCTAATAACTCATAACTAATAATTAGGTTTTTGATTCTTATGTATCATCCTAATAATATAGGATATCAAATAAAAACTTGATAGAGAAAACTCAGTCCTATCCTCTCAGACTCCCAAATTCATGTGAGAAAAGAGAGCCATGAGATTCCACTCATTTAACAATTCCTTTATGGCCTAGGATTGTAGTTTCCTACTCAGAGCATCAGCAATAATTTTTAACTTCCCAAGGGTGTAGGAAATGTCAAAGTCAAAATATTATAGATAACTTATCACCTCTATCATATATTCAAATATTTTTGTGAGAAGATATAACTTAAGCTTAAGTGATTGGAGTAGATAGTAAACATTTCTCCAAAAAGGTGGTGTTACTAACTCTTAAGATCATGCATAAAAGATGCGATTTTGAGATCTGTGGGATAATTATTCTCATGAAGCCAATTCTTACGAAAACCATAATCCACCATGTGATCACCCTATATGATAACATATCCCAAACGTGATCTTGAAGCGTCAAAATATACCACGTGTCCCTATTCAACATCTAGAAGATTCAACAATGAATTTATAGTCAAATAATGCTTTAACTCATCAAAGAAAGTCTAAAACCTAAAATTAAAACTAATCTTTACTAACTAATGTGTAAGAGTTGTCAACAGAAAATATAAATTAGAGAAATCTTTCACAAAATGGTAATAATACACTACCAAACCCAAAAATATCTAAATATTAAAGAAATTTTATAGTTCATATCGAGACATAAAAGATTTATCCTTTTCAGGATCAATTGATATTCCATGTTCTGATACTAAGTTCCCTGAGAACTTCACTTCTTGAATCCATAATTGGTATTTAGATAGATTGGAATAAATTTAGTGATTCCTCAAGATATATAAAACTTCTTTCAAATAAATCACATGTCCCTTCTATGTTTTAAAGTAAACCTACATTTCATTCATGAATACCACAATAATAGTTAATATGCTAGTGGAAAATCCTTTTCATCATCACCATAAACATAGTAGGATAATTGGTTAGACTAAATGTCATAACAAGATACCCATAGAGGTCATACCTGCTCCTAAAAGTGGTCTTTGGGATATTATACTCCTTAATTCTAAGCTAGTGGAAACTTAACCAAATATCAATCATAAATAACCACTTTAACCCTTTTAACTAATCATAAAAATCATCAATATGAGGAAATTAATATTTGAACTTGACTATAACATGATTGAGATTCTGGTAATCAACACACAAGTGAAGGGTTTCATCAGCATTCTTATTAAAAATCATTGGTGCTTCCCAAAGAGACACACTAAGTATAATGAATCCTTTTGAAATCAAATCATCCAACTGATCCTTTAGATCCATTAGTTAAACTAGTATCATATGGTAGGAAGGAAGAGATATTTATTTCTTAACAAAAACCAAGTTGATAGAAAACTATACCACCCTCTCTAGTGGTAGACTAAAAATCTGATGGAAACACTTCAATAAACTCAAAATCTATAGGAGGAAGTTCACTATAAGAAGTTTCCTACTCCCTTTTAACAGAACGTAAGGATATCATCATACCCATATCCATAAGAGTTAGTCCTAATTATATAGACCTCGGGTCACATTCTCCATGAAAAACATGTCACTCTCCATCAGGGGTAGTAAAGGATACTTCTCAAAGATAATAGTTAATCTAAGATTTATGAGTAACCAACTAGTTCATTATAAGAATGAAATTTAGAGGATTCATATTAATAACCAAAAATTCCTATATGAGAATGATCTCTAATAAATAGAAAGTACAATAGGGGCATCAGAGACCCTACTTTCACTTTTTTTGGGAGGTGTTACAATTTCCATCACATATTGAATTGGAACCATAGGAAGACTCAACAACTCAATAGTTTGGGATGATATGAAATAATGAGAGGCATCATTATCAAATAAAGTAGTCACTAAAGATGAATCAATAGTAATGGTACCTCCCACTATCATAGGACCCACATCAATTCCCACTAGATACTCATCCACCATGTGAAGTTTCTTTGTTCTTTATTCCTATGGATGGAAACACATTATTCTTAAAGCATATAACTATGTCGCAGATCCTCTTGGTACTGACAATCTTGATCCACTATGTGGAATGGTAAATACATGGAAAAACCTCTACAAGTTACCTAATATTCTGAATGAGCTGTATAATTTTAGTTCCTTCATGCAAGTATGATTTGTGTTTCCAGCCTTTCCATACTAGAAACAAGACATTAGGCCTTTTTTGACACTGCAGATGGTCTAGAGGAAGTCTGTTGTTGAGGACCACCGCTATTATTTCCACCATGAGATTCTACTACTTTCTCTTCCCTTTAAAGGAACCATTGAAACTTCTACTAGGAGTAGAAGGAACCCTCATTAACTTTGACTTTCAAGAAAAGTAAATTTACACCATCATAGCCCTATCAAGAACATTAGCATAAGAGGTAAGCTTCATCACAAATACTTGAGGCCAAAATATTTGATCAAAGACCCTACTAAAAACTTTGGGCCTTTATATTATCATTAGGAACTACCTCAGGTGATAATTGATCTAGGTAAGAAAAAATATTAGAATACCGAGTCACTAACCAATCACCCTAATAAAGGATAATAAACTCTATAAACTTAGAAAATACCATTGAATCTAGATAGAATTTCTTTATGAAAAGGGTCTTGAATTATTTCCACTTTAATCCCTCGTTCTTATTTTCTAGAACTAAAGCATCCCACCACCTCCTTCTAGTCCCATCAATCTTGAAGGTGACACATTTCACCTTAATGTATTCCATAATCTCCAAGAACTCAAAAATTCATTGAATATTTCCCAATAAAGCCTCTACCTCCTAAGGATAATTTTTTCCCTAGAAATATGGTGATTTATAAAGAAGAAACTCTTGGGATTTATCTCTATTGTTATCCCTCTGAGGTACCACCTATGGTTCCTGAATATAAACAGGTTCATATCCTTAGCCTAGAACATGGATCATGTGTGCAAATACCTCTATAAGGTTTTGGTCAACTAAAGGGTTTTATTATTATGGTTCATTAGTATCTACCTCCTAAATTCTATTCAAAGGTCTTCTTAGGGGCATGGCATTACATGACAATAATAGATAACAAGGAAACATCTCTCAAGATACATGGGAACATAAACTCTATCAATCAAAATTCAACTTGGGAATAAAAAGCTCATATCAAAGTTTTGTAAAATTATATAATTAGATCAAAGGAATCCTCGAAGAAAAATTTTCCGACTACCCATGGTAACTTAAGGATCTCTAACATGAGAGCTGGTTAGGAACTCACTCGTATCCTACCCCTTAAGACCCAAAAATCCTATATCCTATCTACAAATACATCCCAAACTGTATATTTACATCAAATAAGATACTCAAACTTCTCTAATACCAATTTATCATGAACCATCCTGGATAACTCACTAAACCAATACCTGAATCAATCATAACACATCCTCAAGGGAATTATCGATCCCCCACAGGATTGAGACTAGATCCTGGGCATCAAAAATAATCAAGAGGGGATAATTTTTCCACAAGAATAGTTCAACAAGACAAAATCAATGGAAATAATCAATAAATATACAGTATTCCAAATTATTAATCAATATAAATGTACCATGAGGTAAACAATCACAAGGTCTCAAATAGGATATCAAATCAAAACATCATAAATATTAAGATCTCTTCATAACATATAGATCGCATACTCCACATGTCACCACTAACTCCCATGTTCCCACTATTAAGAACACCCACTACCTCCAAGCAGTGATTTACCATTTCATAGACCTAGAAAAAAAAGTTTAAAAATTACTAAAGGCAAAAGTAGGGTGTGAAAAACAGTAGACCAATAGGATCCCATTATACATTTAACAAGTATTCATTATCAAATTAACCTTATATGATCAAATTTAAATAAAACATCACATTTTAATCTTTCATGTTTCATAATAAAACAATATTTATAGATAATTTCAATGGAAAGTATAAAATAGGTACAAAAAAATCCATCAAAACGGGCATGAATCAGCTTCTCAATCAAAAAAACATGATTAAATCATTTTATAAACACTGGAATGTAACAATTCATTTTAAATCATACTACCATGGTTATAATCCTCAGGTTAAGTTATTTAAAAGCTCAATAATCCTCACAAATATCAGTGAAATATGGCTTCAGGTGTGCACACATCCCAAGATCTTAGCCTTAGGGGGTTGTTTTCGAAGTTTTCATTAGGGTGTGTGTATCCGTCATGCAGAGGACACACTATTGTTGCCCCACAATCCCTCTTTCCAAAGGCAAGTGGCATCCGTTCCTTATTCAGGGATGTATGCTCTTTGATCAAAACGGGATGATGGGATATCAGTTTTTCCCTCTGCGGATTCCTCCTCGAATCTTGTCACCTAGTCTGGGTCTCCCTCATAGATTAAGTAGTGGTTCGTGAATCTCATTATCAATTCCATATCTTCATGGCTGCTGTTTAATTAAACTACTTCTGTCAGGACATTCCATGGGGTCTTGACATGGTAGCAACCTTTGGTCAGAGTATATGACAACATCAGGCATGTCGTGGCATCTCTGGGTGCATGGACATTGGGGAACCTGTATTCTTCCTCATAAGAGGGCATATTAAGGGTGCATAACCTGAGTCATCCCATATCGAATGTGGGTAATCATATTCCATAGGAATGTATCTAAGATTTTCCTTAGCTTCCCATGTTTAACACAGGGTATGCCGCAAGTTTAACATCCAGCAGAGATGGAATGAGAGTGATTAGAACGTCCCATAGAGACGGATCAGATTGTTATATCCTAAGGAGGGAACAACTGGAAGATGAATGGATCAAAATTCCCAATGAGGACGGATCCTAGGTGGTGCGCCCCATGTAGGGGAGATGTCACACTATAATGGATGATCTGAACACCACTAAGGGTGGATTAGGGAGATTTCACCGCAGAATGGGGGACACCAAGGTTTACCTTTTGCTGATATTGAACCTCATGGAGGTTTTCTATGTACCTTGTGTAGAGGACAGGGATCAAAACCCACATAGTTATAAGGGGTGATGATTTGGGGAGTACACAAAGGACAACGACCTGAAGACATTCTGGGGATTATGCATGGTCAGCTACCCAAGTGGCTTGGGGTATGAACCTCGTGGAGGCTTCCTACGTACCATGCCTTGACATGGATCAAATTCCCTGAAGTTCAGAATGGATTGGGGCTTACACTCTGAGGAAGCCTAGGTGAGAATCGGGATGGATGATGGAGAGTTGAATGGAGTGGATATGGAATAATATGGGACCGTCGTGATGGTGATGGTAGTGTTGGTCTTGAGCCTTGAAGAGACTTCCTATGTATCCCTGTTGTAGGGAATCAAAGTCTGTGTAGTTCGATGAGACGATGGGACACCTGGGGAGGCGACCCGTGAGAATGGACGCATGGATGGGACCGGAAGAAGTGGAACCTCTAGGTTGGGTCATGAGCTTACTGAGACACATGGGATTAAGGGAGAGATCAGGATGAGACATGAGTGATGGGCTTTAACCTCATGGAGGTTTCCTACGTATCCCCATGGCAGGGAATCAAAGTCTACGTAGTTCAGGTGGCATTTGGGGCTTACGCTCTAAGGAGGCCCATAGTTTCGGTAAACTGACGTAAAGGTGGACCTGGGGTCCTAATGGATGGTGGGCTTGAACCTCGTAGAGGCTTCCTACGTACCATGCCTTAACATGGATCAAAGTCTTTGTAGTTCGGGATGGTATGGGTATTACACTCTGAGGCGGCCCAAGGTGCTATGGGGCTTACACTCTGAGGCGGACCAAGTGGTATGGGGATTACACTCTGAAGCGGCCTAAGTGGTTGGGGCTTGAACCTTGTAGAGGCTTCCTACATACCATGCCTTGACATGGATCAAAATCCCCATAGTTCGGGATGGATTGGGGCTTACACTCTGAGGTAGCCCAAGGTGGTATGGGGCTTATACTCTGAGGTGGACCAAGGTGGTTGGGGCTTAAACCTCATGGAGGATTCCTACATACCATTCCTTGACATGGATCAAAGTCCCCGTAGTTTGGGATAGATTTGGGCTTACACTCTGAGGCGGCCCAAGGTGGTTGGGGCTTGAACCTCATGGAGGCTTCCTACGTACCATGCCTTGACATGGATCAAAGTACCCGTAGTTTGGGATGGATTGGGGCTTACACTCTGAGGTGGCCCAAGGTGGTTGGGGCTTGAACCTTGTGGAGGATTCCTACATACCATGCCTTGTCATGGATCAAAGTCCCCATAGTTCGGAATGGGTTGGGTCTTACACTCTGAGACGGACCAAGATGTTTGGGGCTTACACTCTGAGGCGGCCCAAGGAGGTTGGGGCTTGAACCTCATGGAGTCTTCCTATGTACCATGCCTTGACATGGATCAAATTCCCCATAGTTCAGGATGGTGTTTGGGGCTTACACTCTGAGGCGGCCCAAGGTGGTATGGGGCTTACACTCTGAGGCGGACCAAGGTGATGGGTTTTGGGGCTTTAACCTCATGGAGTCTTCCTACATACCATGTCTTGACATGGATCAAAGTCCCCTTAGTTCTGGATGGGTTGGGGCTTACACTCTAAGTCAGACCAAGTGGTATGGGGCTTACACTCTAATGTGTCCCAAGGTGTTTTTCATGATCGGTGCTTACTCTAAGCTCAGGTGAGTCGTGCTCGGGGTGAGAAAAAATAGGCATCAAGAACCTAACAATCACAGTGCAAAGGTGCGTCCATTAAGGGTGGCTAATGGGGCTTATGTAAGGAAGCTGTCTGGGTGCCGCTATGGAGCGGCAATGGCGGATGGGGATTATGTAAGGAAACTGCCCGGGTGTCTCTATGGAACGACAATGGTGAATGGGGCTTACGCAAGGAAGCTTCCCATGATGTCTTCCTCATGTCTGGCCATGAGGTCATCCCAACCCATTGGTGGGTTGAGGCCTTCGCCTTTTCACTAGTGCACAAGAGGGACAACTCCAAGGGTGTTGGAATCAGTTCAAACAAAGGAATATGAAAAGTATGAATTACATGCCTGGCATTCGGAATGCAATGAGGGTGGGGTGACGATAGAGGATAACTGTTGACTGTGTTTGAAACACAGCATCCATATCATGTTAGCCTGAAATGGGGACAAAAAAATGAGGGTTGACTGCTGACCATGTTCGAAACACAGGACCTGACTCGAAGTGTTGTCCAAAGTCTTCTGGGGTGTTGGCCCAGGATGGTAGGTGATAAAATTTGGCATGGGATCAGGTTGTTAGGGGGTCCCTTTAGACATGGAAGTGTATGAAGATCCGAATGAAGGACACGCAAAGCGTGAGGTGGAGTGATGGAATGTTTGAACGGATTCCAACGCTCTTGAAATTATGCCACTACCATCATGGCATGAGGCATCTTATGATTTTCACATAAGGAATCTCTTATTTGAAACAAGAGGCATCCTATTATTGAATGATAGGGATTAATACAATTTATAGTCGTGTAGAGAGGACTATTGTAATCTTATGCTTGGATCATAAGGCATCTCTCATTTAGAGAAAGAGGCATCCTATGTTTGGAACATATGGAGTATTACAGTTTAGAGTCTTGTAGATGGGATTTTTGGCATCTTATGCTTAGAGAATAAGGCATATCTTGTTAGAAGAAAGAGGCATCCTATGTTTGGAACATAGGGATTACTATAGTTTATAGTCATGTAGAGAGGACTGTTGGTATCTTATGCTTGGAGCATAAGGAATCTCTTGTTTGAAGCAAGAGGCATCCTATGTTTGGAACATATGGAGTACTACAGTTTAGAGTCTTGTAGATAGGACTTTTGGCATCTTATACTTAGAGCATAAGGCATCTCTTGTTAGAAGCAAGAGGCATCCTATGTTTGGAAAATAGGGATTACTATAGTTTATAGTCATGTAGAGAGGACTGTTGGAATCTTATGCTTAGAGCATAAGGCATCTCTCATTAGAGCAAGATGCATCCTATGTTTGGAACATAGGGAGTACTAAAGTTTAGAGTCTTGTAGATAGGACTGTTGACATCTTATTCTTAGAGCATAATGCATATCTTGTTAGAAGCAAGCGGCATCCTATCTTTAGAACATAGAAATTACTACAGTTTATAGTCATGTAGAGAGGATTGTTGGAATCTTATGCTTAGATCATAAGGCATCTCTCATTAGAGAAAGAGGCATCCTATGTTTGGAACATAGGAAGTACTACAGTTTAGAGTCTTGTAGATAGGACTGTTGGCATCTTATGCTTAGAGCATAAGGCATCTCTTGTTAGAAGCAAGAGGCATCCTATGTTTGGAACATAGGGATTACTACAATTTAGATTCTTATAGATAGAACTGTTGGCATATGGTTCCTAACAATGGTTCGTGTTGGGTCTTACGCAAGGCGGCCCTATGGTTCGACCTGTCATAGGAGTCAGGTAATGGGGTTTGGATGAGTTGGTTGAGGAATGATTCGACTCAAGGGACTCGGGGGAAATGATGATGGGAATCTCAACTCATGACATAGGAAATAAACCAAGAGGAATACATCACTCAAGGTGTTTCATGGTGTGTGTAGGAGAATCTCAAATCATGGTATTCCATAGGTGGAATGTGGGTACGCATAAGGGTGCAATGGAAAATCCTGACGTCCCGGCCCGAAAAGTCCGCGGTGTGACTTTCCATTTTTCATGGAGGTCAGTGACGGTAGCGAAGGGACGGCTTGGAGGGCTGGGATCGTAGCCTGGCACTGCCCCTGAGCGAGGGTGTGGGGGCACAGCCCCCACGGTATGGACTAGCAGGTGCAGGCCTGAATACTGTTGTGCGCAAATAGGGAAGGCGTGTGCGCAATTGAGGTTGTTGTGCAAAAAAAACCGGGTCGGCGTGAAATCGGGGGGATTTGGCATAGAAAGGGGGACGTGCGTGCAATAGGGGGATAGGCATGAAAAGGGGGTGGCATGCGTGCAATACGGGACATGGGCACGCAATAGGGGGTGTTGGGGATGCAATACAGGGTGTGTGTGCCCAATAGGGGAGCGGTGCACGCAAAATGGGAGATGGGTGCACAATAGGCAGTCGTTCGCACAATGGGGGAGGAATTGTTCGCAATAGGGATGTTTTGCGCGCAAAAGGAAAGGTTATGTGCAATGGGGAAGGATTACGTGCAATTGAACTAGTGCAGCACTGGTTCACGAAAAATTTGGCCCAGCGGCACTATTGCGCACAAAAATTAGGTGTTGCGCGAAAAACTGGGCAGGTTGGCCATTTTCTGCGCAAAAATAATTTTTTGCACGCAAGAGGGGGGGTTTTCCGCACGGGCGTAGAAAATTCGGACTTACGCGCATCAGATCGGTGGCCGACCTCCGGGGTCATCTAGAAGGAGTGGGGTGCACTTGTATTTATAGGAGAAAACCTGGGAGTCGGTGCGCGTAAAATTCCGCGCGTGTAAAGGTTTTTCCGCGCGTCAGGCGGTGGGCGTAAAATTCTGCACGCACAAATATGGGCGCGTAATATTCTGCGCGCGCAAATGGTTTTCTGTGCAAGACTCCTTTTTTATGTGCAAATCCATACTTTTCCCCAAAACCATCTTGGATGGCCATTTCCAGCAGCCCGACTTCGAACAGCCATAACTTATTATCTGTAACTCTATTTGGTCTCCACGACCAGTCAAATTGAAGCTTGCAGAATGAGCTACGCTCTGGGATAATTTATGGGAGCATTTGGAAATTTTTGGGATGCATTTTTCGGGGTCAACAAGGGTATATTAGTCCACCCCAATTAATGAACACCCTGCCCTCATCATAGTTTAGAACCATTTTCGTCATCAGTTCATTTTTAGGTAGGGATAATACATTCCTAGAATGATTTTCCTCAAATATCCACCTAACTACCTAGGATCCCATTTGATTCAAGAAAATCAATCAAGGTGAATAATATTCATCTCAAATTAGTTTCATCATTCATCATTCAAGTGGCCCCGAATCAAGTTTCAAAAAAATCCATTTTATTTCAAGAACCAACATCAATTGGTTTTCATCAAAACTCATTCCTATCAAAAAAAATCATTTTATTTCAAATAATTTAAACATTTCATATCTTCATTACTCAAGAATCATCATAAAATTCTTTCTTCAGATCATTCATTTAAATTCAAGATCATTTTATAAAAAATAATGCTTTATTTAATAATCCATTGTCAAAGAGATTTTATCACACACACCATGTCATTTTGAAAACACTTATCAAAAGTATCAAATCATGATTTTTAAATTAATAGGAAATATGTTTCAAATAAAAATAATAATTTTTTTAATTGATATGAATTGCATTATGAAACCACCTACCTCAAACATCATCGTTGGCACTGAAAAAATACTTCTGAGAATGGACCAAATTCTGAAGAACTAAATACATGGGTGTATTTCATTTCACATTCTTATATTTTACTATTCATATAGCCCAAATAAAATTATGGATCAAAATTTGTGGTTTTTCAAAGTTAAACTTCTAAAAATGGCTATTCGGTGTGATTCTGGAGAAAAGTATGGAATTGCGCACAACTTTCGAAAAGTACAGGAAAGCCCTTCATGGTCACACAACTAAGTTGCATGATAAATTAAACACATAGAATCTTTGTTCATATAAAAACCAACCTTAAAAAACAAATTCATTTTCATGCAACTCAATAAGGTTATACGACACATACTAAGTTGCACAACACAGCCAAAATGCCTTTAAATGTGGAATAAACCCTTCACTTTGAAGGAGGAATTCATGGATTCAAGTTCCAAATCTCTATTTCATGAAAATAAATTTTTATCACTACATACAACCCTAAAATACCAAACTTTTGAAAAAATATCTCACAAATTCCCTCAACGCATGGGCTTCTACTTGACACATTTTTACACAACTTTCTCCATAGGGGTCTCAATTTCATGAAAATTCCTAACTTTTACACAACTTTTTTGTACACATCTTGAAATTTTCATGACACAGTTTTATCCAAAATCACAATCATAGGCCATACATTTTTCAAATTCCTTTTCATGCAACACCAAAAGTTGTGTGACACAACGCCCAGTTGCATGACCCAGTGAATAGTTGAAAAAAAATGCTCAGTTGTGTGACCCAATGAATTGTTTCATGAAATAGTGTTTCTAGACATGTGTTAGCTAACCCCCATGAAAAATTTAGAGTTTCACCACAAGATTTTCAGGCCGTGTTGAGGAAACTTTGTGTTGCAACCTATACATCACCAACATCCACCCAATTAATACCATGAGTCGAGATACTTCTCTATGCTCTCTAAAATACCTTGAGTCTACATAATACTCTTGGTCCCTTTATCATTACATGAGTTATAATTATCCCCATTGGTTTACTTAGTTACCTTGAGTCGAAATACTCATCAAGAAATTCATAAAACTCCATCACCTGACTCTTATGCCAGGTTGAACCAGAAAGGGCCGCTCTTACTTAAGACCCACACCATCCATTTCTAGGAATCTTCCACTTTGTAGTACTCACTACATGATACTAAACTATAATATACCCTATGTGTAAATTATATTATTACTTATGTGGTAGGAAAATATTCCTTACATATCTAGTGTAAGATTCCTCATGTTGTTATCATGAGACAACATTCATTATCCTCACTACACGACATTAAATTGTAGTATACCCTATATGAAAAGCATATGATGCCTCATATGACAAAAATGAGATGCCTTATGAATCAAGTATATGATTAATCATGTAATGATCATGATATTACCCCCAAATAGTTCTCATGGGCCTCCACTTCATGTTTAATCCCCAATCATATTCCTTGACCTATCATCGGGATGAGATTCCCTCATGACCCAATATGAGGAAGATAGGATGGGAAGCTCAATGCATAATCCCCACACACAATGTCCTTGAACATGATGTTAAATTATATCCCTAACCTAAGAAATAAACATGGTATGTCATGTGATATATACAATATACCCCTGGTAATCCCAACTATATAAGAAGCATTCAAAGCATCACTGCTCCTAGCAGCACCCAGGCAGCCCAACTATGTAAGCCCCATTTATCCCATTGATGATCCTAAAAACACCCGGACAACCCATTTGTGTAATCACCATTAATACCATTTCTTCTCTTAGAATCACCTAGGAATCCCAGTTGTGTAATCCCCATTCAGACCATTACTTCTCCTAACATCACTCGAGAAGCTTCCACATGTGATCTCTAATCATATCATCACTGCTCCATAGTAGCACCCAGAAAGCTTCAAGATGTAAGCCCCAACCACAAAATCACTTCTCCTAGTGGAACCTCATGTATCTTCCAGGTGTAATCCCTAACCACAACATCACTTCTCCTAGTAGAACCACAGGAAACTTTCACGTGTAAACCTCAATCATACCATCATTTCTCCATAACGGTATCCAGATAGCTTCCATGCATAATCCACAATCACAACATCATTGATCCTATCATTACCCCAGGAATATTCCACACATAATACCCAATCATACCAACATTTTTATATAGTGTATATCAAGAAATTTTCAGATTTAAGCCCCAAAAATATCATCACTACTCCTCGTAGGACCCGGGGTAGTCCAATTGTGTAAGCCCCGTTCACTTCATCCCTGCTCCATAGAAGAACCCAGGTAGCCCTGTTGTATAAGACCCAATTTTAAGAACCTGGTTTTTTCTTTGAAAGACTTTGGAATATTCTTGATGATATTCCAGAACAGCGCCTCCAGACGGTGTGCGATTCTGAGCCCCGGAGTGGCCAGAATTAAATTTTCAGTGCGTTCACACTGGAAGCGCCAAATAAATGGTATAACTCCTAAATGGTGCACCATATCAGGGATCCGAGTGTATGGATGGGTCCGGAATGGGGTGTTTACCCTAGGAACGACATAAAACTTGTCGGCGCGGGATGTTTGGACCCCTCGATCGCCTTCGGAACGTTAAAAGGATAAATTAATTAATTAATTTATTCGTTTAATGTTGAAACTCTATTATCTCTTAAACGGTGGCTCGGATTGGAAAACTAAGGGCACCGTTGAGTTCGGAGCATGTCTTTTACCCTAGGAGGGTTGTAAGTTTCACGGGCGTGGGCCGTCTGTGAAAAATGGCCCCAGGGGCGTTTTCGTAATTTGGAGGCTTTGAGCGTTCAGTTTTATAACTTTCAAACGGAAGCTCGGAATCAAATTTTGAGACCTTCGTTGCGCTCAGAGCATGGTTTTTACTCTAGAGGAGGCTTAACCTCGACCCTGTCGGGTGTTTCAGACGCGGGTTAAATTTGGGGGGTTTTTAATTAATTTTTTCTTTTTAAACCCCAACCCCACCCCTCTCCTTCCCCTTCCCCCTGGCAGAAGAGCTCAACCAAGAAGGAGGAGCTCCTACTCTCCTCCTCCTCTCCGGCGAGGCGACTCTGGCAAGGTGCGGTGATGCTGGCGGATCGACGCGAAGCTCCGGGCGAAGTCCAGCGAGGTAGGAGGTTTCATTGCGTTTTCATTTTCGAACCCCCCTTTGAATTCAATTTTATTCATCGATTTGATGTTTAATCTTATAACAACGCCCGTAGATGCATAGTACATTTTCTGTTCTTCCCATCGCTTTTTTTGAATCGAAAATCGGAGTTCGGAGATGATCGTAAACACCCGCCGAAGTTTGTGGGTTTTGGAGTTTTGCGGCGGCAGCGCGGTGGTCCGGGGAGCTCCGGTGCGGCGGTAGCGGCAGTGGGCGCTGGGGGCGACGTTGAGCGGAAGTGGGAGCTGGGGGTGTCCGTGGGCATCTGTGGGTGTCGCAGCATGAGGCGGCGTCTAGCCAGGGTGAGGGGGCGGCGTCAGGAGGAGGCCAGGGCTCAGGCAGAGCGCCTCGGCGAGGCGGCGGGTCGCCAGGGAGCCGCGACCGCGGGGTCGCGGCGCGCGACCCCCGTGCGGCGAAAAAGACCCGCGCAGCGCGGGTCTTCATGCAGCTATCGCGACCGGCCCTTATGGTTGGTCTGCGTGCGGACTGCGAGTCCGCGGCCGGTCCAGGCCGATCCAGCCCCAGGGGCCTTTCCCCCTCGGTTTTCGGACACCCGTATTTTCTGCTACGGGTGTCCATTTTGAGTGTCGTCTACGGTGGTGGAACCGTATCGATGAGGTGTATTTTTTGAGATGGTTTTGGGAATTTTTAATTCCCAAAACGAGAGACCTCGGAGGTGTGACACGTCCTTAAGTGAAGTGACGTTTTCTTCTTGGTTTTTTTTTGGACGACGCGGACGCGTCCGACGTCTGATTTAAGCACCGTCAGTGGCGTTGAGACCCTGGTGCCGAGGCGGGGATTTCCAGGGTAGTTTCAAGAGTTGAGGCCGAAGTTGAGGCGTGGGCCCCATGACCCGTCTTTCGAGCTGCGTGTAACGTTGCACGAATTTCTCATCGAGCGTCCGTTCGGGGCCTGCGAGCAGTGGATTCTGGATGTTTTTCCGAGGGGATTGCAATGGTACAATTCTCCCGCTCTAATTCGGCATGATGGTGTGGGCCCACGGGGGGGTCGTTTGGGCATCGACGGTGATTTTCCATCTTTCTCATCGAGCGACCGTTTTGGACAAATGAATAGTCCATCTTGTGTGCTTTTTCGAGAGGATCGCAATGGTTTGATCTGTTCGTTGAGTTTCGGGACCGGGTTTCGGGTCCCAAGAAGCACCGCTCGTGTGCGGTGTGCCGGAATGAACCTTTTTCTCCGGATATCCGTTGCACTCATGTGGGTAGTGCTTTTGATGTGTTTTCCTGAGGGGATCGCATTGGTGCGATGCGCCCGACTGTTTTCAGGTCCGAGGCTCGGGATCACGGGACGTCGTGCGGGTGTGAGGCGGTGTTGGCGACTTTTCCGTTGAATATCCATTTGAGGCGAGTGAGTAGTCTATCTCGCATGTTTTTTCGTGAGGATTACAACTGTGCGATCCATTTGGTTGTGTGGAGCCTCATGCACAATCTTATTAAATGTAGAAATATGAAAGGTCCCCAGCGGTGGTTCCTCTACCGTGTTCGTAGCGGACCCTTGGTACGTGATCACGTGCACTCCTGGGAGAGTGATTTTGGTGGTTAAAGAGATGTGGTTGGTTGTTCCCCAGTCATTTAGGCAGCAAGTTGGAGATGTTACGTCATGCCTTCGCGTTGACGTTGGGTGTCGTGTGCACGATGGCCCTTGGGATGAGAATGTGGTATACTCTGGGAGTATATGGGAATGCTTGGAGGTACATGTGGGTGTTCGTACCTGAGAATGTTTGTGCGCTTGGTTGGGGTTGAGATGGGGCCACATGTTGTGTGGGCCCCACGTGCGTGTCGGGTTATGCTTTATGTAGTTTGACCTCTCGCGACATAGAGGGTCCCTCTGTGCTCGTTTGTTTGACTAGCAGGGTGGAGTTTTTCCCCTGGCTTTGTGCTCGTTTGTTTGGCCAGAAATGTTGAGTGTTCTCCCCCTAGTTTCATTCTCGATGGATCGGCCAGTAGCGATGCTAGTGACACCCAGTGATGGAGAAGGCGCTGAACCTCTTTTGGGTGAGTTGTTCTGGAGTTGGGTAGTTTCGCGGTACCCACTCCGTGTTCGGTTGGCCAGTGTTGTACCCTCCAGTGGATATGGCCAGAGCAGTTCTGAGTTTTACCCTCCAGCGGGGCTGGGCAGTGGGTTACTCACTGGCTTCTAGGGTCTACCCTCCAGTAGAGACTGGGCAGTGGGTCACCCGACACTCTTAGGGTCTACCCTCCACCAGAGACTGGGCAGTGGGTCACCCGGCGCACTTAGGGTCTACCCTCCAGTAGAGACTGGGCAGTGGGTCACTCGATGACCTCTTAGGGTCTACCCTCTAGTAGGGCTAGGCAGTGGGTCACATGTCGTCTAGTTCCAGGTCTACCCTCCAGCAAGGTTGGGCAGTGGGTCGCCTATCGACTTATTCTAGGTCTACCCTCTAGTGGGGCTGGGCAGTGGGTCTCCTGATGATGTATTATGGTGTACCCTCCAGTGGGGTTGGGAAGTGGGTTGCTTGATGATGTATTAAGGTCTACCCTCCAGTGGGGCTGGGCAGTTGGTCGCCTGATGATGTATTATTGTTTACCCTCCAGCGGGGCTAGGCACTAGGTCTCCTGATGATGTATTATGGTTTACACTCCAGCAGGGATGGGCAGTGGGTCACCCGATATCATATTATGAATTACCCTCCAGCAGGGCTGGGTAGTGGGTCATCCGTTGGCATTCCAAGCTCAGTCCTTTCTACTAGGCTAGCCTGTGACTTTCCTCCGTTATTACCGGAGCGGGACCCTTGGTTATACGGGTCAGTTTTGTGACGGCTTTGACTTTGAGAAGACCTCTCGACTGCGGGGCAGTGACGAGTTGTGGTTTGATATTCCCACAGAACTCTCAAGTACGAGGAGCGCTTTCCCCCACCGAGACGCGTCCTTGTGACACGACCTAAAACCATGCGGGTGAGTCAGTGCCGCCCAAAGCGGATAGTGTCGAGGTGTGGTGGTTTGAGCCCCTTGACTTGTAGTTCGGGGCAGACGTGTGGGATGCTAGGAATCAATGGAGTTTTCTTCTGGGATTATTGGCTAATCTCTTTTCTTGGGATGAGCTACGGGATGGAGATCCCCTTACGACCTTGTTTCGGGCTTCTTGTTGAGCATATGAATATGTATATACCTTGTTCCAGTACCCACTCCTTGGGTTTTGGATACTCTCCTTCTAGGAGAGGCGAAGACGCGCATGGTATGCCACGTGCTTTCCGTGTCTAGCTTCTCATGGTTGGATGAGTCTACTCTCCTGCTATAGGTAGCGAAGACTCGACGGGAATTTTATCTTCTCACCATTTCTAGCTCCTTGTGTCTGGACGAGTCTTCCTCCTTTCTCTTGTTGGGTTGATCTAGACTCTCTTCTATTACTCCACTGCACCCCTTGTTGTACTCCTTTACCTTTCCTGTTCGCTCTACTGCTCACCCTTCGGTACCTCCTTTGTTGCTCCCTCGATCCTTCGGGGTATCCTACTGATTATTTTTATACTCACCCCTGCTTGGTCTTTTCCCGCACTTGGTGTGCCCTTGAAGAAGACGGACAGGTTGGTCATAACGTCAGAGTATATTAGGAGCTTGGGAGCTTGGACCGCATGCGGTGGTTAGAGTTGGGTTCTAGGTGGGGGACCCTTCCAGCTGTTTTTCTTTTGTTTACCTGTTGCCGGGTTGTGGCACTTTTCTGATTGGGCACGTGTTTTTCCCTTTTACTTTTCAGTGTACCTTCATCTTTCTTTGTACCTGTAGAGGTCGATGTACTTTGTGGTTTATATATAGCAGTTGCCCTTTTTCTTTACTTTCCCTTTCTTTTACTTTGCACTTCTACATTGAGTTTTCTGTGTGTGTGTGTGTACAGGTACTTAGGCAAAGGCCTCCCTGAGTTGTTGTGCCTTCGGCGCTAGTCTCCAGCCCCTGGCCTATGGAGGCGGGCTTGGGGTAGTTGCGGCTCGAGCCCGGGTAGGGTCGGGTCGTGACACCAATTATCCCATATTTACTTCTCATCATCACCGAGGAATACCATTTCCATAATCCCCACTCATACCCAATGTCTGAACTACATGATGTAAAACTACCTATCCCAACATCCTAGTTGTATGAATTTAAACTATACAAAAAATTCCTCAGCACATGATTTTAAACTATAGTCTTAACCTATGTGGAAAACATAGGATTCCCCATGCATGGTATGCATGGGATGACACCCTCCCACAAACCATTATATGTGACTCTAATCTTGGGAAGTCTCTATGTGTAATACCTGCACTATCCCTTATTGATTCTCCTTCTACGACATGAACATCCTTACTGCATGAAGTAAAACTTCATATACTAGTCCCATTATACAACCTTAAACTATAGAATCAAACTATGTGTATTTTAATCCTTGTCTCTTAACAAGGTACATAAGACACCTCCTCGAGTTTCAATCATGAAATCATAGCACATATGGTATACCCACCTAATTTCTAATCCCAATTCCACAACATTCCCATTAATCCTTCATGTATCCTCCACATAGGATGGAAACTCTAAATTGTGATCATATGCCCCATGAAAATGTAATGAAATCTACCTGCCTATCACCACAAGGAATTAAACTTGTTAGCAACTTGTCCCTATAAGAAGTTAAACCTATGAACAAACTATCCCCCCAAAACTTTAAACTTGTGACTAACCTATCCCCACAAGACATTAAACTTGTGACCAACCTGTCCCCACAAGACGTTAAACCTTTGACCAACCTATCCCTACAAGACATTAAACATGTGACCAACCTATCCCCACAATATATTAAACCTATAACCAGCCTTTCCATAAAAGACATTAAACCTATGAACAACGTATCCCCATAAGATATTAAACCTATAACAAAACTTTTCCCACAATATGTTAAACCTATGAACCACTTGTCTTCATAAGACATTAAACCTATGTCCCACCTGAAATCTCTACCCCATAAAATAAAAATGGAATACATGGGGTAAAAATTCTTAGATGCCTTATGACCTTGGTGTTAACTACCATATGATAAACATGGTATGCCTTGGGTTTTACACCTAAGATATCCCACACATGAGATTCCCTCCAAATAGGAAGACGTTATAAGTTCCCAACACACCCAAGGTATAGAAATGCTCAGACATTCCCAATATTACCATCTACTCTGACCACAGGTTACTACTCTGACAAGACATAAGAAGCATAGTTAATCAGTGTCCACCTTGAGATGGAGTTGAGAATTAATTTCATGAACATGAATAAAATCTATATGGGAGACCTTTACTTTGTGATGAGCTCTAAGGAGATATCCATAGAATAAGGAACTGACATCCCATCATCCCATTTCTATCAGGGTTCCAACATCACCAACCATGGTGGAAGAGGTTACCCACCTTTGGAAAGTGTGAATGTGGGTCAGGAATAGAACAATGTGTGGACTCCGTGATAAAGTGCTAGAAACAATGGTATATCGTCAAACACCCAACATGGTATCTATACTCAGAGAGAGACAAAAATCTAGAACTAATCAAGAGAGAAACCAAGAAAAATGAATCACAAATCATGATTTGGATCCATCAAAAACATGAGGATCCACCACTCTCAAAGAAGGATAGAGGTGATTAAAGGAGAAATAAAGATTATATCTAGGTTAAACTTACTGAAAGAGACTCAAAACTTCAATCGGTAGTTCAATCCATGAATATTTGAGGTTGGAAAAACCAAAATCACATTAAGAGAGCCTCTATGGTAGTAGGGTTTTAATGAGGTTTGAAAGATAAGATATTATATTTAAAATGGGGGTTTTGATAATTAAATTGATAAAATTGGAAAAAAATACACATCACATGGTTTTTTAAATTATGAGATAACCATTCACCCCTTTTTGGGATACTAAAATAGCCACATGGTTTGGTTTCAAATTTTGAAAAACAATGTGCCAAATATTCAGAGCATCTCTACCCAAAGTCACACTATTTGAGGGGATGGTTGCATGGATTTACCTAACTATGTGTATAACTATGTTCTCTCCTATTAAACTCAAACCAAAGTTGTATGGTTTTCTGGGAAGACCTGCATGGTTTTCCTTAATCATCCATCAACTGTGTACAGGCTTAGAAACCTATAAAAACTTTCAAAATTCACCCAAAATGACCTGAAAAAAGGCCCAAAAAGGATGATCAAAACAAAAGAATGTAAGTAACTTATAGTAAGAGTCAGGATGTTACATATTTGGTTCTTAAATTTTATTGAGGGGAAGGTTGAATAAGGTAATCTTATATATTTTTATTAAATATACTCGTGTTACCTTTTAAGTAATTTAATTTTATTAGTTTTAATTTTTTTTCTTTTATGATATAGGAAAAATAAGTTGGTCATAAGGTCAGTCAAACCGAGTTGCAGTTCTATGTTCACAATAAAGTTGATAAAAATACATAAAATAGCCTACTATAAACATTGAGGTAAAAAAATATAAATCATATTCTTTTAGAATAAATATATTTTGTTAAAAAAATATTTATAAGAAAAAATTAAATGGGAATGGGATAAAATCTCACGTAGTCATCATTAGTCTTCCACAGTGATGATATTGCCTAATTTTTGGGAAAGGTGCATGTTGTTCATGTTTTAGGGCTAGGTTGTAAACCATCCCCCTAGTGAGTCTTTAGGAGGAGCTCTTATTTATTCACTATAATGTCTCCTCTTACATATTTGAGTAATGTTACTATTCTCAATACATTATAATCACAAAATAAAATTGTGATTCTTAAGAACATAATACAGGATTAGGAGACGTGATGGATAGATTAAGATGATCAGTTTGTAGCAATATGGAGTGCATTGGGTGCATTATTTCAAAGCATGATTGGGAAAATTCCTATGGAAATTATATCCCCGGTACGATAGAATATAGCATTAATGAAATTGTTATAATTATTTTAATATGTTTATATTATTATAATAATTTTTATAAATATTTTTTATGTACTATCTAATTAAAACTAATTTATATTCTAAATTTTATTTAATATAGGAACCAGATATAGTGGAAGCTATTATCCTGCATAAAAATCAAGAGCATCTATCATCTGGATGAATCCAACATGACATAGGAGGGCAGTGTTCATATTGGATATGTCTTTGTATCATTTGTATTGTGACTAAAACTTATATATGTTGTGTGTGTAGCATTTGACTGATTTTTTGTCTATTTAGATAATTTTTTAATGTATGTAGATGTTATATTTCATATGTTTCATTTGAATATTTAAATTATTGAAGTCTATATATTGCAGATATATCTGTATTTTTATACTTGAGGTGGTATCATATTTAAGGATGCTAATATCTGCTATGTTTTTTTATTAGTGATGGTTTAAACTACCGCTACTTTTAAAAATCACTGATAGTCACTATAGAACTATAGATAAATGATATTAAACTACCACTAAATTTTTATCATCATTTATTACTGCTATTAGTTAAGGTAAAAAATTTCAAAAAAAACTACTGCATATATTATTTTCTGCGGTCATAACCACCACAATGTTGACAGAAAATATTCAGAAAAAAAATAGTCACATTTGTTTCCACAATGGTTATAATACTTCCACCAAATATATATGTACAACTATTTCAATAAACCGCTGAAAATTTAAACATAACTACCACTATTAATAAGCGGTGGTTTAAACTATCATTATTTAGTTTTTTTATTATAGTGGAAGAACTCAATGGATTTAATGAGAATTTAACATTAGAAACAAATCTAAAGGGGGATATTGATGATCTCTTTGGGATGTGATGATGAATTTATTATATTTATTATAAATGATCATAATAAATAATTGAAAAATTCATTGATTAAGTTAATGTATATTTAAGAATCTGGTTTGACCCAAGGATGGTTTGGAAGTTAAGTTCATCAGATGATGTAACACAGATACATAGGATAGTATAACACCAGCATATGTTGGTTATAATACTAAAACATGACACTTAAGAAAGTTCGGAAAAAATTTCTAGATAATTAAAGTATATTTTCACTATAATTAATGAAAAGAAGTGTAGTTGATGTTGTTTAATGATGAATATTAATTTCACTTATAAAATATTATCTGAAAGAGGTTTTAATATTTGATGATTGATGAACTGGTCTTTAATAAATTTCATGAAAAGTGTTGAAGGTTTAAGAATCACTATCAACTACATGTTGAGTTAAATATATAATTTATTTTTAAGATGATGACCAGAGGAAATATTGATAAGTGTATGTGAAGATAAAGTGCATCTAGAAGTCGATTTCACCAGCAGATACACCATCCAAAAATACAATATGATCCATCAAAGGATGTTAGACCAAAGGTATAACCATCAGAAGTTATTCAGAGAAGAATATCTAAAGCTATGGTATCTGGAATATATATTTATATAAGGTTAAGTAACTAAATAATTGAAAAAATATTATATAATTCACCCTAATTTCGTAAGGTTAACTTTGAAACTTTGTATGATTCTCACTAAGTAGAATTATAAAGATATAGAAAAAGGCATGAACTTCGTAGATTTTATTTGGGATTTTTTAGGGCTTCCTCAGAGATTGTAAGTCATGTATAATTTTCTAAAAATCCAAGGAGTTTGGGTAAAGGAGGTTTTAGAGGAGGTGGTCTGGAATTAAAGGTCATGTGATGTTATGTTGTTTTTTAAATGGAAAATACATCACAATATGTTGAGTATAAACTGTGATTCTAGATGAGATTCGACAAAGTAAACAGCACTATAAGTTTTGATAGTCAATCTTACTGATGAATTTGGATAATTATTAGGAGAAATTATTATAATATTTAATGACTAGTCCAAGTGTTGAGAATATGTAGAAGACCAAATGAATATAAGAATAAATCATCATAGGCTAGAAGATGAATTTGATAGGAAGATAACTTTATTGGTCAATGCTTGAATATAGAAATTGAATGAGGCTGAATGTTTGGAAGAAAATGTGATAAAAATTTATGTTTATTTATTTATATGTTGTAGGATAAAGTTAAAATATATGATAGAGTGATGGATAAATAAAATTTGGTTCTTAGAAGAAATATTAGAGTTTTTTTAAGAATTAAAGGCTACAAGAGTTTGAGATATACAGGAGACAAAGGTAGAATTAGAAGATGAAAAATTAAGTATGTGTAATTGATGACCAAAATATGTTATAGAGATTTCACATAACATTTAGGTGAAGTTAAAACCCATTATGATGATGTTGATTTGAATGTTCAAAGTTTTGAAATTACTAAAGGAAATATCATGATTCAAGCTGAGGAGTGTGGGATACTAGAAGATCATTAACATAAAGATTCAATGATGATTTTATGAAGAATTTTTATTCTAATATCATCAAATTATTTTAAGGGATTTAATTGAGAATATAAAGGAGAGAAATTTTTGAAGTTAGAAAACCATGAATCTTTGAACTATTTGGGGAAAGTATTGGCTATAAAATAAGTGAGTTCATTAAAAACTTTGTACTAATAATAAAGTTCTAATAATTGAGAAAAGATTATAAGAAGTTAAGAGAGGGATAATTTGTCTTGAACTTATCAAAAATACATTTGGGTCAAATAGTTGAGGAGATGTAACTTTAAGTTCTAAAATATAGTAGAGTTTTCTAGACAATAAGAAGACTAGAAGTTCGGGGAAATTCCGACATCAAGTTCTGACTTCAAGAATATCATAATTTTAAAGATCTTAGTAGTGAGAGGTCTAAAATTAAAACTTTTGTAAGGATAAGAATGAGACTGACGTTAATTTTAACCTAATCTATTTCTGAATGTTGAAGTTCTCAAAGTATTAAGGGATCTAGAATTTTTTTACTATAAGTAAGGATAAGCTAACTTTCATGTTAAATTTATTTAAAGTTTATAAGCTATTCTAATATCTATTCATGGATTTTGTGAAGAACCTTTGAAAAGTGGTGGTTACAGTATAAACAACTCCACCATTCCTACTAAGAGTTAGAAGAGGATTTTCCGAAGATAGCCAATCCACTTGTGTAATATAGTGGAATCAAAGTTTATGATAATAACTAATCTATTGGGTAAAGGATAATAACTTGAATCATGGTAAAACTTATGAGAACAATAAAAATATATGACTCTAGATAATAACTAATCACAAAAAGGAGTAGGTTTCCTACACTAGGGTCGAACCATGTGAAAAAGTAATGTATCTTGTTTCATTTATATTATCTACATTTCATGCGGGTGTAAGTTTTTAGGAAACATATTCAATATCCATACATCCTAATTAAAATTTAAGTTCAAACCACTTAAAGGGGTAAAAATTTTATATTGAACTTATTCGGTATAAATATGTCACACCTGATCCCCCCCTCCCCAGTGTGACTGAATCATCCATTGGGACTCTTAACAAAGGTGATCTTACCTTAGCCTCATCATAAAAGAGTTCCTATAATAGCCTGACATGATATCGAATCAAGCATGGTGATGGATTCAACCTATGAAAACAGAGGAAGGAGGGGGAGGAGGAGGTGTTGGAGGAAGCTCTATAAGGTGGATTGCTATAAAATTTTAAACAATCCTTTAAGTATACTTAAAATAAATAATAAAAATTACATTTTTTTTAAATTAAAAACACACACACACACACATCCGGAGTATATTGGGTACCTGGTAGGTACCACCAGTCACTCAATGACCATTGGGTACCTGGTACCAACCCACCAACCACCTGTTGATGGTGGATATGGGTTCTTCTAACTCAATAGATTCCATCAGCTACCTAGTTCCACTTATGCACCAAAATACCTTTTCTTTTCCTCTCAACTTCCTTATGTCTCTCTCTAAAACCTCTTTAAACTCCCAAATAAATTACCCAAGTTGAGATAAAATACTAATTAGGATGATATGGGTCATTAAAAATTCCCCACTATCATGCATCCCATCATCTTATAGCATTATCAAGATTTTGGAGGGAACAATTCAGGACATTGAGTCATAACCTCAACCCATCTCTCCTAGTCTTCTTATTAAAGTTGATCATGATGCCACTCTACCCAAACTAATAGAGTAACATTTACTTTCAATATTTTATTACTCTAGTAAATAATACAAACTGGTTTTTCAATATAAAAACCATAAACTTTTAACTTTTATCATCAAAATGAATAGCATGTGCAATGTCAAGTAAATATCTCCTTAGTTGAGACACATAAAATACATTATGCATGACATTGAAATGAGGAGGTATAACTAATCAGTTGGTTGTCTCCTTAATATTCCATGGCTTTAAATAGTTCAATTAAACTAAGGGTCATTTTTTCTTATTTTCCCATTATTTAGTGACCCATTAAGGATAAATTTAGAGAAATACATGACCAATAACCTGAAATTCCAAATGTCTCCACCTATGATCTAAGTATGACATCAGGAAGTTTTGAGCATTAATCACCTATTTCTGAATAAATATCTCTCACTCTGTCATTTCTTACATAATGTTGGTCCCTATCATTGATTAATCACTGATTCTAATCCAACATAGTGGATAACGATAAGGTACACCATAGATAGATTCAATAGGATCCACATTAATCAATGAATTGTATGTGTTATTATAAGAAAAAACTACTAAGGATATATTATCTACCCAAGAGTCACTAAAATATAGTATATAGGCTAGAAAAATATCCTCAATAATGTGAATAGTTCACTTTTATTGGGTATCATTCTAAGTATGGTAAGTTATACTCGATTTTATTTGAGTAATAAGAGATTATTGCAACCATTTTTCAAAACTGGGTAGTGAACCTGGGTTGCGATCTAAGATAATGGTCACTAGTACTCCATAAAGTTTTACTGGTTATCATATATATAATTTCCCCAATTCATCCATATAATTTGACTCTTTAATAATTAAAAGGTGGTTTGTCTTAGTCAAACAATACATGATTACCCTAACTATATCTCGACCTCTTAGAAATATCAATAAACTGGTTATAAAATCCATCATAATTTGATCCCACTTCCACACTAATAGAGGGATCAATTTCAATTCTCCCATATATTGTCAATGTTTAACTTTTACATATTGATAGATTAGGAATTTGGAAAAAAATCCCACTATCTCCCACTTTATACTCTTGAAGTGCCCAGATCAGTGTGAATCACTGAGAGGGGGAAGGAGTGAATTAGTGATCCCTTTTAATCTTTTTACTAATTGATTATTTTCAATTAAACCTATATGGATAGTTAAAACCTCGATCCACTCTTCATGTATCTCTCAACCTTACCTTGAATTATTCTATAAATGTAAAGGTACTGAACACAAGTATTTAAAAGGTTTGGTTCAAAGACCTACTCCTTGATGTGTTGGTTATTCACCCCAACATAGATTCTCCAATATAATTTGGTTAGTAATTGTAATGGTTGATACAGAGTCTCATTGTATCTCTCCTAAGTCCCACATGAGGTTCTTTATACTGCTTCCCATAGTGTTACCAAAGTCCCACTGTCCTGCTTCAGAGTCCCACTGAAGACTTCTTCTTCTCCCTAAATCTCATAGGGGTATTCTAGCTCTCGAGTCACATGAGCAGCTTCCTTCTTTAAGTTATTCTTTGATTCAATGTAGATGATATTCTGATCTTCCCACATAGGCTTGATGAATCGCACTTTCCTGTTTATCTCTTCAAGAATCTACAACATCTTTTGTTAAGGTTTTTTGGCCTTGCTCAATAATTCTGATCACTTGAGTTGATCAGTTTTTAGTCTCAACAATGCTCAGGCAATTCTTTCTTCTTCTGATGAAGACTCAACCTCAATTAGATGTGTTCTAATGGTGCACACAACTTATTCAAGAATATAATCATGCAAGAATGATCTTGCAAAATATCATCATCCTCTTCTTGAATCCTCAATCATTGTCAACTCAGTTGAATGGTCTTATTTAATTCTGCTCGACTTCAGTCTAAATTGACATTTTCTTCATGCATGGATTGCATGGGATCCAATACCTCTTGTATTTGGATATCTCAAAGATTTAAGCTTCAAACATGTAATTCATGACACACAAGTCTTCTTTATGTGTAAATGGGCATGCATGCATGCATGCACTCTTCTTGGTGAAACTCACTTCTAATCCTTTTTCTCAATATGCACGCGTGATTTATTCTTTGCGTGTGCATGGACATGCATGAATACATTTCAATCAATCTCACCACTTCTTGGTACTATGAACACACCCTTATCTTATTTTCTTCAAGTTCTTTAAGTATGTATGTGTATGAACTTTACTTCTTCACGTGTGCATGTGCATCATGGATGAATATATGATATTCACTTTTCACACACACAATCTGCCTCTTCTTTGAGTGCTTTAACGTATGCACATTGTTCACTTCTTCTTTCTTCTTCACATATGTACACACACTTCTTTTGTTTTCTTTGCATGAAAATGTATTCAACTCATGCACATGTATGCATGTGCATCATGCATGGATTATCTTGCACACATGTACTACCTTTTGTACATGAATGCACATAAATTTTTTTCCTTTCTTCTTTTCTTCAAAATATTTTGTATGCATGTGCATTCATGAGTTCATGCATGTAATTCATTCACTTTTCTTATTCATGCACAAGTTGTATAGGCTCTTATTATTCTCAAAAACATGAGTAGAATGGTACTATTCTCTTAAGAAATAGTATGTGAATATATTGTTCTAATTACCCTTCAAAAACTAGTTTTGTGGTTTGCGGACTACCTTCCTCCTTTACACAGAGGGTGCGGCCTTTCCCTTCGCGTAGGCAGTGAGCTACGCAAGATTCTTCTTCACAAACCAGGGTGGTATGCAGTATTCTCCTTCGCACAGAGGGTGTGGATGCTTCCTTAGCATATACAATGGGCTATGCAAGCTTTCTCCTTTGTGAACCAGGAGGTGCTTTGAGATTCTTTCTTAGTGAACCAGAGGGCTGCTCCATGGTGGATCTATTTCTTCAGAGAAACAAGAGCTCTATTTAATGTGAATGGAAGCACTCTGCTTCATCTCAGGGGTCCTCTATTTATAAGTGAGGGATCTTCCTTTA
Source organism: Viscum album (assembly GCA_963277665.1). Classification (NCBI taxonomy): domain Eukaryota; kingdom Viridiplantae; phylum Streptophyta; class Magnoliopsida; order Santalales; family Viscaceae; genus Viscum; species Viscum album. The sequence continues at coordinate 1,961,016,528 of OY728133.1, forward strand.
TTCTTCTCCAAACCCCTGAGAGATACGCTTCAACTCTTTATATGAATAAGCTGAGATCCTCGGTTTTAATATTTTCTAACCTGTGAAAAGATTTTCTGCATATCATGGGATATTCCTTCTTAACTTATTCTTCTTCTTCTAGGTGATCATATCACATTCAAGTGATATGGATCACATGCAACTTATTTTCTCTGAGGTTCGAGCTCAATGACATGGCCTCACACCTTAATTTTATTCGGCCTTCGTGGATTTCTCATTTCAGTCACCTGCATGCAAATTTTAATGCATGCATGTGTTCAGTTCATCTAGACGATCACCATGCACTAATTTTGAGCTTCAACGGTGGCTGGAGTGATGACATTAGTGCTCGGCTCGAATACTGGTGCGTGGGTGGAGCACGGGTGTCTGGAGGTTAAAGACAACCTCAGTGGAGAGATCGAATGACACTCGTTTAAACTCGAACCACGGAGATTAGATGGATGGCCTTTGATTAGAACGCGGGACATGGGATGGAGTGTGCAGCTCAGATTGATCACGAGATTAGATGAGCAGCGAGGATTATATCCGCATTTTTAAAAACACATCCCACATAGAAATGTGCCACTTGTTTCGGCTTCTTTAAATAACAAGATGTAGCAGAACATCACCATGGGATGGAGTGTGCAGCTCAGATGAACCCGCGCAGCAGAATATCACCGTGTGGCACCTTCGGGCTTATACATGTCTTGCACACATCCTGCCTCATGCGGGGCTAGCCTTGAGGGTTTCCCTCGAGCGCGGTTGACCCATCGGGTCCCGCATGTGCTTGAGGTGAGGTCCTCGGCCGGTTTCGATGGATGGATTTATTTTTTTTTTTGTGTAAGGAAGTCCATATACTTGGTTAAAAACCAAGTGTCTAGTACAAGAATAATATAGAGCCACCTTCTTCATTCAAACCCCATGCATGGGCAATACACTTAGTACCTTCTACACTAAGTCCTTCCTCCATTATTATTCATCTTCAAACATCATCTTTCTTTTCTTTTTGGAATAAAAAATATATGATCTTCAATATTCCTTTAATCCAACCATGGATGATGCATGGATCATTTATTCATGCCTTGTTCATTAAAACATAATGCATTTCTTCTCCTTTTTGTGAGGGATGTGTTTTCCATTAACACATATCTTCTTCATTGAGGATCATCACAAAAAACGTCTGATTTCTTAAACTTCATCCATTTAGATTCAATGGATGAATCTTCAACACTTCATCCACTTAGTGACTATTGATGTATCTTCACTTCTTTCCTCATGCAATTGAGTATTGTATGGACTTATTCAATTTTTGTAACAATGTATCACCTTGATACAAGTCTTGGAACTTAGAACCAGTTCATCAATCATCAGATTTATATCCTCTTGGATAATTGATCGAGTGTAGAATTCAATGCTTTGAATCAACAACAATTCTCCAAGGCTTCACCAATTTCTTCATCAATACCTTTCATTCACATATTGACTTCTCATTGAAAACTTATAGACAACAAATTAAAAAACATGCTCAAAAATATCCCCCTTTGTATTTTGTTGTCAATATCACTTAATCACACTTTGAATGAGTCAATATGTGTGCCAATATTTTCTCCCCCTTATTGGAAACTAAATGCAAAGGTATTAGTGGGGTATCTTCAAAAACATGTCCTCCTCCCTTTGAATAATATCTTTTGGAATATTTATGGAGAGAGGGATGATTTCACAAGGTTCACTTAGCAAATATCCTTTAGTTAATAAAATCTAAGTCTATTTGGGCTATCCCAGTGTAGAAAACAAGAGATATATGACCAAGGTTTTTAGTGTTGTCCATAAACAACCATATGTATGATATCATGCTTAGAATGGTTCAATTCTTGACCAAGGGATTGTAGATAATTTGATTTATCAATGAAATGATAAATACTACACATAATTCACCAAACATATTAAAAAGTTCAAGTGAAAAGATAAATCTCCCCCTTTCATCCCATCTTGTCATCAATAAAGCACTCCCCCTTAATTGACATGATAAATACAATTAAGAACAAGGGATGAATGTGTGATTGGAATACCTCAGTTTCAACTTCTTGAGATGATATAAATTTCAAGGTTTGTATTAAAAAAATCCTTGATATAATCTCCTTCATATTTTCTCCCCCTAAAGGGGTGAAATCCATTTGATTAATCATGGTGGAAAATATCATGACATATTCTTATAGATATTCATGTTGATAATATTACACTATGGAACCTTTCAATTTATTATCAAATCATGAATAATGAGTCCAACTTGTTTTTCTCCACTTTTCTCATTCAACTATCATCATAGGAATTACCTTCATCTTTAATTACCTGCAATTAAATCACACATGTACAACAAAAATATAAGGGAATAATATAGAATACTTGTGACCTTCTTAATAGAATCATTGGGGCTGAGAATTTTTTCTCAACCCAAGAACTCATTTCCTTACAGATCTAAAGTGTATGGTACTCTTCATGATAATGTCTCCTATCCATTTGGAATTTTTATATTTATTTGTCAGCATGTACCCTTAACATTCATTCACCTTCATCTTGTGTGGATTGTTTGCCTTTACTTCTACCAGTAGTGAAACAGTTTTCACCGGTGCATGTTCTTCAATTTTCAGCATCTCCATTTGGCCTGGTAAAATAGTTATACATTTTTTTGCATGATGTCCATCCTTATTAAACCTTCCACACATTAGTTATGAGACACTTGGGTTCTCATGTGATGAAAAACTCTCATGAAATCAACTTCCCCTTCATGTGGAATGACATGTTTCCCCTTTGTCTTAGCTTTATCTAGTGCTTCATTTTCAGCTCTTTGTAGTTCTCTAGAAATTTACAAGTGATTAGGCTAGATAACTAAACACTCCATCTTGTCATTTTCTATCTTGGAGCTTCCACATGTCTTCTTTAATGCTTTAAATTTACCTTTCTTTGGAAACCTATCAAAACTATCTTTAGGAATGTCTTTAATCAATCTTGTCTTCTTCTGGATTGATTCTCCTTTTATTTTTAGCTTACTTCCATTAATTTTTATGGATTTTTTGTAGTGATCCATGGTATGAACTCTCTTTCCACTTTAGAAGAATATTTTCTTGGTTGAGATGACATTCTTGGAATCTGGCTTAAACTTCTTCTTGGGAATAATTTTTGTCACGGTTTTCTTGAGTTTAGTGTTTTTCATATTCCCAATAGAATACTTTTCAACTCTTTTTCCTTTCTACTGACTTTGTTGTGTTCTATGATTATTATCAACATATGTATGAGTCATGGTAGGACTAAACCAGAACTCATCATAACTGTGACCACTTCTGTTTCAATTATCACAGAAGTCTTCAAGATATTCAAATCTATTCTTGATAGATAGATTCTTATTCATTTGTGTTTTCTTCCTTTTCTTTTCAAGATGATTTATTTCTTCACATCTAATTTCCCTAAATGTAGGCCTTCCATAATTTTCATATGATGACATATTATTCCAGCAATTATTTCCCTGATGCCCAAACTTCCAACAACACTAACAATATCAAATAAATCTTCTTCTTTTACTTGTAGTATCAATCAGGCTAGATTTAGTGAATTTTTGTTTCTAGAATTGTATTTCTTTATTTGGAGCATACTTTTGGGATTTTATCTTCTTAATCATTCCAGTATCCACTCTTGAAGTTTTGATGGATGTATTGACATTTTTATCAATCCACATATTCCTATATTTTAACTTTGAGCCTATATTTGTAGATAAAACTGCATTAGTAGAACTAGAAATATCTGGGTTATGGGATACCTTATTCTTGGAGGATGTTACCATTGGATTAAAGGATTATTTGATATTCCTATTGGAACCATATTCCTTAATGAAAACTTGAGTGGTAGCATCTCTTATTTCAGCTGCTTGGGAAGTTCCAGCTTGGAGTGATTGTTGATTCTTCAATTTCACCTCCATCTCTAAACACTTCATGTTGAGGGAGTTCTTCTCATCCTCAACTGATCTTATCTTACTTTCCTAATTCTCCTTCAGCTTTAACATTTTATCTTCATGCTTATTTCTTAATTCTTGCAAAGAGATGTTAAGCTCCTTTACCTTGTTAGTTTTTTCTTCTAGTTGAGCATCTTTGAAAACCATAGAAACTTTGTGCAACATTTCAAATTCATGGAAAGATTCTACAAATATAATCTCAAAGAATTATTTTTCACAAATACTTCCATATAATTCTTCAGTAACTTGAGCATGTCTTTCATTACAAAGAGAAATTGTTTCTTCATTTGCCTTCACTAGTTTTTTGAGAGTGTTGGATATGCCAACCCTTGTATGCAATGCTTCTTACATGGCATTAGATTCTTCTTCCAGATATAATTTTTCATCTTGAAGAGAACTATTGATTATAGAAATGTGTCTTTCCACTTCTCTAGGGACTTTATTTAGATGATCTTTTAGTTCAGTTTGAAGATCACTAATTGATCTATCATCATCACAGATCGAACATGCTTCATCAGAAGAATAATAAAAATTATCACATGTTGTAACTTTCACATTACCTTCAGAAGAAGGAGTCTCCACATTATTAGTAAGATTCTTCTTCATCTTCCTTGCATGTTTATTCTTTCTATTCTTCTAAGTCTTGGAAGATATCTCCATTTGAGGTTGTTCACTCATCTCCTCAAATCTGAACTTCATAATGACTCCCTTGGATATTTTAGAGGTAACCTGTTCTGATACCAATTGAAGTGCCCAGATCAGTGTGAATCACTGAGAGGGGGAGGGGGTGAATTGGTGATCTCTTTAAATATTTTTATTAATTTATTCTTTTCAATTAAACCTCTATGGCTGGTCAAAGTCTCAATCCACTCTTCTTTTTTCTCTCAGCCTTACCTCGAATTATGATGTAAATTTAAAGGCACTGAACACAAGGATTTTCATGGTTCAGTTCAAAGACCTACTCCTTGTTATGTTGGTTATTCAACCCAACACAGATTCTCCACTATAATTTCTTTAGTAATTACAATGGTCAATATAGAGTCCCACTTTATCTCTCATGAGTCCCATAGGAGGTTCTTTATACTGCTTCCCACAATGTTACCAAATTCCTACTGGCCTTCTTCAAAATCCCATTGAAGACTTCTTCTTCTCCCTGAATCTCATAGGGGTCTTCTAGCTCTTAAGTCACATGAACAGCTTCCTTATTTAAGTTATTCTTTGATTCACTGTAGATGATCTTCTAATCTTCCCACACAGGCTTTCTGAATCACACTTTCCTATGTATCTATTTAAGAATATACAATAGTCTTTGGTAAGTTCTATTGGCCTTTCTCAATAATTCTGATCACTTAAGTTGATCAGTTTTCAGTCTCAACAATGCTCAGGAAATTCTTTATTCTTCTTATGAAGACCTGGCCTCACTTAGATGTGTGCCAATGGTGCACACAACTTCTTCAAGAATATAATTATGCAATAATTATCTTGAACAATATTAGTACTGTCTTCTTGAATCCTCAATCACTATCAACTCAGTTGAATGGTCTTCTTTAATTCTACCCAGATTCAGCCTCAATTGACATTTTCTTCATGCATGGATTGCATGGGATCCAATACCTCTTGTATTTGAATATCTCAAATATTTAAGCTTCATACATGTAATGCATTCCACATAAGTATTATTTATGTGTAAATGGGAATGCATGCATGCATGCACTCTTCTTGGTGCAACTCACTCCTAATCCTTTTTCTCAATATGCACACATGATTTATTCTTTATGTGTGCATGGACATGCATGAATGCATGTCACTCAATCTCAACACTTCTTGGTACAATGTACACACCCTTATCTTATTTTCTTCAAGTTCTTTAAGTATGTATGTGTATTAACTTTACTTATTCACATGTTCATGTGAATCATGGATGAATATATGATATTCACTTTGCACACACACAATCTGCCTCTTCTTTGAGTGCTTTAACATATGCACATTGTTCAATTATTCTTTATTATTCACGTATGAACACAAACTTCTTTTGTTTTATTTTCATGAAAATGTATTCAACTCATGAACATGTATGAATGTGCATCATGCAAGGATTATCTTTCACACACGTACTACCTTTTGTACATGAATGCACATATTTTTTTTTATTTCTTATTTTCTTCAAACTCTTATGTATTCATGTGCATTCATGAGTTCATTCATGTGATTCATTCACTATTATTCTTCGTGCACAAGGTATATAGGATCTTCTTATTCTCAAGAACATGAGGTGCATGGTATTCTTCTCTTAAGAAATAGTATGTGAGTATACTATTCTAATTCCCCTTCGTGAACCAGGTTTGTGGTTTTCAGACTGACTTCATCCTCGATACAGAGGGTGTGGCCTTTCCCTTCACGTAGGCAATGAGATACATGAGATTCTTCTTCATGAACCAGGGTGGTATGCGGTATTCTTCTTTGCACAGAAGGTGTGGATGCTTCCTTCTCATATGCAGTGGGATACATGGGATTTATCCTTCACACACTAGGAGGTTCTTTGTGGTTCTTTCTTAGAGAACCAGAGGGCTACTCCGAGGTGGCTCTATTTCTTTAGAGAAACTAAATCTCTATTCAATGTGAACGGCAACACCTTACTTCATATCGGGGGTACTATATTTATAAGCGAGGGATTTTCCTTGATTCTTCTTCAAACCCCTGAGAGATACACTTCAAATATTTATATAAATAAGCTTAGATCCTCGGTTTTAATATTTTAAAACTTGTGAAAAGATTTTCTACATATCGTGGGATCTTCCTTCTTGACTTATTCTTCTTCTTCTCGGTGAGAAGATCACGTGAAAGTGATATGGATCACATGCAACTTATTTTCTCAAAGGTTTGAACTCCATGATATGGCCTCTCACCTTCGGTTGATTTGGACTTCGTGGATTTCTCATTTCAGTCATATGCATGCAAATTTTAATGCATGCATGTTTTCGGTTCGTCTAGATGATCGCCATGCACTAATTTTGAGCTTCAACAGTGGTCAGAGTGATGAGATTGGTGCTTGGCTCGAATACTAGTTCATGGGTGGAGCTAGAGTGTCTGGAGGTTAAAGAAAAACACAGTGGAGAGATCAGATGGTTCTCATTTAAACCCAAACCATAGAAATTAGATGGATGACCTTGATTAGAACGCGGGACTCAGGATGGAGCATGCGACTCAGATTGATCACGAGATTAGATGAGCGGTGAGGATTATATCTGTATTTTTAAAAATGCATCCCACATAGAAATGCACCACTTGTTTTGGATTCTTTAAATAATAAGACACAGAATCATATCGCCTGAATTCTCCTATCTCCCTCCACGGTACTTCCCCATAGCGTGTTCCACATGCGAGCGCGCTCTTAACTCCCACTCTGCTCCTTGAGCACGCACCTAGCGCCCACACTTCATGGGTTCATCACCATGTGGCACCTGCGGGCTTATACACGGTCTGTGCACATCCCACTTCATGTGAGGCTGGCCTTGAGGGCTTCCCTTGAGTGCAGTTGACCCCTAGGGTCCCACATGTGCTTGAGGTGAGGTCCTCGGTTGGTCTCCATGGATGGATTTATTTTTTTCTATGTAAGGAAGGTCATATACTTGGTTAAAAATCAAGTGTCTAGTATAAGAATAATGTATGGCCACCATCTTTATTCAAACCCCATGAATGGGAAATACACTTAGTAGCTTCCACACTAAGCCCTTCCTCATTTCTTATTCATCTTCAAACATCATCTTTCTTTTCTTTTTGGAATAACAAATATATGATCTTAAATATTCTTTTAATCCAACCATGGATAATGCATGGATCATTTCTTCATGCCTCATGCATAAAAACATAATGCATGGATTCTACTTGTTGTGAGGGATGTGTTTTCCATTAATACATATCTTCTTCATTTAGGATCATCACAAAAAAATGTCTTATTTCTTAAACTTCATCCATTTAGATTCAATGGATGAATCTTCAACACTTCATCCACTTAGTGACTATTGATGGATCTTCACTTCTTTCCTCATACAATTGAGTATTTCATGGACTTATTCAAGTGTTGTGACAATGTATCACATTGATACAAGTCTTGAAACTTAGAACCAGTTCATCAATTGTCGTATTTATATCCTCTTGGATAATTTATCAAGTGTAGCATTCAATTCTTTGAATCAACAAAAATTCTCCAAGGATTCACCAACTTCTTCATCAATACCTTTCATTCACATATTGACTTCTCATTGACAACTTATTGACAAAAAATGCAACACCATGCTCAAAAACTCTCACCAAAATTACTTGGGAATAAATTGATACATCCTTACTACTCTAGGGTGAACAACCTATCTGAAAGAGTGATACACTCTCATTACCTCCTCCCTCATACTGGTAGGAAATATGATCCTTCCATGGAAAAAAGGAAACAATTGAAATATTAAGGCCATCCCTAAAAGATCTCCCCACCATCAAGTCTCTTTTAAAATATGATACAATCATGATCCAAGATTTTATAATCCTTTACTCACTCAATAATAGAAAATACAAGATTTAAATGATATAAACACTCCTATTACAATCCTCGATGATATCCAGGTGGAACTCGGTTAGGAAAGACATCAACCCCTACTCCTCCTATACTTCCTATACATGTTGTGATTCTATTTCCTATTGAGAGAATATAATACTATATTCCCTTTATTATGTGTAAATATAAGTTCAAAATCAAATGATAGTTGGTATGTAAACCATCATCATTTCCTTAAATTTAGTTCACATTAATAAAATATATATTTGAGGATCTTATGGTCAGAGTAAACTAAAAAATGTTCCCTAAATAGATAATGCATCTATAATTTAAAAGAATTTATAAAAATAAACAATCTCAAATCATTTCTTGAATATTTATTTTCATGTGGATGAAGTTTCCAAAAACCATAGTCTACTGTACAATTATCTTGTATAATAACACAAACAAGACCCATTATTGATGCATCAAATTATACCACAAACCCTTCACACTCTTCTAGTAAAATCATAATAAGATCAGTTATAAAACTCTTCTTTAATCTTGCATTGATCATAACAAATAAATTTTATGCCTTTATTTGTCAATGTCTTCATAGGATAAGTTATCTAGAAAAAATATCGAATGAATTTATGGTGATATTAGGAAAATTTCAAAAATATATGAATCTCAAAAATTCTATTAGGTACTTCTTAAGATATTACAACCCCAACCTTTTCTGAATCTATAGATATTATAGCTTTTGAAACCATGTTCCAAATGAATCAAACCTCGTGAATCTAAAATAGTAATTTTGAAAGATTTATATAAATTTGGTTCACTCGTAATGTCTCCAACATAATCCATAGATTCCTACCATACTCTTCTAAATATATTAAATATAAAAGGATATCAACTAAAAATATAACTACAAAAGTCTCTAAAAATTGATGAAAAGTGAAAATTATTTAAGTACATGAAAATAGAATGATAATTTTTTAATCTAAATGGAATAACTAGGTATTCAAAGTTTCCATGACAACATAAAAAAAATCAACTTTGGAATATCATCCATTCTCATCTAGATTTGATGGAAAACATATCATAATTCAATCTTCAAAAACAATTTAACCCCTTCTACTAATCAAATAAATTGGAAATACAAGGAAATTTATAATGGTTTTTTTTATGGTTAACTTATTAAATTTATGGTATTTTGTGCACAAATGTAAACTCTCATTGAATTTCTTATATAAAATAATAGATAAACCCCACATAGAAGTTTTAGGATTGATAAATCATTTAGATTCAATTTCCTCAAGAATAATTTTCAATTACCTTGTTTTTTTGGATCTATAAAATAATGGGGAACTGAGATAGGTTTCATTCCATGCAACTATTAAAAAATTAATTTCACCTCTCATTTAGGAGGTAATCCTGAAAAATATTCAGGAAATACATCAGCAAAGAGGTATACCATATGAGGTAATACCCTCGGTTTCTTAGATCTAATCGCTCTATGAAACAAACTTTCCATTTGAAATATAATAATCCAAATCTAAATTTGAACAAGTTTAGATCGAGCTATGTGAAATTATCTCTTTATAATAAAATTATATTGAATATCAGCTAGAGATGTGAAAGAAACCTACCGTTGATAACAATTGATATGGACTCAAAACTAGTTTAACCAATCCATACCCAATATAACATAAAAATATTCATATCAAGGATAAAGAAATCCCAAAAATGTTTATAATTTCCCACTATAATTTCATGGGATGAAAATAAATTACTCCCCCTTGATCACATTCCCAAAGGAGTATCAATAATCATGATCCAAAAATATACTTTTACCCTTAATGTAAAGACCCTCACACTGGTAGCCTAGAGTTGGTGATTACTTTATTACATTGGTACAGGTACAAGCGATTACATCCCAAAGGACTAAATAGTTCATTAGTTTTGAAAAACTAGTTACAAACATAAATCTTACAACACAACTTGAAATAAAATAAAATATAGTAACTCCATTGGAAACACCCCTATTCTCCTAGATTTAATCTTTATAACAATCATAACATATATCTTGGAATCCTAGGAAAAATAAAACATAATAAAGGGTTGAGATCAGATACTCAGTAAAGGTAAGCATACAATAGAATCTATCATGAAAAAATAATCATAAACATTAAGGCAAGGTGAATAACTAAAACATAATCCATTTAAACATAATCTTAAGCATAATATGGAAAATATAAATGATAACAAAATAATGGAATATAAATAATCACATGGATATTCTACTAGTAGAATAATCACAGGGAATATCAATAACCATTCTCATAAAGAGGTAATTCATAATGTGAGACATCATAATCATACCGTCAATCCTTTATCCAAGACACCATACATAAATAGGTAAGGCCTCAGCCAATACCCAATCTATTTTGCCTCATAAGACCTACCAATGAATCAAGGGTATATAGAGGGCCCTTCCAGTCACTTAATAATTCTAATGCATTCCTCATATGAATGGGGTGAAACATAAACAACATAAACATTCATATTAAAGACTAGAATATGAAGTGTGAATACTTTAACCATAAACTATGAATGGTATCAAAATAGAACATCCATAGTCAAACTAGATCATAAACCATTCAATAAAATATATTAAATGATTTCATAATATATAAACCTCAATTAATCATAAGATTCAACATAGTATTTTGACATATATTCAAATACTCAAATAAAATCATTACAATTTTTTTAGAGAAATACCCTTTTACTTTGAAATCATTTATTCAAAAAGGTGAATAATTATAAATTAAAACATTTTATTTGAAAATAACCTTATAAATTTTTAAAGGAAGCTTAAAAATATTAAAGAATAATAATGGAAAGAAAATATACTCATGACTTATTATTTAAAAAAACATTCATTTCATATTATTTTCATAAAAGTCATAAAGTACCTCATTTGGAAAATGAAAAAAAGATTCCTTTAAAATAATTTTGTAAAAATTAAAACATGGGTAAAGAAAATAATTTAAAAATCATATGAGAATAGTAAAAAAAATTAAAACATTTTATAAAACACTGACATGGAATATAAATATTTCCCAATGGATACTTAAATAGAAACAATCTCAGTTAATGATGATATTGTGAATTAAACCCGTATTTTAGGTCTGATTTCCTTTGAATGTGTCCAAAATTTATATATAGTGGTTTTAAACATATTATTAACCTATACTAGAATCATCTTAATATTTATTATATAATATATGATCCCCTTATAATATTTTGTTACTCGTTTATTAATTTTATTCATTTCATTATTTCAGGTGTTAATTGCCCTATTTTCTCATGCTTGTTTTGTCTTTAAATTCCATGTTCTCTTGAATATAATATAGATAAATAATATCCAGAATGATATTAAGTTCATAAATATAATATTTATTCATTATATAAATTCTTATAATCATTCTAGAAGGGTTAACATGGAAAATTAATCACATCACGGTGTGGAGATGTTAGGACGTACGTACGCATGAGTGACGGTGTCATTCTCTTAATGGTGAAATGGTAAGGAAGTGTATGGTATATTAATTTTTTAAAGAATAAATATCATATCATATTTATTATATATATCCATTATTTTTATCATTATACCCATCCAAGTAAAGTGGTGATGAAAAACATATTACACCACAGTGTGGAGATAGTAAGTCATACGTATGCACACACAGTGCTTCCATTTTTCATAGGATGGATAAAAGGTGGAATATGGTTGTCCCATAATCATAATAACATATCAGAATATATATGATACTATATTTAATACATTATAATGTAAACAACATATAAAGAGTAATTATAATCATAAATGAACTAGGACAATTTGGTAAAAATGATTACCTCTTCTTTACCAGACTTCTTTTCAATATCTTCTTAAGGGATCTAGGGATGGTCTTTTTGTAAAGACAGGATCTCCATAACCTTGATAAGGATGTTTAGAGGATAATTTTTTAGGGATTTTTTGACATATAAGGCTAAAAATATTGTGAGTAAGTTGGTGATGAGGTTCCATTTTATAATTGAGGTGAGGGATACTTTTGAAAACACTCAAGATATTAAATTAATATAAATTAATTTAAATTTCAAAATGCCTCTAAAGTGAGTTATTTATATTATAAGATGATTATGGGTATAAATAATCTCAAAAAATAATTTTTAGACAATTTTAGGTCACATTATTATCCATATCTTTTAGATTTAACCCTTAATTAATCTTTTTAACACTTACCGTGATGACATGTGCTTTTACTCCTTAAAGGTCAATATAGTTACTATAAAATGACAAAATAACCATAAATTGATCATTTATTAAATTTTCAAATTTATAAAAATCATTTGACCTAATTTTATATTTTTATGAATTTTATATCATTTAATAAAATATTATTTATTTTAATATAACATTAATGAAAATTCTAATACAATTTATTACTTTGACTTTTATAAAAACCAATAAAATAATATATCTTCAAACCAACACTTTTAAAATATCACTAATAAGTAAAAGTTATCTATAAATTTTTTATGACATTAATTATCTAAAATTATATTTATTTTAATATTTTTAATATCATTTATTTGATATTTTCATTAATTAAATAATTATTGTTCCATCATTGTATAAGCCTTTAAGATAATTATTTATTTCTTAAAAATTAAAAATAAATTATCATGATGAATGTAAATATTTTATATTTAAAATAAATATTAATAGTCAAAGATATTTTCTGAATAACCGCATATTAAAAATGTAATACTTATTAAAAACATGAGTATGACATGTTTGACTTTTCTTAAAATAAAATACTATAAAAGGATTAAAGTCATCAAAGTGGCTCCAAGAGGCCATAAAATCGGCCCAAGGATAATTTTTGTCAAAACTAAATCATCAAATAAATTTAGGAAAAGTGTTAGGGTAATTTTCTAATATTTATAATATTATTTTTACCCTTAATTACCCAATTTACCCTTAACCGTGGTAATAAAAATTATTAAAGTTACTATTCATTTTATCCAAAAATAAAAGAGACCTATTTAATAAATTTGTAACTTATGATTAAAAATATGGAAACCATTTTTCAAAATTCTAAATAGAAAATTAGATAAAATTAATTCAAAATTAATCTCATTGACAGGGTGAGAAAATGGGTTATTAAGTGAAAACGTTCAAAAGATTGAAATGTTTTTATATCCAAATTTAATATGAAATTTATTCAAATGAATTAAATTTTATTAAATAATACAAAATTTATCTAATTATACTTTAAAACAAATCAAAATTATAATTTAACGCTATAAATTATTTATAATAAAACATTGTTTTCAATTAAAATCTAGTATTTTTCATTATTCATCAAAATATGAAACTTACCAGAAAAATAAAAAAAATATTAAGAAAAGTAAATTTTGATATGAAACTTACAAAAATTATGTTTATTTTTTCAAACATAATTTATAAAAGTGTCAAAATTTATTTTTAAAACAAGTGTGACATTAAAAGGTGACAAAACTATCTTTAGATAAAAATGAAGCTTTTTATGCATGGCATTGGATTTATTATTATCTTATTCCTATAAAATATATTGGATGTATTTTAAAACATTTATATATATATATATATATATTTCATAATGTGGCTAATGTTATTCATTCCCACTAATTTAACGACTAGGTTATAATAATATTTTATTGTGCGGTTAAGTCGGGCATTGCATGCAACATAAGCTATCGAAAAAAAATGAATTTATTTAAAAAGATGCATACCGTAAAATATTTGGGTATTATATTCTTCCCTCCTTTGAAAAAAATTTTCCTTGAAATTTTCATGAATATTACCTTTTAAACATATTAGGGTGGTTCTTCTTCATAACATCCTCAAGTTCCCACACTACTTCTTCCATTTTATGGTTTCTCCAAATAACATTTACCAGTAGAGTTGTTCGATTCCTCAACACTTGTTATCTAGTGTCAAGAATCTCGATAGACTCTTCACAGTAAGACAAAACATGTTCTAGTTTTGTTTCTTCATATGTGAGTACATGTGTTGGGTATGGCCTGTACTTCTTTAATAATGATATGTGGAACACATAATGAACTTTGGAGAGGCTTGGTGGAATTTCTAAATGATAATCCACAGTTGAAATTTGTTCCAAAATTTAAAAACTTATGATATACCTAGGACATAGTTTCCTTTTATTTCTAAATCTCATAATACCCTTCCATGGATATACCTTCAAGAAAACATTATCGCCCACTTTAAATTACAAATATTTTCTCCGGTTATCAACATATCTCTTCTACCTACTTTGAGTTGTGTTGATATGTGTTTGAATAGTATTTACTTTTTCTATCATTTCCTCAAAAAGTTATGGAGCTCAAAGTTTCCTTTAACCAACATAATTCTAACAAGTTAATGCCTGGCATCTCTATCCATATAATTCTTCATACAGTTCCATTTTAATACTTGAATGGAATCTATTGTTATAGTAAAATTCTATCAATGGTAAACATTTATCCCACATACCTTGAAATTAAAGTGAGCATTATCTCAAAATGTCTTCTAATATTTGAATAGTCCTTTCAAACCATTCATAAATTTGTGGATAGTAGGTGGTGCTCAAATGAAGCTTGGTATCTAGATCCATCAAAATAATTTTCCAGAATTTTGATGTAAAATAGGGATCTTGATCAAACACAATCGATAGAAGTACACCATGAAGTATTAAAACTTCATTAATATAGAGTCTTTCTATGAATTCAAGAGGTAAATCTTCTCATATAGTAATAAAATGTGCTTTTTGGTAAGGTGGTCAATAATAACCCATATCACATCATTCCTTTTAGGATTCCTTGGTAGTCTGGGGAAAAAGTTCATCATAATGTCATACCATTTCCACATAGGTATAGGAAGATGTTGTGTGAATCATCTAGGATGTTGTATATAAACCTTCACTAGTTGAAAAACCAAACATCTTGACACATATTCAGCAATTTTCCACTTCATATTATCCCACCAAAAATGTTCCTTCAAATATCTATACATCTTAGTGATACCATGGTGTATAGAGAAATTTGAGCTATGAGAATCATAAAATAATTAAATTTTTAGTTTGAGTAGATATAAACAAAAATTCTCTTTCCAAATCTCAAAACACCATCTTCATATACGAAGTCTTCCAATTTTCTATCACTTACAGCTTTAAATTTCTTTTGAAAATTCTCAACATCTAACTGGGAACATTTTATCTTTTCCAAAAAAGATGGTTTGGAAACCATTTGATAGAGGATTTAAGTTTCCCCTTAATAATTATCATATCCATCTTTAGTAGATCCATGAATATAGGATCCCTATAAATCCTCATTTTGTTCAGAACTCCATGATCATTCCTTCTCAATGCATCTACCACTGATTTTTTCCTTCCTTGGGTGGTAGTGTATTGAATAATCATAATCCTTGAGTAGCTTTAGTTATCTAATTTTCCTTATGATTAGTTATTTTTGTGAGAATATATATTTCAAACTTATTTGATCTATATATATCTCACACATTTTACCATAGATATAGTGTATCCATATATTTAGAGAAAATATTACATTTTCTAACTTAATATCATGAGTTAGATAGTTCCTTTCTTGAGTTTTTAACTGTCTTTATGAATATTCAATAACTCTATCATTCTGCATAAGGACACAACCAAGTCCTTTCTTTGATGCATCACTGTAAATCAAAAATCCACCATTTCCTATTGAGAGATTTAAAATTGGAGTATTGACCAATCTTCTCTTAGATTATTCAAAAAATTCTTCACTTTATTTTTTCCATACAAACTTAACCCATTTACATGTGAGCTTGGTTAAAGGGTTAGCCAATTGGGTAAAACTCTAAAAGAAACATTGATAGTAACCTACTAAACCAATGAAACTGTATACCTCATTTATACTCATTGGTGCAGGACATTCTTAGATTTCCTTTATCTTTTTAGGATCAACAGAGATTCCATCCTTAGAGAATAGATGGGAAAATAAATTTTTGGAAGCCAAAATTCACACTATCTAAATTTACCATATAACTCTTTCCTTATGAGAGTCCTAAGAATAATATATGGGTGATTCTCATGGTCTTTATAGATTTTAGAATACACCAAAATATAATTAATGAATACCACAAAAAAATCATCAAGATATTCTATAAATACTCTATTCATTATATCCATAAAAACATATGGTGCCTTAGTCAATCCAAATGGAATTACTATAAACTCATAATGTCCATACCTCATCCAAAAATTTGTCTTTGGAATGTCTTATTTCCTTACTCATAATTAATGATATCCAAAATTAAGGTCAATATTTAAAAAAATGAGCTCTATGAAGTTGATCAAATGAATCATCAATGTGAGGCTGAGGATACTTGTTCTTTATTATAATAGCATTGATTTCCTTATAATAAAAACACATCCTCATAGATCCATATTTCTTCTTAACAAAGAGAATAGGGGATCCCCATGGAGAAACACCAGGGAAAATAAATCCATTTTTACCTAACTCCTCTAGTTGTTTCTTCAGCTCTACTAACTCCACCATTTCCATTCTATAGGCGGTCTTTGATATTAGTCTTATATTAGGGATTAAATCAATAGAAAACTCAACTTCATGTTCTGGGGGTGTCCAGGTAACTGCTTAGTAAATACATCAATGTATTCCTTTACAATATGTATATTCTCAATTTTAATATTACCTTATTAATACCTAGATGTTTTTTGCTCTTTCCCCCACCCCCCTAAGAATTTCATTCATTATAGCTACTGGGGTGGATTTAGATAATAATTAGATGATGAAGTTTCTGCTCTAAAGATAATGAATTCTATATCTTCCTCACAAATCATAATTTCATTCTTATTGCAATAAATTTTCACATCATATTTTGAAATTTAGTCCATATCAAGGATTATATCAAATTAAATCATAGGTATGATGACAATTTCAGAAAGTAAAGAAAGTGTATGTGTCATAAAGGGGGCCGCAAAACACATCTTTATTGCAATGAGGTTTCCCTTAGTAGTTTTTACTAACAAATCCTTTATTAAATAAAAATGAAAATGTATAATTTTCTTGGAAAACTGGGAAGATATAAAAGAATGTGTTGATCCATATTCAAATAAATCATTAACTAAATTTAATAAGATGATTAAAGTACCTACAACCACATCATTAGGAACTTAAAACTCAATTTTTGTGATCGCATAAGCTTATCCTTTCTCCCTTGGACTTTTCTGGGGAAAGTATCCTTGACGCTTAGGAAATTCATGTTCATAGTGTCTCAACTCCTTACAATTGAAGTACTTCACATTACCAGCTTCTTTCTTTCCCTTTCAATCATGGGCATGGTGTTATTTTATCCACACTTATAACAATCACTCATTCCCAATAGGCACGTTCCATGTGTTTTTTTATTTCATGATAGAAATCCAACTCTTCCCTTCCTCCCCTTTTCCTTATTTCCTTTTCCAGATCTCTCAACATCCCTCTTCTTATTTTGATTTCCCTTAAAGTTATAAGACTTATAGAATTATTTCTCTATCTTGATAGCACACGAGACTATATCTTCATATGATGAAAATTTTGGGGGGACCTGTGCCCTTTAGAGAGATGATAAACTACCATGACAAAATTCTCCCTTTCATTACTTCCAAAAGAAATAAATATCTTATATAAGAATATTATCCATTACTCAACTACAAATGGATTTTTATTCCCACTGAATGATAAAGGTTGTTGCCTCATGAAGTGGTCTAACATTATTCCTCTGCTTTGTGTATTAGGATGCTCTATATGGGTAAGGTTATTATTTATAACCTGATTTAGTTATCCTAGTATATTTATAAGTTGTTCATCACCATTTTCAGATCTGGATCCAACATCATTATCTTACATGGGAGGGAAATACCTACATGGATTATGTGCATTAATATGGTTTTTATTTCTTCTACTAAGAATCATTTCTAAATAATGTCATACACTATTTTAGGTTATGAATCATAATAAATAATTTCAAATTATTAAAAAAAATAACATAAAATGAAAATTTATGTATAGATGATATAAAAATCATAAGCTTGGTAACTTTGGGAATATTCTCAAAGAAAGTTATAGAGTTACGTTTCCATAATCTATATTTTTTTCTAAATATAGTTTCCAAAGTTTATATTAAACTTTCTATGATACCAATGGTAAAGACCCTGACCTCACTAACCCTGAGTCAGTGGTTACTTTATTACATTGGTACTAGGTACAAGCAATCACATCCTAAAGGACTAAATAGTTTAGTAGTTATGTAAAACTAGTTACATACATAAATCTTACAACACAACTTGAAATAAAATATAGCGTAGTAACTTCATTGTAAACACCCCTATTCTCCTAGATTTACCCTGCATATCAATTATAATATACATCTTGGTATCCTAGGAAAAATAAAACATAATAAAGAGGTGATCTCATATGCTCAATAAGGGTAAGCATACAGTGGAACTTATCATGAATAAATAAGCATAAACATTAAGGCAAGGTGAATAACTTAAACACAATCCATTTAAACATAATCTTGATCATAATATGGAATGAATAAATGATAATCAAATAATTTCATATAAATAATCACATGGATATTCTACTAGTCAAATAATCACATAGAATATCAATAACCATTCTCATAATGAGGGAATGCATAATTTGGGAAATCATAAACATACCATCAAGTCTTCGGCCAAGAAATCATACATAAACAAGTAAGAAATCATCAAATACCCAAATTAGTTTGTCTCATGAGACCTACCAATGCATCAAGGGGATATAAAGGGCTCTACACATCACTTACTATGTCCAATTAATTCCTCATATGAATAGGATGAAACATAAACAACATAAACATTTTTATTAAAAACTAGCATATGAAATGTGAATACTTTAACCTTAAATTAGGAATGGTATCAAAATAGCACATCCATGGTCAAACTGAATCAAAATCAATTCAATAAAATATGTTAAATGATATAATAAGAGATAAACCTCAATTAAGCATAAGATTAAACATAGTATGTTGACATAGATGAAAATTATCTAATAAAATCATTGCTAATTTTTGATAAAAATACCCTTTTTACTTTGAAATCATTTATTTAAAAAGACACACGATTATAAATGAAAACATTTTATTTCAAAATAGCCTTGTAAAATTATAAAGGAAGATTTAAAATATTAAAACATCATAATAGTGGGAAAATCCACTCATGCTGCATAAGTTAAAAAGCATTCCTTTCATATTTTTGTTGGAAAATTCATAAATTACCTTGTTTGGAAAATAAAAAAGGGATTCCTTTAAAACAATTTTTTAAAAATTAAAAAATGGGTAAAAAAAGACTTTAAAAATTAATATGAGAATAGTAAAAATATTTTTGAAAACATTTTATAAAACACTAACATGGAAGAGAAATATTCCCTAGTGGAGACTTAAATAGAAACAATCTAGATTAATGATGAGATTGTGAATTAAACTCTTACCTTAGGTATGATTTCCTCTGTACATGACTGAAATTTATATGTAGTAGTTTTAAAAATATTATTAAATTATAATAGAATCATATTAATATTTATTATAAAATATATCATCCCCTTATAACATTTTGTTTCTCGTTTATTCATTCTATTTATTTTGTTGTTTCGGGTGTTAATTTCCATGTTTTCTCATGCTTGTTTTGTCTTGAAAGTCCCTATTATCTTTCATATGATATAGATCCATAATCTACATTATGATATTAAGGTCATAAATATCATATTTATTCATTATATACATTCTTATAATCATTCCTGAATGGTTAACATGGAAAATTAATCGTATCACATTGTTGAGACGGTAGGTCATATGTATGCGTGAGCGACGGTATAATTCCCTTAATAGTGAAATAGTAAGGAATTGTATGGTATATTAATTTTTTTATAATAAATATCATGTTATATTTATTATATATATCCATTATTTATATCATTATACCTACCCAAGTAAAGTGGTGATGAAAAATAGATTACACCATGGCGTAGAGACAGCAAGTCGTACGTACGCATGCATGGTGCTTTCATTTTTCATAGGATGGATAAAAGGTGGAATATGGTTTTCCATAATCATAATAAAATATCATAATATATATAATACTAGATTTATTACTTTATAATGGAAACAGAACATGAATAATAAGTATAAGAATAAATGAACTTGAATGGGTTGGTAAAAATGATTACCTCTTCTTTGGCAGACTTATTTTAGATATCTTCTTAAGGGATCTAGGGATGGTATTTTTGTAAGAATAGGATATCCAGAACATGAATAAGGATATTGTTAGGATAAGTGGGTAGGTTTTGGTCAAGCTAAAAGGCTCAATGTGGTGTAAGGAAGTGAGGGATAAGGTTTCCTTTTATAATTGAGGTGAGGGGTACTTTTGGAAACTCTCAAAATATTAAATTAATATAAATTAATATAAATTAATATCCAATTAAAAATAGATCCAAAGTGATTTATTTATAATATAATATAAGTATGGGTATAAATAATCTCAACTAATAATTTTTAGATAAGTTTATGTCACATTCTTACCCTTATCTTTTGGATTTAATCCTTAATTAATCTTTTTAACTCTTACCATGAAGACATATGTTTTTACTCCTTAAAGGTTAATATAGTTACTATAAAATGAAAAAATAACCATAATTGGATCATTAGTGAAATTTTCAACCTTATAACAATCATTTGGAAGAATTTTATATTTTTATGAATTTTATATTATTTAATAAAATATTATTTATTTTAATATAACATTAATGACAAGTTTGATACTATCCATTACTTTGACTTTTACAAAAAATCAATAAAAATAATATATCTTAGAACCAACACTTATAAAATATCACTAACATGTAAAATTTATCTATAAAATTCATGTATGAAATTAATTATCTAAAATTATATTTATTCTAATATTTTTAATATCATCAATTTTATATTTTCATTAATCAAATAATTATTACATTATCATTGTGTAAGCATTTAACGTAACTATTTATTTATTAAAAATTAAAAATAAATTTTCTCGATGAAGATAAATATTTTAGATTGAAAATTACTATTAATAGTCAAATATATTTTATGAATAACCGCATATTAAAAATGAAATACTTATTAAAAACATGAGTATGACATATTTGACTTTTCTTAAAATAAAATATTATAAAAGGATTAAATTAATCCAAGTGGATCTAAGAGTCCATAAAATCATACCAATGATGCTTTTAGTAAATAATAACTCATACAATAAAATTATAACAAGTTTTAAGATAATTTTCTAATATCTATAATATTATTTGTACCCTTAATTACCCGATTTACCCTTAACCGTGGTAATAAAAATTACTAAAATTACTATTCATATTGTAAAAAAATAAAAGGTAAATATTTAATAAATTAGGAAATTATGATTAAAAATATTGAATTCTTTTTTCAAAATTCAAAACATATAATTGTATAAAATTAATTTAAAATTAATCTCGTTGACTGGGTGAGAAAACGGGTTATTAAAGTGAAAACGTTCAAAAGATTGAAATGTTTTTATATCCAAATTCAATGTGAAATTGATTATAATGACCTAAATTGAATTAAATGATATAAAATTTATCTAAATATACTTTAAAATAATTCAAAAATATAATTTAACACTATAAATTATTTAGATGAAAAACTAGTTTTCAATTAAAATATGGTATTTTTCACTATTCATCAAACTATGAAACTTACCATAAAAATACCAAAAATTTAAAAAAATTAAATTTTGATATTACACTTTAAAAAATTAATTTTATTTTTTCAAATATAATTTATAAAGGTGTCAAAATTTAGTTTTTAAACAAGTTCTCCATTAAAAGGTGACAAAACTGTCTGTAGATAAAAATATAGTTTTTTATGCATAACATTGGATTTATTCTTTTCTTATGAAAATAAAATATATTGGATGAGTGTCAAAAAAAATTAATATATATAAATTTAATAATTTGGTTAATATTATTTATTCCCTCTAATTTAATGGATAGGTTATAATAATGTTTTATTATGCGGTTAAGTTGGGTGTTTCATGCAACATAAGCTATTGAAGAAATTGAGTTTATTTAAAAAGAGACATAGCATAAAATCTTGGGTTTTTATAATTAATCCTAGTTTAGACACAAATTTATTATAAATAAAGGAATAAATTTATCAAATAACCACATTCAATGATAAAGGTTACTAAAATAGTAACTCTTATAGTGAAAGGACTCTCGCTTGTATCAATTAAAGATTACTCAAAAGAAAAAAAAGCATGTATATGCTATCAGAATGACCCTGTGACTATGATCCCTATCTAGATGGGGAAAATATTGATTGATAACTTTTTACACCTCTCTTATTTTCCCAACTAGGTCTGTTTGAGGGTGGTTGAATATCTCTAACTGAATATCCACAAAACTAAGTGTGAGATACATAAGTCTGATGAGGTGGTTGACCCACACTCTCTGAAGGGTTTACCTAAAAAACATTTTGATATGATTATACTATCCACATAAATTCAACTACTTTACCTCAGAGTTTTAATTAGGCATGGTGTATCCTATTTTTCCATATATATAGCATCAAATTATAGGTCTCCCAAATTTATGATCAAGAAAACCACTTCCACCTTAACTACCTTGAAAAAATATACCTTAAATAATATCTTACCACTAAATTTTTTGACCACTAGAGGATCCCCTGCCTCTGCTTTTATCATAAGGTAACCCACCAGTTCCCTGAATTCCCATTAAACCAACCACATCTGGTATAACCATCTTCACAACCTTTGAAAGGGTAAGAATAATTAACACCATCACCTAGGTTTTCAAGGTATATTCCAATATTATCTCAAATAATTGGATTTATCATCTTCATCCCTACCCAAATAAGGTGAAAATGAAGAAAATCAGTAAACTTGGAAGCCTACTTCATAACTATCATTCTCATTGCTTTATCTCTAGGAATTTCCAAGCCTTAGTCAAATGGAGTGTGTTGGGATAAAATTTATCATAAAAAATATTCTAAAAGTATATTCATGCTAACCCTTGGTCTTTATTTTCTTCTATCATAACATTCCACCAATGGCAAGAAGATACTTCTAGCATGAAATAGGCTAATCATACCATGTAAAGCTCAAGGATTAAAATTATTTAAAAAATCTGGTGGATGTGTTTTATCCATTCCTTAAGTTGATATATCCCAACATTTCCCTAAAAGGTTGGGGAATGATGAAGTTAGAAGTTTTAATTAATATCTATAATGTTGAATTCCTAATGATTTAGTCTATAACTTGTATCTTGTATAGGTAAGTCAATCCCTCAAGGACACGTGGATCGATGAATGACCTAGTAGGTGGAGCATGCTCATCACCCCCTCTTTCATTGATAAAGGTGGTCATCAAGGTGACATTCAACATAGTTGATTAAAGTATTATATTAAATTTACTAATCATGGATAAATAGTTATATCAATTTAAGGATAATAATGGTTAAGCTAAAACCCTTTCATCTCTCTCTTTAGATTTTATTCCCATTAATCAACTTATTAAATAGTTTAAATCATATATCAATATATTCAAAAACATTAATTCTAGGTAAAATTATAAAATATCCATAAGTAATGACAATAAATTTAATTTCTTACCCATATAAATCACTTTAAGGTTTACATTAATCTAGTCATCATTGATAAATAAGTAATAATGCATTATTTATTTATCATTGAGTTTTGATTAATATAAATATCTAAGTGATTTTAAAAATTCAACTATGTAAGAACACACAATCAAAAAATATCATACTTTTCTATAATTTCCTACCAATGATTCATGGGACTCTAGATAAATAAGTCAGAATTAATAATTAAAGTCAAAATAAATCTTGGAATACCCTAAAAACTTGATCTTACACCATAACTATGTTGGAAATATATATATATATATTTGAATTACTTCTCAAGTCTTAACAATCTTATCACTTATTTATCCCTAAACCAACTAATTGACACAACTCTAAAACTATTTTGTAATGACCTAGTCCAGATCACATGGTCTAAACTAAATATTTACAAGACCTTAGTCTAGTAAAAATACTTAAAGATTTAATAGCTAGTGGGAAGAAATTTACTCTCAATATATTTCTACTATCATAAATACAAGAAAAATGGTATATAAATATATATACCAACCATGTAATATATACATGTAAGTAAATATAAAATATATATAGTCACAAATGATATGTAATTCAAGAAAACAAGCAAAATACATGATCATAACACCCCCCCCCCCCCACACACACACACACACGTGAGTGCACACATATCTAAAAAGGTAAACTAAAAAATTGTAATAGCCCATCTTCGCACAAACAATCCACTGCTAAATACCAAAATATTTCCATATATCCAATCTCTAGGAATCAAAAACCATTAATTTTCAGGGAATTTACCTTTTCTAGATCATGTAAAAAATGATTTATGCATACCCTAAAGGGATATGTCTAGGTTTTGGGTACAACATACCTAGTGAGTGGTCACCACCTGATCCCCACCAAACCACCATAAATTAAATTTTATGCAATAACATCACAAAATAAATATATAATCAAAGAATAACTATGATCAACATATCATATAAGTGTTGAAAATAAAATAAAATATTTACCTTTGGTGTTAGCTCTCATGTGCTAACAAAACCACCATGAAAACCAACCTCACTTGCTTCAAGTAATATCCATAATCCAAGATGAAATTAAAAACATCCTCAGTTGATTTTTGAAGAAGGAAAAGTATGGTCTAGACACCCTCAATGGTGTTTCAATGAGGCGAAAATAACTTGTAACCCATATAATCTTAACACATGATCTCAACCCATTACCAACATCTATAATACAATTCATTATTAGTGTATAAATTGTAGTCAACCCTAGACCATGGTTTGAGGAACCTATATAATAAATTTACAATAGTACTTGTGCTATATTTACTATTTTTACACATTATGACAACATTTATATATAAAATTAATAAAAATAAACAACATGAATTAAATTAATGAATTATATCGAAAAAATACAATTTATTTCAAAATAAAGGTAGTTTAATCTAATTAACTACAAAATGATGTTGTTTAATAAGTTTTTTTAAAATAAAAATCCTTTTTTCAGTTATATATCACACTGCCCATTTCAATGATGACATAAATATTATGACATTATGTGAGATTGGAGGGTCCACATACCATATAACATGATGATTTATATTCTAAAATTTGTAGGAATAGGAATTCCACAAATTTAATGAATCTTAAGAGCCTGTAATATTGAATATTATGGATTTAATTTTTTACATAAGGGTGTAACAAAAATTAGGAGAAAAGGGAGCTGATTTTACCTTAGCCTCACCATAAGAAAGGTCTTAAAATAACATTATAAAGGATAAGGTCAAGTGTGATGATGTATTCAACTCAGGAAAAGTGAGGGGGAGGAGATATTAGAGGAAGTTCTATAGGGTGGATTGTTAAAAAATATCAAAGGACTCTTCAAGTATATGTAAAACCAATAAGAAAAATCAATTTTTCCAAGATTTAAAATAGAAAATTTTGGAGTCTACCAGGTATTAGTGGGGACCATCAACCACCTGGTAACCATCAGCTGCCTAGTACTAACCCATCAGCCACCCATTAGGGGTGGTAGTGGGTTCTGTTGACCCACTAAATTTTATCAGGTACCTGGAAATTTGACATTGGATATCTGGTGCCCCTTATACACCAAAATCTATTTTTTTTCTCCTAAATCTCTTCCATTTCTCTCTAAAAGCTCTTTAAACTTCCAAATAATTAATTTTCCAATTAAATAACCCAAATAGGAATAAACTTTTGACCTGAATGAAAAGGGTTGTTATAGTAAAATAGTCAGCCTAGTCCATTGAACCCTATAGTAAGTTCTATTAAGTAGGGGAAAAGTTTTCATTATACAAAACCTAGTCATTGGAGGAGAAATTACCAATAATTTCCAAAATATTGCAATATAAATCATGTAGAGTTTTTATCAAGTATTAATATTATAGAAATAAATTATTCAATTTTGAAGGGTATATGATACCAATTTTACATTATACAAGTGTTTTAAATATGTGTATGAGTTTAAAATTAATGAAGAGTTGATAGATAAGGCATGAAATTTTCATTCAAATGATGAAGTAAAGGGTTGTTACATCAATAAGGTGGGTGTATTAGATTACTTAAAATATTAAGCAGATCCAAATAAAGGATTTGTATTTATCTTATTTACTTTCAATTATATGATAATAGATCGGTTGTGTCACAAACCAACCTAGGTTGACCCCAAACTGGTCACCCAAGCTGGACTGTGATATCCCTAAGGCAAGTTCCTGATCGCCCCTAGGTGGCGACAACTACCTAGGGAGTCAATGAGAGATATAGGCAACGACTTCTCCCAATAAAAACAAACTGGTGCAGCAGAAGAATAAATAGAGCATCCCAAAATAAATAAATAAAATAACCAAACCAACATCTATACAAACACTGAAAATAAAACCAAGATGAAAATAAATCCAAACTCAACTTGACAACCACTAAACCTCCACACGATCCCATGGGTCACTCTCTGATTCCAAAACCCAACATCACACCACAGTGATCAAAACCAAGATAGAAATTGCACTTGAGACTAAAAACAATATTGAAAGTATAGGTATGAGTATTAAAACTCAGTATACATGCCCAAAAAATCTATTCTCAATGTATTTCCTTTAAATAAAATATTCACTAACTGCGAGTTTGAATTAAAATATATAAACATATTTGTTACACACATTTATTTTTAAAAAAAAATTCATTTTCCACTTTTCTTAAAACAATCTTCTTTTACAAAATAATAAGGATTTATAATTTTAGAGAAATGTAGGGAGAGTAATAAGAATGATGTTTTTATTAAAAAGGGGGAGGAGAGTAAAACATTGTTTTTTTAAAACAATCTCTATGAAAACCATAAGAAAAAATAAACATTCACCTTTTTCAAAAGATACACCATGAAGAGGAAAGAAACAACAACACCCTAAGGGAAATGGGTAAGTGATACATGAATAACCATACTATATGAGACAACTAAATTATCCACTGTAGATATATAAGTGTTAAGAAACATGGGAATACTTAGTATCATAGGGGATAATCTAGAACATATTGTCCTGGATCCATCATGTCGGCACACCTGATGCAATCAATATCCCTCACGCTTGGTTGTACCCTACTTTCCCTAACCAAGGGGCATAATCCCAAAGAAAATAAAATCTGTACTATGGTCCACTGGCCAAAGTGTAATCCTAAACTAGTGCAGCAAACATTTTCTAATAATTTTCTAGTTATGACAAGTTCTCATGTCATGTTTAAAGTGGGTTTGATCCAAGAAATTCCAAACAAACAACCATAAATATATATATGTATATATTAAACATAAGAAACACACATAATAATCACCCCTAAATCACCCCAAGGTATAGTAACTTTTCCTTTGAACAAACAACACACGAGTTAAGTCTCATTCTAAGTACCTCTCATTACCTTTATCAATAGACAAGGAAAGATAATTACCCCAAGGAGAGATTTCAAAATAAGAACATTTATAAAGATTCCAAACGGTCCTAATGTAACATTTGAGGGAAAAACATTTAGAATAGAGAAAAAAATACCACTTGGAATTTCATGAAACATTTAAAATGCATTTATAAATCCAAAAAAATCATTTAGAATCCAAAAACCAATTATAAAATCCAACTGAGAATTTTCACAAACACATGGCATGCAAGGCCACATAAACAATTCCACACAATGAAATTTCAAGGGAAAAACAACTTCATTTAATTTAAAATGATTATCCTAAACATCACATATCACTAATTAATATTAAAATGAGGTGATAGCCACAAGAAATAAATTTTTCTTAAATTTAAATGCCAAATCCAAAGGGAAACCTACCTCAAACTCAAGAACTTCAATAAAGGCATACCAGAACAACTCTACAAAGGTCCAAAGAAGCAAGAACTTCCAAGAGGAACCTTAATAAGAAAAACTCCCAATTTAAAACCAAAGATAAAAGAACCCTAGACCAACAAGACCAAGGGAGAAAGGGAAATTAATAGAAAGTGTAAGAATAAAGAGGGAGAATAGAGAAGAAGATTAGCTTGATAAATCACCCCAAAATATTGAAGAAATTGTCATGAACTAGGTCGGAGTGTCATTCGACCCAACATCCGACCTGGTTCATGGCATGGCCCGAATGGTGATCTTGATCCCCACAGGCTGGAAACTAGTGACGGTCATCAAAGATAATCTAGAGGTAAAAATTTATCCCAATAAACCAAGATAAAAATAAAACAAATGAATAATTGGAAGAACCAACCACAACTAAATCTCAAATAAATATATAAAACTAGTTCGGTTACAATAGCTAAAAAAATAGAAACTAAATATAAAACTGAAATTGAACCATACTACTATGATCTCTACATGACCTCTTGGTCACCACCAACCACAAGACCCAACTAATCCAACAATGAGCACTCAAACCAGAAACCTGAACCTACAAAATAGCTCAGGTATACCAGCACTAACTGGTACAAGTAGGGTGTGAGGTTAACAACTTAGTAGGAAAATAACATATAATCCATACCTTTACTTTCCCAAAAATAGTCCATAATCACTAGTTTTAAATATAGATATAAAATATGTTTTTTTCATTTTAGTAAACCAACACAGCTTCCCTTTTTAAAACAAACACACACGCCACATATCCATTTTCAAATGGTTTAACATTTTAAAACCCAAAACTAAACCAAAATAAAAAAACTATACTAAGAAATGATGAGAAGTAAATAGGTAGAGTAAAAAAGAAACCAAATATAGTAAAAAGGTAAACAAGAAATACAATTAGTAACCATGTTTATTTCCTAAAAATCCCTAGAGTGATCTTTGGACGTACTCGAGTTGGATTCACCTTCCAACGTATGGTACAGCTCCATAGTTTATAACCAACTAGCTACTCTAAACTAGCCAATATGGTGGCACTACCCACCTAGCCTCTTATCCATCCAAGGGGTTCCAACCCATCTAATCGAGGTTGATAAAAAATTGTCACTCAATCCTCAAAATACGCCCAAGAAAACCATGGTAATAGTACATTGTGTAAGTAGGAGGCCCTCACATGCGTGAATCACCTTACCTTTCTTCACCACACTTGCCTACCCCAAACACTGAAACCACCTATATGATAAACCACAAGGGGAAATGCTCAATAGGGGTGTTCTTCATATAACAAAACAATCGCAAGTGCCAACCAGGCCATCATATTACATGATGTTTTAAATCATTTCTCAAAACATTCCAAGATGTCAATCGTACATTTACACATCAAAAACCATAACTCATTTCCCAAACATTATAAAGTGCCAATCAGGCCTCACCTTGAGTCTATTTAAAATAAAATTATAAATAATTTCTAAAACATTTCAAAAATGATATAAAACACCATTTTCAAATACACAATTTCAAATGGGCATTTACCTTTTAAGCTAAATTTCTTTCAAATCCATAATGAGAACAAACAATATATTTTAAGATGAAAAACAGTCTTTCAAACCACTTAGAGACCAATCATGTCCCAAAATACCAAACAGTCTGAGTTTTAAAGGACACATATAAAACCACTTTCAAAACCACATTGATACCATGAACCATTTAGGAAAACATATAGGTTTTAAGAAAATTGGGAGAAGGGGGAGGAAGAAAGGTTAAGTGTTTTGGAAACTGGGTTTTATTTTTAAAGAGACTTGTCCAATACCATTATCATTTGTGTGCCCATCCATGTATGAACTTAGTCACACATGGATGAGCCCACATCTAATGGAACTAGTCATGTAATCATAAAATCACCCAAAACCAATTTTAAAGAAACACTACATGCTTTCAAATTAAACCCAATACTTTCACACAATAAAAAATAATAATTAAGTGTTTAAAAATAAAAAGAACCTTTCCAAACATTTCACCATAATCATCAAGCCATAAATAGTCATCAAAAATCACACATCAATCCCAAATTACCATTCCAATAAACCTACTAAAATATAAAAAGGCAAAATATTACCACAAGAGTTAAAATTCATTTTTAGAGAACAATAGTCTTTTCATCAAACACCTTGCATGCATTTCAATATAGGAAAAACTAAAGAAACCCTTTTAAAATCCATTTTTCACTAAGTTTCCAAAATAGAAATACCAAATAAATGTATGCTAACGCCCCACAAGAAATATTATAACATTTTTAAGGAACTCGAGGAAAGATCAAGTATCAATGGCATGTTTCGAAAAGGAAGGTAATAGAAACACCTACCTCAATGGAGTGTGGCTACAATGAAACTCTCTAAGAAGGAAAAATATTCCCCCAAGAATGGTTTGTATACACTAGATCCAAAATAAATAAAATAACACACACACCCTAACTTATAGGGTTTATCCAAGAGATAAAACCCCACCAAGAGAGGCAAAGATCTCAAGAGGGAGAGAAGAGAAGAAGAGGAGGAGAAGAAAATTAGACAAAACCCTAAAAACTCACCTTAGATTTGAAGGAGGGGCTCCCAAGGGGAAGGAGAATCAAGGGGAGAGTCTTGGATGTTCCCTTTGTGAGTTAAAAATGACCCAAGGGGATTAAATCCCAAAAGGGTATAAAAAGAGGGGAGATAGAATTAGGGATTTAAATATTTTAAAAAATATTGGCAACTCGCACGGTTTGGCCGCACGGTTTACCAAATCGTGCACAAACCATCCAGAAGATGGTGTCCAAGAGGATATAAACAACACATCCAACCCTCATGGTTTGAAATACCATATGAAAACCATGTGGTGGATTATTTCTCAAATTCAATACCTTCCACATGGTTACCTAGGTTGGGCCACATAGTTTACTAAACTTTGTGCATAAACCATGTACAGGCCAAAAATCCACTTGAAACTTCCAAAAACACAAAAAAATTATTCCTAGAATCAACCCAAACCTCAACCCAAGGATCAAGATCAAGAAAAGAATAAAATAAAAGGATTTTCAAGGTCGGGGTGTGACAATTATCCCCACTACAAACACTTTTTATCCCCAAAAAGTCACCCAACTAAAAAGTAAACAAAACTCAATTCCATGCCCGATCAAAATCCAAATAAAACACAAACCTCAATGTGACCTTTTTAATAAGTCACACCTAACCAATAAATAAGAAATCACAGTGAAATAATGAGGGGAGAACATGAGAGAGAGTTCTCCTCACTATAAGAACTCAACTAACACGATCAACATTTAAACTCCCAACATAATGACACTTAAAAGATAACTCTAACCACTCTGCCCTGGGCTGTCTAATGCAGGTACAAGGGAACCCCTAAAACAAACCTATCCAAATTCTATACTCAATATAAACAACACCGCTACCAAACTGAAAATTTCCCACACAAAACGAACCCCGACACTAAGAAAAACCCAATAAAGGGACTCAAGCCAAACAGTGAACCGAAACTGAAACCCATCAATTCCACAAAATCAAACATCTCTAAATGAGAAAAACTAACACTGATACCATCCAACCCAAGGGCTAATAACACTCAAATAAGAACAACTTATGACAACCCTGCTTTTTATTACAACTTAAACATGATTTATTACATAAAACTTCATTTGATACAACAAAGAAGATCGAGAGGTTTAGTTTATTGGGGGCTTAGGATCATTACATAAAAACTTGAAACATGAAATACAACATCTTTATTGAAAACTTCCTTTACATGACCACTGTATTCCCTCGTACTTATAATTGCATGGGATAACCTAAGGACATGCATAAGAAAAGGGCGAGCTATAAAGCCCAGTAAGGGAATACACATGGAATAACATGAGTAGTACAATACATGTTAGACATTAGGAATATCAATAGAGCACAAGAGAAACATGAACATAAAGGAATGATAAATCATGGTAATCATAACATGGAAATGTGGCAACAACACTTAACATGGAATTAGCATGAGCCAAGGATCATTGCACATGGAGCATGAGTAAATCCTCATTGCACATGAAGCATGAGTAAATCCTAATTACACTTGAATTAGAATGATTCAACACTCATTGCACATGACGTATCATGATACTATACTTTACCCAATTCATTGGAGCGCTATAAGGGTGCACCCTTCTTAAACATTTCATTTCATGCATAAGTGTGCCACATGGATCATAAAACATGGATTCATAAAACATAATCATTTATTCCATGATAAAGTAATGTGGAATTCATACATTAAATTTTATAATCAATAAGTAAATGTGCATAAAGTTGAATACCCTTTATGGAGAAATGGTCATGGTATTCACTACACAATGGCATTGGCTTAGAAAATCGGTGCGATTTCGGCAGCATAACGGCGTGACATAAGAATTCATAAAAATGATTGATGAGAGAGAAATTGGTTCCTAATCATATTTACATGTAATGGATAGTAAGGAGGTAATATAGATACATGTCCCAACAATTTTAATGGAATTTAGATTCATGATACAAACGTATTGCTTGAATGTAAATGAGGAGAGAGAAGTTCCTTTCGGAATTTTGGCATAGTAACGGGTGTACATGGGAGGCATATAATGAGAGAGAAATGGGTATCCCATCATTAAAACATAAATATGGAAGTATGAGGGAGGTGAGAAACAATACCCCAACATTAAAAATTGAAATTAAATGGGCAAAACAACTTACAGAAAATTGGACAAAAATGAGAAAGGAAGAAAAAAAACCCTTACTTGGAAGTGTGCTTCCAAAGGCTAGAGAGAGGCTTGTGAGAGGCTTCTTGGGAGATTGGGTCACCTTGGGAGGATTCTATAGAGAGTAGGGCAGAGTTTTGATGAACTCAAAATGCTTTGAGTGTGAAGGAATTTGGAGCTTGGGTGGGTTTATATAGGAAAGGTGAGGGAATTCTTCATTATTTAGGTTTGGGTCCCCTTACATTAAATTAATCCAAACCACAAACCATCCCATGGTTTTTGCCCATGGTTTTTGTAAAATGGAAGAGGAAAATAATATTTTATAAGGCCAAAGTCTGAAATTCTTAAAATAATAGGGTTTCTTATGTGGAGGTGAGTCACACTCCCATGGAAATTAATTTAAAAAGACAAGGTGTTTAATAAGTCTTGAGGGGTCCATTAATGCTTTGAAAAGTAAGTCAAACAAACCCAAAATTACATTATTTTAATGTTAAAACATATATTGTCCGAAAATAAAGATTATAGTATTTTATTTCATCACTATTGGTTCATTATGATGTCATAAAACACATTATATATTTAAATGGTATTTAATTTTTACCCAAAAATTTGACTATCTCAGAAAATTATGAAAAATTCACCATTGGATAATTTCGACATACTAATTCTAGAAATAACATTTATTTTATCTAAATAATTTTCTAAATATGTTAATTTTCACTTTTAAAATAAAAACCGACATTTATCGAAAATTCACGGGTTTTG
Source organism: Viscum album (assembly GCA_963277665.1). Classification (NCBI taxonomy): domain Eukaryota; kingdom Viridiplantae; phylum Streptophyta; class Magnoliopsida; order Santalales; family Viscaceae; genus Viscum; species Viscum album. The sequence goes on from OY728133.1 coordinate 1,961,050,877, forward strand.
ACAGAAATGGCTTTCAAACCTTAATAAAAATTATAATTGCATTCATAAAATTATAAGATCATTTATATTAAAAATTAATTTAATAATAATAATAATATTTTATTAAAATATTATTTAATTCAAAAATCCCTTAATTTTAAAAAAATATAATTGTTAATTAAATAATAACTAAAAAACTATTTGTACTTTAAAAACTATTTAAAATGTATCGATAATGACAAGAAGGTATATTTATTATTATATAAAAAAATAATATACATGAACAAAGTACTAGAGATTTGTTACATAACCCCTTAAAATAGCCGCATAAGACCTAAGGGTAAGGTGTGCGATGGTGATGGACTCTTGGGGTGGCTTGGATAACATCGCTCGAGTGGTAATTTCTATCGACTTCCACTTCTCCCGTAGACGGTCCTATTCGAGCTTGACATGATGAAGCTCAGCTTGGGCTTGTTCAAGAGCGAAGCCCAAGGATGCCACCTCTTTTCTAAGCTCTGATAAATGAGCTTTATATGGATCAATTCTACTGGATGAGGCCATCGCTTCTTTTGTCTGAGTAAATTGGATTTGTTAAAGCCCTATATTTATACTAATCATGTGATCACTGTTCAATGTCTATATTAGCAACGGTCAAAATTCTTAACATAAAACCAAAGAAGTTGACATTTTATATAAACATAAAGAGATATTTAATTAGATCAAGAGGTATTTCCATTAATGAAACTTTGGGTCGTTACACAACTAATTCAAAGAGCCACATTCAAATAAACACTACTACTTAGATTATGATAAAACAAGTCCATTACACTTTCACAAAAAAAAATATGAACTTACAACAATAGTGACCGGTACAGGAGACAAAGTTAGGCCAAGTTTCTCTGCACCCCCAGCAATTCTTGAATGTGTGCGAGCTTCAATATGAGGCTTGTGGTTGGATCCCTGGTGACTGAAACATCTACTACCTCATAGTCAGGCACTGAAATCCTTTGATCACAACATCTTCTTCAAGAAACACTTCCTAAAAAACTTTTCTAGATGACTCAAACAGCCACAACAACATAATATCTTTACAAGATGGATTTTAATTCTCGAATCAACCACACTTTTGGCACATAATTTAATGTTCTAACAGATTGGAATCCATAACCAATGAAGGGGACTCCTCAATGACAGGTTCCTCCAACATGCACTCTTTTCTAGAGGGGGAACCTTCACGAGAAATAAGAGACATCAGATTACCAACTTCCTAAGATTCGAAAACCAACTCATCTAATAATGCTTCATACACCAACTTATCAAAATGAAGATCCTTAGAGGAGAGGAATCTCTCCTTGATCTCTAGATTAAAACCCCTAATGAAAAGATAAGTATTCATCAGATCCTATGACACCACATCTAGAGAAAAGGAAATCATCTCCTTGAAATGTTTAACATAAGACTTCATCATTTACTAGCCTTATTGAACATTAATGAGATCTTCCTATTTCTTCATCTTCACCTCCTTAGGTATAAACTATCAGAAAAATATGGACTTAAACACTTCCCATGTTATACCAACTTACATTGATGGCGGGGTAAACAAATCCCATTAATCCAAGGTTGAACCCTCAAACAATCCCAAAATAGCAAGAACTCTAACATCTTTGGGGATTTCTAACAATTTGAACACACACTCAACATTCTCAATCTACTTCATGACTTCTAACGAACCTCACTCGCCACGATAGATAGGAAACAATAGATAATGACCAAGAACTGTAAATAACTCATTAGAAAACTTGGGGAACTTTCTGGGTGGCATATTCTAGTCAACAGGAAAAACACAAAACCAGAACCAATATTAAACCAAAGTACAATCAAAAAGAACATCTCAAGCTAAAAAAATAGGTTCAAAAACTAAACACATACAACACAACCAAAAATCCTATTTCTGAAAAATCTCTATTTTCATTTAAATTTCAAAACTTGCTTCTTCCAAGGACACCTTCCAAAAACTGAAATCCATTTTTTACAAGATAAGAACCCACTTTTTCAAGAAAAACCAAACACATATCATTTTCCACTCAAAACCCATCTCAAAAAAACCAATCCAAACCATTAATTTCAAACTCTCGCGCATGGAATCCTAATAACCATCACAATTATTTCCATCCACTCCCACTTACATCATCCACTCACACATTCCAACATTAACTTTCCACACATACACAAACAAATGAGAATGCTCATAAGGAACACTATGGGTCATGTTGACCGTTTCATTATCAAAACTCAAACGTTTACCATATTTTCAATCCAAAAAAAATCCTTTAAAATCCATTTTATGAGTCTAGAATCATTTGAATGAAACAATTCCTATTTCAAAAACCATTTTCATTTTTAAAGATTAATCACATCAATCGAGATTGAAACAAAACATGACTCACACCAAACCATTGAAATGAGGAACTAGTGTTTGTGCCTAACTTGGAAAAATGGCAGTGGGCCCTGTCCTAGGCAAGAATAAACACTAAGAGGACCCTGAACCATTTCCTTGGACCCCGCATGGGTCACTAATCCATGTGAGATCACAACATGACATTAGATTACCTCCATTGTCATTCCTTATCCAAAAAAAATCCAAAATCCAAATAAGGACACAAAACCCAGACTACCCCTACAACTCAAGGATCATAATGATTAAGAGTTCACGACACTCTTCTTGTACCTACCTACCAAGTCCTAAAAATCCTATCTCCGATCTACCCAATATCTCAAATACAAAAGGGCCTACTCTGATACCATTTTGTCACAAACCAAGTTGGAGTGCCATCTGACCTGACATCCGACCCGGTTCATGGCATGGCCTAAAGGGAATTCCTGATCCCCATGAGATGGAAAATAGTTTTGGGAATCAAAGATAATCCAGAGGGAACAATTTATCCCAATAAACCAAGATCAAAATAAAATAACTGAACAAGTGGAAGAACCAACCATAACTGAATCTCAAATAAATATACAAAACTGGTTCAGTTACAACAACTGAACAAAATAGAAACTAAATAAAAAACTACAACTGAACCACGCTAACACGATCTCTACATGACCCCTTGGTCACCACCAACCAAAAGTCCCAACTACTCCAACAACGAGTGCTCTAACTAGAAACCTAAAATTTAAAAATAACTCAAATCTACCAACACTAAATGGTATAAGTATGGTTTGAGCATAACATCTCAGTAGGTAACTACCACATAATCTATACCTTTACTTTCCCAAAAACAGTCCATAAACACTAGTTTGAAATACATATATAAAAAATAGGTTTTACTCATTTTAGTAAACCAAAACAGAGTCCCTTTTTAAAATAAACACACATTCCACATCTCTATTTTCAAATGGTTTAACATTTTAAAACCCAAACCCAAAACAAAAATATAAATAAAATTATATTAAGAAATGATGAGAAATAAACAGGAATAGTAAACAAGAAAACAAATGTAGTAAAAATTAAACAATCAATACAATTAGTAACCATAGGAATTTTCTAAACATCCTTAGAGTGGTCCATGTACGTACTTGAGTTGAATTCACCTACTGGTTTATGGTGCAGCTCCATAGTCTATAACCACCTAGTCACTCTAAACTAGCCAATCTGGTGGCACTACACACCTGGCCTCTAATCCATCAAATGGGTACCAACCTATCTAATCAGGGTTGATAAGAAACCATCACTCAACCCTCTAAATATGACTAGAAAACCCATGGTAATAGTTCACTATGTAAATAGGAGGCCCTCGCATGAGTGACTCACCTTACCTACTATCACCGCACATGCCTACCCCAAACACTGACACCACCTATATGATAACTCACAAGGGGAAATCATCAATAGGGGTTCACATCATATAATAAACCAATCACAAGTACCAACTGAGCCATCATATTATATGATATTTTAAATCATTTCTCAAAACACTCAAAGATGCAAATCGGGCATTTATGCTTCCAAAACCACAACTCATTTCCCATACATTATAAAGTGACAACCAGGCCTCACATCAAGTCTATTTCAAATACACTTATAAATAATTTCCAAACAATTTCTAAAATGATATAAAACACCATTTTAAAATGCACAATTTCAAATGGTCCTTTACATTTAAAGCTTAATTTCTTTCAAATCCATAATGAGAACAAAAAATATATTTAAAGATTCTGAATGGTATTTCAAACCACTTAGATACCAATCATGTCCCAAAATACCAAACAAACCAAGTTTTAAAGGGAAAATTTAAAACCACTTTCAAAACCACATTGAGACCATGAACCATTTAGGAAAACATGTAGTCTTGAAGAGAATTAGGAGAAAGAGGAGGAAGAATGGTTAAGTGTTTTGGAAATCAGGTTTTATTGTTAAAAGGACTTTCCAATACCATTATATTTTGTGTTCCCATCCATGTGTGCACTTGGGAATACGTGGATTGTTGGGAAAAAATCTCTCAAGGTATCATTGAAGCATTTTTGAGATGATTGTGTTTGTTGACAATGCAGGGCTCCAAGTTGTGTTTGTTGACAAAGCGAGTCTCAATGACTCAAACTGTTGACAAAGGTAGTTTTCTTGGAGAATGGGGAAAAGTATTTTTGGCATCATGAAAGCACTATATGGGTTGAAACAAGCACCAAGATCATGGTACTCAAGGCTGGATTAGTATTTGAAGAATCTTGGATTTCAACGTAGTGGAGTTGATTACAATCTCTACTTCAACAACAGCAATAATCAAAGGATGATGGTGTTAGTTTATGTCTATGACATAATATTTGGTGGATCTGATAAATCTCGGTGCAAAAATTTTTCTGAATTCATGAAAAGTGAGTTCGAAATGTTAATGATTAGTGAGCTGACATTTTTCCTTGGTTTACAGGTGACACAAGGAAGTAATGAAACTTTTATTTCTCAATCCAAATATGCCAAGGAGGTTCTGAGAAGGTTTGTAATGGAGAATTCCAAGGAGATGAAGACTCCGGTTCATACCCAGATGAAATTATCAAAAGATGATAGTGGAAGGGTAGTAAATATCACTAAATATAGGCAGATTATCGGTAGTTTACTATACCTAACATCAATAAGACCTGATATTGTTTTTTCCACATGCCAAGCAGCATGTTACCAAAAAAATCCAAAGGAAATCCATATGCTCGTAGTAAAAAATAATACTTCGTTATATCAAAGTCACCGTGGATTTCGGTCTGCTGTATAATAATAAATCTATGCTAGAGTTATTGGGATATATAGATGCAGATTGGGCTGGATCAGCAGACGACAGAAAATCAATGTCAGGAGGTGCATTCTATCCTGGTATATTGTGTATTTATTTGCTAAGCAAGAAACAATATTGCATTTCTCTAAGCACCGCAGAGGCAGAGTATATTGCGGCCACTCAAGCATGCACAAAATTATTCTGGATGAAGCAGCAGCTTGAAGATATGGGAGTTGAAGTGAAGTCTCCGATCGGAATCTAGTGTGATAACTCAAGTGCTATCAATCTTAGCAAAAATCCAGTTCATCACTCAAGGAAAAAGCACATTGAGATCAAATATCATTTCATCAAGGAGAAGGTGGATCAAGGGCTTGTGAAGTTGGAATATGTTTCTACAGAGCTACAGGTTGCAGATATTCTGACAAAGGCCTTACCCAAAGAATCTTTTGAGAGGCATCAATTGGCTCTGGGAGTCCAGTCAACTCCCAACACTTGAAAAGTGTGTATGTGGGACCTCTACCCTCTCCCCGAGGTATGTTGTGTTTTCCCTAATGCACTAATATGCTTTTTTACCCTGTTACAGACCGAAAAAGAGTTCTCTTTGGGTTTATTGACAAAGGGGGAGAAAAAAGTGATTGTTCAAGCGGAAGACAAGTTATTGTTCAAGGGGGAGATAGTGTGGATACTTGATAAATCATGAATGATACGGGGAGAAGCTGGTGGAGCAACGAGATATGGGGAGAAAATTAAATCAGACGATTCTAGACATGATCGATCAAAGAATAGATATCGCGATAGCTGAGGAGCGTGATAAAAGCAGAAGTGTGGTTGATATCAGGTTGGTATGAAAATTTCAGTTGGCATTAGGTTGGTATCAATAGTGGTGTCAGAAACGAAGTGACTCATAGATGAACTTTTCATGATACTCTTGTTTCTCACGCCGAGCATTTCTCATGTGGGCTTAGAGTATGTGTTGAGTAAATCTTTGATCGCTATCTATATAGCAAGAGGCGAATGGTGGATGAAGATGAATGAAGCCTTAATGAGGTATCAAAGAATAGAGAATTTTTTTGAGAAGAGTTTTCAACAAACCCAAAGGGGGAGATTGTTGGAAAAAATCCCTCAAGTTATCATTGAATCATTTTTGAGATGATTGTGTTTTTTGACAATACAGGGCTCTATGTTGTGTTTGTTGACAAAGAGAGTCTCAATAACTCAAACTATTGACAAAGGGAGTTTTCTTGGAGAATGGGGAAAAGTGTTTTTGGCAAATGGAATTGTGATCTTGTGTTAAGGAGGTTTCTAATGTTGTACGTCAGGAATTTTTTCAAATTCAGAACATCAAAAATTTGGAAAAGGAAAGGTGGCGCACAAGTCCAAAAGTGGCACGCAGGTTTTGGTGTTCAACTTTTGGCGCGCAGGTTTTGGTGCGCAGGTTTTGGCGTGCAGGTTTTGGCACACAAGTTTTGGCGTGCAAGTCCTCAAATTGCCTATAAATTGATGACTACCCTCCTCATTTCTCAATGAGCTCAACACTTAGAGAAAATCTGAGCTCTGAGCGCGCAAGTGGAAGTTTTGGCACGCAGGTTTTGGCGCGTAGGTTTTGGCGCGCAGGTTTTGGTGTGCAGGTTTTGGCGCGTAGGTTTTGGCACGCAGGTTTTGGTGCGCAGGTTTTGGCACACAGGTTTTGGCGCACAGGTTTTGGTGCACGGGTTTTTGGCAGGCAGGTTTTCACACACAAGTTGGTTTTTCCACAACAAAAGCAGAGGTTGTGCACTAGTTAAATGGGCACACAATTCACCCTAGGGTTGCGTGAAATTTAGAATTTTCCCATAACATCTATGGTAAAGCGATATTCATCAGTGGATGAACATTGAACTTCAACAGAGCATCTATCAACAGTTGAGGATGCATTATTTCATGAAAATGAAGAGACCTATAGGTCTATAAACTGTGATTGGATCTTCTGAAGAAGTAGTGATCACACTTAAGTTGAGAGAGTAGTGAGATTTCATTTTGTGAGTGGTTGTAAACTAGGAGGGACAGTGAGTCTGATCGAAACTTGTAAACAGCAGTGCGCTTTATAGTGAAATTGGTGCATCAGCATACAGTCGGTGTATGCTCCTTGGACGTAGCCCAGTGAGGGTGAACCAAGTAAAAATCGTTGTGTCCTATGCATGCTTTAAGTTTTATTCATAATCTGCATCGGGAAGGAGAGATAAGAGAGTTTTGTCTAACAGCAAAACAAGATCAGAAGGGGCAGTTGTTTTAATCTTCCATACCCTGATTCACCCCCCCCCCCCCTCTCAGGGTATCTAGCCTATTGGACCTAACATGGATGATCCCATATCCAATGGAACAAGTCATGTATTCATAAAATCAACCAAAAACCAATTTTAAAGAAACACTGCATGCTTTCAAACTAAACCCAATACCTGCACACAATCCCAAAATCATAATTAAGTATTTTAAAATCGAAAGAACCTTTCCAAACATTTCACCACAATAATAAAGCCATAAAGAGGCATAAAAATCAAACATCAAGCCCAAATTATTATTATTATCAACTTACTAAAATATAACAAGCCCAAATATTATCAAAAGAGTTCAAATTCATTTTTAGAAAACAATAGGCTTTTCATCAAACACCTTGAAATCATTTCAATATAGGAAAAACTAAAGAAACCCTTTTAAAATCCATTTTTCACCAAGTTTCCACAATAAAAGTACCAAATCAATTTATTATAACACCCCACAAACAAGATTATAACATTTTTAAGGCACTCAAGGAAAGATCAAGCATTAATGGAATGTTTTGAAAAGGAAAGTAATGGAAACACCTACCTCAATGGAGTGCAGATGTGATGAAACTATCATAGAAGGAAAAATAGGCCCCCAGGTATGATATTCACACCCTAAATCCAAAATATATCAAATCACACATAAAACCTAACTTATAGGGTTTTTCCAAGAGAGAAAACCCCACCAATAGAGGCAAATATCTTAAGAGGGAGAGAATAGAATAAGAAGAGGATGATAAAATTGGACAAAAATCATAAAAACTCACCTTAGATTTGAAGAAGGAGCTCCCAAGGGGGGGGAGAATCAAGAGTAGAGGCTTAGAGGCTCCCTTCATGCACCAAAAACAACCCAATGGTGGGAAATATCAAAAGGGTCTAAAAAGAGTTGAGATAAAATTAAGGATTTAAATATTTTAAAAAATTTAGGCATCTCACACAGTTTGGCTACACGATTTACCAAACCGTGTACCAACCATGCTGTAGCTACTCTCTAAGAAGATATTAACCACACGGGAAACCTGCATAGTTTGACATAACATGTGCAAACCCTATGGTGGCTTTTATCCCAAATTCCATACCTACCGCATGATTACCTGGGTTGGGCTGCATGGTTTACTAAATTGTGCTCCCATACCATGAGCTGGCCAAAAAGCCACTTGAAACTTCCAAAAACTTAAAAATTTAATCCTGGATTGAACTTGAACCTCAACCCAATGATCAATATCAAGAAAAGAATAAAATAAAAGTATTTTAAAGGTTGGGGTGTGACAACTATCCCCAACACAAACACTTTCTACCCCTAGAAAGTCACCCAACTGAAAATTAAGAAAAACTAGATTCCATGCCCGATCAAAATCCAAAGAAAACACAAAACATAGGGTGACCTTTTTAATAAGTCATGCCTGACCAATCATAAGAAACTACATCATAAGAATGAGGGGAGAACACAAGAGAGTTCTCCCCACCATAAGAACTCAACTAACACGATCAACATTTAAACTCCCAACACAATGACACCTAAATGAGAACTCTAACCACTCTACCTTGGGCCTTATAATGTGGGAACAAGGGAACCCCCAAAACAAACCTATCTAACTTATTTTCATAAGCTAAATAACACTGCTGTCGGAATGAAAATTTCCCACACAAACTGAACCCCGACACTAGGGGAACCCACAAAAGAGACTCAAGCCAAACAATGAACCGAAATCACAACCCAGCAATTCCACCAACTTAAGCATCTCTAAATGAAAATAACTAGAACCGAGACCATCCTGCACAAGGTATAAGCACGATCAAAGAAGAACAACTGATTCAAAGAGCCACATTTAGATAAACACTAATACTTATATTATGATAGAAAAAGTCTATTACACTTTCACAATGAAAGATGAACTTACAAAAATAGAGAGAATGAAGACAAGAAACCATAAAATGTCTCCACCCCAGCATGGGAGACAAAGATAGGACAAGGTTCTCCACTCCCCCAGTAATTCCTAACTATGTGCAAGCTTAACTCTGAGGCCTATGGCTGGAGCCTTGATGACTGAATCATCTCTTGCCTCACAATCAAGCACTAACATACTCCAATCACAATATCTTCTTTAGGTGACGCTTCCTACAAAACATATCCAGATGACCCAGACAGACAAAATGATGGCATATCATTATAATACAGCTTCGAATGGACAAATCAACCACAATGGTGGCACACAAGAAAATGATTTGATGAACTGGAAGCCAAAACCAATGAATGGGGCTAATTAAAGAAAATTTCCTCAGGCATTCACTCCTTTCCAGATGTGGAACCTTCATGAGAAATAAGAGACACTAGATTACCAACTTACTAAGCTTTGGAAACCAACTTATATAAGAATGCTTCATCCACCAACTTCTAAAAGTGAATATCCTTGGAGGATATTACTTGATCCTTGATCTCTATATGAAGATCCCCAATGAAAAGATAAGTCTTCATCAGGTCCTACGACACCACCTCCAGAGAAAATGAGACCAGATCCTTGAAATTTTCAATATAAGACTTAACTGTATACTAGCCTTAATGTACATTCACGATCTCTTCATTTTTCTTCATCTTCACCTCCTCAAGTATAAACCATTAGACAAAGACAGACTTAAACACTTCTCACGTCATCCCAACTTGCATTGATGGTAGGGAAAACAACTCCCATTTTTTCAAGGTAGGACCCTCAAACAATCCTAGAACAGTATGAACTCTAACAGCTTCAGGAGTTCCCAATAATCTAATGACATGATAAACTTCCTCAAGACACTCTAGGGATTCTAATAGACCCCGCTCTCCCTGATAGATAGGAAACAATCAAGAAGGAACAGGAACTGGGCATGAATCGTTAGAAAACATGGGGACCTTTATGGGATGCATATTATAGTAAACAAGATAAACACAAAACCAAAACAAATATCAAACCAAATTATAATAAAAAATAACATCTCAATATAAAACAAAAGGTTTTCAAACTAAACACACACAACACAACCAAAAATCCTATTTTTGAAAAATAACTATTTTCATTTAAATTTTAAAACCTCCTTCTTCCAAGGAAGCCTTCCAAAAACTGAAATCCATTTTTCACAAGACAATAACCCACTTTTTCAAGAAAAACCAAACCCAAATCATTTTCCATTCAAAACCCATCTCATAAAAACCAAGACAAACCATTAATTTCAAACTCTCACCCATGGAATCATATAAACTATCACATGTGTGTCCATCCACTCTCACTTAAATCATCCACTCATATGTATCAAAGTACAATTTCCATATATACCCAAACACATGCGAACATTCATAAGGAACACCAAGGGTCACGCTTATCATTTCATTGTCAAAACTCAAGTGTTTACCAAATTTTCAATTCAAAACATTTTCCTTTAAAACACATTTTACCAATATATAATTATTTGAAATAAATCATTCCTATTTAAAAACCCATTTTCATTTTTAAAGATTAATCACATCAACCAAAACCAAAACAAAATACAACTCACACCAACCCACCAGAATGAGGAACTAGTGTTTGTGCCTAACTTGGTGACAGAGTAGTCAGCCATGCCCCAGGTGAGCATCAATACTAAGAGGACTCTAAACCGTGCCATTATACTCTACATGGGTCACTACTCAATGTAAGATCACAACATGATACTAGATCACCTTCATTTTCATTCTTCATCCAAAATAATCCAAAATCCAAACAATGACTCAAAACCCGAACTACCCCTGAAAACTCGAGGATCAAAATGAGTAAGATTTCACAATGCTCTTGTCGTACCTACCTTCCAAGTCCCAAAAATCCTATCTCTGATCTACCTAACATCCCAAATAACAAAGGGTATTCTATAATACTATTTTTGTATGAACCAAACTAGAGTTCCATCCGACCAAACATTCGACCCGGTTCAGGGCATGGCCCAAAGGGCGTTCCAGATCCCCATAGGATGGAAACTAGTGTCGAGCATCAAAGATAATTCAGAGGGAATGATTTGTCCCAATAAACCAGGATTAAAATAAAATAATTGAATAATCATAAGAACCAACCATAATTGAATCTATAATAAATATAAAAAATCGGTTTAGTGACAACAGCTGAACAAAACAGGAACTAAATACAATATTGAAACTAAACCATGCTACCATGATCTCTACATGACCTCTTGGTCACCACTAACCACAATACCCAACTACTCCAACAACAATATCTTGAACTATAAATCTAAACCTACAAAATAGCTCAGGTTTACCAACACCGAATGGTACAATTAGGTTATGAGCTTAACAGCTCAGTAGGTAACCACCATAAGATCCATGTCTTTCCTTCCCTTAAAATAGTTCATAGACACTAGTTTTAAATACATATATAAAAATAGGTTTTCCTAATTTTAGTAAACCAATACATCTTCCCTTTTAAAAACAAACACACATGCCACATCTCTATTTTCAAACAGTTTAACATTTTAAATCCCAGACCCAGACCAAAATCCAAACAAAACTATATCAAGAAATGATGATAAATAAATAGGTAGAGTAAAAAAAGAAACCAAATGTAGTAAAAAAGTAAACAATAAATACAATTAGTAACCATGGGAATTTTCTAAACATCCCTAGATTGATCCCTGTATGTACTCGAGTTAGATTCATCTGTCGGTGTATGGTGCAGCTCCATAGTCTATAACCAACTGGCCGCTCTAAACTAACCAAACTAGTGGAACTACCCACATGGACTCTAATCCATCCATGGTGTACCAACCTATCTAATCGGTTTTGATAATAAACTGTCACTCAATGATCTAAATATGCCCAGGAAACCCATGGTAATAGTACACTATGTAAGTAGGAGTCCCTCGCACGTGTGACTAACCTTACCTGTCATCACCGCACTTGTCTACCCCAAACACTCACACCACCTATACGATAACCCATAAGGGGAAATCCTCAATGGGGGTGCCCATAATATAAAAAAAATAGTCACAAGTTCTAATAGGGTCATCATATTACATGATCTTTTAAATCATTTCTTAAAACATTCAAAGATGTCAATCAAGCATTTAAGCTTCCAAAACCACAACCCATTTCCTAGACATTATAAAGTGCCAACCAGGACACACGTCGAGTCTATTTAAAATAAATTTATAAATAATTTACAAACCATTTTTAAAATTAAATAAAACACCATTTTTAAATACATAATGTAAAACAGGACTTTACCATTCAAGCTCAAATCCTTTACTTGGATATTTCCCAAAAGAATCCAAATAATAAATTCATTCACATGAAAAAAGCTTCCAAATAACCTTATATTTGAATTTTGGATAGTATAATGTGGAAATATGTCCATAAAATAGTATTTTGAAAATTTTTTAGGTCATTTTAACCCTTATCTTCATAGTTTAACCCCACAGTAGACCCATTTTTACATTAACCGTGGTAATTAATTTTTACTATTTTCACTATGCATTTTGGTCAAAAATTAAGTTGACCTTATTATATAATATAAATTATTTTTATTCCAAATATGCAATCCATTTTTTCAAATTCAATTCATATAATTGGTAGAATTTAATTTAAAATTATACCCACAAACACGATGAAAAAATGAGTTTTCAAAGAGAAAATTCTCATAAGTATAGAAGGTTTTAATATCAAATTGATTATAATATCCTAAATTAGTTAAATTTTAATATAATTTAACTAATTATATTTTAAAATAAATTTAAAATATAATTTAACTTTGTAAATAATTTAAGCCAAAAGGTAGTTTTTAGTAAAAATCAGTATTTTTTACTATTCATCAAAAAATGAAACATTTTAGAAAAATCCCAAAAATTCACCCTAAGATAGTTTTGATGTGTTGATTTAATAAATTAAGTTTATTTTTTGAAATAAATTTTAGAAAATTGTTAAAAATTAATTATAAATTATGTGCACAAAGCATTGCTAAACCTCCTTTTAGAAAAACACAGTTTTCAGAAAACATTTCTTTTGCTTTCAAATGATTCTTATTTTATTTATAATAAATAGATAACCATTTAATTTATTTTATACATTTTTAAAACATAGAATTTTCATAATTTATTTAGTTTTATTCATAACCAACAACTTAATGTCTAGGTTATAATGGTCTTGTTTAAATAATAATATTTTAATAGAGTATCATGTTTTATTTAAACCTGGTGTTACGTGCATTGCAAGATATCAAAGAGATTGAATTTATTTAAAAATAAATGTATCATAAATTTTTAGGATGTTATATTCTCTTATAATCTTGGTGTTTGGTGTCATACACTCTATCTAACATGATGTTCCTATTTAAAAAATATTGTCGTGTTACATTCTCACCCTAAATAAATTACATCCTCACAATTTAATCCTGATCTTGATAATAAAGGGTTCGAAATTTAAAAATACCATTTTTTTAAACACACATCTTAAAAATGGTTAATAAAAAATCCTCTTAATAATAGGGAAAGGTAAGTATAAATGTCATATAGAATAACACATAACTAGGTTTCTAAATAGGAGAACATTGGTGTAAAGTGAAGACATGGACATGAAATAAAAGTGAAATAATTATAGAGAGTTATAGAGGTCATTGATCATAATTGAATGATCAATGGAAAGATAAGGGCATAAAAACTATAAATATATGATAATTTAAAGTACCATCATTTTAATATAAATAAAGGTATTATGATAACATTTTAATTTAATATCCTTTTTATATAGTTGAGGAATTCCTTTACCATCTATATTGAGAATATATGAAAATATACTTTATATATTTCTATTTCATAGGCACAATTTCATCTTTTGGTTGTGCTTAGATCATTTTCCACTTCATTTCTTACTGCAATAAATGAATATCCAAGATTAATTTCTTTTATTCCTAAAGCACTAAAAATAAATTTTAATTGATCATTAGCTTAATAAAAGAATTACTAGTCATTACTCGTATCTCTAGATATTTTCCAAAACCAAAATGGTTAGCACAAGTTATCAAATAACACCCAAAGTTCAAATTAATTTATTCCATAAATATTTAACTTGAAGACTCTTCCAAAAAATTTCTTTCAAAATTCAAAGTCCAAAAAATTTAAAGGAAGGTCTCTAAATCAACATTATATTCCCTAGATAGTATAAAGTGGATATTAATGTCACATTCAAAATATTTAAATACCTTTATCTCTATAAAAACTTAATGAAAGCATAAATGCTTCCAAATATAAAATCCTAAGTTTTCAAATATATTCCATAAATCAATACTTGCAATAAACTCCATCATAGATTACATAAACCATCAAACCTCAAACCAATTCCATAGTCACTGACACTATCCCATAAACATATCATTATTATCTCAACATCAGGAACATATTAAGTGTTATTATCCCTAAATCATGTGTTTTCTAAGAAGTTAAACTTGTCACTAAATAAAATTTATTGGTACCATTCAACACATGTTTTCAAAGCCTTAAAGAAATACTACTGAAATAAAATCCTTATACATTTTATAGTTAATATAACTAGGATATCATTGATTAAAATACTCCTATAACATAATTCTTGAATCCAAACACAGGCACATTAATCATTCCACTTCATCTATAGTAATATCAAAATCTTTACCTTGATTCCTTAACTTATTTTGAGTTATATTCCCTTGATGCTTGGGTAATTCATTTGTAAAGTTCCCCATCTCATTATAGTGGAAGCATTTCACTACACATTGGTAGATTATTTCTTATCCTTATAATCATGAGCATGATGTCCTTTTTCTCCACACTTGAAGCAAAATTCTTTTCCTTTTAAAAATATACCAAGGTGTTTACTTCCATAAGTATCACATGTTATAAAATCCTTCTTTCCTATATTCCCTTTATTTTTCTTTTGCTCTGTTACCCTATTCTTATCTTGTTTCCCCTCGAAGTCATAAGACTTGGAGAATTATTTCTCTGTCTTAATAGCACATGATATTATATCCTCGTATGATGTGAAATTTTGGGATACTAGTGACCTTTTTAGGATTATATTAATCCCATAAATAAAATGGTCTATATTTCTCTTTGTATTATATACATAGTCCACAACATTCCTTTCTAACCTTGTAAATTTGGTTTTTTTACTTAGCAATATTTTCCTCTTCTTTCTATATTATACTCAAGAACTTTATTTTTGTATCTTCTCATTACTCATGGGGAAAATATTTTTCAAAGAAGATTAATTTTAAATCCTTCCACTCCATTCTTGTTATTTCCTCCTTATCCTTAGTGTTTTCAATTAATGGAAACTATTGGTCTACACTGTAAATACTTAGTTTTCACCTTATAAGACTTTAAAATATTTCAATATATATTTCTCAAGCTAGGCGCTGAGATGGCATGTGATTCTGAGGCCCAGTGTGCCTAGAATTAATTTTATAAAAATATTAAGTATATTTTATACTATTCACATGAAGGAAATGAGATAATTATTAAATGGTATCCCAGATCAGAAATCTGAATGAACAATTGAGTCTAAAACGTGGAATTTACCTTTGGTGGGACATAACTTTTGTCGATGCGGGACTTCTATGGAAAAAATAATTGGGGCATAATCATCAATAAAATAATTAAAGTTAATTATTTTATCTCAGATGTCGTATTGAATAACTTTTGAACATGGACTTGGATTAAAAATCCAAGACCTCCTTTGAGTTCATAATGCATCATTTTACCTAAGTACGATCTAAAATAAGTGGTAATAGGATGTTCGGATCTCGTGACTGTTGGCGGAGCGATTAAGAGAATACCCTTAACTTAAGTCCAACCTATAAATATGATGTTAAGGGTTTTCAATTAGGTTTTCCTCCTAATCCTCCCTCCACTAGTGGAAAGACCTCCTCCTCTCCTTCCTCCTTTAGTGGATCAATGAAAGATCAAGACAAATCGAAGCATGACGAATCAAAAAATCTCCTCCTTCGTTGGTAAGGGTGTTCTTCACCAGAAAAAGATTCAAGCATGAGGTAGGATTTTTTCTTTGTGGATTTTATCCCCAATTTTTTTTGGTTTTCATGAATTATATAATTGATTTTATGATTTCAACATGCATCTTGTGATCTAATCGAGATACATAAATTTTGTTAAACTTGTTTTTGATCTTGTTGGAATTATTTGAATCATTGACTTCTTTTATTTGTGATTGTGAAAATTTTATCATCAAATTAATCATTGGTATCTCCTCTTCTCACCGTTACCCCCCCCCCCCCCCATTTCATATATATATATACATGTATATGTGTGTGTGTGTGTGTGTGTATTGTAATACACCCTTTATCTCAGTGATTGAAGGTTGGATGGCCAAGCTATGAACAATGATGTTTTTGAGGGGCAGCAGATCGGGATAATTAGAAGAAATATACCACGAGCAGATGTCCAATTGGTGATGGCGTGAAATAGGGGCATGATCGGTGCCCATAGATAAACGAAGAAGAGGGAAGCGTTTGTCTAGGTGTAGTGGTCGGTTGTGACAAGCACAGTCAGCGTGATGTGCGGGTACAGGAGGCGGCATGTTTTCCTGGGTATCAGTGGTTAAGGAGCAGAAAACGTTTAGGGTTTTACAGGAAAAGGTGTGGAAATAGCCATGTGGATCCCTTATCATAATATTATTTATATGAGTTTTATATTAATAATATTAATTAATAATATGGGTTGAGCATGAATATAGAAGAGTGGGGCATTTTATGTTGTGCATGGAGAGGGGAGGGAAACACCCTTTCCCTTTGTAAAAATTTAATTTAATAAAAATATTATTATATTATATTATTATTATTTATTTTGGATTTCAAATCCAAATTTGGTCGTAACTTCTTCGTTAAACATAAGAATGATGAACCGTCAATGGAAACATGACCCTGTAATTAAGATGGTCATTTCAAGACCGATATTGGATACTTTTTCTGGACTTATTCCTCAGGTTAACGAAACACCCAATAATAATAAAATTATTATTATTGTAGGATATTGTAACCAACATATCTCTATACTATGATGTCATAGTGATGAACTATCTACGATGTTGTGACCCTGATTTTGAGGTGGATATTTTGATACCAAATTTGGGTATTTAAATCGAGATCGAGATGTGAGCCTCATGAATCCCAGTTTGGGCATGTTGCAGTGAAATGTGACTTTTTCACCGGGTGTCTGATTTGGACAAATGAATAGTCAAACCCATGAATTTTTTCATGAGGATTGTAATGGTATGATCTTTATAATTTATTTTTGGATTGAGGTGTGGGACCCATGATATGTCATTCGAGCATAATGCGGCGACATACGACTTTTTCATCGGATGCCCGATTGGGGCAAATGAATAGTCAATCTTGTGCATTTTTTCATAAGGATTTCAATGGTATGATCTTTTTGGATATTTGGAGCGTTATTCGTGATCTAATTAAATTTGGAAACATGGAAGGGGTATCGGTGAAAGATCCTTTTGATGGTTTTGAAGAGAATCCATGTCAGTGATCAAGCAGTGATTAGGCATTGTTTAGGCAGATTATCAAAGGAATCTTTCTAGGTGTTTATCCCACTAATGTACTAGGGTGATGATACCCGATGTCCATAGTGAAATCCCTCTAATGAACTAGGTCACAAATCCTTAGAAGATACTTTTCGGGAAGTACCCTCCAGTGTATTACCCTTCAGTGGGGATGGGTAGTGGGTCCTTGTCAACTCCTGAGTATTGATCCCCCTGATGCACTAGGGAATAGATCCCTGATGAATATAGTGGAATATCCCTGACACACTAGGGTTTGTGTCCTCTAAGGCTACTATTAGAGTGGAATACCCTTGACGTACTAGGGTGCAGGTCCTTTACTTCAAGTTTGCACCATTCAGCTATGCTGACCAGTGGCGAGACATTGTTTTTTGTAACTTTGGACTCATAATAAAGAGGGACTCTTTACCCCACTGAGATGTGTCCTTGGGACATGACCTAAAACCATGAGGGAGAGTCAGTTCTTCCCGAAGAAAATAGTATCAAGGTGTGGTGATTAAGCCCCTCTGACTTTCAAGTTTAGGGTAGACGTGTGGGATGTTGGGCATCATTGATGGATACTTCTAGAACTATTGGAGACTCTTATTCTTGGACTGAGCTGTGAGATGGAGATACCCTTAATCTCCCTTGTTTGGGTTTCTTTTGACTGAGAATATATATATATATATATATATCCCATTTCAGTTCCCACTCCTTGGGTTTTGGTCACTCTCCTTCCAGGATAGGTGAAGATGTGCGAGGTATGCCACATGATTTTTGTGTCTATATTCTCATGGTTGGATGAGTCTACTCTCCTACTATAGGTAGAGAAGTCTCGATAAGAAGTCCATCTTCTCACCATTTCTATCTCATTTTATTTGGATGAGCTTACTTCACTCTCTTATTGGGTTGAGTTGCACTCTTTTACTGTACTTTGTTCTATATACTTCTTTCCTATTCATTGTATCTCTTATTTATCCCCCTTCAACTTGTTAGGGAATCATAATAGGTATGTTTATACTCACCCATGCATGGGTTTTTCCTACACATATTTTTCCTTATGCATATGATAGAAAGGTTTGATCATGACTTCAGAGGAAACCAGGGATATGGGTGTTTGGACTGCATACAGTGGTCGTAGCTTAGGATCCAAGAGCATGGATCTCTCAGATACTTTACTTATTAGTTTATGTCAATTTGGGATACTTTTCTAGTTGGGCATGTATTTTTCCCTTTTCCCCTTTCATTTTACTTTACTATACTCATATTTTTTAGTGTTTCATGCATGTTTGGTTTTTTTATAGTAGTTTATCATCTTTTAATCCTTTTCCTCTACACTTTTGCATTGAGTGGTTGTGTGCATGTGTATAGGTACTTAGGAAAAGGCCTCACTAATTTTTTTGTGCCTTCGGCGCTTGTCACCACCCCCTGGCCTATGGAGGTAGGCTTAGGGTAGTTACAGCTTGAGCCCCGGCATGGGTCGAGTCGTGACAGATTGGTATTAGAGGTGGTTCGACCCTTGGGTCATCGTTCAAAAATTTCCCTAAAAAGTTCTTAGTTGGGTTTTAGGGAAACAATGTTAAAGTGTCTCAAGAGAGATTCTTAGGCCAGGGAGTCCAGTGATGGTACAGGTGGCTGACGTATCCATTCACTAGGACTCTGATCACCCACTTGTCAACTCAGCACCCTGAGACACTTGTTGTAGGGAACAATAGTGCATGCATCATATAGTATTGAGTATTTAACTATCATTTTTGAGTCAACTACCTATTATTTTTGTTTCTATATATATATATATATGTGTGTGTGTGTGTGTGTGTTCTCATCTAACTAAAGTACTCCTTGATAACTTTCAAGATGCCTCTGTGATGACAATCATCCAGGATATCAGCTCTGGTTCATGAAAAAGACCTTGTGAGTGATGAGGCCGTAGTTCAGGGTCCATCATGTGATACCCTTCCTCTAGATGGATAGGTAGTAGAACCTCCACCCATTGAGCAGAAGATAGTCCCTGTAGAGTAGACTGGGGACGAGTGCAGGTTGATCACACTCTGCGAGTTCCAGCACTAGAGATTGTTGAGGTTTTATAGTGAGCCACATCCTCATGCAGTAGAGGATTGGCTGGAGTTAGTGATTCATGTTTTTAGGCTTATCTGAACACTGACAGATCGGATGGTTTCACTAGTATCCAGCCTTTTCCACGGGGTAGCTGGACATTGGTGGAGCTTGGTTACTCATATGCACAACGAGCCAGCACTCTCGTGGGATGAGTTTTAGTAGTTGTTCCATGAGAACTACTACCCATCATGTTTATGCTCCATTTAGATTCAGGATCTTCTTGATCTTTGATAGGGAGGAATGTTAGTGTAGGTGTACTCTTCTAGGTTCATAGACCTGACTCAGTAATCTCTTGACATGATCCGCGATGTCAACTTATGGGCACGGAAGCTTGAGAAGGTACTCTATAGAGATATTTGTGCCAGCATAGTACCCTTGTGCATCCCCACCTATGATGGGGTGCTGGAGAGGGCGCTAGTGACATAGAGATTTTTGTTTGAGGGGCATCAGTTAGCTAGGAATGGCAGTGGAAACTTTAGAGATGAGATGTCTGTAGAAGCTAGTAGATGTCAGTTAACAGGATCTCAATATAGGAGGCTTCACCATGATCAGATTTGGCCACATGGTCAGGTAGAATCGGGGTATCATAGAGAACTGGGTCAGCCCGGAGAGGTCTGATGCTATGCTTTTGACGGGTGAGGTCACATGGCACGAGACTGCCCGACCAGACGTGCTGAGCATCCTAAGAAGGTAGTAGGTAGACCACCATGGAAAAGACAACATCGTGATCAGGGATCCCCCAGGTGGGGATAGGGTGGTCCCTGGAGAAGCGGTTCTGGCAGAGGAGCAGGAGGATCCGGAGGTTGGGGATGATGATATGAGGTTCTCCCACCACCACCACTAGCTGGCCCACATCAGGCTCAGGGATATGGCGGTCAGGGTTGTGGGCAACTGCATGCTTTGGATGTCCATTATCTCACAACGCATGAGATGATATGAGGTACGGTCTATGTTTATTCTACTATTGTTTCAGTATTATTATACACAAGTGCTAGTCACTCTTTTATCTCATTACTCCTGATACGGGGGTTGGAGCTCCTAGTAGAGGCACTATCACATCAGCTTTGTCTCGAGGTTCCTACAGAGATTACTTCTATGTATTTCATATTCTGAAAGTGTGAGTTATTTCTTAGAGAAGAGATGTTCAAGTGAGACCTAATGGTCTTCATGATGGAACCTTATGACGTCATCTTGGGCATAGAATGGATTTCCATGGTTCGATCCCAGGTCGACTATCACCGTAGGCTAGTCAGATGCCAACGCATTTATGGGATGAGGTTCTCCTTTCTCAGTGAAAGAGACCTCATAGTAGATAAAATAAGTGATATGAATAGGAGGGTACTGCCTTATACCAATTAGTTAGCGAGTGTAACCCTTGGAGAAATATATTCTTCAGGCATTTGGGTTCCTTCAGTTGTGTAGGATTATATGGACGTATTCCCTGAAGATGTTCTAAGACTACCTCCAAGGCGATAATTGGAGTTTTGCATTGAATTGCAACCAATGACTGCCTCGATATCTTCTGTGGTATATTAGATGGAACCCACCAAGCTCTAAGATCTATGTTTATAGTTAGAGGACCTTCGTGAGAAAGGATTCATCAGGCCCAGTGTGTACCCCTGGGTAGCTCCAGTTCTGTTTGAGAAGAATATATATGGGATTTTATGGATTTGCGTAGACTATTGTCGCCTGAACCAAGCCATGATAAAGAACAAGTACCCCTTACCAAGTATTGATGACCTATTTGACCAGGTGATAGGTACAAGATGGTTCTCCAAGATTGATATCAGGTCCAGCTACCACCAGTTGCAGGTTCACAAGGCTGGCATACCGAAGTTGGTTTTTCGATGTCGTTATAGGCACTATGAGTTCCTAGTGATTCCCTTTGGTATGAAAAATGCTCCCACTATCTTTATGGATTTGATTCACTGGATCTTCCAGCCTTACTTGGACTAGTTTTTTGTTGTATTAATTGATGAAATACACATCTACTCTATGTTAGAGTATTATCATGCAGAGCACTTGAGGATGGTTCTTAATTTACTTCAAGAACACCAGCTTTATGGAAATCTCTCAAAGTGACAGTTGTGGATACAGGAGGTTCACTTTTTGGGGCATGTCATTTATGAACAAGGTTTATCCATGGATCCAATAAAGATCGAAGCAGTGCTTTCTTGGGAGCCACCCAAGAGTGTGATAGAGGTGCGAATATTTCTTGGTTTGGAAAGGTACTATAGGATATTTATGGAAGAATTATCCAGAATTGTGGCCACTTTGACCACTCTTACACAAAAGGGACAATTGTTTACCTAGTATGACCAGTACCAGAAGGACTTCGAGAAGTTGAGGAAAATAATAACGAGCACTCCAGTTTTGAGACTACTAGAGGAAGGCATTGATGTCGTAGTGTATTTCAATGCCTCAGGAGATGGGCTCAGTTGTGTGCTGATGCAATAACATCCATTCCTCGCATACAGGTCGAGGCAGCTGAGACCCCATGAGAATAACTATGTGACTCATGACCTAGATCTATCATTGGTATTATTTTCCTTGAGTATGTGGAGGAACTACCTTCTGGGAGAGCACTTTATGGTTTACTCAGACCACCAGAGCCTTAAGTACATCTTCACCCAAAGAGACTTGAACCTGAGGCAGCAACACTAGTTGGAGTTCCTATAGGACTATGAATTTTATATATTCTATACTTCATGAAAGGGAAATATTGTAGCATATTCTCTTAACAGGAAGTCTTAGGCTTTCCTAGTATGGGAAGCTTCAAAGTAGTTAGCTTCCCTATAACTGACCCTGGTGAAGTAGGAGGGTACAGTTTTCCTGTAGTTGATGGTGTTGAATCCTATGTTCCTTGATTGTGTGAAATATTATCAAATAGGAGACATTGGCTGTGAGGTTTTATGTGATTAGATATCCAAAAGTGACACACTAGATGGATATTCTAAAGGAGGGAATCACGAGATCTTATTCTAGGGGAAAACCTTGGTTTCTGTTGCGATGCAAGAGGAGGTGATGCAGGATTTCCACACTTCTCCCTTAGTTGTACATCCTGGTGTGGGGAATATGTACAGGGATCTTCAGTGAAAGTTTTGGTGGTTTGGAATGCGATGAAGTGTAGCTGAGTTCGTCTCACGATACCTCACCTATTAGTAGGTGAAGGCTGAGCATCATTTTTTGGTAGGTTTGTTGCAGACTCTTGAGGTTATGGAGTGGAAATGGGGTGGAATATCCATGGACTTCATCATAGGGCTTCCACACATAGCGAAAGGACATGAATCAATCTAGATGATAGTGTACTGACTCACAAAGTCAGCGCACTTCCTTGCTATTAGGGAGCAGAGTTCGGTGGATATTTTGGGGAAGTTGTACGTACGGGAGATTTTCCAGCTTCACAGGGTACCATCAACGATTGTATCCGATCATGATGTGCAATTTACGTCATGATTATAGAGATTCATGCAGGAGGAATTTGGGACCCATATATGGATGAGTACAACCTTTCACCCCCAGACTGATGGGCAGACCGAGCACACTATCCAGGTGTTGGAGGATATATTGAGATCTTTCATGTTAGATTTCAGCCGGAGCTAGGAGGATCACCTGACTTTGGTAGAGTTTGCATACAACAACAGCTACCACTCTACCATCGGTATGACACCTTTTAAGGCCCTATATATGATACCATGTAGGTTAAATTTTTATTGGACAGAATTTGGGGGTCATCCCTTGTGGGCCTAGAGTTGGTGTAGGTGACGATGGAGAAAGTGCAGGTCATCCATGAATGGATGAAGACAGCCCAGAGCATACATAAATTCTATGCAGATCACCTTCATAGGCCATTGGAGTTCGATCAAGGAAACCATGCCTTCTTGAGAGTCTCTCTATAACACAGAATACAGAGGTTCGTTTGAGGAGACAATCTATCCCTGAGGTTCATCGAGCCATTCAAGATCATACAGAGGGTTGGAGAGGTTTCCTACCACCTCACCCTACCCCCACAACTGGAGTGGGTGCACGATGTATTCCATGTGTTGCAGCTAAGGTGATACGTTCATGATCCTACACACATCATCAACTGGGGGGAGCTAGACATTGAAGATGGATCCACTTTTGCAGAGCACCTAGTGGAAATTGAGGATCGATGGGAGTGGACCTTACATGGATGGATCATCCCTTTGGTTTGGGTGTTTTAGAAACACGAAAACGTGTAGGAGAGTTCATGGGAATGGGAGAACCATATGTGAGCATAGTATTCCAAGTTTTTTTCCTAGTTTTACATTTTGGGGATAAAAATATTGAAGGAGGGAATTATGTAGAGACCTATTTTTTCACATTGTAAGACTTTCACTACTACAAATATGGGCATTAACGGCACTAACAACGGGCTTTAACAGCGCTAAAAAAGCGTTGTAAAGTGCAGTGCTGATAAAGGGGGTACCCTTTATCAGCGCTAAAGAAGTACTGATAAAGGTTACATTTATCATCGCTAAAAAATCGCTGATAAAACACCCATTTATCAGCGCTAAACACGCGTTGATAAAGGTAGACTTTATCAGCGCTAAAAGAGCTCTGATAAATGAATGTTCTATCAGTGCTAAAAAAGCGCTGATAAATGTCCTCTTTGCTGCTACAAAAATATCTGCAGCAGCACACCCGAACACCTATAAAAAAAATCAGTATCTCAATAAGCTAATTAAAGCAAGTCTACCCATACAAAATTAACTCATAAATCATAAGCTAATTAGACCAAGTATACCCATACAACAAGTATACCCATACACCATTAACACATAATTCATAAGTTAATTAAGTACATAAAGAATTCAATATAGAATTCAGGGGGTTGGGGGTTGTTCAAGGGTTTCGGGTGGCTGTCCATGTGGGGGTAGGGGGTGTCCAGGGGACTTTACAGGGGGTAGGATAGTGTCCAAGGTTTCGGGGGGGCTTTACAGGGGGTGGGGTGTCTAGAGGGGTGGGGGTGTCCAGGGGGTGGATTGGTGTCTAGGGGGGCTTTCCAGGGGGTGGGCTGGTGTCCAAGGTGTCGGGGGGGCTTTACAGGGGGTGGGGGTGTCCAGAGGGGTGGGGGTGTACAGGGGTGGATTGGTGTCCAGGGGGTGGGGGCGGTCCAGGGGGTGGATTGGTGTCCAGGGGGGCTTTCCAGGGGGGCGGGCTGGTGTCCAAGGTGTCGGGGGGGCTTTACAGGGGGTGGGGGTGTCCAGAGGAGTGGGGGTGTTCAAGGGGTGGATTTGTGTCCACTGGGGGTGGGGGCGGTCCAGGGGGTGGAGTGGTGTCCGGGGGGGCTTTCCAGGGGGTGGGCTGGTGTCCAAGTGTCGGGGGGCTTTATAGGGGGTGGGGGGTGTCCAGAGGGGTGGGGGTGTCCAAGGGGTGGATTATTTTCTAGGGGGTGGGGGCGGTCCAGGGGTGGATTGGTGTCTGGGGGGGCTTTCCAGGGGGTGGGGGTGGTCGAGGGTGTGGTCAGTTGTTGTTTTCACTTAAAATCGTGTCCATTTTAAACAAAAGAGAGACCCTTTGAGTGGTACCGGACACACCGTGCCTCGTATTGATGCGGGGTTGACTCTTACACGTCACCAAGAACCCGTGGATCATTCTTATAAAATATCAAGGCAATCTGAATGTGTTTGGTCAGATTTTCATAGGTCATTTGTTGTTTTCAATTAAAATTGTGTCCATTTTAAACAAAAAAGAGACCCTTTGAGTGATAGAGGTCACACCATGCCTCGTATTGAGGCGGGTATGACTCTTACACATCAAAAATGTCCCTTTTATCATTCTTATAAAGTATCAACACAATCCAAATGCATTTGGTTGGATTTTCGTAGGTCAGTTGTTGTTTTCACTTAAAATCGTGTCCATTTTAAACAAAAGAGAGACCCTTTGAGTGGTACCAGCCACACCGTGCCTCATATTTAGAAGGGGTTGACTTTTACACATCACCAAGGACCCGTGGATCATTATTATAAAAGATCAAGGCAATCCGAAAGAGTTTGGTCAGATTTTCAAAGGTCAGTTGTTGTTTTCAATTAAAATTGTGTCCATTTTAAACAAAAGAGAGACCCTTTGAGTGATAGCAGCCACACTGTGCCTTGTATTGAGGCGGGTATGACTCTTACACATCACAAAGGACCATTGGATTGTTCTCCTAAAGTATCAACATAGTCTGAATGCGTTTGGTTGAATTTCCATAGGTCAATTGTTGTTTCCACTTAAAATCGTGTCCATTTTAAACAAAATAGAGACCCTTTGAGTGGTACCGGCCACACCGTGCCTTGTATTGAGGAGGGGTTGACTCTTAGATGTCACAAAGGACTATTGTATCATTCTACTAAAGGATCAACACAATCCTAATGCGTTTGGTCAGATTTCTGTAGGTCAGTTGTTTTTTCACTTAAAATCGTGTCCATTTTAAACAAAATAGAGACCATTTGAGTGGTACCAGCCACACCGTGCCTCAGATTGAGGCAGGGATGACTCTTACATGTTACCAAGGACCCTTTTATCGTTATTATAAAATATCAAGGCAATCCGAATGCATTTGGTTGAATTTTTGTAGGTCAGTTGTTGTTTTCACTTAAAACCATGTCCATTTTAAACAAAAGAGAGACCCTTTGAGTGGTACCGGCCACACCGTGCCTCAGATTGAGGCATTGTTGACTTTTACATGTCACCAAGGACCCTTGGATTGTTATAATAAAATATCAAGGCAATACTAATGCATTTGGTCAGATTTTCATAGGTCAGTTGTTGTTTTCAATTAAAATTGTGTCTATTTTAAACAAAAGAGAGACACTTTGAGTGATAACGGTCACACCATGCCTCAGATTGAGGTGGGGTTGACTCTTAAACGTCACAAAGGACCTTTGTATCATTATCCTAAAGGATAAACACAATTAGAATGCATTTGGTCAGATTTTCGTAGGTCAGTTGTTGTTTTCACTTAAAATCGTGTCCATTTTAAACAAAAGAGAGACCCTTTGAGTGGTACCGGCCACACAATGTCTTGTATTGAGGCGGGGTTGACTCTTAAACATCAACAAGGACCTTTTAATTTTTATCCTAAAGTATCAACACAATCCGAATGTGTTTGGTCAGATTTTCGTAGGTCAGTTGTTGTTTTCACTTAAAATCGTGTCCATTTTAAACAAAATAGAGACCCTTTGAGTGGTACCGGCCACATCGTGCCTCAGATTGAGGCAAGGTAGACTCATACATATCACTAAGGAACCTTGGATCGTTCTTCTAAAGGATCAACATAATATTAATGCATTTGGTCAAATTTTTGTAGGTCAGTTGTTGTTTTCACTTAAAATCGTGTCCATTTTAAACAAAAGAGAGACCCTTTGAGTGGTACTGGCCACACCGTGCCTCTTATTGAGGAGGGGTTGAATATTAAACGTTAAAAAGGACCATTGGATCATTCTTATAAAATATCAAGGCAATATGAATGCGTTTGGTTGGAATTTCATAGGTCAGTTGTTGTTTTCAATTAAAATTGTGTCCATTTTTAACAAAAGAGAGACCCTTTGAGTGATGGCAGTCACACTGTGCCTCAGATTGAGGCGGGGATGACTCTTAAACATCACAAAGGACCCATGGATCTTTCTCCTAAAGTATCAACACAATTTGAATGCGTTTGGTTGGATTTCCATAGGTCAGTTGTTGTTTTCACTTAAAATTGTGTCCATTTTAAACAAAAGAGAGACCCTTTGAGTGGTACCGGCCACACTATGCCTTGGATTGAGGTGGGGTTGACTCGTACACATCACCAAGGACCCATGTATTGTTCTTATAAAATATCAAGGAAATATGAATGCGTTTTGTAGGATTTTCATAGGTCAGTTGTTGTTTTCAATTAAAATTGTGTCCATTTAAAGAAAGGAGACCCTTTGAGTGATAGTGGTAACACCGTGCCTCGGATTGAGGCAAGGATGACTCTTACATGTCACAAAGGACTTGTGTATCATTATCTTAAAGGATAAACACAATCCGAATGCATTTGGTCAGATTTCTGTAGGTTAGTTGTTGTTTACACATAAAATCGTGTCCATTTTAAACAAAAGAGAGACCCTTTGAGTGGTACCGATCACACCGTGCCTCGGATTGAGGCGGGGTTGACTTTTACATGTCACCAAGGACCCTTGGATCATTATTATAAAATATCAATTCAATCCGAATGCTTTGGTCAGATTTTCATAGGTCAGTTGTTGTTTTCAATTAAAATGGTGTCCATTTTAAACAAAAGAGAGACCCTTTGAGTGATAGCAGCCACACCATGCCTCAGATTGAGGCAGGGATGACTCGTAAATGTCACAATGAAACAATGGATCTCTATCCTAAAGGATCAATAGAATCTGAATGCATTTGGTCAAATTTACGTACGTCAGTTGTAGTTTTCACTTAAAATTGTGTCCATTTTAAACAAAATAGAGACCCTTTGAGTGGTACCGGACACACCGTGCCTTAGATTGAGGCAGGTTTGACTCTTACATGTCACAAAGGACCATTGGATCGTTATTATAAAGGATCAACACAATCCGAATGCGTTTGGTCATATTTCCATAGGTCGGTTGTTTTTTCACTTAAAATCGTGTCCATTTTAAACAAAATAGAGACCCTTTGAGTGTTGGCGGTCACACTGTGCCTCGGATTGATGTAGGGATGACTCATACATGTCAAAAAGGACCCGTGGATCATTATCCTAAATTATCAACACAATACTAATGTGTTTGGTCGAATTTTCGTCGCTCAGTTGTTGTTTTCACTTAAAATCGTGTCCATTTTAAACAAAAGAGAGACCCTATGAGTGGTACCAGCCACACCGTGCCTCAGATTGAGGAATGATTGACTCTTACACATCACCAATGACCCTTGTATCATTATTATAAAATATCAAGGCAATCCAAATGCGTTTGGTCAGATTTTCGTAGGTCAGTTGTTGTTTTCACTTAAAATCGTGTCAATTTTAAACAAAAGAGAGACCCTTTGAGTGATAGCGGTCACACCTTGCCTCGGATTGAGGTGGGGTTGACTCTTACATGTCACAAAGGACCGTTTTATCATTCTTATAAAATATCAATTCAATTTAAATGCGTTTGGTTATATTTTCTTAGGTCAGTTGTTGTTTTCAATTAAAATTGTGTCCATTTTAAATAAAAGAGAGACCCTTTGAGTGATAGCGGTCACACCGTGCCTCGGATTGAGGCTAGGTTGACTTTTAAAAGTCACCAAGGACCCTTGGATTGTTCCCCTAAAGTATCAACACAATCTAAATGTGTTTGGTCGGATTTCCATAGGTCAGTTGTTGTTTTCACTTCAAATTGTGTCCATTTTAAACAAAATAGAGACCCTTTGAGTGGTATCTACCACACCGTGCCATGGATTGAGACTAGGTTTACTCTTAAATGTCCCCATGAACCCTTGGATCGTTCTTATGAAGTATCAACATAATCTGAATGCATTTGGTTGAATTTTCGTAGGTCAGTTGTTGTTTTCACTTAAAATCGTGTCCATTTTAAACAAAAGAGAGACCCTTTGAGTGGTACCGGCCACACCATGCCTCGGATTGAGGCGGGGTTGACTCTTAAACATCAAAAAATACCATTGTATAATTATCCTAAATTATCAACACATTCCTAATGTGTTTGTTCAGATTTTCATAGGTCGGTTGTTTTTTCACTTAAAATTGTGTCCATTTTAAACAAAATAGAGACCCTTTGAGTGGTACCGGCCACACCGAGGCAAGGATGACTTTTACATGTCACCAAGGACCCTTTATCGTTCTTATAAAATATCAAGTAAATATAAATGCGTTTGGTCAAATTTTCGTAGGTCAGTTGTTGTTTTCACTTAAAATCGTGTCCATTTTAAACAAAAGAGAGACCCTTTGAGTGGTACCGGCCACACCGTGCCTCGGATTTAGGCAGGGTTGACTCTTACACATCACCAATGATCCTTGGATCGTTATTATAAAATATTAAGGCAATCCAAATTCATTTGGTCAGATTTTCATAGGTCAGTTGTTGTTTTCAATTAAAATTGTGTCTATTTTAAACAGAGAGACCCTTTGAGTGATAGCGGTCACATCGTGCCTCGGATTGAGGCAGGGTTGAATCTTACATGTCACAAATGACCTGTGGATCTTTCTCCTAAAGGATCAACACAATCTGAATGCGTTTGGTCAGATTTCCGTAGGTCAGTTGTTGCTTTCACTTAAAATCGTGTCCATTTTAAACAAAAGAGAGACCCTTTGAGTGGTACCAGCCAAACCGTGCCTTGTATTGAGGATGGGTTTACTCCTACACGTTAAAAAGGACCATTGGATAGTTCTTATAAAATATCAAGGAAATCCGAATGCATTTGGTTGGAATTTTATAGGTCAGTTGTTGTTTTCAAATAAAATTGTGTCCATTTTTAACAAAAGAGAGACCCTTTGAGTGCTGGCGGTCACATTGTGCCTTGGATTGAGGCGGGGATGACTCTTACACATCGAAAAGGACCCATGGATAGTTCTCCTAAAGGATCAACACAATCCAAATGCGTTTGGTTAGATTTCCGTAGGTCAGTTGTTGTTTTCACTTAAAATCGTGTCCATTTTAAACAAAAGAGAGACCCTTTGAGTGGTACCGGCCACACCATGCCTTGTATTGAGGTGGGATTGACTCATACATGTCACCAAGGACCCATGTATTTTTCTTATAAAAGATCAAGGAAATCTGAATGCGTTTGGTAGGATTTTCATAGGTCAGTTGTTGTTTTCAATTAAAATTTCGTCCATTTAAAAAAAAGAGACCCTTTGAGTGATAGTGGTCACTCCATGCCTCGTATTGAGGCGGGGATGACTCTTACATGTCACAAAGAACCCTTGGATTGTTCTACTAAAGTATAAACACAATCCGAATGCGTTTGGTCGGATTTCCGTAGGTCAGTTGTTGTTTTCACATAAAATCGTGTCCATTTTAAACAAAAGAGAGACCCTTTGAGTGGTACCGACCACACCGTGCCTCGGATTGAGGCGTGGTTGACTATTACACGTCACCAATGACCCTTGGATCATTATTATAAAATATCAATGCAATCCAAATGCTTTTGGTTAGATTTTCATAGGTCAGTTGTTGTTTTCAATTAAAATGGTGTCCATTTTAAACAAAAGAGAGACCCTTTGAGTGATAGCAGCCACACCATGCCTCGGATTGAGGCAGGGATGACTCGTACACTTCACAATAGAATAGTGGATTGATATCCTAAAGGATCAATCTAATACTAATGCGTTTGGTCAAATTTCCGTAGGTCAGTTGTAGTTTTCACTTAAAATCGTGTCCATTTTAAACAAAATAGAGACCCTTTGAGTGGTACCAGCCACACCATGCCTTGGATTGAGGAAGGGTTGACTCTTACATGTCACAAAGGACCAGTGGATCGTTCTCCTAAAGGATCAACACAATCTCAATGCGTTTGGTCATATTTCCATAGGTCGGTTGTTTTTTCACTTAAAATCGTGTCCATTTTAAACAAAATAGAGACCCTTTGAGTGATGGCGGTCACACCGTGCCTCAGATTGATGCAAGGATGACTCATACACGTCATAAAGGATTTGTGGATCATTATCCTAAAGTATCAACACAACCCTAATGCGTTTGGTTGAATTTCCGTCGGTTAGTTGTTGTTTTCACTTAAAATCATGTCTATTTTAAACAAAAGAGAGACCCTATGAGTGGTACCAGCCACACCGTGCCTTGAATTGAGGCAGGATTGAATCTTACATATCACCAAGGAACATTGGATCATTATTATAAAATATCAAGGCAATCCAAATGTGTTTGGTCATATTTTTGTAGGTCAGTTGTTGTTTTCACTTAAAATCGTGTCCATTTTAAACAAAAGAGAGACCATTTTAGTGATAGCGGTCACACCGTGCCTCGGATTGAAGAGGGGTTGACTCTTACATGTCACAAAGGACCCTTTTATCGTTATTATAAAATATAAAGTCAATATGAATGCGTTTGGTCAGACTTTCTTAGGTCAGTTGTTGTTTTCAATTAAAATTCTGTCCATTTTAAATAAAAGAGAGACCCTTTGAGTGATATCGGTCACACCATACTTCATATTGAGGCAGGGTTGACTCATACAAGTCACCAAGGACCCTTTTATTGTTCCCCTAAATTATCAACACAATCTGAATTCATTTGGTCAGATTTCCGTAGGTCAGTTGTTGTTTTCACTTAAAATTGTGTCCATTTTAAACAAAATAGAGACCCTTTGAGTGGTATCGGCCACACCGTGCCGCGTATTGAGGATATATTGACTCTTAAATGTCACCAAGGACCCTTTTATCGTTCTTATAAAGTATCAACATAATCTGAATGCGTTTGGTCAAATTTTCGTAGGTCATTTGTTGTTTTCACTTAAAATCATGTCCATTTTAAACAAAAGAGAGACCCTTTGAGTGGTACCAGCCACACCGTGCCTCGGATTGAGGCGGGGTTGACTCATACACATCACCAAGGACTATTGTATCGTTCTCCTAAAGTATCAACACAATCTGAATGCGATTGGTTGGATTTTCATAGGTCAGTTGTTTTTTCACTTAAAATTGTGTCCATTTTAAACAAAATAGAGACCCTTTGAGTGGTACCGGACACACCGTGCCTCATATTGAGGCGGTGATGAATTTTACATCTCACCAAGGACCCTTGATAATTATTATAAAATATAAAGGCAATACAAATGCGTTTGGTCGAATTTTCCTAGGTCAGTTGTTGTTTTCACTTAAAATCGTGTCTATTTTAAACAAAAGAGAGACGCTTTGAGTGGTACCGGCCACACCGTGCCTCGGATTGAGGTAGGGTTCACTCTTACACATCACCAATGACCCTTGGATTGTTATTATAAAATATCAAGGAAATCCAAATTCATTTGGTCAGATTTTCGTAGGTCAGTTGTTGTTTTCAATTAAAATTGTGTCTATTTTAAACAAAAGAGAGACCCTTTGAGTGATATCGGTCACATCGTGCCTCGGATTGATGTGGGGTTGACTCTTAAACGTCAAAAATGACCTTTGGATCTTTCTCCTAAAGTATCAACATAATCCGAATGTGATTGGTTGGATTTCCGTAGGTCAGTTGTTGTTTTCACTTAAAATCGTGTCCATTTTAAACAAAAGAGAGACCCTTTGAGTGGTACCTACCACACTATGCCTCGGATTGAGGCGGGGTTGACTCTTACATGTCACCAAGGACCCTTGGATAGTTATCCTAAAGGATCAACATAATCTGAATGCTTTTGGTCAGATTTCCGTAGGTAAGTTGTTGTTTTCACTTAAAATCGTGTCCATTTTAAACAAAATAGAAACCCTTTGAGTGGTACCGGCCACACCGTGCCTTAGATTGAAGTGAGGTTGACTATTATATGTCACCAAGGACCCTTGGATCATTCTTCTAAAGTATCAACATAATCCGAATGTTTTTGGTCAAATTTCCGTAGGTCGGTTGTTGTTTTCACTTAAAATTGTGTCCATTTTAAACAAGAGAGACCCTTTGAGTGGTATCGGCCACACCATGCCTCGGATTGAGGAGGGGTTGAATATTAAACATCACAAAGGACTATTGGATCGTTCTCCTAAAGTATCAACACAATCCAAATGCGTTTGGTCATATTTTCATAGGTCAGTTGTTGTTTTCAATTAAAATGGTGTCCATTTTAAACAAAAGAGAGACCCTTTGAGTGGTTCAGCATTCTTGCATGTTAATGGTGCATATCATCTGTTAAAATGGGAAAATGACTCATTGGAGAAAGGATGTTTTGTTTAATAACAATTACAATTTTTCTATGAACATTTTCATATAACAATGTTTCATCTTTTGATCCCCTTAACCCCTCTCAAAAATGACCACCAATTGTACATGTCCCCAAGTCAGATCTTCATTGTATTTGTGTACAATATACCATCAGGTATGTGTCCCACTAGTTTCTTAACACATCTATATCGTCTTGTGATTATAAGTCTTTTCGGCAGTCAAATTAGTACTGAAAAATATAAAAATAAAGAATTAATAAATAACTTAAACGAACTAGTAGTTGTTTTTGAAAATACCTCTTTAGGGATGCTAGTTTGCTGATGAAAAACGATCTATTTCATAAATTTACAAACATAATAACCGCAATCATTATCGTTTGTTTTTTTTGGACACTGCAAAAAAATTTATCATTAGGAGAATAAGTAACTTGTGTTGATATGTGTTTGTATAGTGAAATTTTATTTTATATACCCTGATATTTGTCCAAACGTAGTACTTGCTTGCCTCCCTATGCTTAGCCCCTATCCTCATTCCTTTTTTTAGATGATAATGATACACCACCCTATCATAACAGAATCCTCAGTAAAAGATAATATAAATTATATTACTTTATGTTTAGACCTAAGATGTAAGATGTAGTGTCTTACAGATTCACAAACTCCATCATGTGTGGTCGGTTTGATGGATATCCTTGCTTTGAATCCAGAAAATAAATCTTCGGAGTATCCAAGTTCACCGGAATTAGCAACCAATGTTTCCTAAAAAAACAAAAATGAATAATTAATAAAATAAGTGAAAATATAATTGATATGCTTTAATCGTAGAGTATTACCCCTGCATGGTTGGTATTAGGAAAAGTCTGTCATTTGCAATCTTGCTTTCAAATGTTTTCAGCAAGCTGTTCACTATTGCATCCTTTTTTTATGGCTCTATTTTTGTTAGGTGTGTTGATGTGATATGAGGACTAACGAGTCCAAATCTTGGATCATGGAAAAATTCCTTTAATTATTTTTCATAAATGCGCCTGTCAACAATATAAAATGCATTTAGTCATAATTTTCACATTAGATCAGCTTTTAGAAAATCAATTCATGGAAACATACCTCATATATACATTTACAACTATGATGCCTAGCTAACCGTTTTCAAGGATTTCATTTACATTTTCAGTTGCAACAAAATCTTGACTTTCCTCTCTGTATATATTCTCTTCGAAAACCACTATATGACTATTACCATCTTCTAGCTTCGTATCCACATGAGTCTTCAATGCTAGTAAATGTGGATAGAGAATAGGTGGTGTTATTGTGCTTTCAGTATCCCCTTGGGATCGGTTGGTCGATCCTTTAGATGGTTTGGAGCCGATGTTTGTCACCCCCTTCCCTTTCTCCGTCTATAACAACAATCATTGGTTCAGACGCTTTTTTCATTAATTGTTAAGGGTTTAGCTTGAAAAAAAATGAAATAAATACCTCTTTGTCTGCATGTACTCTTACAATTTGTGACGGCCATGAAATGAATGTCCTAATATCCTTTCTGACCGTATGAATATCATCATCATCAAATGGAATAGGTAGCTCTGCATTTGGCTCATGAGCTACAGTAATCATCACTTTCAGATGATCTTTCGGAAGTGGTCTATTATGCAGTGTGGCATCTGGGATATTGAACACTGTATCCCTCGCTACAAGGTGATAGGTGGGTGTTGACAGATATAAATCACAATCATTATCACCCTGTAGAATATCAGTACAGAAAACTTATCAGTGTTTGTCTGATTCACATTTCATGGGAACAATTATTAGAATATTGATTACCATGGCTAAGAAAGTTCTTTGAGGAAAATGGCTCGCCTCAAAGCTGGTGGGGGTGGGGCGGGATGTTCACGCGCTGGTTGTTCCTGATTTGTGTCTTCCCTTTGCTTTCCACCCATAAAAGTTGCTAGAAACTCTCCCTTCCATTGCAATTGTTCTTCAAGGGTTGCTATTTTTTCGCTCATTTGTTCCAATTTTTCATCTGTATCATCCATTTTTTCTTCTTCTCAAAATATACTTGGGGTGTCTCCCTAAACCCTGCACCTCTGACACGACCGTATTTTTATGGCTACTTCAAAGCCGTCAATAATAGGTCTGTATCAGCTACAGGAGTAGCTGATTCCTATGACTATCAGATATAGGAAAATAACTAATTATTTTTAAGTAATAGCAATTTTAAACAAATCTTTTTATCATCGTGTCATACTTATACATATTTCTCAAACTTTTTGTGTGTTCTCATCTACTAACTTCCCTTCTTTGTTCACATGTGCCTCCTTCCATAGCACATGATGTGGGATGGAAGTGCATTTGGTTTTAGACTCATCAATCTACATATAAACATAGAAAGATAATTATGATGTTTTTTATTGGCACCTAACAATATTACTGTAAATTTAAAATACGTACCATTTTCTTTTCTAATGAAGCGTACCCCATCCTTGCTTTACGATAGGGGTATGTTGGTTTTGATGCACGTTCCTTATTTTCAGTACAGATTTTCTGTTTCATAAATGAAATATTGACAATCAAAGTGATGAATACAGGTATCCTAAAACAACGTATTATCACCCACAATGTACCTGAAACTTCTCATCCCCACAACGACCAATAAATGCATCCCATGCTTCTTGGGATATCAGGTGATAATAGACAATGGGTGGGTGTGGGTTTATTTTACCTTTAGAATCTTTTAGGTGACATCTTGTTAAAATAGTGCGAAAACCTCGATGAATCTTTCCTACAAGCCTTAGTACATAATCCTTGTGTGAATCGTCTACTATAAATGTACTCTACAAGAGATTGAGAAGATTAAGACATTGTTTCATTATTTTATTTGATAGTAAATTGAATAAATAAATTCATAATGTTACCGTAATTTCTTCCCAGATCACAGCCTTCAGCCCGGACACAACATGGTGCCATGAATCTATGTCAATCGGCATGCATTGCCGAGTGAAAAATCCAATGTAGCTGCTAAACATAGCCTTGTTGGGATTTACATGTTGGCCTCGTGCATTCCATCTGACTTCAAATTTGATGCCTTTGCTTTTTTCCATAAGAATTTTGGCTAACACTGTCAAACTACGACGCACCTGTGTTTTCTGCGACGTCGGTCCTTCATTCCTGACCATTTCATAGATATCAACATCATCTAAATGTTCATCTGTAATGGTATCAACGGCATGTACCGATGGTTGTTGAACCTCAACACTAAGAGCAGTATGAGCCGAAGCAGCAGGAGCAGCAGCAGTCGCAGCAGGAGCAGCAAGATCAGCAGGAGAAGAAAGAGCAGCAGGAGTCGTAGCAGGAGGAGCAGTAGGAGCAACAGGAGCCGCATTAGGAGCAGCAAGAGCAGCAGGTGCCGTAGTAGGAGGAGCAGCAGGAGCAACAGGATCCGCAGCAGGAGCAATAGCAGCAATATCATGAGCTGCAGCAGCAGCAGTAGCCGCAGCAGCAGCAGCTTGAGAGACTTGTTCAGCCTCAAGGTTAGGAGCACAAGAATGTGCAGAAGTCATTATCTACAAAAGTGGTTGAACAGTTAATTCAGATTACATAAATTCAGTAATGATAAGATAATAACATGAGATAATAAGATCTATATTACAAACAAAATATAACCTGTTTACTGAACTCTCTTTCTTTTTTTCAAAGGTTGAAGGGATTTGACACCTCTATCGACTATCCAAATACCTTCATTGTAGTCTCCTCTATCATAAAAAACATCATCTGTATTGGGACCGCTCCAAAATGATTGCGACGTACCACTAAAAGGATTGTCCTCGACTGAATTTTCATCAGAACCTTCAATAGTTTTGGACGATAACAGAACAATCGACCACTTTCGGTTTGTGGGATAACTTGTACCTCTTGTGATGCCATTATAAATTGTTCGTCTTTGTACCCTTCTTTACTAAAATCAACTTTCACAAATCCTCATTCATCTATTTTAACGCCACTATTGTTATCAATCCATTTTCATTGAAAAAGAGGCAATTTTAATGTCGTATAATCCAACTCCCATATTAGTTTGATAATGCCAAAGTATGACATATTTTCATAAATTGGATTTCTTTCTTTACTACCAGAAACATGCATCGCTTCAGCCACTAGTGTAACTCCACTATTTTTCATGGTACTATCTTCATCATGTTCATCTGTATAGAATGTATAACCATTAATTACACAACCACTATAAGATAATACATACTCACTTGGTCCAGCAGCTAGCCATCGAAGTCATTCTGAAATTGAATTTGGATTTTCATCCAACTGCTTAAAAATATGGTCCTAAAACCATCTTATAAACTGGTGATTATGTGTATATGATAACCATTTTTCAGCCCTTGATTGATTCAACTGCCTAAGAATTTCTTTGTGAGTTTCAATATATGGAGTAACCTCCCAACTGTTATGCAAAACATAAAGATGAGCCTACTCCTGATCTGTAATACTAATTGTCACAACTTCTCTTCCAGAAATTCCCTCACCATCAATGCGTCCAGTGTGACGAGATTTTGGGAGACCAATACTTTCCACATCAGATAGGTATTCAGTACAAAATTCAATGGCTTCCTCAACAATATATCGCTCCAGTATACAACCCTCTGGCCGACTTTGATTTTCGATATACCCTTTCAAAATCTTCATATACCATTCAACAGGATACATCCATCTATAGTGCACAGGACCACAAAGTTGAATCTCTCTCACCAAGTGAATCATCAAATGAACCATCATATCAAAGAATGTTGGCGGGAATAAAATTTATAATTCACATAATATGATGACAATTTATTTTTCCATAGCTGGCAATTTCCCCGGGTCTAAAACTTTGCTACATATAGCTTTGAAAAAGAAACAAAGTTTGGTTAATGTATGACAAACATTCTTGGAAAAAATTCAATGTAAAGCTATAGGAATTAGATCTTGCATCAAAACATGACGATCATGTGATTTAAAACCTTTTAACTTCAAATCATTCATTGACACAATGTTCTTGATATTTTATGAGTACCCCTCTGGAACCTTTACATCATTGAAGAAGTTGTAAAACTGATATCTCTCCACTCTAGAAAGAGTATAAGCAGCTGGAGGAAGAAAATTTTGATTTTCACCCTTCACGGGAGCCAACTCTTCTTGTATTCCCATGTCAACCATGTCCAACCTTGCCTTAATTCCATATTTTGTTTTTCCAGGGGAATTTACCAATGTTCCGATAACACTATCACATACATTTTTTTCCACATGCATCACATCAAGAAAATGTTTTACATACAAAAAATTCTAGTATGGTAATTCAAAAAAAACTGATCTCTTTTTCCAACTGATTTTCATAAGGTTTTTTGAAAATGTTTTACCAAAAACAGTGTTCAGATATTTTACTTTCTCAAACAGCTGGTCACCTGTTAGTGGAGACAGTGTTGTGCTTCCATTGAATGATGTCGTCCAAGATCGGTACTTATGCTGACGAGGTAGAAATATACAATGTCCTAGAAACACAGATTTTGATGAATGTTTCAACCTAATTGATTATGTATCTTCTTTGCACACGGGACACCCTTGAGTTCCTTTAATTCTATAGACTAACAAATTTCCATAAGCAGGGAAATAATTTATTTTCCCATACAACATTTCTCCCAACGTGAAGTATTCACTTTTATAAGCATCATACAAAATTACACCTGAGTCCCACAATAACTTCAAATCCTCGATCAAAGGACCCAGATAAACATCAATATCATTACCTAGTTGTTTTGGTCCTGATATAAGCATAGATAACATGATTAATTTTCACTTCATGCATAACCAGGGTGGCAAGTTATAATTTACCAACATAACAGACCATGTACTATGAGTGCTGGTTTGAAAACCAAAAGGATTCACTCCATCTGTAGATAACGCAAGACGAAGGTTTCTCGGCTCTTTTCCAAATTCAGGATACTCATGATCAATTTTCTTCCATTGAGGAGAGTCAGTTGGATGACGTAATAACCCATATTTATTTCTTTTATCTACATGCCATGACAATTGTCTTGCAGTTTCTTCACTTCCATATAGACGCCTAAACCTTGGAATGATTGAAAGTACCATACAACTTTCGTAGGATTGGATTTATCTTTCTTGTATCGAGAAGCACCACACTTTGGTCATTCTGTAAGTGATTTATTCTCCTTGAGAAACAATATACAGTCTTTCGGGCAGGCATGTATTCTTTCAGAAATCATTCCCATCGAGCGTAGCATTTGTCTAACTTCATATTTCTGGCTTGGGACCTCATTATCTTCCAGGAGCATGTCATTCAAGAGAGCAAGTAGTTCCGTAAAACTGACATCACTCCATCTGTTTCCTGCTTTCAATTTATACAACTTCAGTATAGCTGACAATGTTGTATACTTAGTGCAAGCAGCATACAATGGCGTCTTTGCACAACTCTTTAACTTCTCAAACAATTTTGGGAAATCATGGAGTTCATCTTGAATTGTCTTTGCCATTTCCTCAATACAATCTTCAACATCATTGACATCTGTAATCACATCCTCCATATGGTCTTCTTCATTATCCATATTTGTATTCATATCTAACGATCCATAAAATGCAGTTTTATCCCAGCCAGTAGCTACATTTGCTTTTTCTCCGTGTTTATTCCAACATTTATAACTCTGATCTATTCCGTGATATATCAAATTCTCTTCCAACTCCTCTAGAGTAAGTATTATAGAATAACAACAACGTAAACATGAAAAAAAGGATTTGAGAAGGATCCTTTGTGCGATCCTTTGCAAACTTGATGAACTCTTTCACTCCGTTCTCGTACTCTATTCTTAAACGATTAGCATCCATATAATATTTATTCATCTTCATCCTATTTAAATCTCAAATATTAGTATTTATGGTTCAAGTACACAAAACAAGACATCCAAATATAGTATAAGAGAACCACTTCATTATAAGGAGATCAAGTAGTCTAACCTATAATCAAGATTCATAAAAAAGAATATTAGATTCACTAAAAAGATAATGAATCGATGAGAGATCCCCTTATCAGAGAGAAACCAAATGCATCCACTGGAGCTTTATCTGAGAAGAAGGGAGTTTGTAGGAGTTAAAATGACTCTTGTAAGCCTTAAAGAATCAAGATTTCAAATGAGAGTTTTGTAGGAGAAAAAAGAATATAAAATGGGGCTCATGGAATTTAAGACTATAAAAAAAGACACCACGTTGCAACCTCCCATGGACACGGTACAGAAAGGATTTAGACAACCATACTATGGTGTCGACTTCTTGTCATGAACTAGGCCAGGTTGCCATCCCACTTGACACCTGACCCAACTCGTGGGAAGGTCCAAAGGGAATTACCAATCCCTATGGGTTGTAACTAGTTCCTAGGCATTGAGTGACACCTTTGGGAATGGTTTTTTCATGTAAAAAACCATAAATATTACATAATAATCAAACAGCATATCATAACCAAATTTCACAATATAATAGACCAAAAGATAACACTGCAATAGGGGATAATCATTTAACAATTTCAACCAAAAACAAAATAACAAAAAAAATGTAAGGGAACCAACAATACAACCAAGCCTCCATGAAACATGAGGGTCAACATCCCCATTCCACAACCAATAATAGTCACCAAAAGGGAAACTACTAGCACATATATCCACCATCACCACCAAGGTAACCTTGCCTTTAACTGGGTAAAACATAATAAGGTCTACATAAACCTGAGGGTGTATATAAGGTGTGATCCAACATACCTATTAGGACACAAAAAAAATAGATTCCATGTAATGACATTATGATAAACATTAACATGTTATTTTTTAAGAAAAAGGAAGATACAATTTAAATAAAAAATTCATTGAAATAAAAGAGATAGTAAATGTGACAAGATAATGGTAAGAATAGTATGAGAACTATAGAAAATCTCCAAGGTATTAGGGTTACTAGGGTCCTAGGATCCTCGTACTCTTGGTGATCACATCTCTTAGACATGAAGGTCCTATTTGAGCCTCCAATCCCTAGCACATGAATGTTTATTTAGTGTTGTTATGTATATCCTTATTAAGTAGACTAATCATCGGCCTGACTAATTCACCTAATATACTAGACCTAGTCTACCAACCTAGATAACTAGGATTCCATTGTTCTCAATTCCACCCCCTATATAAAATTATATCTATTGTATACAATCACACTTCCAATAATAGAAACACACATGACAAACAAACATTTACAATAGTCAAATCATTATCAAACCCTTACGCACAACAAAAAAATTGGAAAACATGTTTCCCACAACCCAGACAATTTATAAAACCATTTTAGAACCAAATAAATCATACTAAACACCTAAAACAATGTCAAATAATGGAACAACCTACCTATTTCTTAATATCTTCACAAAACCAGAATGAAACCACCAACTGAACTAAGGAAAGGCCTTAAGGATGAAATTAAACACCATAACCATAAAGATTTAACCCAAATAAATGAGATTAAATCCAACCTATGTCAAAACCCTTTCTATAGAAAAATAACCCAAGAGAGAAAAAAGTAGTGACCAAGAAAGGAGAATAAAAGAGAATATGAGATTCTTACTTAGAGATTCCTTGTAGATAAAAGGCCAAATCACCCTAAAAATGGATCCCAAGGGAAGAGAGAAAGAGGGGGAGTTTCACCTTGGGATAGAGGGTCAAATGGGAAGATTCATTGAATAGAGGACCACTACGAAAAAATTAAAATGAACAGATAACCAATATTCCCAAGAACCCTTAATGTATATCCTCCAAGAACATCATACATCTCCAAATGACATGTCTACATCACTAAGAAGATATAAAATCCCAATAATGTCCAGATACCTAGCATAGGTCACCCAAACATTTAAATTTTCACTAAAATGGTGGGACATAAGATGGAAATATACTAAGAACACATCCCTTCACCCAAATAAGAGACTACAACCACTAACCATGAAGAACCACTAAGATCATAATTCAAAACCTAAGGAAAGGTACACCCAAAACATACCAATTAATCCAAATGAAATAACACAATCAATATCCATCAATGACTCAACCAATAACAAGAACAATATTAAAAAAATATTTGGAAAACATGCCTTAAAGGGAGGTCCAGCAAACTGAATAGGGCATTGCGGGTGGCGGAGGTCCGGCAAACCGAAGAGGGCGTTGCGGGCGGCGGAGGTCTGGCAAACCGAAGAGGAATTTGTGGGTGGAGGAGTTCCGGCAAAGAGAAGCGAGGGTGGCAGAGGTCCGGCAACGAGAACTCAGCAGGCAGCAGAGGGGAGTCGCAGGGTTCCAGTACCGCGAGAGCTTTAGGTCGCGATAAAACGAGGGCACTGTGCGACTGACTTTATAAAAAAATGGACTAAGGTTTTATCAGTGCTAACAAAGCACTGATAAAGACTACCTTTATCAGGGCTAAAAAAGCACTAATAAATCATTCCTGTATCAGCGCTCAAATTTTAGCGTTGATACAGAGAGTCTTTATCAGCACTTTTCTAGCACTGATAAAGGGTCGTTTTATCAGCGCTTATTTAGCGCTGATAAAGGTTGCCCTGTATCAGCGCTAAAATTTTAGCACTGATACAGAGTAACCTTTATCAGTGGTTTTTCTTAGTGCTGATATAAGGGGGCGCTTCCCTTTCCCGTTTTTGTAGTATTGTTTGAACTATTTTTATATATATTTCCTGAGCTAGGTGATGAGACAGCATGCAATTCTGAGGCCCGGTGTGCCTGGAATTAATTTTATAAAAATATTAAGTATATTTTATACTATGCATGTGGAATAAATTAGATAACTATTAAATGGTAGCCCATATCATAAATATGAGGGCATGGTTGAGTCCAGAATGTGGTGTTTACCCTAAGCGAGACATAACTTTTTTCGGTGTGGGACTCTTGTGGAAAAAGTCATTGGGGGTGTAATCATCAATAAAATAATTAAAATTAATTATTTTATCTCAAACATCATTTTGAATAAATTTTGAATGGGGAATCATATTGAAAATATGATACCTTTGTTGAGTTCATAATGCATTGTTTTACCTATACACAATCTAAAATGAGAGGGTGCAGGATGTTCAAATCCTGCAACCGTTGGAGGAATGGTTAAGCAGATACCCTTAACCTAACTCCAGCCTATAAATATGATGTTAAGGGTTTTGGATTAGGTTTTCCTCCTAATCCTCCCTCCACTAATAGAAATCCCTCCTCCTATCCTTCCTTATTTGGTAGATCAACGAAAAATCCTTGGATCGAGAAAAATCAAAATGCGATGAATCAATGGATCTCCTCCTTCATTGGCAAGTGCATTCTTCACCAGAAAAAGATTCTTGAGCTGGGATTTTTTTTTGTGGATTTTATCCCCAATTTGTCTATTTTGTCATGAATTCTCTAATTGAGTTTATGATTTCAACATGCATCTCATGATCTGACCGAGGTACATAAATTTTGTTAAACATATTTTTGATCTTTGTTGGAATTATTCAAATCATTGAATTATTTTCTTCATGATTGTGCAAATTTTATCATCAAATTAATTATAGATATCTCCTCTTCCCACCGTTACCCCCCCCCATTTTATATATATATATATATACATGTATACGTTTATGTATATATATATATATATATATATATTGTAATACACTGTTTCTCCCAGCAATTGAAGGTCGGTTGGCCAAGATATGAACAACGATGTTTATGAGGGGCAGCAGATCAGGATGAGCAGAAGAAATCTAACACGATCAAGTGTCCAATTGGTGATGGTGTGCAATAGGGGTGTGAGCGGTGTCCATAGATAGACAAAGAAGAGGGTAGCATCAGTCCAGGTGTAGCGGCCGGTTGTGAGCAGTACAGTCAGC
The DNA here is from genome assembly GCA_963277665.1 of Viscum album. Taxonomy (NCBI): domain Eukaryota; kingdom Viridiplantae; phylum Streptophyta; class Magnoliopsida; order Santalales; family Viscaceae; genus Viscum; species Viscum album. The sequence goes on from OY728133.1 coordinate 1,961,095,842, forward strand.
ATGATGCGTGGGCACAGGAGGTGGCATGTTTTTCTGGGTAGTAGTGGTTGATTAGTAGAACACGTTTAGACCTCGTTTGGCAGCAGAGAAACTGGCAGAAAAGAAAAGATATGAGATGATTTCAACTCATATCCTTCGTTTGGTAGCTTTTAGTCGGAGCGAGAGAAATCATTTGAGAAGAAATAGAGGGAAACATTTCTCCCCCACCGGTAGGTTTCAAATCACCCCAAAATCGGGGTGATTTGGAAGGAAACAGACCCAACAAATACAGTTTTTTTTATATTTTCTATATTATCCTTTTATACAGATTTTAGTTTATTCAATATTTTTATCTATAATTATATAAATATATTTATAAATATATATTTATAATAATATAAATATTTTTTATAAATATATATGTATTTATAATTTAATATTTATATATAAATATATTTTAAATATATATTTAATATATTGATAAATATATATATATTTATATATTTATTTTATAAATATATATATTTATGAAATAATATTTATACAATTATATATATATATATATATTTATATATTTATAAAGATATTTATAAATACATATAGTTGTAATTATATAAATATTTTTTGAAAAATATATTTATTTATAATAATATAAATATTTATTTAAAAATCAAAGATACAATTTAAGATTATAAGATTTTTTTTATTTGGAATAATTAAATATTGGGAAACTATAATTTTTAATAAGGGTTATTTTTGTCATATTATCAAAACATTTCTTTTCTTTTCTTTTAAAAATTGTCACCAAACAAGATGGAGAGAAATTACAATCATTTCTTTTCTTTTACTAAATTTCTCATCCAAACAAATTGAAAAGAAATCAAAATCTTTTCTTTTATTTTATTTTCTTTTATGAATTAGGAATTCATTTCTTTTCTTTTACTAAAAGATGACCAAACATAGGGTTAGGGTTTTACAGGAAAAGATGTGGAAATAGCCATGTGGATCCCTTATCATAATATTATTTATATGAGTTTTATATTAATAATATTAATTAATGAGATGGGTTGAGCATGGAGAAAGAAGAGTGGGGCATTTCATGTTGTACGTGGAGAGGGGAGGGGAAAACCATTTCCCTTTGTAAAAATTTCATTTAATAATAATAATATTATATTGTATTATTATTATTTATTTTGGATTTCAAATCCAAATTTGGTCGTAACTTCTTCGTACGACATCAGAATAATGAACCGTTAGTGGAGTCGTGACCCTAGAATTAAGGTGGTCATTTCAAGGCCAATATTGGATAATTTTTTAGACTCATGCCTCAATTCAATGAAACATCCAATATTATTAAATTTTTTATTATTTCGGGATATTGTAACTGACTGATCTCTTTCCTACGATGTCAGAGTGATGAACCGTTAGTGACACTGCGACCCTAATTTTAAGGTAGATATTTTGATACCAAATTCGGGTATTTAAATCAAGATTGAAGAGCAGGCCCGACGAAACCCGATTCGGGCGTGTTGTGGTGAAATGTGACCTTTTCACCGGGTGTCCAGTTTGGAAAAATGAATACTCAATTGCGTGCATTTTTTCATGAGGATTGCAGAGGTACGGTCCATATAATTTATTTCAGTATCAAGGCATGGGCCCCATGAGATGCCATTTGAGTGTAATGTGGTGACATACAACTTTTTCATCAAATGTCTGATTGGGGTGAATGAATAATTGATCTTGTGCATTTTTTTGCAAGGATCGCAATGGTGTGATCCATTTGGCTGTGTGGAGACTCATTCGTGATATAATTAAATATAGAAACATGAAAGTAATATTGGTGAAAGATCATTTTGATGGGTTTGAAGAGAATCTGCAGTAGTTATCAAGTAGTGATCAGGCATCGTTCAAGCAGATTATTAGAGCCTTCTTTATGGGTGTTGACCCCCCTAACATTATAGGGTGTGAATCCTCAATGGACAGAGTGAAATCCCCCTAACGCACTAGTACGCGGGTCCTCTACAGCTACTTTTTGGGCAGTACCCTCCAGTGTATTACCCTTCAGCGGGGTTGGGCAGTGGGTCCCCGTCAACTTCTGGGTGTTGATTCACCTCATGCACTAGGTCGCGGATCCCTGGTGACTAAAATGGAATACCCCTAATGTGCTAGGGAGTGGGTCCTCTACGACTACTATTAGAGTGGAATACCCCCTTGACGTACTAGGGTGTGGGTCCTTTACTTTGAGTTTTCACCATATGGCTATGCAGACCAGTGGTGAGATTTGGTTTGACATAACTTTGGACTCGTGAGAAAGAGAGACTCTTTACCCACTGAGACGCGTCCTTGTGATTCGTCCTAAAACTAGGAGGGTGAGTCAGTGCCTCCCAAAACCAATAGTATAAAGGGCAGCGATTGAGACCCTATGACTTGCAAGTTCAGGGTAGACGTGTGGGATGTTGGTCATCGTTGATGGATAATTATGGAATTTTTGGCGACTCTTCTTCTTGGACTGAGTTGTGAGATGGAGATCCCCTTACTCTCCCTCATTTGGGTTTCTTTTGACTGAGCATATATATGTATGTATGTATATATATATATATATATATATCATTTCAGTACTCACTCCTTGGGTTTTGTTCACTCTTCTTTCAGGAGAGGCGAAGACGTATGGGGTATGCTATGTGCTTTTCGTGTCTAGCTTCTTGTGGTTGGACGAGTCTACTCTTCTACTATCGGTAGAAAAGTCTCAACAAGAAGTTCATCTTCTCACCATTTCTAGATCCTTGTGTTTGGATGAGCTTACTTCACTCTCTTTTTGGGTTGAATTTTACTCTTTTATTGTACTTTGTTCTATCTACTACTTTCCTCTTTAGTGTATCTCTTACCGTAACACCCCAAGATTTTTATGAGATAGAGTTTTTTTTTAATTTCTTTGATGTATTATGTTGTACGCTACACCAAGAAAAACTTGTGCAATACACATCATCGACTTAGCTTGTGGTATATGCAACACTATTCTTAGCTTGTGTTACACAAAAGTTCAAGTTCTTTTGATATAATTCATTTCACGCATTACTGAGTATAAGTGAAAAACTAAATATTATTATGTTACCTTATAACATGGCTGTTAAAATGGTGGGACTGAAAATTATTAATTGATTTATGAAATTAATGTTTACAGATGTATTTAATTAATTATTCTGTGAACAATTATTTATAAATGAAAATAAAACCTTTTTTAATTAAAAGTAAATGTTTTTCTGAAAAACTATTTAAATGAAAATAAGTGAGTTTATAAAATAATAAAATCACTCTTTATGGATTTTATGAATAAAATATATATTTAATATATTCAATGTAATGTTTAAAATCCATCATATATGTTTTTTATGAATGATATAAGAACGAATTCAATTTTTCAGATAAAAGAAGTAATTTTCAAAAAAAATACAGTTTTACCACCTTTTGATGGAAACCCCATTTTAAATCTAGTTTTTTACAATTTTATAAGTTATTTTTGACAAAATAAACTTATTATTTGGAAGAGAGACATCAAAATTTACTTTGGTTGAAATTTTGGTATTTTTCTGAGAAAAATCATATTTTAATGAATATTGGAAAATACTGCATTTTAATTCAAAATTATCTTTTCGTCTAATTTTTTTGTATTGATAGATTATATTTTTAATTGGTTTTAAAGTATATTTATATTATGTTTTTATCATCTAATCCAATTTTGATCATTAGAATTAATTTTACATTGAAATTTGATATAAACACATGTCAATCTTTTGATGGTTTTTACTTTTAAAAAAACCATGTTTTCTCACTTTGACAACGGGGATTAATTTTAAATTAATTATTGTAATTTATGTGTTTTAATGGATTAAAAATATAGAATCAGTAGGTCCAAATTATTTAAATAGGGCCCTTTTATTTTTTTGGACATTATGAATAGTAACTTTGGTAATTTTTATTTACCACGGTTAAAGGTAAATCAGGTAAATTAGGGGTAACAAATAATATGATAAGGATAATAAAATTACCCTAACACTTTCCAAAAACCTATTGGATGAATAAAAGTATACCCTTAACACCTAAGGATCAAAATTGATTCATTTAATGGACTTTTTCTCATACAAGTGATGTAATTCTTATTTAAACAAAAGAAAGTGACAACATGTCACTCTCTTATCTCTTATAAGTATAAAAATTTTAATGTAGTGATAAAATTGATGAAACTATGAACATGAGTAGTATCCAGAAATATAATTAAATTATATACATCATGATAATTTATTTATAATTTTTAGAGATTAAATAATTACTATAAATATTGACACAATAGTGATACAATAATTGGCTAATTAAGAGAAATATCAAATAAATGATATTATAAATATTAAAATAAATATTATATGACATAATTTATGCCATAAATAAATTTTATAGGTGACTATGACATGTTATAATACCATTAAATGGTTTTTTTTTATATTTATCTCTCTGTATTAATTTTATTTAAATTTAATGAAATGAATAGTGTAAAAATTGACACTACTGATATTTTATAAAAAAATATTTTATTAAATTATTTAAAAATATTAAAAAATATTTTAAAATAAAAAAGTGACTATGATAAGGTATAAAATTTAATTAATTATCCAATTATCTAAAATTTAAACTGTATAAGTAAAATTTTTAACCTCTTAAAACTTAAAATGTTGTTACCACAATTAAAATTAAAAGAGAATAATTAAGGGTAAACAAAAAAGATAAGGTTTAAAATAAAATCAATACATGTCTAAAAATTATTGGATGAGAGTATTTAAAACTATACTAATATTATATTCTATATATTTTAATTTAGAAGCTTTTGGATTAAAAAAATAATTTATATTAATTTAATATTTTAAGAATTTACAAGGGTGCCCTTCACCTCAATTATAAAAGGGAATCTTCTCCCTCACCTATTCACTTAAATTTGAGCCTTAAATCTAGTCCATACCCTACCCTTTTCCCTTATAAACTTACTTAGTCACATTATAGAGGTTCTGGTCTTTTCAAAATACCAACTCTAGTGCCTTTAAGAGGAGATTTAGAGGAAGCATGTCGAGGAAGAGGTAATATCTTCTACCGATTATTTCAAACTTCTTTCTTATTCTACTTCCTATTCATTAGTTGTTTCATTATAAAGTAATAACATTAGTATAAATAATATACTTATATGTTATTATAATTATGAAACAACCATATTTCACTTTTTTTCCATCCAACGAAAAATGAAATCACCACGCGTGTGTATGTACGGTTTACCGTCTTCACGCTATGGTGTAATCTGTTTTTCACCACCACCTTACTTGCATGGATATAATGATTAAAATAATAACTATATATGATTATTATAACATGATATTTATTATTTACCAACATATATACCATCCACTTCCATACCATTTAACAATTATCATAATGATATCATTGCTCATGCGTATGTACGGCCTACCGTCTCCATGGTGCGATGCGATTAATTATACAAGATATCCATTAAACAATGATTATATAAATGTAAAAAATGAATAAATGTGATATTTATCATGTTAATATCATTTTTTTAATGATATAAATATGACCTAATAAGGATAACCAGAACTTATTCGGCAAAACATGTATAAGAAAATGAAGCAGTTTATACCCAAATAACGATGAATAATGAAATATTATTACCAAACAGATGATAATATGATCATATATGATATCATAAAAATAAATATGATTCTATAATAAGTCAATTAAATCATTTAAATCATTATATAGGAGGTTCATATACACACAAAGGATAGAAGACCTAAGGTAAGTGATTATTTTTTCTCACTTTTATTTTTGTGGGACATATGCCTTATACACCACCTATTTCTTTTGTGTGGTGTTTATGCTTCCAATGAATGTTTTATGATTATTATTATAAAGGTTATGATATTTAAATATTCATATAATTTTCTTTATTTTTTAAGGAATACGATTTGACTGATTATAATTGGTAAGGGATAATTTCGTGATCTCATCCGAGATTGTTTATATGTAATTATTTATTAGGGTATATTTATCATCCATGTCTATGTTTTATAAAAAAATATTTTCATAAAATGTTTAATATTCTCATATGGAATTTTAAAGTCATTTTTACCCATTTTTTACTTTTTATACATGGTTTGGAAGGAATATTTCTTTTGTTTTCCATACGAGGTACTTTTTGACTTTTCTGGAAAAAGTTAGAGGATAATGTTTTTTAACTTATACGGAATGAATGAAATTTTAAGCTTTAATAATGCATTGTTTCCATGAATATTTACTTACAAGTTTTCAATTTTATTTTCAAATAAATTATTTTCTTTTAAAATTGCATGGTGTTTTAAGAAAAGAAAACATTTTTTAAGAAGAAATGATATTTTCTCAAGAATTAATTTCAAGTGTTTTATCAAAATTATTTTCCATCTAAGATTAATGATGTTTTTTTCAAGTATATTATCCATATTATTCTTATGGTTGATTATGTTTATGATGTAATTCTATTTATGAAATCCATTTGTTTTATATGTATTATGTTATGATGAAATGATGTTTAAGAAATCCATTTTATTATTTGGGTTATGTTATGATGAATGATTTATGTTTTTGTGGAACACATATGTATGGTTTTAATTATGTGATGGGTGGGATATATATCTCCCTCTAATTAATTGGGTAAAGATTTATATCTCATGAGATAGACATGATAGGAATGATAAGTAAACCCGATTCAGTAATGGATTTTGTCCGCTATGATGGTCTTGACAATGATCCTTGGCTAATATGGAAATGATTTTCTATGCTTATTTGTTTTCCACAAGTTCATGTTTTATGAAAATGATATGTTATCATGGTTAATGTTTCTTTATGATTTATGTATTATGTACTTCCAAGATTTATTTCATGACTCAAGATTTTGATATTCAAAATATATGGTCATGTTTTTACATTCTTATGTTTATGTTTTCCATTTTTTCCCTTACTGAGCATTTGAGCTCACCCTATTTATGTTTTTCTTTCCCTTGGGATATAAATAAAGGTTTTAGGTGGGAAAACTAAAGGCAATGATATTTATGGGAGATATTGAATATCTTTCACCAAGCTAGAAGAATTTGTTTCGAGTTTCCAAAGACACTAAACTAATACGGTCTTTGGGAGTCTATTTGTGTAATGTATTAAGTATTCCAGAAAAGAAATTTAATATCCATATACGTCAAGCTTGGTTTGTTAGAGTGGGTTTTAGAGATAAGGTTTAGTAAACATTTGGAAACTAGGATGCAAAAACTTTAGTGAGATCCCTAGATATATTTCTAAGTATATGTTTAGGGATGTCCTAAGGATAAGTCTAAGTATAGGTTACAATACTAGGGTTTTTGTGATAATCATGACTAACCTAGGGTTAAACCAGATATATCATAGATTGAAATATTATATGTAATTTACCTTACTTATGTGTTTCTATTCTCTAATATGTATTTCTCACACTTTTCTTTCTAGTCTTAGTCAATAGACAGAACTACATAGAACATAGTTAACCATTGAATGTTTCAGATGTGGAAATTATGGGAATTATGAAGATCGATTTACTAAGTGTAAATATCATGAAGAGAATCATGATGATGGTATGATTATTAGTCATACTATTGAGGATAAATAGATTTTAAATGATATGTGAAAGGTATGTGATGTTCTTCTAGTATTTTTTACATTAAACATAAGAATCTTGTGGTTGAGAAACCTTAATACATGATTCATATTTTAGGAAAGATGAAGATGATGGATCTTGAGTAATGGTTTAAGAATAAATTTGGATGATTGAGGTGTATATGTTTCAGAAATCAAATATTATGTTATATGAATCATGAAATATATAAGTGTTTTCAAGTATAAGTTTTTCATTAAGGATTGGAAAGGATATGTTGAATAGTTCTAAGGATCCAAAAAAGTGATTTAAGGGTAAGGTGATATACTTGGAGAACACATGATTAAGGGAAATATAACCCTTAATAAGTACCTTATGTTAGGATAATGATGTTTGGATAAAGATTTTTTGGATTTGAATAAGTAAATTGGATGATGCTAGTTTCTTGGGAACTAATTATGGAGTTGTTGACAAGTGGGTTATGCTATCATGGATGAAGTATAAAAATTTTTGGGACTTAAGGAATATATGAAATAAGTTTTGGAATAAGGAAACATGCATGTTTTCAATAAGGATGTCTGATAATTTAGGTTGTTGTCGTGACTCGAGAGAATACATGATGAAGGTGTTCACATTTTTTTAATGTGACCAACCAGAGATATCGTATGATATATGGGGGATAAATGTTAAGATGAGTTTTTTAACCTTTTTCTATAGTTTTGTATTTTAATCTTTCAAAAGGATGGTAAGGTTGTCAAATTTTTGGAAAGTTTAAGTTAAATATAGGATGAAGTTTGTTAGAATAAAGTATTATCTCACCATATATGGAATTATGCATGTTTAATAACTTGTGCTAACCTTTTTGTGAAAAAAGACAGATGGAATTACCTATCATTCAATTTATGGATCGCATGATTTGATAACACTCCAGGAATGAAAAATTAAACTCCATTTCTTTGAATAAGATATGAATGGTAAATTTTTCAAGGCACGACCAATGATGAGATTGCAATAAAATCAAGTAATTATTTCTTCTCATGTTCTTCAACTTTAGGAAAAAGATCTTGAAACCCAAAAATGTTATCCTAGTACCTTCTTATCTGATGAATCATATGGTCCCTTAAATCATCGTAGATTTATGGATTTTTTATTGTTATCTTTCTCCTAACCTTGTTCTCTATCACTCTCGATCAGAACTTGATGGTTAGATTTTTTCTTCCATATCCATGTTTTCTCTTCCCACCTATGTTCTCCTATGTGGAAACCTAGTGATGAGTTACTTTAGGTAATCGTTATGTTTCTAAATTTCCTTTCTAAAATGAATTTTTAGTATTCCTTTTTACTATGTGGCTTTCTATGAAAGAAAATTTCAAGTATTGAACCTTTTATAACCCCTACGAATTTCAAGGGTGGAATTCATTTTAAGGGGGGTAGAATGTAACACCCTAAGATTTTTATGAGATGGTGTTTTTTTAATTTCTTTGATGTATTGTATTGTACGCTACACTAAGATAAGATTGAACAATATGCAAAATCATCTTATATTGCGGTATACGCAATTCTATTTGGATTATGTTACACATAAGTTCAAGTTCTTTTGATATAATTTATTTCACACAAGACCGAGTATAACTGAACAACTAAATATTATTATGTTACCTTATAACATAGCTATTAAAATGGTGGGAATGAAAAGTATTAATTGATTTATGAATCTATTGTTTATACATGTATTTAATTAATTATTTTTTGAAAAATTATTTATAAATGAAAATAAAACCTTTTTTAATTAAAAGGAAATGTTTTTTTGAAAAACTATTTAAATGCAAATAAGTGAGTTTATAAAATAATAAAATCACCATTTATGGATTTTATTAATGAAATATATATGTAATGTAATAAATGTAATTTTTAAAATTTATCATATATGTTTTCTATGTATTATATAAGAACAAATCCAATTTTTCAAATAAAAAAAATATTTTTCAAAAAAATACAGTTTTACCGCTTTTTGATGGCGTAGCCATTTTAAATATAGTTTTTTGCAATTTTATAAGTTATTTTTGAAAAAATAAACTTCTTATTTTGAATCAGGATATCAAAATTTACTTTGGTTGAAATTTTGGTATTTTTCTGAGAAAATTCATATTTTAATGAATAGTGAAAAATACTGCATTTTAATTCAAAACCGCATTTTCGTCTAATTTATTTTTATTGATAGATTATCTTTTGGATTGGTTTTAAATAATATTTATATTATTTTTTTATCATTTAATCCAATTTTTTTCATTTAAAGTAATTTCACATTGAAATTTGATATAAACACATGTCGATCTTTTGATGGTTTTTACTTAAAAAAACTCATTTTCTTGCTTTCACAATGGGAATTAATTTTAAATTAATTACTAAAATTTCTATGTTTTAATGGATTAAATATTTGGAATCATTAGGTCCAAATTATGTAAATTGGTCCCTTTTATTTTTTTGGACATTATGAATAGTAACTTTGGTAAATTTTATTTACCACGGTTAAAGGTAAATCAGGTAAATTAGGATAACAAATAATATGATAAGGATAATAAACTTACCCTAACACCTACCAAAATTTTATTATATGAATAAAAGTAGACCCTTAACACCTAAGGATCAAAATTGATTCGTTTAATGAACTTTTTTCCATGAAAGGGGTGTAATTGTTATTTAAACAAAAGAAAGTGACAACATGTCACTCTCTTATCTCTTATAAGAATAAAAATTTTAATGCAGTGATAAACTTGATGAAATTATGAACATAATTGGTCTACATAAATTTAATAAAATTATATACATAATTTGAATTTATTTATAATTTTTAGAGATTAAATAATTACCATAAATATTGAGATAGCAGTGATACGGTAATTGTTTTATTAAGAGAAATATCAAATAAATGATATTATAAATATTAAAATAAATATTATATGGCATAATTTATGTCATTCACGAATTTTATAGGTGACTATGACATGTTTTAAGACTATTAAATGGTTTATTTAAGTTATCTCTCGATATGAATTTTATTTAAATGCAATGAAATGAATAGTGTAAAAATTGACACTATTGATATTTTATAAAAATAATATTTTATTAGATTATTTAAAAATATTAAAAAATATTTTAAAATAACAAATTGAATATGATAAATTCTAAAAGTTAATTAAGTATCTAATTATTAGAAATTTACCCCATATAAGTAAAATTTATAACCTCTTAAAACTTAAAATTTTGTTACCAAAATTAAAATTAAAAGAGAATAATTAAGGGTAAACCAAAAAGATAAGGTTTAAAATGAAATCAATACATCTGTAAAAAATATTGTATGAGATTATTTAGAACTATACTCATATTATCTTATACATATTTCAATTTGGAATCTTTTTTATTAAAAAAATAATTTATATTAATTTAATATTTTAAGAATTCCCAAGGGTGCCCCTCACCTCAATTATAAAAGGGCACCTTTTCCCTCACCTATTAAATTCAATTTTAGCCTTAAATCTTGGAAATATCCTTCTATTTTTCCTTTTCAGCTTACTTATTCATATTATAGAGGTTCTAGTCTTCTCAAAATACCAACTTCAGTGCCTTTAATAAGAGATTTAGAGGAAGTACGTCGAGGAAGAGGTAATCTCTTCTACCAATTCTTTCAAACTTCTTTCTTATTCTAATTCCTATTAATTGGTTGTTTAATTATAAATTAATAGAATCAGTATCAATCATATACTTATATGTTATTATAATTATTAAACAATCATATTCCACCTTCTGTCCATCCTATGAAAAATGAAATCATCACGTGTGCGTACGTATGGCTTACCGTCTCCACGTTGTGGTGTAATCTATTTTTCACCACCACCTTACTTGGATGTATATAATTATGAAAATAATAACTATATATGATTATTATAACATTATATGGATTATTTAACAACATATATACCATCTACTTCCATACCATTTCACAATTATCATAATGATATTGTTGCTCATGTGTACGTACGACCTACTGTCTCCACAGTGCAATGTGATTCATTCTATAAGATATCCATTAAACAATAATTATATAAATGTACATAATGAATAAATATGATATGTATTGTGTTAATATAATTTTTTAATGATATAAATATGACCTAAGAAGGAGAATTGGTACTTATTTGGCAAAACATATATAAGAAAATGAAGCAGTTTATACCCTAATAACAAGTAATAATGAAATATTATTACCAAATAGATGATAATATGATCATATATTATTTCATAAAAATGAATATGATTCTGGAATAATTCAATTAAATCATTTAAATCATTATACAGTAGGTTCCAATGCACACAAAGTACATCAGACCTAAGGTAAGGGATTATTTTGTCTCACTTTTATTTTTATGGGACATATGCCTTATACACCACCTATTTATTTTGTGTGGTGTTTATGATTTCCATGAATGTTTTATGATTCTTATTATAAAATTTATGATATTTACATATGCATATAATTTTCTTTATTTTATGAGGAATATGATTCGACTGATTATAATTGGTAAGGGATAATTTCGTAATCTCATCTGAGATTATTTATATATAATTATTTACTAGGGTATATTTATCATCCATGTCTATGTTTTCTAAAAAAAATATTTTCATAAAATGTTTACTATTATTATATGAATGTTTAAAGTCATTTTTATCCATTTTTTACTTTTACTACATGGTTTATAAGGAATCATTCTTTCATTTTCTATACGAGGTACTTTTTGACTTTTTTGGAAAAATTAAGAGGAGAATGTATTTTTTAAATTATATGACATGAATAGAATTTTATGATTTCATAACACATTTTTTCCATGAAGCTTACCTTACAAGTTTTCAAGGTTATTTTCAAAGGAATTATTTTCTTTTAAAATTGAATGGTGTTTTAAGAAAAGAAAACATTTTTTAAGAAGAAAGGATATTTTCCTCAAGAATTAATTTCAAATGTTTTATCAAAATTATTTTCAATATAAGATTAAGGATACGTTTTTCAAGTATACTATCCATATTATTCTTATGGTTGATTATATTTATGATAGAATGATATTTATGAAATCCATTTGTTTTCAATATATTATGTTATGATGGAATGATGTTTAAGAAACCCATTTTATTCTTTGGGTTATGTTATGATGAATGATTTATGTTTTTGTGGCACACATATATATGATTTTAATTATGTGATGGTGGAACCTATATCTCCCTATAATTAATTGGGTAAAGATTTATATCTCATGAGATATACATAACTGGAACGACAAGTAAACTCAGTTCAGTAATGGACTTTGTCCACTATGATAGCCTTGGCTAATATGGAAATGATTTTCTATGCTTATGTGTTTTCCACAAGTTCATGTTTTATGTCAATTCTATGTTATAATGGTTAATGTTCCTTTATGATTTGTTCCTTACGTACTACCAAGATTTATTTCATGACTCAGTATTTTGATATTCAAAATATATGTTCATTTTTTTACATTATTATGTTTATGTTTTCCATGTTTTCCCTTACTGAGTATTTGAACTCACCTTATTTATGTTTTTCTTTCCCGAGGTATATAAATAAAGGTTTTAGGTAGGAAAACTAAAGGTGATGATATTTATGGGAGATGTTGAATATCTTTCACCAAGCTATAAGAATGTGTTATTATTTTCCAAAGACACTAAACTAATATGGTATTTGGGTGTCTATTTCTGTAATGTATTAAGTATTCCGTAAAAGAAATTTAATGTCCATATACATCAAGCTTGGGTTTCTAGACTTATTTCTCCCCCTTCACCTTTTTTGGGTGTCATAATGGGTATGTTTATACTCACCACTACATGGGTTTTGTCCGCACATATCATGCCTTATGCAGACAATAGATATGTTTGATCATGACTTCAGAGCAGCTCAGGGATATGGGTGCTTGGACCATGTATGGTGGTCATAGCTTGGGATCCAGGAGCAGGGCTCTCTTATCTACTTTACTTTTTAGTTTTTGTCTAGTTAGGACACTTTTCTAGTTAGGCGTTTATTTTTTCCCTTTCCCCTTTCAGTTTACTTTATTGTACTCATACTGTTTAGTGGTCCATGCATGTCTGGTTTATTTATAGCAGTGTAGTATCTTTTACTCCTTTCCCTCTGAACTTTTTCATTGAGTGGATGTGTTCATGTGTAAAGGTACTTAGGAAAAGGCCTCCCTGAGTTTGTGTGCCTTCGATGCTTTTCACCACCCCCTGTCCTAGGGAGGTAGACTTGGGGTAGTTTCGGCTCGATCCCTGGCATGGGTCGGGTCATGACATGAATCTCTTGAGAGATGATAAACAACCATGAAAACTTTCTCCTTTTCACTACTACCCAGAACGAGAAATATCTTCTCTAAATATCTTATCCATTTCTCAGCTAAAAATGTATTTTTTAGTCCTGTTTAATTATGGAGTTTGCTAATGCATAAATTGTTCTGACATCATTACACTACATGGTGTGTCAACAAGATACCCCATATGGGAAATGTTATTACTCATAACCCGAGTCAGCTACCCCAATATGGTTATAATTTGATTAGTTCTAGCTACAGCTTCATTATCTTTCCTACGGGGGAATCCCTATATGGGGTATGTGAATTGATATGGTTTACATTAATTCCATTAGATGCTATTTCTAAATAATTTCATACACTAGACTAGATCATAACATTATGAAACATAATGTATAATCCCAAAACTAGTGAAACACTTAACATAAAATAAAAATTTTATGCATAGATAATATCATAATCATAAACATGTTTTCTTTAGGTATATCATTATTTTAAACTCCTTTATAATGATTTGTAAATAAAATTTGATTTATTCCTAAGCATATCTCTGAGGAGTGTCAAACCGGGTGCGTAGTAAGACCCATTTTCATGCACCAGGTGAAAATAGAATTAATCCCAATATACCCTTTTTGGAGTTATTACCCCTAGGTACATATTTTCCAAAACCATGTCCGCTTGTAATATCCAGTCAAGGATGTATTTCTAGGAAAAAACACATAATCTTTTCCTTACTAAAACTTTAGGATATTCTTCTTTTATTATCTTAAAATTCTATCATAGGGTTATGTTATCTAATCTATTTTTTCCTAAATCTAGTTCCCAATATTTCTACAAAACTTCCTCGGATACAAACTATAGTGACCTGGACCTCAGTAACCTAGAGCCAGTGTTTACTTTATTACATTGGCATAAGATACAAGGAATTACATCCTGAAAAAATGAATAGTTTAGTTTTCTTGGTAAACTAGATAAATACTTGAAATTATTGTTATAATTGAAAACATAAAATACACAAATTATTTTATTTGATAATTCTATTCATCCTTATAGTGTATCCCATTATATTAATCACAAAAAAATTTTTGGTATTGTGGGTAAAATAAAACACAAGAAAGGGGTGAGCTCAGATACTCAGTAAGGGTAAGAATATAGTGGAAGCTATGAATAAATAATGTGTAATCAATATAGAAATATTTTTTTTAAAAGATGAGGGGACAAGCCCCACAAATTTATTTATAAAACAAGGTCAAAGGGAGAAATACATGAAAATAGTGCAAGAAAATACATTAAAGTTCCCTCCCTTGGAGACCAATCTTTTTCCTTATCTTGTCACCAATTTTGCGTTCTTGGTCTCTTAGTTCATTCCACATTTTTCCACTGAGACGCCCCCGACCTCTTTCTCTAGAGTAGTAGTCTGAAATCTCCTGAGCTTGCTGCAATAGCGTTTCAATATCTTCATCAGAGCTAGTAGTTTGATCATCTTCCTTATTCTTCATTTCTTCCTTTCTTTGCTTTTTCTTTTGGCTTCTTGTTATTGGTTGTTGCCACTTGCAATCCCCTATTTCTGTTTTGTCATCTTCATTCTCTGCTGAAACAGGTACCTGCATATTGGAAATCTAAGATTCAAAATACACTCCCCCCGAAAAAGTCATGATTCTAGCCCCTGCTGATGGATCCAAATCTCCTAGTACAGGAGAAAAAAGATCGGTATTAGAAGAAGCATTAACATATTTTAAAGGAGAAACAGTGTGATCAATATCCCTGCACTGCACACTATGCAGTTTTTCCACCGAAGAAACCAGATTAGAGTTGGATGGCCCTTTCTTAGCTTGGGGCTCTGAGCATCCTGTATTCAGAATCCTCTCAACATCAGGAACAGAGTCCATCTTTGCCTTATTTTTGTCATAAGTATCTTTTCTAGTCCTAGGTGTCAGAGTCTTAGATGTAGCCAATGCTACATTTTGTTTTTGTCCAGAATCAGACCTAGTTTGAAGATCTTGCTGAGAGTTCCCTTGTGATCCCATATTAGTGCCAACCATGTCAGTGGTAGTCTTAGGTATCAGAGTCTGATATGTAGCCAATGATACATTCTGTTTTTGTCCAGAATCAGACCCGGTTTGAAGATCCTGCTGAGAGTTCCCTGGTGATCTCATATTAGTGCCAACCACCTTTGTGTTAGTCTGCTCTGTGCCCAATTTTTCAGAACAAACATAAGTATGAGCTGGAGATTCCAAATCCAAAATTGCCCTATCCTCTATCATATTCTCATCCCTAGCTTTCAAGGGTGAAGGGGGATCTCCCTGCTCCACAATCTCAACCCAGGATTCCTTAATTTGATTACAGGTCTTATTAAAATTAAAAGAGTTTGTAACTTCAAGTCTTGGGACATCCTTACTGTTAGAATCAGTAGGTAAAAGATCTTTGTTCTTTGGATCTATAAAAACATAGTTGTGCTTCACTCTTTCAACCTTTCCACATGACTTAGAGTCATGTCCTCTAAGTGAGCATATACTGCACACTGTAGATTTCCTACACATTATAGCATCATGACCTAAAACCTTGCAGGTTTGACAGAATTTAGGTACCCTCTCAAACTCAATTCTTAGCTCTAATTCTTCATCATCTATGGATAGATAAACCCTATCAACAAGTGTTGAGCAAAGATCAATCTCAATGAGGCATCTAGCATAATGACTGAATATTGACATTTTTATTTCTCTATCCATTATAATAGGAACTCCAATGGCAAGTGAAATATCGTAAAGTATTCTAGGATGCCATAAAATCCAATTAAGACCAAAAATTTTGATCTATACCTGAGCTGAGGTGTTACCTAATTCAGAATGGTTGAAACTCTTGTCCCATTCCCGGATGTGGAAAGCACCTAGCCTAAAAGAGATTGAGCCAAAGCTCCAGGATCTGAGTTTGAGATCTGCAGAGGGGAAAATTAAGTGGTAATATCCTTTTCCAAGAGAAACACATTGCCACGAATCAAAACCCCAGACATCGACAAGTCTTTTCTGAAGATAATCTATTTTATAGGGAGTACTTCCCTTCGAAAGAATAAATCTTCCAATAATAGAGTTCTCTCCCAGAAGAAAATGCTCCGCAATCGCAGTGGAATCTACCTTGACATAAGCCACAGATCCCCTTTTGTGAATGCCTGCATACAAACTTTTGAACTGGGAAAAGGACCTACTAACTTCACTGACCTCGGGTATGTTCGAACCTGGTTTTCTAGGATCAGCTCCATTCATTCCTGATGCGTGTGCGTGGGAGTTGAATCTCCCAGGTAGTAGAAAGTCGGACGCCATATCATGTCACTTCCAAAAAAACCCTAATCTCCATGAGAGAATAAAATGGATGGAATAAATGATGATCAAATAATTCTATATAAATAATCACATGAGCTTGAAAACTTAAATAGATATTCTAACTAATTGAATAATCACATGTAATATCAATAAGTGAATTCATAATGATTGAATGCATAATGTAATATATCTTAAACATAAATTTTAGTCCTTGTATCAAGTCATATAAATACCTTTGAGTCCATATTCCAATACATCTATATAAATGGGTAAGGCCTCATCCAAAACTCAATCTAGTTTATCTCATGAGATCTATCGATGCATCGAGGGGCTATAGAGGACTCATCCCATCAATTATTAATTCCAGTGAATTTACCATATTAAATTGGTGAAACATAATCAATATAAACATTATTATTTAAAAACTAACATTTGTATTGTTAATACTTATCCCAATCAATAAACATATTCATAAACCAACCAGAGTAAAATGGTGAATTGTAATAAAATTGTACATCCCCAGTCAAACTAATCATAAACCATCTATAGAAATAATAAGTATGTAATAAATAAAATATATCTTCAATGTATCATAATTAAAATAGAGGTTTTATGTAGCTGATGAATATAAATACCATGAAAATATCCTTAAAAAAATTTGAGAAAAATAACATTTGCGTTTTAAAAATTACCTTTTAAAAAAAGTTCACAAAACATTTTAAAAATACTTTTCATTGAAAATAACCTTTTTAAAATTGTAAAATAATTATAAATACAATAATTGATCATGATGGTATAAAATTCTATTCATTTTTTACACATTAAAACAAATATTCCTTTCACAATTTTGGTAAAATCCAAACAGGCATTGTTTTGAAAATGAAATGAAGATTACTTTCAAAAAAATTGTAAAAAGTAAAGGTGGGTAAAAATATATTTAATAAATAATTTTTAAAAGTTTAAAAACATTTTTGAAAACATGGGTTTTGATGAAAAATGATTTATGACCGAAGATATAAATAATGTCAAATTTTCTTAAAAATATTTTCTCAGTCATTTTAAGTACCAAAGAGTAGAAAATGATACTATTAATTGAAAAGGTTTATAAATAAATATAGGATAAGAATATTTATTTATTTTATTATATAAATATGAAACAATATCCCCAAGGTGTACATAAAAAAACAATCCTAAATAATGATGAGATTGTGAAATATGCATGTACCACTTTGGTAACTTCTGAATCATAAGCCCCGTAAGATAAATAACATAAAATAAATATTTAAATATAATGAATATTAATATATTAATGATATAACATATCAAATGGGAATTATATACACTACATAAAAGAAATAGGTGGTGAATATGGAATATGTTGAGACCGAAGTAAAAGTGAGACGAGAAACCCTTACCTCATGTATGATTTCCTTCGTACATGTGTGTACCTCTGGTATAATGGTTTTAAGCATTTTATTGATTTATTATAGAATCATTATAATATTTATAATATCATATATTAAACTATTATAACATTTTACCATTCTTTTGTTAATAATATTTCGTTATTTTTATTGTTTCAGTTGTTAATTGTCTTGTTTTCTCATACTTATTTTGTCATGAATGTTCCAGATATTTTGTAAAGGATATATATATATATATATCATCACAAAAATTATAATAATGTTATAAATATCATATTTACTCAGTAGATACATTTTTATAACCATTTATAAAAGTTGGGCATGGAAAATGGATCGCAACACTTCGTGGATACGGTAGGTCGTATGTATGCATGAGCGACGATATCATTCTCTTAATGAGTGAAAGGCTATGGAAGTGGGTGATACATTAATTTTAAAGAATAAATATTTTCTCATATATATAATATATATTAATTAAATTTATACTTATTACATTCCATGTAAATTGTAAGTGAAAAATGAATTGCAACGCTTCGCGAAGTGGTAGTCTGTCGTACACACGAGCGACATTATCGTATTTGAAACAGAATAGAACATAAAAAAGGAATATGTGATATTAAAATTAAAAAAGTATAATAATATCATAAATATAATATAAATTTTTTAAATATGTCATTATATTCATCCTTGAAATGTGGTGATGGAAAATGAACTACATCGGTTCGCGAGGCAATAGTTCATCGTACACACAATTGATGATTTTATTTCTCATTTGATGGAAGTGAAGATGGATAAATATTATTACAAAAATATAATAATATCTCAGTATATATTATATACTATTTTTATTATATTATAAGTGTTAATACATAATTGAAGGTGGAAAATGAAGGAAATAAATGAAAGGGATTTGTTAAGATAATGATCTTCTCTAAGATAAAACTCCTTTGGATCTCCTCTTAAGGACCCTAGGGATGGTATTTTGGGAGGACCATAATCTATAAAATATGTATAATGATTTTTTTGAGAGATTTTGGTATTATTTTTTTGATCCAAATGTATTTATGGGTGTGAATATGTGAGGGTAGGGGTTCCCTTTTATAAGTGGGGAAAAACAACCCTCTTGGAAATTACTTGGAAATTTCCCAAAAGAATCCAAAATGATAAATTCAGTCACATGAAAAAAGCTTTCAAATAAACTTATTTTATAATTTTGGATATTATAATGTGGAAATATGTTCATCCTATATTATTTTGATAATTTTTTAGGCCATTTTAACTCTTTTCTTATTAGTTTAACCCCATAGTAAACTCATTTTTACCTTAACTATGGTAATTAATTTGTATTGTTTTCACTATTAATTTTGGTAAAAATTTAAGTTGAAATTATTATATGATATATATTATTACTATTCAAAATATTTAATCTATTTTTACAAATTTAATTCACATAAGTGGCATAATTCAATTTAAAATTATACCCACAGACGTGATGAAAAGTCAGGTTTTCAAAGAGAAAATTATCATAAGTAAAGAGGGTTTTAATATTAGAACTAAATATGAAATTGATTACAATGGCCTAAATTAGTTAAATTTAAATATAATTGAACTAATTTTACTTTAAAACCAATTTAAAATATAATTTAACTTTGTAATTAATTTAAACAAAAATGTAAAAAACGGTATTTTCACTATTCATCGAAAAATGAAACATTTTAGAAAAATCCAAAAAAATCACCCTAAGATAATTTTGATATGATTATTTAAAAAATAAAGTTTTTTTTTGAATAAATTTTCTAAAATTGGTAAAAATTAATTATAAATTATGTGCGTAAAGTGTGGCTAAACCTCCTTTTAGAAAAATATAGTTTTTTAGAAAACATTTCTTTTACTTTCAAATATTATTATTTTATTTCTAATCAATATATAACCATTGAATTTATTTTATACATGTTTAAACCATAAAATTTTCATAATTTATTTAGTAATACTCATACCCACCAACTTAATGGCTAGGTTATAATGGTCATGTTTAAATAAAAATATTTTAATAGAGTATCATGTTTCATTTAAACTCAGTATTGTGTGCATCACAAGCTATCAAAGAGATTGAATTTATTTAAAAAAAATATCATAAAATTATCAAGATGTTATATTCACTTCTAATATTTTTTGTTGTGTGTCATGCATACTATTGAATATGATGCTCTTATTTTAAAAATCTCGAGGTGTTACACCTAGATATCTTGAAAACTTGGTCCTTATGAACACCTAATGACTAAAATCCCATATCCTTCACTTGTTAAGGGTGATTATTTATAAATTGTGAAATCCCTAGATATTACTTAAGTTATTTCACCTTGATATCATTTTTTGTTCTTTGATTGGGGAAAATACTTTCATATCATATAATTCTTTCTTTTATATGGTAAAATATTGTAATATGTGTCCCAATGAGAAATTGTGCTAAGTATTTATGTTTCTAATTAATTAAACATTATTCCATGAAATTATTTAGCTTTTTATGGATTTCCTTAGAATTTTATGTGATGGGTGGGGCCCAAAATTATATATCCCCTTAGTGCACTGGGTATCATGAGACAACTAAGATAGGGTAATGGGAGATTCCTTACCCTTTATGTAAAATGTATTAACACAAGTCCTTGATGGTGTGTTTAATATGTATGACATTATGCATTATCATCACTATATGTTCAGTTATTGATATCCTAGCATCTATTCATTATTATGTTGGACATGTATTTACTTATTCTCTTAGTTTCATTTGATATAGTATAACTAGGTGTATTTATTCATGCCTCCATTCAATATTTGATCAGTTATTGATATCATGGAAACTGTTCTTTTTTATGTTTTTTCATGGAAATATTTATTCCCTCAATTTCATTTGATATGGAATAACTCGTTTTTTTACTCATGTCATTATGTTGTATTTATAATTTCTTCCATTGTATGAAACCCCCTTACTGAGTGTCTGAGATCACCCTTTATATTATTTCTCATT
Source organism: Viscum album (assembly GCA_963277665.1). Classification (NCBI taxonomy): domain Eukaryota; kingdom Viridiplantae; phylum Streptophyta; class Magnoliopsida; order Santalales; family Viscaceae; genus Viscum; species Viscum album. Next base: position 1,961,117,666 of record OY728133.1, read on the forward strand.
TCCCTAGAGAACCAAGAGGATTAATATGTTTGATAAAGGTTCACAAGGTGAATAATAATGTTTTCATGTTTTTAGATGATGTATTTTTTATTTTCAATGTAATTTAAAAAATCATTAATGTATATGGTTTTTTAATGCTACTAAAATATTGGATCCTCTATATTGTGATCTATGTATCAATGTAGTAAAATAACCACCAACTCCAAGGTGCTAGAGTAGGGTTGTTACATAAACATAATATATATGCTTTACAACCCCAAATATTCATAAAATAAAAACTAAGATTATTCTCATAACATATATCATATAACATCTTTATGACTACTTTAGATGGTGTTGGGTTTAGTGTGAGAACTATTTTTTGGGTTATGTGTTGGAAGCTTCGAAAGTTTATTCACTGAAAGTTACACTTGATGGCCCAAATGAAGATATTACATCATAACCTTGAGATTTAAGGCTTCGGAAAACAAAATTTAGTTAACTGATTATAGTATTATATGTTTAATGGATGTTCAATGATGGCCTCATAGCATCAGGTTAGTGGAAGTTCACTAGATGGTGCGAGTTTAGTGGAATAATCTACAATGGTTGGATGAATGAGTTCAGAAAATGAAGAATAGTGGATTTTGATTATGATAATGTTGAGGAGGATATTATTATGCATGTACTTGGGAGATGGTTAGGATCTAAAGGGATATTGTGAGATGAACAGATGAGGCATCTTCTAGTATCCAAATAGAAATCTGAAGTAGATGAAGGAAGTGATAAAGTTCATGAGTTCCATGAACTCTGATAACATAATGTGGAAGTATTTCATAGTTAATATGGAAAAGAGTGATTTCCCAAATTTATTAGATTAAAATAGAGATTATGTAAACTATTCACTAGGAGCCAATGGTCGATGAAAAAAATTTTATAGGGAATATGAGGTTTCACAGTACAACAAAAGGTGACTAATGAAATATGTAAGGTGGTAATAACGAGATGATCAATTGATACCACTATATAAGTGGTATTAGTACACATGTATAAAGGTTTATTGATCAAGACTGATAGACCTTGGCAAGGAAAGGCATAGATGTCTCCAAAAAGATAATACTTGGGCACATCCAGGTGCTAGAGGCTGAAATGCTGAGGTGAAGGACCGGGAGTTGGAGCATTAGGAGATGTAACTGCTAAGTCATTGGTGAGACTTCTTCCAGTGGTTTGGGTATGTTTATTAGAAGTTTATAATCCTTTTAACTCATATGTACTCTATTTTTTATGGAATGGAATTTATTTAATTGTTCTCCCTTGGGTGTAGGATACAATGTATGAACCAGTAATCTATGTGTGCATTGTGTTTGTACTTGTTTCTTGCATGTGTGTGTTCTCTAAATGTTTGTTCACTCGTGTGTTTACTAAAAAGAGGATCATGTGGTGGTTAGAACCATATGTGAAGGATGACTTGATGTGGTTACTAGGATGCTTATTCTTTCTAGTTATACTCTTTGAAGTCACAGGGGATGTTAGATTAGACGTGAGAGTTACTTCAGGTGGTTGAAGTTATGATTCCAACTTTGTTTAAATTTACATAAATAAAATTCCCCTTCTGTTTTCATAACTACATCCCTCCAAATCATGACCAACACTCGATTACATGCATTAGAAGATCCTCCTTGTTATTTTCACACTCATACTCCACTGTGATCCATTCCCTGAACTCATTCATCCAACTGTTGTTGCTACTTCTAGTGAACTCACAACATCCAACATACTTCCACTAACTTAAGTATCTAAGGATCCTATCAAACTTTCATTCAACTAACAATCCTACATCCAATGAACTTGCTTCTATCACCTAAAATTGGAAATCACATGGTGTTGGTTTACTATCTATATATGGGTCATCAAGTGTAACTTTTGGTGAATGAACTTCTAGATCTTCTAACACTTAAACCAGAAAAACATTTCTCACACCAAACCCAACAATCTTCCACTTGAGAATTGTTTTCATGGGTTGAGTCCAATATATAAAACATGGTTAAGTAAAAATGCATCAGCTTCATGAGAATAACCTCAAAATTTAATAATAAGGTCACATAGACTCATCATAAATCATACCATACAGAGTACGATTCCTCCTTCCAGACACACCATTCCATTATTATGTTCTATGAGGAGTGAATTATGGAATAATTACATAATCTTTGAGTTTATCTATGAATTATCAGCTTAAGTATTCACCACCGCACACTGATCGAAAAATATTAATACTCTTACCCAGATGATTTTTTTACCTTGTTCTGGAACTCTTTGAACTTTTCAAAAGTTTCATACTTGTGTTTCAGCATATACACATAACAATACTGACTAAAGTCATCAGTAAAGGTAATGAAGTACCTATAACCACCAATTTCTTGTGTACTCATTAGTTTACATACATCACTATGTATGAGATCCAATAATACAAAATTACTTTCACCGTTTTCTCCCAAAATGTTCCTTGGTCATTTTTACTAATAAAAAAGATTCACAATTCTCAAATGATTCATAATCAAATGAGTCCAAAAATACATCTCTATAGAGTCTTTGAATTTGTTTCTCATTTATATGTCCAAGGTGTAAATTCCAAAGGTAGGAGGGATTATAATCATCACTAAATTTGTTATTTTGAATGTTATAAATAAGATTATAAATATATAGAATGTATAGACCAATCACCATATTCCTGATGCCATAAAATATTTCACCCTTATATATAGAACAACTCTTTTTCTTAATAAGAAATAAAAATACCATCTTGTCTAAATAAGTATGGAAATTAAATTTCTATTTATAGTGGGAACATAATAACATTTTTTCCAATTCTTTGATTAATCCACTTAGTAAAGTTAGATCATAATTGTTAACCTCTAATATAGTAACTCTTTCTCCATTAGTGACATGAATATCTACTTCACGCTTTATCAATTCCATCTCATCTATGAGTTTATGTTTATCATCACAAATGTGTGATGCACACCCAATATATAATAACCATGAGTCAATGTTAATGGAATTTATCTCTATAACATTCACATTTATAGTTTTTTAATACTTATCCTTTAGGGTATATCTCAATCATAGATACCAATATCCATCTATTTAATATTCCATGCCTATTATTGATCTTAATATGATTATAATTAAGTAAGCCAATATCTACAATAAATACGTATTGGTGGGTGATTATCATGTTTTATATCATTTCATCAAGGAATTTTAATGAAATCACTCTCACTAAAAAAATATTACCCCATACATCATATACATTTATTGATCCAAGATCCATATTTCACTAAGAAATGTGTTTTTTATAACATTCCTATCACCACTTAGTTATTTAGGTATAGAATCATCCAAATCATAACAATTGTGATTCTTGTATTATTGATTAGACAACTATTTTTCTATATCCATTATATGGATAATCCTAAACTCTATTCCTCTAGTATCCTAACTCTTAGGGTTTCCCAACTAAGTTTCACCCAAATATCATAGTGGGATTTGGTTACCTAACTCTTAAGGTCATCCATTTCCACCTTACCTTACATAAGATAATTCATGTTCACCCTTCTTTGGTAGAACCTACCGAGTTTAATGATCGAGTTCTTGACATGTGTTTCTTTAGAATTAATCTCACACTTAGTATTTGGGGGTTATTCTTTTCAAAGTCTCACTTATACATTATATTAAATATATAATTGTTGCATCTCATGCAATATTTATCTTCTCATGTTTTATTCCTTTGTATATACATGATTCTAACAATTTAGTTTTGAAATCCCTATTCAATCCACCAAATTAATGTGTACATACTACATTAATGTGTAACTATTTACATGACCCAAAATTTATGTTAATCACCTAAAAATACAAGCCAAACATATTCATACATATTCATATTCGCCTTATGCATAAGGTACATGAACTCTTCATGAATAGGTTTAGAACTATATGAGATTTATAAACCCCACATGAGTAAGCCCATAGCCAAAAATAGTAAACCCTCACATTTATAGAACAATTCATAAGCCTCTAAACCTATGAGAAATCTAAACCAAAGTCCTTATAACTGGGGATACTTTACTCCAAAGAGAATACAATTCATAATAATTCTAAAAATTAATATGTAAAAACTATATCCAAAAATTATTCTCCATATCATAAATCATATAAAAAACTGAAGTCAATATAGATTAAAAACTATGTCTTATGATATCACACATAACATGTAATTCAAGGCTCTATCTCTTAGAATCATTTTATCACTTAAATAAATCATACACATTATTCACATTTTATAAACAATTTATAAATATGAATAATATAAAGGAATAAATAATTTAAATAAATAATTTGTTTAATATGAGAAACAAATATGAACTTTTCATATTTAAATTAGGCTTATAAAACACATTTTATAAAGACTAACACTTATCATTTATAAAAAATTTACAAATTATAAGAAAAACTAACTAAGTATAATTTTTTTTCAATTACTACCTAACAATATGTTTTCACTCAATGTATTGTCACAGTAAAGATGGTCGGTGTGGGGTTACATCGATATGAATAGTGATAGGTGACACAAGTGGGATCGCTACCATGTAGGGTGGAACAACGACAATGTTTTTACAACATGGAAACTACACAACAATTGATCAAGATCCCTAAAATGCACCTAGGGTGATAAAAAGTGCCCCCAAGTGAAGTTTGATGTGGGATGTGTTTGGTGGGGAATTATTCATTATTTAATTAGGTGATCCCTTCATGTTATGTTGACACTCAATGTAATTCTAAATGTGAACTGCACATTAAGTTGAAACTCAACATAATTTTACTCAATCCATAAATGATACTTTTTTCCCATGGTTTCAACACATGTCACATTAATCGCTTGACATGATCCACACCTTCCACTCCACATTACATTAAAAAATTAATGTAATGTATCCTCACACTCCACATTACGTTAATTGCTTAACGTAATATTGATATGGAGAACCTAACATTACATTATCATATAATTTAATGTCAAGAGGGGAAAAACTATTTATGATCAATAATATGTTTTCTTCATCGAATAGTAATAATAAAGCATTGATTCATCAAAGAAAAAGGGATCTAATGCCACTTAGGGGTTTTAGATAATTGTCTTATGATCTTAGGTAGTGAAAGAAAACCCATAATTGATCATAACTATTGTCAACACTATAAAGTCACATGGGTTCACACTTTGTGATTGTGTAGATAAGGATTAAATTTTATTACAAAGTGTTTGTAAAAAAAATTAAGAGATAATCCAAAAGTGTTTTTGAAGGATATCTGAAAGATATTTTAGATGGATTTTTATATGTTATTATGCATGATGTAACATACAGTAAAAGTGAATGATAACTTATTCAAAATTTGTTTTGGAGGATATCCAAAAAGAGTTCTATAGGATATCTAAAATGAGTTTTGGATATGATTTAATAAGTTTTTATGTATGATGTGGCATAAGGTGAAATTGAACTAGGTCTATAAGGATTTAGTTAAAGTGGGAGATCAAGAAAAATATGAACTAAAGCTAAACCATGATTTGGTGGTATAAATCATGTCATGGTTTGTGTTGGTGTAAATCGTGATGTAGTGAGGGTCACCATGATGTGGTTTTATGCATAACATTTCATGTGTCATATGATAATTCATGTTGATTGATTATTCTTCTATACAAGTAATTGTGATCAGTTCTAACATCATAGGATTGTGTTTTAAGGATCTTTGATGAAAAAATATGAAACATTTAAAGAGTTAAATGTTTTTTCATGGTTGTTCAAATGTTACAAATGGTCTGTAATGTGTTTTATAGTTTAAATATGTTTAACATTTGAAAAAATGAAACAATGAATATTTATGAAACTTTTAACCTTTAATGAGCATGCTTTAAGCCTATAAAATAAGGTCAAAACCATGAGATTATATATAGGATTTTTGTTATGAAGTTCCTTGAAGAAATTTTTTTTTCTCCCTTTCTCTTTAACTTTACGGTTATAGTTGATCATGGGGAATAAGGAGTCCTTATAAAATGTTGGGATATTCATAAAACCCATAGATTTTTATGGGGAAAAGACACCTCTTGAAACACTGATATAAAATACCATTTGGTTTAACCTTTATTTCACCAAAATTTTATATCCACCGGTAGTTCATCACGGTGGGAAAAAATTCAAACTACTGGATATTACACCTCTATCTTAGAGAACTAGAATTAGGATTTCGATTTTCACCCTAATCATCACTCAAGAGAAGAATCACACATCCAATTATACATTCAAGAATAAGGAATAAAAAACACTGATTTTACATGGTTTAAACTTTCATCCTATGTCCATAGGAGAACATTGTTAACTATTTTGTATTATCGAAAGTACAAGTTTTACAAACACTGTAGCTTAGAAAGAAAATGTTGCACTTATCTTAATTTAGTACAATATAGTAATCCTTTGATCACCACCTTATCATCTGCTCTCTCTTCCTTTTATAGAGGTTCATTGTTGGTCAAACAGGTAACACTGACCTCCAATGTTTATGGTCAGCCATTCATTGACTTCTTTGTTCAATTGAGGATTCCACCAACTCAATTGTCTTAACCAGTGCACTATTCAACAAACACAAAGACCAATCTACACAACATCCATCAAAATTTTGTGAAATTTTGGTGGTTTTACCTGTATGTTGAAGTTGTTATTTTCATTGTTCTTACAAGTACAAAGTGAACTTCCGGTGTCTAAACTTCCAATGATTTAAATTCTAGAGACTTGAAGAAAATCCATGATCTTAAGAATCTCCCACTTAAATATGACTTCAAGTAATCTCATTAACACTTTGGGAAAACAAACACCTTTAGAGTTTGTTGCAATTTTCTTCATTCTCCTCTCATTCAGCCAATTCCCATCGAGACACAATGACGTCACAAGTTTTCTTGGACTAACACTTATGTCGGCCATATTTTGTTTACTTGTGATCTTTTGTAGCTCAAACACTGTATCCTTTAGTAGATTCTAGATGAAATAGAATTCTAGTTCAATGTGTTTCATTATTGAATGAAATACTAGATTCTTGTAAATGTGGATATCATTCTAACTATCACAGAATAGTGTTCCTCCTTCTGGTGTTTTTTTGGACTCCTTCAGTAAGTGCATTAACCAGATCAACTCCTTCCCAACTTCTTTAGTTGTAACATACTTTTCTTCAATTGTAGATAAATTCACCACCAACTATAGTCATGAAATCCTACTAATATCATTCCACAAAATGTAAACACAAAATCAATTGTTCTTTTCCATGTGTCAAAATCACCAGCAAAATTTGCATCAATAAAACCTTGTAAAGGATCATCTTACCTAAAGCACAAATACATATCTACTAATCCACTTCACAGTTTCCCAGTACTCCTTTCTAATATTATACATGAAACTACTTACCAATCCCACTATAAAGGAAATGTCAGACCATGTACATATCATCACATACATCAAGATTCTGACAGCTGAATCATACAATACCTTTTCCATGTATAAAACCTCATCTTCCATTGAAGGTGACTATGTTTTGGATAACTTGAAGTGTCCAGTGAGGGGAGTTCTGATATATTTTCATTTGGTCATTTGAAACCTTTCAATGATATTCTGGATGTACTATTTTTAGGATAACACCAGAGTAACATATTTCCAATCCCTTTTTATCCTCATCCCCAAGATTTTCTTATCTTAACCAATATCTTTTTTTCTCAAGTATTCTAGAAAACTCACTCTTTAGATCCTTAATATGTTGAATTCCTAGTCTTGATAATAATATGTACATCCACATAAATTAGTAGAATTATGTAAGTTCCATTATTCTAGGAATTCTGATAACAATAGTGATTAAATTCACTCCTTGTGAAACCTGCCTCATTCATAAAGGCATCGAATTTCTGGTTCCACTATCAAGGTGTTTGTTTCAATCCATATATACTTTTATTTAGTTTTCAAATAAGTTCCTCCTTCTAATGTCATTCAAACCCATTAGGTTTTATCATGTAGACCTCCTCCTCCAAATCGACGTGGAGAAAATAAATCTTCACATCCACCAACTCAAAGTTTAAACCATTAGATGCACCAGTTCTTAGCATTTTTCATATTGTAGTATTCTTTATTACTGGTGAAAAAAATTCTAAGGAATTGATTCCTTATTTCTATTATAATCCTTTCACATCCAACTATGCCTTATATCTTCTACTTCCATCAGATTATTCTGTTAAATGCTAGGCCTATTTTTTATCTAGTGATCATTTCTCCTTCAGTAGTTCAATTAGCTCCCAAGTTCTATTGAACTTCAAGGAATTCATCTATTCCTTCATGTTTGACTCTCACTGCTTCGAGTCATGGAGTGTTGCTACCTCTTTTTGAAATTTGGGTACCCTAGCATCCATTAGAAGTAATAATTTCATGTTGACCCCATACCATTGGACTAGTTATCTGATTCTAAAAGATATTCTTAGATGATTTTCAACATTTATCAGAACTTAATTTTCTTTTACTTTAACTTCTAGAGTTCCTAATTTTTATTGTTATACTAATGAAGCTTTTCCTAGGACTTTTTTAGTTCTCAATAATTCTGGAATAAATACCATTGGTCAAAATTCTAATTCATTTGTTCTAATGTATGGTAACATTGGTATTTGAAAATTTATAGTATTTTCATCTAGACTATCTTATACTTCAGTATTTGGTCTCTTTTCCTCAACTTTTTATTTAGTAAAGTTTGATCCTTCCATAGGATCTTATCATTGAAGATTATATCACAACTTTTTATGATCTTTTATTGATTATCACTCCATAGTCAGTAGTATCCAAACTCTTTATTTTCATAGCCTGTGAGAAAATAGACTTTGGATTTTTCCTCTAACTTATCTTTTTCTTTAGCATCAACAGGATCATAAGCAATGTAGCTGAATATTTTGAGGTGTAAAACTTCTTGTAGATTTTCAGACTAAAGTTATTTAGGTAAACTTTTTCATACTACAGAGGCTAGAATTCTATTAACCAAGTACTATTTCATGTTAATTTCTTCCTCCTAGATGGACTTGGTCATACTAGAGTGCACACACATGCATATATCCTTCTCTATAAAAGTTTGATTCATTCTCTCTACTGCTCCCTTTTTTTGTGGAGTTTTAGGTACTATTATCTCAATCCAAATCCCCTTCTTTCAATAGAATTTCTTGAAGTTGTAACCATTGTATTCACCACTATTATCGAATCTTAATCACTTCAATTTCTGACCAATTTTCAATTATACCATGGATTTCCACTGTATAAATGCATCAAACACATTAGATTTATTTTTAAGAAAATAAAATCATACCTTTATCATGGAATCATCAATGAATGTGATAAAGTATAATGATCATCTATGATATTTAACTGAAGTGGGTCCCCAAACATCTGTATGAACGAGCTATAGTTTTTGGTATCTAGTATTCTGATTATTTAGATTGAATGAGACCCTCGTTTTCTTTCTAAGAAAAAAACTCTCATAATTTCTGATAATTGTATGATTTAGCTTCAGAATGTTATTCCCTGCTAAAACCTTCATATTCTTCTCAATATGTTGACCTAGTCTATGATTCCAGACCTTTGGATTTTAAGAGGATGAAATTTCATCCATTTCTCTCTCATTTAAACTTTTATTCAGGTAAAGGTTTCTATTCTTAACTCATCATTCCACAACCATGGATCCTTGAGTCACTTTCCAAACTCCATTGTTAAAAGCAATTTTTAATCCTTCATTATCCAAATTTCCCCACTGAAATGAGATTCCTATTGAGACTTGAAATGTGTCTCAATATTTTCAACAAAACAATACTCTCATTCTACATCTATAAATTTACATTTTCCTTTCCAACCAGTTCCAAATATTCATCTTCTTCTAGACGAACTTCACTAAAGATTCCAGATATATAGTTTGACATGCATTCATGATTTTCCAATGAGTGGAAAGATTCATCTAAGTCAACTACCCATGACTCCATTGGATTATGAAAAATAAGAATTATATAACTATCATCTTATATTGTGTTAACAAATTTTTAAATTTCGATAGTTGTTCCTCTAGTATTTCCCTTATGATTTTTTTATTTCCTCTAAAGATGTTCGTACTTAATATAATTCTAGTAGGTAATCCCTAGAACAACTTAATTTTTAGTACTCTTCTCTATGAAATTTTATTTCTATTTTCAATGATTATTTAAATGAGGTGAGTATACCCTTTAGTTAGTATTCAATTCACTGCCATAAGTTTCTTAGACTTATCTTCTCCTAATATCCTCATTAAGGATCAAATTGTGGATATATTCAAACACAAGATAATATTTTCCATTGGAACTGTTTTCCAAAATAACATGTTTATCCCAAGATTTCGATAAATATGAGAAAAGTAATATGGACCATACTTTGTTTGTGGAGGTCACTTCCACCAAATCGAGTTGAATTTTTATCATGTTGAAATCATTTACAAGATCTACCATTGAATGTCCTTCTAATAGTCTTTATCTAAACAAATGCCTTATCAAAAAAACTCTGTTTAAAGCTATTGGTTTTTCATAAATCTTTGTCAGGGCCACCATAAGTGTAGTCATTGTCTTGTTCTCCTAGATGTTGAAGGAAACATTTCATTCCAACATCATCCTCACCAAGCATAGTGTTTTTTGGTCCAATATTTCCCATTTCCCTTTCTCTATCTTGTCGGGTTTCTCACCCAATGAAATTTCAAGATCCTTCTGTATTAGATATCCCTCTATATGCATCTTCTAGAAACCAAATTAGGTTTCATTGAACTGACTAATCTGATCCTTTCCTTCATATATTTCCATATCTTCTAATGATAATAACCAACTAAAATTTAGTATAACTCTGAGGCAGGTGATAAAGTACCTGATTGCTGAGTGTGTCCAAAATTTTAAGTATCCTCTAATACCACTTGTAGGTGGATAAATATGTCTCCTAAAAAGTCAATACAAAATATCATTTGGTTGAACCTTGATTTCACCGAAAGTCCATATCCACTGGTAGTTTAGTACAGTGGGAAAAAATTAAAAATACCAGATCTTACACCCATGTCTTATAGCACTGGAATTAGGAATTAAAGATGAACCCTAATCACTAATCAAAAAATGAATCACACATGAAAGAATTCATTCAGTAATAAGAAAGAAAGAACAGTGGTTTTATGTGGTTCATGATTTTTTTCCTAAAACCATGGGAGAATGTTGCTAGCTTTTTTTTATTATAAGAAGTACAAGTTTTACAAACATTTTAGCTTAGAAATCCAGTATTACACTTTTCATAATTTAGTATAATGCATTAATTTTTTGATTTCCACCTCAGTGGTTGTTACCACCTCCTTTTATATAGGTTCATTATCAGTCAAATAGGTAACACCAACCTCCAATATTTATAGTCATCCATCCCTTAACTTCTCCATTTAATTGAGGCTTATACCGACTCAACTATCCCCATAGATACACTATTCACCAAACCCAAAAGTCAGTCTACACAACATCTATCATAAATTTGTGAACTTCAAGTAGTTTGACACATATATTGAAGTCTATTTTGCTTCTGTTTTGACAAGGCCTAAGCGAACTTCTAGTGTTTGAACTTCTGATGGGTGAACTTTCAGTGACTTGAAAAAACTTCAAGATCCCAAAAAGATTACCCTCATAGGAGGGATACTTTTTCCTCTTAGGTATCTCTATCTAGATTTTGTAAAATATTCCATACATATTGACTTCAATGAATAAAATTTATGTTCTTAATTTATATTTATCCAATTCAAATATAAGGGTTGATCTTATAGAAAACCAGTTTTGGTGGATGGTTTTTGCTATGTTTGGACAAGGGTTCTCCCCTATGAAACCCTTCAGTTTACTCACTAAAAATTTCTTATAAAATAATTTCATATATTTCTATAAATACTTATAATATTTTTCTATTGTAGATTCATACAAATATTAATTAATAAACCAGTCACCTAATACATTCCAATTTATTCAACCTTTCACATATTTCAATAATTTTTATCTATCACTTAAATATATAATCATATTTACTATATACTATAACCATATATTTATCTAGAGTATTATATTAAATAATAAATTATGCATATCCTGACTCGGTTTTCCACTTAAATTGTGCTCTAGGCTGGTTGGCCACTAGGCATTAGCATGCCTCCCCACACACCAAAGGCAAATAGCTAGAAGAGAGGGTCTAATTAGGTGATATTGGGGGGATTATAACCTCTAGTGATGATAATAATAATGGTCTATATGTATATAACATGATGGAAGAAATACCACAATAACATAAGAAACCATAAAAATCAATGTAAGCCTAATAAACAACAACGGTAACAATAATCCCAAAGAATAATACCATTTGCAGATAATAAACATGTCTCAAAAAGTCATACAAGATAGATAGACAAGGTCACACGTGGCTTACCATAATAGTACACATATGTAGCATGAAAAAACTCAAAATGAAACTCCAACTTGGTGTATAGGAATCACCCAACCTACTTCCATTCATCCCATGAAAAAGGTACATCTACAATCACTAAGGTCCAGCTCCTGAGCTTGAATCCTTACCTGATCTCAAAACCATAAAGTCTGCATGCATCTCGAGGGGCCTATGTAGGGTGTGATTATGAACTTAGTTGGTAACCACTAGTGTTTGTATGTCTTACATCCATAATTTTTATAGTGCATTCATACATAAATAAATAGTAGCAAGTCACATATAATAATAATAAATAACTCGCTCCAATTGTGCTCAACAGCCAAAAGTAAGCATTCTACCTGCTTCATCCAATTCTAGAATATCTCTGAACACGCACCACCAAATATATATATGGCATACAATACATGTATATATATATATATAGTGGTGAGGACTCGTGGCTTAATTCCCAGGAATCCTGTAACGCCCCCAACCTAGAAGCCACTAAATTGGTGCTCTGAGTTGGGTGGTTACATGATCTTAAATTCACCTCCCCATACGTCAAAGGTTTCCGACTAGTATTAGAGGTCCAAATAGTCAATTGGGAAGACTATAACCCCTTTTTATCAGAGTAATCCACAACATAAGATAAACAAAACAGCATAATAATAACCAATAATACAAGAGTATGCATAAATAACCATTCCCCAAAATGGGGTACAACCATGTCCAGTAGTAAATATTTCATGCCACACTACAAGTGAAAAAGTTAACAAAACCCAAGATGAAGACGAACTGAAAAATCCCCAAAACAGTCCCGACTCCAAGTCTGGGTCCTCCTCCATAAACTCCCATGCCAAACCAATGCCCTAGTAAGAGCCTTTTCCCTTGTCTTGACCTGCAAACATGAATTATGCTCAGGTACCCAATGGTGGCCTGAGAAGGGTGTGAGTAAAACTGAGTAGGCCACTACCAATGGTGTCTACAAAATATCTAGTATAAACAATTGTGCATGAAAAAAGGGAAATTAATAATAAATGACAAGGAAAGATTAAGTTCCCTTATCCATTTTAGGTCCATTACCAACAATTATTACCATTTCCCTATCTTACCATTTCTAATACATTTAATATGGGTTTATCAAACACAACAAGTTACACGGCTTAAAGTACACAATTATGTACATGAGGAAAACACATAGTTGTCCTATCTCACTAGGAACAAATTCCCCATTCCAACCATATCCTCACCTCAATGAATCAGTTCAGGTGGATGTCAATCATATCCTCACCTCGAAGCATCAGTCCAGGTGGATGCAGCTGATAAGGAAACAGAGCATCAGTCTTATCCCTACCCCTTGCATTAGGGGTGGAGTTTAGAGCCTCAGTCCAACTCGACACGTGGTCATAGAACCTCATTCAATACCCCACACTACCAAGCTATGTGTACATGCTATACATATATGTATCCATTAACCATTCACAGAACATCACAACCATTGCCCAAGTAAAACATAAACCATAACAATAACATGAGGGTAACACCATGACTTAACCCATTAGCACAATTACTGCATTTCACATAATTTATCCATTTATCCCAATTCCATTTTATTATGATTATCTCACTAAGTATTCATTCATTGTGCCTATCTCACTAGGCTTGTTCATTATGCCTAACTTACTAGGCTTCATTACAATGTTCATAATCCATTCCATTATGGTCTTTAATCATTTCTACATATTAAACCAATATCCCTTAGATTATTATCAAGCCTAAGTTCATCACCTAGCTTTTATACCAACAAAAATAGTCACATCAACATGTTTATCAAGGTCTCTACATAAATACCCAACAACCTCACTTGTTCTTCATAAATCCCTAAATCTGGGAAAGTCGGCACACCCCATGGGTGGCCCTAGATTAGTCTCATCACCCTCGACGCATAACATAGGGATAATTAGGGTCTCCATTTACCTTTTTAAGAATAATTTTACCTAAACATTCTGAGGGTGATCAAAACATACCAAGAGACACCCAATAACAAAACCACACTGTTGACGCTCCTTTCGTCACAGAATCTAAAGATCGGAAAAGGGAATATTTGAGCTCAAAGTGATTCAACCTTTGAAGAAAATATCAAAAATCGACAAAGGCATAAACAAAGGATCAACAGCAACTGCACCGCGCAAGTTATCTTAATGTCGCGCAAGTACACTTGCACGATGCTCTTGGTCGCGCAAGTGACTTGCACGACCTAAGTGGTAACCGCCCGGTAACCGCCCGAGGTCTTCTCCTGCCTATAAATAGACCCTGTGGGCCCCCCATTCGAGAGGATTTTTTTTCAGAAACTCGGATTGAAGCTCCCGATGCCCAAGTCTCTTCTCAAACCTTCCGGAACACTTCTAAGGTAATTTCTTACCTAGAACGGAAGATCTAAAGAGAAGAAGGAAGGCCTAAGTGTTTAAACTTATCAACACTTGCGCACCGACTTATTTCCTTCAATATAACTTGCGCGTCCCTTTTCTGTAAGAAGCTCAAGAGGATTCTAAAGGGTTTAAAAAAGAGTCGCTCAAGTATTTCAATGCTGGTTGAAAATCGCGCAAGTACACCATGTGTCGCGCAGGTATACCTGCGCGACCAATACTTGCGCGCCCACGGAAGACTTGCGCACCTTTCAAGACTTGCGCGCCCCTATCTTTTTGGGTTCCCATCTTGCCCATTTTACCCCTCTTAAGCCATTTCACCTTTCCTTTTCAAGATTCAGTCTTCAATACACTCTTCAAATCCATTTATGGCATGATTTATTGATTTGACTTCCTTATCTGAAAGGAATTATGTGGAATATCTCTCAAAACCTAGTGATTTAAATATCCTTATGTCACCAAAGATTGAGAGTTCGTTCATTTAACCTCATCCTTTAAGATGAGAGAATCCTTAACCTGGGTCTCCTTTTCAGGAATAATCCCCAGTTATAATCTTGGGCTTCCTTTTCAGGAGTAAGCCCCAAGTCCCCTAACATGGGCCTCCTTTTTAGGAGTAAGTCCCAGTCATAATCTTGGGCATCCTTCTTTAGGAGTAAGCCCCAAATTCTTAAAGTTCCCAAACTTGGGCATCCTCCTCAGGAGTAAGCCCCAAACCTTAATCCCTAACCTGGGCCTCCTTTTTAGGAGTAAGTCCCAGTCATAATCTTGGGCATCCTTCTTTAGGAGTAAGCCCCAAATTCTTAAAGTTCCCAAACTTGGGCATCCTCCTCAGGAGTAAGCCCCAAACCTTAATCCCTAACCTGGGTCTCCTTTTCAGGAATAAGACTCAGTCATAATCTTGGGCTTCCTTTTCAGGAGTAAGCCCCAAGTCCCCTAACATGGGCCTCCTTTTTTAGGAGTAAGTCCAGTCATAATCTTGGGTTTCCTTTTCAGGAGTAAACCCCAAGCCCCCTTAAATTTCTCTTAACCAGTCCTAATTTACCCTTGATTTGGGTTTCCTTTTCAGGAGTAAAACCCAATCATAAGTCCCCTCCTAACTTGGGCATCCTCCTTAGGAGTAAGCCCCAAGATTAGAGTATTCAAAATCTCCATGAAGCACATATAACTTTATGGACCCTGTTCATGGATTTTCTCCCTAAAAGTGAATCCTAAACCTTCATTTATCTGGGCAGTCATACATACATAAGCCCCAAACAAATTCTTATGATTGCATCTTTCAAGGCAAAATTGTCTAATTTTTTACCAATACCTCTTGTTTCTCACACCGAGCATGACTCACGTGAGCTTAGAGTGTAAAAGTAATTATGACATTCTTCTTTGATCCATCAATCATAAACATCATACTCCATTACTCGAACTACGTGGGTTCTGATTCCTTTTCCAAAACAAAGGATACGTAGGTAGCCCATTTTTTGGGTTCGATCCCAACTTTGAAATAATCCCTATCCTTCTGAATGACGATAAACTTCAAGTGCCCCACTGAGTGGCTTTAAAACCAGCCTGGTCATCATAATGATCAAGAGACTTTTATATAAATGTTTTGAAGGATACCATTGATCAAGAATCTCTAAACAGATATAGATGATTCTCTATTGATGAAGAACCTCGAATACATATAAAAGATTCTCTAAATTTCTTGCATATTTAATCATTGATTGTTAAAACTAAAGGAAAGCATATTTTATACTTGGTAATGTAATAAGGATTCATGAACATAACTTAAATCTATAAAGAGAGTCCCGGAGTAGACAATAATTCCCCTCAAAAAGGTGTGATGAGTCCGACCTCCCATCCTCTCGACCAATGCAAATTCCTAAGCCTCATCAGTCCACAAGCTAATGAGCGCCTGCCTTTGTAAAGTAGGTCCAAACGGATGTGGAATCATTGGATGTTTCCGGTTCTATGAACAAACCCGCTAGAAACCGATCGGAATGTTTGAATCTCTCGTCCAGGAGGTCATACCCGAAATCCATGAGGAAACAAAAATGGTGAACCCGACGTGAATCCTTAACCAAGTTAAAGTGATGTTCTTCTTATTTGTTAGGCCCCTTGGGCCAACAAAGCAATCATTGACATATGATCATCCAAAAGATGCAGTGGCCAGATTCATCTTGATTATGTCTGTTATATGGAACAGGCACTCTTTTCTCAAGATCTTCTGCAAAATGGCTTTCCTTAAATTCACCCCTGTGAATGCTGCTGCTGTGAACACCTCTACTGTGAGGTCTACTGCTGTGAAAACCAATGCCGCTACTCCTGCTGGAACGTTGTCCGCTCTGAGGATGACATCACCAACTCAGCGTCTTCAACACTGGGTTTCTAATGCACTGGTTAAGGAGTACCGTCGCAACGGTACTATCCCAACTCTGGAGGCCGCTTGTCAAGCCCTCTAAGTTAACAACTCTACCTGGTCGTCCAGACAACGGAGACCAGCAATCAAGAAGCAGGCGGTGCTGACTACCGTCTCCAACCGTTTCGGGTCGTTATCCCCGGAATGCAATTTCCATTCACTCCCTTACTCTGAGGAAGTGAATGAGCAGGTCCCGCAGGACCTTAATTCAAAAAAGACAGGAGTCCTTCTCGAGGGCTCCCATCAACAATCGCCGCCAGACTCGTGCGGTAGTGCGCCCTCAACATGATGAGGGTACCGACTCCAGGCATTCAGCTCAGGTTCCTCGAACCCGAGTAGGCAAGATGAACCGCCAGAGACGGAATCCGGTGAACAATGGGAAGGTTGTCATCCCTGCCATCTCCGAAGAAATCCACCAACCTAACTTGGTGGCGAACAACGAGCAGGCATACACACCTGTCCGTTTTAATTCCGCTGTCCAGCAGACTCGTCTGGCAGCATCACACCAATCCCGTCAGGCAATCCCGGCGGAGTACTATAGGCAGGAACATACACCTGCTTATACATCACCAGTTAGTCAGCAGGCTCGTCTGACTACATATGATGGATCTCGTCAACCGCATTTGGCGAAGTGTAATCAGCAGGCACATACACCTGCTAATACTAATCAAGCCTACCAACAGTCTCGCTTGGTAGCGCATGGAGAAGTCAGTCGGAAATCCCCGACGACAAACAGGTGGCAGACTCAACTCTCTGCCTCCACACTTGAGTACTGTCAGGATTCACTGACAGGAAAAGGAGGACAGGAGTAGGCACATACACCTACTCCAAGCCCGGAATGGACGTATATCCCCGTTCCGGCGGCTGAAGTCACCAAACATATTTTGTCAATGGTAAAAGAGCAGAAGCAAATTCCTGCTCATATTCTGGATGCTTGCCAGGATATCATAACAGCTTCAGCATCATCTCAGAGACAGACACATAAATCTATCCCTAGAAGTGGAGTGACACATCAACGATTCACTCCGGAACAGACACACACATCTGTTCCAGTCTAAGAGGGTTATGGGGCATACTCCCCCATATCAAACGGACAACCAAGTCAGGCACATACACCTGATTTGAGTGGAGATCGTCAGCCTAACCTGACCATCTTTCCTGATCAGGCACATACACCTGCTCAGAGTAACCACTTTCGTCAACAAGTGGTTTCTAAAGTGAGTAAGAATGCATCTAAGAAAAAGATCCGCCCAGCACAGTCAGGAGATCAAAGGCCAATCTGCAACAAGGCCTTACTCGATGCTGGAGTTATTGAAGCCCTCAGACATTTATCTGTCGGAATTCAAGATTCTACTCCCTCAGTTCTCAATAACGGGAACATTAATTTTGAAGGTCTTCAACAGACACTTCCTCATGAAGGCTTGCTTCATGAAAGTTCGGTCAATCTTGAAGTTTCTTCTTCAGATGAGAGCCACAGGAACCCTCTGTGTGGTCAGAAGACCAAGGAGCAAGAGATTTCATCTTTTGCTGTAACCCATCATGAAGGTCCTCCTCATGGTGATGAACTTCGCTGCGAAAGTCCTCTCTGCAGTAGTGATTCACATTGTCTCGAAAATTCTTCAGAAGGCAATGTAGTGACGAGAAAGCCCTCTTATCTCGAGGCACTTGCAAACGTAAAGCCAGTCATGTCTGATGCTTTACTATCGGCAGGTGAAACTCTTTCTCCATCAGAAGATAACTTGGGGTTCAGGTTATTCTCCGAACCATCCCTGGGTCATTCATCTTCCAGCATGAATAGTGATCTCTCTACCAATCTTGTTGAATCCGATGAAGCAACAAGGAAACACCAACTCTGGTCCAAACAGGTAGACGAATCTTCATTTAATGATAAAGAGGAAATGCTGAACATGAGGAAAAAACTGCCAAAAGGTGAAGCACCAGTCATGTTTTGGCCTTTGGCTGACTCCCAGTACGACATTCCAAAGATGTTGACGGATGATGGAATCCATGATATTCATCTCAACATATGGAAGACTCTTTGTCAATTGAAGAAGAAATTATTATCTTACGGTGATTATGAAAATCATATTAAGATAATAGAAGGGTTACAACGCCAGATTGATTTGGCATCTCTATCAGTCTCTCGGTATCCGAAGGCTGAAAAGAAACAAAGAACCCTTCAACGTTCATGCCTTGGCGCACTAAGAAAAATGTGTCAGTTAATTGCCAATGCTCCATCTGATGTTCATATCAGAGGATGGGGTGTTCACGGAGCACTACATTTCATAGTGCTTTCCAGTCAGCAAAGCCCGCCGAAAATGGTCTCATGCAATGTTATTGCCCATGGCCGGCCACAATCAATGGGCTTTGTTCATAATCAAAAGCTTGCTCAAGAACAGGCTTCAACTAGTTCCTCTCAAAATCAAGTATACAGAGAACAAGTTGTTGAATTGCTCCTACATCAAGCAGGCGAGAATATTGCACAAGCCTCTCGTCTGGAGCAAACACGTCATCAAATGACAGAAGTTTCGGAAATCATCCAATGGTCTGTTGAACCAGGTGATAAAAGTGGATATAGGTTAATGCATCCAGCTAATTTCCGAACTAAGATTCGTAAGATCAAGAGAGATTTTAAGAAGATCTCAGACATAGCATGTCAAGAGACACCCCAGCTTGTCAGACTGGGGAATTATCTAAACCAACCCTCAGAGTCAACAAATGGGATTCGAGGAGTTGAGCGAAAGCAGCAGGAACATCCCCAGTCCACCGGACTGGGGACTTTTTCAAATCCTCAATCCCTCCCTCAGAGAAAGTCAGTATTCTCTCGATTAGGGAATAAGCCTCAAAAGGAACGAAGAGCCAAGCTATCAGGAGATTCTCTCCAAGTGACAGTTCTCCAAGAAATTCCTGAGGGATCAAGTCAACAGAATGCCATGTCTCATCATGGACATGGAAGAAGAAAATATCACAGAAATGATGATAGAAAGGATTTCATGCAATATTCATCCATTAATGTCATCAATGTTGTTGCTGCTGATTCACCAGATGAGGCTCAATCAGAGGGATCAGACGAAGAGGTTCCTGCTCAAGAAGTTGCGCACACAGACCTAAATGAAGAAGGTGTGCGCACACGTAATCAAAGGCTTACCCAAAATCTGGGTATTCCTTCAAGTAACCCACTTCCCCCTCTCCGAAAAGGATCCAATAAGGGGAAAGGAAAAAATCAGGTTACTTCTCACCCTTCCTATGAAGGAGGTCAATCGCTCTCATTAGAGCAAAGATTTGCACAACAGGAGGAAGAAATGAAAGAATTAAGAAGGTTGAATGCAGAACTAATTCAGAGTAGTCTTCTTCTTAAGAATGTTGAAGTCTGAAAGCCGAAGGAATTTGTTGTAACTACTGAGATGGATCAGGAATATCCTCCTTTATCAGTACACCCTCATAGGTCTAATCCTACGGGTCAAACGCAACAACGGTTGGCAGCACTACCATCAGTTGCAGCACCAACCACCACGTTTGTCCAAGCTCCATTCATCGCACCTACCCAAAACCAAGTTCAACATGATGTTTCTCAAAAGTTAATAACTACTATTGAGTCATTAACAGCTCTATTAGAAACTATGGAAGGGAAACGGGCGCAAGTTCAACCTGAAAAGAAAGTTTACCCTGAATGGGTAGATTCAATTTCTCCTCCATCCAGTTTTGGAAACCCTGTTTTCCCTACTTTCAATGGATCAGGCGACCCCGAACAACATTTGACGCATTACGTGTCTTGTTGTGATCCTATGATGGGAACTCCAGAGCAGCAAGAAGCAGTGAAACTCAGATGCTTCGTGCGAACCTTTCAAGGACCAGCTTTTGTTTGGTATACAAGCTTGCAATCCCGGTCAGTCATCAGATGGGAGGATCTTCGTCAAAAATTCCTTCTTCAGTTTAGCTCAACTTTGCCAAAAACGACAGTTTTCGATCTTACAAACTGCAAGCAAAGGGAGAATGAAAGAGTCTCTGATTTCATTGCTCGTTGGAAGGGATTAACGTATTCCCTGAGTTTAGCACTCCCTCAGGAGGAACTGTTGCCAATCTGTGTGGAAAATTTGCGTGACGAATTACGCATGCCATTGATCCCTGTGAAATACACAGGAGGGTTTTGAGACCTTACTTCAATCGCTCAACAGATTGAAGATTACCTTATACAGGCTAAGGTTAAATCTCGTATAATTCTATCAGCTCTAGTAAGGAGAATGGGTAAAGTGGAAACTGCTACAGTTATGCTTAAACAAGCACCTGTACCTATTTTTACTTCAAAACCTTCATCTTCTCGAAGGGATCCACCTCCTGAACGCCAACAACAAAGGCTGTTTCGTCCAAATGATCAAAAAGATCAACGACGAAAACAATTTGAGGATATGAAGAGTAAAACATACTCTTTCTGAAGTGAGAAAGTTCCTGGTTACTTCATTTCAGCTCTGGAAAATAATTTGGTTCAATTACCAGTGCCCAAGAGGCCAAACAAGGAAGGAGATGAAGACCGTCCCAATTATTGTCCCTTTAATCAAATGTTGGGGCATCCCATCCAGGAGTGTTTTGTCTTTAAAGACCTCCTGCAAAAGATGGTCGACTTGGGACAAGTCAAATTGAAGGGTTCTTCAGCTCATGTAGCGTGTATTACTGCTACAGATCCAGAGGAAGGAGGCGAGTGGCAGGAAGTCAAAAGCAAAACTGCGAAAAAATATGATGATTGGATGGTCAGAAAGACAATCAATCGGACCCATTCCATTTTGCAAACACAATTGAAGAAGTAAATTGTGTCTCCTACAAAAGCTGCAGTAAAGCCTCCATCAAAAGACAAATCCTCAAAAGGACAGCGCAATTCAAAGAAGAAATAGGAATCAGGAGAAGATGAGTATGTATCAAAGCCTAAATTGTCTTTGACTCTGGCAGATTTCATGCCATCTACTTCAAAGCCACGGGCACCGTCCCACCAAATGGCACAGCCTAAACAGGCTAACCAGGCAGAGTCTTTATCAGACGAAGAGTTAATCTTTGGTTCTGTTAATATGATTCAATTAACAGATCCATATTCCAGTCTTGATGAGCCTGAATTCCCTGTATCAAATAAGGGAATCCGAGGAGGTTCTAGAGGTTCAGGATACAGGGGAAGACGTGGATCTTTCCGAAGCCACTACTCTAATTTTACCCCTGCTAGCACTGTATATGCAGCATAAACTCGTGGTAGATCCCTTCAGCGAGCTCAAAAAGAACAAGCAAGTTCTTCTGCCAATGGCCAACTAAGTTTTGGCCCAGTTATTTTGGAAGACCGATTAAAGGTTCCATCTTCTTTATATCAGCAAGTAAATGAATCTAATCAGTCTAATATTCCAAAACCAAGGATGTTGCCAACTTCAATACAAGATGCATCAGCTTCCAAAGCATCTGATTCCAAGGTACCTGCTAAACCACATATTCCTATTGGGAAACGCAGACCTCTAGATCCAAAGTATGATATATTGAAACACTTGGCCCAAGTACCAGCCAAGTTATCAATTTTGGATGCTTTGAATCTGTCAAAAGATCTTCGGGAAGCACTCATCGAAGCTTTGTCAAGTCCTCAGGAGTTTGAAGCTGAAATTGCTGCAGCTGAAATCTATCACATAGAGAATAATCCTGCAGAATGCCATGCAGTAATATCTTTTACTGATAAAGATGAAGATGATGTTGTGCATGGACACATAAAACCTTTGTACTTATCTGGAAAAGTCAATGGTGTAGATGTTCGAAGAGCTTTTATTGACAATGGTTCAGGAGTCAACCTCATGCCCATTCGTACACTTCGTCGATTGGGCCTCACGGAATCTGATTTATCTCCTTCTACCATGATGTTACAAGGATATGATAAAAATGAACAAGAACCACTGGGAGAAGTTACAATCAGAACTCAGTTTGGAGATCTTGTATTTAATTCAGATTTCATGATTGTTGATCAAGACTCAGCTTTCAATATCTTGCTTGGAAGACCCTGGCTACATCAGCATGTAGCTATTCCTTCATCATACCATCAATGTCTCAAATACTGTTTCGATGGTCAAGTTGGAAAATTGTATAGTGATAAGGCCCCGTTCAAGACATGTGAGTCTCAATATATTGAGGTGTAATTTTATCACATGAAAGGAATAGAAAAATCTACAATGAAGGAAATTACCAAAGTTAATGCTCCATATGGTTTGGAGAAAATTCCAAAAAATCCATTTTTACATGTGAGTACAGATTATGTATTACCTATCAGTCAAATTGACAAAATAGGCCCAAATCAAAATACTCTTATGGAAAGATCCATAATGTCAATTATGGCGATCGAGCCAGACAACATGGGAGAAATTGGTAACCTAGCAAGCAGTGATGAAAGCATAAATGGTGATGAAGTCCAACAAGTCTATACTTCTCTAATCAGTCCAGAAGAAGTTATAGCAACACCAGGGGTGAATAATGATGTCGATTCTCAATCCATCATCTCCTCTTTATTTCCCAAAGAAGACCCTTTATCATCAATAGGGTCGGAAATGGAAGTTTCTTCTTCAAAATGTGAAAATTTTGACATCTCTTATGATCATGAGAATTTCATTTTTTCATCTACTTTGCAAGTAGAAACGGAAGAAATAACACATGATGAAGAGGAAGAGGAAGATCTTAGAGATGCTCCTCCAGCATTTGAAGAGGGTATCTCTACCACTGTGGATGAACTCAGAAAAGTAAATCTGGGTACAGAGAAAGATCCACGCCCCACTTTAATTAGTGTGGCCATGACCCTTGAAGAGCAAGAGATGTATATTTCTTTTCTAAAGCAAAATAAAGATATTTTTGCTTGGAATTATACAGAAATTCCTGGGCTTGATCCTGATGTTGCTACTCATCATTTGGGTTTACCAAAAGAACATTGAGGTTTTAAACAAGCCGTGAGAAGAACACACCCAACCTATGCTTCCAAAATTGAAGCTGAAGTGGATAAGATGATCAAAGCCAACTTCATTAGAGAAGTTCAATATCCCAAGTGGTTGGCTAATATTGTCCCTGTAAATAAGAAGAATGGACAAATTAGGGTTTTCATCGATTTCAGAGATCTTAATCGGTATTGCCCTAAAGATGATTTCCCGGTTCCAATTACAGAACTCTTAATTGATGCGACGGCTGGATATGAAGTACTTTCTTTCATGGATGGATATTTTGGATATAATCAGATCCGAATGGCCCCAGAAGATGAGGAATATACAGCCTTCAGAGCTCCTCAAGGTGTGTTTTGTTACCGGGTGATGCCCTTTGGTTTAAAGAATGCAGGTGCAACATATCAACGCGCCATGCATCGTATCTTCAAACCTCTTTTAGGGAAGTTTGTTGAATGCTATGTAGATGATTTGGTGGTTAAATCCAAACAACGTTCTAATCACTTGGATGATTTGGAAGTCATATTCCACAAGCTTCGACAACATAATTTGAAGATGAACCCCTTAAAATGTGCTTTTGGGGTAACCTCAGGAAAATTCCTCGGCTTTGTTGTACGCCATCGTGGTATTGAAGTCGATCCTGAGAAGACCAAATCAATCCTTGGTATGTCACCTCCTCAGAATTTGAAAGAATTAAGAGGACTTCAAGGACACTTAGCCTATATTCGGCGTTTCATCGCTAATTTGGCAGGCAAAAGTTTACCCTTTACCAAATTATTGAAGAAAGGAGTCACTTACCAGTGGACTGAAGAATGTCAAGAAGCATTTGATGTTCTCAAGAAATACCTCTTGAGTCCACCAGTAATCATGCCACCTGTTGAGGGTAGACCACTTATCCTCTATGTGACAGCTTTAGAGCGATCATTGGGTGCCTTTCTCGCTCAAAAGAATGATGCTGGGAATGAAAATAGTCTCTACTATCTCAGTAGAACTATGCTTGAAGCAGAAACCCGGTATTCAAGTATTGAAAAGTGTTGCCTAGCATTAATATTTGCATTTCAGAAACTGAGACACTACCTGCAACATCACGAGGTCCAATTGGTATCTCGTAATAATCCGCTCAAATTCATCCTTATTCGTCCAATGCTTACAGGACGTCTGGCAAGGTGGGCGGTTATTATACAGCAGTTTGACATTCAGTATGTGTCTCAAAAGGCAATTAAGGGCCAAGCTTTGGCTGATTTCCTGGCTGAACATCCTTCAGTGGAAGACACGTATTCAGATATCGAACTCCCTGATGAGGAAGTTTTCTCTATTCAAGAGAGTCTTCAAACATGGGAAATGTATTTTGATGGTTCTTCTAGAAGTCCAACAGGGAAGAAAATGGAAAATCCTAAATTCAACAAAGTTGGTTTAGGAATTGTGCTCATTTCTCCAGATAAGGCAGTGTTACCTTATTCCTTTTTGTTGTGGGAAGGTGGTACCAATAATGAAGCTGAATACCAAGCTCTCATTACAGGCTTAGAATTAGCGCTTCAAGAACAAGTGAATCACTTAAAGGTAAAAGGTGATTCAGACCTGGTAATCAAACAAGTCAATGGGGATTATGCCATCAGAAAAGAAGAATTAATCCCTTTTTATGATTACGTCAGAGAGTTAATGTCAGAATTCCCTTCAGAACCGACATTTTCTTATGTCCCAAGATCACAAAATGCTCAAGCTGATGCACTGGCTAATATAGCCACAGCTTTAGCAGATCCAAATCGGGACGAGACAACCATCTGTATTGCCCACCGTCGTGCAATTTCACCTTATGTTCAAGTCAGAACAGAGGAAATTAATGAAATTAGTCCCATTCCTGAACCGTATGGTCATACTACAGGATTGATGTCACCTATCAGGGAATACCTTCAAAATGGAACACTTCCACCTGATAGAGCCGAGAAAGAACAAATTCGGCGACGTGTGGTCAATTTTACTCTTTATGATAGCCCAAACCACCTCGAGAAAATTCTCTACAAACGTGGTTTTGATGGAGTTCTCTTCAGATGTATTGATGGTGAAGAGACAATGGCTGTCATAAAAGAAGTGCATGCAGGAGTCTGTGGTGCCCACCAGTCTGGACATAGACTGTCTGATCAAATTCGAAGGCTTGGATACTTTTTGCCTTCAATGATACAAGATTGTGTTAATTTCACAAAGAAGTGTCATTCATGCCAAGTATATGCCAACTTCATTCATAAACCTCCAGAGTTTCTTCATACAGCTAAATACTCATGGCCATTTTCCACATGGGGAATGGATGTGGTGGTACCTTACCCTTCATCTACGACCAAGCAGTTTAAGTACATTCTTACTGCTACTGATTTCTTTTCCAAATGGGCAGAGGCAGTACCTCTCAAAGAAGTCAGTTCTAAATGCATTGTTAGCTTCATCAAGTCTAACATCATTACTAGATTTGGTGTCCCTCATACCATATTGACGGACAACGGCACCAACTTCTGTTCTTCTGAGGTAAAGAAATTGTATCAAGAATACAACATTAAGTCCAACCATTCATCTTGATATCATGCAGCGGCTAATGGCCAGATAGAGGCCTTCAACAAGACTCTTTCAAATATACTGAAAAAGATGGTGGATAAAGATAAGAGGTCATGGCCTGATAAACTCTTTCATGCTTTATGGGCTTATCGGACTACCACTCGCAATGCAACGCGGTCAACTCCATATTCATTGGTATATAGAACAGAAGCAGTCTTGCCAATTGAAGTTCAATTGCCCTCACTCAGAATAGCCATTTTTGATCAGTTATCTACAGATGAGCAATCCCAAAAGCGGTTGAATGAATTGGAACAGTTAGATGAGAAAAGATTGTGCACTTTGCACCACTTGGAAATCTATCAGAATCGAATAGCACGAGCTTTTAACAAAAAAGTTCGTCTTCGTTCATTCATTTAGGGAGAATTGGTATTGGTTCTCAGAGCACCAATGATACTAGGAAAGAAGCCTCCCAAGCTTGAACCAAAATGGGAAGGACCTTATTCAATACATAAGGTCTACTCCAATGGAGCGTATTCTCTAATCTCAATGGATGGAGAACACATCAAGACTCCAACTAATGCCCGATTTCTGAAGAAGTATTTTGTATAAACACAAAATATTGTTCCCAGATCCAAAACAATCACATTGGTTCATATTTGTCCTACAAGACACTAAACTGTATTATGTCCTATCTACATGACATTAAACTGTAGAGAAGTTCCTATATTTTGTCTGAGATGACATTAAACTATATTGTGTCCTAGCAACATGACATTAAACTGTGTGGCACTTCCAACGTCCAGCATGATGATAAACTGTAAAAAGTCCCCAGAACTGATATCCTCGTATTGGTTCACCTTAGTCCTAGCTACATGACTTTAAACTGTACAGCACCAGTTTGTCCTTGCTATATGACGTTAAACTATACAGCAATGGTCCAGTATGACTTTAAACTGCAACTTAGTCCCACACGACGTTAAACTGTGAAAAAGTTCCCTAAACCGTCCAGCATGACCTTAAACTGCATCATCCCTGGTCCATGTATATGACCATAAACTATTTTCAAATCCCTTATGTCCAGCAAGACGTTAAACTGTGACGTCCTAACTACATGACGCTAAACTGTATAAAAGTCCCTCACGTCCGAAAAGACGTTAAAACTATATAATCATCAAAGGTCCAGCATGACATTAAACTGCACCATCCACGGTCCATGAATATGACCTTAAACTATTCTCACTTTCGTCCAACATGACATAAATGGTGTGTTATTTTGTCCTTACTGCATGACATTAAACTTCACAATCCCCCTTTCGTCCAATATGACGTTAAACTGTATTGTCCCCGTCGTCTTAACTACATGACGCTAAACTGTACAAAAAGTCCTTGATATGTCCTACATGACATTAAACTGTTATTTTGTCCCTGTTACATGACACTAAACTGTGCAGCACCAATATTCCTAACTGCAAGACTTTAAACTGCATAGTCCCTTTTTTTATGTCCTATATGACATTAAACTGTGCATCGTTAAGGTTGTTATTACCTCTTGTTTCTCACACCGAGTATGACTCACGTGAGCTTAGAGCGAACATCAACCATAACACTCCCTATGGGCCGCTAACCATGTGTAAGTCCCAACAACATTTTAATTAGATCATTGTCCCCAAGAACAACTTGATCATTAATTCATTCTTTAATTGAACTACACGGACTTTGATCCTTGCCCTCCAGGCTGGGTATGTAGGCAACCTCCCAAGGTTCAAGCCCAAAAACAATCTCTTCACATCGGTTCACCACCATCTCATATGATGTTGATTCGTGAAACCGCCCCTGGAATCAATATATTTACATTGATTCACTTTCGTCCTTGTTATATGACGTTAAACTATACAACACTTTTGTCCGGTACGACAATAAACTACAATATTCTTTGATTTCCTCATTTGAGAAGGAACCATTATTGACATTGATTTTTTTTAAATCATGTTTCATTTTCAAAAGACTACGTGCATACATGGTAATGCCTAAACTTTTTATCTCAGGTTAAACCATCATTGCACTAAAGTCTCCTTTCACCCTTCACATGTACGAACCAAATTTGTACAAAGGGTAATTCTAGAACTACGTGGGCTTGATTCCCATCCTTATGGGATACGTAGGAACGTTCGAGTATCCCTCGAATCCAGCCCCAAGTCTTTTGGGCCTAACCCCAAATTTCACTTTCAGTCCCTTGGCTGAAAAGTCCTCATGAAAACACACATTGTGTATTCATTATTTTGGTCCGAATTCTATGACCCTAAACTAAGATCACTCATACTTTCGTCCTGCACGACGTTAAACTGCATTTCAAGAACTACGTATGGCTTGATTCTCATTCTTATGAGATACGTAGTGAAGTCCAAAATTTCAATTCAGGACCCAGCCACAACATGATTATGGTTATCATTGACCTATGTATCTCTATATACATTGGACAATACCCATCTTTATGTGTTATAATCCTAACCTTAAATATTTTCAGATCTTCATAACCCTTTTCATGACTTCTAGTCACAAAAATGTCAGACTTCTGAGAATTATTTTGCCTGACTATGCAGCACGTGCCCATAGGTGGCCTTGCATAAACAGTCCACATAACAGACTTGTCAGCCGAAAGATGCTATTTATTTGACCATGCAGCCAATGCCCTTAGGTGGCCCTGCATATTTCAACCCCCTAACGGGTTTGTTAAATAATGGTAACTTCATTCTTGGGAAGAATGCCTCTTTTGTCCTTATTTGTCTTAAAAGACAGTATGTAGGGATCCGCAAAAAATAGCCATCCTTAACATATTTGTCCCATATCCTTTTTCATGATCTGAAAGTATTCAAGTCTATGGTTTATTATTCTTCCCTACGTTTGGGTCAGACCTTCGTAGGAGTGATATTCATCCAGTTCTTTGATATTCTTGTTCGGAAATATCTTCTCCATATTCAAGTACCTCTTTCCATACAACAAACTCTATACTTTAGAAAATTTGAATCTCCATAAACTTTCACTGGCTTTTAGCACTAAGAAAGTGAATTTCTGGGAGTTCTTTTGCCTGACTATGCAGCACGTGCCCATAGGTGGCCTTGCATAAACAGTCCACATAACAGACTTGTCAGCCGAAAGATGCTATTTATTTGACCATGCAGCCAATGCCCATAGGTGGCCCTGCATATTTCAACCCCCTAAAGGGTTTTGTTAAATAATAGTAACTTCATTCTTGGAAACTACTTCTTCTAAATGCCTTTTAGCTCTTTTTCATATCATTCCTCAGATTCAAATATTCTTAAGCCGTAGTTTACATATTTTCTCTCATACTTGAGTATGGTAATTTGTTTTCAGATAAATTGTCAAGGAATTGAATCCATTTTAATCCATTTTGGTCAAAGCTATTTCGACCTTAAACATTAGCCCCTTTATGTCTGGCGTGCATGACTTTAAACTGCCCACACAAAAGACAAAGGAACTCTGAATAAAATTCAAGTTCCAGCTCACTAAATATACATTTTTTGTATGATTTAGGTAATATTGAGCAATTAAAAGGTTCAAAATTTGTAGGATTATTTGTAATAATCCTAGTAAAAATCAAACTATACTTACTGGGCCCATTGGATTAAGTAAATTTGAAGCAGGTAGTGAAAAGAATGCAGGTACAAATGATTGAAGACAAAAGTGTTTTTCATTGATACACAAGAGTTAGAAGGACATCCACAGACTGGAGTCTCTTCTCTTTTTCGAGAATTACAAGAGGCTTTCAACATAACACTTCATTTGATTTACGGCATCCCGAGCTTCATTAGCAACCACCTGGAATTCATTCATTCAACTGGATACAATAAGAGATGCAGTGATACCAGATCTTCTTGGAACAATTGTAAAAGGATGTTCTTGAGTGTGGTTTGAGAAAATTTTCTGCTGATCAAATAGTGACTCTGTTTCTGTCCAAGAGACTTGGAAGATGGATACATGGATTTGAGAATGGAGCATTGGAAGTAAAGAGCCATTTGGAGAGAGTACTCTTTTCAGATATTGCTCTAATACCATGTTTTTCTTCTCTCCACCAACCATTAGTGGAAAACATTTCAGCCCATGGGTTTTCCATTTTCATATCTGCAATGAAATGACATGGAGGAAGAATTTGAAAGTTCACACCATTGTTGTTACTCTTAATGCACAGCATAACCAAAATAGAGAAGTAGCAGTGCAGATGCATCTCAGGTGTATAATTGTTTGCATTTGGAACATTGACTCCTTGCAGATGACCATGACCACACAGAGACAGGTAGATGCTCTGTGGGAAATTAAGATGATATTTCTTAAAGTACTTATCCAAATCTGGGAAAGTGTTGTCACAGATATCAGAGTAATCATGGACAATAATGTTCATCATGTCATCAATCCGCTTGCTAGCCAGTTCATCAGCCGTTCCAATTCCCTTAGGAGCCATTGAATCTGCACAAAAATTTGAACAAATTTAACTCTTAAATGGGTTTATTTTTCATAAAATTTGTGAAAGAATTCGGAAAAAATGGCCAAGGCATTAAGTCACGCAAATCTAAACAATGGCGCGCAAGTATTTCGTGTGCCGCGCTAGTTTTTTACGCGCAAGTATAAACCGCGCAAGTACGAATACCTTTACAGGAGCGCGACAGCGAGGGAACAGTGGAAAAGAGACTTGCGCGGCTTAGGTGACCTGCGCGGCGAGAGCTCGAGAAGGTATGAAGTCCGGAAATCCGGATACTTGTACGGAGGTGAGGCCGTGTATTTATAGGCCAGGAAGCCTATCTGCGCGCCGTACCCAGAGCGCTTAAGGCCTGCGCGACGCAAACTTGTGCGCCGCCCTCTGCGCACTGAAGACTTGTGCGCCCCCCCCCCCCCCCTTTTCCTTTGAATGGATTTGATTTCCACAGAGTCAAATCCTCATTTCTCTCCGGATCCAACTCTGAGGGGGGACTTTTGTTGACGCTCTATTCGTCACAGAATCTAAAGATCGGAAAAGAGAATATCTGAGCTCAAAGTGATTCAACCTTTGAAGAAAATATCAAAAATCGACAAAGGCATGAACAAAGGATCAACAGCAACTGCACCGCGCAAGTTATCTTATTGTCGTGCAAGTACACTTGCGCGACGCTCTTGGTCGCGCAAGTGACTTGCGCGACCTAAGTGGTAACTGCCCGGTAACCGCCCGGGGTCTTCTCCTGCCTATAAATAGACCCTGTGGGCCCCCCATTCGAGATAATTTTTTTTCAGAAACTCGGATTGAAGCTCCCGACGCCCAAGTCTCTTCTCAAACCTTCCGGAACACTTCTAAGGTAATTTCTTACCTAGAACGGAAGATCTAAAGAGAAGAATGAAGGCCTAAGTGTTGAAACTTATCAACACTTGTGCGCCGACTTAATTCCTTCAATATAACTTGCGCGTCCCTTTTCTGGAGGAAGCTCAAGAGGATTCTAAAGGGTATAAAAAATAGTCGCTCAAGTATTTCAATGCTGGTTGAAAATCGCGCAAGTACACCATGTGTCGCGCAGGTATACCTGCGCGACCAATACTTGCGCGCCCACGGAAGACTTGCGCACCTTTCAAGACTTGCGCGCCCCTATATTTTTGGGTGCCCATCTTGCCCATTTTACCCCTCTTAAGCCATTTCACCTTTCCTTTTCAAGATTCAGTCTTCAAGACACTCTTCAAAGCCATTTATGGCATGATTTCTTGATTTGACTTCCTTATCTGAAAGGAATTCTGTGGAATATCTCTCAAAACCTAGTGATTTAAATATCCTTATGTCACCAAAGATTGAGAGTTCGTTCATTTAACCTCATCCTTTAAGATGAGAGAATCCTTAACCTGGGTCTCCTTTTCAGGAATAATCCCCAGTTATAATCTTGGGCTTCCTTTTCAGGAGTAATCCCCAAGTCCCCTAACCTGGGCCTCCTTTTTAGGAGTAAGTCCCAGTCATAATCTTGGGCATCCTTCTTTAGGAGTAAGCCCCAAATTCTTAAAGTTCCCAAACTTGGGCATCCTCCTCAGGAGTAAGCCCCAAACCTTAATCCCTAACCTGGGCCTCCTTTTTAGGAGTAAGTCCCAGTCATAATCTTGGGCATCCTTCTTTAGGAGTAAGCCCCAAATTCTAAAAGTTCCCAAACTTGGGCATCCTCCTCAGGAGTAAGCCCCAAACCTTAATCCCTAACCTGGGTCTCCTTTTCAGGAATAAGACTCAGTCATAATCTTGGGCTTCCTTTTCAGGAGTAAGCCCCAAGTCCCCTAACATGGGCCTCCTTTTTTAGGAGTAAGTCCCAGTCATAATCTTGGGTTTCCTTTTCAAGAGTAAACCCCAAGCCCCCTTAAATTTCTCTTAACCAGTCCTAATTTACCCTTGATTTGGGTTTCCTTTTCAGGAGTAAAACCCAATCATAAGTCCCCTCCTAACTTGGGAATCCTCCTTAGGAGTAAGCCCCAAGATTAGAGTATTCAAAATCTCCATGAAGCACATATAACTTTATGGACCCTGTTCATGGATTTTCTCCCTAAAAGTGAATCCTAAACCTTCATCTATCTGGGCAGTCATACATACATAAGCCCCAAACAAATTCTTATGATTGCATCTTTCATGGAACAATTGTCTAATTTTTTACCAATACCTCTTGTTTCTCACACTGAGCATGACTCACGTGAGCTTATAGTGTAAAAGTAATTATGACATTCTTCTTTGAGCCATCAATCATAAACATCATACTCCATTACTCGAACTACGTGGGTTCTGATTCCTTTTCCAAAACAAAGGATACGTAGGTAGCCCATTTTTTGGGTTCGATCCCAACTTTGAAATAATCCCTGTCCTTCTGAATGACGATAAACTTCAAGTGCCCCACTGAGTGGCTTTAAAACCAGCCTGGTCATCATAATGATCAAGAGACTTTTATATAAATGTTTTGAAGGATACCATTGATCAAGAATCTCTAAACAGATATAGATGATTCTCTATTGATGAAGAACCTAGAATACATATAAAAGATTCTCTAAATTTCTTGCATATTTAATCATTGATTGTTAAAACTAAAGGAAAGCGCATTTTATACTTGGTAATGTAATAAGGATTCACGAACATAACTTAAATCTATAAAGAGAGTCCCAGAGTAGACAATAATTCCCCTCAAAAAGGTGTGATGAGTCCGACCTCTCATCCTCTCGACCAATGCAAATTCCTAAGCCTCATCAGTCCACAAGCTAATGAGAGCCTGCCTTTGGAAAGTAGGTCCAAACGGATATGGAATCATTGGATGTTTCCGGTTCTACGAACAAACTCGCTAGAAACCGATCGGAATGTTTGAATCTCCCATCCAGGAGGTCATCCCCGAAATCCGTGAGGAAACACACACATGCACAATTCCTCAAATAAACCATGGGATATAACTTGTAATCCACCTACCTCGATTTCGTAGGTGAACGCACTATTAATCGAGCCCTTAGATTCCACTTCACACAACCCTTGATGCTTCAACCTAGATCTCACCCAAGGTGTAGGGTTTTAGAACTTTAGAAAGAGAGGAGAAGAAGATACAAACCCTAAACTCAAAAGAGAAGAAAGGATGGGATTAGCCTTATCTGGAGCTTCAATCTGCAACCAAAGGCACCAAAAATACCTTAGAAATGAGGGATATTGATCTCTTGGAGCTCTTGGGAGGTTTGGTTAATTCCTAGGGTGAAGAGGGGTGAAAGGGAAGGAAAACCAGAGTTGGGTATTAAAATATCAGAGTGGAAAAATTGTAATTTTTTAGAAGTTTCTCGGTTGCACGGTTTACCCGAACGGTTTTCCAAACTGTACACAAGCCATGCGGAGGCCACTATCCAAAGTCACACCTCCTGCATGGTTTCTTGGGTTGTCCACATGATTATCACTAACCGTGCACAGATCGTGTGACCTACCCAGAAAACCCCTCTTTATCCATTTTTTGTGTCAAAAACCCTCAGAACACCCCCGAGCATCCTTAAGGACTTGGGTAAGCACTTAATCAACAAAAACAATGGATTCAAACCAAAAATTAAATGAGAATATACCTTTCCAAGATCCAAGATCTTACAACCTCCCCACCTTATAACGGCTCATCCTCGAGTCGATCTCCCAAGCTTCATTGTACTTATGAGGAAAAGAGATCGGGCCACAGATCCCGTATATCTGATTCCTACTCCCAAGTTTCTTCCCGAACCTTCCCATACTGTCATAGTACTCACACTAATGGCACAACCTTTCCCTGTAAGACTTTCTCACTGCAATCCACGACACGAAGCAGATTCTCTTCAAAGGATGCATCAGACTCAAGCTCAAAATCCTCAACATCCACCATGTGAGTTGGGTCATGGTGATACCGCTGAAGCTGTGACACATGAAAGACATCATGCATCTTGTTATACCATTGTGGAAGATCCAATCAGTACACCACTGGCCCAATACTCTCTATAATCTCAAACGGCCCCACGTACCTGGGCGCAAACTTTCCCTGCTTCTGAATCCTTCAGTGACCCAACCATGGAGACACCTTAAGGAACACACTATCACCCACCTCAAACTCAAGGGGTCAACACCTCCGATCTGCATACGACTTATGCCTACTCTGATCCATTACCATCTGTTTCTGAATCAAGTCAACTTTCTCTAAAGTCTCCTATACAAGACTCGGTCCCAACAGCGTGGATTCACTTACCTCCAACCAACACAGTGAAGATCTACACAACCTCCTGTAGAGAGCCTCAAACAGTTCCATCTGAACCATAGCCTGAAAATTTTTGTTGTAGGAAAATTCAACAAGAAACAGGTGCTTTTCCCAAGAACAACTGAAATCCAAGACACAAGACCTCAACATATCTTCCAACACTTGGATTGTATGCTCTTAATACCTATTCATATGTTGGTGGAAAGTCGTGCTCGAAAGCACCTGAGTACCAAGCGCCTTCTGCAACCCTTTCCAAAAGTGCAATGTGAAATGAGGATCACAATACGAAACTATAGTCTGCGATACACCATGAAATTGTACTATTTCCTGAACATACAACTCACCCAACTGATCAATTGTGTAAGTCTCCTGAATTGATAAGAAATAATCCACTTTCGTTAGACAATCCACAATCACCCATATTTCATAATTCTTCAGAGGAATCCTCAGAATACCCACCAAAAAATCCATCATCACATCATCCCATTTCCATTTTGTAATGGGAAATGGGTGTAACAAACCACTTGGGCATTGATGCTCGGTCTTCACCTACTGACAGGTAAGGCATCATACCACAAAGCCCACAACTTCCTTTTTTATTCCCGGCCACCAAAAATGCCTACGAAGATCACGATACATCTTGGTCAAACTAGAATGCACTGCCCATTTTGATGCATGGAACTCACGCATCAAATATTCCCACATGCACGTCGGCACAACCACACGATCATGAACACAAACAACCTCGTCCACACTGATGGCCCAACCTGAAGGTGGCTCCCCACCTTTAAGTATTTCCTTCAAGAAAAAAAATTCAGGGTCATTGAGATGACTTTCCCTAACTCGACTCAAAAGCGTTAACTCAACCGCCATGAAATCAAGAGTCACCTGACTATTTTTATCCCACACCTCCAGGTATATCTCTACGAACAAGGCCATCACCTTCCACTCGGTGATGGATTACTGAACTACCTGGTTCTGAGCCTTCCTACTCAGAGCATCAGAAACACTATTCCCTTTTCTCAATGTATATACCATCTCAAAGTAGAAATACTGGAGATATTTAACCCACCTTTGCTATCGAAGATTCAAATCCCACTATGAAAAGATATACAAGACATACTTCCTACCTAGCTCAAGTAAGATCAAGATTGGTGCGGTTGTCAATCGCTTTTTCAACTCTTGAAAGACATTCTCACAAGCCTCAAACCACTCAAACCTGATTCTCTTCTTGGTCAAGCCTAATAGTGGGGCTTCCAAGTGATAGAAATCATGAATTAACCTTCGGTAATATCTAGCCAAACCTAGAAAACTCCAAACATCTTAAAACACTCTTGGGTTTCTTCCAAGTCACAACAGCCTGCACTTTCTCTGGATCCACCGACACACCTACCTCAGAGATAATTTGACCCAGAAAATGCACTTCACCAATCCAAAACTGACACTTTGATAGCTTATCATAAATTTTATGCTCTCTTAGTGTACTCAAGACGATGTCAAGATGTTGGGAATGATCATCATGAGTTTTCAAGTACACCAAGATGTCATCAACAAAGACAACCAAAAACTGATCTAGGTAAGGATGAAAGATCTGGTTCATCAAATCCATGAACACCTCTAGTGAATTGGTCAAGACGAAGGGCATTACCACAAACTCAAACAACCCTTACCAACTTCTAAAATCTGTCAGCGACACGTTAGAAGGCCTCACCCTCAACTGGTGATAACCCGATCTCAGTTCAATCTTAGAAAACACTGATGCACCCCTCAGCTGGTCAAACATGTCATAAATTCTAGGTAGAGGGTGCCAATTTTTCACCATCATCTGATTTAACTTCTGATAATCAACGCACAGCCTTAACGACCCATCATCCTTCTTTGCAAAAAGCACAGGAGATCCCCAAGGAGATGTACCAGGGTGTATGAACCCCTTATTCTTCAACTCCTCAAGTTGAACCTTTAACTCCTGGATTTCTATTGGTGCCATTCGGTATGGTGGAATAGAAACTAGCTCTGCTCTCGACAACAGCTCAATTGTGAACTCAACATCCCTCTTGGGTGGAAACCCCAAGAAATCCTCAAGAAACACATCCTAGAATTGGTCCACTACTGTAGGGAAGACAGATTGTTCCCCTCTTTAATCATTGAGCACAAGACAAGCTACTTGAGTTGTGATCCTATACAACTGCTGACAAAATGATCCCGCGTGACTTACTTGAACATCCCATTCTCCACGATGGATGTAAGCGTCACCCCCAAATGACCTGAACGATACCCTTCAATGATAAAAATCTATGTGCGCCCGATACAACACCAATCAGTCTATACCCAAGATCAGGTCAATGCCCAACATCTAGAGTATAAACAAGTCCCACAGAAAATTATACCCACTGACTTGCATAGCACATCCCTTACACTACCTAATGTATTCATTTTTTACCCCCAATGGAGTGTCAATTGACATCACCCTACACACACTCTCCATAGGAAAACCCAACACCACCACAAACTGAGCAGAAATAAAAGAGTGTGTGGAACCAGTGTCAAACAACACACTAGCAAGTGTAGAAGATACAAGGATCATACCTCAGACAATTGATGGACTAGACTTACCATCACCAGGTGCATACTAAACTACATGAAGCTGACCTACCCCTCTACCCTGGGCTCCAACCTATGTTCCTTGCACTGCACTGCCCTACTGATGTGGGTGATCCTACCCCGGAGTTCCACGTCCACTTCCCATGCCTGTACGGCCCGTGGAGCTCTAACTGCCTGCCTGATATGAATCAAATGATCCCTTACCTCTGTTTGGCATCTTCATGTCACCAACATTCATACTCTCCTACTGAGGGTTCCTGTAGAACCTATGCATGTGTCCCAATCTACCGCACGACCGATACTCAACTGGAGGTCAAGGACACTAGCCACAAATGTTCCCCGGCCTACCACACTAATAGAAAAACACCCGATCACCACTCTGAGAGGCTGACCCTCTCTTATGACCACCTTTCACACTTCTTCCCTGCTGAAAACTTCCAAAATGAAGCTTTCGGCCCTTGGAAGATGCACCACTTGTCTACCCAACTGGCATGGCAAGACTACTACCTGAAGCTCCTTTCAGGTCCCCCTATAAGATCATCACTTGATCCACTACCTCTGTAAACCTCTTGAAACGAATGATATTCACTTGAGACTTGATTTCATGTCTCATCCCATCTTGGAAACACCTTTTAATTAATACCTTATCCCCTGCCAAGACTATAACAAAGCATCGCAAGTCAGTGAAGCAGTCAGTATACTACATCACCGACATCGACCCCTGAGTCAAGATCATGAACTCTGCAGCCTGCTCTTACCTCAGAGTGTCTGGGTAAAAATTCTCCAGAAAATTTTCCTAAAAATCCTTCCACAGTATCCCCTAATCCTACTTAGTATGAGCCAGGATGTCCCACTAATTCTTTTCTTGGTCCCGCAACATATAAGTTTCCAACTTGACTCGCTTCCCAACAGGAGTCTCCAGATGATCAAGTATCGTCTGGACAGACTCTATCCAGAACTTTGATTGCTCTAGCCCACCCTCTCCGGTAAAGCTCTAAGGGTGTTGTAGCTGAAACTCTCTGGTCAACTCAAACATACTCGGTGCAACCCGACCTAGGTCCCGATCCATCATCTATATAAAATAAGCCAAGTTATCTTGGAACCGCTCTTCCCCACTTTCTTGGATCGCCACATTCTCTTACTCTTCTACTGGAGGAGTGTTCTCAGCAACTTCCTCTTGTTGCCCAACCGGCGCTCGATGTCATAGTGGAATTTTTATACATTTCCAAGTACGAGGTTTAGAACACATACCATAAAACTTTCACAACTACATAACAATAAGTCTCTTCACTGGCCACAATAACCCTTAACATTCCGAAAAACACCACCCAGACCATCCCTACTGCGGTCAATGGTCTATAAGGGTAAACAACCATACACCACAACAAGGCTCACACAACATGTTACAAACAACATTTTAATTTATTACAAACCTTTAATTACGCATATTTTATTAATCATAACTTATCATCCTTTTATCTTCACCCCTTGCATTGTTTTGTTTATAGCATTTTCCATATTATCAAGATGCAAGGTGCCTTCTATCTTTCATTCCCCACACACCCAACCTATGTGTGCCTACCATGATGCATGCCACCTATCTCTCTAGGTGCCTACAATGATGCATGAATACACAACCTCGTGCCATCAAGGCCACGAGCCAGATATCATAAAACAATCACATCACACAACATGTGCATCACCCAATGGTGAAATATCATCAACTGTAACATCATACAATCAAGAATAACAATTCCCACCCTGGGTGACTTGGGGTTTCCCTCATAAATGGGTTATCTACTCCCAAGAACAATCTCATTACCAAGGCCCGACACATCCTAACTCCCGTATACCATCCCAAATAACAAGATTTCAGAGAAGGAGAAGAAATTCATCCTCTGATACCACTTTGTAACATCCCCAACCTGGAATCCACTAAACCAGTGCTCCTAGATAGGTGGTTACATGACCTTAAGTGCACCTCCCCGTACTCCAAAGGTTGACGACTAGTAACGGGGGTCTAAATAGTCAATTGGGGAGACTATACCCCCTTTTTATCAGAGTAATCCACAGCATAAGATAAACAAAATAGAATAATAATAAAAAAATAATACAAAAGTATGCATAAACAGCCATTCCCCAAAACAGGGTACAACCGTGTCTAACAGTAAATATGTCATGCCATACTACAAGTGAAAAAGTGAACAAAACCCAAGATGAAGACGAACTGAAAAATCCCCAAAATGTCCCCGACTCCAAGTCTAGATCCTCCTACACAAACTCCCATGCCAAACCAACTCCCTAGAAAGATCCTTTTCACTTGTCTTGACCTACAAACATAAAGTCTACTTAGGTACCCAATGGTGGCCCAAGCAGGGTGTGATTACAACTCAGTAGGCCACCACCAACGGTGTCTACAAAATATCTGGTATAAAAAATTGTGCATGAAAAAAGGTAAATGAATAATAAATGACAAGGAAAGATTAAGTGCCCTTAGACAGTTTAGGTCCATTACCAACAATTATTACCATTTCCATATCTTACCATTTCCAACACATTTAACATGGTTTTATCGAACACAACAAGTTACACGGCTTAAAGTACACAATTACATACATGAGGAAAACACACAGTTGTCCTATCTCACTAGGACCAACTTCCCCATGCCAATCATATTCTTACCTCAAAGCATCACTTCAGGTGGATGTCAACCATATCCTCACCTTGAAGCATCAGTTAGGGTGGATGCAACTGATATGGAAATAGAGCATAAGTCCCATCCCTATTTCGTGCATTAGGGGTGGAGTTTAGAGCCTCAGTCCAACTCGACCTGTGGGCATAGAACCTCAGTCAATACCCCACACCACCAAGCTATGTGCACATGATATACATATATTTATCCATTAACCATTCACAGAACATCACAACCATTTCCCAAGGCAAACATAAACCATAACAATAACATGAGGGTAACACCATGCCTTAACCCATTATCACATTTACCACATTTCACATCATTTATCCATTTATCCCAATTCCATTTTA
Source organism: Viscum album (assembly GCA_963277665.1). NCBI lineage: Eukaryota > Viridiplantae > Streptophyta > Magnoliopsida > Santalales > Viscaceae > Viscum > Viscum album. The sequence continues at coordinate 1,961,158,913 of OY728133.1, forward strand.
TTATGCTTATCTCACTAAGAATTCATTCATTGTTCCTATCTCAATAGGATTGTTCATTATGCCTAACTTACTAGGCTTCATTACCATGTTCATAATCCATTCCATTATGGTCTTTAATCACTTCCACATATTAACCCAATATCCCTTAGGTTATTCTCAAGCCTAGGTGCATCACCTAGTTTCTATCCCAACACAAATAGTCACATAAACATGTTTATCAATGGATCTACATAAATAACCAACAACCTCACTTGTTCTTCACAAATCCCTAAGTCTGAGAAAGTCGACACATCCCATGGGTGGCCCTAGATTAGTCTCATCACCCTAAATGCATCCCATAGGGATCTTGAGGCTCTCCATTTACCTATTTAAGAACCATTTTACCTAAACATGTTTAGGGTGATAAAAACATACCAAGAGACACCCAAGAACAAAATCACACATGCACAATTCCTCAAATAAACCATGTGATATAACTTATAGACCACCTACCTCGATTCTGTGGGTGAAAAAACTCTTAATTGAGCCCTTAGATTCCACTTCACACAACCCTTGAAGCTTCAACCTATATCTCACCCAAGGAGTAGGGTTTTAGAGCTTTAGAAAGAAAGGAGAAGAAGATACAAACCCTAAACTCAAAAGAGAATTAAGGATGGGATTAGCCTTACCCAGAGCTTCGATCTGCAACCAACGGCACCAAAAACACATTATAAATGAGGCATATTAATCTCTTGGAGCTCTTGGGAGGTTTGGTTCATCCCTAGGGTAAATAGGGGTGAATGGGAAGGAAACCTAGAGTTAGGTATTAAAATATTGGAGTGGAAAAATTGTAATTTTTTAGAAGTTTTTGGGCTGCACGGTTTGTCAAACCGTGCGTAAATCGTGCGGAGGCCACTATCCAAATTCCCACCTCCTGTATTGTTTCTTTGGTTATCTGCACAGTTAGCACTAACTGTATGCAGATCATGCAGTCTACCTAGAAAACCCCTCTTTCTCTATTTTTTATGTCCCGAACCCTCAAAACACCCCCGAGCCTCCTTAAGGACTTGGGTAAGCACTTAATAAACCAAAAAAAAAGATTCAAACAAAAACTTAAATGATAACATACCTTTACAAGATCCGGTATCTTAGAAATCCCCTAAAGAAAATCATACTTGGAGATCCCTCAGGTACCTCCCATAAATATATCACTAGAACCTCATTACATATGACACCTCTCATTCCATAAATCAAGTAATTAGAATCCTAACGACATTCCCATCAATATTCCCCTAGTCCATTGGACCTCAACTGAGAAAATAACCATTGTCTCACCGGAATAACGTCCCAAGGCACAGTGAGATTCATCCTCTAATATGTAATAAATCACTATCATCTCAATAGCCTGATGTCTCAAGGCACAGCGATATTCATCCCCCCATAATCTTGGCCCATCGACCCCAAGTATAACGACGGGCCTCAACACCCAACTGATGGTCTCAACACCATCACTCGATGGTTTATCACTATTAATTGTGGTTTTCTATGGTGAGACCCCCCCCCCATAATTTATGGTCAACACCACCCCCTAAGCTACAATGTCTACATAGGCCACCACCCACAATGAGTGGTCAACACCACCTCAACCGAGTCTTATATGTGTGCACACGACTCCAACGGCATGTTGGATAACAACGGTGAGCGGTCATCACCAACAATACCTAAGCCACATTATCTAGAACCTCATGCCTCTGAGACCACATCGTTAAGTCTTGATGGTCAACACCATCTCAAGTCCCACAGGCCATGACCTAATCCTGACGGCCTCATTGCCTCGATCCTGATGAACCATGTCACCTAAACCCGGTGATCATCATCACCTCATGTGTCTTGGAATAATCCCAACCTAACAACCATGTTGCCTTGGTCCTAATGATCAACATCACCTCAATTACCACGGGTCATGCCCATCACGTTCCCATGGAACCATAACAATCATATCACATTTAATTTAATTTAAAATAGACAACCATACTAACCTAACCAATTTTTCACAAGACCCTTACCTGACTTAGCATGTATAATTTAACAAGTGTATACCCAACAACATCCCATGGAATTTATTAATCAATAAAAAGGAAAGCATTAATTTAGTTAGGGTATCACCCGATCAACCCAATGTGCACATTAAATCATGCACCCCAAAACACCCATAAATTTAAGGAGAAATCTAGGAACCACCTAACTTATACTTTTAGGTGCTCAATTATAAAATATCAACCTATAACTCAATCTAAAATGAGAGAAATCATAGTTTTAGACAAACAGCCTGAAAATAGGGAAAAAAGATCACATAGATTTAGCATTTTTTATAGAGAGATAAAGAAAGAAATGAAGCAATAGGATAAAATTCCTTACCAATATTCTTCCAATTCACCTGATGACATTCAATTCAGATCTTGGATGGTGGAGGAAGGCCAAAGACTAGAGGATAATAAGAATATAGGAGATCCCCCTGTTGCACTTGAAATGAAGGAGAAAATAGGAGGAGAGAAAGAAATAGAAGAGATAAGTAAAACATCATTTCACCCCAATAAATAACCTACATGGTTTGTTCGTATGGTTTGGATAACCATGCGCCAACCATGTGGTGATTACTGCACAAGAACCACACCTCACATGACTAGGTGTAAGGTTTGACAAACCATGTGCAGCTCATGCATATCCCCTCTGTCAAAAAGTTTTAGAGAGTCGTATGGTCGTAAACCATCACCTACATGGTTTGAAAACCCTTTTCTAGTGCAAAATTGGGCCACACGGTTTCCCCTTGCAGACCATATGGTTTGATCAAACCATGTGCCTCAATCTATGCTTTCCAAAAATTGATTTTTTGAGGCCCAATGCACCCAAAACTCATCTGAAACCTCAAGGCACTTATTTGGAATTAAAAACCATAAAAAATTAAGGCATTGTGTCAATAAAACTCTCAAAATTAGTTTATGAATCCCAAAGATAAATTTGGCCCACTCACCAAGCTCAAAAATTAAAAATGGTTGAGGAAATTTCAACCCACTCAGAAACTTAGGACATTATAATCGTTCAACCTTAAAATAGATCATCCCCAAGCTATTAGTATTTAATCGAAGATGGTAACAAACATACCCATCTCATTTACATCAACTCGGTCTACCCTAGCTATTAGTCACGGTCAGTTCCTCTTGTGGCGCTCCCCAACTTAGGAATTACCTACTCAGTCACTTCTCAGCCCAAAAATTAAACATCTCGATGGTTCTACCAACCATCCCCAAACATAAAAGTCCTCCCATGACATACCATAATTCCTACACCTCATTAGGAGCTCAATTCCTACATGTGTCATACATGGAACCCATTAATTCCCGCATATCATCAGATGCCCATTGCATACTCGTTCCATACATGACTCCCATCAATCTTGCATCTCATCAGATTCACATAAATCCTGCATCTCAAAAGATGATAAAAAATAATCCCACATCATATATATATATATATATATATATATTCATTCCCATCATAGTCCTGATGCCTACACACCTCATACATAACATGCATCTCACCTGATGCTCATGTACTAACCAGCACCTAGTTAGTCCAAATATAACACATGTGAACCTCATATACCAAAACTAGTCATGCCAAAAAAGGGACATGCCCAAAATCATAGAATACCTCTAAGTTAATGTTGGATCCTCAGCCTACTCTAACCTTAGAATCTAAACGACATACACCTAGCCTAAATCCTAAATACTTGAGGCCTGACCTCCTTGTGGAGTTGCATCAGCTACTGACCACTAACCCATTGTTGGGTCTCTCTATCTCTTCCATGACCTGCATGTGTAGTATAATCTCAACTACCAGCTCTTATTACCACTCCCATTCCTACCTTAGAACCCTGAGTCTGACTCGGTCCCTGGAACCCAGTTGTCTGAGAAGGATTCCTACAAAACCTCTTCAGATTACCCATCAGACCACATGCCCAACAATTTTTTGGAGCCCGATCACACTAAGTTCAAACGTGTATTGTCTTCCCACATTGGAATCACACCGTTGTTGAACCACTCCTCGATGGTCTGTCCAAATATCTGGCCTGTCTTCCCTACTGAAACTTCTCACGGTCTCACTTTTTGTTACTTGAAACATCACTATTAATCTCTCCTAATGCCATCACCTGACTCAAATAAGATTGATCCGTCAAGTTTACCTAATATATCATCTCTTGTTTGAACACCTCTAAGAATAATGTCAGCCTAAATATGTTCACTTACACCCTGATGTCATGTCGTAATCCATCCTCGAATCGCCTCACCTGAGTGACGCCATCACCCACCATAGAAGGATAAAATCAAGACAGTTCTATGAATTTGGTCGCATAATCCATGATGGACATTTTATCACCCCTACCCATTTAGCCACATGAATAGTACTTTAGGTTGAGTGTCATTGGCCTTAGGTACGCCTCCCTGTATGCTAAAGGTTGCTGACTGGTGGTGAGGGTGTAGAGGGGTGATAGTGGGGAGACTATACCCTCTAGTGATGATATAATAATGGTCTATATAAATAATAAGTAGTGGAAATAAGGACCATACAAACTCTGAACTAGTACCCCACCCTTGGCGGAAGAAAAATCAATAATAGACAATAGCATAAAAATAAACAACAACACTAGCGGAATAAGTAAACAATCCAAACATACCATTTATAGCTAATAATGAATAAATAATAGGTTATACAAAGTGATAAATAGAAGGGTCTCCAATGTATGGCCATAGTACATACATATAAAATAGCATGATGATACCGAAAAGAAAGAAAAAGGAAAATCCAGTTAAGGTAAGAACCCATGGTACCTTACCATCCATCCCATGCTAAATAGACCATGACTAAGGTCTAGCTATAGAGTTCAAACCTTTACTTGGTCACAAAGCCATAAAATCTACATGCATCTCGAAGGGCCCATGTAGGGTGTGAGAAATAATCCCAGTATTCCACCGTCAACTTATTCTTATCATACATTTTTATTAAGAGGTTTCATACTAAAAAGATAAATAAAATAGTGCATGCATGTCATATACACCTCCCTTGTTCTCAATAACCATAAAGGAGGAAGTACACCTACTTAGGCCATCACTGGTATACCATAGAGAGATAAGATCCTTAGCTTAAGCCCAAAGAATCCCATGATACAAGTTATCTCAGGTTAACCCTTAGGTTCCACCTCCAAATGTCACTTGGCACCTCATTCCATAAATCAAGTAACTGAGATCCTGAAGTCATGGCCAAATAATAAAATCATAGTCCCTCGAACCTTGGCTTAAAGAATCTACATCGGCTCATAGCACGACGTCTAAGGCATAGTGATACTTTTCCTCTAGATAATATCACAGTCATCTCAATAACTAACATCCTAAGGAACAATGATGTCTATCCTCCCAAATATTTCATGGATAATGGCCTTAAATACGAAGAGCTTCATCCCCCAACTGATATCTTAATTACTATCATTTTATGGATCCTCACCATCCCCATGGATTTCTATGGAAAGCACCTCTATTTAATTCCCCAATCCACGTCTACCGGAGGCCTCTACCCACATGAGCAGTCAAAACCACTTCATCATTTGAGTCCTACTATGTGTATACAACTCCAAATGGTGCATTGGCCAACACGGGTGATCGTAAATCACCAAATAGAACCTAATACACATCAATTGGAACCTCATTCCCCTATGACCATGTCACTTCAGTTTGATTGTCAACACCATCCAAAATCACATGGGACATCCTCATAACCTAATGACCACATCGCCTCATCTGATGACCGATTCACTCAACCTATGATCAACATCACCCGAATATATATAGAGAGAGAGAGAGAACCATTCCCATCCTAATGATCACATCACCCCAGTCCAGATAACCAACGTTGTCTCAATCCTCAGGCCAATCCCATCATGATCCCATGAATATCATCCTAATAAATTCAAATATATATATAAAAATTCGATATAAATAAATTGAACAACTCAATTTAAATAAAACAACGCCCCATCCTAATCCACCCAAGGTATTGCCTCTCACCAAGCCTCAACCATTTTTAGAAGTTAGGATCATGCCCATAAACATCTCGATTGGTTCAAAATAATTAATTAAATACAAGAATTAATTTTATATGGTCTTACTCAGACTAATCGATGATGCGCTAAAAGTCGCACCCCCAAAACACTCATGAAAACACAAAGAAATATGAGCACCACCTACCTCATGTTGGTAGATTTCTGCAAGTCTAATATTAGTCTATAACTTGGAATAATTTGTAAGAAAACAACATTTTAGATGAACACCCTAAAAATAGGGTAAAACCACTCACACAGATTTATTATACCATATGATGAGGGAAAATAAGAAATAAAGATAGAGGATTCAAATCCTTACCAATATGGATCCAATGCCATAGACGGATTGAAGAACAGAGCTCAAACAAAGGAGTTATCTCAAAAGTTAGAGGAGGAGGAGGTGGTGGAGAATGAGGGTTCTCTTCTATTGTGTGTGGCCACAAAGGAAGAAGAAGAGAGAAATGGGTTTAATATAAATAAGGTAAATTTATTAATTTCATAATTCTAATTGGACACACGGTTAGCTCGCACGGTTTTCCAAACTGTGTGGCAACCATGTGTCACATGTTGCTTAAGATATAGACCTCACATGGTTAGATCATAGGATTAGGCTAAACCATGTTGATCCCATGCGTATCCACTGGTTAAGTGAAACTAATCATGTGGCTTGCGCATGATTTTCCAAAACCATGCGCAAGCTATGCGGATCCCTCTACTAAAAACTGTAGAGGTTCTCACATGGTCATGTGATCCCTCCTACATGGTTTACCAAACCATGATTAGTGCATTTAGAGGGTGCACAATTTCTCCTTGGAGGCTACATGGCCTTTCCAAACTATGAGCCTCAACCTGTGCACTTTGAAAATTTGGGTTCTCGGCCTCTGACAGACCCAAAACCCAACTAAACCCCTAAGACACTTGTCGACCATTAAGAATAAACTATAAACAAGGTTTATGGTCAAAGGAAAACTCTAAATTAAGTTTTTTTAACCAAGAAATAAGTTGTCCTAACCTCCAAACTTCAAAAATTAAAAATGTGTGAGGATTTTGACCCACTCCAAAAACCTGATACATTACAATCTCCCCACCTTAACATATCTCATCCCCAAGCTATAGAAAATAAATTATAGATGGTGTTGAACATACTCATATATTTAAAATTAACCCATACTACTTTAGTCTAAAAGGAATGGGTAAAATCTCTCAAGGTGCTCCCTACCTTAGGAGTTATCTAACCTAGTTGCTTCTTGACCCAAAACTCAAATGAAACTGATGGTCTATCAAGCATCCCTGGACTCAAAGTCCTTTAGTGATGAATTTTCACTCTTGTGCCTCATCAGGTGATCCTGTGTCATACCTGACACCCATCATAATCCTACACCACATAAATACCCACCTTGTTCCCATGTTTCACATGGAACCTATGAGGTCATGCATCTCAATAGATGCCTAAAATCAGTCTCAATGTCTCTCACCTCAAACAAGTCATGTATCTCAACGATGCCCGGATGCCAACGAACCTCAAAAGAGACTCACCGAATGGTGCTCGCATATAAATCCTAGTGTTACACACCTTGTATATATATATATAACACATCTGATCTAATTTCAACCTACTATCTAGTTTATGGTTAGTCCAAAGTACATCTTGTGCACCTTGTGCACCCAAAACGACCATGCCTCTAAAAAGGCCATGCGAAAACAAAACAAAAGAGACTCATTTATGCCCATGATGTACCTCTAACTATAATCGGCTCCCCAGCCTACTCAACACCTGGAAGATCCACAATATGCACCTAGTCTGATACTCAAATTCCTAAATCCCAACCTCCCTAAGGTTTTTCACCAACTACTAGACATTGAACCCATAGTTAGTTCTTATTGTCTCTTCTACGACCTCCACGTGTAGCTAAAACTCAGCTACCATTACCTGGTACTACTCCCAATCCAATCTCAGAATTCTGAGTATACCCCGATCCCTGACTGTCAATTATCCAAGAATGATTCCTATAGAATTTCCCAAGATGCCTAACCTATCCACAAGCTCGACACTCCTTTGGTGTCTGATCGCACTGCACCCTCACATGACCTGGCAGCCCACACTAAAAGCACACCGTCGAAGATCCACTCCTTGGTGGTCTGCTTGAGCCCTTGACCTGAATTCTCCATTGGAACTCCTCTTAGCCACACTTCCTACTATATGAATCATCTCCACTGAACTCACTTAACACTGTCACCCGACTCGAATATGAACAGTCTGTCAAATTTCCCTTGACAATGAGTGTTTGATTCACCACCTTTGAGAATGCGTTCAACCTAGAGATGTTTACCTGCACCTGATGACATGACATAAACCATCCTCTAAATTTCTCACTCTTATGGTGTCATCACCCACCATACCGTGTGTCGAATGAGACAACTTGATGAATGTTTTTGCATAGTCCTTGATAGACATGTCACCTTGTTGTAGGCTCAAGAACTCCCGAACTCTCTCTACCCTCAGCATCTTTGGGAATAAGTGCTCAAAAAACCTAGAATAAAAGTCCTTCTAGACCAGTCCCTCATGCATGTCTGCCTAAACTTGCACATCCCACCAATGCTTTTATGGTCCTCTAAGCATGTACATAGCCAGCTTCACCCTCCACACTTGGGATGTCTCAAGCTGCTCAAAGATCATCTGCATCAACTTGATCTAGTTCTCAGCCGCCTATGGACCACCCTCACCTTGAAATAATGATGGGAGATGAGACTAGAACTCCTAATTTATATAATCCATGGAAGGATATTCTCCCCGATCTCCCTTATCAATCCCCTAAATGACACGTACTAGACTAGATCTGAGTTGCTCGTCAAGCTATGACCCAAAAGCTATCAAATCTGGTGGTTTCCCTGCCTACATTGGAGTTTATACCTGAGCCTATACCTATGGCTCAAGATCTTCCTGACCCTTTGGGGACTTATCCCAACTCTCAGGGGTCTCAACCCATGCGTTCTCCTACAGCACCACATCACCACCCGCCTGACCCTCCATTGAAGCCTATCTAAGTGGTATCCCGCTGAATACCAATACATCATCAGAAAACCCATATAACATATATATAACAAATATAGGTAAATTGGTTATATGAAGCACAATATCACTACCCTTACCCTTAACCATCGCAACCATGTCCCACAACATCCAACCTCTTAGCCCCTTACCCACCTATAACAGATTCAGGTATCACATATGCCTCGGGCCACGCTTGTCCTGACGAACCATGTCGCCTCAATCTGAAGACCTCATCTCCCAAACTAGTGATCAACATCACCCCATATCATCATCCTTTCCTACTCCTATAAGATCCAGACCCGTGTGTGTGTGTGTGTGCATGTCACATATCACAAACAGATTTCATTAGGTCCACTTGCCTGGGTTGGTTGAGTAAGATGCCACCAAAGAGAGGCTATGTAGGAAAACACCACTTAGCTTCCTTTGTTGGCACTTTAGACAACCCAATACATCTTAGAGAAATATAGGTCTCTAATGAAAATCAAAATAATTTACCACAGGCACATGAATATATATTTTAAACATCCTATGTGCCTAATCAGAAGCATAAACAAGCATAAACAACAACCCTTGTCATACCGGGGCAGGGGTCCAAAGATTCTCTCTTACCATACCAGGTCAAGGGTATCATAGTATAAAATATAACAATTCAAATCCAAGTGCACCACTCAGGGTGTAAATCATATCAATTGTAAAATGAGAAAAGCAGAACAACAATTCCCACCACTGGCGACTTGGTTTGTTCCTCATGTATGGGGCTGAAACAACCCAAACATGAGTTCTAAACCTAGTTCTGAAAACATACTAATATTTGTTCTACCATATACCAAATAATAATACCAATAAAGAGATAAAAGAAACTTCTATGATTCCATTTTTATCACCCCAACCCGTTTAGCTACCTGAACAGTGCTTTGGGTTGAGTGCCACTGGCCTTAGGTGTGCCTCCCTATATTCAAAAGGATTCTAACTAGCAGTGAGGGTGTAAAGGGGTGATAGTGGGGAGACTATACCCTCTATTAATTATATAATAATGGTTTATATAAATAATAAGCATTCAAAAGAAAGACTATACAGACTTTGAGCCAGTAACCCTCTCTTGGCGGAAGCAAAATCAATAACAGACAATAGCGAAAGCATAATAAAAAACAACAGTGGAAAAAGTAAACAAGTCAAATATATTATTTATAGCTAATAATACATACATAAGATGTCATATAAAGAGACAAGAGAAAGTTTCACAAATGGCTGACCTCGGTACATACATATAAAATATCATGTTGATACAAAAAATAAATCAAAAAAAAACTCCAGCTGTGGAAATAAACCATGGTCCCTTTCCATACATCTCATGCTATAAATCCCATGACTAAGGTCCATATCCAAATCCCAAACCCTTACCTGATCGCAAATCTATAAAATCAACACGTGTCTATAAGGGTCCGTGTAGGGTGTGAGAAATAATATTTATAGGCCACCACCAACATGTGTCTATCTTACATTTGTGATTAAGTAGGTGCATAGTAAAAAGGATAAATAAAAAAGTACATTTGTGTCACAAAAATATATATACACATCCATTGTACTCAAAAACCACAAGGAGGAATTCCACTTACTTCATCCATGGCTGATATACCATAGAGGAGAGGATCCTTATCCTAAACCCAAGGCATCCCCTAATACAAGTCATCTCAGGCGAACCCTTAGGTTCCACATCCAAATGTCACTTGACACCTCATGCCATCAATCAAGTAACCAACATCCCAAAGGTATTCCCAAAAAATAAGATCTTGGTCCCTCGAACCTTAGCTTAAAGAATCCTCATCATCTCATAGCACGATGTCTGAAGCATAGTGATACCTTTCCTCTGGATAATATCATCATTGACTCAACAAATGACATCCTAAGGAATAATGATTTTTCATTCTCACAAATATGCCATGGTCGATGTCCTCAAATACGGTGAGCCTTATCCCCCAATTGATAGCCTCGTCACTATCATCTGATGGATTATCACCATCCCTGGGCTTTTTACAACAAACATCTCTATCCAATTCTATAAGACGCATCTACCAGAGCCCTATAACCACACAAGTGGTCAAAACCACCTCATCATTTGAGTTCTACTATGTGCACACAACTCCAAATGGTTCATTGGCCAACACGGGTGAGTGGCAATTACCAAATAGAACCTAAGTCACATCAACCATCACCTCGTACCCCTACGACCATGTCACTCCATTATGATGGTCAACACCATCTAAAATCACATAGGTCATGCTTGTAACCTGATGAACTCATTACCTCATCCGATGACCGAGTCACCCAACCTGTGATCAATATCACCCGAATATATATATCTTGGGCCACACCTAACTTGACGATCAAAACTCCCCAGTTCAGATTGCCAATTCCATCTCAATCCTCAAGTCGAGCCTCTCACGATCCCATAGATCTCATCCCAATAAATTCATATATATATAATAATTAAATATAATTAAATTGAAAAAATAAATTTAAATAAAACAACACCTCAACCTAATCTTCCCAAGGTCCATCCTCTCACCAAGACTCAACCATTTGTAGAATTGAGGAGCATGTCTATAGGAACCTCCATTGGTCCAATTAATTAATTAAAGAAAACATTAATTTTATAGGGTCTTGCTTGGACTACCCAATGACAGGCTGAAATCAAAACCCCTAAAACACTCATGAAAACATAAAGAAATGTGAGCACCACCTACCTCATGTTGGTATATTCCCGCACGTCTGATATTATCATCTAACTCAAATTGATTTGGAAGAAATCAATGTTTTAGACAAACATCCTAAAAATAGGGTAAAACCACTCGTATGGATTTAGCGTACCATATGGAGAGGGAAAAAATAAGAAATGAAGTAAGAGGATTCAAATCCTTACCGATACAGATCCAAATTTGTACACGAATTGAATAACGGAGCTTGAATAGAGGAGTTAGCTCAAAATCTATAGGAGGAGGAGAAGGAGGGTTCTCCTCTGCATGCACAACCCACAGAGGAAGAATAAGAGATAAATGGGTTTAATAGAAGGAAGGTTAATTTGGTAATTTCACACTTTTAATGGGTCACACAGTTAGCTCACACAGTTTTCCAAACTGTATGGCTCCTGCTACTTAAGATCCAGACCTCACACAGTTATCTCGTATGGTTAGTCCAAATCGTACTGATCCCATGTGTAGCCACTGGTTAAGTGGCACTAAGCATGTGACTTCCATAAGGTTTTCCCAAACCATGTGCAAGCCATGTGGATCCTTATGCTAAAAACTATAGAGGTTATCGCATGGTCGTGAACTCCCTCCTGCATGGTTTACCAAACCATGCTCAATGCATTTTGAGGGCGCACAACTTCTCCTTGGAGGTCACACGGTTTTTTCAAATAGTGTGCCTCATCCTGTGCACTTTGAAAAATTGGGTTTTCGGCCTTTGATGAACCTAAAACCCAACCAAACCCCCAATAAACTTTCAATACATTAAGAATCAACTAAAAACAACTTCTAGGGTTAAAGGAAAACTCTGAATTAAGTTTCGTTAACCAAGAAAGAAGTTGGTCCGAACACAAAACTTTGAAAATTCAAAATTGGTGAGGATTTTGACCCACTCCAAAAACCCAACATGTTACATATGTGTCTCCCTACTGGAGGTTCATGAGCTCATAGGTTTTGTCTACCCTCAACGTCTCTGGGAAAAGTGATTAAAGAACTTGGCCTCAAAATCCTTCCAAGATAGTCCCTCATGTCTACCAATATATACCTATACATCCCACTATTAATTTTTCGGTCCTCTGAGCATATAATTTTCCAACTTAACCCTTTGACCTGGGGGTATCTGATCAAACCACGATTCACTGTGTCATTTTCACCCTTACACCATTGTATTAAACTGAATTTGTATTGTAAATTCCAGAAATAATAACAAATTTAATTCCATGTTTGAATCATTTATTTTGTATTTATATATATTAAAAATTCCAATGTTACTTGTCTTGAAAATTTCATTGAAGGTGAAGGCGATTTGGAGGGCCCATGATGATGTCCAAGAAAAATGGGTCAAACTGCGCAGGATCCAAGCACACCAGTGGATTAATCCACACAATAATACTAGACCGTGCATCCAATTAGGTTGAAATTTTTTTGTCTTGTCCAAAACTCATTGGGCTACATTTTATATGAATCAACCCAAGACTCATTCGGCCATTTTATGGCCTTTCCGACCTGATCTGTCCAGCACACCAAATATGCACGGATTCAAAAGTGGTGTGCTGTGATTTGTCCACATCTCAGGATATAGGCATCAAAATTATGCCAAACTTTCGGTGGAGACATACAGGAGGTGGGGATACAACTTTGATATTTTCTCTAGATCGAGATAAGACTATTTGGAGGTCAAAACACCTGTGACAAGTGGTTTTAATAATTCTGTGTGCTCAAAACCACCTTCCCATTTTCTTATAAAATGGCACCTTGGGCTCCTCATTTGCAAGTTCGACCAGGAGGCAAAGCTCTGGTATTTTGGAGACCCAAAGGAGTTATCTCCTCATACTTGAAGTTCTGGAGGCCCCTATCATCATTGTAAAGACCCATAAATTTCAAGGAAATTTTTTTTTCTTAATTTCCTTTGAAATTTTACAAGAGCGTAGTTTCTGACGGCACCTGATTCCGAGACCCGATGTGCCCGGAATCATTTTCCGAAGTTTGGCTCAGGTGCGTTCAGTGAACGGATGAGCGGGTTTTTCTAACTTTTGAACCGGTGCTCGGAATCGAATTCTGAGGGCACCGATGGAATCGTAGCACCGGTACTTTCTTATAAACGCCTCTTCCGGAGTTGCGTTTTCTCGGGTGTGGTTTTTAATTTTCGGGCTTAAAGTTAAGAAATAAAATAATTGTACGAAAAACTTTATTTTATTTCACTTAAGCCACTTGGAAGCCACTTGAATCCACTTAAAGCGGCTTAAGCTGAGTTGATGCGGATAGGGTGCTATCCAAAAATATCCTACCCTCTTGGTAGGATATTTGTGAGGTGGGGCCCGCACGAGCCCCACCGTTTCTTTTCAGCTAAGTAACGCACCCGCAAAAACCCGTCATTATGAAGTCAACTGACGCGTTTTATTAATTTCTTAATGCACCAATTAATTGGGCGGTTTTCTTCATTGAATTAAATGGTCGGTTTATTCGTTGAAATTAATTCTATGAATTAATTTCATTCGTTTCTTAACCTGTTTGAAATCCATTGGCGTAATAATAAAATAAGACCAACACCGACATTTGGAGGATTACACGTTGAGAGGCTTTCGACAGAATTCTTGTGCCTTCACCCCTCTTCACGAAGAACGCGAAGAACGCGAAAAACGCCGGCCTCCAACGAAGAACGCCGAAACCACGGAAATCGACGACGCGACGCCGTGTGCCGCGACGCCGACGTTTCCTCTTCTGCGACGTTCCTTCCTCCATGACAAAAATCTTCGATCATCCGTTGAGGTGAGAGTTTGTGATTCTTTAAATTCCTTCGTGGATTTTAACTCAAGATGGATTTAATTATTAAAATTAAATATGTTGTTTCTTGGTCCTCGGAGTTCGTCGACGCAACGCCGGATACCGCGACGACGTGACGATCCCCACCTTCCGCGACGATCAATTCCGCGAAGAATGCGCGTGCGATGACTTGACGAGGTAGGGGTTTTTAATTGAATGTCTTTATATTCCCGTGATTGTTTCTTTTAAAGCAAGGAACCCGGAGCAAGTTCAATTTTAATTCTATTAAAATTTTTGTTTGATATGTTGAATTTTTCCTCTGATTGTTATCGCCTAACGCGGAGGGTGCGGGCCAAACGAACACGGCCCGACAACCCTCCGCCATTCTTCGTTGTTGTGCAGATTTGGCGGGCGATGGAAAAACGTGACGCAAGGGCGGTTTGATGATCCCGCAGTGAAGAACGGAACCCGGGAGGAACAGCGGCGCAGACGGGAAGGAAAACGGACCACCAGAGCAACTCCGGAGGCCCGCAGACGCTACCGGCGGCGCGGCGGCGCCGGCGGCCGGAGGCGGCGGCGCCCCGGTGCGCCGCCGGACAGGGCCGCCGCGGCTAAAGTCGCGGCGACATTCCGCGTCCGCTGATCCAGCGCGGCCCCACGCGGGGTCGCAGCACCTCCAACCCGCGGGGGCAGCGCCCCGCGGCATCCGCGCTGCTCGGCCGCTCGGCCGAGCCGAGCCGGACCGGCCGGCCGAGCCTGGCCGGACCGGGTCCATCCGGGTTGGACCGGGTCAGGTCGACCCGGTTCGGGTCTACCCGGTTCGGCCGACCCAGGGGGGGTCGGCCCGGGCCCAGACCCCCCGTCTTTGGACCGTTTTCGGTCTCTTGCCCGTAACTTGAGCTACAGGCCTCCGAACGACGCGTCGTCAGCGGAAACGCGATCCTTGTATTGAGACGGTCGTTTCGGTATATCGCACTCAAGGTTTCGGATTACTTTGGGTTCGGCCGGGTTGGTTCGTACACGAAACCAACTGGGCCCTCGGAGCGGAAACGCTCATATCTTGAGCTCCGGATGTCCGATTGACGTGCCGTCGACTTCGTTGAATTCCTCTAAGTGAGAAGGATCTTTTGGCTTACTCCGCCCGAGGTTTGGACGCAGGTGGAGTACGGTCGGGTTGGTTTTGCCTTAAAAACCAACCGGGCCCCTCGGACGAAAAAGCCAATAACTCTCAGACCGGGCGTCCGATTGACGCGTCGTCTGCGACGTTGAGTTCTTGTTGACGATACGGAACTTTTGGATATATCAACTTCGGAATTTGTGTCAGTTGATGTATCAGCCTCTCGGCTCGTGGAGCGGACCCTCCCGAACGAGCTTGTTGTGTGCAGGAACCCTAGTGCTGGCTGCGACTCCGACGACTGTGCAGAGATCCTCAGTGGACTGCGACTCCGACGACTGTGCAGAGATCCTCAGTGGATTGCGACTCCGACGACTGTGCAGAGATTCTCAGGGGACTGCGACTCCGACGACTGTGCAGAGATCCTCAGCGGACTGCGATGACTACTGCACTTAGCGATCCTACGTGGATCAGTGCTACAGATCTTGTGTGGATCTGATCCTATGTGGGTCAGCGCTCAGCGGTTCTGTGTGAGCCAGCGCCTACAGGTCCTGTGTGGGCCCGATCCTGTGTGGGCCCGATCCTGTGTGGGTCTTTGCGGGGGTTAGTTACCTATTGATCCTGTGCGGGTCCGATCCTGTGTGGTTCATTGCGGGGGTTAGTACCTTTCGATCCTTTGTAGGTCTGACGACTTAGATGGATCAGTGATCATCTTTATCGTCATACAAAGAAGTATACCTGTGTGAGTTGAATCTTGTGTTACTCTCCTTTGTGGATTGTGTTGAACTATCCTGTGTGGATTTACTTTTTACTCTCCTTTGTGGATTGTGTTGAGCCATCATATGTGGATTACTTTTTCTCTCCTTCGTGGATTGCGTTGTGCTATCCTGTGTGGGTATACGTTTTGCTTTCGTGTGTGGACTAGGTTGTGCTTGGGCTCGGATGTTGGAGCCGAACGGGAATTGATGACTTAGGTATATGTATGGGCATATACCTAGGCAGTGTCGATTGTTACTTCGTGATTGTATCTTTCCGTTGTGGTTTATCCTTTGTGGATTTCGGGAGACCTTCGGGGGTCTCGGGGTCCCTACTGAGTATCTTATACTCACCCCTGCATGGGCTATGCCCGCACTACGTTGTGTTGGTTGCAGACGATGGACAACGCTGATCGTGGTGGAGGCTTGCGGAGCAGGACGGTACCTGGAGGTGGACCACTGGGCGGGACGTACTCGGAGCGGTCGGGTGGAACGAGGAGCAGTGGAGGCTATTTGTACCCATCCTTCAGGTGGGACTTCCAGAGGACGGCTCGACGCTGCGGCTTTTCTTTTCAGTTGTTGTTTTTCCCTTTCAGTTGTACTTTACAATTGGGCTTGTATTTCCGGCCCCTTTTACTTTCAGCATAGCTTGTTACAGTTTTTACTTAATGTTTACTTTTCCGCTTGCTTACTCTGTGGTTCTTGTTTACTTTACAAAGGCAATGCATCCCCTTTTTCCGGGATTTACGCCTTGGTGCTAGTCGCCAGCCCCTGGCCTATGGAAGGCGGGCTTGGGGTAGTCACGACACAGGCCCCGAGGACGGGTCGTGACAAATTGGTATCAGAGGTGGTCGGTTCTACCGTAGACTCTGATCTTTCTTCTATGTGAAGCAATAGTGTTTAGCATATTGGGTGTGGTTATCAGTCCAGGGAGTCCAGTATTGGTGCGGCGGCTGACGTATCCGTACACCAGGACCCTGACTTCTGATTTCCGACTTAATGCACGAAAACATTGATTGCATGTGTGTTTCAAGTTTTCTTTGTGATTACTTTGTGTCAGCTCACCAGGTATACTGTTCTAACCATGGCGCACGTGTTTCCTTTTCAGGATGGCCCCACAATGGCAGCCATCCAGGGTTCCGAGAGTAGAGCGTGACGACAGCCCACCGAGCGATGAGGCCTCGGTACAGAGCCCGTTGACAGCAGAGGCACCGGCGGTACCTTTACCCGTCGAGCCCCCTATGCTTCCAGCACCGACCGCTGACGATGCACGTCGCCTCGGAGCTCTGCACGAGTTCCAGCGCCAGTGACCACCCAGGTTTCGTGGGGAGACGGACCCCCAAACAGCCGAGGACTGGCTGGAGGCGGTCGTTCGAGTTTTCAGGCTAGTGAGGACACCAGCAGACCTCATGGTGATCCTCGCGGCGAGCCTACTGCACGCAGCAACATGACAATGGTGGAGCTTGATGATCCAGGTGCACAAAGAGGAATCTCTTCTTTGGACGGACTTCGAGAGCCTCTTCCGCTCAGAGTTTGTCCCGGCCACCCTCCGTGCGGTGCGCATTCCGGAGCTTCTTCAGTTGCGGCAGGGCAGCTTGACGGTCGCCCAATATGCGGCGAGGTTCACCGATCTTTCTCGCTACTCGACCGACATGGTATGGGACCCATTCTTCCGGGCCCGGACCTTCGAGCAGGGATTGAGACACGAGATCAGGGCATCGCTGATCTCCCTCATCATCCCGACCCAGGCAGGAGTACTGGAGCGATCCCTTCTGATCGATAGCTTTCTAGCTGAGTCCACAGTGAGACCTACCGCAGGGCGGCAGGTAGCGGAGTCTTCGGCAGTAGGTAGTCGACGGATGACTCAGGGTTCCAGGTAGACCAGACCCTCTCGCAGACGACCTCAGGACACTGGCTCAGCAGTGCGGGGCACACAGCGTGGAGCCAGTTTTCCGAGAGGCAGGCAGTGCTACGCCTGCGGCGGGTAGGGCCACATGGCTCGTGACTGCCCGACCCGCCGTACTGAGGAGCAGCAGACGGTGGAAGGGCCACCCAGGCATAGGCAGAGGGTCGACCGTGGTGGCCCGCAGGGAGGAGGCGAACGAGGCAGGGGAGCTAGCCAAGCAGCAGGTGGCGGGCGACGCTTTGAGGCTCTGCCACCACCACCACCAGGAGGGCCACTCCGACCACCGGGAGCTGGCGGGCAGAGACAGGCACAGCTCCAGGCAGCGGAGGCCTACGACCACGGCGCGCCAGAGATGATTCAAGGTACGTTCTGTGTCTATTCCACCCTTTCTGCAGTTCTTATAGACACAGGAGCGAGTCACTCTTTCATAGACGCTGCCCTTGTTCGGAGCTCGGAGAATCTGACAGAGCCATTGGCTCGATCCTTACGGATAGAGACTCCTACGGGAGCAGACTCGATGATTACACACTGGTGCCGGCAGTGTGAGCTTACTCTAGAAGGAAAGAGCTTCGGCTGGGATCTTCTTGTAGCGGCGTCGAGACCTTACGACGTCATCTTGGGCATGGATTGGTTATCTACAGTCCATGCTCAGATTGACTGTTTTAGGCGCAAGGTGCAATGTGTGCACACCGACGGGAGCAGGTTCACCTTCATCGGCTAGAAGGGATCCTTTTCAGCACAGGAGGGATTCTCGCAGAGGAGGGGACAACCCATTACTCATTAGTTGGCTAGCCTCATCCTAGGAGCAGTTGACGTGCGGAGTCCTAGTTTTCCTGCAGTGGTGGATCAGTACGCGGACGTCTTTCCTAATGAAGTTCTAGGGCTACCTCCTCGCAGAGAGGTAGACTTTTATATTAATCTATACCCCGGGATAGCCCCGATATCCACTCCAGCGTATCGGATGGCCCCCGCTGAGCTTTGAGAGCTGCGGGTACAGTTTGAGGACTTGCAGGGCAAGGGGTTCATCCGATCCAGTGTTTCACCCTGGGCTTCCCTGATATTGTTTGCCAAGAAGGCAGACGGGAGCTTGCGACTGTGTGTCGACTATCGTCGCCTAAACCAGGTGACAGTGAGGAACAAGTATCCGCTACCAAGGATTGATGAACTCTTCGATCAGCTCAAGGGAGCTTGGTGGTTCTCGAAGATAGACCTCAGGCCAGGCTATCATCAGCTCAGAGTTCGAGACGAGGACGTGAAGAAGACGGCCTTCAGGTGTCGGTATGGCCACTATGAGTTCTTGGTTATGTCATTCAATGTAACCAATGCTCTAGCAGTGTTCATGAGCCTCATGAACAGGATCTTCTAGCCATACCTCGATCGCTTTGTCGTGGTCTTCATCGACGACATTTTGGTGTACTCGACCACGGAGGAGGAGCACGCCTACCACTTACGGGTTGTACAAGACACACTCCGAGAGCACCAGCTTTATGGAAAGCTCTCGAAGTGCCAGTTCTAGTTACGTGAGGTCCACTTCTTGGTTCATGTCATTTCTGAGGCGAGAGTTGCTGTGGATCCCACAAAGATCGAGGCAGTGCTGGCTTGGGAGCCACCCAGGAGCGTGACGGAGGTGCGGAGTTTCTTGGGTCTAGCCGGATACTATCGGAGATTTGTGCCGGACTTCTCCAGAGTTGCGGCGCCACTCTCATCTTTGACGAAGAAGGGGAAACCCTTTGTGTGGTCAGATGGATGTTAGCAGAGCTTCCAGGAGCTGAGACAGAGATTGACCAACTCACCTATCTTGAGGTTTCCTGAGGAGGGAGTTGGATACGTAGTCTACTACGATGCATCAGGGACCGGACTCGGATGTGTCCTAATGTAGGAGCGGGCCGTGATTTCCTATGGATCACGTCAGTTGAGGTTGCATGAGCAGAACTACGCTACCCATGACCTGGAGTTAGCAGCAGTGGTCTTCGCACTGAATACTTGGCGGCACTATTTGATGGGTGAGCGCTTTACAGTCTTTTCTGACCACCAGAGTCTCAGGTACATCTTCTCTCAGAAATATATGAACCTGAGACAGCGGCGATGGCTCGAGTTCCTCCAGGACTATGACTTTGAGATAGTCTATACTCCTGGGAAGGGGAACGTAGTAGCTGATGCCCTCAGTAGGAGGACGGGCATTCAGCTACTTGAGGAGGCGACAGAGCAGCTAGCCGCCTTACAGATATCCTTCGTGGATAGGGACGGAGCAGCCTTCCTTCAGTCTCTCACAGTCTCTCCTCCACTTCTACAGCAGGTCAGAGAGGCACAGCGTGGGGACGCTGACTGTGAGACACGGCGTACACAGATATCCTCGGGACAGGCACCTGATGGTTTCTCCCTTAGAGCAGAGCACGACGTCCTTTTTAGAGGAAGTACCTTGGTACCAGTTGCTTTACGGGAGGAGGTGATGAGAGAGTTTCACACTTCTCCTTTGGCGGTACATCCTGGAGTAGCGAAGATGTACCAGGACCTCAGACGACAGCACTGGTGGCCGGGCGTGAAGAAGGTTGTGGCAGAGTTCGTTTCTCGATGCCTCACCTACCAGCAGGTGAAGACAGAGCATCAGGTACCAGCAGGCTTGGTATAGCCCTTGGAGGTCCCGGAGTGGAAGTGGGACGGGATATCTATGGACTTCATGACTGGACTTCCACGTACTTCCAGAGGTCACGACTCCATTTGGGTGATTGTTGACCGACTCACCAAGTCGGCACACTTTTTACCCATCTGAGAGCAGGGCTCAGTGGAGAGCTTGGGGCATCTCTATGTTCAGGAGATTGTACGGCTTCACGGTGTGCCATCGTCTATCATCTCTGATCGAGACGCTCACTTTACTTCCCGGCTTTGGAAGGGGTTGCAGGAGGCGTTCGGGACGCGGCTACGTCTGAGCACCACCTTTTACCCTCAAACGGATGGTCAGACGGAGAGGACCATTCAGACTCTCAAGGACATGCTCCGCGCATGTGTCCTCAACTTTGGTCGTAGCTGGGAGGATCATCTACCCTTGGTGGAGTTCGCGTACAACAACAGCTACCACTCCACCATCGGGATGGCACCATACGAGGCGTTGTACGGCAGACCTTGCATATCTCCTGTGTGCTGGACAGACCCTGGGGAGTCAGCACTTGTGGGACCAGAGATGGTCCGGGCCACGACAGAGA
Organism: Viscum album; assembly: GCA_963277665.1. Classification (NCBI taxonomy): domain Eukaryota; kingdom Viridiplantae; phylum Streptophyta; class Magnoliopsida; order Santalales; family Viscaceae; genus Viscum; species Viscum album. The sequence goes on from OY728133.1 coordinate 1,961,180,580, forward strand.
AGGTTCAGGTCATCCAGGAGCGGATGAGGACAGCTCAGAGCTGGCAGAAGTCTTATGCTGACAGGAGGCGGAGGCCACTAGAGTTTGAGGATGGCGACCACGTCTTCTTGCGTGTCTTACCTTGACGTAGTTTGCGGAGATTTGGCCGAGGCGGCAAGTTGTCTCCATGCTTCATCGGACCATTCCAGGTCCTCAGCAGGATTGGCGAGGTGGATTATCACCTGGATCTACCACCTCAGTTGCACCAGGTGCACGACGTCTTCCACGTATCTCAGCTGAGGAGATACGTGCACGACCCGACACACATCATTGACCATGGGGAGCTAGACGTGGATGATGGGGCGACTTTTACGGAGGTCCCAATGGAGATAGAGGATCGACAGGAGCAGGTCCTACGTGGGCGATTGATTCCTCTTGTGCGCATCAGATGGCAGCATGGGAACCTCCAGGAGAGCACATGGGAGCGGGAGGCTCAGATGCGTGCTCAGTACCCACATTTGTTTCCCTAGTTTATGATGTATCTTTACGGGGACGTAAAACCCTAAGGTGGGAGTAATGTAAAGACCCATAAATTTCAAGGAAATTTTTTTTCTTAATTTCCTTTGGAATTTTACAAGAGCGCAGTTTCTGACGGAACCGGATTCCGAGGCCCGGTGTGCCCGGAATCATTTTCCGAAGTTTGGCTCAGGTGCGTTCAGTTAACGGACGAGCGGGTTTTTCTAACTTTTGAACCGGTGCTCGGAATCGAATTCTGAGGGCACCGATGGAATCGCAGCACCGGTACTTTCTTAGAAACGCCTCTTCCGGAGTTGCGTTTTCTCGGGTGTGGTTTTTAATTTTCGGACTTAAAGTTAAGAAATAAAATAATTGTACGACAAACTTTATTTTATTTCACTTAAGCCACTTTGAAGCCACTTGAAGCCACTTAAAGCGGCTTAAGCTGAGTTGATGCGGATAGGGTGCTATCCAAAAATATCCTACCCTCTTGGTAGGATATTTGTGAGGTGGGGTCCGCACGAGCCCCGCCATTTCTTTTCCGCTAAGTAACGCACCCGTGAAAACCCGTCATTATGAAGTCAACTGACGCGTTTTCTTAATTTCTTAATGCACCAATTAATTGGGCGGTTTTCTTCGTTGAATTAAATGGGCAGTTTATTCGTTGAAATTAATTCTATTAATTAATTTCATTCGTTTCTTAACCTGTTTGAAATCCGTTGGCGTAATAATAAAATAAGACCAACGTCGACATTTGGAGGATTACACGTTGAGAGGCTTTCGACAGAATTCTTGTGCCTTCACCCTTCTTCGCGAAGAACGCGAAGAACGCGAAAAAATGTCGGCCTCCGACGAAGAACGCCGAAACCGCGGAAGTCGACGACGCGACACCGTGTGCCGCAACGCCGACGTTTCCTCTTTTGCGACGTTCCTTCCTCCGTGACAAAAATTTTCAATCATCCGTTGAGGTGAGAGTTTTGCGATTCTTTAAATTCCTTCGTGGATTTTAAATCAAGATGAATTTAATTATTAAAATTAAATCTGTTGTTTCTTGGTCCTCGGAGTTCGTCGACGCAACGCCGTACCGCGACGACGCGACGATCCCCACCTTCCGCGACGATCAATTCCGTGAAGAACGTGCGTGCGATGACTTGACGAGGTAGGGGTTTTTAATTGAATGTATTTATATTCCCGTGATTGTTTCTTTTAAAGCAAGGAACCCGGAGCAAGTTCAATTTTAATTCTATAAAAATTGTTGTTTGATATGTTGAATTTTTCCTCCGATTGTTATCGCCTAACGCGGAGGGTGCGGGCCAAACGAACACGGCCCGACAACCCTTCGTCGTTCTTCGTTGTTGTGTGGATTTGGCGGGCGACGGAAAAACGTGACGCAAGGGCGATTTGATGATCCGGCAGTGAAGAACGGGACCTGAGAGGAACAGCGGCGCAGATGATAAGGAAAACGGACCACCGGAGCAACTCCGGTGGCCCGCGGAAGCTACCGGCGGCGCGGGTCGCCGGCACGGCGGCGCGGGTCGCCGGCACGGCGGCGCGGGGTCGCCGGCACGGCGGCGCGGGTCGCCGGCACGGCGGCGCCCCGGCGCGCCGCCGGACAGGGCCGCCGCGGCTGAAGCCGTGGTGGTGGCGGTCAGCAGACACATAGCCGCGCGGTTCTGGCTCACACGCATGGGACACGGCGACATGCCGTGTCCGCTGATCCAGCGCGGCCCCACGCGGGGCCGCGACACCTCCAACCCGTGGGGGCAGCGCCCCGCGGCATCCGTGCTGCTCGGTCGCTCGGCCGAGCCGAGCCGGGCCGTGCCCTGGCATGGCCGGACTGGGTCCGGCCGGGTTGGACCGGGTCGGGTCGACCCGGTTCGGCCGACCCAGGGGGGTCAGGCCGGGTCGGCCCGGGCCCAGACCCCCCGTCTTTGGACCGTTTTCGGTTTCTTGCCCGTAACTTGAGCTACGGGCCTCCGAACGACGCGTCGTCAGCGGAAACGCGATCCTTGGATCGAGACGGTCGTTTCGGTATATCACACTCGAGGTTTCGGATTACTTTGGGTTCGTCCGGGTTGGTTCGTACACGAAACCAACCGGGCCCTCGGAGCGGAAACGCTCATATCTTGAGCTCCGGACGTCCGATTGACATGCAGTCGACTTTGTTGAATTCCTCTAAGTGAGACGGATCTTTTGGCTCACTCCGCCCAAGGTTTGGATACAGGTGGAGTACGGTCGGGTTGGTTTTTCCTTAAAAACCAACCGGGCCCCTGGGATGAAAACGCCAATAACTCTCAGACCGGGCGTCCAATTGACGCGCCGTCTGCGACGTTGAGTTCCTGTTGACGATATGGAACTTTTGGATACATCAACTTCGGACTTTGTGTCAGTTGATGTATCAGCCTCTCGGCTCATGGAGCGGACCCTCCCGAACGAGCTTACTGTGTGCGGGAACCCTAGTGCTGGCTGCGACTCCGACGACTGTGCAGAGATCCTCAGTAGACTGCGACTCCGACGACTGTACAGAGATCCTCAGTGGACTGCGACTCTGACGACTGTGCAGAGATCCTCAGTGGACTGCGACTTCGACGACTGTTCATAGATCCTCAGCGGACTGCGAAGACTACTGCACTCAGCGATCCTACATGGATCAGTGCTACAGATCCTGTGTGGATCCGATCCTGTGTGGGTCAGTGCTCAGCGGTTCGGTGTGAGCCAGCGCCTACAGGTCCTGTGTGGGCCCGATCCTGTGTGGGTATTTGCGGGGGTTAGTTACCTATTGATCCTGTGTGGGTCTGATCCTGTGTGGGTCATTGCGGGGGTTAGTACCTTTCGATCCTTTGTGGGTCCGACGACTTAGATGGATCAGTGATCATCTTTATCGTCATACAAAGAAGTATACCTGTGTGAGCTGAATCTTGTATTACTCTCCTTTGTGGATTTTGTTGAACTATCCTGTGTGGATTTACTGTTTACTCTCCTTTGTGGATTGTGTTGAGCCATCCTATGTGGATTACTTTTGCTCTCCTTCGTGGATTGCGTTGTGCTATCCTGTGTGGGTATACGTTTTGCTTTCGTGTGTGGACTAGGTTGTGCTTGGGCTCGGATGTTGGAGCCGAACGGGAATTGATGACTTAGGTATATGTATGGGCATATACCTAGGCAGTGTCGGTTGTTACTTCGTGATTGTATCTTTCCGTTGTGGTTTATCCTTTGTGGATTTCGGGAGACCTTCGGGGGTCTCGGGGTCCCTACTGAGTATCTTATACTCACCCCTGCACGGGCTATGCCCGCACTACGTTGTGTTGGTTGCAGACGACGGATAGCGTTGATTGTGGTGGAGGCTTGCGGAGCAGGATGGTACCTGGAGGTGGACCACTGGGCGGGACGTACTCAGAGCGGTCAGGTGGACCAAGGAGCAGTGGAGGCTATCTGTACCCACCCTTCAGGTGGGACTTCCAGAGGACGACTCGACGCTGTGGCTTTTCTTTTCAGTTGCTGTTTTTCCCTTTTAGTTGTACTTTACAGTTGGGCTTGTATTTCCGGCCCCTTTTACTTTCAGCACAGCTTGTTACAGCTTTTACTTAGTGTTTACTTTTCCGCTTGCTTACTATGTGGTGCTTGTTTACTTTACAAAGGCAATGCCTCCCCTTTTTCCGGGATTTACACCTTGGTGCTAGTCGCCAGCCCCTGGCCTATGGAAGGCGGGCTTGGGTTAGTCACAGCACGGGCCCCGAGGACGGGTCGTGACAATCATAAGGGTATCAACAATGAAGAAGGAGTTCCACCCGATCCTTCTCCTCCTCTCGATGGCGAGTTAAACGGTGGATGATCATTTCGAGGGAGCTACACATACTTGGGAGGGAGTTCCTCCACTTGATACTCTACTAGTTTTGTGTAAGTTGTGTGTGTATTATTTCACGTATGTTTTATCTAAACATGTTTCTCCTCTGAGTTCATTTTTGGGTTTAATTAAGTGAACCTCTTTTCATTTCAACACCGATTGGGTTGAAATTTCAAGTGGGAAACTTGAGTTGTTCCAATTGGGAAAGACAAGGATCCTATTTCTCTCACACGTACAAAATATTTTAGTATGCTTTGGTAACCTTTAATCTGTTCTTAAATTCCAAACCTTGACAACACAATTGTTGTGTCACAGGTTGGTACTTTGTGCAACGTTTAGAGAGGCAAGAGGGGAATCAGGATATTGACAACCCTCAACCAAAGAATTAAACAAAACCATGTAAAATTTTCAGAACAATGAACTATCCAAGATGTGTAGTGAACTTGAATTGATCTCATTATCTCATAATTCTTAAACCACCACCTTATTCTATCAACTATTAAACTCTTTAAGTTAAGTTATTTTCTTAAAACTATTTTCAAAATCACCCCCCTCTTTTAGTAATCTTTATTAAAAATAAATACTCAAAACCTATCAATTATCCTTGAGAGACGACCTAGGGTCTTCCCTATAATATAAATTAACCTTAAAAACATTATCAATTTGACGTGTCACGACAGCGCGGTCAAATTTTGGCGCTGCTGCCGGGGAGCGCTTTGATTTTTAGTGTGTGTTTTTTAATTTTTTTGTAAATTTTGTGAATATTTATCTATTTTATACCTCTACCTATCTTTTTTTATTCTGATCTATTTTTTGTGTAGGATTGGTGCATGACTAGTTCTAATCTGGGATATTTACTTCCTTTCGAACCTGAACCGGAGAGGATCTTATGTCAGCGACCCCGAGACGTACAAGAGAACCCATCGAAGGAGGACACACAAAACATTGACACTCTTCTTGATCCTTCATCTTCTTCTTCTAGAACCAATATAAAAACTGAAATAAACTTGCATAATATGGATGAAAACAACCGAACATTAAAAGAACTAACCTCGCCTGATGTTGATATCCAACCCACCTATATTCAATTACAAGGTAAGGCACCCAATTTTGATCTAAAATCTAGCTTAATTCATCTATTACCAAGATTCCATGGACTTCCTGGAGAGGATCCACACAAGCACTTAAAATAATTTCATACTGTTTGTTCAACATTAAAACCTGATAATGTGGATGAGAAACAAGTAAAGATTAGAGAATTCCCATTTTATTTAGAAGACACTGTGAAAGATTGGTTATATTATGTTAATTTCCCAATAAGAGGTTGGGCGGACATGAAATGCCTTTTTCTTGAAAAAAATTTCCCAGCCTCTCAAACTGCAACAATAAGGAAAGAAATTTGTGGGATAATACAATCTCAAGGGGAAACATTACATGAATATTGGGAACATTTTAAAAGGTTATGTTCAATTTTCCCACACCACCAAATAAGTGATCAACTTTTAATTCAATATTTTTATGAATTTTTAATCCCTATTGATCGAAATATGATCGATTCTACTGCAGGTGGTGCGCTAGTTGATAAGACCCCAATTGCTGCAAGAACCCTGATTGAGAACATGGCTCAAAACACACAAAAATTTGGTTCAAGGACCAATGTACCGATTCGAGGTGTTCATGAGGTGCAAAGTACTAAATTCGAGAATAAGGTGGACACAAAGTTCGAAGAGGTAAGTACCCTTCTTCAACAACTTTCTCTTTATCAAGGTAAATCCCAATCTCCTCCTCCTATTCATTGTGGTATATGTTCTTCTGACACCCACTACTCTGACCAATGACCTCAATTGAGGGAAACATCTGAGATTTGTGAGGCAATATTTCCATGACGCCACTATAACCAACCCTTTAGGCAATAACCTTACTATCCATCCAATCCTGGGAGGAAAGAGAACCAAGCCTATAGGAAGGGGGTATTCAAACCAACCTCAACAACAATGGAACCAACCGGGGCAGAGTAGTCATCAACCACCACCACCTAGAAACCCTCAATCACCCCAAAGGTATTTCCAACAAACCCCTCAAAAACTTGAACCTAGCCTAGAAGATATGATGAAACAAATGTCTTCCAACAATATCTAATTCCAACAAACCACTCAGGCAGCCATAAAAGACCTAAAAACCCAACTAGGCTAACTAGCTAACTCAATGGGTGAAATTCAAAGTCATGGGTCAGGTAAACTTCCCTCTCAACTATTATTTAACCCTAGGGATAAAGGAAATGTTAGTTCCATCACCCTTAGGAGTAGAAAACAACTATAAAGTAAAATGAATCCTCCATTAGAGTCATCACCTCTTGAGGAAACCTTCATCCCAACCATTAAGAGTGTTCCAAATGTTGAAGAACCTTGTCCTGAGAGAATCCCTTCCAAAGGAAAGAGTGTGAATATTGATGAGTCACCTAGCCCAACCATTCCTCTTACATTTCCTCAAAGGTCCACCCAACCAAGAAAATAAAATAAAACTGAACTTGATAAGGAAATATTGGAAATTTTCAAGAAAGTGTAGGTTAACATCCCATTGATTGATGTTGTGAATCAAATTCCATGGTATGCTAAGTTTCTAAAGGAGATGTGTACACACCGAAGGCGACTTAGAGGTGATGAGAAAGTGATCTTGGGAAGAAATGTTTCAGAATTTATAGAGCCATCACTCCCCACTAAGTGTAATGATCCTGGAACATTCTCAAATCCATGCACCATAGGGGAGTATTCTTTTTTCTAATGTTATGTTTGATTTATGTGCCTCTATAAATGTGATGCCTCACTCCATTTACTCTTCATTGCAGGTCGGGGAACTGAAGCCCACTGGAATTATTGTTCAACTAGATAATGGGGGTATTGCACACCCCTCTGGTGTGTTAGAGGATGTTCTTGTGAGGGTCCAAAATTTAATTTTTTCTGCTGACTTTTATGTGCTTAAAATGGAGGATGATTGGATGAATGGACATGCCCCGATTATATTAGGGAGACCTTTCTTGAAAACCGCCAAAACCATAATTAATGTCCATAGTGGTACATTATATATGGAATTTGGTGGTGACATAGTCCATTTCAACATCCTTAATGCCATGAAGCACCCCTCAGAAGAACATACCTCTCTCTCTGTTAATTCAATTGATGTACTCCCTACCCCTGAAAAAACAACTTTTCTTTCCCCCGATCCCCTTTCTGAGTTTTCTTCATTGATAGAAATACTAGGAAATGATTCATGCGTTGATTATTGTAGTGGTCTAGAAAAGTGTCATGCATGTTCATTGATTGATGATTTCTTGAACACTGATGATCCACTGACCATCGATGATACTGCTATACTTGTAAAAGCTCATTCCTCATCCGAGGTTGATACCATTGAGCGGTTAGATGAGATTAGTGACCTCTCACTTTCACACACACTCCCATTAATCCAAAATCCACCTGAATTGGAACTAAAACAATTGCCTCAAGATTTAAAATATTCATATCCTGAGAATGGAAACAAGTTGTCTGTCATCATTGCTAGTTCACTCTCTTCTAAGCATGAATTGCGACTGCTTAAACTTTTGAGGGAGTATAAACAAGCTTTGTGGTGGACACTTGTTGACATTCCTGGTATTAGTCCATCAATTTGTACACATCATATTTTGTTAAATGATGAGGCTAAACCAGTGAGGCAACCACAACGTCGATTGAACCCAAACCTCCTAGAAGTTGTGAAAAATGAGGTAGCAAAATTATTGGTTGCTGGAATCATTTACCCCATATCTGACAGCCAATAGGTCAGTCTCATTCAAGTAGTTACTAAAAATACTGGCCTTACAGTAATTAAAAATGAAAACAATGAATTGGTTCCAAATCGTGTGCAGAATAGTTGGTGTGTCTGTATAGACTATCGTCGACTAAACCAACACACGAGGAAGGACCATTTCCCTTTTCCATTCATTGACCAAATGCTAGAGAGGCTAGTGGGTAAGTCCCACTACTGTTTCCTTGATGGGTATTCTGGATACTTTCAGATCCATATTGCCCCTGAGGATCCGGAAAAGACAACCTTCACTTGCCCCTTTGGCACATTTTCCTATAGAAGGATGCCATTTGGTCTGTGTAATGCTCCGGGTACTTTCCAACGATGCATGGTCATTATTTTTTCAGATTACCTAGAGAATTGCATGGAAGTATTCATAGATGATTTCACTGTTTATGGATCTTCTTTTGATGAATTTTTGAGTAGTCTTGGTTTAGTCCTACATCACTGTATTGAAAAGAATCTTGTATTAAATTATGAGAAATGCCATTTTATGGTGCGATAAGGTATAGTTTTGGGGCATGTCATTTCTGGGGATGGTATCCAAGTAGATAAATCAAAAGTTGATGTCATTTATTCCCTTTCATTCCCCAAAAATATACTAGATGTGCAATCTTTCCTAGGTCATGCTAGATTTTACCGTTGTTTCATTCGTGACTTTAGTAAAATTTCACTCCCCCTCTCAAATTACTCCAAAAAGAAAAAGAATTTGTTTTTGATAAAAAAAAATGTGAGGATGATTTTAATAAGTTAAAATGGAGTCTCACCTCACCCCCGGTAATCCAACCACCTCGGTGGGATTTACCATTTGAGCTCATGTGTGACGCCTCTAACTATGCAGTTGGGGCAGTTTTGTCACAAAGGGTCGACCGAGCTCCACATGTCATAGCCTATGCCTCACGTACTTTGGACTCTGCCCAAGAAAACTACACCACAACTGAAAAAGAATTCATTTCCATTGTTTTTTCCTTGGACAAATTCAGGTCATACCTCTTGGGGTCCAAATTCATTTTGTTCTCAGACCATGCAGCCCTCCGGTACCTCCTTAAGAAATCGGAAACCAAACCATGTCTCATTCGTTGGATGCTCCTCCTTCAAGAATTCAATCTAGAAATTAGAGATAAAAAAGGAGAAAAGAATGTGGTGGCTGGCCATATCAGTAGGATTCAACCATCCTCAAACATTGACTCATACCCCTATATTCTCATACACTACCACAAAACTGGGCAAGGCCAGCGCCAGCCTTTATCAGTGCTAACGAAAAAGTGCTGATAAAGGGGGGGTACTTTTATCAGTGCTAAAAAAAGTTCTGATAAAGGGTACTTTTATCAGCACTAAAAAAGCGCTGATAAACATACCCCTTTATCAGTGCTTTTTCTTATCGCTGATAAACGGGTGCCCTTTAACAGTGCTTTTTTTAGCGCTGTTAAAGGGTACCCCTTTATCAGCGCTTTTTTAGTAGCGCTGAAAAAAGAGGGTCTTTATCAGTGCTTTTTTTAAAAGTGCTGATAAAGGGTCTACTTCAAAAAAAATCATTAAAAAAATATATTGATATTTAAATATATAGATATAGTTATATTGATATAAATATAATATATATTTTTAAATATATTTTTAAATATATTTTTGATAAGTATAAATATACAGTTGCACTTAATATATAACATATTTAGTGAAAATGGATTATAAAAAAATTTAAAAAATATTTTTAGTAAATAATTTGATAATTATTATGGAGTAATAGTCATTTAATAACAATTTGAAGACTAAAAAAATTAAAAAAGATCCAAAATATGTCGAAAACGCCACTCGAACTTCAAACGGCCATAACTTTTGATCCGGGTGTCCATTTGAGCTCTACAGCATATCAAATCAAAGCCTGTGACGAGCTCTATACACTAGTGGTTGAGGCTAAGCCTCTGTCACATTTTTTGAAGCCAAAAAAGTCCCATAAGGCCTCCAAAACTGAGTTTTTAGTCGAGATACCCCGATTTTTTAACATTTTGTGGATTTCCAGCCTCGTTTAAGGGGGTATTATTGGCTTTTTTTGGTAGGGACTGAATTTATTCCAAGGTATTACATTCATATTGATATTATTTCTTTGAAATTTTATAATTTTTTATAATTCACTGCTATTTATAATTAAATATATAACAATATATACATATTTTTATATATTCACACATAAAAATTTAATTATAAATATAAATAATAAAATATATTTACATATAAAATATATTAGATTTATCTAAATAATAACTAATATCCATTTTATTTGAAATAAAAATATATGAATATTTATATACCTATATATTAATCTAACTATATATATATAAATATGACTATATATATATATATATATATATTCATATAACTATAAATATATATATTAATATCACTATAAATATATATATTAATATAACTATATATATATATTAATATAACTATATATATATATATTAATATAAATATATATTACTATACTAATAAATATAACTATATATATATATAAATAGAGATATCATGAAATGGAAAATAAATCAAAATAAAGGAGTGGTAAGGGCTTAGGCACGCAGGAGGGAGGTCTCGAGTTCAAAACCTGGTGGAGGCAGGGGCGTGCACATGGGGGTGGATTTGGGGGGCTAGCGCTGATAAAGGGTGAAGGGGGTGTGTGTGGGCGCTGGAGGCGCTGGAAAAGTGCTGTTAAAAAGGGGGCTCAAGCGCTATAAAAGCCCCCACCCCCCGATTTGTAGGATTTTTTTTATTTTTTTTATTTTTTTTTAATTTTTTTTTAATTTTTTTTACTTTTATCAGTGATAAAAAAACACTGATAAAAGGGGTCTTTATCAGCGCTTTTTGGAGCACTGATAAAGGGTACCCCCCCCCCCCTTTATCTTCATCGGCATTAATAACACTTTTTTAGCACTATTAAAGGCCATTTTTAGCGTTGATAAAAGGCGTATTTGTAGTAGTGATAAATGAAATGTTTCCTGATGATCAACTATACCGAGTGCAAGATGTTATTTCTTGGTATGCTGAAATTGTAAATTATTTGGTATCATCTTGCATTCCTACTGATTTCAATAGAAACTAAGTCATTCGTCTAAAACATGAGTCCCGTTGGTATATTTGGGATGACCCCTACCTTTGGAACACCTGTATTGATCAAGTCCTTAGGTGTTGTGTTCCCGATAGTGAGTTTCAATCCATCCTTGGATTCTGCCACACTCTTGCTTGTGGGGGCCACTTTGGTCCTCAACGGACTGCTCGCAAGGTCCTTGATTCTGGTCTCTTTTGGCCAATGCCTTTTCGGGATGCCCATGATTTTTGAAAATCTTGTCCTCATTGTCAAAGAAGGGGGAATGTATCTAAAAGAAATGAAATTCCACAACAACCATTGCTCTTTCATGACATTTTTTATGTTTGGGGTATTGAATTTATGGGGCCATTACCCAATTCCTTTGGAAACTTGTACATTCTTCTGGAAATTGATTATGTGTCAAAATGGGTAGAGGCACGAGCTACAAGGACTGATGATTATAAGGTAGTTGTAGAATTTTTGAGAACCCAAATATTCTGTAGGTTTGGCTTACCTAGGTTCATCATCAGTAACCAGGGTTCTTATTTCTGCAACCGAACAATGCAATCACTTTTGTGTAGGAATGGGGTCAGTCATCAAGTGTCTACTGCATATCACCCACAAACCAATGGTCAATCTGAGGTGTCAAATAGGGCGGTAAAAAAAATTCTTGAAAAAACGGTTCAACCCAATAGAAAATATTGGAGTCTTCAACTTAATGATTCATTATGTTCCTACCATACTACTTTCAAAACTCTCATTGGAATGTCACCCTATCATCTTGTGTTTGGAAAGAGTTGTCACCTCCCTGTTGAGATTGAGCATCGGGCCTACTGGGCCATCAAACAATGCAATTCTAATCATTATAGTGCAGGTTCTCAAAGAAAGTTGCGGATTTAGGAGGTAGAGGAAATGATAAGAGATGCATATGAAAACTCCAGGATTTATAAGGAGAGAACCAAGGCTACCTACGATCGTATTATCCTTCATCATCAGTTCCACATTGGGAAGAAGGTCCTCCTTTATAATGCAAGGCTGAAGTTGCATCTAGGTAAGCTTCGTTCCTACTGGTTTGGACCATACACTGTTATTAATATATCTTCATTTGGTTTTATTCAGGTTCAAAATGAAGAAACCAAGCAAACCTTCACTGTCAATGGGAAGCGGCTGAAACACTTCTACAAAGCCCTTTCGGAGTTCCCAATGGAGGAACTCCATGTTCAAGAAGAAACATACCAGTGAAACACACCAGGTTTTATCTTTCCTTCTCACCCTCTTAGTTATTATAGTGAGGACATTGCACATTCTAGGTGTGGGGGGGTGGGTACATTAAATAATGGTAAAAAAGAATTTTTGTATGAATTTAACATTAGGGAGTGATTTTTAGTGAATTGGTTTTCTTTCAATGATATAAATGGTTGTATCACTGTGAAACATTTGAGATGATTGATGCCCCTTATGTGAGTAGTTTTAAGAAAACTGTGTCACTAATATCTCCATACATTTTTTCACCAAACCACGAAGTATGAATATTTCTTACTTAATATAAGGTGAATATATGTTAGGTTAATATTTTTCAGCTTTAAATGATATTTTCATACATTCATTCCTTATCTGATCTGTTTCATTACTGTACCAGATTGACCTATGCGTGTGTACCTAATGTCCGACTATTATACGCACTCAAAAAATTATGTCTTGGGTAGGTCAAAAACAACCCCTCCTCAACCTCTGATCTTGTTATAACTATTGCAATTAGTGTCGTGAGGAGATCAAACAAGGGTTGAGAGATGAGTGTGAGATTTATTCCAAATGAAACTTCAAAAAAAATATAATAAATGAGGGGAGTGATGAAATGTACAACATATGGGGATATCTAGGTCATGATATTATGGTTTGACTTTTGGGAATGCTTAAGTGAGTGGGTCTTGAAATATGATTTCAAAGGATGTAGGACAGGTTTGGTGAAAATCATTTAAAGCTGAATAATGTTAAAATAACCTATATTTATTTGATAAAAAGTGGAAAGAATAGCATGAAATGGTTTTCATACACACACATGGAGAGTTATTGGAATGGTTGACTTTTTAATTCCTTTCTCATGTTGGTGTCATAAATCTCTTTTAATTTTATTGTGATATGATTTATGAGACATCTTTTTTCAATTTCACTAGGAAGAACTCTTTTGTGTGGTTCGTGCATTGATCACATTATTTTAGTGAATTAAAATTTCCTCAAATGTTAAATCTTCATGATGTTTGGAATATATATATATATATATATGCATAATTTTATTTGGATATGTGACTTTTCCCGGGAGTGAAAATGTTTAGGTGTGGGGGTGTGATCGAACCACGATTCACTATGTCATTTTCACCCTTACACCGTTGTATTAAACTGAATTTGTATTGTAAATTCCAGAAATAATAAAAAATTTAATTCTATGTTTGAATCATTTTTTTGTGTTTATATATATTAAAAATTACAATGTTACTTGTCTTGAAAATTTTATTTAAGGTGAAGGTGATTTGGAGGGCCCATGATGATGTCTAAGAAAAATGGGCCAAACTGCGTAGGATCCAAGCACACCAATGGATTAATCCGCACACTACTACTAGATTGTGCATCTAATTGGGTTGAAATTTTTTGGGCTTGTCCAAAACTAATTGGGATACATTTCATATTAAGAAACCCAAGACTCATTCGGTCATCAGATGGCCTTTCCGATCTGATCTGTCCAGCACACCAAATCTGCACGGATTCAAAAGTGGTGTGTTGTGATTTATCCATATCTCGAGATATAGGTGTCCAAATTGTGAAAAACCTTTGGTGGAGACATCCAAGATGTGGGGATACAACTTTTTTATTTTCTCCAAATCAATATAAGGCTTTATGGAGGTCTAAACACCTATGAAAAGTGGTTTTAATAATTATGTGTGCTCAAAACCACCTTCCCATTTTCCTATAAAATGCAACCATGGGCTCCTCATTTGAAATTTAGACCCGGAGGAAAATATCTGGTATTTTAGAGACCCAAAGGAGTTATATCCTCATACTTGAAGTTATGTAGGCCCCTATCATCATAGGGGGATCAACAATGAAGAAGGAGTTCCACCTGAGCCTTCTCCTCCTCTCGATGGCGAGCTAAACAGTGGATGATCATTTCGAGGGAGTTTCAGCACTTTATACTCTACTGGTTTTGTGTAATTTGTGTGTGTATTATTTAACTTGTGTTTTATCTAAACATGTTTCTCCTCTGAGTTCATTTTTGGGTTTAATTAAGTGAACCGCTTTTCATTTCAACACCGATTGGGTTGAAATTTCAAGTGGGAAACTTGAGTTGTTCCAATTGGGCAACACAAGGATCCTCTTTATCTCACACATACAAAAGATTTTAGTATTATTTGGTAACCTTTAATATGTTCTTTAAGTTCAAACTTTGACACCATGATTGTTGTGTCACGGGTTGGTACTTTGTGCAACGTTTAGAGAGGCAAGAGGGGAATCAGGATCTTGACAACCCTCAACCAAATAATTAAACAAAACCATGTGAAATTTTCAGAACAATGAACTATCCAAGATGTGTAGTGAACTTGAATTGATCTCCTTATCTCATAATTCTTAAACCACCACCTTATTCTATCAACTATTAAGCTCTTTAAGTTGAGTTATTTTCTTAAAACTGTTTTCAAAATCACCCCCTCTTTTAGTAATCTTTATTAAAAATACATACTCAAAACCTATCAACGCTCCTCGAGAGACGACCTAGGGTCTGCCCTAGACTATAAATTAACCTTAAAAACATTATCAATTTGATTTTTCATGACAGTACGGTCAAATTTTGGCGCTGCTTCCAGGGAGCGCTTTGATTTTTAGTGCGTGTTTTTGAAATTTTTTGTAAATTTTATGAATATTTATTTATTTTATACCTCTACCTATCTTTTTGTATTCTGATATATTTTTTGTGTAGGTTTGGTGCATGACGCGTTCTAATCCAGGAGATTTACCTCCTTTCAAACCTGAACCGGAGAGGATCTTACGTCAGCGACCCCAAGACGCACAAGAGAACCCATCAAAGGAGGACACACAAAACATTGACACTCTTCTTGATCCTTCATCTTCTTCTTCTAAAACCAATATAAAAACTGAAATAAAATTTCATAATATGGCTGAAAACAACCGAACATTAAAAGAACTAACCTCTCCTGATGTTGATATTCAACCCACCTATATTCAATTACAAGGTGAGGCACCCAATTTTGAACTAAAATCTGGCTTAATTCATCTATTACCAAGATTCTATGGACTTCCTGGAGAGGATCCACACAAGCACTTAAAAGAATTTCATACTATTTTTTCAACATTAAAACCTTCTAATGTGGATGAGGAACAAGTAAAGCTTAGATCATTCCCATTTTCTTTAGAAGACACTGTGAAAGATTGGTTATATTATGTTAATTCCCCAATAAGAGGTTGGGTAGACATGAAACACCTTTTTCTTGAAAAATATTTCTCAGCCTCTCGAACTGCAACAATAAGGAAAGAAATTTGTGGATTAATACAATATAAAGGAGAAACATTACATGAATATTGGGAACTTTTTAAAAGGTTATGTTCAAGTTTCCCACACTACCAAATAAGTGATCAACTTTTAATTCAATATTTTTATGAAGGTTTAATCCTTATTGATCGAAATATGATTGATATTTCTGTAGGTGGTGCACTAGTTGATAAGACCCCAATTGCTGCAAGAACCCTGATTGAGAACATGGCTCAAAACACACAACAATTTGGTTCAAGGACCAATGTACCGATTCGAGGTGTCCATGAGGTGAAAAGTACTGAATTCAAGAAGAAGGTGGACACAAAGTTCGAAGAGGTAAGTACCCTTCTTCGACAACTTGCTCTTTCCCAAGGGAAATACCAATCTCCTCCTCCTATCCATTGTGGTATATGTTCTTCTCACACCCACTACTCTGACCAATGTCCTAAATTGAGGGAAACGTCTGAGAGTTGTGAGGCAATATTTCTAGGTTGCCCCTATAACCAACCCTTTAGAAAAGAACCTTACTATCCATCCAATCCTAGGTAGAAATAGAACCAAGCCTATAGGCAAGGGGGGTATTCAAACCAACCTCAACAAAAATGGAACCAACCGGGGTAGAGTAGTCATCAACCACCACCACCTAGAAACCCTCAATCACCCCAAAGGACTTTCCAACAAACCCCTCAAAAACCTGAGCCTAGCCTAGAAGATATGATGAAACAAATTACTTCCAACAATATCCAATTCCAACAAACCACTCAAGCAGCCATACAAGACCTAAAAACCCAATTAGGCCAATTATCCAACTAAGTGGGTGAAATTCAAAGTCATGGGTGAGGTAAACTTCCCTCTCAACCAGTAGTTAACCCTAGGGATAAAGGAAATGTTAGTACCATCACCCTTAGGAGTGGAAAACAACTAGAAAGTAAAATGAATCCTCTATTATTGTCATCACCTCCTGAGGAAACCTCCATCCCAACTATTAATAATGTTCCAAATGTTGAAGAACCTTGTCCTGAGAGAATCCCTTCCAAAGGAAAGAGTGTGAATATTGATGAGTCACCTAGCCCAACCATTCCTCTTCCATTTCCTCAAAGGCCCACCCAACTAAGAAAACAAAAGGAAACTGAACTTGATAAGGAAATATTGGAAATTTTCAAGAAAGTTCAGGTTAATATCCCATTGATTAATGCTGTGAAGAAAATTCCACAGTATGCTAAGTTTATAAAGGAGATGTGTACACACCGAAGGCGACTTCGAGGTGATGATAAAGTGAGCTTGGGAAGGAATGTTTCATCATTAATAGATCCATAACTCCCCACCAAGTGTAATGATCCTATAACATTCTCAATTCCATGCACCATAGGGGAGTATTCTTTTTCTAATGTTATGTTTGATTTAGGTGCATCTATAAATGTGACGCCTCACTCCATTTACTCTTTATTGCAGGTCAGGGAACTGAAACCCACTGGAATTATTGTTCAACTAGCTAACCGGAGTACTGCACACCCCTCTGGTGTGTTAGAGGATGTTCTTGTAAGGGTCCAAAATTTAATTTTTCCTACTGACTTTTATGTGATTAAAATGGAGGATGATAGGATGAATGGACATTCCCCGATTATATTGGGGAGAAATTTCTTGAAAACCACCAAAACCATAATTAATATCCATAATGGTACATTATCTATGGAATTTGGTGGTGAAATAGTCCATTTCAACATCCTTGATGCCATGAAGCACCCCTCAGAAGAACATTCCTCTCTCTCTGTGTTAATTCAATTGATGTACTCCCTACCCCTGAAAAAATAACTTTTCTTTCCCTCGATCCCCTTTCTGAGTTTTCTTCATTGGTAGAAATGCTAGGAAATGATTCATGAATTGATTGTTGTAGTGTTATAGAAAAGTGTCATGCATGTTCATTGATTGATGATTTCTTGAACACTGATGATCCATTGACCATTGATGATACTACTATGCTTGTAAAAGCTCATTCCTCATCCGAGGTTGATACCATTGAGTAGTTAGATGAGATAAGTGACCTATCACTTTCACACACACTCCCATCAATCCAAAATCCACCTGAATTGGAACTAAAAAAACTGCCTCAAGATTTAAAATATTCATATCTTGAGAATGGAAACAAGTTTCCCGTCATCATTTCTAGTTCACTCCCTCCTAAGCATGAATTGCGGCTGCTTAAACTTTTGAGGGGGTATAAACAAGCTTTGGGGTGTACACTTGCTGACATTCCTGGTATTAGTCCATCAATTTATACACATCATATTTTGTTAAATGATGAGGCTAAACTAGTGAGGCAGACACAATGTTAACTGAACCCAAACCTCCTAGAAGTTGTGAAAAATGAAGTAACAAAATTATTGGTTGCTGGAATCATTTAACCCATCTATAACAGCCAATGGGTCAGTCCCTTTCAAGTAGTTCCTAAAAATACTAGCCTTATAGTAATTAAAAATGAAAACAATGAATTGGTTCCAACTCGTGTGCAGAATAGTTGGCGTGCCTGTATAGACTATTGTCGACTAAACCAACACACGAGGAAGGATCATTTCCGTTTTCCATTCATTGGCCAAATGCTAGAGAGGCTAGAGGGTAAGTCCCACTACTATTTCTTTGATGGGTATTCTGGATACTTTCAGATCCATATTGCCCCTGAGGATCAGGAAAAGACAACTTTCACTTGTCCCTTTGGCACATTTTCCTATAGAAGGATGTCATTTGGTCTGTGCAATGCTCCGGGTACTTTCCAACGATGCATGGTTAGTATTTTTTCAGATTACCTAGAGAATTTCATGGAAGTATTCATGGATGATTTCACTGTTTATGGCTCTTCTTTTGATGAATGTTTGAGTAGTCTTGGTTCAGTCCTACGTCACTGTATTGAAAAGAATCTTGTATTAAATTATGAGAAATGACATTTTATGGTGAGACAAGGTATAGTTTTGGGGCATGTCATTTCTGGGGATGGTATCCAAGTAGATAAATCAAAAGTTGATGTCATTTATTCCCTTAAATTCCCCAAAAATATATTGGATGTGTGATCTTTCCTAGGTCATGCTGGATTTTACCGTCGTTTCATTCGTGACTTTAGTAAAATTGTACTCCCCCCTCTCCTGATTACTCTAAAAAGAAAAAGAATTTGTTTTTG
Source organism: Viscum album (assembly GCA_963277665.1). NCBI lineage: Eukaryota > Viridiplantae > Streptophyta > Magnoliopsida > Santalales > Viscaceae > Viscum > Viscum album. The sequence goes on from OY728133.1 coordinate 1,961,199,550, forward strand.
ATAAAGAATGTGAGGATGCTTTTAATAAGTTAAAATGGAGTCTCACCTCACCCCCGGTAATCCAACCACCTCAGTGTGATTTACCATTTGAGCTCATGTGTGACGCCTCTAACTATGTAGTTGGGGAAGTTTTGTCACAAAGGGTCGACTGAGCTCCACATGTCATAGCCTATGTCTCACGTACTTTGGACCCTGACCAAGAAAACTACACCACAACTGGAAAATAATTTATTTCCATTGTGTTTTCCTTGGAAAAATTCAGGTCATACCTCTTGGGGTCCAAATTCATTCTGTTCTCAGACCATGCAGCCCTCCGGTACCTCCTTAAGAAACCAAAATCCAAACCATGGATGCTCCTCCTTCAAGAATTAAATCTAGAAATTAGAGATAAAAAGTATTAGAGAATGTGGTGGATGACCATATTAGTAGGATTCAACCATCCTCAAACATTGACTCATACCCCTATATTCTCATAAATGAAATGTTTCCTGATTAGCAACTGTACAGAGTGCAAGATGATATTCCTTAGTATACTGAAATTGTAAATTATTTGGTAGCATCTTTCATTCCTACTGATTTCAACAGAAACCAAGTCAGTCGTCTAAAACATGAGTCCCGTTGGTATATTTGGGATGACCCCTACCTTTGGTACACCTGTATTGATCAAGTCCTTAGGCGTTGAATTCCCGATAGTGAGTTCCATTCCATCCTTAGATTTTGCCACACTCTTGCTTGTGGGGGCCACTTTGGTCCCCAAAGGACTGCTCGCAAGGTCCTTGATTCTGGTCTCTTTTGGCCAACACTTTTTTGGGATGTCCATGATTTTTTCAAATCTTGTCCTCATTGTCAAAGAATGGGGAATGTATCTAAAAGAAATGAAATGCCACAACAACCGTTGCTCTTTTATGACATTTTTTATGTTTGGGGTATTGACTTTATGGGGTCATTTCCCAATTACTTTGGAAACTTTTACATTCTTCTGGCAGTTGATTATGTGTCAAAATGGGTAGAGGCACGAGCTACAAAGACTGATGATTCTAAGGTAGTTGTAGAATTTTTGAGAACCCAAATCTTTTGTAGGTTTGGCTTACCTAGGTTCATCATCAGTGACCAGGGTTCTCATTTCTACAACCGAACAATGAAATCACTTTTGCATAGGTATGGGGTCAGTCATCGAGTGTTTACCGCATATCACCCATAGACCAATGATCAATATGAGGTGTCAAATAGGGAGGTAAAACAAATTTTTGAAAAAATGGTTCAACCCAATAGAAAATATTGGAGTCTTCAACTTGATGATTCATTATGGGCCTACCGTACTGCTTTCAAAAATCCCATTGTAATGTCGCCCTATCGTCTTGTGTTTAGAAAGAGTTGTCACCTCCCTGTTGAGATTGAGCATCGGGCCTACTAGGCCATCAAACAATGCAATTCTAATCATTATGGTGGAGGTGATCAAAGGAAGTTGCGGATTCAGGAGCTAGAGGAAATGAGAAGAGATGCATATGAAAACTCCGGGATTTATAAGGAGATAACCAAGGCTACCCATGATCGTCTTATCCTTCATCATCAGTTCCACATTAGGTCGAAGGTCATACTTTATAATGAAAGGATAAATTTGCATCCAGGTAAGCTTCATTCCCACTGGTTTGGACCATACACTGTTATTAATGTATCTCCATTTGGTGTTGTTCAGGTTCAAAATGAAGAAACCAAGCAAACCTTCACTGTCAATGGGCAGCAGCTGAAGCACTTACATGAAGCCCTTTCAGAGTTCCCAATGGAGGAACTCCATGTTCAAGAAGCAACATACCAGTGAAACACACCAGGTTTTATCTTTCCTTCTCACCCTCTCAATTATTATAGTGAGGACACTGCACATTCTGGGTTTGGGGGGATGAGTACATTCCTGGGTTAGATAGGAATTTACTTTTTTTCTTCTCTTTCTCTTTCTTATTTATTCTCTTTTTTTCCTTCTTTATGGTATTTTCATTTTTCCCCCATCGTGGGGGAAAGTAAAAATACCATAAAGAATGGTAAAAAAGATTTTTTGTATGAAGTTAACATTAGGGAGTGATTTTTAGTGATTTGGTTTTCTGTCAATGATATAAATGGTTGTATCACTGTGAAACATTTGAGATGATTGATGCCCCTTGTGTGAGTAGTTTTGGAAAAACTATGTCACTAATATCTCCATACATTTTTGCACCAAATCACGAAGTATGAATATTTCTTACTTAATATAAGGTGAATATATGTTAGGTTAATATTTTCAGCTTTAAATGATATTTTCATATGTTCGTTCCTTATCTGGTCTGTTTCATTACTGTACCAGATTGACCTATGTGTGTGTACCTAATGTTCGACTGTTGTATGCCCTCAAAAAAAATTGTGTCTTGAGTAGGTCAAAAACCACTCCTCCTCAACCTTTGATCTTGTTATAACTATTGCAATTAGTTTTATGAGGAGATCAAACAAGGGTTGAGAGATGAGTGTGATATTTGTTCCAAATTCAACTTCAAAAAAAATATAATAAATGAGAAGAGTGATGAAATGTGCAAAATATGGTGATATCTAGGTCAGGAGCATATGGTTTGACTTCTGAGAATGCTTAAGTGAGTGGGTCTTGAAATATGATTGCAAAGGATGTAGGACGGGTTTGGTGAAAAATCATTTAAAGCTGAATAATGTTAAAATAACATATATTTATTTGATATAAAGTGAAAAGAATAGCATGGAATGGTTTTCACACACACACATGGAGAGTTAGTGGAATGGTTGACTTTTTAATTCCTTGCTCATGTTGGTGTCATGAATCTCTTTTAATTTTATTGTGATATGATTTATGAGACATCTTTTTTCATTTTCACTCGGAAGAACTCTTTTGTGTGGTTTGTGCATTGATCACATTACTTTAGTGAATTAAAATTTCCTCAAATGTTAAATCTTCATGATGTTGGGAATATATATATGCATCATTTTATTTGGATATGTGACTTTTCCCAAGAGTGAAAATGTTTAGGTGTGGGGGTGTGATCGAACCATGATTCACTGTGTCATTTTCACCCTTACACCATTGTATTAAACTGAATTTGTATTGTAAATTCCAGAAATAATAACAAATTTAATTCCATTTTTGAATCATTTATTTTGTTTTTATCTCTATTAAGAAGTCCAATGTTACTTATCTTGAAAATTTCATTGAAGGTGAAGATGATTTGGAGGGTCCATGATGATGTCCAAGAAAAATGGGTCAAACTGCGCAGGATCCAAGCACACCAGTGGATTAATCCGCACAATTCTACTCAAAAGTGCATGAAATTTGGCTGAAATTTTGTAGTCTGGTCCAAAAATAATTGTTCTACATTTCATATGAAGAAACCCAAGACTCATTCGGCCATCTGATGGCCTTGCCGACCTGATCTATTCAGCACACCAAATCTGCACCGATTCAAAAGTGGTGTGATGTGATCTGTCCATATCTCAGGAGATAGGTGTCCAAATTGTGACAAATTTTTGGTGGAGACATCCAAGAGGTGGGGATACAACTTTTTTATTTTCTACAAATCTATATAAGGATGTATAGAGGTCAAAAAACCTGTGACAAGTGGGTTTAATAATTTTGTGTGCTCAAAACCACCTTCCCATTTTTCTATAAAATGGCACCTTGGGCTCCTCATTTTCAAGTTCGACCAGGAGGAAAAGCTCTAGTATTTTGGAGACCCAAAGGAGTTTTATCCTCATACTTTAATTTCTGGAGGCCCCTATCATCATATAGGGATCAACAATTAAGAAGGAGTTCCACCCGAGCCTTCTCCTCCTCTCGATGGCGAGCTAAACGGTAGACGATCATTTCGAGGGAGTTCTGGCACTTGATACTCTATTGTTTTTGTGTAATTTTTGTGTGGATTATTTCACTTATGTTTTATCTAAACATGTTTCTCCTCTGAGTTCATTTTTGGGTTTAATTAAGTGAACTGCTTTTCATTTCAACACCGATTGGGTTGAAATTTCAAGTGGGAAACTTGAGTTATTCCGATTGGGAAACATAAGGATTCTCTTTCTCTCACACATAAAAAATATTTTAGTATGATTTTGTAACCTTTAATATTTTCTTGAAGTTCAAACCTTTACAACACGATTGTTGTGTCACGGGTTGGTACTTTGTGCAGCGTTTAGAGAGGCAAGAGGGGAATCAGGATCTTGACAACCCTTAACCAAAGAATTAAACAAAACCATGTGAAATTTTCAGAACAATGAACTATCCAAGATGTGTAGTGAACTTTAATTGATCTCCTTATCTCGTAATTCTTAAACCACCACCTTATTCTATCAACTATTAAACTCTTTAAGTTAAGTTATTTTCTTAAAACTGTTTTCAAAATCACCCCCCTCTTTTAGTAATATTTATTAAAAATACATACTCAAAACCTATCAATGCTCCTCAAGAGATGACCTAGGGTATTCCCTAGACTATAAATTAACCTTAAAAACATTATCAATTTGATGTGTCATGACAGCGCGGTCAGTATCTCAAGTTGGTCAAAGATAGTCTGGACCCACTCAACCCGCTTCTCTATTTTATGTAGTCCAACCTCACCCTGCGATAATGGTGGGTGCTGAGACTCGAACTCACGAGTCAGATAATCCATGGATAGATCGTCTCCCTAAACTCCCCTATCGATACCCTATATGACTCGTACCAAGATTTCCATGAGTTTCTCATACAGTCATGGCCCATATTTTGTCATCTATTGTAGTTTTCCCACATGTATCGGAGTTTGTACCTGTGGCCCATGGTCATCCCAACCCTCAAGGGTCTCATCTCGACTCTCAAGGGTCGCATCACATGCACACTCATGTGGCACCAAATCTATGCCCTCCTGGTGCTCCACCAGAAGTCGTTTAAGTGGCATCACGTTGAAGACAAAACATGATGGACAAACAACCATAACAATATATATCACAGATATGGAAAGTTGTACCAGGTAGTGCATCTCACCACCCTTACACTCCCCTACTGCACCCATGTCATATGACATCTGACCTCATATCCCCTTGCCTACCCATATCAGGGTTAGGTATCAAGTATAATTTGGCCTCATGGCCCCTTACCTACCCATAATGGTGTTAGGCATTGCATATTATGTATATCAATCTGGGGTAACTGGGTAGAATGCCACCAAAAAGGCTATACAGGAAAACATTGTTTAGCTTCTTTGTTGACACTTTAAACAATTCGCCCCCTTTTACTATCCCTACCTACTCATAATAGAGTCAGGTTCATGTATCACATATCAGTCTCACAGGGAACCACATACTTGGGTTGGCTAAGTAGAATGGCAAAAAAAGAGCCAAGTAGGAAAACACTATTTAGATTTTTATTGACACTTTAAATAGTTGAACCCCTTTTAGCACATTTCAGGTTCTCGATGACGATCACAATAAAAAACACACATCATATGAGCCTAAATTCCTATCATGATTCATAAACAATCCTCTCCTTTTATACCAGACCAAGGTTCAAACCACACAATCCAATAAAATCACACCTAAGTACTCCAATCAAAGTAGAAATCAATCAAATATAAAAGCGTAAAACATAAAATCAATCTCCCACCCCTGACAACTTAGTATATCCCCCATACATGGGGCTGTAGGCACCCAAACATGAGCTCTTTATATAGTTCTGACTACATCCTAGTCTTCAGTATACCATAACCCAAATAGTAATACCCAAAAAGGAAAAGAAACTCCTATGATACCATTTGTAGCATCCCAGCCCAATTTTTCACTTAAATTGTTCTTCGGGCTGATTGGCCACTAGGCCTTAGGTGCATCTCCTCGTACACCAAAGGTCGCCGACTAGCAGTGAGGGTCTGATTATGTGATAATGGGGAGATTATACCCTCTGGTGACGATAATAATAATTGTCCATATGTATATAACACGGTGGAAGAAAGACCGCAACAGTAGAAACAACAATAACACTCAACAGAAGCATAATAAACAATAGTAATAACAATAATCCCAAAGCATAATACCATTTATAGATAATAAACATGTCTCAAAAAGTCATACAAGATAGATAAACAAGGTCGACTATGGGTGATCATAAGAGTATGTATATATAGCATGCAAAAACTCAAAAGAAAACTCCAACTCGATGTAGAGGAACCACCAGGTCCACTGTCATATATCTCATACAAAAGGTACATCTATAATCACTAAGGTCTAGCTCCCAAGCCTAAATTCTTACCTAATCTTAAAACCACAAAGTCTACAAGCATCCTGAGGGGGCAGTGTACGGTGTGAGTATGAACTCAGTAGGTCACCACCAATATGTGTCTGTCTTACATCCATAATTTATACAGTGCATGAATACATAAATAAACAACAACTCACATATGATAATAATAAATAACTTGCTCCACTTATGTTCAATAGCCACAAGTGAGTGTTCTACCTGTATCAGCCAATGCTGAAATATCTACAAACACGTGCCCTCAAATATATATATATGGCATACAATAAATGTCTCTCTCTCTATATATATATATATATATTTGTAGTGGGGAGGACCAATGACTTAATGTCCAGGCCTCCCCTGAGGAAAATCATACCTAGAGAGACCTTGGGCACCTCCCATAAATATATCACCAGCACCTCGTGTCATCTGACACCTCCTGTTCCATCAATCAAGTAACTGACATCCTAATGGCACGCCCGTCAATATGTCCCTGGTCCCTTGGACCTCAGCTCAGAAAATCATCATCGGCTCACCAGCCTGACATCCCAAGACACGACGTGATCTGTCCTCCAATATGTAATAAAACACCATCGGCTCAACAGTCTGACGTCCTAGGGCATGGCGATATCCATCCTCTCATAATCCCAGCCCATCAACCCCAAGTATAATGGTGACCCTCAGCCCCCAACTGATGGTCTCAACACCATTACTCAATAGTCCATCACCATCAATCATGGATTTATATGGTGAACACCTCCTCCATAACTAATATTCAACATCATCCCATAAGCTGTAATATTTACAAAGGCCTCCACCCACAATGAGTGGTCAACACCACCTCAACTGAGTCTCATGTGTGTGCACATGACTCTAATGACACGTTAGCCAACAACAGTGAGTGGCCATCGCCAACAATACCTAAGCCACGTCATTCGACACCTTGCACTCCTACGACTACGTCGCTAAGTCCCGATGTTCAACACCATCACAAGTTCTACATGCCATGCCTTCATCCTAACGACCTCATCGCCTCAATCCCGATGAACCATGTTGCCTCACCCTGGTGATCATCATCAACCCATGTATCTCAGGTTGAGCCTAACCTAACAACCATGTCGCCTCAGCCTCGATGATTGACATCACCTCAATTACCATGGTTCATGCTCGTCATGTTCTAATGGAATCATAGCAGCCATATCACGTTTAATTTAATTTAAAATAAACAACCAGCCAAACCTACCAAGTTGGTCACAAGCCCCTTGCCTGGCTTAGCATGTATAATTGAACTAGGGCATACCCGATGGAATCTCATGAAGGAAAGCATTAATTTAGTTAGGGTCTCACTCGGTCAACACAACATGTGCATTGAATCACGCACCCCAAAACACTCGTAAAATTAAGGAGAAAGATATGCACCACCTACCTTATACTCATAAGCGCTCACTCGTCGAATATTGGCCTCTAACTCGAGTCGAAATGAGAGAAATCAGAGTTTTAGACAAATGCCCTGAAAACAGGGAAAATGAGCTTGCACAGATTTAGCATTCAGTATGGTGAGATAAACGATGAAAGGAGGCAAGGGGATTGAAGGCCTTACTGATACACTTCCAACGCACCCGACGATGTTAAATTTGGAGCTCAGGTAATAGAGGAAGGCCAGAGCCTAGAGGATAAGAAGAATAGAAGAGAGCCCCATGTTTCACGTGAAATGAAGGAGAAAAGAGGAGGAGATAAAGAAATAGGAGAGGGGTAAAAACATCATTTCACCCCAATAAATGACCTGTACGGTTTGGCTAATCGGGCGCTGGTTGTGCGGTACTTACTGCCCAAGCACCACACCTCGCATGGCTAGGCCCCTCTATCAAAAAGTTGTAGAGTTGCATGGTCGTGCGCCCCCTCCTACACAGTTTGACAAACTTCGTCTGGTGCCAAAGTGGGCCGCACAATTTCCCCTTGCAAGTCGCATGATTTGATCAAACTGTGTGCATCCATCTATGCTTTCCCGAAACTGAGTTTTTGGGGCTTGACACGCCCAATACTCATATGAAACCCAAGGGCACTTGTCGGGCCTTATACCATGTTTAAAAACAAGGCCTTGAGTCAATCAAACTCTCAGAATTGGGTTTTAAAGCCTAAAAATAAAGTTGACTCACTCACCAAGCTCAAAAATTCAAAAAGGTCAGGGAAATTTCAACCCACTCAAAAACCCAGGACGTTGCAAATTACTTTATTCACCTTCCCATTTCAGTTTTCCAAACATCCATCAACACACATTATTCCATTTTATTAACTGCTAATAAAGATCATTGAAGTGTTTTGGTAGACAGTAGGTACACTACAAGTGTTCCTTCACACCACATTAAAAATATTTATTTTCAATTTATTTTCCTGATGTGGTTAATTTAAATATCTTATCACATATTGATTGTTCTTCTACATAACATTGATGTGATAATGTCATAGGGTATTTGTCGCATTGATAAGGTCATAACAGTTTTCCGCTACGATGAAAACCATGAATTGTCATTACGGTATTCTTAAAATATAGTTTTACAGTCATATAACATATTATGATGAAGCACATAGTATATAGACTCTCTGGTGCGAGCACTCGTAAGCGGATGAGACTTCATCTCATGAAGTTCACACTTAGTAATCTTCAAGATAAGAGGTTATGAGAACAGACCCGTTGATACGAATTTCACATGTTTTGATGTCATTGGATATTCCTATTTGTGAACGCGTGCAATGGGCCTTAGACTTTAAGATTATCATTAATACATGTCATGAATCGCGCACTTAGATTTGTTGATGAAAACCATGACGTCAAATGTCTGCGGCGAGGTAGGATATGTTGGGTGCGTCGCAAATGACATGTTATTAAACAAATAGGTTGATGACACAGATGTGCAACCTGCTTGATGAGATATCGAGACAAATGAATTATATTACACAGTAGGCGTTTGTATATGACTGTCGTAATCGCAACATTGAGTTTTTTCTCTTGAATGAACTGACCTGTTGTAAGACTATAATCTTGGAATTTAGGCAAGTCCGCATAATATCAATGAGAAAAAAATCATAAAGGGTCACACACTAAGTGCTTCCATTGATCTCAATTAAATTCAATTTGAATTTAATTATTGGAATAAAAATTATTCTCAATACTGAGAAATAATTTTATTCAAGTTTTATTGATAGTTAATGTCTGCAAGGTAATAAATAATTGTTTATTTCTCAACAAATGATTTATTTGATTGCGTGAATATATATAATAAATTTTTATTCGTTGGTTTATGAATAAAATATTTATTTTATTAATTAAATATTTAATAAATATTTGTTTGTAGGTTTTTGAATAAAATATCTATTCAAATGAAAAAATAATTTTATTCAAGTATTCAAGAAATGTCAAGAAGTTCAAACGGACCAAGACCGCGTCTGATGATGAATATTTATTTGCAGGTCGGTAAATAATATTAATCATTACGCAAGTTAGCGCACATCATAAAATAGTAATATTATTATAATTATTTTATGACATGAAGTTTCATAATGTTCATTATATTATTTAAGGGTCGGTACGCAGTTAAATAATATTTTAACATAAAATATAGCTTTGTAAATAGATGATTATGTCCATTGTGTATGGTTAATCGAAAGGTTGAGAATAAAAAATTATTTCGCACAAGAGGCCTCCCCCCCTATTTCTCTAACTCCCCCCTCATCTATTCCTCCGAGGAACGAGAAATGTAAGAGAGGTTTCTTCCACATCAAAGGACAAGCGTTGCAAGACAGTTGATTCGTCACGCTTGCACCTGTAGGTCAATTGATGTTATTCGGAAATCAAAATAGTACGTGTGGATCATCACTAGAAGGATTATACCCCTGGATCTTCACACCACAACAAAGACAATCCGAAAAAGGGTCATTCAGAAGTTCAATAGTGTCGTTGAAGAAAGGATCCTAAGATAAGATATTTATTTCTTTCATATCTAAATAAATTAATTGTAAATTTAATGTGAAATATATTTGCTCAGAGTTTCGAGCAACTAAATATTAAAAGAAATCTTAATACACCACCCAACAACGAGCGCCTCCACTCCGTTCGGAACCAACACCACCTATTTTTGATAAAGTATTTCCCCTTCTTTATTTGAATTATTGTCATGATAGTTATAAACGTGGATTTTATCTCAGTTCTGATCATGTCCATTTTTGGACCTGGCTATGTTTCTAATCACATTCACTTCAACCATGTCCATTTTTACAATGCGCTCGACTACAATCACGTTTACCTCATAAGGCGGCTTTCATAATTACGCATCGCGAGTTGGGACAATTCTTTTTTTTGACGGTCTTATGTCAAGGCATTATTTACACACTTCGATCGTCATTTCGCAACCTTCCGACGGCACCACAGAAACAGAGCATCAGAGCACTGTAACCCTAGATAACAGGGACAGACGTCTAGGGTTCGCACGCCGGGCATTCGTTTATGGAAGGGGACGACGAAGTGGCGTGGGCAATGATGGACGATATCGAAGCGGGCGGCGCGGATGACCCTCGAGCGGCCACCCCCACCACCCCGACTGTTTGGCGACCCATTTTCAACGGCGAGCAGCTCGACATCGAGGCCTACGCCGGCCTCTACAGTGGCCGGACAAAAATTGCGCGTCTGCTCTTCATTTCGGATCGCTGCGACAATTCTGGGATGCAGATGGAGGCTCTTAGGATGGCTTACGAGGAGATTAAGAAGGGTGAGGATTCGCAGCTCTTCAGGGAGGTGGTGCTAAAGATCGATGGTAGGCTAGGGCCGGAGTTTGGATTGGACTTAGCGTGGATTGACACGGTAGACCGAAGGGCTGAGCAGAGAAAGGAGAAGCTAGAGAACGAGCTCAATGCATATCGGGTAGGGTAGTCTGCTCCTCTACGTTCAATGAACTTGTAATTGGCATTTCGAGGTGCCTCACCAGAATTATCAACTGTCGACATTTTAGAGTCGCATGGGATGGTTTTGATTACTACAGTAGACAGTATAGCAACTTGCTGCACATTTTTCATTTCGACCACATGCTTCATCTTGCCTTTTCTGGGGTCACCGTATCCATCCTTGTTACTTTTTCTGTTTATCACCATGCTAAATCATTTTTTTCTTACCTTCTGCATTGTTTTCGTCATCCTTGTCTTCTGTTTTTTTTGCAGACAAATCTGATCAAAGAAAGCATCAGAATGGGATATAACGATTTTGCAGATTTTTGTTACGCCCATGGTTTACTTGGGGAAGCTTTTAAGAATTACATTCGCACCCGTGATTATTGCACTTCATCAAAGCATGTCATTAATATGTGTTTGAATGCAATTCTGGTGAGCATTGAGATGGGTCAGTTTACTCATGTCACTAGTTATGTTAGCAAGGCTGAACAGACATCAGAGGCCATGGATTCCGTCACTATTTCGAAACTGCGTTGTGCTGCTGGATTGGCTCACTTGGATGCTAGGAAGTACAAGCTTGCTGCTCGGAAGGTTCTCTTTTCATCATCATTTTTTTTTAAATTTCTCACTCATTCAATTAAATTTCTTTGGGTGGTGATGTGGTAAGCTACTTGTGTATATACACTCACTAAAGCGGTTTGTGTTTTTTATAATTTCCAAATTATTCTTTTCCGATCAGATACTTTTGTTTAATGCTAAAACTACCATTTAAAATTTTGAAATTATCATCTAACATCCGCCATTCATATCGTTTTTTACTCTCATCACCATGCTTTTTTCTCACATATGCATTCCTAAACCAAAATCTACTTATAAAAGTTGTACAACCATTTTTTCTATCAACATCTTAATATTTTCATGTTGGGATTACTAATTGCATAATATGTTTGATAGGAAACATTGGTATTTCAGTTGAATTTGAAACAATACAGGAAATTTCTCTCTCTAAGGAAGTCGCTCCCTCCTAGGGCCTCTCTCTCTAACAACCACAATTCCCGAAAAATGCACTGATATCCCCCAGGACTGCCTCACATCTCCCTTATATTCCCTCCATCCAACAAACTAAGAACTAATTACAAGTTTGCCCCCCCCAAGTTGTTCAAAAAGTTAGGAGGAAGTTAAACCAACTGTAACAGTTACGAGGAAGTTACACCAGTTGTAGCTGTCTGTTTCCTTTCCCCTTCCTTTGGTAAGTATGGACTACTGGTGGCCCAACTCCCTTGTCATTGTCACCCTCTTGAAATATCACCTTGTCCGCAAGGTGAAAATTAGGAAACTGGGATTGGATTTTAGACGCTTTTTCCCAGGTTGTGTCATTTGATGGTCGACCATACCACTGAATGAGCCATAGTAAATCCTAACCCTGAGTCTTATATGCCAAAATAGCAAGAGGAAATTCTCGTTCAACAACAAATTCTTTAGGTAAAGTTTCAGTACCAACCTGCTGTCCAACAGCAGCCTTTTACTGGGAAACATGAAACACCGGATGAATTCTGCTATTAATAGGAAGCTTCAATCGATAATCAACCTGTTTAACCTTCCCAAGAACTGCAAATGGACCATAATACTAGGCTGCCAATTTTGGATTGATCTTGGAAACAACCTCTGGACGATTGGGACACAACTTAACCCAAACCAAATCCCCAACATCAAAAGCTACCATCCTCTGATGTTGGTTCGCAAAACATACCATAAGTTGTGCTCGATGCAAATTCACCTGAAGCTGCCGTAATGCCTCATCTCGGTCAATTAAGGCTGTTGCTACAACCTCATCTACCGCTTCCCCTTTAACATAGCGAAGGATACGTGGCGGTGTATGTCCGTAGACAGTCTCAAATGGTGTTTTACCCAAAGATGTATGAAAAGATGTATTATAATGATATTTTGCTTAGGGCAACCAGTGAACCCAATGCTTTGGATGGTCAGAAGAAAAATACCGCAAATAAAGTTCCAAACAACGATTCACCACCTCGGTTTGACCATCAGTCCGCAGATGGTAAGAACTCATCTTCAAAGTTGTTCCTTGCAACTCAAATAACTCTTTCCAAAAACGACTAGTAAACAATGGATCCCGGTCACTAACAATAGGTGTAGGAATTCCATGTAGTTTAACAACCTCTTTAACAAAAATTTCAGCAACTGATTTAACTGTGTATGGATGTTTAAGCAATATAAAATGAGCATACTTACTCAGTCGATCAACCGCCACGAAAACAATTTCATACCCTTGTGATTTTGGCAGACCTGAAATAAAATCCTTCAAAATTTCCTCCCAAACCAAAGCTCATTGCTTCATACTTACTACGTTGGCAAATGGCACAAAATCGGACATACTGTTGGATTGTTCGTGGCATACCTGTCCAATATACCCCCTGAGCAAGGCGTTTATAGGTTTTAAGGTACCCTGAATGGCCCCCTTTCGGAGAAGAATGATAATGCCGGAGAAGTTTTGAATCAAAACCGAACCTTTAGACAAGACTATACGTTTTTTGAAAGAATAGTCCCTCACGGTAGGCGCAATCGGAGCTGGAAACTGGATCACTTTGCCAAGCTTTAATTATCGCCTGTAGCTGAACATCTTGTTGGATTTCATCCCTCACTGTTTGGAGATCCAATCAAGTTGGTTCAAAAATAGCCATTTGCAAATATTCTGGTTGTTCCCCAGCTCGAGAAAGAGCATCGGCAACACTATTTAATTTCTCAGGTTTAAAAATGACATCAAAATCATAACTCAAAAGTTTAGCATGCCAACACTGTTGATTCATAGAAATAACACGCTGGCTAAGCAAATCTTTGAGACTTCGATGATTATTAAAAACCAGAAACCGTTGGCCCAGAAGATAGTCTTCAGCTGTGTTGAGTGAAGTACTTTTCCGCTTCTTGCTATGCCAACCAATCTCTTTAGCCTAATCCGCACCTGACTAAATCTTGCTACTTTTCCGCTTCATACTTTAATCCGACTTACAATCTTGCATTTCAAACCTTTTCAACAATTCTTTTCCACACATAGCTTGAGAGATGAATGTGTTTTCTTTGATTTACTTGCAACCCGAGAAAATAAGTTTTTCAATCATAGACATTTCAAATTCTGATCTTATCAAATTTGCAAACTCTTTCCCCGATTTTAGCTTTCCACCGAATACGATATCGTCAAAATAGGCGGGTGCTATAAATTGATCTTTCTTCGAGCTTTTCACAAAGGATTTTGATCAATACCGCCTCTCTTGATCTCTAATTTCTTGAAGTATGAATCTAGTCGAACATGCCAAGCACTTGGTGCTTTCTTTAAACCATATAAAACTTTCTTGAGACATACCTTGTTTTAATCATCACCAAGTTGAAAACACATTGATTGTTCAATGTCGACTTCTTTAAGCACTCCATTTAAGAATGCCATCTTCACATCTATTTTATGGATTTTGTATCCTCTTTGAATTGATGCCTTGCCACCGGTGCAAGCGTCTCCTCAACATTAATGCCCTTAATTTGAGCATAGCCTTTACATGTCAATCTTGCTTGTTTCACTTAACATTACTGTGCTCGTTACGTTTGTTTTTGAACGCCCATTTCGTTCCAATGACGTTGTGATCATAGGCCTCTTCGCAAGCTTCCACGTTTTTTTTCTTTTCAATCTGATCGAGCTCTTCATCCATTACTTTAATCCATGATTCATCCGTTGGTGCTTCTTTAAAGATGTTGGCTCCACCTGTGATGACAAAACGATTTGCTTGACACTTCTCATTTGCCGAGTTTGTGGTGAAGCAGTTCTGTCATCAATGATGCTGGACTCATCAATCTTAACTCTCCTTTTTCTCCTTTTGAGTCTGCGATTGACTCTCCTCAACCCTGACTTCCACTTCCATTTCAATTTAAGAGTCTTCCTCATACATTGAGGTTCTCTAGAAATTGATTCTAGATTATCCTCTTCCTCACATATTCCCTCCAATTTTGAACTTCCAGCTTCATTTTCAGTTTTTTTTTGCAAGAATCTTCACATTGCTGCGCTCAATGATCTTGTTGAGTCTCTTGTTAAAACATTTGTAGGCTTTACTGTTGGTTGAATATCTAAAAAGTATGCCTTCATCTGCTGCATTACCATATTTGCCTTGCATACCTTTGTTTTTGATATAACACTTGCTTCCAAAAACTCTAAAATGCTTTAGAGCTGGTATTCTTTTGTGCCACATCTCATACGACGTCATCTTATCTTCGACACTTAATAAAGCCATATTTTGAGTATACAACTCAACTTGCATGGCCTCTTTCAAATAGTGCCTTGAGGTACCACTCTCTTAATAAGTAATGTTTTCACCATACCGTTCACTATGTGGTTTCTCTTTTCAACAATTCTGTTTTGTGTAGAGTTCTCATCGATGACTCCTCATGTTTGACTTTGTGCTTCTCCAAGTAATTCTCAACTTCAACAGAGGTGTATTTCATACCATTGTCCGATCGTAGAGTTTTGATCGTCCATCCAGTTTTGTTTTTTACTCACCTCTGATATCTTTTGATACTCTTTCACTTCTTCGTTTGTATAAGCATAATGCATGCCTTTTGTTATCGTTATCGATAGGTGTCCAAGTGAGAGAGAAAACAGATGATTTCTATTACAACCGATAGAATTACAGAATAACAGAAGATGGAGAAGAAGGGAGGATGAAGAAGATGAGCTCCTTGGTAGACGCCGCCCCCATGGTCGAGGCCTAATCCTCCGTCCAACTATATCTGAGAATTCCAAAATACAATCTATATCCCCCAACCTACCACAACAACCTCTATTTAATATTCCCCACCCACTGCCTAACTATCCAACAACTAACCAACACATATTACACATCTGCCCCCGACAGTAATTATTAACTCCCAACTTGCTACCCAACTCAACACCACCCCAGGCTCCACACGCAGCAAAAACTCCTTTAGCACCCCTTCGCAGCAGCTCCACAACACCCACTCTCCCACGTTCCTATCACTTTCTCCTCCTTAAAATCCACCTTGTTCTCAAGGTGTCTTCAAAATCATACTTTGGCTGCGTCGCTCCTAGAAACTAGTGCCGAACACCTTGGTGATGAAACTTCTTCCGGTGTGGCGGTTCTTTAAAGACCCCTGCTTTGGCAGCTTCTATTAGCAGCTGTTTGCAACTCCCTCCTCGACTTGCATCAACTGACCAGAATCTGCCTGACGTTTTGGATTTTCATTGGAAAAAGCGGAAGCTCTTGAGATGTGGATTTAGATACTGCCCGGTTTGCTGCCCCCCACAACCGCCGTTGCCTACTTGCACTCCTCATGTAAACAAAATTCGCAGGCCAACATGGTCGAAGTACCAGCGCACACATATGCTCTTGCAAGGACTGCTGCATCTCCTCTCGCTTGGAGATCGCATGATTCTCCTCCCATTCGGCAGCTTGCGTTTCCCTCACGTTTGCATTTGGCGCATGAGCCCAAGCATGATCATCTGCCGCACGAAATGCTTGAGAAGTTTATACCCGCATAGACTGCAACTTCTCTCGTGATTGCGGCTCATTCACTTCTGGTGGTTCTTTGACAGAAATCGTTTCCTCTTTCTCTTTACCGCACACTATTGATTGATCCTGCCTCAACTCCTGTTCTGCACGCTTCAACGTCTCTTGCTACTTGGTCTGAGAAACGTTGCAGTACATTAAGTGACTCACCATTCAGCTTCCTAAGCTCTGTAAGTTCCTGTGCCATTTGTGCATTCTCCTCCATCATTTGTCCAAGACGAACACTCATTTTTTCCAGTAAAGATTTTTGCGTCGCCATGCGTGTGATCATATAGGTTCGAGATTCCTCCGTTGCGACTCATTTGCCTTTGCTGCGCGGAGTTTTATTCCACTAGCGACTTTTTCAGTCCACTCCATACCTCATCAAGTGCGTCTTGCCAATCAAAAATAGCTGCGTCTGTCTTGCGTGTCGTTTTTTTTCCTGCTGCGCCTACACGACTCCTTTCGACCAGCTCCGACTTCTTTAGTCCACTCTGTACCACGTCAGCTGCGTACTCCCAATCAAGAACCTTTGCGTCTTTCTTGCGAGCCGTTTCCCCCCGCTGCATCTACGCGACTCCCTTCATTCGTACTCCTACGTATGTGTCTCACCGTTGCGACTCGTTCTCAACTGCTGCGAGTTGATTGTCCATTGGAGTGAGACATTGTCTACTGCTGCGTCAACTTCAAAAGCTCCCGATTAGAACCTTCTACGTTTGGTGTGTTCGTTTCTTCTAGACTTTCTCGGTCACGAACCACTTTCTTGAGTTCCTCTCCCTAGATTTTATCTCCCCGTCCGATTCCAAGTCTCTCAATGAAAGCACCAATTGATAGGTGTCCAAGTGAGAGGGAGAGAAAACATAGCATTTCTATTACAACCGACAAAATTACAGAGCAACAGAAGACGAAGAAGAAGAGAGGATGAAGAAGATAAGCTCCTTGGTAGATGCCGCTCCTAAGGCCGAGGCCTAACCCTCCGTTCAACTAGAACTCAGAACTCAATAATACAATCCGTATCCCCCAACCTACCACAACAACCCCCTTTTAATATTCCCCACCCACCACCTAACCAACTAATTAATCAACACATATTACAAATCCACCCACAATAGTAATTATTAACTCCCAACCTGCTACCCAACTCAACACCATCCTAAGCCCCACACGCAACAACAACTCCCCCAACCCCCCTTCACAACAACTCCCCAACACCTTCTCCCCCATCTTCTGTTGTAGTCTTCCACGAACAAGATAAGATACCTTCCTCTTGTTTCCATATGTTTCATAAGATCACATACATCAATGTGGATCAAGTCAAGAAAATGTGAAACCCTCTTTGGCTTGTAGAGGTTTAAAAAATATCCCCTCTCGTGCATGCATCGAAAGTCTTTCCCCGTCTCTTTTCAAATTAGGAATAGTAAATGCCGCCTTAAGCTTTGATAGATTTTCCGTGCTTTGTTGATGTATATGACCAAGTCGTGGATGCCACAAACCATTTTCCTTTTCTACCATAAGAAAACATGAGTTTTCTTTGCGATCCACTTGATATGGATTTCCATTGGTCCTTTGTGCCAAGGCATCACCACCATTTTCTTCGATCAAGCTGCCGAGATTGAATGTAACTTTGAGCCCTAAGTTTGAGTCACACTTAAGAGATTATACTGAAGACTATCCACAGAGTACATCCATATTTTTCAACTCTTCTCCATCTAGCTTCTATGCCTTTAATCTTCAAAGCACCACCGTTTCCAAATCAATCCACACGACTCTTCATGCTCTTCAATAAACTTGTATCACCCATTATGTGGGATGGACATCCACTATCAAGTATTCACGTGTTGCTGCTTTTGCAAGCTTTGAGTGCGTTTTCAATCAAGATAGCCTTTTTTTTCTTTTCCTTCTAGGAAGTTTCCGGCTGAGTGACATAATTGGGCCCCTTCTCATCTTTAGTGGGTGAGCACTAATGCAATCTTTTTCTTCTTCAAGCAAAGAGAATTTATTCTCCAATGAGGCAGTGTTCATGGTTTTGTTGAGTCAGAAATTCTTTTTCTCACTTTTCCATTCCTTTTGTTTTGGAAATCACAAAATCTTCTTAAAATGTATTTACTAACTTTTCATGTCCAAAGTGCTTTTAGTATGCTTTTGTAGAAAACATATTCTTTTATAATAAGTTGTAATGAATTACGAAAATAAACTTATATTTCTTCATTATGATTATTGAAGCGAGCATGGGACTGATGAACATCGGACTCACCCTTATCAGTTTAGATGTTAGACCTTTTGTCATAACCATCGTAATGACAAAGTCGTAACAATCAGACTACATCGGTACCGATGAACATCAGACCGACCCTCATGGTGATTATCATAATGACAATCATAAGTGTATTAGACTAACTTAAAGTTTATAATCGTATTCAGAAGACCTATTTCTAATGTAAGGAATACTTTTTACACTGTGATGGGTAATCCAATACGACGTCGGACATTCTGTTATGCCAGAGAGGTATGAGCTGTCAAGAGCCAGGTGTCCAAGTCGCTGTGACAAACTCGGAGAAAATATGACCGTTGGGAATGAAATATGACCGTTGGGGATTTGCCTATAAATACCTGGTCATTCAAAGAGTTTGAAGTTTTGATGATTCATTTGCAATTTTTTATTTGTGCGAGAGCTCTGGAGATTACCAAGCGTGAACATCTTGTTCTTAAAGTCATTGTAATTGTTTTAGAGTTTTGGAGTTCTTAAGGCAACCTTGTCCGGTTGTCTCCTTAAGAATTGTTTTGCAATTGTTTCGTGCGTCCGATTGTTGTGATTACGATCGAGTGCTTTCGAGGATAGGAAGACGAAGAATCTGATCATCGTATTGATCGAGGGCTCACGGGGATAGTGAGACATAGAATCCGATCCATCGGATTGAGGGCTTTCGTGGCTGGGAAGACAGAGCCGATCTGCGTATGGAGGGCTTTCCTTGTTGAGGAATGACAAACTTTCTTGTAAGTAGAAAACAAGGGATAGCTTTAGCCAATGTTAGTGGCTACCTTACCTTACTCTTAAGGTCAAAAGAGGTGTGTTCTTTTAATAACAGCCGTAAGTCATTCTTACATTACGTTGCTATTGTATTGTTTTGTTTCTTTACAAGTAACTATTCCGCTGCATTTATATAAAAGAAAGTGAAACATCGTATTCATCTTTCTTTACTATCTGTTTTATCGGAATTACTCTGGTTACGATTTTTTTACTCTGATTAATCGGATCTGTAGTGACTTCGATCTTTTACAGTTTAAATCGTATCAACTCTAATTACAATTCTATAACTCTGATATATCGAAATCAATCCCGATTGCGATATTTTGTTAATTGTACTAAGGGCTGAGTCCAAATCCTATAGTTTTACTTAAAGAGGTTTGTGAATTTGTTTAGTTTAAACTCTTTTAAACTAAAGTTTTTAAAACTAAAATTAATCCCCCTCTTGTAATAGAGTCATAAAGAACGTATTTTTTCGATCCTAATATCAATATAACTCATATTGATATCCAACAATAGGTATCAGAGCAAGATTCCACTGCTCATATACTTGCTGAGGTTTTTACTTTCTTTACTATTGCAAGTTTGTTTAAAATTTTGTTATAAACTTTCTTTTTATAAAACTTTTGTTACATTAACATGTATTGTGGAAAAAAAGTATCTTTGTTTTTAAGATGACAGGAATGAATGTCAAATCCATAAACAATCTGAATCCGAACAAACCTCCTATTTTTGATAGTGCTGATTATGAGTATCGGAGAGATAGGATGAAGACCTTTGTTATTAACACAGGAGTTGATAATTTTGTCATGTTAATCGGAGATTACAAAATTTTGGATAAGGAAGTTACTGCTTTCACGCATTAAGGGAAATAAGAATATCTTGTTGGATTGGTGTAGTCCGATCCGGTTAGGTTGAATGCGGACTTTGGAGTCAACTTTACTGTAGCCTTTTGAGCTTCCAGCCGACATCCACTGTAGCACTTTTGATTTGGGTGACCGCCTTTCACTGTAGCGACGCAGACTTCCTGTGCGGTTGATGGAACAATGGATCGTCTTCTCCATTTGTAGCCTATTTCGGGTTATGGTTTCTGTGTGAGAAAACTTTGAGATAAACTCTGTAATTGTGCTCCCAAATTATAGTGAATATTCTCTCTCTCCGTGGACGTAGGGATTATTCCCGAACCACGTAAATCCTGGTGTTCTCGTTGTTTTTACTCTTCTTTGATCCGTGTTTTGTTTCGTTGCTCTCGACGTTTCCGCATCATATCTGTTGAACTATAGAGTTAGAAATACTTTGTTATGCTCTATGACAAGAAGTATTTACAGTCAAATATCTTCTTGTGAAGCTGCCAATAGTATTTGGAAAAAGTTGGAAGCAACGCATTTTGGAACTTCAAAGGTTGTAGAAACCAGAAGAGCTATGTTAAGAGCTGACCATCAAACATTCGATTTTTTACCGGGTGAATCTGTTGCAAAGATGCATCAGAGGTTCCTGACTATTATAAACAGTCTACAAGCTACTGGTGAGAAAGGTTTGGATGATGAAATTCTTGTTGAGAAAATTATTGATATCATGCCCAATGAGTGAGAATCAAAGAGAACTGTTGATGAGACCAGAAAGTTAAACTATCTTACTCTTGATGATCTTATTGGAACCCTTATGCAATATGAGGGAAGATTAAAGAGAGATCTTGAGAAACAAAAGAGGAAGAATGGAGGTGTTGCTTTTGCTTCTAATACTCTTTCTATCAAAGCTTAAATTCCTGGAAAAGTTGTTAAATCCTCAAGAATGAAGAAAGTCACTGTTCAATCTAATTCTAGTGTTTCTAAACAATCTGAAAATGAGTTGGCAAATCTTGCAAGGAGGATGAACAAGATAGTCGGAATGAAGGATTTCCAATACCAATATAAGGTCATAAGGATAGAAATGACAAGAAAGATGAAGTAACTTGTTATGAATGCAAAAAAGCTGGACACATCAGGCTAGATTTTCCTAAGCTGGAGAGGAAAGATAGGAAAGATAGAAATTCAGAAAGGAATGCCAAAAAATATCACAAATCCAAGGGCAAGAAAGTTCTGAAAGTTGCTGACACATGGAGTGCCATTGGAGGCGATTCTAGTGAAAATACATCTGATAATGAAAGTTCCGGACAGAGGAACTTAGGTTTTTTTTGCCAAAGTACCTCAAGTGAATCATTGTTTCATAGCTAGGGTAAAAACCGCTGAGAATCTTAATAATATTTTCCTAAGTGCAAACTATAATTATGAGAATTATTCTATATCTTCGGATGAAGAATCTTTCTCAGCTGGTGAAGAGAATACTTTGCCTTCTTTTGAAGAAGCTCCCCCCTTTGCTAAATTGTTAGAAAATGAAAATTGTAAAATTTGCAAAAAAAAAACTTTGATAATGCTAAGACAAAACTTGTCAAGGCTGATTCAAGAATAAATGTTTTAAAAAATAAAATATCAGATCTTTCTTAAGTTCTTGATAAAGTTAATTCTGATAATGATACTATTTCTAAAGATTATTTTGAAAAAGTAGTTTCTGGGAAAAATTCTTTACAAACTAGTTTTGATAAGGTTAATTTTAAAACTATTACTAAAGAGGATAAGAATTTAGTTGTACAACTAAAATCATAAATTTCTTCTTTGAAGAAACTTTTGTCAAACTTTACTACTGGTAGAGAAAACTTTGACAAAATGTACAAACAAATTCATCCTCATGAGAATAGTTTCGGAATGAGATTTTCTTATAAAAACCAATTTCTTTGTTCCTAAAAGTGCTGTCTTTTGCACAAAGTGTCTAAGTGGTGACAATTGGAAAAAGAATTGTTCTTTAAATAAAGATCAATCTCTAGGTTTCCGTAAGACATATTTTTTTAAACAAATACGGATTCCAAAAGTTTTGTTTTCTGACATTTCTGGACCCAAGAAGGTTTGAGTGCCGGAAGTCTAATGTTTTTGTTTTCAGGAAAACAAAGAAAGTACCAACAGCAAGAATACATGGTATATGGATAGTGGTTGGTCCATATATATGATCGGTAACCAAGATTTTTTCGAAAAGATTATCAAGATGAAAGTATATATCATTTTACAATTTATCGGAACGCAAGAACAACTTGCTGATATTTTTACAAAACCTCTTCTTTCCGATAGATTTGAATACATTAAATAGAAGGTAGGAATGATCAATGTAAAATGATCTTTCATATCTACTTGTTTACCCATCTCTGTACATTAAGATACTCCTTTTCATAGGGAGAGTTACATATGTTTGTTGTTTTTCAAAAACTTTTTGTTTGCTAAAATTTTTGTTTTCTTAAATTTTTTTATCGTATTATGTTTTTCGTTCTCAAAAAATGTAATAAAATTTTCCAGAAGTTTTTGTTATTAAGTTTTCGGATTTGAAAAATATTGTAATAAGTTCCATTTAAAACTATTACAATTAGTTTTTCTAATAAAAACATCGTAATTAGCTTTCTCTAAAAACTATTATGTTTAGAACTTTTGTATTCAATGTTTTATAATCAAAACTATCGTAATTAGTAAAAACCAAGAAGATCGAGTTATTTATACCGTTGGATATTTTCACTCCGAAAGGTATTCTTCTATCTTTTAAATTTTTGCACCATGTCATGCTGATTAATTTTTTTATTGTTGTTGTTACTCTTAGTTTTATAATTTTGTTCTTGTCTTGTTAAAAATTTTCTTAATCATATTCTACTTCAATACGATATTTTTTTTAAAACCTCGTGAGTTCAAAAATATTTCAAATCTTTCTTCAGATGATTTTCAGAAGAGTTTGAATCTCAACCATTGGATTTGTTTTGGAAGTTCAAACGTCACCCGAGTACCTATATAAAGGAGGGACCCCCCCCCCGTGTCCCACATCGGTTGGCCACATCTCTTTGCTCCGAGTTGCGGCTGCTCTTAAGTCTCCCAGTCCGAAAGATCTCGTCTCAGTCTCAATACGATGTCGTTTGTTGAAGATTACAATGATTGGTTTATTTTCAGAGAAAGGTTAGTCGAAAGAGCCTTTTATGAAAAATACGATTCTTCTCTGAAAATGGTTATTAAGTTTCAAGGATGAGAATCTATTTGTATTTAGAATTTGGAAAAAAGATCCGATCTCTTCTACCGTGATCTTGTTAGAAGTTTTTATGCTTCCGATAAATTTTTCAAAGAAGGAATTGAAGATTTTTCTTTCGTTGTGAATGACAAGAGATACAAAGTATCTTATAAGCCGCGAGTTTGATTAGAATACCCTCAGAAGGGGATGTTTTTTGTCTTTCACACAAACTTCTTGATGATCTCGGTACCTTCAATAAGAAGAAAGCCGAAGACTCTCTATTCGATCATTACGAAAAAGTTCATAAAGTTGTCCATCTAATACCGAATAATTGCGTAATCGTCCTATGGATGCAAGGGTTTCTGATCCCAAGGAAGGGAGATCGAGATACCCTCAAAGTTTCTGATGTTTTCATTTTGGATTATTTAGTGAATATGAGGAAGATAAATCTTATCGGATTCATCTTTCTTTCCATCAAAAACATGAAGTCCGGAGCCATCAAGTCAAAGATCATTATGTTTCCAGCTTTGTTAAGCAAATTACTGGTTGAATGCATGAAGTTTTTCAAGCTTGCGTTTAAATCAAGTCCGTAGAGAACGAAGATTTTGTTCATCAGTGATGATACAATGAAGATGATGAGATTTAGTTTTGATGAAGAATCAAAGATGTTTATTGAGAAATCTAGTGCTGCTACTTTGGAAGCAGAACCTTCAAGAAAAGCTGAGCAGCGTGAGCATAAAAAGAAAAGGAAAACAGATGTTTCTCCACCTAAGAAAGTAAAGAAATGAAAGAAAGTCCATGATGAGATAAAGGATGAGTGGATGAAGAAGAAAGCTGAGAGGAAACCAGAGGATTCAATTATCGGAATTGACTCTTGGCTTTAAGGATTCATGCTGCCGATACATTGCAAGAAGAAACAAAGAAAAAGAAGCAGAAGAAAAATTTGTCTGAAGTTCAGTTATGTGAGAATTTGTTAAAAGGAGTGAAAAATGCCTCAAGTAATGTGGTTCTGGTACAACCCACCACTCAGATCGATCAACCAAATCCGAATGCCAAATTAGTTTCTCAAGAAACAGAAATTGTCCATGCCGATGTTCTCTCGACAACTGATAAAGGAAAGGGTAAAGTTCTTAATGAAGAATCGGTACCAGCTGGGAAAGCAGATTTAAGAACAGAGGCACAGCTCCAGGAGGAGTTTCTTAAAGCAATGGATGAAGAAGTTGCTAGAATTGATAAAATAGGTAAAGGTAGAGAAGAAGAAGGCAGTGAATACGAAGAAATAGAAGAGGGCGGAGATGGAGAGGATGGAGAGGATGGAGATGAAGAGGATGGAAATGAAGAAGGAAATGAAAATGTTGATGAGAAGGAAACTCAATTTGATAAATTTTCTTTGAAATCATTGGAGGCATCATCATCAGAATTGCCTTCCAAAATCGATCAAAAAAAATCTCAAAGTGCTGAAATGGAAGAATCTTCAGAGGAAGAAGCTTAATCATCTTCTAATAAAGTTGAAGCCAGAGGAGAAATGATTCATGAAAGCCTTGATCAAAAATTAGAATCATTGAAAATGATAACAGAAATAGTCATTCGTAATGAGGCATATTTGAAGCTTTTACAAAAAAGTTCTCAGGCACAGAAAGACATGCAATAAGGTTGTAAAATGGTCCCATCAAGTATATGCTGATATAAAATTGTATGAAGAAAACTTTCAAGATGTGAAGAATCTTTTGGATGAATCTACTGATTCCTATAACCAATTTATCAAAGATATCGAAGATAGAGTGAAGTTTGTGGAAGACTTCAAAGGTTCAATTGATAATCGGGTTGAAGAAATAAAAGTTGTGAATGCAAAGATCCGATATATGCATTTAGAGATAATCAGACACAAAGCCTATGGAGAGGAAGTTAATGTTTTGAGGAATCAAAATAAGGAACTTTCTGAGGAAGTAATTGTTGCGGAAACGTCGGGAGTAACGAAGCGTAAAACGATCTACAAAAGAGTAAAAGGGAAAAAAATAAAAGAAGAACTTGGACACAGATATTTATGTGGTTCGGGAAATGATCCCTACGTCCACGGAAAGGTAGAATTTCACTATGTTTCAGGAGCACAACTTACAGGGAGATTTCGCAAAGTTTCTAACAACACAACTAAAATGGGCAAATAAAGGAGATGAAACACTATTCCACCAACTGTTAGAAAGTTCGCTGTGCTATAGTGAAAGTGGTTGAAAGTCCACATTGCTACAGTGCCGCGACCGCCCAAGTCTAAAGTGCTATAACGGGAGGCGGTTGGAAGTCCACAGAGCTACAATAGTCGTGTCAAAGGTCTGCGCTGCTATAGTGCCTTGTCGGCGTCGGTCAGTCAGTTCTGCTACAGTAGTCAGAGTTGCTACAATGCCCAAAAATTTGGATCGGAGGCTTTCGGCCTCCAGACCCCCGGAGCAGGGGCGCGTTGCCTCTGCACAACCCCCAATGAGCTCACTGCGGAGCTCGACCCGCATAAGTTGCGGCCTGGTGCACAATATGGGCCAGAAGCATTCAACCCAATCATCATCCAAAATGGATCGGGTTACACCAATCCAACAATAATCGTATTAAGGAACCATAATCAAGAGTTATCTGAAAAAAGTTCAGAGTCAAGAAGAAAGAATAACAAAATTGGAGGAAGATTGAAAAGAGTTCAAGAAAATGAAAACCATTGTGAAGTCTTTAATGAAGAAAGATTAAATTTTTCTTTTTGAAATCTTGTTGTATTTTGCTTTTAAAAAAACATTTGTATCATTTGATCATGAATGAATTATCATTTTCATCCAAATACGATTTTTGTTTGAATGTTTTCCAATTATGATTGGTTGAATGCTTTTTCATATTTCTTATGGATGATTTAGTTAGTTCATCATATTGTTTCGTATTTTGTTTTCCTCACTAACATTTCAGGAAACTCAAGACTTTTCCCTATCCTTTGAAAATCACAAAGGGGGATAAATATTCTTTTAAAGGAGAAATATTCTTATTTGGAGATAAAGTATTTACAAAGGGGGAGTTATCTCAAAGAGAAATCTTTTATAAAGAAAAAGTTTTGATAAAGGAGAGTTATTACTTTAAGGGGGAGAATGCAATCTTTTAGGGGAAATTTTTATCCTAAGGGGGATTTAATCATATTCAAACATCACACTCTATCGTATTCAGACGACTTATAAACTCAGAGGGAGTTAAGGTTTAATGCTAAACTTTGAATACGAAGTACTTAAAAGAAATGGACTGTAATTTTTTCAAAGTTCTTTTAAATTTAAGTTTTATGGTTTGTGATTTCCAAAAAGGGGAGATTGTTGAGTCAAAAATTCTTTTTCTTACTTTTTCATTCCTTTTGCTTTGGAAATCATAAACTCTTTCTTAAAATGTATTTACTAACTTTTCATGTCCAAAGTGTTTTTAGTATGTTTTTGTAGAAAACATATTCTTTTACTATACTTAGAATAAGTTGTAATGAATTACGAAAATAAACTTATATTTCTTCATTACGATTATCGAAATGAGCATGGGACCGATGAACATCGGACTCACCCTTATTAGTTTGGATGTTAGACATTTTTTTCATAACTATCGTAATGACAAAGTCGTAACAATCGGACTGACATCGTTACCGATGAATATCAGACTGACCCTCATGATGATTATCGTAATGACAATCATAAGGAAGTCTATCGGACTGACTTAAAGTTTATAATCGTATTTAAAAGACCTATTTCTAATGTAAGGAATACTTTTTTACACTGTGATGGTGTAATCCAATACGACGTCAGACATTTTGTTTTGCCGAAGAGGTATGAGCTGTCAAGTGCCGGTGTCCAAGTTGTTGCGACAAACTCAGAGAAAATATGACCGTTGGGGATTTGCCTATAAACACCCGGTCATTCAAAGAGTTTGAAGTTTTGTCGATTCATTTGCAATTTTTTATTTGCGTGAGAGCTCTAAAGATTACCAAACGTGAACATCTTTTTCTTAAAGTCTTTGTAATTGTTTTAGAGTTTTGGAGTTCTTGAGGAAACCTTGTCAGATTGTCTCCTTAAGAATTGTTTTGTAATTGTTTTGTGCCTCCGATTGTTGTGATTACGATCGTGAGCTTCCGAGGATAGAAAGACGAAGAATTCAATCATCGTATTGATCGAGGGCTCACGGGGATAGTGAGATAGAGAATTCGATCCATCGGATTGAGGGTTTCTGTGGCTAGGAAGACAGAGCTGATCTTCGTATCGAGAGCTTTCCTTGCCGAGGAAAGACTTACTTTCTTGTAAGTATAAAACAAGAGATACCTTTAGCCAAGGTTAGTGGCTACATTACTCTTAAGGTTAAAAGAGGTGTATTCTTTTAATAATAGCTGTAAGTCATTCTTTACGTTGCTATTGTATTGCTTGTTTCTTTACAAGTAACTATTCCATTGCATTTATATAAAAGAAAGTGAAACATCATATTCATCTTTCTTTACTATTTGTTTTATCGTAATTACTATGATTACGATTCTTTTACTTTGATTAATCGGATTTGTAGTGACTCCAATCTTTTACGGTTTAAATCGTATCAACTCTAATTACGATTCTTTAACTCTGATATTTCGAAATCAATCCTGATTACAATACTCCGTCAATTGGACTGAGGGTCGAGTCTGAATCCTATAGTTTTACTTAAAGAGGTTTGCGAATTTGTTTAGTTTAAACTCTTTTAAACTAATGTTTTTAAAACTACAATTCACCCCCCTTTTGTAATAGAGTCATAAAGAATATATTCTTTCGATCCTAATATCAATACAACTCATATTGATATCCAACAGGTTTGTCTTTTCATTCTCCTCGAGCCTTCCATGGGCTTATTTTCTGCCCTCGTTTGCCTACAATCATAAGATTTATGGCCAAAATTAGAGTAGTGAAAACAATATCCATAAAATAAATTTCTTTTTTGTTCTGTAGGATATGTTCTCATCCTTGTTTGCTTTTGAGTTCTTCGCCTTGCAAATAACTTCTTGTCTAGTTATAATATGTCACAGTGTGATCTGATCCAGGTAACCTCAAAATTAACACTTAATTAACAGGAATGATCTCTCATTTTCACTCCACATCTTCATAACATCCGAGTAGCTTTCTTTTTTTAGATAGCTCTTGATGATTGAGTTCGAGAATTTTCTTTTTGCTTTTCTTTCACCATTTAAGTTTTGGATGACTTAATATTCAAGTCTAATCTTACGCATAGAATTGGGTCTTTGATTGTTCAAGCAATTCTCAAAATTTATTGTGCCTCTTTCAGACATTTATTTGACCTCCATGTCTGAAAAATTTCCAAGTGATTCAATAATTTTTTCACATTCTTTAATGCGAGCATTAAGGTCATCAATGACCTTAGCCTGTTCCTCATTCTTAATCTTATAATCCACTGTTCCATTTGATTCACCTTGTCCAACATTTTGTTCTTCCACCACCTTCTCTAACCGAGTGATTTCGGTTTCAAGTTGATCAACATATTCGGAGGATTCTTTCAGCAGTCCACCGATTTTTCTATTGTTCTTCCTCTGAGTATCCGGCTCCTCAAGCGCTCCTTCAAATTCCACTTTAAGATCAACTAGTCCTTCCAGTTGATCTTCATCTTTGCTTTCGGTTTGTGTCTTTTCCATTGTTTCCATCATAGCATCTTCCGGGTCAGATTTGAATTCGGTTTCTAGACAAATCTCTTCATTGTCTTCTTCCTTATAAGGCTCTTTCGTTGAAAATTATTTCGGATTGATTTCCACGTTTCACATTCCTTCTAGGGGGAGCTTTCCTTGTCAGTTTTGCGTGAAATCAATCTCACCATCATTTCCATCGAGCCTTCTTAGACACCTTGCTGCTATACAACCAACTTTGCCACATATAAAACATTTTAATAGTTGTTTGCCCTCAAATTTACCCTTGCCTTGTTTGAACTTAATAGCCACAAGTTAGAGAAATCCATCACACTCACATCCTCTTCACCTTCACCATAGTTTATCTCAAGATTCTTCATTGCTTTGAAAGCCATCTCCTTAGATGTGTGACTTTTCATACCTTATGACTTCACCCTCATCTTATATGCTACCTGTTGGAGAATAAAATAGGAGACCCGAACCCCCAAGGTTTTTCTCCTAAGGAGCCCTTGGGGTGTATTTATAATAAATGGTAAAGACCACACCGGACATCAAGTCCGATGTGGGATACAGATTCCAACACTCCCCCTCAAGCTAGGTGTACCTAGCTTGGACACATAATGAAAAGAAAGCAAGAAAAACAGACACTAACACTCCCCCTCAAGCTGGACATGCCCAGCTTGATTACAAAACCAGACGAAATAAAAAGAACGCTGCAAAGGGTGCTGCTCCCCCTCACAATCGAAGCTCCTGCGCAGGAGATGGATGGATGATGTCGCAGACGCAGCAGATGAAACCACTCAGATCGGCTGGTTGACGGAGCGCCAGGAATGCCGCACTAGTGGGGCCGGTCGTTGAAACGCCGGGAAATCCAAACTAGCACCGGGAAAACCGCACTTGCGGGGCCGGCGACGGGAGGAGGGCCGCCGGAGGAGGAGTCGGGGCGGGAGGGAGGCGCGGCGGGAGCCGCGTCGGACCGGAGGGCCGGGAGCCGTGCTGGAGCCGCGCGAGAGGAGGGAGGTTCGACGGGAGGGCCGGGAGACGCTGGAGCAGCGGCAGGCGCCGGAGGCGCTGGAGCTGGCTGGCTGCTGGAAGAGGTGGCAGAGGGAGAGGCCGGCAGCAGGAGGAGGGGAGTCGCGCGCAGGGAGCCGCGTAGGGCAGGCCGTCGGGGCAGGGCGGGGCCGCGGGATGAGGGAGGGTCGCGCCGACGGCAGACGGCAGGAGGCGCTGCGGGAAGGGGCGGCGACAACCGGGCCGGCGTGCGCAGGGAGTAGGGCCGTCAGTGGGGAGAGCTGTCGGGGAGAGGGCGCGGGCGCCGGGCGAAGGCCTGCTGGGACGAGGGCGCACCGCGGGAGGACGGCGGACGCCGGGACAGCGGGGCCGGCTCGCTCAGAGGAGGCAGCGGGAAGGGAGGCGCGCAGGGGGGAGAGCCGCGGGGAGGGAGAGCTCCGCAGGAGGAGGCGCCGGCGACTGGAGAACCAAGGAGAGGCGCCGGAGAAAACGAGCCCGGAGGGGAGGGGGGGCAAAAAACCTCCTCTGATACCATGTTGGAGAATAAAATAGGAGACCCGAACCCCCAAGGTTTTTCTTCTAAGGAGCCCTTGGGGTGTATTTATAATAAATGGTAAAGACCACACCGGACATCAAGTTAGAGAAATCCATCACACTCACATCCTCTTCACCTTCACCATAGTTTATCTCAAGATTCTTCATTGCTTTGAAAGCCATCTCCTTAGATGTGTGACTTGTCATACCTTATGACTTCACCCTCATCTCATATGCTACCAAACTGTTTTGTAAATGATGAAGAGACAACTCCACTAAATTTCATTTTTCAAGCGCCCAAACCTCTGTATTTTACAAAGGTGAAAGTCTCTTTAATATCTTCGTCACAATTTCCACATCCTTGATTTCATCACCAAGTTCACGTTCTCATTTGGGTACACATTCAAATCATCATATTTATCATGCAAAACTTGTAGTTTTTCCTTTTTCACTTTGCTGCCCCCTTCATAGATTTTGGACATTTTGTCCCATATCGCTTTTGCGGATGTGCAACACTTCGCCTTCTTATAGGTTTGATTCAAGACTGCTCTAGCTAAGGTGTTTTGTGCTTTTCGGCGGCATTTGATAAAATTGGAAAGATGCATCAACGTTCAACAACTCATCAATTTTCTTCAATGACATCTCCATGGGATCACCTACTTGAATTCCATGCATTGTAGCTGAACAAACGTCCTGTCTAATATTTCAAAGATGAGATTTCATGTGATTCTTCTGTATTTGATCGTTGCATTTATCAAATAGTGGAACTCCCTTCCCGTTGACAGCACTTTCCATGCTGAAACTTTTTTGTTACGGATTTTTCAGATGATGACCTTTTGGTTTTGATACCACTTATTGTAACCAAGAAAGTCCCCATCACCTTAAGAGGGGGGTGATTTAGGGTGATTGTATTTTCCAGATTTTACTCGGTTCACCCAAAAGCGCGACGCCCAAGGTCCATACAGTGGTGATGTGCCGATATACCAAGAATTCACCAACGCACTGTTGGGTGAATACAATTTTTAGGATTGGTCCACTATTGAGTCCAAGGATCACCACCTTCCCTTATCTCTTTACTCGCTAGTTCAAGATAATGTCATGAAGAATTGATTCATGAGTTGTTACCACGAAAAATTCAAAGTAATTCAGTACACCAATCCAATGAAGGTGTTTCTCTTCGGATCTATCTCCATGAGTTGATCTCGATCGTCAGTAAAGTGCATGTTCTTCAGCCTTGAAACAACAACTCCCTCAAAACTCCAAAATATTCATCAAGTCCCTCTTGTGCTGTGTTTTCTATATTCTTTATTCAAAGCTTTTTTAAAAAACTTCAAGATTTCTTCTCCAAATCACTTACTAATATTATGCCACATGTCGCCCAATAACATGTCTTAAAAAATATCCAACATGGTTGAGTCAAGGCGCCCATAAAGATCCACATGTTTCCATATCTGAAAAGATCTTCAAATATGCAAATAATGCAGATGTTGAACCTTCGGCGATGATGTTGTATTTGTCGGCAATACCTGTTTAATTGTGTCGATTGATGTGCTGATCTTCAAGTCCAAGACATGTGCTGCTGGTGGAAGTACTGTCTTCATCAAATAGAAGAAGCTGGAAGTTGTTCAGCTTGTGAGAAGGCCGGCCATGGCATTGAAGGTTCCATCCATATGCGCCCTAGCTGAAGATGCTATGAAACAGGTATTGAAGATTTGCTGGATGATGTTCTTAGATGATTTGAGATGTTTTTGGATGATAAAGCAATGAAGAATCCATCCAAGGCTGTTTGAAGTGTTTGGGAAGGCTAGGAAGTCAGCTGAAGAGGAGCCGAGTTTGAGTGAAATCTGAAATCTACTAGATTCACATAAGTGATATCTCTACGTATGTAGATCTACGTAATTGATTCTGCTACGCAGACGAAATCCACGTACCTGAATGCAGGACGTAGCCGAATGCTACTGCGTAGCCAACGTGAACCACATAAGGGAATACTGCTGCATAGCCAAATGTCCCACGTATACGAATGGCGATCCACGTAGCTGGATGCTGCTGCGGAGCCAAATGTCCCACATATGTGAATGGAGAATCATGTGAAGAGCTGCGTAAGGGAATTCCGCAACGTATCCAAATTAATATTCACGTAAGGGAATTTCACATACGTACTGGGTGAATTTTTGCAGGTTTCCAGAATTTATATTCTAAAGAAATAAAAGAAATAAATCAGATGATGCAAGTGCGATGTTCTTCATGAATCATGATTCTTGCTGAGATTAATGAAGAGGACCAGCCGAGGGGATTGCTGGAAAATGAGATGAGTTCCACACCATGAGACGCCACCTTACAACACGTGCAACCGTGCTGGAGGAGAGTTCCATGCTGCATGCTACAGGATGCCACAACAACATGCTTACGGAAATATCGAGCGAACTGAAAGCCACAGATTTCGTGAAGTTTTAAATAATGAAGAAGCCCTTGATATTTCAAATATCGCAAGGAATAAGCTGAGTCTACAGCTGATCTTTCAGGAAGATTTTGATTGATGCTGTGACTCGTGGTTTTTTGATCTTTGAACATGCCACCTAGATTCAAGGAGATTTCCGTAATGATTATGGAAACATTACTCATGCAAAATTCTGTGAATATATATAACAAGATATATGATGGAGAGAAGATGTGGGTGGCAGAACTGATTTGCTGCAGTATTGGAAAAAAGGTCTGAGAGCAGCCGCACGAGATTGCTGTAGAGGAAGAAGAAGAAGATACACTTAGGAGTTCAGGTGGAGGCTCATACATTCATCGATGATCTTTCTTTAGGAAGGTATTGTTTTTTTTATTGACATGAGATTGTAACTGGTTGATGCCAGTAGTTGTACGAGTTCAAGGTCATACCCTTGCTTGAGTTCCTTTTGATAATAAAAAGGGGACTATGTGCGTGGGATAACAACCACGATACACCGGGGATGTAGTCATTTGCAAGGAGGCGAACTTCGTTAACGAATCCGCCGTCTCTCTCTTTTCTGCATCGGTGAGAATCTTGAAAGTGGTGCTGAAGAAGCACGAGAGTTAAAAGGGTTTTGAATTTGGTTTACACACTGATTCACCCCACTCTCAGTGTGTATCACCCTTCATGCGATCCATCAATTGGTGTCAGAGGAGATCTACTCTCTTTTTTCTCCCAACTGCATGATACGAATCAACACAACTCTGTTAACATCAAAGACATCCCAACTTTTGATGGTAAAAGAGTTCACTCTTGGAAAGAGAGAATGGTACTGTACATTATTTCTTTGGGGTTTGGTGTTCTTGATTCTGTTCAGTATGGATTCACTTTATAGGATGAAAACTCAGCCTGGTCTCTGACTGATAGAAAGGGAGCTGGCAAAGGTCATGGGTTGCAGAATTGCTAATGATATTTGGAAGAAACTTCATAGCATTTATGAAGGAAATAAAAAGGTGAAAGAAGCAAAACTGCAGATTAGTCGACAATAATTTGAAGATGTCAGAATGCAGGAGTATGAAACAGATGATGAATTCTTTACCTGGGTAAATCTGATTGTGAGCACTGTTGGAGGATTTGGAGAAACTCTTGAAGACTGGATTGTTGTAAAAAAGTTTATGAGGATTCTGTCAGATAATTGATGCCAAGATCTCAGCACGTGAAGATAGGGATCTTGATGACTTTACCATTGATGAACTTCACAACATCCTTATTAACTATGAAATGAGAAGAGGACCAGCTCATAAGAGCAATGGAAAACAGGAAAAGGACATTGCTTTTAAATCTTTCAAGGGTGTAAAAATTAAAGAGAATCAAGACTGCTCGAATGAAGATGGCATGAAAGATTATGCAGAAACCCTCTCACTCATGTCAAGAAGCTTCACTAGAGGTGGAAGCGGTAAGTATAGAGGTAAACTTCTTTTTAAATGTTTCAACTGTGGAAAGGTTTGTCATTTCTCTGCTGTCCCATGAAACTTGAAAGAGAAAATGATAATTAGGAAGCTTCCAGGAAAACCATTACTAGAGATCACTCAACTGCCCAATCAAAAGGACAGATGTTTTTCTCCCAGTTCCTTCAGAAGGAACTTTCTGTCAATCGAAGAAGGTGTTGTGTCAGTGAAGACAGTGGTGATGAGGTGGTTCCCAGAGATGTCTCTCAAAGAGTTCTCATAGCACAGGAAGAGGAGAGGTAAACCCATCTGAAGATGAATCACAATATAATGGTGAGTATGCAGTGGCGGAAGGAGAGACTGCCAAAGAATACACCATTAGAATGATTATTAAGACGTGCTTAAAAGAAATAAGAAGGCTGAAAGAAGACAACACTCAACTGAAAAGAGGATCAGACAAGCAAAGTCAACTTCTGCATGGAAAAGAAAATCTTCTTAAAGAAATTGAAATGCCGAAGCTTGATATTGCAAAGAAGGCCAAAATTATTGAAGAAATGACTAACACCATTATCCCAAGAGGTATGAAAATTGATCTCAGAAAACAGGTTGAAAAGTTTGAATACAGGAAGAACAAGCCACTTGAAGAACAAAGAGAATGCTTCAAGCAACCTTCAACAAGTAGCTACTCTAGCAAAATGCAAGATATGAAAAATGAAAATCTGTAGAGGTTCTTGTACAAAGGGAGACTGCTTATATTGAAAAAACATATAATAGATTGCAATCTGGAACTGCTGACTGCTCTGAAGATAAACTCAAATCTGTTAAAATCTGGAAAGAAAGAAATACAAAAAGGGGGCTTTCATCAGTCACAAATATTCAAGGAAGAACTTCGCAATGAGACTTCGTAAGATCTACTCTTTTAAGAGTAGTAAATAGAGCAAGACATCAACCCATTCAACAACATATTTGTTTATCAAGACAGGATTTCAGGGGGTACTGCTGGTGCTGTGGAGTGTTTGGTCATAATAGGGTTTTTAGCTGCTGGTACAATGTCTCTCTTCCTGGACTAAGAAAAGAGCAGGAATCAAGGGGGAGACAACAAGCTCAGATGAGACCTCAGCAAAGACATCAACAATTTGAAAAGAAGGTTGAAGTGAGAAACAGTTTTAAATGCTTGTAAGAGCTGTGTGGAAGATGTGATCAAGAAGGATATACTTCAGATGTGTGTGTTGCTTCCATCCCTGCTCAGTTGAGTATTTGTCAGAGGTTTGGAAACGACCAAAATCAAAGCCAGATCAAGCAACAAGCAAAGGTTGTTGAAGTTGCTTTTAAAGCGTGCAAATCTGAAAAGCCTTGGATTATGGATAGTGGGTGTTCATCTCACATGACAGGTGATTTGAACTTGAAAAATGTTGAGAAATATGGAGGAGTTGTGACATTTGGCAATGACAACTCTCTTAAGATCAAAGGTATTAGGACAACCAACATTGGTAAAGGTTAAATCAGTCCGGATAGTGTGTTGTTTGTGTGGGCTAAATAACCGGTCCACCCTCCCCAGTACTAACAATAGCTCATATGCAATTACTTCTTCCCCTGGACAAAGCTGTGTTCTATTCTGAATGTGTACGATCATCTGTACTGCCTCCTTTCAGTAATGCTTTTTAGACTCTACTAGAGATCATTATTGCTTTAGCCGTGTTATTTATGGCCCCGTTTCTCCTTTCAATTACTTCATTTTGTTGGATTCTTCTCAGAACAGTTGAATGATGAAAGATTTCATGCTTCTCCAAATATTTCTCCACTTTGTTAAAGTTTTGATCTTTTTGCCAAGTTTGTTTTCCACCATTTTTTTGTTATCTTTTCAGTGGCCAAATATTTCTGTTTTGTAACATATGGACATAATGCACCCCATTGGATTGAAGTCATCCACAAACAATACATAATATAACTCACCCTTAGTTCCTTTATGATTCATTGGTCCGCACACATGTTTTAACCAATTCTAGCACCTTGGTTGCTTTATTTCGTTTTGTTTTGTAGGACTTTCTGGTAATCTTTCCTTCCTGATATGCTTTGTAAACGTGGTCTCTGTTTTTCATGAGATTAGACATATCTAAGGCTGCCTTGCTTCTTGCCGAAGATTCCGTGATCCCTTGGTTATGATGATCCGATATCTCTTGAGACAGATTTTTATCATCTTCTTTTGACGATAGCCACATCTTCAATCACTTCACTGTTGAGAAATTAGTCTACGGATTTTGTAGATAATATAATGCATATCGTAGGGTGCGATATGCCCATGCAGAAGAAAGCCCCATTCAAAACTCACATTGTATGATGCCGCAAGCTCATATTGCTGCCTGTGATATCCTGATCCGTCTTACGCTAAGCTATGTCATATAGTACAATTGGCCCAAGCCTATACTGCAGCCCTGTTCCTCTTCTTCTCGCTGCATACGATATCATCCCTGGATATCGTCTGTGACAACCTCTCCCATTGTACGATATGTGTATAATATCATACGATATCCGCCTTATTTATATTTTAGCTTGCCTGATACTTTGTTGTATAATACGACATGCCATGTCATCAGATGCGGTGAGTCTCATTGGCCTGAAGCCTTCTCAACCGTTTCTTATGTTTGATATCGTATTTTACGATATCAATGTATTGCTGCCTCCTGTTCATGTTGCACATTGTTTGTTCTTACACTATCTGTGTTGTTGGACCCCATTTATGTATAATGGGTATTTTCGAGTCTCACATCGGTCTTTCCCTCGTAATTATTTTTACTAATCTATAAAAGATTGTCTCCGCCTCACATTGAGGTAAGGAGAATTCACCATCAACATGGTATCAGAGGGAATATAATCCCGAGTCCTCCCTCTATTTTTTTTTCTCCTCTCGGGTCTGCCCTACGTGGCCACCCCCTTCCCCGGCGGCTCCCTTCCCCGGCGGCTCCATCCCGGGCGGCTCCCTTCTGCGATCTCGCCCGAACGGCTCCCTGCGCCGCTTCCCAACGCGATGGACCCCGCCCTTCCAGCGCGCTCGGCCGACCTCGTCCAAGCGCGACCCAGCGTGACGGCTCCCGACGACCCCACGCCAGCCCCGCCCTTCCAGCGTGACGGCTCCCGGCGACCCCGCGCCAGCCCCCCTTCCAGCGGGACGGCTCCCGGCGACCCCCCTTCCTCCCATTCGACGCCAGCTTCCGCCTCTCCCGCGGCTTCCCGGTGAAGCCCGGCCTCGCCTCCCTTCCCGGCGTCCCGCTCCAGAACTCCTGCGCGACGCCATCTCCCGCTGTCCGCGTCGCCCTCTCCCAGTCTCGGCGGATTCCTCCCTCTGCCTGGTTCCGCTTCTGCGCGCGCGGCGACCCTTTTCCAGGCGACCTCCTCCGGCGGCCCCTCTGTCAGATTTCCCTCCCCTCCCGGTGGATCTCCCAGGCGGCAGATATCTCCCACCCGACCCCTTGTCCAGGCGCCTGCTCTCCCGGCTTCGTCGAGGCGGACCACTTCCCACCAGCCCGACGCCCTTCCAGTCTCTCGGCCTCTTTCGAAATCTCCCATTCTTCCGGCACCCGCTCTTCGGGCGTCTGTCCAACGCTGAATGGCGAGTTCATCCGCAACTTCCGAAGACCTCCCTTCGATGGCCGCCTCGGTCCTGCCTTCTCTTATCACCGCCTCCACTCGCTTGGTCGATGAGCGACTCGACAAATTTCTCCGTCTGGCGGAAGAGCGTGCTCATGTCTCTCACCGGCATGGACCTCGATTCCCATCTCGAGGATCCACCCACCTCTACCTTCTGACCCAAAATATCGTCCATGGAAGCTTGCGGACTGTAAAATCTTTGCTTTGCTGGTCAATTCAATGGATCGCTCTGTCAAAGACGTCACCCGGACAGCC
The DNA here is from genome assembly GCA_963277665.1 of Viscum album. Taxonomy (NCBI): domain Eukaryota; kingdom Viridiplantae; phylum Streptophyta; class Magnoliopsida; order Santalales; family Viscaceae; genus Viscum; species Viscum album. The sequence continues at coordinate 1,961,238,375 of OY728133.1, forward strand.
AACACAGTCAAGGAACTCTGGGATTCCTTTACTCTCATGTACTCCGAGACCAATAATTTGGCTCGGGTATCTGATCTTCTTCAGCGGTTGTCGCTCCTCCGCCGGTAAGCTCGTCCATTTCCCGCATACTTCATGGAATGGAAGGCTCTACGTGATGAACTCCTTGAGCTTTGGCCCATTCCACAAACACCTGCGGAAGCATTAGCCCAACGGGACCAACTCTGTCTTTTCAGCCTCCTCCATGGTCTCGACCCGAAATATGCGACGACGACTACAGAGATGCTAGCCAGCCCCTCGTCTCTAGAGATTCCGCAGGTCTATCATCGCCTTGGGAAGGCTCATCGGGCCCTTGCCCCACCCATCCCTAGCCTCGATCACACTGCTCTCCTGGGTCGTGACGGTAGCCGCCCTACCGGGCCTTGTGGACGCGGCCGTGGAGACAGCCAACCTCGCCCACTCTGTCAGCACTGTCGCAAGCTCGGCCACCTGGTTGACTGTTGCTGGGTCCTTCATGGCCGTCTCGCTCCGCACCCACGACAGGGCCAGACTGCGGTCCGAGATGCATCCCCGCCTGCTGCCGCTCTTCCTTAATCTTTGGATCTCTCCATGGCTGAGATCCAGATGATTCACGATCATAGGACCACCTTCCTACCGGGCTCTTCATCAGCATCTCTTGCCCACTCTGGTGGTCTCATTGCATTTGTCAGTCATCGCTCCCCTGCCTGGATGCTTGACTCAGGTGCGTCCGACCATCTTACCGGTGATGCAGGTATGCTCTCCAACTACAGTCCCTATACTGGTTCCTCAGCCATCACTGTTGCTGATGGTTCCACTCTCCCCATTGCCGGTTTTGGTACATGCTCCCTCACCTCATCCCTTCACCTATCCTCGGTGACCCATGTACCACGCAGTTCGTTTAACCTGCTCTCCATTAGTAAGCTGATCAAGGATTTCAATTGTAATGTTATCTTTACCTCGTCTTCTGTTATGTTTCAGGAGCGGACGACGAACCGGGAACTTAGTAGAGGCCAGCTTCGAGATGGGGTGTACATGTTCGATGGCCCGACATCCGTCGCCTGCACGTTTGTCTCTGCTCGTGCCTTGGACCTCCATTCTCGGTTGGGCCACCCCTCCGCCTCCGCTCTTCATCAGCTCTATCCAGATATTAGTCAACATTTATCTTTTCATTGTGAGTCTTGTACCTTTGCGAAACACCATCGCACTTCATATTTTCCTCGACTTGACACATGGGCCGCCGAACTCTTTGATTTGGTTCATTCAGATGTATGGGGTCCCTGTGCCACCTCGAGTCAATCAGGGTATAAATATTATCTCTTTCATTGATGATTTTTCACGTATGACGTGGCTTTACCTTCTTCGCGATCGGACATAAGTTTTCTCCTCTTTTCAGACCTTTTACCATGAGATCCGGACACAGTTTTCTATCTTTGTAAAATGTCTACGCTCCGACAATTGGCAAGAATACTTGTCCACTCCCTTTCAGCAGTTTCTGCAGGCACACGACATCATCCACCAGACCTCCTGTCCTGATACCCCTCAACAAAATGGAGTGTCCGAGCAAAAACACCGGCATGTTCTGGAAACTGCTCGTGCGCTCCTCTTCCACCGCAAGGTGCCTCTTCTCTTTTGGGGGGATGCCATTCTCACTGCTACTTACCTACTCAATCGACTTCCTTCCTCCATCCTTCTGGGGGAGACTCCTTTTCATACTCTGTTCCCCTCTCTTCCTCCTCAGTCCCTTCCACTCCGCGTCTTCGGATGTCTCTGCTATGTCCGGAACACTCGCCCCAATCTCTCTAAACTTTCTCCCAAATCCCTCCGGTGTATTTTTTTCGGATATTCCCACACTCAGCGTGGCTACCGGTGCTTCTCTCCAGACTTATGCCGCTATATCATCTCTGCCGATGTCTCGTTTGTCGAGAGCTCTTCTTTCACTCCACCCTCTCCTCATCCAGACACTACCATCGATGAGTGCCTTCCTCTCATTTTTCACCCTCCAGGCCGAGGACAACATTGTTCCCACTTCGTCCGATGCTCCTGTCACAACACCCGAGGACTTGCCGATTGCACTCCGGAAAGGTACTCGTTCGTGTCAGACTACTCTATTTACATCTTCATACAAAGGTTTGTTAGCACTGGAGGCGATCTCTATTCCCCGCACGGTTGGCGACGCCAAATCACACTCGGGGTGGCTACAGGCTATGCGGGTTGAACTGCAAGCTTTGGATGACAACCATACATGGGATCTGGTCCCCCTCCCTGCGGGCAAACAGGCGGTCAGCTGCAAATGGATTTATACGATCCGTCTCAATTCCGATGGCTCTCTTTGTCGCCTCAAAGCCCGGCTTGTGGCGAATGGATTTGCTCAGACATATGACATCGATTACTTTGAGACCTTCTCTCCGGTCGCCAAGATGGCCTCTGTCCGCCTATCCATATCTCTGGCTGCTCATCATCACTGGCTGCTTCATCAACTGGATGTCAAGAATGCATTTCTCCATGGCTTTCTTGACGAAGAAGTCTACCTGTAGCAGCCCCCTGACTTTCGTGCCTCTGGCGTCGACTCTCATGTCTGCCGCCTTCGTCGATTCCTCTATGGTCTCAAGCAGTCTCCTCGGGCTTGGTTTGACCGCTTCAGCACTGTCGTCACGGCCTTTGGCCTCTCTCGCAGTATGAAGGATCACACTGTCTTCTTTTGTACGACGTCGAACGACTGTATCTTGCTGGTGGTCTATGGTGATGATATCATCATCACAGGGAGCGACTCCACTGGAATCGCCCACCTCAAGGCGCACCTTCACCGCCACTTCCACACCAAAGATCTTGGCCCCCTCACCTACTTCCTTGGCATCGAGGTCTCCCGTTCTGAGGACACTATCTCTCTCTTCCAACGCAAGTATGCCCTTGATATCTTGCAGGATGCAGGATTGAGCCAGACAACTGCAGTGGACACTTCTCTTGAGCCTGGGGAACGCTCTCTCCATACCGACTCGGAACCATTTCCTCACCCAGAGAGCTATCGACGTCTGGTGGGTAAACTTAACTACCTCACTATGACACGACCAGACATTGCCTGCGCCTTTGGCAAAGTCAGCCAGTTCATGGAGCATCCAATTAGATCTCAGTGGGATGCTGTCCTCCGCATTGCCAAATACATCAAGAAAGATCCTGCACGTGGCCTTTAGTACTCCCATAATGCTCATTTGGATGTTGAGGCCTTATGTGATGCGGACTATGCAGGTTGCCTCGCTACCCGCAAGTCTACTTTGGGATTCCCTGTGTTCTTCGCCGGTAACCTAATCTCCTAGCGCAGTAAGAAGCAGACTGTCGTCTCCAGATCGAGTGCAGAGGCCGAATACCGCACCATGGCCACAGTCACCACTGAGATCCTCTGGCTTCGTCATCTCCTCCATGAGCGGCTTCCCGACGAAGACCTCTGCTCATATCTGGTGTGACAATCAGACAGCCACGGAGATTGTCTCGAATCCTGTCTTTCATGAACAGATGAAGCATATCGAGGTGGACTGCCACTTTCTTCGCTACCATCTGGAGCAGAACCATATCAGCTTTGGCCATATTCCGACGGAAGATCAGCTTGCCGACATCTTCACTAAAGGCCTCTTCGGAGCTCGCCTTGACTCTCTCAATACCAAGCTGGGTATTCACAACATCCATGGCCCAACTCGATGGGGAGTATGAGATGGTCTTTGTTCAATGTCGTTTTTTTTCTTTGTGGGACTCAATCCAAGCTGGGCATGTCCAGCTTGAGGGGGAGTGTTGGACCCCATTTAAGTATAATGGGTATTTTCGAGTCCCACATCGGTCTTTCCCTCCTTGTAATTATTTTTACTCATCTTTAAAAGAATGTCTCCGCCTCACATTGAGGTAAAGAGAATTCACCATCAACATGTGTCATTATTGCTCTGTGAAGTGTAGATTTCTCCTCTAAAAAAATGACTTTTTAGCCTTCCATATCCCTTAATTGTTGGCTTATAGCCTTCACCACTATGACCAAAATGTTGTTGTCATCTTCATCTCGTTTGGACATTTTCTTTGTAATTATCATTGTCTGTTGTTTAAAAACCTCACTCTTCTCCAAGCCATTGATGATTTCTGCATGCATGGCTTTCAAATCCTGCTATTTTTAACTTGTATGCACCTGCACGTGTATTTCAAAAATTGATCAATATTGTATCTTTTTTCGTTTTCATATCCCCATCTTTTAAGAAATGATGAGTTGCGTTGATGTTTCATTACATTATGTATTCAGTTGATGTAAAGCAACATCTTGTCTCTTTGCATGGCCTGATCATTTTTTGTGACATGTTTAGGGTTAGCCATGCATTGCGGGGTTATTATTTTTGCTCCAACTCATCGCATTGATTTGTTTAACCTGTCAGCATAAAGTTTGTTAACAAACACCAAACCGAATTATGATTTCTAGGTCTTTTTACTGTCAAAGGCCTATTGCATGCTTTGGATCTATCTTTTCTTAAATATTATCTTTAGCAATTTTGTTTATAGATTTTTAGTCATTGTATATTGGCAGGGAAGAACTCCAAGGTAGAGATAATGGCCTCCAACAACACTTCTTATCCTTTTGTTTGCCAAAGATATAAGAAAATTAGAGGGTGCAAATTTTTTAACCCCAATGGTGCAATTAATATTTAGAATAGGGCAATGAAAGCTATTTATTGTCCTTTCCTTGATGCCAGTTATATTCTGTTGAATATCCCCAAGATGAACATTTTTTGCTAGTTTCTCAAAGTGATCTTGAAAGGTCACATCATAACCTTGAGCCTCCAGTTGTCAAACTAGGGTATCAAAATATTTATCAAGGATGCTCTCTCTCACAATTGGTGTTTGTGTTAGTCCACAGATTACTGGCCTAAGGGACTTCTCTTATTGAAGCATAATTGAAGCAAACCAACAAAAATCTCATTCACTTCTCTTGCATTTCATGGAGTGACCAGTCTTTGAAAAAAAATCCCATTCACCTAATTTTTTCTGCGGTTTCCAGTCCTATCTTCTTTTTCTTCCATAATTATGTATTTTAGGCTTTCTTTTGTGCTTCTTGTTCTCTCTCCTTTCTCAATAAAATATCATTTTTTTGAAAAATAAAATAAAAATAATTGAATATGATTTATGGGTTGTGTTGGACCCCATTTAAGTTTAAATAGGTCTTTCTGAGTCCCACATTGGGCTTACCCTCCTTGTAATTAGATTTAATCATCTATAAAAAAATATCCCCACCTCATATTGAGGTAAGGGGAATTCACCATTTACATGGTATCAGAGGGATCTTAAATCCCGACCCTCCCTCCCAGCGGATTCCCGGTTCTGTTCGGCCCCGCCCCCCTTGGCCTTGCCCTTCCCGGCGGCCACCTCTCCTGCCCAGCGTTTCTCCTGGAGGCCCTCCCTCCAGGCGCCCTCCTTCTGGCGGCCCTCCCTCCAGGCACTCTCCTTCCAGGCGCGAGTTCCTCCCGGCGGCCCTCCCTCCAGGCGCGCTCCTCTCCCGGCGGCCCTCTACCACCGCTGCTTCTCTCCCCACGGCGCACCCTCGCCCAGCGCCCCCGCCGCTCCTCTTCCGGCGCCCGTTCGCTCAGCGGATCCCCTCCCGGCGCCCTTCCCCAGCGGCGGCTCCCGGCCCCGACTTCCGGCGCCCTCCCACGGCGCGCCCTCACCCAGCGCCGCCCTCCTCCCAGCGGCACCCTCGCCCGGCGCCCGTGCCCTAGCCCTAGCGGCGCCCGCGCCCCAGCAACGCCCTTGCCAACACCCTCGCCCGACGCCCGCGCCCTGACCCACCGACGCCCTCACCCTCGCAGAGCCCTTGCCCAGCGACGCCCTCGCCCAACGCCAACCCCTCGCCCCAGCGTTTCCCCCTGAGCGTGACCCTCCGTCGCAGCTCTCTCCGACGACATCTCCAGGCCGCCTCCATTCCAACGCGCGGCTCCCGACAACCGGATCTAGTGCCCGCCCTCCATGGACGCTTCCTCAGTTCTGCCGTCCCTGATCACCGCCTCCTCCCAGCTTGTCGATGACCGGCTGGACGCCACAAACTTCTCCGTCTGGCGGAAGACGGTCTTGATGTCCCTACGCGGCATGAGACTTCATTCTCATCTTGAGAAACCCCCACCCGCCATCACTGACCCCAAATTCGACTCTTGACAACTGGCGGACAACAAAATTTTCGCATTGCTGGTCAACTCAATGGACCGATCGGTGAAAGATGTCACCAGGACTGCCAACACTGTCAAAGAGCTATGGGATTCCTTGATTGTCATGTACTCCGAGACCAATAACTTGGCTCGGGTCTCCGACGTTCTACAACGTCTCTCCCACATCCGACAGCAGGATTGGACCTTTCCGACCTATTTCATGGAATGGAAGGGTCTCCGAGACAAACTGCAAGAACTCTGGCCTGTTCCTCAGACTCCGGCAGCAGCGCAGACTCAACGGGACCAACTCTGCCTTTTCAATCTCCTGAATGGCCTCGCCCTGAACTACGCCACGACGGCCACTGAGATGCTCGCCAGCCCGTCTACGCTGGATATCCCGCAGGTCTATCATCGCCTGCAGAAGGCTCATCGGGCCCTTGCACCACCAGTCCCAATCCCTGATCACACTGCTCTATTGGGACGTGGCGGTGGCCGCCTTACCGGCCCTTGTGGACACGGCCGTGGAGACGGCCGACCTCGCCCCCTCTGCCAGCACTGTGGCAAGCACGACCACCTGGTCGACCGCTGCTGGGTTCTTCATGGTTGTCCCGATTCGCACCCCCGCCAGGGCCAGACTACGATCCGCGATGCACCTGCTGCTGCTCTTCCACTGTCTTTGGATCTCTCCCTGGCTGAGCTCCAGCTGATTCACGATCATCGGGCCACCTCCATGCTGGGCTCTTCATCAGCATCTCTTGCCCATTCCGGTGGTCCCACTGCTTTTGTCAGTCATCGTTCCCCTGCATGGATGCTTGACTCAGGTGCGTCCGACCACCTCACTGGGGATGCAGGTATACTCTCCAACTATCGTCCCTATACTGGATCCTCAGGCATCACTGTTGCTGATGGGTCTACTTTCCCCATAGCCGGCTTTGGTACATGTTCCCTTACCTCCTCCCTTCACCTATCCTCGGTGGCTCATGTACCCCGCAGTCCATTTAACCTGCTTTCCATCAACAAGCTGACCAAGGATCTCAATTGTAATGCTATCTTTACCTCGTCTTCTGTGTTGTTTCAGGAGCGGACGACGAACCAGGAACTTGGTAGAGGCCAGCTTCGGGATGGGGTGTACATGTTCGATGGCCCGACTTCCATCGCCTGCACGTCTGTCACGGCTCGTGCCGTAGACCTCCATTCTCGGTTGGGCCACCCCTCCGCCACCGCTCTTCATTAGCTTTATCCCGATATTAGTCCCCGTTTATCTTTTCCTTGTGAGTCGTGTCATTTTGCGAAACACCATCGCATATCATATTTTCTTCGAGTTGACACACGGGCCGCCAAACCCTTTGATTTGGTTCATTCCGATGTATGGGGTCCCTGTGCCACCTCGAGTCAACCTGGGTATAAATATTACATTTCTTTCCTTGATGATTATTCCCGTATGACATGGCTTTACCTCCTTCGAGAACGGACAGAGGTTCTCTCCACCTTTCAGACCTTTTACCATGAGATCGAGACACAGTTTTCTATCCTTGTGAAATGTCTCCGATCTGACAATGGGTGAGAATACTTATCCACTCACTTTCAGCAGTTTCTGCAGGCCCACGACATCATCCATCAGACCTCCTGTCCTGATACCCCCCAGCAAAATGGGGTGGCCGAGCGGAAATACCGACATATTCTGGAAACCGCTCGTGCCCTCTTCCACCGCCAGATACCTCTTCTCTTCTGGGGGGATGCCATCCTCACTGCTACTTATCTTCTCAATCGTCTTCCCTCCTCCATCCTTCAGGGGGAGACTCCTTTTCATACCCTGTTCCCCTCTATTCCTCCTCACTCCCACTCCGCGTCTTCAGATGTCTCTGCTATGTCCGGGACACTCGCCTCGATCTCTCTAAACTTTCTCCCAAATCCCTTCAATGTATTTTTCTCAGATATTCCTGCACTCAACGCGGGTACCAATGCTTCTCTCCCGACCTACGCCGATATATCAGCTCTGCCGACGTCTCGTTTGTCGAGAGCTCTCCTTTCACTCCACCATCTCCTCATCCAGACACTACCATCGATAACTGTCTTCCACTCATGATTCACCCGCCTCTGGTGTCTCCTCCTACCGGTCATCTCTTTGAACAGACCTACTCTCGTCGTCCATCCGCTGTACCCCCCATCCAGGCCGAGGACAACATTGTTCCCGCTTCGTCCGAAACTCCTGCCACAGCTCCCGAGGACTTGCCGGTTGCGCTCCGAAAAGGTACTCGCTCGTGTCAGACAACTCCTCTCTTTGTATCTTCATACATGGGTCTGTCAGCTCTGGAGACCGTGTTGATTCCTCGAACAGTGGGTGAAGCCAAATCTCACCTCGGGTGGCTAGCAGCAATGCGTGATGAATTGCAAGCTCTGGATGACAACCATACATGAGATCTTGTTCCACTCCCGGCAGACAAACAGGCGGTCGGCTGTAAATGGATTTTTACGATCCGTCTCAATCCCGATGGCTCTCTTTGCCGCCTCAAAACCCGACTTGTGGCAAAGGGATTTGCTCAGACATATGGCATCGACTACTTTGAGACCTTCTCTCCAGTCGCAAAGATGGCCTCTGTTCGCCTATTCATATCTCTGGCTGCTCATCATCACTGACCCCTTCATCAACTGGATGTCAAGAATGCTTTTCTTCATGGCTTTCTTGACGAAGAAGTCTACCTGCAGCAGCCCCTGGCTTTTCTGCCTCTGGTGCCGACTCCCATGTCTGCCGTCTCCGTCGACCCCCCTACGGCCTCAAGCAGTCTCCTCGAGCATGGTTTGGCCGCTTCAACACTGTCGTCACAGCCTTTGGCCTCTCTCGCAGTATGAAAGATCACACAGTCTTCTTCCGTACGACGACACACGACTGTATCTTTTTTGTGGTATATGTTGATGATATCATCCTCACAGGGAGCGACTCCAGAGGCATCGCCCGCCTCAAGGCGCATCTTCACCAGCACTTTCACACCAAAGATCTTGTTCCCCTCAGCTACTTCCTTGGCATAGAGGTCTACCGGACTGCGGACACTATCTCTCTCTGCCAGCGCAAGTATGCTCTTGATATCTTGCAGGATGCCGGGTTGAGCACAACCACTGCAGTGGACACTCCACTTGACCCTGGGGAACGCTCTCTTCATATCGATTCAGAACCATTTCCTCATCCCGAGAGCTATCGACGTCTGGTCGGTAAACTCAACTACCTCACCATGACGCGCCCCGACATTGCCTGCGCCGTTGGCAAAGTCAGCCAATTCATGGAGCATCCAACCAGATCTCAGTGGGATGCTGTCCTCCGCATTGCCAAATACATCAAGAGAGACCCTGCACGTGGCCTTCAGTACTCACGTCATGGTCACATGGATGTCGAGGCCTTCTGTGATGCAGACTATGCAGGTTGCCTCGCTACCCGCAAGTCTACTTCGGGATTCGCCGTGTTATTTGCCGGTAATCTCATCTCTTGGCGCAGCAAGAAGCAGACTGTCGTTTCCAGATCGAGTGCCGAACCCGAGTATCGAGCTATGGCCACAGTCACTACTGAGATCCTCTGGCTTCGTCATCTCCTCCATGAGCTCGGTTTCCCAGCACCGATTCCAGCTCATATCTGGTGTGACAATCAGGCACCCACGAAGATTGCCTCGAATCCCGTCTTTCATGAATGGATGAAGCATATCGAGGTGGACTGTCACTTTCTCCGCCACCATCTGGAGCAGCACCATTTCAGTTTTGGCAATATCCCGACAGCAGATCAGCTTGCCGATCTCTTCACCAAAGGACTCCCAGGAGCTCGTCTTGAGTCTCTCACTACCAGGCTGGGTATTCACAGACTCCATGGCCCAGCTTGAGGGGGAGTATGAGAGGGTCTTTGTGTCTTGTCATCTTTTTCTTTGTGGGACTCTTTCCAATCTGGGCATGTCCAGCTTGAGGGGGAGTGTTGGACCCCATTTAAGTTTAAATGGGTCTTTCTGAGTCCCACATCGGACTTACCCTCCTTGTAATTAGATTTACTCATCTATAAAAGAATATCCCCACCCCACATTGAGGTAAGGGGAATTCACCATTTACAGGTTGGAAATCTTTTGCAATGATGTTTGTTTTACACTCTTGACCTTATGGTAATTACGACCATCTGGGCAGCGTGGGGAGGGAAGGTTTTACCTAGCTTCAACCGCAAGACGAAGGATGCGACTTGGGGCTCTTTAACCGGTTTACTGGGGGTAGTCTATACTGGAAAAATTAAGGCCTGTAAATGGGTGGGGTGTTGGGGTTTCCTTTCAAAAACAAAACATGGCTGAAAGTTTCTTTTTATTTTCATTTTTCTTTTGAAGATTCTCAACGTCTCCTCTCATCCACTTGCAAGATTTCACCCCGAAGCAAATAATTTCATTTTTTACTAAATGCTTATGGGGTGAAAACACTTAGGAACAAGTCGAAATTTATTTTCATTTTCTGACAATCTCGTTATCTATTTGTCACAAATTGCTGCTTCTGCCAGTTGCCTTGGTGTTCAATATGTGTTTAATGCAAGGTTAATGAGGGAAGTTGAAATCTGGAAATGTGTGTTTTGATTTTCTGATAGGCGGCGTAGGGTGGAAGCCATGCCGTTAGTGATGTTGAACCAACTAGATGTTTTTTACTGCTGATAATTATGGATTGATGAATGCCGTAATAAATGGCGCAATTATCAATTAATAATTTTTGTGTATAATTCATTGCCATATCTTGTTGTTCTAAAATTGGCATTGACATTATGGACTATATTTGAGTCTTTTAAATTATATTTTTGTGATGCGTTTTGGCACATTGCAGTTTTTGGAGACAGGTCCAGAGTTGGGGAATAGCTATTCTGAAGTAATTGCACCTCAGGACGTTGCTACATATGGTGGGCTTTGTGCTCTTGCAAGTTTTGACCGGACAGAGCTAAAAGTATGCATTAATTTATATTTTAGCTGTGTTTTCACTTCTTTTCAATCAGAAATTCTGCAAGGTTTTCTAATTGAATCTTTTAAAATTTTAGTACAAAGTTATAGATAATGTCAACTTCCGGAATTTCTTGGAGTTGGTTCCTGAAGTGAGGGAGCTTATTCAGGATTTCTACTCCAGGTAATTGAACATGGGTTATTTTATTCAGGATTTTTAAACCTATCTTGAACATTTAGATGTATGGGATTATGGAAATGAAAAGATTTTTTTAGTAAATGAAAATGGAAGTGGTACATATTTTGAAAACTGAAAAAAATTGTTTTCATAATGCATATTTGAATGAAATCAACACCAAACACAACCTTAGAATATCATTCTCAGCAAGCAGCTTCTCTCCAAAGAGTTTGTTCCTGGTATTTTTATTTGTTTCCTGGATAACCTGTAATGCATATTTTTTTGATGCAGCCATTATGCATCGTGCCTTAAATGTCTTGGAAATCTAAAGCCAAACTTGGTCCTTGATATCCATTTGCATGATCATGTTGAGACTTTGTATGACGAAATCCGCCACAAGGCTCTTATTCAGTACACATACCCATTTGTGTCCGTTGATCTTCGAATGATGGCCAATTCTTTTAAAACAAGCATTGGTGGGCTGGAAAAGGAACTTGAAGCACTGATCACAAAAAACCAAATACAGGTAGGTTTTTCTGTCTCCTGATCACAAATTTATCATTTTACTGCATTAAAAATAGAACCAAAGCATTAAAAGTCTACCAGAAAATTTCTAAAAAAAGAATGAACCAAAAAACTTAAGGGCAGAATGATTGGTTTTACTCCATTTGCCATTGGTTTGCATTATGATGATCTGAATTCTGTTTCTCCATTCTCGAGTCTGTTGTTATTGATCCGCTTTCCGACTTGAGTATGGAGAAACAAAATTCATCATCCATACAACTTGTAGAAGAGTGCCTTCCGTGACAGTTCTGATATCATCTCCAATGCCCATGTGGCTCACAATAATGTTATTCAGTCTTGAGTTATTGTACCAAGCTAGAGTATGGTCTGGCTTGAGGGGACTCTTAAGAGTATTTAGGTATTTAGTATATGAGTATTTGATAGGAACCTGCCTAAGGGTATCAGGCTGGGGAATTGGTAATAAAGGCCAAGGGCAGCTTAGTAATTTTAAATAGTGAGTGGTTGGGTTGATGGGTTGTTAGGCGGTGGGTGAGGGATATTATGGAGGGGCTGCTGAGTAGGCCGGGGAATACTGATGTTATTTGCGGGGATTCAGCCTTGGCTGAAGGGAGGGGGGCTGCGGCCTAGGGCTTCAGGGAGTTGCAACTTCCTCTTATATTTCTTCTTCTTCTTCCTGTGATCTTCTGTAATTTCTGTCCATTGCTGGAAATAATAGAGGCCGCTGGATTATTCTCTCTCTCTCTCTCTCTCATCTAAATCTTATTAGTATTGACCAAGTCTAACCTATCTCTTTTTTCCCTCTAGTATGAATTTGGTATTTCATATTTATTTTGAGTCTTGTAATCATATCTGTCTCTATAAAGAAAGTGTTCTGTCATTCAAAATGAGCAGTTTCTGGATTCTATATAGATGATTTAAAAATATAATTTTGGAATACTTTTAATTAAAGCAATATGATTATAATATACAATCAAATGGTATTTAAGGTTTTATATCATAATTTATATGTGTGTAAAAATTTGAAAAACCAGCCGTCTGGTGCGCCTTTTCCCAAAACTGGACTGCTTGACCGGTTTGACACCAGTTCACATTGGTTCAACCGGGTTCAAAATCCAATCAAACCTGATCAGTTGACCTGGCTTGGTTACCCCTCCAGTTGATGATCCAATTAATCCGACAGCCCGGTCCGGTTTGGTTTTCAATAGAACAGTTTATGGGCCTAACAAGCTGACGCATATGTAATTTTATCTAATTTTTTAAAGGAGAAAGAAATTAATTCACTTAATCAGGAAACTATTCTTTATTTGGAACAAAACAAAAGAATAAATTTGAGTTTCTATTTTTTTTTTTTTTTATTTTTACAGCAAAGAAGCTTTAAACCCAATTAAATGAGGTTGATTACATGAATCAAACGTGACCAATTAAGTCTATTGAAGACCATATTTTCATTGAAATCATTTAGAATAAGATCTTAAATGATTTGTTTAAAGGTCTTTTTAGGTCAATCTCTACCTCTTAATAAGTGAATTTTTCATTAAGTTTATCTTATTAACAAGTGCATATCTAAGTCTTCTTCTAACATGTCCAAACCATCTTAATCTAGTTTCAGTCATTTTCTCATCAATTGGAGTCATTTCAGTTTTTTCTGGAACACGTTCATTTCTAATCTTATCCATTTTAGTATGTCTATATGTCCATCTTAATATTTTCATTTCTGATACCCTTATTTTTTGTTCAAGATTTCTCGTCAAAGACCAACGCGCACTACCATATAGAATAGTTGGCCCAACAACAATCCTATAAATTTACCCTTCAATTTCAAAGGAATTTTACGATCACAAAGCACCCCAAAAGCTTTTTTTCATTTTATCCATCTAGTTTGAATCCTATGAGATACATTTGTATTAATATCTTTATCACATTGCATAAATGAATTTAAATAATGAAAACGATCAATTTTTGAAATAGCATGATCTCCCAATCTCACATCCATAACATTACTAGACAATCCTTTCTAAAATGACACTCCATGTATTTTTGTCTTATCCTTACGAATCCTTTCGATTCTAAAGTTTCTTTCCAAAGTTTTATCTTAAAATTGATTGCCTCTTTCGATTCTGCAATGAGAACTATATTATTGGCAAAAAGCATGCGATTAGAAATCTCATCTCAAATATGCTTTGTAAGTTCATCTAAGACCAAAGCAAGGAGGTATGGGCTTAAAGCTGAACCTTAATGCTGTCCTATCGAGACAGAGAAATCTATAGTGTCACCTACTGGAGTTGTAACTCGATTCAAATACTCTTCATACATATTTTGGATTAGTTTGATATACGCCACTTGCATCCATTTTCTTTCAAGAGCTTTTCATAAAACCTCTCTAGGAACTTTATATCATATGCCTTTTCCAAATCAAAATGAAAACATATGCAAATTTTGAGTTTTTTGTTGATAGTACCCCATCAGATCTCTAATCAAATAAATTGCTTCTGCGGTTGAACATCCAAACATAAAACCAAATTGATTATTGAAACTTTAATTTCCCTTTTGACTCACAAGCTTAATGCCTCTATAATTGCCACAATTAAATGTCTCCTTTATTTTTATACGCAGGTACTAGAAAATTCTTCCTCCATCGAATATTTTCTTAGATTTCATAATCTCATTAAATAATCCAGTGAGCCAAACTCCTCTGAATATTTCCACACTTCAATGCAGATGTTATCTATCTCGACTGCTTTACCATTTTCCATACTTTTTTAAGCATCTTTAACCTCAAAAGGACTAACTTTTTTATAATAGTTGTGATTGAGCTCTTCTCTACTAATACTTAGATTATCTAAGTCTAATCCACACATCCACTCTTCGTTGAAGAGATTAGTAAAGTAGCACCCCCATCTTTCCTTAATTTTCTCTTCCTTAAAAAGGGCGCATCCTTCTTCATCTTTTATGCACCGGACTTTATCTAAATCTGCAGATTTTCGCTCTCTATCTCTAGCTAAACTGTAGGTTTTTCTTTTACCATTTTTTTTTCATTTTTAATGTTAAAAAAATTGCTGGTCCATGGTCCTTTACAGATTAGGCTGCATGGACCACAGGCTTAACGGAATTACTCTGAACTCTTTGTTTTTATGCAGATTAGAAATTTTAAAGCCCAATCCGTCCATTTCTACAATCTAAATGGGCCATCCTGCAGGCCTAGCCCATATTCCCAGTGATAACCAGGCCCGGGGCACAATTTTGCATTCTAATTTTAATATTTTTTGCAGGCAAGGATTGATTCACACAACAAAATTTTGTATGCGCGGCACGCAGATCAGAGAAATGCTACCTACCAAAGAGTTCTTCAGACGGGTGGTGAATTTGATCGGGATGTGCGGTCGATGCTACTGAGAGCGAATCTCATCAAGCATGAGTATAACCGAGCAGCCGCGAGGAAACTGTGATGTGTTATTTGTCTTTAGCTGACGTTGCAGGCGAACACCTAGGAAAAAAAAAGGATACAGATAAGGTGAAAAGAAGCTTTCAATTGCCATTGAGGGAGAAAGGGAGTTTAATTTAGTTTTTATTTCTGTTGATGGGGCCAGAGTGGTAGCCAATTCAAGCAGATTTGGGCATCTCTTGCTGCCTCTGATTTGCGTTTTGAAGATACCAAGGTACATACGTGTTGTATTTTTTGAACTGCCCTGTTTGTTATACTGTACATACAACTTTTTTTATCCGTTGGAAAATTTCCACTCAGTGAAGCCTTTCGGTGAATCTTTGCCATGACAACTGTGATAATTGATCACACATGATGAGAGTTGCTTCTGTTTGATTTTGTCCCCAGTCTGATAGCACTCTGAAGCCGAACTTTTTGACATGCTCAATTTCAGTTGAGGACAAGACAGCAATGGCCTATTTCTTTGAGATTTACGATATTGGCTCCCATTCAAGATTGAGCTAGTCCCCAGTAGTGTCTTTTTAATCCACATGTTACCTTGTCCAGTCACTGTCAATATAACAAGTACCAGATATTCGAACTTTTAAGTACCAAATACTCTTGAACTTAATATTGTTTTGAAGGGCAGTGCATAAATCTTGAAGTAACTCTATTTGCAAATGAAAAGTCTAGCATAGTATGTGTAAGATTTATCAATCTCTCCACCAGGCTTCTAAGCATCTTTGTGCATGCTACATCCATGCTGTCTTCTATCTTTAACAACTCATTACTGTTCATTGGAGCTTTTCTGGAGGTCTGTTGCATCTATAGAGTTAATTTAATCTCAAGACCTAAAAAGTATAGTAATTTTCCCAGGTCTGTCATTTCAAACACACTCATCGTATTGGACTCAATAAAGTTGAATCGAGAAACTTGGGTACCCCATGTTATCCACATATGAGCTGACAATCATTGGTGTGTTGCTTCTTTACGTAAGACGTACTGGCAGGTAATAAGGATATGGTTTTATCTAGGTTCTTTTTATTTGAATAGGCCTTGGCTAGGTCTATCTTATCCGTTTTTTATATAGTTTGAATTTTGAATTTCTTACGTATCTCAAGTCATGTATGTCTATCTATTTTTATAAATAGAGTTTTGGTCTCAATTCAAGAGACGGTTTCTGGGCCTATTCTTTTTATATGGTATCAAGCCCGGGAAGACTGACTAATTGTTCATCCTGAATATCTTTTACTTATTCTTTATTGGTAGTGTCCAGAGTAGTTTTTATTTTAGCAGCTTCCTCCCGGCCAAGTTTCCCATCAAATCGATCTTTTTTCTTTCATGATCAAATATCCTGTATGCTTCTGTATTCAAGCAGTAACAGTCTTATCACTTATTTTGTCACCATCAACACATATTTAACAAGTATTGCATGAAATTTAGTTGACTTTTTCTCTTATTTTCATGCTTTACATTTCAAGTTCTCTACGAAGAAATTGATGTTTCACTATTATTTCCTTAGCCCTTCAGAACACCCCATGCTTGTTTTGACGATTCTGCTATATGCATTGGACGTTCATTTCCATGTTTAGCTAGAACAATTCTTTGGGATCCATGATATTTGTCCTGATCCAGACTGAACAAATTTCCAATTATGATTTTTCAATCTACATGCGACCTTGTCTGAAGAGACACAGGTATGTAAATAAGGAACACGTGATTTACAGGATTCGACTTTAATCTTCCGCCTCAAAACCTGAAATCCGTCCTTTGAAAGTGTCTTGGTAAATATATTAACAACCTGATCCTGAGTCACATACTCAAAACTTTACAAATATAGATCCAATTTTTTCTTTGATAAAATAATATTTAATATTAATGTGTTTGGATGTAAAATGTTTCAATGTATTTTTAGATAAATCAATTGCCACATTCAATACTCAATGAAAACATCACAATTTCTTTCAAATGTTCAATGTGTTATTTAATTTATAACATTTTAGTGCATATGTAAGATCTCAGGTAAATAAAGAATAATACATTCTCATATTTATTAATATTTATGAATTAAATATTAATTTTACTTTAAAGGGGTTGCTATGTTCGATAGCGTACCCGATACGCAACAAAGAGTTTTTTTGAAATCTTACGTTGCACACTAGTAATAAAAGAATATTATTTTAAATGGTAGTTAACACGTAGCCGTTGTATTGACGGGAATGAATAGAAATAACTAAAATATGATTATATATGTTTGTTAAATGTTTTTACATTTATTCAATAAAGGATAAAGGTTTAAAATACGAAAAGAATTCAATTTTAGGCATATATACTCTAATTTTTACTAAAGGTCCAATTATCGCCTTTTGATGACGAACCCTCTTTAAATATAGTTTTGATCATTCTTATACATTCTATTGGACCAAATAAAATTCATCTTTAGAATCGGGACATCAAAATTTACTTTATGTAAATTTTTGGTATTTTTCTGATAAAGTTCTTTTTTTAATAAATAGTGAAAAATGTTGTATTTTAATTCAAAATCTCTTTTTCATCTAACTTGTTTATATGATTAGATTATATTTTGAGTTGGTTTTAAAGTGAAATTAGAATATATTTTTACCATTTAATTCAATAGTGGTTGTTGGAATTAATTTCACTTTGAAATCGGACTTAAACTAGTGTCAATCTTTTGATATATATTGTTTCATAAAAACACGCTATTTGTTCTGACAGCGGGAATTGATTATTAAATTAATTATTGTAACTTATATGTTTTGAATTTTGTAAAATATACATCATTTTTGAATTTGGAATATCAAATATAGCTTAGGGTGAAGTTTTGATATTTTTCTGAAAAACTTCAATTTTTGATGAATAGTGAAACCACTAAGTGGTACTTAAAAAAACTGATTTTTCGTTTAAATGAAATTTTACCACCTCTGTGTTTTGAATTTCAAAAATTTGACATACATGGTTGTCATTAGGAAGTAAAATGTGGTTCAATGTGATTAATTTTTTTTGGTGAATAGTAATTTTTAAATTTTTAATCGCGATTAGAGGTAATTAGTGTAATTTAAGGTAAAAATAATATTTTAATAATATGAAATGACTTTGACACTTGTCCTAACTCTATTGGATGAGTCATGACCGACTAAGACAACTCATGTGTCGATTTTTGAGACCCCATGAAGCCACTTGGGTAAGATAGAGACATTAATGCCTTTTATTTAAAGTAAAAGTAAAAATGACACAAACATGTATTGTTTTACTAAAATAATTTTTATATGGGGTTATACAAGTCAGATTTTTGACTATAAATAGTCAGTGGAAAGATAAAAAGATTTCTTACATCATAATATTTTTTTTTGTAATTTTTAGACATTAAATAAATTAAATTATTTATGACATCATGATGATGCAGCGTTTACCTCATTAATAAAGGATTTAAATAAAATGAAAAGATAATGTAAAATTTAAGACCACACATGTCAAAAACCTATTGGATGAGTATATTTCGAATCCTTATCACCTTATCCTCAAAATACATCAATGTGAGACCTTTAAAATCCGAAACTCATTTGAAAATAAAGTAACATTTTATACCTTTCCAAGAGTGCCCCTCCTCTCCTCTTATAAAAGACCCTCACCTCTACCTCCTTACCCACACCTCTCAAGCATTTGGTTCGACCAAGCTCTGATCATTTTGTCTCTACACATCGCTCTCCTAATCCTAGAAGCCTTACCTTAGGCAGGAAGCTCTTCAAGAAACCCTTTTGGTTCAAACCAAAGGGAGTTACCCGATTCAAAGGTAAAGTCTCCTCTAATGCTCTTTTGTTTTATTTTGCTTTTCCAACCCCCTAAATTCTTTTTATTCATTTCTTTTGTAACAACACCAGTATCTTCCATATACTAGGATGTTGTTATAAGAAGGATTTGAGCTACACTTACACACACATACATCTAATGGTTAAAAAACATACTGTTTCTGTGGATGACGAATTTCTGCCTCACGAAACGATGATTGTTCAATATTCTTCTAACACCTTCAAAGGTGGCCATTAAGATGTCACTATATTTATATATGATATATAATATGTTTATGTTTTCTTTATGCTTCTGTATTTTTCATTTATGTCATACCTTTATGGTTTCCATTATGGGTAAACGCGATATCTTCATTTTAGGAAGTGCGGACTACCGCCCTCTCAAAGTGGTTTGATTCGTTAATACCATATGTGGTACGTATAAAAGATAGATTTAATGATATTATATATGATACCATACTGGAATTATAATCCTATTATGTATCATTATGTTTTAATTCTATTAAATATGAAATAGAAATGGAAGTAAGCGTTCATGCGTACGTACGACTTACCGTCTCCATGAACGGTGCATTTCATTTCTTACCTCTAAATGTTATGTAAATGCATGTATATAATGGATATATATGATATATATGATATCTACATAATGAATATAATTCTGGATATAATGGATATTTTACCCCATGAACAACTTGTAATTACAAGAAGTTTATTTTTGACTCAAGTGCCCAGGGTCGACAAAACGACCATTATTATCCTAAATAATTACATAGTGTTCATGACATGGTAATAAGTGATATAAAAGGAATAATGAACTTGAAAAAGGTTCTTAAGCAAGTAGAAATTAACTCAAGTTTATTATTCAGGAGGTTAAATAACGATCGAGTCAAGTCGGACACGAGGTAAGAGAATCCGTCTCAATCTCCTCTCATTGAGGCATATTTTGTTTTATACACAACTTTCTTTTATATGGTGTATAAATCCTTTTGACTTTTACGATTATTTAAAAGAAATCTTTTTATACGAAGCGTTTACTAAACGACAAAAGAGAATGTTTTTTTGTTGTACGTATGCAGCGACAACGACTTCTCCGCCGCCGTGACCATTATTTGAGTTTCGGCTTCTTCTACAAGCAATAACTTTTTTTGAATGAAAAATAAATACCATGTTTTACTTTTCTTTTATTTTTGGTATTGAAAATGGTTTTCATAATGTTTTTATATCAATGTGTTGTATTGATATCTTGTGATTGAAAAGTGGAAATGTTATGTTTCCTTTATGCATGTTTTATGTGATACGATTATGTTATGGTTTTTGAGCATTGTTATGAAGACGGGTGGTTTCGTGATATAAACTAAGGGCGGGTGAGCCCGATATAGCTCTCCAATGATTGGGTAACGCGAAGGAGTTAAACGTTAAGGTTTTTCCGAAGAGATTTAGGGAATATACTGTGATGAGTATTCCAAACGTAACCAAGATGGTTACTCCCTACGTAAGAATGTTATGAATGCCTCAAGTTACCTTTATGTCTTATGATTTCTATGATTTATTCATGATTTGATGAGCTATGTTAAAGTGCTTATGTTTTATGGGAAAAGTATGATTTCATTCTTATGTATATATGTACTCATGTTTCCTTTCCATATTTTTTATAACCCTTACTGAGCTTTTTATGCTCATCCCAAGTTTTTGAAATGTTTTTCACAGGTCAAGGGAATGATACATGATATGATGATAGTGTCAAGGAAGTGTCAAGAAAGTGTAAAGAAAGAATCCATGTTTTATTTTAAATATGTTTCCGTTGATGGGAAAAATGAATACTATCATTTATTGTAACCACTTTGTTTAAATGTGGGATGTAATGCATGTTTTATGATCTAATTCTCTAAAACTCTAAACCTGAAAAGATCCTCAAGGTGTATTTTTGAAATATCTCAAGATTAAGTAATGTTTAAGGCTGGAGCCTTATAGCATACTTGTCTAATAACCACATATTCAACCTCTACAGTGTCAGTGTTTATGCCCTAAAGTTAAGAGTGTTGTTGACATAGGGATGTATTGTATCATGTAATTTATATCAATGACAATACTTTATCATTCGTTTATGTTTGTTACATAGAACATGAGAGATAATATGATGACATACCCCTAAAATATATGTGTTATCAGGCTATTCTTGATTGATGATTATTGTATTTGGTTGTGATGATATGTTAAGATTAATATGAGTAGCATAACGATACAACTCATCACTTATAGGATATAAATTGGTGAATTGGTGTTCAGATTGATTCACACATATGGATTGTCATATATGTGTCATTGTTGTTACTTAAGTGAACATTGCATCCTTTAACTTTAAGTTGTCAAATAGGTTCCCTACTTGCGAGGTTTCATACTTTGAAGATAATTGAGTATGACACTAATCATGCAGAGAGATTTGATTAATCAAGATAGGATGTGTTCGTTCATATGATGAGTTACGACATCATGACCCTCAATAGAGTTTTGGTTAAGTACATGATGTTAATTTTATGTGATGTGATTATATAACATTTAGTTAGCTTGAGAATTGAGAAAACGAGATAACCTAAACAAGATTGTCATTATCCACGACTCGTGCTTAATCAAAATGTCAAGTACAAAAGAACTTTTGCTAATGAACATGTGGTGGATTAAATCACATCAAATCCCTTTGCAATTTGGGTAGCCATGATGTGTTTGTAGATACCATTCGTAGTTTAACTTTAAAAAGGGTCATTGGGATCACACATAAGGTAATACTAATTGAGATTTTTTAACTTATGTGATTAATTCATGTGTAAATATATTAATGTTTATCATAAAGATAAATATGATTTGTGTTTTGCACATCTGAAATATTTTATTAAATAACGGTTGTTTAATTTAATGATTATTGTGGCGTTATAATATAAATATTGAGTTATTTATATCATTAAAAAATAAAAATGAGGAAATGAAAAAACCCAAATGGAATTTGAGCTTGGGCTTGGAGTAATGGGCTTCCAAGGCCCATTACATGAGTAAAATTCGGAGGCATATTTAAAGAGGTCATTTAAGCACCTCCTGCCTTTTTTAACCCATTTGGCGGCTCATCAATGCACATTCCATTCCAATGTGGTTTGAGCCTTAAGCCACTTTCTAAGGTTATTTAATGCTCCAAATGATCTTTGAAACTATTTATTGCACCTCAAGTTTTCTTCGGGATTAGCTTTCCCAGAGGCTATTAAATTCCCCGATTTCCTCATCTGAGAGTAAGTTCAATAGATTTCCTCATTCGAGAGAGTTCCTTAGTTTTCCTTATACGTGAGGTTCTCTAGTGTATCTTTTTTTTCTTCCATCCTTCATCTTTGAGGAGTGACAACATTTTTATTTTATTGTTTTATCAATGTGTTTTTCATTTACTTGTTATGATCTGATTGATTTTTATTATTACTTTTGTTATGTTGATATCGTTATTAAAACCCTACAGTGGTATCAGAGCCACACTCAATAAATGAAAAACACATAAACTAAATGTTTGAATATCATATAATTTTATGATGTATCCACAATATGTAAAATTCATTGAAGACTCACATGAAACAGTGATGGAATGTCTGATGTTGTGATTTCTTTGCTCAAGGCTAATTTTGAGTAGTGGGTTTATGCTTGGCTCCTGTGTGAAATATCGCATGCCCTATACTCTAGTCCACCAGACCCCTTAAGAATGCCAGAGCTTTACATCTTACTGAAATTGACGCGAAGATAGAGAATTGTTCTATGTAATATGATTAAAGTCTCAACCATTGTATGGGATACAAAGGTAAATAGATTAAGCAATTATTATCCATAAGATGTATTGAGTATGTATAAGATACATACTATTAAATTATTGTGAATATAATCACGTGTAGTATGTATGTGATACATATAATGATAATGGTGAGACTAAATATAAAATTCTTCACTAATTATGTAAGTGTGTATTGAGTATGTATAAGATACATACTATTAAATTATTGTGAATATAATCACGTGTAGTATGTATGCGATACATATAATGTTAATGGTGAGACTAAATATAAAATTCTTCACTAATTATGTAAGTGTTAGATGCCTTCCAATAAGAATCACATTCGTCAAGGCCTTGATCGATAAAAAAGATGGGTTGTGCTTAGCCAAGCATCAATGATTTATCTTGTGCTAGGTGAAAAGGGTAAAATTATCCTAATTTGAATGTTGGGTGACACTTAGCCAGGTAATCCAATCAGATTGGCTCTTAAAGGCACGATGTTGAGCATGAGATGAATTGGAAAAATATATTGTTCACTTAGTAACCCAAGAGTTGAATTAGATACAATTAACAAGAGTTGTTTACGAAAATATACATGCCTTAATAGATGAACATAGTTAAGTTTAGACATGTAAAAATATGGATCTTGACCCACTAAATTTATAATATCGAGGGTTATTATTTTAATGGAAGTATATTCAATAAAAGACTACATTGAATAATAATATACATGATACTAATAATGACACACATTTTGTTATATACATTCATGACATCAAACATAAACTTAAATTTGTCATTGATATCAGTCCTTGAGATTGGTATCGTAATTTGAAAATTGTTCTCAAACACGGAGAAAATATATGTTATGAATCAAGCTATCCTACCCAAACCTACTTCCAATAGTCCTCATGCTGATAAGGATGCTTATACGAATCACAAGAAAGATTATTTGAATGTATCATGTTTGATGCTAGCTACCATGATCCTCGAGCTTCCAATGTAGTATGAATCAATGGAGGCATTCAATATGATTGAACAACTTAAAAAGACCTATAAAGATAAAACTAGAATTGAACAGTATGATGCAACCAAGTCATTTTTTCTTTGTAATATGTCTGAAGGAACCCTAGTTTATACTTATGTGCTCATTTTTTTGGGCAAATAACATGGAAAGACTTAGGTTCCCTCTCAATAAAGAGATGCCCATAGACATGGTCCTGTAAGCATTGCTAGGATCATTTAACCAATTCATTGTTAATTTTAATACGAACAAGATTGCTTGTACCCTTCTTGGGCTTCTCAATATATTGAGAACAATTGAGAAAACCCTTAGAAGTTCACGCCCTATCATAGTGATGAATAAAGGAAAGGGTAAAGTCAAAGCCAACTAGAAGAAAAAAAATTAGAAAGTCCAAATCTTTAATTTCTGCACTGAAAGCTCATAAAGTTTGCATAATAAAGAAAAAAAATGTTTCTTTTGCAAACAAATTGGGCATTGGAAAAAGAATTATCCATAGTACATAGAAATTCTTAAGAAGCAACACGACGATGGTTCAACCACATCAGGTATTTATGTTATAAAAATCAATTTATCTAACTTTAAATCATGGGTATTAGATATCAGATATGCATCACATATTTATAGTAATGTGGAGTTGTTCAGAGAACAGAGGAAGTTGATTAAGGGAGAAGTAGCCTCATGAGTTGGGAATGAAGTAAGAATTGCTGCATTACCCGTGGAGACAATGAATCTAATTCTTCCCATTGGATTATCATTATCGTAAAAGACTATTATATTGTATCATTGATAAATAAATATTTTATTTTTGTATTCTACCTATATAAGATAGAATTTTCATTTTTAATAAAGAATGAAAATTGTTTTATTTATTTGAATGAAATGTTTTATGGGTTTTTTAGCACGTTTTAATGATTTATATATATAGGATTATAACAATCCTATCTATATTGAAAATAATTAGAAGGAAAAAATTAATGATTTGAATTCTACTTACCTTTGGCATTGTCGCATAAGATATATAAATAAGAATCACATCCAACGACTCCATAATGATAGATTATCGTGATGCGGAAACGTTGAGAGTTGATAGAAACAACGAAACACAAAAGAGTAAAAAGAAAAAAAAAACAGAACAAGGACACAAGGATTTACATGGTTCGGGAATAATTCATACGTCCACAGAGGCAGAAAATCACTATATTTGGGAGCACAATTACAGAGTGTTTCAGTAAGAAACCCTAGCTCGAAATGGGTTACAATTGGAGAAGACGATCTACTGTTCCACCAATTGCCAGGAAGTTTGCGTCGCTACAGTGAAAGGTGGCCACCCAAGTCAAAAGTGCTACAATGGCTGTCGGTTGGAAGTCCAAAAAGCTACAGTAAAATTGACTCCAAAGTCCGCACTACTATAGTGCTCTGTTAGTGTCGGTTGGCAAGCTCTGCTACAATGGTCAGAGATGCTACAATGGTCAAAGGTGCTACAGTACCAGAAGTGTTACAGTACCCCCAAAAAATGGATCGGGGACCTTCGGCCCCCAGACCCCCCCAGAGCAGGGGCATGTTGCCCCTGCAACCCTCAACAAGCTCGCCGCAGAGCTTGACTCATGAAAGTTGCACTCGATGCGCAATACAGGCCACAAGTATTCGCCCCAACCGGATTGGGCTACACCAATCAAACATATTGGATTAAAATGATTATGCATTATTTGACATATGAAAATCTTGTTTATCAGAAAAAATGACCAAATTCTCTTTTATGGGTAAAAGGCAACAAAATAGTGATTTATTAAAACTCATACATATTGATGCATGTAGTTTTATAAATAAAGAATCTCAAGGTGGAATTCAACACTTCATTACCTTTACCGATGAATTCATTAGGGATGAGTATGTATTTCTTATAAAACACATGTAGTGTCCTTTGAAATGTTCAAAGTGTTCAAAAATGAAGTATAAAATCAACTTAACAAAAGTATTAAAATACTTTGATATGATCGAGGAAGATAATATTTGAGTCAAAGAATTTCATGACCTTCTATGAGATTGTGTTATAGTATCAAAACTCACTCAACCTGCTACACCACAGTTAAATATTGTATTTGAAAGGAGAAATCAAACTATGTTGGATATTGTTCAGTCTATGATGAGCCATGTTGATCTTCCAATTTCATTTTTGAGTTATGATATGGAAACTAATTCATTTACACTAATATGTCTTCCATCAAAGGCTATTTAAAAGCCACTATATGAGATACAAACCGAGAAGCATCAAAGGCTATTTCCAGTAGTGATTGGGTGTCCAACGGTGACTCATGACTCACCGTTGGGTTCCAACGGTGACTCATGACTCACCGTTGGGTTCCAACGGTGACTCATGACTCACCGTTGGGTTCCAACAGTGACTCATGTCTCACCGTTGGGTTCCAACAACGACTAGTTGAAAACTTAACCAAACAAATAGTATGAACTTAAAAGTGAATAAATTTACTTCTATTTAACAAAGAAGCATGAAATAATAAGAATTCAAACATAATGAATTGAAACAAAAATTAATGCCATACTTCAATGAAATGAAATACCATTGAAAATCTGTACATGAACAGAATTAAAAGATTATGAAAAAATAAGAGCACAATACTAAAGAAATTAAAAAAAAAGTGAAACAGATTAAAAAATATCATAGAGTTAGTAAGAGAACAAAGCAATTCGATAGAAAAAGCAAGAGCCACTGTAGGAGTAGAAAGATGCTACTACCAAAGCTTTTGTGCAGCAAACAGAAAAACAAACCGTGGAAGAAAAAATAACTCACCGTTGATGTTTCAATGGTGGGTAGATTTTCATACCATTGAGGTGCAATGGTGTCACGACCCATCCCGGAGGGGCCCGTGCCATGACTACCCCAAGCCCGCCTCCAATAGGCTTGAGGCAAGTGACTAGCACCGAGTAGGCATACCCCTGAGAGGCATTAACCTAAAGTACCCGGACACACACACAAATCTAAGCTACACAATACTGAAATGAAAAACAACTGATAGAATGCATTCATACAACTAAGATCCCACAACCAGAGTACGACAAGAAGTGAAGGAAAAGTAAACATGGCCAAATATAAGCCCACCACAAAGAGTCTATAACACAAGTCTCACTGAAACTGTAAAGACTCCAACCTGCTCCAAGGGTGAGGACTAAGTCAAAGGTACGCTCCCGATAAACACCTCGGTCTGCCCAGCTCCATCTATGATCCACCCACTCCTTGTCCTCCTAGGACACCGTAAAGAAATCCGCCGTCTGCATAAGACATGACACGTGTGGGCAAAGCCCGTGCATGGGTGAGTATAACAATACTCAGTAGGATACCCTGAAAACACTAAACACACAGCACCAAGTATAGTCATCTCAATACAAGATATAACAATCTATGTATAATATATACCAAGAGAGAAAAACCCAAATATACTCAGGAGAGACACCACGCCATCAGGCGGTCATAACAAATATACCCGTAGTTTCGATCAGTTGTGCCGAAGAACGGTTGCGCAACGATCCCGAATTGGGTATTTGTCGAACCGTTGGCCAAGGGATTACTAACAATGATCGCACAAAGAAAATTTGGGGAGAAATCCATAAAACATACAAGTGAGGAACGAACCTCAGCCATTGTTCGTTTGGCCTCAATTCATTATCGTAGAAAAGATGAACAAATAGGGATAATCAACTAATCAAAATAAATAATTCTATCCAATTAAAATCTATTGACGACGCATGGGTTAATCCTTGTTATTTGAATCGATCCGCGTTCATTCAGGATTTAAGAATAAGATGAAATTCAAAAAACAAAACACCCTACCTAGAGTTTGGATCGATTGTTGATGAAGAACAATTACGTTGTTGTCGTTGATGAGATCCTCCAACTTCATTGGCATGGCGAACCATGATCTGATCCTGATCGGTTGTCGTCCGCCAATAACGCTCTCCCCAAACAGTGTCTAGGTCTCCAGGGTTTAGTATCCAACCCTGAGACAATTTCCTTATCCATAAACTTATAGAGGGAGTAGGTCGCTGCGCTGAAAAATAAAATAAAATAAATTCTTAAGTTTAATTTATTTTATTAATTTCGCTCCCCAAGAACTTTTTCACAAATGAACCACGCCGACCAATGTTAGGTCTCACCTAGGGTAAAACCGTTATTCTGAATCCAACAGTGCCCTTAGATTTCTGATCTGGGCACTTGTTTAGGAGTTATTCTATTTTTTAGGAAAACCGTGCGCGCATGCTATTAAATATTTTAATATTTTTTCAAATATTTATTTCGGGCACACTAGACCTCGAAATCACACTCCGTCTCAGTGCCTAGTCTCAAAAATAATCCATATAATATCTAAAAATAATATACGGAAAATACAAGACGTTACATTCTCCCCACCTTGAGGCTTTACATCCCTGAAAAACCAAAACAAGGGCTACTCAAATAGATGAGCGTACTGAGCATGAATCCGATCCTCCCACTCCCATGTACTCTCTTGGAGATTCACGTGCTGCCACCAAACACACACCAAAGGAATCGATCGCCCATGAAGGATCCTCTCATGCCAATCCTCGATCTCCACTGAGTACTCAGCAAAAGTCGCTCCATCCTCGATGTCCATCTCACCCCAATCGACGATGTGCGATGGGTTATCCACATATCTTCTCAGCTGCGACATATGGAAGATGTCGTGTACCCGATCTAATTGCGGAGGTATATCCAAGCGGTATGCCACCTCACCAACTCTACACAGTATCTAGAAAGGTCCGTTGAACCTCAGAGACAACTTTTCTCCCCTGCCAAATCTTCATAATCCCCATCAAGGTGAAACCCAAATGAACACATGGTCTCCTTCATCGAACTCCAAAGGCCTCCATCACTTTTCAGCATAAGAATTCTGATGGCTCTGTGCAGTCTTCATCCACTCTTGGATAATCCACACCTTCTCTGTAGTAGCTCACACCAACTTCGGGCCCATGAGTGCCGACTCTCTTGGGCCAGTCCAACAAAGTGGTGACCTGCAGGGTCATCCGTACAAAGCCTTGAACAATTCCATACCAATGGTGGAATGATAGATGTTATTGTATATAAACTCCACCAGTGTCAGGGGATCCTCCCAACTATGGCCAAAGTATAACATGCAAGATCGCATCATGTCCTCCAGAACCTGAATAGTTCACTCAGTTTGACCGTCAATTTTTGGGTGAAACGCTGTACTCAAGTGTAACTGGGTCCCAAACACCTCCTAGAATCCTTTCCACAACCAAGATGTAAAGTGAAAATCATGATCAGAAATAATCATCGACAGAACTCCATGAAGTTGAACTATCTCCTGAACGTAGAGGTGTCCCAAACTCTCTACTGAACTCTGCTATCAAATAGTTAGGAAGTGAGAAGACTTAGTGAGTCGGTCAATGATCACCCAGATGACATCATGCCCCCTGGACATATATGGCAAGTCCATCACAAAGTCCATAGATATCCCATCCCACTTCCATTCCAAAACCTCAAGGGGTTGAGCTAAACTCATTGGAACTTGGTGCTCAACCTTCACGTGCTGACAAGGCATCTAGAAACAAACTCCGCAACTCCTATCTTCATCCCTGGCTACCAAAATTGACGTTGGAGGTCCTGGTACATCTTCTCCATACCTGGATGTACCACCAAAGGGGACGTATCCAACAACCCCACTAGTACTAATGTGAATCCTATGAAAAAATGACGTGCTCCCCACCTTTTGAATATCCATCAGGAGCATGCCCTGTGGACATCTGAGCACATAGGGTCTCGCAGTCGGTATCCCCAAGCTGTGCCTCTCTGACTCACTATAAGAGTGGAGGGGTGGAAACCATCAACTAGAGGTAAGCTGCTTCATCTCCATCCATAAAAGATAACTACAATGAGGCAAACTGCTCTGATGCCTCATTCAATAACTACGAACTAGATCTCCTGTTGAGTGTGTCTGCCACCACATTCCCCTTCTTAGGAGTATAGAAAATCTCAAATTCATAGTCATAGAGGAACTCTAGCCATCACCCCTATCTCAAGTTCAGATACTTTTAAGAGAAGATATACTTGAGACTCTTGTGGTCAGAGTAAACGAAAAACTGCTCACCCATCAGGTAGTGTCACCACATATTCAAAGTGAAAACTACCGTTGCTAACTCAAGATCATGAGTCGTGTAGTTCTGCTCATGCGGTCTCAACTGACGTAAACCATAGACAATCATTGCTTGCCTCTGCATTAGAACAAAGCCAAGCCCGGTTCCTGATGCATTGCAGAACACGACGTACTCAACACCTTCCTCTGGTAACCTCAAGATAGGAGTGCTCTTTAACCTTTGCCTCAGCACCTGAAATCACTGCTATAACTTTTTACACGAAAGACTGTCCCTTTCATGTCAAAGCTGTCAAGTATGATGCCACTCTGGAGAAGTCGGGTATGAATCTCTAATAGTACCATATCAATCCAAGGAAACTCCGCACCTCGATAACACTCTTAGGTGGCTCCCAAGAAAACATTGCCTCAACCTTCATTGGATCCACTGCAAATCTAGCCTCTAAGATGATGTGTCCCAAAAAATGGACCTCTTAAATCTAAAAGAGGCACTTTGAGAGCTTCCCATAAATCTGGTGCTCTCAAAATGTGTCCAGGACCATCCTCAAGTGTCTCGCATGCTCCTCCTCGAACGTCGAATGCACTAAGATGTCATCGATGAAGACTACCATGAACCGGTCTAAGTATGGATGAAAGATCCAGTTTATGAGTCCCATGAACACTACTGGGGTATTCATCATGCCAAAAGGCATCACCAAGTACTCATAGTGACCGTAACGACATCTGAAGTCCGTCTTCGATATATCCTCATCCTATACTCACAATTGATGATAGTCTGATCTAATGTCAATCTTTGAGAACCATCATGCCCCTTTCAACTGATCCAATAGGTCATCGATCCTCGATAGTGGATACTTGTTCTTCACGGTCACCTGGTTTAAGTGCCAAAAATCCACACAAAACCTCAATCCCCGGTCTACCTTCTTAGCAAACAAAACTAGGGCTTCTCAAAGTTAAACACTGGGTCTCACGAATACCTTTCTATTCAAGTCCTCCAACTATACCCTCATCTCACAAAGGTCCACGGGAGCCATCCAATATGCAGGTGTAGATATCAGTGCCATTCTGGGGTGCAGATCAATACAAAAGTCTATCTTCTTATGGGGAGGTAAACCTGATACATCTTTAGGAAAGACGTCCTTATACTCCGCCATCACTGCAGGAAACTGAGGACTCATAACATCCATAGCACCGAGGGTCAGGCTAGCCAACTAATGAGTAATCAGTTGTACCCTCCTATGCATGAACCCATCCTGTGCTGCCTAGATTTCCTTTTTACCAACAAAGAAAAACTTGGTCCCATCACTACAGACACACCACACTCTTCGCCTAAAACAGTTATCCTGAGCATGAACTATGGATAACCAGTATATACTAAGAATGACGTCATAAGGCCTCGACGCCACTACCAAGAGATCCCAACCAAAACTCTCACCTATAAGAGTCAGGTCACACTGTCAGCACCAATGTGTGATCATTAAGCGTCCTCCAGTAGGAGTCTCTAAGCGTAAGGTTCGAGTCAACAGTTTAACTAGAATCTCTGAGTCTCGAACAAGATTCATGAAAAAAAAGAATGACTAACACCTGTGTCTATCAAAACTGCAGCTAAGGTGGAAAAGAAACAGATCGTACCTTGTATCATCCATGGATCTTCGGGGTCATAGGCCTCTATAGCCTGCAACTATCCTTGTCCCTTCCCACCAGCTCCCTCAGCCCAGCGTGGACCACTTGGGGGTGGTGGTGGTAATAGGTCAAACCTCCGACCACCTCCTGCTGCCCTACCTTCCCTTCTTCAACGTTCGCTGCCCTGCAGAACACCCTACTCCTGTCTCTATCTCCATCTTAGTGGTCCCTCGACCATCTCCCAATCAGCTGTGCGACGGGTTAGAAAATCTCGTGCCAGATGTCCCTGACTGTCGCAAGAAAAATACTGCTTGTCCCTTGTCTGATTTGAGCCACCCTAAGAGCCTTGCACTGCTGACCCTGAGTCCTGAGACCGCCTCTTGATGCGCTTAACCCACTTGGATCCCTGTGACTGCCGTCGGCTACCTACTGTCGAGGTCTCAGCTACCGAGTGCTCACTACCAGCTCCCATGACTGGTGTCTGCTCTTCTAGAAAACTTTCTACCAAAAGGGCTCGCTCAAGTATCCCAACATAGGTAGAAATGCTTAGGGATACCACTGATGCCCTGATGTTCTGACGCAAGCCCTGGTCGAAGGTCAGAGCCCTGAAGAACTGGTCTGGTACCATATCCAAATAGTAGCGCGAGAGATCTATAAACTTCACTGAATACTCTTCCAAGGTCATACTACCCTGCTGCAGATGTAGAAGCTCCTATATGCATACCGATCGTAACATGTCTGAATAGAAATCCTCACTGAATAGATGCTCGAAGTCTATCCAGGAGAGAGCTATCTCGTCATGTGACTGAGTCACCAAACTCCACCATCGCCCCACAGAGCCTTGAAGAAGACTCGCGGTAAAGACTTCCATTTGATTGATAGGTGTCCTCACAAGGCGAAAAATGCGGGTGACTTTCTCTAACAAATCCTTAGCCATTCGGGGGTCTAACTCACCCCAAAACCTAGGAGGTCACTGCCACTGAAACTCATGCAACGCACTCAGCCTGCGTGCATCCTTAGATGGTAGTGCTAGTAGTAGCTACTGCTTGACAGATGGTGGTATAGCTGGTAAACCACCTGGAGGTGCTATCTCTGGTACATTCCCTTGTACCGATGCCTCGTCATTGGGTGGATCATCCTTGTGACCACGTGGTGGAATCCTGACTAGCTGTCTATATAGAGGCATCCTAAAATAAAACAAGATGTACCATGGTCAATAGAGTATATATGAGGAGCTGACTCAAT
Source organism: Viscum album (assembly GCA_963277665.1). Lineage (NCBI taxonomy): Eukaryota > Viridiplantae > Streptophyta > Magnoliopsida > Santalales > Viscaceae > Viscum > Viscum album. The sequence continues at coordinate 1,961,271,276 of OY728133.1, forward strand.
AAGGACATGGAAAACACAACCATTCCTATATGATGCATGTACCATTGTTTTTCCCTACAACCAATGTCCTCATTTACTGATTCAAAAACCAGGTGATCAGAGTCCTGGTGTAAGGATACGTCGGCTTCCACACCAACACTAGAGTCCCTAGCCTGAAAGTCGAACTTGAAACAATTAACACTGTTTCCCCAAACCAACCTCATAGACTCTCAGTCCTAAAGTAGAATCGATCCACTCTGATACCACTCTATCACGATCCATCCCAGAGGGGCCCATGCTATGACTACCCCAAGCCTGCCTCTAATAAGATGAGGGTTGGTGACTAGCACTGAGTAGGCATATCCCGCAAATGAGAGGAATTATCCTAAAGTATCTGTACATACGCCCACATCTCCAAGCCACACAATGCTGAAATGTAAAAAAACTAATAGAATGCATGTATACAACTAAGATCCCACAACCAGAGTACGACAAGAAGTAAAAGAAAAGTAAACATGGCCAAATACAGGCCCACCACAAAGAGTCTATAACGCAAGTCTAACTGAAACTGTAAAGAGTCCAACCTGCTCCAAGGGCGAGGACTAAGTCAAAGGTACGCTCTCGATAAACACCTTGGTCTACCCAGCTCCAGCTATGATCTACTCTATTTGATACCCGACCTCTAAAGGGGATCACAATCCCGTGATGCGGATGTAATGCCGCACTATACCCTCGAGGGAAAGGACCAAGGGAACACACTCAACCTATATTGGTCCAAACTAAGAAAACAAAGAGCCTCAAACACTCTTGATGGGAGTACACGACGTGTTCAGTTGTCCCAAGTCTTTCCAGTGTGGAAAACCTCACATGACATGTAGTCTCAATATACATGGTGTGTAGGATTAGTACATGATGTGTAGAGACACAAGGTCCCCTGCCCGTGTCGCCTGATCATGTTCGTGTCCACCAAGCTGAGTCCGTGTCTAAGTACATGACATTCCATCTGGCCGTGTACTATTACCCATGTTCATGTACTCTCCGGAGTACATGCCAAGTCAACCAAGGAGGGTCACACGCTGTGTGATATGGGTCTGAAACCCTATCCCCCGCTGAAGGGGGCCCCATACGATGTGTAGTATCGAGTTACACGTTGTGTTGCTTGGGATTTTCCAGATCCAGAGTTCTTCCTCCATTCTTCCTTGCGCTCCGCGTTTGTCTCTATCTCCGCCTAAAACCGCTCTGTAGATCCCAGATCTACATCGACCGCATCTTGCAGCCTGTAGATCGCTGGAATCCGACATCGAAACGCATTAGGAACTCACCTTCGATGTTCATTTTCCACGCGCTACCTAGGAAGGGTGCAGAACCCTAGATCTATTCTCTTTCTTCCTAGATCTATTTGTCATCACCATTGATCCTTGATCCGCAACCACCATCACGTTCCATACCCGCGGTTTTGATCCGTTGCACTGAAGATCAGTTGCACAACAATCCGGAACCGAGTATTTGTCGAACCATTGGCCAAGGGATTACCAATGATGACCACACGAAGAAAATTTAGGGAGAAATCCATCAAACACACAAGCAAGGAATGAACCTCGACCTTTGTTCATTTGACCTCGATTCGTTATCGTAGAAAAGATGAATGGAGAGGGATAATCAATGAATCAAAATAAACAATTCTATCTAATTGAAATCTACCAATGACGTGAGGGTCAATCCTTGTTCATTGAATCAATCTGCGTTCATCCAGGATTTAAGAATAGGATGAAATTCACAAAAAACACCCTACCTGGAGTTTGGATCGATCGTTGATGAAGAACAATTGCGTCGTCGTCGTTGATGAGATCCTCCAACTCCGCTAGCATGACAACCCAAGATATGATCCCGATCTGTTGTCGTCCGCCAAGAACGCTCTCCCCAAATGGTGTTTAGGTCTCCAGTGTTTAGTGGACAACCCTGAGATAATTTCCTTAGCCATAAACTTATAGAGGGTGCGGGTCGCTGTGTTGAAAAAAAAAATTCTCAAGTTTAATTTATTTTATTAATTTTGGGCCCCCGACAACTTTTTCACAAACGACCCGTGCCGACCAATGTTAGTTCGTGCCTAGGGTAAAACTGCTATTCTGAATCCAATGGTGCCCACATATTCCTGATTCAGGTACCTATTTAGGAGTTATTACACTTTTTTAGGAGAAATGTGCATGTGTGCAATTAAATATTTTAAAAATTTTCAAACATTTATTTTGGACACACCAGGTCTCAAAATTGCACACCGTCTCAACGCCTGGTCTTGAAAATAATCAATATAATATCTAAAAATAATACACAAAAAATTTGAGATGTTACAAATGGTGATTAAATTTACTCACCGTTGATCTCTTGGCGGTGAGTTAGTGATTCACCTTTAGGTTCCAATGGTGTGTAAAATTACTGACTGTTGGAAGTTTTCTGGTGGTGACTAAAAGTCTCACCATTGATAAAAATCAATAGTGAAAAAAAGAAAGTCTCACCATTGGTAAAAACTAACGGTGACTTGACATAAATTAAGCAACCAACAAAGACACCAAATGAGGGAAGAACAAACCATAAGAAAGGGGTAGAAGGTGAAGCGAAGAGTGAATAAAAAGAACATACATAAAACCAAAAGAGCGGAAACTTAAAAATAGAAGGAGAAAAATGAAAGGTCAAGGCAGAATGATAGAAGAGAGCACACTGGGTCGAAGGAAATGTCAAGATGAAGAATACGAGATTTCTGGAGATTGAGGGGAATTCCCTAAGAAGACGATGAACAAGAGAACCATTGTAAGCTCGAAAGAGAAAGTAAAAGAGAATGAACTAAGATCAAATGAAAAATCTGTAAACAAAAGACATGAGAAGAAGCATAAGTGATGATGAGAATGACTCATGAGAAAGGAAGAACACCAGTAGGTCCGTTGCGGAAGATGATGAGCGGTGGAAGAATAAGTCACACAAGAGCGGTAAATTAAATCGGGAGTTAAAAAAGTGATAGCGCCGGACAGGAAGAATGATCAGACGAATGAAGTAATTCAGAGAGGAGATCCGACGAAAGGAAAAATTCAGAAGAGATCCGACAAAGTAGATTAAAGGAGAGGAGAACCAATAGATGAGATTGACTCTCACGTTGAGAAGTTTTGTCCCACATCAAAGCCATCAAACGGAAAGCCAATGGTATATAAGCCAAGGCGCGTTGATACTCGATCAAAATAAAACTCATAACACACATATGGCTTGCGGGCGACCTATGCCCAAATAAAGCGGTCACACACTCCTTGGGCCTTATACAAGGGGGCCCACACACACACTTGTAGCATGCACAGTACTCAAACAGGCTCTGTGCGGCCATTAAGGGATGGAGCTCCCACGGGTAGATCTTTAGGTCCTATTAAAGTTGTAGTAGAGGTTGTTCTTGAAGAGGCTTGCACATAAAGGCTTAATTTTTATATAAAAAAATAAAAAACACGCACTCCTTGGGCCTTATACAAGGGGGCCCACACACACACTTGTAGCATGCACAGTACTCAAACAGGCTCTGTGCGGCCATTAAGGGATGGAGCTCCCACGGGTAGATTTTTAGGTCCTATTAAAGTTGTAGTAGAGGTTTTTCTTGAAGAGGCTTGCACATAAAGGCTTAATTTTTATATAAAAAAATAAAAAACACGCACTCCTTGGGCCTTATACAAGGGGGCCCACACACTTGTAGCATGCACAATGCTCAAACAGGCTCTGTGCGGCCATCAAAGGATGGACCTCCCACGAGTAGACCTTCAGGTCCTATTAAAGTTTTAGTAGAGGTTCTTCTTGAAGAGGCTTGCAATAAAGCCTTAATTTTTATATATAAAAAATAAAAATATAAAGTAAAAACAATTAGAGACCATAACAAAATATGAATACATGTGAATAAGAAATAAAATTTTCAAGAAAATTGAATTGAATTAAATGTTATGCAATTTCCATTTATCAAAACAAAAGGAGATCAAATAGTTAATATCCTATTACAAACAATCCTCCCTTTTGTAAATTAAAAAACATAACATTTATTAAATTTTCAAACAATATTAATAGAAAAATTATTAAATCTTTTAAAACTTTCTCCCCCCTTTTGAAATTTTCAAGTATATAAAAAATAGTGAAAACAATTAGAGACCGTAACAAAATATGAATACATGTGAATAAGAAATAAAATTTTCAAGAAAATTGAATTGAATTAAATGTTATGCAATTTTAATTTATCAAAACAAAAGGAGATCAAATAGTTAATACCCAATTACAAACAATCCTCCCTTTTGTAAATTAAAAAACATAACATTTATTAAATTTTCAAACAATATTAATATATATATTTTTAAATCTTTTAAAACTTTCTCCCCCCTTTTGAAATTTATCAAAAAGTACATAAAAATAGTGAAAGAATCAAAGTAAAATATTACACTTAGACATAATATATAAAAAAATACATTTTTATTGTTTAACTTTTCAATTATAAATATTATGATCTAATTATCATTTAAGAATATTAGAAAATATCAGTGAGATACATTATGGTAGAAAAGATGAACAAAGAGGGATAATCAACTAATCAAAATAAATAATTCCATCCAATTAAAATCTACTGACGACGCGTGGGTAAATCCTTGTTCTTTGAATCGATTTACGTTCATTCAGGATTTAAGAATAAGATGAAATTCAAAAAACAAAACACCCTAACTAGAGTTTGGATCGATCGTTGATGAAGAACAATTGCATTGTCGCCATTGATGAGATCCTCCAACTTCATTGGCATGGCGAACCATGATCTGATCCTGATCCGTTGTCGTTCGCTAATAACGCTCTCCCCAAATGGTGTCTAGGTCTCCAGGGTTTAGTATCCAACCCTGAGACAATTGCCTTAGCTGTAAACTTATAGAGGGAGTAGGTCGCTGCGCTGAAAAATAAAATAAAATAAATTCTTAAGTTTAATTTATTTTATTAATTTCGCACCCCAACAACTTTTTCACAAACGACCTGCACCGACCAATGTTAGGTCACACCTAGGGTAAAACCGTTGTTTTGAATCCAACAATGCCCTTAGATTTTTGATCTAGGCACCTGTTTAGGAGTTATTCTATTTTTTAGGCAAACCGTGCGCGCATGCTTTTAAATATTTTAATATTTTACAAACATTTATTTCGGGCACACCAGGCTTCGAAATCACACGCCATCTCAGTGCCTAGTCTCAAAAATAATCCATATAATATCTAAAAATAATATACAGAAAATACAAGACGTTACATTCTCCCCACCTTGGGGATTTACATCCCTGAAAATCCAAAACAAGGGCTACTCAAATAGATGAGAGTACTGAGCACGAATCTGATCCTCCCGCTCCCATGTGCTCTCTTGGAGATTCATGTGCTGCCACCAGACACACACCGAATGAATTGATCGCCCATGAAGGATTCTCTCATGCCAATCCTCGATCTCCACTGAGTACTCAACAAAGGTTGCTCCATCCTCGATGTCCATCTCACCCAAGTCGATGACGTGCGATGGGTCTTGCACATACCTTCTCAGCTGCGACACATGGAAGATGTCGTGTACCCGATCTAATTGCGGAGGTAGATCCAGGTGGTACGCCACCTCACCAACTCTACACAGTATCTAGAAAGGGCTGTTGAACCTCAGAGATGGCTTTTCTCCCCTGCCAAATCTTCGTAATCCCCGTCAAGGTGAAACCCAAAGGAACACATGGTCTCCTTCATCGAACTCCAAAGGCCTCCATCGCTTGTCAACATAAGAATTCTGATGGCTCTGTGCAGTCTTCATCCACTTCTGGATGATCCACACCTTCTCTGTAGTAGCTCACGCCAACTCCGGGCCCATGAGTGCTGACTCTCCTGGGCCAATCCAACAAAGTGGTGACCTGCAGGGTCATCCGTACAATGTCTCGAACAATTCCATACCAATGGTGGAATGATAACTGTTATTGTTCGTAAACTCCACCAGTGGTAGGGGATCCTCCCAAAAATGGCCAAAGTCTAACATGCAATCTCACAACATGTCCTCTAGAACCTGAATGGTTCACTCAGTCTGACCGTCAATTTTTGGGTGAAACGCTGTGCTCAAGTGTAACTGCGTCCCAAACACCTCCTAGAATCCTTTCCACAACCGAGATGTAAAGTGAACATCACGATCAGAAACAATCATCGACGAAACTCCATGAAGTCGAACTATCTCCTGAACGAGGAGGTGTCCCAAGCTCTCTACTGAACTCTGCTATCGAATAGTTAGGAAGTGGGCTAACTTAGTGAGTCGGTCAATGATCACCCAAATGACATCATGTCCCCTGGACATATGTGGTAAGTCCATCACAATGTCCATAGATATCCCATCCCACTTCCATTCCAAAACCTCAAGGGGTTGAGTTAAACCCATTGGAACTTGGTGCTCAGCCTTCACCTGCTGACAAGTAAGGCATCGAGAAACAAACTCCGCAACTCCTTTCTTTATCCCTGGATACCAAAATTGACGTTGGAGGTCCTGGTACATCTTCGCCACACATGGATGTACCACCAAAGGGGACGTATCCAACAACTCCACTGGTACTACTGTGAATCCTCTGAAAAAAATGACGTGCTCCCTACCTTTTGAATATCCATCAGGAGCATTCCTTATGAACATCTGAGCACGTAGGGTCTCGTAGTTGGTATCCCCAAGTTGTGCCTCCCTGACTCACTATAAGAGTGGAGGGGTGACAAACATCAACTGGAGGTAAGTTGCTTCATCTCCATCCATAAAAGATAACTTCAATGAGGCAAACTGCTCTGATGCCTCATTCAACAACTACGAACTATATCCCCTGTTGAGTGTGTCTGCCACCACGTTCCCCTTCCCAGGAGTATAGAAAATCTCAAAGTCATAGTCCTGAATGAACTCTATCCATCACCCCTCTCTAAAGTTCAGATACTTCTAAGAGAAGATATACTTGAGACTCTTGTGGTCAGAGTAAACGAAAAACTGCTCACCCATCAGGTAGTGTCACCACATATTCAAAGTGAAGACTACCGCTGCTAACTCAAGATCATGGGTCGTGTAGTTCTGCTCATGCGGTCTCAACTGGCGTAAACCATAGGCAATCACTACTTTCCTCTGCATTAGAATAAAGCCAAGCCCGGATCCTGATGCATTGCAGAACACCATATACTCAACACCTTCCTCTGGTAACCTCAAGATAGGAGTGCTCTTTAACTTCTGACTCAGCACCTGAAAGCACTGCTAGCACTTTTTACACGAAATACTGCCCCTTTCATGTAAAAGCTGTCAAGGATGATGCCACTCTGGAGAAGTCGGGTACAAACCTCTGATAGTACCCTGTCAATCCAAGGAAACTCCGCACCTCGATAACACTCTTAGGTGGCTCCCAAGAAAACATTGCCTCAACCTTCACTGGATCCACTGCAAATCCAGCCTCTAAGATGATGTGTCCCAAAAAATGGACCTCTCAAATCTAAAACAGGCACTTTGAGAGCTTCCCATAAATTTGGTGCTCTCAGAGTGTGTCCAGGACCATCCTCAAGTGTCCCGCGTGCTCCTCCCCGAACGTCGAATACACTAGGATGTCATCGATGAAGACTACCATGAACCGGTCTAAGTATGGCTGAAAGATCCAGTTTATGAGTCCCATGAACACTACTGGGGTATTCATCATGCCAAAAGGCATCACCAAGTACTCATAGTGACCGTAACGACATCTGAAGTTCGTCTTTGATATATCCTCATCCTATACTCATAGCTGATGATAGCCTGATCTAATGTCAATCTTTGAGAACCATCACACCCCTTTCAACTGATCCAATAGGCCATCGATCCTTGATAGTGGATACCTTTTCTTCACGGTCACCTGGTTTAAGCGCCGAAAATCCACACAAAACCTCAATCCTCCGTCTACCTTCTTAGCAAACAAAACTGGGGCTTCCTAGAGTTAAACACTGGGTCTCATGAATCCCTTCCTCTTCAAGTCCTCCAAAAATACCCTTAGCTCACAAAGGTCTGTGGGAGCCATCCGATATGCAGGTGTAGATATCAGTGCCGTTCTGGGGTGTAGATCAATACAAAAGTCTATCTCCTTATGGAGAGGTAAACCTGGGACATCTTTATGAAAGAAGTCCTTATACTCTGCCATCACTGCATGAAACCGAGGACTCATAACATCCATAGCACTGAGGGTCAGGCTAGCCAACTAATGAGTAATCAGCTGTACCCTCCTATGCATGATCCCATTCTGTGTTTCCTAGATTTCCTTTTCACCAACAAATGAAAACTTGGTCCCATCACTACAGTCACACCACACTCTTCGCCTAAAACAGTTAACCTGAGCATGAACTGTGGATAACCAGCATATACTAAGAATGATGTCCTAAGGCCTCGACGCCACTACCAAGAGATCCCAGCCAAAACTTTCACCTCTAAGAGTCAGGTCACACTGTCAGCACCAATGTGTGATCATTAAGCCTCCTCCAGTAGGAGTCTACAAGCGTAAGGTTCGAGTCAACAGTTTAACTAGAATCGCTGAGTCTCGAACAAGATTCATGGAAAGAAAAGAATGATTAGAACCTGTGTCTATCAAAACTGCAGCTAAGGTGGAATAGAAACAAATCATACCTTGTATCATCCCTAGATCTTTGGGGTCATAGACATCCATAGCCTGCAACTATCCTCGTCCCTTCCCACCAGCTCCCTCAGCCCGGCGTGGACCACTTGGGGGTGGTGGTGGTAATAGGTCAAACCTTCGACCACCTCCTGCTGCCCTTCCTTCCCTTATTCAATGTCCGCTACCTTGCTGACCAACCTACTCCTGTATTTGTCTCCATCTCAGTGTTTCCTCAACCGTCTCCCAATCAGCTGTGCGACGAGTTAGAAAATCTCGTGCCAGATGTCCCCGACTGTCACAAGAAAAGTGATGTTTGTCCCTTGGCTGATTTGAGCCACCCTAAGAGCCCTGCACTGCCGACCCTAAGTCCTGGGACCGCCTCCTGATGCGACTAACCCGCTTGGATCCCTATGACTGCCTTCGGCTACCTACTGTCGAGGTCTCAGCTACCGAGTGCCCACTACTAGCTCCCATGACTGGTGTCTGCTCTTCCAGAAAACTTTCTACCAAAAGGGCTCACTCAAGTACCCCAACATAGGTAGAAATGCTTAGGGATACCATTGATGCCCTGATGTTCCAACACAAGCCATGGTCGGGTCAATCCTTGTTCATTGAATCGATCTGCGTTCATCCAGGATTTAAGAATAGGATGAAATTCACAAAAAAAACACCCTACCTGGAGTTTGGATTGATCGTTGATGAAGAACAATTGCGTTGTCGTCGTTGATGAGATCCTCCAACTCCGCTAGCATGACAACCCACGATCTGATCTTGATATGTTGTCGTCCGCCAAGAACGCTCTCTCCAAATGGTGTTTAGGTCTCCAGGGTTTAGTGGCCAACCCTGAGACAATTTCCTTAGCCATAAACTTATAGAGGGTGCAGGTCGTTGTGTTGAAAAAAAAATTCTTAAGTTTAATTTATTTTATTAATTTTGGGCCCCGAAAACTTTTTCACAAACGACCCGTGCCGAACAATGTTAGGTCGTGCCTAGGGTAAAACCGCTATTTTGAATCCAATGGTGCCCTCATATTTCTGATCCGGGTACCCGTTTAGGAGTTATTACACTTTTTTAGGAAAAATGTGCTTGTGTGCAATTAAATATTTTAAAAATTTTCAAACATTTATTTCGGGCACACCAAGTCTCAGAATTGAACACCGTTTCAACGCCTGGTCTTGAAAATAATCAATATAATATCTAAAAATAATACACAAAAAATTCGAGATGTTAAAAATGGTGATTAAATTTACTCACCGTTGATCTCTTGGTGGTGATTTAGTGACTCACCTTTAGGTTCCAGCGGTGATAAAATTACCGACTGTTGGAAGTTTTCTGGAGGTGACTAAAAGTCTCACCATTGGTAAAAATCAATAGTGAAAAAAAGAAAGTCTCACCATTGGTAAAAACTAATGGTGACTTGACATAAATTAAGCAACCAACAAAGACACCAAATGAGGGAAGAACAAACCAGAAGAAAGAGGTAGAAGGTGAAGCAAAGAGTGAATAAAAAGAACATACATAAAACCAAAAGAGCGGAAACTTAAAAATAGAAGGAGAAAAATGAAATCTCAAGGAAGAATGATAGAAGAGAGCACACTGGGTCAAAGGAAATGTCAAGCTGAAGAATACGAGATTTCTGGAGATTGAGGGGAATGCCCTAAGAAGACGATGAACAAGAGAACCATTGTAAGCTCGAAAGAGAAAGTAAAAGAGAATGAACCGAGATCAAATGAAAAATCTATAAACTAAAGACATGAGAATAAGCATAAGTGATGATGAGAATGACTCATGAGAAAGGAAGAACACTAGTAGGTCTGTTGCGAAAGATGATGAGCGGCGGAAGAAGTCACACTAGAGTGGTAAATTAAACCGGGAATTAAAAAAGTGATAACACCGGATAGGAAGAATGATCAGACGAACGAAATAATTCAGAGAGGAGATCCGACGGAAGGAAAAATTCAGAAGAGATCCGACAAAGTAGATTAAAGCGGAGGAGAACCAACAATTGAGATTGACTCTCACGTTGAGAAGTTTTGTCCCACATCAAGCCATCAAACAGAAATCCAATGGTATATAAGCCAAGGCGCGTTGATACTCGACCAAAATAAAAATCATAACACACATATGGATTGCGGGCTACCTATGCCCAAACAAAGCGGGCACACACTCCTTGGGCCCTTATACAAGGGGGGACCGCACACTTGTAGCATGCACAATGCTCAAACAGGCTCTGTGTATCCATCAAAGGATAGACCTCCCATGGGTAGACCTTCAGGTCCTATTAAAGTTGTAGTAGAGGGTTCTTCTTGAAGAGGCTTTCACACCATGCACAATGCTCAAACATGCTTTGTGCGATGGATCTGCCAGGGGTAGTATGCACAATGCTCAAACAGGCTTTGTGCGATGGATCTCCCACGGGTAGACCTTTAGTTCCTATTAAAGTTGTAGTAGAGGTTCTTCTTGAAGAGGCTTGCACATAAAGCCTTAATTTTTATATAAAAAAAATAAAAAACACACACTCCTTGGGCCTTATACAAAGGGGCCCACACACTTGTAGCATTGTAGTAGACGATTCTTCTTAAAGAGGCTCGCACACTATGCACAATTCTCAAACAGGCTTTGTGCGATGGACCTCCCACGGGTAGACCTTTAGGTCCTATTAAAGTTGTAGTAGAGGTTCTTCTTGAAGAGGCTTGCACATAAAGCCTTAATTTTTATATAAAAAAAAATAAAAAACACACACTCCTTGGGCCTTATACAAGGGGGCCCATACACTTATAGCATTGTAGTAGACGGTTCTTCTTGAAGAGGCTTGCACACCATGCACAATGCTCAAACAGGCTTTGTGCGATGGACCTCCCACAGGTAGACCTTTAGGTCCTATTAATGTTGTAGTAGAGGTTCTTCTTGAAGAGGCTTGCACATAAAGCCTTAATTTCTATATAAAAAAAATAAAAATCACACACTCCTTGGGCCTTATACAAGGGGGCCCACACACTTGTAGCATTGTAGTAGAGGGTTCTTCTTGAAGAGGCTTGCACACCATGCACAATGCTCAAACAGGCTTTGTGCGATGGACCTCCCACGGGTAGACCTTTAGGTCCTATTAAAGTTGTAGTAGAGGTTCTTCTTGAAGAGGCTTGCACATAAAGCCATAATTTTTATATAAAAAAAATAAAAAACACACACTCCTTGGGCCTTATACAAGGGGGCCCACACACTTGTAGCATGCACAATGATCAAACAAGCTCTGTGCGGCCATCAAAGGATGGACCTCCCACGGGTAGACCTTTAGGTCCTATTAAAGTTGTTGAAGAGGTTCTTCTTGAAGAGGCTTGCACACTTGTAGAATGCACAATGCTCAAACAGGCTCTGTGCGATGGACCTCCCACGGGTAGACCTTTAGGTCCTATTAAAGTTGTAGTAGAGGTTCTTCTTGAAGAGGCTTGCACATAAAGCCTTAATTTTTATATAAAAATAAATAAAAAACACACTCCTTGGGCCTTATACAAGGGGGCCCACACACCTGTAGCATTCACAATGCTCAAACAGGCTTTGTGCGGCCATCAAAGGATGGACCGCCCACGGGTAGACCTTTAGGTCCTATTAAAGTTGTAGTAGAGGTTCTTCTTGAAGAGGCTTGCACATAAAGCCTTAATTTTCATATAAAAAAAAATAAAAATATAAAGTAAAAACAATTAGAGACCATAACAAAATATGAATACATGTGAATAAGAAATAAAATTTTCAAGAAAATTGAATTGAATTAAATGTTATGCAATTTCCATTTATCAAAACAAAAGGAGATCAAATAGTTAATACCTAATTACAAACAATCCTCCCTTTTGTAAATTAAAAAACATAACATTTATTAAAATTTCAAACAATATTAATAGAAAAATTATTAAATATTTTAAAACTTTATCCCCCCCTTTTGAAATTTTCAAGTACATAAAAAATAGTGAAAAAAATTAGAGACCATAAAAAAATGTAAATACATGTGAATAAGAAATAAAATTTTCAAGAAAATTGAATTGAATTAAATGTTATGCAATTTTCATTTATCAAAACAAAAGGAGATCAAATAGTTAATACCCAATTACAAACAATCCTCCCTTTTGTAAATTAAAAAACATAACATTTATTAAAATTTAAAACAATATTAATAGAAAAATTATTAAATCTTTTAAACAAACAGGCTCTGTGCGGCCATAAAAGGATGGACCTCCCACGGGTAGACCTTTAGGTCCTATTAAAGTTGTAGTATAGGTTCTTCTTGAAGATGCTTGCACATAAAGCCTTAATTTTTATATAAAAAAATAAAAAGCACACACTCCTTGGGCCTTATACAAGGGGGCCTGCACACTTGTAGCATGCACAATGCTCAAACAGGCTCTGTGCGGCCATCAAAGGATGGACCTCCCACGAGTAGACCTTTAGGTCCTATTAAAGTTGTAGTAGAGGTTCTTCTTGAAGAGGCTTTCACATAAAGCCTTAATTTTTATATAAAAAAAATAAAAAGATAAAGTAAAAACAATTAGAGACCATAATAATATATGAATACATGTGAATAAGAAATAAAATTTTCAAGAAAATTGAATTGAATTAAATGTTATGAAATTTCCATTTATCAAAACAAAAGGAGATCAAATAGTTGATACCCAATTACAAACAATACTCTCTTTTGTAAATTAAAAAACATAACATTTATTAAATTTTCAAACAATATTAATAGAAAATTTATTATTTCTTTTAAAACTTTCTCCCCCCTTTTGAAATTTATCAAAAAGTACATAAAAAATAGTGAAAACAATTAGATACCATAACAAAATATGAATACATGTGAATAAGAAATAAAATTTTCAAGAAAATTGAATTGAATTAAATGTTATGCAATTTTCATTTATAAAAAAAGGAGATCAAATAGTTAATACCCAATTACAAACAATCCTCCCTTTTGTAAATTAAAAAACATAACATTTATTAAATTTTCAAACAATATTAATAGAAAAATTATTAAATCTTTTAAAACTTTCTCCCCCCTTTTGAAATTTATCAAAAAGTACATAAAAAATAGTGAAAGAATCAAAGTAAAATATTACACTTAGACACATTATATATAAAAAATACATTGTTATTGTTTAACTTTTCAATTATAAATATTATGATCTAATTATCATTTAAGAATATTAGAAAATATCAGTGAGATGCAGAAAATAACAGATAATTGCAATGTTCAAGTAAACAATTTTATTTAATAAAAAGTAACTGGAGTATAAAAAAAACTTTCAATTACCAAATATATACACAAAAAGCATTGAATTGATTTTTCAAAATAAAATTTATACTAAGAAAAAGTTAATCTTCTAGCATACACAATTAAAAATTCATTTTTTGAAATTTAACAGAATCCAAGGGTTTAGTAAAAATATCAGCTAATAGTTTATCAGTTGGAATAAATTCTAAACATATATCACCTTTATTTACATAATCCCTAAAAAATAAAATCTAACATCAATGTGTTTAGTTCTTGAGTGTTGAAGAGGATTTTTAGAAATTGAAATAACACAAGTGTTATCATAGAAAATAGGAATTTTATAAAAATTAATATTGAAACCATACATAGTTTGTTTTATCGAAATATTTTGTGAATAACAACTAGAAACAACAACATACTCAGCCTCAACTGTTGACAGTGCTATTGACAATTGTTTTTTAGAGCTCCATGAAGTCAAACTTTTTTCTAAAAAGTGACACACACCTGAAGTGCTTTTCTGGTCAAGTATGAAACCTCTAAAGTCAGAATCCGAATATGATAGTAAATTAAAGAAATTTTCATTAGGATAGAACAATCCAATAGAAATAGTAAATTTTATATACCTAATTACTCTTTTAACAGTTTTAAGGTGACTTTCTTTGGGGTTAGAGTTTTATCTAGCACAGACACAAACAATAAACATAATATCTAGCCTAAAAGAAGTAATGTACAAAAGACATCCTATCATACCTCTATACAACTTATCACAAACATACTTTCCATATTCATCTGCATCCAGTTTAGAGTTTTTGATCACAGGGGTTCTCATAGTTTTACTAGAATCAAGTCCAAAATTTTTAACAAGTTCTTTTTCATACTTGACTTGATTTTAGAAAATACCATTTTTCTTTGATTAATTTGTAAACCAAGAAAAAATTATAATTCCCCATTAAACTCATATCAAATTCATTTGTCATTAATTTTGAAAACTCATTACTTAGTTTATCATTTGTAGAACCAAAAATGACGCCATCAACATAAATTTGTATAATCAGTATATCATTTGAAACCCTTTTTATGAATAAGTTTGGATCAACCTTACCTTTAACAAAATAATTTTGAATTAAAAATTGAGTCAGTCTTTCATACCAAGCTTGAGGAGCTTTCTTAGGACCATATAAAGCTTTAGACAGTTTGAAAACATGATTTAGAAATTCATTATTAACGAATCCAAGTGGTTGTTTAACATAAACCTCTTCTAAAATTACACCATTTAAAAATGCAATTTTTACATCCATTTGAAAAAGTTTAATATTTTTAAAACTTGCGAAAGCTAATAAAATCCGAATGGATTCTAATACTGTAATTGGTGAAAATGAATTCTGAAAATCAATACCTTCTTCATGAAGATAACCTTGGGAAACTAATATTGCCTTATTTATAACTATGTTACAAGATTCATCCAATTTATTTAAAAAAATCCATTTGGTTTCTATAGACATTATATCCTTAGGAAACTCAACTTGATTCCATACTTTATTTCTATAAAACAGGTCAAGTTCATCATGCATGGAATCAACCTAATTAGAATATTTTAAACATCTTTAATACTAACAGGAACAAAATTAGCTATAAAGGTAGAATTTGCGTAGAATTGTAAAAAATAATTTCTAGTTATAATTCAAGATTCAACATTTCCTATAGCATTTTCCAGAGATATATATTTGTGATTTTTCCAAATTAAAGGATAATATTGATATGGGATATGCTCCCCCTCAACTGATGCATTATTACTTTAATGTTTATCTTCATTAATGTTGAATTCTTTAAAATATTCAGCATTATCAATAGAATCATTATTTTGTTTGTCATTATTTTTAATGAATTTAACATGCATAGATTATTTCATTGTCATAATTCTTTTATTTGATACCCTATAAGTCTTACTATTATTAGAGTATCCCAAAAGACACCTTCGTCATTTTTTGAATCAAACTTGTCTAGATTATCTTTTGTATTTAAAATATAGAAAGTATATCAAAAAACTTTGAAATAACCAATTTTGGGTTTCTTATTCTTAAATAGTTCATATGTATCTTTCTTCAATAAGGTTCTTATGTAAACTCTATTTAATATATAACAAGAAGTGTTAACAGATTCGGCCTAAACATATTTTTGAAGGTTGAATTTATGAAGCATTGTTTTTTCCATTTCGTGAATATTTTGTTTTTTTCTCTCTATAAAAGCATTCTGTTGTGGTGTTATAGGGGCGAAAAAATTATGAAAATATCAACTAGTTTCATAGAAATTTTCAAATTCATAGTTTACAAACTCTTCTCCTTTATCACTTCTAATAAAAAAAATTAAGTGACCTTTCTGATTTTGAATTTATTTACAAAAATTATCAAATTTGTTTAATGTTTCACTTTTATGAGCTAAGAAAATAGTCTAAGAAAATCTACTGAATTCATCAAAAATTAAAAAAACATATCTTTTAGAACATAAACTAGCAGTACTCATGAGTCCAAAAAGATCAAGATGTAGCAGTTCCTAGCATCTAGCAGTATTAACCATATTTTCAGATCTAAAATATTCTTTGTGCTACTTACCTTTTAAACAGGAATCACATACATAATACTTACAAGAACTAAAATTTGGAAGTTCTAGATCCTGTTGATGTTTAGCCAACTTATACAACTTTCAAAGATGAACTTTTCCCAACCTCCTGTTCCATTAAATGTGATCAGTATCTATAACATTTAAACATTTTAGATTTTGCTGAGTTAGTTCTAAAAAATCAATAGAATATATATTTTCTTTTCTATTAGCATAAAATAACACTTTATTATCTTTATAAACAAGACATTTGTTATCTTCAAATTTAATAAACATACTGTTGTCACAAAGTTGTGATATGCTAATTAAGTTGTGTTTTAATCCTTCTACAAAAAGCACTTTTGAAATTATAATAGAAGTTAATATTCCTACTTCTCCAAAACCTTTAATTACACCTTTAGAGTTATCACTAAAGGTGACAGTACCTCCATCACAAGAGTTAAAAGATAATAAGTCAGAAAATTCATCAGTCACGTGCCTTGAGAACCCGCTGTCTATATACCATGCCACTTTGGAACTTTTTAGGTAGGTTTCCTCATTTACAATAGTAGCCATCAAACAAAGATTTGAAGATTTTTTTTCACTTTCAGAACTAACATCACTTGAGTATGACTCTTCTGTACAAATCCATCCAGCATGATATGTATTTCCTTGTTCCTTTTTATATTGCTTATCTTTTCCATCTTGTTTTAATTTGAGATAGTCTGATTTTATGTGCCCCTTTTTCCTACACTCATAACATATTAATTTGGAAACATTGTATTTACTATTTTTATCTCTTTTATTACCCTTTCTGTCATCTTTTTGAAAAACTCTTATACTACGCTTCTTAAAGCCTCTCTTGCCCTTCATGTACTTAGAAACACCTTTGGTGAAATTTTCAATTTCATTTTTATAACTTTGCTATAATTCAAAATCAGAAGAATTAGCAATAACATTTATATTTGATTTAAATGAAATCCTTTTCCTTTTATCATGTTCACCAACATTGTCATTCACTACTAGAATTCTAGATATTTGCGATGGGTTATTTGCGACGGGATCCCGTCGTAAATAAGTTTTTACGATGGGGTCCTGTCGCAAATAGCCTGTGGCAGAAAACGACATCGCAAAAAATATTATTTGCGACGGGCCCGTCGCAAATAATATTTTTTGTGACGGGCTACTTCCCCGTCTCAAATAATTCTCCGATTATATAATTTTTATATATATAAACTTTTTTGCGACGGGCCCGTCGCAACAAGTATTTGCGACGGACCCCTAGTCCCATCGCAAATACGTTTATAATTTTTTTTATTTAGACTATTTGCGACGGGCCCGTTGCAAATACTTTTTACGACGGGTCCCTAATCCCATCACAAATACTTTTTAAAAAAAATTATTTAGACAATTTGTGATAGGAACCCGTCACAACAGATCCTGTCACAAATAATAAATAAATTTTTAAAAAATAAATTTAATAAAATTATGATTATTGAAAAATTAATTTTAATATTATTAAAATAATTAAAATAAAAATATATTAAAATTCTCAATATTCACAAAATAATATTAAAAAAATCATAAATATTATTATTATTATTATTATTATTATTATTAGTAAAATAAACAAACATTAAAAAATATAATACTAAAAAAATATATTTAATAAAATTATGATTAATGAAATAATAATATTAATATTATTAAAATAATAAAAAAATAAAAAATATAAAAATTATTAAAATTCTCACTATTCACAAAAAAAAATCAAAAAATATTAAAAATTAAATTATCTAATATTCGCACCAATATAAAAGACAGAAACTGTAAATAGTTCATATTACAACAAATGTTAAATTCAAATGTTTTTAGCATAAAAAAAATCACTAGGGGGGCCGTCTTCTGGAGGAGGTGGAGGAGCTGAAGGAGATGGTGGAGGAAACTCCATCCCCAAACTACGAGTTAGACGACGCATGTACTCTATCTACTCCTGATGCTGCTGCTGCCATCGACGCATCTCCTCCTCGTGCTGCTGCTTCTGCTGCTGCTGCTGCTGACACATCTCTTCTTGCTGCTTCTGCAAACTCTCTATAATGTCATTCTGAGCTCATAACTGCTCCGGATACTGTGAGGCATAAGATGATGCCTCTCCACGAGCTACTCTCAAGCTGGATGCCGACATCGCAACAGTACCATAATAAGTACCAGTAGTCACATGAGAGCCGATACCAACTACTTGACCCTTCTCAAAGCCATACTGAGTCGCCTGCATGCATGCCGCCTCGTCGAAATGGTGTTCACTAGTCTGATCAGTCACCTCGTCCTGACCCTCATCCCATGTCTGAGAGGTCGCAGCCTCATATGACTCCTTCAATTCCAATTTGAAATTAAAATGGTGAAAATATTATATGCAGTTGATTGTCAAACTGAAAAAATAATACTAACCACAATCCGACGCTGGCGATCACCTCTAATCTCTCCAAAGGGTAGATCACAATATATCCTCCGATAAATGTTGAACTCCATAATTATTCCTATTTATTACTAATTATTCCTAATTATTCCTAATTATTCCTATTTATTACTAATTATTCCTATTTATTTCTAATTATTACTAATTGTTGCTATTTATTGCTAATTATTGCTATTTATTGCTAATTATTGATATTTATTTCTAATTATTGCTATTTATTGCTATTTATTGCTAATTATTGTTATTTCTTGCTATTTATTGCTAATTATTAGTATTTATTCCAAATTATTACTAATTATTCATATTTATTACTATTTATTACTATTTATTCCTAATTATTGCTAATTATTAGTATTTATTCCTAATTATTACTAATTATTCCTAATTATTCCTAATTATTCCTAATTATTACTAATTATTCCTAATTATCCCTAATTATTCCTAATTATTCCTTTTTATTCCCAATTATTACAATTTATTCCTAACTATTACAATTTATTACTAATTATTACTAATTATTACCAATTATTACTAATTATTACCAATTATTACTAATTATTACTAATTATTACTAATTATTACTAATTATTACTAATTATTAGTATTTATTACTAATTATTACTAATTATTACTAATTATTACTAATTATTACTAATTATTACTAATTATTAGTATTTATTAATAAATATTACTAATTATTAATAATTATTACTAATTATTACTAATTATTACAATTTATTACAATTTATTAATGTTTATTACTAATTATTACAGTTTATTACTAATTATTACACTTTATTACTAATTATTACAATTTACTACTAATTATTAGAATTTATTACTAATTATTATAATTTATTACTAATTAATACAATTTATTACTAATTATTACTAATTATTAATAATTATTACTAATTATTAATAATTATTACTAATTATTACTAATTATTACTTATTATTACAATTTATTACAATTTATTACAATTTATTACTAATTAATATAATTTATTACTAATTAATACAATTTATTACTAATTAATACAATTTATTACTAATTATTACAATTTATTACTAATTATTACAATTTATTACTAATTATTAAAATTTATTAGTAATTATTACAATTTATTACAATTTGTTACTAATTTTTACAATTTATTACTAATTTTTACAATTTATTACTAATTATTACAATTTATTACAATTTATTACTAATTATTACAATTTATTACTAATTAATACAATTTATTACTAATTATTACAATTTATTACTAATTATTACAATTTATTACAATTTATTACAAATTATTACAATTTATTACTAATTATTACAATTTATTACTAATTATTACAATTTATTACTAATTATTACTAATTATTACAATTTATTACTAATTATTACAATTTATTACTAATTATTATTAATTATTACAATTTATTACTAATTATTACAATTTATTACTAATTATTACAATTTATTACTAATAATTACAATTTAATACAATTTATTGCAAATTATTACAAATTATTACTAATTATTACAATTTATTACTAATTATTACAATTTATTACAATTTATTACTATTTATTACAATTTATTACTAATTATTACAATTTATTACTAATTATTACAATTTATTACTAATTATTACTAATTATTACTATTTATTAATCATTATTACTATTTATTGGTATTTATTAATAATTATTAATATTTATTACTCTTTATTAATAATTATTAATATTTATTACCAATTATTAGTATTTATTATTATTTATTACCAATTATTATTAATTATTACAAATTAATTATATACATTACTAATTATCGTTAATAATTACTAATTACTACTAATTATTAAAAATTAATACTAAAAATTTCAATTTATTAGTACAAATAAATAGTCATGACAAAACAATTTAAATTCAATTTAATTACAACTAATCAACAATAATAAAAATTAACATAAAAATTGAAATAAATAATAAATTAAATAAAACATAAAAACCTTTAAACTTGATTTTCTATTGATGTAGGCGGCTTCACAACTTTTTCTTGTCCAAAAAAATTAACTTAGAAAAATTTTCCATCTGAAATTAGAGTTCAGAGAGAAACAATATCTAGGAATTGAGTGGAATGAGAAGAAAAACGGATAGAGGTATATATAGGTTAGATTATTTGCGGCGGGACTATTTGCGACGGGACCCGTCGCAAATAACTACGCCCGCATTAATTACTGTCGGCGGTTAAAAAGTTATTTGCGACAGGACCCGTCGAAAATAGTCTCTGCCGACACACCTTTTGCGACAGAAGGACATCCCGTCGCAAAAAGCTATTAACCGCCGCCGGGTATTTGCGACGGGGCCCGTCGCAAATAACCTTCGCGGGGTTTGGCGCGCTACCCGCGCCAAACCTTTTGCGACAAGACACGAAATCCCATCGCAAAAAGCCCGTCACAAAAAGTCCTTTTTTCCGTAGTGATTCTTTATTTATAGCTCATATTGAAGAATTAATCCTATCAACTCATCCATAGAATATTTTGTAAAGTTCTTACTTTCTTCAATAGAGACTTTCTTTGAATGCCATCTCTTGAGTAGAGCTTGAAGTAGTCTTTCAATGAGAGGTTCATTCTTCATGGTCTCTCCAAGAGGAACCATGGTATTGATAATTTTGGCGAATCTATTGTATGTATCATTTATGCTTTCTTGATCAGACATCTTGAATTCTTGAAACTCAGCTCGGTGTATACCTAGCTTGGTTCTCTCCAACTTATCAGCTCCTTGATGAGCGAATTTTAAAGTCCTCTAAATGTCAGAATCAATTTTATAGGATGAAATATGACTGTACACATTTCTACTTAAGGATTAGTATAAGTAATTCATAACTTTTCAATTTAAGACACATTTTGAAGCATCATTACCAGTAAGAGTTTCTAAATCAACTTCAGGCAATTTTTGTGGTTTTGAAATTATACCCCAATAATCAAGACCTATATTTTTAAGAAATACCTCCATTATGTCTTTCCAGTAGACATAGTCACTTCCATTGAAGTGAGGTGGTTTGATGGGATTCAACACATCGAAATCCTGATTAGCCATAACAAAGCAATTGATCTTTTCCTTAGAATTTTAAGTCTAGGATAAATGGTTAGTTCAAAAATAGATAATGAAACAAGTAAAACCAAATACTTAAAAAGGAACCATGACATGATACCAATTGTTAGGTCGCTTGGTATGACAGTAGTGGCTAGAAGGGGGGGGGGTGAATAGTCCTTTTTTATTTATTATTTCAATTACTAAATTTATTCAGAGTTATAACAGTGTTAAAAATTACAGCGAAAATAAAACAGTTAACACAATAGATTTTTATAGAGGTTTGGATCACCAAGATCCTAGCCTCCTCTTCAATCTCCTCTACTTCTCGAGGAGACTAGTATGCACTAAATCCTCACTTTTGAATGGGAGTGATAACCCCTTTACATATAATTACAAACATACTTTTTTCACACCTGGTGGTATAAACCATGACCTTTGAAGGAATCACAACCTAACATCCTTTTTCTGGGAGGAATAACCCAACCTTCCTTTTAGATGGGAGGATTATCCCAATGAAAACTTTTGGATGAGAAAATCTTAAACCATAACTCTAGAGGACAAACATGTGATTTAAATAATTACAACAAAGAAATAATAGAAAACAAATGAAACAATAGATGAGTAGATGGTGAAGAAATTAGGTGAATCTCTTGTTCAATGATCACATCAATAGAGTAAGATGATGATGTTGAATATTCTTAGTGATCACAACAGAACAACAGATGTTGAAGAAGTTTCTTGATCAAATTTTAGAGTAGTAGGAAATGAATTCTCATATCCTTATTGAATCAAACATTTTCACCGGTACATAAGTTTTTATCCTTGAAGAAATCTCACGAAACATTAAAACACAAATCTACAGGAGCATGTCTGTGTCCAATCTATGCACAGAACTTGGTAGTGTTTAATAATAAAATAATATGATCATTACCTTATTTTGTTGTAGCCGTGCTAAAAACAAAACATAGTCAGAATAATATTTATTCATGAAATATTAAAAGGAATATTTAATATATTAAGAATAATAAATATTAAAAAAATAAAATTAAAAGTAAATTGAAATAATAATATAATTTTTCAAATAATACATGCAACAATATGTTATGAAAAACAGATCATTGCATGACAAACTTTCTACATGAGAAAATGTCAGTGAAAAAATACTTCAATTAATTTTTAAATAATGCAGTAATTATATTTAAAAATAAAATAATAAACATTTAACAATATAATATATTTTAACTACATTAATAAAAATTAAGAAAATAAAAATTTGGAAATAAATTTTTAACTAACGGTGATACATTACTCACTGTTGGAAACAGAGACCAATGAGACATTACTTACCATTGGAAATGTCCAATGGTGGAAAAACAGAATTTTACCCACCGTTGCAATTTTAAGCAAAACTAAAATGATTTAAGGGAAACTAAAAACATTTACATGCATATAAACATCAAATGAATCCATGAGAACTATAAAAAACTACTCACCATTGGGTGTCAAATGGTGACTCATGAATCACCATTGAGTTCTAGCGGTGACTCATGTCTCACCGTTGGGTTACAACAACGACTAGTTGAAAACTTAACCAAACAAACAGTATAAACTTAAAAAGTGAATAAATTTACTTCTATTTAACAAATAATCATGAAATAATAATAATTCAAACATAATGAATTGAAACAAAAATTACTTCCATACTTTAATGAAATAAAATACCACTGAAAATCTGTACATGAATAGAATTAAAATCTTATAAAAAAATAAGAACACAATACAAAAGAAAATAAAAAAACATAAGTGAAATAGATTAAAAAAATATCATACATTTAGGAAGAGAACAATGTAATTCAAAAGAAAAAGTAAGATCCACTCCGGGAGAAGAAATATGTTGCTGCCAAAGCTTTTGTGCAGCAAGAAGAAAACAAACTGTGGAAGAAAAAATAACTCACTGTTGATGTTTCAACAGTGGGTAGATTTTCATACCGTTGAGGTGCAATGGTGAGTAAATTTACTCAATGTTGAACTCCTAGCAGTGGTTCAATGCTTCACTGTTAGGTTCTAGCAGTGAGTAAAATTACTCACTGTTGGAAGTTTTACGACGATGACTAAAAGTATCACCATTGGTAAAAACCAGCGGTGAATTGACAATAATTAAGCAACCAATGGTGATGCTTGGTTGAGTGGTAACCTAAAAATAGAAGGAGCATAATTAAATCTTAAGGTATAATGATAGAAGAGAGCACACTAGGTTGAAGGAAATGGAAATATAAAGAATATGAGATTTTAAGAGATTGAGGGGAATACCCTAAGAAAACGATGAACATGAGAACCATTGTAAACTCAAAAGATAAAGTAAAATAGAATAAACTGAGATCAAACAAAAAGTATGTAAACTAAAAACATGATAATAAGAACAAGTGATGATGATAAGGACACCAAAGTAAGGAAGAACATCAATAGGTCTGCTATGGAAGATGACTAGCGGATAAAGAAGAAGTCATGCAAGAGTGGTAAATTAAATCAGGAGTTAAAAAAGTGATCGTGCAGGATAGGGAGAATGATCAGATGAATGAAATAATTCAGAGAGGATATTCGATGGAAGGAAAAATTCAGAAGAGATCCGACATAGTATATTAAAGTAGAGGAGAACCAACAACTGAGATTGACTCTCAGGTTGAGAAGTTTCATCCCACATCAAAGCCATCAAGCATAAAGCCCGTGGTATGTAATCCAAGGAGTGTTGATACTCAACCAGAACAAAAAACACAACCCACATATGGCTCACGGGCTTGCAGGTGACCTATTCCCAAACAAAAGTGGGTGCACACTCCTTAGGCCTTTTACACAGGCCCACATGTTTATAGCATGCACAATGCTCAAACATGCTTTGTGCAGGCCTCAAAGGATAGACCTCCCATAGGTTAGACCTTTGGGTCCCCTTAAAGGTGTGGTAGAGGTTCAGTTTGAAGAGGATTATACTTAAAGAATTCATTTTTAAATAAAAAAATAAAAAATAAAGTAAAAAAAATTAGAGATCATAAAAAAATATGAATAATTGTGAATAAGAAATAATTTTTAAGCAGAATTGAATTGAATTAAATGTTATACAGTTTTCATTTATCAAAACAAAAAGATATCCAATAGTTAATACCCAATTACAAATAATCTCCCCCATTTTGTAAATTACAAAACACGGTATTTATTAAATTTTCAAACAATCTTAATAGAAAAATTATTAAATCTTCAAAAACTTTCTCCCCCCTTTTGAAATTTATCAAAAAGTAAATAAAAAATAGTGAAAGAATCAAAGTAAAATATTACACATAGATACAATATAAAAATACATTGTTATTGTTTAAATGTGAAATTTTAAACACTTTGATCTAATTATCATTTAAGAATATCAGAAAATAGTAGTGAGATACAGAAAATAAAAAATAATTGTAATGTTCAAGTAAACAATGTTATTTAATAAAAAGTAATTAGAGTGTAAAAAAACTTTCAATTACAAAATACATACACAAAAACATTGAATTAATTTTTCAAAGCAAAAATTATACTAAGAAAAAGTTAAGCTTCTAGCATACCCAATTAAAACTCCATTTTCTAAAATTTAATAGAATATAAGGGTTTAGTAAAAATATCAGATAATTGTTTCTTAGTTGGAATAAATTCTAAACATATATCCCCTTTATTTACATGATCCCTAAGAAAATGAAATTTAACATCAATGTATTTAGTTCTTGAGTGTTGAAGAGGATTTTTAGAAATTGAAATAACACCATTGTTATCATAGAAAATAGGAATTTTATCAAAATTAATATGAAAATCATGAAAATTTTGTTTTATCTAAATATTTGTGAACAATAACTAGTAGCAACAACATACTCAGACTCAGCTATTGATAGTGCTACTAACAATTTTTTTTTCAGAGCTCCATGAAATCAAATTTTTTCCTACAAAGTGACACATACCTAAAGTGCTTTTCTGGTCAAGTCTGCAACCTCTAAAGTTAAAATTTGAGTATTATAGTAAATCAAATAAATTTTCATTAGAATAGAAGAGTCCGATATAGATAGTACAATTGATATACCTAATTAATCTTTTAATAGTTTTAAGGTGACTTTCTTTAGTGTTAGACTAATATCTAGAACACATACAGAGAGTAAACATAACATCTAGCCTAGAAGTAGTAAGGTACAAAAGAATTCCCATCATGCCTCTATAAAACTTATCATAGATAGAATTTACAGACTCATATACATCCAGTTTAGAGTTTATGCTCACAGGGGTTCTCATAGTTTTACAAGAATCAAGTCCAAACTTTTTAACAAGTTATTTGGAATACTTGACTTGATTTAAGAAAATACCATTTTTTCTTTTATGAATTTGTAAACTAAGAAAAAATTATAATCCCCCCATTAAACTCATATCAAATTCATTTTTATTAATTTTTAAAACTCATTACTTAATTTATCATTTGTAGAAACAAAAATGAAGTCATCAACATAGATTTGTAAAATCCTTTTATGAATAAGGTTGGGTTAACCCTACCTTTAAAAAATTATTTTGAATTAAAAATTGAGTTAGTCTTTCATACAAAACTTGAGGATCTTGCTTAAGACCATATAAAACTTTAGACAGTTTGAAAACATTATTTGGAAATTCATTATTTTTGAAACTAGGTGGTTGTTTAACATAAAACTCTTCTGAAATGACATCATTTAAATAAGATCTTTTTACATCCATTTTAGAAAGTTTAAGATTTTTAAAACTTACAAAATCTGATAAAATCTGAAAGGATTCTAATCTAGAAATAGGTGCAAATGAATTCTCAAAATCAATACCTTATCCTTGAAGATGACCTTGGGAAACAAATCTGTTGGACTCCTCATGTATTAATCATGTTTTGATGATCACAAATTATGTACAGTTATAGTGTAAATTAGATGCAACTATAGAGAAAATAACGTATAGAAACTTCTCCCCCTTTTGGGATTATCAAAAAGTTGAAAGAAGAGAGGGAAAACAATGCACATTTCATAAAGATTAAACAGTGTACTACAAAATAAAGGAGAAATACAAAAAACAATGACATCCCCATAAGAAAGGAGTAAGCACTGGTCTTCTTCAGGGATTGACCTTCTCTTTGCCTTTATCAGTAGCAGAGGAGGAATCCATAGGGGCAGTGATTGATGTAGAAGAAGGCAGAGACATGGTAGAAGCAGTAGAAGATCTAGGCAGTTACTGATCAAGAATCACAAGCCTGATCTGACTGAGAGCTTGGCCAACAGACATGGTAGTTGAGGCTAAGGCAGAGGTGAAGGTAGGAAGCCCAGGTCTGAGAGGTGCATCCACTGGAGAAACAATTTCTGTACTCTGGACATGAAGATAAGGTCTTAGGAGTTTGATAAAGTCTGCAATAATCTCTCCACCATACTGCATGACCTTTTCAAAGTTATCTTTGTTTTCCATAAACTTGTCCAACAATCGGGTAAACTCGATTAGCTTCTAGACTTGGGTTTTGAAGGATCGAGTCACAGGAGGAATTCACAGATTCTCTACAAGGTATTTGAAGTGGTTGGTCATATTAGTCTTGGAGAAAATTCGATTGAAATAGAAATCTACTTTCTTATAAATCTCCTGTTGGGCATCATTTTCAATCTTGGAGTGAACTTGTACAAGATCAAGAACTCTATCACTGTTCTTAACAAATTCAGATAAAGAAGCCACATTAAAGCCACTGAAAACATTCTAAAGTTCTTCTTTGACGATAGATCTGAGCAAAGTACTATCCAAGGAAGGTGTAGAGGATTGACCAGAGGTATTAGAAGCTTTGACGGCTGTTGTCAGAGATTTTAGCTGATTTAGTACCTTTTTAAGGCAACCAGTGTACTCATCAGTGAGTTTATTAAGGTTCACCACAAGCTCTGTCATCTCTTTCAACATCTATTTGTGCCTTTCCACAACATTTTCATCAAAGGATTCTAGATAAGGATGAATCTGATACACAACATCTCGATGGATTTGAGAAATAGTGGGTGCTAGAGGAGCAGTAAAAGGATCTGATCTCAAATTCAACTCTTTCTGCATGTCTTCAACCATGCTTCTCAGGGTTGTGACTTCATTACTGAGCAACTTATTTTCAACTCGTACTTCTTGAATCTCATAGATCATCTTAGGTTGTATTTTCCAAATAATCTTTTCCAATAATAGCGAGGAATCTCTCTCACTTAAATTTGTCATAGGACGAGGTTGGGAGTTCATGAGTTTCTCAACTCTAGATAAGAGAGTATCTCCAAATTCCTTCTTATCATCCTTACTGACAAAGGAAAACTGTTCAAATAAAGTTTCGGGTGTAGGAATTGGTACAGGATCAGGTTCAGGTTCCTTCTCAGGTGCAAAGTTTGTGAAAGATTTCAACTGAAATGGGGAAGAGAGATCAAGCCCCGGTTGCAGTAACCTGATGAGACTCATTCACATCATAGAAACTAGGAAATTTGTACTGAGTGTCCACAGGACTTGACTCAGTTGGATGTGAGGCTTCATTAGACTCAAGATTTGGGGTTTCCTCCCCCTCAATAGGTGCCTCATTCTCAGGACTGAGAGACTTAGGAGCTTGATCTAAATCCACAGATTTAGCTCTAAGTTCTTCATTCATTTCTTGTCTAGCCAGCTGAAAGTCCAGCTCCATTATTTCTTCAGCAGAGGGTATTATTTCAAGAACAGATTGTTCCTCATGTTGTTCTTGAAGAAGAAGCTCCTGCCCCTAGAGACGATGTCAATCTAGAAATCCAACCCGAGGCTGAAAGAGAATCAGTTGTCCCAAAATCTGAGAAGCAAGCCATGGAAGAGCCTACAGTAGAAGAACTCCTTGTTGTGCAAGAAGCGAATCTAGAGGAACTCCCTGAGGAAAAATCTGTTCCTGAAATAATACCCTCTGATGAAGAAATAATGGAGCTGGCCTTTCAGTTGGCTAGATAAGAAATGAATGAAAAACTTAGAGCTGAATCTGTGGATTTAGACCAAGCTCCTAAGTCTCTCAGTCCTGAGAAGGAGGCACCTGTTGAGGGGGAGGAAGCCCCAAATATTGAGTCTGATGAAGCCTCACATCCAACCGAGTCAAGTCCTGTGGACACTCAGTACAAATTTCCTAGTTTTTATGATGTGAATGAGTCTCAGCAGGTTACTAAAACCGAGATTGATCTCTCTTCCCTATTCTAGTTGAGATCTTTCACAAACTTTGCACCTGAGAAGGAACCTGAACCTGACCCTGTACCAATTCCTACACCTGAAACTTTATCTGAACAGTTTTCCTTTGTCAGTAAGGATGATCTGAAGGAATTTGGAGATACTCTCTTATCTGAAATTGAGAAACTCATGAACTCTCAACCTCGTCCTCTGACAAATTTAAGTGAGAGAGATGTCTCGCTATTATTGGAAAATATTATTTGGAAAATACAACCTAAAATGCTCCATGATATTCAATAAGTATGAGTTGAAAATAAGCTGCTCAGTAATGAAGTCACAACCCTGAGAAGCATGGTTGAAGACATGCAAAAAGAGCTGCATTCGAGATTAGAGCCGGTTACTGCTCCTCTAGCACCCACTGTTTCTCAAATCCCTCGAGATGTTGTGTCTCAGATTCAGCCTTATCTGGAATCCTTCGATGAAAAGGATGCGGAAAGGCACAAACAAATGTTGAAGGAGATGAGATATCTTGTAGTGAACCTTAATAAACTCATTGATGAGTACACTGGTTGTCTTCAAAAGGTACTAAATCAGCTAAAATACCTGACAACAGCCGTCAAAGCTTCTAATACCTTTGGTCAATCCTCTACACCTTCCTTGGACAGTACTTTGCTAAGATCTATCGTCAAAGAAGAACTTTAGAATGTTTTCAGTGGCTTTAATGTGGCTTCTTTATCTGAAGTTGTCAAGAATAGTGATAGAGTTCTTGACCTTATACAAGTTCACTCCAAGATTGCAAATGATGCCCAACATGATATTTCTAAGAAAGTATATTTCTATTTCAACTGAATTTTCTCCAAGACTCATATGACCAACCACTTAAAATACCTTGTAGAGAATCTGCGAATTCCTCCTGTGACTCAAGCCTTCAAAACCCAAGTCCAAAAGCTAATCGAGTTTACCCGATTGTTGGACAAGTTTATGGAAAAAAAGATGACTTTGAAAAGGCCATGCGGTATGGTGGAGAGATTATTTCAGACTTCATCAAACTCCTGAGACCTTATCTTCATGTACAGAGTACAACAATTGTTGCTCCAACGGCTGCACCTCTCAGACCTGGGCTGCCCACCTTCACCTCTGCCTTAGCCTCAACTACCATGTCTGTTGGCCAAGCTCTCAGTCAGATCAAGCCTGTAATTCTTGATCAGCAACTGCCTATATCTTCTACTGCTCCTACCTTGGCTCCCTCAGTCTTTGAAGGTCTCCCTTTACCCTCTTTATCTACCACATCTCTGCCTTCTTCTACATCAACCACTACCCCTATGGATTCCTCCTTTGCTGCTGATAAAGGCAAAGAGAAGGCCAATCCCTGAAGAAGACCAGTGCTTACTCCTTTCTGATGGGAATGCCATTGTTTTTTGTATTTATCCTTTATTTTGTACTACACTTTGTTTACTCTTCATGGGATGTGCACTGTTTGACCTCTCCTCTTTCAACTTTTTGATAATCCCAAAAGGGGGAGAAGTTTCTATATGTTATTTTATCTATAGTTGCATTTAATTTACACTGTAACTGTACATGATTTGTGATCATCAAAAAGAGGGATATTGTTGGACTACTCATGTATTAATCATGTTTTAATGATCACAAATCTCATTCAACCTAGTTAACTCCTATAAATTATATCCAATCCTGTGTATTTATGTTTCAAGTTCTCTCATGCTTTATAATGGTTAAGCTCAATCCATTTCATGCATATCACCGTTTAAGTCTGAATATAGTTATTTTCCTAAGTACAAGACACCGTGAAGCAAGACACCGTAAGCCAGACACCATAATCCAGACACTGTAAGCCAGAAACCATAAGCCAGACACCGTAATCCAGACATCGTAAGCCAGACACCGTAAGCCAGACACTGTAAGCCAGACACCGTAAGCCAGACACCGAAAACCTTGAATTAAGACACCATGAAAAAAGACACTGTAAACAAGACACGGTGAAGCAGGACACCGTGACACTCAGACACCGTGTGAAGGAGACACCATTTTCATAACTTACTGTGACACCGTTTCTTAAACTATTTTTTTGTCTTTCAATTTAATTTCTAACAGTCATATTTGATGCCTTTAATGCACTGACATAATTAATGTTTCTTTGTAGACATAGTTCGAGGTGCATAACACATGGAACCAGTCGGCTAAAACTCATGCATTCGAAGATAAAGAGTGAAGTGTGCCCAAAAACAATAGAGAGCGATACAAAACGGAAAACAAGCCTGTGAGCACGACCGCAAAGAACATATTGCAAGATTTTCAAAAGAAAGCATTGTCACATGCATGCAATCCGACTCTGCTGAAGAACATACGAAGTACACTGGAATCTAGAGAACATCTCCGCATTATCAAAACTCGTGAAGAACACAAGATGAATCGTGACACTCTATTTTTCACACAACTTCCAAAGAAGGACTCAAATCTTCATCTTCTTCAATCCAAAGAAGTCCAAAGCTGCATTGACATCACACAAGATCATTCTAACCTCATCTTTATATTCTTGCTCGACTGTGATCATCTTTTTATTTACATTATGAGTAGTGTGTTCCCCTGTCTGTTTTGACACACACTGACTCCTGAGATGAACTGGAGGATACTAAAATCCTTACACCAAACTCTTTATACTTTTGTTTACCCACGAAAACTGTGGAAGATGTCCCTGTGTGGCATGGTTATTATTTTTGTTTACCCACGAAAACTGTGGAAGAGGTCTCTGTGTGACCTGGACAGTCTGTGTACTGTTGTTAACCCCGATCCAGGGTGTGGATCAAATTTTATTTATATAAACTGCTTGGTGGCAGGTGATCACCAAGTGGAGTGGATTAAGTCTCGGCTTTAGACTGAACCACTTGTTTCATATCCGCTGTGCTGTTTAAATTTAGTATTCTCTGTTTTACTGCTCTATTGCATAATCCAAAAATCACTAATTTCACTTTGATAGTTAGTCTTGGAAAGAAGTTATAACTGGTTTGTCTTATTAGGATAACTTTAAAAGTAATATTAATAATAAAAATTAAGATTACTGAGAATTAATCAATCTTCTAAGAAGCTGTTTAAAAAGTCAAACTCTTATAATAGTATAACCTTGATTAACTGAGCTGTATCTATTTTTGGGGAAACCATTTCTTTTAAAAAATAATATTCTTGTAACAGAAATTTTTATAGTTACTCAATTCAACCCTCCCCTCTTGAGTAAACTACTCTGACCAACATAATCTTTCCTTATTTTTAACTATATTATGAGATTCATCCAATTTATTTTGAAAAATCCATTTGGTTCCTATGAACATTGTATCCTTAAGTAACTCAACTAGATTTTATACTTTATTTCTATAAAACTATTAAAGTTCATCATGCATGGCATTAACCTAATTAAAATATTTCATACCATATTTAATATTAACAGGAACAAAATCTGCTATAGAGGCATAATTTGCACAAAACTGTCAAACAAAATTTCTAGTTCTAATTCCAAATTCAACATTTCCAATAAAATTTTCCAGAGAACGATCTTTGTGAGTTTTCCAAATTAAAGGATTAGATTGAGATGAGATATGCTCACCCTCAACTAATGCATCATTACTTTTAGGTTATCTTCATCAAAGTTGAATTCTTTAAAACCTTCAACATTATCAATAGAATAATTATTCTATTTTTCATTATTTTTAATGAATTTAACATACACATATTCTTCCATTGTCATAATTATTTTATTGTATACCCTATAATTATTACTATTATTAGAGTATCCCAAAATGATACCTTCATCACTTTTTGAATCAAAA
This sequence comes from Viscum album, assembly GCA_963277665.1. Lineage (NCBI taxonomy): Eukaryota > Viridiplantae > Streptophyta > Magnoliopsida > Santalales > Viscaceae > Viscum > Viscum album. The sequence continues at coordinate 1,961,304,365 of OY728133.1, forward strand.
TTGTCCAGATTATCTTCAGTACTTAAAATATAGACAGTACATCCAATAACTTCAAAGTAACCAAATTTTTATTTCTTATTCTTAAATAATTCATAGGAATTTTTCTTCAATAAGGGTCTGATGTGAACTCTATTTAAGATATAACAAGCATTGTTAACATATTCATCCCAAAAATATTTTGGAAGGTTGAATTCATTAAGCATTGTTCTTTCCATTTCTTGAATAGTTTGATTTTTCCTCTCCACAACACCATTCTATTGTGGTGTTCTAGGGGTGAAAAAATTATGAAAATATCCATTAGTTTCACAATTTTTTTAAATTTATAGTTTACAAACTCTCCTCCTTTATAACTTATAATAGAATAAATTAAGCAACCTTTATGATTTTGAGTTTATTTACATAAAGTAACAAATTTGTTTAATATTTCACTTTTATGATCTAAGAAAATATTCCAAATAAATATACTAAAGTCATAAAAAATTACAAAAACATATCTTTTAGAACCTAAACTAGCAGTTCTCATCGGTCCAAAAAGATCAAGATGTAGCAGTTCCTAGCATCTAGCAGTGTTAACCATATTTATAGATCTAAAATATTCTTTGTGCTTCTTACCTTTTAAACAGGAATCACATACATAATACTTACAAGAACTGAAATTTGGAAGTTCTAGATCCTGTTCATGTTTAGCCAACTTATACAACTATCAAACATGAACATGTACCAACCTCATGTGCCACCAAATGTGATCTGTATCTACAAAATTTAAGTATTTTACATTCTGCTAAGTTAGTTCTAAAAAATAAATAGAATATATAAATTATTTTCTATTAGAATAAAATAACACTTTATTATATTTATAAACAAGACATTTTTTATCTTCAAATTTAATAAACATATGATCATCATAGAGTTGTGACCTTCTAATTAATTTGTGTTTTAATCCTTAAATAAAAAGTACTTTTGAAATTATAATCGAAGTTAATATTCTTACTTATCCAAAACCTTTAACCATACCTTTAGAGTTTTCACTGAAGGTTAAAGTACCTCCATCACAATAGTTAAAAGATAAGAAGTTAGAAAATTCACCAATCACGTGCCTTAAGTACCCACTGTCCATATACAATGTGACTTTGGAAGTCTTCTAGAAGGTTTCCTCATTTACAGTAGTAGCCATCAAATAAAGATTTGCATATTCTTTTTCACTTTTAGAACCAACATCACTTGAGTTTGACTCTTATATAAAACTCCATCCATCATGATATTCATTTCTTTGTTCCTTTTTATATTGCTTGTCTTTTCCATCTTGTTTTAATTTGGGACAATTTGATTTTATGTGACCATTTTTCTTACACTCATAACATATTAATTCAGAAATATCATATTTACTAGTTTTACCTCTTTTATTACCCTTTTTGTCATCTTTTTGAAAATCTATTCTACTACGATTCTTAAAGACTCTCTTACCCTTCATGTATTTATAAACACCTTTGGTGAAATTTGTAATTTCATTCTTTTCACATTTCTTTAACTTAGAATAAGAATAATTAGCAATCACATTTTTATTTGATTTAAATGAAATACCTTTCCTTTTATCATGGTCACCAACATCGTCATTCTTTATTTCTAGCTCTTATTGAAGAATTGATCCTATCAAATCAACTATATAATATTGTTAAAAGTTTTTACTTTCTCCAATAACAACTTTCTTTGAATGCCATCTCTTGGGTAGAGCTCGGAGTATTCTTTCAATGAGAACTTCATTCTTCATGGTCTCTCCAAGAGCAACCTTGATGTTGATTTTTTTTCTGAATCTATTGCACGTATCTTTTATGATTTCTTGATCAGAAATCCTTAATTCTTGAAACTCATTTTGGTGTATACCTAGCTTGGTTCTCTTCAAGTTATCAGCTCCTTGATGAGTGACTTTTAAAGTCCTCCAAATGTCAGAAGTAGTTTTATAGGATGAAATATGACTGTACACATTTCTACTTAAGGAACAATATAAGTAATTCATAACTTTTCAATTTAAGACACATTTTGAAGCATCGTTACTAGTAAGAGTTTATAAATCAACTTCAGGAAATTTATATGGTTTTGAAATTATACCCCAATAATCAAGACCTATATTTTTAAAAAATTCCTCCATTCTTTGTTTCCAGTAGACATAGTCACTTCCATTGAAGTGATCTGGTCTGATGGGATTCAACACCTCGAAATCTTGATTAGCCATAACAAAGTAGTTGATCTTTTCCTTAGACTTTTAAGTCTAGAATAAATGATTGGTTTAAAAATATATAATGAAACAAGTAAAACCAATTTCTTAAAAATGAACCAATCTCTAATACCAATTGTTATTTCCCTTGGTATGGAAGTAGTGACTAGAGGGGGGTTGAATATCCCTTTTTGATTTACTATTGAAATTACTAAATTTATTCAGAGTTATAGTAGTGTTAAAAGTTTCATCATAAATAAAACTATAAGGCCCCAACATTAAACATTAATTAATCTTGAGTTAATTTAAGAATACACGTTGAGGATCTTTTCAGGTTTAGAGTTTTAGAGAATTAGATCATAAAACATGCATTACATTCCACATTTAAACAAAGTGGTTACATAAAAGATAATATTCTTTTTTCCCATCAATGGAAACATATTTAAAATAAAACATGGATTCTTTCTTGACACTTCCTTGACACTATCAGCACATCATGTACCTTTCCCTTGACCTGTGAAAAACATTTCAAAAACTTGAGATGAGCATAAAAATCTCAGTAAGGGATATAAAAAAAATATGGAAAGGAAACATGAGTACATATATACATAAGAATGAAATCATAATTTTCCCATAAAACATAAGCACTTTAACATACCTCATCAAATCATGAATAAATCATAGAAATCATAATACATAAAGGTAACTTGATGCATTCATAACATTCTTACGTAGGGAGTAACCCTCTTGGTTACGTTTGGAATACCCATCACAATATATTCCCTAAATCTCTTCAGAGAAACCTTAACGTTTAACTCCTTCGCGTTACCCAATGCATTGGAGAGCTATATTGGGCTCACCAGCCCTTAGTTTATCACGGAACCACCCATCTTCATAACAATGCCCAAGAACCATAACATAATCGTATCACATAAAACATGCATAAAGGAAACATAAAATTTCCACTCTTCAATCACAAGATATCAATACAACACATTGATATAAAAAAATTATGAAAACCATTTTCAATAACAAAATAAAATAAAAGTAAAACATGGTATTTATTTTTCATTAAAAAAAGTTTTGGCTTGTAGAGGAAGCTGAAACTCAAATAATGGTCACGGCGGCGAAGAAGTCGTTGTCGCCGCATACGTAGGACCAAAAAAACATTCCCTTTTTTCGTTTAGTAAATTCCTCGTATAAAAGGATTCCTTTTGAATAAATATAAAAGTCAAAGGGGTTTATACACCGTATAAAAGAAAGTTGTGTATAAAACAAAATATGCCTCAATGAACGGAGATTGAGATGAAGTCCCCTACAAAGATAATTTTTTAAATAAAATAGATATATTATGTGTATTCACTATAAGTACACATAAATAAAGTATAAATACAAGATATGACATAATAATATCATGACATAATTTGAAAGTAGGGGATTAACCCAAAGAATGGAAATTGGGTTAAGAAGTTCCCTTTCCTCGTGTCCGACTTGACCCGATCGTTATTTAACCTCCGGAATAATAAAATTGAGTTAATTTATACATTCTTAAGAACCTTTTTCAATTTCATTATTCCTTTTATATCACTTATTACCATTTTATGAACATTATGTAATCATTTAAGTTAATAACGGTCATTTTGTTGATATTTGGTACTTGAGTCAAAAGTGAACTTCTTATATTTACAAGTTGTTCACGTAGTCAAATATCCATTATCTCAAGAATTATATTCATAATGTAGATATCATATATATCATATATATCCAGTATATTCATGAATTTAGAATATTACATAATCATTTAGAGGTAAGAAATGAAATGCACCGTTCATAGAGACGGTAAGCCGTACGTACGCATGAACGCTACTTTCATTTCTATGTCATATTAATGGAATTAAAACTAAATGAGAGATATGTATATTTTAATTCCAGAATTATATTAATCATTTATATGTAAAATACATCATATATATCCATTATATATGTGTACTTATAATATTACATTACATTTGGGGATAAGAAATGAAATGCACCGTTCATGGAGACGGTAAGCCGTACGTACGCATGAACGCTACTTTCATTTCTATCTCATACTTTAATGGAAATAAATAATAATTATATAAAGGTATATTATAATTATAGTATAATATCATATATAATATCATTAAATCTATCCTTTATACGCACCACATATGGTATTAACGAATCAAATCACTTTGAGGGGGCGATAGTCCGCACTTCCTAAAATGAAGATATCACGTTTAACCATAATGGAAACCATAAAGGTATGACATAAATGAAAAATACAGAAACTTAAGTAAAACATAAAAATATTATATATAATATATAAATATAGTGACATCTTAATGGCCACCTTTGAAGGTGTTATATGAGTGTTGAACAATCATCATTTTGTGAGGCAGAAATTCTCCATCCACAGAAATAGTATGTTCTTTAACCATTAGATGTAGGTGTTTGTAAGTGTAGCTCGAATACTTCTTATAACAACATCCAAGTATATTGATTATAGTGGTGTTGTTACAAAAGAAATGAAAAAAAAGAGTTTAGGGGGGTTGGAGAAGCAAAATAAAACATAATAACACAAGAGAAAACACTACCTTTAAAACGGGTAACTCTTTTTGATTTGAGCTCAAAGGATTCCTTGGGAAGACTTCTGCCCAAAGTGAGGCTTCTAGGAGTAAGAGAGGGATTTGGAGAGACAAAATGGGCAGGGTTTGGCCGAGCCAAAGGCTTGAGAGGTGTGGGTAAGGTGGTAGAGGTGGGGGCCTTTTATAAGAGGAGAGGAGGGGCACACTTGGAAAGTGATAAAAGGTTACTTTATTATAAAATGATTTTGGATTTAAAAGGTCCCAAAATTATATATTTCGAGGATAAGGTGATAAGGGTTCTAAATATACTCATCCAATAGGTTTTTGACATGTGTAGGTATTATATTTTACATTATCTTTTCATTTTATTTAAATCGTTAAATAATGAGGTAATCGCCGCATCATCATGATGTCATAAATAATTTAATTTATTTAATGTCTAAAAATTATAAAAAAAATACTATTATGTATTAAATCTTTTTATCTTTCCAATGACTATTTATAGTAAAAAATATGACTTGTACAACCATATTTAAAAATTGTTTTAGTAACACAATACATGTTTGTGACATTTTTATTTTAACATTAAATAAAAAGTTATTAATGTCATTTTCCTACCAAAGTGGCTCCATGGGGTCCTCAAGTTGACCCATGGATTTTCTTGGTCGGCCATGACACATCCAATAAGGGTAGAACATGTTTCAAGGTCATTTCATTTTATTATAATATCATTTTTACCTTAAATCACACTAATTACCTCTAATCGCGATTAAAAACTTAAAAGTTACTATTCACCAAAAAAATATTTTAATCCCATTGAACCACATTTTACTTTCTAATGAAAACCATGTATGTAGAATTTTTGAAATTCAAAATACAGAAGTGGTAAAATTTTATTTAAACGAAAAATCAGTTTTTTTAAGTACCACTTAGTGGTTTCACTATTCATCAAAAATTGAAGTTTTTCAGAAAAATACCAAAACATCACCCTAAGCTATATTTGATATTCCGGATTCAAAAATGATGTCTATTTTACAAAATTCAAAATATATAAGTTACATTAATTAATTTAATAATTAATTCCCGCTGTCAGAGCAAATAGCGTGTTTTTATGAAACAATAAGTATCAAAAGATTGACACTAGTTTAAGTCCAATTTCAAAGTGAAATAAATTCCAACGACCACTATTGGATTAAATGGTAAAAATATATTATAATTTCACTTTAAAACCAATTCAAAATATAATATAATCATATAAATAAATTAGATTAAAAAGTGGTTTTGAATTAAAATATAACATTTTTCACTATTCATTAAAAAATGAACTTTATCGGAAAAATACCAAAAATTTATACAAAGTAAATTTTGATGTCCCGATTATAAAGAAGAATTTTATTTGGTCTAATAAAATGTATAAGAGTGACCAAAACTATATTTATAGACGGTTCTCCATCAAAAGGCGATAAGTCGACCTTTAGTGAATATTAGAATATATATGCCTAAAATTGAATTCTTTTCGTATTTTAAGACTTTATCCTTTATTGGATAAATGTAAAAACATTTAACAAACATATATAATCATATTTTAGTTATTTATATTCATTCCCGCCAATACAACGGCTACGTGTTAACTACCATTTAAAATAATATTGTTTTATTACTAGTGTGCAACATAAGATTTCAATGAAACTCTTTGTTGCTTATCAGGTACGCTATCGAAAATAGAAACCCCTTTAAAGTAAAATTAATATTTAATTCGTAAATATTAATAAATATGAAAATGATTTATTCTTTATTTACCTGGGATGTTACATCCTTCCCCCCTTTTGGGAATTGCATCCTCGCAATTTTATTCACTTACCAAAATAAGTGGGGGTATTTATCCCTCATAGAATTTTTAGATTCCCACGTTGCCTCTTCAACCATATGGTTTTTCCAAAAAACCTTTACCTGATGAATTAACTTATTCCGCAACACTTTCTCTCTATGGTCAAGAATCTGGACCGGTTGTTCCTCATAAGATAGATTCTCTTCCAGCTGAACCACCTCTGGACTCAAAACATGAGATGGATCTGGCATGTACTTTCTTAACATTGAAACATGAAAAACATTGTGTACCTGAGATAAACTCGGAGGTAAATCAACTCGGTAAGAAACTGATCGAACTCTCTCCAAAATTTCATATGGTCCAATGAACCTTGGACTCATCTTTCCTTTCTTACCAAATCGCATCACATTTTTCCACGGTGAAACTTTGAGAAAAACATGATCACCTACCTCGAAAGATAGATCCTTCCTCCTGTTGTCTGCATAACCTTTCTGTCTACACTGAGCTGTTCTCATGTGTTTCTGAATCAACTGAACTTTTTCTACCATCTCTTTTATCAATTCTGGTCCCATCAGCTTCCTTTCACCCACTTCATCCCAAAAAGATGGAGTTCGACACCGCTTCCCATATAATGCCTCAAACGGTGCCATCTGTATACTGGAATGAAAACTGTTATTATATGAAAATTCAACCAAACAAAGATGTTGGTCCTAACTTCCCTGATAATCCATCGAACAAGCACATAGCATATCCTCCAAAGTCTGAATCGTTCTTTATGACTGCCCATCTGATTGAGGATGAAAAGCTGTACTAAAATTTAATTCAGTACCTAATGACTTTTGAAGGCCTTTCCAAAAGTTAGAAGTAAACCTGGGATCACGATCAGATACAATTGATAGGGGAACTCCATGCAACCTGACTATCTCTTTAAGTTACAATCGAGAAAGTTGATCTAGAGAGAAAGTATCTCAAATAGGAAGGAAATGAGAAGATTTAGTCAAGCGATCAACAATAACCCAGATTTCATTATTACCTCGAAATGTCTTCGGTAATCCCACAACAAAGTCCACGGATATATTTTCCCATTTCCACTCTGGCACTGGTAAAGGATGAAGCATCCCTTTCGGTAACTTCCTCTCTGCTTTAACCTGCTGACAAGTCAAACACTTCACAGTAAAATCAGCAATATCTATTTTCATTCCATCCCACCAGTAATACTTCTGCAGATCTTTGTTCATCTTAGTACTGCAAAGATGAACTAAAAACAGGGAACTATGAGCCTCACATAACAACTCTTTCTTCAATTGTGAATCACAAGACACACATAATCTCATCCCAAACCTCAAAACACAATCATTATCAATATTAAATTCAGGCAACTTACCCTTCTGAACCAGCTCTATATTTTTATGCAACCCACTGTCTTTCTTCTGCGCTTGCTTAATTCTGTCTGATAGGGATGATCTCACTAATACCTGAAACAAAATAGAAGAACTTCCTGCACCAACAACTTCTATGCCAAAGTTCATCAAATCAAAAACCAAAGGATCTCCTTCCAAATGTAGCATGGTTAATGAAGCATTACTTTTTCAACTCAAAGCATCAACCACTTTATTTGCTTTTCCCGGATGGTAATGAATTGTAAAATCATAATCCTTGATTAATTCTAGCCATCTCCTCTGTCTCATGTTCAATTCTTTCTGAGTGAATATGTACTTTAAACTTTTCTGATCAGTATATATTTCACACCTTACTCCATACAAATGATGCCTCCAAAATTTTAGAGCAAACACAACAACATCTAATTCCAAATCATGTGTAGGGTAATTTACCTCATGAGTTTTCAACTGACATGAAGCATAAGCAATTACCTGATCATTCTGCATAAGGACACAACCAAGTCCCTTCAACGAAGCATCACTGTATATAACAAAATCACCATTCCTAGAAGGAAGTGCCAAAACTGGAGCATTCACCAATCTTCTTTTCAAATCCTTCGGTAGTAACCTGAGTCAACTGAGTCATCACTGGAACAAACTATTTAGTTCTGATTCTGACCATCTCAGGATACTGAATTGAAAGGTCATTTCCCTCTGTATGCCTTCTCATAAAAGCTGTTTTGTTTCCTCTATGAAAAACCATTCTTAACACAGAAATATCTTAGGCAAAGCAACATGGTAATCTGTAAATGCTATATTATTTCAATTATACCATAAATTAATTTATAATTTAACAATTTTCTAACTCCTAAAGTTGTCTAAAACAACCTCTGATACCAACTATAAGGCCCCAGCATTAAACATTACTTAATCTTGAGTTACTTCAAGAATACACGTTGAGGATCTTTTCAGGTTTAGAGTTTTAGAGAATTAGATCATAAAACATGCATTACATTCCACATTTAAACAAAGTGGTTACATAAAAGATAATACTCATTTTTTCCATCAACGGAAACATATTTAAAATAAAACATGGATTCTTTCTTGACACTTCCTTGACATATCATCACATCATGTACCTTTCCCTTGACCTGTGAAAAACATTTCAAAAACTTGGGATGAGCATAAAAAGCTCAGTAAGGGATATAAAAAAAATATGGAAAGGAAACATGAGTACATATATACATAAGAATGAAATCATAATTTTTCCATAAAATATAAGCACTTTAACATACCTCATCAAATCATGAATAAATCATAGAAATCATAAGACATAAAGGTAACTTGAGGTATTCATAACATTCTTACGTAGGGAGTAACCCTCTTGGTTACGTTTGGAATACCCATCACAATATATTTCCTAAATCTCTTCAGAGAAACCTTAATTTTTAACTCCTTCGCGTTACCCAATGCATTGGAGAGCTATATCAGGCTCACCCGCCCTTAGTTTATCATGGAACCACCCATCTTCATAACAATTCCCAAGAACCATAACATAATCGTATCACATAAAACATGCATAAAGGAAACATAACATTTCCACTCTTCAATCACAAGATATCAATACAACATATTGATATAAAAACATTATGAAAACCATTTTCAATACCAAAATAAAATAAAAGTAAAACATGGTATTTATTTTTCATTAAAAAAAGTTATGGCTTGTAGAGGAAGCCGAAACTCAAATAATGGTCACGGCGGCGGAGAAGTCATTGTCGCCGCATAGGTACGACCAAAAAAACATTCCCTTTTTTCGTTTAGTAAATGCCTCATATAAAAATATTTCTTTTGAATAAACATAAAATTCAAAGGGGTTTATACACCGTATAAAATAAAGTTGTGTAAAAAACGAAATATGCCTCAATGAAAGGAGATTGAGACGAAGTCCCTTACAAAGATAATTTTTTAAATAAAATAGATCTATTATGTGTATTAACTATATGTACACATAAATAAAGTACAAATACAAGATATGACATAATAATATCATGAAATAATTTGAAAGTAGGAGATTAACCCAAAGAACGGAAATTGGGTTAAGAAGTTCCCTTACCTCGTGTCCGACTTGACCCGATTGTTCTTTAACCTCCTGAATAATAAACTTGAGTTAATTTCTACTTGATTAAGAACCTTTTTCAAGTTCATTATTCCTTTTATATCACTTATTACCATGTTATGAACATTATGTAACCATTTAAGTTAATAACGGTCGTTTTGTTGATATTTGGTACTTGAGTCAAAAGTGAACTTCTTATATTTACAAGTTGTTCACGTAGTCAAATATCCATTATCTCAAGAATTATATTCATGATGTAGTTATCATATATATCATATATATCCAGTATATTCATGCATTTATAATATTACATAATAATTTAGAGGTAAGAAATGAAATGCACCGTTCATGGAGACGGTAAGTCGTACGTACGCATGAACCCTACTTTCATTTCTATGTCATATTAATGAAATTAAAACTAAATAAGAGATATGTATATTTTAATTCCAGAATTATATTCATCATTTAGATGTAACATACATCATATATATCCATTATATATATGTACTTATAATAGTACATTAAATTTGGGGATAAGAAATGAAATGCACCGTTCATGGAGACGGTAAGCCGTACGTACGCATGAAAGCTACTTTCATTTCTATCTCATACTTTAATGGAAAGAAATAATAATTATATAAAGTTATATTATAATTCCAGTATAATATCATATATAATATCATTAAATCTATCCTTTATACGCACCACATATGGTATTAACGAATCAAACCACTTTGAGGGGGCGGTAGTCCGCACTTCCTAAAATGAAGATATCGCGTTTACCCATAATGGAAACCATAAAGGTATGCCATAAATGAAAAATACAGAAGCTTAAGTAAAAAAATAAACATATTATATATCATATATAAATATAGTTACATCTTAATGGTCACCTTTGAAGGTGTTATATGAGTGTTGAACAATCATCATTTCGTGAAGCAGAAATTCGCCATCCACAGAAACAATATGTTCTTTAACCATTAGATGTAGGTGAGTGTAAGTGTAGATAGAATACTTATTATAAAAACATCCTAGTATATTGATGATCCTGGTGTTGTTACAAAAGAAATGAAAAAAAAGAGTTTAGGGGGGTTGGAGAAGCAAAATAAAACATAAGAACACAAGAGAAAACACTACCTTTAAAACGGATAACTCTTTTTTATTTGAGCTCAAAGGCTTCCTTGGGAAGCCTTATGCCCAAAGTGAGGCTTCTAGGAGTAATAGAGGGATGTGGAGAGACAAAATGGTCAGGGTTTGGCCAAGCCAAAGTCTTGAGAGGTGTGGGTAAGGTGGTAGAGGTGAGAGCCTTTTATAAGAGGAGAGGAGGGGCACTCTTGGGAAGTTATAAAAGGTTACTTTATTATAAAATGCTTTTCGTATTTAAAAGGTCCCAAAATTATATATTTCGAGGATAAGGTGATAAGGGTTCGAAATATACTCATCCAATAGGTTTTTGACATGTTTAGGTCTTATATTTTACATTATCTTTTCATTTTATTTAAATTGTTAAATAATGAGGTAATCGCTGCATCATCATGATGTCATAAATAATTTAATTTATTTAATGTCTAAAAATTATAAAAAAAATACTATGATGTAATAAATCTTTTTAGATTTCTAATGAATATTTATAGTCAAAAATCTGACTTTTATAACCCCTTTAAAAATTGTTTTAGTAAAACAACACATGTTTGTGACATTTTTATTTTAACATTAAATAAAAAGTTATTAATGTCATTTTCCTACCAAAGTGGCTCCATGGGGTCCTAAAGTTGACCCATGGATTTTCTTGGTCGTCCATGACACATACAATAAGGTTAGGACATGTTTCAAGGTCATTTCATTTTATTATAATATCATTTTTACCTTAAATCACACTAATTACCTCTAATCGCGATTAAAAACTTAAAAATTACTATTCACCAAAAAAATATTTTAATCACATTGAACCAAATTTTACTTCATAATGACAACCATGTATGTCAGATTTTTGAAATTCAAAACACAGAGGTGGTAAAATTTCATTTAAACGAAAAATCAGTTTTTTTAAGTACCACTTAGTGGTTTAACTATTCATCAAAAATTGAAGTTTTTCATAAAAATACCAAAACATCACCCTAAGCTATATTTGATATTCCGGACTCAAAAATGATTTCTATTTTAAAAAATTCAAAACATATAAGTTACATTAATTAATTTAATAATTAATTCACGCTGTCAGAGCAAATAGCGTGTTTTTATGAAACAATAAGTATCAAAATATTGACACTAGTTTAAGTCCAATTTCAAAGTGAAATTAATTACAATGACCACTATTGGATTAAATGGTAAAAATATATTCTAATTTCACTTTAAAACCAATTCAAAAGATAATATAATCATATAAATAAATTATATTAAAAAGATGTTTTGAATTAAAATATTACATTTTTCACTATTCATTAAAAAATGAACTTTATCGGAAAAATACCAAAAATTTACACAAAGTAAATTTTGATGTCCTTATTCTAAAGAAGAATTTTATTTGGTCCAATAGAATGTATAAGAGTGACCAAAAATATATTTATAGACGGTTTGCCATCAAAAGGCGATAAGTCGACCTTTAGTGAATATTAGAGTATATATGCCTAAAATTGAATTATTTTCATATTTTAAGCCTTTATCCTTTATTGGATAAATGTAAAAACATTTAACAAACATATATAATCATATTTTAGTTATTTCTATTCATTCCTGCCAATACAACGACTACGTGTTAACTACCATTTAAAATAATATTGTTTTATTACTAGTGTGCAACATAAGATTTCAAAGAAACTCTTTGTTGCGTATCAGGTACGCTATCGAACATATCAACCCCTTTATAGTAAAATTAATATTTAATTCGTAAATATTAATAAATATGAAAATGCTTTATTCTTTATTTACCTGGGATGTTACATCCTTCTCCCCTTTTGGGAATTGCATCCTCGCAATTTTATTCACTTATCAAAATAAGTGGGGGTATTTATCCCTCATAGCATTTTTAGATTCCCACATTGCCTCTTCAACCATATGATTTTTCCACAAAACCTTCACCTGATGAATTACCTTATTCCACAACACTTTCTCTCTATGGTCAAGAATCTGGACCGGTTGTTCCTCATAAGATAGATTCTCTTCCAGCTGAACCACATCTGGACTCAAAACATGAGATAGATATGGAATGTACTTCCTTAACATTGAAACATGAAAAACATTGTGTACCTGAGATAAACTCGGAGGTAAAGCCACTCAGTAAGCAACTGATCAAACTCTCTCCAGAATTTCATATGGTCCAATGAACCTTGGACTCAGCTTTCCTTTCTTACCAAATCGCATCACACTTTTCCACGATGAAACTTTGAGAAAAACATGATCACCTACCTCGAAAGATAGATCCTTCCTCCTGTTGTCTGCATAACCTTTCTATCTTCTCTAAGCTGTTATCATGTGTTTCTGAATCAACTGAACTTTTTCTGCCATCTCTTCTACCAATTCTAGTCCCATTAGCTTCCTTTCACCCACTTCATCCCAAAAAGATGGAGTTTGACACCGCTTCCCATATAATGCCTCAAACGTTGCCATCTGTATACTGGAATGAAAACTGTTATTATATGAAAATTTAACCAAAGAAAGATGTTGGTCCCAACTTCCCTGATAATCCATCGAACAAGCACATAATATATCCTCCAAAGTCTGAATCGTTCTTTTTGACTGCCCATCTGATTGAGGATGAAAAGCTGTACTAAAATTTAATTCAGTACCCAATGACTTTTGAAGGCCTTTCCAAAAGTTAGAAGTAAACCTATGATCACGATCAGATATAATGAATAGGGGAAATACATGCCACCTGACTATCTCTTTAAGATATAATCGAGAAAGTTGATCTAGATAGAAAGTATCTCGAATAGGAAGGAAATGAGAAGATTTAGTCAAGCGATCAACAATAAACCAGATTGCATTATTACCTCGAGATGTCTTCGGTAATCCCACAATAAAGTCCATGGATATATTTTCCCATTTCCACTCTGGCACTGGTAAAGGCTGAAGCATCCCTTTCGGTAACTGCCGATCTGCTTTAACCTGCTGATAAGTCAAACACTTCACAGTAAAATCAGCAATATCTCTTTTCATTCCATCCCACCAGTAATACTCCCGCAGATCTCTATTCATCTTAGTACTGCCAGGATGAACTGAAAACGGGGAACTATGAGACTCACATAACAACTCATTCTTCAACTGTGAATCACCAGGAACACATAATCTCTTCCCAAACCTCAAAACACAATCATTATCAATGTTAAATTCCGGAAACTTACCCTTCTGAAACAGCTCTACCTTTTTCTGCAACCCACTGTCTTTCTTTTGTGCTTGCTTAATTCTGTCTGATAGGGATGATCTCACTGATACCTGAAACAAAACCGAAGAACTTCCTTCACCAAAAACTTCTATTCCAAAGTTCATCAAATCAAAAACCAAAGGATCTCCTTCCAAACATAGCATGGTTAATGAAGCATTACTTTTTCGACTCAAAGCATCATCCACTTTATTTGATTTTCCCGGATGATAATGAATTGTACAATCATAATCCTTGATTAATTATAGCCATCTCCTCTGTCTCATTTTCAATTCTTTATGAGTGAATATATACTTTAAACTTTTGTGATCAGTATATATTTCACACCTTACTCCATACAAATGATGCCTCCAAATTTTTAGAGCAAAAACAACATCAGCTAATTACAAATCATGTGTAGGGTAATTTACCTCATGAGTTTTCAACTGACGTGAAGCATAAGCAATTACCTGGTCATTTTTTATAAGGACACGACCAAGTCCCTTCAACAAAGCATCACTGTATATAACAAAATCACCATTCCTAGAAGGAAGTGCCAAAACTGGAGCATTCACCAATCTTCTTTTCAACTCCTTCGGTAGTAACCTAAGTCAACTGAGCCATCACTGCAACAAACTATTTAGTTCTGATTCTGACCATCTCAGGATACTGATTTGAAAGGTCATTTCCCTCTGTATGCCTTCCCAGAAAATCTGTTCTGTTTCCTCTATGAAAAACCATTCTTAACACAGAAATATCTTAGGCGAAGCAACATGGTAATCTATAAATTCTATATTATTTCAATTATACCATAAATTAATTTATAATTTAACAATTTTCTAACTCCTAAAGTTGTCTAAACCGACCTCTTATACCAACTATAAGGCCCCAGCATTAAACATTACTTAATCTTGAGTTACTTCAAGAATACACGTTGATGATCTTTTCAGGTTTAGAGTTTTAGAGAATTAGATCATAAAACATGCATTACATTCCACATTTAAACAAAGTGGTTACATAAAAGATAGTACTTATTTTTCCCATCAACGGAAACATATTAAAAATAAAACATGGATTCTTTCTTGACACTTCCTTGACATATCATCACATCATGTACCTTTCCCTTGACCTGTGAAAAACATTTCAAAAACTTGGGATGAGCATAAAAAGCTCAGTAATGGATATAAAAAAAATATGGAAAGGAAACATGAGTACATATATACATAAGAATGAAATCATAATTTTCCCATAAAACATAAGCACTTTAACATACCTCATCAAATCATGAATAAATCATAGAAATCATAAGACATAAAGGTAACTTGAGGCATTCATAACATTCTTACGTAGGGAGTAACCCTCTTGGTTACGTTTGGAATACCCATCACAATATATTCCCTAAATCTCTTCAGAGAAACCTTAACGTTTAACTCCTTCACGTTACCCAATGCATTGGAGAGCTATATCGGGCTCACCCGCCCTTAGTTTATCACGGAACCACCCATTTTCATAACAATGCCCAAGAACCATAACATAATCGTATCACATAAAACATGAATAAAGGAAACATAACATTTGCACTCTTCAATCATAAGATATCAATACAACACATTGATATAAAAACATTATGAAAAACATTTTAAATACCAAAAGAAAAGAAAAGTAAAACATGTTATTTATTTTTCATTAAAAAATGTTATGGCTTGTAGAGGAAGCCAAAACTCAAATAATGGTCACGGCGGCGGAGAAGTCATTGTCGCCGCATACGTACGACCAAAAAAACATTCCCTTTTGTCGTTTAGTAAATTCCTCATATAAAAAGATCCCTTTTGAATAATCATAAAAGTCAAAGGGGTTTATACACCGTATAAAAGAAAGTTGTGTATAAAACAAAATATGCCTCAATGAAATGAGATTGAGACGAAGTCCCTTACAAAGATAATTTTTTAAATAAAATAGATCTATTATGTGTATTCACTAAAAGTACACATAAATAAAGTACAAATACAAGATATGACATAATAATATCATGACATAATTTGAAAGTAGGAGATTAACCCAAAGAACGAAAATTGGGTTAAGAAGTTCCCTTACCTCGTGTCCGACTTGACCCGATCATTCTTTAACCTCCTGAATAATAAACTTGAGTTAATTTCTACTTGCTTAAGATTTTTTTTCAAGTTCATTATTCCTTTTATATCACTTATTACCATTTTATGAACATTATGTAATCATTTAAGTTAATAACGGTCATTTTGTCGATATTTGGTACTTGAGTCAAAAGTGAACTTCTTATATTTACAAGTTGTTCACGTAGTCAAATATCCATTATCTCAAGAATTATATTCATGATGTAGATATCATATATATCATATATATCCAGTATATGCATGCATTTATAATATTACATAATCATTTAGAGGTAAGAAATGAAATGCATCGTTCATGGAGACGGTAAGCCGTACATACGCATGAACACTAGTTTCAAATGATTGCTTAACCATCCCTCATGGAGAAAATAAAGGATGATCAAAGAAAGGATGTGGAAATTCTGAAAATGGTGGAAGTTATCAAAAATGGGAAATCCACAGAGTTCATGGTTGACAAGGATGGAATTGTGAGATTTGGGTCATGATTATGTGTACCATTCGATCCAGAGATAAAGATGGATATTCTGAATGACGCACATAGCTCAACCTTATCTATTCACCCGGGGAGCACAAAGATGTATCGAGATCTCCGAGAAAACTTTTTGGTGGGACAATATGAAAAGGGAGATTGCTGAATATACATCAAAGTGCCCGGTATGTCAGCAAGTGAAGGATGAGAGGCAAAAGTCTAAGGGGATGATGCAACCACTACCCATGCCAACATAGAAGTGGGAGAACATTACCATGGACTTTGTCACTGGACTTCCAAGGAATTCCATAGGAAACAATGCTATATGGATCGTTGTGGATCATCTTACGAAGACAACTCAATTTATCATGATTCTAGAGGACTTCTCATTGAATCAACTTGCATGGACTTACATCAAAAAAGTGGTAAGGCTGCATGGAGTACCACTATCTATTATATCTGATCATGATCCAAGATTCACCTCAAAGTTCTAGAAAAGTCTCCAACATGCTCTAAGAATTGAACTGAACTTCAGTATGGCCTATCATCCTCAAAATGATGTCCAATCTGAGCGAACTATTCAGACACTGGAAGATATGTTAAGATCATGTTCTATGGACTTAAAAGGAGGATGTGACCAACATCTTCCACTGGTTGAATTATCCTATAATAACAGCTTCCACTCGATCATCGAAATGGAACCATATGAATACCTTTATGGGAAAATGTGTAGAACACTGGCGTGTTGGGATGAATTCAGTGAGCGTAAGCTTCTAGGACCTGAAATGGCCGAAGAAATGGAAGAGAAGGTGAAAACCATTCATCAACATATCAAGGTATCCCAAAGTTGACAGAAGAGTTATGTAGATAAACATTGATGAGACCTTGAATTTAAAGTTGGAGACATGATATTTCTACGTATATCTTCGTGGAAGAAGGTCATGAGGTTTGGAAAGAAATGGAAGTTAAGTCCTAGGTACATCGACCCCTTTTAGATTCTTGATCATGTCAAGGATGTGGCCTATCGACTAGAACTTCCACCTACCGTGGCCAAATTACATGATGTATTTCATGTATCCCTCTTAAGGAAGTACATACCAGACCCTACAAATGTACTCTCTTCATAGGTAGTATAGTTAGAGGATTATCTTTCTTACAAGGAGCAACCAGTGAAGATCTTAGATCGTAGAGAAAAAGTTCTACGAAATAAGACAATGCCCCTCTTCAAGGTGTTGTGGAGAAACCACAAGTTTGAAGAAGCAACATGGGAATCAGAGGAAGTGATGAAGCAAAGTTACCCACATATGTTTTAGTGTGGTAAAAAAATTTCTAGGGTGAAATTTCTTAAGGGGGGAAGATTTTAACGACCCAAACATTCATTAATGAAAATTCCTCTTGATCTAATTAAATGTATTATTATGTAAAATTTTTATATAACATATGAAATTATTTGGATTTATGTTTTTGGATTTTAAAATACCGTTATGAATTGTGACTGTTGCTAATATAGCCATTGAACAGTGATCACATGATTAGTATAAATATAGGGCTTTAAAAAATCTAATTTACTCAGATAAAGGAAGCGATGACCTCATCCAGTAGACTGGCCCCATATGAAGACCATTTTTCAGATCTCAAAAAGGAGGTGGCGTCATTGGGATTCGCTCTTGACCAATCCCTAGCTGAGCTTCAACATGTTATTCTCAAATGGAACCGACTACGGGAGAAGTGGAAGTTGATAGAGGTTACCACCCCAGCGATGTTATCCGAGCCACCCCAAGAGTCTGTCACCATCTCACACCTTAACCTAAGGTCTTATGTGGGTGTTATAAGGGGTTTTGTAACAATACCTTAGCACTATTATTATGTGAATTATTTTTGTATATAATAAATAATATACATTCATTTTATTATTGTTACTTTGTAAATAGTTTTTAAAGCGCAAATAGTATTTTTAGTTAATATTCGACTAAGAAATCTATTTTGATAAATTAATGGATTTTTAAATTAAATAATATTTTAATAAAATATTAATATTATTAAATTAATTTTTATTAAGTATAAATGATCTTATAATTTTTAGGAATACAATTGTAATATTTATTAAGGTTTGAAATCCGTTTTTGTCAAAACCCATGAATTTTTGATAAATGTCGGTTTATATTTTAAAAGCAAAAATTCAAATATTTAGAAAATTATTTAGATAAAATGAATATTTTTTTTGGAATCAGGACATTGAAATTATCCAATGGTGATTTTTTCATTATTTTTTGAGATAATCAAATTTTTGGGTAAAAATTAAATACCGTTTAATTATATAATGTGTTTTATGACATCATAATGACCCAATAGTGATGTAATTAAATACTATAAACACTATGTTAGGCCATTATATGTTTTACCATTAAAATAATATGATTTTAGGTTTATTTGATTTATTTTACAAAGATTTAGTGGAACCTCCAAGACTTATAAAATATTTTAGCTTTTTAAATTGATTTCCTTGAGAGTGTGACTCACCTCCACATAAGCAACCCTATTATTTTAATAAGTTAGGCCTTTGGTATTATAAAATATTATTTTCCAATCCCATTTGGAAAAAACCATGGGCAAAAACCATGGGATGGTTTGTGGTTTTGATTAGTTTAATGTGTGGTTTCCCAAACCTAAATAATAAAAAATTCCCCCTCCTTTCCTATATAAACCCACCCAAGATCCCACTTCCTCTTCACTCAAAGTCTTTGGAGTTCGTCCAAATTCTACCCTCCTCTCTCTATAATCCTCCCAAGGTTTCCCAATCTCCCAAGAAGCCTCTCTCAAGCCCCTCCCAAGCCTTTGGGATCACACTTCCAAGTAAGGGATTCCTTCCATTCTCATTTTATCCAAGTTTTTTATTATTGTTATGCCTTTTTATTTTGAATTATAAATGTTGCGGTATGGTTTCACACCTCCACATACTTCCCTATTTATGTTTTAATTATAGTAGGCCTCTTTATCTCTCATTAATTCATTCCATGTACACCCGTTACTATGCCGAAATTCCGTAAGAAATTTCCCTCTCCTCATTTACATTCAAGAAATTATTTTGTATTATGAATCTAAATTCCATTACATATATTAGGACATGTATCTATATGACCCCATTACTGTCCATTTCGTGTAAATATGATGATACACCCCTTTCTCTATCATCAACCATTTTTATGAATTCTTATGTCATGCTGTTACGCTGCCGAAATTGCACTGATTTTCCAAGCCAATGTCATTGTGTAGTGAATACCATGCCCATTTCTCTATCAAGGGTATTCACCTTTATGCACATTTACTTATTGATTATAAAGATTCATGTCTTCATTCCACATCCCTTTATCTTGGAATAAATTATGATGAATAATTCCATGTTGTATGATCCATGTGGAACACTTATTCATGAAATGAAATGTTTAAGAAGGGTGCGCCCTAATAGTGCTCCAATTCATTGGGTAAAGTATAGTATCATGATACGTCATGTGCAATGTGTGTTTACTCATGCTAATTAAAGTGAAATGAGGGTTTACTTGTTCTTGATGTGTAATGAGGGTTTACTCATGCTCCATGTGCAATGAGCCTTGGCTCATGATAATTCCATGTTAAGTGTTGTTGCTACATTTCCATGTTATGATAATTATGCTATATCATGCCTTTATGTTCATGTTCTTTTATGCTACATTGATATGACTATTTCCTAACATGTATTGTATTCTTCATGTTATTCCTTTTTTACTCTCTTATTAGGCTTTATAGCTCACCCCTTTCTTATGTATGTTCTCAGGTTATCCCATGCAATGCTAGGTACGAGGGAATATAGTGGTCATGTAAAGGATGTTTTCAATAAGATGTTGTGTTTTATGTTTTAAGTTGTTATGTAATGTTCCTTATCCCCAAATACACTAGAAATCTCGATCTTTAATGTTGTATCAAGTGAAGGTTTTTATGTAATAATTTATGTTAAGTCTGCAATAAAAAGAAGGGTTTTTATAATACCCTATAAGTCTTACAGTTATTAAAGTATCCCAAAAAGATACCTTCATAAATTTTTGAAACAAACTTGTTCAGATTATCTTTAGTATTTAAAATATATATAATACATCCAAAAACTTTAAAATAACCAGTTTTGGTTTTATTATTCGTAAACAGTTCATAGGGAGTTTTCTTCAATAAGGATCTGATTTAAAATATATTTAAGATATAAGAAGAAATGTTAACATATTCATCCCAAAAATATTTTGGAAGGTTGAATTCATTAAGCATTATTCTTTCCATTTCTTGAATAGTTATTTTTTTCTCTCTCTATAACACCATTCTGTTGTGGTGTTCTAGGGGCTGAAAATTTATGAAAATATCCATTAGTTTCACAGATTTTTTAAAATTCATAGTTTAGAAACTCTTCTCATTTATCACTTATAATAGAAGAAATTAAGGGAACTTTTTTATTTTGAATTTATTTACATAAATTAGTAAATTTGTTTTATGTTTCACTTTTATGAGCTAAGAAAATATTCCAAATAAATCTAATGAAGTCTTAAACAATTACACTCATGGGTCAAAAAGATCAAGATGTTATAGTTCTTATAATCTAACAGTATTAACTATATTTACTAATCTAAACGATTCTTTATGATACTTACCTTTTAATCAGGAATCAAATACAAAATACTTATAAAAACCAAACTTTGGAAATTCCAGAACCTGTTCATTTTTATCCAGCTTATACAACTGTCAAAGTTGAATATGTCCCAACCTCCCATGCCACCTAATTTGATCTATATTTATAATGTTTAAGAATTTTACATTTTGTTGAGTTAGTTTTGAAAAATCAATAAAATATATATTTTCTTTTCTATTAGCATAAATAAAAATTTATTATATTTATAATTTTTTTTTTCTATCTTCAAATTTAATAAACATACCATTATCACATAGTTGTGATATTCTAATTAAGTTGGGTTATAATACTTCTACAAAAAAGTACTTTTGAAATTATAATAGAAGTTAATATTCATACTTCTCAAAAACCATTAACCATATCTTTAGAGTTGTCACAAAAGGTGAAAATACCTCCATTAGAAGAGTTAAAAGATATAAATTTAGAAAATTCACCATTCATGTGCCTTGAGAACCCACTGTCCATATACAATGTGACTTTGGAACTCCATAAGAAGGTTTCCTCATTTAGAGTAGTAGCCATCAAAAAAAAATATTTATAGATTCTTTTTCACTTTCAGAACCAACATTACTTAAGTTTGACTCTTCTGTACAACTCCATCCAACATGATATTCCTTTATTTGTTCCTTCTTATATTACTTGTCTTTTCCATATTATTTTAATTTGGGACAGTTTGATTTTATGTTCCCCTTTTTCCTGCACTCATAACATATTAATTTAAAAACATCATATTTACTTGTTTTACCTATTTTATTACCCTTTCTGTAATATTTTTGAAAATATATTCTAGGATGCTTCTTAAATACTCCCTTACCCTTCATGTACTTATAAACACCATTAGTGAAATTTTTAATTTCATCCTTCTCACTTTGTTGTAACTCATAATCATAAGAATTAGAAATAACATTTATATTTGATTTAAATGCAATACCTTTCCTTTTATCATGTTCATCAACATTGTCATTATTTATTTCTAGCTCATATTGAAGAAGGGATCCTATCAACTCATCCATATAATAATAAGTAGAGTCCATACTTTCTTCAATAGAAACTTTTTTTGAATGCCATCTCTTGGGTAGAGCTCAAAGTAGTCTTTCAATGAGAGTTTCATTCTTTACGGTCTATCCAAAAGCAACCATGCTATTAACAATTTTGAGGAATCTATTGTATATCTCATTTATTATTTTATGATCACACATCATGAATTATCGAAACTCATATCTATGTATACCTATATTGGTTCTCTACAACTTATGAGTTCCTTGATGAATGGATTTTAAAGTCCTCCAAATGTCAAAAGAAGTTTTATAGGATAAAATATGACAATACATTTTTCTATTTGAAGATAAGTATACATAATTCATAACTTTTCAATTTAAGACACATTTTGAATCATCATTACAATTAAGAGTTTCTAAATCAAATTCAGGCAATTTATATGGTTTTGAAATTTTATGCCAATAATTAAGACATATATTTTTAAGAAATACCTCTATTATATTTTTCTAGTAGATATAGTCAATTCCATTGAAGTGAGCTGGTCTAAGGGGATTCAACACCTCAAAATCCTGATTATCCATAATAAAGCAGTGGGTCTTTTCCTTAAAATTTTAAGTCTATGATAAATGGTTAGTTCAAAAATAGATAATGAAACAAATAAAACAAAATCCTTAAAAAGGAACCACAACTTGATATTAATTTTTAGGTCCCTAGGTATGACATTAGTGACTAGAGGGGGAGGTGAATATTTCTTTTTGATTTATTATTGCAATTACTAAATTTATTCAGAGTTATAACAATGTTAAAAGTTGTAGTGGAAATAAAACAGTTAAAATATGATATTTTTATAGAGGTTTAGATCACCAAGATCCTGGTTCTCTCTTCAATCTCCTATACTCCTTGAGGAGACTAATATGTACTAAATTCAGACTTTTTAATGAGAGTGATAACCCCTTTTACATATAATTACAAACATACCTTTTTCATACCTAGTGGTATGACCCCTAACTTTTTAAGGAGTCATAACCTACCTTCCTTTTGTCTGGGAGGAATAACCCGACCTTCCTTTTAGATGGTAGTAATAATCCAATTATAGATTTTGGATGGTAAAATATTAAACCATAACTCTAGAGGAAAAACAAGTGTTGGAATAATTACAATAGAGAAATAATATAAAACAAATGAAACCATAGATGAGGATATGATGAAGAAATTTGGTGAGATCTTGTTATTTGATCACATCTATTGGCGCCAAAATTTGGGAAGAACAAGAACAAATGAAAATCCTTAAGGGATTCCTCACGAAGCTTGTCCGAAGAGCCCTCACAGCTCCGTGGCTGGTGCAAAGATCCCCCTCCCCCCCCGTGAAGGCACTACAGAGTAAGGAGGCAGGAGGCTTCGCGAGCCCCTTTGACGTTTGCGAACCCACCGCAGAGCAAGGAGGTGGGAGGCTCTGTGAGCCCCTTTGACATTTACAAACTCGCTATGGAGCAAGGAGGTGGGAGGCTCCGTGAGCCCCTTTGACATTTGCGAACCTACCGCGAAGCAAGGAGGCGAGAGGCTTCGCAATCCCCTTTGACATTTGTAAACCCGCCGCGGAGCAAGGAGGCGAGAGGCTTCACGATTACGACAAAATTCCACATGTCTTTGCGCCCAATGAGCTCTACTTCATGAAGCCTCTTGCCTATAAATATCAGGCTCCCCTCAAGCCCAAAGGATAGATCCTTTTACCTTTCACCTTCTTAGCTCTCAAATCACGAAGAAAATTATACTCTTTGAACCATGAGCTCCTCAAGGTACTTTAGCTTCGCGAAGTGGCTCTCCCTTGGTTTGAATTCAGCCCCTCTTCAAAGAGGGATGCCCTTCGTGGAGCCCACAAGTCTCCGTGAAGGAAGGGGATTCCCAAGGGGACTCGGGTCTTCAAGAAGCACTTATGCTTCGCGAAGTACCCTCCATGCACATGTGATCCACATGCTAAGGAAGGGTCACTATGCTTTGCGAAGCACATTGCTTCGCAATGCTACGATTTGTAGGGCACCCTTGCTTCATGAAGAACTGCTCCACAAATGCCTTTCCACTTCGCGAAGCACCTTCCATATGCACCTATGACCTATGCCTAGGCAAGGAAACTTCACTTCTCGAAGCATACCCCTTTGCGAATCCCCTTCACTACATGGATCACCAGAGCTTCATGATAATTCTACCTATGAACCCCTTTTCTCCACAACTCCTTTTCCTATGCGACCCTACAGGTTTGTACAAAGTAATTTCAAGATTCTTTGGGTGGTACTTCCTGTTGCATTGCTTCACCTCATGCTTCTTCGCATAGGCACACTAACAACTATTACTTATTCGCATATCCATGCTAACATGGACCCCTAAATGGATCAATCCATAACACCCCCTCACCACAGAATTTTTTATACCTTCCCTTCCTCAAGGGTGGGTGAGTATCAGTTATGTAAGTCCTAGGGGTGCGGAGTGAACCCACCCCGTCCGAGCTACAAGACATTAAATTACCAAGCACCATCGTCCCCAGAACATGACATTAAAATATGGCCTCATCCCGTGCATCATACATGGGGTTCCCTATCTCAGACATTCTCTACACCCACTGGCCTCCATGGGAGTGAGATCATTCCTCACATGGAATGTGATCCTCTTTATCGGAGTAGCATCTGTCCGCGAGGAAAGGGAAACCATCTTGGTGTAAGCCCCCATCCTTTCTTATGGGAGGCAGCTTCCCTGCTCCTCCTATCTTCTTCCCGGCCAAAGACTAGAGAGGGGGGATGGGCACCAGGGCCCTCCTTTCTTCGGTGCCAAATCCCTCTCCCTTTGGGCTTTGTCGCCACCAAGCCTCCACCCTGGAGTAAGTCCCAATCTCCATCTTCTTGGGCTGCTAACCACGCGTAATCCCCTGTTTCCTCTTTGGGTAGCTAACCATGTGTAAGACCCACTCCACTTCCCATGGATGCACCTTTCGTGACGTGATCGTCAGGTCTTTGCTACCTCTTGTTTCTCACATCGAGCATGAATCATGTGGGCTTAGAGTAAGCATCGACTATGAAATCTTCTGGTCTGCCTAGAGTGTAAGTCCCAAACCCATTCTGAACTATGTGGTCTTTGATCCTTGCCAAGGCAAGGTACGTAGGAAGCCTACTTGAGGTTCAAGTCCAACACTCATTGGTACCGACCATCTTCACGTCGGTTCCAACACCATTATGAACTATGTGGTCTTTGATCCTTACCAAGGCAAGGTACGCAGGAAGCCTCCCTAAGGTTCAAGTCCAACACCCATTGGTCTCGACCACCTTCATGTCAGTTCACCACCCCCTTCTGAACTATGTAGACTTTGATCCTTTCCAAGGTAAGGTATGTAGGAAGACTCCCCAAGGTTCAATCCCAACAACCACTAGTTCTTCCCCCTTCACGTCGGAGCACCTTCGTCCCACATGACGTTAAACTGCATGCCCCCTTTTCATTCTACACGACGTTAAAATGCATCCACCATCCCAAACTACATGGGATTTGATCCTTGTCTCCTAGACAGGGTACGTAGGAAGCCTCCATAAGGTTCAACCCCATCCAGCGGTAAGCCATTGTGACCCCATCCGGCGGTAAGCCGTTGTGACACCATCCAATGGTAAGTCGTTGTAACCTCATCCTATAGTAATCCGTTGTGCCCCCATCCAGCAGTAAGCTGTTGTGCCCCCATCCAGCGATAAGCTGTTGTGCCTCCATCCAAAGGTAATCCGTTGTGCCCTCATCCAACGATAAGCCGTTGTGAACCCCATTTAGTGGTAAGCCATTATCAACACAAACCTAGTGGTAAACCACTGTCGTCCCTTCTGTTGGGACCCATATCGCTGGTCTGTCTGAGTGACGTAAGACCAACCTCGGGCTGCTAACCACGCGTAGGCCCTGATATATCATTGGATCGATGTCCTCTATGCACACCCCGATTCTATACCCTATCCTAAACTACATGGACTTTGATTCCCTACCACAGGGATACGTAGGAGGTATCTTCGAGGCTCAATCCCAACATCACCGTTGCTCATGAGTCGACTCCATCTCATTCTCCATCCACTTCACTTGACCATCCATTATCCATCTTTATTCTTACCCGGGTTTCCACATCTCAGTGAGATCATGAAAATTAACCTCTTCACTACCCCTAGCAGTAACCGGGTAGCTAACCATGCGTTAGCCCCAATATCAGTGTTCCCTCTAGGGGTTTCACCCATCTGATCCACTCTAGTCAGTGTTCCGATCAGTCTGATCCATCTCCACTAGATGTTAAACCTGTGGCATACCCTGTGTTAAACATGGGAAGCTGAGGAAAACCTTAGATACATGCCTATGTCATATAATTATCCACATTCGATGTGGGATGCCTCAGGCTTCTGCGCCCTAGAGAAGCCCTATAATAAGGGGAAGAAACCTAGACACGCTAGTGTTCCAATGTCCAGACATGCCAGTGATGTCCAACATGACTACTCCCCCGACCTAAGGTTTCCGCCCTGACCGAACCCCTTGGAATGTCCCGATAGAAGTAGTGTAATTAACTGGAATCCATGAAAACATGGCACTAGGAAGAGTTTCATGAACATCGTCTTATTCTATAAGGGAGACCCGAACTAGGTGACGAGTTCTAAGGAGGAATCCATGGAAGGAAGAACCGACATCCCATCATCCCATTTCGATCAAGAAGAAAACTTCCCTGAATAAGTGATGGATGTCACCCACCTTTGGAAAGCAGGAATGTGAGGAAACAACAACGCGTCCTCGTCGTCCTCAAACATATGGATGCATGCGCCCTGGCGAAAGCATCGGAAACAAAAATAGCGTACCCGATGTGAATTTCTTCTCCTCAATGTGAAGATTAGTAGCATTCGATACACCAGTGGATTAGCATATCACTGGATCTAGTTATTTGGTGCCAGGTCCCACCAAGCAAAAAGTGGACCTAGCATGAAACTCACTAGAAGTTGGGGCAGTTAAACGCTAGACATCCTGATATGTGATGTTGTTAGCGTGGATCCTTATTACCAGCCATGGGAGACAGAATGGCGCTGGGGCATTGGATGTCAATTTATTTGTTTAATAACTAATGATTTAATCTCCCTGATTTCAAAGAATCAAGCTACTGCACCAAGAATCCGATCGCCACCTGCCCACCAATGTAGGGGCAGGGGCAACATCAACACGACAGTCCTGCGCGACTCCACCGATTTTGCGACAGCTTCCACACCCACAACTACTGGGCACCCACACCCCATCTCCCATTCTAAATTCATACAACTCAGGGTGATAAGAAACCTTGTATGCCAATATGAGGATGAGGGGATTATCCCAACTCGGGATATGGACCTCCAGGATTTAGAGGCATCTGCGCCTTGTCACCACCACTTCCCCCAAGGTTAACTTAGGGAGCCACTGCTCCCCACTCCAACATACAACTGTTTTGGGAGCCTCTCCCTGGAACGCCTCGATGATTCCTTCCCCTACACCAACGAGGAAGGGGATGTCTAGGCCAGCCCGGATAGGATCCCGTTTCAGGGGCTCCCAAGGAGGGCTCCCACTAGGCCATGCCAGTGCCACCACCTGCTCCCATGAGTTGAGGAGCAGGTAAGCTATGTGCCTACACCACTGACCCCAGTCTGGCTGACTCGATGCCAGCGTCGGGCACATGCGTTGGAGGACGCCCACCAAGGGGCATTAACGTTAGTAACTACTATGGCTCAGGACACTTTCGACATATATCATCACCCCCTGTGTATTCCGAGTAGGGTCAATTATATACCCAACCCATATCGAGGCCGCAACCACCCCAGGGGTAGGTTAAGTTAACTCTCTTGGTCGTCAGTGCAGGTAGCGACCGTCGTGGACCAACCCGCAACAACAACACCCAGTACGGAGGTCCTCCTCATACCGCCACCATTGAGAACGTGGGTCCTCCCCTCTTCTAATCTTGACATGGAGGTCTGCCTCGTGCTACCCTTAATCTAAATGAGGGTTCCCCCCACGATAGTGAAACTCAGTACGAAAGCCTCTCCCATGATCATTACATCAGGTATGGGGTCATTCCTCCTGCCACAGGATGATGGTGTAGGGAAATTACACATCCTGTCAATCTCTAGTGTGGGGGCCCTCCCCATGTCCTTGAAGTAGCTGACAAAGGTCGTCCTTGCCTCAGAAATCAGAGGGGTGAAGGTCAGCTTCACTTCATTGGCACCCAACACGGAGGTCCTACCCTTATTCGGCTTGATCAGTACGAGGACCCTCCTCGCGCTGATGCTGCTAGGGGAAGCAAGAATGGAGGTCCCACTCATTCTCTTGTCATCTCCGTTAGAGGTTCTACCTACTCCAACACTTTCCACGAAGATTCCCTCTGCACATCAGTCAGTGGGAACGATGGTCCTCCCCGTGTTCCCTTTGACATCTTTCCAGGTGCTCCTCGCACCCCAGCTCACTTAGGTGAAAATAATCTCTTCCCCAACAGTAGTACGGCTGAAGGTCCTCCTCACATTGGAAATCTACCATATCCTGAAGAACCATCCCGGGGTAGGAGGGCGGGTCACTGCCACCATAAAAGGAATGCCGATAAGATTCATACTGAGATCAAATAAGTTTGATTCTCAGATTATGAGGCGGAATATGACTCAACGATGGAACCCTCGCCTATATCCTCTGTGTCAAGGGCTGGGGTGGGAACAAGGTGCATCATCCTCATACTTATAGAATGTGAGGTCCATTGTATTACCGCCTCCCTTCGTAGGTATATCCAGTAGGATGAAAATTTATAAACTCCATAGGTTCCAGCCATGAAATCACCACCATCATCACCAAGGGAACTCTCTACCTCGACTAGAGATCACAGAGAGCTATTTGAGGGACCAATGGTGGATGAAAAACAGTGTGATCCATCTCCAGTATCCGTAGTCCCGGTTCTAGAAACTGTGGTCACCAGCCCGTCTTACTGCGATGTGGTGGCTAAGTCACTCCACTCTTTGGAGGATAACCTGAGATACGACGGTTTGTCAGATCGCTTGTCGTATTCCCCACTAGCCAACCTGCCATCTAAGCGGTCTGAATCAGTACCACTACCAGTTCCCCATCCACCTCTAGTTTATGAGTGGGGAAATGAAGGGTCAGACCCCAAATCTGGACCAAGGATCTTGTGGGATATTCTTGCAGTAGGCCATTTCCCTGAGATGTTCTGTCCAGTTGCAGTGCCAAATTTCAGGGTGCCAGAAGCACTCACCTGGGAGGAGGTTGGATTCTTTCGTCAGACCCTCTGGGAGACCCATTTCTGTCTTCAACATTGACGATTGAACTAACCCAAGAGTCATGCACACTTCAAAGTCATCGACCAACAATGTCGTTTAGTCGATTTATCCACACTCCCCATGGCCCAGTGCCTTGAGTCACCAGGCCGCCATAAGACCCTCCAAAAACGATGCATATAGAGCTTTAAAGTGCTCCACAAGATAATAAAGGAGGCTTCTCACCATGTGGAAATTCATGGCTAGGGGCAGTACGTGACCCTCCATTTCAGTTCCATCCAGCGCCAGCTTGATTTTCCAGGAGACATAGAGGATATGCCTCCAGGAAGGGTCATGGTTAACATGGATGACATATTAGAGGGAGATGATGAGCTGGAGATCCTTGATGGGGACTTACCCCTTGAGGGAGTGCCACAATTATTGGACCCATTGGGAAGGGTCACTCGCCAGTAGAGAAATCTATTGGGTCTTCCCGTGCCCACCGAGGTACTAGTCCTCAACCAGAATCCCAATAAGGGAAAAGAACACCTCGGAGCCATCAAACCCTCTGACCTGTCTGGCTTAATGCAGAAGGTGGAAGACGATCCCGAAAAATCCATGTTGCGTTAACAACTCGCCAAACCCAAGAAGATGATCGACAACCTCCTTGCTGAACATGATGCAGAGCGACATCCAGACTATGGTGATCCTTGGCTAGGGAAGCAGGGGTAGACACAACTTCCCCTTGGAGAACTGCCCCTAGGTGACCCTAACCATTCTGACCATGCAGACAGGGTTGAGACTGGAACATACAGCAAGAGGGTGCGGTATGTGTCGTCAAATCCTCCCGAACTGCGTGACAATCCTCGAGACCCAACTCAGGTTCCCCCAACTACTCCACTGGTTGTTCCATAAGCCTCTCAATGATCCGCTGGGCCTTCTTATCATGTTGAAGAACCCTACAATGCACTGGTGGTCAGGGATCCCCGTCAAGACAGGAATCCCCGCCCGGATGATCCAATGGTGGCACTCATCGCCCACCTTGAAGCTTTAGAGACCCAACAGGTGGCAATCCTGCCTGATAGAAAGCCATATTTGGCATGGGTGGATGACATTTCAACACCCCTTGTTTTCAGAAATCCCATCTTTTCTCCCTTCAATGGAATATGGGACCCGCTATAGCACCTAGACCACTTTATATCAAGGTGTGGGCCTATGTTGGGAACTCAAGCACAGTAGGATTCCACCAAACTCTGATGTTTCATATAGACATTATAGGGGATGGCATTCGTCTAGTACATCCAGCTCCCCATCGGATCAGTAGCCGGTTGAAAATACCTTCGTACGAAATTCCTCTACCAGTTCAGTTCCACCACTTGGAAGACGAGTATTGCAAACCTCTTCAAGTGTAATAAGATATCTGATAAGTGTGTTGAAAACTTTTTTTCCCAGTGGAAATGGATCACGTACTCCCTTGACATCCTACTAACACAGGAGAAACTATTGATGATGTGCATAGGGAATGTAAAGACAGAACTGGTCCCCTCTTTGATCACCCAGAACTTCCCCGACGGGTTTCGAGACTTCTATGATAAGTCCCAATGGCTAGAGGAAGCCTTACAGCAGGTTAAAAAGGCATGTACGTTATCTCCTACAATCCCCACGAGAAGGTCCACCAGGGACAATCCCACCACTATGGAACAAATAGAGGCCCCCAGGAAACTAGAGTTGTTACCAGTGGAGCCACTTCCACAGCCTCGCAGAGGCCTTCCACCTCAGGCGTAGCCTCCGACCCAGCAACTCCCACCTCAGAATCGGTAGGTGCCCCCATGAAATGTGCCACCACCACCTAGGCGAGATAACTAGGCTCCACCTGCTCGAAAAACCCCTCCATCCCCACATCAGGGTCAGGATCCAAGGGCCCCCTTCATGGACAGGAGGAACCAGACCTACTTGTTCAATGAGGCACAAGTCCCTGGTTATTTCTGAAGTACCCTGAAGCAGAGGATTGTACGTTTTCTTGAATACAGGAGGCTAGAAGAGGCGAACCTCACCAATCTCCCTAATTACTACCCCTATCACCGGATCCTGGGGAACACCCTCAAATAGTGGTATGTGTTTAAAGACTAGATTCAAGACCAGGTGGATAACAACATAGTCTGGTTAGGCCCAGATCTGGCACATGTGGCATGTGTCTTCGTGGGGCCAGACAACAGTAGTGACAACGAAGGAGAGTGGCATTAGGTTTCTAACTATGGTTCCTAAAAGTATGATGACTGGATGGCTTGTAAAATAGTTTCCTATTCCCATGGTTTCATTTGTGCATGCTTGAATCGTCCAGAGCCTTCAGAATCCACAACTACTACTTTTTCATCATCGTCTCAACAATCCCCTTCTCAGAAGAGCAGACATCGGTGACATAAGGGAAAGTAAATTCCCCCACCTATGTTGTCATAATATCATAATCTTAGCGACTTCATGACCCTAGAGATGGAAATACATTCTAGAATCTTTCCAATAGTGGAAGAATATTCAAGTTATGGTCAAGGGTACGCCTCGGTTAATACTATAGAGCTGGTAAAACCCTACATAATTCCTGATGATGAGGAGTGCCAGACGGATCCTCCCAACATCCCCAGTCGTCATCAGCATCGACAGAGTCGTGGAAATATGGGTCGTTAGAGTGCCTTGGTCAGCACTTCCAGCTAGGATGTGCATGATACCAAAACTAGGTAGCAGGCCCAACACAAATTTCAGCATACGCAGCCTTCTCATCTAGTGACATTAGGTCCGCCTTCACTGCCGTTCATGTTGTTGGATCAGGTAGAGCCACCCCGACCGCACCGTGACCAGACACACTTTGCTCAAGGATAGTATCAGTCATCTGGACCTCATCTAGAAGTCACTCCACATGCTTAGACTAGTGAGCAGCAGGATATTCCTAGCACCAGTTAGCTGCCGGCCCAGTCGGCAGGGCCCACCATACCTCCTGTTATAGAGCGACCTCCTATAAGCATAAATTCACACCTGGCATGAAAGTATGATTTCCTCAAGCATATTTCTAGCATTTCATCAAATCTGTCTATCCTTTAGGCCCTCTACCTGTCATCAGATATGCGTGAATCCCTTACTGAGGCTTTAAGAAGCCCCCTCCAGTTTGAGACAGAGGTAGCATCCGCAGAAGCCTTCCATGCTGAGGCAGTTGAGCATGCTGAATTACAAGCCATCATCTTGTTCTTTGGAGAAGATGAAGGATCTGCCATACAGGGGCACATTCTCCCACTGTAAATCATTGGCCAAATCAATGGTGTGTAGGTTCGTCGTTGTCTTGTCGACACGGGCTCTGGAATCAACCTAATCCTGACTCGAACACTTCGAAATCTGGGGTTGTCTGAGGATGATCTGAGTCCCTCTGACCTAAGAATCCAAGGTTATGATAGGTCAGAGTAGACACCAATTGAAAAGGTCCTCTTAAAGACCCAGTTCAGTGGTCTAGTTTCTAGCATCGAGTTTATGGTGGTCTCCCAGGACACCGACTATAATGCATTGATGGGTAGGCTATGGCTCCACCTGCATGTGGTGGTTCTTTCATCGTATAACCAGTGCCTCAAGTACTCCCTTAATGGTCGAGTGGGCGTGCTTCAAGGTGACACATCCACCTTTGCCTCTTGTGAAGCCCGCTATCTGGATGTCGACTATTACAAGATCAAGGACAAGCATATTCAGGCTAACAAGGTCGAGCATGGCACGACTGTGATCGACCCGTGGGCAGATCTAGATGATGCATATGTCTTTCCAATCCATCTATTGGAGGCTACAACTCTGGACATGGTACAATGTTTCATTGTTTCTAGAACGAGGGGGGGGGGACACATTCCCAAGTCTAAGCGACATTGTAATATCACCTCATACTCCTACACAAACCGGGCTCAGGTGATCCTAGAGCCTCCTACTCCCATAAGATATCAGGATGTCCACCCCATGGAAACAGAAATACGTCATAATTTCTTGTTTTTCCAGGATAGAAATAACCATATTAAGCTGACATGCCACTATTTCTTTGATATTATCAAGCATGGCACCTTGGGCTGAAGACCAGATGGGATCAGATCAACAACCTTCATCTCTATGGTTGCAGCAGCACAAGAGTTCCCCGATGTAGTGTCCACTGCTACTCAGGCTGGTACTAGTCTCCCATCAAGAGCTACAGAATCAGAGGAAAATCCTCCCTCCGAGGATCCCACCTATATAAGTGAGGAAAAGGATTTATATAATTCTCCCCTTGCCTTTGAAGAGGGCATCTCCGCCACGATTGATGAATTGGTACAAGTGAACCTCGGTAGTGAGGCAGACCTAAAACCCACATTGATCAGTGCGGCCATGCCCCTTGAGGAGAAACAATAGTACATAAGCTTCCTTAAATAGAACCGTGATGTATTCTCTTGGAGTTATGATGATATTTTAGGACTATATCCTTAGGTATCCATCCACTTCCTCGGTCTCCTGACAAATCATCACAGGTTCAAGCAGCCTCCCAGAAAGATGCACCCTTCTCACAGTGCCATGGTTGAGGAAGAAGTTGATAAGATCATCAGAGCCAATTTTGTTAAGGAGGTAAAATACCCCAAGTGTCTAGCCAACATTATGCTAGTCAGGAATAAGAACAAACATATCACAGTTTGCATCGATTTCTAGGATCTCAACCATCACTATCTGAAGGATGATTTTCCCCTTCATGTGACTGATTTTTTGATCGATGCTACAACTGGGTTCCAAGCCCTCTCCTTCATGGATGGGTACTTCGGGTATAACCAGATATGAATGGATCCTAAGGATGATAAGTCTACAGTCTTTAGGGAACCACAAGGTAATTTCTGTTACCAAGTCATGATCTTCAGTTTAAATAATACAGGTGCCACCTATCAGCAGGCTATGTATCACATATTTAAGACGATACTCGGAACATTGGTGAAATGTTACGCGGATGATCTGGTGGTCAAATATCTCCAGTGTCAAGACTATCTCAAAGACCTTGAGAAAGTGTTTGGATTCCTTCATTCTGGTCACCTGAAGATGAACCCATTGAAGTGTGCCTTCGGGGTCACCTCTAGAAAGTTTCTCGGCTTCATTTTCAGATACAGGGGCATCGAGATTGACCCAGAGAAGATTAATGTCATCAACCAGATGTCTTCCCCGAGTAACAATCGGGAGCTTCGAGGCTTCCAAGTCCACTTTTCCTACATACTCCAATTCATCGCGAATTTGGCCGGAAAGTGTAAGCCCTTTTCTCGGCTCATGAAGAAAGGCAACATCTATGAGTGAGATGAAAAATGTCAGACTGCTTTCGAGGAAATCAAGCAGTATCTGCTCTAGCCTCCGGTCTTAATGCCACCCGTCTCCAGAAAGCTACTGGTCCTTTATGTGACCGCCCTAGAGAGATCTCTCGGCATCATTCTCTCCCAGAAGAACAATGGGGGAATGAAGAATATCCTCTACTACCTCAGTCGCATGCTCCTCGATACGAAGACTAGATACTCCCCTATCGAGAAGAGCTTCCTCGTTATGGTATTTTTAGTACAAAAATTGTGACATTACTTGCAACACCATGAGGTACAGCTGATGTCCTGAGTAGATCTGTTGACGTACATCCTGAACCGCCCCATGTTGATAGGCCGTCTAGCTTGGTGGGAAGTGATTCTCTAGATGTTCGACATCAGGTTTGTCCCTTAGAAGGCTATTAAGGGACAAGCGTTGGTATACTTCCTTGTTGCTCATCCAGCCCCCACAGACCAGTCTCTGTACCTTGATTTTCCTAATGAGGCAATTCTCTCAGTATACCAAGCTATACCATGTTAGAAAATGCACTTCGATGTTGCTTCCTGGAGCCCCACCGGGAGAAGGCTCAATGAACCTAGACTCAAAAAATTAGGTCTGGGTATTGTCTTCATTACCCCAACACAAGCCATTTTTCCGTATTCATTCATATTTTTAGAATGTCTCACTAACAATGCGGTAGAGTATCAGGCTCTCATTACTAGCCTTGAGCTATCCCTCGAGATTGACGTACCCCATTTTCATGTGAAGGGGGACTTCAAATTAGTCATAAAGCAGATTAATGGTGACTATGTCGTCAAAAATCCAAAGCTCGTACCATTTTTGAAATGCACTCTCTAGATAATGGCCCAGTTCTCATCTCAGCCATAAGTCACTCATGTCCCGTTGATCTCAGAATGGTCAAGATAATTCCCTAGCCACTCTAGCTATATCAATTATAGAGCCCGAACAGGATGATTTGATTATCTACGTGGAACACTGGAGAGTCATTTATCCCATTACTCCAGATGATGAGGACAACCCATAGGTAAGACACCTTAGAACCAACACCTCCATGTTAGGAACCACAGGTCCCCTAGATGTAGTGATTGAAGTGACTCCTGACTGGAGAACCTCCTTTGTCGAGTACCTCTAAAATGGTAATCTCCCGGTGGATCGGGCCGAGCACGAGCGAATCTGACACTGCGTGTTACAGTTTACCCTCCAGAACGGTCTTGGTCATGAGAAGATTCTCTACAAGTGTGAGTTTGATGGGGTTATCCTCTGTTGCATTCAAGGGGTTGAGATTTCCCAAGTCATGTAGGAGGTTCATGTCGGTTCCTGCGAGGATCATCAGACCGGGCTGAAACTATCTCACCAGATCCAGAGACTGGGATATTTTTGGCCCTCCATGATCCATGACTTCATCAAGTTCACCAAAAGGTGTCATGCATTCCAAATTAATGCTAACTTTATGAATCAGCCACCAGAGCCTCTCCACACTACCAAGTAATCTTGGCCATTTGCGGTATGGGGACTCGATGTCATGGGACCATATCCACTGTCGACAACTCTCCAGTGCAGATTCATCTGGAATGATATGGATTTCTTCTCCAAGTGGGAAGAGGTAATTTGGATCAAGGAGGTCAAGGCCCATTCCATCATTGACTTTGTGAGCTCTAAAATCATCTACTGATTTGGAGTCCCTCACGCCTTCCTTACCAATCACGACACGAACTTTTGGGCAGCTGAGCTGAAGAAACTATACGCTAAGTACAACATCCATTCTAACCATACCTCCCGCTATCATGCACAAGAAAATGGACAGATCGAGGCATTCAAAAATACCCTCTCTAACATTCTGCATAAAATGGTTGGTCAGAATAAGAAGATTTGTTTGGAAAACCTCCCCAACTCCCTTTGGGATTATCAGATGATGACCCGTAATTCCACCCAGGTGACCCCATATTCCATAGTGTACGGAATGAAGGACATCCTAACCATCAAGATTCACTTTCCCTCATTGCGCATAGTTATCTATGATCAGCAAGCATTAGATAAATTAGCTGAAATCTGTCTAGATGAGTTGTAAGCGCTCGACAAGAACATGCTTCATACCCTGCACAATCTGAAAAGGCTTCAGAACAAGATAACTAGAGCTTTCAACAAGAAAGTTTTCCACCAATCCTTCCTGAAAGGTGACTTAGTTTTGGCCCTTAGAACACCAATGATACCTGGTAGGAAACCACCCAAGTTTGAGCCCAAATGGTAAGGACCTTACATCATTCACAAGGTTTACTCCAATGGCGCATACTCCCTGGTTACCATGGTGAGTGTATAACTCCTCCCACCGATGCAAAGTTCCTCAAGCAATACTTTTCTTAAGTCACCTGGTCCTGCAAGACCTTAAAATTTATGGTCCTGCATGACCCCAAACTACATTCTGGTCCTACATGACCTTAAACTATTGGGTTCTACATGACCCTAAATTGTCTGGTCCTATATAACCTTAAACTGTAAAATTCCCTGCATGACATTAAACTGTATGTCATCCCACATGATGCTAAACTATGTGTCATCCCACATGACATTAAACTGTATGTCATCCCGCAAGACGTTAAATTGTATTTAATCCTACAATAAATTAAATTATGTGTCATACTATAAGATGTTAAATCGCAAGAACTACGTATGGATTGATTCATATCTTCACGGGATATGTAGGAATGCTCAGATGCTTCATCTTGAGTCTAGCCCCTAGTGTCCTCTTTGACTATCCCCCTTGGGTATAGTTCTCTTGGAGGATCCCACATAGTGTCATATAAGATTCTTTTTCACCACTCATGTCAGGATTATGATGATTTCACCATGTGTCCTCTCTCGTTCTTCTCTCCTCCCACATCCTCACTGTACGATGTTAAACTGCATGGCCTTCAGAACTACGTATGGCTTGATTCCCATCCTTTTGGGATACGTAGAAATGATCGGAAATTTTATCCGTAGGCCTAGCCCCAAAATTTGGGATCTCCCATTGGGTTGAAGTTCATGGTGTGGTACAATATTTTTCCCTCATTCACGTCGAGTTCATCATGACCGTACCGAGTACCCCTCCCCCCTGAAGATCGCCACCTCTTCTACCGTCCAGCTTGACTTTAAGTTGCATAGGCACATTTATGCTCCACATAATCCATCATCTGAATTTTCATTACCTTTCACATTTGAAAGGTCCCCTGAATGTAAAACAAATATTTAGCCTAAGATCTCTCTTATTGTTTCAAGCCAATGCCCTCGAGGATTTCGAACAACAAATTGATACAAGTCCCACGTTGTGAATATGGTTAGCGGTCGATGCTCATTTGTTGTCCCCATTTCAGGTTACCACAGTGTGGATGCTGTGTTTTGAATTTGGTCAAAAACTATCATTTTTTCGTTGGTATCACCCCCATATGTCTAAACAACAGAATGTAGTGGATCATTATATCCCACTATCTCTTCAAGCTTCAGCTTGCCTCGGGTAGGAGTGTGATTCTAGATGTCAGACCCTTATATGATAGGAATAGCCTAGTCCTACTTCTTGTTTCCCACACTGAGCATGGATCACGTGGGCTTAGGACCTAAGGTAAGTCAATACCTGCATGATAGGTCATTTGGTTACAATTGGCCAGGATACCCAGCCTCAGGTCCCTTGACCCTTTCGGCCCCCTGGTCTGAGTTCTCATTTAGGAGTGTGCAGTGTGGTATGGAATCATGTCCTTATTCACGTAGGGATATTTTTCCATGCCTCACATACCCCCTTTGAGACATCCCTCTATTTATCATATTTTCTACAAACATAGGCCCTGCCGTGCTTCGTGAGCCCCATCATTTGGGTTTCCATCATCTTCTATATCCAAAAGGACCCCTGAATGGCATGGATGCTCAGCTCAAGGGATCTCCTACCATTACGGGATAACTCCCTCAAGGATTGTGAGCAACAAATTGATACAAGTCCCATGTTGCGAATATGGTCAATGGTCGATGCTCAATTACTTTTCCCCAAACTCTGGTCACACAAGGGCAGATACTGTCTTGTGAACCTGGTCAACAATTTTCCTCTATCATCATTTCCGCTTTGTGGTCTTCCATAAGCACGATGATTCGACTTCTCCACTTAGTTTTCCCATATATATGAAATTAAACTAGATATCTATGGTCTGATATCTATGACCTTAAACTAAGATCACCATCATCCTCACTGTAAGACATTAAAACTGCAAGCTGGCTGTGACATTCTGTCTGTGGCCCAGCCTTAGGTCCCTCGGCCTTCTCAGGCCCCTATCCCAAGTTATCACTTAGGATTGTATGGTGTGGTATGGGATTATTTCCTCATTCACATTCGGTTACTCGCCGTGCCTTACACATCCCTCATTGGGGTATCTTTCCCTTATTTGCATTCTTGTTTCATGACGATAAACTGCACAACATCCTAATCAGAACTATGTATGGCTTGATTCCCATACTTATGGGATATGTAGGACCACCCGAACGTCTAGTCTTTGGTTCTAGACCCATATCTTAGAAACCTCCCTATCATCTTGGACCCTTGTTCTGCATTCTTCTAGGATAGGGGTATACGGTGTGGTATGGACTCAATTCCTTATTCCCGTAAGGTTTATAACAACCACGCCACATACCTCTATCTCCTGAGTGACCTTGACTCCCTTTACCTACATTCATCTTGTCGAGTCAGGTGCTCTTAAGTTGGGTATGTTGACCCTCTTCGGTGATTCTCCAATGTGCCCAGGAGTACTCTGGTTCAAATCCTGGAGTGTCGGATTCTACTTGGACATTCTTTCACCCATTTTTCAGGCTTCGTGTTCCCCTTCATTTGGGCTTCCATTATCTTTCACATCCAAAGGGACCCCAAAATGGCATGGATGCTCAGCCCAAGGTCTCTCCTACCATTACAGACCAACATCCTTTAGGATCTCGAATGATAAATTGATACAAGTCTCGCATTGTGAATATGGTCAGCGGTCAAAACTCACTTTTTGTTTCCATTTCAGGTCACACGATATGGATGCTGTGTTTCAAACACAATCAACAGTTATCCTCCATCATCATGCCAACCCCCATCAATCCTTAAATGTCGGTTACATGATTCACATCATTTTTCACCCCACCATGTCCAAGTGGAATTTCATCACTCTTGGTACTATCCCTCAGTGCGCATTTGCACATTAGGAGGACAAACCCGCGATGAGACGTCATTTGGGGCTCCACACCGACTTCCCCTTTGCGCACATTCCATGTATAGAAAAGACACCTTTCACCCTTATTTCCCACACTGAGTTTGACTCATGTGGTCTTAGGGATTAGATTGAGGTCTATGCCTACTTGGAAGAGTTTCGCTTTTCCATGGTCCGAGCTCTAAGACCTTAAACTAAGATCTCTTTATACATCTCTTTAGAACTATGTATGGCTTGATTCCCATCCTTATGAGATATGTAGGAACGCCCATACATCTTGTCTTTGGGTCCAGCTCAAGTTCCACTAACTTATCTCTTATGTTCTACCTTTTAGGCCCCGAATCTTATAGGACCGCATGGTGTGTCGTGTGTGGGCTTATGCCTTTATTCACGTCAGGTTTATAATGTCCACACCACATACTACCCTTCAAGGATCTAGTCCCTCCTACCTCCAGTCCCGCATGAAATTAAACTGTATGATGTCCTGCATGACATTAAACTATATGTTGTCCTACATGACATTAAACTGCACTTTCTATAACTACGTATGGCTTGATTACCATCCTTATGGAATACATAGGAACACCCAAACATCTCATCTTTGGGTCCAACTCAACTGAGAGCTAGTCTCTCCTACCCCATATTCCCTAACCTTCTCTGGACCCTTGGCCCGAGGTTTCTTTCTTGGAATCATGCACCGTGTGATATGGGCCTCATCCTCATTCATGCCGGGTATTCTTTATCATGTTGTGCACATTCCCTCTTGAACTTCATCTCTCTGGTATATGTCTGAGCCATATAACTCTGAACTATGCTACCTATTCCCACATGACTTTAAACTATTACGTCTATAT
The DNA here is from genome assembly GCA_963277665.1 of Viscum album. Classification (NCBI taxonomy): domain Eukaryota; kingdom Viridiplantae; phylum Streptophyta; class Magnoliopsida; order Santalales; family Viscaceae; genus Viscum; species Viscum album. The sequence goes on from OY728133.1 coordinate 1,961,345,855, forward strand.
TTTACGACATTAAAGTGCATGGTTAGTCCCATCACATGACCTTAAACTGTGACATTACCATCCTGATCGCACAACGAAAAACAGAACTACATCATGGTGTCCTCACTCGAGGGGACATCATGTTTGGTATTGATCACCCACCATACCATTTGTCAATGCCTACATATGGCTTGATTCTTGTGGAGATGCCTAGAATTTCTATCCTAGGTCTGTCACTTCACAAAAAAAAAACATTCATTCTAAGGGAAAAACAATATCTATCAAATGCCTCTTCTTTTGGTGCAAGGGCCAGACCCGGACGACCTTATTATCTTTGGCATTGGTATCTTACCATTCCACCCTTATAACTATGTATGGATTGATTCCCATCCTAATGGGGTACGTAGGAATGTCCAGGTACCTTTCCTTGGGCCCAACCTAACTTTCACTTTCGGTCCCCTGACCTAGAAGTTTACCAGGGAGTACATTGTGGTGATAGGGAATCCTACTTTTCTCATTCACGTCGGGTTTAGTAATTAATTCACCATGTGTCTCCCTCCTTCAATTCCATATATGGTCTGAGCTCTATGAACATAAACTAAGACCACTCCACATCCTTTTTGCAAGATGCTAAACTACATGACATCTCCTAGAACTATGTATAGCCTGATTCCCATCCTCATGGGATATGTAGGAATGCCCAGACATATTATCTCCTGGTCCAACCCCAGGAATCTAAAATATTGTCCCCTCTCTTTGATCCCCTAGGCATGAACCCTTTTGGGAACATGTGGTGTGGTGAGTACCTTATGGGTTTTCGTGCATTTTGGGTTTTTCAATAGCCACACCATGTTCCCCAATGTCTTTTTTTTCCAACTTGGTCCAAGTTCTATAACCCTAAACTAAGATCTCCCTATGGGAACTGCGCATCATGTTTGGCCACTTCGCCACCCTGCGCACAATCCATTAAATCAAGTCCCCATTAATGGCCCATCCTACGACCATTAAGTTGGAATCACATAACCCCAGGACCCTTGTCCTTAGAAAGGGACTCGACTCCCTCCATCTGATACTTCTTATTCTCATACTCAGATGCGTTGTGCCAAAGAGCCCGAAGTGTGGAATTTTCACAGGGACATTCCCTCGTTCCATGTCCAAGATTTGTGAGCTAGTTATTTAGATCCTAATCGTCTTCCATGTTTGAAGGTACCCCCTTTACGGCCTGGTCTCATGCCCCATTGGCTTACCTAACGTCTTAGGCCAACGCCCCTAAAGACCTCAGATGACATTTGCGATAGGTCCCATGTTTCGAAAATGGTTAATGGTCGACCCTCATTTTTTTGTCCCCATTCCAGGCTAACGTGAAACAAATACTATGTTTCGAACATGGTCAACAGTTATACCCTACCATCACACCACCATCATTGTGTTCTAGATCTCTAGCATCATGATTCACTTATTTTCACTTCCTTATGTTCAAGTGGAATTCCAACATACTCAGTTTTACCCCTTTGCGTGTCTAGGTGCGTCAAGTAGGCGGGTTGGTATTATTGGACATCATTCAACTAGTGTCCCATCACCCCTAACATGTGCCTTCCTGCACTAGGAAAGTCCCATCATTACTCCTTTTTTCCCACATCAAGCATGAATCATGTGGGCTTAATAGTTTTGGTAGGACGTGTACCGGCGCAACCATGCCACACATGACTTTCATCATCCTGCATAACATTAAACTACACTCCAGAACTATGTGCGGCTTGATTCCTATCCTAATGGGGTACGTAGGAACGTCCAGGTACCTTGCCTTGGGCCCATCCTAACTTTCACTTTTGGTCCCTTGACCTAAAAAACTTCCTCTGAGGATACGTGGTGTGATGAAAAATTCTTATGTCCCCATTCACATTGGGTTTATAGCTACCACACCACATAATCCCTTCCTGAGATCTTCCTTTTCACTCCCCATCCTATCATATGACGTTAAACTGCATGAGTCCATATGTCTTCAATGCATGACATTAAACTACAGTTCTACCCTGAACAAGTTCAGGATACCCCATGTTAATCATGAGATGTACCAAATCCCTTTCCAGAGAGGATTTACCCTATCAGTGTTGGCCTCCGACCACACAGCGCTTAAGAACTACGTTTGGCTTGATTATCATCTGCATGGGATACATAGCGATGCCTAGGTGTTTCACCTTGGGCCCAGCCCCAGGGTCATTAACCCTTCTTCCCCCCCCCCCCCCCCCGGGCCCAATCATGGTCCAGACAGTATGACCTTTAAACTATGTGCATCGTCCTCACCGTATGATGTTTAAAATATGCACCTATCACCCGCATCTGTATGATGTGAAACTATAGAGAATTCTGGTCCTTACCTGAGAGGTCCTACTCAGAAGTATGTTTGATCCCTGATCAGACAGATACGCCCACCTAATGTGTTTCCACTATAGTGGCATGATTTCAAGAGTATTAGACCCCATTTGAACAACCCATTACTCCACACTCCATGGTTTGTGTGCCCTTTATTCGGACCCTCTTCCTCTTTCACATATAAAAGAACCCCCTAATAGTATGGATGCTCGGCCTATGGCTCACCTACTATCCTAGTCCAAAATTCTAGAAGACCAATGGATGATGTTTTGAGTTAGGCCATGTGTTTCGAATATGGTCAATGGTCATCCCTCATTTTTTATCTCCATTTCAGGCTAACAAAATAAGGATACTGTGTTTCGAATGTGTTTAGCGATTATCCTTCATTGTCACACCATCCCTACAATGTTCCAAATCTAGGGTATCGTGATTCACACTTTCCACTCCCTTATGTTCGGGTTGATTTCAAACGCCCCCAGCGTTACCCCACTCGTGCACTAGAGCACGTTGGTAAGATGACACGTTGATTATTTTGAGGTCCTTGTCCTCCAATCAGGCCTCTCCCTTTCTTCCTGGAAATCCAGACTGGTTATTAAAACCTCAGATATCTGGATCTCGGTTTTCAATCTTATATTTGGATGAAATGGAAAGGTGGTCATCCCTTGTTTATCATGTCAGGCTCGACCCACATGAGCTTAAGGACTAGTCACTAGATGCTCCATGAATGTAACAAAAATGCAATAGACCAAAGACGAATAAAATAAATCATGCATGCATCTAGAATGAATAGTCAAAAGCATGAAGATGCATTCAAAGGTTACATGCATCACAATACTTGAGGATCGACCCCTCCCATGTATGGGTTGACCCCGTAAAAAGAGCATTGAAGCTCCGCCACCCTCTGGCTGGTGGCGTCCAGGATTCGTTGTCACCTGTTCAGTTCCCAATCCTCCTTGACGGCAATGGGGCGCAGTTCGTCAACTATGATTCAGGCCTGTTTCTCGTTGGTTCAGATAATTTTCATCTCCTCAGAGGCTTGCCTCATGCACTCTTAGGCCTAACCATTTGGGCCTTCAACTGTGATATAATCTCTGACTGTGCGTTGAGGGAAGCAGAATGTTCATCTACCCGGATGTGCAGCTGCTGAATCTCGTTTTCAGCCTCTTGGAGCCTCTTTATGTTCACCGCTTTTCTCCGCTACCAACCCACACCAAGTCTTCAGTCATACTCCCAGATCTTCTCTTCCATGATATCTCAGACGAGCATGTGGAGATGCTGGGCATCCACTCCCCCAACGCACATTTTTCACATTTGCGAACGAAGTCTCTCCATCTAGTCTATCCATTGTGCTTGAGGGGTGTCATTGATAAAGCGCTTGATCAACTTCCATGACTGGAAACAGACTATCTTATTGTCCTCTTCATCAGAGGCTGTCTCGTCCTAGTCTATGGGGTTCGTAGGTTCATACGTGGGGAACACCTCTAAGAACTCATCAGTAGGGTCTTCATCTGGTGTCTGATCAAGCATGGAAGGGCCCACACTGTCCGATCAATCTTCATCATCAGATCCCACCTCAATAATCTCAGGGTCAGCACCACTAACGGTCCCACTAGTGATTGGGAGTTCCACAGATTGGTCTGTCTGAATATCTACTTCCAAGAACACTGGTATTCCCCTAAGAAAGGCACCACCGGGAGTACCAACTAGCCTTGCCAAGGCAGGCCATGGAATTTGAAGAACTGTGTATACTAAGAAGTTCACTAATGTCAGTAAACCTGATTAATGGATGGCAGGCTTGAATTATTTTCCAAGGGGACTTAAAAAGATCAAATTGGCAGTCTCTATCTTGGGTTGTTTCCATTAGGACCCCGAGGCGTGGCCCTCCGTATATTGTTGGAATGTATTAAAACTCAGGAGAAGCCACCATGGGTGTCCTGGCCCCACTGGATGTGGTAATCGCCGTCGCTGCGGGTGTGGATCCCGAAGGCCCCGCATCTTCATCCACTAAGGGAAGAGAATGGGTTCTGTGTATGAGGCCCTCCTGTATAGTTTAAATATTAGTGAGGGGTCCAAAGTAGCCTGGAAGCAGATCCCAGGGAAGGAACTCAGGGTCTTACCTTAAGAGCCTCAACAAACTCTTCAGGATCTGGGTCCGAGTCACCAACTTCACCCTCCTTCAATGGGATCCCTCTACCGGCCTCCTCCCCCCAGGAGGACTCATCCGATTCTTCTGACAAAGGGAAGCGCTCCCTCAATTCTGCAGCCGACAACTATGGAGGGGTTGTACGATACAACAACACCTTTTCCTGATCTGTCATTTGATGGGGGGCACCCCGGGAGTGTACGAAGTCCTCCAACTCTGCTAGGTATTGATCTACCTCCACTTGGGATACTGAAAAGATGGACCTGATGGGGCCTATCCCCAAAAAATCCATCCCAAGATGGTTCAAGTGTTGCCACATCTCAGACGGGCCGAGGAATTTCCTGTTGACATCCCTGATGTCCCAAGTCTCTGGGAAGACAACATTTCCGGCATGTATATATGGCACAACCACTTCCCCAGAGCTTGGGTGGATATTCTCCAGAACCCTCTTGGTAAATTCTGCTCTGGATAACTCTACTCTTCTGGGACCACCAGGTCTGTTACCATTGCTGGATCTGCTGCCACTGCCTCCCCCTCAACCGGTGCGGGCCTCACCACCATGGAATCCCTACCACCGCGGGATGTCCTTTCTGCCATTCGACCCTGACCTTAAGGTTTGGGGGCACACCATCACCGGCCCAAATGGTTGGATACTTCAACATCTCCCCCGGGTAGGACGCCTCCCAACTTTTGGCGTACTCCTTCACCAACCCAAAGATGGTTGTGGGTAGAGGCAGCTCATTTCACATCTTCCCATATTCCCGTGTGAACATGAGCCACATCTTCCTCATCACGCATGGGTGCTCCTTATAGAGAACCCTCAAGTAGACCCACGGGGTCAACCACTACATACACCAGAATTTCCTTGCGTATCAGTGCGGGGTGTACGGTTCACAGAGGGACTTGCAGTCCACCCATGCCACCAATAATCCACCCTGAAAGGCCAGGAGATATGACCAATGCTCCTCTGTTACTTGACCATCATCAGTGAATGCACCCGTTGGAAATGGGAATGGGTAAAAATTGAACTCCTCTACCTTCCAGACTCGGTTTAGTACTGCCTGCACCATCATCTTGGTCGGAAATATACCTTCTGCATTCAGAATGGTAGGGCGAAAATTTGATTCTGGAGGGGAGATTGGGTTTGGATACTCATAGGTGCCTCTGACATGCATCACTATCCACCCATATAGGAGGTGGAATGGATCACATATTCTATGAAGATTCTTCCTTTTGCTAATGTTCCACAATATCTTGTAAAACTTGGCGAGCATAGGGATCCTGAGGTTTACCATCCCTCCTATCGCCAGCATGGACGCCATAATAAATGTGCTTGGTCGCACGCCCATGTTTGTATCTATCACTGGAAAGATCCAACCGTAGATGAGTGCCACAATGAATGCAACCAACATGACTACCAGTTGTTTCTCGATGCTGATGCTGAATCCCCAGGTTTTCCATTAGCTATCCTCCAAGAGCCATCATTACGAGTGCTCTTTCCCCATTGGTACCCCTTTGGGAAAGTTCAAGGCCTCACTGGAAACCACCTATCTTCCAGAAAGTTCAGGAACTGCTTGAACCACCATTTCAAGTGGACATCCCCCACCGACTACTTGTCCTCTCCTGGTAATAGGTTCATCAACGCCATCGCCAACGGTGGAATTTTCTCCGGATCCTCCCATGCACCCATAACAGGGAGGAAATCATCATAAATCGCCCCCATTATCAGGACCCCCGAGATCTGATGAAAATCCCATAAAATAATGTCGAACTCTCCATGGTGAAAATGGAAGGTATTAGTCCTCGATGACCATCTGATCAGTAACTCTGGCATCAGTTGCTTCAACTGATAGATGTGGAATTGGGAGGCCCAAGCTGCCTCATACATGCCCACTCTTCTTAGATCTGCCCCGAATTCCTTACACGAGGCACCTACCTAGTAGGCCTAGGCCTAGTCATCTGTGAAGTTTCCACTATGGCATAGATCCCACTCACTGGACCACCCCTTTCCCAGGTTCCTCAGGGATTCCTTCAAGATGGTGTGGTAAAAAGGGGGGGATGTCTCCAGCTAAAGTTCCTTCCCGTAAATTTTGTTCAGATGATTGTATATACAGTCAACATTGACAGGCATGAGGTCCTCCTGGGCATGGCTGTCAGCTGCCCTAAACCACTGGCGCTGGCATGGCATGCTCCTGAACCAGTAAGCTGGCTTGTCTCTTCTCACTTTAGGGATGAAGACACCATACCTCAGTCCAAATCCATACAGAGGTAGCCTCTTACACAATGTATAGTCCTTATGGATTTCCGACAACAATTCCACCGGTGAGTTATGGTCAGAATGGCTCCGCAAAAAACCCCTATACCTGAGCTATTCACTATCTCTTCCCTCCAGGCAGCATCCACAAGGACCCCCTGGTAACCTCTTGTTAAGCCATTTAGTTTTTGAGTTTGAGTGTCTTTTGGTTTTGGTTTGTAGAGCTCTTTCATGGATCTCGTTCTTTGAGGTCGTTTGTGAAGAATATTCATGGAACCCTAACCTGACCTTCAGACACAAGCTGCAGAGCGCACCGTTGCGAAGTCAAAAAACTTGCTGTGCATCGCAAAGTAGAAGGCCCGATTCATGGAGAGAAATTGTAGAGTATGCGGAGCTTCGCAAATCGAGAGTGCTAAAATCCAAAATTTTAGAGATGAGAAAGGAAAAAAGAGAGGTTGACCTCCCTTATTTATAGGCGAGGACCCCTGGTGCTTTGCGACGCCTCTGACTGAGGTAAGATTCATAGCGCGATCAACCCGTACATCACCCCTCCACTCCGTGAGCCTCCTTTGTGAGTCAGCTTCGTGATTGGCTGAGGAATTTTGGTGATTGACCCTCAAACTTTGACCCTATCTTTATCTTTGGCTTCCAGTCTGGGGGGGGGGGGGGCATTTGTTGGCACCAAAATTTGGGAAGAAAAAGAAAAACGAAAATCCTTAAGGGTTGCCTCAAAAAGCTTGTCCGCGGAGCCCTCGTAGCTCCACTGTCGGTGCAAAGACCCCCCCTCCCCGTGAAGGCTCCGTGAAGCAAGGATGTGGGAGGCTCTATGAGACCATTTGACGTTTGTGAACTGACCATAAAGCAAGGAGGCGGGAGGCTCCGTGATCCCCTTTAATGTTTGTGAACCCGCCGCGGAGTAAGGAGGTGGGAGGCTCCATGAGCCCCTTTGACGTTTACAAACCCACCACAGAGCAAGGAGGCGGGAGGATTTGTGATTATGAAAAAATTCCATGTGTCTTCGCACCTAGAGAGATCTACTTTGCGGTGCCTCTTGCCTATAAATACCGGGCTACCCTCGATCCCAAAGTACAGATCCTCCAACTTTTTGCCTTCTTATCTCTCAAATAGTGAAGCAAATTCTGTTCTGCGAACCATGAGCTCCTCAAGGTACTTTATCTTCGTGAAGTGCCTCTCCCTTGGTTTGAAATCATCCCCTCTTCAAAGAGAGATGCCCTTCATAGATCCCATGGGCCTTTGGGAAGGAAGGTAATCCTCAAGGGGACTCAGGTCTTCACGGAGCACTTATGATTTGTGAAGTACCCTCCATGCACATGTGATCCACATGCTAAGCTAGGGTCACTGTGATTCGTGAAGCACATTTATTCGCAAGGCTACGCTTAGAAAGACACCCTGACTTCGCAAAGCACTGCTTCGCGAATGCCTTTCTACTTCGCAAAGCACCTTCCATATGCACCTATGCCCTACGCCTAGGCTAGTCCACTTCACTTCGTGAAGCATACCCCTTCACGAAGCCCCTCCACTACATGGAGCACCAGAGCTTCATGAGGCTTCTACCTATGAACCCCTTTGCTCCACAACTCCTTTTTCTCGTGCGACTCTCTAGGTTTTCACGATGTAATTTCATGATCCCTTGGGTGGTACTTCTTGTTGCGTTACTTTTCCTCATGCTTCTTCGCATAGGCACACTAATGGCCATTGATTCTTCACATAGACACGCTAACATAGACCCCTCAATGGATCACTCCATAACACCCCCTCTCCATGACATTTCTATTGCATTCCCTTCCTCAAGGGTGGGCAGGTATCAGTTATGTAAGTCCTAGGGGTGCAGAGTGAACTCACCTCGTCTGAGCTGCAAGATGTTAAAATGCCAAGCACCATCATCCCTAGTACATGAAGTTAAATTGTGGCCTTGCGCCACGCATCATACGCAGGGTGCCCCATCTTGGAAATTATCTACGCCCACTAGTCTCCATGGGAGTTAGATTATTCCTCACATGGAATGAGATCCTCTTTATCGGAGAGACGTCTATCCGTGGGGAAAGGGAAACCACCTTGGTGTAATCACCTAGCCTTTATTGCGGGAGGCAGCATCCCTGATCCTCCTATATTCTTCCTGGCCAAAGACCAGAGAGGGGGGATGGGAACTGGGGATCTCCTTTCTTCGATGCCAAATCCCTCTCCCTTTGGGATTTATCACCACCAGGCCTCCATCCTAAAGTAAGTACCAATCTCTATATTCTTGGGCTGCTAATGGGATGCTAACCATGCGTAAGCCCCTATTTCCTATTTGGTCTGCTAACTACATGTAATCCCCACTCCACTTCCCACAGAAACACCTTTCATGATGTGATTGTCAGTTCTTTGATGCCTCTTGTTTCTCACATCGAGCATGACTCACGTGGTCTTAGAGTAAGCATCGACTATGACATCCTCCGGGCCACCTAGAGTATAAATCCCAAACCCATTCTGAACTATGTGGTCTTTGATCCTTACCAAGGAAAGGTACGTAGGAATCCTCTTTGAGGTTCAATTCCAATACCCATTGGTCCCGACCATCTTCATGTCAGTTCCAACACCATTCTAAACTACGTGGTCTTTGACCCTTTCCAAGGCAAGGTATGTAGGAAGCCTCCCTGAGGTTCAAGTCCAACACCCATTGGTCCCGAACACCTTCAGGTTAGTTCACCACCCCCTTATGAACTACGTGGACTTTGATCCTTGCCAAGTTAAGGTACGTAGGAAGCCTCCCTGAGGTTCAAGCCCAACAACCACTGATTCTGACCCCCTTCACATTGGACCCCCTTCATCCCGCATGAAGTTAAACTGCATGCCACCTTTTCATCCTTCACGACGTTAAACTGTATCCACCATCCCAAACTACATGGTATTTGATCCTTGTCTCCTAGACAAGGTACGTAGGAAGCCGCAATGAGGTTCAACCCCATCCAGCGCTAAGCCGTTGTGACCCCATCTGGCAGTAAGCCGTTGTGACCCCATCTAGCGGTAAGCTGTTGTGACCCCATCTAGTGGTAAGCCGTTGTGCCCCCATCCAACGGTAAGACATTGTTCCCCCATGCAATGGTAAGATGTTGTGCCTCCACCCAATGGTAAGTTGTTGCGCCCTCATCCAACGATAATCCATTGTGAACCCCATTCAGCGGTAAGTCGTTGTCAACCCAAACCCGATAGTAAGCCGCTGTCGTCCCTTCTATTGGGACCCATATCACTGGTCCGTCCCAGTAATATAAGACCAACCTCGGGCTGCTAACCTCACATAAGCCCCGATATATCATCGGGTTTCTGTCCTCTACGCACACCCCGATTCTATACCCCCATCCTGAACTACGTGGACTTTGATTCCCTACCACCAGGATACATAGGAGGTCTCTTCGAGGCTCAATCCCAATATCACCATCTCCCACGAGTCGACTCCATCTCATTATCCATCCAATTCACTTGAAAATACATTATTCATATTGATTCTTACCCGGGCCACCACATCTCAGTGAGATCATGCAAATTCACCTCTTCACTACCCCTAGCAGTAACCGAGTAGCTAACCATGTGTTAGTCCCAACATCAGTGTTCCCTCCAGGGGTTGCACCCATCTAATCCACTCTAGTTAGTGTTCCAATCAGTCCGATCCATCTCTGATAGACATTAAACCTACAGAATACCCTATGTTAAACATGGGAAGATGAGGAAAACCTCAGATACATGCCTATGGAATATAAATCTCCACATTCGACGTGGGATGCCTTGGGATTCTACACCCTCTAGAATCCCTATAATAAGGGGAAGAAACCCATACGTGCTAGTGTTCTAGCTTCCAGACATGCCAATGATGTTTAACATGACTACTCCCCTGACCAAAGGTTGCTGCCCTTACCGAACCCTTTGGAATGTCCCAACAAAAGCAGTGTAATTAACTAGTGTCCATGAAGATATGGCACTGGGAAGAGTTTCATGAACAACGTCTTAGTCTATAAGGGAGACCCAGACTAGGTGACAAGTTCCAATGAGGAATCCACAGAAGGAAAAACCGACATCCCATCATCCCGTTTCAATCAAGGAGAAAATTTCCTTGAATAAGTGACAGATGTCGTCCGCCTTTAGAAAGCAGGAATGCAGGGCAACATCCAGCGCGTCCTCATTGTCCTCAAACAGATGGATGCGCATGCCCCGATGAAACGTCAGAAACAACATCAATAGAGGAATATGATGATTATGAATATTCTTAGTGATCATAACTGAACAACAGATGTCAAATAAGTTTCTTGATCAAATTTTAGAGTAGCATGAAATGAATTCTATTATCCTTATTGAATAAAACATATGCATTGGTACATATGTTTTTATCCTTGAAGCAATCTCCTAAAAAAATAAAATATATATCTATAGTAGTGTGTACATTTCCAATCTATGCATGACATTTTTTAGTGTTTAATAATAAAATAATATGACCGTTACCTTATTTTTTGAAGATGTGCTGAAAAAACACACAGTTAAACTAATATTTACTCATAAAATATTAAAAGGAAATTTTTATATATGAAGAATAATAATTATTAAATAATACACAATTGAAAATAAATTTAAATAATAATATAATTTTGAAAATAATACATGTAGAAAAATGTTATAAAAAACAGAGCATCGTATGAAAAACTCTGTGCAAGAGAAAATGTCACTGAAAAAAATACTTCAGTTAATTTTTAAAAAATGTTGTAATTGTATTTCAACATAAAATAATAAAAATTTAGAAATTTAATCTATTTTAATATCATTAATAAAAATTAATAAAATAAAAATTTGGAAATAAAAATTTGGAAATAAAAATTAATCTAACGGTGAGACATTACTCACCGTTGGAAACAGAGACCACTGAGACATTACTCACCGTTGTAAATGTATAGTGGTAGAAAAATAGAATTTTACCTATTGTTGAAATTTTAAGTAAGACTAAAATGATTTAATAGAAACTGAAAACATTTAAATGCATCTAAACATCAAATGGATCTATGAGAATAATAAAAAATTACTCATCTTTGGGTGTCCAATGGTGACTCATAACACACTGTTGGGTTTTAGCGGTGACTCATGTCTCACTGTTGAGTTCCAATGGTGACTAGTTGAAAAATTAACCAAAAAATAGTATGAACTTAAAAGTGAATAACTTTACTTCTATTTAAAAAAGAATAATGAAATAATAATAATCTAAACATAATGAATTTAAACAAAAATTAACTTCAATGAAATAAAATACCACTTAAAATCTATACAATAACAGAATTGAAAGATTATAAAAAAATAAGAACACAATACTGAATCAATTAACAAAACAGAAGTGAAACAGATTAAAAAAATATCATATAATTAGTAAGATAAAAAAGTAATTCAATAGAAAAATCAAGATCCACTATAAGATCATAAAGATGCTACTACCAACTCTTTTATGAAAAAAACAAAAAAACTAACTGTGTAAGAAAAAATAAATCACCATTGATGTTTTAATGGTGGGTAGATTTTCATAACATTGAGGTGTAATGGTGAGTAAATTTACTCACCATTTATCTCTTGGTGGTGAGTCAGTGACTCACCGTTAGGTTCCCGTGGTGAGTAAAATTACTCACCATTGGATTTTTTCCAGCAGTGACTAAAAGCCTCACTATTGGTAAAAACCAATAGTGATAAAAAGAAAGTCTCACTATTGGTGAAAACCAATGGTGACTTGACATAAATTAAGAAACCAACAAAGAAACCAAAGGAGGGAAGAAAAAACTAGAAGAAACAGGAAGAAGGTGAAGCGAAGAGAGAAGAAAAAGAACATACAAAAAATAAAAAGAGAGGAAACCAAAAAATAGGAGCAGAACAAAAGCTCGAGGTAGAATGAAAGAAGAAAGTACACTGGGTTGAAAGAAATAGAAAGCTAAAGAATACGAGATTTCTAGAGATTGAGGTGAACTCTCTAAGAAGATGATGAACAAGAGAACCATTATAAACTCTAAAAAGAAAGTAAAAACTAAAATTCAAGATCAAAATAAAAATTCATAAACTAAATATAGGAGAATAAGAACATGTGATGATGATAAGGATGCCAGATAAAGGAAGAACATCGGTAGGTCCTCTATGGAAGATGGAGAGTAATGGAAGAATAAGTCATGAAAGAGTGGTAAATTAAATTTAGATTTCAAAAAGTGATAGTGTGGGATAGGAAGAATGATAAGATGAATGAAATAATTTATAGAGGAGATATGATATAAGGAAAAATTCAAAAGAGATCTAATAGAGTATATTAAAGCGGAGGAGAACCAGCAGTTGAGATTGACTCTCAGGCTGATAAGTTTCATCCCACATCGAAACCATCAAGCTGGAATCTCATGGTATATAATCCAAGGCACATTGATACTCGTCTAGAACAAAACACACAATACACATATGGGATGCGGTCTTGCGGGAGACCTATGCCCAAAAAGTAGTAACACACTCCTCGGTCCTTATACATGGTCCCATATACTTGTAGTGTGCACTATGCTCAAACATGCTCTGTGTGGGCCTCAATGGATATACCTCCCATGGGGTATACCTTTGGGTCCCCTTAAAGGTAGGTGTTGTTGAGGTTCATCTTGAATAGGCTTGCACATAATGCCATAATTTTTAAATAAAAAATAAAAATATAAAGTAAAAACAATTAGAGATCATAAAAAAATATGAATACATGTGAATAATAAATAATTTTTTAAACAAAATTGAATTGAATTAAATGTTACGAAATTTTCATTTATCAAAACAAAAATATATCAAATAGTTAATACCCAATTACAAATAATCCCTCCTTTGGAGGTATCCATGGTTTGTGCCGAATCAATCATCATAGGATCAACATTCTTCCACCTTCCATGGCATGCTAGTGCCTAAATGATTGTACCTCCCATGGGGTAGAACTTTGGGTCCCCTTAAAGGTAGGTGTTGTTGAGGTTCGGCTTGAAGAGGCTTGCACATAAAGCCTTAATTTTTAAATAAAAAAATAAAAAAATAATGTAAAAACAGTTAGAGATCATAAAAAATATGAATACATGTGAATAATAAATAATTTTTAAACAAAATTGAATTGAATTAAATGTTATGAAATTTTCATTTATCAAAAAAAAAGATATCAAATAGTTAATACCCAATTAAAAATAATCCTTCCTTTGGAGGTATCCATGGGTTGTGCCGAATCAATCATCATACGAGTGAAATTCTTCCATCTTCCATGGAATGCTAGTGCCTCATGGTGTAAATGAGGCAAGAGAAGAGAACTATATGAAGGGGACTATTGGATAAGGCTTGGGAAAGCTTGAATACACACCATTTCATAGTGAATACCCCTTTATAAAACCCTCAAAGATGCTCCTCAAGTGAACCACATTAACTTATACGTTACGGGTTAATGCACACAGTTACATTGAATGCAACCTTTGACCATGCCTACTCTCCCATAAGTTTCATCTTATGAACCAACTTTGTTTAATGATAGATTATGTGGAGGATCTTATCAAATGATAACAATTATTATTTGAATTCTAATATTGTACGATGTTGGTGCATATTGTACCTTAAGATTATACTCATAATACCCCGTATGATATCACTAAATCCTACAATATGATAGGATAAGGTAGTGGAATGAAAGATCCATTTCATGTCATATAATATACACAACTTCCACATACAGTCTAGTCATAATACATTATATGTATATAGGATTTAGGGCATATATCCTTCAATATCCCACTTTCACTAAAGCCTTACAAACTTAGTGTTATTTCACATTATACTATATTATATATAATAAATATTAAAGCCATATGCAAAACTCTTTTGTAAATTTTCCAAAGAACTTTTGGAAAGTCATCATCAACTTCAACATGTATTACATCATATAAAATACCTTGTGAATACCCATTTAAAACTCTTTTGGATAAAATTTAAAATAGCTTTAGATAATCCCTCTGAGTTAGAATCAATCCCTATCCAGTCCACTATAGAGTGTGACCCCACGGTCCTTTGTAGAATTGACAAAAAAATATGAATCACAGAATCCATAAATGTAAGCAAGGAGTGGATTATATAAAAACACCAATGTTACTCAAGCTAAAAAGGGATCTGGTATGATCTATATAAAACACATGTATCTTTATACAATTTTCCACCAATTGCATCACATGAAAGTGTAAATTATCATATGATCCCTTTTTTAAAGACATCAAGTGACCATGGGATTCTGAGTATGTCAATACCATATTGCCAACTCATTCTTCCTTGATTCTCCAAGTACAGGTTGATCAGACCGATGAATAAATCATATGAAATTAACCTTTATGGATGATAACTTCACATGTTCCTCACCCAAATATATAATCACATTATATGTACTATCTAGGTGTGACCACACACTCCCCCGGTATATCTTAATTGAGGGACTAAATGTCATACTTGTCATATGAGAGGAAAAATATCATCTTAGTTGAGCTCTAACCAACAACATGAACAATAACATACCCAACCACCCCTAATTAGCTAATTCAAAAGGCTTGGATAAAAAAGGTACTAAAATATGAATGTTATCATGCTTGATATCTCACTAACCCATTATTAGAAAAAGTAGATTTGACATCACCATTTTAACATTGGTTATTTGAAAACCAATGTTAATATCCACATGAGAAGGCTTTTAACACTAATTATGCTATAATAAAAGTTAAAATATGAATTTTAACATTGATTATTCCATAACCAATGTTAATAGTGTTTCAGGTTGACTTTTAATGTTGGTTATGGAATAATAAATGTTAAAATTAAACTTTTAACATAATTTATGGTATAAATGACGTTAAAATATTTTAATAAATTTAATACAAATGATTTCTCCTCATTTTTAATGCCCTATTTTCTAAAACCCTAATCTACTCAAATCACGACCATGATCTAACCACGCTCTAATTTCTTCATTAAAATCATATTTTTCACATCATTTATCCTTTCTCTTACATCATTCTCCCAACTTTCACCACCCTCGACTACATTCACCCAAATGAAGCTGTGTTCTACTTATCTCATTCGAGTTCCACTATCTTCAAACATCGATATCTATTTTTAGCCTCACCTCTCTTTTATTGCTTGTAATATAAAATCCATCAATCGCTATTTTGGCTCTCTTTGTCATAGATCTTCAACCCGAATCTTTATATTTTTTAAGTTTTTTTTTATTTTTAAAATATTTATTAAATATATTTTAGTTATAAATTTAATTCATTCATTTAATTGTTTATATGTATATATTTTTCAATTTTAAAATTTCTTGGTTATAATTTGTTTGAGGTTATAATTTTTTTGTGATTATAAGCTGTTTTCTATCATAAATTATGGGTATAATCTTTGTATGGTTGTAAGTACTTGTATTTATAAATTATTTTTTGTTAATTTTTTTGTTTATAATTTTTTAGTGAGAAATTGTTTTTATTATTATAATTTCTTTCAGTTATAAATTTTTTTTCTGGTTACAAATTAATTTTTAGTTATAAATTAATTTTTAGTTATAATTTTTTTTTATAAATTTATTTATGTTTATATATTTATATGCTTATATGTTTTAAATTCATCTATTTATATATATATTCAAATGTTTTAATATATTCATCTATTATATTATTACTTTAAGTAATTAATGGATCATAATTTGATAAATGAATGAAGAACTAGTGATGGATATAGGAAAAGGGTTGACAATTTCTTTGAATTTACTAAACAAAATTTTGAAAATAAATATCTGATTTTCTATCCATGCATGAAGTGTTTAAATATGAGAAAATTAAGGTACAATGAAATCAAATACCATATGATTTTCTATGATTTTAATCATAATCATACATGATGGATCTGACATGGTGAAATAATAAAAAATTCAAGATCTATTGATGATGAAGATGTTCATCATGAAATAGATGATCATATTTAAGAATTAATCCATGATGTAGGTGTTGAAACCAATAAAAAAACAAGTGTTAAACGATTATACAAATATGATGAGAAATAACTATTCCCAAGTTATAGTAAATTTTAAGTGTTATAAGCTATATTGAAATTATTTAATTTAAAATTAAGAAATGGTTGGAGTGATAAAAGTTTCACTGAATTAATTGAACTTTTAAAAGAGTTCATTCTTGAAGGAAATATTATTCCATATTCTAATTATAAGGAAAAATAATTATTATTCCTAATGAGATTGGGGTATAAAAATATACATGCTTGCCTCAATTATTGTGTGTTGTATAGGAAGGAATACGAAAGTTTAGCAGTATGCTATAAATGTGGGACATCATAATATAAAATGGATGAAAAATATAGTTGTGATTCATTCTCAAGAATAGACACAAAAACTCCCACTAAATCAATCTGATATGTTCCAATAATTCCTCATTTAAGGCATCTAATTACAAATTCAAATGATGCAAAGAGGTTAAGATGATATATAAATGAGGTTATCTCTGATGGAAACCTACGATACCCTATTGATTTACCATAATGGAAGATATTTGATAAAAAAATTTATGATTTTGGAAATGAAGTTAGAAATATCAAAATGGGAATATGCATAGATGGAATGAATCTATATCGAAGCCTTAATAGCCAACATAGTTCATTATCTATTATGTTGGTAGTTTATAACTTATCCCTATATATATTTATAGAGAGAAAATATGTTATGATGAGCTTGATGTTTTTTAGACCAAAACATCATAGAAATGATATTGATGGTTTTCTACCACCATTGATCGATGATTTGAAATTTCTATAGAAGAAATGTGTTATAGTTTTTGATGCATACAAAAAAGAGTATTTTCTTTTGCGTTTTATGATAATGTTCACTATAAATGACTTTCCTGCACATGGAAAGTTATCAAGATATACTGTTGAGGGACATAAATCTTGTACAATTTTTGTAGAAGGGACTTCATATCATCAGTTTCATAATGGAAGAAAGACAATATACATGGGACATCCGAGATTTTTGTGAATGACCTATCTTTATCAAATATTAAAAAAGGAATTTAACAATTTACAGGAGTTTGAATTTTCCCATAAGAATTTTCAGTTGAAGAATACTATGACAATGTAAAAAAATAAATTCCAAATTAGGAAATAAAGGAAGTTTTAGTAATCAAACAAATACATGGAAGAAACACTACATCTTATTCGAGCTACCTTATTTGATATTTTTGGATGTAAAACATAACATTAAAGTTATGAATATTGAGGAAAACATATGTGATAGTTTGATTGGAACTTTGTTAGACATCAAAGAAAAAAAAATATTGATTTCATGCAACATTGGACTTAATATATATGGGAATACATTTAGAGTTAGCTCCCACTTTGAAAAAAAAGAGAACATATTTACCTCTATCTTGTCTCACATTAAACATGAGTGAGAAGATAATTTTTTGTTAATATCTGCATAAAGTAGCTAGTAGGTATTTTTCAAATAAGAAAAATTTTGTGTCATTAAATGACTTGAAGTTAATATATATTAAATCTCAAGACTTTCATGTATTGATGCATTAATTATTACTAGTTACATTGCATGACATATTGTCGATAACTGTTAGAAAGTCTATCACCAGGTTGTGTTACCTGTTCAATTCTATTTTTTGTAAATTCATGAATCCAAATTTGTTAGATTTTTTAAATAATAAAGATATACTCATACTTTCTCAACTATAAATGTATTTTCCACCATCATTTTTTGATATAATGATTCATTTGGTGATCCATTTGGTGTGAAAGATCAGAATATGTGGGACTGTTTATTTATGTTGGATGTATCCTTTTGAAAGATATATGAAATTTTTTAAGGGATATAATAAAAAACTATATCAACCAAAGGCCTCTATTATTCAAAAATATATATTTCAAGAGGTTATTGAGTTATTTATTGATTATTTGTATGAAGTGGAGCATGTTGGTCTCCCTATATCTCGACATTTGATAGTTGATAGTGAAGGTAAAGGGATCTGTGGATTAAAGGTAAAGTTAATTCCATGTGATGTAGTGATGAATTCAAATTTATAAATTTTGAACAATATATATGAGGTCCGACCATATATATCACCATGCATTTTTTTATTGAAGGTAGGATGTCTGAAAATAAATAAAAATTTGTTGATGAATGAACATAAAAATGCATTTGTTTCATGGTTTAAGGAGAAATTCAACACTGATTTATCTATATTAGAAATATTGAAATTGTTATAAGGGGGACCATGTGATAATGTGATCACATTATCTAGTTTTTATATTAATGGTTACACATTTAATACAAAAAAATCGGATGATAAGAGTACCATTCAAAATAGTGGAGTAATGGTCATCGATGAAGCATTTTATTTTTCAATTGAAAATGATAAAAACCAAATTTCTTCATCAATAACATATTTAAGAGTTTATGAGGATATATTATAGATTGGTTTTTCAAAATTTAGAGTACTAGTGTTTAATTTAAACTAGGTTGATAATAACAGTGGTGTGAAGCATGATGATTATGGATTTATACTCATCTATTTGAAAATATTTAGTTGTAAATAGGGACTATTTATCATGGAAACACATATAAAGAAAATATTTTATGCAACTAACCCATTGAATAATCATCGGTCCATCGTTTTGCAAGAAAAAAATTTATTTAGGAGATGAGGATGATGATGATATTATAGACTTACATGAGGTTTCTTCATTCATTACACAATTATCTGATGATAAAAATGACTAGGATGTAGACATAGTCCACGCTATACAAAATTACCACATTAAAGGGATATGGGAAAATAATTCTGAATTTACAAAGGATCAAATAACAACTGAGGGGGGGGGGGGGAAGGGGGGTTGAATTAGTTGTTAAACTTTTTATAAATTTTCAAAATTTTAGAAACTTAACCCCTAAAACTTGTTAAAGTTTACTACCTTATCATATTTTAGAAAAAAACCATTCATGAAAAAGTAGGAAAGAAAGTAAATAACACAAGATTTATAAGGTTTTACCTCAATTTGAGAACATACATCCTTAACATAGCCACTCCCATGGGTCTATTGAAACTCACTAAAATGAAGAAGTGAATAAAACTTGTGTCAAATCCTATTAGAAACCTTCTATATCCTAATAGGAATGATTATACTGAATCCCATCAGTTTAAAATGTTTTATTATAAACAGTTTAAGACACAAAAAAATGAACACAAAAACTTTTGATCCACGAATATTTATCCAGAACCATAGTATGATGTCCCTAGGTCTGATTGACTCAATCTAGTGAACTTAATATGATGAACTCAGTACGATGAATCTTTTCAAAAAACTAAACTTCTCAAACTCCGCTTAGTTTCTCTATCTAATCTTCCTCAATCCTATATTCTCAATCTGGTGAACAAAACTTTCAGTATTCCGATATCATTATAAGATATCTATCCAAAATGTAACTACGACTCAAACTTTGTAGAAATTCACCTCTTATGCACATGTGAAAAGGTTAAAAAGTACTAATGTACTGTGAATCTATTTATAAGCATCATAAAATAGCAAAGATTGGAAACTATTTTTTTGAAACTTACTCAAATTCAAAAACCTATGAAATTCAATCATATTTTAACTTCATGTTTGTCCACTTCAACTATTCTGGAACCTTCTTAAATCATCTATAGTATTCTTAGGAATCATCCCTCTTGAGCTTACTAACATTTCTTCAGTCCAATTAAATGAGTATGATTACATTTCATTTTGTGACTCTGATTAATTTTACTACCTCAGTATTAGTCTGATGAACTTTATTATTATGATGAAATTCTCAGCAGATAAATTCTAGGTGTCACTACTCATTTGATTTATCGGTATTAAGATGTGTTCGATGAATAGGTATAAAAAACTCTTACGATTGAAAACTTGTTCTCTCCCTTTATCTCTTCTCAAATAAACACAACTCTTTTAGACTCTTCACATATTTAAAATTAATAACTATTTAATGGATTAACGTCAACAACTGTGATCATTCTGATGTTTAGCATCTGATGTGTTATTGGTGTGAATAATCCTTCTAATGGATTGGTACCTATTCCAGACCATATGAATCAGTGTCTTCTCCTAGTCTGATCAATCTTAATCATACACTCTGACTGGATTTTCATTATGACATATTTATTATTATGATGGAATACACATTATGATGTTCTGCATATAATGATGATTCTCCTTAGTAACTTTGAAAATTTTCAAACCACATTATATTTACACCTTCAGACTCCTAATAAATTCTATGTTTGGTACTTCTAAATTTGATTTAAACTTTGTCTTTATTTCTAGAACTGATAAAATCCTAAAGATTCTTATATTTCTTCAAAATATTTTATCATAATAGTTTTCTTGATTTATGAGAACTTCAAGATCAATAAAGAATCATCTGACTCGAGGTTATAAAGTTTTATAAATTTCTAACTCCTAACTTCATTGTATTCCTTCAAAATCTTTAGCAATATTATGACTTATTCACTTATCAAATCCTAAATTTCTAAAAAACACCATGTCCAATAGATCTTGAACTTCATAGAGATGGATCTGATATAGATGGTGCGTCTGAACAATAACTTCAACTTTTTGAAAACTTCCGAGTTTAGTCCTACTCAGTTTGATACTATGCATCTAGAAAACAACTTTCTTAAAAACAAATACTTTCTCCCCCTTTATGTTTGGGCTCAAACATTCAAAAAAATTTACTTATTTCTAAAAAAAATCTTTTACAAAAGATTATTTTTCAAAAAATACAAAACTTTCTTAAAACAAAAACATAACAAAAGTTCTTCAATATTCCCCTTTGGATGTGTTGAAACCACTCGTTGACATCATTTTCAACTCTCAGAAAATTTTCACAATTCAAATTTTGTAAACAAATCAATTTTTTTGACTTTTAAAAAAATATAGACTTTATAAAAAGTGAATGTCCTGATACCATACTTCTGGATAAAGTAATGTTTTTGAAGGAATTCCATCCCTTAGTGAAAAGAAAATTTTGCAGACATGTTAAGATAAACCCCCCTCACTTTTATTTTTCTCCCACTTTTATTTTTCTCTACCTTTCCTTTTTTCTCTCCACCTGGATTGTTATCTCCCAAATTATCTAATAAACAAAACTTCATATTCATAAAATAAAGTTAAGTAAAATCTTATTATAAAGTACAAAGTTGTTACTTTCTCTCCCTCTTTGTCAACATAATTCAAAGCATGGTGTGGGCGCTACCTTATGAGATTTTTGAAGTCATTGGAGGAGGATGAACATATAGTTGCAACCTCAAATCTACAAACCTTTATTTTGGCATTGATTTTTTGAAAACATCATCAATTTGATACTTTATTGAGATATATTCTAGAAAAAAATCTACAAAAATAGATTTCTATTTTATAAAGTGAAACTTTATATCGATGTGTTTTGATCTTGAATGTTGGACATGATTTTTAGAAATATCGATTTCACTATAATTATTATAAAGTATCTCTAATGGTTTAGAAACTTTTACTTTCAAATCTTTCAGTTGAACTTTCATCCACAACATTTAAGTAAAATCTTGAGTAGCTACAACATATTCCGATTCCATTGTGCTGAAATTTATTAAAATTTGTTTCTTACTATGGAAACTCACACAACATTACCCCAAGAAAAAGTTTCTTGAGAAGTTTATTTTCTATCATTACAATCTCCAGCCCAATTGATATCAGTATAACCATGAAAGTTTATATTATAACTTTTTTTGTATAAAATCCCATGTAAATTTTTTCCCTTAACATACCTCAGAATTATCTTTTTTAACAACATATGTGATACTTGTTTCACTCTAATATCTGACACACAAATTCACAACATAAACAATATCATGTATTGAGGCTGTGAGATAATGAAAATTTCCTATCATCTTTTAAAATTCTTTCTAATTCACACTTTTTCTAGATTCATATTTACCCAACTTTTTACTCATTGAAATAGGAATAGAAGCTTCTTTGGATTCTTCCATCCAAAAATTCTTTAACAATTCCCTGGAATATTTTTTTTTGAGATAAGAAAATGTACTTTTCCTTTTATTTAACTTGTAATCAAAGTAAGAAAGTTAATTCTCCCAATATTGACATTTCAAAATTCTTATTCGTTTCCTCAGAAAATTATTTACAAAATTTTTCTTCATCCCCAAAAAATTATATCATCCATATGCACAATAAAAATCAGTGTTCTAGAGTTAACTTCTTTCACATACTAGTTACTATCAATATTTTCTTTAGAAAAATTCATCATTCTCAAATAACTATTAACTTTTTAATACTAGGAATGTGGGGCTTGTTTTAACCCATACAAATCTTTCTTCAATATACAAGCCTTGTTTTAATCACTATCAAGTAGAAAAACACAAGGTTGTTCAATATAAAATTCTTCCTTAATTTATCCATTTAAGAAGGATTAATTTACATCCATCTAATAAACTTTGTAATTTTGATATGCATCCACTGATATAAACATTCTAATAGTTTATAATCTTACAACTAGGGAAAAAGTTTCTTGAAAATCCACACCTTCCACCTGTGCATAGCCTTTAAAAACAATTCTTGCTTTTTTTCTTAAAACTTATCCATGTTCATTCAATTTGTTTCTATAAATCCACTTTTTTCGATAATTTTTTTATTTTTTGTCCATGAAACAAGTTCCCATGTTTCATTTTTCTTAATATGATATAACTCTTCATTCATATAATCCACCTATTCTTCATGTTGAATAACTTCTAAAACTAATTTTGGTTCAAATTTTGAGATGATAGAATTATGATATTCTAATCTCAACTTTCATATTGTCTAAACTGTAGCCTTATGATTCCCAGGAATATTTTTAGTCTCAACATGTTTTTGTAAGGTAGGAAATTTCAAATTTTCTCTTTCAACTGAACTTTCCTCATCACATGATTCTTCTAAATCTAGATAATTATGTTTTGTATCATTCCAACCTTCATTGGAAACTTTCAATTTATATTCCTCATCATCCTAAACAACTTTTATTAAGGATTTTTTATTTTTAATAACATTCAAATTATATAAATCCACTATTTTTTATAAACGTTTGTTCTAGAATTTGTAACTTCTTCCATTGGGTGAATATCCCATGAAAATTACTTCTTTAGATTTCTCATCAAACATTCCAAGACCCATATTTTTTTTATATTTAACAAATATGAACTTCCAAAAATATTGAATTATTTCAATGAAGGTTTTTTGTTATACCACAATTCATAAGAAGTTATGTTGGATTTCGGCCTCAATAGACATCAAATCTGAACATGTATAGTAGTACTAATAGCTTCTCTCCAATAGAACTTTGAAATTTTGTATTATAATAACATGATTATTCCCATTTCCACAAAAAATTTATTTTTTACTTTATTTTACTCCATTTTGTTTTGGATTATATGAAGCACTATATTGATGTTTAATTATATTCTTTCTCAGATAAGTTTCAAAATTATTTCATGTGAATTTTATACCATTATATATTCTCAAATTATTTATGGAAACCCCAATTTCTTTCTAAATATCTTTTCTAAAGAATATGAAAATTTCAATAGCTACTAACTTGTGCTTCATAAACATTTAGTTTTTTATTCGAGTGAAATCATCAATGAATGCTATAAAGTACAAATTTAGATAACATGAGTTGTTAAGTTCTCCAATCTGAAAAATATTTCCACCAGTTCTTTCTCACCTAGTTCCAAATTTTCCATATTCAACACTTTTGATGATATAATAGTTTTTTTATGAAAATAAATTCTTTTCCATCATTGCAATGTTTGCTTACACTAAGTTATGTTTTATCCCATCAAAAAATATAACTTCTTTAATTTCAACTTTTTTTCTTTAATTTCAGTCATTCTAATTCCTATAATTTTTAAGGAACAATCATTTAAAAAAGTAAATGCTCCTTCATCATGACTTTAAACATGTTTCAATATTTTTATATCACCTATAATGTGTGAAGAACAACCAATATCAAGTATCCATGGTTTGTTCATTTTACTTGATTTTAAAGTTGTCTCAACAATAAAATATCTTTCCAAAACTTTCCTCTTTCCAGCTTCCTTTTATTTTCCACCATAAGAAACTTGTTCCTAAAGGAGTGTCATATATCTTTGGGTATGATGACCATCCTAATCACATCTTCCAAAAACTTCTTATAGACATTATAATTGAGTTTTTTTGGAATGTATCTCATATCTTGAGATTTTTATTTTCTAAATTCCTGTTAGTTAGGAAAGTTACTCATTCTTCTTCTATCACCATTTATTTCACTCTATTCAAACCTTCTAAAAAGTGACAAGTTATACCAAAAATTATAAGCCCTATTCTTATAGATTTCACAACACCAGAAAAATCCATTAAATCCTAATTTTATATTAAAGTAAGATCTTTCCTTATAGAAACTTTGTTGAGGTTAATAACTTCTTCCTACTTCAATGTACTCTAGGCATAGACCAACTGTTCTGCACCCTTTTGGGGGAGTGGATGGGAATTCAGGCTCACTGCACCCTTTTGGGGGAGGATTATTACATATTCTAGGACTCTATTATAGAATTAATTTGTGTTCATATGTTCATGAATCCTTGGTTCATTCCCAAAGAGTGTATCCATAGGCTACTCTTGGTTTGTAGGATCTTCATATGCATACATATATTTAATTCTATGGAGGTGATGCTGAATTGAGCCGTACAATAAGGCTCTATAGAGTTTATCATCATCCAGGAGGGACGAAAGGTGGCTTGATGTTGGGATCAGATCCATAATATGGGTTTCCTATGTATCCTCTGGAGAGGAATCAGAACCCATGTAGTTTGGATTTTTGTGGGACTTACGTGTAGAAGATTTTCATTTGAGGATACATGATTAGGTGAAACCCTTTTTTGAAGGAAAACATTTTGAGCTCGAAATTTTGAGTAGGCATCCTACGTATCTTGGTTTGATCAAGATTCATAATTCTCATAGTTCAGATTGTGTGGGGCTTATGCATAGAATATTCCCATTTGAGAATACATTATTGGGTGAACCCCTTTTAGAAGGGAACCCTTTTGAGCTCAGGCCTTCGAGTTATCATCCTACGTATCCTGGTTTGATCAGGAATCAGAGTTCTTGTAGTTCATATTGTGTAGATGTTGTAATCGTCACAAACCTCTAAGCCCATGTGCATCATGATCGGTGTGAGAAACAAGAGGATGTGAGAGATCCAACTAACCAAATGCTTCCTCTACAATTGGTGGGAGAGGGAGAGCCTACGAAAGAAGAGGCCGGGGTGATGGTGTATAAGGGTGCATATAAATTAACCTTTTAATGTGAGACCACATTAAAGGTCATGCAGCCCGACCTCAGAAGATTGGGGACTTACCTTAGTGGGAGTGCCTCAGAACGTCATGTGAGGTATACTACAGTTTAAAGTCATATAGATTGGACGATGATTAACTGGAGGATAATCATGTTGGGATGTTCCGATATTCCTCAAGAATGAGAGGGAAGGAACATTCAAACCTTGATTTTGGAGGATCTTGGATCAGGAGAAATGATATGAGGCATGGAAGTCGTTGAGGCATACAAAGATAAGATATTCCTCTCCTGAGGAAAAATTTACCTTTGATTGACATCCATTTTTGTGGGAAACATATGCAGAGCCACCAGGGCATGATGTGCATAGTCAAGCAGAGGTATCCTCAGGACACTGATCGTCCATTTCTAATGGTTGAGGATGTTTATGAATATCCTAAATTGCCCAATATACTAAAGTTTAAAGTCATATAGCTTGGATAATTGAATCACAGTTTAATATCATGTTGCATGTACTAATACCATACAGTTTAACGTCATGTGGTCAGGATGATAACTCATTGTTTAAGGTCATAGAGTTTGGACCACTTATTATAGAAACCCATGATTAGCTGTAGGATAATCAGGCTGGGATGTTATGACATGCCTCGAACATGAGAGGGAAGGAAAGTGTAAACTTTGAATTTAGGGATTCTTGGATTAGGAGAAATGATATGGGGCATGGAATCCATTAAAGCGTACAGAGGTAGGAAAGGAATCTCTTGAGGATGAATTTTCCTTTGGTTGATGGAAGTTTTTGTGGGGAAAATATGCAGAGCCACCAGGGCATGATGTGAATATTCAAACAGAAGTATATTCAGGACACTGACCTTCCTCTTATGATAGCCATGAAGGTTTATGAGGATCCAGAATCACCAGAGACATAGAGATTGATGGATGTAAAGGATGTGTCTGGGAATTTAAGAAACATTTTGGGATATGATTATCCATGGAGTTCTGGGTCAACCTGGCATAGGAGGCAGGTGATAGGGTTTTTAGAAGGTGCATGAGGAATGTCTCTTTACATGGAATTTAAGGGACAAATGTTTGGATGGAATAAGGGTGAAATGGAAAATGTCGTCGACCCAACCCAAAAAGTTCATGGTGCGACTCTCTATTTTTCATGGGGGTTAGTGAAGAAAGAGAAGGGACTGTCCTGGAGGGTCAGGATCTCTTCTGTCACTAATCCCAAGTGGGGGTGTGGAGGCAAAAACCCCGCAGTAAGGACCGGTGGGTGCAAATTTTTTTCTGCATAAGGCTATTAGCATAGGAGTTGGCTGTGAACTCTCT
This sequence comes from Viscum album, assembly GCA_963277665.1. NCBI lineage: Eukaryota > Viridiplantae > Streptophyta > Magnoliopsida > Santalales > Viscaceae > Viscum > Viscum album. The sequence goes on from OY728133.1 coordinate 1,961,373,379, forward strand.
GTTCACCTAGTAGCTGGACGCGTAGGATGGTACATGGAAGAGTTATCTACCAAGGATGGTACATGGAAGAGCTAGCCGCTAAGGGTGGTACACGAAATAGTTGACTTCCAAGGACCGCCCGTATACTAGGTTCCAAATATGGGAGTCTATGTACTGTGTTCCGCATATGGGTATCCACGAACCATTTTTGCTGTATTTTTTTATTGGTTTGCTAGTTGGCTGTGGAGGGTCTTCCGAATATGGTTCTCAGGAAGGAGTTTCATGAAGTGCATATGGTTTGTGGGATGGAATCCATGAACTTCTTTGGGTGAGGGAGAAATTTCTCCTACACCCTCTATGTTCTCCCCCTATTTTCGTTATCCTCATCTCCCTCTTATAGAGTGCTGGGGAAGCTGTATCTGCAATTCATGCAACACCTTATGTGGAAGACCATATAGAAAATTTGTCCTGTGAATGACTTGGCCAACCGTGATTTGTGGAGGTTTGGGACACTGCCGGGTTCTCCTCATCCGCGAACCACATCATTCACAGGGATGGTACGCGGGGTGCACTTCCATTGGATTCTCACCAGCGAAAATAGTTTGCGGTAGCTTTAGTTCATGGGTGGAAATTCACCATGAACAACTTCATTAGATTTCCAATGCCTCATGGGCTAGTGCATCATAGGCCATCCGTGTACTGATGGTTCATGATTTATGCCATCCAAAAATCTTTCCCTGTGATGGTACACAACCAGGATGGATTCCTTTGCAAAATTTTATTTCTTCAAATTTCTTCTAAAATTTTCAATCCAACATGTATTTCTCTGCTTCGTCCAACTTTTGGGAGTATTTACCTTCCCTTTACTGAATTTTTGGGAGCCTACACCAACTTTCCTATAGAGGGATTTTCAACTTTTATAGATGTGAAAGGTTTATCACATCCCTTCTCAATACAAAATTTCCCAAAACTTTTATTATCATCGAAAATGTTAGAAGGATCAGATGAAACATTATTTTTGGAGGGTGTAATACCCCAAACATTTTATGGTATGTTTCTCTTAAATACATTTTATTCATCACTATGTTCCTTTGAAACAACACTAGGTTATTTAGGAGATAGTCAAAACCTAGCCATTAAATATAAATTTTCCACTTCTATGTTTTGATTTTTGAAAAATGGTCATCTAGAGTTGTGATTAGTAAGTCATTTGGAGTCTGATAAAACAAACTTTTTTTGGTGAATAGTAACATACCCTTATGAATAGTAATATGACCCTTATGAATAGTAAATAACAATATTATTTTATTTTATTAAGGAAATAAGATAATGAGATATTAATTATTTTTTCAATGAGAAATAAAACTAATTGCACTTTAAGATTGTTATTTTTTGAATTAACTATGAATTTATTTAAAAATTAAATTAATAATATTTAGAAAATTAATTTTGAAAAATGGAGTTCATTTTTTAATTTTACACGTCGAAAAATGGTTAGGGTAAATTTTTGGGGTTTTTCTGAAATTCAAGAATTTTTAATGAATAGTGAAATACGATAAAATACCGTATATGCAAATTATCAGTTAAATACACTATTTATGACATCATAAGTGATGTAGGGCCACTTGGTTCAAACTCACATGCACTTATTACTATTAGGGGTCACATGAAACAACACTATTGGTTTTCTTGAGGGAAATAATACAATAATGAATTAAATATTCAAAATTTACCCCTCTCTTTCACTATAAAAACCCCTCACCACTCCCTCTTCTCTTCACTCCTCTATTCCTTGAAGCTCTTCAAAGTGTCACAACCCATCCTTGGGGCTCGTGCCTTGACTACCCCAAGCCCGCCTTCCATAGGCTAGGGGCTAGCGACTAGCACCAAAGGTGTAAATCCCAATAAAAGGGAAGGAATTGCCTTTATATAAGTAAACAAACACAACAGAATACGCAAGATGAAGTAAACACTAAGTAAACTGAGTACAAAAGTAAGTGCTAGAAAGTAAATGAGCCAGTATACAAACCCAACTGAAAGTACAGTACAACTGAGAAAGAAATTACAATAGCTGTAAAGTAAGAAGCAACCACCGAGTCGTCCTCCGAAAATCCCACCTGAAGGGTGGGTACATATAGTCTTGTCGGTACCTCAGGTCTGTTCGTCCGCTCCGTGTACATCTCGACAGGTAGTCCACCTCCAGATACCATCCAGCTCCACAAGCCTCGACCACGATCAGTGTTGTTCTTCGTCTGTAACCAACACAACGTAGTGCGGGAATTTCCCGTGCAGGGGTGAGTATACGATACTCAGTAGGGATCCCGAGACCCCCAAAGGTCTCCCATAATCCACAAAGGATAAACCAAAAAGGAAAGATACAAACACGGAGTATCAACCAACTATACTTAGGTATATTCCCATACATATACCTAAGTCATCAATTCTAGTTTGGCCTCAACTCAAGAGCCCAAGTACAACCCAGTCCACACAGGAAAGCACAACCCAGTCCACATAGGAAATCACAACCCAATCCACACAGGAAAGAAAGTCAATCACTTCGATGATAATGATTGAAAGTCAAGACTCAGCTCACACAGGTATACTACTCATGAAGAGGGGTGGAGATGATTAGATGTAGGCTCTGAATCATCCTCTCTGCCGAACCCACGTAGGATCCAAGTACAGAAGTCGTTGTTGCCGAACCCACGTAGGATCCAAGTACAGAATTCGTCACTGCCGAACCCACGTAGGATCCAAGTACAGTCGTCATCGTCGTCGCAATCGCAGTCAGCTCTAGGGTTCCCGCACACAGCGTACTCGATTCTGGGAGGGTCCGCTCCATGAGTAAAAAGGGGTCGATACATCAACTGTCACGAAGTCCATAGTTGATGTATTCTGAAGTTCTGTCTCGTCGAAAGGAACTCAACGCAACAGACGGCGCGTCAAACGGACACCCGGTCTGAGAGATATTGGCGTTTCCATTCCAAGGGCCTGGTTGGAAATATGCTCATTCCAAACCCGGTCGTTCACCAAAGATGTCCAAAACTCACTTAGAGTATCGCAAAAGGACCATCTCGTCGGAAGAGTCCCAGTGCCTCAAACAGTGCATCGATCAGACACACGGTCCTTAAGTTATTCACATTTAAGTGACTAACGGGTCCGGTCCGTTAGGCCCGATGGGCTGACGGATCGGGTCGACTCGGTTTTGGTGGGTCCGACCTGGCAAAGGGGTCGGACCGGCCCGGTCAGTTGCGCAGCCTGGCCCGAGGGGCGCAGCCCGACCTGAAGGGGCTCAGCCCGGCCTGGAGGGGCGCAGCCCGGCTGGGCATGGCCCAGCGGGGCAGGTGGCCGGGCCGGCTCGGCCAGCCAGCTGAGCGGCTTGGCCCTTAGGCCGAGCAGTCTGAGGCGGGGGTGCCGCCCCCGGCTGCCCGAACCGGTGGCGCCTTATGGAGCCGCCCTCCCAAATCGGTCGACTAGGCTGGCCGACCTTCTAGCGCACGCGGCCCGTATGGGCGGGTCACCGGTCCTCTAGCGCGGCGCCCTCCTGGCGCCGCAGTTCGCCTCTGCCCGGCCAGCCTACGGGCCGACCGGTTCTTCCACCGAAGCGTCCCGTGATGCGGGTCGCGGTTCCTCCCGCTCAACCGACATGACAGTTCCAGTTCCCTTCACCACATTCCCGACACGATGCGACGGTGCCGTTCTTCCTTTGCCGCTGGTCTCCAATTCAAAAAAGATCAAGTTCTAGCAGAGGGTCGTCGGGCCAGGTTTGTTCAGCCCGCGCCCTCCGCGTTAGGCGGTAACACAAGGATAAAATCATTTCGGGAATTCAACGAGGATCAAGTACAATTTTAATGAACTAAACTTGTATAATTTCCCCTACCTCGATAAGGTCCTTGGTTGAAAAGCGTTGTATATGACAGTGTCGTCTCTGTCACCGTCGGAGTGCACCCGAGGAAGAACGATGTTCCCTCTCTTGTCACGAAGAAGAGAAAATAAGGTGTGTTGTCATTGGTGAATTCCCCACGTCGGTGTCTCCTCTTTTGTCACAGAGGAAGAACAGGATGAGAACCATGGTCACCATGTCGTTCTACATTGAAGGTTCAATGTTCTTTGTCGGAGAAGAACCATCCTTTGTTGAGGATGAAGTTTCTTCAAAAACTCTAGAGTTCTCCCCAATTTCCCTCACACAACAATCGCCAACCCAAATAAAATAAGGCTTCTCGTTATTTTATTTAATCTTGCCATGCATTTCAAAATTCAAAATCCATTTCACTTAATTAATTAAATCAAGAGTTGTTTAATTAATTAAGTAATAGGTTGGCAAGTTTTAATGAAGTGAGAGAGAGACAGGAAGGGTCCTCATTAATTTAGGGGAGTTGTCAAGTTTAAAGGGGGAGTTTATGAGAGTTAAAAGAGAGTTATGAGAATGTGAAAGGTTGGGGTTCGTGTGGCCCCCACCTCAAAAATATCCTTACATGGGTAGTTAGAAGCTTGTGGGTCCCATCCCAACTCCCCCGTGTAGGATATAACCACTTTAGATATAAAAATAAAACTGTCCCACAATTTTATTCACTTCTCATTTAATCCACAAATTTTTAACTTCTCCTCCCGAGAAAATGAATCTACGGTAAAGGTCCTCTTAAGAAATTACCGGCGCTATGAGTTCATCGGTGCACTCAGATTTCAATTCCGATCATTGGTTCAAAAGATAGAAAAACCCGCTCATTCGTTCACTGAACGTACCCAATCTAAACTTCAGAAATTGATTCTGGGCACACCGGGCCTCGGAATCTAGTGCCGTCAGAATCCACAAACTCGTAAAATTCCAAAGTATTTAAGAAAAAAATTTCCTTGAAATTTACGGGTATTTACATTACTCCCACCTCAGGTATTTACGTCCCCATAAAGCTACATAATAAACTAGGAAAACAAATGAGGGTACTGTGCACGCATCTAAGCCTCCCGCTCCCATGTGCTCTCCTGGAGGTTCCCATGCTTCCAACGAATGCGCACAAGAGGAATCGACCATCCACGTAGGAACCGTTCCTGTCGATCCTCGATCTCCACTGGGACCTCCATGAGGGTAGCCCCGTCATCGATGTCCATCTCCCCGTGATCAATGATGTGGGTCGGGTCATGCACGTATCTCCTCAGCCGAGATACGTGGAAGACATCGTGCACCCGGTGCAACTGAGGTGGAAGGGCCAGGCGGTAATCCACCTCGCCTACCCTACTGAGGACCTGGAATGGTCCAATGAATCATGGAGATAACTTTCCGCCCCGGCCAAATCTCCATAATCCACGTCGAGGTGAGACCCATAAGAAAATGTTGTCGCCATCCTCGAACTCCAATGGTCTCCGCCTCCTATCAGTATAGGACTTCTGTCATCTCTGTGTAATCCACATATACTCTTGGATGATCTGCACCTTCTCTGTTGTGGCCTAAACCATCTCTGGTCCTACGAGTGCTGACTCCCCAGGGCCAGTCCAGCATAGAGGTGATCTATATGGTCGGTCATATAGTTCCTCGTATGGTGCCATCCCGATGGAGGAGTGGTAGCTGTTGTTGTATGCAAACTCCACCAAAGTTAGGTGATCCTCTCAGCTGCGACCAAAGTCAAGGAAACATGCACGTAGTATATCCTTCAGAGTCTGAATGGTCCTCTCCGTCTGGCCATCCGTCTGAGGATGAAAGGTAGTGCTCAGTCGTAGCTACATCCTAAAAGGCTCCTGCAACCCCTTCTAAAACCAGAAAGTAAAGAGAGCATCTCGATCGGAGACGATAGTAGATGGAACACCATGAATCCGTATGATCTTTTGAACGTAGAGGCATCCCATGCTCTTCATTGAGCCCTGATCTCTGATAGGTAGGAAGTTGGCCGACTTGGTGAGTCGGTCGACAATCACCCAGATGGAGTCGTGTCCTTTGGAAGTACGTGGGAGCCCATTCACAAAATCCATAGATATCCCATCCCACTTCCACTCCGCGACCTCTAAGGGCCACACCAAGCCTGCCAGTACCTGGTGCTCTACCTTCACATGCTGGCAGGTGAGGCATCATGAAATGAACTCTGCCACAACCTTCTTCATACCCGGCCACCAGTGCTGTCGTCTGAGATCTTGGTACATCTTCACTACTCCTGGATGTACCGCCAAAGGGGAAGTGTGAAACTCCCTCAGAACCTCTTCCTGTAATGCAACTAGTACCATGGTACGTCCCCTAAAGAGGATGGCATGCTCTCCTCCTATAGAAAATCCATCAGGTGCCTGTACTGTGGATATCTGTGCACATCGCGTCTCACAGTCAACGTCCCCACACTGTGACTCTCTGACCCGCTGAAGTAGTGGAGGAGTGACTGTAGGAAGGTTTCTCCATCTCTATCCATGAAGGATATCTACAAAGAGGCTAACTGCTCCATCGACTCTCCAAGTAGCTGAATGACCAACCTCCTGCTGAGAGCATCAACCACAACCTTTCCCTTCCCAAGGAGTATAGACTATCTCAAAGTCATAGTCTTGGAGGAACTCGAGCCATCACCGCTGTCTCAGGTTTAGGTCCTTCTGCAAGAAGATGTACCCGAGACTCTAGTGGTCAGAGTAGACTGTAAAGTGCTCACCCATCAGATAGTGCCACCATATCTTCAAGGCGAAGACCACTACTTCTAACTTTAGGTCATGGGTAGCATAGTTCTGCTCGTGCTGCCTCAACTGTCGTGAACCATAGGTGATCACTTCCCGCTACTGCATTAGGACACACCCGAGTCCGGTCCCTGATGCATCTTAGTAAACTACATACCCTACACACTCTTCCGGTAGCCTCAAGATGGGTGCATTGGTCAATCTCTATCTCATCTCCTGGAAGCTCTGTTAACATCTATCTAACCACATGAAAGGTTTTCCCTTCTTCATCAAAGATGAAAGCGGTGCTGCAACTCTGGAGAAGTCTGGAACAAATCTTCGATAGTACCCAGCCAGACCTAGGAAACTCCGCACCTCATTCTCGCTCCTCAGTGGCTCCCAAGCAAGTACCGCCTCGATCTTCACTAGGTCCACTGCAACCCCAGCCTCCAAGATGACGTGCCCCAAGAAGTGAACCTCTCAAATCCAGAACTGAAACTTCAAGAGATTACCATAAAGATGGTGCTCTCAGAGTGTGTCCTGTACAACCTGCAAGTGGTAGGCGTGCTCCTCCTCAGTAGCCGAATAAATAAGAATTTCGTCGATGAATACTACGAAAAATCGATCGAGGTAAGGCTAGAAGATCCTGTTCATGAGACTCATGAACACTGCTGGAGTGTTGGTTACACTAAAAGTCATAACCAAGAACTCATAGTGTCCATACTGACACCTGAAGGTCATCTTCTGCACATCCTCATCTCGAACTCTGAGATGGTGATAGACTGACCTGAGGTCTATCTTCGAGAACCATCATGCTCCCTTGAGCTGATCAAAGAGGTCGTCAATCCTTGGGAGTGGATACTTGTTCTTTACGGTCACCTGATTTAGGTGACGGTAGTCGAAACATAGTAGTAAGCTCCCATCCTCCTTTTTGGTGAATAAAATCGGAGAAGCCCAGTGTGAAACACTGGGTCGGATGAATCCCTTTCCTTGTAAGTCCTCCAGCTGTACCTACAGCTCACAAAGTTCGGCAGGAGCCATCCGATATGCTGGAGTAGATATCTATGTTGTCCTGGGGTATAGGTTAGTGTAGAATTCTACCTATCTACGAGGTGGTAGTCCTGGAATGTTATCAGGGAAAACGTACGCATACTGATCCACCATAATAGGAAAACTCGGACTCCGCACATCAACTGTTCTGAGGATGAGACTAGCCAACTGATGTGTGATTGGCTTCCCTCTCCTCTGTGTAAGTCCATCCTGCACTGCAAAGGCTCCATTCTTGCCAGTGAAGGTGAACCTTCTCCCATCTGTGCGGACACACCGCACTTTGCGCCTAATACAGTCAATATAGGCATGGACTGTAGATAACCAATCCATACCCAAGATGATGTTGTAAGGCCTCGACGCTGCTACAAGAATATCCTAGCCGAAGCTCTCGCCTCATAGAGTAAGTTCACACTGCCGACACTAGTGTGTAATCATCGAGTCTACTTTCATAGGAGTCTCTAGCCGTAAGGATCGAGCCAACAGCTCCGTCAGAATCTCCTTGCTCCTGACAAGGGCAGCGACAATGAAAAAATGACTTGCTACTGTGTCTATAAGAACTGTATCAAGGGTGGAGTAGACAAAGATAGTACCTTGAATTATCTCAGTTGCGTCGTGGTCGTAAGCCTTCACTGCCTGGAGCTGAGCCTGCCTATGTCCTCCAACTCCCTGTGGTCAGGCTGGACCTCCTGGTGGTGGTGGTGGTAGAGCCTCGAAGCGTCGTACACCACCTGCTGCTCGGCCAGCTCCTCTGGCTCATCCGCCTTCTCCCTGCAGACTACCACGGTCGAACCTCTGCCTCTGCCTGGGTGGTCCCTCAACCATCTGCTGCTCCTCTGCATGGCGGTTCGGGCAGTCACAAGCCATGTGGCCCTACCTGCCGCATGCATAGCACTACCTGCCTCTCATATGGCTGGCTCTACTGCATGTGCCCCGTACATCCGAACCAGTATCTTGTGGTCGCCCAACTGATGGCCTGGTCCGCTTGGACCTCTGCGACATCTGTCTACTGCCGGATACAGAATACTCCTCTACATGTCGCCCTGTGGTAGGCCTCGCTACTGGCGTAGTCTTAGAAAGAAAGCTCTCCATAATAAGGGCTCGCTCCAGTACTGCTTCCTGTGTCGGAATGCAGAGGGAGATCATAGAATACTTGATCTCATGCCTGAGTCCCTGCTCGAAGGTCTGGGCCTGGAAGAATGGGTCCCGTACCATGTCCGTGGAGTAGCGCGAGAGGTCGGTAAATCTCGCTAAGTACTGGTCTACTATCATGCTACCCTGTCGCAGGTGTAGTAACTCCTGGATACGCACCGCACGGAGGGTGGCTGGAACAAACTTTGAGCGGAAGAGGCTCTCGAAGTCCGTCCAAACTAGAGATTCCTCGTCATGCACCTGGAGCATCAGGCTCCACCATCTACCTACTGATGCGTGCATGAGACTCACGACAAGGATCACCATAAGATATACTAGTGTCCCTACCAATCTGAAGACTCAGACGATAGCCTCCAGCCAATCCTTAGCTGACGGAGGGTTCATCTCTCCGTGGAACTTGGGCGTCCCCTTTCGCTGAAACTCGTGAAGCACACTCAGGCGGCGTGCACTCTCCGCTACTGGGGCTGGTGGTATCGGTGGCCCAGCGGGTAGAGGTACCGTTGGTGCCTCTACTATAATGGGGCCCTGAACCGAGGCCTCGTCGCTCGGTGGACTGCCATCTTGCACGTAGCTCGGAACCCTAGCTGGCTGCCTACGTGGGGCCATCCTGAAAATAAATAGGTGCGCCAAAGTTAATATAGTATACCTGGTGAGATGACACAAAGTAATCACAAAGAAAACTTTTGAAACACACATTCAATCAATGTTTTCATGTACTGAGTTGGAAATCAGAAGTCAGGGTCCTGGTGTATGGATACGTCGGTCGCTGCACCAACACTGGACTCCCTATACTGATAACCACACTCGATACTCTAAACATTATTGCTTCACAGAGAAGAAATTATCAGAGTCCTGAGTTCTGCGGTGGAACCGACTCCTCTGATACCAATTTGTCACGAACCGTCCTCAGGGCCCGTGCCGTGACTACCCCAAGCCCGCCTTCCATAGGCCAGGAGATGGCGACTAGCACCAAAGGTGTAAATCCTGATAAAAGGGAAGGAATTGCCTTTATATAAGTAAACAAACACAACAAAGTACGCAATATGAAGTAAACACTAAGTAAAATGAGTACAAAAGTAAGTACTGGAAAGTAAATGGGCCAGTATACAAACCCAACTGAAAGTACAACACAACTGAGAAAGAAAGTACAATAGCAGCAAAGTAAGCAACAACCACCGAGTCGTCCTCCGGAAATCCCACCTGAAGAGTGGGTATAGATAGTCTCGTTGGTACCTCAGGTCTATCCATCCGCTCCGTGTACGTCCCGCCAGGTAGTCCACCTCTGGATACCGTCCAGCTCCACAAGCCTCTACCACGATCAGTGTTGTTCGTCGTCTACAACCAACACAATGTAGTGCAGGCATTGCCCGTGCAGGGGTGAGTATATGATACTCAGTAGGGACCCCGAGACCCCCGAAGGTCTCCCAGAATCCCCAAAGGATAAACCAAAAAGGAAAGATACAAACATGAAGTATCAACTAACTCTACTTAGGTATATGCCCATACATATACCTAAGTCATCAATTCTTGTTCGACTCCAACTCACAAGCCCAAGTACAACCCAGTCCACATAGGAAAGTACAACCCAGTCCACACAGGAAATCACAACCCAGTCCACATAGGAAAGCAAGTCAATCACTTTGATGATAATGATTGAAAGTCAAGAATCATCTCACACAGGTATACTACTCACAAAGAGGGGTAGAGATGATTAGATGTTGGCTCTGAATCATCCTCTCTACGGAACCCACGTAGGATCCAAGTACAGAAGTCGTCGCTGTCGAACCCACGTAGGATCCAAGTACAGTAACCATCGCTGCCGAACCCACGTAGGATCCAAGTGCAGTCACCATCACTACCGAACCCACGGAAGATCCTAGTACAGTCATCCTGGTTTCCAAACCCACGTAGGATCCAAGTACAATCGTCATCGTCGTCACAGTCACAACCATCTCTAGGGTTCCCGCACACAACGTACTCGATTCTGAGAGGGTCCACTCCATGAGTAAAAAGGGGGTCGATACATCAACTATCACAAAGTCTAGAGTTGATGTATCCCGAAGTTCTGTCTCATCAAAAGGAACTCAACGTGACAGATGGCGCGTCAAACGGACGCCCGGTCTGAGAGATATTGGATTTTCCGTTCTAGGGGCCCGGTTGGAAATATGCTCGTTTCAAACCTGGCTGTTTACCAAAGATGTCCAAAACTCACTTAGAGTATCGCAAAAGGACCGTCTCGTCGGAAGAGTCCCAATGACGTAGACGGCGCGTCGATCAAACTCGCGGTTCTTAAGTTATTCACGTTTAAGTGAATAACGGGTTTGGTCTGTTACGCCCGATGGGATGACAGATCGGGTCGACTTGGTTTTGGTAGGTCCGACCTGACAAAGGGGTCAGACCGGCCCGGTTAGTTGCGCGACCTGGCCCGAGGGGCACAACCCAGCCTGGCTGGCTCAACCCTTAGGCCGAGCAGTCCGAGGTGGGGGCGCGGTCCCCGGCTGCCCGAACCGGCAGTGCCTTATAGCGCCGCCCTCTCAAACCGGCCAGCTAGGCTGGCTGGCCTTCTGGTGCACGCGGACCACACGGGCTGGCTTCCGGTCTTCTAGCACGACGCCCTCCTGGCTCCGCGGTCCAGCTCCACCCGACAGCCGACGGGCCGGCCGGTTCCTCAGCGTGGCGCCCTCTTGGCGCTGTGGTTCACCTCCGCCCGGCCGACCGATTCTTCCGCTGAAGTGGCCCGCGATGTGGGCCGCGGTTCCTCCCACTCAACCAGCGCGACGGCGCCGGTTCCCTTCGCCACATTCCCGGCACGGTGCGGTGGCACCGTGCTTCCTTCACCGCCGATCTACGATTCCAAAAAGATCAAGTTCTAGCGGAGGGTCATCGGGCTGGGTTTGTTCGGCCCGCGCCCTCCGCGTTAGGTGGTAACACAAGGCTAAAATCATTTCGGGAATTCAACGAGGATCAAGTACAATTTTAATCAACTAAAATTTTATAATTTCCCCTACCTCGATAAGGTTTGTGGTTGACAAGCGTCGTAGATGACAGTGTCGTCACCATCGTCATCGGAGTGCACCCGAGGAAGAACGATGTTCCCTCTCTTGTCATGAAGAAGAGAAACTAAGGTGCATCATTTGTTGGAGAATTCCCCACGTCGGTGTCTCCTCTTTTGTCGTGGAGGAAGAAGAGGATTAGAACCATGGTCGCCGAGTCGTTCTACATTGAAGGGTCGATGTTCTTTGTCGGAGAAGAACCATCCTTCGTTGAGGATGAAGTTTCTTCAAAAACTCTAGAGTTCTCCCCAATTTCCCTCACACAACAATTTCCAACCCAAATAAAATAAGGCTTCTCTTTATTTTATTTAATCTTTCCATGCATTTCAAAATTAAAAATCCATTTCACTTAATTAATTAAATCAAGAGTTTTTTAATTAATTAAGTGATAGTTTGGAAAGTTTTAATGAAGTGAGAGAGAGAGAGGAAGGGTCCTCATTAATTTAGGGGAGTTGTCAAGTTTAAAGGGGGAGTTTATGAGAGTTAAAAGAGAGTTATGAGAATGTGAAAGGTTGGGGCTCATGTGGGACCCACCTCACAAATATCCTTACATGGGTAGTTAGAAGCTTGTGGGTCCCATCCCAACTCCCCCATGTAGGATATAACCACTTTAGATATAAAAATAAAATTTTCCCACAATTTTATTCACTTTTCATTTAATCCACAAATTTTTAACTTCTCCTCCCGAGCAAACACATCTATGGTAAAGGTCCTCTTAAGCAATTACCAGCATTGTGAGTTCATCGGTGCCCTCAGATTTCAATTCCGAGCACCGATTCAAAAGATAGAAAAACCCGCTCGTTCGTTCACTAAACGTACCTGAGCTAAACTTCGGAAATTGATTCCGGGCACAACGGGCCTCAGAATCAAGTGCCTTCAGAACCCACAGACTCGTAAAATTCCAAAGTATTTAAGAAAAAAATTTCCCTGAAATTTCCGGGTTTTTACACAAAGTTCTGCCCAAATTCCCTTCCCTAGTAACTCCCCACGACCAGGAAGCTCTTCGTCTTTCCAAAAGACCAAAATCCTTTCCCTTAAGGATGTTCTCGAGGAAGTTATTTCAAGAGTTAAAACACCTTTCTTTTTATTTTAGTTTTATTTGAATTTATCTTCATTTTTTATCCTCTCCTCACCTCCCCTATCCAAATGATCATGATAACTCCAGTATCATCTATATACTGGATTTATATCATGTGAATGGAAGAACCATCATCAATATTCTTACTCCCTCCCTTTTATTTTTATAAATGAAATCAACTTCCATGAGGTTCCAATTTATAACCTTCATGGATTAAGAAGTTTTGTTCTTCAATTGTTCATTCATTACTGGTCATGAAACCATATTTATGGTTGAACCATATTTATGGTTGAATGACAAACCCATACACATATTCTTGGTTGACTTACCGATGCATCTGGAGCAGGTGCATTACTTGTGATATTGGCATGGTTAGAAGTAATAAAAATCCCAAAGGAAAAATTAGTTTAGTAGTCTTGAAGAAACTAGATACATAGATGTTACTCAAATTACATTGGAAATGTTTGCAAAATACAATACATAAGGAAACTAAAAACTGCATCCACAAGAACTCAATAAACGATCTCGTGTTTTTCACCTATTGAAAGTAAACAATGAAAGGGGCGAGATCAAATGGTCAGTAAGGGTTACAAATAGTGGAATAATGAGTACAATAATGAGTTAATCACAATCAATCTAACATAATCAATATGACATAGTGAATAAATGAATAACTAATGCCATTAATAAACTGAGAATGAAACTGCATCCATAGATTTTATCATAGTGAAAATCTCATGGATAATAATAATAACTGATAATGAATAAAGAGAATTCTTATTAATTGGATGTTGTGTATCTGGCACATGAAACCATAATACCATAAAAACGGTTTAGTTCTATGGGTAGAAACCCGTCTGATTTTTGGAAACAAACTCGAAGGGTTTGTCGCCAACTGATTTGTCTCATGAGACCTACCGATGCATCGAGAGGCTATAGCGGGCCCCACCCACCACTACATGTCCAATGAATTATTTATACATTGATCCAATGTAAGAGAAATATTCCTTTTCAATATCTATATAGAGTATAGTATACAGATTCATCAATATTTCCATAATAAAAATAACTTTCCAAACAAACACCGTATGTAAAATGGTATACGGTTTAGACAACAAACATATCCATGACATGATATTATGGATATTTAATATAAATATAATTTTCAAATTAAAGGTGATCTCAAATGGTTATTAGGTACAGCACATAAGGATTATTAGGTGCACAATACAAAGTTAGTCACAACAAAATAGTAGTTGAGACAAAGACTCTTACCACAATGTAAACGACCGCATCATATGACCAGAAACTAATAAACCTCAAATGAATCATTGAATAAAATGAATATAAATAGAATCATCTTATTATATATCAAATGACATTATAAATATAACACATATAAGATATAAGTGGCGAACAATGAAAATCTCACAGAAATGAAAGTGAGATGAGAAACCCCTTACAAACATTTTGGCATGGTAACGAGTGTTATTGTGAGGGATTAATGAGAGGTAAAGGGGTATTAAATTATTTATATGTCAGAAGGGAATTATGGGAGAGGTGAAAAAACATACCCCATCATTAGGAATTAAAAAATGGCACAACATAGGGGAGATTCTTGAACAAAAGTAAGAGAGAGGATCCCTTACCTTATGCTCGAAGATGTTCTTGATTGTTCTTAATGACCTGAATAATAAAATTTAAATTCATTAATTAATAATTATAGAAATTAATCAACATGTAATTGATATGGTATAACCTTATTAAGTTCATTAATGTCCTTTTTTATGGGTTTAATAGATTCAGTTTTATTGTTTTGGAAGCATTTTCTTACTTTGTTTCATGATTTGTTTACTTGTATTCATGAATGGAAGTTGGTTTGAAATATTGTTAAACAACCAGAATTGTTAATATAAATTATTAGTGACATTAAATATATATAAATGATCTTATAAAGATTCTAGTTATATACCATGAGGATGACTCATTCGATGAGTTAAAAATAAACGCTTGAATTTGGCTTGGCAGTTTTGTGCACAATAAACTTGTTTTGTATTATTATTCCATATTATGTATGTGTAAAGATTCCAGAACATTAATAAAGATAAAATAAATATATTATTATCTGGTTCAACCATAAATATGGTTTCATGACCAGTAATTAAGGAATTATAGAAGAACGAAACTTTATCGTCCATGAAGGTTATAAATTGGAACCTCATGGATGTTGATTTCGTTTATAAAAATTAAAGGGAGGGAGTAAGAATATTGATGATGGTTCTTCCATTAACATGATATAAATCTAGTATATAGAATATACTGGAGTTATCATGATCATTTGGACAGAGGAGGTGAGGAGAGGATAACAAATAAAGATAAATTCAAATGAAACTAAAAGAAAAAGAAAGGTGTTTTACCTCTTGAAATAACTTCCTCGAGAACCTCCTTAAGGGAAGGGATTTTGGTCTTTTGGAAAGACCAAGAGCTTCCTGGTCATGGGGAGTGACTAGGGAAGGGTATTTAGGCATAAATTTGAGGATCTTCAAGGCTTAGAGGAGTGAAGAGAAGAGGGAGTGGTGAAGGGTTTTTATAGTGGAGGAGAGGGGTAAATTTTGAATATTTAATTCATTATTTTATTATTTCCCTCAAGAAAACCAATAGTGTTGTTTAATGTGACCCTAATAGTAATAAGTGTATGTGAGTTCGAACCAAGTGGCCTTACATCACTTATGATGTCATAAATAGTGTATTTAACTGATAATTTTCATATACGGTTTTTTATCGTATTTCACTATTCATAAAAAATTCTAGAATTTCAGAAAAATCCCAAAAATTTACCCTAACCATTTTTTGACGTGTAGAATTCAAAAATGAAATCCATTTTTCAAAATTAATTTTCTAAATATTATTAATTTAATTTTTAAAAAAAGTCATAGTTAATTCGAAAAATAACAATCTTAAAGTGCAATTAGTTTTATTTCTCATTGAAAAAATAATTAAGATCTCATTATCTTATTTCCTTAAGAAAATAAAATAATAATATTATTTACTATTCATAAGGGTCATATTACTATTCATATTACTATTCATAAGGGAATGTTACTATTCACCAAAAATCAAGTTTGTTCTATCAGACTCCAAATGACTTACTGATCACAACTCTAGATGACCATTTTTCAAAATTCAAAACATAGAAGTGGAAAATTTATATTTAATGGCTAGGTTTTGACTATCTCCTAAATAACCTAGTGTTGTTTCAAAGGAACACAGTGATGAATAGAATTTATTTAAGAGAAACATACCATAAAATGTTTGGGGTGTTATATTATTCCCTCAATCGAAGAATTGCATCCTCGCAATTCATTTCATAACCACAAAAGAAAACTCTCTGATACTCTTACCACATCCCACATCGTAGAGGATCCTCAGGTTCGTTCAGCAGAAAACCCAAATTGATGCTCAACTCCTCTAGTTCTCTGACCCAGACACACCTTGGATAGAAGGGGCTGAACTATTGCATCAAACACTTAGGCTTCTAGAGGGAGGCTCAAACGGTAGAAAGTTTGGAAATGTCCGAATAGACCAACACACGAAGAACTCGCCGAACTATGTCTTGACTGAGAACATCTAAGTCGTAGAAATTGTTATAGAGGCTAAAACTGAGGATTTGGTACATGTAGGCCACACAAAGGTTTCCCTTCAAAGTAGCCTCTTGAAAACATAACCTGGCCGTGTAGTTCCGTCCTAGGGTGAAACATAGGAAAAGCCCTTTGCGGTATTTTCGTCTTCACCTATACTCGGCCAATTGTGTCGTGGCTATGTGGTAGTAAATGGAAGCATTCACTTAACAGGTGTGGAGAATTTCTAGAATATTTGTCACTTAATATAGTTGTTTACATGTTTTTCACAAGTTTGTAAGAGGTAGGTACTCCTCTTCATAGGTTTTGATTGAAATAATCTCCAGTACCTCCACAGGAAGAGATAACATATGGGTTTGTCCTTCCATCTGAAAATTTATTATAAAAGTTCACTCAGTGATACTCATTCAAAAGTATAACCAATTAAAGGATAACAAAAATAAGAGACAATAAGTTATATTCTTATATAACCACTGGTTCAAAAAGTAAAACAAGGCTAATGGTTTCCCCAGTCCCCCCATACACGAATCCCCATAACTAGTTCAAAGCGTCCAATCTCCCAGAACCATATGCAACACTAGACACACATCACTCCCAAAGTCCCTTTACTGGGAACACCACTGATGTTAGGGTGCTGAAGACCTTAGGTGGATTCCTAAGATAGTATTCATCTACTCGATTTCCTTATCCCAGACACACTACAGACAGCTAGGGTTGAATCTGTGCCTAAAGCACTCAGCCTTCCATAGAGAGGTATGAGAAGTGTGGAGGTCAGAAATTTCAGTGTGGACTAAATCCCTATAACTCCCACGCACCACATCATTCTTGAATATATTGATATCGTAAAGTTCTCTGTACATACTAAAACTCAAGATCTAAAATAGGTAGGCTGCTCGATGGTCACCATCCAAAGTAGTTTCTAGAAATTTACCCACAACTCAGTAGTTATCAGCCAAAGTGAAACATAGAAAAAGTGATTCATGATACTTCCCTCTTTTCCTATGTGCAACAAATTGTACATATGCAATATGGTAATAGAACAGATTTCTTCCTTGGTAAATATGGATAATGTTTGGATGTTTCGATACCCAATGGAGTAGTTTACAAGTCAGACGTAAGTTGGCATAGGGTTGGTCCACTTCGAAGCATGTCTTGACAATTATAGTCTCTAACAACTTAGTAGGCAGTAATAAAATATTGGTTGGTTGAATAATATATTCTATCTGAAAAGTTTTATTAAATCAACTTTCAGTATGGAAAATCCATTTTAAACAAAGTTATTGTTTTATATAAAAACATATCAAAATAGAGAATACAACATCATTCATTTAGATATGATTTATAAAACTCAAGAAATTATGCAATCTCTTTATACCTTTCACAAAACACTAGTATGGACTTTCTGACCTCCTCTAAGATTACTCCTCATAGATTCCACTGATGTTGAGGATTTCCCCAGTTTTTAGACAAACAGATTCCCAAAGAGATTCTAAATTCTTCTATCTCCTTGGTCCAGATGCAATGTGTGCAACTAGGGTCAACCACATGTGGACATCTAGAATTCAGATTGAGAGAAGTATGTCAAGTATCAAGTTGAGGGACATTGGTATGAACTTGATTATGATAATGCAAATGGGTAGTCTTGTTCTCAAGGGCTTCAAAGCCCACAACTCAACCATGAAGTCCGTAGGTAAAAATCTGACATAGATATGCTACCCGGAGGTCGCCCCCTTGTGAAACCTCCTTAAAGTCCTCAAGAGAAAAGAAATTATTGGCTAGGGTAAAACATTTAAAGATACCCTTGAAGTATTTTCCTTGTCGTACATATAATAGAAACTGTGCGCTCATCATGAGGTAATAGACAAAACCTACTCTATGGTGAAGTTAGAGTACCCAAGGAGATTTGGATACTCGGTAGAGGGTTTTGCATGATAAACGAATATTTTCAAAAGTCTTTTAGTTTTATACACATGATTTTCCCACTATGGTATCTAATAATTCTGTTGGAAGAGACAAAAGACAAGTACTTTCATTTTCCATCTGAAAATTAAGAAAACATCACTCTTAGTATTGTTTAAGTAAGTTTTTCATTGTTCAGTTCTAGTTTCCAGAGTTATCCAAACCAAATCCTCTGAGGAAAATTTATATTAAACTCCCACATAATGGATTGTAAAGAAAATGTGAATTATCCTAAGCATATCCCCCCGGAGTGTCGTAACCAAGAGTGTAGAAATGCCTATTTTCATGTACCAGGATACCCCGGGTCAAGCCCGAAACTCCTTGTCAGAGCTTTCACTCCTAGGTACCTTTGTGCCAGAGCCACCTCTACCTACTCGTATCTAGAAAGGGATGTATTTTCTAGAAGGATTCACACAATCTATTCCTTACCAAAATACTAGGATATTCTTGTATGTTTATCCTCAAATACTACCTTAGGGCTTTGTTCCCTACTATAAATTTCCTACTCGAGTTTCAAAGTTTTCTACTAAACTTCCTCTGATACCAACTGTAACACCCCAACCCTCTAGGCTAGAGCTGGTGCATTACTTTTGATATTGAAATGGTTATAAGGAATGAAAATCCCGAAGGAACGATAAATTTAGTAGTCTTGAAGAAACTAGATACATAGATGTTACTCAAATTACATTGGAAAAGTTTACAAAATACAATACATAACGAAACTAAAAACTGCATCCACATGAACTCCATAAACGATATCCTCTTTGTCACCTGTTAAAAGTAAACAATGAAAGGGGTGAGCTCAAATGACCAGTAAGGGTTGCAAATAGCGGAAGCATGAGGACAATAATAAGTGAATCATACTCAATCTGACATAATCAATATGGCATAGTGAATAAATGAAAAACTAATGCCATTAATAAACTAAGAATGAAACTGTATCCATAGATTTTGTCATAGTGAAAACCTAATGGATAATAATAATAATGATAATGAATAAAGATAATTCTTATTAATTGGTCGTCATGTATCTAGAACATGAAACCATAATACCGTAAAAACGGTTTAGTTCTATGGGTAGAAACCCGTCTGATTTTTTTTGGAAACAAAAATGAAGGGTTTAACCATATTTTAAATCATATTTCACTAATAATTTATATTAACAATTTTGGATGTTTAACCAAATTTCAAACCAACTTCCATTCATGTATACAACTAAACAAATCATGAAACCAAGTAAGAAAATGCTTCCAAAACAATAAAATTGAATCTCTTAAACCCATCAAAAAGGCCATTAATGAACTTAATAAGGTTATAAAATATCAATTACATGTTGATTAAGTTATGGAATTATTAATTAATGAATATAAATTTGATTATTCAGGTCGTTAAGAACAATCAAGAACACCTTCAAGCATAAGGTAAGGGATCCTCTCTCTCACTTTTGTTCAAGAATCTACCCTATGTTGTGACCTTTTTTTAATTCCTAATGATGGGGTATGTTTTCACACCTCCCCCATACTATCCTTGTGAAATATAAATAATGGAATACCCCTTTACCTCTCATTAATCCCTCACGATAACACTCGTTACCATGCCGAAATGTTTGTAAGGGGTTTCTCATCTCACTTTCATTTCTGTGAGATTTTCATTGTTCACCACTTATCTCTTGTATGTGGTATATTTGTACTACCATTTTATATATAATTACATGATTCTATTTATATTCATGTTATTAAATGATTCATTTGAGGTTTATTAAGTTCTGTTCATATGATGCGACCGTTTACATTGTGGTAAGAGTCTTTGTCTCAACTACTATTTTGTTGTGACTAACTTTGTATTCTGCACCTAATAATCCTTATGTGGTGTACCTAATGCCCATTTAGATCACCTTTCATTTGAAAATTATATTTATATTAAATATCCATCATCTCATATCATGGATATGTTTTTTTATAAACCGTATACCATTTTATATATGGTGTTTGTTTGGAAAGTTATTTTTATTATGGAAATATTGATGAATCTATATACTCTAATCTATATGGATATTGAAAAGGCATATTTCTATCATATTGGATCAATGTATAAATAATGATTTGGACATTTAGTGGCAGGTGGGGCCCATTATAGCCCCTCGATGCATCGGTAGGTCTCATGAGACAAACTAGTTTGGCGACAAACCCTTCGAGTTTGTTTCCAAAAAAAAATCAGATGGGTTTCTACCCATAAAACTAAACTATTTTTACGGTATTATGGTTTCATGTGACAGATACATGACGTCCAATTAATAAGAATTATCTTTATTCATTATCAGTTATTATTATTATCCATGAGGTTTTCACTATGACAAAATCTATGGATGCAGTTTCATTCTTATTTTATTAATGGCGTTATTTTTTCATTTATTCACTATGACATATTGATTATGTTAGATTGATTATGATTCAATTATTATTGTACTCATGATTCTGCTATTTTTAACCCTTACTGAGATTTTAAGCTCACCCCTTTCATTGTTTACTTTCAACAGGTGACAAAGAGGAGATCATTTATTGAGTTCTTGTGGATGTAGTTTTTAGTTTTGTTATGTATTTTACTTTGTAAACTTTTCCAATGTAATTTGAGTAACATCTATGTATCTAGTTTCTTCAAGACTACTAAACTGATTGCTCCTTCAAGATTTTCATTCCTTCTAACCATGCCAATATCACAAGTAATGCACCGGCTCCAGACTAGAGGGGTTGGGGTGTTACAGAGGGTGAGAATTTCACCCGATTCTTGATTTGAGTTTTCTTAGAAACATTATAAGTTTCATATTTTACTTTCAAGGATTTTTTGAAGTTTTCATTCATCTTTCTCAAGGTACATTCAGATTAAATAAGTTTTTATTGAAACTTGTTAACTTATTCTTTCTTATCTTCCATCTTCTTACTGATATCTTCAACCATATTTTCCTATTCAACAATTCTAAGTTTATAGAATAATATCTCCTATATGTATTCTTCTTCTTGCTTGAAAATATATATTTCACCTTCAATTTTTTTCCACTATCTTTATTTATCATTATGATTTATTTCTCGATAAATCTGATTTTCTCAAGACATGAAACAAGTTTTTTTATGAGATGACAATCTCTATAATATTCTTTACCTTATTCTTCTTTACTATTTGAGGACTCTTTTGTTTTCTCAAAATTTTCAATCAAGATTCTAACCTTTTCTGAACTTTCAACATCTGAAGAATTGTTTTTAGTTGAGTCTGATTCATCTTTCTTACTCAACATACTTCTCTTGTTCCCAGTAAACTTCTTATTATATTTGTTGGATGAATTTTATTATTTAGAACTTTTGTTCCACTAATTCCATCAAGGTTTTCATCATAATCATCTCGATACTCTCCAAATTTGTTATTAGGAAAATTCATATAAAATTGTTTGATTCCACCACACTCAAAACATTTTTGGGGAAGTTTTCCTCCATACTTTTCTATTCCTTTCTGATAGTTCTTGGAGATAAGAGACATGATTTTTTCATTTAACTCATCATCCTACTTATCTTTAGAATCAAAAGGATCATCATCTTAAACATCTTGAATTTTCATCTTTCTCATAGCTTCAAAATCCATTTCATCTTTCATATTTTTCTTGAACATATTATATTTTCTTATTTCATAAGCAATAAGAAAGTTATTCAATTCATCAAGAGATAAATAATATTTATCTTTTAAAGAAGAAATTTTAGAATCATACTTGTCTAGAAAGTTTCTCATAAGTTTCTTCACTATTATAGAATCTTCCAGAACTTCTACAAATCCTTTGATGTTGAAAAAAAATTCATTTACCCTGGTTAAGTATTCATCAATAGTTTCTTCATCTCTCATTCTTATGACTTCAAACTTACTATGATATATTTGTATCTTTGCTCTATTTACTTTAGTATTCCCTTAGAAAATTATTTTTAGCTTGTCCCACATACTCTTTTGAACTTTTGAGACCCATAAACTTTATATAAAAATTTTCTAGGAGAGACATAAGAATAGAATTCCTATATTTTCCATCAACTTAAATATTTCTCTTATCAGCAAAAGTCATTGAGGAATATTTCTCAATAGGTCGAAACCAAATTGTAGCAACATCAACAACTTCCAGTCCAAGAGATAAGAGATAAGGAATCATCCTATTTTTCCATCTATAATAATTTTTTCCATCAAACATAGGACTTACTCTACTATTTTTATAATTTATATTATCCATGATAAGGATTCAACAAGGGGACATTTATTTTGACACGAATTGAAATTATAAAGGACCTAATAACAACTGAAAAGTGGGGATGGGATTAAATAATATGTTAAATTTTTTATAATTTTTCAAAATTTTAGAAACTTAATCTCTAAAACCTTTTAAAGTTCATTACCTTATCATATTTTAGTAAAAACTCATGCATGAAAAATTTGGAAAGAAAGTAAATCACATGATATTTACAAGGTTCAACCTCAGTGTGAGAACCTACATCCTTGCCATAGCCACTTCCATGAGTTTATATAAATTCAATAAAATGAATAAGTGAATACAAATTATGTCAACTCCCATTAGACACCTTATATATCCCAATAATAATGATTATACGAACTACCATCAGTTTATAAAGTTTTATTACTAACACTTTGAACCACAAATAAAAGAACCCAAAAAATTTTTCTCCACAAAGCTCTATCTGGAACCTCAGTAAGATGTCCTTGGGTCTAATTAACTCAGTCCGATGAACTCAGTATGTTGTACTCATTATGATGAACCTTCTCTCAAAATAAACTTCTCAAACTCTCTCAATTTCTCTGTCTGATCTTCATCAGTTTGCTAAAAAAAAAATTCAGTAGTCTGATCTTCTTATAAGATCTCTATTCGAAAAGTAACTCTAGCTCAAACTTTGTAGTGCTATGACTTTTATACACATGTGAAAATGTTACAAAGCAGGAATTTACTGTGCATATATTTATAGGAGTCCCAGAATATCAAAGGAAAAAAACTAAAAAACTTTTCCCACTTATTCAAATTCAAAAACCTCTGAAATTCACCCATATTTGAACTTCAAGATTGACCACTTCAACTCTTCTATAACCTTCTTGAATCATCTTGAGTCTTATTAGGAATCATCCTTCTTGAACTTACTAAATTTTCTTCAGTTCGATTAGGTGAGTCTGATTAAATTTAATTTTCTGACTTTGATTGATTTTCCTACCTCAGTATTAGTTTGATGGACTTTCTTATTATGATGAGATTATTAGAAGATGACTTCTCGATGTTACTGCTAATTTAATTCATTAATATTAAGATATGTAAGATGAATAGAAATCAGTAGCTTGTATGATTATAAAGTTTATCTCTCTATTTTTATCTTCTCAAATAAACACAACTCTTTTAGAGTCTTCATAACATCAAAACTAGTCTATGTCTAATGGATCAATTAAAACAATTTTGATCACTCCAATGTTCTTCATCTGATGTGTTATTAGTGTAAATCATCCTTCTGATAGATCATAACTTATTCTTGATAAGATGAATTAGTGTCTGCTTCTGGTATGATGAATCTTCCTCAACTCAGTCTAAATTACTTTTCATTATTATATATTTCTTATTATGATGGAATACTCATTACGAAGTTCTATATTTGATGATGAACCCACTCAACAACTTTGAAATTATTCAAACCTCATTATATTTACACATTTAGACTCCTGATAACTTCTATGTTTGATACTTCTGAATTTGATGCAATCTTTTTCTTGATTTTTAGAACTGATACAATATTTAAAATTCCTCTATTTATTCAAAAGATTTTATAATGAGAGTTTTCATGATTTATGCAAACTTAAAGATCAAAAAATCATTTTATGACTCAAGGTTAGAATGTTTGAGAAATTTCTAACTCCTGACTTCACCATATTCCTTCAAACTCTTCAGAAACATTTCAAATTATTCACTCAGAAACTTCTTACTTTCTAATAAACACCATGTATGATGGATCTTGAACTTCATACCGATGGTGTAACGACCCAAAATTTTATTAATGAAAATTCATCTTGATATTTTTAAATGTATTATTATGTAAAATGGTAATATAAAATATTCACTTCCTTGGTTTTATGTTTTTTGATTTTAAAATACCTTTAATAATTGTGAACGTTTATAATATAGTTATTGAACAATGATCACATGATTAGTATAAATATAAGGATTTAACAAATTCAATTACCCAAAAAAAATGAAGCGATGAACTCATCTAGTATAATTTCTCTATACGAAGCCCATTTTTCGGAGCTCAGAAAGGAGGTGGCATCATTGGACTTTTCTCTTGACCAAACCCAAGTTGAGCTTCAACACATTAAGCTTCAGCAGAACCACCTACATTAAAAGTGGAAGTTAATAGAGATTACCACCTGAGCGATGTTATCTGAGCCTCCCAAAGAGTCTATCACCATCACAGACCTTGCCCTTCAGTCTTATGTGGGTGTTATAAGGGGTTATGTAACAAGACCCTAACACTATGATTATGTGATTTATTTTTTTAAAGAATATAGATTCATTTCATTATTGTTACTTTGTAAATGGTTTTTAAAGCACAAATAGTATTTTTAATTAATATTTAATTAAGAAATATATTTTGATGAATTAATGTATTTTTTTAATTAAATAATATTTTAATAAAATATTATTACTAAATTATTTTTTATTAAATATAAATGATCGGATAATTTTTATGAATATAATTGTAATTTTTATTAAGGTTTGAAAACTGTTTTTGTCAAAACCCATGAATTTTCAATAAATGTCAGTTTTTATTTTAAAAGTGAAAATGCACATAATTAAAAAAATTATTTAGATAAAATGAATATTATTTTTAGAATCAGGATGTCGAAATTATCCAACTGTGATATTTTCATAATTTTCTAAGATAGTCGATTTTTTGGGTAAAAATTAAATACCATTTAAATATATAATGTGTTTTATGACATCATAATGACCCAATAGCGATGTAATAAAATAATATAAAAATTATTTTCTATAAATATATGTTTTACCTTTAAAATAATGTGATTTTAGATTTGTTTGATTAATTTTATGGTGCCTTAGTGGACCCTCCAAGACTTATAAAACATTTTAACTTTTAAAATGATTTCCTTGAGAGTGTGACTCACCTCCACATAAGTAAGCCTAATATTTTAAGAAGTTAGGAAATTAGCCTTATAAAATAATTTTTTCCACTCCCCTTTGTAAGAAACCATGGGCAAAAACCATGGGTTGGTTTGTGGTTCTGATTAGTTTAATGTGTGGTGTCCAAAACCTAAATAATAAAGAATTCCCTTCCTTTTCCTATATAAACCCACCCAAGCTACCACTTATATTCATTTAAAACCTTTTTAGATCAACCAAACTATAACCTCCTCTCTCGATAATCCTCCCAAAGCACCCCAATCTCCCAAGAAGCCTCTCTCAAGCCCCTCCCAAGCCTTTGGGATCACACTTCCAAGTAAGAGATTTCTTCCTTTCTCATTTTTTTCCAAATTTCATTATGCTATTATAACATTTTTTTCAATTAAAAATATTGTGGTATGATTTAGAACCTCCCTTATACTTCCCTCCTTATGTTTTAATGATGAGATAACACTTTCTCTCTCATTAATACATCCCATGTACACCCGTTACCATTCCGAAATTCCGTAAGGAATTTCTCTCTTCTCATTTACATTCAAGAAATTATTTTGTATTATGAATCTAAATTCCATTACATATGTTGGGAAATGTATCTATATTACCCCTTTACTATTCATTTCATGTAAATATTATTATACACCCCTTTAACTCTCATGAACCATTTTTATTAATTCTTATGTCACGTCGTTATGCTGTCGAAATTGCACCATGATTTTCCAAACCAATGTCATTGTGTAGTGAATACCATGCCCATTTCTCTATCAAGGGTATTTAATTTTATGAACATTTAATTATTGATTATAGAGTTTCATGTATTAATTCTACATTCCTTTATCGTGGAATAAATGATTATGTTTAATCAATCTGTGTTATATGATCCATGTGGCACACTTATGCATGAAATGAAATGATTAAGAAGGGTGCGCCCTAATATCACTCCAATGCATTGGGTAAAGATTAATATAATGATACATCAAGTGAAATGAGGGTTTACTCGTGATAATTCAAGTGAAATGAGGGTTTAATCATGCTACATGTGCAATGATCCTTGGATCATGCTAATATCATGTTAAATGTTGTTGCCACATTTCTATGTTATGATAATCATGCCATATCATGCCTTTATGTTCATGTTTCTTTTATGCTACATTGATATACCTATTTCCTAACATGTATTGTATTGTTCATGTTAATTCCTTGTTTACTCCCTTACTGATATTTATATCTCACCCTTTTCTTATGCATGTCCTTAGGTTATCCCATGCAATGCTAAGTACGAAGGAATGTGTGTGGTCATGTAAAATAAGTTTTCAATAAAGATGTGTATTTCATGTTTTAAGTTGTTATATAATGTTCCTACTCCACAAATACACTAGATCTATCAATCTTATATGTTGTATCAAGTGAATATTTTATGAAATAAATTATGTTTAAGTGTGAAATAAGGAGCAGGGTTGTTATAGTTGGTATCAAAGGATAGGTTTAGTTATTTTTGGGATTAGGATTAGAAAACCCTAGTGAAAGCCTTAGGGAAAATACTAAGTATAATAAAAACATCCCTAAATTTTGGTGAGTATTGAGTAAGTGGTTTATCAATCAAATTTATCCCTGTCAGGTTACGATCAGGTAGAGGCAACTCTGGCACATATGTATCTAGGGGTAAAACCCGAAAACACCTCTTTGAGCTAGAAACGAATGAGAATTGGTATCCGAAAAGAGTCCTTGATTCACTCTTGGTTAATATACTCATAGGGAATATTATTTGGTAAATTCAAAATCTTAGTATGAACCATTGTTAAGAGAATAAAAAAATTCCCCTAAGAATATTTTTTTGGGAAGTAGATCATGGATAACATAGATTGAATCCTATAAATTCATAAGTTAAGGAAATAAAAGTAATTTATAATTCATCCGTTTTTGTCTTTGGATTACCCTTTATGTGTTTCCCCTAACTTTCCTTTCATTCCATCCAATGGCTGGTAATAGGAGGACTCAGGCTAACAATCGATGCAAAGATCAATGTGATGACTATTTTAATGAGATGCCCAATCTGATGGGAGCATGAATCGTGAACTTTTTCATGATACTCTCTCAGTTAACTTATGTTTTGAATAGAAACATGGGTCAAGATGAACGTTCAACCCCCCCACCCCCCAAGAAAGAACAAGTCGCAATCGAGAGATTTATGAGACAAATTCCTCCTACTTTTAATGGATCATCTGATCCCTCAATTGTTGAACAATGGATCAAATCCATTGAAAAGATCTTCTCCATCCTTAAATTTTCCAAACAAGAGAAGGAACTTATAGATGCTTATTGTATGGAGGATGAAGCTGATCAATGGTGTACATTGATAAAAAATACAAAGCCTGAGGAGAAGATCCAGGCGTTGGAATGGAAGGATTTTCAGAAAATGTTTTTCAATGAATATTTTCTTCACACCCTCCAACTTAAGATGTAAGGGGACTTCCTTGACCTTAAGAAAAAGATGACAAATATATTGGAGCATATGATTAAAACTTCACAAGGATTGCATGATATGCCTATGACTTTGTCGTTACCCCCAAATATATGGTTGACCACTTCTTTGTTGGTCTAAAACCTATCCTATGGAAATCCCTAGCGATCCATGACTTCTAGAGCTATGATAAAATTGTCTGATTTACCATCAAAGTCAAAATAGAGATGGAAAAATCTCAAGGGTATCATGGGGATAAGAAGCGTAAGGTGGAATTTAATTTTTTCAGTCCGATGGATAAATCCAACAGTGCTAAGAAAATTTAGCACCCCAATTTCCAAAGGTGAGGAAAGAAGCACCCTATAAATTTCTTGAAGGGGATGAGGAAATGCTTTAGGTGTGGAAGAGAAAGGCACCTGACCATTAACTTCCGACAAGAAAAACCCATAGCTGAGAAAAAGGAGAGGAATGCTTTGTTCAACCCTCAACGCATTATTCATTTCTTCAACTGAAAAGAACTAGGGCACATTTCAAACCATTTCCCTAAGACAAGGGTTTTCAGAGGCAACCAACAACCTCCAAGGCAGCAAGGGTGAGATTTTTCCATCACTACCACCAAAGTGAACTCCAACAACAAAGTGGTGAAAAGTATGCTAGTTATTCATTCAATAATAGAGAATGTAATTTTTTATTCTGGTTCTATGAATTATTTTATATCTCAAAAGTTTAGTAGAACAATTCCAAAACCACCAAAAATCATATAAGTAAATATTTCGGTGAGAATGACAAATGGGGAAATCATTGAATCCCATGAATATAACTCCTACCCTGTCATAATTTGTAGATTGAACTTCCCGGTGAACCTCGTATACTCCCTCTAGTGGAATTTGATGTTACTCTTGGCATGGATTGGATTCACTTATATAGAGGCAACATAAATTGCAGTGAGAGGGAAATCACTCTCCATATGGAGAATCAACCCCCAATTCAGTACAAGTGAAAAGAGGAGGATGAATCTTCTTTAGAACCATATTCTCAAGCATGGATATTACTGCCCTATGAGAATGCATATATTGATCAGGTGATTGAGTATAAGGAAGAAACAATCCTTGAAGACATTCCTATTGTGAGGGAATTCACTGAAGTGTTTCCTGAGGAATTTTCTGGTCTTCCTCCTAAAAGAGATGTTGAATTATCAATTGATCTTATACTTGGGGTGTTTCCAATATCCAATAATCTATATATAATGGTTGTTTTAGAGCTTTAGGAGTTAAAGAAACAACTATAGGATAATCTGGATAAATGGTTTATACAACCAAGTGCTTCACCATGGGGTGCCCCTGTCCTCTTCATCAAGAAGAAGTGTGGTTCAATGCGCCTTTTTATTGATTATCATGAGCTCAACAAAATCACGATAAAGAACAAGTATCCTATGCCCCAAATTGATGACTTGTTTTATCAGATATGTGGAGCACAATACTTATCCAAGGTGGATTTGTGGTTGGGATATTACCATGTAAGAGAGAAGAAGGAGGATATCCCTAAGACTTATTTTTGTTCAAGGTATGGGCACTATGAATTCATAGTGATTCCTTTCAGACTCACTAAAACTCCAAAAATCTTCATGGACTTAATGAATAGAGTCTTTAGAGATTACCTCGACAAATTTTTGGTAGTCTTTATAGATAATATTATAATATACTCCAAAACCAAGGAGGAGCATGAGGAGCATCTACGAACTGTACTAAAGACCTTGTGAAAGGAGAAGCTCTATGAAAAGTATAGCAAGTGTGAGTTCTGGTTGAAGGAGGTATCATTATTAGGTCATATCATCACAAGAAATGGGAAATCTGTGGATCCCTCTAAGATAGATGCAATTGAGGGATGACTGAGGCCAACATCAGTGACATATATTCATAGCTTCCTGGGGTTAGCTGGATATTATCGCCGATTTGTGAGAAATTTCTCATAATTGTCAAACCCTCTTACCAATATAACTCAGAAGGGAGTAAAATTTTCTTAGAATGATGAATGAAAAAAGACCTTCAAGGAGTTGAAAAGGAGGATTATCACTGCACTCATTCTCACACTACCCATAAGTGGAGGACTTTTTGTGGTATTTAGTGATGCTTTGAAGAAGGGCCTAGGCTGCGTGTTGATGTAAAATGACAAAGTCATTGCCTATGATTCAAGGAAATTGAAAATTCATGAGTAAAAATATCTAACACATGATTTGGAGTTGGCTACATTAATCTTCACTTTGAAAATTTTGTGACATTATCTCTTTGGGGAGAAGTGTGAAATATATATAGACCAAAAAAGCCTCAAGTATATATTCATATAGAAAGAGTTGAGTATGTTCCGACGAAGATGGATAGATCTGATCAAATAATATGACTGCTCAATCCATTACCACCCTAGGAAAGTGAACAAGGTGGAGGATTCTCTAAGTAGAAAAGACCCAATGATTCTATCACTAATGAGAATTGAAAAAAATCTAATCTTCTTATATTTGATGAAGATGTATATGGGAATCATAAAGAATGGAACATCATCAATACTTTCACAAATGATTTCTCAATCGTCTCTTTTGGAAAGGTTAAAGAATGCTCAAAAGGATGATGTTGAATTCAAAAGAAAGTGGAAACTATCAGAAAAGGGAAATCCTCAGAGTTCAATATTAATGAAGAGATTTGTGTCAAGACTATGTGTTCCATAAAATCCAGAGTTAAAGAATGCACTTTGGGATAATGCACATAGTTCAAATTTATCCATTCACCCAAGAAACACAAAGATGTATTGAGATCTACAAGAGAATTATTGGTGGGATAACATGAATAATGAGATCACTGAGTATACATTAAAGTGCCTGGTATGTCAGAAAGTGAGGGATGAGAGCTATAAGTCTAATGGGATGATGTAATCATTACCCATACCAATATGGAAATTGGAGAACGTCACCATGGACTTTTTCACCGGACTTCCAAAGAAATCCAAATGAAATAATGTTATCTGGGTTATTGTGGATCATCTTACAAAGACTGCACACTTCATTGTAATTCGAGAGGATTTCTCATTGGATCAACTGGAATAGATATATATCAAATAAGTGGTAAGGATGCATGGAGTACCACCATCTATTGTATCTGATCGAGATCCAAGATTCAACTCTAATTTCTAGAAGAGTCTTCAACATGCTCTGAATAATGAGATGAACTTCAGTACGACTTATCATCCTCAAACTGATGGCCAATCTGAGTGCACTATCCAAAAACTTAAGGAAATGTTGAGAGCTTTCTCAATAGACTTCAAAGGAGGATGGGATCAACATCTTCCTCTAGTTTAGTTTTCTTACAACAATAGTTTCCACTCAAGTATCCAAATGGATCCTTATGAAGCCCTTTATGGTAAGAGGTGCAGAACATCAACATGTGGGGATGAAGTTGGGGAGTGAAAACTCACAGGTCTATAAATGATAGAAGAAATGGTGGATAAGGTTAAGACCATCCAATAACACATTAAAGCTGCTCAGAGTCGACAAAAGAGCTATGCTGATAATCGTTGATGATACCTAGAGTTTTATATTTGGGACATGGTATTCCTCCTCATTTCACCGTGGAAGAGAGTTATGAGATTTGTGAAGAAGGGAAAGCTTATTCCAAGGTACATCGGCCCTTTTGAGATCCTTGGTCTCATTGGAGCAGTGACCTATTGACTAGCACTCCCACCGAACCTGTCTCAAGTACACGATGTATTCCATGTATCACTCTTGAGGAAGTACACACCTAACCCATCACATGTACCCAATCCAGAGGTGGTACCATTGGAGAATGAACTCTCCTATGAAGAGAATACAATGAAGATCTTAGATATTAGGGAAAAAGTTATACCAAATAAGACAATTCCCCTCGTCAAGGTGTTGTAGAGAAATCAAAAGTTTGAAGAAGCAATGTGGGAATCGAAGGAAGTGGTGAAGAAGAGTTACCCTCATCTGTTTTAGTGTGGGAAAAGGAAATTTCTAGGGAAAAATTTCTTAAGGGGGTAAGATTGTAACGACCCAAAATTTTATTAATGAAAATTCCTCTTGATCTAATTAAATGTCTTATTATGTAAAATGGTTATATTAAATATGCACTTACTTGGTTTTATGTTTTTGGATTTTAAAATACCATTAATAATTGTGACCATTTTTAATATATCCATTGAACAGTGATCACATGATTATTATAAATATAAGGCTTTAATAAATCCAATTTACTCAGACAAAGGAAGTGATGACCTCATCTAGTTGAATTGCTCCATACGAAGACCATTTTTCAGAGCTCATAAAGGAGGTGGCATCACTAGGATTCTTTATTGACCAAGCCGAATCTGAGATTCAACACGTTAAGATTGAGGGGAACCACCTACGAGAGTAGTGGAAGTTAATAGAGATTACCACACGAGTGATGTTATCTGAGCCTCTCCAAGAGTCTATCACCATCGCACACCTTACCCTTCGATATTATGCGGGTGTTATAAGGGGTTATGTAACAAGACCCTAAAACTATGATTATGTGCTTTATTTTTTTGTATAAATAATATACATTCATTTCATTATTATTACTTTGTAAATGGTTTTTAAAGCATAAATATTATTTTTAGTTAATATTTAATTAAGAAATCTATTTTGATAAATTAATGGATTTTTGGAATTAAATAATATTTTGATAAAATATTATTACTAAATTACTTTTTATTAAATAGAAATTATCATATAATTTTTATGAATACAATTGTAATTTTTATTAAGGTTTGAAAACTATTTTTGTCAAAACCCATGAATTTTCAATAAATGTCGGGTTTTATTTTAAAAGTGAAAATAAACATATTTAAAAAATTATTTAGATAAAATGAATATTATTTTTGGAATTAGGATATCAAAATTATCCAATGGTGAATTTCTCATAATTTTCTGAGATAGTCGATTTTTTGGGTAAAAAATAAATACCATTTAAATATATAATGTGTTTTATGACATCATAATGACCCAATAGTGATGTAATAAAATACTATAAAAAGGTTTTTAGGTAAATATATGTTTTAAATTTAAAATAATGTGATGTTAAATTTATTTTATTAATTTTATGGTGCCTTAGTGGATCCTCCAACACTTATAAAACATTTTAACTTCTAAAATGATTTACTTGAAAGTGTGTCTCACCTCTATATAAGAAAGCTTAATATTTTAATAATTTCGGCCATTTTAATTATAAAATAATTTTTTTTAATCCCCTTTGGAAAAAACTATGTGCAAAAACCATGGGTTGGTTTTTGGTTCTGATTAGTTTAATGTGTGGTGTCCAAAACCTAAATAATAAAGAATTCACTCAATTTTTATATATAAACCCACCCAAGATCCAACTTATATTCACTCAAAACATTTGTCAATAGACCAAAATCTTCCCTCCTCTCTCTATAATCCTACCAAGGTTCCCTAATATCCCAATAATCCTCTCTCAAGACCCTCCCAAGCCTTTGGTATCACACTTCCAAGTAAGAGATTTCTTCCTTTCTCATTTTGTCCAAATTTCATTATGTTGTTATACCATTTTGTTTTCAATTAAAAATGGTAGGGTTTGATTTTAAAACTCCCCCATACTTCCATACTTATGTTTTAATGATTAGATACCTCTTTCTCTCTCATTAATTCCTCCCATATACACCCGTTACCATGCCAAAATTTCGTGAGGAATTTCTCTCTTCTCATTTACATTCAAGAAAATCTTTTGTATTATGAATCTAAATTTTATTACATATGCTGGGAAATGTATCTATATAACCACATTACTATACATTTCATGTAAATATTATGATACACCCCTTTCTCTCTCATAAACCATTTTTATGAATTCTTATGTCACGCCGTTATGCTGCCGAAATTGCACCACAATTTTCCAAGCCAAAGTCATTATGTGGTGAATACCATGCCCATTTCTCTATCAAGGGTATTCACCTTTATGAACATTTATTTATATATTATAGAGTTTCATTTATGAATTCCACATTTCTTTATTGTGTAATAAATTATGATGTTTAATGAATCCATGTTATATGATCCATGTGACACACTTATGCATGAAATGAAATTATTAAGAAGGGTGCACCCTAATAGCGCTCCAATGCATTGGGTAAAGATTAGTATCATGATACATCAAGTGTAATAAGGGTTTACTCATAATAATTCAAGTTCAATGAGAGTTTACTCATTCTCCATTTTCAATGAGCCTTGGCTCATGCTAATATCATGTTAAATGTCATTGCCACATTTCTATGTTATGATAATCATGATATATCATGCCTTTATGTTCATGTTTCTCTTTTTCTCCATTGATATTCCTATTGCATAACATGTACTGTAATATTCATGTTATGACTTGTTTACTCCCTTACCAGGATTTATAGATCGCCATTTTCTTATGCATGTTCTCAAGTTATCCCATGAAATGCTAAGTACGAAGGAATGAGTGTGGTCATGTAAAAGAAGTTTTCAATAAATATGTGTATTTCATGTTTTAAGTTGTTATGAAATGTTCCTAAGCCCCAAATACACTAGACTTATAGATCTTCTATGTTGTATCAAGTGAATATTTTATGTAATAAATTATGTTTAAGTTTGAAATAAAGATCAGGGTATTATAGACGGATCTGAGATCGATGGTGTTTCTAAACAAAAAACTTCAACTTTCTAACAACTACTACATCTGGTCCTGCTAAGTCCGATACTCTACATTTGGAAAATTAATTTCTTAAAAAAAATACGTTCTGCCCCTTTATGTTTGGGTTTGAACATTATGTAGCTTTTAAATGTTTCTTAAAAACATTCTTTTACAAAATATTAGTCGTCAATAAATACAAAACTTTGTTAAAAAAACATCACCAAAGTTCTTTAACTCCATTAATCTCCTTATTATTTAGGCACATTTATAATTTTTTAAACTTACACATGGAAAAACTATTTTTTAACTTTAATATTTAAATCTATAGATGTTTATCATTTATATCAGTTTTTATTAAATTTTATATTGATCATATTCAGTTATAAAATTTTTAGTTGAATAATCCTAACATCATTATTTTTTTGTGTGAAATTTATACATGCAAAATATTTTTTTAACAATCTTGAAATTATGATTTTTTGTGAAACTTATACATGTAATGGCACTATTTTTTTACTTAGATATTTTTATATTCACTGTTTTTATATATTAACTTTTCTTAAACTATATTAGTTAACATGATAGATATAATTTGTTTTCTATTATTAAAAATATTTTTTTTAATTTTAACAATCATTTAATTATAATAATATAAAATTATGAAAAACTTACTTACATTCATCTATTTAAATGATGGACACAGATGTAGAGGAATAGTTATTGAGTTATTTGTATGTTTTTTATATTAATATATCTTTGATAATTAAATTATTTAATGAAATTAAACTTTTTTTTATCAAAATTATTTACAACACCACCAGTGAGCCTCCTAGGTAAGAATATTATTATTCTTATCTAGAGAAGACAACATCCAAAGTTAGTAGATGTGAGATTACATGTTTACCAAAACTTAAACCTGCTAATGGGTAGAAGAGGATATATATAACGACTCATCTTTTCATGAATGTAGGAATCATTAGTTTTTCATTTTTGGTCTTTCATTTAATATTGTTAAACATGTGATATGACCTAAGGAAGGTTCGAGGAGCGTCCGGGGCTTGTTCGGAACCTGGATTTCTATAAAATAAGCTAATAGAATGGGCCACATGGTTTTTCTAAAACAACGCAACCCAGATGCATGGTTTTTATAAAAATTTGTGGTTATAGATAGAGGCACATGTAGGCTACATGGTTTTAGACAAACCATGAAACCAGAGGTACATGGATATACTGCTAGCTACAGGTAAGGGATAAAGACTTATTGCATGGTTTACACATGGTTTGAAAACCACACACCTAAACTTTACAACCCCAAATTTTGGGGTGAATTTACTTTTGTTCCCCTCTCTAATTATTTTAATCCCTTCCTTTTTCTCCTCTTTCCTCCAGGGGTTGGTTATCCTCTTCTCCTTCTATGGATTTTCTTCTCCACAAGCTTGGTTCTCCTATATCTCTCTTATCCGGTGTCCATTTCTTGATATGAAGGAAAAATTGGAAAGCTTAAGGTAAGTCTAACATCACCCTATTCTTCTATTTCGGGTTTCCTTAGGATCCTTTACACTATTTAGTTGGAGACTCATATGCCCTATTTTTAGGGTGTTTGACCGTTTCTCCAATTTATTGCAGCCTACTTTGAATCTGAGGTCGATATCAAGTGAGGAATCATCTAAGACCTTGAGTTAGGTGGTCACATTGTTTTCCCTTCAAGTTTTGTCATTTCGTAACTACGTTATTGTTCCGCTTGCCGACTTTGGATGAGCATAACCTTTAAGTTATTTTATTCATGTATAATTTAACATTTTACCTTGTTATATATGTATTGATCCTTGTTTAGGAATTTAGAGGTATTTTATACCTTATATAGTCACCCCTTGGGTGTTCCAAGTGGAATTTTCCAATGTGAATAATTGAATCAAATGATAGAATGCCTAATTGGATTTTATCTTGTTCTTAGTTTTTCCACTGAGACATAAGTATTATATTTAACCCAAATAACCTATTTATGTGTTTGGTCAACCTAGATTTGGAACTTCCCATGTAGGAAATTCCATCAATGTCCATGTCACCCCCTACATTGTAAAGACCCGGATTTTCCATGTTTTTTTAATTATATGGAATTATTACGAGTTAATGAAAATTGACGGCGTGTGATTCTGAGGCCCGGTGTGCTTGGAATGAATTTCTGAACTTTTTTTAAGGTACGTTTAGTAAACACGAGTGACATTTTCTAACTTTTGAATCGGTGCTCAGATTAAAAATCTGAGGGCACCGTTGAATTTGTAGTACCAAGATTCTCTTAAGGGAGGTTTAACCTTGACCATAGTGGGTCGAAAGAAGAAGTTAGTTTTTTCATTTTTCATGGAGGATAAAATAAAATAATTATTTTTTATTTTTTAAGAAGAATATACTCCCATCTCTCCTTTTAATTTTTGGTGGTGGGGACCACAAGAGGGAGGTCGGGAATTTAATGTTTGGAATTAAATACCCGGTTACACAAAGTGTGTAACCACTAATCCCTTTAATTAATAGGATTTATTAATTCTAAATTATTGAACCACCCCTATTTAATGGTTGAAAGCTCCTCATTCCACTTGGTGGAATTTTTGAAATCGTTGGCGAAGGAGGAGATCTGAAGAGGAGAACTTTGGAGGAACCCTTCAGTAAAGAATGGATCCACCAAGAAAGGTTGGAGGATCTCTATTCCAGCGGCATCATAGGAAGCTTGTTGCGGGAACAAAGAACACCGATCCACCTTCAAGCGTGGATGTTATCTAATAGATTTATGAGGTAGGGATTTGAACTTGTTTAATTTCAAGTATAGATGTTTCAATATCTTCAACCTATTGCTATCAAGCTAACACAGAGGGCATGGTCCAAATGAACAAGTCCTAGTCCCTCCGCTATCTTGATTAATTGTGAGTTCTTCACGGGTGATTCTTCAGGATGGACGGAACCCAATTTTGATGGGTTAGAAGCGACAACGATGTCCCGGGAAGTTCAACGATGCCTTAGGAAGAAAAAAATAGGCCACCGGAGTTCACTCGGTGACTCACGGAAGGCCGCCGGTGTGGTGGTACCGGTGACCGGCACCATAGGGGACCAAGGCGGCAGACGACATAGACCGACCATGAGGGAGGAGGCAGTACACCCACACCGTCGGAGGAACCGACCGCAGCTCGTTAGCCGCGTCGGTCAAAGGTGGCGTTGGGCACACCGGCCGACCGTAGAAGAGGAGAGCGGTGCAAACAGCGTGCCACCGGAGGATACGGGCCGCGACAGACCAACAGAGGCAGCCAGCACACCAGCCATCCATGGGGGGCAGAGTGGTGCACT
This sequence comes from Viscum album, assembly GCA_963277665.1. Taxonomy (NCBI): domain Eukaryota; kingdom Viridiplantae; phylum Streptophyta; class Magnoliopsida; order Santalales; family Viscaceae; genus Viscum; species Viscum album. The sequence continues at coordinate 1,961,411,608 of OY728133.1, forward strand.
ATCGTGTGCCGCTGGAGACGGCGGACGACACTGGCCGACCGCGACGTGAGGTAGGACCTGCTCCAGTGGGTCCCGCATTCCACCTAGCGGCACTACGTGGCACTGCTGCTATGGAGGAAACTGAATGAACCTCACAGCCATTCGAGAAAACTGGGGGTCACTCCCCCATGTGGCGGCTAGGGAAGGCCCCACCACAGTGGGCCACTCCACCTAGCCACGGGACGTGCCCCCTGCAGGCTAGGTCAGACCGCGACCTAGCTGGCCAAGTCCGCCGCAGCCCAGCCGAGCCGTGTCAGACCCGGATCGGTTCGGACAAGACCCGGCGCCAACAGGACCCAGAAAACACTTAAAGGGCCATATCTTGAGAACTGGATGTCTTTTTGATGAACTGTTTTTGGTGTTCTGATCCTTGGATTAATATGGTCCTTTTGGTATACTCCACTTGAGTTTTGGAAATAGTTGGAGTATAGCCGGGTTGGATCGAACCTGAATCCAACCAGGCCCTCGGAACTAAAACTCTTATAACTCACAGACCGGGCGTCCGATTGACGCACTGTCTCTCAAGTTGGAAACCTTATGACATGGAGGTCCTTTGGGTTACTCCTTAGTGGAGATTAGTGGTGGTAAATGTATGAACGATATCTTGAGGGGAAGATTCTACAGAACTCGATCACACTAGGTTCGAGGAATACTGTGGCAGGCTGTAACGTGAAGAAAGAACATCGATCCTAAGTGGTTCAACATCTATCGATCCTGTGTGGGTCATTATCTATCCAATACTGTGTGGGTCAGTGCTTAGTGATCCCGTGTGGGTCAGTGCACACTGATCCTGTGTGGTTCAGATCTTGTGTGGGTCAGCAGGGGTTATTACCTATCAATCTTGTGTGGGTCAGAAGCAGTGCCTCTTAACAGAATAATATGATCAAGCTTACAACTAATCATCTATACTTCTATAGTTAATTTATACCTGATTTTTAGTTGATTATTTTACATTCATGGTGTTATCTTCATGATGTTACCTATGTGGTACTTCTATATTTGTGGTGTTACCTATGTGGTACTTCTACATTCGTGGTGTTTCCTAAGTGGTACTTCTACCTTCATGGTTTTGTCTTCATGGTGTTACCTGTGTGTTACTTATACCTTCGTGATGTTACAATTGTGGTATTATTCCCTCATGTATGGGATGAGTATATCTTGATAACTTAGGTATATGTAAGGGAATATACCTAAGTAGATATGATGTATATCGCTTCATGATTTGAGATGGAGGTATTTCCTTGAGGTTTTTCTTTTTTAGAACTCTGGGAGACCTATGGGGGTCTCGAGGTCCCTACTGAGTATCGTTATACTCACCCTTGCATGGGATATGCCCGCACCTTTTTATGTCTTGTGCAGACAGCGTACAACATTGATCAAGGCTGAGGGAGCTAGGATTGGACGGTGATCAGAGGGGGATCATTTGGCGTGACGTGGCACATGGACTACTGATCGTGAGCTATGCCTAACCTTCAAGTAGGATCCTTGGTGGATGATCCAGGAGGTATTTTTCACTTTTCAGTTGTATTTTTACTTTCCAGTTGTACTTGTTCTTTTCAATTGGGCTTGTATTCCATCCCCTTTACTTTCAGAACAATTTTACTACAACAACTTACTTCATGGTTGCTTCTTGTTGTATTCTTGGACTATGTGTCTGTACAGGTTAAAAGGAAATGCCTTCCCATTTTAGGTTTATGCCTTTCTGGTGCTAGTCACTAGCCCCTAGCCTATGGAAGGAAGTCTTGGGGTAGTCACAACATGGGACTCGAGGGATGGGTTGTGACAAAGTGTTATTAGAGGAGTCGGTTCTACCGAATAACTAGGACTCTGATATTTTCTATGTGGAGTGTTATGAGTGTGGTTTTTAGTTTAGGTAATCCAGTGTTGGTGCGACGACCAACGAATCCATACACCAGGACCCTGAATTCTAATTTCCAACTCAGTGCATGAAAACACTGATTACGTGTGTTTTTGAAAAGTTTTCCTTATGATTTCTTTAAGTCATCTCACCAGGTATAACTTATTGACCATGGATCACCTGTTTACTTTCAGTATGTCACCGCGTAGATAACCAACCAAGATTCTTGAGAGAGTACACGATGATGGCCCATCGAGTGATGAATTCTCGGTGTAGGGCCCTCTTACAGTGTTAACACCTTCAGGTGGTGTACCAGCAACACCACTACCCGTAGGGCAGATGTTGCCACCAGACCCACCAGCAGAGGATGCACGCCGACAGAGTATGTTGCATGAGTTTCAGTGGTAGAGGCCTCCGAGGTTTCAAGGCGAGATGGATCTACAGGCGGCTGAGGACTGGCTGGAGGCTATGGCCAGAGTTTTTTGATTAGTGGGGACACCAGCTGATCTGATGGTGATCCTAGCTACCAGTCTCTTCCAGGGAGAAGCTGGGAGATGGTGGAGTCTGACACTCTAGATACACGATGAGGTGACCCTTATCTAGGAAGAATTTGAGAGCCTTTTAAGTGTATAGTTCTTCCCAGTGACTCTACGCTCAGTGCGTATATAGGATCTGCTTCACTTACAGCAGGGAAGTATGACTGTGGCCCAGTACTCGGTGAGGTTCGTTGATCTCTCCTGATACTCCACCGACATGGTATTAGACCCTTTCTTCAGGGATTGAACCTTTGAGTAGGGTATTCTATGGGAGATCAGAGCATCGATGATATCACTCAGCATTCCGATGCAGGCTAGGGTACTAGAGAGAGCATTTTTGGTGGAGAGATTCCTAGCTGAGAAGAGACTGACAGCGAGAGCCACCACTGGACATCAGGTAGTAGAGTCATCTATAGCAGGAAGTAGGCGAATGAAACAGGGGACCAAGTGGGCCAAAAATTCTGGTGGATGACCTCAGGATACATGGTCAGTGGTACGGGGCTCATGGGGTAGAGGGGGAAAGATTAGAAGTAGGTAGTGCTACTCGTGTGGCGGGCAGGGTCATATGGCTCGCGATTGCCTGACCCGTCGTACGGACGACCAATAGATAGTTGAGGTACCGCTGAGATAGAGAAAGAGATTCGATCAGGTAGGTACTCAAGTAGAAGGTAGACATAGAAGAGGAGTTGGTTGGGTAGCAGGCGGTGGGCGACGATTCGAGGTTCTATCACCACCACCTCCAGGTGGTCCACCTCGATGACATGAATCAGGTGGACAGGGATGAGCTCATCTCCAGGTAGCTGAGGCCTACAACCATGGCACTCCGGAGATGATTAGAGGTATGATCTATGTCTTCTCCACCTTAGTTGTACTACTTATAGACACAGGTTCCGGTCACTCTTTTATTTCCATAACCTCTGTTTAGATCTCGGAGATTCTAGTGGAGTTGTTGGCTTGATCCTTACGGTTAGAGACTCATACGGGAGGGGATTTAACGATTAAACACTGGTGTTGGTAGTGTGATCTTACTCTAGGAGGTGAGAGCTTCGACTGGGATCTTATAGTAGCGGCATTGAGGCCTTATGACGTCATCTTGGGTATGAACTGGTTATCCACAGTCCATGCTCAGATTGACTGTATTAGGCATAAAATGTGGCGTGTCCATGAGTATGGGACCAAGTTTTCCTTCACTGGTGAGAAGGGAACCTTTGCAGCAATGGATGGACTTACCTAGATGAGGGTTCATCCGATCACAAATTAGTTGACCAACTTACCCCCGGGGCAACTGATGTTGAGATTTCGAGCTATCCTATAGTGGTGGACTAGTATGGTGATTTCTTACCTGATGATGTTCCAGGACTACCTCCTCACAGAGAGGTAGACTTATACATCGACATGTACCCCAGGATGACACCGATATCTACACCAGCATATCGTATGGATCCCGCGGAGCTTTGTGAGTTTCGGGTACAGTTGGAGGACTTGTAGAGAAAGGGGTTTATAAGGCCCAGTGTTTCTCTATGGTCAGCCCCGATTTTGTTTTCAAATAAGGAATATGGGAGTTTGAGACTCTATGTGGACTATCGACACCTGAACTAGGTGACCATGAAGAAAAAGTATCCACTTTCGAGGATTGATGATCTTTTCGATTAGTTGAAGGGAGTTTGTTGGTTTTCGAAGATAGACCTCAGATCAGTCTATCATCAGCTCAGGGTACGAGATGAATATGTGCATAAGATGGAATTTAGATGTTGGTATGGCACCTATGAGTTCTTGGTTATGTCGTTCGGTGTAACCAATGCCCCAAAAGTGTTCATGAGACTCATGAACATAATCTTACAACCATACCTTGATTTCTTTGTGGTGGTCTTCATCGAAAACATCTGTATATACTCAGCAACAGAGGAGGAGCTTTCCTATAATCTGTAGATAGTTCTGGATACACTTGAAGAGTACTGGATTTATGGTAAGCTCTTGAAGTGATAGTTTTGGATACGAGAGGTCCAATTTTTGGGACATGTTATCTTGGAGGCTGGAGTTGCAGTGGATCCGGAAAGGATAGAGGTTGAACTTTCTTGGGATCCACCCATGAGTGTGACCGAGGTGCAGAGTTTCCTGGGGTTGGCTGGATACTACCATAGATTCATGCATGAATTTTACATAGTTGCGACACCCTTGTCATCATTGATGAAGAAGGGACAACCCTTCATATGGATAGAGAGATGCCAGCTGAGTTTTCAAGAGCAGAGGTAGAGACTGACGAGTGCCCCCATCTTGAGGCTACTAGAAGAGGGTGTTGGGTATGTAGTCTACTATGACACATCAGGGAACAGACTTGGATGTGTCCTGATGCAGGAGTGAGCAGTGATCGCTTATAGTTCATGAAAACTGAGGAAACATGTGCAGAACTATGCTACCCACAACCTGGAGTTAATATTAGTGGTCTTTTCCCTAAATATGTGGCGACATTACTTGATGGGTGAACATTTTACAGTCTACTCTGATCACAATAGTCTCAGGTATATCTTCTCATAGAAGGAACTAAACCTGAGACAGTGGTGATGGATGGAGTTCCTATAGGACTATGAATTTGAGGTAGTCTATACTCATAGGAAGGGGAACGTGGTAGCATATGCAATCAACATGAGGTCTATTCTGCAGTTGCTAAGTGAGGTGACAAATCAGCTAGCCGCGTTGCAGATATCCTTCATAGATAGAGATGGAGCATCTTACCTCCAGTCTATGACAGTCACTCCCCCACTCCTTCAGTGAGTTAGGGAGGCGCAGCTTGGGGACATTGACTGCGAGGCACGACATGCTCAGATATCCACAAGACAGACACTTGATGGATTTTTTAAGGTAGGCAGCACGTCATCCTCTTCATAGGATACACCATGGTACCAATGGTGCTACGGGAGGAGGTGTTGAGGGAGTTCTATACGTCCCCTCTAGAAGTACATCCCAGAGTGGTGAAGATATACTAGGACCTCCGGTGTTAGAAATGGTGGTCATGAATGAAGAAAGTAGTGAAAAAATTTGTCTCATGATGCCTCACTTGTCAGCAAGTGAAGGTCGAGCATCAGGTTCCAGCAGGCTTAGCGCAACCACTAGAGGTGTTAGAGTAGAAGTGGGATGGAATCTCCATGGACTTTGTGACAGGGCTTCCACATATGTCTAGGGAACATGATTACATCTGGATGATCATTGAACGACTCACCAAGTCAGCCCACTTCCTACCTATTTGAGAGCAGAGACCAGTAGAGGGATTGAGACGCCTCTACATTCAAGAGATTGTGCGACTTCATGGGGTGCCATCAATGATCATCTCTGAACATGAAACACGTTTTACTTCCCAGTTGTGGAAGGGATTATAGGAGTCGTTCGAGACTTAGATATGTTTTAGCACTACCTTTCATCCTCATATGGATGGTCAGACAGAGCGGACCATTCAGACACTGGAGGACATGCTTCGCGCATGTGTCCCAGATTTTGGCTTCAGTTGGGAGGATCACTTTCCCTTGGTGGAGTTCACATACAATAATAGTTATTAATACACCATCAGTATGGAACCATTTGAGTGCTTTTATGGTCGACCATGAAAATCACCTCAATGCTTGATAGACCTAGGGGAGTCAGCACTTATGGGTCTAGAATTGGTACGGTCTACCACTAAGAAGGTACAGATCATCCAGGAGTAGATGAAGACTGCACAAAGCTAACAAAAGTCTTATGGTGACAAGAGGCAGAGACCTTTAGAGTTCGAGGAGGAAGACCATGTATTCCTACAGGTCTCACCTCAACGAGGTTTGTGGAGATTTGGCCGAGGCAACAAGTTATCACCGAGGTTTATTGGACCATTTCTGATACTTATGAGGGTATGCAAGGTGGAATACCACTTTTCACTTCCACCGCAATTAGAGAGGGTGCAAAACATCTTCCACGTATCCCAAATGAGGAGATACGTGCATGACCCATCTCACATCATCGACCACGGCGAGTTGGACTTTGATGATGGGGTGACGTTTACGGAGGTTCCTGTAGAGATTGAGGATCGATAGGAGCAGGCCCTTCATGGGTAGTTGATACCTCTAGTGCATGTTTGTTGGAAGCACAGGAACCTCTAGGAGAGTATTTGGGAGCAGGAGGCTCAAATTCATGTTCAGTACCCCCATTTGTTTCCTTAGTCTATGTTGTGGCTTTCGGGGATGAAAAACCCTAAGGTGGGGAGAATGTTAAGAACCAGATTTTCCATGTATTTTTTTTAATTATATGGAATTATTACGAGTCTACAAAAATTGATGATGCGTGATTCCGAGGCCTGGTGTTCCCGGAATGAATTTCTGAACTTTTTTAAGGTATGTTTAGTAAACACGCGAGTGGAATTTTCTAACTTTTGAATCAATGGTTAGATTAAAAATCTGAGGGCACCGTTGAATCCGCAGTGCCGAGATTCGCTTAAGGGAGGTTTAACCTCGACTGTAGTGGGTCGAGAGAAGAAGTTGTTTTTTTCATTTTTCACGAAGGATAAATTAAAATAAATATATTTTATTTTTTAAGAAGAATATCCTCCCATATCTCCTTTTAATTTTTGGTGGCAGGGACCACAAGAGGGAGGTCGGGAATTTAATGTTGGGAATTAAATACCCAGTTACACAAAGTGTGTAACCACTAATCCCTTTAATTAATATGATTCATTAATTCTAAATTAATGAACCACCACCCCTTTAATGGTTGAATGATCATCATTCCTATTGGTGGAATTTATGAAATCATTGGTGAAGGAGAAGATCTGGAGAGGAGAACTTAGGAGGAACCCTTTGGTGAATAATAGATCCACCAAGAAAGGTCGGAGTATTGCTATTCTAGTGGCGTCGTTGGAATCTTATTGCGGGAACAAAGAACACCGACCCACCTTCAAGCGTGGACGTTCTCCAACAGATTTACGAGGTAGGGATTTGATCATGTTTAATCTCAAGTATGGATGTTTAAATATCTTCATCCTATTGCTATCAAGATAATGTGGAGGGCATGATCCAAATGAACAAGGCCTGGTCCCTCCGCTATCTTGATTAATTTTTCATTCTTCATTGGTGATTCTTCAGGACGGACGATACCCAATTTTTATGGGCTAGAAGCGAAGATGATGTCCCAGGAAGTTCAACGATGCCTTCAGAAGGAATAAAAGGCCACCAGAGCTTACCTGGTGACCCACGGAAGGCTGTCAGCATGGTGATACCGGCGATCGGTGTCGGCAGGGACCAAAGCGGCAGCCGACACCGGCCGACCGTGAGGGAGGAGGCATCTCACCCACACAGTCGGAGGAACCAGCCGTGGCTCGTCAGCCATGATAGTCGGAGAAGGTGGCCGACACACCGAACGACCATGGAAGAGGAGGGCGGTGCGACCAATGTGTTGTTGGAGGATGCAGTCCATGAATCGTCAACCACAACGGACCGACGGAGGGGGCTGTCACACCGACCAACTACGGGTGGCGGATCAGCGTGCCGTGACGCGCTCCTGGAGACGATGACCAACACTAAACGATCGCGAAGTGAGGTAGGGCCCACTCCAGTAGGTCCCGCATTCCACCTGGCAGCACCATGTGGAACAACCACTGTGGAAGAAACCGAATGGCCCTCATGGATGTTTGGGAAAACTGGGGGTCACTCCCCTGGGTGGCGGCTAGGGTGATCCCTGCCATAGTTGGCCGCTCCACCCAGCCATGGGCAGCGACCCCTTGCAGGCTAGGCCACCCCCTTTTGGGCCTGGTCATGCCCCCTGTGGGCCGGCCGGACCACGGCCTTGCCCATCCGGGTCAGACCCGGACTGGGTCGGGTTGGTCCGACCGTGTCGGGTAGGATCCATGCTCAAACAGACCCACAAACACTTAAAGGTCCATATCTTGAGAACTGGATGCCCGTTTGAAGAACCATCTATGACGTTGTTATCCTTGGATCAAGTCGGTCCTTTTGGTATACTCCACTTGAGTTTTGGAAATAGTTGAAGTATGTCCAGGTTTGATCGAACCTGAATCCAACCGGGCCCTCTGAACTAAAATGATTATAACTCACAGACCGAGCATCCGATTGACGCACTGTCTATTGCGTTGGAACCCTTACAACACGACAGTCCTTTGGGTTACTCCTTTGTGGATCATAATGGTGGTTGAGGTACAACCGATATCTCTAGGGGAAGATTCTATGGAACTCGAGCGCATCGGGTTCGAGGAATTCTGTGGCAGGTTGTAACGTGAAGAAAGAACATTGATCCTAAGTAGGTCAGCATCTATCGATCCTGTGTGGTTCAGCATCTATCAGATCCTGTGTGGGTCAGCACTTAGAAATCCTGTGTGGGTCAGCACACACCGGTCCTGTGTGGGTCAGTGGGGGTTATTACCTATCGATCCTGTGTGGTTCAGAAGTAGTGCCTCTTAACATAATAAGATTATCTAGCCTACGACTATTCATATTTACTTCTGTACTTAAGTTATACCTGATTATGAGCTGAGTCTTTTACCTTCATGGTGCTATCTTCATGGTGTTACCTATGTGGTACTTCTATCTTCATGGTGTTACTTATGTGGTACTTCTACCTTCGTGGTGTTGTCTTTGTGGTGTTACTTGTGTGGTACTTATACCTTCATGGTGTTGTCATCGTGGTGTTACCTGTGTGGTACTTCTGTCTTCATGGTGTTACCTGTGTGGTACTTCTACCTTCATGGTGTTACCTTTGTGGTATTCTTCCCTCATGTATGGGATGAGTATATCTTGATAACTTAGGTATATGTATGAGAATCTAACTAAGTAGAGATGATGTCTATCACTTCTTTCTTTGAGATGGAGGTATTGCCTTGTGGTTTTTTCCTTTGTGGAACTTTGGGAGACCTACGGGGGTCTCGGGGTCCTTGTTGAGTATTGTTATACTCACCCCTACACGGGCTACGCCTGAAACTTGTTGTGTCTTGGGAAGAATACGTACAACGTTGATCGATGCTGAGGGAACTAGGTGCTCGGAGGTGGATCATTTGGCGTGATGTGACGCAGTGACTACTGATCGTGAGTTGTGCCAACCCTTCAGGTAGGGTCCTTGGTGGACGATCCAGGAGCTGTTTTTCACTTTTCAGTTATATTTTTACTTTCTAGTTTTACTTGTTCTTTTCAGTTGGTCTTGTATTCAAACCCCTTTACTTTTATCACACTTTTACTACAGCAGTTTACTTTGTGGTTGCTTCTTGTTGTGTTCTTGGATTGTGTGTCTGTACAGGTTAAAAGGCAATGGCTTCCCATTTTAGAGATACACCTTTCTGATGCTAGTCGCTAGCCCCTGGTATATAATCCCAGCCTTTTCTTACATTAATATTACATCATTTCAAAGATAAACAATATAATAGTATTACACATAGAGGATCCAAAGGTTTAGTGTCTTTGGAAAACTAGGACCGTACAAAACAATTACAACATCAAGCATAAACATTTATCTAATTTCTTCTTCTCTAGATTCTTATTGGCACTTTTCCTCTCCTTAGTACATGTATCCACCTGAGGATTTACATAAAAAATGGTGAGATAAAATCCTAGTAAGAGGATAAATAAGAAGAATATTTCATGGGGTGAGAATAATCATGACATGGTAAAAAGATCATGAACAAGAGAGGAAGCATAAATATAAGCTTGAAATGTGGAAATGCATAAAAATGAAACATCATGTCTTAGTGTCTAACTACCACACATACTTGTGAACCAAGATAGAATCTTTTTAACACACCATTTCACATTTACTCATGAGATTCATTACTTTACCCAATGCGTTGGAGCGCTGTATAATTCCAGGCGCACCCATCACTTTGAAACATTCATATTGCGCTATATAATTCTGGGCGCACCCGTCACCTCATAATATAATCATTATCATGAATGCCACATAGAAAATATATCAATAATGAACATAACTAACCCATGGTAAGGAATTGGTCTCATATCATAAGAATACATTCATAAACTTTGGGTTCCCAAAAGAAAGAGGGAACAACATACTTGATATAAGAACCATCCACTTTGAGTGAGAAGTAAAAGGTGTGTTCTTAAAAGAAGAGTTCTTTTGGAAAACATTTTTTTAACATAAACAATAGTTAAAAACATTTATATCCTAGAAAATTAAGTAAAATTATGAACAAATGATTTTATAGGAGTAATCATATCAAAAATGGAGTGAAAGAGGAAGAACCCGAAGGATGAAAGTTGGGTTCGAGAATTTCCCCTTACCTTATATCTGAATGCTTCCTTCTCTTTAATGTCCTATATAATGACATTATATTCATTAATTAGAAATAAAAAACCATGTTTACATTAATATGGTTCATTATGGTTTCATTATGTGATTTTATGTGCCTTTGGATGAGTTATAGAGTTTAAAAACATTGTTCGGGAATGTTTGTTTTTATGGTTTTCTTGAGTGGTTCACTTGTATTCTTAAATTGAAGTTTGGGTTGAACATGAGTAAACATACAGAAATGATATTTCATGTTATTAATGATATTACATGAGTTTGAATGATCTTATAATTATTTATATTAGATCCATGTGGATGTATCATTAGATAAGAATTAAAAGATGATTGTTTGGGTTAATTTGAGCGATTTTTCGATCATAATGAACTTGTTTTATTTTATCACTAGAAATATGGTTATAAGTTAGTTCCAGAACTTTAAATAGGATATAATACATATAAAATGTTCTGGTTCAACCATAAAAATGGTTTCATGACCATATCTGAAGGTATAAATAGAAGAAGAAAGCATGTCATTCTTGAAGGTGATAAATTAACACCTCACGAACAACGTTCTCTTTGATAAAATAAAAGGAAGAGGGAAAGGGGGTTGGATGATATAATATCCCATTAGCATCATAAAATTATATTATATATATAATAATGGAGTTACAATACCATTTTGATGAAGATAGGTGGGGAGATATCAATAAATGAACTTGAACTTGAAAGGAAATTAAGGAGAAGAGGGAGAGAAATTATCTCTTAAATCTTCCTCTTGAGATCCTCCTTAAGGAAGCTAGGCTTGGTCTTTTGATAAGAACAGAAACTCTTGAACGTGGGAGAGGGTCTAGGGAGGATGTTTGGGTAGATTTTATATAAGGCTTGGAGCTTGAGAGGTGTGAGGAAATGAGGGTGTGAAGGGTGGTTTTTCTAGTGGAGGGGAGAGGGGTTTCCTTAATATAAAATTCATTACTTTATTGATTTTACCTAATAAGAGGAATATTGAGTCTTGAGTGACCAAGAATAGTAATTTTATCATGTGATCCCGAATCAAGTGGGTTTACATCATCAGAACATCACACATGACTCTATAATTAGCTTATTTAGCTTATTTTTGTAAATTACAGTATTTCACTATTCATAAAAAATTCAAGTATCTTAGAAAAATACCAAAAATATAAACCAACCATTTTTCAATGTTTAGAATCCATAAATGAAGTCCATTTTTCAAAAATAATTTTCTAAATATTATTAATTTAATATTTAATTAAAATCGTAATTTACTTAAAAAACAGTTTTTAAAATTAAAACTGATTTTATAGTGCTTTCAAAAATTACGTAGGGTCTTATAAAATTATCTAAAAACTATAAGAAATTGATTTGATAATTAATGAACACATTTTAAGCAAATAATTTTTCTTTTAAATTAATTAATTAATTATTTATGACTTACAAAATACCAAACGTTTACTAAGGTCAAATTGTCACTTTCTAAGATGTCTAAATTTTATTTAATTATTCATGGGTAAGGTTACTCTTATGTTGAATGATTTACTATTTATAAGGGTCATATTACTATTCATAAGGGTATTTTACTATTCATAAGGGTGGGTCACTATTCATAAAAAAAATATTTTTGTTTTATTAGACTCCAAAAATCATCTTAAACACAACCGTGTATGTCAGATTCTCAAAATTCCCAATACAGAAGTGACAAGCTTATATTTAGAGGTCACTTAGCACTTATTAGTTCATTATGTTGTGTTTTCATGTTATTTTATGACATAATTATAAAAAGGTAATTTCCATTGAAAAACTTTGGGTCGTTACATTCTCCCCCCTTAAGAAATTTCGCCCCCAAAATTTCACTTTACACAAACAGGTGGGGGTACTTCTCCTTCATTGCCTCTTCTGGTTCCCAAGTTGCTTCCTCAAACTTATGGTTCATCCACAACACTTTGACAAGATGGGTTGTATTGTTGTGTAGAACCTTATCTCTCCGATATAGAATCTTTAATGGCTGCTCCTCATATGAGGGATCATCTTCTAGATGCACCACCTCTGAGTTTAGTACATGTGAGGGGTCTGGTATGTACTTCCTCAACAGTGATACATGAAACACATCATGTACTTGAGCCATATTTGGTGGAAGTGAAAGACGATAGTCCATGACTCCTATGTGGTCAAGGATCTCAAAGGGGCCAATATACCTTGGGTTTAGCTTCTCTTTTTTCCCGAATCACATGACTCTCTTCCATGGAGATATTCGAAGGAATACTTTATCTCCAACGTCGAACTCCAAGTCCCTTCAACGATTGTCAGCATAGCTCTTTTGCTGACTTTGAGTAGCTTTGAGGTATTTCTGGATAACTTGAACCTTATCTATCATCACTTTCACAAGATCAGGTCCAAGTAGCTTTCTTTCTCTAACTTTATCTCAACAGGTTGGAGTTCTACATCGCTTTCCATACAAAGCTTCATATGGAGCCATATGAATACTCAAGTGGAAGCTATTGTTGTATGAGATCTCAACCAATAGGAGATGCTGATCCCAACCACATTTTAATTCAAGAGAGCAGGCTCTTAGTATATCTTTAAGCATCTGAATAGTCCTTTCAGACTGGCCATCAGTTTGGGGGTGATAGGTCGTGCTGAAATTTAATTCAGTACTCAAAGAATGTTGAAGGCTCCTCCAGAATTTAGATGTGAACCTTGGATCATGGTTAGAGACAATTGAGAGTGGAACACCATGCAGTATCACCACTTCCTTCACATATATCTTTACTAGTTTTTCAAGCAAGAGATCTTCCCGAATAGCGATAAAATGGGCAGTCTTGGTGAGTCGATCAACCACAACTCATATCGCATTATTTCCATTTGATGTCTTCGGGAGACCCGTGACAAAGTCCATAATAACATTTTCCCATTTCCACATGGGTATAGGCAATGGCTGCATCATACCTTTGGACTTTTTTCACTCAGATTTAACTTGCTGACATACCAAGAACCTTGATATATATTCCACAATCTCCTTCTTCATGTTATCCCACCAGAAGTGTTCTCAGATATCACGGTACATCTTGGTACTCCCAGGATGGATAGAGAAAGTTAAGCTATGTGCATTTTACAATAGCTCCTTCTTTATCCCAAGTGATGAAGCCACACAAATCCGCGTTCCAAACCAAATCACACCATCATCGTTGATATGGAACTCTTGCAGCTTCCCTTCCTTTACTGCATTCACCCTCTTTTGTATCTCCACATAATTTCTTTGTGCTTCCTTAATCTTCTCCTGTATAGATGGTTGCACAATAATTTGTGCAAGGTAGGATGTATCCACTACCCTTATGATTTACAAATCCATTCTTTGCATATCTAAGAAGATAGGATCTTTTTCAATTTGCATCATGGATAGAGTAACAAGTTCTTTTTTGCTTAGAGTATCAACTACCTTGTTCTCCTTTCCAAGATGATAGCGAATAGAGCAATCATAATCCTTGATTAGATCTAACCATCTCCTTTGATGCATGTTGAGCTCCTTTTGTGTTAATATATACTTTAGGCTCTTATGGTTGGTGTATATGTCACACTTCTCACCATAAAGGTAGTGCCGCCATATTTTCAAGGAAAAAATCACAGCTGCCATCTCTAGATCATGTGTTGTGTAGTTCTGCTCATGGATCTTTAACTGTTGTGAGGCATAGGCTATCACATTATCATTTTTCATGAGTAAACAACCCAAGCCTTTCTTTGAAGTATCAATATATATCACAAAACTTTCTCCACTTTTCAGTAGTGTGATTACAGGTGCAGTGATCATCCTTCTATTTAGCTCCTTGAAGCTTCCCTTACATTATTCCATCCAGACATACTTTACCCCTTTCCTTGTTAACTTAGTTAGCAGGGTTGACAATCGTGAGAAGTTTCTCACAAAACGTCGGTAGTACCCAGCTAATCCAAGAAAACTATAGATTTCTGTGACACTAGAGGGCCTGAGCCATTCCTAAATCACCTTTTTCTTTGAAGGATCCACAGAAATTCCCTCACTTGTGATCGCATGTCCCAAGAACGTGACTTGCTTCATCCAAAAGTCACACTTGCTGAACTTGACATACAACTTCACCTTTATTAATGTCGCCAACACAAGTCTTAGATGTTATTTATGTTCCTACTTTCTCTTGGAGTAGATGAGAATATCATCAGTAAACACTACCACAAATTTGTCAAGGTAATGTCTAAAGACTCTATTAATCAAATACATGATGATTGCAGGGGAATTAGTAAGTCTGAAGGATATCACTAAAAACTCATAGTGCACATACCTTGTACGGAAGGCAATTTTCTGAATATCTTCCTTCTTCACCTTTACCTGATGATATCTAGAATGAAGATCCACCTTTGAGAAGTATTGAGCTCATCTTAACTAGTCGAACAAGTCATCAATCCTTGGGAGAGGATAATTTTTCTTTATGGTGATCTTGTTGAGTTCCCAATAATCGATACACAACCGCATTGTTCCATCCTTCTTCTTCACAAAGAGAACTGGTGCACCCCAAGGTGATGCATTAGGGAGTATGAACCCTTTTTCAAGATGCTCCTGCAACTACTTCTTTAGCTACTCCAGTTCAATAGGAGCCATCCTATATGGACACTTTGAGATAGGAGTAGCTCCAGGTATGAGTTCAATTGAGAACTCTACCTCACGATCCAGGGGAATTCTGGGTAACTCTTCAAGAAATAGTTCATCATATTACCTCACGATGGGAATTTCCTCAAGGTTGACACTTTCCTTCAACTCAACCATTTGGGCGAGGTATGCTTCTTCATAGGGAATAAACACCCACACCATTGAAGGATTTTTCAATGGATATTCATGATCTTCTTGAATTTTTATAGGAGCATGGGATGGTTCAGAATATGAAAAGATATTTCCTTTTCCTGACAGTTGATATGCGATCTATATAACGAGATCCAATCCATTCCCATTAGAGCGTCGAATTCCACCAAGAGAAGTATTATGAGATTCGCCGGAAGAATCTTCCCACATACGCCAACAGGAGAGGATTCAAACACTTGGGTTGCAATGATTTCACCACTTGGTGTTTTCACAGATTTCTCTACTTCAAGGTTTCAGGGCTTTGATTTTATAGTTCTAGCAAAATTTCAAGATATAAAGGAATACATAGAACTAGAATCAAATAAGACTTTTTCCATTCTTGAGTGAATATGAAGTGTACCTTGTACAACTTCATTATCATGATCCACCTTTGCAGTAGTGATGGCATAAGACTTCCCTTGTTCCTTTGGCTTCAGTGGCTGCTGACGCTGATTACCCTCAAGAGATCGAGGTTTAGTGCACTGGTTTGCATAGTGCCCTAGCTCCCTATAATTGTAGCATTGAACCATAAGTGGTTCTCTCCTTTCATCAGCTACATTCTCCTTCCTTTTTGTGTCTTTTCAACACTCTTGATCATGATGTCCTTCTTTCCCAAACTTAAAGCACTTCCCAATCCCTTTGAGGCAGTTCCCATGGTGCAAATTTCCACATTTTTGGCATGTGGGTTATTGAGTTTTCTTCCCATTTTTGTCATTAGATCCTCCAACTTGAAACTCCATCTTTCATTTCTTATCCCCATAGCCATGGGACCATTCTACAAACTGCATCTCCACTTTGAGAGCACACTGAACAAATTCTTCATAACTCCCAAAGTCTCTAATTGCAAGAGCCTTTCGAAGGTGTGGTTTTAATCCACTAAAGAATCTATCAATTTTTCTATCATTGTTGATAACAAAACCCGAAGCGTACCTTGCAAGCCTTGTAAAATTCGCTTCGTAGGTTGGGATAGATTCTCCTTCTTTTTGCTTGAGCTCTATGAATTCTATCTCTATCTTTGTATGAAGATTTCGTGGGAAATACTTATTAAGAAACATTATCTTAATGTCTTCCCATTCCATCTCTTCAATTTCCTCCCTTGGATTGGTGTTCTTAATCAAATCCCACCATTGATCAGCTTCTCCATCTAGATGATAAACGGCTAGGGTCACCTTCTCCATCTCAGAACAGCGAAGAAAAGAAAATATTTTCTCCATGGAGTTGACCCACTGTTCCAAAACTAGTGTATCAGAAGATCCACAAAACGTCGGTGGTCATTGCTGCATAAAACATTCGATAGACATTTGATCCCTCTTTGGTGAAGGAGGATGTTACTCATTATTATAGTTATTGTTCATAACCTGAGATAATTGGGTAAGAATCACCATGAAGTTTTGAACTCCACCTCCCAAATCATCAGGGATGTCGTTCGTGCAATCGTTTCATTGGCCTTCACACGAGTTGTTGGCCTGATTTCTCCTGGTTCCCACTATTTTCTAAAATAGAAAAGGTTAGAACAAAACATAAGTAAACAAGTCAAGAATACATAACTTATTCATTTGAACAATTTATACTAAAATCATAACATATGGGATCCCTATGTAAATATTCTTGTGTTCATATTTGTACTTAGTCTCATGCTAGAGGTTTTCTCTAGGGTTCACTAATCCTAATTCCCAAATTAACTAAACCTTTACTTTGATACCAACTATAGCATCCCAGCCTTTTCTTACATTACTATTAAATCATTTCAAAGATAAACAAAATAATAGTATTACACATAGAGGATCCAAAGGTTTAGTGTCTTGGGCAAACTAGGACGGTACAAAACAATTACAACATCAATCATAAACATTTATTTAATTTCTTCTTCTCTAGCTTCTTATTGGAACTTTTCCTCTCCTTAGTAGATGTAGCCACCTGAGGATAGACATCAAAAGGGGTGTGCTAAAATCCCAGTAATAGGATAGATAACAAGAATATATCATGAAGTGATCATAATCATAACATGGTAAAAAGATCATGAACATGAGAGGAAGCATAAATATAAGGATTGAAATGTGGCAATGCATAAAAATGAAACATCATGTCTTAGTAGTTAACTAACACAAATACTTGTGAAACAAGATAGAATATTTTTCACACATCATTTCACATTTAATCATGAGATTCATCACTTTACCCAATGCATTGGAGCACTGTATAATTCCAGGCGCACCCGTCACTTTGAAACATTCATATTGCACTATATAATTCCGAGCGCACCCGTCACATCATAATATCATCATTATCATTCATGACACATATAACATATATAAATAATGAAAATAACTAACCCATGGTAAGTAGTTTCATATCATATGAATACATTCATAAACTTTGGGTTCCCAAAAGAAAGAGGGAACAACATACTTTATACAAGAACCATCCACTTTGAGTGAGAAGTAAAAGGTGTGTTCTTAAAAGAAGAGTTCTTTTGGAAAACATTTTGTTTAAAATAAACAATAGTGGAAAACATGTATATCCCAGAAAATGAAGGAAAATGATGAAAAAATGATTTTATAGGAGTAACCATATCAAAAATGGAGTGAAAGAGGAAGAACCCGAAGGATGAAAGTTGGGTTTGAGAATTTCCCCTTACCTTGTATCTGAATGTTTCCTTCTCTTTAATGTCCTATATAATGACATTATATTCATTAATTAGAAACCCAGAACCTTTTTTACATTAATATGGTTTATTATGGTTTCATTATGTGATTTTATGTGCCTTTGGATGAGTTATAGAGTTTAAAAACATTGTTCCATAATTTTTGTTTTTATGGTTTTCTTGAGTGGTTCACTTGTATTCTTAAATTGAAGTTTGGGTAGAACATGGGTAAACATCCAGAACTGATATTTCATGTTATTAATGATATTAAATGAGTTTTAATTATCTTATAATGATTTATATTATATCCATGTGGATGTATCATTATATAATAATTAAAAGATGATTGTTTGGGTTGATTTGAGCGATTTTTCGATCATAATGAACTTGTTTTATTTTATCACTAGAAATATGGTCATAAGTTAGTTCAAGAAATTTAAATAGGAGATAATACATATAACATGTTCTGTTTCAACCATAAAAATGGTTTCATGACCAGATCTTAAGGTATAAATAGAAGAATAAAGCATGTCGTTCTTGAAGGTGATAAATTAACACCTCACGAACAACATTCTCTTTGAAAAAATAAAAGGAAGAGGGAAAGGGGGTTGGATGATATAATATCACATTAGCATCACAAAATTATAGTAGATATATAATACTAGAGTTAAAATACCATTTGGATGAAGATAGGTGTGGAGAGATCAAGAAATGAACTTGAACTTGAAAGGAAATTAAGGAGAAGAGGGAGAGAAATTACCTCTTAAATCTTCCTCTTGAGATCCTCCTTAAGGAAGCTAGGATTGGTCTTTTGATGAGACCAGAAAATCTTAAACGTGGGATAGAGGCTAGGGAGGATGTTTGGGAAGAGTTTATAGAAGTCTTGGAGCTTTAGAGGTGTGAGGAAATGAGGGTGTGAAGGGTGGTTTTTATAGTGGAGGGGAGAGAGGTTTCCTTAATATAAAATTCCTTAGTTTATTAATTTCCCCTAAGATAAGGAATAGCGAGTATTGAGTGACCAATAATAGTAATTTTATCATGTGATACCGAAACAAGTGAGATTATATCTTCATAACATCACACATGACTCTATAATTAGCTTATTTAGCTTATTTTTGTAAATTACGGTATTTCACTATTCATAAAAAATTCAAGTATTTCAAAAAAATACCAAAATTTTACCCCAACCATTTTTCAACGTTTAGAATCCAAAAATGAAGTCCATTTTTTAAAAATAATTTTCTAAATATTATTAATTTAATATTTAATTAAAATCATAATTTACTTAAAAAAGTAGTTTTTAAAATTAAAACTGATTTTATAGTGCTTTCAAAAATTACGTAGGCTCATATAAAATTATCTAAAAACTATAATACATTGATTTGATAATTAATGAAAACATTTTAAGAAAATATTTTTTCTTTTAAATTAATTAATTAATTATAATTAATTATTTACGACTTACAAAATACCAAACATTTACTAAGGTCAAATTGTCACTTTCTAAGATGTCTAAATTTTATTTAATTATTCATGGGTAAAGTTACTCTTATTTTGAATGATTTAATATTCATAAGGGTCATATTACTACTCATAAGGGTATTCTACTATTCATAAGGGTAGGTCACTATTCATCAAAAATTATTTTTGTTTTATTAGACTCCAAAAATCATCTTGAACACAACTTTGTATGTCAGATTCTCAAAATTCTCAATACAGAAGTGACAAGATTATGTTTAGAGGTCACTTAGAACTTAGTAGTTCATTATGTCGTGTTTTCATTTTATTTTATGACATAATTATAATAATATAATTTCCATTGAAAAAATTTGGGTCGTTACACCTGGCATATGGAAGGTGGGCTTGGGGTAGTCATGGCATGGGCCCCAAGGGATGGGTCGTGACATACATGACCCCTTGAGCTTATAAATGGTATTTCCCTATTTTAGTAAATTGAATGGGTTAAATGGAATTGATCATGTAGGATGGTTTATAAAAATTGGTTGCTCTTCCTAGAATGAAATAAATCAACTGGTTTAAGTGGATTGAATCATAAAGGATGGTGAATCCATGCCTTTTATATAATTTATATGAATGATCAGTGTTAGTTGTAATGCTATGAATGAGAATGAACTTGGTTATTGTGGCATATGAGAGGTGTTTCCTCATGTGTCATTGTATAACATGAATATTCACAGTTCCTTTCTTATATATATATATGATAGATAAAAGAGATATATGGGAGGTTATTCCCCATGAAATTTATAATTATAATTCACCTTATAGAGGCTACGATATGATGGAAATGGATTATTGGCCATGGTGTTATCACGCTCCCTTACACTGGGTGTGTTGCATGGCGTCTCACACCAATGATACTATTTGGGCATTGGGATTTATGCACCACATTCCATGATTAGTGTGTTTCCATGGAAGATTACCTACTATCCTGAGTGTTGTTGCATGATGTATCTCACTCTATAGGAATATAGGACATGTACCCTATTGCACGAGCTTACAGGCTCATTAGAATGGTAATGGATGTCTAAGTTACACCCCGGTCCAACCAAGAACTAGTATTCCAAGTATATGTCCATTAGACGTCCGCACATACATGGTCCATATAGGTGGATGAAATATATAGTTATACTATATATATATTACTACTATATATATATAATGATCATAATCTCTTCCTGACAATGAGATGAAGCAGGTAGACCCACCAGGTGTCCTTTAGGACCTGAGTGGGTGGTTATTTATTTATTCAACATTTCTTTATTATTCTTGTTATACCTACACACTGTTTAGTTTTGAGCACTACTCAGATTATTCGTAGAAACCATTGGTGGTGGCCTAATAAGATTTTTATCTCACACCCTACTCGGGATTCCCTTAGAACCTTATAAGACCATTGTTCTACAGGTATTGATAAGGTCAAATGCCCCGATACAGGTTGTTGATATGCATTGCATATAGATGGAGCTTAAGAGAAAAGGATCAGGCTTAGGATCAATATTCTTGGAGCAATTTTTTCTTTTTTTCTTTTTGTTCTATTTTATAGAATGCTTGTATCTACCCATTTCTTTCTATATCATAGCATGACATGCATCCATGTATCAAACACTGCCTTAGAGGATTTTGACATTATTATTATCAATTGTCCAGTTTATTATCTTCCACTACTTATTTTTTCTGTTATCTTTTTATGCTTCTGCATCCATTTTCTTGTTCTATGTTTATATGATTTATCTATCATATTATTGTGTTTTTATCCACTTTGATACGCTGACATGATGGTATAGTCTCTCACTGTACCACTCTTATACCCTCACTGCTAGTCGTTAGCCTCTAGCGTATGGGGAGGCGCGCTTGAGGCCATGTGACCCACCAGCTTGGGGCATGAGTTAAGTGGACCCCAGTTCAGGATGTTACAAAGTTATATTAGAGCAGTTCCTTTATTGATTTACTATTTGGAGAAAATATATTAGAGATTGGGAATGATTGGAACTTGGTTATAAGCTGTGTTTGGGCATCGTGAACCCATGTACGGGGTAAAGGCTGAGTTACCAGAATTGTAATTATTATTCTGCTTTTACCTATTACTGTTGATATCATTTCACCATTGGGTGACACACTTGTTTTATGAAGTTATTTATATTGATGTTATTGAAATGAATATTTCTTTACTATGAACCAATCACATGAGGTAAATGTATTACATACATCACTATAGGCACATTATGATTGATAGACCATGTATCTTACCATGCCATGTTTAATTTTCAGTGTACATTACCTGTGCATATTGGTTATGCCTTGAATATTTATTGAATTATTCTGACACTTCTTATAGGTATTTGGAATACATAATTGATACTTAAAGTGTCTGCCTTAACCTAACAGTGTTTTCCTAAATAGGTTAAAGCAGACACCTTAAGCAGTCAATTATGAAACATTGAGCTAAGGACCATTGGTTGCATGATATGGAACGTGTTATGGTGTGGGTCAAGTGGATTCCATATTTTGATTCATAAGGAGTATGGTCCCTTATGGATCTAAAAATGATAAACTACCCGATTCAACCATTTAAAGCAATTTAAATGTTTAAATAATGAAAAAAATTAATTTTAAATGACTTATAAAGTATGAACAACCATCTTATATATATCTAAAATGGAGAATTAGACCCTAACCATGCCTTAGTAGTGGGTAGTGGGCTATCTATTGCGTTCTTATGGCTTATTCTATCTTCTACCATATAGACATGGCTTTTAAAGCTGGCAGAGAGGCATCATCATTTCTATTGGAAGTATTTACACCTATCCTAGTTTATTAAATAAAATCTTCTAAATTGATATAATATCTTCTAAAGAATTTGTTTGAAATTGTAGCATTATGCCTCTATGACTTCCTATGGCCGCACGCCCTGAAGGCGGTGATTACCTTGTACCTGAGGTGGCAGGACGTGAGCCACCAGTGATTCCTATTGTAGAACTACTTGTGGCTCCTCTTACTGTACCAGATTTGGGCACTGATTTCTAGTTCCAAGATGGTTTCTTATATATTTTATAGAACATGTAAGGTATCATTCGACCTACCCCAATCATGGTAGAGTTTACTGAAGAGTTTCAGCACCAACATCCTCCCACCTTCTCGAGGGATGGTAGACCACATGCTACTAAGTCTTTCCTTGAAGTAATCCTTTCTATATTCAAACATATTAAGACACCTCTAGATCATAGGGTCAATCTAGTGGTGTATATGCCACATGACTCATCCAAGAGGTAGTGGGATGTAATCACCTAGAAATATTAACATAGTAATATGGTCTAGGTATATTTTTAGACCATATTCTATGGATACTTCTTTCCCCAAACTCTAAGAGATGACATAGCTAGAGAATTCATGAATTTTCATCAGGGGAATATGTCAGTTATATAATACTCTTCTCATTTCACATAGCTACAATGATTCAATCCTACCCTAGATACTGATTATATTATGACCACTGGGTGATTCAAGGATGGGCTAGTATATGCCATCTAATCGTAGGTCAATGTGTTTAGGTTGACTACCATTTATGAAATTGTCAACTAGTCCCTAATCACAAAACAAAACTTGAGGGATGTTGAGGGTGTGAGTTGAACGCATTTTCCTAACACGTCAAATTGATTATATTTTTAAGGTTGATTTATAGTCTAGGGTAAACCCTAGTTCGTCTCTCAAGGAGCGTTGGTAGGTTTAGAGTGTGTATTTTTAATAAAAATGACTAAGAGATGGGGTGGTTTTGAAAATAGTTTTAAACAATGACTTAGTTGAAATGGCTTAAAAGACGAGTGACCAAGTGGATTTTGAGAAATATGAGATAAAAGTGTCGATGTGATTTCACTACACACATATCAAGTTCATTGTTCATGTAGATTCATCTTAGGTTTAGAGTAATTCTTTGGTTGGAGTTAATTGGAATCCCGATTAATTCCTAAGATTTTATTTCAATGATTTAAGGACCCAACCTTGACATAAAAATCGTATTGTCAAGGTCCAGTACTTATGCATGGAATAAGATCTTCCAAATCATATTTAAATCTCAATATGGAGGGTATGAAAAGGATTCTTGTGATGTCCAATCGGAACAACACAAGTCACGCACTCAAAACCTCACACCGATCGGTTAGAAATTAAGAGCATAACACTCATATGTATCAAATAAAGCATTCAAATCTGAAATAAAATAAGATACATGGAATGAAATGTTTAAAAACCCAAATTACTCCAAACCATTAGCTAGTGTATGCATCTGAACTCCCTTGACATGTGTGTAGCTCCCTCACAACAAACACCCAACTTTTAGCTCGACATCGGGAGGAGGAGGAAGCTCGGGTGGAACTACTTCTTCATCCTTGATTCCCCTATGAGGATAGGGGCCTCCATAACCTAAAAGGTAATTAGGATACTCTTCTAGGACTCCAAATTTGCAGCACTTCACTCCTTGTCTGAACTTGCAAATGAGGAGCCCAAGATGCCCTTTTATAGGAAATGTGGGAGGTGGTTTTGGGAACATAGATTTTATCAATCCACTTGCATGATGCATTTAGGACTTTAGACAATATTATATCGCTTTGGAGAAAATATAAAAGTTGTAGCCCTACCTCTTGAATGTCTCCACCTAAAGTGTGGCACCGTTTGGACAACTAAAGCTCAAGATATTGATAAAATACAGAACACCGCATTTGACTTGGTCCAAATTCGGTGTCTTGGACAGATCAGTTCGGATGGGCCCCATACAAGCCGAATCAGGATTGGATTCCTTAATATGAAATGTAGAATATTGAATTTAGGAGAGGAACACAAAATTTCAGCCCATTTGGATGCACGGATTTCTTGTAATATTCAAAACAGTGGACAGATGTCCATGGATCCATGCAATTTTGGCCCATTTTTCTTTCACTTCATCAAGGGCCCTCCAAATCACCTCCACCTACATTGTAATTTTCAAAACAAGTATCATTGACCTATTTAACAGTGATAAACACAAAATTATTGAATCAAACATGAAGCAAAATTTGATAATATTTTTATAATTTTTAATACAAAATATGTTTAGCACAACGGTGTAAGGGTGAAAATGAAACAGTGAATCGTGGTACGATCACACCCCCACACCTAAACATTTGCACTCCTGGGAAAAGTCACCTATCAAAATTCAATGATGAATATATATATATATTTACAACATCCTAAAGATTTAACATTTGAGGGAATTTTATTTAAAGTAAATTGATCAATGCACGAATCACACCAAGGAGTTCTTCCTAGTGAAAATAGAAAAAGATGTCTCATAAATCATATCATAGCGAAATTCAAAAAGGTTCATGATACCCAATTGAGAAAGGAATTCAGAAGTAAACCATGACACTAAATCTCCATGTGTGTGTGTGAAAACCATTCCATGCTATTCTTTCCACTTGCTATCCAATAAATATATGTTATTTTAACATTTTTCAGCTTAAATGATTTTGTCACCGAACATGTCCTACATCCTTTGCAATCATATTTCAAGAACCACTCATTTAAGCATTCCCAGAAGTCACAACATAAGCTCCTGACCTAGATATCCCCATATGTTGCACATTTCATCACTCCCCTCATTTATTATTTGTTTTTTGAAGTTGCAATTGGAACAAATCTCACACTCATCTCTCAACCCTTATTTGATATCCTCACGACACTAATTGAAATAGTTATAACAAGATAAAAGGTTGAGGAGGAGTGGTTTTTGACCTACCCAAGACACAACAATTTTTTTTGAGGGCGTACAATAGTCAGACATTTGGTACACACGCATAGGTCAATCTGGTATAGTAATGAAACAGATCGGATAAGGAATGAACGTATGTAAATATCATTTAAAGATGAAAAATATTAACCCAACATATATTTACCTTATATTAAGTAAGAAATAATCACACTTTGTGGTTTGGTGCAAAAAATTGTGGAGATATTAGTGACATAGTTTTCCCAAAAACTACTCACACAATGAGCATCAATCATCTCAAAGGTTTCACATAGATACGACCATTTATATCATTGACAGAAAACCAATTCACTAAAAATCACTCCCTGATGTTAAATTCATGCAAATACTCTTTTTAGCCTTCGTTATGGTATTTTTACTTTCCCCACATTATGGTCGCCAAATCATGGAACATCGAAATTGTTGATGGGGAAAAATGAAAATACCATAAAGAAGGACAAAAAGAGAAAACAAAAGGAGAAAATAATGAAAAATCCTAAATATCCCAGGAATGTATCCACCCCCCCCCCCACACCTAGAGAATGCAGTTTCCTCACTATAATAAAAGAGACTGTGGGAAGGAAGGATAAAACCTGGTGAGTGTTATTCATATACCGCTTCTTGAACATGGAGTTCCTCCATTGGGGACTCCGGAATGGCTTCATGGAAGTGCTTCAGCCACTGCCCATTGATAGTGAAGGTTTGCTTGGTGTCTTCATTTTGAACCTGGACAACACCAAATGGAGAAACATTAGTAACAATGTAAGGTCCAAACCAACGGGAATGAAGCTTACCAGGGTGCAACTTCAGCCTTGCATTGTAGAGGAGGACCTTCTGCCCGATGTAGAATTGACGATGAAGGATGAGACGGTCGTGGGCAGCCTTGGTTCGCTCCTTATAAATTCGGGAGTTCTCATATGAATCTCTTCTTATTTCCTCCAACTCCTGAATCTGCAACTTCCTTTGAATACTTGCACCATAAAGATTAGAATTGAATTGTTTAATAGCCCAGTAGGCCCGGTGCTCTACCTCAACAGGGAGGTGACAACTCTTCCCAAAAACTAGTTGTTATGGTGACATTCCAAATGGAGTTTTGAATGCAGTACGGTAAGCCCATAATGAATCATCGAGTCTAAGAATCCAGTCTTTTCTGTTTGGCTGAACCGTTTTCTCAAGAATCTGTTTTACCTATCTATTTGATACTTCGGCTTGACCATTCGTTTGTAGGTGATAAGAAGTAGACACTCGATGCCCAACCCCATACCTGCGCAAAAGAGATTGCATTTTGCAGTTGTAGAAATGAGAACCCTGATCACTAATGATAAACCTAGGTAATCCAAACCTATAGAATATTTGGGTTCTCAAAAATTCCACAACTGTCTTGGAATCATCTGTCCTCGTGGCTCGTGCCTCTACCCACTTTGAAACATAATCCACTGCTAGAAGAATGTAAAGGTTCCCAGATGAATTGGGGAATGGTCCCATAAAGTCAATGCCCCAAACATCAAAAATGTCATGGAAGAGCAAGGGTTGTTGGGGAATCTCATTTATTTTAGAGACATTCCCCATTCTTTGACAACGAGGACAAGATTTACAGAATTCATGGGCATCCCTAAACAATGTGGGCCAAAAGAGACCAGAATCTAAGACCTTGCGAGCAGTCCGTTGGGGACCAAAGTGGCCCCCATAAGCAAGTGTGTGGCAGAACCTAAGGACAGACTGAAACTCACTATCGGGAACACAACTCCTAATAAATTGATCACTACATGTGCGCCAGAGGTAGGGGTCATCCCAAATGTACCAACGAGACTCATGTTTTAGACGATCGGCCTGGTTTTTGGTGAAATCAGCAGGAATGAAAGACGCTACCAAATAATTTACAATTTCAGCATACCAAGGAATAAAATCTTGCACTCGGTAAAATTTCTCATCAGGAAACAATTCATTTATGGGAATACAGGGGGATGAGTCAATGTCCGAGGATGGGAGAATCCTACTGATATAGTCAACAACCACATTCTATGCTCCTTTTTTATCCCTAATTTCTAGATCAAATTCCTGAAGGAGGAGCATCCATTGAATGAGACGTGGTTTGGCTTCTGGTTTCTTTAGGAGATAGCGGAGGGCTGCATGGTCTGAGAACACAACGACTTTAGAACCTAGAAGGTATGACCTGAATTTATCCAAGGCAAACACAATGGCAAGAAATTCTTTTTCAGTTGTGCTGTAGTTTCCTTGGGCAGGGTCCAGAGTTCGTGAGGCATAAGCTATGACATGTGGAGCTCAGTCGACCCTTTGTGATAATACTACCCCAACTGCATAGTTAGAGGTATCACACATCATCTCAAATGGTAAATTCCACCGAGGTGGTTGGATTACCGGGGGTGATGTGAGACTCCATTTTAACTTATTGAAAGATTCCTCACATTTTTTTATCAAAAACAAATTCTTTTTCTTTTTGGAGTAATCGGGAGAGGGGGAGTGCAATTTTACTAAAGTCACGAATGAAACGACGATAAAATCCAGAATGACCCAGGAAAGACCGCACATCTTGAACATTTTTAGGGAATGGTAGGGAGGAAATGATATCTACTTTTGATTTGTCCACTTGGATACCTTCCCCAGAAATGACATGTCCCAAAACTATGCCCTGTCGCACCATGAAATGACATTTCTCATAATTTAATATGAGATTCTTTTCAATACAGCGACGTAGGACAGAAGCAATACTACTCAAACATTCATCAAAAGAGGATCCATAAACAGTAAAATCATCCATAAAAACCTCCATGCAATTCTCTAGGTAATCCAAAAAAATACTAACCATACATCGTTGGAAAGTACTTGGAGCATTGCACAGACCAAATGACATCCTTCTATAAGCAAATGTACCAAAGGGGCAAGTAAAGGTTGTCTTTTCCTGATCCTTAGGGGAAATATGGATCTGAAAGTATCCAGAATACCCATCAAGGAAACAGTAATGGGACTTCCCTGTTAGCCTCTCTAGCATCTAGTCAATGAATGGAAATGGGAAATGGTCCTTCCTAGTGTTTTGGTTTAGTCGGAAATATTCTATACAGACACGCCAACTATTCTGCACACGAGTTGGAACCAATTCATTGTTTTAATTTTTAACTATAGTAAGGCCAGTTTTTTTTTGGGAACTACTTGAACGGGACTGACCCATTGGCTGTCAGAGATAGGGTAAATGATTCCAGCATCCAACAATTTTGTTACTTCTTTTTTAACAACATCAAGTAGGTTTGGGTTCAGTCGACGTTTTGACTGCCTCACTGGTTTAGCCTCATCATTTAATAAAATATGATGTGTACAAATTGATGGGATAATTCTAGGAATGTCAGCAAGTGTCCATCCCAAAGCTTGTTTATACTCCCTCAAAAGATCAAGAAGTCGCAATTCATGTGTAGGAGGGAGTGAACTAGCAATGATGACGGGAAACTTGTTTACATTCTCAAGATATGAGTATTTTAAATCTTGAGGCAGTTGTTTCAGTTCCAATTCTGGGGGATTTTGGATTGACGGAAGTGTGTGTGAAAGTGAGAAGTCACCGATCTCATCTAACTGCTCAATGGTAAAATCCTCAGATGAGGAATGAGTTTTTACAAGCTTAGCAGTATCATCGATGGTCATGTGATCCTTTGTGTTCAAGAAATCATCAATTAACAAACATGCATGACATTTCTCTAGACCGCTACAACAATCAATGCATGATTCATTACCTAACATTTCAATCAATGAAGAAAACTCAGAAAGGGGATCAGGTGAATGAAAATAATTTGTTTCGGGGGAAGGGAGAACATCAATTGAATTGACAGAGAGAGAGGAGTGTTCTTCTGAGGGGTGCTTCATGGAATCAAGGATATTGAAGTGGACAATATTACCACCAAACTCCATAGATAATGTACCATTATAGACATTAATTATGGTTTTGGCGATTTTCAAGAAAGGTCTCCCCAATATAATTGGGGAATGTCCATTTATCCTATCATCTTCCATTTTAAGCACGTAAACATTAGCAGGAAAAATTAAATTTTTCACCCTCACAAGAATATCCTCTAGCACACCAGAGGTGTGTGCCGTACTCCGATTTTCTATCTGAACAACTATTCCTGTGAGCTTTAGTTCACCGACCTGCAAGGAAGAGTATATGGAGTGAGGCATCACATTAATAGAAGCACCCAAATCAAGCATAGAGTTGGAACATGAATACTCCCCTATGGTGCATGGAATCGAGAATGTCCCAGGATCATTGAAATTGGTGGGAAGTGATGGCTCTATCAATGCTGAAACATTCCTCCCTAGGCTCACCTTCTCATCACCATGAATCCTTCTTCGGTGTATACACATCTCCTTTAGAAACTTGGCATATCTTGGAATTTTCTTCACAACATCAATCAAAGGAATGTTAACCTGTACTTTCTTGAAAGTTTCCAATATTTCTTTATCAAGTTCATTTTATTTTTGTTTCCTAGGTTGGACATCCCTTTGAGGAAATGGAAGAGGAATGGTTGGGATATGTGACTCATCAATATCCACAGTCTTTCCTTTGGAAGGGCTTCTCTCAGGAAAAGGGTTTTCTTCTCTTGGACCATTTTCAGCCGTTGGGATGGTGGTTTCCTTTGGATGGGAAGACTCTAATGGAGGTTTCATTTGGCTTTTGAGTTGTGTCCCACTCCTAAGGGTGATGGCACTAACATTTCCTTTATCCCGAGGGTTTACTACTGGTTGAGATGGTAGTTTACCAGACCCATGACTTTGGATTTCCCCCACCGAGTTGGAAAGTTGTCCTAGTTGGGTCTTTAGGTCTTGTATGGCTGCTTGGGTGATTTGTTGGAATTGGATATTATTGGCATCCATTTGCTTCATCATATCTTCTAGGCTAGGCTCGGTTTTTGGAGGGGGTGGTTGGAATGGCCTTTGGGGTGGTTGAGGATTTCTGGGTGGTGGTGGATGACTACTCTGACCCTGTTGGTTCCATTGCTGTTGAGGTTGGTTTGAATACCCCCTTTCCTATAGGCTTGGTTGTCCTTCCACCCTTGGTTGGATGGATAGTATGGTTCTTGCCTAAAGGGTTAGTTAAAGGGGCGTCCTGGAAATATCGCGTCACAACTCTCATAAGTTTCTCTCAATTGAGGACATTGGTCAGAATAGTGGGTGTCAGAAGAGCAGATTCCACAATGGATGGGAGGAGGAGATTGATATTTCCCTTGGGAGAGAGCAAGTTGTCGTAGAAGGGTACTTACCTCTTCGAACTTCGTGTCCACCTTCTTCTCAAACTCAGTACTTTGCACCTCATGGACACCTCGAATGGGAATATTGGATTGTGTACCGAATTATTGAGTGTTATGTTCCATGTTCTCAATGAGGGTTCTTGCAGCAATTGGGGTCTTATCTACCAATGCACCACCTGCAGCAGCATCAATCATATTTCGATCAATAGGAATCAAACCTTCATAAAAATATTAAATTAAAAGTTGATCACTTATTTGGTGGTGTGGGAAACTTGAACATAACCTTTTAAATTGTTCCCAATATTCATGAAGGGTTTCTCCTTGAGATTGTCTTATCCCACATATTTCTTTCCTTATTGTTGCAGTTCGAGAGGCTGGGAAGTATTTTTCAAGAAAAAGTCGTTTCATGTCCGCCCAACCTCTAATAGGTGAATTAACATAATACAACTAATCTTTAGTCGTGTCTTCTAATGAAAATGGAAATGCCCTAAGTTTTAATTGTTCTTCATCCACATTAGCAGGTTTTAATGTTGAACACACAGTATGAAATTCTTTTAAATTCTTATGTGGATCTTCTCCAGGTAGTCCATGAAATCTTGGTAATAAATGAATTAAACCAGATTTTAGTTCAAAATTGGGTGCCTCGCCTTGTAATTGAATGTAAGTGGATTGGATATCAACATCAGGTGAGGTTAGTTCTTTTAGTGTTCTATTATTTTCAGCCAATTTATACAAGTTATGTTCAATTTTAACTTTGGTTTCAGAAGAAGAATAAGGACAAAGAAGAATTTTAAGATTTGATGTCTCCTCCTTCAAAGTGTGGTCTTGTATGTCTCGGTTTCGTTGATGTAGGATCCTCTCCGGTTCGGGTTCGAAAGTTTTTAGGTCTCCTGGAGTAGAACGCGTCATAAAAATAACCTACACAATAAATAAATTAGAACACAAAAATAAATGCAAAGGTAGAAGATAAAACAAACAAATATTCACAAAAATTACAAAAATTTTATTAAAAACACGCACTAAAAAACCAAAGCGCTCCCTGGCAACGACGCCAAAATTTGAACGCGTTGTCGTAACACGTCAAATTGATTATATTTTTAAGGTTGATTTATATTATAGGGTAAACCCTCGGTCGTCTCTCAAGGAGCTTTGGTAGGTTTAGAGTGTGTATTTTTAATAAAAATGACTAAGAGAGGGGGTGGTTTTGAAAACAGTTTTAAACAATGACTTAGTTGAAATGGCTTAAAAGACGAGTGACCAAGTGGATTTTGAGAAATATGAGATAAAAGTGTTGATGTGATTTCACTACACACATATCAAGTTCATTGTTCATGTAGATTCATCTTAGGTTTAGAGTAATTCTTTGGTTGGAGTTAATTAGAATCCCGATTAATTCCTAAGCTTTTATTTCAATGCTTTAAGGACCCAACCTTGACGTAACAATCGTATTGTCAAGGTCCAGTACTTATGCATGGAATAAGAGATTCCAAAGCATATTTAAATCTCAATAAGGAGGGTATGAAAAGGATTCTTGTGATGTCCAATCGGAACAACACAAGTCACGCACTCAAAACCTCACACTGATCGGTTAGAAATTAAGAGCATAACACTCATATGTATCAAATAAAGCATTCAAATCTGAAATAAAATAAGATACATGGAATGAAATGTTTAAACACTCAAATTAATCCAAACTAGTAGCTAGTTTATGCATCAGAACTCCCTTGACATGTGTGTAGCTCCCTCACAACGAACACCCAACTTTTAGCTCGACATCGGGAGGAGGAGGAAGCTCGGGTGGAACTCCTTCTTCATACTTGATTCCCCTATGAGGATAGGGGCCTCCAGAACCTCCAAGGTAATTAGGATACTCCTCTAGGACTCCAAATTGGCAGCACTTCACTCCTTGGCCGAACTTTCAAATGAGGAGCCCAAGGTTCCCTTTTATAGGAAATGTGGGAGGTGGTTTTGGGCACACAGATTTCATCAATCCAATTTCATGACGCGTTTCGGCCTTCATAAAGTCTTATCTAGATTTATATAAAGTAGAAAAGTTGTATCCCTACCTCTTTACTATCTCCACCGAAAGTTTGGCACCGTTTGGACAACTACATCTCAAGATATTGATAAAATACAGAACACCTCATTTGACTTGGTCCAAATTCGGTGGCTTGGACAGATCAGTTCGTATGGGCCTTATACAAGCCGAATCAGGATTGGGTTACTTAATATGAAATGTAGAATATTGAATTTTGGACAGGCCCACAAAATTTAATCCCATTTGGATGCACTTATTTCTTTTAATATTCAAAACAGTGGACAGATGTCCATGGATCCATGTAATTTTGGCCCATTTTTATTTCTCTTCATCAAGGGCCCTCCAAATCACCTCCACCTACATTGTAATTTTCAAAACAAGTATAATTCACCTATTTAACAGTGATAAACACAAAATTATTGAATAAAACATGAAGTACAATTTGATAATATTTTTATAATTTTTAATACAAAATATGTTTAGCACAACGGTGTAAGGGTGAAAATGAAACAGTGAATCGTGGTACGATCATGAGTCAAGGAGGTTTGGTACCTAGAGATTCTAGTAGCTCGTCTTCTGTGTGAAAGAGGAATTTTGAGATTACTTGTAGAGGTGGAATCAATCAGGTTCCTCATGCTGATAATTTAATTATCTATCACTAGTGAAAAATCCCAGACACATAAATCCATAGTATCCATGGGATCCAATAGAGTGTAGAAGTTGTGTCAGAATGGGCCATCTTCAGCGTTTCTGTAGGACTCTACCTCTAGTGCCTAGAGAGTAGGAATCTATACCTACTACTTATTCAAGATCAAGGTCAGTAGGATCATGATAGGTAGGTAGCTAGAATAACACCAGCTGATCAGGATGAGGTATTGGTTGAATTAGAGGAATTCAAACTTATGATTCTCAGCACCAGAAGAGAAATCTCGCTCAGGAAAGTCTGGAAGTGACTCAAGTCTACAGTATAAGATAGTTACATATAGTTTGACCTATACCATAGGTTTAGACCACCAAATATTCTACAGTTCAAGGCACTATTCTAGCGGCCTCCATTTTAGTGTCTAATTTATTTAAGACATGAAAATATCACTCAATTATATTTGAGGCAATCACTGAGAGTCTGGGCCTTGATATTGAGCATTTATATGGATTTAAGACCCTAGAAACCCTATTAGGTATCCGTTCTGAGGGAATTCTTCATTGTAAGGATTGACCCCTTGAGATAGGTGGATATATTTTTGTATATAATCTCTTCATCCTCAACATGACGGGCTTTGATGTAATCATAAGGATGGATTGGTGAGTTCCCTATAAAGACCATATTGATTTCTATCATTAGAGGGTGATGTTTACATCATCATAGGATGTTAAGTATGTGAATAAGGGAGAATGAGTTATTCAAGCTACATGATAAGGAACTGAGTAGAAGAGACTGGGTAATGTGATAGCTCATATCACCTATATTTTCCTCAATGACCAAAGGTTACAACCCACTATCTTTCCTCCTAGAGTGGAATGTTTTAGAGATGTATTTCCTGATGAATTTTCTGGTCTACCTTCGGCATGAGAGGTAGAGTTTACTATTG
The DNA here is from genome assembly GCA_963277665.1 of Viscum album. NCBI lineage: Eukaryota > Viridiplantae > Streptophyta > Magnoliopsida > Santalales > Viscaceae > Viscum > Viscum album. Next base: position 1,961,446,005 of record OY728133.1, read on the forward strand.
ATCTTGTTCTTGGAGCATTACTATGAAAATTCCTCCTTATAGGATAAAACCCAAGGAACATATGGAATTTAAGAAGAAACTAGAGAGTCTAGAGGCTAAAGGTTTCATATGCCTCAACAATTCTCCTTAGGGTTAACATGTTCTTTTCTCTAAGAGGGAGGATGATACCCTCATGCTCTGTGTGGACTACCATCGATTGAATCTACTTACTATAAATAATTGGTATCCACTACCTAGAATAAATAACCTCTTCAATCATCTCCGAGGAGTGAGAATGTTTTCAAAGATAGATTTGAGGCTGGGACATCATTAGGTGCGTATGAGGACCTCGAACATACCTCACACATCTTTTAAGAGTAGGTATGGTCTATATGAGTACCTGGTTATGTCGTTCAATCTCATGAATGCACCTGTTATCTTCATGGATCTTATGAATCAAGTTTTCCATCTATAGCTAGATTCTTTTGCGGTAATCTTTGTTGATAATATCTTGGTGTATTCAAACTCCAGACATGACCATGAAACAATATTGAGATCATGTCGAATACATTGAGAGATCATTAGATCTATTCTAAACTCAATAAATGTCACTTTTGGATCGATAAATTCCACTTCTTGGGTCATATCATCTCAGAGTCAGAAGTTTTAGTAGAACTTGAGAAAGTGATAGATGTAGTTTCCTGAGAGTATCCCAAGAGTGTCTTTGATATCAAGAGTTTCTTGGGGCTAGATAAATATTACAGATGATTCATCTATGATTTCTCATTCCTTTCAACACTGTTTACTATATTGAAAAATAAGGGTGTGAAATTCATATTTTCAGAATCACATGAAGTATCCTTTTAGTAATTAAAGGGCCATTTGACTTTAGTTCCAATACTGATTCTTTCGAAGCCAGTCAAAAGTTACATGTTATAATGTGAAATTCTAGGTATCAGGCTTGGAGCTATTCTAATGTAGGATGAGTGATTATTTTCATACGAGTCTTGTTAGTTGAGGTCTCACGAGTGGAATTACCCAATGCACGACCTCAAGTTAGTTGTTATAGTCCATGTGCTATGATGTTGAAGACACTATCTACTTGGTGATAATTTTTTGGTATTCCCTAATAAAAAAATCCTAAAGTATATCTTTACACAGTGGGATATGAATCTCATACAACAAATGTGGGTTGATTACTTAAAATCGTTTGATTTTGAGCTTGCCTACATGCCCGGTAAGGGAAATTCAGTGACCGATTCTATAAGCCGAAAGACTAAGACACATGCAGTTCAAGAATATAGTGGTGAATGGAGTCTTATGGACTTATTCTTAGAGATTCATGTTGAGGTTCAGGAAGACCAAGGTTAGACTATACTCTCAGACTTAACAGTGAATTCCACTCTTCTGGAAGGATTTCGAATGAGACAACTATCTGATCCCGAAGGCCTTTTTCTAAGGGAAAGAATCTCATATGATGATACATCTTCAGGTTGGACCATGGATGAGGATAAAATTTTATTGTTTCATGGTCGTGTATGAGTCCTAGAAGACATCATAGGGGAGATGATGTGGGAATTTCATGCCTCATCATGGGTGGTTCATCTCAATGTCACCAAAATGTATTGAGATCTACGATGCTAGTATTGGTGACCTGGTATGAAATGTGTGATTATTGGATTCATCACTCAATGTTCCACCTATTAGCATGTGAAAGCATAACATCAGCATACACCAGGGCTTCTATAGCTGTGTCCATTCATGAGTGGAAAAGGGATGATGTTTCGATGGATTTCATGATTATTTTACCCAGATAAACTCAAGGCAACGACATAGTGTAGGTTGTTGATGATAATTTGATGAAGGTAACAAACTTCTTAACAGTGCGAGAGACCTTCACAGTAGATGATATAGAAAGGTTTTACATCAGAGAGGTTATAAGTATTCATGGAGATCCCCATTCTATCATTTTTTAAAGAGATGTTTGTTTCACATCACAGTTCTGGCATGGGTTGTAGAAGGACTTAGGTACATAGGTTCTTCTGATCATGGCCTATCACCCATAAACTTATAGATAGATGGATAATACAATTCAGGTTATAGAGTATATGCTCTGTGCTTTTGTCCTTAACTTTGGAGGTTTTCGGGAGAAACACATTACTTTTGTGGAGTTTTTTTATAACAATAGCTTTCAGGATACCATCAACATGGATATCTATAAATCATTATATGGTTGGAATTACTACTCAACTATGTTATGGATAGAGTTAGGGGAGGTAGCATTTCTTGGACCATGTCTCATGCAGAAGACTATAGAGAAGGTTTAGAAGATCAAGAAGCACACGTTGACAGCTCAGTCCAGATAGGAGTCTTATGCCAACAGACATTGATGACCTCTCAAGTTTGAGGTTGGAGACTGGTTTTTCTTGTGAGTCTCACCTAGGTTGTTCAATATACATATTCAGAGTCAGGTTAACCTCTCACTGAGGTTTTTTAGAACACTTAAGGTTGTGAAATGGATCAGACTAGTGGCTTACCAGTTGGCACTTCCTCAGAGATACTGGTCTATGCAAGATTTCTTTCTTGTGTCTCAACTTCATCAATACTATCTAGACCCTTTGAACAGACTTCAACCTAATGTGGTTAAGATGGGTGTAGATAATTCCTTTTAGGAGTATTCTTTTTGTATTGTTGATCGTAGTGTAAAGACACTCCGAGGTAGGTTAGTTCCTATGGTATGGGTGATATCATAGAACAACCGAGTATAGGACGATACCTAGAAGCGAGAAGCTAATATATGATCCCAGTGGAAATAAATCTTTGTTTTAATTACCTCTTTACCCTTATAAGGCTAACTAAAAGATTATTTTATTTAAAAAGGGGAGTTTTTAATGACCCATCTTTCCACAAAGGTATGGATCATTAGTTTTTTGTTTTGAATCTTTCTTTTAACATTGGTAAACATATGATATGGAATAAGGATGGTTCAATGAGTATCCAAGGATTTTTCAGAGCTTTGATTTTTAGAAAATGGGATAAAATACTGGGCCACATGGTTTTTCTGAAACCATGTAACCTAAGGCGCACAACTATGCGACCAACTCTAGGCAAGGGACAAATCTTTACCATAGGGGTTGTGTAAGGTTTTCAAACAAATGTGACTAAACCGTGCGACCCCAAATTTTGGGGTGAAGTTATTTTTTCTCCCCTATTTAATTATTTTAAGCTTGTCCCATTTTTATTCTCTTTCCTCCAGTAGCTGGTTCTCCACTTCACATCCCGTGGCTTTTCTTCTCCACAAGCTAGGTTATCCTATATCTCTACGATACAACATTTGTTTCTCAATACGAAGGAAGCATTGGAAATATAGCATCCCATCTTTTTATAACATAACTTTTCATTCCATTACACGGAACTGAGGATCTTTAAGGTTTAGTGTCTTGGAAACAAGGAACATAAAACATGAAACAAAAAAAAACATTCTTCTTAAACACTTGAAAGGCTTCTCCTCATGTTCACCCTAGGCTCATTACTGCATCCCATAACCTGGGGACATACATCAAAAGGAAGGGTGAGCAGAAGGCCCAGCAAGGGAAACAAGTGAAACATTTTACATATGAACTTGAGATACATCAATAAAGTCATAAAAAGAACTTTAAGGCATGAAAATGAAATCATGAGGCATATCATAATAAAAATAAAACTTTTTCATAACTTGAAGATGTGGCTACATCATTTAACATAGACAATCATGAACATATCACCAAGGTCCATCCCCAAGGTGTCATTTTAAAATTACCAAGGTTATTCACCAAGGTATCGTGAAAATTGTAATCTCTAGTGGTTACATCATTACCCAATGCATTGGAGCGCTATCAGGGCGCACCCTTAAATTTGCATTTATTATCATGTGAGCCACATATATCATCATCAAACATTTTATAAATAACCCATATAGCATAAAGGAAATGGGTTTCATTTCATAATCATAACTTTTTAAAAACTGCTTTAAAGACATGATCTTTATATCACTTTAAAACCCACAGAAAAGGAAGGTGGGTCTCATGTATGTAAATCCCAGAATTTAAAATAGAACATTTTGGTATATATGTGAATACCCCTTTAGAAGAAATAGCTTTGAGTATTCACTTAATAAAATAAAATGACTTTAGAAAAAGAGATAGACATTTTGAGACAGAAATTCTGCAGCATAACGGCAATGTTCCGAGGTTTTAGAAGACATTAAAAGAGAGGTAAAATGGGTCAAACATTCATAAATGACCCATAAAATAGTACATGGACAGAATAAGAAGTATACATGATCATGGTAATGAAATTTCAAGGACATACCATTTGAAATGAAAAACATGGAAGGAAGAAAAAAAATTAGATTTCTCTTATGAAAGTTCGGCAGCCTAACGACGTTACTTAAACATCAACAAAAATGATTTGAAAAGATCAAATAGGGTCTCTCATCATGTGAAAATAAGAGTTTAGTATGATAGATATAGATATAATTCCCCAACATAACAAAAAGGAACTTGAAAGAATTGACATGAAAGTAGAACTTCAAAACGAGAAGGGTGAAGAACCACTTAAAAATTCGGCAGCCTAACGGCACCACTTAAAACGTCAAAATACTGAATTTAAGAGATCAAATGGGGTCTCTCATCATATGAAAATAAGAGTCCAGTATGATATATATAGAGATAATACCCCAATATAACAAAAAGGAACTTGAAATAATTGACATGAAAGTAGAACTTCAAAACGAGAAGGGTGAAGAACCACTTAAAAATTCGGCAGCCTAACGGCGCCACTTAAAACATCAAAATACTGAATTGAAGAGATCAAATGGGGTCTCTCATCATATGAACATAAGAGTCCAGTGTGATATATATATATATCATACCCCAATATAACAAAAAGGAACATGAAAGACTTGAATGAAAATAGAACTTGAAAACGAGGAAGGTGAAAGAATCCCTTAAAATTCGGCAGCCTAACGGCGCCACTTAAACATTCTTAAAACGAATTGATGAGAGCAAGGGGGGGTCTCTCATCATATGAACATGAAATAGGCAGTAGGATGAATATAAAAGAACATCCTCCAACATAAGAACATGGAGTATAAAAGAAAAGACATAAAAGAGATTACTTGAAAAGAAAGAGAGAGGTCGGATCCCTTACCTTAAAATGTAACTCTTAAACCTCAAAGGTTGGGACCTTGAGGGCTTGGGGGCACCTTGGGAGGACTCCTTGGGAGGTAATGAGACCAGAAATTCGTTGGGAATGAGTGGGGAGTCGAATGGATGAGAGGAGGGCTTGGTATTTATAGGGAAAGTGAGGGGACAAGGCATTAATGGCCAAGGGACACCTCACATGTGCTTTTCTCAAACCCATGTGCTATCCCTTGTCATTTATCATGGAGTTAGGCCACATGGGGCCCCCAAAACAATAATTCATCACCCTTGGCCGGCAAACCCTCAAAAGATCTCATGACATCATCATGACACCATTATGATGTCATTAAACATACCGAAACCCTAAAACTGTATTTTTACTATTCACTGAAAATTCAACTTTCTCAGAAAAATCCCAAAATTTCACATTAACCAAATATCAATGCTCTGATTTCAAAAATGAAATCCATTTTATAAAAATAATTTTCTAAATATTTTTAATTTAATTTTTAAATAAAAACACTATTCATCGAAAATTCATTTTTTCAGAAAAAACCCCAAAAATTACCATAAAATAATATTGATGCTTTGAGTTCAAAAATAAATTCATTTTTATAAAAATAATTTTCTAATTATTTTTAATTAAATTTTTAATTAAAAAACACTATTCACCCGAAAAAACTAATACTTGAATAATAATTAATGAAACTGTTATTTAACTATTTTATTGAATCACATTACTTAATCAAGGTGCCTAGATTATTTTAAAACTTTCTTTAAGTGAGATTACTAATCCATTTGGTCATATTACTAATCCTAATCATAAAATCACTATTCATAATTTACTATTCATCAAAAATCAAGTTGGTCTTATTAGACTCTAAATTTAGTACTGAACATAATTGCAGAAGACCATTTTTTGAAAATCATTACACATTTTTAATTATTTAGGGTTTACATAAACATATTTAAAATATCCTTTTTCTAAAATTCATCAAAAATATGCATACTATATTTATCCGGTCATTTCAAAATTCATAAACTTCATCATAAGAAGAAATCCCAATTTTTATTTAAAACAAGGATTACACAAGGTAGTTACGGTCTCGTTACATAACCCCTTATAATACCATCATAGGACCTAAGAGTAAGGTGTGCTAGGGTGATAGAAGCTTGGGGCGGCTCAGTCAACATTGCCCGAGTAGTAATTTCTATCAGTTTGAACTTCTCACGAAGGCGATTCCGTTCCAGCTTCACATGATGAAGTTCGGCTTGGATTTGATCCAGAGCAAAGCCCAGTGGTGTTACCTCCTTCCCAAGCTCTGTTAGATGGGCTTCAATCGGTCCAAGACTACTAGGTGAGGCCATCGAATCTTCTTTCTATAATAATTAACCAAGATTACTTATATCAAAACATTTTGTTCACAGCGGTCATATTGACTGATGGTTATATAATAGTCAAAACCCACTGATCTCATTTTAATTATAATCATGTTTATCAAATAAAACGTTTTTGTTGAGTATAACAATAACACATAAAATTGGGAAACAAAATTTATTTAAAAAATTTCGGGTCGTTACAGGAAAGCTTAAGGTAATTCTAAACTCACCATATCCTTATATATTGGGTTTCCTTTAGATCCTTTGTTCTATTTGGGTGAAATATCATATGCCCTATTTTCATGGTGTTGGACTGTTTCTCGAATTTCTTCAAACCTGCTTCAAATTTGAGGTTGATATAGAGCAAGGTGTTGTCTATGGCCTTGAGGTAGATGGTAACATTGTTTTACCTTTGATTTATTCATTTAATAACTATGTTGTTGTGTCCCACACTAGCTTTGGATGAGCATCACCTTTAAATTGGTTTCTTCATGTCTAATTGATCATTTAATCTTGTTATATATTTATTGATACTTGTTTATGAATTTAGAGGTGGTTTATACCTTATATGGTCACCCCTTGTGTGTTCCAAGTGGAATTGGAAAATGTGGCTAATTGAATCAAAATTTAGAATGAATAATTAACCTTTGTATTATACTTTAAATGGTTTTCCCCAGATACATGAGTATTAGATATAACCCAAAGAACCTCCTTATATATTTATAAAACCTAGATGTAGAATTTCCCATGTAGGAAATTCCCTTAATGACCATGTCACCTCCTAAGTGACCACTTGAGCTTATAAATGATATTTTCTCATTTTAGTAAATTGAACGGGTTAAATGGAATTGATCATGTGGGATGGTTTATGAAAATTGGTTGTTATTCCTTGAATGAAATGAATTAATTGGTTTAAGTGGATTGAATCACAAAGGATGGTTAAGCCATGACTTTTTTATACTTTATATAAATTATCAATGTTAGTTTTAGTGTTATAAATGAGAATGAACTTGGTTATTGTGGAATATGAGAGGTGTTTCCTCATGTGTCATTTTATAACATGAATATTCATAGTGCCTTGCTTATATATATGGTCTAGATAAAAGTGACGGATGGGAGGTTATGCACCATTCTAGTTATAATCATAATGATCCTTATAGAGGCTATGATATGATGGTAAGATATTATTAGCCATAGCAGTATCACACTCCCTTACATCGAGTGTGTTTCATGGTGTCTCACACCAATGATACTATATGGGAATTGAGATTTACGTGCCATGTTACATGATTAGAGTGTTTCCATGGAAGATAAATCGTTGTCTCTAATGTTGTTACATGACATATATAACTCTAAAGGGATGTAGGGAATGTACCCTATTGCATGAGATTATAGGCTCATTAGACTAGTAATAGATATATGATTTATGACTTGGTCTAGCCAGAAAATAGTATTATAGGTATATGGCCATTAGATGTTCGTACGTACTTAGTCCATATAGGTGGATGCGATATATAATTATAATATATATATATATATATATATATATATATATATATATATATATACTGATTAGACTCTCCTCTTGGAAATGAGCTGAAGCAGGTAGACCCAATAGGTGTCCTTTAGGACCTAAGTGGGTGGTTACTTATTTATTTTGTATTGCTTTATTATTCCTATTATACCTGCACACTATTTAGTTACGAGCACTACTCAGATTACACATAGATACTGTTGGCGGTGTCCTACTGATATTTTTATCTCAAAGCCTACTTGGGTCATCCTTATCACCAGATAAGATTATTGTTTTGAAATTATTGATAAGGGAAAATTCCATGCTATAGGTTTTTGATATGCATTGCATATAAATGGAGATTAGGAGAAAATAATGGGGCTTAGGTTCGATATGCTTGGAGAAGTTTTGGTCTTTTTTCCTTTTATACTATTGTATAGCATGATTGTATCTTCATATTTCTTTCTATAACTATAATTACATGTATCCATGTATTAGACACCGCCTTAGAGGCTTTTGACATTATTATTATCATCTGTTCAGTTTATTATATTCCCCTGCTTATTTCTTCAATTATTTGTTTATGCTTTCACATCTATTTATTTGTTATGTTTTTTTATATTATTTAGTTGTTGTATGCTTATGTTTGTATCCACTGTGCTACTATGACATGAGGGTATGGTCTCCCCACCATACCACCCTTACACACTCACTCCTAGTCGGCAACCTCTAGTGTACGAGGAGGCACACTTGAGGCCATGTGACCCACCAGCTCAGGGTATGGGCTAAGTGGACCCCATATCAAGATGTTATAATATAAAATAAATTTGATGATAATAATAACCCAAATGGCCCATATGAAAATTATTTTAGTAGTTTTATGGTCATGGAGAGTCATTGTAGGATTAACACTTTATATCATGATTGGAGGAGAATCGAAAGGATGATGAAAGATAAATTGTGGGAGTCTATAATAGTAATATATATTAAATGATTTAATTTTATCCAATTCTTTAAATATTATATATTTCACATGATTAATATTTAATATATACAATTATAGATGGAATTTTACTTTTATGAAATGAAAGAAATTATGAAGAGGTGGGAATCTTTTGTAGTAGTTATATAGAGATATTACGACACAAAAATTGAACAAAGTTAATTTTTTTGAGGAGGGATATAATGAAAACCCATGACTTGAGTATGAGTTTTTATATAATGATACATGAAATAAAATTTTCACTAACCGTTGGGAGGAAGCCTTTCTGGTATGATAATTATTGTATTTAAAATCAATTTGTTTATTACCTAATGTCATATTAATTTATTCTTATGTAACAAGACATCAAGATATCTTACCAATATATCTAGTTGTATAATATATACCATAATACTTTATCATGTGGAGGGTATAATTTACCAAAGGAGAAAAAAATTGATGAAAAGTTTGATACTTTAAGAGCTAAATATAGTAGCAGCTCTGAATATGTTTAGTTCAACCTTCCATCTTACTCCACTCACCATGAAAAAAGTAAAAGGGTGAGGATGAAGAAAAATGAGTGTTTCTTATAGAACCATCAAGAGAAGTAGTTGATAAAATTATAAATGATTTTTTTTCTTGAATATTAGTATTTTTTAAATTCATTACACTAATATAACATTTTAATATAGCATTTTAGGATTACCTTTAGGATAAAGAGATGTAGGGGACTTTTATCCTTGCAGATAAGATGGTCATTCTATCCTTTGATTTAGGAAATAAAGAACTACCAGGCCGTGTAAGATCATATAAGGTGAGTGTCGATATTATAATTTTTTTTGGTCATCCTAGTACAACATCAAGGGAGGTAGAATACATGAGAAAAATAGATTCCTTGAAGTGAGAGTTGAAAGAGATGAATCATTCAGTAGAATATCAAATTAAATCACCTATACATTTTATGTTTATAGAAATGGTGAGACATACATAGCTTGTGAAAACTACCAACTCAGATCCTCTACCTACCCATTCATACCTGAATATGTACTATAAGATGGTTGCCATAGATCACCATGTACATATTATAGAATATAGAGTCATACATAGTTTGGAGGATTATGTATATCATCAACTTATGAACTCAGGTTAGTTAAAAGTATCAATACAAGATATTATTGATCTAACTACTATAGTGTTGTTTCTTACCAAGGAGGTATCCATAATTAAAGAAAATATGGGTCATTTTTTACTCTAGCTAGCTATCCTTCTTCGTCAGTTAACATATGATCTATGCATTGTTTTTTAATTTTTATTTACTTTTGATTTCAAATTAATTGTAATGTTTTATTACATTTAACTTATATATAAGTATCTTAAATCAAAGGAATTAGTGAAAAAGAGACAAAAGTTTTAGGAATATGGACATATAGATTCTTATGAGGTTTCTGATGGGCTAACAAAATTTTCTCAAAAATCATTTATGTTGGAGACATTTTATGATTTTCCAATGACCACTGATATATGTGGGAGAGTATATGCATTAATAATATTTAAAAAATATATCGTAGATCTTGTTAATGATGACGAGCCCTCCATACCAGTGTTACATTATTTTCTATGTAAAAAATTTTCATTTTCAATTTTCAATTTTTTTAAATAAATATAACTTATAGTGACTTAATTTATTACTTATCTAATTAGGAATATCTATACTATTTACATCCAAAATGAGATCAATTCCATTTATGGGTTTATGGATCCAGAATACATTCCAATGGTTGTGCTATATTTGAAGGATAATGCTGGAGTTAATTATATATGTGAATGATTAGAAAATACAAAGATTCAATGTTGGTTTATTCCATTCCTTGATAGGTAAGAAGTCAAATATAATTATGAAATACTATTCATTATAATGTCATTAAAGTTTAAATTTTTATATTCGATCAGTCATTTAATTTTATGTGTATTCTTCCCACATGAATTCATTACATATTTGTTATACTCTTTACTTCATGGAGTTCATAAATTTTTTAAAACATTGTTGAATTCATAAGTTTTATTATATTTTATTATTTATTTAATGTTAATTTATTTTTTTAATATATGTTTTGGTAATTGATATATGAAATTATAGGTCATGGTAAGAGTTTAAAAATGTTCACTTGTTGATAAAGAATACAAAAAAAATTAAACATATGATAGTATAGGTATATAGAATTTATATTAGTTAATACTTGTTTTTTCTTACATATATAAAGTTTATTCTTTTTAAAGTGTTATTTCATAACCATAGTTCCATCATCAAAAGGAAGTGTTGAATTTCATTATTATATATTAATATTCATTTATGATATTATCACAACCAAAATGATGATTAAGTGGTCAACTGATTTGGTGAAGTTCTAAATGTTGTCAATTAATTTAGAAGATAAAAAGCCATTGAGTTAAAATAGGAAGATTGCATAGATGGTCCTATGTTCTAAGGCTTTGTGAAAATAGATGCACATTGTTTACAATAATTACTGATGAATAGAGGAGAATTAAAGATTCCATAAAAATGATTTAATTTTCATGAAGAGGATTGGATAGTGGTTTTGGAATTTATTTGAAGAGAAATTTATATTTTTTATTTTATTTGTAATATTTCCAAGTGTGTGGTCCTTAAAAAATATATAGCCACTAGGCCAGCCATCCAGGGTGAGCAGCATGCACCATTGTGTGGGTGGTTGAGATCAACCCTAGCCTGCCATCATGGGCCGACCGTAGTCGAGAAAGTAAATGGTGCACCTACCCAAGGCGCAAGAGTGGTAGATCAATGATCATTTGGGGAAACACAATGGCAGAGGTGGGCGCAACAACTTGCTCATAGTGAACCGGTACATGGAGGTACCATAGAGGGAGAAGATAAGTTATTGATCGGATGCTGTCTCAATTTGTATTATAAAGGAGAGCTGGGATTGAAGGTGTTTTGATGTGGGATAATGTTTTTTAACATGGAATGCATCATCTCCATTGGATCATCTGATTAAATTATCTAGTCCATCAGATTACTCAACGAGTTCCACAAACATATGATCTATCCAAGTTTCATCTAGACTATCCATTTGACCTCACTAGGTTGTCTTCTTCACTGATCTTGTTAGAGAAGCTTCTTATCTTAATATATTATGTTTGATGAATCTTGATCCATGCTATGTCAACCAATGAAACGAAGTAGGTAGCTCATCCATGATTCTTGAATGTTATTTAATATTTTTAGTTGAGGTTAATTTCCTATAAATACCACTTGAGGGATTCAGAATTTACTAATGAGATTTTTAGAGATTCGATTTTCAGTTATGTAATCTTATCTGGATCACGCAAGGTTGAGTTCTGTGCTATCTTTGTTTGTGCGAAGGTAAAGAATCCTGTGAGTAATTGATATGTGCATTTCACACTTGCAGTGCTTCGTAAAGAATTAAGTTCCTTGAAGCTACATGGGAACTTAAAATCTTCTTGTCTTGTGTGATAAACCAAGATCTCATGCAATGAATCTCAGTGAATATTTTCATGATGTAGATTGTGTGTATCAGAATTGTGTGAAAGAATCAATCAGTGTCATGTATAATATACTTAAAAGTTATTTTTACAAGGAGTGTGAAAATTATATAGTTGATATGCGCACAAGTATGAAGAAGAGAAGTATATTTCAAAGTAGAATATTTCTTATAGTATTCCTTACTATTGTGCGAATACATGTAGTGTCTAGGAAATAAGAAAGTTGTACAGTGAATATTTCATTTGTGAACATGAAATCAGTCAGTTTGTGTGATGAAGAAAGGTTCTATAAAGGCTGTATATAGAATATATAAATCTCCATACAAATACATGTATTTAATATCAAAGGTGTGTAAAGTGAGTGTGCATAAAATAAAAAGTGTATATTGTGTGTCATTGGAAAGTGACCAAGTGAACATTGTGTGTGTTAGGGTGTGCATGAAATAAATACATACACATACATGCAATGTCATTGATATAAGTTGACAAGACCATGCAATGTATTAAATACATGAATGAAGATTAAAAAGGTGAACATGGAATATTTGATACTTAATCAGTGTGAAGAGGTTTGAGACTGAAGCCATATCGGTTATTCTATCAGTGTTTTGGAATATTTGTGTATCCTAGTTTTTAGTGATTAGTGCACCCGGGTCTTCAGTAGAAGAAAACATTCTTACCTAATAAGCTTTGTACAAAGTCAATTGATCTGATATAGTGATAAGAATTATTTAAGTGAGACCATCATCAGTACAAAGGTAATTGAAGTGTACACATGCATGTGTAATCCAAAAATATTGTAGAGGAGGATCAACTAATCATCCTATCTGTGGATCAGATTCAATAAGTTGGAGCTTATAACTGGGGGGGGGGTCTAACTAGTTGTTGAAGAGGATATAGAGACTAGGGGTCTAACTAGTCAAAAAATTGTGTGGTCTAACCAACCAAGGAAGAAGATTTGGATTTTTTGGGGGTATAACCAGAATCAATTGGAGTTCGATTACTGGGGTGTATAACTAGTTTCTACCTGAACCATTGTAATTGATAAAAATATTATTGTGGATAATCTATTTTGTGGGGTATAACAAACATGGAAAGTATATAGGTTTTAGTACCAAAACTTGTAAAAATACTATGTGCTATTTTTCATTTACTTTCAGCATTTCATGCATGATTCACTCATCTTGACAGGTGATAGAGGTTTTAATTAAAAAATGAAAAAGAATTTAGTAAAAATTGGTCACAGCTGATTCACCCCCTCTCAGTGTAACTACACGATCCTTGGAAAATTAAATTGGTATCAGAGCATAGTCTACCTATAATTGGATCTATTATACTTTTCTAGTGGTTTATATTAGAAGTATATGAAGTTCATATTTGAGTTTGAAGAAAATTTAGAAGAGCTTCATATAGAAAAGCTTATATCAACTCCTGATATTAGAAATGTTGATGTTTCAGTCAAATTAGAGAAAAAATGGAAGATAAGAGTAACAAAGAAGCTAAAGAAGAATTCAAATATGAATGAAAATAAATTGGTATCTAAATAAAATCAGAGTGTAAATTGTTCAATGAAATCAGTTGATAAATCAAGTTTAAGCTTTGATGATGATATATGTTTAATACTAAAATCAGAAAACATCTAAAGAAACTTCCTAAAGAATTGGTCACATGTATGACCATAGTTTTCAAGGAATTAAGGGATAAAAAATTATAGCTAGAAGAATAGGAATATGCTATAGAATAAGAATTGACCAAAAAGGTTGGCATTTCCAACACTCTCACAGGAATTTTGAAAGCAAAGGAAGAAACAATATATATTTTCAAAGAAATATATAATAAAGATGTTGAAGAATTTTAAATTAATGTTTGTGAGAAAGAATTTTTTGAATTTTTTTATAGAAGTTATCTGTGAACTTGAAAATCTGCATAATGTATCTATGAATGTAAAATATGATCATCTAATTGATAAATAAGAAAGAATCAAATATATAGAAATTTTTTTACTAAAGGAAAATTAGATGCATGAAGATGAGATTCAAAAGATAAAGTTTTAATGGGAATAAGGCATGAAATTATTTAAAGATGAGAATATTTCTATCAACTTAAAGTATCTTGAACTAGAAGTAAAACTGAGAAATATGGAAGAGACACAAGCTAAGACTTCCCATGTTTCTAAGAAAAGAATTATTTCTATAGATTCATCTGATAAGAGTCCTATTTCTAAAAAGAATCAAACTAGTGGAAAGAAGAGCTTGATATTATCAAAAGACAAATCTACTATTGGATCATTGAATAAGGTATCCCTTTGTCCTGATAAATATACATGTACTAATGTTGTCTTGTTGATTAGTGTAGATTCAACATTTAAATATGTACAAAAATGGGTGAATAAAAATACTCAAAAATCCAAAAAATCTTCAAAGATGAATGTGAAGAAGTTTGAAAATTATTGTTCCCCAAAGAAAGCACAAAAGGAGAATTGTGCTACCCAAAAGAAGAAAAATATTAAAGATAGTCAGAATGTGTTAAAGAAGAAGAAATAGAGATTTTATGGATACTATTGGTGCTATTTGAAGTTTGAGAATCAAGTAATTTATTGTTGGAACAATATTTCATTGTATAAAAATTATAGAATACCTGCATTTAGGGGGAGAAAAGATAAATAAAATTTCAAACTTGCAAAACAGAAGCAAAATTCACATAAAGAGAATCGTTTTATCAAGAGAAAATATGATTACTTTGAAAGTTTCTATGATTATTGAAACAAAAGTGGTATTTGTTATGATGAGTGCTGGTATATACCAATCATGCACAAATCATCTATCAATGGAAATATAATATCACAACAAAAAGCGAATCAGGTAAGAGATGAAGAGGACATATTATCTTTGGGTTGTGAACATAAGAAGAAATTTGTTAAACAAATTACTCAAAAGAAGTTTGTGAAGAATGATATGAAGAGTGTCTCACCAAATAAAATATGTTTCTATTGTTGTTAGAAAGGTCACATCAAGGACCATTTTGAATTGTCTATGAACATTCATACTAAAGGAAGGAAGTTGGAACCAAAGAAACAATTAGTCCAGAAGAGAAATAAAATGATTGATTTGGTGAATGAAATTACTGGTGAACAATTTGAAATGTTGCCTAAAAGTGGTAACTTGTTGAATTCTAAAGTTGTGTGTGATAGGTGTAACATGTCTGGATATTCTGGTAAAGTTTTTTTTGACACTGTTATTTGGTCAAAAATAATTATCGAAGAATAATAAGAAAGCATATGTGACTTTTAATTTTGGAAAAAAGATGTCCACACAAAGTAACGACTGATCATTTTCCAAGAGTGTTTGATCATATGGCCATAATAGTTGAAAGAGGCAATAAATATGAAGCAAGTAGAGAGAAATGAAATTGTTTTTTATCAAATGTGAATAATCCTTTTTCATCTAAGAAGATTGATGGGTTGAGAAGTAACTCTCATCCTTGTTGCTCTAACCGAGGAGCCTTGAAGAGCCACCTTATTCCCATATATTTTGTGTTTTTTTTACATGAAGGGAATTGAAGGTGAAGCATATATTTAGGGGGAGACCTTAATTTATAAAAAGACTATGAATATCTTACATCTAAAAATATTTCCATCGTGAAATAATATTTTCATCATGTTGTCTCTTTGCAACATCTCAAATAATATTATAAGACACTTGGAATTTATTCTTGATAAAAGTAAACCATGATGAAGAAAGTATTGAGTGCATCTCTTGAGGGGGATCACAAAAGATCATCCATTAGATATTTCAATCTTAATTTATATCTTATGATTATTAGAATTTATGATGAGGTATGAATATGATAATTCTTAAAGATTATCATTATTGAGGTATGTTGGTTACAAACTCTTATTTTAATGATAAAAAATTAATCAATTTTAAAAAAGGGGAGTGATTTATTACTTGATGGAAAAAGGGTAAATACATTCTTTCACTTGAATGCTTATAATTTTTTTTTGAGATGTATTTAGGAGAATTATTGGAAATTATTTGAAAAATCCATTATAAGAGGTTTTAGTGATTGGTATCACATATTGAAAGTTTAATGACAATATTGATGTTAAATTTGATCACTCTTGTTTTCTACGTAGATCATTGCTCACGTAGACTTAGAGATGATTATTTTTAGATCTTTTCTAAGTTAGTAGTGATTCCACCCTTCTCAAAAGTAATTCATATATTATGTGTTATAAAAGAAGAGGATATTCTTATAATTTGAATTTTAAAAATTATAATTCCTTCCCGTACTTATAACATTGGATTTATTTCCAATAAGGGGGAGAATATATCATTGACTTTTAATATGAAGTGGGTATTTAAAACAAATCCAAAAGGAGAGATTGAAGTGGTAAAGTGATTTGTTGAAGTTAGAAATATTTTCAGTTAATTAAGAATATGAAAAGTCAATGAGTTAAAATCTAAAAATTGTAGAGATGATCCAAAGTTTTAAGGATTTGTGAAAATAGATTCACATTGTTTACAACAATGAATGATGAATAAAGAAGAATTAA
Organism: Viscum album; assembly: GCA_963277665.1. Taxonomy (NCBI): domain Eukaryota; kingdom Viridiplantae; phylum Streptophyta; class Magnoliopsida; order Santalales; family Viscaceae; genus Viscum; species Viscum album. The sequence continues at coordinate 1,961,463,137 of OY728133.1, forward strand.
AAATTCCATTAAAAATTGATTTAATTTTCATGAAGAGGATTGGATAGTGGTTTTGAAATTTATTTGAAGAGGAATTTATATATTTTTTATTTTATTTGGAATCTTTCCAAGTGTTTGGTCCTTAAAAAATACATAGACACTAGTCCATCCAGCCAGGGGGATTGGCATGCATCACTGTGTGTATGGTTGATCTCAACCCCAACCAACCAGCATGGGCCATACATAGTAGAGAAAGTGCATGGGGAAACTATACAAGGAAAAAATAGCGATATATCAACCATCGTGCAGGGTGGCACGATAGCAGAGGTGGGCACAACAGCACGCCCACAGTGAACTAGTACAGGTCGGTACCAGAGAGGGAGAAGTGAAGTTATTGACCAGATAATGTATCATTTTGTATTATAAAGGAGAGTTGGGATTGAAGGTGTTTTGATGTGGGATCATGTTTTTTAACACATAATTCATCATAGCCATTGGATCATCTGATTAAAATATTTGGGCCGTCAGATTACTCGTTGAGTTCCGCAACCATCTAATCTATCCAAGTTTCATCTAGAACATCTATTTGACCTCATTGAGTTGTCTTATTCATCTAGATTGTTGAAGAATCTTCTTCTATTTAGATATTCTGTTCACCAAATCTTGATCCATGCTATGTCAAATGAATCACCAAAGAAGGCAGTTCATTTGTGATTACCAAATGTTCTTGAATATTTTGAGTCGAGGTTCGTTTACTATAAATACCACTTGATAGATTTTTAATTTACTAATGAGATTTTGAGAGATTTGTTTTTCAGTTCTGTGATATTCTTTGGATCGTGTAAGGTTGAGTTTTGCACTATCTATGTTTGTGCAAAGCTAAATAATCCCATGAGTACTTGATATGTTCTTTGCACACTCATAGTGCTTCATGAAGAATGAAGTTCCATGAAGCTATAAGGGAACTTAAAATCTTCCTGGATTTCACGGTGAACCAAGATCTTGTTCATTGAATCTCAATGAAAATTTGCATGAAGGATATTGTGTGTATTAGACTTTCATGAAAGAATCAATCAGTGTTGTGCATACTATACTTTAAAGTGGTTTGTACAAGGATTGTGAAAATTATATAGTTGATATACATGCAAGTATGATGAAGAGCAGTATATTTCAAAAGAGTATATTTCTTATAGCGTTCCTTACTGTTGTGCAAAGATATTGAGTGTTCATGAAATAAGAAAGTTGTGCTATGAATGTTTCATTTTTCCACATGAAATAAATGGGTTTTTGCGAAGAAGAAATGTGATATACATGTTGTATATGCATGAGGATTGTGCATGTGATCAGTCTTTTCAAAGTGAGTGCACAAGAAGTTTAAGCATTGTGAAAGCATAAAACATTGAGAAAATAAGTATACATTATATAAAAATATCCATAAAAATACATTTATTGAATATCGAATGTGTGGATAGCGAGTGTGCATAAAATAAAAACTGTATACTGTGTGTCATTCTAAAGTGACCAAGTGAACATTGTGTGTTTTAGGGTGTGCATGAAATAAATACATACACACACATGAAATGTCATTGATATAAGTTTATAAGACTATGAAATGTATTAAATACATTAATGAAGATTAAAAATGTTCATGTGGAATATTTGATGCTTAATCAATGTGCAGAGGTTTGATATTTAAGAAGACCAGTTATTCTATTAGTGTTTCAAAATAAATTTTTATCTGATTTTTTAGTGTTTAGTGAGGTTGGGTATTCAGATGAATAAAGAATTATTGCACGAGAATCTTTGTACTGAGTCAACTGATTTGATATGGTGATCAAAATTATTTGAGCAAGACCGGAATTAGTGAAAAGGTACTTGAAGTGCACACAAGCATGTGTGATCCAACAAGATTTTGTAGGAGGATCAACAGATCATACTATCTTTGGATCAGGTTCAATAAGTTGGATCTTGTGACTAGGGGGTCTAACTAGTTGATGAAGAGGTTCTAGATACTGGGGGTTTAACCAGTTGAATGATTGGGGGTCTAACCAACCGAGGTAGAAGAGTTAGTTTGTTGGGGGGTATAACCAGAATCAAATGGAGGTCAATTAATGGGTTGTATAACTAGTTTCTACCTAAACCATTTTAATTGATAAAAATATTATAGTAGATAATCCATGTTGGGGTGGGGGTCTAACCAACATGGAAAGGTTGTAGGTATTAGTACTGAACCTTGTAAAAATATTGTGTTTTTTGTTTCATTTACTTTTTTCATTTCATACATGATCCAATTATCTTAATAGGTGATAGAGGTTTGAATTAAAAGGTGAAAAATAATTCAGTAAAAATTGGTCACACCTAATTCACCCCCTCTCAGCATGACTACACGATCCTTGGACACTTCAGATGATATATTTTCATAATTTTAGTTCCATTACAACTCTTATGTAAAGACCCCATCCACAATAGCCTAGAGTTGGTGGTTACTTTATTAAATTGGTACCAAGTACAAGTGATCGCATCCCAAAGGACTAAATAGTTTAACATCTTTAGAAAACTGGATACAAATATAAGTATTACATTACAACTTTAAATGAAATACAACATAGTAATTACATTGTAAACACCCCTATTATCCTAAATTATACCTACATGTCAATCATAATATACATCTTGGCATCCTGAGGAAAAATAAAACATTAGAAAGGGGTGATCTCAGATGCTCAGTAAGGGTAAGATGAAAATAGAAGCTATCATAAATAAACATAAACAATAAGGAAAAGATAATAACTAAAAACACATGCCATTAAAACATAATATTGAGCATAATATGACATGAATAAAAGATGATTAAATAATTCCATATAAATAATCACATGAAAATAAAACTTAACCATGTATATTCTACTAGTCGAATAATAACATGGATTATAAATAAATAATATCATAATGAGATAATTCATAATGTGTGACATCATAAACATACCATCAAGGATTTTTCCAAGACACCATACATAATCAGTTAAGACATCAACCAATACCCAAACTAGTTTGTCTCATGAGACCTACCGATGCATCGAGGGGCTATAGCAGGCCTCTACCGTCACTTAATAAGCCTAATTAATTCCTCAAATAAAATGGGTGAAACATAATCAAAATATAAATTAATATTGAAACTATAATATGAAATGTTAATAACTTTCCCCAAACAATAAAATAATCATAAACCATCCAGTGTAATATGATGAATGGTATCAAAATAGAACATCCATAGTCAAAATGATCATAAAAAATTCAATAAAATATGGTATATGGTATCATAAGAGATTAACCTAAATTAGTCATAAGATCAAATAAATGGTGTCAAATTAGATGAAAATACTCTAATAAAATCATTGTTAAATTCTTGAGAGAAATACCACATTACTTTGAAATCATTTATTTAGAAAGATGCACAATTATAAAAGAAAAAAAATTTATTTGAAAATAAACTTGTATACTTGTAAATTATTCCTCAAGAAATTAAGGGATCATGAAACTGATAAAATCCTCTCATACTATATAAGTTAAAAAACCATTCCTTTAAAATTTTGAAAAAGAAACATTTAAAAGAGTATTTTTAAAAGAAATTGTGAGAATTAACCAAATGAATTGATTATGTGTATCAGATGTAAATATACATAACACAAGTGGTAATATAACATAAGATAATAAAAATTCATTTCACACATAATCATATCATGACATAGTCAATGGAGTAGAATTTTAACCTAAAGAATATAAATTTGGTTAAGAATTTCCTTACCACTCTGTAATTAGTCGAACCGTATGCCCCATAAAATTAATGATCATAAAATAAAAAATTGAATGAAATTAATATAAATAGATTCATAATATGATATATTATATGTAATTATGTACACCACACACAATAAATATGGGTTGAATAAGGAATATATCTCACAGATGTAAAAGTGAGATGAGAAACCCTTAACTTATGTATGAAAGTGTTGTTCACTTGTACTTAATGACCTAGATAAAAAAATTAGATTAATTAATTACTTAATTAATAACCTCTTAAACATATATATATTTTATTATTTTTTTAAGTTCATTTATGGCCATTTCTATGAGTTATAATGCTTAATTTTTTTGTTCTAGGAGAGTTTGTTTCATGGTTTTATGGTCGGTTCCCTTTAGTATAAATGTGGGAGTTCTTTTCAAATGAGAGTAAATTATCCAAAAGTGAAATTATTTAGTATTAAAGAAATTAAATAAGTTCAAATGGTCTCATATATCATTTGGTTATATTTAATTAGGATTATTCATTAGATAAAATGTTGATGAAAATGTATTAATTTATTTTGGCGGTTTTTACAACCATCATGAACTTGTGTCATTTTATTTAATATTATGCTTGTGTATTGGTTACAGAACATGATATAAATTATAATATGTATATTAAAATCTTATTTAACCACAATAATGGTTTTATTACTATACTTGAAGGCATTAATGGAAAATAAAAACTCATCATCCATGAAGGTGGTGAATCGACACATCAAAGACGATGTTTTCATTTTTAAAATAAAAGGAGAGGAGAAGGTATTTGATGATGAATAATACATTAAAATAATAAAATTATAGTATATATGTGATAATGAAGTTACCATGACACTTTTGATAGTGTAGGTGATGAGAGGATACGAAAATAAAATAAGTTAAAGGAGAAATAATGGGGATTTTAACCTCTTGAATATCGTCTCCTTGGGAACCTCCTTAAGACACTTGGATTTGGTCTTTTGGTAAGACCAAAAGGTATTGGATATGGGGAAGATTCTTGGGAAGTTAATTAGGTATAATATAGAAAATATTAAAGTCTTATAAGGTGTGAAGATAAGGGGTGGTGAGGGTTTGTATTTATAGGGGAGGAGAGGGGTGTTTTTTTATTATTTTATTCATATATTTATTATTTTGGATCAAGACTACCAATAGTGTTGATTCTTGTGACTAATTATAGTAAATAGTTCATGTGAGTTAGAACTAATTGGTTATTACATCATTAATGACTCAAAAATTTATATATTTAACTTATAATGTTAAATACTATAAATTACAGTATTTCACTATTCATAAAAAATCAACTATTTTAGAAAAGTACAAAAAATTTACCCAAGAAATTTTTTGATGTGTAGATTTAGAAAATAGACTCAATTTTTTGAAAACAATTTTCTAAATAGGATAAATTTAATTTTTAAATAAAATCATCATTTATTCTAAAAATACTGATTTTAATATTATAACCGATTTTACAACACTTTGAAAAATTAATTATGGCCTCATAAAATTATATTATAATTATAATTCAACAAAGTATTAATTTATGAAATGATTTTATGAAAATAAATTTTATTTTAAATCATTATATTAATTATAAAATTGTAAATAAACATTCATGTTTCAAAAAATATAAAACACTTAATTTATCATTAAAAAAACATCTATTTACTTATTCCATGATATAAATATGTCATATTTCCTTTATGAGATACCTAAATTTTATTTATACTTTTATAGTTAGGGTTATTATTCTAATGTCCATATTACTATTCCTAGCGGTTACATTACTATTCCAATGGTTATGTTAATATTTAATAGTATATTGCGGTTAGTTTAAGCTCGGTGTTACATGAAATGTAAGCTATAAAATAAATTAAATTTATTTAAGAAGATACATATAATAAAATATTGGGGTGTTATATTCTTCCTTCCTTCAATAAATTTCATCCTCGAAATTTTCATGAGTATCACCTTCTAAAAATATGAGGGTGGTTTTTCTTCATAACATCCTCAGGTTCCCACATTGCTTATTCTATTTTATGGTTTCTCCAAATAACTTTTACCAGTCGAGTTGTTCGATTTTGAAATACTTGCTCTCTAGTGTCAATAATCTCAATGGGATCTTCACAGTAAGTCAAATTAGGTTCCAGTTCTATTTGTTGATAGGTGAGTACATGCATTGGGTTTTGCATGCACTTCATTAACAAAGAGACGTGGAACTCATCATGTACTTTAGAAAGGTTTGGTGGCATCACCAAATGATAATCCATAACTCTAATTCTTTCTATAATTTCAAATGATCTGATGTACCTGGGGATCAGAAAGACATGATCTCCCACTTGAAACTACAAATCCTTTATCCAATTATCATCATAAATCTTTTTCCTACTTTGAGTTTCTTTAATATGATACTGAATAGTCTTTACCTTTACTATTGTTTCCACCACAAGTTTTAGGCCAACATGCTTCCTTTCACCAGCTTCATCTCAACAAGTTAGTGTACGAATATCTTTCCATATAATTATTCATACGGTGCCATTTGAATACTTGAATGGAAACTATTGTTAAAGAAAAATTATATCAAAGGTAAATATTTATCCCATGTACCTTGAAAGTCAAGTAAGAAGGACCTTAAAATTTCTTCTAAAATCATCCTTTTAGACTATCCATTGGTTTGAGGGTGATAAGCAATACTCAAATAAAGCTTAGTAACCAAATCCTTCTGAAGAATCTTTTATAGTTTTGATGTAAAATGGGGATCTTGATCAGAAAAAATCAATATAGGTGTACCATTAAGTCTTAAAACTTCATTAATATAGATCCATGTAAGGCGATCTAGTGGAAAATCCTCCCTTATAGCAAGGAAATGTGCAGATTTGGTAAGTTGATCAATAATTACCCATATTGAATCATTATTTCTTTAAGTATATAGTAATCCAATGAAATAATCCATAGAAATTTCATCCAATTTCCATGTAGGAATAGTTATAGGTTTCATGACTCTTCTAATATTTTGTCTTTCAACCTTCACCTGTTGAAAAACTAAACATCTTGATGCCTAATCAGTAATTTCCTACTTCATATTATCTCACCAAAAATATTACTTCAAATATCTATAAATATTGGTGCTACCAGGGTGTATAGAGAAATTAAATCTATGAGAATCATCCAATAATTACCCTTTTAGATTGGGTATAGAGGAAACACAAAGCCTCTTCCAAAATTTCAAAATTCCATCTTCATATACGAAGTCTACCAATTTACCATCATTTAAAGCTTTAATTTTCTTTTGAAAATTATCATCATCATATTAATAACTTTTTATGTTTTACAATAAATATGGTTTGGAGCCATTTGAAAAAGTAGTGATGTTTCCCCTTCCTTGATAATTCCCATATCCATATTTACTAGATTTGTGTAAACAAGATCCATATCAATACTCATTTTTTTCTAGAAATCCACGATCCTTCCTTATTAATGCATATGATACCTTATTTTTCTTCCCTGGGTGGTAGTGTATTAAATAATAATAATCCTAGAGTATCTTGACCCATAACCTTTACCTCATGTTTAGTTATTTCTATGAGAAGATACATTTTAAACTCTGGTGATATGTATATATCTCACATCTTTCACCATATAGATAGAGTCTCCATATATTCTGAGAAATGATTACAACTGCTAACTCAATATCATGAGTTGGATAGTTCTATTCATGAGTTTTTAACTACCATGATGCATAGGTAATAACTATATCATTTTGTATAAGAACACAACCAATTACTTACTTTGATGCATCACTATAAATCAAGAATCCACCATTTCCCAATGGTAGATTCAAGATAATAGCATTCACTAATCTCTTATTCTATTATTTAAATCATTCTTCACATTCTTTTGTCCAAATAAACTTAACCCCTTTATGAGTAAGATTGGTTAATGGGTTAGAAAATCAGGAAAATTTATAAACGAAATGCTGATAGGAACATGATAAACTAATGAAACTATATACCCTAGTTATGTTCATTGGTATAGTCCATTCCTAGACTGCCTTTGTCTTCATAGGTTAAACTAATATTCCATCCTTAGAGAACATATATCCAAGAAAAAAAATTTGAAGTCAGAATTCACACTTGGTAAACTTACCATATAATTCTTTTCTATTAAGAGTCTCTATAAAAATATGAAAGTGGTTCTCATCATCCTCCTAGATTTTGGAGTACACTAAGATATCACCAATAAATACCAAAAAATTATCAAGATATTCCTTGAATACTCTTTTAATTATATCAATAAAAACAAAGGGTGTATTAGTTAGTCCAAATGGAATTACTATAAACTCATAATTTCCATACCTTGTTCGAAACACTATCTTTGGAATATCTTCCTTCTTTACATGCAATTGATGATATCCAGAAAAAAGATCAATCTTTGAAAAATATCAAGCTCCATGAATTTGGTCAAATAAGTCATCAATATGAGGAAGATGATACTTTTTCTTTATCACAATAGCATTGATCTCCCTATAGTCAATTCATAACCTCATAGATCCATATTTATTCTTATAAAAAAGAATAGGATCTACCCAAGGTGAAACACTAGGGCCTATAAATCCCCTACCACTCAATTCCTCTAGATGTTTCTTTAACTCTATTAACTCCATCGTGACCATTATTGTGGGAGTATTTGATATAGGTAATGAATTAGAGATTAAATTAATAGAAAACTCAAATTCCCACTCTAGAGTATGTACATGTAATTCCTCTAGAAATACATCAATGTATTCCTATATAGTTAAATTGTTAGATCTGATCTAGATAGTTTATGAAAGATATACTTTGAAGAGGGGGGAGGGTGAATTACATTTTTAAAAAATGAGTTTAAAATAATTAAACTAAACAGAACCAAAACCTCTTTAAGTAATACTATCAGATTCAGTCTTGGACCTTAGTCTAATTAAAAGAGTATCATAATCAAGATGATTCTGATTATATCAAAGTGTCTTGGATTCATAGTAGATCTGATTAATAGTTCAAACTATGTTTATTATATTTATAATCATTATGATAAATATAATACATACAAGCATAGTGGAATTTAAAACTTGTAATAAATAAGTAATACAATAGAAACAATGTAATAATAAATTACAACTATTTAAAAAGAATAGATCTCTTTTAACCTTAATAGTAAGGTCTCCACAAACCTTGGATAAAGGTATCCCTTGTTTTATACTTAAAAGAAATTCATTCTTTAATCAGCAAGGAAATCCCTTGATATGATTATTAGATTCTCTATCTACCTAGCCTTGGTGTTCCTTGATCTGATAGATTTGATCTATCTTGCTATCCTCGCAAGACCTCAATCATAATCACAACAATATAATGCACACTTACAAAGAAAATTTTCATAAGGATACATCCCTGAAACGGTATCCTTAGAACTATAAAACTCTAAAGCAATTACAAAGACATGAACAAGAATTTCATGTTGTGTAATCTCCAAGGCTCTCACATTGTGAGAAATTGAAAAATGAAATCTATCATCCCCAAACTCTTTGAATGAATATATATTTATAGGAATGTATTAAATGTTCATATTTATTTATCAATGGTCATATTTCTCTAAGATTGTTGTAATGACTTGGACACTTGGCACTTCAATGACTATTTTGTAACTAATTTTCTAACGTCGTATTTATTTACACCATTAAAATGTAATTGTTTCCTTACATTAGAAATCAATTTTCCAAATATGATGATAAAATTAAGTCAGTTTGATGGAATTATTTACAGTTTTAATTATGATATAACTAATAAGTATTAGTCCAATTTTCATTGGCACCAGTTTCAGTCTGATTACTAAGACCTTGTCAGTAATAAAGAGAAGACATTAAGTCTTACATCTAATATAATAAGGGTGAATCTGATGTTTATCGAATCCATACTCATTACAATAATCATAATTAATAAATATTAGTTTATTTTCAAAATTCATTAGAACTTATTCTAAGTTTGGTAAAATATTATGTTTACTAAAAAAAATTATAAAACACTTTGGATATGGAAAGTTAGTAATCATGTAATTAATAAAGATCTTGTGATTTCCAAAACTAAAGGAATGGAAAAGTTATAAGTAAAACTTTTCACTCAAAAATCTTCCCATTTTTGGAAAGCACAAACCCAAAACATAAATGAAAATATAAGTTTGAAAAAATTGCAGTCCATTATCTTTTAAGCACTTTGTATTTAGTGTTGAATAATGAAATGTTAACTTTCCTTGAGTTTTTAACTCTTCTGAATATAACGGAGAAAGATATTGAATATGATTATCTCCCACTTTGTATAAAATCTCCTTTTAAGAGTCATATTCCCCCTTTACTGTAGAAATCTACCCTTTATAAAAATTACACCCCTTTGTTTAAGAATCTTCCCCAAATAAGAATATTACTACCACTTTTTGATTTTCAAAAATAATGGGGAAAATTATTGAGTTTACTGAAAAGAGATAGAAAAAAACTATACAAAAAAATATAATGAACTTCATAATCATCCAAAAAAATGAAAGAATATTTAACCAATCAGAATTAGAAAACATTAAAATAAATGTAGTGGGATGAAGAAGTCATTTATTCATAATTTTTTTCAAAATAAATTGAAAAATGAAATAAGAGTTCAAAATGAAAAAGATTTTAATCTTTCTTCAACAAGGACTTCACAATTGTCTTCATATTCCTGAATTATTTTATGTTCTCCTCAATCTTTGTTATTCTTTCATCTTGAGTTTGAACCTTCTTAGTCCTTTATTTTTTTTCATTCTTCAAAACATCTATCTCATCTTTATATGATTTGAGTCTTTTAAACTCCAACTAATAATAATAAATCTTTCAATTTAGGTCTTTATCTCTTGATTATAATTACCAGTTGTTCCTTTAATTTCTTCCAAAATTTTGAATCTTTATTAAATGTATCTTGAGAATTTATTGAAATAATCAGTGGAATAATTCAAAAAATTCTTCATACCTTTGAAATTTTCATCATACAACTTTATATTTGCATCGATTTTATGAGATCATTTCACAATTTTAATACATGATTTCTTATGAGCTTGAGAGATTTCTTGTAAAATTTTCATATCTACCTCATTCTAAATAAATCTTTGTGATAACGTCTTTAATGAATTTGAATTATGATTAATATTATCAAGAATCAACTATTGTCTTGACTCTAGTCTTGGGAAATATGAAATAGTACCTTCAAGTCTCTTTAAGGCTTGAATGATGTAGTCCACTCTTTAAAATATTATCATATTCACTGAATCAGATTCTTCTTTTTCAATATCAAGGAGTTGGGGATGAATATTTTTGATATCAGCTTTTTTTCCTTTATTAACTTTGTAAAATTTTCACCAACTCCTTTATTATTAGTTATTTCAACTATGTCCTTATCATTAGAGTCTACTTAAATACTTTATGAAATTTCCTTTTCATCTTTCTTAGAAGAAGACTCTGCTTATCTTGATGAAAAATATTCATTCTCAACACTTTTAGACTTATTTTTTTGTTCTTTATTAGATGGTAATTCTAATGATGAAGCCTCAGATGATTTTAAAGAAAACTTCTCAGATGTATGTTTTTAACTTGAAACTTTTTATTTATTGATATTCTCTTGATTCTCATTTTCTTCATTCACATCATCTTCATACTAATCATCTTCATTCTTAGCCTCTTTTTCTTTATTGCCTTCTTCTTCTTCTTTAATGTATTCTTAAACTTCATCATATTTGATTCCTTCTTATCTTTCTTTGGCTAATTTATAAATTCCCATGACACCTTCATCCAATTATTTAAAAAAATATTCCTCACGCTATTTTTCAGATATTAAATTATATTTTCCTACTAGTACCGATTATAATTCTTTATCTTGAGCTATTGGATCTGATTCATCAGAAACTACTTTACTTTTTCCTTTATCATCCATCGATGAAACATTAGCAGTAACTACCACTGTTTTCTCAAAAACTAATTCAGAATTCAGATTCGGTTGTTCTTTCTGATAAGGAGGTTGAATAAAATCCACATTTTCTAAATCCTTTTCCACTCCTCTTAACAAACTATGACATATCTAATCTTCAGATAACCACTTCTTTTGTTTAATTTTATTTATTTATTTATATAGAGTATCGACAACATTAATTTTCAAGTCCAAGGTCTCAGCTGGGTTAATTACAATAACTAGTCCTCCTGAATTCTTTTCTTTATCATCCAATGATGAAACATCGACATTAACTACAACTATTTCCTCAAAAAATAATTCAGAATTCGTTCTGATAAGGAGGTAGAATAAAAACCACATTTTGTGAAGCCTTTTACACTCCTCTTAACAAACTATCACATATATGAGCTTCAAATAACCTATTCTTTTGTTTCCTTTTCATTCTTTCTTCCTATAGAGTATAAAAAATATGAATTTTCAATGCCAAGGCCTCAGATGGGTCAATTCCAATAACTAGTCCTCCTGACTTCTTTTCTTATTTCTTTTTAATCCACTCCTGATATACTTCATCAATAACTCTATTATATTTATTTTATTTTATTGGTGAGGATGTCTCTTCTTTCCTTTTCTTTTTATGATCACCCTCCTTGGATTTATTTTTTCTTCTGATGATCACCTTGCTCAGTTTTCTTTCAAGATCCTGGTTCTGATGCATCACCACCATGTTTCTCAACAAACATATTTGTTTTGGTATCAAAATTAAATCTTATAATATTTATTGTATCATCAATGATGACTATAATTTTCATCCTATTCAGAGTTGAATTATTTTTAATATTGAAATACTTCATGTATTCTACTATTAAATTTCTTAAAACATCCAACAACATGATGATTTTATACTTAATAGATCCATTTTTGATGTTATTTATGGCAAGAAATATGAATCTGATTAGATTTATCTTCCTCATATCCACTAAATAATCCAATATGAAAACATCTAATATTTTGAGGGTGTAATTATCTACCTTAATAGGAATAATAAATCCTTTAATATAGAGGGAGATTACATGATTGTGTTCTATTAGATGAGTAACCTTTTTCACTTTTTCATAATGATCAAATAACAAACCTTATGCCTTATTTTTATTGAAATTACCAAGATCATCAGGTAGCTTGTGATATGTACATAAAGGATCTCCTTCTGAAGGTATTTTTTCAAGACTCACCGATTTATTATATGAAATCTTATAACCCTTATCATATATCATGAAAGAAAGTTTTTATTTTCTATTTAAAATGAAAACATGAAAGAAGAATAAAAATATTTAACAAGATCTAAAAAATATGGCTGAAATCCTTATCATCCTTTTGTACACATAGAGATTTCAACCCTTAGAATTTTATAATCCTTTTCAAAGAAGAATCATACTTGTCATAAAAATATCTTTCTACTAACCTTTCTTAAAAAATAAACCACTCTTTCGAGTCCTTAGTAAAAGGAATTATATTTGAAGAATAAAATAGTGATTCATATATAAGGAAAGTTTTTGGATTGAGAGTTTTTGAAGGCAGTAACAAATTTCCATAAAAAAACTGAGATATATGATGCGAGACATGAGGGGGTCCCCCTTTAAATAGGTGATAAGATTGATAGTTCATCTTCCAAATCTAAACCAATGGGTGAGATTTAACCAAATTTGATCTGATGGTTGAAAACGATTCAAAGAAATATTTAAGATTTTTTTAAACACTTGAGATTTTAAACATTTTATCATATTGAAAGTGAATAATATGATTTAAAAAAAATTAAAGGAAAACAAGTTTTTATGAAAACTAAAAAAAATAATAACAAAAATAAGGAAAAATAATCATAATGAAATAGTGGAAAAAAATTAAAAGATAAGAAGAATACCTTTCAGAGTATCCATTGGTATAAACAACATGTTCTTCTTGATTTTTATAAACTAACTAGAATATAAAAATGTTATAACATAGAGTGTTATTATGATAAAAACTATCTATAAAAAGTGATTACAAAAAAATTTAGAAACTGAAAAGTGTTTTTAAGAAATTTGAGTCTGAATTTTTTTAAAATTTTACGAGTTCAATATTTTTTTAGAATTCTAACCTCGAAAATTTTATAAATAAATATGATTTCGGAAAACCCATTATGATAAAAAAATTTAGGAAAACTAAAATTTTTAAAAACTAAAAGTTTTTAGAAAACATCAAATATATGTACTCCCCATATGAAAAGGAGTAAATTAATATAATAATATGGTTAAACAAGAAGTAGTTATGAATGATTAATTTACATTGATAATTCCTAGATTGCATTAAATATATTCAATCTATCAGATGGTAAAGTTTTTGTAAAAATATCATCAAGTTGATCTTGTGTTTCAATGAATTGTAAAATAATATCTCCTTTTTTTATTGTGATCTTGAAGAAAATTGTGTATTATATCTATTTTTTTCATGAGAGTGATGTTATGGGTTTTTACTTAAGGAAATGGAACTAGTATTATCACATACTATTTGAGTTTTTTTAAAACTCATTCCATAGTTAGTGAGTGTGTCTTGCATACACAACACTTTATCACGACAACTTCCAGATTCCATATATTCAACTTCAGTAGTGGAAAGTGATACTAAGTGTTATTTATTACAAGACCAAGAAACTAGTTAATCTCTTAAGAAATGACAAGTTTCAAAAGTGATTTTCATGTCCATTCTACAACCACCAGAGTTAGAATCTGAAAAAAAAATTCAAAAACATTTTTAGAAGAATAGAAAAGTCCTAAATCCATAGTTCCATTTAGATAATGAAAAGAATAATTTTAAAACTTTTAAATGAGATTCATATTTATTTTATTGATATATTTCACATATGAATACATAAAACATTAAGTCTGAGTGACTAGTAGTTAAGTAAAGTAAACTTCCTATCATACCTCTAAAAGTATTTTAATCAACTGGTTTCCCAAACTCATTAAGATCAAATGTAATTGAGGTATCGATGATAGTACTAATACTTTTAGTATTATCATATCCAAACTTTTTAAAAAGATATTTTATATACTTATGTCAAGATATAAAAGTTTCTTCTGGTTTTTGTGAGACTTGGAAACCAAGAAAATATAGTATCTCACCCATCATACTCATCTCAAACTTAGATTTCATAAGATATACAAAGGAATATATTAAATATTTTTGAATTGATATGAATATAATGTAATAAACATAGATTTGAATAATAATAATATTTTTTATTAATTTATTTTATGAAAATAATTGGATCCGAAAATCCTTTAAATTTTTTTTATAAAAAAATCCTATTAATATGTCATACCAAGATCTAGGAGATTATTGAAGTCTGTATAAAGATTTGGTAAGTTTAAAAACATATTTAGGATATTTTTTATTTTCAAAATAGGTAATTTTTCAACATAAACCTCATCCTAAACATATCCATTAAGGAAATCACACTTTATATCCATTTAAAAAAGTTTAAAATTAATGAATGCTGCAATGTCTAGTAGAATACAAATAGATTCAAGTACAACTACTGGTGCATGGGTTTCTTCATAGTCTATACCTTCTTGATGATTCTAAACTTTAGAAAAAAGTATTGATTTATTTATAAATATTATGGCATTTCATCACATTTATTTATAAAAATCCATTTTACTCTAATTATTGAGTTTTTTTAGGGTGTTCAACTAAAATAAAGACTTTGTTTCTCTTGAATTCATTAAGTTCATATTGCATTTCCTTAATCCAATCCTCATAACCTAAAGCCTCATCAGGATTCTTAGGTTCAAATTGGGAAAGTAAAGATAGATGTTCAATTTCATTCCTTAATGAAATTCTAGTCCCAACTGGTTGATCAACATCTCTAATGATACTATCACTATGATTATTACTAATAAATAGCTAATTTCTTGGGTTTTGAAAAGACTATTCTTCAACATAAGGAAAATAATATTCCTAGGGAATAACTTCAGAAAAATTTTCTTGAGTTATTTCCTTATAAGAATAATTTTCTAACATCATTTGAAAATCAGTTTTAGAAATAACATCCGAGGAGGATATGAATTGAGATTTTTAATAAAAAAGGGGCCAATTTCATCAAATTTAACATGTACAATTTTCTCACTAGTTAAATAAATTTTATCTAGGACTCTATATATGTTATAAGTAATAGAATAACCTAAAAATATTCCTTCATCGGATTTGGGTGAAAACTTATGTAAGTTATCTTTCATATTCAAGATGAATACTTTGCATCCAAAACTCTGAAGTATGAATCTTTTGGTTTTATACTAGTCCAAAACTCATAAGTTGTTTTATTAAGAAACGGTCTTATGAAATCTCTATTTATTGTATAGAAGGAAGTACTAACTGCTTTAGCCTATTTTTTTTAACAATGGAGTAATCACTCAACATGGTTCTTTTTATTTCTTGAATAATTCCATTTCTTATTTCAATAACACCATTTTTATAAAGAGTTATAGGAGTTGAAAAGTTATGTTCTCTACCATTATTACTAAAAAAAAGTTTCAAAATTATAATTTAAAAATTATCCACGATGATCACTATAAATAGTTATCAAGGGAAGGGTTTTATCATTTTTAACTTTAGATACAAAAGTTTTGAAATAGAAAAAAGTTTTATATTTATTTGTGAGAAAATAAACCCATGTGTATCTAGTGAAATCATTAACCAAGACATATACATAGTATTTTACCCTAATACTTCCAATTTGTGTAGGACCAAATAAATCCATGTGCACTAAGAAATTTATTTTCTTTTGACTTATAATAATTTTTCTAATTTCTATCAAAATTCCTTTCTTTTCTATCTTTGATTTTTAAATTTGGAAGATATGGTCTGATGTGTCCATTTTTCTTACATTCATGATGAGTTACTTCATAATATTTCTTGTTATTCTTATCCTTATTACTTTTCTTATATTGATACTGAAAATATTTCTTACCAAATATCTTGTTCGTACTCTAATAAATATTGGATAGTTCATTTTCATATTGTTCAACAGTTATAGAATCATATTGGATAATAACTTTATTCTTTCTTGAAGATTTAAAAAATTTCTCTGGATTAGGAGCTTTAGCAGATAAAGTAGATGATGTAGCAAAATAAAATCTTCAATTTTTATTTTTCTGTTTCTCAGCATCTCTTTTGACTCTTCTCTCATACTGTAAAAGAGTACTAATAAGATCATCTAAGGTAAGACTAATTACTTTACATGTTTCATCAACTATAGTACTCTTTAATTCCCATTAATTTGGAATGATATCTATGATCTTATATATAATAATTTCATCATATATAACTTTCTCTCTAATATCTTGTAGACTATTTATGATAGTCATAAATATTTGATGCATCATTGGAACAGATTCTATAGGAAGAAAATAAAAAGATTTATAATAAACATTAAACATTTATCTTTGAGTTTCAACAACTTTGGATGTACCAAAATGTATAACATAAAGATTTTTACAGATACTATTGGAAGCTTCACAAGAAGAGATGTGACTATAGATGCTTCTAGTCATAGAACATAACAAAGTATTCCTTACTATGTAATTCAACTGCTATTTTTTTTCTTGATTTTTGAAATCAATAACTTCCTTATCAGGAATATTATAGTTTATAGCGAGCATAACAAAGTTTCCAAATCTAGTGTTGATAAAAAATTCTTTCATATTATCTATCTAGTATTCATAACCAGCACCATTAAAAATAGGTGGTCTGTTAGGATTCATATTGTCTATTAAACTAAAATTTATACCTTCTATATTAAAAAAATATATTCTTTTTCTAAAAACACACATTAGTGTAACAAAATTTTATAAAAAAAATTATAACAAAACTTTAAATAACTTCCAATTGATAAAAGGAGTAAAAACACAACAAGTAATTGAGAAATAAAATCCCACTCAGATACCATATTTTTGGATTTCTATATCTTCTCTAGATATATTTTGAAAGCTATACTGACAAGAGGTGGGTGAATTATAATTTTAAAAACTTAGTTTATAAGAATTAAACTAAACAAACCCAAAGTCTATTTAAGTAATATTATCATATTTGAATTTGGATCTCAGTCCTATTAAAAGAGTATCATGATCAAGATAATTCTGATTATATAAGAGTGTCTCGGATTCACAGTAGATCCAATTAATAGTTCAGATTGTGTTTATTGTATTTATAATTGTTACGATAAAACTAATACATATAAGCACAATAGAATATAATTTTTTTAAGAAATAGGTAATATAATAGCAATAATATAAGAATGAATTAAAATTATTTAAAAAGAATAGATCACTTTTAAACATAAGAGTAAGGTATCCACAAACCTTGGTTAAAGGTATCCATTATTTTATAATGACAATAAATTATGTCTTTACTTAGCAAGGAAATCCCTAAATATGATGATTAGATTCTATGTCTACCTAGCCTCGGTTTCCCTCAATATGATGGATCAGTTCTTTCTTTCTATACCCAGAATCCAATGATTGTAATCACAAAAATCAAATGCACAATTACAAAGAAAAAATTCATAAGGATACAACCCTGACAAGGTTTCCTTAGAACTATAAAACTATAAATTAATTAAAAATACTAGGAATAATACGTTCATGGTGTGTAATCTCTAAATCTCTCACATAGTGAGAAATTAAAAAATGAAATCAATCAGTCCCAAAATCTTTGAATGACTAGGTATTTATAGGCATTTCTCTAACAGCCATATTTCTTTCCCAATGGTCATATTTCTCTGATTTTTTTGCAACAACTTGGAAACCTGTCACTTTAATGGATATTTTGTAACTAATTTTCTAACATCATATTGATTTACACCATTAAAGTGCAAACAAATTTCCTTACATTAGAAATAAGTTTTCCTAATATGATGATAAACTTAAGTGAGTCTGATGGACTACTTTACAATTATCATTATAATATACCTAATAAGTATTAGTCTGATTTTCTTCGGTACTAGTTTCATTACGATTACTAAAACTTTGTAAGTATGAATGACAATACAGAAAGCCTTACATATAATCTAATAAGGGTGAATCCTATGTTTATCATATCCACACTCATTATGATAATTGTAATGAATAAATATAATTTCATTTTCATAATTCATTAGAAATTATTCTAAGTATGGTAAAATATTATGTTT
This sequence comes from Viscum album, assembly GCA_963277665.1. NCBI lineage: Eukaryota > Viridiplantae > Streptophyta > Magnoliopsida > Santalales > Viscaceae > Viscum > Viscum album. The sequence goes on from OY728133.1 coordinate 1,961,482,172, forward strand.
TCCATAAAAAACATTCTAAAACAATTTAGAAATTAAAAGTTAGTAATCATGTAATTAAGAAAGTGTTTGTGATTTATAAAACTAAAGGAATGGAAAAGTTATAAGTAAAACTTTTGAGTCAACATATACAATAGATACATCCTCAATTTGAAGATCACCTTTTTCATTAGTAGGTTTTAACTACTATTCTTATCCAAGAATCTCATTTAGAAGAGCTACTAGAGGTGGATCTATATATGAATCAGATGATGAATTCTCCCCTCTAAAGATAATAAATTCCATATCTTCATCATGAATCATAAATTCTTTCTATATGCAATAAAGTTTTGCATTAAATTTTGAAATCTAGTCCATACCAAGTATTATATAAAAATAAACCATATGTATGATAATAAAATCAGTAATTAGAGAAATTTTATGTGTTATAATAGGAAATTATTGACACATATTTGTTGCAATAAGGTTTCCACTATGAGTTTTGACTAATAATTAACTTATTAAGGTTAATTGAAAATATATAATTTTTATAGAAAGATGTGAAGATAGAAAAGAATTCAATGATCGATAATCAAATAAGGATTTATCTAAATTTGAGTAGATGATTAAAGTACTAGACACCACATCATTAGAAACTTCAACCTCAATTGTTGTGAAAACATAAGCATAGCCTTGTTCCCTTGGCCTTTTCTAGGTAAATTTTCCCTGATGTCTAGGATAATCATGTGCATAGTGTCCCATCTCCTTACAACTAAATCATTGTACATTTACAAATTATTTCTTTACCTTAAAATCATGGTCTTGGTGGCCTTTTTATCCACACTTATTACAAACTTACATTCCCAATAAGCATGTTCCATGATGTTTCTTTCCACATTTATTACAACTTAGAAATTTTATTCTTCCCTTATTCCCTTTTTTCTTATTTCCTTTTATAGAGTAATCAACAACCCTATTCTTATATTTCTTCCCTTAGAATACATATTTCTTGGAAAATTCTTTCCCTGTCTTGATGGAACATGATACTATATCCTAGAGAGAATATTTTGGAGACTAGTTAACTTTGTATAATTGGTTTAAGAACATAAAATAAATGGTCAATCTTGATCTTTGGATTATGTATGTAGTACACATAATTCCTTTCTAACATTGTAAATTTTTCTTTATACTTAACAATTTTTTCATCCTCTTTATATCTTAGACTCAAGAATTGTCTCTCCATATCATCTTGATGTTCGTGAGGGAAATATTTTTCTAAGAAAATTTCCTTAAAATCCTTCCACTCCATATTTTAAATTTATTCCTCCTCATTTTTGTTTTTAATTAATGACCACCATTGATCCGAATATCCCAAGAGATAATAAATTTCCATGATAACTTTCTCCCTTTTGTTACTTCCCAAAGCGAGAAATATATTCTCTAAGGAACTTATCCATTGCTCAACTAAAAATGGGTTTGTATTCCCATTGAATGATGGAGGTTTTTGTTGTGTTAAATGGAATAACACTGTTACATTTCATTGTGTATCGGGATTCTACATGAAAGTAATGTTATTACTCATAACTTGAGTAGTTGTCCTAGTATAGTTATAAGTTGTTCAAATCTAGTTGAAGATCTAGCTCCAACATCATTATCTTACATAGGAGGTAAATCCATACATATAATACATGCATTGATATAGTATCCATTCCTTCTAATAGGTTCCATTTTTAAGTAATGTCATACACTAGATTAGATTATGAAATTTTAAAACTAGTTAAACACTTAAAAAAATTATGTATAAATAATCTCAAAAACATAAATTTGGTTACCTTGGGAATATTTTCAAAGTTATTAATAGGGTTACATTTACCTAATATATGTTTTCCTAAATATAGTTTCTAAAGATTATATTAAACTTTCTCTGATACCAACTATAAAGACCACATCCCCAGTAGCTCAGAGTTGGTGATTACTTTATTACATTGGTACTAAGTACAAGCGATCACATCCCAAAGGACCGAATAGTTTAGTATATTTTGAAAAATAGATAAAAACATAATTATTACATTACAACTTGAAATGAAATACAATATAGTAACTCCATTGGAAACACCCTTATTCTCCTAAATTATCCCTTCATGTCAAACATAATATACATCTTGTCATCCTGGGGAACAATAAAACATAAGAAAGGGGTGAGATTAGATGGTTAGTAAGGGTAATCATATGATATAATCTATCATAAAAAACATAAACAATATAGAAAGGTGAATAACTAAAAACACATTCCATTAAAACCTAATATTTATCTTAATACGATAGGAATAAAAGTTAATCAAATAATTCCATATTAATAATCACATGAGAATGAAACTTTACCATGAATATTGTAATAGTAAAATAATCACATGGATTATCAATAACTAATATAATAATGAGAGAATTCATAATGTGGGGCATCATAAATATACTGTCAAGGCTTCATCTAAGACACCATACATAATCGGGTAAGACATCAACCAATAACCAAACTAGTCTGTCTCATGAGACCTATAGATGCATCAAGGGGCTATAACGAGCCCCTCCCATCAGTTACTAAGTCCAATTAATTTTTCATATGAAAGGGGTGAAACATAATCAATATATACATTCATATTGAGACTAGAATATGAAATTTTAATAAATTTCCCCAAACAATAACATAATCATAAACCATCCAGTGTAATATGATGAATGATATCAAAATAGTACATCTACAGTCAAAATGATTATAAAAAATAAAATAAAATATGGTAGATTATATCATAATATATAAACCTTAATTAATCATAATATCTAACAAAGGGTGTTGACATATATTAAAATACTCTAATAAAATAATGGAGAAATTCTTGAGATAAATAACACTTTACTATGAAATCATTTATTAAAATAGCTGCACAATTATAAAAGAAAACATTTTATTTGAAAATAAATTTTTATACTTGTAAAGGATTCTTAAAGAAACTATGGCTTCATGAAACCATGAAAATTATCTCGTATTGTATAAGTTAAAAAACCATTCCATTTAAATTTTTGAAAAAGAAACATTTAAAAGAGTATTTTTAAAAGAAAGTGTGAGTGTTAACCAAATGAATAGATTATGTGTATCAGCTATAAATACACATAGAATAAGTGTAAATACAATATAAGATAATAAAAAGTAATTTCACACATAATCATAGCATTACATAATCAATGGAGTAGAATTCTAATCCAAAAAATGGAAATTGGGTTAATAATTCCCTTAACGCTTTATAATCTGTAAAACCATATGCCCATAAAATTAATGATAATAAAATGAAACATTTAATTACATGAATATAAATAGATTTATGATATGATATATTATGGGGAAGTATGTACACTACACACAATAAATAAGGGTTGAATAAGGAATATATCTCATAGAATTAAAAGTGAGATAAGAAACCCTTACCTTATGTATGAAAGCATTCTATACTTGCACTTAACATACTAGAAAATAAATTGTATTAATTAATTAATTTATTTATAAAACCTATTAAAAATATATTTGATTTATTATAATTTTATTATATTTGTTTATGGCCATTTTGATGAGTTATAATGTTTAATTTTTTTATTCTAGGAGTGTTCATTTCATGGTTTTATGGTCGGTTCCCTTGAGTATAAATATGGGAATTATTGTAAAATGGGAATAACTTATTCAAAAGAGAAATTATTTAGTATTAATTAACTTACATAAGTTTAAATGTTCTCATATATAATTTTTTTATATGGTATGATAATTATTCAATAGAAAAAATGTTGATGAAAATGTCTTAATTTATTTTGGCGGTTTTTACGACCATCATGAACTTATGTCATTTTATTTAATAATATGTTTATATATTGGTTCCATAACATGATATAACTTATAATATGTATATTAAAATATTATTTAACCATAATAATGGTTTTATGACCAGACTTGAAGGTGGTAATAGAAAATGAAAACTCATCGTCCACAAAGGCGGTGAATTGACACATCACGAACGATGTTTTCATTTTTAAAATAAAATGAGAGGAGAAGAGATTTTATGATGGATAATCCATAAGAAAAATAAAATTATAGTATATATATGATACTGGTGTCACCATGTCACTTTTAATAGTGTAGGTGATAAGAAAACAAAAATAAGTTAAAAGAGAAAGAAGGATGACTTTACCTCTTGAATATCATCTCCTTGTGAACCTCCTTAGGACACTTGAATTTAGTCTTTTGGTAAAAAACAATATGTATTGGATGTAGGTAAGAGGATCCGGAAGGTAATTGGGAATAATTTATACAATATTAAAGTCTTAGAAGGTGTGAGGTGAAGGGGTGGTATTTATAGGGGAGGAGAGGGGCATTTTTTATTATTTTATTCATTTATTTGTTATTCTGGATCAAGACTATTAATAGTGTTTATTTTTCTAACTATGTATAATAACTAGTGCATGTGAGTTAAAAAAAATATTTTCTTACATCTAAAATAAATAAATAATAATTTATTTAATTTATAATGTTAAATACTGTAAATTACTATATTTTACTATTCATAAAAATTCAACTATTTTAGAAAAATCCCAAAAATTAACACTGACCATTTTTCGAAGTGTAGATTTCAAAAATGGACTACATTTTATGAAAATAATTTTCTAAATATGAGAAATTTAATTATTCAATAAAATCATCATTTATTTGAAAAATACTAATTTTAATATTATAACTGAATTTATGAAACTTTTGAAAAATTAATTATGGTCTCATAAAATTATCTTATAATTAAAATGTAGAAAAAATATTAATTTATGAATCAATTTTATGAAAATAAATTTTATTTTAAATAATTATATTAATTATAAAATTATAAGTAAACATTCATGTTTCACAAAAATACCAACACTTAATTTATCATTTTTAAAACATTTATTTACTTATTCCATGATATAAATATATCATATTTTCATTTATGAGATTCCAAAATTTTATTTATACTTTCATAGGTGATGTTATTATTCTAATGGATAGATTATTATTCTTAACAGTCACATTACTATTCTAACTGTCATGTTAGTATTTCATAGTATATCACGGTTCATTTAAGCTCAGTATTGCATGCAATGTAAGATACCAAATAGATTGAATTTATTTAAGAATAAACATATCATAAAATATTGGGGTGTTATATATTATGTTTTACACCAATATTTTGTATTTTTATTTTTATAACATTCATTATTTTTTTAGGTTTTTGATGATGTTACATTGTATATATATAAATAAATAAACCATCCTTGAAGTTTATTTGAAAACTATTTTTTATATATGATTAATTCATAGATGTACATTTAAAAGTTTTTTGTATGTCTATTTTTATTTTGGTTAAAGTTTAAATAATGAGTATTTTACTTATTGTTTACTGCTTTTTTCTACTATTTATTATACTAGAATACATGTTAAAGTTCTTGGGTTGATGAATTTTATAATATATTCTTTAAAAAATTAATTATGTTTCAAAATTAGTTTAAAATAATTGGTGTTAAAACTATTATTTTAACATCATATGCATTGATGTTTCTTTTTAACCGAAATTAAAAATGAAAAACTAATGTTATATGGTTTCTTTTCACTAGTTACCTTAGGTAGTGGGGAGTCCAAAAATGATTTGTGCATCCCTATTATACCAATGAAACAGTGTATGATACTCCATGTGATATACTTCATGGGTCATCTAGTGCACAAAACCCATTTTGTACCTCATGAACATATTTAATATCTCGATGTAAGAGTCGTACTCACACTAACCTTAACATTTCATCACAACCTATAATATTCCATGATGAACGTCTTTTAGTGATAAGTCAAAGTCATAATTTTAGAGGTCAATTATCATTTCACTTCATGAAATGTTTATCAATATATACATATATGTGGCCAACATGAAAGAATGATAAAGTAGATATTTCCTTTTATATAATATGATACATTCTATATTCTTAAACTTATTTAATAGTACTTAACAAAAGTATACATAAGAACCTATCTAACATATCACATATGATAGAATTCTAGATCAAACTTATATTTGATTCACTTTCAAAGGTTTTGTTAACTCATTACATTTATATGTATTTCCTTCCACATTTATATGTGACTACTTGATAAAATCCCCGACTGAACTCTTTAATGAGTAACATCTATAAAGAAATAAAGTTTGAATAATGGTGAGATTTAAGAACCATATTTTTAATGTTAAAATCCTCGAATGCATTTAAACTATTTATCTTCACAATATAAAATATTACGATGTCAAATTTTGTTATCTACTTAGAACCCTTTCTAAATTTAACATCACCATTCTTTGAACACATTCTTTCAAATTTTTCAATTGAAATATTTTTTAGATAATGTAAATATTTACATTATCACTTACCAAAATATCCTAAATTAATTTAGGATAAAGTGAAATTCACTTTTTTATGGTAACTAAATGTAAATCTTTAAATTTATTCTTACCACCATACCCTAAACTCCTTTAAGATATTAATAAAAATCCACCTTTAATTTTTTCTGATATAATATTTTATTTTTTAATGTTTAATTCATTAAGTCCAAAAATAACCCCACTATAATTTTAGACATTATATTATATTTATAATATCACGCTAAGATAAAAAAAATCCTTTGTGTTAGTCAATAATACTTATAACATTTTAGAAGAAATATTTAACAAATAAACTATTGTTTCTATATCACATGCAACGACCTGAGTTTTTCTCCTTAAATAAATATTGTGTTCTATGGTTTGTTCCATATAAAACACAAAAAACCAAACCAATATAAACCATCATAAGGTATCTATATAGATAGAAGGTACAAACAATGGTAACCAAATTATGAAATATATATAAATGAATATATATATATATATATATAAACAAAACAAAATAAAATTTTCCTTAAACACCAAAATCATTTAGTACAACTAAGAAACTAATAAAATATATTTTTATTATTAAAATGTATTTTATAAAATTTATATTTTCCAAATTTTATATATTTATGATTAAAACTAATTTTTGAAGAATAGTTAATATACCAAAAAAAGATTCCCTATAAAAAAATAGATTTTCGTGATATTTTATTATTCTATTTTAAAGTTAAATTTATCAATTTTAGGATGTTAATTTGATGAAATTAACATCATTTTTGGATTTTTCATGGTCATATTAGATTAAGATGATTTTTTGAGATTTCTCTAAAATAATTGATTTTTAGGTGAATAGTGAAAAATATCGTATTTAAAAATATTGTGGCTTTTGTAACATCACTTGGATATAATCATAACATAAAACTCAAGAAATTTTTTTTAATTAAATATATTTATTTTTAGTAACATTATATTTTTAAAATATCATGTTTAAATTATAGACCTATATTTGATATTTCAGAACATAAGTAATATTTTCTCAATTTTTTAAATACATTATACATTAGTATTTTAAAATTATTTTTTATTAATTAAATCAAATGAAAAGTGTTTTAAATTTAAAATAATAGGTTCCAAATCATCTAATAAGGGAAACTTTATTTTTAGGCATAAATATTAAGTTACCTTGGGTAAATATTAGTTACCCCGGTAAAATAATTATTTTTCAAAGAATAATTTTTTTCTAAATATTGTGTATTTTTAAAATTAAATGAATAAATTTTAAATTAAAACTATAATATTATTTTAAAACATATATAAAAATTAATTAACACTCATTTAATGGGTAATAAATGTTAAATAATATTAAGAACCATTAATGATTAAAAAACATTTTAGAAAAACAATTTTTCAACACATCATATATTTTGATTTAAAAGTTAATTTTCTACTATTTTGAAATTGAATTAGGATAAACGTATCCAAAATTCATATATATCATATAAAAATTATGTAATAAGGTTCATATTATATTTTTAGTTATAAAATAATTGTTATGATTAATAATTAATTAAGAGTAATAAGTGTTTAAATGACTAATCTAAGGTAGTTAAAATTTTCCTAAATTTACATAAACTTTAGACCTTATAGATTTTTTAGGTAATAAATTATTACCTACATGTATTACCAACCTTACTCACCTAAATCACCTAAATTTCATGTCTTTCCATTCTTAGCCCTTACCATTCTTTTCGATGGAAAATTACCTCCTCCTCACTTATAAAAAGGGATAACTTCCACCCCTTTAATAATCCACTCATATTTTAAAATTCCATTAAAATACTAACCAAATATACTATACTTTATGTCAATTACATTCTATAATTCCCCTAATCACAAAAAATTAGCCTAAGTCCCTCAAATCTAAGGCCTTCATCAAGAGGAGGTTTAAGGTCTCAACGTAGGTATCACATCTTTCTTAACATTTATTTCTTATTATTTAATTTTTAAACCAACCATAACCATAGTATAATAATAACATAATCATAGTTAGTATTTTTGTTTTTTATTATAATAATTTTATAACCATTATTTATTAATTTCCATATACTAAGAAAAACAAGAATCATCGTTAATGTGTGTGTGTAGATTACCACCTCCAAGAAGCGACACTTTATATTTTTCATCACCACCCCTCATAGATGGTCTTAATGATGGTATTTATGAATAAATATTATTTATATAATGTATTTATTATTCTTAAATGAACACTTATTACCATCACCCCTATAATTCTTTGAGTAATGAAAATGATAATAGTGCGTTGTGCATACTACCGCCTCCACGAAAAATCATTTTTTTCATTTTTCTTCTAGTTTTTAATACTTTATCCAAAAACATTAAAATCCATTTAAATGTAATAAAAATATAAAAATGATATCATTATGATTATATAATCATATTATGTCAAAATAAATACCTTTGTAACCTTACTTACCAGTCAAGTTAAAGCTTATTCAAGATCAGGTCGGTTTGACCACCTACTTGAATAATGCTATAAAATTATATCATGAATGATTATGAAAACTTAATTTTTCATATAATATGAAATAAATATTTAAATAATTATTATTTTTGGTTCTGGAAAGGATACATCAATATTTAACTCATTAATTAATAAAACACTCTTCATAGGTTGAAAATAACCAAAAAATATTTATTATCAATTTCATATTCTAAGATAAAGACTAAAACCTTTTATATTTCCTCCTAGGATCTCATTAAGGATGAATTAGTGGAATCAATTTAGGATTATGTCTAAAGAGGTGTGCTTCCATAGGTGGTATGTGCAACTACACTCATCCTTATTCCCAATGTTAATTATCCAACCCTGATTAATCAATTTAGGATGATTAGAATGTGAAAAATCTCATATAAAAACTCTGTCTAGTGTCCTCAACAATAGATCAGTGCCTTATCTTCTAGAATGTATTTCTGAAGAGAAACATGGTTTCATCAATGGTAAGTTTAAATAAGTGTCTATAGGTATTTCTCAAGAAATAATATAGGATTTTAATAATAAGACCCACATATCTAATGTCGTCATTAAAATTGACATGGATAAAGCTTGTGATAGGTTTGAATGGGGATTTATCCTCAGTTTTATGAACTGTATGGATTTTACCCATTAAGAGATGGATTTATTCTACTAATTCTTTATATCCTTTCTAATTTTAGTGTCTATGATGGGAAAACATTAGGTTTCTTTAAATAAATATGTCGTATTATACCAGGAGACCCCCTATACCCTAGATTGTTTATTATTACCAAAGAATCATTGAGAATATTTATGGATAAAAACATGCAAGAGGGTAGGATCCAACCCTTTAAGAACATGATACATTTTAACAGTATTTCTCACATTATTTTAGATGATGATATGATTTTCTTCATCAATGGTGGGAAGAAATCCATCAGGGGCCTGAACAAAGTGTTAGAAGAATATAGAAAACAGATCAGGGGGAAAGTTAATAAGATAAATAGTATCATTTATACTTCAAGACATTGTAATGAGAACCAGGTTATTAGTATATAAGATACACTAGGATTTAATAGGATATAGTTTCCCATAGAGTACCTATGATCTCCTATTTCCTTAGGAAGGATTCATATATATTATTATTAGGGGTTAGTCCATAATATCACTAACCACATCACCAAATGGAATAACCATTTCCTGTACTTTAGTGGGATAATTATGATGGAAAATTGTGTCCTAAATTCCAACCCTATGCATATCCTATCTGTTATGAAGGTTCCTAAAACTATTGTGAGAAACATTGGATGGATCTTTTCAGCCTTCATTTGTGAATCTCATGGAGATGGAAGGTGAATATAGTCTTTGTGGATGAGAATGGACACCCCAGTGGAGGTTGAGGGGTATTAATCTTCATAATGTGGATGATACTATGAAATTAATCCAATCTAAATTAGTGTGAGAGGTCCTGGAAGGTATCTCTATGTAGGGTAAATTCATTAAGGGAAAATATAGCACTGATCTTGACACTCATAGGGGAAAAATATCAAGGATATGGAAGATGATTCATGGTCACATACCTATCCTTAGATAGTATTCCTGGTAGATAATGGGACGCAGTGATATTAGCTTCTGGTTTGATAATTGTGTGGGTTCATTTATTGGATTCTCATGATGTCCTACAACTAAAATATCGTTCATTTAGGAAATTCACTAACCTACTTTTATGTAATATATTCTCAACCATAAAAAATGTGAGGTTTTTGAGCTCATTGAAATATCGCTAGCTAAGAACTGTTTTTTCTTTATGAGCTTGAAGACAGTTGGGTTCTTGACCAAAGCTTACAGGATTGTTTTTCATCCCATTAGTGGGATTCTTAATGGTGAAAATTTTTTATGGTGAAATGATATCCCCATAAAGTATAACTTTCTAGTCTAGAGGATCTGCAACCATTTCATTTCAACTAATTATTTGATTGAAAGAAAGGGGATCAATTTGGCATCAAAATGTTGGTGTTTCCATAATAGTAATGAGGATTTCACTAGCCACCTCTTCTTCAATAGTGACTAGGCAAACATGTTATGGAGTGGATTTAGGGATATCATCATCCTTGCAATTCACTCCAATGAATTCATGAATTTACTTCTAAATGAGTTTTATTATGTGTACTTGAATTAATAGGAGAGCTAGGTGAGGGATAACATTTTGGCCGCAGGCTGTTGGTGTATCTAGGATTCTAGAAATATGGTGTTCATTGAAGAATAATTTAGCTTTTACTTGGATATGTGGGTCTGATATAGGAGTCTCTTAGTGTAACTGGGCCATATGGTGAAGCGATGGGATACTGATAGTTACTTGAGAAGGATCACGATGGCTAGTAGAATCCTTCCTCCTTCTGTTGTCCCCAATCAAAGTAGGTGGATATGTTGGGATCCTCCTAAGTGTCGCTTCAAATTCAATCTGGATGGATTATATAATATTGTCCTTATAGGAGGAGGTGTTGTGGTTCAGGACCATCCAATTTTGGGTATCTTGACTTTCAATAGCTTCTATGGCAGTGGGGACTCTATTATGATTTGAGGCCAACATGATTTTGATTGGGTTAGAGACTTTCCTTAACTACAATATCCTGATTTCTTTATTGAAACACACTTAAAGGTTATTCAAAGCTCCTTACAAGGTAGTAATAAAATTCCCTGGTCTATCGAGTACCTCATCAATAATTTCATTAGTTGTCTCTCTAATGGCGTGGGTCTCCTCCATACTTAGCATGAAGGTAACAAAGTCATGGACTTCCTAGATGCACGAAGTGATCATGATAACCCCCATATCATATACACTAGAGTTAGTAACCTCACCCCCAAAATGTGTTGATCTGATTAGAGATGACACTCTTGGATTACAATATTTTATACCTCCCTGATCCCTTTGTAACTTTGTGGTTGTCTTTTCATCTTAAATAAAATAAAATACTTTAGTGTGTGAGGATAAATACTAAAGTACTCATGAAAGGAAATTTAAACTTTATAAATCAATATAAGACATCTATGAAAATAATATTAATGAAATTTTAATTATGAAATTTGGAAGAATAATGAACACCAACACTAATATGAAGAAACTACTAAAAATGGTAAAAACTGTAAACACTCGATGTGGGAAAATATGAAAATATTAACTAATATACATATATGTTGGACCCCTTGTGAAATAGTGGTTTTTATAATGAAGAATCATGCAAATTCATATATTAAGTTATAACTCCAGTTAATCATGTTAATGAATATTTTTAAGTGAATCAATTATGTCACATTGTATATTTTATTTCAATAAGTCAATAAATTGTGTATATTTATGCTTCAATATGTTTAAAATTACATATTTACATGTATTTATGAATCTCACATAATATGGTAGTGTTATGTGTAAGACAGACACATTATAAGTTTTTCAGAGTCCCTAGCATTGATAGTTCAAAAGGAGTCACCGCTGGTCGACTCACTATTGAAGAAGTCACCGATCGAAGAAGACACTGATGCTGAACTCACCGATAGTTTAAGTGACACATCGATGAATGAATCACCAATGGATGACACACTGATAAAAAACTCACCAATGGGAGACACACTGATAGTTCAAAATGAGTCACCGATGTTGATTCACTGATGCCTGGATAGACCAATAGTGAAAATGACTCATCAATACACCGAGTCACTAATACTAATGGAAATGACTCATTAATACACAGATTCATTGATACCAATGGAAAGGACTCACCGATACATAGAGTCATCGATGCTGATAGACTGATGATGACTAACCAATACCAATGAGTCACTGATACTTATGACTCGCCGATAGTTATAAAAACTATTTATAATTTATTAATTCAAATTTATATATAACAGTCATATTTAGAAAAATTAATGTTTCTGAAATTATTTAATGTTTTCTATATAAATATCCATAGATAGTATGAGGTACATGCACATGGGGAGATCTTCATATTTTCTAGAGCTCAAAGTATAAAATAATTACAAATTGGATATTTTAACATATGAGGAATGTGATGAAAATTAGAAAGAAAAGAAGAACTGAAAACTCTTATAAATCTCAAGCTTTCTTCCAAATCCCAATAACTCAAAGCAAGAACATATGGAGATATAAACAAGATGAGAAAATCCTACTATGCTAACTTGAACATACTAACAATAAGGAGATGAACTTTTCACACCTATAAGCTAGAGTACAGAAGCAACGATACTATGTTCTGCAGCCAACTTCCAGAAGAGGAATCAAACATCATTTCCACTACATTAAAAGAGTCAAGAGCTTAATTGCATAAAAAAAATATTTATAAACCTTATTTTACATCTCTATATTTGTTGTATTATTTTGTTTATCTTTTTGAGCAATGTGTGTATCTGTCTCTATCCCACACACTGTCTCTTGTGCATAACTAGAGGATACTTGATATCCTCAAACTCTCTCTCGTTTTTATCCTTTGTACCCTATGTAGAATAGTGGAAGAGGTCAAGTGTGACATGTTTGTTGTTTTTCCCACGAATAACTATGGTAGAGGTTAGGTGTGACCTGGATAGCCTTGTGTACTATTGTGAACCCCGATCCAGGGTATAGATCAAACTGTTTATTAAATTAAACTATTTGGTGGTAGGTGATCACCAAATAGAGAGGACTAAGTCTCAGCTTCAGACTGAACCTCTTGTTTATATCTGTTGTGCCTTTGACTTTTAGTTTTAATATTTGTTTATTACATTTTCAAAAAACTAAATTTAACTTTGATAGTTAGTTTAAAAAGTGTTTATAACTATTTTGAGCCAGTAGGTTAGTTTCAAAAGTTATAATAATCTTTATATTAGTATAACTGAGAACTAATCAATCTTTTGAGAAATTAATTAAACATTCAAGACTTTTATAAATTCATTACAAACTGACTTTGATTCTATTTTTAATTGGGGTAAATTTTCAAAGAACCAATTTTAACATAAATTTTTACAGATACTCAATTCACCCCTCTCTTGAGTAATCTAATCCGACCAATATTTGGTATGAAAGGATTTTAGAAATTTCTCAGTTTTCAAATATTTTTTTACTCTTTATCAACTGTGATTGTAGTGGTATTTCAAAGGTCTTAAGATTTCTGTTATTTCTAATTTTTTATCCCTTTTCAATATTGTTACAATTTATATCATGGATAATAGACTAGAAGGAGCTGCTACTAATAGACCACCTTTTTTAATGGAACAAACTATGCTCAGTGGAAGCTTAAAATGAAAATACATCTAGAAATCATGGGATTTTAAATTTTTAATTCTATTGAAAGTAAATATGAAATTTCTAAAACTACTAGAAACACTTGGGATAAACCTACCAAGACTGCCTATAACAATAACTATAAATCTATGAATTCTCTATACTGTGTACTAGTAGATGAAGAGTTTAATCGTATTTCTTCTTGTAAAACTACACATGAAATTAGGGACACTTTGTCTATTTCTCACGAGGGAACATCTAATGTGAAATATATGAGACTAAATAATTATACCATTAAATATGAAAATTTTAGAATGAAGCTTGATGAATATATTTCTGATATGTACCTTAGGTTCAATGAAATAGTAAACACAATGATCTCTCTCGGAAGAAAAGTTACAACAAAAGAAAAAATCATGAGAATTCTCTGATGTTAACCTAACAGATGGAGAGGAACCTCTATCTCAATTAGAGAATCATTTGACCTCAACAAATTACCTATTAAATAACTCATTGGAAAGCTAATGATGTAAGAAGAAGAGATAAAATTCAACAAAGAGGAAGATGATGAACCTAAGAGGAAGTCTATAGCTTTCAAGACTAATACCTCTAAAAATAAAGAAAAATAGAAAGTTCAAGATGCTGTTGAGAGTGAAGGATCAGCTTCAGATAGTGATGATGAAATGGCCCAGTTGGCCAAGAGATTTAGAAAATTTTATAGGAAAAAGAATTTTTTCAGAAATCTCAATTACAAAGAAAAGTATGACAACAAGGTTAGTTGGAAAAAGGATTGGAAGAGAAATGATAAATTGGAAGAGATAGTTTTTTATGAATATAAAAGGAAATGAAATGTAAAAGATGACTATCTAAAGTTGAAATAGAAAAAAAAATGAGAATAAGGATATAAAATATAAGAAAGCAATGAAGGACACTTGGAGGGCCTCTGAGGAAAAATCCAGTGAATCTGCTTCTTCTCATGATAAAAAATATGACATGGAAAATATGTGTTTTATGACAAAAACTTCTATGGTAACCTTAGACTCTCCTTTAAAAAATTCTTATTATTCTGAAAATGAGAGTGAATATGAAAATATGGTGAATGATGAATTATTTGAATATTGAAACATGCTAGAAGAAACAAGTAATGAGATAATAGATAAATATACATCTTTAAAGAAGAAACATGCTCTTACTGTAACTGTTAAATATGAACTTACTATTTATAGAGAAAAAAATGCTCAACTATTAAAGTAAAATAATGATCTAAAGTTATCTAATGAGAAATTAAAGAAGGATTTAGAAAAAAAAATTCAATGGAAAAAACACACTTACTCAAATGCTTGGTAAACAGATAACTCATAAGTAAACTTATAGAATAGGATATCAACCATGAAAAAGGAACTTATCAGAAACACATTTTATGACCAAAATTGGAAAATCTGCTTCTTTATTCAAAAACCAGAATGTTACTGCAAGTTCCAGTTTTAAAAATTCTTTTATTGTATCCAGTTCTTTAGGACCAAATAGAGTTTATTTTTCAGATACTCTATATTCTACCTATAGGAAACCCATAAGACAAGTTTGGGTTCCTAAATCTCTTATTACTAATGTTCATGGACCCAGACAAATATGGGTACCAAAATCATTTCTTGGATAAACTATTTTGCAGGTAAAATATCTATAGAGCTCCTATAGAAATATGTGGTACTTGGATAGTGAGTGTTCAAGACACATGATAGGGTACTACTCAAGCTTCAAAAGTCTTATCAAAATTGATGTTGTACATGTCACATTTGGTAACAATAGTAAAGGAAAAATCATCGGCCTAGGACAAATTGGTAACCCTGACTCTATTTCAATTTACAAAGTACTTTATGTTGATGGACTAAAGTATAAAATGCTTATAATATCTCAACTGTGTGATGATGGATTTAATGTAAAATTCAAAAATGATTCATGCTATGTTTTTTATGCCAAGAATAACTTAGTATTTACTTCTCTTAGAAATGATAATTCATATGCTATAAATTTAGACACACTAGCCTCACATTATATTTATTGTCTAAGTGCCTTTCATAAAGAGTCTTTTATTTGACATAGAAGACTTGGATATTTCAATATACACTCCCTTAAGAAGTTAACTAGAAAAGGTTTAGTTAAAGACCTACCCAAACTAGAGTTTCTAGAGAATAAGGTGTACAATCCTTGTCAAAAAGGAAAGAGACATAAAATCTCTTTCAAAACAATGAAAGAAGTAACAAATTATCAACCTCTAGAGTTGGTTCGCATGGATTTGTTTGGACCTTCTAGAGTTTCAAGTCTTAATGGGAAGAACTATGTTTATGTTCTTTTATATGAATTTTCTAGGTATACTTGGACCTTTTTCTTAGCTCACAAAAGTGAATCTTTCTCTCACTTTACCGAGTATTCTAGGACTGTAGAAAATCTTAGTGGATTTAAAATTGAATAATTAAGAAGTGACCATGACCATGAGTTTGAAAATCAAGACTTTGAATCTTTTTGCTCACTAAATGGCTATAGGCACAACTTCTTTGTTACTAGGACACCTCAAAAAAATGGTGTAGTAGAGAGAAGAAATAGAACCCTATAGGAAATTTCCCAAACTACGCTTAATGAATATGTCCTACAAATTTACTTCTAAGCTGAAGCTATTAATACAAATTGTTACATAATAAACAAAGTCTTAATTAAACCCATCCTTAAGAAAACTCTTTTTGAGTTGTGGAATCATAAAAAAACCAAGGTAAATTATTTTAAAGTGTTTGGATGTGAATTTTATATTCTTAACACTAAAGATAATTTAGATAAATTTTCCTCAAAAATTGATGAAGGAATATTCCTTGTATATTCAACATCAATCAAAACCTATAGAATCTTTAATAAGAAAACCAAATTTGTGGAAGAATATGTACATGTCAAGTTTGATGAAACATATCCACATGAGCCTAAAACCTCACTAGAAAATCTTGAAGTGGATATTTACAATATGGACATTAATGTAAAACCCTCAAATCATTCTATAAAGGAATCTATGAAAACCTCTAGTTCTGAAAATTCTCCATAATCTATCCATAATAAACTAAATGATGAACCTGAAATAACAATCCCTGCCTTTACTAGACCAACAAGGACCTTTAAAAACCATCCCTTAGATGTTGTTGTTGGAGATTTAGACAGAGGAACACAAAAGAGAGATTATTTGAGAAATTAGGTTGAACATCAAGCATTATTGTCACAAATTGAACCTAAAAATATCAATGATGAAATCAATGATGAATTTTGGGTGATGGATATGCTATAAGAGCTTAACCAGTTTGAGAGGAATAAAGTCTGGAAGCTTGTTGATAGACCAAAAGATAATTTGACCATAGGATCCAAATGAGTGTTTAAGAATAAAGTAGATGAATATGGAAATATAATTATAAATAAAGCTAGATTGGTTTCACAAATCTATAATCAAGAAAAATGAACGGATTATAAAGAAACCTTTGCACCGGTATTTAGGCTTGAATCCATTAGAATCTTACTTGCCTATGCAGAACACTTGGATTTTAAACTTTATCAAATGGATGTCAAAATTGCATTCTTAAATGGTTATATAATTGAGGATGTTTTTTGAACAAACCTCAGGTTTTACAAATCCACATTTTCAAAATCAATTTTTCAAATTATCTAAAGATTTATATGGTTTGAAACAATATCTAAGAGCTTGGTATGAAAGACTAAGAAACTTTATTATTTCTAAGGGTTTTACAAGAGGAGTTTCATATCCTACTTTATTTATAAAAATAATTTATAAATAAGTTTTAATAGCTCAAATATATAGAGATGATATTATTTTTGGATCTTCTAAAAATTCTTTATGTGATGAATTTTTAAAAATGATGCAAAGGGAATATGAAATGAGTTTGATGGGTAAACATAAATAATTTATTGGATTTCAAATATTTCAAAACAAAGATGGTATTATTAAAAATCAAAGTAAATATACTAAATATATTTTAAAAATATATGGATTTGATAGCATTAAGAGTAGTGAAACACCTATGAGTTCTACATGTAAGTTAGATCTTGATGAAACTATAAAATCTGTTGATCAAACTGCTTAAAGAGGAATTATTGGGAGTTTTTTATACTTAACTTCTAGTAGACCTTATATTATGTTTTGTGTGTGTATCTGTGCAATATTTCAAGAAATCCCAAAAGAGTCACATTTAAATGTTGTTAAAAGAGTTTTCAAATACCTCAAGTACACAACCAGTTTAGGATTGTTCTATCCTAGAGGAAAACCTTTTGATTTGGTTAGTTATTCAGATAATGACTTTTTTGGATGTAAGTTAGATAGAAATAGTACCTCTGAAACATGTCACTTTTTGGGAAAGTCTCTAATATCACGGTGTAGTAAAAAGAAAAATTAGGTTTCATTATCAACTGCTGAAGCAGAGTACATTGATGGCGGTAGTTGTTTTGCACAAATTTTGTGGATTAAACACACTTTATTAGACTATGGATTTCAATTCAGACATATTCCCATAAAATATGATAATAAAAGTGCTATTAACATCTCTAAAAATCCAATTTCTTATTCTAGAACAAAATACATTGATGTAAGACATCACTTTTTGAGATACCATTATCAAAAAGGTGATATAACTCTTAGGTTTATTGGAATTGAGCATCAAATGATAACATATTCACTAAACCCTTAAACCTTGAGAGAATAAACTACATCAGACATGAACTACGAATGATAAATATCCAAATTCTATCCTAAATTTTCCCTTAAGAAAACACTATTGATTTGTCAAACTAATCAGGTGAAATCGACCTTTCAAACTGATCAGGTGAAACTGATATGTCAAATTGATCTGTCAAACTGATCAGGTGAAATCGATTTTTCAAACCGATTAGGTGAAACTGATCTGTCAAACTGATCTGTCAAACCGATCAGGTGAAACCAACCTGTCAAACCGATTAGGTGAAACCGATCTGTCAAATTGATCTGGTGAAACTGATATGTCAAACTGATCAGGTGAAACAGATCTATCAAACCGATCAGGTGAAACCGATCTGTCAAACCGATTAGGTGAAACCAACCTGTCAAACCGATCAGGTGACACTGATCTTTCAAACCAGTCAGGTGAAACCAATCTGTCAAACCGATCAGTGAAACCGATTTGGTAAAACTGATGAAGTGAGATTGTTTATGTGAAATTGTTCATGTGAAACTGATCTTATGAACCCTATCACATGAAGTCGATAGTACAATACCGTTTGTGTGAAACTGATGCCTATAAAAACCTTTTTGTAATTATGAACGTTTTAAGTGAAACAAAATAGTTTTGTTTTCTTTTACCGCTATTTAATTTTGAGTTATTAAAGATTAAAATCCCTAAATGATAAAATAAATTCAATTCACTTCGACCTTTTACCTCCCTCACTACCTTTGAACCTTCTACCATTCGAACCTCTACCTCTCTACCCACGACCTTTCAACTCCATTCGAACTCGAACCTTCAGAAATGGAAAGGACGAAGTACATGATGGAAGGACTGAGTGAGTCACCATCAGCTAAGCATCAGAAGGGTGAGTCTAGTGGTACTACAGGTTCTAGGAAGCCAGGTTTGGGAAGTCATGTAGTGACCGCTGAGAAGGAAGTATCTTCTGAATGGATTTTGTCAAGAAATTCTCTTTTGATGAGAGTACTGGAATCTCAAGGTTGGCTTAATTGGATTTAAAATAATGAGAGGACTTTTTATCCCCAGCTGGTACATGAATTCTATCTCAACCTAAATATATCTCTGGAAGGAGATGAGGAAGCAAGGATAAAGTCTGTAGTGAAGAGCAAAGAAATTTTATTTTCTTCAAAGGAATGGGATGAGTGTTTGGAAATTCTTCATGAGGGCATCTATGTTAATTACTAGGGTAAAATTCCTCCAACCTCATTATTATTTTCATATGAAGATGATTTAAAGGAATTGACTGGGAATGAAGAATCAAGGAGAGCTACTTCCACTGAGTTGTATGGAGAGGCAAGATTTATTTTTAAGTTCATTCAACATCAAATCTGCCCCAAGGAAAAGAGAATTTTCTGTTGTGAAATATTAGGATGTCTTCTTGATTTATCTGTTGAAGAATGGGAAAAAGGTGAACCTATGTAGGTACTTGATGGTACACATTTATGACATGATAAATCCCTCCAAGAAAAAACTTGTTTGTACTATCCGAAAATGATCTCTACAATGCTGAGGAAGCTGGGTTGTGTGAAATATGGAGATGAAGTGATTAGTGTCTGCAGTGTATTCTGGCTACACAAATAAATTTTCAAGAGGATGAAGATTTTCTGGAACCCTTGTAAAAAATGTTGGGTAAGAGATGAGGAAATATTATATGAGGATTCCAATACTATTGACCATCCTACCATACATAAGGATCAAGCTGATACAGGCCTAAAACTGGGTCAAGAAACTATTTATTCTAATGAATAATAGATTGAGACTAAGATTCCAAGGGAAGAATGGTCTCATATAGATGAAAAGAGTGACCCTGATATTTTTGAGAGCCCAAAGGACATGTCTTATGGACCTTTCAGTCCACCTTTGGAGTTACCCTCTCGAGAGCCTTTATTAGGTGATGACGAAGAGGAAGAGACAGAGGTCACTAGAGTGGAAGGATATGTAAGCAAATATGATGATGATTAGGATAATGATGATGATGATGATGATGATGAAAAAGATAATGGTGACCATGTTATTGACTCATTAAAAGTATGACAACAAGTTGTAGATAGGTTTTATAGAGCTAATGTTGAGGCTGATGGATAGGGTGATGTTGATCCTGTTGAATAGGATACTAACAGAGATGGTGATAGAGATGCTGGTGATTAGAAGAGGCATGGTTGTCCTGCTGATTAAGACTAATGCATCATTCAGGAGATAAATGATATTATGGCTGGAGGCTAAGAGGAAGAGGTTGAGGATCAGATTGAACCTATGCCTCAGGTTGAGGAAGTGCCTGGAGTAGCTGATGTGGTTGAAGTGCAAGAAGAACCTCAAGCTCAATTAGTACTAGTGCCTAGAAATGTTATTTTGGCTAGAGGATAGGAAGAAGATGAAGATAAAGTAGATATTGTACCTAATCCTCAAGGAAGAAGAGTCGGGATTGACATAGTGGAGCCAAGAGACTGGACCTGTACTCATGAATGAAATAGAGATCCAGGTTACATTCTATTTGGGTTGGATTATGACTCAGATAAGAAGATTATGGCTCCTCCTCCCATTCCACAAGCACCAGCTGAAGCAGAAACTATTGTACCTGCTTCACCAATAGCATCTCCTGCAGATGAATTGGTTTTACAGCTAGTTCCTAGTGACTATGTCACTAAAGTTGATTTGGAACAATTCAAAGATGATATATGTGAGTCAGTGAGAGCCCCGGTTGGAGCCACAAGTGAAGCTTCTACTTCCATGAGCATTTCATAAGACGATGTTGATTGAATTGCAAGGATATCAATTTAGTATATTTTGACTAATCCCATTACTATAGTCAAGAAAATAATTAGAAACAATACTATGCTAAGAGAAGAAGTTAGGAGGATGAGTAATGAGTTGAACTCTCTGAACACTGATTTCAAGACCTCTTTTAGTGGTGTGATGGAAGTTATTAGGAACTTAGTTACACATCTACTGAGAGTAGATTTGAAGAAATTGAAGTATGAACTTGGAAAGATGATCTCTGGTCCATCTAGTTCTAAAGTTAGTAGGGCTGCTGCTACTGATATGGAGTCTCTCATAGTTGTGATGAGGGAAGAACTCAAGAGACTTCAGAGTGATTCTGATAAGGAAACTATTTCCAAGTTATATAGGAATTATGATCTCATTTACAACATGGTAAGATAGTACACAAATGAACCCTCTACTACTCAGAAAGAAATCAGTGAGAAGGTGGATAAGTAATTCTCCAAGATTTATAAAAAGTATGATTTGATCAATAACTTCAAGTATCTGGCTGAAAATATCAAGATTACTCCAGTAAAAGAAGCATTCAAGGATCAAGTGGCATACTTGAAGGAATTTACCCCTCTTATGGATAAATTCATGGAGAAAAAGGATGATTTTGATAAGTCTATGCAATATAGTGGTGAAATCATTAATGATTCCATCAAGATTTTGAAGCCTTATCTGCATGTCCAAGCTAAGACAATCGTGGTCCTAGCTGCTGCCTCTATTGGACCGAGTTTTATGCCTCTTGCCCAGATGAAAGTCTCAAGACTAATCCCAGATCCGACCAGTGATTCAAGAACAACTTCAGAGCCGTGTTTTTTCAGAAATGAGACCCAGTCTTGCATCCAATGTTTCTATAGGTGTTTCCTTGCCTGATGGTTTTATTAGGCCAGCCCTACCTACATCCACACTAAAACCTTATGAAACTAATCTTGATCCTTTAGATAAAGGAAAAGAACCTCATAAGCCAAAGCATTAGTTGTGGATTGTTTATTTGATAGGGCTTTGTACCTTTCTTTTTTATGATTATAATTTTTAAACATTAATGAAAATACTTTTGTATTCACTATGTTTCTCAGTTTCTTTGTATTGTTTCTCTTTATTCTTTATCCTTCTTATAACCTTTTTGTTAATCCCAAAAGGGGGAGAAAGTTATAGGCATGAATTCTTAATCTAAAGGGGAGCATGGGAAATATGGAAGGTACTCAACATAATATATATATATATATATATATATATATATATATATATCACCTATGATACAAAATTTTATATATTTCCTCTTTTAAAAAATTTAGGGGGAGCTTAAAAGGAAATCCTTAGTCATATTGAGAATTCACATTCACTCTGGTATGATAATTCAAGTAATTATTATTCATTAACATAATGTTTATGCCATAATTTGTAATTATCAAAAAGGGGGATATTATTGGCCCTTTTGTGAAATAGTGGTTTTCATAATCACTTAATCTGGTAGTGTTCTATGTAAGACATACACTTTATAAGTCTTTTAGAGTCCCTAGCATCTATAGTTCAAAAGAGTCACCATTGGTCGACTCACCGTTGAATAAGTCACTGATCGAAGAAGACAATGATACTAAACTCGCTGATAGTTTAAGCAACACACTGATGAATGAGTCACTGATGGATGACACAACGATGAATGACTAACTAATGGGATACATGCTGATGATTCAAAATGAGTCATTGATGACGATTCACTGATGCCTGGACAGACCGATAGTGAAAATGAATCATCGATACACCGAGTCATCAATATAGATGGAAAGGATTCACCAATATACTAAGTCACTGATACCGATGGAAAGGACTCACTGATATACAGAGTCACCGATGTTGACAGACCAATGATGACAGACCGATAACAATGAGTCACTAATACTTATGACTCACTGATATTCATAAAAGCTGTTTCTAATTTATTAATTCAAATTTATATTTAATGGTCATATTTATAAAAATTAATGTTTCTGACATTATTTAATGTTTTCTGTAGAACTATCCGTAGATAGTACGAGGAACATGCATGTGGGGATATCTTCATATCTACTAGACTTAGAAGTATAAAATAATTAAAAAATGGATCTTTTAACATATGAGTAATGTGCTGAAAAGTAGAAAGAACAAAAGAACTGAAAACTCCTATAACTCTCGATATTTCTTCCAAATCCTAAGAACTAAAATAAAGAACATATGGGGACATCAACAAGATGAGAAAATCTTGATTTTCTAACCCGAACATCCTAAAAACAAGGAGCTAAACTTTTCACACCTAGAAGCTAGAGTATAGAAGCTACAATACTATGTTCTAAATCCAACTTCCATAAAAGGATTCAAACATTATTTCCACTAGATTAAAAGAGTCTAGATCTTCACTGCATAACACATTGAGATTTTTAAACCTTATTATACATCTCTAGCTCTGTTGCATTCTTTTGTTTATCTTTTTGAACAATGTGTGTATTTGTCTCTATCACACACACTCTCTCCTGTGCATAACTGGAGGATACTTGATATCCTTAAACTCTCTCATTTTCATCCTTTGTATCCCACGTAGAACAGTGGAAGAGGTAAATTGTGACCTGATTTTTGTTTTTTCCCATGAATAATTGTAGTAGAGGTTAGGTATGACCTGGACAACCTTGTGTGCTGTTGTGAACCCCAATCTAGGGTGTGGATCAAACTGTTTATTAAATTAAACTGTTTGGTGGTAGGTGATCCCCAAGTGGAGAGGACTAATTCTCAGCTTGAGACCAAAACTCTTGTTTATATCCATTATTCCTTTTCCTATTAGTTTTAATCTATGTTTATTACTTTTCCACAAAACTAAATTCAACTTTGATAGTTAGTTTAACAAGTGTTTATAACTGTTTTGAACCAGTAGGTTAGTTTTGAAATTTATACCAATCTTTAGATTAGTATAGCTAAGAACTAATCAATCTTATAAGAAATTAATTGAACATTCAGGAATTTTATAAATTCACTACAAACTGACTTTGATTCTATTTTTAAATGGGGGAAATTTTCAAAGAACCAATTTTAATAGAAATTTTTATAGATACTCAATTCTATCGAGTACCTTATCAATAATTTCATTAGTCATCTCCCTAATGGTGTGGGTATCCTCCATACTTGGCGTGAAGGTAACAAATTCACAGACTTACTGGATGCACAGAGTGATCATGATAACCCACGTATCATCTACACTAGAGTTGTTAACCTTACCCCCAAAATGTGTTGATCTGATTAGAGATGACACTCTTGTATTTCAATATTTTATACCCCCTTGATCCCTTTTTAACTTTGTGGTTTTATTTGCAACTTCAATAAAATAAAATACTTTAGTGTGTGAGGATAATGACTAAAGTACTCATGAAAGATAATTTAAACTTTATAAATCATTATAATTCATCTATGAAAATAATATTAATGAAATTTTAATGATGAAATTTGGAAGAATAATGAACACCAACACTGTTATGAGGAAACTACTGCAAACGGTCAAAACTGTAAACACTCGATGTGGGAAAATATGAAAAAACTAACTAATATACATATAGATAATGATTATAAATGTAAATTATAAATAGTTTTAAGTATTAATATGTTTATAAAATAGTATATTTATGTTTTTATGTTTTTTTATAGGAATTTAGAGCACATTCAACTAAGTGGAGAAACAATGTAAGGGTTTCTTTGTTGGAAATTTGAATCCCTTGTGACATGCTTATGTTATAAAACATATTTAATTTTAGATGGTGTAAATTATACCCCATTATCATTTTTTCATGATTTCATTATATTTCATGATTTCCAATGTTTTTTATATATTCATTCTCTCTTGGGGTTTTGATTCAAAATATACAAAGACTGTAAGGGTTTTATCTCAAAACATCCTTCTTTGAGACACATGTTCTTTCATGCACCTAATTTATTATAAATGGTGTTTATAACACAATTGGTATATTTAATATCATATATTATTATTATTCATAGTATTCTAACTTAAACTTCAGGATTTATCTCTTCCATATAGGTTTTATTAAGACATTTCTTACGCCATAAGGGTTTTCATCTCAAATTTCTCTTTTTGAGACATGTTTTGTATTATACACATAATTACATTTATGTGATGTATATACTAACAATTTAAGATATTATATAATTAATTACCTTTTATGCATAATAATTTAATTTCAATTTGAATCTATCTCTTTCATGAGGATTTGATTTAAATATTCCTCAAATTGTAAGTGGTTTGTTGTGACTCAATTATCTTCCTTGGGTCATAATCACTCATTTTTGTCTATTATCTTTAATTATTGATCTATTATAACCTACTATGATTTTATAATGTATTTACACCATAATTTTTTGGGGAAATCATGTTTCAAAACAAATTCATCCACCTCAATGATTTTAATGTTATCTTAAAATGCATTTTTGTTAAGAATAATTCTCATTAATTTTAATGGATTTTTCTTACAAGTCCATGTTTTTACTTCTCACCAATATTATCCTTTTGGAAACTAAATATTTTTTATATCAAGTGATCATTTTATTCCCATTAATTCTTTTTTAAAACAAATGTTTCATTATCCTTTTAATAATGTGGGTTTCGACAAAGTTATTTTAAAATATTCAAAAGGTTTTTCTCTTCTTTAAAAATAAAAGGTTTTATAATCCACTCAGATTTTTATTTTGATAAATTTTATATTCTTTTTAAGGTTCTATTTCTAAGTATTCTTTTTAAAATAAATTTTTTTGAAGTATTTTCACTTCTTTTATTGTAAAATTTATGCCTTTTTCAAGTTTCCATTATTAAAGATTTATTTAAAAGTAAATATTTCCAAAGTATTTTCACTTATCCTATTTCGACACCTTTATGTATTTTAAGGGAATTTTATTTGGAACTATTTATATTGAGGCTTTCAAAATTCTTCTCTTTCCCTTCAATAAAATATTTTTGAAAGTAATTTTTACTTTACTATTTTAAAAGGTTTTGTAAAAACTTTTTTATTTTCACATCTATTTACCCTCCAAGGTTTATCTTTCATGAAGTGATGTTTTTATCACCCTATATATATGTTATTATGATATTAATTATTTTTGAAAATTATATTTTTATTTTCTATGATTTCATAAGTTCGTGTAATTTGTTATTTTTGAAAGGTTTAAGAAACAAATTCTTTTTCCATGGGATATTTAATATATGATGATGTTTAATTTTAAGTGGAACACATATGTATGGATAATGTTTGGTGGGTTCATAATGAGCTGGTTTAAGCTTATATATTATGAGATATTATGGAATGAACATAGTGATTTTTTTCACATAGGCATGGTCATGATGGGTTTTCTCACATTCCAAGCATAAACATAATGAGTTTGTTCACATAGTAATGAGTATAATGGTTTTTTTCACACAAGTTTTCCTATGATTATGGTTGTTCCACATTTTCAAGTTTCTCATAAATTTATTCCACATTTCCAATTTGTTTATCAAGTTATGTCAATTTTACAAGATTTATTTCATTTCCATAAAATTCCATGTTTTCATGTTTATATCTTATTTTTAAAGCATTATGTACTTTTATCATGCTCACATGTTTTATGATTATTGATATGTGTTTTGATCCATTTCATATATATTTTGATTCCTTAATGATATTTTAATTATCTTTTGTTACCCCATAACATTTTATTATTATCATATATGGCCTTTTGATATTTTATTAATATATCTATATATTCCTATTATTATCCTTTATGTTTATTATTTAATACCATATAATATGTCTTCTCCCTTTCTGATAATTTGAGCTCACCGATTTCTTATGTTTACATTCCCTAGGTTGTGAATATTATTATGTTATGTTAGATATCTAGAAAAAAGTATATAGGATCATGGTTATAGAGAAATGTTCACAAGTGTTATAAAATAATATGTTTATGTAGATAATATCCAAGACACTAAACCTTTCGATCATTGGGTTATGTGATAGTTTGTGAGTTCTTTCATTTAAATCATGAGATTAATTTATTATTTAATTCATATTTATCATGGGTCTCTATAGTTTTTATTAGGGCATGGATTAGTTATTTTTTAGATTATTTTAGTTATTTTTGGAGATTAGTTTAGTAATTTTTTAGTTTATTTTAGAGAACCTTTGTGAAAACCTTAAAGATGAGTCTAATCATAGGATAATATCCTAAAATATTGGTAATATATTGATTATATGGTTTTACCTAGTAATATATCCCTATCTGGATACTAAAAGTGGATGTGGTTGTGGCACAGATGCACCTAGGAGTAATCACCCTAAAAAGGGTTGCATGTGCATTGACTTGATCATATCCCTCATATATGATGAATGAGTTTAAGACTACACACCTAGTTTGAAGATCTTGAAGGGATATTCTTTGCACTACGGGAAAAATGGGTATTTGCGACGGGTTATTTGCGACGGGAATAAATCCCATCGCAAATAGTCCCGTTAAAAACTTATTTGCGACGGGGGTATTTACCCGTCGCAAATAATTAGGCTTTTGCGACGGGATTGCTTTCCCCGTCGTAAATAGTTTTCCCGCGATGCGCGCCAAATCGCGGGAAAACTATTTGCGACGGGAAAATATTCCCGTCGCAAATAACCGGCGGCGGTAAAAGGTATTTGCGACGGGAATATTCCCCCGTCGCAAATAGTGTGTCGGCAGGTGGTTATTTGCGACGGGACCCGTCGCAAATAACTATTTACCCGCTGACCGTAATAAATGTCGGTTATGGTATTTGCGACGGGTACCGTCGCAAATAACACTATTTGCGACGGGAATCCCGTCGCAAATAATCTAACCTATAAATACCCCCATCCGTTTTTTTTCAAATCATTCTCATTCTCTATCTTCTCCTGGTCTCAAACTTTTGTTTCTAAAGTTGAGTTTTTCTTCAGTTTAATTTTTTTCTCCGGAGCTGATATTACAGTTTTGAAGAACGATCAGAGCAGATCAATTTTCAAGGTATTTATATTCATTTTAATTTAATATTTATTTTTAATTTTTTATTAGTTTCAATTATTCTTAATTAGTTGTAATTTAATTATGTTTACATTGTTTTTTTACTTAATAAATTTAAATTATTAGTATTGTTCATAGTTAATGGTAATTAGGAATAATTAGTAATAATTTTTAATAATTAAGAATAAATATTAATAATTAGTAATAAATACCAATAATTAGGAATAATAACATTATTACATTATTAGTATATTTTATTATTAATATTAAAATAATATAATTTTTTATATATATACAATTCTCTTTTCATCTGTGTGTTTACTGTTTTCACATGTATTATTTGTATGTGGAGATAGAAAACGCACAGATGAAAGGAGAATTGTATATAAATCAGAAAATTAAATTATTTCAATATTAATAATAAAATATATTAATAATGTTATTATTTGTAATTATTGGTAATTATTCCTAATTATTGGTAATTATTCATTTAATTACTAATAATTAGGAACAATTATCAATAATTATTAATAATTAAGAATAATTAGTAATAATTAGTAATAATTAGTAATAATTAGTAATAATTATCAATAATTAGTAATAATTAGTAATAATTATCAATAAGTAGTAATAATTAACAGTAAGTAGTAATAATTACCAATAATTTGGAATAATTACCAATAATTAACAATAATTAGTAATAATTAGTAATAATTAGTAATAATTACCAATAATTACCAATAATTAGTAATAATTACCAATAATTACCAATAATTACCAATAATTGCCAATAATTACCAATAATTAGGAATAATTTGAAATAATTAGGAATAATTAGGAATAATTAGGAATAATTAGGAATAATTAGGAATAATTAGTAATAATTAGTAATAATTAGTAATAATTACTAATAATTAGTAATAAGTACTAATAATTAGTAATAATTACTAATAATTAGTAATAATTACTAATAATTAGTAATAATTACTAATAAATATCAATAATTAGTAATAATTAGTAATAATTA
Source organism: Viscum album (assembly GCA_963277665.1). Taxonomy (NCBI): domain Eukaryota; kingdom Viridiplantae; phylum Streptophyta; class Magnoliopsida; order Santalales; family Viscaceae; genus Viscum; species Viscum album. The sequence goes on from OY728133.1 coordinate 1,961,512,020, forward strand.
ACAATAATTAACAATAATTACTAATAATTAGTAATAATTAGGAATAATTAGGAATAATTAGGAATAATTAGGAATAATTAGGAATAATTAGGAATAATTAGGAATAATTAGTAATAATTAGGAATAAGTAATACTTACCAATAATTTGGAATAATTGCCAATAATTAACAATAATTTGTAATAATTTGTAATAATTACCAATAATTACCAATAATTAGTAATAATTAGTAATAATTACCAATAATTACCAATAATTATCAATAATTACCAATAATTACCAATAATTACCAATAATTACCAATAATTAGGAATAATTAGGAATAATTAGGAATAATTAGGAATAATTAGGAATAATTAGGAATAATTAGGAATAATTAGGAATAGTTAGGAATAGTTAGAAATAATTAGGAATAATTAGGAATAGTTAGGAATAATTAGGAATAATTAGTAATAATTCGGAATAATTAGGAATAATTAGGAATAATTCGGAATAATTAGGAATAATTAGGAATAATTAGGAATAATTAGGAATAATTACCAATAATTAGCAATAATTACCAATAATTAGCAATAATTACCAATAATTAGCAATATTTAGTAATAATTTGCAATAATTAGTAATAATTTGCAATAATTAGTAATAAATACCTAAAATTAAGAAAAATTAGAAAAAATTAGGAAAAATTAGGAAAAATTAGGAAAAATTAGGAAAAATTAGGAAAAATTACCAATAATTAGGAAAAATTATCAATAATTAGTAATAATTACCAATAATTAGTATTAATTACCAATAATTAGTATTAATTACCAATAATTAGTAATAATTACCTATAATTAGTAATAATTAGGAATAATTACCAATAATTAGTAATAATTACCAATAATTACCAATAATTAGTAATAATTAACAATAATTAGTAATAATTACCAATAATTACCAATATTTAGTAATAATTAACAATACTTACCAATAATTACCAATAATTGCCAATAATTACCAATAATTGCCAATAATTACCAATAATTACCAATAATTAGTAATAATTACGAATAATTAGTAATAATTACGAATAATTAGTAATAATTACGAATAAATAGTAATAATTACGAATAATTAGTAATAATTACCAATAATTAGTAATAATTACCAATAATTAGTAATAATTACCAATAATTAGTAATAATTACCAATAATTAGTAATAATTACAAATAATTAGTAATAATTACCAATAATTAGTAATAATTACAAATAATTATCAATAATTACTAATAATTAGCAATAATTACTAATAATTAGCAATAATTAATAATAATTAGCAATAATTAGTAATAATTAGCAATAATTACTAATAATTAGCAATAATTAGTAATAATTAGGAATAATTAGGAATAATTAGGAATAATTAGGAATAATTAGTAATAATTAGGAATAATTAGGAATAATTAGTAATAATTAGGAATAATTAGGAATAATTAGTAATAATTAGGAATAATTAGGAATAATTAGGAATAATTATTTATAATTATTTATAATTAGTAATAATTAGGAATAATTAGGAATAATTATGAATAATTAGTAATAATTAGTAATAATTAGGAATAATTAGGAATAATCAGTAATAATTAGGAATAATTAGGAATAATTAGGAATAATTATTTATAATTATTTATAATTAGTAATAATTAGGAATAATTATGAATAATTAGGAATAATTAGGAATAATTACCAATAATTAGCAATAATTACCAATAATTACCAATAATTACCAATAATTAGCAATAATTACCAATAATTACCAATAATTACCAATAATTAGCAATAATTACCAATAATTAGCAATAATTAGTAATAACATCATTACATTATTTGTATATTTTATTATTAATATTAAAATAATATAATTTTCTATATTATATACAATTCTTTTTTTTTCTGTGTGTTTTCTGTCTCCACATGTAATATTGGCATTCTTTTTCAAAATTATCAACCTACTCGCCAATGGAGAGGTGAAAGTGAATGCCAATATTACATGTGGAGACAGAATGTTAAACACACAGATGAGAGGAGAATTGTATATAATATAAAAAATTATATTATTTTAATATTAATAATAAAATATACTAATAATGTAATGATGTTATTATTATATAATTAATATTTATGAAAAAAATTATATTAGTATTATTAAAAAAATAAAAAATCAATATAATATTAAAATTATCAATATTTGTAACAGGTTTTGCTTTATTCTCAATATATTCAATCCTTTCTTGAGTGTTTTTTCTAACAAATTATTCAAAACCAGTAATGCTTTTATATTTTATAGAAAAATATGGAACAACGAGGTCGTCAACAATCATTATTAGATGACCGCATATGGATAAATCAACGTAGAAATCCAAATGGTTCTGGTTTAAATCCAGTATATATAGAGGGTGTGGAGATTTTTTTATCATTTGCGGCATCAAATCCAGAATTTGTTTCAGAAGGAAAAATAAAATGCCCTTGTAGAAAATGTGCATTGAGAACGTTTGACACGTTTGACAAAGTGGGGGAACATCTCTTGCGTTTTGGTTTTCAAGCAGATTATGTTTTTTGGTATCAACACGGTGAACGCAGTTCCAGAGCAGGTGATACCAACTTGATTCCAGATCCATCCCAGTTTCAAGATTTAGTACATGATGTTGCAGGTTCATCTGTTCAACATACAGAAACTCCGGCTGATATAGCTTCAAATCCTGAGTTGGGACCGTCTGAATTTTATGAGTTGTTGAAGTCTGCTGAGGATGCATTATATCCTGGCTGCAAGATGAGCAAATTAGAAGCAGTTGCAAAATTTATGGCTATCAAATCAGATAACGGAATGTCAAACACCTGTTTTGACCAGATATTTTCTTTGCTGAAAACACTGTTACCCGAAGGAAATGTTTTACCTGCAAATTACTATGAAAGTAAGAGGTTGGTTTGAAATTTGGGACTTACTTGTCAGAAGATTCATGCATGTTCAAATGACTGCATTTTATATTCTGGGGAAAATGAGTCGTTGGATAGTTGTCCCACATGTGGGCAACTGAGATATAAAGAAGGACAACATGGGAAGTCTGGTTTGATTCCTGTAAAACAGTTGAGATATTTTCCGCTTACATCCAGACTTCAGCGTTTATTCATGTCTAAGAATACAGCGACAATGATGTCATGGCATAAAGAGAATATTTCAATCGATAAAAGCTTGAATCATCCAGCCGATGGTGATTCATGGAAACATTTTGATAGAGTGTGTCCATCCTTTGCTTTAGAAGCTAGAAATGTTCGACTGGGCCTTTCCACTGATGGTTTCTGTCCGTTTGGATCTTATGGTAGTCAATATTCATGTTAGCCTGTTTTTTTAACTCCTTACAATTTACCTCCATGGATGTTGATGAAGGATCCATATATCTTTTTGACTTTACTAATTCCAGGACATCCGAAGAAAAATATTGATGTTTATTTGAAGCCATTGATTGATGAATTAAATTTATTGTGGAGTACTGGTGTCAGTACATATGATGTTGCAACGAAACAGAATTTCATACTGAGAGCAGCATTGATGTGGACAATAAGTGACTTCCCGGCTTATGGGATGTTATCTGGCTGGAGTACACATGGTCAGAAATCATGTCCTTACTGTATGGGAGAGAACAAAGCATTTATGCTCATTCATGGAAAGAAACCTTGTTATTTTGACTGTCATCGCAGATTTCTTCCAGCTGATCATCCTTTTCGCAGAAACAGATCTCATTTCAGAAAAGGAACAGTTGAAATGGATGGACCTCTAAAAATGATATCAGGTTCGGAGTTAAAATCAGTTGTATTTTCATTACCTCCCATCACTTTTGGTCCCACAATAAACCAACAGAAAATTTATGGTTTTGGGAAAGAACACAATTGGATTAAACGTAGCATATTTTGGGATTTGTCATATTGGTCTGATTTGTTGGTCCGCCACATGTTAGATGTCATTCATATTGAGAAGAACTGTTTTGATAATTTGTTTCATACAGTTTTGGATACGCCAGGAAAGAGTAAAGACAATGTAAATGCACGTTTAGATCTTGCCCAAATTTGCAGGCATCCAGAATTGGAACTATTTGAGAATGTCAGAACAGAAAGGTTACTGAAACCAAAAGCAGCTTATACACTGTCTAAAGAAAACAGTTTATTATTTTGTCAGTGGATTGCAGATTTGAGACTTCCAGATGGCTGTGCTTCCAATTTGGGTAGATGTGTAAAGAATGGTCATATTACTGGATTAAAAATTCATGATTGTCATGTTATAATGGAGAGACTTCTACCCATTGGATTAAGATGTCTGTTGAATTATGTGATTTGGGATTCCATAACAGACATGTCTCATTTTTTTCGGGAAATTTGTGCGGCTACGGTAGATTATGATGCTCTAGGAAAACTTGAAAAAGATGTTGTTGTAATTATATGTAAACTGGAAAAAATATTTCCGCCGTCTTTCTTCGACTCAATGGAACATTTGATGTTACATTTGACATATGAAGCCAAATGTGGAGGTCCGGTACAGTTTCGATGGATGTACCCATTTGAAAGATGCATGCAAAAATTGAAAAGAAAAGTACGTAACAAAGCATCTGTTGAAGGATCTATTGCAGAAGCTTATTTGCAAGAGGAAATATCTTTTTTCTGCTCCCATTATTTTGAATCTGAGTATCCTTCAAAACACAACCGAATGGGATGGAACGAGAGGAATATTGATGAAATCGACAATCAATTATCTATTTTCAACCAGTCAGAGCTTGGTTTTGGTGGAGTTTATGAACGCTGGCTTTCAGATGATGAACATCAGAGAGCTCATACGTATGTTCTGCTCAACTGTGAAGAGATGACATCAGTTGTACTGTAAGTGTTTATATCACTTATTCTATCATTTATGTTACAATAAATAACTTTGGTTTTTATAGGTTGTATGATAATCATATCAAGAAACAAATTCCACAAATTACAGCAGCTGCTCTCGAAGAACGTCGACTGAAAAATTTCTCTCAGTGGTTTCAAAAACTGGTAACATAAATTCATTATCTTTTAGCAACTCATTCAATGTATAGTTTACTATATTGATAATTATTTCACAAATTTTCAGGTGTCTCGATATGCTGATAAAATTGACAAACGGCTGTGTGTATTGAGTAACCCACCTTCCAAACTTGTTAAAACTTATAATGCATATGTGGTGAATGGATTTCGATTCCACACACATGCATATGGGGAATCGAAAAAAACAATGAATAGTGGAGTTATCTTGAGAGGATCTCATCATCGAGAAAATGACGTTGACTTTTATGGCATACTTGATGAAATCATTGAACTCTGTTATCTTGGACAACATTATATAACCATGTTCAAATGTCGGTGGTTGGATACAGAGAGAGGCGTGCGTGTTCATCCGACTCATGGAATCATCGATATTAAATGTAAAAGTGTTCTCGCAGTAAATGAACCATTATTATTGGCTCAAAAGGCATATCAAGTTTATTATGCAAAGTACTGTGCAACATCAAGAGATTTGACTGATTGGTGGAGTGTAATAAAAATCAAAATTCGAGACAATCAGTTTAGTCAAAGTGAATGTGCTTTCACTAATGTGCAAAGAATTGAAGTTTTTCAAGAGAGTACTCAAAATCAATCTTTTTTACAAAGAGACATGAGTATCGATGACGACACCCCACATTTAAGAGTCGGTGATGACGATGATGTTAATGATGTCACATATGAATTTGAAATGGTAAGAGATGAAGCAATTGTAACTCGAATGGATATCGATGATGTTGAGGAGGAATATAAAGATGACATTGACATATATGAAGATGATGATGAAGATGAACACTGATAGCATTTCATGGTATTTATATACAATCATAATATGTATATATGTATATATAATAGTAATTATCAATTATTTGCTAACATTAACATTTTCTGTTTCAGATGGATGACGCCACATTTCGTGCGTTGGCGGATGCTGACCTGACTTTTGATGCGGATGAGTTGCTGATAGATGACCCTCAGCCTGCAGGCGCTCCAGGGAGTACGCGGAGGGGGCGCGGTCTTGCACGATTGATGATTCCTGACCCCGTCCCCGAGCGACGTCCACGTCTTGGGTTTGATCCACGCACACGGAGGTGTGATAACCTGTGTGATAACCTGTGGATTTGACTAAGATTTCATTAATCTATTCACATAATAAATGTTTATTATTTTTTCAGTTTTCCGCATATAGCAGTCGGACAGGGCAGCGCTATTTTGCGCAACTATTTCTCTCAGCCGTGGACCACATGGGAGCAGATTCCCATTGATGTGCAGTAGGCCATGTTCGGCCATTGGTTGGTACGTACGTAAATAAATAATTTTTATTTTGAAAATTATTTCATTTCTAACTTGATATGTTGATTTATTTGTAGGGTTTATGGTATCCGATCGAGGATACCATGCGTGACGCCATCCACGAGGCATGGGAGGTGGCCATGCGTGATCGCCTTCGTCAGTTTTTGCACAATTTAAGAAAAGCTGCGATGAAGAAAGCAGGAGTGTCAGATTTTGAGGAGTCATGTAGAGCACACCAACCAGAGTATATTTCATCCCATGTATGGGATGGATTATGTGCGCACTGGTTGAGTGGTGCCTTTCAGAGGAGATCATCGGTGGGGAGGCAGAATCGGGGGAGACAGGAGGTGACTCATCGAGCTGGGAGTCGTTCTTTCAGTACTCATAGACAGCATCTGGTATGTACATTATTTATAAATATTTTATATAACTATAAATATTAACAATTTATTTTTTATTCTTATAGGCTGTCGAGCACCCCGATATTACAGAGTACGACGTATATCGGAGGATGTATAGTGATCCTGCTACTGGGGAGCTCAGAGGTGATCGTCAGCATCACATCGTGGTCAGTATTATTTGTTTTCAAGTTTAAAAATTAACTGCATATAATATATTCACAATTTTAATTTTAAATTGCAACTATAGGAGTCATATGAGGCCGCAGCGGCACAGGCCCGGCCTGAGAGTCAGGCCGAGTCATCAGATCAGACCACTGCCCGTCAGTTTGATGAGGTGGCATGGATGCAGGCCACCCAGTATGCCTTTGAGAAGGGCCGGGTAGTTGGTATCGTCTCTCGACTGACTCCCGGAGATTATTATGGCAGTGCTGCGATGTCGGCGTCCAGCTCGAGAGGAGCTCATGCATCTTCTTCTACACAGTATGAGGATCAGTTGCGATCTCAGACTGCACAGATAGAGAGTCTCCGACAGGAGCAGGAGCAGATGCGTTAGCAGCATGAGGAGGAGCGTCGACGCCAGCAGCAGCTGTACGAGGAGCAGGCGAGTCGGTGGCAGCAGCAGCATCAGGAGCAGATGGAGTACATGCGCCGACTCACTCATGCTTTAGGGATGGAGTTTCTTCCACCACCATCTGCAGATCCCCCACCTCCCCCCCCACCTCCCCCCCCCCCCTCCCCTCTTTCAGATTAGAGTTTGTATTTCTGTTATAAAATTTGTGAAATCAAAATATTTTTTTTTCTATTCGTAGTTTCTGTCTCATTATAAAATATTAATAATATTATATTTTTAAATAACAATATTAATATGAATAATAATATTATTTATATTTTATAATATTAAATTTTATATATATATTAAAATTTTATATATATATTAAAATTTTATAATATTAAAATTTAATTATTTTTTTGTAATACTTGAATTATTTTAATATTTGAATGTAAAATAATTCTATTATTTTTATATTAATTAAAATAACTTATTAATATTTTTTTTATTTATGAATTATAATTGTAATATTATTATATTAATTAAATCATTTATTAATATTCTATTATTTTTTATTTTTGAATTATAATTCTACTATTATTATAGTAATTAAAATAATTTATTATTTTCATTTGTAAATTATAATTCTATTATTATATTAATTAAAATAATTTATTAATAATTTATTTTTTTTATTTTTTTTATAGTATTTGCGACGGGATACTATGCCCGTCGCAAATACTAGTATTATTAATAGTTTTTTATTTTTTTAAAAAAATAGTATTTGCGACGGGATACTATTCCCGTCGCAAATACTAGTATTATTAATTTTTTTTATTTTTTTTAAAAAATAGTTTTTGCGACGGAACCGTCGCAAAAGAGATTTGCGATGGAACCGTCGCAAAAGAGATTTGCGACGGGTCCCGTCGCAAAAGGTATTTGTGACGGGTCCCGTCGCAAAAACTGTTTTAAAAGTTTTTTACAAAAATACGGAATACTATTTGCGATGGGGAGAATGTCCGTCGCAAAAAAAGGCTTTAGCAACGGGCCCGTCGCAAATAAGTGTAGTTGCGACGGCATTTTCAGCAACGGGCTATTTGCGATGGGACCCCGTCGCAAATAGCCCGTCGCAAATACCTGTTTTTCTAGTAGTGTTGGTTTCTCATGTGATCACTATGAACCACTATGAAGGATTTATTTTCTATTTATTTTAAGGGATTAAGTTGAGAAATGTAAGAAAACTCTACTTAAATTAACCTAGATCAAACTAGGATTGATATAGGTTTAACTAAAGGAACTATAGGCCAACATGATAATATAAAAGGATAATTCCTTTTAAGTTCAAATTAATTTTATTATTATGATAATTCCCTCACATTTGTCATGTTTTTTCACTCATGTTGACCCTTTTTGGTTTTATTGAAGGCTGGAACCAGAAGTAACTGAGTTAACCTTGGGTGTGAATGATAATGCGATGATTACCTAAATAATAATCCCATTGTAATGGGATATAGAATGAAAAATTTAGTGATTATGACTAACCATATATCATGAAGTATAGTTACCAATGTAACCATAGCTGAAATACTGATTGAACCAAAGAAGATAAGGATGGAGGCTCATGAAAATTCAGGCAATGGAGATGATGAAATAAAGAATATTCAACCACCTGTATAAAAACCCCTACCCTAGTATCCCATAGTTGGTGTTTATTTTATTAAATTGGAATATTATATAAATAATAACATTTTAAAGGACCAAATATTTTAGTAGTTTTGGATAACTAGATACATACATGAAATTCATATTACATATCAACCATAAAATACACAAAGTATTTTATTTCAGAACACCATTATCCCCTTAGAAAAACCCTACATATCAGTCATAATAAACTTCTTGGAATCCTGGGAAAAATAAAATATAAGAAATGGGTGAGATCAGATACCTGTTAAGGGAAAGTGTATAATAGAATCTATCACAAATAACAATTATGTCAAGTAAAATAATTGAAACACGTTCCATTTAATCAATAACTTGAGCATGATATAGAAGGATTAAGTGATGATAAAATAATACCATATAAATAATAATATGAGATAGAAAAATTAACCATGTATATTCTACTAATCAAATAATCACATGGAAATCAATAATTGAATTCATAATGATGGAATTCATAATTTTAGACATCTGAAACTTACTATCAAGGTCTCAACCAAGATATCTAAAAATAAATGGGTAAGGCCTTAACCAAAACACAATATAGTTTGTCTCATGAGACATACTGATGCATAAAGGGGATATATAAGTCCCCAACCATCACTTACTAAGTCCAATTTATTATCCATATGAATTAATAATACAACCAAATCGACATTCCTTAACAAAATCAATAACTATCTATATTGGAAGAAATAGTCATATGGAATATCAATACTTCCCTAGTCAAAGTAATCATAAACCATTTAATAAAGTATAGAATATGGTATCATAATATATCAATCTCAATTAATCACAATATTCAAAAAAGGATTCTGACATAGATGAAAATAACTTTAAATGAGACCATTGAAAAATTATTGAGGAAAATACCCTTTCTCACTTTAGAAATCACTTATTTTTAAAACTATGAACAATTATAAAATAAAAAATTTTCTTTGAAAATAATCATGAAAAATTATAAATTAATTTTTAAAAAATTAAGGTTTCATGATGGTGGGAAAATATTCTCATTCCATATAATTTTAAAAAACATTCCTTATATATTTTTTGGAAAATTCTCAAAGAAATTTGTTTAGAAAATGAAAAAAATAATATTTTCTAAACATTTTTTAAAAAGTAAAACATGGGTAAAAATGAGTGTAAAAAATATTAATAAGAGAATGTTAAAAAAATTGAAAACATTATTAGAAAAAATGGACATGTAGGAGAAATATTCCCCAGTGGATACTTAGATAGAAAGAATTTCAAATAATTATGAGATTGTGAAATAAACCCTTACCTTAAGTCCAATTTTTTTGTACATATCAAAACCTTAAATATAATGGTTCAAATCATGTAATTTATACCACAATAATATTCATATTTATGATAACATATATGATCCTATTATATCATCTTATCATCCATTTGTTAATAATATTTCATTATTACCCTTGTTTCGGGTGTTAACTGCTTCATTTTTCTATGCATGTTTCTATATGTAAGTCTCAATTATTGTGCATAAGATATAGTTATATAATATAAATAATTATATTAAGGTTATATTTATAATATTTATTCATTATATAAATTTTTATAATCGTTATTCAATGATAAACATGGAAAATAAATCGCATTCCATCGTGGAGATGGTGGGCCGTATGTATGCACAAGCGATTGTATCATTCCCACATTGGCGAAAAGGTAAGGAAGTGGATGGTATATTAATTTTTCCATAATCAATATAATGTCATAATTATAATATATATCTATCTTCCTATCATTATACCCATCCAATTAAAGTGGTTATGAAAAACATATTACACCATGGCTTGGAGACGATAAGTTGTACGTACGCACACGTGGTGTTTTCATTTTTCATAGGAGGGATAAAAGGTGGAATATGGTTGTACCATAATCATAATAACATATAAGTATATATATTATAATTTATTTATTACTTTATAATGGAAAAAACATGTGGGTATGAAGTATAATAAGAAATAAATTTGAAAGAGCTGGTAAAGATGATTACCTCTTCTTCAGTAAACTTCCTTTAGATCTCCTCTTAGGAACACTAGAGTTGGTCTTTTAGAAGGACCATAAACTCTATAAATTGTATAAGGATATTTTTAAGAGAAATTTTTAGGTTTTTTGAGATATAAGGTTAAAAATGGTGTGAATAAGTGAGGGAGGAGGTGACCATTTATAATTGAGGTGAGGGGTACTTTTGGAAACTCTTAAAATATTAAATTAATATAAATTAATTTTCAATTTCAAATGATTCCAAAGTGATTTATTTTTAATATAAGATTATAATGGGTCATAATACTCTCATAAAATATTTTTAAGATAATTTTAGGTCACATTATTACCCTTAAAATTTTGTTTTAACCCTTATTTAACCCCTTTAACTCTTACTATGACAACATAGATTTTACTCTTTAAGGATCAATATTGTTACTATAAAATGCCAAAAGACACATAAATGTAGGATAGTTGGTATCTTAAACCATATAATAATTAATTTTCCAAATTTAAGTTTTTTATTAATTTTATATCATTTAATAAAATATTATTTATCGTAAAATATCATTAACGTCAATTTTGACACTATTCCTCCAATGGCCAGAATGCCTTCATTTTTTTTATTGACTTTGATAATCCACCTTTAAAGGGGTGAGGTTGAACCCTTATAAGGCCCGTAGGTGTAAGTATTACATGGCCCGTAGGCCTTAGAGGATTTCATTGCCCATAGGCTTCAAACATTACATACAACCCAGACTAACTACTTGGAACTGCTCCTCCTGAGAATATTCATTGTGAAATCAGCTCTCCACCTTCACATGGATGTTCATTTAGGCTTTCTCATGCATGCACAGGCTTGTCCTGATGGCCGGTGTCATACCCTCTCATTCTTTCAATTCGTTTAGCTTCTGCTGTGGTGAAAGCTCTTTGCTCCTCCTCCTTCTGAAGTTTGTTCCTTGTAGGTTTTCTAGTTTGAATCTGCACTAAAGGTGGCCCAAAGGCCTTGAGGTGGCCCGAAGGCCTTACCGACCCAAAGTCCTGGGTGGCCCAAAGGCCTTAAAGGACCCAGGGACCAAATCGGTGGCCCGAAGGCCCAAACGGGGGAATATTCTCGGCTGCAACAGTGCCAAACAGTTCCTGCTACAATACCTGCTACAGTACCCCCGTAAATTATCCTACACCTGGATTTGATCCTGGGTCTCCTGGATGAACTTAAGGAGTCCTCACCAACTGGGCTAAGGCTCATGTGCTTGACACTATTCATTAATTTGACTTTTAAAAAATATAAATATACAAGATAAATTAAAAATAAACATTTAATGAATCCATAATAAATCAATATAATATATAAAATTAGTGTATGACATTAATTATATCAAATTATATTTATTTTAATATTTTTAATATCATTTATTTGATTTTTCCAATAATTAAATAATCACTGCATCAGAGTTGTTCAAGCATTTAAGGTGATTTTTTATTCACTAAAAATTAAAAATAAATTTTAATTATTAAGATAATTTCTTTATATTTCTAAATAAAATTTATTGTTGAAGATATATTATGTATAAAAATATATAGAAAATGTTATAATTATTAAAATCATGAATGCAACATCTTTGACTTTTCTTTAAATAAAATATTATAAGGGTTGTTATCTATTACTAATGAAAAAAATGATCATATATCCAAAATTTAAATGATTATTAACTAAATAACTCCTATAATAAAATTGGGTCAAGTATTTGGGTCAATTTATAGTCCTTAAAATATTAATTTTACCCTTAATTACCTGATTTACCCTTTACTGTACTAACAAAAATTACTATGGTTGCTATTCATATTGGCCAAAATAAAAGGGATATATTTAATAAAATTGGAACTTATGAATCCAAATTTTACATAAATTTTTCAAAATTTAAAACTCAAAATTTTTAGAATTTAATTTAAAATTGATTCTGCAAAACACAAAGAAAAATAGTTTTAATGAAAAATGCATTTTTAAGCCCAAAAATATAATTATACCAAAATAAGGTTTAAGGATGATTAAAATTAAATTAATTAAAATTAAATAATAATTAAGTTACATAAATATCAAATTAAAATCATAAAGGGAATTTTAATATAAATCAAGTAGTAGTTTTATAAAATTTGGTAATTTTCACTATTCACAAAAAAATTAATCTCTTCAGAAAATTCTAAAAAATTCAGCATAAGATAATTTTAATATGATGATTTAAAAAATTATATTATTATTATAAAATTAATTTTATAGAAGTTTCAAGAATTTATTATAATATTTACTCATAAAAATAAAGAAAACCATTTTTAAGAAAACATATTTTTGAAGAATAAATTGATTTTACTAAAAATTAAGTGCTTATTCACAAAGAATTATTAATAAATTGAAAATTTATTGAAAATTTATATTTCTAATAATGTGGTTAATATTTTTCATTCACACTAATTTAATGACTAGTTTATAACAATCACATAATAATTTTTTTTAAGTTGGGTGTTGCTTGCGACATAAGTTATCAAAGAGATTAAATATTTTTAAAAGAGACATACTATAAAATAATAGGGTGTTAGATTCTCTCCTACTTTAATAAATTGTATCCACTAAATTTGAACTTGAAATTTGGAAACAAATGGATGATATTTGATAGTTTCTTTATGGTAATCCCACATCATAAATATAGTTAATAAAATATCCTCTTAATAAGAGGGAAAGAGAAATGAAAAGGTTAACACAAAATTGGGATTTTGAACAGGATAACATTAGAAAAAAGTGAAAATATAGACATGGAAGAAAAATATAAAAATAAAGTTATGGTGGATAGTGATAGAGAACATGGTCATTAGAAGGATAACCATTACAACACCATAAATCTGTGATCGATTAAAAGACCATTGATTTATCAGTAAGAAAAGTAAATAGATCATGTTTTTGTTCCAAAATCCTTTTACTAGAGTTTATATATTCTTTTACTATCCAGATAAGAACTTGAGAAAATAAACTTACTTGATTTATTTCCATGTCATAAGTATAATTTCATCCTTTTCTTGATCTATTTTAACTTCATCTCTTACACAAGGAAATGGATATTCAAGATGATTTTTTATAACTGAAGAAATTTTAACAAATTATAAGGTCCTCAATTCATTATATCATCCTATAAATATTTATTGAAACCAAAATTGTTATCACATGTTATCAACAAATAATAGTCTCTAAAGTTCAACTTAATTCATTCTATAAGTATCTAATCTTAAGAATCATCTAAAATACGACTATCCCAATTCAAAGACCAAAGATTTAGAAGAAAGGTAACTAAATTTCCAAAATCAAATTAACATTAGATTTTACCAAATAACATAATGTATCACTTATTATCACATAAAAAATATATGAATACCTTGATCACCTTAAAAACTTAATGAAAACATACATGCTTCCAAATTCTTAAATAAACAATACTACAGTACAATCTTTATATATCTATTGATTCTTATAACCAGAATATCATTGATAAAATACCTTTACAACATAATTATTAAATAAAAAAACAAAAAAGTTTAATTATTCCACTTAGACTATAGTAACAATATAATCTTGATCTTTATCCCTTTTATTCTTCTAATCTATATTCCCTTGACGCTTGAGACATTCATTTGCATAGTTCCAGATCTCATAACAGTTAAAGAATTAGGAAATTTTTTTCTTTCCTTTACAATCATGAGACTTATAGCCTTTCTCTCCACATTTGTATCAAACTACCATTCCCTTCAATCAAGTACCAAGGTGTTTCCTTCTATAAATATCACATGTGGGAAAATCTTTCTTTTCCTTTTTCCCTTTATCTATCCTTTTCCCTGCCATCATCTTCTTATCTTTCTTTCTTTCAAATTCATAATACTTAGATAATTATTTCTCTATCCTAATAGCACATGATAATGTATCCTCATATGATGAGAAAGTTTGGAATATTAGTTCCCTTTGAACAATTGTCTTAATCCAATCAAATAAACGACCAATATTTCTCTTTAGATTACATATGTAATATGCAGTATGCCTTGATAACCTTGTAAAGTTGTATTTTTCTTTAGCAACATTCTCATCCCCATTTTCCCTCAAAATCAAAAAATTTATCTCCATATATGCTCACCGCTCATGAAGAAAATATTTTTAGGATCTAAATGTATATGTAGATTACTCAATTACAAGAGGGGGGTGAATTGTAGGTTTAAAAACTTTCATTTTTATCTTTAAGAAAATCTATTTTTAACAAAGTTAAACCAGATGGATTCACAAACTCTTTTTAGTTATTAACTAAGAAACTAGATTACTTAGGATCCGATAATATGGATCCAATAAAGAAAATTAAGACAAGTTTTCTTAGGGAAATATTCTACTTTAAAGCATATAAATATTATTTATACATAGTATACAAGTATAATAAAGTTATAATGTATTTATTTAACAAAATTAAGTGGAATTAAAAACTTGTAACAAAGACAAGTAAACAAGTATAGGAAATATTTTAACCCAAAGAGAAGGGTATACAACAAACTTGGATAAAGGTCCATTGATTTATACTTTCAAGAAAGTTTGTCTTACCAACACTAGTGTAAGCCCTCGATAAGAATACCAGAATCTATCTTATTATCCCTGCAAGCCCTATATCTCTAAGTTGATCAAAACCTCTGTCTTATTATCCCCTAAATCCATAAATTTTACACAAAAATTGGATTTTCACTAAGCAGGTTGAAAAATTTGTTCTTCAGCTTGAACAAGTTGTTCACCAAATTTACACAAGGAAGATCAAGTAAATCTCTTGTAGAGTATCAACACATTTAGAACTTCTAAATGTGTGTTAAACTCTTCAAATGGTTGGGGTATTTATGGGAAAAAATCCCAATGTTCATCTCCTCCTCCAACGATCATATTTTTCCTTGAATTTCGGAGGGACCTGGATAGGTGTCACTCAACCAACGGTTAGTTAAAAAATAGATTGTACAACATAATTTCATTATAAAATAATCATGTGTAAGAAACAATAACATGTAATAAAAACATTCTTAAGTTTAAGAAACTTTAGTAAACTAGGATCCGATAAAGTTGGAATAATATCTTAAAGAAAAAATATAAAACATTAATAAGTATGAATAATAAAATTCTAGATATAGTGGGAAATGGATTTTGAATGTCTATTCAAATTAAGTCTATATTTAGATAGAAATGGAGTCTGAATTTAGATAGAAATGAGGTAATGTCCCCGACCCGAAAGCCACTAAACCTGTTCCCTGAGCCGAGTAGTTTCATGACCTCAAGAGCACCTACCCATATTCCAGAGGTTTCCTACTAGTGGTGAGGGTCTAATTAGTCATGTGGGGAGACTATACCCTCTTTATCATAGAAATCAACAACGGAAAAAAAATATAAATAGTACAAACAATATGAATAACTATTAAACATGCATAACTAAGCATTCCCCAAAAAGGGGTACAAACCACAAATCAAACACAATAATGTCATGTCATACTATTAGTTCAAAGTGAATACAAACCAAAAGTAATACAAACAACTAAACTTTGAATGGGTCCCAACTATAAGTCTGGATCCTTCCCCATGAACATCCCGAGCCCAACTCAACTTCTTTGTGTAGGGCCTTCTCCCTTGTCTTGACCTGCAACCAAGATATCTGCTCTGGTACCCAACGACGGACTGAGCAGGGTGTGAGTACAAAACTCAGTAGGCCACCACCAATGGTGTCTACAAAATATCCAGTCTAATAGATTGTGCATGCAAGTAAAAAATAAATGGCAAGTAATCAAGGGATAATTCGGGTTCCATTAGTTAACATGGCTCATTTAATTTATGACTAGTATTTATCACAACTCCATTTCTTATACAATTTTTACTACATAGCTCATTCTCATCACATGTTATTTTTTGGTTAAGGCGTAAATATCATCTACACATGGGTCTAAGTCAATCAATCACAATGAATAGGGGAAATAAATCAAGTCCCCATCTCACTAGGGATACACATTTCACATTAATACATTATCCTCACCTCGAATCCTTGGTCTGGGTGGAATGAAACTGTTAGGGGAATAGAGCCTCCTTCCCCTTCTCTAACCCATGAATTTTGGGGTGGAGTTTAGAGCCTCAATATAACATGACCCATGGGCATAGAACCTCAAGTCAATACCCCACTCTACCAAGCCATGTGCACATGCTTACTTATCAACTCACCACAACCATACCATCACACAACATAACATAACCAATGCCCTTGGAAATCATTAATCACAAATCATAACAACATCATGGGAATTAATAATATTCTATAACCCATTAAAACATTTACCAATTATAATTCTTAGTCATTTAGCCAAATTCCAATTCTCGTGCCTTAACCCTTTAAGTCTAATCAACAAACCCTATGCCTTAGTCAATATTCATCAATGTCCATACTTAAACCCATTTATCCCATTTATCATTCAAGTAAATTTCTCATGTATTAACTCATTCCATATTTATCAATTCCCTTATGAAAAACTTTACACGTTATTAATTCACAAGTCATTTCTAATTTAACATTCTCATAATTTTCTATGTACTAGTCCTACATAGAATTTCAACATAAATCATATACCATTCAATAAAATCCAATTTAACCCAATTAAACCAATACTAATCCATGAAAAACAACCCCTTAAGCAATTATTAAACCTAGGAAAAATATAGACATTCCATATTCAATCCAACTAACCATACTAACATGTTAAACATGGGCTCTATGCTATTACACATCAATTCCACATGTGAACTTGTCAATTTCTAGGTTTGGAAAGGTTGGAACACCCCCATGGTTATCCCCAAATTGGTCAAATCATCCTCGACACATCCTATGAGAATCGTGAGGGTTTCAAATAATTATTTAGATGACCATTCTACCAAATCCCATTAAAGTCATCTAAAGTGCAACAAGAGGAAAACAAGAACACATACTCATATGCACAAATATATTTAAAACTATAGGATATTTAACTCACTCTTAATTGTATCCTTGGATCCAGATTCAAACACCCCCTAAATCCCCAACATAAAACTCACCCAAAAAGAGGGTTTTAGAGCTTCATGAGGAGATGGGAGAAAGATGGAAACCCCAATCGAAAAGAGGAATAAAGGAGGAGATTAGACTTACCCAGGGATTTGATCCATGACCAAAGTCTCTCCAAATATCCAATAATCAAAGTATAACCACATCTTGTAAGCTTGGGTCCTCTAATTTCATCATTACGGTTGTAGGGGGAGAAATGGATGAGAAACTCGAGTTGGGGTTTAAAATCCCAGGATGACAATTTTGTAAATTATCCAACTTTTTTGGGCTTCACGGTTTACCCACATGGTTTTCCAAACTGTGCGAAAATCATACAAAACCCACTGCTTGAAAATAACTCCCTTCGCATGGTTTCCTGGGATTTTTTCATGGTTTGCTTGACCGTGTGCAAACCGTGCGAATTTCTACTGCCCGCACGGTCTCCCCTCGCACGGGTTTCCAGGCCATACACAAACTGTGCAGATTTCCCAAAGAGCCCCTTTTCTGCCCTTTTTCATGTACCAAACCCCCATAACACCCCCAAGCCTTCTCAAGGACTTGGTAAAACACTTATTTTTCCACAAAGGAGAGGTCCAAGCCATTACTTAAACAAAAACATACTTTAAGAAAATACGGGACCTTACAACCTCACAACCTTATAACGGATCTTCCTCGATCCACTCTTCCAAGCATCACAAAGTACATAGGTTTTTTTTTCAAGTAGTAACCCTAGATCAAAACAAAAGGTCTATATAATGAAGAGAGGACGATCACTGTTTTGAAAAGTAAGTTTGCGTCGCTATAGTAAACGGTGGATAGCTTTGTCAAAATTGTTACAGTTCTGTTAACTCCGAAGTCCACACTGCTACAGTGACTGTCGGTGTCGGTCGGTCAGCTCTGCTACAGTGGTCAGAGATGCTACAGTGCCGAAAAAAATTGGGTCGGGGATTTCAGCCCCCGGACCCCCGAAGCAGGGGTACGTTGCCCCCTACAACCCCCAACGAGTTCACCGCGGAGTTCAACCCGCGACAGTTGTGGGCCACAAGCATTCGACCCAACCGGATCAGGCTACACCAATCCAACACCTTAAACAACCCATTCCTCATACTCTATTCCAACAGTCCTCATCACCCTTAGAACACTACCCCCTACAATCCCTACCATGGGTCATGGTCAACATGGGGTAACCAATTTTCTTAATCACAAATCTTTTTCCAACACATCTTCAAACTAATTATTCTTTTACAACACGATCCTTTCCTCTTAGTCACATTTCCCATTTCACAAAATGTTAAAATGATCATTTTAAATCATTTACACATTTCATTAAGAAAAATTAATTAACAATTTTATCGTCATTATGCAACACTTTTTCTTTTAGATGCCAAAACAACCTTTACAATTTATCACAACCCAAAATTTTAACCTGGTCACAACATTTCTTTATAAAAAATATTCCTTAACTAGTCATTTTCATTATTTTCATTCACCCACTTTGATTAATATTATTATGCATCATTTTCAAGATATTTATCAAATAAGTAAAATGCATTCTATTCCCTACGCCACGCACACCCATCCTGTGTGTGTGCCTATAACGATACATGCCACCTATATCCTTAGGTGCCTAAAGTGATGCATGAATGCACAACCTCATGCCATTCTAACCATGAGAAAAATATCATAAATCAGTCAAACCACACAACATGTGCATCACCCAATGGTGAAATATTATTCAACTGTAACAACACGCATTAAGAACAATAATCCCCACCCAGGGTGACTTGGGTTTTCCCTTGTACATAGGTTAACTACTCCCAAACATGAGCTCATTACCAAGGCCTGACACTGTCCTAATATCTTTTCTACCATCCCCAAATAGTAAGAAAGAAAAAATAACTCCTTTGATACCACTTTGCAACATCCCTGACCCAGAAACCACTAAACTGGTGCCCCGAGCTGGGTAGTTACATGACCTCAAGCGTACCTCCCCATACACCATAGGTTGCCGACTAGCGGCGAGGGTCTAAACAATCACGTGGGGAGAATATACCCTCTTTATCAAAGCAATCCATAACAGAACACAATTTAAATAGTGGAAACAATATTAATAACTATTAAATATGCATAATCGATCATATCCCAAAAAGGGGTACAAACCACAAATCAAACACAATAATGCCATGTCATACTAGTAGTGAAAAGTGAATGGAACCCAAAAGTAAGACAAAAAACTAAACTCCAAACGGGTCCTGACTATAAGTCTGGATCCTTCCCCATGAACATCCTAGGCCCAACTCAACTTCTTCATATAGGGCATTTTCCCTTATCCTGACCTACAACCAAGAGATCTGCTCGGGTACCCAACGACGGCCCAAACAGGGTGTAAGTACAAAACTCAATAGGCCACCACCAACGATGTCGAAAAAATATCCAGTCTAATAGGTAGTGAATGCACATAAATAATAAATGGTGAGTAAGAAACGGATAGTTTATGTTCCATTAGTTAATAGGGTTCATTTAATTTATGAATATTATTTATCCCAAATTTATTTCTTATACCATTTTCACTACATATCCCATTATCATCACATGTTCTTTTTGGGTTAGGCATAAATATCATATACACAAGGGACTAAGGCAATCAATCACAATGCATAGGGGAAATAAATCAAGTCTCTATCTCACTAGGGATTTACATTTCACATCAATACATTATCCTCACCTTGAAACCTCAATTCGGGTGGAATGAACCCATTAGGAGAACATAGCCTTCTCCCCCTTCCCTAACCCTTTAATTTTAGGGTGGAGTTTAGAGCCTCAATCTAACTCAACCCATGGGTGTAGAACCTCAAGTCAATACCCCACTCTACCAATCCATGTGCACATGCTTATTTATCAACTCACCACAACCATACCATCACACAACATAACATAACCAATGCCCTTGGAAATCATCAATCATAAATAATAACAACAACATAGGAATGAATACTATGCCATAACCCATTAACACATTTACCAATTTCAATTTGTAGTCATTTATCTAAATTCCCATTCTCGTGCCTTAACCCTTTAAGTTTAATCAACAACCCCTATGCCTTAGTCAATATTCATCAATGGCCATGATTAAAACCATTTATCCAATTTATCATTCAAGTACATTTCTCATGTATTAACTCATTCCATATTTATCAATTCCCTCATGAAATAGTTTACAAGTTCTCGATTCACAAGTCATTTCCAATTTAACATGCTCATAATTTCATACGTACTAGTCCTACTTGGCATTTCAACATAAATCATATACCATTTGATAAAATCCCATTTAACCCCAATTAACCCATTACTAAGCCATTCCAAACAACCCCTTAAGACATTATTAAACCTAGAAAAATATGGACATTCTATATTAAATAAAACTAACCATACTAACATGTTCAACACGGGATCTATGTTATTATGCATCAATTCCACATGTGACGTTGTCAATTTCTAGGTTCGGAAAGGTCGACACACCCCATGGGTGGCCCCAAATTGGTCAAATCATCCTCGACGCATCCCATGGGAATCGTGATGGTTTCAAATAATTTTTTAGATGATTATTATACCAAATTCCACCAAAGGCATCTAAAGCGCAGCAAGAGGAAATCAAGAACACATACTCATATGCATAAATCTCCTTAAAACTATGGGATATAACTTGTAGACCACCTACCTCAAATATGAAGGTGAAAACAATTTTAATTGTAGCCTTGGATCCAGATTCAAACACCATTTGAAGCCCCAACCTAAAAATCACCTGAAAAAAGAGGGTTTTAGAGCTTTGGAAGGAGATGGGAGAAATATGGAAACCCCAATAGAAAAGAGGAATCAAGGAGGAGATTAGACTTACTTGGGGATTCAATCTGCAACCAATGACACTTCAAACGACCAAGAATCGAAGGAGAACCACCTCTTGGAAGCTTGGGTCATCAAAGTTGTCACTAGGGTTGTAGGGGGTGAAATGGAGGAGAAACCCGAGTTGGGGTTTAAAATCTCATGATGAAAATTTTGTAAATTATACAATTTTTTTGTGCCACACGGTTTACCCATATAGTTTTCCAAATCGTGCGCAAACCATGCAAAATCCACTATCTAAAAATCACCCCCTTCACATAGTTTCCTGGAAATTTTGCATGGTTTTCCAAACTGCGTACAAACTGTGCATATTTCTACTGCCCACACGGTCTCCCCTCACATGGTTTTCCAGGTCGTGTGTAAACCGTACGGATTTCCTAGAGAGCTCTTTTCCCCCCTTTTTCATGTCCTGAACCCCCATAATACCCTTGAGCCTTCTCAAGTACTTGGGAAAACACTTATCTAGACATAAAGGAGAGGTCCAAGCTAGTACTTAAAAAAATATACTTTAAGAAAACCTGGGACCTTACAAATGAAGTTAGAATTTAGATAGAAACAGAGTTTTAATTTAGATAGAAACAGAGTCATATTTTATAAGAATTTAGAGTTGGATTTTTTGAGAGTTCGGAGTTGAATTTTCTGAGAATTTGTAATCATATTTTTTGAGAATTCAGATTTAGATTTTCTGAGAATTCAGAGTTAGATTTTTTGAGAATTAGGAATCTAATTTTCTAAGAAATCAGAATCAGAAAATATAAGAACTTAGAATCTGATTTACGTGAAACTTGGAGTCTAATTTTATGAGAAATCGGAATCAAAAAATCTGAGAACTCAGAATATAATTTCTGTGAAACTCAAAGTTAAAATTCAGAATTAAATGGAGTCTAAAATCAGATGGAATCAGAGTCTAAAAATAGTGAGACTCGGTATCTAAGGAACTGTAAGGTTCCAAGGTTTAGATTATAATTTGATTATACTTAAAGTAATTAGGTCTTAAGAAAATATGATTAAGCTAGGATAAGGAACTTTAAGAAAAACATGTAAAATCAAGATAACGGTTAATCATGTAAATTTCCTTAGAGAAAGAAAATAAGTTTTTAGGAAAAAGTGTTTCTGATTTTCAAAACAAAATGAATGGAAAATTCCTAAGAAAATTATTGTCTTAACATATTTTTCTAAGAGAAGTTCCTTAAAATAATTCCATTCTATGTTTGTTATTTCCTCCTTATTTTTGTTTTGAATCAATGACCACCATTGATCCACATCTCCCGAGAGATGATAAAATACCCTGAAAACCTTCTCCCTTTAATTACTTCCCAAAGAAAGAAATATCTTTTCTAAGGAACTTATAAATTGCTCAGATACAAATGGATTTGTAGTCCTGTTGAATAATATAGGTTGTTGTGGTATGAAGAGGTCTAACATTGTTCCACTATGTTGTAGATTAGGATTCTCTATACGAGTAAGTTTTTTGCTCATAACCCGAGTCAGTTATCCCAGTATAGTTATAGGTTGTTTAGCTCTAGTTTCATCTTCATCTCCAACATCATTATCTTTCAAAGGAGGTAAATACCTACATGGATTATGGGCATTGATACAATTTCCATTCCTTACACTAGGTACCATTTATAAAAAAATGGAATACACTATATTAGATCATAACATTATGAAACATAATGTATAATCTCAAAACTATTGAAACACTTAAATTAAATTAAAATTTTTGGTATAACTAATCTCGAAATCATAATCTCAGATTATTTGGGAATATTTCCAAATTCTATAATAGGATTTTTTTTATCTACTCTATGTTTTCTAAAATATAGTTATTATTGTTTCTACTAAACTTCCTCTATACCAACTATAAATAAACTGACCCTAGTAGCCTAGAGTCGGTGGTTATTTCATTAAATTGGTATATTATACATGGAAACACATCCCGAAGGACCGAATAGTTTAGTAGTTTTGGAGAAATATATACATACTTGAAATTCAGATTACATATGAAAAATAAAATACACAAAGTATTTTCTTTGAGAACACCATAATCCCATTAGAAAAATCCTATATATAATTCATAGTAAACTTCTTGGAATCCTAGAAAAAATAAAACATAAGAAATGGGTGAGCTCAGATGCTCAGTATGGGAAAGCGTATAGTAGAATCTATCATAAATAAAAATTGTGACAAGGTAAATAACTAAAACACATTCCATTTAATCAATAACTTGAGCATGATATGGTAGGAATAAGTTATGATCAAATAATTCAATATAAACAATAATATGATTTAGAAAATTTAACCATGGTTATTCTACTAATAAGATAATCAGATGGAAATCAATAATTGAATTCATAATGATGGAATGAATAATGTTAGACATCTTAAAATTACTTTCAAGGCATCTTCCAAGAAATATGATAATAAATGGGTAATTTCATTCCATATAAGTTAAAAAAATTCCATCCATATTTTTGTCGTAAAAGTCTCAAAGAACTTTGTTTAGAAAACTAAACAAATATTCTTTTCAAACTATTTTGTAAAAAATAAAACATTATTAAAAATAACTCTAAATATTCATAGGAGAATGGTAAAAACATTTTTGAAAACATTTTTAGAAAACATGGGCATGGAAGAGAAATTTTCCCCAGTGGAGACTTAGACAAAAACAATTCCAAATAATAATGAGATAGTGAAATAAACCCTTACATTAGGTCTGATTTCCTTTTTATGTATCTAAACCTCTTGTATAATAGATTAAATAATTTTATTAATTTATACCAGAACCATATTCATATTTATTATATCATATATGATCCTCTTATATCATCTTATCACCCATTTGTTAATAATATTTCATTATTACCCTTGTTTTGGCTGTTAACTGCTTCATTTTCCTATGCACGTTTCATCATGTAAGTCCAGATTCTTGTGAATAGAATATAGTTATATCATATCCAAAATTATATTAAGGTCATACTTATAAAATTTATTTATTAGGTACATTTTTATAATTATTCTTAAATGGCGAACATGGAAAATGAATTTCATAGTGTCATATAGACGGTTGGCCATACGTATGCACGAGTGAGGGTATCATTCCCTTATTGGTGAAAGGGTAAGAAAGTAGATGATATATTATATTTTAAAAAATAAATATCATTTAATAAATATCATATATATATATATATATACTATTTTCATCATTATACTCATCTAATTAAATTGATGATGAAAAACAGATTACACCATGACGTGGAGACGGTAAGTCGTATGTACGCACGTGCGGTGCTTTTGTTTTTCATAGGATTGATAAAAAGTAGAATATGATCACACCATAATAATAATAACATATGGGAATATATATTATACTAGATTTATTACTTTATAATGGAATCAACACATGAGGAGGAAGTATAAGAATAAATAAATTTGAAAGAGTTGGTAAAAACGATTACCTCTTCTTCGGTGAACTTCCTTTAGATATCCTCTTAGGGACACTAAGGTTGATCTTTTGGAAAGTACATAAAATATAGAATTTGTTTTATGATTTTGGGAAGAGAAATGTGTTGGGTGTGGTCGAGCTAGAAGTCTCAAAGTGTTTTTAATAAGTGAGGGAGGAGGTTCTCTTTTATAATTGATGTGAGGGGTACTTTTGGAAACTCTCAAAATATTGAATTAATATAAATTAATTTTCAATTAAAATGGGCCCAAATAGATTTATTTAAAATATAATATTATAATGGGTCTAAATACTCTCATAAAATATTTTTTATACAAGTTTAGGTCACATTATTATCCTTATCATTCTTTTTTAACCCTTATTTAACCCCTTTAACTCTTACCGTGACAATGTGGATTTTACTATTTAAGGGTCAATATTGGTACTGTAAAATACCAAACGACCCATAAATGGATAATTTTTTATATCTTCAACCATATACTAATTGCTTGGATGAATTTAATATTTAAATTAATTTTATATCATTTAAAAATACATTTTTTTAAATATCATTAATGTCAATTTTGACACCATTCATTACTTTGACTTTAAAAAAAATATAAATAATTAATATTACTTCAAACAGAAACCATTAATGCATCACCAATACATAAATTTAATCTATAAAATTAATATATAGAATTAATTATATAAATTATATTTATTTTAATATTTTTAATATCATTTATTTTATTTTTCCATTAATTAAATAATTACTACATCAGAGTTGTCCAAGCATTTAAGGTAATTTTTTCTTCAAGAAAAATTTAAAATAAATTACCATGATGATTATAATTCCTTTAAATTTCCAAATACTATTTATAGTCAAAGATAACTTTTTTATAACACCATATAGAAAACTTTTTAGTCATTAAAATCATGAATGTAACATCCTTGACTTTTCTTTAAATAAAATATTATAAGGGTCATAATCACTTTATAATGGAAAAATGGTCATATATCTGAAACTTAAATGATTATGAATGAAAATAAATCATAAAATAAATTTTTTTCAAGTTTTGGGGTCAATTTATTGTCCTTATAATATTATTTTTATCCTTAATTACCTGATTTACCCTTTACTGTGGTAACAAAAATTACTATGGTTACTATTCATATTATCCAAAAATAAAAATGAAATATTTAATAAAATTGGACCTTATGAATCCAAATTATGAATATTTTTCAAAATTAAAAACATATAATTTTCTAAATTTAATTTAAAATAAATCCCACAAAACGCAAAGAAAAATAGTTTTATTGAAAAATGCATTTTTATGCCAAAAAATGTACTTATACCAAAATAAGGTATAAGGATTATTAAAATGAAATTAATTATAAATAAAGAGTACTTAAGTTACATTGTGGTAAAATTAAAATCATAAAGGTACTTTTAATATGTATAATGTAATAGTTTTATAAAATCAGGTGATTTTCACTATTCACTGAAAAATTCATCTTTTTAGAAAATTCCCAAAAATTCACCATATTCTAATTTTAATATGATGATTTCAAAAATTATACTAGTATTATAAAATTAATTTTATATAAGTTAAATTAATTGGTTATAATATTTACTCATAAAAATAAAGAAAACCATTTTGAAGGAAAACATATTTTTGAAGAATAAAATGATTTTACTAAAAATAAAGTTCTTATTCACAAGGAATTTATTAATACATTAGCAATGATTTGAAAATTTATATATTTCATAATGGGGTTAATACTATCCATTACTACCAATTTAAGGTCTAGGTTATAACGATCACTTAATAGTTGTTCATTTAACCGGGTGTTGCGTACAATGTAAGCTATCGAAGAGATTAAATTTATTTAAAAGCGATATACTGTAAAATATTGGGGTGTTACAACCTGTATGTAAAAAATATTAGAATAATCATAAAACTTTCATGGTAATTAATATAAAACTCATTCAATGTCACCACTAACAATTTAATGTCTTATGTGTGGAGAACTCTGGCACTGTCCAAGCCAATGCCCTAATCTAAGGACTTCTAGGGATGGTAGGAATTCAAAACCTCCTAGACCCAGGCAGCAAGGAATAACCTATGCAATGACTATTGATGAATAGGATTGTGTTAATTAGGTGTTCAATTACCCTCCAACTCTAATTAGAATATTTATTATAGTTTTATCAACCCTATTGTATCTAGGATGCTTTCTAAGAATATCAAGTCACCACCCTCAGTGATTTTTATTTTAAGGAAGACATTTAGTGGTATGTTTATTATATTTTTCGTAAATAAACTTTGGAAAAATCATAATATCCTACCAAAAATAATTGATTAAATTTTCAAAATAGAGTTTCTATCTTCACTTTGAATCCAAATTAATTTCTAAAATAGGATAAAAATACATTCTAAATCAACTATGGCCATTTATTAGTGAAAGACCAACTATGAATTATCTATAATAAAATTGAATCCTTTACAGGGGAATTAATACCTAGTTATGAGATACATTTTCTTAAAATGGTTAGGGAAAAAGTGTCTTCTATTCTTTCTTATAATATTGAGGATCATATCTAATTAGAGATAATATCTCAAGGAATGTCAATTTTTTATACAACTTTATCCATTCCTTCAAGTAAATGATAATTAAATTGAAAGGATGCAATTTATTTAAGGGGGTAGAATGTAATGACCTGAGTTTTTCTCCTTAAATAAATATTAGGTTCCATGATTTTCTCTACACTCAACACTGAAAACCAAACCAATATAGACCATCATAGGGTAGCCATAGAATTAGTAGGTATAAATAGTGGTAACAAAATTATGAAATATATATATGTAAATATATTAGGTTGTTAGGGGTAAAATTATAGAGAAACACATACAC
Organism: Viscum album; assembly: GCA_963277665.1. NCBI lineage: Eukaryota > Viridiplantae > Streptophyta > Magnoliopsida > Santalales > Viscaceae > Viscum > Viscum album. The sequence continues at coordinate 1,961,540,465 of OY728133.1, forward strand.
ACATTTTAACCCCCTAATGGCCAGGTCATAGCCCTCATAATGGATAAACCACCCATTTAACAGTCCAAAGACCCTTACAACTTATGCCCTGAAAGGCTTGTAATTATAACCCTATATAGCCCAGCCCTTCTCCTACTTTCTAGCCATGCTGCAATGCCCTATAAAACCATTTTGTTTCCAACCGAATTTTCCTCACCTAAAAACCAATGATGGTTATTTCTATCATCTCACTGAATGACTTTTCATTGACACAAATGACCATTAGACCACCACCCCTACCATTGAGTGGGAGTTCACCAATATCATTCTCTAGCAAGACATCCATCCATACAAGAGCTAGACCTTAATGTATGTCATTCCCATAAATGATCTTCCACCATCAAACTCCCACAGAGACAATGACTCTACTTCATCAATTGCTCCACCAGCGCCTGTCACGAACCAAATCGGGTTTCCACCCAATTGACACCTGACCCGATCCACAGCAAGGCTCGAAGGGTATTCCCAATCCCCATGGGCTGGCACAAGTGCCTGAGTATCAAAATAATTTTGGGAACAATTTTTCCAAATAAAAAAAAAACACAAATAAAACAACCAACAATATAAAATAGACCAAATCTGAAGGTCACAACCAAATGAGCCTTTAACCAAAAACCAGAATTTGAGTTGCATATTTAAAATGAAAACCAAACAAGAAATAAAAATTGGTAGGGTGAAAAAAAAACATTCACCTAGTGAGAGGACACCACCCTCAAGCCATCTCCACAACGCCACGCCAAGAAGTCCACTAACAACCTGAACCACCACTCCCAAAAGATGGACCCTTACTTATATCAGACATAAACAAATCTACTTACACACAATGGTGTAAGTAGGGTGTGAGCTAACGCCCAATATGATACCACCAAGAAAAAATTCCACATATAAAAATTAAATGATAAAAACCATTGCAAGTTTATTAGATAAAATTAAATAAATATTTAAACAATTTTAATGAAAAATTTATAAGGCTAAAGACTTTAAAGAAAACAACTTAAATTAAAAACACACACGCATACACTTTTATAGTAACCCCAAAGTCACAATGTGTGCCGACAGTGAGTGAAAAGTGAATAGGGAGCACAATACATGGGAGTGGCACGAAAGATACTAGAAATAAGTGGGGGCCTACGACATCACATCTCAGTGAAAAGTGGTGCAGTGACCACAATAACAAGAATTCTTGTGCACGAGCCACTAGTAGGGAACATGCCCAGAACCTAGTGGTATTCTATCAACATAAAAAAGTTAAGTTAGAGTTTTAGTCATCAATCCAGCTGAGTGAAACCGGGTCCAGGCCACTCCCGTGCCACTAGCACACTAGACCTAATTTTCCCACCTAGTACCCAGGTTTCCCATTTTGTGATAAAAAAGGTTTCAATTTCACAAAATGCTACATCTACATAGGAAAAATAAACACACAGACACACAACTATATTGAGGCCACCATTTACACACCCATAACATAACCAAAAACCACACACACCAACACATTACTAAAACATGATCTACACTGCTTAAACAGATTTATCAAACATGTACACAATTACTAAAACATTTTTTTTGCATCAATATTATTATTTAATAAATCATATAAAATTTTAATAAAACAAATTTTTTTTAAAGAGTCACCCGACTTTAACCACAAAACCAGCCCAAAATCATCTTTCATGACTAAGTGCACACAACGCCGCTTCAAGAACACCATCTGCACCACTCACACAAATTAAAAAAAATAACTACATAAATTAGTACAACACTACAAATTGACCACAAATATATTTTCATCAAAAATTAACTAATAACATAATAATAAAATACCAAACAAACAAACATAGACTAAATTATTCTCAAAACTAATTCTACACCAAATAAATTAAATAATATACTTTCAAAATAAATTAAACTTGCAAACCAATTCATCAAGTAATAATTAAGCACGTAACCACCTAACGGTGCATAGAAACTTCATGAAACAATTTTATAACTTCCAACGCACGACACACACACCGTAAGTAGACAAAAAAGAAACCCTAAAACAAAGTATCACACAATTTCATCAAGATTGAACCAATGGAAGACTAAACCCTAATCGAAACACCACCATAATGAAAGAATGAACAACCGAGGTACTCCACCTACGACGAGGGGTCCAAGAGGCTAGCTAGAGCTCAAAGAAGGTTGTCAGAGCTTACACGGTGTCGGGAAAGGGGGTGTCGCCGGAACTTCATCCAAACAAGATGGAGGCAAACGGATAAAGGAGGGGACTGCTGGATCTTTAGCCGAACCAATGGAGGTGGCACACGCAGTTTCTGGATATGAGAGGGGACAGACAGCCAGCACAGGATCCAATCAAGGAGAGGTCGAGGAGCTGGTATGGTGAGAGGGTGAAGGAAAGAAAAAAAGGTGTGGCTGCTAGGGTTGGCTCGCGCGAACCAGTGGAGAAGGGGGATGCGACGTGATGAGGAAGACGATAAGTGAGGGAGAGAAAGAAAAAAAAAGAAAAGAAAAGAAAACAAGAAGAAAAAGGAAAGATAAAAAAAGTGGAAAAATAAAATGGAAGGAAAACTAAAAGAAGAGTTAGACTAACCGAAAAAAAATTTAAACTAATCTAAAAAAATAATAAAAAAGATAATAACAATATTAATAATAAAATTTTAATAATGATAAAATTTTAATGTTAACAACTAAATTAAAATATTAATTATAATAATGTTAATAATAATAATATTATTAATAATAAATTTATTTTCATTAGGTTAGTTAACCACTAGCACACTAGGCATGCCTCATGTTAAACTGGCTAAGCCAGACAGCTTCGCCCGCACGTCAAGCATTACGCAGCTAATGCTCATTTATCAGTGCAAAAGAGAAAAACTCATGTTGGGATCAGCCCACATTTCAACAAAGAAATTATTAAAAAGGTAGATAAAATTATTATAAAAAAACTAAAATTAAAAAACATACCACAATGTGATGTCTAGGTGTGACAATTCTCCCCACCATGAAAACTTTTCGTCCTCAGAAAGTCAACTCAAAGTCTGATCATAGAATAAAAATGGGTACTCCTACTCAACCCATGACTTCCACTCACAAGTATCATGATTTTAATTCTCATGCTACCAAAGAATACAAACAAATAGAATAAACTTTTCAAAAATCACATTCTCCTGAGAATCCACTATCTACACTGGCTACTCAAACACTAATAAATTAGAATCTATCTACAACTCCTCCCAATTCAACACATGTGATGGATCCAGATTATAATTTTTCAATTTGGAGGCATAGAATACATAGTTAATCGACATCATCTGATAAGGAAAGGCTAACCTGTATTCCACCTTGTCTATCCGCTCAGTGATCTCAAAAGGTCTGACATACCATGACGTTAGCTTCCTCTGCTTTACCAAGTGGCGGTGACCCTAGTGAGGGGAAACCTTCAAGAACACCTGGTCACCCACTAAAAACTCAAGATCTCGATGCCTCTGATCAGCATAAGATTTTTGGAAACTCTAAGCTCTCAATAATCATTTCATGATCAACTTGACTTTATCATACGTCTCTTGCACAATTCTCAGTCCAAAAAGTGAGGTCTCTCTTACCTCAGCCTAACATAAAAGGATACTGACAAGGATAACCATAGAGCGCCTCAAAGGGGGTAATTCAAATAGAGGATTGGTAATTGTTATTATAAGTAAACTCAACCAATCCCAGATGATTATCCCATGATCCTCCGAAATCTAACACACATGCGTGAAGCATGTCCTCCATAATATGATTTGCCTGCTCTGTCTAACCATTCATTTGAGGATGGTATGACATGGTCATTTTGACCTGTGATCCCAAATCCCTTTAAATGCCTTACCAAAACCAAGAGGTAAAGTTGGGGTCTCTTTTAGAAACAACCACTGACGGCACACCATGAAGTCTGACCACCTCCTGAACATACATCCGACCCAACTCATCCACCTTAGTTGTATCTATGATCGGAATAAAATGATATGACTTGGTCAAATGTTCAATCACTACCCAAATAGAGTTATTTACCCAAGGTTTATGAGACAATACAATAATGACATCCATAACAACCTCATCCCACTTCCAAGTAGGAATGGGTAATGGCTGAAGAAAACTAGATGGTCTCTGATGCTCTACTTTCACCTACTAGCATGTATAGCATCTAAAAAAAATTACACTATGTCTCTTCTCATACATGGACACAAAAACTGGCGACGAACATCATAATACATCTTGGTAGTACCAGGGTGGACGACCCACTGAGACTGGTGACTATCCCGAATCACCACCTTCCGCAGAGACAATGGAACCACTGCGCGGCCCTTGAAGCACAAGATCCCCCCATGAGACAAGGAACAATAAAAAGAAGTATCCCCACCATGAAGAAACTACATAGACAGCTAACATAGCTCATCATCGGGATGCTCCTGCTGAATCAATTCCAAAAGAGAAGGGTTTAACTGAATACTGGCCAAGAATGTACCTCTGTTGTGCTCCTTGGTCTCCAAGTGCATTTTGGCCAAGAGACCCATCAAATCCCACTCATCTATGGACTTACTCAACACCTTCACTAGTACCTTCCTATTCAAGGTTTCCACCACCACATTAACCTTTCCTGGGGTGTAGACAATGTCAAATTCAAACCCCTATAGATACTCGATCCAACGACGCTACCTCAGATTGAGATTCTTCTATGAGAAAATGTAGGATAGGCTCTTATAGTCAGAATAGACCACAAATTTCTACCCAAAGGGGTAGTGGCACCAAGTCTTCAGGGCATGCATCACCACTTCCAAATCCAATTCATGAGTCAGGTAACTCTTCTCATGTGGTAGGAGTTAGCATAAAACATAAGCCACCACATGATCATCCTGCATGAGTACACACCTGAGGCTTGTACCTGACACATCACAATAACCACATAGCTCTTCCCAGACTCTGGTAAGATCAACACCGGTACGGTAGTCAGTCACCTTTTCAACTCCTCAAAGGATTCATGGAACTCTAGGTTCCACTCAAACTTCACCCCTTTTCAGGTGAGTCAAGGAGGAAAAAAGCCACGAGAAATCCCAAAAAAACGCCTGTAATAACCTGTCAGGCCAAGGAAAATCCTGATCTCAAACACATTCCTCAGATGTTCCCATGACATAATTGCACTGATCTTCTTAGTATCCACTAAAACCCCTTGTTCTGAAATGACATGCCCCAGAAACTTCACTTCCCTGATCTAGAAGGTTCACTTTAAAATCTTGGCATATAGGCAGTGATCCTACAAAGTTCCCAAAATGATCTGTAGGTGATGTTCATGCTCCTCCTCAGATCTATAATAAACCAGGATTTCATCCACAAACACCATGACAAAGGAGTCGAGATACTGGTGGAACACCCTATTCATGAGTTCCATAAAAACTTCTGGGGCATTTGTCAATCCAAAAGGCTTGACCAGATACTCAAAGTGACCATACCTGCTCCGGAAATCCGTATTTAGAATTTTTCTTCTCTCACCCTGAGATCGTGGTAACCTGAACACAATTATATCTTGGAGAATCACCTTGCTCCCTTCATATAGTCAAACAAGTCATCAATTCTGGGAAAATGGTATTTTTTTTTATAGTTACCTTATTCAATTTTCAATAATCAATACACAATTGGAGGGTTCCATTGGCCTTCTTCACAAATAATACTGGGGAGGCCCCGGGAGAGACACTCGGGTGAATGAACCCTTAGGATTCCAAATCGTCTAACTGTGTCTTTAATTATCTCAATTCGGTGGGGACCATGCGATATAAGGGAATAGATATAGGCTTTGTTCCTAGTGTTAACTCAATCGATAACTCTACGTCCTGCTTTGAGGGTAAGACTGGAAATCATATGGGAATACCTCTAGAAACTCATTCACTATAGGAGGTAATCCACCCTGAGAAACACCACCATCTTCCTCCAGTGCGAGAAACGATAAATGATAATCAAGATTTCCCAGCTCTGGAAGTGGAGGTCCTACATGAACTAATTGAGGATCCCATTCCCCAATAAATACATGGGGGCTTCCATTAGGTTCCATAAAACTAACTCATCGCCGATAACAATCAATGTGTGCTTGGAAGCTCACCCGCCAGTCCATTCTAAGGATCACATAAAAAAGGTCCATATTTAAGACCAAGAAATCCCACTCCATCTTAACTCCTAACATGGAGAGCGTGCAAAAAGGAAACCTAAGGCCTTGCTCCATCTCTTTCCCCAACGGTGTTACCAAATCCATGGAAAAAGATAATAGTTCAGTTGTTAGGTTCAAAAGGCTCACAAGATGGGCATATATAATGGAAACTGAAGCACTAGTATCAAATAAAATTGCAGCTATAGAAGATACAATCAGAATGGTACCTTGAATAGTCGAAGGTCCTGCATCAGATCCCACTAGTGCCTGATCCACATCATGCAGTTGCCTGGTCCCTTCCTGAGAACGACTGCTCATCTGCGGCTCTACCCTGATCTAGCTTTACTCAGAATATGATCCAATCCTGCCACCATGACTACCAAACTGAGATCCCATCGTCCGGGTCGGCTCCGACTAAACTGACACTCCCCTGGAAACCACAAATCCAGTCTCACTCTAGTAAGGTTGTTTCACCCTGTAAAAGTGTTGCACATGTCCCATAACTCCATGTAGATAACAAGGCTTGTGAGGGGAGGGACATGCGGATTAGATGTGTCATGCCTTCCCGCACTGATGGAACACCACAGACCCTGCCCCAGATGAAGTATTTCTGGGAGGATGACCTGATCTGCCACAACTCTTCTTCCCTTTATCCTCACATTTCCCTTTTTTCTCGGATGAACTTCCACTTTAAAACCCTGAGATATCCCCAAAAGGAATCAGACCTGCCCTTGTGGTCAATCTACACCATACAAGATCAATCAACCACTTCATCAAAATTATTTAGCTTGAATAGAAATACCTGAGTAGATATCTGGTTTCAAACCTTTTTCAAAGCTCTAATCCTTTATTTTTTTAGTTAGAAACTATTTCAGGTGCATTTTGGAATAGCTCGTCAAAGTTATTGGCATACTCCATCATTGAATGGTCCCCCTTATCAAGATCCATGAACTTCTGGGATCTTGCATACACCAAGACTTCAGGTTAGTATTTGACATTGAAGACCACCTTGAAGTCCTTCCAAATCATCTACTCATACTTCCCAACTTGGACCACTGAGTCCCACCACCTTCGACTAGGACCTGCTAGCAGGAACAAATAACACTTCACTCTGACCTCTTCAAAAGTTTCTAGGAATTTGAACATGCACTCAATCCTCTCAAGTCATTCTTCCACTTCCTGAGGATATGTGCTACCTCGGAATGAAGGGGGGGTTTTACTAATAAATTTTTAGGATTTTTCCCTTTTTGGACCAAATTCATCTTCCCTAACTGGAGCATGGGCAGGCACAGGAGTCACTTCTTGTCCTAGATCTTGAACAACCCAAACTACAGCTTCCACCAACCTCTGATCAATCGGCGAGGGAGAACTCTCTTCAGCTTCCTCATGTGGGTGTGTGTAAGCTCTCCGGGGAGGCATCTTTCTCTAAGGAGAAACATTCACAGAAATAACATCATTAATACATCATGTATAAAGAAAAAAATAAAATTTTAGCAAGGAAAATAATCATCAGTAAATGAAACATGCAAAAGCAACATCATGACTAAACCACTTCTCCCCCACCCAATTTCCACGCATAGTCTGCAGCCTATACGTACCACCTGAAAGAAAAGTAAAAAAAGCATCCCAAAAATCCATGGTGACTCAGGGTCTGTCACGAGGTGTGTTGGCCAAGCACCCTACTCACAACTAGAATTCCAAGTCCCGACAGTCCCAGATCCTGTCTAACTAGACTCATCCCAAATAAAATAACCCAAAGAGAAAAAACTAGTTTTGATACCATTTTGTCATGAACCAAATCAGATCTCCACTCAATCAACACCCAACCGGATCTGCAGCAAGGCCTGGAGGGAATTCCCAATCCCCATGGGCTAACACAGTGCCCGGGTGTCAAAATAAATCTTGGGAATGATTTTCTCGAATAAAAAAATATAAATAAAACAACCAAAAATATAAAATAGACCAAAGCTGAAGGTCACAACCAAACAAGCCTTTAACTAAAAACCGGAATTTGAGTTGTATATTTAAACTAAAAACCAAACAAGAAATGCCTCTTGGTAGGGTGACCAAAAACCAACACAAAAACCACCACCTGGCAAGAGGACACCACCCTCAATTCATCTCCACAACACCACGCCAAGAAGTCCGCTAATAACCTGAACCACCGCTCCCAAAAACTGGACCCTTACCTGTATCGGACATAAACAAATCTACTTATACCCAAGGGTGTAAGTAGGGTGTGAGCTAACACCCAATAGAATACCACCAAGAAAAGATTCCATGCATAAAAATTAAATGATAAAAAAAGTTGCAAGTTTAATAGATAAAAATAAATAAATATTTAAACAATTTTAATGAAAAAGTTATAAGGCTAATGAATTTAAAGAAAACAACTTAAATTAAAAACACACACGCACACACTTTTATAGTAACCCCAAAGTCACAATGTGTTCCGATGGTGAGCGAATAGTAAAGATGAAGCACAATACATGGGAGAGGCCTGAAAGACACTAGAAAAAAGTGGGGCCCTAAGACATCACGTCTCGGTGAAAAAGTGGTGTAGGGACCACAGTAAAAAGCATTCTCATGAATGAGCTACTATTAGGGAACATTCCCATAACCTAGTGGTCTCCTATCAACATCCAAAAGTTAATTTAGAGTTGTAGTCATCAATCCAGCTGAGTGAAACTAGGCCGAGGCCACTCCCATGTCACTAGTGCACTAGACCTAGTCTGCTCACCTAGTACCCAGGTTTCCCATTTTGTGCTCAAATAGGTTTCAGGTTCACAACATGCTACATCTACACATGAAAAAGAAACACATAAACACACACACACCTATATCGAGTCCACCACTTACACACCCATAAAACAACTAAAACCCACACACACCAACACATTACTAAAACATGGTCCACACTACTTAAATAGATTGATCAAACATGTACACAATTACTAAAAAACAATTTTGCATCATTATTAGTATTTAATAAATCATCTAAAATTTTCATAAAACAAACTTTTTTTAAAGATTCACCAGATTTTAACCACAAAACCATCCCAAAACCTTCTTTCATGACTAAGTGCACACAACGCTGCATCAAGAAAACCGTCTGCACCACTCACACAAATTAAGAAACTAATTGCAAAAATTAGTACAACACTAAAAATCGACCACAAATATATTTTCATCAAAAATTCACTAATAACATGATAATAAAATACCAAACAAAAAAACATGGACTAAATTATTCTCAAAACTAATTATGTACCAAATAAATTAAATAATAAGCTTACGAAATAAATTAAACTTGCAAACCAATTCAAAGTAATAATTAAGCACGGAACCACCTACCGGTGCGTAGAAACTTCACAAAACAATTTGAAAACTTCCAACGCATGCCACATGCACCGCAAGTAGACCAAAAAGAAAACCTAAAATAAATTATCACACAATTGCATAAAGATTGAACAAATGGAAGACTAAACCCTAACCTCAACACCACCAAAATGAAAGAATGAACAACCGAGGTACTCCGCACCAACGACGAGGGATCCCGAGGGGTTGGCTAGAGCTTGAAGAAGGTTTCTTGCACGACATCGGGAAAGGGGTGTCTCTGGAACTTCAGCTGAACAAGAGGGAGAAACGTGGCTAAAGAAGGGGGCTACCAGATATTCGGTTGAACCAAGGTATGTGGTGCACGCAGTCACTGGACAAAAGAGGGAATGGACTGCCGGTGCGGGATCCAACCAAGGAGAGGCTGGGTAGCTAGTCTGGCAAGAGGGCGGAGCAAAGAAAAAAAGATCCGCCTGCAAGGGTTGGCTCACGTGAACTAAGGGATAAGGGGGATAAGGCGCGATGAGTAAGAGGGTAAGTGAGGGAGAGAAAGAAAAAAAAAGAAAAAAAGAGAAGAAAAAGGAAAGATAAAAAAAGTGGAAAAATAAAATGGAAGGAAAACTAAAAAAAAGAGCTAGACTAACATAAAAAACATTTAAACTAATCTAAAATAATAATAAAAACGATAATAGAAATATTAATAATAAAAATTTAATAAAGCTAAAATTTTAATGTTAACAACTAAATGAAAATATTAATTATTATAATGTTAATAATAATAAAAATAAAAACAACAACTAAAATAATAATAATAATAATAATAATTTCATTTTCCTTAGGTTAGTTAACCACCCGTGCATTGGGCAGGACACTCGTTAAACTAGCGAATCCACATGGCTTCGCTGGTGTCATTCCCGCACGTCGGGCATTCCCAAGCCAATTCTCATTTATCAGCGCAAAAGCGAAAAACTCATGTCGGGATCATCCCATATTTCAACAAAACAATTATTAAAAAGACAGATAAAATTATGTGATAAAAATTTAAAAATAAAAAAAATACCACAATGCGAAGTCCGGGTGTGACAGTGCCCCTTCACACCATAACTATATTGCCCCCATTTTCTAAAATAGTTTATTTTTAGGTGAAAAGTGAAATATATTGTTTTTTAAAATACCATGGCTTTTGTAACATCACTTGGATATAATAATAACCTAAAAATTAAGAAACCTTTTTCTTGACCAAATATATGTCTTTTAAGTAACATTATATATGTTAAAATGTCATGTTTGAATTAAAAACCTATATTTTATATTTCAGAACATAAGTAATATTTTCTCAAAAATTATTTTAAATACATTATACATTAGTATTTTAAAATTAGTTTTTATCAATTGAATCAAATGAAATGGGTTTTAAATATAAAATATGTGGTTATAGATTATCTAATAATATGCACTTTATTTTTAGGCATAAATATTAAGTTACCTTGGGTAAATATTAGTTACCCTAGTAAAAAAATTATTTTTCAAAGAATAATAATTTTCTAAATATTGTGTATTTTAAAAATTAAATGAATAAATTTTAAATTAAAGATATAATATTATTTTTAAACATATATAAAAATTAATTTATACTCATTTAATAGGTAATCAGTGGTAAATAATACTCATAACCATTAATGATTAAAATGGCATTTTTATAGAAAAAATAATTTTTCAACACGTCATATATTTTGATTTAAAAGATAATATTCACCTATTTATAAATTTCATTAGGATAAATGGAGCCCAAATTTGGATTCATCACATAAAAATTTGGTAATAAGAGTCATATTATATTTTTAGTAATGAAATAATTAACATAATTAATATTTAATTAAGAGTAATAAGTGTTTAATTGACAAATCTAAGGTAACTCAAATTTTAATAAATTAAAATTAAATTTAGACCATATAAAAAAATTAGGTTTTAAAGTCTTACCTACATGTCTTACTATCCTTCCCTCACCCAACTCACCTAAATTTAATTCCTTTTCATTCTTACCCCTTACCATTCTTTTCCATAGAAAAGCCCCTCCTCCTCACTTATAAAAGTGGGATCACTTTAACCCTTTGAATACTACATCCCATTTCTAAATTTCCTTAAAAACCCACCCAAATATCCTATCATTGAAGTACTTTACATGACATAATTCCCTTGGTCACAAATAATTAGCCCAAGTCCCTCAAATCTAAGGCCTTTACCAAGAGGAAGTTTAAGGTCTCAGCGAGGAATCATATCTTTCTTAATGTTTCTTTTTTATTATTTACTTTCTAAACCAACTGTAACCATAGTATAATAATAAAATAAGAATCATAAGTGTGTTGATTTTTTATTATAATAATGTTATAAACATTATTTATCCACTTACATCTACTAATAAAAACAGGAATCGTCGTTAGTGCATGTGTGTGGATTACCGCCTCTACCAAACGAAACTTTCAATTTTTCATCACCAACCCTCATGGATGGTCTTAATGATGGTATTTATGAATAAATATTATTTATATAATTTAATTATTATTCTTAAAGGATCAATTACTATCCAAATTCACCCCTATCATTCGTTGAGTAATAGAAACACCAATTATATATTGTGCAGACTACAACCTTTATGAAAAATTATTTTTTAATTTTTATTATAGATTTTTATTATTTATAAAAAATATATTAAAATATAGTTTAAAATAAATAAAAATATAAAAAAATATCATTATTCATATTTTATAATTATATTATGTCAAAAGAAACACCTCCTTAGCCTTGCACACCAATTATGTTAAATCATGCTCAAGATTGGGTCGATTTGACCACATACTTGAATAATGATATGAAATAATATCATGGATGATTATGAAAAATATATTTATGGTATAATATGGAATAAATATGTAAATATTTTTTTTTTACTGTAAAGGATACATAAATATTTAACTCATTAATTAAGAAAACACCCTTCATAGGTTGAAAATCATCAGAAAATGTTCGTTGTCGATTTCATCTTCTAGGATAAATACTAAAGTACTCATGAAAGGAAATTTAAACTTAATAAATAATTATAATTATTAAATTATATAAAAATTAATTAAATTTTAATTATGAAATTTTTAAGAAGAATGGGCACTGACATCACTCCAATGAAACTATTATAAACAATCAAAACTATAAACACCCGATGTGGAAAAATAGGGGAAAAATGAATAATATACATATAGATAATTATTTTAAATGAAAATTATAAATATTTTTAGGTATTATTATGGTTATAAAATATTATATTAAGATATTTAAGTTTTTTTATAGGATTTTATATCACATTCGACTAAGCAGGGAAATAAGGTAAGGGTTTCTTTGTCTCAAATTTGAATCCCTTGAGATATATTTATGATATAAAACATGTTTCATTTTTGATGGTGTAAATAATACCCCATTATAATTTCTTATCATGATTTCATTATATTTCACGATCTCCAATTTTTTTTTCATGTTCATTCTCTCTTGGGGTTTTGATTCAAAAGATACAAAGGCTATAAGAGTTTCATCTCAAAACATACTTCTTTGAGACACATGTTTTTTTATAAACCTAATTTATATTAAATGGTTTGTATACTTCCAGTTGAATATTTAATATCATATATTATTATTCATGGTATTTTAATTTCAAATTTAATCTCTCTCTATTTCAAGCGGTTTTTATTAATTTGTTTTTTAAGTCATAAGGGTTTTCATCTCAAATTTCTCTCTTTGAGACATGTTTTGTATTATGAACCTAATTCCATTTATGTCGTCTATATATAAACAATTTGAGACATTATATCATTAATTAAATTTTATTCATAGTAACTAAAGTTCAATTTTATTCTCTCTTTTTCATGAGGATTTGATTCAAATACTCCTCAAGTTATAAGTGGTTTTTGTGACTCAATTCTCTTTCATGGGTCATAATCACTCATTTTTGTATATTATCATTCATGATTGATATATAATAACATATGATGATTTTATAATGTATTTATACCTAATTGTATGTGGAAATTATGTTTCAAAACAAGGTATTCTTCCTTGATGATTTTAATGTTTTGTTAAAATTCATTTTTGGTAAGAATAATTCCCATTACTTTTAATGGATTTTTCTTCCATGTCTATATTTTTACTTTCCAAAAATATTATACTTTTAGAAAATGTTTTTATTATCAAAAGTGGTCCTTTTATTCCCCTTAATTATTTTTAAATCAAAGGTTTCATTATCCTTTTAATGATATGGGTTTTGACAAGGTTATTTCAAAATGTTCAAAAGGTTTTTCCATCCTTTCAAAATAAATGGTTTTATCATCCACTCCACATTTTATTTTGGTAAATTTTATGTCTTTTTCAATTTTTCATTACTAATTATTATTTTTAAAAGTAAAAGTTTACAAAAAAAATCTACTTCTTTTATTGAAAAATTTATTTCTTTTCTAAGTTTCCCTTCACTACTGAAAATACGGCCTTTATCAGCGCTAAAAAAGAGCATTAACAGCGCTAAAAAGGCATTGTTAATCGAGGAAAAGATAAAGTGGGGTCCCCTATAACAGTGCTAAAAAAAGTGCTGATAAAGACCCATTTTATCAGCACTAAGAAAAAGCGTTGATAAAAGGGGTCTTTTATCCGTGCTAAAAAAAGTTCTGATAAAAGTTTAAAAAATATTAAAAAAAATAAAAAAATATTTCTACAATTCGGGCAGGAACTTCAACAGTGCTTGAATCCCCCTTTAACAGCTCCCCACCACCCCACCCTAGCCCGCACGCCCTATCGACCCCCCAAAGCCTTTAACTGTGCCCCAACTCCCTTTATCAGTGTTAACCATAATTCCCCACCCTCGCGCGCGACTTGCCTCCCATTGGATTCGAACTCGGGATCTGTTGCCTACGTGCCTAAGTCTTTACCACTCCACCATATTGATTTTCTTTTCATTTATTAATATATCTATTTATTTATATATATATTTTTTTATATTTACTCGTATATTAATATATATTTATATTAACACATATATATTTATATTAATATATATATATAGTTATATTAATATATATATATAGTTATATTAATATATATATTTAGTTATATTAATATATATATATATCCGTATATTAATATATATAGAGTTATATTTATATATTAATATATTTATTTATATATTAATATTTATTGGTATATTAATATAAATATATTTAGTTATATTGATATATATATAAATATTTATTCATATATTAATATATATATATATATATTAATTCATATATTAATATATATATATATATATTCATATATTAATATATATATATATATATTCGTATATTGATATATATTTATATTTATATTTAGTTATAATTTTTTATCCGTATATTTATTAGCATGTTAATATATATTTATAAAATTGGTTTTAAATACATTTATAAAATATGTTTTCTTATGTGTGTTTATAAATGAATAAATAAATACATACATCTATACAAAACACGCACACATATATATGTGTATCTGAAAAGCCATAGAATGTTAAAACAACCATAACATCAAATACAGAATTCCATTTCAACTCCACAACCAGTAAAATTGAATAACATGAAATGATCTTCGATATGATATGCAGTACAGGGTTAATGGACATCCAGATTAGAAGTTATAGATGTTTGAATGTTAAAAAATCAGGGTATCTTGACTAAAAACTCAGTTTTAGAGGCCTTATGGGCCTTTTGGCCTTGAAAAATGTGACAGAAGGTTCCCTTAGGTCACTAGCATGTAGATATTGTCATAGGCTTTGATTTGATATGTTGTAGAGCTCAAACGGACACCCAAATCAAAAGTATGATTGTTTGAAGTTTGAGTTTCATTTTCAACTTATTTTTGATCTTTTATTAATTTTTTTTGTGATTTTCTGTGTCATAAATTTTTTATTAAATTATTATTAGTCGATGATAATTAGAAAATTATTAATTAATAATTTTTTAAGATATTTTATAATGAATTTTCACAACATATCTTACACATTAAGTAAAAATGTTTATTTATACTTATCTAAAACATATTTAAAAAACATATATTATATTTATATCAATATAAATATACTTATATATCAATATATTATTTTTTATGAAAAAATATTATTTTTGAAATATACATTTTATTAGCGCTAGGAAAAAGCGCTGATAAATCCCTCCCTTTATCAGCGCTACTAAAAAAACACAGATAAAAGGGGGCCCTTTAACAGTGCTAAAAAAGCACTGATAAAGGGGGTGCCTTTATCAGAACTGAAAAAAGAACTGATAAAGGTTCACTTTTAACATCATTTTTTTAGCGCTGTTAAAAGTGCCCTTTATCAGTGTTTTTTTAACGCTGATAAAGGCACCCCCTTTACCATCACTTTTTTAGCGTTGTTAAATGGTGGCATTGCGGAAACCCAGTTTTGTGGTAGTGATTATTAAATATTAGTTTAAAAGTAAATGACTCCAAATTATTTTTAATTCTAATTTTTTGAAACCTTTTTTTATTTTAGGGAAATTTTATTTAGAACTATTTATATTAAGTCTTTCAAAAGTATTCCCATACCCTTCACAAAAATGTTTTGGAAAGCAATTTTTACTTCAATGTTTTAAAAGGTTTTGTGAAAACTTTTTTATTTTCACATCTATTTACCCTACAAGGTTTACTTTTCATGAAGTAATATTTTCATCAACCTATATATATATATATATGTTATTATGACATGTATACTTTTGTAAAATGATGTTTTGGTATCCTATTATTTCTTAAGTTCATGTTATGTGATGTTTTTTGAAGTTTTAAGAAACCCATTATTTTTCCATGGGTTATTTAAGATATGATGATGTTTGATTTTAAGTGGAAGACATACGTATGTATGATGATAGGTGGGGTCCTATATCACCCTAAAATGTATTGGTTTAAGCTATATGTCATGAGATAGTCTGAATTTTACATAATGAGTTTGTTCACATAGGTGCGTACATGATGAATTTGATCACATTCCAAGCATGGACATAATGAGTTTGTTCACATAAGTGTGGGAATAATAGGTTTTTCTCACACGTGTTTTACTCTTCTTGTGGTTGTGCCATTTTTTCAATTTGTTGATAAAGTTATGACATATTCCCAAGTTTCTTATCAGGTTATGTCAATTTTAAAAGATGCATTTCATTTCAATGAAATTCCATGTTTTCATGTTCATGACTAATTTCTAAAATATTCAAAACTTTTATCATGCTCACATGTTTTATGATTATTGATATGTGTTTTGATCAATTTCATATCTTTTATGCTTCCTTAATGATATTTTTATGATCTTATGTTTCTCCATAATGTTTTATGATTACCATACATGGTATTTTGATATTTTATTAATACATCTATATGTATTCCTATTTTTCTTCTTCATGTTTATGATCCAATACCTTATGATATTTATTTTACATCAATTAGAATTTGATCTCACCCATTTTTTATATTTCCATTCCCCAGGTTATGAAGATGATTATGTTATGTGAGGTATTTATAAAAGGGTTTAGAGGATCACAATTATCGAGAAATGTTCACAAGTGTTATAAAATAATATGTTTATGTAGCTAATCTATATGACACCAAACCATTAGGTCTTTGGGTTATGCGGCTCTTTATGAGAAGTATTATTTAAATCATGAGATTAATTTATTATTTATGTTATGTTTAGCATCATTATATCTATCACATATGGTATTCTATGTGTTTGGAGCATTTTTATATGCCTGAATGGCCCGAAGGCCTTCGCTATTTTTTTATTTTTTTATAATACCCTTTTTAAGGGTTGAAGGGGAACCCTAACATTGCATTGACCATAGGCTTGGAGACATTACAGAACCCATAGGTCTTAAGGAAATCATATAGACTATGACTACTTGAAACCACCCCTCCCCAGTATCTGCATCGTGATCAGCTCTCCACCTTCGCATAACTATTTGGCTAGTTGTCCTATGTAGAGATACACAGGCTCGGTACCAATGGAAATGTCATACCCTATCATTCTTCCAAATCTGTTAGCCCTACTCTCACTACTGGAAATGCTATTTTTACCAACACTTACATCCCAACGGTTTATGTAAACCGTTGGGAATGGCTATCTATACCAACGGTTTATGTAAACCGTTGGTATAAATGAATTTATACAATCTTTTACCAATGGTTTTACAAAACCATTGGAAAAGGCCTTTTATATAACCTTTTTACCAACAGTTTACTTAAAACGTTGGTAAAGACTTATATTCCCAACTATTTTTAAAAACCATTGGGAAAAATTACCCTAAAAATAGATCGATTGCTCCTCTCCCCCTTTCGCAAGACAGAACCTAAATCTGCAACGCTCCTCTCTCGACTTCCCCCATCCGAACCGCTGAAACTCCATCCCATTCATCCCAAATCAGGTATTTTATTCTTTATATATATAAAATATTTAAGTGATACCTTGTTTTTATTGTTATTCATCTAATATTTTAATTTTAAGTTTTGATTTTGATGTGTATATCTTTTTTTTCTATTTTGATTTAACCTAGACTTTCTCCATTCCAATCCATTTAATTAATTAAATCTTTAACCCTCCATCTAAGATGAAACATCTCAAATTCATTGCGGTTGGATTCCAGGTTTTCTAAGTATGTGTTTTTATGATTTTTCTTCATCTTGTAATTAATTGTTACTTGGAAATTTATTTATATGTGTTTATTAATGTTTAGCAAAGTTTCTATGAATGTTTTCCTTGAAATTACTTGTAAAATATTATTTAACCCTATTCTCATTGAATTGAACAAGTCATGAATTTGATGACTATAATTTTTACATCTTTCAAGTATTTATGAATTATTCAATTCCATGACTATTTAGATTTATTCTCAAATAATATTTTAATAATGAATTGGTGAAATTGAGTCTTTATCTTGATTTTTTATTCAAAGAATGAAATAAATTGATTTGCATGAAATGAGTTGACCTATTTATTTTTTTCTAGGTAGTTTCGAATGATTTAATTTTTGAAATGACAATGAACCCTCTTGGAATGATTTTTTTTGAAATGAGATTTTTTTGGTTATTTTAAATTAGATATTTATTGATGTGGAAATAGTTTTTAATCCCATGTTTTGAATTAATATTGAGAATTTTTAATTATAAAACATCCTTTAATTCCTTTGGGATGTTTTGAAATAAAAGATTTTTTAAAGGCCTGTTTAGAATTACATGTTATTTTTTTGAAGGAAGTTGGTATAGATAACCTTTCTAAATATTGAATTAAATAAGGGGTTTTGAATTGAATTGAAGATTTTTTACCACTCAGTTGTAACTTTATGAAGATACTCAATTTTAATAATTCATTAATGTAACTTGCTCAATTCTTGTAATTACAATTGATGGATGTTGAAAATGGGATTATTCACATCGATGGAGATTGGGGTGAGATTGAGATATGATTTGAGGTCTGAATAATATGATTGATATTGATAAGGATACTCATTGTGATCCTCATAACTTCATTATCTTACTCACCTCTTTTGACTAGTCATGGGTACTTAGATAGTTAGATGGGAAAATCAAGATTTATGATTCACTAGTGAACTCATACCTCATCTAGTGGAATCCACTACTAGAAATCTGGGTTTTCACAACGCTCCTATACCAACGGTTCATCAAGGAGGATTTTGCCAACGGTTTCATAAAACCGTTGGTAAAGGCAGACATAGGTGATTTAAAATGGATTTCAAAAGATATTTCCGAAATGATTTAATCTTAAGGAAAGTGTTTTATTAAAATGAGAATTTTTTTAATAAGGCTTGTGTAATGTAATTTGTTATAGTACACTTGTTATGTGACTATGTTTGGTATTTAGTAACACATGAGATAACTGGTGTGTGAGAATGTGTTGTGAAAGAGATTTCATGGTTGGTTCAAGATTATATTTACGTTTTGAGCCTATTAATGAGTTGTTTTAAAGATATTTTGAGATATTTACCTTATGTTTATTGGTGAAAACTGGGAGCTGTAGAGGTGGTTCATGATTAATACATATAATTACTGCTAAACATGTGGATAAACCATGCATAGTAGTGAATTTTTTAAATGTTTGATGTTTTTAGTCCTTTTTTATTTGGAGTTTCTTTTGATGCTGATGTTTCTTATTGATACCTATGATGGGAATTTATTTCAGTTTTTAAATCGGCTGAGACTCCCCCACCATGCACAGTGTATGCAACCTCTACCCTTATTTAATCATTCTTTTTTACACAGCCTATGCAACCTCTACCCTCATTTAATCAGTGAACTCAAGTCATTGATTCAATACTTCATTCTCACTGTCATGTAAGAAATTGAATGATGTATACCCATCATCATATTATTTCTTACCTTAGATAGTGTCCAACATATGGAATATGATCTTTTGAATTCATCAGTTAACCAGGATCATATATTCAATTTCCCCCAAGATGACTGTACTAATATAACTTTAGGGTCAATTAAATATGGTTCTCATTGTACATTGTATATTATGCATCTTTCTTGGACAATACTCACTTTTATGAGGGTGGTGTGCTTTTCACTAGTTATGCTGGAATGTGTAGACATCCATGAAAATGTTAGATAAGTCAAAAGTTTAATTCAGTAATGTTGTTATCATTGACATACTTTATTATTAATCTCAAATTTAAAAATTTATGTTTTTGTCTATACTTTATGAAATTAAATCTTTTTACAAGCCATGAACAACCTATTAGTGTAGAAGCCTAAAATTTATTCACCCATGGGGTGCGCTTGACTTGGGAAAGTAATTGGGTAATGAAAGGTATGGCCATAGAGGTTCCAATAATGAGTTATTGAACATGAGTGAATGATTTGGGATGCCTATAACACATAATGGGACCTGAGGCATGTGCCTCTTATAGACCCAATGAAAATGAATATAAATAAATTTTAATTTAATTTTTGAGTACTTGTTCTTTACATTATTTTAATAGTTCACTACATCAACTAGAAACTTCCTCCTTTATCATTTACTTAAATGTATTTTCTATTAAAGTTCAATCCTATTGAATTGTTTATGACAAAATGACTTATAAAAATTATTTTTACAGAATGGACAGAAGTTGGATGTATGAAACCAATTGGATATCAAGTGATTTTAAAAAGAATTTGGAGAGATTTATAGATTTTACATTTCACAATGCTTCAGATAGTGGTCGCATACACTACCCATGTTCCAATTATGTTGGTAGACCTTGGTTGATCCGTTAAGAAGTCAACTACCACATAACCAAATATGGTTTTCAAGCAAAATACTTTGTGTGGTATCACAATGGGGAGAAAATGAAATCTCAAATTGGTGATGATCGAAATGAAAGGACTGGAATGGAGAATTTGTTAGATGGTCGGTTTCTATTTATTCGTCATCATGAAAAAGAAAATATTTCAACTCAAGAAGACTTCGATATGAGGGAAGATGATGCATCTAGTGAAAATGATGATATTGATAGGGTGAAAAAATTGAATGATGTTGCCACGAATCTAGTATATCGACAATGCGATAAAATGAAAAAGCTAGAATTTTTAATCTGATTGTTTCATGGGAAAACTATGTATGGGATTTCTAATACAGAAATTGATTACATTCTTACCATCTTGAAGGATTTACTTCTAGATGATGCAGATATTCCCTCAAACCACTATATGGCATGGAATTTAGTTGAGGAACTTGGATTTTCAAGAAACAAAATTCATGCTTTCCTGAAAGATTGCAGTTTATTATTGGAGAAAACCGCTAAACGAAATGATGGTATAAAATGTGGCACATCTCGCTGGAAGTCAAAATCTGATGGAACACCATTCCGCATTCCACAGAAATTAATGTGGTACTTTCCATTGATCCCCAGACTCCAAAATATTTTTATGTCTGATGACATATCACTAAAAATGAGATGGCATGATACCGAGAGAAAGAAGACTAATGATGAGTTGGTTCATCCTGCAGATGGATTTTCATGGTAGAGATTTGATTCTTGACATCCTGATTTTGCAGCTAAAGTGTGTAATGTGAGGCTGGGTCTTTCATGTGATGGTTTTAATCCGTTTGGGCAGATGCTTACTTCGCACAGCACATGGCCAGTTTTTATACACATTTATAATCTTCCCCCATGGTTGTGTATGAAAAAACCTTTCACTTTCATGAGTATACTCATATCTTGTCCTTCTGATCCTGTCATTGATATTGATGTATACATGCAACCTTTAATAAAAGAGTTCAAACTTATTTGGGATGTGGGTGTGTGCACATACGATGCATGTTCGAAAGACATATTTCAGATGCGTGTTGCACTTATATGGATGATCAATGATTTTTCAGCTTATGAAATGATGTCTGGATGGAGCACGAAGGGAAAACTGTCATGTCCAATTTGTATGAAGAATACACGATCCAGAAGACTGAAACATCGCTGTAGTTTCAGTTTTATGGTACATCGACAATTTTTTCCAAAGGATCATCCATATAGAATGAATCGTCGAAGATTTGATAATACCATAGAGACTGATGATCCACCTCAGCATATGTCTAGAACTGATGTGCTTAATGAATTGAAAGATTTCAGTTTTTCATTCGGGAAGGGTCAAATGAAATTTAGAAAGAGAAAGAATGTTTCCACTGAAACCGGTTACAATTGGAGGAAGAGGAGTATATTTTTTGATTTTCCTTATTGGTCAACCAATTTGTTACGTCATTGCTAAGACGTGATGAATATTGAAAAGAATATATGTGAAATGTTGCTTTTGGTTCTTCTAAATGTCAAGGGGAAGACAAAAGATGATTTACGATCTCGGCGTGACTTGGTGGATTGGGGCATCAGACCAGAATTGAATCATGTGCGTATCAGTGAAAATAAATGGAAACTTCCATGTGATTATTATGTGATGACACCTAAAAAAACAATTTTTAGAAGTATTACAGACTATTGTAGTTCCTGATGTCTATTCAAGCAACATATCTAAACGGGTCAACAGAAGAGAGTTGAAGCTAAAATCTTTGAAGACTCATGATTATCACGTTCTACTACATGAGTTGGTTCCAATAGCAATCCTTAATCTTTTGTCCAATAATGTAAGGGTGACTGTTATTCAGTTATGCCATTTGTTTATAGATCTTTGTTCTAAGAAGTTATCCAAGTCTTTCTTGCAAAAAATGTTGATAGATGCCCCATTAATTTTGTGTGAGTTGGAGAAAATATTTCCTCCATCATTTTTCACATGCATGCTGCATCTGAATGTCCATATTCCCACTAAAATACCTCTTAGAGGACCTGTTTCTTTTCATTTGATGTATCCAACTGAAAGAAATATGTACACATTAAAGTCTTATATCCGAAATAGGAATCATCCCGAAGGTTCTATCATGAACGGTTACTTGGCTCAAGAATGTATGGATTTCTGCTCAATGTATTTGTCTAATCTTACTACAAGAATGAACAGACCAATGAGAAATGAAGAAGAACAGTATGATAAAATTGAACCCAGTTTTCCATCACTTCCTCAAACAAGAGGAATTCCTGGATCATATACATTGAAGATATTAATCTATGAAGAGCGGGAGATGGCACATTGCACAGTTTTGTTCAACTGTGATTTGTTCAATGACTATATCAGGTAACTAAATTTAATATGTATATCTTACATATATATCTTTTAAAATATTCATATTTTTTATCTACAAGGAACTTAAAAAATGATAAATAGAAAGCATCATTCTTTATCTTTGATAAAGAGGGAGACTTTTCATAGCAAAGAGTTTTCTGCTTGGTTAAAATTGAAGGTAAAAATATTACTATTTAAAATAATTATATCAATATTTAATTAAGTTTATTAGTCATTTATATTGCAGGTATTGAGTTTTTCTGCTGACTCTGTCTCTGAGGAAATAAGAGCTTTGGATTTTGGTCCTAATACCGTGGTTCGTGACTGTAAATCAATTATTATCAATGGGTACAAATTTATTGTCACTGAACGAGAAAAGAATATGAGAACACAACATGATGGTGTTATGGTTACTACCACAACAGATTGTTATGCCAGTGCATCAGATAGTAGACCGCGATTCGAAAATGTGGGTTATTATGGAGTCGTTGAGAAAATAATAATATTGGATTATTACTCTCATGGATGAGTCACAATGATGAAATGAAATTGGTTTGATTTGATGACGAGAAAGAGCACATTTATTGATGATTGTTGATTTCGAGTAATTAATATGACTCACACTCTTGCTACCGAAGAACTATATGTGTTGGCATCAATGGCTAAACAAGTTTTTTATGTCAAATACCAACTTCGACCTAAATTTGGTGTCATAGTTGAAGTAATTCCAAGACATATTTTTGATGATGGTGATGATGGAATTGACACTTTCCCTAGTGCCATTGGAACCAATCCATTTATTTCTTTTGATGAATCCAATAGCTCAATTGTTAGAGTTGATTGTGAACCTGAATTTGTGGTTGAAAATATATAGAATCATTCATCCATGTTCTCAATTATTTTAGTTTACCTCAAGTTGGGTTGTTAAGATTGGTAATATTCAAATTGATTTAGTATTGATCACAAATATGTTTTAGCTGACTTGACTGTTATGTGAATTTTCAATGTTTATTGGTTGTAGTTTTATTTGAATTGCATTTTCTAATTTGGAATTGAACTGTATTCAAACCTAGTCAAACAATATTTCTAACTTTGTGAACATTACAACTTGTATGATTTATTAAATCCATTCAAGCTCTTCTAAAACAATTGATAGCTAAATTACTAATGAATCTCCCTATTCCCTCATATATTTAGTATTTTGGGTTACACATTAGTTTACTTTTTCTAATTAATTACATATTTTTTTTCAAAAGCAGGAAATGCAGCCAATTGAAGAGAGATAAAGGGAAAAAAATGATGGAGAACAATTGTTGAATTGCAGAGATGGGCGTTCCACCATTAGTGCCTACAGTGAGTACTTTATTTCAAATATATATATTTAAATAATATATAATGTCATGTGATTAATTTTTTTGTAAAATTTTTTGTAGGATCCACCTATACGTCAATAGTTATTTGACGAGGAGCCTAGTACTGGTCCTAGTACTCAGGCCGGTGGTACGAGGAGGGTTTGTACTAGAGGTGGACGAGCAGCTCCGCGTACCTGACTAGACCATGCCCCTCCCACTAACATGTCATCCTTCCCACATTCTAATACCGGTGTGTCGTTAGGGACACACGGGATATTTAGGTCTCCCATGTTTTATCCACCTTTTGTATCTTCTGGCCCATCTTTTTCATATCTCATGATGATTCCCACTCCCCAGCCAGAATCTGGTTATACAACTATCCCATATTCTTTTCCTTCTACTTCTGTCTCTCCGAGCTTTTATATTCCATCGTCTTCGACTCCTGTTCCACCACAGGGTGTTCCATCAGTTTCTGTGGATCCAGCGGCGCTCAGCGATCAGACTATCACAGGTATATTTATAGAACCCTAAAAAAATTTTACACCAATATTTATTTTCATTATAACATGTTTTTATAAAATATTTGTTTTTCTTTCATGATAGATAAATCTACTGACAGGAGGTGGGGGTGGGGGCATACACGCATGCGTGCAGTGTGGAACCACCGAACACAGGTAATGGTGTATTACAATGAAGACAACCAAATGGTTGAGAAAACAGGGCGGCAATGTCGGAGTTTTTTGGCGACGCTTTCCAAATACTCCAACATCATTCCCGTCAGTATGCTATCATGGAGATAGTTGTCACATGAGTTCAAGGATAGATCTTGGATAGAGATTTGGGTAAAAAAAATTATGTATTTAATGCCATGAATTATTTTTGTATTTATATGAATTAATATTTTGGTGTCAACTTTGATTTAATTTTCCCGATGGTGAGGGTGCACGACCGGTACGTCTGAAGGATTTAGGTGAGCTTTGGAGAGCCTAAAAGCATGAGTTTTATATTGGTTAGCATGCTAGAGTTGTCACTGAGTTAGAGGTGGTATCAGTCGTGGATGATTGTCTTATAGAGCAGTATCATCAGATGATTACTCATTGGACGAGTACTCAGTGTAAGGTATTAATTACATTTGAGGTATTTAAATAATAACTTTCATGTTTTGCATTAATATTATCCTTTTCATTATCTAATTTTATTTAGGAATCATCTGTAAAAAATAAAAAAAACATTGATGTAAAAAAATACCTCCACACACTGGGACGTACTACAATATCAGATCATGAGAGGAAGCTGGTATGACAATTGTTTATAAGTTTTCTTTACGACTTATAGTTTCTTTTGTTTCCTCAATTATTTAATCATTCACTAAATTTTTTATATAACTTTAGTTTTCAATGTCATTGTAGAGGCAACAACTGAATAATGAAGGACGTGTGCCTTGAGCAAAACTGTTTTGCTCGAGTAGATGGAAAAAGGATGGAAGTGCCGTCAACGAACCGACTCAGCAGCAGATTTTAAGTTTTAATCTGTTGATTTTATATTTTAATATATATTTTGTAACTTAATAATATATTTATATTTGTAACATGCTTTTTTAGAGGCCCTCGATTCCCAAGAACCAGACAATTTTGGGCCAACTGATCACTTACATCAGGTGTTGGTAGAGGAGCATTCTGGCAGAGTACACTACCGACCTAGGATAGCCCCGATGAAGTATTGGCCCTCCTCAGGTACGAGTTGTAGTGCCACCGAGCTGTAGCAAGTTAGGGAATAGGTAGAACAGTCTAACAAAAGGTCCATAGAGATGGAAAAACATTCTTCTAGGGCAAACAGTGCATTTATGAAATTTATTGAAGTTCTACGTCCATCACTTCCACCAGAGGCCAGCCTAGATTTTGATGAATATATGTTGTTGATACGTTCTATATATTGTGCACCAGGTGGCAGTTCTAGTGGTGGTCAAGACGATGTCCATCTTGACAATGATGATAGTGAGGAGTTTGATACGGAAGAGGAGGGAGAGGAGGAGGGTGGGGTGGAGGAGGAGGGCGAGGCGGAGGGAGAGGGCGAGGAGGAGGGTGTTGAGGAGGGAGGGGACGATAATAAGGACAATGATGACCATGAGGATGAGGGTGATGATGATGGTGATGATAGTGATGGTGATGTGGGACAAGTTGATCTGTTACATTTTTACTAATATTACCGAGATTTGATGTTTAATCTATTCTAGTTATTGGTTTTATCTAGACCCGTAGTATAGTATTAGAGTTGAGTTATTTTTATATATTGTCTGTTTTCATGGATGTTGATGTATTTTAGTGGTTGCAGTGTATCTTGAGCATGTTTGTAGAGTTTTATGTGTTTGGGAACTCCCTAGACATCCCCCCCCCACCCTCCTCCCTAGACCCCAAACAGCCCCCCACCCTCCTCCCCAGACCCCCAGACAGCCCCCCACCCTCCTCCTTGATTTCACATGCCTTTTTTTATTTCTATTATCATGCAATGTTATTTAGGATTATTCCATTTTTGTATGTCTTGAATTATATGAATGTCTTGGTAAGCTTATTAGCTCATGCTCATCAAATGCATGTGATGATATGCTTTAAATTAAATACAAAGCCTTGTTGTACATTCTCCATGTTATGTGAATTATGCCTTGTTTGATTTGGTTTACTTGTCAATTGTTAGGATAAGACATGGGTTACATGTTAAGGACTCATAGACGGACTTGTCATGCTCAGGGAATTTAGACTTGAAATTCCAGGATGAATTCTTTGGTTTCTAGGTGAGGGCTACCAGGATGGTTTCTATTTCTCATGAGTGATATTGGTTCCTTGAAGATAAACTGAGGACATGTCTGTTTTGCAAGATGGTAATACCATGCATCAAGGGATACTTGGTCCCCTATGTGAGATACTTGGCAAGCAAGGTCGCCTAAATCTGAGGCGTGGTGTGGCCAACACCACTCAAAGTGACGTGTATGATTCAACCCCGTCTAAATCCAAGGCACGGTGTGGTTGGGATTATAAGTGAAAAGAACAACTTGCATATGGAAAACTGACCAAACACATTCGAATTCTGTTGATACTTTATCACAACGATCCATGGGTCATATGTGACATGTACGAGCCAACTCAGGCTCAATCTGAGCCGTGGTGTGGCCGACACCACTCAAAGTGTCTCTCTTTTGTTTAAAATGGACTTCATATTAAGTGAAAACAACAACTACATATGGAAAATCGACCAAATGGATTCTTATTGTGTTGATACTTTAGCAAAATGATCCATGGGTCATATGTGACCTGTAGGAGTCAACCTCGCCTCAATCCGAGGTGCGGTGTGGCCGACACCATTCATAATGTCTCTCTTTTGTTTAAAATGGACATCATTTTAAGTGAAAACAACAAATGACATACAAAAAACTGACCAAACACATTCATAATGTGTTGATACTTTAGGAAAATGATCCATGGGTCATATGTGACGTTTACGAGTCAACCCCACCTCAATATGAGGCACGGTGTGGTCGGAACCACTCAAAGTGTCTCTCTTTTGTTTCAAAAGGATATCATTTTAAGTGAAAACATCAACTGGCATACGGAAAACCGACCAAACACATTCGGATTGTGTTTATACTTTATGAAAATGATCCATGGGTCATTTGAGACGTGTAAAAGTCAACCCCATATAAATATGAGGTGCGGTGTGGCCGGTACCACTCTAACTGTGTCTCTTTTGTTTAAAATGGACATGATTATAAGTGAAAAGAACAACTGGCATACGTAAAAACTGACCAAATGCATTTGTATTCTCTTGATACTTTATCACAATGATCCATGGGTCATATGTGATGTGTATGATCCAACACGGGCTCAATCCGAGTCGCGGTGTGGCTGGGATCACTCTAAGTGTCTCTCTTTTGTTTAAAATGGACAACATTTTAAGTACATACAGAAAACCAACCAAACACATTCGGTTTCTTTTGAAACTTTAGGAGAACAATCCATGGGTCATATGTGATGTTTATGATTCAAACTCGTCTCAATCCGAGGTGCGGTGTGGCCGAAACCACTCAAAGTGTCTCTCTTTTGTTTAAAATGGACTTCATTTTAAGTGAAAACAATAACTAGCATACGGAAAACCGACCAAACGTATTCTGATTGTGTTGATACCTTAGCACAAAGATACATGGGTCATATGTGATGTTTACGAGTCAACCCCGCCTCAATCCAAGGCGCAGTGTGGCCAGCACCATTCATAGTGTCTCTCTTTTGTTTAAAATGGACATCATTTTAAGTGAAAACAACAACTAACATACAAAAAACTGACCAAACGCATTTAGAATATGTTGATGCTTTAGGAAAACGATCCATGGGTTATATGTGATGTGTACGAGTCAAACCCACCTCAATCCGAGGCACGGTGTGGCCGGTATCACTCTAAGTATTTCTATTTTGTTTAAAATGGACAACATTTTAAGTACATACGGAAAACTGACCAAACGGATTCTGATTGTGTTGATACTTTAGAAAAACGATCCATGGGTCATATGTGACGTGTACGAATCAAACCCTCATCAATCTGAGGCACGGTGTGGCTGGCACCACTCAAAGTGTCTCTCTTTTGTTTCAAAAGGATATCATTTTAAGTGAAAACATCAACTGGTATATGAAAAACCGACCAAACGCATTCAGATTGTGTTAATACTTTAGGAAAATGATCCATGGGTCATTTGAGACGTGTACGAGTCAACCCTGTATAAATCCGAGGTGTGGTGTGGCCGGTACCACTCTAACTATGTCTCTTTTGTTTAAAATGGATAGGATTATAAGTGAAAAGAACAACTGGCATACGAAAAACCGACCAAATGCATTCAAAATCTATTGAAACTTTCGAACAACAATCCATGGGTCATATGTGACGTGTACGAGTCAACTGTGCCTCAATCCGAGTCGTGGTGTGGCCGTAACCACCCAAAGTGTCTCTCTTATGTTTAAAATGGACAAAATTTTAAGTACATATGGAAAACCGACCAAACGGATTCTGATTGTGTTGATACTTTAGCACAACGATCCATGGATTATTTGTGACATGTACAAGTCAACCCCACCTCAATCCGAGGTGCGGTGTGGCCAGCACCACTCAAAGTGTCTCTCTTTTATTTAAAAAGAACTTCATTTTAAGTGAAAACAACAACTGACATATGGAAAACCAACCAAACGCTTTCTAAATATGTTGATACTTTAGGACAACGATCCATGGGTCATTTGTGGCGTGTATGAGTTAACCTCACCTCAATCTGAGGCACGGTGTGGCCGGTATCACTCCAGGTGTATGTATTTTGTTTAAAATGGACATCATTTCTAGTAAAAACATCTGGTATACGAAAAACTGATCAAATTAGGAATTGAATTCCGGATTCCACATATAATTGTCATCAAAATTTTAAATTGAATTCTAAATGAATTGTGTATGTTTATAATTACGTTATGAATTCTGATTTAACTCTGGATGTGTATAGTTCCAGGATGCATTATATGTTAAATGTGTATGAATTTGTTCTCTATATGTATGTGTTAGTTGGTTATTGGAGGTACAGTAATTGTAAATGTATGTGTTAGTTTATTGCAAGTACAATAATTGGAAATGATTGGAAATGAGAGGGAATTGGAAAGGAGAGGGAATGGACACCCTGCTCTGTGCCTGCTGTGAAAATTGCAGGCTGCTGTGCAATTTTCACAGCATAGGCTATGCCAACGGTTTCAAACCATTGGCATAGAATTCTGAGTATTTTTTTTACCAACGGTTCTCTATGAACCGTTGGTAAAAATCCTTTTCCAATAGTTTAGAAACCGTTGGGAAAGAAGTCATCTGGTTGGTTTTCCCAACGGTTCAAGCCAAACCGTTGGGATAGGTTCATTTTTCTAACCTATCCCAATGGTTTTGTGTAAACCATTGGGAAATGCTTTCCCAATGGATTACTTCCCAATGGTTTGCAGAACCATTGGTATAAGATATACCATCGGTTTTGCAGGCTTTCCCAACGGTTCAGAATCATTGGGAAATTGTCCATTTCCAGTAGTGTCTGGTGAATGTGCTATGATCTTGATGGAGCATTTTTATCTAAAAAGAAGACTTTATCCTTTTAAATATGTCCCTGATGAGTTACAAGAACATATTCCCTCATATTTTAGTAAATATCTAGATAAAATTTTAATCTTGGATAATTTTTTTTATCCTTATGTCCTTTATATAAAACATTATAGAATCTGATGGATCATAAACCATGTGTATTGAATTCATTATATTATGTTTTTTATAACATTTTTTTAATAAATAAATTCCCATATCATACAAGAGAAAGTATATTACTAAACACATCCTTTACATAGATCCATATAAGTTTGATAAACTCATTTAGATTCAAATATTTGATGTAAAAACTCTTTACTTCATCACTTGAATGAAAACTACGAAATCTATTAATTTTTTCCATTTATTTTGAACTCATTTATATTTACAATAGTTATAAAGCATATAGTTAGAATCACATATATAATTCCCTGACCAGAATCACTAGGTCTGGGCCAGAGTGCCACATGACCTCATGAGTGCCTCCCCATTTGACTAGTAGTGGGGGCCTGAGTGGTTTCATGGGGAGACTATTCCCTCAGTAACAATAGGGTTACATCAAAAACATAGTAAAACATAAATAAAAAACTATATAATCACACATTAGAAACTAAAACAATTATTTCATAAAGTAACAAATGGAATACAATACATACACAATTAGCTAATAACTTCTCGTATATTGAATTCATTTTCAAAACACATTATAGAATCTGAAGGATCATAAGCCTTGTTTATTGAATTCATTATCTTATATTTTTTATAACAATTTTTTTTAACAAATAACTTCTTGTATTGTAAAAGAAAAATGATGTTACTAAACACATCTTTTACTTAGATCCATCTAAGTTTGATAAACACATTTACATTCAAATCTTTGATGTAAAAACTCTTTACTTCATCACTTGAATGAAAAATAAAAGATCTATCAATTATTACCATATTTTTAACTCCTATATATTTACAACACTTATAAAATATATTGTTAGTAACAAATATATAATTCCCCGACCTGAATCACTGAGTCTGAGCTAGAGTGCCATATGACCTCATGTGTGACTCCCTATTTGACTAGAATTGGGGGAATAAGTAGTTTCATAGAGAGACTATTCCCTTAGTAATAATAGGGGTACATCATAAAAATAGTAAAACATAAATAAACTATATAATCACAGTGTAAACTAAAACAATAATGCCATACAATAACAAATGAAATACAAGTCATACACAATTAACTAATAAATTATTGTATATTAAATTCATTTTCAAAACACATTATAGAATCTGATGGATCATAAACCATATATATTGAATTCATTATCTTATATTGTTTATAAAAAACCACACAATGAAAAATAAAACCATAATATCATACAGTAACAAATATAATACAAGTCATACACAATTAACTAAAGGACTCACAATCTGGTAGGTCAACTAAAAAATGAAGATAGAATAAAATTAACTAAGACAATATATTATTAGTATGGATTCCATCTAGAAATCACCCATGTCCTCAAATATCTACCTTCTCAGATGTTCGACATAGGTCCCTTTCCCTTAAACGAATCCTTAATTATGAAATTTGCATGCACATCAAGATGATTTTGTAGGGTGAGAGATAAACCCAGAAGGACACCACCAATGCACCCTTAACGTAAGTGCAACAATATATAATATTTTATTCCATAAAAATAAAGTAAATTCATAAATAATCAATAATTTTTCGTTTCATAGTCTGCTAACTAAGTTTCCACAAACCTTGACTCTACCTACTTCGATGCCATGCCAAAAGTAAAGTCATAAATAGTCATTCTCTTTATCCACATTCCACCTTTAAGGAAAAATTCAATGCCTACCTTTAAGGGAAAGGAACACTCAACCTTTAAGAAGTAATCATCTGGATCACCTCATGGTTGTTACCTTTCTGTGTGATGGGACGTACACCTGGCATGCCCTACTCATTGGAACTCTACTCATGCGCATGGAAATTCCCCATCAATACAACACACTAAGAATTTTGATTCTCAGACCTATTCCAATGTTCCATGGTCATTCCTACATAGGGTAAACATGTCAAGCTCCAAAGCTAACCAACATACCACCCTGATCCATGGGCTATCAATAATATCATCCACCCTCCTTATTTAAGGAGAGAACTATAAAATTTAGAGAAGCTTGTCCGTATTGATATCTAAAGTAGAGTTTCCATATGGCATCCATGAAAAGTATAGGTTTGGTTATATCAATGAGAGGGGTAGGGGTGAATCAGTGATGTACTTTTACAATTTATTCTTTTCAAATCAACCTCTATGATATGTTAAGATCTCATTCCCTTGTTTTTTGAGTCTCACTTCTCCCGTATGAAAACAACTAAAAATACTAAAAAAATAACACAAGGATTTTTACAAGGTTCACCCCCGATGTGGGTGACTACGTCCTTGATGTTTTTGGGATAATCTGAGACACAAAAGTTCCACTAGTAATAAGAAACGTGATTACAAATACAGATAATCTCCCAAACTTCCTGATAGACAAACTCCCATAATTCATGATCACAACTAATTATTGTGGACTGTCTCCTGATAGGATCATTAGACTGGAATCCCACTAGTGTTATTTATACTGACTCCTTCCAGTTGAGCTATCTCTCAAAAATCTCATGTTATTTATATTGGTATCCCGCATGTTCTTCAAAGAATACTTATCATGAACAGGTCTTAAACTTCTATTGACTTATAATGGAATGATCTATTGGCCTTTTTCTTCTTCAAGTCCACTGAGTATAATCTTTTGATTGATAGTTGACCTTGCTCACATAAAATTGATCACCTGTAAATGGTCAACTATCTCATTTCAACACTACTCGGGAAATTCATTCTTCTGATGAAGACTCGCCCTCACTAAACACTAAAAAATCAGATATAAAAATAATCTGAAACACTGATAGAATTATTTTCCCGGATTCATTCTCAAATCACTACTCACTGTGCAATGTATATTACATGTACACATTTTTAAACTTCATGGATGTATTTAATACACCACATGGACTTCTCATTTTATGCATGCATGTGAGTATGATTTAATAGATGTAAGTGTTTTTAATATAGATCCTTAATCACAAGCACTTTATCTCCATGTTCACTCACCTTGCATACACTGAACACTTGCACAAATTTTGAACTGCCTTTGTTCTATGGATGTGTATCATTCATGTGATTATGCATTAATTCTGTCTCATACACATGCACTTCCTTCATGAAAAACACAGTTCACTACACTCCTTATGCAATATCAGTATCTTCTCACAAACTCCTTCATGCAAGTGTGTTGTATTTAGTTACACATACTTACCACACAAACTTAGTGTGTGAAACTCATTTCAAAACACCTCTTCCCAAAATAGTATGCAATGTAGCCTTTTTCTATGTGAACCTTCACTATGTCTTCAGAAAAGTAGTATAAAATGTCTTCACAATAACTTAGTTAATGTAACTCAATCTCCTTCTCAAAAGAAGTGCGTTGTAACTATTCAAACTTCGCGTAAAACTAGTATGCAATATCACATTCTTCTTCACAAATCAAAACAGTAGCGGCTATTTTATCTACTTCACAAATAGTTTGCATGAATAAAAATGAATTTAAATTTTATGCACAAAAATCACCGTATATTTTCAAAAAAAATATATATGCAGTTTCAAAATTCTTCTCAAAAATATTGAGTGTGTGGTTCACATATCAAGAAGACCATAGGATTCTTCTTCTTCAAGCAGATGAAGTTGTTCAGATCTCTGCCTTTCACAAACAAAAATCTCACGATCCACTCTGTTTCTCCCTAAAAAATTAGCACTCATATGCGAGATAAAATGAATACAACAAATGATCCCAGCCTTGGTTTTTATAGACAATGATTAATATCTTAGAATCTTCTAGAATCAAGGAGGAACTTGCTGCCTTCAAGTTACACTTTGAAAAATATCACCATCCCTGATAAATATCAAAAAAATTATATACTAAAAATCCATGGTTAGAACTTCAATTTACAATACAAATGAATCAGAATAAAATTTCAATTATCATGGAATCTTTAGAATAAAGAAAAAATGGTAAGAAAACATGGTTTGAGCTTTGGTCGACATATCAATGGAGATTCCCTTAGATGAGAAGAAATCTCGGGTGAAAACTATGGTTGAATACAAAGTTGAATGGAGACACGATGGCGCGACATAGTCGATCAGATGGCTTCAAATATTCAAATGATACCCAGAAAATCAGATCCAGTAAGCTATTGGTGAAGCAATGGATATCCAGACATATTGAAGCTTCTCTAATGAGGCTTGATAGGTAAGACTGGGTCTATCGCTTGATTAAACGACTCACAAAAAAATAGATGAGAAGATTGGGTGATCATGGAGCTTGCAAGCTGATCAAATGAACAAGATAATTTGACTGAATGGTCAGATGGTCTCGGTTGTCTCAGATCAGACAGATCAAGTGAAGAAGAAAACACAACAAGATCAATCAAATGACCCAGATGAAATATCTTTGCAGTCCAGCCCAGCCTGAATCTTTTAGCTAGTTGGTCGGGTCAATTATTTGATAAACAAATATTTTATTAAAAACTTTACCAAAAATATTCATCAAGTGAAAAATCCAATTATTCCAACCTTCTCAAAATATTCATCATGCAAAATAATATTTTTCATGATTACAATATTTCCTCAAGGCCAACAAATTCAATTCTTCTCTATTTTAAGTTCAATCATAAAATTAAATTCTCACAATTTTGTAAACACCGTGTCAATAATTAATGACACATGTTTTATGAAATACAGAACAGTTCAATAATCATCACAATTAAAAACACATTTAATTTTCATTTAATTAACTAATTGACAAAAATTTCAACTTTAATAAACCACTTGGATTCTTCAATCTCCCCCTTTGGATTTGTTGTCAATATTCACTTTATTTAAAAGTCAATGATATATTCTCCCCCTTATTGGATATAAAACCAAATATAATAGTATAGGAAATTATTCAAATCATCTCATTTTACTTCTGAAAACATGAGCATCTCATTTATATGAAAATTTCATAATCACTTTAAAGAGAGAAATAATATCACATAGTTTTCTTAGTAAAGACCCTTTAGTTAATCAACTCTAAGTCTAATAAGGGAATTATATATGATTATGTATGTGAAATCATGCTCAGAATGTCTCAATTCTTCTTCAAGAGATTAAAAATAATCAGATTTATCAATGAAATATTAAATCCTACACATACTTCAACAAACACATCATAAAGTTCATGTGAAAACGACAAAAGTCCCCCTATTTTTTTACTTTTTCATCAACCAGACACTCCCTATTAATTGATAAGATAATACAATTAAGAATAAGGGATAAAAGTGTGATTGGCATACCATGACCTTTATTTTTTAATATGTCCAAAGTTTTCATATTTTTAGGACCAAAAGGGGCCTATATACCCTGAGAGGGGGTGAATCAGGGTATGGATATTCTTTTCTAAATTCTTCATGCCCCACTGGATCTTGACCCCTTTGTTACAAGGGTCACTTTGTTTGCACTTGTGTGTTCATTATGACCACTTCTTTTCTTCTTTATCTGATGATGATGCTTTAAATGCAATGCAGGGAAGCAAGTAGGCAGACACAAAGATTTTTACTTGGTTCACCCTCACTGGGATACATCCAAGGAGCATACGCCGACAAGTTGTCGGTCGTACCAAATTCCACTAAGGCTCACTGCCAATATTGTTCAGGCTAGATCACTTCTATGCCCAGGCTCACTGCCTTTACAATGGTTTAGGGTCATCTCACTGCTTTCCCAAGGGTCACTCCCTGTTTCTCTCTCTCTGGCTCACTGCCGGTGGAGAGGATCATCTTTTTCCTCCTCCTATGCTCACTGCACTTGGAAGGGATCCACTCACAGTTTATAGACCTGTAAGTCTCTTCATTTTCATGAATACATGTATCCTTAACTGATGATAGATGCTCTGTTAATGTCCAAATTTCATCCACTGAGGAATACCTCTTTGCCTCTGAACACTGGACAATTCCTTTTGAAAACACCTTCGCAAAGCACCCTACTTCGCCAGGCTCCCAATTTCGCGAAGCTCAAACAAGCCTTCACGAAGCTCCTGCCTTTTCGCGAAGCTCTCTCGCGAAGCACTCCCGCGAAGCTCAAGCCGTTGCAGAGTAACTTCCCTCGCGAAACTCACTGAGCCAACGCGGAGCTCACAACTTTCGCGGAGCTACAATAGCCGCCGCGAAGCTCCTCTTTTGCGAAGCACACTAGCTCCGCGAACCACCTTCGCAATACGAGAGCAAAATATTTTCTCAGAAAATTCTCTCTACTTCTCTCGAGGGGGTCGACCTCTATTTATAATCGATTCCACCGACCCTCGAACTTTCCGCGTGAAGTCAACACCACGTCATCTCAAATCACGAAGCTCCGAAGTTTCCGCCGGAATTCTGTCCAAATCGGGAAGCACCATGGAAATTTTCCGTTCGCAGATCTCGTCGTAATCGCGGAGCATTACCGTCAACATTCCTTCACGCCTTCGCCGCGAAGCTCCCTCGCAAATCCCTTCACCGCCACGATGCACTCCAACTCTATCGTTCGCGAAGCTTTGACGTAATCGTGAAGCATCACCGCCTCCATTTTTCTGGTCTTCACGAAATCCAAACCATGCATCCCATCTTCGCGAAACTCATGCCTTTTCCATATAAAAATATGATCTTCATGGAAATTCTATTTTCGCGATGCTCACCAAACTCCAAATTTTGGACCCCAAAAATTTGGCAAACACTGGGAAACGGCGCCACCTTGTACTGCTCTATTGTACTGCCCCCATATTGTCCTTTCTTTTGTCATCGTTCTTTGTCAACAAGGATTGTCGACAAATTCTCAGGAACTCGACAATTCTTCATGGAAACCTGCTTTGTCAACAAACACAATCAACCCAAAAAAAACTGCAATGTTACCTTGAGGGATTTTTGTCCAACACATATTCATTCTCAGCATTGACCCCCTAAGGAATGCAGACTTTACTTTCATTTCATGAAAATAAGTAGACTTGATGAAGCAAAAAATCATCATGATATCCAAAAATGAAAGCCTCAAACATCTCCTTCAATTCCCTACATTGTTAGTTTAAAACATATAAAACTATAGAAAATAAGGACGGACATCTTGGTTTCTCAAAAATAACATTTAGACTGAGAGTTTCCTCTCAATATGATCCTATCTTTTCTTCCAATATCTATATGAGAAGATTTCATAGAACTTTTCTTTTTGTTTTGAATCTCATTGATTTGACCATCATTTTTCTTCCCTTCTTCTTCTATGTGTTGAATAAACTGATCAGATATATTTTCTTTTCCTTGATCTATCTTTGCTTTAACAGTCTGTAGTAATTGTCTTAGAAGTGTTGTTAAGAAAGATTTAGCACAATGACATTTTTGGTCACATATTTCAAAAATTTCTTTTATACAATCAAGATTATTCTGAGTAGACAGACTTGTTGATTTTTCAGTGACAAACTTCTGAATACTAGGATTGTTCCTTCTTCTCACAAAACAGATTCTTTTCTTTTTAGAATTTATTCCCCTTGATAAATTCCAATTCTGAGGAAGTGACATATTATTCTAGAAGTTGTAGGATTTGGGCCCAAATTTACCAAAACACCAATAATAACCTCTGAAACTTAATTTTCTATAACCCTGGAAGTTTTGTTGGTGATAAACTCCTTGATGTATGATACACTTATGCCATTATTTTTCCTCAGTCGTGGAGAACATTCATTTTCAAACTTACTTAAGCCCCTAATATCATCATCAGTCTGTATTCTTCCAGTTTTTGTGTCAGAACCTATTTTACTAGATGAAACAGATTTAGTATCCCTGAGAAAATCAGAAGTAACCCGTACCTTCTTCTTTGGACTGGTCTTAGTAGTTTCTTTAAATGATTCAGTTTGAACGTCAACTACTTTATTAAAATCATCTTTCATTTTTTTCAAGGTGTTTTATACTTTAAGAAACCTAGACTATGTCCCACCCAATTCTTCTTTTTTTGGTAGCCAATTTTTCATTAAGATCTTTCATCATTTTCTCTTGTTCTGCAATTATCATCTTGGAGGTTTTAATCTATTCAATAAGATCATTCTCTTTCTTGTTTTCATTCCTTTTTTCTTTCTCCAGTAGTTTGATTCTTTTTCTTGGGTAGAGTGTTTTGATCAAGACATGCTTCAAGTTCAGATCTTAGCATGTACTCATGATAGCTCTCTTATTCTTTCTCATCACTGCTTGAAGAATCAACTTGCCTCTTAACTTGTGCTATGAAGGTTTTATTATTTTTAGTTGATCCTTCATCTTCTGATTCAGTCCCTGATAAAGAGTCTTCATATACTCTCCTACTTATCAGATTTTTCTTACACTTCCATGAGAATTTTTTCTTCTTTCCTCTTTCACCCTTTCTAGTTTTTTCAAATCTTCTTTTAATGTAGTCATCATCATCATCATTAAATAATATTTATTCAAGGGGAGAGGGGACAAAGGAAACAAAGAAAACAAGGAAAACAAGGGGACATGGGGTTAGGGGGTCGAAAGTAGTGGAGGCTGAGGGCATCTCCTTTTATGATATTGGCCCCTTCCAGCTTCAAACTATTCAGAGTGTGTAGGAAAAGGCCATCAGAGCTAGGAGTGTCCAGTGAGGCCAGGTAGTCGACTACTTTGTTGCCCTCCCGCCAGGTATGCATCACTCTTGTGTTGCTATGAAGAAGGCTATGGCATTTTCTGATCATATAATCTATCGACCATGGGGTGACACCAATACCTTGAAGAGAATTGTGAAGGACCAGTGAGTCGGTTTCAATCTCATAGATGTCTAGACTACCCTGGCTGCATGTTTCAAGTCATGTTAACATGGCCATTGCCTTTTCCTAGAGGGACGAACCCGGACCCAGTTGCACGGAGAAGGCCAGGATGACCGACCCGTTTCCATCACAGACGACACCCCCACCACACATGACCCCTGAGGCATATGAGCCATCCGAATTAAGCTTCAAACCCCTGGTTGGGGGGTTCCAACGGTGCCCAAAGAGGGGTTGCTATTGGGAAGAGAGGCGGGGGCCTTGGGTTCAAGTGTTGTAGGGACAAGGCCTCCTTCCAGTTGCCTAAGACCCTAACCAGATCAATGAGTAAATTGTTGGAGCGGTTGATGATGGAGCGGCCAGTCGAGGCCACCCCCTTGTAAACTTATTTATTCCTCGCCTTCCACAAACACCAGCAGCCTGCATGCATCAAGGTAGTGTGAGCCATCCTCTCCACGCCCCCTCACCCGAACTGTGAAACCAGTGTTTGAGGAAGGGTTGATTGGCCATAACCGGACTGGAAAAGGCAGTGAAGTCACCATAGTAAGACCAGACCTTGTGTGCCCATTTGCTCACAAAGAAGAGGTGGCCCGAAGATCTCTCCTTGTGGTCCTTGCAGCAGACGCACCTAGAGGCCATGCTGATGCCGCAACGTCTGATGTTCTCATCGGTGGGCAGTGCAATATTCCGCAATCTCCATATTAGAAAGTTGAATTTCAAAGGGATACGTTTCGACCAAAGGAGTTTCATCCACGGGTCTACCGGATCATGCATGAAGCGGGTCTGGAAGAAGGCTTTTGTTGTGAAGAGGCCAGAAGGAGAGGGGGAAAAGACACACTTTTCCGGCACTGAGCTTAGCTCGATAATGTACACTAGATCCTGATGTTTCTTCGACAAGACGTCGCTGAGGAATGATGGGTGATGGCAGGCTTCCCTGTAGGAAATGGTAGGAGCAGGGCATCCCGGGAAACCGATGGTCTCCCCTGCCCAATTCTGATGCCAAAAGGAGACATCCCCTTTTCCAATGATCCAGCGAGAGAAGGGTTTGAGAGCATCAACAAAGGGGCCAATCTCAAACCAGAGGGGAGAAGACTTACCAGCTGCAAAGGCATGATCGCCCTGGAGGAGTGCAAGCATGATAGTCCCCCACAGGGTGCGATGCTCCAGGACCTCCCATGCTAATTTGGCATGCATGCATAGGAGGGTATCAGAGAGGCTCCTCACATTGACCCCCCCCCCCTTCGTTGGTCGACCTCACCATCCTACTCTAAGAGACCTAGTGTTGCTTGCCTTCAGACATGGGATCCCATATGAAGCCCACAAGGACTTTGTCAATATTCCTTATCACCCCTTTAAGGACTTTTATTGAAGAGAGAGCATGAACTGGAGAGGTCAGCATCACACTATTCACCAGCGCAATCCTCCCCCTGAAGGAGAGGTATTTGTTTTCCCAGTTAAGAATGCGGTCAGTGATTCGGTTCAGGAGGGATTCGAAGTCGCAGATTCGTAGTCTTGCAGGGGAGACATGCGTGGCAAGATAATCCATGGGAAACACCCCTCTCTGCATGTCCATTATGTCGCTCACATTGGAAACCCAGTGCGGGAGGCAGTAGTTGGAAATGTAGAAGTTGCTCTTGCTTTTATTAATAATTTGGCCACTCCATCGGCAGTATTCCTCCAATACCCTGTTTAGGCCAAGCAACGATCTGCTCGAGGCGTTCATGAAGATGATCGTGTCATCCGCGAACATGAGATGGGACACCAAAGGGGAGCATAGCCTTCTGCGGTACAGGAGAATGTCGCCATTCCTCAGGATCCTATGAAGCAGGCGGTTGAGAACATCCTGGGTGATAATGAAGAGGCTCGGGAAGATGGGGTCCCCCTGCCTAAGTCCGCGGGTAGCCTTGAAGAAGTCGTAGGTGTTGCCCATAAAAGTGATCGCCAGCCATGAAGAGCTAAAGCAGCAAAAGATAATATCGACATTCCAGGGAGAAGGACCTATACCTGCAAGTACTTTATTGATGTAGCTCCATTCCACGCGGTCGAAGGCCTTGCTTATATCAAGTTTGATGGCGATGTTGGAGCCACGAGTCTTGAAGTTGATATCCCTCATCATCTCCGGGGCCATGGCAATTGCTCCCTGGATTGATCGCCCTTTCACAAAGTCGTGCTGCTCCATAGAGATCCACTGTTGAAGGTGTCGGGCGAGCCTTGAGTTGATGATGCTGGCGAGGATTTTGTAGGGAAAGTTACACATGCTCACAGGGTGAAAATGGAGAAGAGAGGTAGGGTTCTTAGACTTCAGAATGAGAACGATGGAGGTGGCACTCCTAACTCGGGGCAGAGGCCCTCCCCGAAAAAATGTCCTATATGGCCACGATGAGATTGCCCTTCACCGTCTCACACCTTTAAATTTTCCTCTTCCTCTTTTGATATTTATAGAAATAAAAGCCATGAATCTATTATAATCAGTATTAATGACCTCATACTCATCAAAATATGAGAATGGTTCATCATTCTTTTCCTTCAACTTGATACTTTTCATTGTTTTGAAATCCATTTCCTCTTTAGCTTTATTTTTGAACATAAGAGATTTTCTCATCTCATAATTTAGAAGTGTATTATGTAATTCATCGCTAGATAAGCCTCCAACTTCTTCCAAGGCAGAAATCTTTGAATCAAATCTATTAGGGAAATTACGCATCAATTTTTTGACAACAGACGAATCTTCCAAAGTATCTCCAAAATCCTTGATATAACTTACAATCTCATTCACCCTGGTAAAGTAGTCATCAAATGTATCATCAACAACCATTCAAATATCCTTAAACTTAGCTATCAGGATTTTAAGTTTGGATTCTTTGATCTTCACATTCCCTTCATACATATTCTCAAGTTTATCCCACATATCCTTGACTGTTTTAATCCCATCACTTTAGTGAACACTTTATCAGATAAGGATGAAAAAATAGAATTTCTGGATTTCCCATCTACTTCAATATTTTGCTTATCATCATGTGTCATGGGAGCATCTACTCCTAGTAGTATAAAACCAATTGTTACAACATCACTAACTTTAAGGCCTTGTGAAAGTAGATATTGAAGCATTAGATTCTTCTATCCATGATAGTTCTTTCCATCGAAGAAATGAACTCCTCTATTGTTGACTAAATTCAAACTCTTCATCAATAGATCTTCAGTAAAGATCGGATCCTAATAGAGGGAACCTTATGATCTGATACCACTTGAAGATTCTAGGTTCAGTTATAACACTGAAAGGGGAGGGGTGAATTAGTGATGCACTTTTACAATTTATTCTTTTCAAATCAACATCTGTGATCAGTTAAGATCTTGATCCCTCAATTTTTGTGTCTCACATATCTTGTATGCAAACAACTGAAAATAATGAATAAAGCACACAAGGAATTTTACAAGGCTCACCCCTAATGTGGGTGACTACGTCCTTGCTGTGTTTGGGTTAATCAGAGACACAAAATTTCCACTAGTAATAAGCAATGTGATTACAAATATAGACAATCTCCCAAAATGCCCGACAGACAAACTCCTATAATACCTGATCACAACTAATTATTGTGGATTGTCTCGTAACAGGATCTTTAGACTGACATCTCACCAGTTTTCTTTATATAGACTCCCGCCAGTTGAGTTATCTCTTGAAAATCTCCTGTTATTTATACTGGAATCCTTCCAGTTCTTCAAAGAATGCTTCTCATGAACATGTCTTCAACTTCCACTGACTTATAATGCAGCGATCCGTTGACCTTGTTCTTCTTTAAGTCCACTCAGTATAGTCTTATGATTAACTGTCGGCCTTGATCACATAAAACTGATCACCCGTAAATGGCAAGTTGTCTCAGTTCAACACTGCTCGGACAATTCCTTCTTCTACTGAAGACCCGACCTCACTAAACACTGAAAACTTAGATACAAAAATAATATGAAACATTGATAGAATTACTGCCTCTGATTTAGTCTCAAATCACTACTCACTGTTCAATGTATATTGCACATGCACCTTTTTAAACTTCATGAATGTATTTAATACAGTGCATGACCTTTTTATACGGCAGGTTGTTGCGAACAGCCGGTTTCGAACCAGGGTCGCCTTTAACACCCAGCCCATGGAACTGGATGTCAACCACTAAGTTGCAGCCTAGTGGTTGGCATCCAGTTCCATGGGCTGGGTGTTAAAGGCGACCTGGGTTCGAAACCGGGCGTTCGCAACAACCTGCCGTATATGTGGGGTTCCTGGGTCAGGTGTCCCTGTGGGTCCCAGTTGCGGCGATGGGTTGGGGGATTGGCGCTGCAGCGCGGTTGTGGGGCCGTATCACTGGGGTTCCTAGGCCAGGTGTCCTGGTGGGTCCCAGCGGGTGCCACATCATAAAAGAGATCTCTTTAATGATGTGAACCCCACTGGGACCCACTAGGA
The DNA here is from genome assembly GCA_963277665.1 of Viscum album. Lineage (NCBI taxonomy): Eukaryota > Viridiplantae > Streptophyta > Magnoliopsida > Santalales > Viscaceae > Viscum > Viscum album. Next base: position 1,961,584,584 of record OY728133.1, read on the forward strand.
CACCTGGCCTAGGAACCCCAGCGATACGGGCCCACAACCCCGCTGCAGCGGCAATCCCCCAACTCATCGCCGCAACTGAGACCCACTGGGACACCTGGCCCAGGAACCCCACATATACGGCAGGTTGTTGCGAACACCCGGTTTCGAACCCGGGTCGCCTTTAACACCCAGCCCATGGAACTGGATGCCAACCACTAGGCTGCAGTGTTTTTCATATAGATCCTTAAACACACACTTTATTTCGTTGTGAACTCACCTTGCATAAACTTTGCACTTCCTTTTTTTTATGCATGTGTATCGTGCATGATTATTCATTAATCCTATCTCATACACACACACTTCATTCATGCAAAACACTATTCACTACACTCCTTGTGAAATATCAGTATCTTCTCATAAAATTCTTTGTGCAAGTTTGTTTTATTCACTTACACTAACCACAAAAACTGCACGCAACTCAATTCAAAAAACCTCTTCCCAAAATAGTACGCAATATAACCTTCGTCTATGCGAACCTTCACTGTGTCTTCGCAAAAGCAGTATACAATGTCTTCACAAAAACTCAGTTCATGTAACTCAATCTCCTTCACAAAAGCAGTATGCGGTAACTACTCGAGCTTTGCGTAAAACCAGCAAACGATGTCACATTCTTCTTCACAAATCAAAATAGTATGCAGCTCTTCTATCTACTTCAAAAATAGTTCATGCAAATACAAATGAATTTAAATTTGATGTGCAAAAATCACTGTAGGTTCGCATATCAAGAGGACTGTAGGATTTTTCTTCTTCGCGCAAATGAATTTGCGCGGATCTCTGCCTTTCGCAAACACAAAGATCACGATCCACTCTGTTTCTCTCGCAACAATCAGTGCTCGGATGTGAGATAAAAAGGAATACAATAAATGATCCCAGCCTTGGTATTTATAGACAATGGTTAACATCTTAGAATCTTCTAGAATCAAGGAGGAACTTACTGTCTTCAAGTTACGCTTCACAAAATATCACCGTCACCGAGAAATCTCACAATTTCTACATACTACAAATCCATGGTTAGAACTTCAATTTACAACAAAAATGAATCAGTGTAAAATTTCGATCATCATGGAATCTTTAGAATAAAGAAAACATGGTTAGAAAACATGGTTCAAGCTTTGGTCGACATCTCAATGGAGATTCCCTTCGATGGGAAGAAATCTCAAGTGCAAACCGAGGTTGAAGATGAAGTCGAATGGAGAGATGATGGGCGACATAGTCGATCAGATGGCTTAGAATGTTCAAAAGATTCCCAGAAACTCAGATCCAGTAGGATTTCGGTGAAGCAATGGAGATCCCAACATACCGAAGCTTCTCGAACAAGGCTTACTGGGGAAGACTGAGTCCAACAGTTAAACGGCTCACAAAAAATAGATGAGAAGATCGGGCAATCATGGAGCTCGCGAGATGATCAAATGGCCAAGGTAATTCGACTGAATGATCGGATGGTCTCAGTTGTCTCAGATTAGATAGATCGGGTGAAAAAGGCGATGCAACAAGACCAATCAAATGGCCCAGATGAAATCTCTTCTCGGTCCAGACCAACTTGAATCTTTTAGCTGGTCGGTCGGGTCAATTCTTTGATAAACAAATATTCTATTAAAAACTTTACCAAAAATCTTCATCAAGTGAAAAACCCAATTATCCCAACTTTCTCAAAATATTCATCATGCAAAATAACATTTTTCATGATTACAATATTTCCTCAAGGGAAAAAAATTCAACTCTTCTCTATTTGAAGTTCAATCATAGAATTAAATTCTTACAATGTTGTAAACATTGTGTCAATAACTAATGACACATGTTTTCTGAAATACTAACCAATTCAATAATCACCAAAATTTAAAACTCATTGACTTTACATGTCATTAACTGACTGAAAATAATTTCAACTTCAACAAACCACTTGGATTCTTCAGTGAACACATAAAGGATAACATAGAAAGGCATAATATGTCATATCAATAAAGGTATCACGAGTCACATATGCATCCACATGCATATCACATCAAGTAAGGGTCTCACAACCACACATGCACCCACATGAATATCACATCAAGAAAGGGTCCTATAAGAGGCACATTCACTCACATGTATATCATACATATAGATTCATACAAAGGCCCTTAATGGTAAAGATTTCCTAGCTTAAGAGTATCGATGCCCAAAGTTAAGAATTTCCACTTGGATCAAGCTCGTTCCCCAACGATCACTAAAACCATCCCTGATTCATCATGTGAAGATTATATAATCATGATCCAAAAATAAGTATATGATGATGCCTAGAATTCAATTAGACTTACCCAATAAGAACCACCGTCACCAAATGATCAAGATTCGATCAAGAGAGAGAAAGCGATCCTCAATAGATTTGGGCTTCGATCATTCAATGATCCAATAATTCTCTATTAGATCATATAATACTCCATATATTTGTCCACAACAATCCAAATCTATGATTCATACCAATATAAAGAGGAATTTTAGTTATAATGGCTTAAACTTACTAAACGAGAGTCACTAGATTGATCGAATCTTCAAGTAGTGAAGGAAAGAGGATAAGGGATCTAAATTCATCAAGAGAGGCCCCCTCCATTCCTTATGGTCGAATACGGGTTGATAGAGGAAAAAAGTGGTATTAAGTAGGGGTTTCAGGGGAAATATGGGGTCACCCTTGATTAGAGACCACTGGCTGGACGATAGCTCTAAGTATTTCCTGGGCCTACTGCCTCTACTATCGATTGGTTAGTGGGATCTATAGAGGTGTAGAGCCTTTGGACCAACCACTAGTTGGTCGATCATGCTGCACCGGCTAGCCGATGGCCATCCAAAATCTTTTATGCTATTGGTTCAACCCTATTCTTCCCATAATTCTGATCTTCAGTCCCTGAAACCTCTAATACATCTCCAATATAGGATAAAAATCATTCAATATTCCCCAAAACTAGATTAAAACACACCTTTAAATTCGATGAGGTTAAAACATGCTCTTCAAAATCAAAGAATTGGTTTCTATAACATTAACACCTAACATGGGAATTCTATGAAGTTTATAAAACCCCTTCAGGTATCTCAAAAAATTTAATCTTATGGAATCATTATTCCTTCCTTCTTGATTTTACCTTTAGGTTTTAATGATCTTGACTAACCCAAAGAAGCATTTTTAGAATCTCCAACTAAATTTTCTTCTTACACTTTAGAATTTTACATACTTGTGATATTTATATAGTACTAGAACCTAGCAATCATATGAACAGTTCATATATTCTCAACACTTTGAGAATATTTGGAAAAAATTTCTTGAACTCATCCACATTGTTGGAACATTTTCATCGATTAAAATAAAATGAATTCCTTAACCATAATATGCCTTCAGGAAACCTTTAATCTCACTAAGTCATTGACATACTCAATCATATTGTGTATATGAGTAGAGAATAAAATTTCTTAGTTAATTTGAATACAATTCCTTTGAAACCTCAAGTAAATCATTTTATTCTTCTCATAAGCATATAAGTTCATTTATCAAACAACTTTAATAAATTGGTTACTTAGGAAGGTATTTCTCTAACACATAGAATTTCTCCTTAATAACTCTTATTAAGTTACCAGTATTAGGATTTTCTTAAATTAAGATTCTCCTTTGAGTAATTAATCTCAAATTTAAGTTTTATAATAATGACACTATTCTTCTACAATGTAATTTTTTATCAGATGAGTATCATGTTTTATAGAAAATAAGGAATTTTATTAAATGTTCTCCCACTAAAATGAAGAACCCTTTTAAAACCATTATATATATTAGTATACCAAGATCCATATTTCATTAATATTTGGGTTACATTATCATTTCTCTAATTACTTAGATATTTAGGTAGAGAAACATCCCAATCATATCATATATGAATCTTGGATAGTCAAGCTGAAAAGTCTTTATCCAATTCATCCAGTTTTTAAACCTAACTGTATTCCTCTGATAACTTAATCCTATTATGGTCTCACTGTTAAGTGTAACCCAAAACAATTTCCATGAATACGAACCAAACAATTAGGTTCACCTTATTACTTTCTTTCCTTACATAAGATAATCCATGGGTAATTATCTTTAGCATGACTCACCTGTTGGATATCAAGGTCTTAACAAGTGATAGTTTGGAAAGAATATAACACTTAATACTTTGAAGGGAATTTAATCTCACCATATTGTCTCATATTATTCATTTTTTGTATTAATTTTTCTCTATGGTTTAGTTTTAGATCATATTCCTTCCATAAAATCAATATGTTCAAACCATATTGGCATGCAACTATTTACACAACCCACAATTTGTGTTACTCACCCAAAAATAGAATCCAAATATATTTACACATATCCAAATTCATCCTATACATAAGGCACATGAAATTTTTATATAAAGGTTTAAAATTATTTAAAATTACCATTCCCCATATTATTATGCCTGGATCCACATATAACCAATACCCACCTTTCTAGAACAAGACCTAAGCTTCGAGGATAGTGGGAAGTCCAATCCAATGTCCCTTTACCCATGGATACTTTATTCAAGAGTGATTATAATTCATCATAACTGTAATACCTAATATGTATAAATTATATTCAATAAAAAATTTAAGTCAATAACCTTAAATGAAAACCAAAGTTAAGTCAAATGAAAACTAAATCCATTATCATACCTACCATGTAACTCCTTAAATGCATGTATGATAATCTCTAGAAACAATTTAAAAATTTAAATTAGACATAAACACATTCATAATATAAACAATTTATAACTATGAATAATAAGGGAATAAATTTTAAATAAATTAAAAATTCACATATTTAAACATGAGATAAAAATTTATGAAAAATTCATAAACAAAAGCTAATTATTAACTCTTTATAATTTAGCTATTAAATATGGACATTCCATAATCTTGAATATAAACACTTATATTCATTCCTAAATATGAAATCTTTCATATCATTCATTATGTGAAATTTATCTTTAAACACATGACATTAAATGAAATATAAACATTTTATATTTTAATTTATATTATGTAAGCTATTTACATAATCTAAATCACACACCTAGAATTATTTAAACTTTGATCAAATCAATCATAAAAAGTACATAATGTGGCCTAAATAATATTCCAAATAAAACCTTTACTCTAAATAGTTAAAATTAATAATAATGAATAATTTATAACTAAATATAAACATTTCTATATTTTTGGACTTATTTTTTTATTTTATAAACCTTTTATAAATTATACTTATAATTTCCATATACATATTTTATATCTAAATTATAAGTCATTCCATATAATTTAAAAATTATTTCAATATTAAAACTTATTATTATGTGATATTTATTAATAAATGTTTCATAAATGTTTAATTAATTAATTATATAACACTATTAATTAATTTATAAACACTTATAAATTAATAAATATCCCAAAATACCCTTTATAATAATTTATAAACAATTTATAAAGTATATATTTCAATTCATAATTGAATTTTAATATTCTTTTCTATATCAACCATATTTTATAATCCATTCCATATCATATAATATAATTGATAGGTATAGATGTTTAAACCTTTTAAGTGCCATCAGTATCATTTTATGACTGATAGTCCAGACACATAATTTGATTAATGGTGTACGTAAATTTTTTCAATTTTTGAGGAAAAGGAAAAAAATCATACATATAGATGGTAAAATCCATATGTATTAGCTAGGAAAACCTTATGTATCATTTGTATTTTATGATTAAAATAGATATAATATAGTTGATACAATGATCTATTTTTTGAAGCTATGATATAATGAAATCATTGAATATAACATCCCAATGTCATATGCTATAACTAATACAAACCTGAGGGATTTATACTGAGTAACAGGCTACAATATCCCATATCATAATCCATAACTCAACTGGACAAAAAAAAAACTCTAATCAAATTTAATGATAGGGAATATAACTTAAAAAAATTCATTTTATAGTATGATTTCATGAATCAAAAGGTATGATAAGGCTTTGATACCACTGTTGGGTTTTGAAGGATCTAATAACTATGAGTAGACATAGCTGAAGAAATAATGATACCTTTAACAACATGTACATAACCATCCCATAATTACATGTTTTTTAGGAAATAATTATTTACATATATCCCCACAAATTTTTAGGTTTAGATTTTTAAAGGATTATGAAATCCATTACATAACAAAACCCATACATTCCCTTCAAAATGGGCATTTTTCTCACTAAACCAAACTCTTTAAATGACACAATTGCATCATTCATAGAAAAAATATCATATTCAAATATAGAATTCATAATCATTTCTATTCATCCTTAAGCCCTATGAAAATAATTTGAAAACATGGGATGAGAATAAAACTTAGTAAGGGGTATAAAATAAAGATAGAACCTTTTAGGCCATTGTGACACTTGAAAACCCTTGAAAAGTACTTTAAAAAAATATTTGAACTTGTAAAAGAACATAAATATATTTTCAAACATGAAAAATAAGTTCTTTGATAAAAAAATTCTATAAAACAATCTCATAGGAAAGTATAAAAACAATAGAATAATCATGAAGGATACTTGGAAAAACAGATTCATATCACCTCCTAAATGGAATAACTTACCAAGTTAATTCCAACATCATTCATAATGGAATAACTTAACCAGTTAAATCCAATGTCATAAGCCCATAAAGGAATAACTTAACTAGTTAATTACAACAACATATCTCCAAATAATAAATAATTTCCAAATACATTAGAGGGATATATCCTAGGCCCACCCATCATCATCTATAATTTCCATAAACTATTACACGAATAAAACAAACATGAGAATGTATTTCATAATTTTAGGAGTAAAACTCATAAAAACTTACTTTTTAACCCATAATCACAAACTTTAAAGTTAATTCATAAAAATAAGAAGAAACACCATTTAGGTTTCTAATAACTTAAATTTTAAAATGAAAAATTCATAAAACAATAGGAATATAAATTTCTTTGGAAAACCATGAAAATATAAAGAGGAAGATTAATTAAGAAAAAATGTTATAAAATCTAGTAAAAGTGATCATGCATAAATCATATAAAATGATACTATTTTCACACTTTTTTAAATAATGAACCATGTAGTAAATGTGAAAAATATTTCTTTCATTATTTTTTAAGTGAAGTATATGACAATATAAAACAACCTTAATTAATCATAGAATTATAGATAAAAACCTTTATTAAAAAATTAAATAATATGAACATGAAGAAGAATGATTTGAGAGAAAAAATTCAAAACATTTAAAGTAAACATTTAAAATAAAAATCCCATTTCCTTGAGTCATAACTCAATTTGTATGTCCACTACTATAATGAACTAACCTGGGATTCCATCTAAACCAGCCCGAGATAATCTTCCACTAACTCAAAGGGTGATCCTGATCCCCACGGGCTAGTGAAAAGTGCTTGAGCATCAAAAAACATAATTTGAGAATAATCACTCTCAAGAAAATATGATAGAAATTAAGGATACAATTGAAACATCAAACAATTTAATAAACCAATAAAAAACATCTATATATAAAAGTAAAAAAAACATTAAAAATAACCATGACATCTAGATACAAGGAGATGATATAATAACATCTAAGAACAAAAAGTAAAAATAGGACTACTACAACCTATCTCCTGGTGGTCAATGACCACCCACCACGTTCGAAGTCACCTTCCCTCATCCAACCAAGAACAAACCATTGAATAAAGATAAATATTACCTGCATCCATGCTATAGAAAACATGAAGGATGCATATATCAAATGATGTATATAGGGTGTGAGAAAAATAGATCCCAATTGGATCCCACAAATCAGTATGCAATTACTCTATAGTAAATTTAGATATCCTAGTTTGAAATAAAAAAAATAAGAAAACAAGTTTTACATTAAATTGAGAAAATAAAAATTATTGAATACTTCTTAACAGATATATAAATACACCAAAACTAGTTTTAAACAACATAAAACCCAAACCATTATTTTTTACCATTTAAAATCCATTTAGAAACATCAAGAGAAAAACATGAAAAACCTTCTGAATAGAATACCTTTTTAGAAGATAATTGAAAATTATTTCACAATAATAAGTCAATAAAGAAAAAAAACTATGAATAGACACCACATATCACAGAGCAATAAAACATAGCAACACATGTGTAAAGAAGGCCCCTCATAGAAAAAATTAGATATAAAAACAAAGGAATTCAAACATGGAAACTCTAGTACCGAGAAATGATCAAGTGGCCAAAATCATATATCAATTATAAATGTCAAGTGTCAAGGTCATATGTCATGAGTAAATCCTAGATACAATAGTGATTCAAGCAAATATGAGCTGATAAATCTCATGAATGACTGCATGCAAATGTTGTATCTACTGAATATACAAGCTTACCAACTTGGTGTACACCTGCCTCCTTGGAGCACATCCCTAGCATGAATTCACATTATCTATGGAGATACTAGTAGGGGTTTGAGTCTATAAAAGTATAAAATAAATCTAGGATAATTTCATATAGAAACCAAAGTTTTACATGACTAATCAATAGAGGTGAGTGAGACAACAAGCATCAAGGATCACAATGCGGATCCAAAATGGCACTAACAAGTCCAATCAAAACTTTATAGTATAAAAAGTCCACATATCACCCTCATCACCAATCTTCCTCATAGAGTACAACCCCTATTTAAAAAACTATTATCATGTTCACCTAGCACCATATATCAAAGAAAATAATACATATGGTGTCCATTAATAATTTTCACAATAAAAGAATCAACTTTATAAAGTTCCAAGAAGGCCTTTAAGGAAAACTAAATTGATATACTAAAAATTTATCAATTAAATAAAACATCACTTTGAACCATACATTACAAAGGGATAAACATACCCGCTTCCTATAAAAACCATTTTAAAATTACAAAATAGACTTTAAATAAGTAACATGAAATACCAATAAATCCCTTCAAACTCTTTGAAATATCATTTTAACTAATATTTTCAAAACAATCCATTGCATGTTATTCTATAAATCACTCTAAAAAACATTTCCAAGAGACAAACATATTTAACCATTTGTAATTAAATTTAAAAATTAAACCATTTTTGTTAAAATGAGGCCTTTAATTTTAAAAACTAAATCCACCAAGATTAACAAACAAGATAATATCATTTCAAAATAATGGATCAATTCTCTAGATGAAACCATTCATTACAAAAATAATTTTCATCAAAAGGGGCATTTTTTCTTCAAAATGAACAAATTATGCATACCAATGTCAAATGAAACAAATAATAATTCAATCAACACATGAATCATAAGAAAAAGAAATGAAATAGAAACACCCATTTTAGAATATCTGAAATCCGAACACAAAAAAATCAGAACGTGTCACCGTCGATGGAAGACACCAAAATAAGGAAGATGAGACCCAAACAACACTAGAAACAAATATTCTCAATTAGATCATGATTTAAACCATAGACCCATTCAAAGAAACTCCAATATAAGGTTACTTATAATAAAAGAGATAATATACAGAAGGAAGATAAATAATGAAGAAGAACAAAATCCTAACTTGAATTTTCTAGATCTGATGCCTCAAGATCCATCAGAATTTCTCTAAAAAAGGAATAGATTGTTCAAAGTCAAAAAATTTTAGGATCTAGTTTGATATCATAGGTCACATTAGAAAATAATGGGTCTAATGGGATGCATTTTTTCCATTAAATAAATTTCTAGAATAATAAATCACCATCGCACAGTTTAACAACTCTATTTGGGAAACCATGCACTGACTGCTTACCTTGTTTTGGGCTACTGGAGAGGCCACACAATTTAACTAACCATGAGCTAGCCATGCGATATGCCTCTTCCCCAGGGTGAATTGTTTCTAGAGAAGGGTTCATGGTTTTTCATAATCATGCCCAAAATGTGCGCTTTCCTTTGGGACACCAAACTAAGTCACACCATTTCCTAGGGAAAACCAAATGGTTTGTTTAACCATGAATAAACCATTCACAAGACCAAAAACCTCCAAAAACCACAAAACTCACCCAGAACAACCTGATAATAATTATAAACAAAATATCATCCAAACAAATGAAAGTATGAACTTGAAAGTGACATTATGATGTGAAAATTCTCCCCACCACATCATTTCCTATCCCTAGAAATCCTTTAGTCTAATAGATAAAAATTATGAGATCCAAAGAACTTCCACACCCAACTCATGAGGTGGATGGTTCAAAAAATAGAGGAAGGTTCACACCCAAGAAGAAACCACCAGTCACAACTATAAAATGAAGGAACACCAATATTATCCACACTCTTTAAAGTATAATCTCTAAGAACACTACATGTCTCTAAAAAAATAACCAACATCTTTGAGAAAATAGAATTTCTAATAAGGAAAAAAAACCTAGAGTAGGTATCCCCACAATTTAAAATCCTAAAAAACTAGTGGAATAAGAGGAGGAAATCCTATAAGGAAACATCCATTTCTCCAAAAGAATATACCTTAGTCACTCTACATAAAGAAACATCTAAGATCAGAATAAAAAAACTCAAAGGAATGACACACTTAAAATATCCTAATGATTTTAAAAGAAAAAATGCACTCAAGATCCACAAACAGTCTAAATAAACACAAAAAAGCATAAAAATGATAAATATTTCTCCCTCAAGAAATTATTTAGTGGAAACCTAGGACTTACAACACTGAGCCTCACCCCTCGATGATATCATTAAATAAACACTGAAACTTCTGAATGTTCTATCCAATAAGAATCTATACACTCTTAGTTACTCGAATACATCACAAAGGCCTATCCATGTCCAACCAGAGAGAGATCAAAACAACCAATCCATCACATAAACAAATAACTATAACCTTCAAAAATGGAAATCACCCAAAACATATAGATTTATCACTAACAAAAAGGCATAAAAACGAGTATTCCAAAGGGATAATAACTATCCATAACATCATCCTTAAGAATTATTCCAAAAAGAGAAACTAGGTATATCTTAAGAAAATGAATCAACCATCAAAGTAAGAAATCATAAATGAAATCAACCATGATCCATAAAATAGAATCCAAAAATATTCCAAAAACAAGCCATAAAATATCCCCAGAATAAGAAGTTCACTAAAAACATATTACATCTAAAACTTCCCTTTTTAGTAAACTAACTTACAAAACTTCTGAAGGTGATCCAAGTGGCCAAAATGATAAAAACTCTCAGATATTAAAATAAAAACTCCTAGAATGACTAGGTTACCTACACTATAAGAAGATAATGTACCTATTCTTCCTTTGAGAGGTGTTTCCCCACTCAACCAATTTTTTTGATTCAACAGGCATAAACTCTTTACTTAATAAAACCACAGATGAGGTGTTATCCACTTATTGGCATTTTTCTTGCTCCACTTCCACTAACAAGGATCTTTCAAGAACCTTCAAGTAAGTGGTCTGACATATCTATGATAGGACACCTCCAAATTTTGTATGAAGACCTCATTTGAAATAGAGAGACTTGAGTGAGTAATCTCTGACAAGATCAAGTGAGAAATAAACCAAAAAATAAAATTTATTAGCATACTCCTCAACTGATCCTTCACCTTGATGAAGAACTATCAGCTTAGAAAATTTCTCTTTATTTACTTACTTGGGATATTTACATTTAATGAAGATTGAATTGAAAAATTCCCAAGACATACTTTCATGCTGGTGGGAAGAGACCACAATTACCACCACTCTCATATAGGTCCTTTATATAAATAAGTGATAGACTTGGCCTTTAGTGAATTAGGAGTCTTGAGAGAATAAAATATTCCTTAAATTTATTTTATCCACCCCATTGCCTTAGGAGAACTCTGATCACCTCCATAAAAAGATAAATAATGATTTAAGAAAACCTGGATGGGGTCTAAAGACTATAGAGATTATGGATCCACCAATCAGTTCTGAGTCTGGGAAGAGTTTTCAACTTGAAACAACACTTTTAGATGATGTAAATGGATACTTTGAAGATAATAATAGTGAATGGTATTTCTACCTTTCTTAGAAAACATTATGAGATACATTTCTGGACATTATGAAACACAACTTCATTTACTCACACATTGAGGATCAACCAAAAAATTTAGTATAAAAAAACCCAATTAGGAACACATATAAACCACATGATTTCAAAACAAACCCCAAAACAATTTTATCAAAACATTCCTACTTTAAAATAAAAATGTTTCACCCTTTTTAAAAACATTAATTTTTTTATTTTCAATATGTGAAATCTCTAGAAAAACCTATCACAATTTAGAATCTCCACATGCTCATGGAATTAATTCCATGGTTTCAAAACATTCTTCCCAAATTCCTTTTTCAAAACCATTATAATTTTTAATACATCACAAAACCAAAATTTCTTCTTAAAAAATTCTTTTAAAATCATCACATAAGCATCTTTGAAAACTAGTTTTACAAACCAAAAATTTCATAAGACACACATTTTGGTAATTGAAAACATTTTTAAAATAACTCAAATGAAACCCACTATAAATTTAAAATTTGTTTTTCTAAAGGATTTAAAACCACCACCAAAAAATAAACCAGAACAACCAAATAACAACACATAATAGAACCACACCCATTATTTTCCATTCAAAACCAAGAACCACCCAAACTAACCTAACATAAATGAAGTCATTTGGGAAGTAAAAAAAATGTGAAAAGTTTGAGGTTAAAATAGAACCATTCATGAATTAGTTTCATGGTAAGGTAAACTATATACCAACCTTACACGAGTTCCTAGATTGGTTTCCAGATCAACCACACTGATTCTTCATGATTTACCATACTGCAAAGGCACTATGCATCCCTTTTCACCATTCTGATCCAACTCAAAACTAAAAAGTGATTTCATAAATCAAATTTATCCCCATAAAAAATCTAAATATCATAAAAAACAGGTAAATAATAACTCAATATAAAGACTCAAATCCCCACATTATCTGGTAACTTAAGTTTCATCACAAAAGGTGGTGATCAGGCACCCATTCACAAACTACATATTGAGTTTTGACATATTCCTAATATCCAATATATCATGATACACCCTAAATAAATTAAATAAGGGATTTAAAAGAAGGAATATTTTAGGAAAAATATCCTTTGATACCAATTTAATGAACTAATCTGAGTTTCCATCAGAACCAGTACCCAAGACGATCCGCCACTGGACCAAAGGGTGTTCTCGATCCCCACAAACTGGTGAAAAGCACTTTGGAATCAATAAAAATCCTTTAAGAATGATTTCACCCAAAAAATGATGATATAAATCAAGGATACATCAGAAATATAAAATAATTTAGTAAACCAATACAAACACATCTAGATATCAAAGTAAACAACAACATTATAGAAGACTGTGATATCTAGATATAAGAAGATGATACAATAACATAAAAGAATAGAAAATAAAAATAGGACTACTACAACCCATATTCTAATGGTACATAACCACCACTATGTACTAAGTCACATGCCCTCGGCCAACCAAGCACAAAACAAAAAAGGAAGATAAAGAGAACCTACATCCCTGCTATAGAAAACATAAAGGATGCATACACCAAGCGATGTATACATGGTGTGAGAAAAACATATCCCAGGAGGACCCCACCAAGTATTCTATGAAATTAATCTATAAAGAAATTTATATATTCTAGTTTGAAATAAAACAATGGGATTTTTTTTCAAAATTTCATTGAGAAAACACAAAGAATAAAATACTTTTTAAAAGAGATATAAATCCACAAAAAATAGTTTTGAAAAACATAAAACCCAAACCATTCCTTTTTTCCATTTAAAATACATTTATAAACCATAAGAGTAAAATATAACATTTTTTTCTGATAAAATACCATTTTTAAAAATTATTTGAGAACTATTTCTCAAGACTAAGTTAATAAAGCACAAATAAACTATGATAAAAGACCACATATCATGGAAAAATACAGCATGAAAATACATGGGTAAAGAAGGCCCCTCATAAAAATAATAATATATAACAATAAAGGAAGTCAAACATGATAACTACAGTGAAAATAAATTATCATGGGACCAACATCATATATAGAGTATCAATGTCAAGTATCGAGGTCATATGTCATGGTAAAATATTAGATACGATAGTGATTCCAACAAATACAAGAAAATAAATCTCATGACGGACTGCATGCAAATTTCATATCTACCAAATGCACAATATTACCAACTCAGTGAACACCCACCTCCTCATATCTTATCCCAATTCTAAATCTACATTCTCTAGAGATATTTTATTAAAGGTGTTAGTCTATAAAACATAGAATAAATCTATGTTTATCTCATCCAACTATCCAAGTTTTCCATGACCAATCAATATAGGCAAGTGAGATAATAATAAAAAAGGTCTACAATGTATATCAACAATGAAACTAACATGCCCAATCAAAATTCCTTAGAATAAAAATTCTACATCTCACCCTCACCCCAAGCTCCCTCATAGAGTATAACCCATATTTCAACACCCATTATCATGTGCACCAAGCACCATATGTCATGAAAAAACTTACATAAGGGTTTTATCAAGATTTTTCACAAAATAACCATCAAATTAAAAAAATTATAAATAGTTATTTAAGAAAAACAAATTGATAAACCAAACCTTTGTCAATTAGAAAAAACATCACTTTGAACTATCCATTCAAAATTTTTATACATACCCACTTCCTTTAAAATCCATTTTAAAGCGCTAAACATTTTTTTTAGAAAGGAACATGAAATACCGATCAATACCTTTAACACTTTGATTTATCATTTCAAATAATCTTTCCAAAATAACCTATTTAAAGTTATTATTTAAATCACTCAAAAACACATTTCTAAGAAACACACACATTTAACCATTTGGAATTAACTTTCAATAATCAACCCATTTTTGTTAAAATGAGGCTTTGAATTTTAAAAACTAAATAAACCAAGATTAGAAAACAATCTAATATCATCTCAAAAAAAAGGATTAATTCTATATATTATACCATTCATGCAAAAACCATTTTCATAAAAGGGTCATTTGTGCTTCAAAATGAACAAACCATGAAAACCAATTTCAAACAGAACAAATAATAATTTAAGAAAGACATGAATCAAAAGAAGAAGAAATGATATAGAAACACCAACTTCAGAATATCCGAAATCCAATTATAATGAAATAAAAATGTGTTTACTTTGATGGAGGATACCAAAACAAGGAAGATGATGCCTGAAAAACACTAGAAACCAAGATTCTCAATTAGATAATGATATATACCATATATCCATTTTTAGAAACAAATATCTAAGGTTACTTCTAAGAAAAGAGATAAGATCTAAAAGGAAGATGAATAATGATGAATAATGGAATCATAAATTTAATTCTCTAGACCCTATGCCTTAAGATTCATTAGAATTGCTCTTCATAATGAATAGATTCACTAACATTTATAAGGGATATGATTTGGTTTGAAATACTAGGTCATAGTTGAAAATAATAGTGCTAATAGGATGTGTTTTGGGTTATTAAAATAATTTTTGGAATAATAAATCACCATCACACAGTTTGGACACACAGTTTGGGAAACTGTGTGCCAACTGTGTGCCTTGTTCTAGGCTACTAGAGTAGCTACATGATTTGTTCAAAAAGTTTGACTAACTATACACTAATAATGAAAGATAGATCCATCCAAAGGTGCATGTTTTCTAGAGAATTATGAATAGTGTGACTAACCATGAACTAAACATGAAAGACTCCTCTTTCCTAAGGTGCATAGTTCCTAGAGAAGGATGAACGATTTGTCCAAACAATGTGCCAACTATGTACCCTCCACCAAGACACCAAATTAAGATACAAAATTTCTTAAGAAAAATAAAATGGTTTGGATAACCATGAAACAAACATGTTAAAACCTTATAACCTCAAAAAACTTCAAAAAATAACCCATAGAATAACCTGATAACTACTATAAACAAAAGATCACAAAAAAATGAAAATAAGAACCTGAAAGTGACAAAAATATGTAAAAATAACCTCCTGAATAAAAAATTATATTTATTATTTACTTTATTAAGAAAAATTTTCATGTTCATTTCCTTATTATTATCTCTTTTATTTAATTTATTATTATGTTTTATTCATTTACCAAATTAGTATTTTTATATCGGTCGTCTTGTGATTATTTGGTTCATAATTTCAAAAAAATAATGTGGTATATTTGTTATGGTGAAAGTTCATTTCCCAATGGTTCCATAATCTCCATATGTATTAAGGTATTATTTCCATATCATTATAGAATTAAATGAGTTAAATAGGTCATGAAATAGTTACTTTTCCAAGAATATTACTTGATAATCTTGTTTTTGAAGGTTAAAATAACCATGATTGTTTAGTTTAAATTACATTTTATGGTGGACATTTCACCATTAAAAAACAATAATAATTAAATTAAATTAATATTAACATTAAATCCAATCATTAAATCTATTTTAAAGAATATACTTTAAATATGTAAGCTTATAAAAACATCACCGTTCACTTAGGAAACACAATTTACCACAATGAGTGACGTTTTTTTCTAAAGAGTTATAAATGATAGAAAACCAAATAAATATTTTTGTTTTATAAAAATTTTATATTATAATTAAATTACCATTTTAGGGTTACTTTTAAATATTAATTATTTATTTGAAAATATTAATAGAAGAGTTGAAATGAAAAGACACAATTTTTGAAAAACCCATATTTTGATGTAGCAACGGCTTATAAAAAGGGTTCAATGAGGTTTAATGGACCATATTTCATAATTAGTGGATAATAAATATTCAAATAACATGTTAATATTATAATTTCATCAAAATAATATAAGTTTGAAATTTTTTTTAAGATAAATAATCCCAAATAAGAAAGGTGAAAGAGGCTCAGAAACCCTTACTTGAATTGTCTCCTTTGGATTGATCTTAAAGCATTTGTAGGAAGGGTTTTTGACAAGGAAAAACCTGTATTAATGATGAAATATATTTTTAGATAATTATTTTTTTATAATATGAAGATAAAATTGAACTTGATACGTTTTCTAAAATGGTTAGAATGATTCCCCTTTTATACGAAAAATTTAATGATGTTTTCGCAAATATTAAGCCTTTAAGGGTCACGAATGGAATTTAAAAATGACATGAAGATTATAAATAGAAAATTTATGATATTATTGACCATTAAACACACCACTTGAATCATGATAATATTTTTATGATTTTTTATTAATTTATAAATCATTTTTAATATTAAATACCCTTTAAAGTTCTTTTTCAGGGTTATTTTTAAAATATCTAGATAACAATGGAATTAAAATTTAATAATTTAAATCATTACTTAAATTTAATATTCATCCCTAAAAATAACAACATATCATAAATTATCCAAACCTTATCACCTTTAATATTTTTAAAACCATTACTTTGACTTTTTTCATACTTACAAAAGCATCGTGTCAATGTTGCGTAAGCATTTTGGATAATTATCCTATTATTTAAAATTAAAAAGAAATTAATAAAATAAATATAGTTTATTATTCCTAAATATTATCATATATAACTATTAATTTTGTATTTTTATTTTCATACTTATCAAGACAACATATTTAAGTTATTATTTTGACTTTTCTTACCTTACTCAAGCACTAGTCAAGCATTTGAAAAGTTAACTTGTTATACAATTTTAAAATTAATAAATATATGTTAATATAATTGATTATTTATTATTTTTATTTATTAATTTTTATAAAAGGATTATTCATTCCTAGATAATATTTTAAAGATACAAATTTTTATTTCTCCAATGCGGTGAAAGCACTATGTCATCATTGATAATTATTTTTCATTTTTATCTTGAAATATTAATTATTTTATATTAATTAAATATTATTTCTATTATATTTTGAGTATTTATTTAGATATTATATTTTTTCAAAATTTCATATATTTTTATGTCATATTTATGTCATGACGATGTCATAAAAGATATGATATTCATAAAAATTGTAGTTTTTATCTATTCACCCAAATACCAACTTGCTCAAAAAAAAATTACCCTAAGTTAATTTTTACACTAAGATACAAAAAATGAAATCCATTTTATCAAATTTACTTCCTAAAATTTATAAATTTAACTTTTAAATAAAACCATATAGCACACGAAGAAACAATTTATTTAGAATAAAAACTATTTTTCCTCAAATGAAAATCCAAATTCTTGTTTCATAAATTAATAAAATTATTTTTATAAATATAAATATAAATATATATAATTAATATAAATTTCCATTTATAAAATATCCAATTATTTAATAATTATTTAGATAGATAAAAATACAAATATTGTTAAAAAAAATATAAAAAATGCATTTTTATCACAAAGTAAGCATAATAATTTTAAATATAAAGTTGGTATCTAATTGATTATATGATATATTTTGAGTGATGATATGAAAATATATACAAATTTAATTTAAATATATAAATTCAAAATCTTGAATATTAATAATACATAAAATGATATATCATTAAAAATACCCAGGTTGTCACATTCTCCCCCATAAATAAATTGTGACCTCACAATTTTTTAATTTATTTTAACCAAAATGAGTTTACATTAAAATAGAAATAATATATGATGTATATTTTATTAAGAACATTAATTTCTAGTTTAATACTTATAAACTTATTTTTTCTGGAATAAATATTTCTTAAACTATAAATATACCTCCACAAGAATCATACTTGTGAATGAGTTTCCAAAGATATACCATGATAGTTTGATGATGTTTCCCAAATAAGATTCAATAGATTTTTTTCATCCTTCTTTATTTTGAGGAATTATTTTATCATCGAGATAAAGAATTTGATAAATTATACATATTCAATTTCTTTCCATTTTATAATTATAATTTATTCATTTGGTTTTGTGTTTGGATGAGATCCCACCACTGATTTATATTATATTCCAAACAGTGAAAGTACAAGATGATTTTTTCATGCTTGAAGCACAAAATTATACACTTAATAGATCATGTGATCCATTAAAGGATGGTGTTCTTAATTTTATAAAGGATTTTTTGGTGATTCATCTATCTTGTTTCTAGGAATTTACTAGAAACCAAAATGGTTAGTGTGAGTATATCAAATAAAATAATAGTAAAGCATAATATGAATAGGAAAAATAAATACTAATATTTTCTAAACTAAGACACTTCCTATTTAACTTTTTTGGTTCAACCTAGGTTTATTTAATTTTTTTATTCTTTTTAATCTAATCCAAAAAATATAATTATCCTTAACATATTAACCCCTAAGGTTATCTAAGACTTATAACTTATGATCACAAACTAATATATTAACCTCTAATGTTTTTGAAGGTTTCAAATTAAACACATTTAGCAACTTATTAACCTATAAAGTTATGTAGGCCCTTCTTGGATACCAACTATAACAACCTATACATAACCATCCCATGATTACATGATTTTATATAAATAATTATTTTCATACATTCCCATGACCATTTAGGCTTAGAATTTTAAAGGATTAAAAAATCCATTACATAACAAAACCCATACTTTTCCTTCCAAATTGACATTTTTTCCACTAAACCAAACTCTTCAAAATGATAAACTTGCTTCATTCCTGAAAAAATCTCATATTCAGAGATATAATTCACAATCATTCATAATCATCCTTAATCTCTATGAAAATAATTTGAAATCATGTGATTATCATAAAACACAGTAAGGGGTATAAATAAAGAGAAAACCCATTAGATTATTGAAATGCTTAAAAACCCTTGAAAATTACATCCTTTAAAAAAATATTTTAGATTATAAAAGAACATAAACACACTTTCAAACCTGAAACCAAGTTATTTTATAAAAATATTCCATAAAAAATATCATAAAAAAGCATAAAAGAAATGTAATAATCATAAAGGCTACTTGGAACATCATATTCACATCACCCCTTCAATAGAATAACTTACCTAGTTAATTCCAGCATCATTAATAGTGGAATAAATTAACTATTTAATTATAATGTCATAAACCTATAATGGAATAACTTAACCAATTAATCCTAACAACATATCTCTAAATAATAAATCATTTCCCAATGCTTTGGAGGGATATTTCCCAAGCCCACCCATCATCATCTATAATATCCAAGAGCCATTACATGAATAAATCACAAAGGATATTTACATTCATAATTTCATGAGTAAAAATCATAAAAACATACTTTTTAACCCATAAACACAAACTTTAAAGTTAACCAATAAAAATAAAAAGAAATACCCTTTAAATTTCTAATAAATTTCATTTTAAAACTAAAAATTTACAAAAAAATGGGAATATAAATTTCTTTGAAAAAACTTGAAAACTTAAAGATGAAGCTTCATTGAGAAAAATAGTTATAAAAGTGGGAACATTAAATCATGTAGAAAACATATAAAATGACACACTTTTCACACTTTTGTTACTAATAACCTGTGCAGTAAACATGAAAAATTGATTTCTTTCCTCCTTTTTTAAATAAAGTCAAATCCAATAGAAAATGACCTTAAGTAATCATATAAGTATAGATAAGAACCTTTATAACATAAAATAAAGAATATAAACATGGTGGATAATGATTTGAGAGGAAAAATTCAAAACATTTAAAGTAAAGTTTTAAAATAAAACCCCCTCACCTCGAGTCCCAATCATTTGTGCATGTGCATGTACTATGCTTTGATGTGTTTTTTTATTATATTGATTAAAATTTCTCATTTTATTTATTTATGGGTTTTTAATTTATTGAATGAGATAATTTTTAAATGTGATTAATTTGTTTAATTTATGTTATATTTTTCTATTTAATATGATCATACAATAATTTTATATCACATGTTTTATTTATTTTAAACACATTGCATGTGTTAATATATTACTATTGTATTTTTTTATTTAAATATGATAATATGATCCTTTATAAATGTATTAATTTTTTTAGCATGGTAATTTCTTCTAATACTAAATATCATATATATAATCATAGTTATTTTAATTAAAATTTTCTATCATATATATATATATATATATCATGTTATATATTTTATATATAGTTATATATATATTGATACATATATAAATAGTGTATGTGTATACATTCTCATATACTTTTGTTTGACGGTAGTAGTGGAACCTCATCACCATATGATAATGATATCACAATCATCTGTCAAAACTGATGGTCGATTCTTGCACCTTTATCAGCTTAATAGTAATGGAAGCACCCACTCCAACTCTTCATTATAGAAATAATAGGTTTTCTCTCCTCTCAATAGTATCATCTCATCCTATTCAGTGGTGGCGGTAATACCTTCATTTGAGGTATCAGAAACACACTTCTACCTTTGATAGTAGTAGACTCCCACCATTTGTAAAGACCAGTAAATTTCAAGGAAATTTTTTTTCTTAATTTTCTTTGGAATTTTACAAGAACGCAGTTTCTGACGACACGTGATTCCGAGGCCCGGTGTGCCCGGAATCAATTTCCGAAGTTTGGCTCGGGTACGTTCAGTGAACGAACGAGCGAGTTTTTCTAACTTTTGAACCGGTGCTCGGAATCAAATTCTGAGGGCACCGATGGAATTTCAGCGCCAGTTTTTGCTTAGAAACGCCTCTTCCGGAGTTGCATTTTCTCGGGTGTGGTTTTTAAATTTTTGGGGTTAAGTTAAGAAATAAAATAAATTGGTGCGACAACTTTATTTTTATTTCACATAAGGCCACTTAAAAGCCACTTAAAGCTGCTTAAGCTGAGTTGAAGCAGATAGGGTGCAATTAAAAATATCCTACCCTCTTGGTAGGATATTTGTGAGGTGGGGCCCGCACGATCCCCACCGTTTCTTTTTTGCTGAGTAACGCACCCGCGAAAACCCCTATTAATTGAAAGTCAATTGGGGCATTTCTTAATCTATTAAATGTTCCTTTTAATTGGGAGGTTTTATTCGTTGAATTAATTCTATGAATTAATGGGTCGTTACTTAACTTAGTTTTTTTCGTTGTTGGCATGTAATAAAATAAGACCAACATTTCTTCTTGTGTGTTGTTCGTTGAGAGGATTTGACAGAACCTTAAGTCCTCCAACCTCCTTCGCGAAGAACGCGAAGAACGCGAAGAAAGCGAAGAATGCCGACCTTCGATGAAAGGCGATGAAGAACGCCGAACCCTCGGAGATCGTCGACGCGACGTCGTGTTCCGCGACGCCAACGATTCTTCTTCTACGACGTTCCTTCTTCCGCGACAAATCTTCGAACATCCGTTTGAGGTAGGATTTACGAATCTTATAAATTCCTTTGTGGTTTTTATACTTGACATGGATTTAATTCGTGTAAATTAAATCCATGTGTTTTCTTTACCCCTCGGAGATCGTCAACGCGACGCCGTATACCGCGACGACGTGACGCCCTTCCGCGACGCGATGATCCTCTTCTTCCGCGACGATCAATTCAGCGAAGAACGCATGCTTGACGACGACGGTGAGGTAGGGGTTTTATTTGAGAACAATATTTTATTCCCATGGTTGTTCAACTAAAACAAAGAACCCAGATCAAAGTTCAATTTTAATTTTATTAAAATTGTGCCTTGTTGTTTTTCATGTGTTGAATATTTTAATCTCGTTTGTTATCACCTAACGCGGAGGGTGCGGGCCAAAAAAACACGGCCCGACAACCCTCCGCTGTTTTTCGTTGGTGTGCGACAGTGAGACGGTTCCGCGGTCGCGCGAAACAGGGAGGCGGGACGCGGCTCAAGCCTCATCCGGGAACCGCAGAGCGGCCCCCGCGCGGGGGCCGCGGTTCCCTTGCTCGGCCGAGCTGAGCCGGGCCGACCTGCCGGCCGGGTCGTGCCCAGGCCGGGCCGGGCCGCCCCAGCCGTGGCGGGCCGCCCCGACCGTGCCGGGTCGCACCCAACCGGTTCAGACCCGGACCCGGGTCGGGTCGACCCGGTTCGGGCCGACCCAGGGGTGTTGGGCCGGGTCGGTCCGGGCCCAGACCCCCCGTTTCCGGACCTTTTCGGTCTTTTGCTCATAACTTGAGCTACGGACCTCCAAACGACACACCGTCAGCGGCGATCCGATCCTTGGATCGAGACGGTCTTTTTGGTATATTGCACTCAAGGTTTTAAAATACTTTGGGTTCGGCCGGGTTGGTTTGTCCACGAAACCAACCGGGCCCTCGGAGCGGAAACGCTCATAACTTGAGCTCCGGACGTCCAATTGACGTGCCGTAGACTTTGTTGGATACCTCTAAGTAAGACGAATCTATTGGCTTACTCTGCCCGAGGTTTGGACGCAGGAGGAGTACGGTCGGATTGGTTTTTACTTAAAAACCAACCGGGCCCCTGGGACGAAAAATCCAATAACTCTCAGACTGGGCGTCCAATTGTTGCGCCGTCTGCGAAGTTGAGTTCCTGTTGACGATACGGAACTTTTGGATATATCAACTCTGGACTATGTGTCATTTGATGTATCAGCCTCTCGGCTCGTGGAGCGGACCCTCCTGAACGAGCTTGCTGTGTGCGGGAGCCCTAGAGCTGGCTGCAACTACTGCTGTGACGACGACGACTGTATAGAGATCCTCGGTGGATTCGACTGCGACGATGATGAAAATAGTACGGGAATCCTCCGTGTTTTCAGCAGTGACTACTACGGTACATCTTGGGATACGTCAACTCCGGACTACATGTCAGTTGATGCATCAACCTCTTAGCTCGTGGAGTGGACCCTCCCGGAACGAGCATGCCATGGGCGGAAACCCTAGAGCCGGTTGAGACTTGACGACTGCTGATCGAACAACTCGGTGTGTTACGGATAGCCCAGTGGTGAGCGCTTGGTTGTAGCGGCAGACCCACGGTGGAAGAGTGCTTGGTTGTAGCGGCAGACTCGCGGTACTCAACAGAAGGAGTACCTCTGGAGGCTATGAGGGGGAGCCCTTGGTTGTAGCGGCAGACCCATGACGGAGGAGTGCTTGGTTGTAGCAGCACGGGGGAGCGCTTGGTTGTAGCGGCAGACCCACGACGGAGGAGCGCTTGGTTATAGCGGATGACCCGTGGTACTCAACAGAGGGGGTACCTCTAGAGGCTATGAGGGGGAGTGCTTGGTTGTAGCGGCAGACCCATGGTGGGAAGCGTTTGGTTGTAGCAGCAGGCCCACAGTACTCGATAGGTTGAGTGCTACAGCAGTCCAAGGTAAGAGGGAAGCGCTTGGTTGTAGCGGCATAACCACTGTACTTAATGGAGAAGGAGTTTCCCAATAGCCTTGGGTTAAACTTCATGATCGATCCTGTGTGGGTCATTGCGGGGGTTAGTACCTATAGATCCTTTGTGGGTCCGACGACTTAGATGAATCAGTGGCTACACCTGATCATCTCTAACATCATACGAAGAAGTACCTGTTTGAGCTGAATCCTGTTTATTCTCCTTTGTGGATTGTGTTGTGCTATCCTATGTGGATTACGTTTTTCTCTCCTTTGTGGATTGTGTTGTGCTATCCTATGTGGATCACGTTTTGCTCTCCTTTGTGGATTGTGTTGTGCTATCCTATGTGGATCACGTTTTTCTCTCCTTTGTGGATTGTGTTGTGCTATCCTATGTGGATTACGTTTTGCTTTCCTTTGTTGATTGTGTTGTGCTATCCTGTGTGAATTTACGTTTTTCTTTCCTGTGTGTACTGGGTTGTGCTTGGGCTCAGATGTTGGAGCCAAACGGGAATTGATGACTTAGGTATATATATGGGCATATACCTAAGCAGCGTTAGATGTTAATTTGTGATTGTATCTTTCCTTTGTGGTTTATCCTTTGTGGATTTTTGGAGACCTTCGGGGGTCTCGGGGTCCCTACTAAGTAGCTTATACTCACCCCTACGTTGTGTTGGTTACAAACGACGGACAACGCTGATCATGGTCGAGGTTGGCAGAGCAGGACGGTACCTGGAGGTGGACCACTGGGCGGGGTGTACTCGGAGCAGACGGCTGGACCGAGGATCTGTGGAGGCTATCTGTACCCACCCTTCAGGTGGGACTTCCAGTGGACGACTCGGCGTTGCGGCTTTACTTTTCAGTTGCTGTTTTCCCTTTTCGAGTTATACTTTACTTTCAGTTTGAGTTTGTATTCTGGCCCACTTACTTTCCACACTTACTGTTGTACCAGTTTTTACTTAGTTTTTACTTCTGTCTGCTTACTCTGTGTTGTTTGTTTGTTCACTTTACAAAGGAAATGCCTTCCCTTTAACGGGATTTATGCCTTGGTGCTAGTCGCCATCCCCTGGCCTATGGAAGGCGGGCTTGGGGTAGTCACGGCATGAGCCCCGAGGATGGGTCGTGACAAATTGGTATCAGAGGAGTTCGGTTCTACCGCAGACTCTGATCTTTCTTCTATGTGAAGCAATAGTGTTAAACGTATTGAGTGTGGTTATCAGTCCAGGGAGCCCAGTGTTGGTGCGGCGGCCGACGTATCCGTACACCATGACCCTGACTTCTGATTTCCGACTTAATGCACGAAAACATTGATTGCATGTGTGTTTCAAGTTTTCTTTGTGATTAATTTGTATCAGCTCACTAGGTATACTGTTCTGACCGTGGCGCACCTGTTTCCTTTTCAGGATGGCCCCACGACGGCAGCCAACTAGGGTTCCGAGAGTGGTGCGTGACGACAGCCCACCGAGTGACGAGGCCTCGGTGCAGGGCCCTTTAACAGCAGAGGCACTAGCGGTACCTCTACCCGCCGAGCCACCGATGCTTCCAGCCCCAACCGCTGACGATGCACGTCTCCTTAGTGCACTGCATGAGTTCCAGCGCCAGCGACCGCCCAGGTTCTGTGGGGAGACGGACCCCCAGGCAGCCGAGGACTAGCTGGATGTGGTTGTACGAGTTTTCCGGTTAGTGAGGACACCAGCAGACCTTATGGTGGTCCTTGCAGCGAGCCTCCTGCATGCGGCAGCAGGAAGATGGTTGATCTTGATGCTCCAGGTTCACGATGAGGCATCACTCCTTTGGACGGACTTTGAGAACCTTTTTCGCTCAGAGTTCGTCCCAGCCACCCTCCGAGTGGTGCGCATCCAGGAGCTACTGCAGCTGCGGAAGGGCAGCATGACAGTAGCCCAGTATGCGGTGAGGTTTACCGATCTCTTGCGCTATTCCATAGACATGGTATGAGACCCATTCTTCAGGGCCCGAACCTTTGAGCAGGGGCTCAGGTGAGAGATCAGAGCTTCAGTTGTTTCTCACAGCATTCCGACACAGATAGGGGTGTTGGAGCGAGCCCTCTTAGTGGAGAGTTTCCTTGCTGAGCAGTCTCCAGCAGCAGGACCCACCACTAGCCGGCATGCGGCAGAGTCTTCTGCAGCGGGCAGTAGACAGATGACGCAGGGGTCCAAGAGGACTATACCTACAGGTGGTCGACAACATGACTCATGATCATTTGTGCGAGGCACTCGGGGTGGACAATGACTTACCATGAGAAGGCAGTGTTACTTCTGCGGCGGGATTGGTCACATGGCTCGTGACTGTCCGACCCGCCATACGGATGACCAGCGGGTGAACGAAGGACCCCCCAGGCAGAGGCAGAGGTTCGATCAGGGTGGGCCGCAAGGAGAAGGCGGCCATGGCAGGGGAGCTGGCCATGCAGCTGAAGGTGGACGACCCTTCGGGGTGTTTCCACCACCACCACCAGGAGGTCCACCCCGACCGTAGGGGACAGGAGGACATGGGAGAGCTCAACTTCAGGCAGCTGAGGCCTACGATCATGGAGCTCCGGGAGCAGATGGACAGGAGTGGGACTAGCTCCAGATGTGGAGACTCTTGTTCATGTTGCTTATAGTTTTGTTGATATATGTTTGTAGATGCTTTGTGTCTTTGTACTTGAGCTGCAGTAATAAAAGACACATTTTTTTGTGGCATTTACTTTCCTGTCCTCTCTTGTGTTGTTACTAAGAGGTTCCGGTTTAGACTGTTGACTTGACCCTCACTTGAGAGATACCTACTGGAGGAGACCCAGTTACCACACACTGATGCCGACAGTGTGACTCAACCCTTGAAGGTGAGAGTAACGGTTGGATCTCTTGGTAGTAGCGTCGAAGCCTTACGACGTCATCCTTGGTATGGGTTAGTATCATCCATGTCAGGATTGACTGTATTAGGCAAAGAAAGTGGTTCATCCACGGGATAAGACCAGATTTCTCTTATCGGCAAAGAAGAAATCTTAGCAGCTCTTGTGGGACCAAAGATGGTCCAGGCCATGACAGAGAAGGTCCATGTCATCTAGGAGCGGATGAGGACAGCTCGGAGCCAGCAGAAGTCTTATGCTGACAGGAGGCGGAGGCCACTGGAGTTTGCGGATGGCGACTACGTCTTCTTACGGGTCTCACCCCGACGTGAGTTACGGAGATTTGGCCGAGGCGGCAAGTTGTCTCCACGCTTCATCGTACCCTTCCAGGTCCTCAACAGGGTTGGAAAGGTGGCTTATCATTTGGCTCTACCACCTCAGTTGCACCGGGTGCACGACGTCTTCCACGTATCTCAGCTGAGGATATACGTGCTCGATCCTTCACACAACATTGACCATGGGGGGAGCTAGACGTTGATGATGGGGCGACTTTTGCGGAGGTCCCGGTGGAGATCGAGGATCGATAGGAGTGGGTCCTACGTGGACGGTTGATTCCTCTAGTGCGCATTAGGTGGTAGCACGGGAACCTCCAGGAGATCACTTGGGAGCGGGAGGCTCAGATGCGTGCTCAGTACCCACATTTTTTCCCCTAGTTTATGATGTATCTTTATGGGGATGTAAAGCCCTGAGGTGGGAGTGATGTAAAGACCCATAAATTTCAAGGATTTTTTTTTCTTAATTTTCTTTGGAATTTTACAAGAACATAGTTTCTGACGGCACGTGATTCTGAGGCCCTGTGTGCCCAGAATCAATTTCCAAAGTTTGGCTCGGGTACGTTCAGTGAACGAACGAGCGGGTTTTTATAACTTTTGAACCAGTGCTCGGAATCGAATTCTGAGGGCACCGATGGAATCGCAGCGCCGTTTTTTTCTTAGAAACGCCTCTTCCGGAGTTGCGTTTGCTCGAGTGTGGTTTTTGAATTTTTGGGGTTAAGTTAAGAAATAAAATAAAGTGGTGCGACAACTTCATTTTTATTTCACTTAAGGCCACTTAAAATCAACTTAAAGCTGCTTAAGCTGAGTTGAAGTAGATAGGGTGAAATTCAAAATATCCCACCCTCTTGGTAGGATATTTTTGAGGTGGGGCCCGCACGAGCCCCACCATTTCTTTTCCGCTAAGTAACGCACCCACGAAAACCCCTATTAATTGAAAGTCAAATGGGGCTTTTCTTAATCTATTAAACACTCCTTTTAATTGGGCGGTTTTATTCGTTGAATTAATTCTATGAATTAATGGGTCGTTACTTAACTTAGTTTTTTTCGTTGTTGGAATGTAATAAAATAAGACCAACATTTCTTCTTGTGTGTTGTTCGTTGAGAGGATTTGACAGAACCTTAAGTCCTTCAACCTCCTACGTGAAGAACGTGAAGAAAGCGAAGAACATGAAGAACGTGAAGAACACGAAGAACGCCGGCCTTCGATGAAAGGCGACGAAGAACGCCGAACCCTCGGAGATCGTCGACGCGATGCCGTGTTCCGCGACGCCAACGATTCTTCTTCTGCGACGTTCCTTCTTCTGCGACAAATCTTCGAACATCCATTTGAGGTAGGAGTTTACGAATCTTATAAATTCCTTTGTGGTTTTTATACTTGACATGGATTTAATTCGTGTAAATTAAATCCGTCTGTTTTCTTTACCCCTTAGAGATCGTCGACGCGATGCCGTATACCGCGACGACACGTCGCCCTTCCGCGACGCGACGATCCTCTTCTTCCACGACGATCAATTCCGAGAAGAACGCACGCTCGACGACGACGGCGAGGTAGTGGTTTTATTTGAGAACAATATTTTACTCCCATGTTTGTTCAACTAAAACAAAGAACCCAGATCAAAGTTCAATTTTAATTTTATTAAAATTGTGCCTTGTTGTTTTTCATGTGTTGAATATTTTAATCCCGTTTTTTATCACCTAACGCGGAGGGTGCGGGCCAAACAAACACGGCCCGAAAACCCTCCGTAGTTTTTTGTTGGTGTGCAGAACGGCGGATGACGGAAAACGGGGCCACAAGGGCGATTTGAGGGCCTTGCAGTGAAGATCGGATCTCGGGAGGACGACTGGCGAAGACCACATGCAAAACGGACCACCAGAGCGCTTCCGGTGGCCCGCGGAAGCTTCTGCCAGCAAAAAACCCGCCGCGGCCGCGCGGAACCGGGAGGCGGGACGCGGCTCAAGCCGCGTCCAGGAACCGCGGAGTGGCCCCCACGCAGGGGCTGCGGTTCCCTTGCTCGGCCGCTTGGCCGAGCCGAGCCGGGCCGACCCGCCGGCCGGGTCGCGCCCAGGCTGGGCCGGGTCTCCCGGGTCGGGCCGGGTCGCGCCCAACCGGGTCGGACCCGGACCCGGGTCGGTTCGACCCGGTTCGGGCCGACCCAGGGGAGGTTGGGCCGGGTCGGTCCGGGCCGAGACCCCCCGTTTCCGGACCTTTTTAGTCTTTTTCTCATAAATTGAGCTACAGACCTCCGAACGACGCACTGTCAGCGGTGATGCGATCCTTGGATCGAGACAGTTGTTTCAGTATATTGCACTCAAGGTTTTGGAATACTTTGGGTTCGGCCGGGTTGTTTTGTGCACGAAACCAACTGGACCCTCGGAGCGGAAACACTCATAACTTGAGCTCAGGACGTCCGATTGACGTGCCGTCGACTTTGTTGGATACCTATAAGTTAGACGAATATATTGGATTACTCCGCCCGAGTTTTGGACGTAGGAAGAGTATGGTCGGATTGGTTTTTCCTTAAAAACCAACTGGGCCTCTAGGACGAAAAAGCCAATAACTCTCAGACCGGGCGTCCGATTGACGCGCCGTCTGCGACGTTGAGTTCCTGTTGAAGATACGGAACTTTGGGATATATCAACTCTAGACTACGTGTCAATTGATGTATCAGCCTCTCGGATCGTGGAGCGGACCCTCCCGAACGAGCTTGCTGTGTGCGGGAACCCTAGAGCTGGCTGCAACTACTACTGTGACGACGACGACTGTACATAGATCCTCAGTGGATTCAACTGCGACGATGATGAAAACAGTACGGGAATCCTCCGTGTTTTCGGAAGTGACTACTACGGTACATCTTGGGATACGTCAACTCCAGACTACATGTCAGTTGATGCATCGACCTCTTAGCTCGTGGAGTGGACCCTCCCGGAACGAGCATGCCATGGGCGGAAACCCTAGAGCCGGTTGAGACTTGGCGACTGCTGATCGAACAACTCGGTGTGTTACGGATAGCCCAGTGGGGAGCGCTTGATTGTAGCAGTAGACCCACGGTGGAGGAGCGCTTGGTTGTAGCGGCAGACTCGCGGTACTCAACAGAAGGAGTACCTCTGGAGGCTATGAGGGGGAGCGCTTGGTTGTAGCGGTAAACCCACGATGGAGGAGTGCTTGGTTGTAGCAGCATGGGAGAGCGCTTGGTTGTAGAGGAAGACCCATGATGGAGGAGCGCTTGGTTGTAGCGGCTGACCCGTGGTACTCAATAGAAGGGGTACCTCTAGAGGCTATGAGAGGGGGCGCTTGGTTGTAGCGGCAGACCCATGGTGGGAAGCGCTTGGTTGTAGCAGCAGGCCCACAGTACTCGATAGGTTGAGTACTACAGCAGTCCAAGGTGAGAGGGAAGCGCTTGGTTGTAGCGGAATAACCACTGTACTTGATGGAGAAGGAGTTTCCCAATAGCCTTGGGTTCAACTTCATGATCGATCCTGTGTGGTTCATTGCGGGGGTTAGTACCTATAGATCCTTTGTGGGTCCGATGGATTAGATGAATCAGTGGCTACACATGATCATCTCTAACGTCATACGAAGAAGTACTTGTGTGATCTGAATCCTATTTACTCTCCTTTGTGGATTGTGTTGTGTTATCCTATGTGGATTACGTTTTGCTCTCCTTTGTGGATTGTGTTGTGCTATCCTATGTGGATCACGTTTTTCTCTCCTTTGTGGATTGTGTTGTGCTATCCTATGTGGATCACGTTTTTCTCTCCTTTGTGGATTATGTTGTGCTATCCTATGTGGATTATGTTTTGCTTTCCTTTGTGGATTATGTTGTGCTATCCTGTCTGAATTTACGTTTAGCTTTCCTGTGTGGACTGGGTTGTGCTTGGGCTCAGATGTTGTAGCCAAACGGGATTTGATGACTTAGGTATATGTATGGGCATATACCTAAGCAGTGTTGGATGTTACTTTGTGATTGTATCTTTACTTTGTGGTTTATCCTTTGTGGATTTTCGGAGACCTTCGGGGGTCTCGGGGTCCCTACTGAGTAGCTTATACTCACCCCTGCACGGGCTATGCCCGCACTACGTTGTGTTGGTTGCAGACGATGGACAACGCTGATCGTGGTCGAGGTTAGCGGAGCAGGATGGTACCTGGAGGTAGAACACTGGGTGGGGTGTACTCGGAGCGGACGACTGGACCGAGGAGCTGTGGAGGCTGTCTGTACCCACCTTCAGGTGGGACTTCTAGTAGATGGATCGACGTTGCGGATTTACTTTTCAGTTGCTGGTTTCCCCTTTCGAGTTATACTTTACTTTCAGTTTGGGTTTGTATTCTGGCCCACTTACTTTCCGCACTTACTGTTGTACCAGTTTTTACTTAGTGTTTACTTTTGCCTGCTTACTCTGTGTTGTTTGTTTGTTCACTTTACAAAGGCAATGCCTTCCCTTTACCGGGATTTATGCCTTGGTGCTAGTCACCATCCCCTGGCCTATGGAAGATGGGCTTGGGGTAGTCACAACACAGGCCCCGAGGACGGGTCGTGACACCATTCCCCTATTTTTTCTTTACAATAACATCTAATACCACCAGTTTTAATTTCTGATACCTTCAGTTATAATTTATGTGATCATCAATTATAATTTTTGTGACCATTAGTTATAAATTCTATGACTATCAATTATAAAATTTCTGATTTTCAATTATGTATTGTGAAACCATGAATCTTGATCTTCAACTATGACTTCAACATGATACCATAAATACCGGGTCCTATCTTGTCTAATATCGTTCCTTAGTGTACATTTTTTTAAAATATTATTATGCTCTATTTTTTTATTAAATATTTTTAATTACTAATAGTTTATGTAACACATTCAGACTTTACACTTTATTTCCTTTTAAATAAATTCAATATCTTATATAACTTGTGATGCAAGTAACACCAGGTTTAAACAAAACATGATACTCTATTAAAATATTATTTAAACATGGCCATTATAACCTATCCATTATTTTTTTGGGTATGAATAAGAATAAATAAATTATTAAAATTATGTTCATATATTGATTATAAATAAAATAAGAATTATTTTAAAGTAAATGAAATGTTTTTTGGAAAAGTAAATTTTTACAGAAAACAGTTTCATCGCTTATTTAACACATATGATAAAATTAATTTGTGATAATTTTATAAAATTTATTTTATAAATTTAACTTAATTTTTGAAATCATCATATTAAAATTATATTAGGGTGAATTCTTGGGATTTTTCTGAAAAGTTTCAATTTTCAATGAAGAGTGAAAATTACTGATTTTTATTAAAAACTATCTTCTCATTTAAATTATTTACAAAGTTAAATTATATTTTAAATTTGTTTTAAAGTAAAATTTGTTCTATTATATTATTATAAATAAAATTTAGGTTAGTGAAATCAATTTTTATTTTTTATATTAAAATCTTCAATATGTATGATAATTTTCTCTTTGGAAACCTGTTTTTTTCATCACGTCTGCGGGTATAATTTTAGATTGGATTATTCCACTTATGTTAATTGAATTTTGGAAAATGGATTCCATATTTTTAATCAGTATAATTTTTTTATCTAATAAGGTTAACTTAATTTTTGACTATTATGAATAGTAAAATCTGTAAAAATTAATTAATACGATTAAGATAAAAATTGATTTAATGGGGGTTAAAATAAAATGATAAGGGTTAAAATGACCTTTAAATTTGTCCAAAACCTATTAAATGACCATATTTAGACCTTATCAACTATAAGGGATGATATTAACCCATTTATGAGGCTTTTGGAATGATAAAAATGTGGGTGTAATTGATTATTTTCAAAAATTCTATGTGCCTCCTCTCCCCCACTTATAAAAGTCCACCCCCTCTCCTCCCATATTCAAAATTTTAAAACCATTTTGTTTTTCTAAATAATTCCCAAATAACTTCCTTACTACCCTACCAAAATCTTAGATCCCTTAGTTTGATCAGAATTCCATCCTAGGAAAATTTTTGGTGAAAACTTAATGAAGTTGTCTAAAAAAGATAGAACGTTATCAAACGAGCAATTTTTATTTTGTTTCTTATTACACCTCATTAAAATATTATTAAACCATGATTATATAATAACCTAAATATTTATCATATAATAATATGTTATTATAGGTAATGAAATATATCTATATCCTCTTCCATCAAATGGGAAATGAAACCATCGATCGTGTGTACGACATACTACTTCCTCATGAAACGATGTATTTTTTTTCCATCACCACCTTTAAAGGATAGATATAATAATGGATTTAACACATGTATTTGATATATATTATATAATTATAGTTTTGTAATTATAATATCACATATACCTTCTTAATTTATATTCTATTTATAATAGGATAATGTCACTCATGTGTATGGTGAACTACCACCTTGCAAAGTGATGTGATTTATTTTTTACATACACTTTACATTGAAGGTAATAAGGATAAATTTAATTTATATATGTGATATATATGACATGATATAATTTTTTTAAAATTAATATTTCATACACTTCCTTACCTTTTCACCCATTAAGGGAATGATATCCTCGCTCATGGTGAGATGACTCCCCATTATCCAGGTGTAGCATCTCCCATTACTAGGGTTTTTTGAGCTCTCTTACAGTGTCAATCAACTATTACTCCTTATTAGTAGAAGTTTTGGTGGTGATTTTGTTTCTACATATCTATAATGTTAGATCTGGAGGCTTTTTCATCCACATATCCTCATTTAAGACTTCTCCTATCTTCATATTTTTATAGTGGCTCTCATCATCGCCACTAGTATCTTTCCATTATTGGACTTCTCAGTTTCCCTATTTCCTGGATCTAGTTTCAGATATAGGAATTATGGCTTTGATCGATGCTCATACAGGGGTCCGAGGTCCATGGATCTCTCTTAATATGGTGATTCATAGATGGATGGAAACAGTCTGAATTATGTATTGGGTGGATGTGTTGAAAGATCAGGTGGTGTTAGGTGATGGTTTTGATTTTCAGGCATTAAACAAGGATCATGAAAGGCTTGCTGTGGGGTGATCATTAGAAATGGAAGGGATCTAGCATGGAGGGATGTGTGTGGGATAATTTTCGGTGGTCTTCTAGTCAGCGACCGAGTGGTGGACATCATAATTCGGTGGTGGATTCAAGCGTGGTTCAATAGAAATAAATTATTTTTGTTGGGTATACTTGTTTGATTGGGTCACAAATGTCCTAATGTGCTTCAGATTCTGTCTTGTTGTTTTCAGTGCGGTGTGTCCTTTTCCTATTTAGATGGATGGGCACCCTAATTTGATTTTGTATAGTGTTCTTGGTCTATTTTTTCATTACATCAGGTTGATAGTGTGGTGAGTTTCTCATTTTCATTGTTGGTTGGGTGTCTTGAAAGAGATATAAGTGTGATAGAACCAATCATATGGCCCTCCCTCCACTTGCATGTGTGTTTGGGAGGGGTGCGCTTCCACAATGTATTGTACCAACATAAAACAACTTCTTGGAATGGGGGTGATGCTTTACTTTGACTTATTTCACTATTACAATATATATTAGGGGGTGATGAGACTTTTTATATTTATCATCTTGTTGTTTTCTTTCTATTTAGGTTCAATCTGATACCTTTGGGTCATGATGTTTTATGAGTTTTTACACTTTTTGTAATGGGTTTCATCTTTTACATTTTAAAAAGAGTTATTTTTTTTTCATTTTTTAATAAAGGAGGATTGACCTCTAACCCATTTAAAAAATTACATCATTGCTCATGTGTACGTACGACCTACCATCTCCACGAAGTGATGCTATTCATTTTCAATTCCCAACTTTCAAGAATGATTCTAAAAATATATCTAATGAGTAAATATGATGTTTATACCATTAATATAAATTTGGAGATGATAGAACTATATATGATTAACAAGAAAAATAACTTTCATGACAAAAGATACATTAGAAAACAAAGCAATTAACACCCAAAACAATGGACATAATAAAATATTATTAACAAATGGGTGATAAAATGTTATAAGAGGATCATACATGATATTATAAATATGAATTTGGTTATGTTATAAATTAATAACATTCTTAAAACCATTATACAATATTTTAAAGCATATTCAACCAAAAAGGAAATGCGAGGTAAGATATTTCGTCTCAATTTTCATTTCATGGAGACATATTTGTTAATATGCACCTATTCACTTTTATCTGGTGTACATACTTCCCATTTGATCTATTTAACATGAATAACTATTTATTCATGATGGTTAATTATTCATTTCAATTTTATTCTTAAAGGGGTTACAATTTAAAAGTTACTAAATAAGTAAAAAAATATTGTACAATCTCAATTTCTTTTGTGATTGTTTACTTTCTCTTGAAAAAATAACATTCTTGTGATAATTTTTCAATGGAAACTACATTTATATTAAATATAATATTGTTTTATTATTTATATTATTATTTACTAAACATTATATATTTTTTTACATACAGTGTTTACTTTTAATGTTATTTGATTAAATGGGGAAATATTGATAAATCTGTATATTTTAATCAATACAAATATTTAATGAAAAGGAATATTTATTCATGAATTAAATAAATTATTTAATATATGAGGAATGATTTTTACATATAGTTATGGGTGGGGATCCATTATAGATAACCCCTCAATGCATCAAAATGTCTCATGAGACAAATTAGTTGAGTTTTTACCCATAGTTTTAAACTGTCTTGTGAAAGGTATTGATAGTAGATATATCATGATTCTTGAGATCATAATGAACAATAATTAATCATTTACTTTATTTATAATTCAATTATTATTATTATCCATGAGATTTTTATAATGATATTATCATTGTATGAATTTCATTCTTAGTTTATTGATTAAATAGAATGTGTTTTTAGTTATTTACCTTTCCATATTGATTATGCTTTATCTAATTATGATAGTGAAATTATTAATTAAATGGAATGTGTGTTCAGTTATTTAACTTTTCATATTGATTATTATTTATTGATTCATGATATATTCCACTGTATTTAACCCTTACTTAGCTTTTTAGCTCACTCTTATTTTGTTTCCTTTCCCCAAGACATGAAAAATAATTCTTGGAATGAGTTCAAGAATGCCAAATGTTTTACATTACTATGATTTTTATTATATATTACTATATAAAATGGGTATCATGTATGTATTTGGTTCTCAAAAAACTACTAAACTAATCAATCCTTTAGGACTTGACCCCTTGTATCTATGCTAATGTAATAAAGTAGGAACCAACTTCAGGTTACTAGAGTTGGGGTTATTACAGTTGGTATCAGAGAAAGTTTAGTATAAATATTAAGAACTAGATTAAGGAAAACATATACTAGAGAACATAAACCTATGATATACTTTGAGGAAAAGTATAGAATAATATACTAAAGTTTTGGTAATGAAGAGATTATGTGTTTTTTCCTAGCAATACATCCCCATCTGAATAATACAAGGGGATGAAGTTCTAGAACATATATACCTAGGGGAAATAACTCTTAAAAGGGTTCATTGGGATTGAACCAATCATCACTTAATGCATGATAATGTTCCTTACTACCACCTGGTTTGACACTCTTATGTGATATTCCTAGTATAATTCAAATTTTCTTTTCAAACTATTATGAAGGATTTGAAAATAAAGACTTCCCCAAAGAAACCAAGTTTATGATTATGAGATTAGCATTGTATAATTTTTTTAATTTATATTATGTGTTACACTATATTTAGAATTATACATTATGATTTAATATTCATAATTTTATGAGCTAATAAAGTATATTCCATTATTTAGAAATGGCGTCTAGAAGAAGGAAGGATATCAATACTCATGGATAATATAGATATTTTCCTACAGAGAAATCCAATATAGATGGTATTGAAACTGAGTAAATCATGGATATATTAGGGTATCTTAATTAGGGTAGTAAAAATAACCTTTCTTGGATGGAGAAACCTATTCCATACCCTGATTCTCCTATGTTGGATCAATTCATTCGATAAATTCCACCATCATTTAGTCAGAATACTAATCCAATGGTATCTAAGCAATGAATTAAGTCTCTTAAGAAAATATTTATGGCCTTGGGATGTGATGAAAGGAAAAGGTTACACTTACAGTGTATTATCTGAAAGGAAGTGATGATCAATGGTGATTGTTGATCCATAATACTCGGAAGGAAGATGAAATAAAACCTATGGAATTTAATGATTTTAAGGTGATATTCTTTAACAAATACTTACCTCATGAGAAATAAATTTAAATGAAGAGAAAGTTCCTCAGCTTAAAGAAAAAGGGTGAATAAAGTGTTGCTAAGTATGAGGTTATCTTTACAAGGTTATCTAGGTATGCTATAACTTACATATATAACATGGAGTGAAAGATTGACCATTTATTTGAATGGATTAATCCAAGTCTCTAAAGGGTGTTGGTCTCTCAAACATTTTCATCATATGATGAAATAGTATTATATTCCATCAAAATGAAAAATAAATTCTCAAGATCTGATATGTTCAAGGGAAATCAATAAAATAAGAGGTCGAATGAGAACTAAAAAAAGGGAATATAT
Source organism: Viscum album (assembly GCA_963277665.1). Lineage (NCBI taxonomy): Eukaryota > Viridiplantae > Streptophyta > Magnoliopsida > Santalales > Viscaceae > Viscum > Viscum album. The sequence goes on from OY728133.1 coordinate 1,961,622,904, forward strand.
CAAATAAGAAAAATAGAATGAAGCAATTTAAAACTTTTGAGAAATGTGGAAAGAATCATCCTAGGAAATTCTTGAAAGGATTGAGAGTTTTTTATAAGTGTGAAGATAAGGGTCATCAGGATAAGGAATGAGAAAGGAAGAAAGAAAACACTTTTATTCAGCATTTCCAATGTAGGTATATGGGGAAATATGGAAATTAATTCCCCAAGAATCAAGGGAATATACCACATTAGGGGCCAGGGAGAGAAGACCAATCTTATGAAATCATTCATGGGTGAATAAATAAAATAAATAAATAAAATTATTTAATTTATTTAATGTGACACAATGGCCTAAGCCCTCTCTATTTAAACACTCTTTTGAACAATTATCAAGGTTGGTTGTATAACCCTAATAATTAAGAGAGATCATTGGAGAGAGCCTTGGTGAGCGATGATGATGAATCAAGGATTGTTAATGGTAATGAAATTTAAGGATATAACTAATGAAAATGATGAATTTTTTTTCTTCATCAGTGATTGATCTAGCTTGAGGTATTAAATTTTTCTTATTTGGATTTATCTCTATTTTCTCATCCTATAATGAATATGAATCAATTAACCAATATAATGATTCACGGTTCAATCATATTGCGGGTTAGGGTTTATTTTTCATAGATTATTGGGAGAAATTTTTATTTTAAATTGGATCTTAATTCATTATTCTAATAGAAATTGATCAAGTCCAACCAAAACATGACCAAGGTTTAGTCATCTTTTGTGTGTTTCTTGGTTTTCTTCTACCTTTTTTCACAAATTCATCACCAATGATTTTTTTGACCAATGATTCGACCAAAATACTGAGAAATGAATCGTTTCACACTTGTTTCTTAGTGCAACCGATTGATGTTGTAGATTCAGGATTAATATGACATGGGGTTCATACAATGATGGTAACAATAGTGAATTTGTTCATATTTTAGGTAATCAGTTGTAGTTTTGGCATGCATCTACAAGCAGGAGAAATAGAAGGGGTTTCCCATGAAAATTAGTGGTTTGATTTTAGTGAGCAATGCCAATAAGGATTGAGTGGGACTAGATCCTTTCTTACCAATGATATCGATGGTGAAACTAGTAGAGAATGTGTCTTAGGCATACACGAAGGAAGAACCTATGATTTTGTAAAATCTCATATCAAACAGTGTGTATTCCAAGATTACACTCTATGTTGGACCCCCTCTATGTGGTTCTAGGGTTTTCATGGAAAGTTAAATATCAAAAAATATGTGACACCCTTTTAGACAATATGTGACTCGACCTGGTGTCTCTACATGTACCTTGAAGGGTATATATACATGGATAAGAGTACATGAGCTCAGACATTCCATGTACTCAAGCACAAACATAGCCAGGATAAATGTACATGGGTGGAGCCATATACTTGGACATGATCAAATGTATATGGTTTTGGACATTCTGTGTACTCGAACATGAACACAGACATAGGCACAAGCCATGATACATGGGTAGAACCTAATTCTGACGTGACACACTGTTTACCTCCAATAAATTCCATGAAATATCTAAATAAGGAATTATAACCCATGTTTTATTCATCTTGGAAAATTTTTATTAGGATACATTCCCTTGATCCTTTTACTAAGGGTTGTTATGGAATCACATCCAGTGTATAGGATGGTGATCCCTTCTGAGAAACTTCAATATTGGATAGAGTTGTGAAATCTCTTAGTGAGGCCCAAAGTGAGATCCAATATCATCATCATTTCCCTAGGTGGGGTTCTTGGTATCATCATGACTAACACTACGTGGGCATCGATCCATTAATTAGCGAGTTAATCTAGATTGGGTTGTTGGTATACCCCATGGCTCTGGGAGTGCTCCCCATTATGTGTATTAGCCACTTTAGACTTCTAGAATGTATTTATTAGGGTGAGAACCTATGAGAAAGACCTCTGTAACATACATCATTAGTTTTATCAGACTTATGGAGTGTGTTCTCCCAGACGAGTGTTATATGGAACCATCAAGTAATAATCCTAGGCTGGCATTGCAGTTGTGACTTTACCTTGAGACTATGTGTCTATGTTGAGTATATTTAGATATTCTTATTATATGTGCTACTGACATATACCCATAATGATATGATTGTTATTCTTGATGTTATATGCTTAGTGATTTCAGGGTGTCCTCTTGGGTATTGTTATACTCACCCCTGCTTGGAATTTTACCGAATGTGTCATGTCTTATGAATATGACCAACCTTTTTAAGGAGACCTAGAGGGACTAGGAACAGGTGGAGATTTGTGTTCTAAATATACCAAGGTGTTTTATTGCAATTACCTTGAAAACAACCCCCTTCTATACTTTTAGGTTGGGATTATTTTAGTTTCTTTTTAGTGGGATTGTAATTATCCCTTTTTTACTTCCATTAATTGTTGTTATAATATGATTAGAACACCGTAATATTTTCTTGAAATATATTTTTAAATAATTTTATTTCTTTGATAGCTCGTGTTTCACACAATAGTAAGTTTAGAAAAAATTCCAAATATTATTAAAATATTATATGTCTATTATAACCTAGTCATTAAATGGGAAGGAATTAATAGTAATAACTAATTCATGAAATAAATATAAATTTATAACTTAATATGAATGTATTGGTAAGTGATTATAAAATAATTAATTTTTTAGTAAAACCATTTTATTCTTCAAAAATACATTTTCTTAAAGAATGATTTTTGCTTATTTTTATGAGTGAATATTAATTTATAGAAGTTATAGAAAATATATTTGACAAAATTAATTTTATTTTTAATTCATCATGTCAAAACTATCTTAAAATTATTTTTTTATAATTTTTTGAAAATATTTATTTTTCAAGGAATAGCGAAAAATACTAATTTTTATTGAAAACTGTATTTTATTTTAATGTTTTTACATTGAGAAATATAGTTTTGGAATTTAATTAATTCAGTTTTATTTAAAACAATCTAATTATTTTTTTAATAATATTTTTCTCATTAATTTAGTATAAAAACATTTTATATTTAAAAGAGAATTTTTCTAAAAAAACTGTTTTTCGTTGCATTTTTTCGGTTTTATTTTAAATTAAAATATGAAACCTATGTGTTTTGAATTTTGGAAAATAGATTATATATTTTGAATCAATGGTTACAAATTTAGTAAATAGTTTACTTTTATTTTTGTTCAATATGAATAGTAACCTTAGTCAATTTTGTTACCACTATAAAGGGTAACTCAGGTAATTAAGGGTAAAAATAATATGATAAGGACGATACAATTACCCTAAAAATTTTCTCAATTTAATTAGATAAATAATTTTTGACCATAATCATCCAAGGATATAATTTATGACCTTTTGGGGCCACTTGGATGAGATTATTTCCTTTATAATATTTTATTTAAAGGGAAGTCAAAGACAACACATTCATGTTTTTAATAACTATAACATTTTTAATATGGGGTTATCTAGAAGATATGTTTGACTATAAATAGTATTTGGAAATATAAAATATTTATCTTCATCATGGTAATTTATTTATATTTTTATTAATTAAATAATTACCCTAAATGCTTACACAATGCTTATGCAGTAATTATTAAATTAACAGAAAAATCAAATAAATGATATTAAAAATATTAAAAGTAATATAATTCAATATATTTAAGGAAATCCAAAAATTATATAGATGAAAATGAAATTTTAGGGATATAATAAAATATTTTTGTCTAATTTTACACGTTGTATTGATATATTTTAAAGTCAAAGTAGTGAATAGTATCAAAATTGAAAATAATGATATTTTATGCAATTAATAAATTAATAAATTATTTAAAAATAATAAAAATATTTAAAAAATACAAATTGATTATAATATGGTCTAAAATGTCATTAATTTTGAATTTAGTTTCAAATTTACACCATATAAATCAAAATTATAACCATTTAATATTGAAAAAGCTGTTATCGTAGTTAAAATTTATATAGGTTAACTAAGGGTTAATCAAAATGATAAGATTTAAAATAATACCCAAACTGTCATAAAATATATTGGTTGATTATATTAAAAACATATCCTATATTATCTTCTTATTCATGTCTATTTGGTGATATTTTGATAGAAAATGAATTTTTTATAATTTAATCTTTTTAGAAATTCAAAAAATGTCCCTCACCTCAATTATAAAAGGGAACCTCCTCCATTACTTATTTACACCAATTTTATCCTTATATATGAACCATTATATGTAAATTTATATTAAAAACTTCCCAATACACATTTAATAGGTTATGGTCATCTCAAAAGACCAACCCTAAAGCCCTTTATAGGATATCCAAAGGAGACGTTTCAAAGAAGAGGTAATCATTCTAACTGATCACTTTCTTTTTCTAACCATCCTTAACTCCTCTAAATTTATGATGATTATTTTAAAATAATAACTTCATTATCCTCAATATGATGAAATGATATTATGATTATAAAAACATCATTATACACCCTCTTTTCCATCAAACAAGAAGTGAAAGTATCGCTCATCTGTATGTATGACTTACCGTCTCCACATAGTGATACAATTCATTTTTCATCACCATATTTTATGGATGAGTATTGCGATGGGTTTAATGAATATATAAAATACATATGATATAATAATTATTCTATAAATATGAATTATTCTTTATATTTAACCCAAAGTCCTGGACCAAGCAAAGTTGGTCCTAAAATTTATTAAAAAGAAAAGGAAAACAGTAATCCCTTTTAAACTGGGTGAGGGAAAACCCATTACATTCCCAAAGACCAGAGTAGGATAGACTTAGATTTTAGTGGCTATAATCCCAATGAAAAAACCATTACAATTTAAACACCCCACCATGAAAACCATAGTAAAAAATCCTGAGGTCACCCAAACTGCCACCCCTGAGTCCAGACGCCGCCATCGAGAGCTTCGAACACCCCACTAGACGACCATCACCCACCACCGACAAAGACGAAACCAATAAAATCTGATCAAAATCAGCAGATCCAAACTAGATCATAATACCAAGGTGGTAAATGTCCACCGATGAGATGCATAGGGACAGTCGATGAGGCACTTCCGTGTTGAGCATCCAACGCCACTTCAAATACCAGGAGGAAGTACCACCACACCACCACCATTGTCACCACGCCCGTATCCTATCACCACCCAAAGATAGACCCAAGAGTAAGGCTAGATCCAAGCAACAAGGCTAGATCTGAGCAACAAGGGCCAGATCTATGCGTCTGGGGCCAGATCTATGAGCAACCGCACCTGAAGAATTGCTGAAGATTACGACAAAAAAGAATCCATTTCCCAAATGCACCTTCACCAATGATGCTTGAAGTCGAAGCTAAACCATAGCCACAAAATGAAGATTCCACACAGTGAATGATTGATGTGGCCAAAGCTACGACCTTTCATAGTAGATCCTCTTTTATCTTTACTTTATTCCATCAATCAAAAAATAAAAACAACATTCATGTGTATGTACGACCTATTGTCTCCATGAACTATGTAATTAATTTTTCTATATCTAATTTTATGAATTATTATAAATAAGTATATAATTATTATATATTATGTTTATAACATGATTAAAATTCTAGAAATTATGAGAACAAGATCAAAGTATAAGGACCAAGATTGTTAAATTGAAACATGCTTGGAAAACAAAGAAATTTCCACCAAGAATAGTGATTTCAATAACTAATTATTAATAAATGAGTGATAAGATGTTATAAATAATACATGGTATGATATAATTTAGGTTATAAAATAAATTGATAATAAACCTATATTTATTATACAAGAGTTTTGAGCATGAGTAAATAAAGGAAATACTTGAAGTAAGGGTTTATTTCAGAATCTCATCATTATTTGAGATTATTTACATTTAAGTCTTCATTGAGAAATACTTATAGCTCATGTCTATGTTTTCTAAAAATGTTTTCAAAAATGTTTTTACTATTCTCATAAAAATTTTTAAATTCATTTTTACCCATGTTTTATTTTTACAAAATGGTATGAAAGTAATATTTTTATCATTTTCTAAAAAATGTAATTTGTGAATTTTCTGAAAAAAATATGAAATTAATGTTTTTTAACTTATATGGAATGAGTATATTTTCCCACGATCATGAAGCCTCAATTATTTTAATCTTTCTATAAAATTTTACAATATTCTTTTAAAAGAAAATTTTTTCCTTTGTAATTGTGAGACTTTTCAATTTTTTTTTTCTAAATGGAAAGGATATTTTCCTCAAGAATTATTTCAAGAGACATTTAAAAAATAATTTTTCCATATAAGACAACATTATTTGATGTTACTTATGATTTAATGGGGATATGATCCAAGGATATTATCCTTATTCTTTCTTTGGATGGTTTATGTTTATGATGTAATGATGCTTTTGAATCATGTTACTTTTTCATAAGTTATGATATGATGATATATTTTTGAAATAAATTTCTTTTATATTGGTTATATGATAATGAAATATTTATGAAACCCATTTATTTTCATGTGTTTTGATATTATAAATGATTTATGATCCTGTGACACACATAAGTATGATTTTTATTATGTGATGGGTGGGAAATATATCTCCCTCCAATGCATTGGGTAAATATTTATATATGAAGAGAAAATAATGGGAAACAAGTTAATGGGATTGATCCTCTATAGGAAACCAGTGTGTCCTAATCAACTATGGGAAATAGGTGTGTCCTGATCTACTATATTGATGGTCTTGGAAGTTATCCTTGACATATGAACTAGTTTTCTATATTTATTATGGTTCCATATTTTTATGACATGAGATTAAGATTAATGATTGATTTATGATGATATCTCACTCTTATGGCCCATGTTTTCTGAAATAATTATGTTTATGCCAAGAATCATGTTATAATATATGATAGGTTGGGTATGAACTTCATTAGTTCTGTTCATGATCATATATCATTATTCTTTTATTATGATTTCATATGGTCATGTATTGATATATCATATGTTTACCCTTAATAATAATTTGAGCTAACCCTTTATTATGTTTCCTTCCCCAAGTGATGCAGAAAGGTTTAGGTAAGGTATGTCTAAGAGGAGTACTTTGTGAGAATATCTTTGTTGGAGATTTTGAAGATTTTTCATAAAATAAAAATACTATATATATAATCTCCAAATACTCTAAACCTTTATAATTTTGAAATAGGTAGTATTGTTATATATTGAATATTCATATAAATATACGTAATATTTGTGAATGAAAAGCTCAAGCTGTTATACTGATGGATGAGATTTTAGATTTATTCATGCATGGTTATTGGTTGATTTACATTTCAGAATTGTATGGGGTTGGAGATATGTGTGGGTGTGTGTGTATAGGTACTTTAGGCTAAGGCCTTTCATGTGTGTGATATGACTACTCGGCACTGGTCACTAGCCCTTAGATTATTGGAGGCGGACTTTGGGTAGTGACGAAAAGGGCCCCATTGGGATGGGTTGTGAAACTACAACTGAGGTGGAGCTACCCAATGACATGGTGGTAGATACTTTAATCATAAATAAAATTCATCTAATTATTTATTTTATTCTTGATAATCACACTCTTTTATATCTTACATGTTTTCCAAGAAAATTAGATATTTATTTATCACTTTAAGAAATTATTTTTTAGTCAAAACTCATAGTGGAAGTCTCACTCCAACAAGGACGTGTCAGGTAGTCCCCATTATGACACATAAATGTGATTTATTTGTTGGATCTGAATCTAAAAATTATACACAAGAGGGGGGTGAATTGCGTCTTTTGAAATTTTTCAGTAACTCTTTGATTGAACGAGTTCTGTCCTCTATAATTATATTTGATCGTGCATCGGAATAAGTAAAAATAAGAACACAAAGATGTATAGTGGTTCGGGGAACAAAAGGCCCCTAGTCCACTCCACCAACACTCAACTCCACGAGCTTGGTGATTTTCACTATCTGGTCCTCTTTTCAACAGACCTGTCCACAACTGAATACAGGTAGTTGACACCTTTACAATCCAAGGCAAAACAAAGGATTCTCGTTCAAAGATGAACCAACACAACTTAGTACGAGAAGCTGGTTACTCAAGAATAAAAAGAATTTCAGAAAGAAGTTTTCCAGTCGATCTTCACAATTGCAACATAATGCAATTGACAATAGATGGATCGTAGTCTCTAGAAATATTGATTTTCAAGTCGAAGCAGTTCTGAGTTGATCCGGTTGCAATATATATAGAGATAGAGTTCACAACATCAATAGTATTAGATCCACAGTAGATATTTGATATAGAACAGGTGAATCTTCTATCGAGTTCTTTCTTCTTAAACAAACAGAGCTTTGACGCTCCTAATGAATCAGCAGAACTGGTTTCCTTTTTACAGTCTCTATTTTTCACCTTTTTGATAATAGATTGATTACAATACATGCTTGTACCTGGTGTTTCAGAGAAAACATATATAATAGGCCTGAACATATCTCCTGCACATTTAGATCCATAAAAGTCTCCTTTTTATTCGCGATATTAAAAAATTTGAATTTACAGAGAAGTCGTAACTTCCCTTAAGACTTGGCATAAAAATCTCCTTTTAATTAGATCTTAAATCCATTGATAAAACGGCTTTGAATTGGTCATAGTCGTATTTTAAAAATTATTTTAAATCCGTCTTGAAATCCGCCAAAAAATCAGCTTACTGATCGCTGCATAAAAAAAATATCGTCTGTCAAAATTTCTGATGCCAAACATAAGGTTGATGACGTGGCCTCCAAACGTAGGGTTGACAACGTAAGGTTGATGATGTGGCCTCCAAACATAGGGTTGAAAACGTAAGGTTGAACATAAACGTAGGGTTGATTATCCATACTTTTTCTTCAACTCTCAAACATATGGTAAAAGATCCATAATTTTACTTGATCTATACTTTTCCAAGAATGTATGGTTGTTCACAAAAGTAAGGTTGATGAACCATACTTTTTAGAAAAAAACGTAACGTTTAGTATTTATGTACGGTTCTCCTTCCATACTTTGTTGATAACCAAAACGCAAGGTTCCTTCCTAACAAAAGGTTCTTCTTCCATACTTTTCTGAAAACGTATGGTTGTTTAACCATACTTTTCTATTATCTCAAAAAGCATACACGCTTTTCATCCTTACGCTACATTTATCCATGTAAGGTATGAACAGTGATTCCAAGACGCACTAAAGCAAATTCCACACTACATTTATCCATGTAAGGTATGAACAATGATTCCAGGACGCGCTTAAAGCAGATTCCAAATAAGTAATAAATTCTCGTTATTTCAAGAGTAAAATAAATTAATAAATTCCTGCAAAATACTAAATAAAATCATTAGAAAATAACTAAGGGTATTTGTGAGCATCAAAATTATCATAAAAATACAGAGTATTATTTTCAATAATCTCCCCCTTTAAATAACATTAATTTGTATTATTGAAAACAATACTTTGCTCAATAATCTCCCCCTTTTTGATGATCAAAAAACCCATAAAATAATAAAATTATTTAAATGAAATTAATTTTCAAAATTAGTTACATAAAGTTTTAGAATTTTGAGAGGATGAAACAATATTTAATTCTTTAGAAATAAAAGTTTCTAGTTTTATCCAAATTTATCCTTCTGAATAACCTTTATAATAAACAATCTAATAAAGTGTTGTAAAAATAAAATGTTGTGGTTATCATAATTTCTCATATAATTCTCTACCTAAATAAAAATATGATGTTGTATTATGTATCCAAATTCTTCCCCTTTTTATGATATCAAAAAGAATAAAAAAAGAAAATAATGGATTTTAACACTTTTAATATTGTAATGAACTGTTAGTAAATGCTATAATGAACTATTTAATAGTAAATTTATCTGATATACTGGAATATGTTAACTTAAAACAATAATAAACAAATAGAGAAAGAAACAAATAAACAATGAAAGAAATTTTTATTCAAAAACAGCAGTATATACATGACCATGATATACACATGAATCAAGGTTTGGGTAAGATAGGCAACAAGTTCTATCTCCTCTGGATTGCATACTTGATTTCTGTAAACTATTCTCAGAGTCTCTTCATCATCCCATCTCCAAGTTTGATAATGATCTCTCTATTCTCTTGAGTCATATGAATATCCTCAATTAAATTGACTCTGATAAACTCATGCATCCTTTCCTCTTTTTCGACAAATACTGATACCTTTTCTGATAACTAATTTAATAGGATTCTGATCGATGACTCAATAGATGTTAGTTAATCCACTAAAAACTTCTGATTGTCCAGCAACACTGATAAAGGAGAACTATTACATTGAAGATCTTGTAACCTATCATTCATGTTGCTCATCGCAGCTGTGATAGCTTGAAACCTTCTGATTAAATCAGGTGAAGTACCTGATCCAATAACAACATTATTTTCCACTGATTCAAATTGATTCTCTATAAATGACTTCAGATCTGATAAATCTAACTTTATAACCATTTCATATTTCAATTGATCAACTGCAGTCATCATATCCTATTTAAACATTTCAACTTCTTGCCTTGAGACTGTACACTCCTTCAGCTTTTGAAATCTCAATTGTTCAAAGGTTAAGGCATTTCTCAGAGTGATATTCTCAGATTCTAACCGAGACACCTTTTTGTACAGTTCTTCAACATCTTTCTTCCTTAAATCAGAGGCACCCTGTGCTTGATTCACATTCTCAAGCTCTAGATGATGCAGAAGTACCAAAGGTAATGATTCAGCATCAGATTTCTCTTTTTCTTTGTCCTGAGTAGGTTAGTCCACAGATTTTTCCTTAGAGTCCCCAGACTCCTCCACAGAAAAATCATCTTGAATCACTTCGGTGTGAACTTCAGAATCATGCTCACCACAAACATCAGCATCTTGGACTTCCACTGGAGTTTCGAGAACAACATTTTCAGGAGTTTCTTGAGGTCTGGCCACTTCCCCACCAGACACTACCTCCTTATATTGGTTCTGTTGAAGTGTAACTTCAACATCAGCTACAATCTGTTCCTGATTCTCCCTTTGATCTTCTTCTTAATCTCCTGATCCCTCTACTGGTTCTGTTCTTTCGCTAAAAACTTCTATGGTATTATCAATAACAGATTCTCTTACAAAAGAATAAAAAAATAAATCTTCTGTTGTTGTTTCCAATACAGGGGAAGTAATTTCCTCATTAATAGGTCTCTTTCTTTTTGATTGAAGTCCCTCCCTACTTCTGTCTTCCTCAACATCTTCCACTTCAAATTGGATCCTTCTTGCTACATTGCTGACTCTTGATTCAGCCTGTCCCTCCTTGGATTTAGCAGGTTGAGTCTGAGAACTCTCTAAGTCTTCCTCAGCTTCTACTGGAAAAAGTTTTCCTTTAATGGTGCTCCATAAATATCCAATCTTCCTTAAAGTTCCAGCATTAAACACATTACTGTGATGCCAGTTTACTCGGGTATCCAATAATCATACCATGTCTTTCTTAAGCAGCAGTTTAGAAATAAATTGACCGAAAGGATAAAAGTTCATCCAGGAATTGCTTTGACAACATTAATTGAGATACCTTATCATATACCTTGGGGAAGTTTAACTTGATATCACTTAACATAAGATACATTATGTACATATTAGGGTACAAAATCTTTTCCATTTCTGCCATTCTTGGAGCTATTCCAATCTGAATAAATTTGACCAAAATTTTCTGATCAGGCTCCAAATATTTGATAAACATTTTTTATAGACTTAGTACCAAAAAGAAAAGACATGATGTCCTCAGATTTATGCACAAAATCTCCAATATTTTTCAAATTGAAATGAAAAACTCCCTCATGAGGGCAGTTGAGAATCTGACCAATCTCTACTGATGAGATTGAGAAATCTCTATCTTCTATCTTAGCCATCATATTGTCCTCGGTATCTCCTAGACTAAACTTTACAGATTTGAAGAAGTATCTAAGTTCTACTTCATACAGAAATTTTGTATTTTCACTGTTGAACATCTGTTCAAGATTCTGAAATGACAGCGCTTGCTTCAATAGTAGATTTGTCTGAAATAACCAGTCAAGATCGATTACCTTGCCCTGTAAGATTTTTCTTCCCTCAGAGCGTTGTCTCTTGGAATTTCTTGGCTCGGCTTCACTGGCTCTTTTAGTTCTTACCATCTCTGTGAGAATCTCTGAAGGTTTAAAGGTTAGGGTTTCAGAGGTTCAAAGATTAGGTTTTAGGAGCAGAAGTGCGATTTTCGGATTTCGAAAGGGTTTTGATTGAAGTGAAATGGTTTAGAAGTCGAAAAGGCTCTGACAGACTCGATTCCCGTGGAATCACTAATCATTACATATATTTAAAACAAATAAAATTTTTATATGGCGAAAGGGGAAAAAATCTTAAATAGATTTTTTTTACAAAAATAAATAAAAGTAAATAAAAATAAAAATTATTTAAAATTAAATAAACCTAACTCCCCCTTAATAAAATAAAACCTTGCAGTGGGAAGTGGTTTAGTAAAAATATTTTCTAATTGAATTTTTGTATTTATAAATTCTAAAAATATATTCTTTTTAATAACATGATCTCTTAAAAAGTGATGTCTTATATCAATGTTCTTAGTTCTAGAATGACTAATACAACTTTTTTAAATATTAATTGCACATGTATTATCACATAAAATAGGTGTATTATTAAAATTCAATTCAAATTCCATAAGTGTGTTTTTCATCCACAATACTTGTGCAAAGAAACTTCCAGCAGAAACATATTCTGCCTCAGCTGTTGATAGGGTAACTGAATGTTGTTTCTTACTAGACCATGATACTAAAGACTTTCCTAAAAAGTGACATGTTCCTGATGTACTTTTTCTATCTAATCTACAACTTCCAAAGTCAGCATCTGAATATGAAATAAAATTGAAATAAGTAGTTTTAGGATAAAGAAGAGATTGAAAAATAGTTCCTTTTAAATATCTAAAAATACTTTTAACAATATTTAGATGAGATTCTTTAGGATTTGATTGAAATCTAGCACAAAGACATACTAAATACATTATATCTAGCCTGCTAGCAGTAAGATATAACAAACTACCAATCATACATCTATATAACTAGTTGTCAACTGATTTCCCAGTTTCATCCAAATCAAGTTTTATATTAGTACACATAGGAGTTGAAAATGACTTGTTGTTTTCAAGTTCAAATTTCTTAAGTAAATTAGTAATGTATTTGCTTTGATTTAAAACATTTCCAAAATCTTTTTGAAATATTTGAAGACCCAAAAAGAAATTTAATTCTCCCATCGTACTCATTTCAAATTCTTCTTGCATTAATTTTTAAAATTCATGATAAAGAGTTTTATTAGTTGATCCAAATATTACATCATCAACATAAATTTGAACCAATAAAAAATTATTTTTCACAGTTTTCTTAAAGAGTATTGGATCTTCCAATCCAACAGTAAAGTCATTTTTCAAAAGAAAAGAACTTAATCTTTCATACCAAGCTCTAGGTGCTTGTTTAAGGCCATAAAGAGCTTTAGTAAGTTTAAAAATAGATTCAGATTTTTGAGAGTTTTCAAAACCAAGAGGTTGCTCAACATAAACTTCCTCCATTAAATAATCATTTTAAAAGGTAGATTTAATATCCATATGAAATAATTTAAAATTCATATAATATACATAGGCTAAAAGGATTCTAATGGCTTCTAACCTAGATACAGGTGAAAAAGTCTCATTATAAGCTATTCCTTCTTCTTGATTATATCATTTAGCTACTAATCTTGCTTTATTTCTCGTTATTGTGCCTTGGTCATCTTGTTTATTTCTAAAGACCCATTTGGTTCCTATTACAGGATAATTCTTAGGTCTTTCCACTAATTCCCAAACTTCATTTCTTTTAAACTGGTTTAATTCATCTTGCATTTCTATTACCCAGCTTTCATCATCTAAAGCTTCTTCTATAGTCTTAGGTTCTTGTTGAGATAGGAAGGCAGATAATTCCACTAGGTTTCTTAAGTTTCTTCTAGTTTGAACACCAGTTTCTAGGTCACCTATTACAGTTTCTAAAGGATGATTCTTTAGGGTTCTAGTCTGTCTAGGTAATATATTTAAAGGTTCTTCAGTATCATGTTCCTCTGAACTAGGCTGAATTTCTTTTGTCTCTTTTTCAAAATAATTCTTTAAGTTATCAAGTCTCATGTTATCATTAGAGTCAAGTTCATCCATTTGATCTGTCCTTTTCTCAAAGGGATCGGATTCATAAAATTTTACATGAACTGATTCTTCAACAATCCTTGACTTCTTATTATAAATTCTATAAGATTTGGAGGTAGCAGAATATCCTAAGAAAATACCTTCATCAGATTTTGGATCGAACTTACCAAGATTATCCTTGGTGTTTAAGATGTAAACCTTGCATCCAAAAAAATTAAAGAAGTTAACTTTAGGTTTTTTGTTATTCCATAGTTCATAGGGTGACTTTTTCAAAATAGGTCTAATTAAAACTCTATTAATTATATAGCAAGTTGTATTCACAACTTCTGCCCAAAAATATATAGGTAGACTATATTCATTTAACATAGTTCTATCCATTTCTTGAATTGTTCTATTTCTCCTTTCTATAATCCCATTCTGTTGAGGTGTTCTGTGTGCAGAAAAGGTATGTTTAATACCCATGTTTGAGCAAAATGAATTAAATTCCAGATTCTCAAATTCTCCACCATGATCACTTCTCAATGAGATTATATTAAAACCTTTTTCATTTTGAACAGATTTGAAGAAACTTTCAAATAAATTAAAAGCTTCATTTTTAAATTTAAAAAAGAAAATCCATGTAAATATTGAATAGTAATCAACTAAAACATATACATATAATTTACCAGCTAAGCTTTATACTCTTGAGGGTCCAAAAAAATCCATATGAATAAGTTCTAGAGGTTTAGATGTAGCAACTTTATTAATAGATTTGAAGGATGATTTGTGTTTCTTTCCAAGTTGACATGCATCACAAAATCTGTCACTTTCAAATTTGAGACTAGGTAAATTGGAAACTAAATGTTTCTTAGATAACTTATGTAAAACATATACATTACAATGTCTAAGTCTCCTATGCCAGATCCATGATTCACTTACTTTAGCAGTCAAGTAGTTTACTTGTTGTTTACACAAGGAATTTAAATCCAAAGTATATACATTTTCAGTTCTTGGTGCTTTAAATTTAAACAGTTTATCTTTAGAAACAGTACAACAATTGTTACTAAAATCAACCGTATATCCATCATCACAGAGTTGAGATATACTTATCAGGTTGCATTTTAATCCTTGTACATAAAGTACTTTGTTGATTGAGACTGTTTTTGGATCTCCAACAGTTCCAATGCCAATGATTTTTCCTTTGGCATTGTCACCAAATGTGACAAGTCCTCCTTCCTTTTGAGTGAGTGAAGAAAAATTCAATGAGTTTCCACTCATATTTCTTGAGCAACCACTGTCCATGTACCATATATCTTTTCTCCTCTGGTGGCATGCTACCTGTAAAGACATTCAAACAAATTGCTTTGGTACCCATACTTTGTTGGGTCCAGGGGTGTTAGCTAGCAATGATCTGGGTATCTAGATTTTCTTTGTTCTTTTAAAATTAGCTGAATCATATAAGTATTTTGAAACATAGGATTTCTTAATACCACAAATTTGAGGCTGTCTTAAGAAACCTTTTTTAGCTATATGTCTCTTTGTCTCACAAAAGTTACAATTAACCTTTTTAGAGCTAGGAACAAAATAATTTTTATATAGATTAGGTTTTTCTTTTTTACTGCCAATTCTAAATCTCTCCTTTTTAATGACATATTTTCCAAGAATTTCATTTAATGAATTTTCTCCTTTTTTAAAAACCAATACAACCTGTTTGTAAGATTCTACTTCATCCTGCAATGTTTTTATTCTTGATTCAAAATTAATATAGTTAGTGTTAATCAAATTGTATTTATCAGTTAATTCTTTATGTTGTTTCAGCATTGTATCTATTTCATCTAAAATGGATTTATGTTTATTTTTTAGTGACTTATATTTCTTAAATAGTGAGTCATATCTTTCTTCAAGCATATTGCAGTAGGCTGCAAGTTTTTCATTTGTGTAGCTTGATTCAGAATTTGATTCAGAGGAGTAATATGAATGTACCTCATCAGTTTCTGCCATAAAACACATGTTTTCTTTTAGATTTACTTCTTCTTTCTCTGATCTTGATTCAGAAGAGCTACTGGAGTCTTCAGATACACTCTAAGTGGCTTTCATAGCTTTTTTTGTCTTTCTTCTCATAGTCATTTCTTTTGAAGAATTTCTTCTTCTTTACATCCTTTAATTGTGGGAAATCTGGTCTGATATGCCCCATATTCTTGCATTCATAGCATCTTACTTCTTTATCATCTCTCTTAAAAGATTTTTTGAAGCCTCTTTTCTTACTGTATAACTTTCTAAATTTCCGGGCTAGCTGAGCCAGCTCTTCATCATAGTTTGATGAGTCAGAGCTCTCTGATTTAGATTTGACTTCTCTGTTCCTCAGCTTTCTATTCTTTTGTTGTAAAGTTACTTTTAAGGAAATATATTCTCTTTTGATAATCACTTTATGTTCATTAACCTCATCTTGCATTTCAGCTTCATACATCATCAGTGTACCAATCAGCTCTCTCATGGTTAGATCTTTGATAGGTGTTGATTGTCTGATTGCAGCAGAGATACCATTCCATCAAGTAGGAAGTACCCATAGAACTTTTAATGCTTGATCAACCTACTTGATAGGTTCTCCTAGAGCTGTTATATTATTGACAATTTTTGTCAATATCCCATTCATTTGGGTAATGATTTCACCTTCAAACATTCAGAAAGTATCAAATTTAAATTTGGCAGTTGCATATCTCATTTGTCTCACATTGTCTGTTCCTTTATATGCCATGAATATTGTTTTCCACATCTCATATGCTATTGGGCACTAAGACACTCTGTTAAATTCATCTGGTCCTAGACCATAGATGATTACATTCATAGCCTTTGAATTCATATCATACTCTGCCTCTGTAGCATCACTCTATGTCTCAGGATTTTTAGGAATTTCATAAGGAGTTAGAATCTTTGAATAGACTTTATATCCAAGGTTTTTCAGATATGTTATCATGCACGATTTTCAACAGCCATAGTTGTCTCCATTGAAATATGGTGCTCTGACCATTGACATCCCTTCTCTTGTATCAATCTTGATGCTCTGATATATAATATTTTAAAAGCTTCTAGCGTGATAAGTCTCTATTAGAAGCTCCTCCTCTGATACCAATTGTTGGATATGAATCTACAGATTATACACAAGAGGGGGGGGGGGGTGAATTGTGTTTTTTGCAATTTTTCGGTAACTCTTTGATTGAATGAGTTCTGTCCTCTATACTTTATCATATTTGATCGTGCAACAGAATAAGTAAAAATAAGAACACAAAGATGTATAGTGGTTCAGGGAACAGAAGGCCCCTAGTCCACTCCACCAATGCTCAACTCCACGAGCTTGGTGATTTTTACTATCTGGTCCTCTTTTCAACAGACCTGTCCACAACTGAATACAGACAGTTGACACCTTTACAATCCAAAGAAAAACAAAGCCTTCTGGTTCAAACACGAACTGACACATCTTAGTACGATAAGCTAGTTACTCAAGAATAAAAAGAATTTCAGAAATAAGTTTTCCAGTTGATCTTCACAATTGCAATAGAATGCAATTGACAGCAGATGGATCGTAGTCTCTAGAAATATTGATTTTCAAGTCGAAGTAGTTCTGAGTTGATCAGGTTGCAATAGATATATAGATATAGTTCACAACATCAGCAGTTGTATATCCACAGTAGATATTCGTTGTAGAACAGGTGAATCTTCTATCGAGTTCTTTCTTCTTAAACAAATAGAGCTTTGACCCTCCTAATGAATCAACAGAACTGGGTGCCTTTTTGCAGTCTCTATTTTCCACCTTTTTGATAATAGATTGATTACAATACACTCTTGTACCTGATGTTTTATAGAAAACATATATAATAGGGCTGAACATATCTCCTGCACATTTAGATCCATAAAAGTCACCTTTTTATTTGCGATATTCAAAAATTTGAATTTACAGAGAAGTCGTAACTTCCCTTAAGACTCAAAATAAAAATATCCTTTTAATTAAATCTTAAATCCATTGATAAAATGGATTTAAATCAGTCAAAGTTTTATTTTAAAAACGACTTTAAATCCGGCTTGAAATCTGCCCAAAAATTAGCTTGCTGATTGCTGTATAAAAAAAATATCGTCTGTCAAAATTTTCGACGCCAAACGTAAGGTTGATGATGTGTCCTCCAAATGTAGGGTTGACAACGTAAGGTTGATGACGTGGCCTCCAAACGTAGGGTTGAAAACGTAATGTTGAACATAAACGTAGGGTTGATTATCCATACTTTTTCTTCAACTCTCAAACATACGGTAAAAGATCCATACTTTTACTTGATCCATACTTTTCCAAGAACGCATGGCTGTTCAAAAAAGTAAGGTTGATGAAACATACTTTTGAGAAACAAACATAATGTTTACTATTTATATAGGGTTCTCCTTCCATACTTTGCTGATAACCAAAATATAAGGTTCCTTCCTAACGTAATTTTCTTCTTCCATACTTTGCTGAAAACGTATAGTTGTTTAACCATACTTTTCTCTTATCTCAAAAATCATACACGCTTTTCATCCTTACGCTACGTTTATCCATGTAAGGTATGAACAGTGATTTCAGGATGCGCTAAAGCAGATTCCGCGCTACATTTATCCATGTAAGGTATGAATAGTGATTCCAGGATGCACTTAAAGTAGATTCCGAATAAGTAATAAATTCTCATTATTTCAAGAGTAAAATAAATTAATAAATTCTTGAAAAATACTAAATAAAATAATTAGAAAATAAATAAGGGTATTTGTGAGCATCAAAATTATCATAAAGAGACAGAGTATTATTTTCAATAATCTCCCCCTTTAAATAACATTAATTTGTATTGTTGAAAACAATACTTTGCTCAACATTATTTACTAAACTTATTATAATACCTATGGTTGAATTCAATATCATCCTTGGTATGTATTGGATTTCAAAATATAATGAAAAAATTTATTATAATAAAAATGAAATTACAATTCATGATAAATATATATAATTCCTTATCTTTATAATAGATACATCATTATCTAAGACATTTCTTGGTCCATCCCTAGTAGCTCTACTAAATGAGATTATTGGAGAAGTGTATACACAATATAGGGATGAATAATGTAATCTTCAAATTGAGGATGCACATATTATGTAGAAAACTGATCCCAATAATCCCATAGCCAATGCCTTCTACCATTACATTAGCATAGATATAAGGAATTAAATCCAAAATGACTAAACAGTTTAGTCATCTTAGTAAACTAGATACATACATGGATCTTATATTAAAAATGAATAAAAAAATTATAACATATTTTTTTCGACAATAGATTTATTCCATCTAGTATATCTCTGCATATCTTTCTTAGTATAGTTTATGGAATCCTGGGGAAAGTAAAAAAAATAAGGGTGAGCTTAAATGCTTATTAAGGGTAAAATACAGAGGGAACAATAATGAATTAATTAGAATAATAAATATAGTAATGTGATTAACTTAGAAAACATGACATATAATAAATAATTGATAAGGAAGTGAGCAAACAATATGGAAATATAATTAAATAAAAATACATTCCATTTAATCAATAAACTGATAATGAAGTGAATCCATAGATTTTTTCACAGTGAAAATCCTCTGGATAATAATAACTAAATATTGAATGAAGACAATGCTTAATTATTAGACACCATGTTTCCTAGGTACATGGAAACTTTATCATAAGTACATTTAAAAATATGCTTTAAAACATACTGGTTATAAACTGATTTGGTTTGGCCAACCTTAACTCTACTATTAAGATCTTTCAAAAGGAAGTTTAAAACACACTAGTTACAAACACAAAGGGGTTTTTCCAACTGAATTTGTCCCATGAGACTACCGATGCATTGATGGAATTGAATTAACCTATCCCCAACCCATGTATTTCATGTCCAATTAATTCCTTATATATCTAATCATTGATCAAAATTCATAAAAAAGTGTCTTATAAAATATGTGTATTGAGTAAAAGATACAAATTTATCAATATTTCCCCTGTAAATCAAATAACTTTCAAAGTAAAAACCGTATGTAAATATGGTATGAGATTTAGATAATAATCATATACATAATAAAAAATATGGATATCACAAATAAATATAATTTTCAATGAAAAATTATTATGAGTAAGTGATTGTTTTAAGAGAAAGTTAACAATCACAAAAGAAAGTGAGATGTCAAGATAACTTTTACCAGTTGTTAATTTTCAAGTTAAAACCCCTTAGATGAGATAATTCAAAGTAAACTTTGAATACCATGAATATTATAGAACTAATAATATAATATATCAAAAGGTGCAGTAGATATACCACACATAATAAGTAAGTGGTGAATATGACATTTATCTCACAGATGTAAAAAGTGAGATGAAAATACCTTACATTGAATCTGAATTGTCACGTGTGTCTCTATATTCATGAATATTAAACTTTTGTTAATTATTTAATTATTTTATAACCCTTTTAAAGTTTATTATTACTTTTATTTTACATATTAACAAGTTATCTACAATTACTTAATCAATTAAGTTTAAGTCCGATGTTTTGACCATATTCAGTTTATATGCCAAAAAAACTTTGATAGGTAGAATATGGTCAAAAAGTTCATTATGAAAACATATACATAATAATAATCATGAAATAATTATAATATTTAGACATCAATTATACTTTTAAAATCAATCTTGGAATATGGCTATTAAAAATGAACTAATTTTATGATCATAAAGACAATTGGCCGTACGTACGCATGAGTAACATTTCTATTTTTCAATGATCATTATAGAAAGAAATAAAGTAATGTTTATATTTAAAAAATTATAATTATATATTAAATATCATAATATTTAATCATATATACTTTTATATATAATTATTGTGATGAATAATGAATCACATTGCTTCAAGGAGGTGGTATTCCACACGTCCATGAATGATGTTATCACTTTTTCAGTGTGTGAAAGGGTAATAAAGAAAAAGTTATATTATATTACTAAAAAGGTAATTATTTCATGGATATTTTTATGATTTAATATATATTATATATATTTAGTATATATGTACTTAGATTTATCCATAATATTTAGTGATGGGAAATGAAATATACCATTCATGGAGACGATAGGTTATATGTATGCATGAACGCTATTTCCATTTTATTGTTGTATTAAAAGAATGAAAAGTAAATTATATATATGTATATTATAATTAAAATATTATATTTATGTCATATATATCACATTTTTTTATTAAAACCATCCTTAATACATTCTATGTAATATGTGAATGAATCACATCTCTTTGAGTAGGAAGTAGTCCACACACCCACAAATGATGTTATCATGTTCCCACAAAATGGATAGCACGAAGGTATGTGTTACAAAATAATTAAAAAATCATAAATAAATTATAAATACCTTATATATCATATA
Source organism: Viscum album (assembly GCA_963277665.1). Classification (NCBI taxonomy): domain Eukaryota; kingdom Viridiplantae; phylum Streptophyta; class Magnoliopsida; order Santalales; family Viscaceae; genus Viscum; species Viscum album. The sequence goes on from OY728133.1 coordinate 1,961,644,643, forward strand.
TAAACAATAAATACATAATTATTACCAACCTTTAAATTTTTAAATGGAATAACAACGACGTCGGTTCACGAGGCGGTAGTCCGTCGTACAAACGAATGATGATTACGTATCCCATTTTATGGAAGTGTGTGAAGGTGTAGGTCATAAAATTAATATGAAAAAATATCATTATATTTATGATACTGATTTTATTATATAATAAATATATAATAATAATTAATTGGTGAATAACGTGATAAAATAAAAGTGATCGTTGAAGAACGTTACCACTTTTTCAGATAACTCCTTTTGGTTTATACTGAAAGACTTATTTGGTTGGATTTATGAAAAAATAGAGGATTATTATATGAGGGTATTGATGTTTTTAGATTATTAGAATAGGTTTTGGATGATACAAAGGGATTGTGATGTGTGAAGAAGTGACATTGGTGAGTACCCTTTTATAGTGGAGGAGGAGTGACATTTTTGTAAATATAAAAAGGTAAACACTATTGAGAGGTCTTCCTTACATAATGTGCCTGAAATAATTTTAATTTATTTAGAAAAGGGATGGTAAGGTATCATTATGTTTATAAAAAGACATCTGAACATGTTTCTATGTCATTTGGCCCCTTAAGATTAAATTTTAACCACTAAGTAAACTTATTTTATCCTTAATAACTGTAATTAATTTTAATTTCTTTCACTATTGTTTTTGGTCAAAAAAAAGTTTAACTTACTAGAAATTATAAATTATTCTAATTCCAAATATGTAACCCAATTTTACAAATTAAAATCACATAACTTTCATAAATTAATTTAAAATGAATCCCACAAACGTGATGAAAAAGTTGGGTTTTAAAGTGAAAATGTTCAAAAGATTGAATTTTTTTATATCTAAATTCAATATAAAATTGATCAAAATGACCTAAATTTGATTAATATATGTATAATTGATCTAATTAAACTTTAATACCAATTCAAAATATAATTTAACCCTAAAAATTATTTAGTTGAAAAATAAATTATCAATTAAAATTCAGTACTTTCACTATTCATCAAAAATTAAATTTCTTAAAAAAATATAAAAAATTTAACCTAAGATAATTTTTATATTACTATTTAAAAAATAAATTTTATTTTTTAAAAAAAAATTTATATATGCGTAAAAATTTAGTTTTAAAATAAGTGCGCCATTAAAATGAGGAAAAATGCATTTTTAGAAAATATAATTTGTAAGCATAAAACTGGATTTATTCTTATCTTATGACTGTAAAATCTATTGGATGAATATAAAAATATTTTATTGAATATATAATAGTTATATTTAATTAATATCATTCACTAATGGAAATTAATTTAATTTTTTATGAAAAAATGCCTCGGTGGGCATACAAATAGATTTTCATAAAAACACATCCTTCACATTCAATTGGTTTTTATTTTCCTTTATAACTAATTGGTAACAATTTAATTAAACCATATATTTTTATAAGTTATTTAAAACTAATAATAACCATCAATTTAATGAATAAGTTTTATCTTATTATATTAAATAATAATATTTTAATAATATATTGTTTTTCGGTAAAACTCGGTCTTGCGTGTAATGAAAACTATCGAACAAAATTGTTATTGCTTGTAACGTAAGCTAACTCAGTGTTGATTAAATTACAAGCTATAGAATAAATTTATTTAAAAAATTAAATATATCATAAAGTCTCAAGACATTATATTCCTTTCTACGCTTGGTGTCGCGTGTCATACACGCTATTAAATACAATGTTATTACTTTAGAATTTCAGGGTGTGACATTCTCCCCAAATTAATTAAATTACATCCTCGAAATTTAAACCTAATATTAGTAATACAGGGTTTGATATTTTAAAATACTATTTTTGAAAAACCCACATCACAAATAGGGTTAATAACACATCATCTTAATAAGAATGAAAGGGAAATGAAGAAGTCACCACAAAACAAGTCTTTTGAATAAGAGAACATTAGTGAAAACCTAGGCATGAAAGATAAATATAACTATCAAGTTCTAATGGAGAGTGATAGATAACATATTCATGATAATTGTTTGACCACAATCCATAAACCAAAGGTGCAAATAAAGGTCATTGATATCCTAAAAAATGATGATAATATGAAAACCTTTTTGTTTCAAGACCATTTTTCCTAGAGTTAAGGAATTCTCTCACTCTATAGGAATATAAGTAAATATACATTTCAATTTCATAAAAAAATATTATCCTTTAGTTATCCCTTGAACTATTTATACATTATTTATTATCACATGTTGCATCATATGGTGATGCAATACATTAACATCTAAAACCTTATCCAAATTTTAATATAAACCATTTCATAAATGGTTAACCTTATGAGCCTTAAAAAATATTATGACCCAAAACATTAGAAATAAGGTCTCTAAATTTCAAAATTATCTTATCATCAATTCCACAAATAACATTAATTATTTCTTAATCTTTAAACATCAACATGTGAATACATTATTCATGTATTCTCTTGAAGCATGGTAATAACTTGAATTACCATAAAAACCTATTGAACACATGAATGATTCTATATTACTTATGTAAAACATATGATATTTGATATATTCCTTAAATAAAAAAAATATTGTAGACTCTATCAATGATGGAATAACAGATTTTCCAAAAAATCATTAATTAGTCCCAAGGTAGTATAAAATATCCAATCTACTTTATACATATCAATCTATTTATCCAAAAATCATTATATCAACATCAGGAACATATTAAGGGATATATTTCCCTCAACCATGTGTTTTTTAAGAAAATTTAACTTAACACTGAATCAATTTTCTTGGTACCATTAAACATATGATCTCAAATCCTTAATTAAATAGTACCACAATACAATCCTTATATATTTCACAATTCTTATAACCAAGTTATCATTGATAAAATACTTTTACAACATTACTAAATAAAACAAATACATAGGCACATTAATCATTCCACTTCGGATGTATCAATAATATAAGCTTGACGTTGATCCCTTAGCTTCTTTTGAGGTATATTCCCTTGATGTTTGGAGCATTCTTTTGCGTAGTGCCCAATCTTCTTACAGTGTAAGTATTTAACATTGGAATTTTATTTTTTTCCCTTATAATTATAAACATGGTGGAATTTTTCCCACACTTATAGAAAACTACCATCCCCTTTAAGAAAGTACTGAGGCGTTTCTTTCCAAAATTATCACATGTAGAAAAATCCTTTATTCTCTTCTTTACATTATCCATTTTTTTGATATACCATTCTATACTTTCTGGCTTCCCTTAAAATCCACAATACTTTGAGAATTATTTCTTTATCTTGATAGCACATAAAACTATTTCATCAAATGATGAAATGTTTTGAGAAACCAGTGCCCTCCAAAGATCTGGTTTAATACCTTCAAAAAATGGTAAATATTTCACTCTATGTTGCATTTGTAATCCATATCATTCCTAGATAACCTTATAAATGTAGATTAATACTCTATAAAACTTTCTTCATTATTTTTCTTTAATCTAAGGAACTTCCTCTTTATCTCAGTTTATTTCTCATGAGGGAAATATTTTTCAAAGAATGTCTTCTTAAAATAATTCCATTCCATGAGTTCTATTTCATCCTCCTCCCTAGTATTCTAGACCAAAAACCACTATTGATCAACATCTCATTTTAAAAAATACACCTTAAGTGCAACATTTACCTTTTCACCACATCCCAAGGCTATAAATATCTTATCCAAAGACTTAATCCATTGCTAGGCTATAATTATATTAGTGGCCACACTAAATTATATGGTCTTCTTTCACATAAACTGATCCATTATAGGAGAATCTCAATGTGGAACATGTTACTCCATTCGTGCAAGGTTATTTTTAATAACATGATTAAGTTTCCCTAATATATCCATAAATTACTCAGTTCTAATACCAGTCATAATGGTTTTCTCAAGAGATAAATATCTACATTTTCCATGAGTAATGAAACCCTTCCTCCTTCCAGGTTCCATTTATAAAAAATAGAATACACTAGATTATATCATAACATTATATAGAATAATTTTTAATCCCAAAACTAGTGAAATACTTATCATAAATTAAAAATTTTATGAAAAACTAAACTCATAATCATAAACATGGTTTCTTTTGGATGTTATTTTATACATATATTCAACTTTTATCATAGGGTTATGTACCATAATCCAACTTTTCCAAAATATAGTTCCCAAGGTTTCTACTAAAATTACTATGATAGAAAATTTATAGAACCTACCCTAGTAATCCCAGAGCCAATTACTTCTACCATTATATTGGCATAGATACAAGGAATCAAATCCCGAAGGACTGAACAATTTATTAGTCTTGGTAAACTAGATATATATATATGAGTCTTGTATTATAAATGAATACAAAAACCACAACATAATTTTTTTTGACAATAAATTTATTCCATATAGTATATCCTTGAATATATTTCTTAGTACACTTAATGGAATTCTATTTAAAGGAAGAAAAATAAGGGTGATCTCAAATTCTCAGTAAGGATAAAATATAGTGGAAGAAATAATGAATCAATAAGAATAATCAATATGGAAAGGTAAGAAAATGAGAACACATTCCATGTAATCAATAACTAATAAGTGAATAAAAAATATGGCAAGGTAAATAACATAAATCATATTCAATTTAATCAATAAATTGTGAATTAAGTGAATCCATATATTTTTTCATAGTGAAAATCCTCTGGATAATAATAACTGAATATTGAGTGAAGGTAATAGTTAATTATTAGATGACATGTTTTCCAGGTACATAGAAATTTGACATCAAGACCTTTAAAAAAATTGTTTAAAACATACTATTTTCAAACCAATTTTTTTCGTAAAACCTTAACTCTACTATTGATATCTTTCACAAGATAATTTAAAACATACTAGTTCAAAATGCGAAGGGTTTGTCCACTTGAATTCCTCCCATGAGACTACTGATGCATAAAGGGTATTAAATTAACTAATATCCAACCTGTGTCTTTCATGTATAAATAATTCCTCAGATATCAAATAATTTATTTGAATTCATAAACAAATCACCTTATCAAATATCTTTACTGAGTAAAGGATACAGATTTATCAATATTTCCCTAGTAAATCAAATAACTTTAAAAGTAATAACCATATGTAAATATGGTATATGGTTTATAAAATAATCATATCCATCATAAAATAATATGGATATCATAAATAAATGTAATTTTCAATGAAAAATTATTACGATAAATTGATTGTTTTAAGAGAAAGTTAACAATCACAAAAGAAATTAAGATGGCAATATAACTTTTACTAGTTGGTAATTTTCAATTTAAAACCCCTTAGATGAGATAATTCAAATAAAAACATTAAAAACCATGAATATAAAATTATTAATGATATAATATATCAAAAGGGGAATTATATACACCACCTATTATAAGTAAGTGGTGAATATGACATTTATATCACAAATTTAAAAAGTGAGATGAAAATCCCTTTCCTTAAGTCCGACTTATCATTTGTGTCTATATCTTCATAAATAATAAACTTATGTTAATTATTTAATTATTTGATAAACCTTTTAAAGTTTATTATTAATTTTTTCATCTATTATCATGTTATATACAATTACTTAATAAATTAAGTTTAAGTCTGATGTTTTAACCATATTTGGTTTATATGTCAAAAAGCGACTTTGATAGGTAGAATATGGGAAAAAGTGTCATTATGTAAATATATCTAGAATAATAATCATGTAATAATTATCATATTTATACATAAATTATACTTTCAAAAACCAATTTTGGAATATGGTTATGAAAAATAAACTAACGTTATGATCATAGAGATGGTAGGTTGTATGTACACATGAGTAATGTTTCTATTTTTAATGGTCATTATGGAAATGAAGTAAGTAACATTTATCTTTATAGAATAATAATTATATATTAAATACCATATTATTTAATTATATATACTTTTATATAGAATTTTTGTGATGAAAAAGTAATCAAATCTCTTCAAGGAGGCGGTAGTCCACACGTCCACAAACTATGTTATCACTTTTTCAATGTGTGAAAGGGTAATAAAAAAGATATATTATATTACCATAAGGGTAATTATGTCATGAATATTATAATTATTTCATTTATATCTTATTTATTAATTATATATGTATTTATATTTATCCATAATATTTAGTTTTGTGAAATGGAATACACTGTTCATAGAGACGGTAGGTCGTACGTACACATGAACGCTATTTCCATTTTCTAATAATATTAAAAGAATGAAAAGTAAATGATATATATGTTAATATAATTATATTATCATATTTATATCATATATATCATATATTTTTATTAAAACCATCTTTAATACATCTCATGTAATGTGTGAATGAATCACATCACTTTGAGGAGATGGTAGTCCACACGTCCACAAACAATGTTATCATATTCCCAAAAAATTAAAAGCATGATGGTATGTTTTATGAAATAATTATATAAGAATAAATAAATTATAAATATCATATATATTATATATAAATAATAAATCCATCATTACTCCCAACCTTGAAATGTTGAAATGAAAGAATGAATGACTCCGGTTCGTGAGGTGGTAGTCCTCCATACACACAAACGATGATTGCATATCCCATTTGATGGAAGTGTGTAAAGGTGTAGGTCATAAAATTAAGATAAAAAAATGTAAATATATTTAATATAATTATTTTATTATATAATAAATATATAAAAATAATTTAATGGTTGAATAAAGAAATAAAACAAAATTAATCATTGATGAACACTACCTTCTTTTCTGGTAACTCCTTTTAGTTTATACCAAATGACTTATTTGATTGGATTTATTACCAAATTGAGGATTCTTGGATGAGTGGATGGATTTTTGGGGATTATTTGGGTAGTTTTTTGGACGATGTCAAGTGCTTGATAGGTGTAAAAATGTAAGCGGGTGAGTTCCCTTTTATAGTGGAGGAGGAGTGACATTATTGTAAATATAAAAAGTTAAACGCTATTAAGAGGTCTACCATACCTCATGTGCCTAAAATAATGGTACAAAGTTTTAGATAAGTGAGTATATGTTATAATTATTTCTATAAAATGTCTTTTCGACAAGTTTCTAGGTCATTTTTACCCTTAAGATTAATATTTAAACACTAAGTAAAATCTTTTTTACCTTAATAATTATAATTAATTATAATTGATTTCACTAATATTTTTTGTCAAAAAGTAATTTGTCACTAATATAAATTATAAATAATTATGATTAAAAATACATAACCCATATTTACAAATTCAAATTACATAACTATCATAAATTAATTTAAAATTAATCCCACAGAAGTGATGGAAAAATGAGTTTTTTAAGTGAAAATGTTCAAAAGATTGAAATGTTTTTATATCTAAATTTAATATAAAATTGATAATAAGGATATAAATTAAATTAACATAATTAAAAATTATCTAATTTAATATTTAAAACTAATTCAAAACATAATTTAACCATATAAATTATTTATATGAAAAATAAAGTTCAATTAAAATTAAGTATTTTTTAGTATTCATCAAAAAATAAAATTTCTCTAAAAAATTTAAAAAAATCACCCTAAGATAATTTTTAATTTATTATTTAAAAAATAAAGTTTATTTTGAGAAATGAAATTTATAAAATTTTCAAAATTCTCTTTTAAAATAGGTGCACCATTTAAAGCGGCAAGATTTCTTTTGTAGAAAAATATGATTTTTATGCGTAAAACTAGATTTATTCTTATCTTATGCCTATAAAATCTATTGAATGAATATAAAAAATATTTTATTTAATATATAATATATATATTTCATTAATATCATTTAATAATAGTAATTTATTTAATTTATTATGATAAAACTCCTTGGTGGGCATAAAAATAATTTTTTTATAAAAACACATCCTTTATATTCAATTGCTTTTTATTTTTATTTATAATTAATTTTTATCTATTTAATTAAACCATATATTTTTATAAGTTATTTAATCCTACTAATAACCCAAAATTTAATGGCTTGTTTGTATATTTAATATTAAATAATAATATTTTAATAATATATTTTTGTTCAGTAAAACTTGTTTTTGCTTGTAACACAAACTATCGAACAAAGTAATTGTTGCATGTAACACAAGATAACCAAATGTTTATGAATTAAAATATATAGAATAGATTTATATAAAATATTAAATATATTTTAAAGTCTCAATATGTTATATTCCTTTTTTACTTTTGGTGTTGCATGTCATACACACCATTAAATACAATGTTCTTACTTTAGAATTTTGGGGTGTTACGTATTATACATGAATACATTAATGTATTTACTAAGGAATTACTTGGGAATAAACTAGAGAATTAAGTTGAGTTTTCTATTGATTTAATCCCTAATAAAAGAATAATATCAAATACTCCATATAGAATGGCCACTGTAAAATTATTGGAGTTGAAGAAAAAACTATAGGCGTTTTGTGATAAGGGATTAATTCACACAAGTGTTTTACCATGGGGAGAACCTATTATCTTAATTAATAATAAATATGGATCCATGAGGATGTTAATTTATTATAATTAAATCAATTATATTATGATAAAGAACAAGTGTCCACTCTCTATCATTACTGACATATTCGATCAACTTCCTAGAGCCAAATATTTTTCAAAATTGAAATTCATTTTGGGTATCATCAATTGAGAGTAATGAAGTAAGAAATTTCAAAGTCATATTTTTAAATGATTTATGGAAATTATGAGTTTATATTAATTTGATTTGTATTGAATAATTCATCCTCTATTTTTATGGATCTAATGAATAGAGTATTCAAGGAACATCTTGATGATTTTGTGGTGGTATTAATTGATGATATCTTGGTGTATTATAAAATCTAAGAGGAATATGAGAATAATTTAAAGATCATTCTTAATACTCTTAGGAGGAAGGATTTATATTTTAAATTTAGTAAGTATGATTTTTGACTTCAATAAGTTTCTTTTATTGGACATATTGTCATTGAGGATGGAATATCAATTGATCCTATAAAGACAAAGGTAGTCTGAGAATGGTCTACATAAAAAAAATTGAGGTACATAGTTTCATTGGTTTTGTAGGTTACTATCTATGATTAATTGAGAATTTTTCCTGATTATCTAACTTGTTAAACAAGATTATACATAAAGGGTTTAAGTTCATTTGGACAAAGGAATTTGAAGAATGTTCTCAAGAACTAAATAGAACATTGGTCAATGATATAATTTTGACTATACCATCTAGAAATGATAGGTTTGTGATATATAGAAATTTAATGAACAAGGTAATTGGTTTTTTCCTAATTAAAAATGAAAAAGTTGTTTCATATGCATCAATTCAATTGAATAATCATGAACAAAACTATCTAACCCCTGATCTTGAGTTGAAAATTTTAATATTTACTTTGATGATATGAATACATTATCCCTACGGTGAAAGATGTGAGATATACATGGATCATAAAACCCTAAAATACATATTTTCATAAAAAATATCTCTATATGAGACAAAGGTGATGGATTGATATACTCATGGATTATGATTATTTAATACACTACCACCTAGAAAAAGAAAATAAGGTAGCATATGCATTGAATAAGAAAGATCATGGAGTTATGGGCCAAATGATGATTGAGAGGGATCCTATGTTCATGGATCTAGTAAAGATAAATATGGTAATTATTAAGGAATGAGTGACACCACTCCTTTTTCAAATGATCATAAAACCATATTTATTAGAAATGATAAAAAGTTATCAATATGATGATGAGAACTTTTAGAAGAAAATTAAAGCTGTGAATTATGATAAATTAGCACATTTCATATGTGAAGATGGAATTCAAAAATTTGGAAATATATTATGTATTCCATATATACCTAATCTAAAAAGGTAATTATTAGATGATTCTCATAGATTGAATTTCTCTATATACCTTGGTAGCACCAAGATGTATATGGATTTGGGGGAACATTTTTTGTGGGATAACATGAAGTGGGAAACTGTGGACTATCTATCAAGATGCTTGGTTTTTCAAAAGGTCAAGGCTGAGAGACAAAATCCTATATGATTCATGCAACCTTTTCCCATTCCTATATGGAAATGGGATGAAATTATTATGTAATTTGTCATAAGACTACCAAAAAATCATAGAAAGAATGATGTAATATGGGTTATTATTGATCACATAACCAAATCTACAAATTTCCTATCTATAAGAGAATATTTACCTCTTGATAACATCTTAAGGATATATATTAATGAATTTTTAAGAATTCATGGTGCACCTTTTTCAACCATGTCTGATCATGATCCACATTTTACATCGAAATCCTATAAGAGACTTCAGAAGGATCTTGATACTAAGATTTATTTGAGTACTATTTACCACCATCAAACTGATGGACATTCCAAAAGGACTATTCAAATAATTAAATACATGTTGAGTTCATACTAAATTGACTTTCAAGGTATGCGGTATTAGTATTTACCTTTGTTAGAGTTTTTTCATAACAATTGTTTCCATTCAAATATTTAAATGATGCCTTACAAAGAATTATATGGAATGAGATGTCATACTCCAACTTATTAGGATGAATTTAGTAAAAGGAAACTTTTTAGAACACAAATTTTGGAAGAGAAAACAATAAATATAAAGGATATTGAGGCTTATATTAAAGCATCCCAAAGTAGAAAAAAGAGTTGTGGCAACAATCAGAGGAAGCATTTGGAATTCCAAGTGGGTGATCATTTTTTCTTAAGAGTATCTCCATAGAAGGGTGTCATAAAATTTGGAAAGAAAGGGAAACTGAGCCTTAGGTACATCAAACCCTTGGAAATAATTGAAAGAATTGGATTTATTTATTACAACATGGAAATGTCACCAAGTCCCTAAAAAGTACATGACATGTTCCATATATCACTGTTAAGGAAGAACATGCTAGAACCAACATATGTGATCACCTATGATGAAATAGAATTTGAACCTGATCTATCTTACTAGGAATAACTTATCCTAATTATTGATACTAGAAGGTAAGTATTGAGGAAACAGATAACTCGACTTGTAAATGTATTTTGGAAAAATTAAAATATAGATAATAAGTGTTTGACATGTAAGAATTCAGAATATTTCTAAGAATATTTCCAAAGTCAAGCACTGAGTCAGCATGGGTTTACGAGGCCCAGAGAGCCTCGACAAGGTGATATTAAAGATATTAAAAATATTTTATCACACATGTGAAGTTTATTTATAAACACAAATAACTCCTAATAGGAGTCTCAGATCATATTTCTAAGACTGCGGTTGAGTTCAGAACGTCATGTTTACCCTAGGTGTGACATAAACTTTGTCATCACTGGGTGTCGGGTCAGAGGCGGGTTGGCAATGGAGAGTTAAATGGAGGATATTGTTATAATAAAATTTAAAAAATATCCCTTACCTCTCTCCCAATTAATGAGACACATGATAAGAGAAAATGAAGCCCCTATCCCCCTTTGGCTGATGGATGGCCTGATGATTGGGTCTAGGAAACGAGGCGCCGTTGATCTCCGATCATGACAACTATCACTTTGGGATCATGAAACGACAACTTTTAAGCATTGATTCGACCTTAAATCTCTTAATTTTTTACACGAGGTAGGTAGATTTGAGTTTTAAGTCTTGATCCCCATTTTTTGCATCGCTTTAAGGTTGTAGAGATATTAGATTATTTCTACGAACCCCATGAGGGTCGATCTGTGTGTTTTGGGGAAAATGGGGGTGATTCAGGCTGCTCGTAGGGAAATTCACAAAATAATTACCATTTACATGATGTGTAGTGTAGTGGAGCACACTATGTGTCCTTATTCGAGAAGATGAGTTTCAGGGACTACACACCATGTACCAGTGGTTACAATCCATGTTGTTACCCTATGTCGTGTGTCCTGAGGACATGGCTAGGGAATCCGTGTGAACATACACGACCATGAAAAAGAACACAAATAGAGTACATGATAAAAAAGTGTCTGACATGGAAACTGGTTAGGTACATGGCTAAGGGACCATTTAGCCAATACATGCCAAGTAAAAGGGGTACACGCTGTGTGTGTGACATGGATGGATGATCCATGTAAGGGAATACAAGGTTAGGCCCCCGGGTGAGGTGATACATTCCATGTACCATTGATACATGCTGTGGAAGCCCACATGCCTATCCAAGACATGAAACATAGGACACAGAAAAGTGTTCAGGTGGGGTCACACGCCATGTATACCCCCTTTCAAACTATGTAGTCTCATCTTAGAGGAGATTACATCCATCGTAACTCTTCTTTTAGGGCTTGAATCTAGTCTTTGCGAGTAGCCTATCCTGAGCAGTTTTCCATGTAGAAGCGATGGTGGACACACTTTGGGATTAGGACATGTGAGGTAAGGTGATGTTGTGGGTTTCTTGGGTTAGTGATGTTTGGAAAAGAAATGGTTGATTGAGTTCCCTTGGTCTATTCCTATGAGGGTACAATGTGACATTACATCCTTGGTACAAGATTGTGATCAACTTGATATGATGTGTTTTGATAGAGTTGTTTCATCCCTCTGGAGAGGTCAGGATGTGATCCTCTATCTTATTGTTAGAATTTTTTCATCCCATTGGAAAGGCTGGGGTGAGATCCTCTAGCATATCATTTCCTTAGATCGGGTTCTTGGTATCATTGTGGCCACACTAAATGGGAATCAATCCCCTATCTAGTAGTATTACCATGTAGGGTTAATGGAATCATTAGATATATAATCCCCTAACTAGTGGGAAGTTTTAGTAGGCTTATGGCATCATCAGTTATATGATCTCCTACTTAGCAGACTATTTCAATAGGGTTTTAGAATCATCGATTATATGACCCCCTACTTCACAAGTTATACCATACGAGGTTTGTATAAACTTCGTGACTAATACTATATGGGTAATGATCCTCTATCTGAGTGATGTGGTCTATAGGATAATAGATTGGGTTTTCGGTGTCCCCAACTAGATCCTAGGAGTGATCCCTTATATGAGTGAGATATTTGTGTTACCGAATTGGGTTTTTAGTGTCCCATAGTGGATCCTAAGAGTGATCCCCTTTTCTGAGGATATGTGGTATACAGTCTTCCAAACTAAGTTTGTAGTATCCCACAACAGATCCTGGGAGTGATCCCCTATATGATAAGTGAGACCTATCATGGTTTTAGTAGAGTTAGTAGCACCCCCATCAAGGATGGTTGATATCCCATATCTAAGTATCTATATCCACTGGGTTTTAGTGTGACTTCATTTGCTGAAAGATCCGAAAATCTTGTTCTCTCTGATACATACCCTTTGGGATGGTGGTGTTGTTCTATCACCTTTTTGATACACGATTGAGTGGTATCTATCGAAAGTGCTATCAGGGGTGTATATTTAGTTCTTGATGGAGTTATATATCTTGAATGAGTGTCATCTGGGATGACAGATCTCTTGGAGTGTGTGCTCCTGGATGAGTGTTACCTTCAATCCTTGAGTAGAAACTTATCGCTGGCTATGTGGTCATAACCTCATGAGACTTGGAGTCTTAGATGAGTATATGGAAGTTTTCTAGGTTTCCTTGTGGTATTGTCAAATATTTGGGTTGAAACACCTTTTAGTATGATATGAATGGCTATGTATGAATAAGGATGGTTCGAGATGGAGTTTCTCTCTTATTTGGGTTCCCACTGGCTAGGTCGAGCGAACTGCTACCTTTTAGTTTCTACCTTTTGTTTTTGGTATTTTGGGTGCCTACTAAGTATTTTTATACTCACCACTTCATTGGATTTTCCAGCACATGTTGTGTATTTTTTATACCACATTCCTCTTGACGGAGTCTTAGGAGGACCCAAAGAATTCAGAGATTAGTGATCTAGACTGAATGAGTTGTTTTCTGGATCTTGGTCAAGGAGATTTTTGGTGGGTGCATTTGATACTGATCCCATACATCTAATAAGGTTGGAAACTTTTACAATTTTCCTTTGGTGGGCCCATATTTTTCCTTTTTTTTTACTTTTTATGTACTCTGTTTTAGTATTGATGTGTGCTTGAATTTATTTTTAGTTATATTACATCTCTTCACTGTTTCATGGAGATTTTTGTGGGTGTGTGCATACATGTACCTTAGAAAAAGGACTCCCATGTGTTTTATATACCTACACAGCACTAGAGGCTAGCCCTTGGCCTATGGAGCCAGGCTTGGGGAGTCACGAATCAAGCCCCGTTGGGCTGGGTCACGATAGTGTGGTATCATGGGGGGGGGGGGTTCTACTTTGGTATTTCAGTGTCATGAGCTTAGTTTGAGTTGCATATCAATAGCGTTAGGGTGTTTCGAGTTTGGATCTCAGGACAATGACTCCAGTGTTAGTGCAACGACCAATGTATCCATTCACCGGGATTCTAATAACATGATTTTAGACCCGATATATTAGGATTCTATTCACAAGAAGAATAATGGTAAACTTACCATATAGGAATGTGTTTTAGTTTTTCCTTACCCTTCTTGAGTCATCTCTCTAGATATACTCTTTGACCATAACACGTCTTGATTCTATTTTAGGGTTCTACTATGAAAACAACTATATAGGGTTCTACATTTGGATTGTGGTGATGATCTTCCATGTGATGAGGCTTCAGTATAGGGCAATGGTTCTGAGGTGGTACCTTCAGCCTGTCCACTAGTGGAGTGACCACTCATTGTGGAACTGATTATGCTAGAAATTCAGGTTGAGGATGCACACAGGATGAGTGCATGATACATGAGTTCTATAGGCAACAAAATATATGGTAGTGGGGTGATTCAAACCCCCAGGTAGCTGATGTCTAGCTTGAGGTAGTCACTCATGTTTTCTGTCTTGTGAGGAAACCTCTCGATCATATGGTGATCCTAGCAGCGATCCTTCTATAGGTTCAGCTAGGAGATGGTGGAGTTTTGTGATGCAGACCCATGATGAGGTGATTCTCACTTGAGAAGAGTTTTAACAGCTATTTAGTGAATATTTCTATTTGTCCACATTGAGATCAATGTGTATCTAGTATCTTATGAAGCTTTGGCAGGATAACATGATAATGGAGGAGTTTTCATCATGGTTTATCGACCTTTCATGTTACTACATGGATATGGTTCAAGATCCATTTTTTGAGCACATACCTTTGATCAGGGCTTGATTTGAGAGATTAGGGAATCAATGGTGTATTTGTGCATTCTTACCTATGCTGGAGTTCTTGAGCGGGCCTTGGTGGTGGAGGGATTTCTGGATGACTAGACTCCAACTATTAGTGTTGGGCATGTAGGACATGAGACCTCAGCAGCTGGTAACCAATGACTAGCTTAGGGATCTGGGTGTGTGAGGAACTTCAGGAGGAGATCCCAGGATGGAGGGTCTATGGCTCAGGGCTTCCAGATCAGTTTTGGTCAGCCGTAGGAGAAGAAGTGTTACGATTACGATGGTCGAGGACATATTGATAGAGATTTTCCAACCCACCGAGCTACTAAGAGGGAGCCGGTCTATAGACCGCCTTTATAGAGGTATAATTTTGAGCAAGGATATTCACAGGGTAGAATATCTAGAAGTGGAGTTGGGATAAAAGGAGGTGGAAAACAGTACAAGTTTTCACCACCACCCCCAACGGTCCACGCCAGGATCATGGAGCTAGAGGATGGGGCGAGGATAGCTGTAGGATATAGAGTTCTTTGAAACAGAGGCTCTGAGGAGGTATAGAGTTATATACTATTTGTTTTCTTTTTATAGTAGGATTGATCAAAACTGTTGTGAGGTACTCTTGTCATTTCACTTCTTGCTCGAGGTTTTTTCAGGGTGACGTGGGGTTTTGGTAAGATTATGTGTCGATGTTTTTTGATGTATCTTTAAATACATGATAAAGAGAGATTCTTCCACCACTGAGATACATTTTTGTGATGAAATTAAAACCATGAGCGTGGGTCAGTGCCTCCCAAAGCAGATAGTGTCAAGGTGTGTTGAACGAGTCCCTATGAATTATGTATCCATGGCTAGGTTTCATATTGGGGGTTTGTAGAAAAAGATCCCTCTAAGACATAGCGTGTGAGCACTTGGGTATCCATGTTCTATTTTATGGTACCCTCATGTGTTTGGAATTAGTTTTGATACACAATATGCTTAAGGAGGTATTGGAACAAATTGAAATGGCTTAATACTAATAAAAAATTATGGACACTTTCCCCATGAGGATGCATTCTTGAGATGCGATACAAAACCGGGCATGTGAGTTAGTGCTACCCAAAGAGGATAGTATCACGTTTTGGTGGATGAGTTACTTTGACTTGGTTGTTAAGAGTAAGGTTTTGGTGGTCTCTGCATCAGGTTAGAGAGGTGGCATACCGCCATACCCTATGACTTCGATTCGATTGGGTACTTAGGTATTTCCACCTGTTGTAGCTGAGGAGTCATGTTACCACTTTATTGAAATATTTTGACCTGGTTTAAGATGGACTTGGGTGTGGTGGACTTTGTGGATCCCCAAAGTTCATGTTGTTTTTAATTGGGTATTAACTATTTGATATCTCGTTTTGTTTTGATAAATTACAATTGCATAATATTTATTTAAATTCAATTTTTTAATTTTTTTCTTATTTACATGTATTCATATTTTTTTATGATCTCTCTTTGTTTTTACTTTATATTTTTATTTTTTATATTTAAAAAATTAAGGTTGCGAAAACCTCTTCAAGACGAACCTCAACCAAATCCTTAAGGGGACCCAGTGGTCTACCCCATGGGAGGTATATCCTTTGAGGCCCGCACAAAGTCTGGGTCGACCATAGTGCTCACATAGCACTAACTGCACCAGTGTATAAGACCCAAAAATTCACCTGCATAGAATGAGAATAGGTATCCTACATGGCCCATAGGTTGAGTGCCCATGTATGCTTTGTTTTTTTTCAAGAAGGTCTAATTCATGCTTTGGATTATATACCAATGTCTTCCCACATCTTGGATTTGATGTGGGATGAATATTTTACACTAATATCCATTCTCAGCCATTAGATATCCTCTCCATATCTCCCATATCCTTGATCCCTTATTTGTGAAGCTTATGTGCCTTCCTACCTTCCCGCGCATCTCATTTTTGAACTCCCATGATTTCTTTTCCAATCCAATTCATTTTTTCTTCTACTCATTCTTCTCCCATGTATGACTATCTAGTGAAATCTCCCTTTTCTAATATCCTTCTCTACATCACCTTTGTTTCTAATCTAGTCTTTAGCTTACAGTTTTTCTCGACTAATCTTAGTTCATTCTTTTACTTTATCTTTCGAGCTGACTAGTGGATATCCTGCTCATCATCTTATTTGGGAATTCCCCTCAAACTATAGTAAACTAGTGTTATTAATCTCACCTTATCCTTAAACCAATCTTCCTATCTTCTATTTTGTATCCTATCTCAAGTAGTGTCTCGACCAACTGTTCTTCAGTATCTCATCTTCTAATTCTACGTTTTTTTGATTTTCTTTATTTATTTTTCTTTTCTATTTGCTTCACTATCTTCCTATTTATTCTGGTTTTTTCTTCCCTTGTTTTATTTTTACTTAATTTATATTAGGTCACCATTGGTTTTTACCAATAGTGAGACTTTTTTTCACCATTAGTATTAATCAATAGTGATTTATTTTGACACCATTGGTTTTTACCAATGGCGAGACTTGTCACCGAAAAAAATTCTCTAATGGTGAGTAAATTTACTCACCGCTAGAACCCAATGATGATTCTCTGACTCACCTCTAGAAAAAAAGGTGAGTAAATTTATTCACCACTTCTCTTCAATAACGGTTATGTTTTTTCCCTCTATTATTTTATTTTTTATTTTTTGTTGAATTTTTTTTATTTTAATTATGTATATTTAGTTTGTGTTTCTTTACTATAGTATGCTTGAAATAGTATCATTCATCGAGATAATACTTGTGATTCTTTCACCGCTTATGTGCTGCTATTTTTTTTGTTAATTTTTTAGATTTTTTTTCTTATTTCTATATAAGTTTTTAATTTTTTTATGAACAAAATTTATGTGGAATTTTATTTCATAAAAAAATGGAAATTGATTTAGTTTAATATAATTTTGGTTGTTTTTATGATTCTTTGAGAAACAATGGTTTTTCTTTAATCATCTGCATCTTCAATATATTGTTTGACAATATTTTTAATAAGTCATAATTGGAACCCAACAATAAGATACGAGTCACCACTATAACCCAATGATGAGTTATGATTCACCATCAGATACCCAATGGTGAGTAATTTTTTTCTCATGGATTTATTTGATGTTAATATTTATGGAATTGTTTTTAGTTTTGTCTAAATATTTTTAGTTTTTCTTAAAATTGCAATAGTAAGTAATTTACTCACCATTGGACATCCAATAGTAGGTAAATTTTTATTGTTCTCATGGAACCTTTTGATGTTAATATTAACGTAAATGATTTTAGTTTTGTTCAATTCATTTTATTTTTTCTAAAAAAAGAAATGGTAGGTAAAACTTTATTTTTACACTATTGTAAATTTTTAATAGTGAGTAATGTCTCACCACTCTTTGTTCTCAATGGTGAGTCATGTCTCATCATTAGTTAAAATTTATTTCCAAAAATTTATTTTCTTAATTTTAGTTAATATTATTAAAATAAATTACACTGTTAAATGTTTATTATTTTATGTTAAAATACAATTGCAAACATTTTTTAAAATAACTTAATTATTATTCTAGTGACATTTTCTCATGCAAAATGTTTGAAATATGATGCTATATTTTTTATACTTTCTAATAATTATATAATTTGAAAACTATATTTTTAGTTTAATTAATTTTCAATTGTGAGTTTTTTTAATAATTTTTACTCTTAATATATTAATTTTTTAATTTTATATTTAATTAATAAAATGTGAGCCCTATTAAGTTTTGTTTACAATTTAGCTTCAAAAAATAAGGCAACAACCATATTATTTTATTATTAAACACTAATATGTGTTATGCATATATTGGACACATACAACCTCCCATAGATCAATGTTTTAATGTTTTGGGAGATTGCATGAAGGATAAAACATATGTACTGTTTAATATGTTTTATTTGACAAGGATACATTGATACATTTTCCTACTTCTCTCAAATTGATAAATAAAATTATTTGACTTCTATTCTTCTACTGTGATCACTGGAGATATTAATTGTCTTAATCTTCCTCCAATAATGTGATCAAAGAATAAGAGTTGCACTAAATTCCTTCATCATCTTCTCATATACTGTTTCATTTGTTTTCTATTATTTCTCTATTTTAATTATTACAACCACCCATTTGTTTTATAGAGTTCTTGTTTAATATTTTCCCATCCAAAATCTACCATTGGGTTATTCCTCCCATCTAAAAGTTAGGTCAGGTTATTCCTCCATGAAAAAAGGAAGGTAGGTTGTGACTCCTTCAAAATTTAGGGGTTATACCACCAGGTGTGAAAAAGGTACATTTATAATTGTATTTAAATGGGTTTTCACTCCCATTAAAAAGTGAGGATTTATTCCATACCTATCTCCTTGAGGATTAAAGGACATTGAAGAGAGGACTAATATATTGGTGATCCAAAACTCTATAAAAATATCCTGTGTTAACTATTTTATTTTCGTTGCAACTTTTAACACTACAATAACTCTAATAAATTTAGTATTTTCAATATTAAATCTAAAATTACTATTCATGCCCTCTAGTCACTACTGCCATACCAAGGGACCTAAAAATTGGTATTAGATCATGGTTCCTTTTTAATAATTTGGTTTTAATTATTTCATTATCTATTTCTGAGCCAACCATTTATCCTAGAATTAAAAGTCTAAGAAAAATATCCAATGTTTTGTTACAGCTAATTAGGACTTCGAGATGTTGAATCCCATCAGAATACCTCACATAAAAAAAAGTGACTATGTCTACTGAAAAGGAATAATGGAGGTATTTATTAAAAATATACATCTTTATTATTGGGTTATAATGTCTAAATCATATAAATGGCCTAAAGTTGATTTAGAAACTATTACTGGTAATGATGTAGAAAAAAATGTTCTATGTTACAAAGTTACGAATTACTTATACTACTCTTTAAGTAGAAATATATATAGTCATATTTCATCCAGTAAAATGGATTCTGAAATTTTGAGGACTTTGAAAGTCACTTATCAAGGAACTGATAAGTTGTAGGGAACCAAGATAGGTATACACAGAGTTGAGTTTCATGAATTCAGGATTTCTGATCAAGAAAGTATAAATGAGATGTATAATAGATTCACTAAAATTGTTAACATCATGGTTTATCCTAAACATACCATGAATAACGAATCTCTCATCTAAAGACTAATTCAAGATCTACCCAAGAGATGGAATCTAAATAAAGTTTCTATTGAAGAAAGTAAAGAATTTACTAACTATTACATGGATGATTTGATAGGATCACTTCTTCATTACGAGCTAGAAATAAAGAATGATAATAATAATGACCATGATAAAAGAAAAGGTATTTCATTTAAATAAAATATAAATGTTATTTCAAATTCTTATAATTCTAAGTTATAGTAAAGTGAGAAGGTTGAAATTGAAAATTTCACCAAAGGTGTTTACAAGTACATGAAGGGTATGAGAGGCTTTAATAAGTGTCCAAGGAGAGATTATCAAAAGGATAAAAAAGAGTATTAAAAACATTAAAATAACAAATATGATGTTTTTGAATTAATGTTCTATGAGTGTAGGAAAAAGAGGAGTATAAAATCAGTTCTACCTGAATTAAAACAAGATGGAAAAGATAATCAAAATAAGGAGGAAAGAAAGAAATATCATGCTGGATGGAGCTGTACAGAAGAGTCAGACTCAAGTAATGTTGGTTCTAAATGTGAAAAGAATCTAAAAATATATGTTTAATGTCTAATACTATAAATGTGGTAGACTCAAACTATAATTATAGTTCTATTTGTGAAACTGATATTAAAAATGTGGTTAAATAATTAACTTCTCAAAATGAAAAATTTCAAAGTGAATGATTAAGAATGGATGAACTGTACATGGAACTACAAAGAGAAAATAAGATGATTAAATAGGAGAATAAAAATATGAATGATTATCTTTAGTAATATAAAATAGAAAAAGGTTATAGATTTTGAACTTATCAAATTTAAATAAGAAAATATAAAAATAAAATATTTTTTTGTTCAAAAATGATTAAGATTAACATATATGATTTAAATTGTTATGTAATGATTTAAATAAAATTAAAAAGGAATGTAAGAATCTTAAACATGAAAATAAAAAGATAAAAAATCCTAAATCCTATTTAAATGTGAAAATATGTGATGACCTAAAAGTTATTTAGAAAGAGAATGAAAACCTTAAAAAGGAAATTACTAGTCTAAAGGAAACTTTATCTATTCTTGTTTGAGGCGAAAAGAAATTTGATAAAATAATGGCTATGAAAAAAATTAAAATATGATAAAAGGGTTTGTGGCTATAATAATCAGGTTCCTCAGATGTATAGAACTATTTTTATCAAAGGAATAAATAGGAATATTTCAAATTTTACCTTCTTTAATTGTAACTTGAAAGGAAATTATGCAAATGAATGTTCATTAAATTTTACTCAGTCCTTAGGATTTATTAAGACATTCATTTATAAACATTTTTCTTCTAAATTAAAATACAATAAATTTATTACAATGGGTACCTAAATATTTTTATACTAATCCAGTTGGACCCAAACTAGCCTGGGTACCAAAAAAACATTATGCTTGATCTATCTTGTAGGAAACCTTCTTGAAGAGTTATAAAGTCGCATGGTAAATGGACAATGGGTGATCAAGGCACATGACTGGTGAATTTTGTAACTTATTATCTTTTAATTCTTGTTATGGAGGTATGTTCACTTTCAATGAAAACTCTAAAGGTATGGTTAAAGGTTTTGGAGAAGTATGAATATTAACTTTTGTTATAATTTAAAAAGTACTTTTTGTATAAGGATTTAAACACAACTTAATTTTCATATCAAAACTATGTGATGATGGTATGTTTGTTAAATTAGAAGATAAAAAATGGATTATTTATAAAGATAATAAATTTTTATTTTATGCTAATTAAAAATAAAACATTTATTCAATTTATTTTTCTAGAACTAACCAAGAAGAATGTAAAATGATTAAATTATTTAGATATAGATCACATTCTATGGAACAAGAGGTTGGGACATGTTCATTTTATAAAATTTTGCATGATGGATAAACATGAATAGTTTATAGAACTTCAAAAGTTCAGTACATGTAATTACTATGAATGTGATTCTTGTTTTTGGACCCATGATAACTACTAGTTTAGGTTATAAAAGATATGTTTTATTAATTGTTAATGACTATAGTAGATCTACTTGGACTATTTTCTTATATCATAAAAATGAAACATTATTTTTTTTACTTTTTTTAAAACAAATTCAAAATTAGATTGGTCAATTAATTTCTTATATTAAAATTGATAAAGGAGGAGAGTTTTTAAATGATAAATTTAAGAAATTATGTGAATCTAAAAGATATTTTCATAATTTTTCCACCCCAGAACACCATAACTGAATGGTGTTATTGAGAGGAAAAATCAAACTATTTAAGTAATTGAAAGAACAATAATTAATTAATTCAACCTTCTAAAATATTTTTGGGATGAATCTATTAAAACTTATTGTTATATCTTAAATAAAGACTACATCAGAACCTTATTGAAGAAAACTCCATATGAACTATTTAAGTATAAAAAACCCAAATTTGGTAATTTTTTTGGATGAATGAATCTTTTTGGGATACTGTAATAATATAAATACTTATAGGTTTTATAATAAAAGAACTCTAAAAATGGAATAATATATGCATGTTAAATTCATTGAAAATAATGATAAACATAGTAGTGATTCTATTTATAATACTATAGATTTTAAAGAATTCAACTTTGATGAAGATAAACCTGAGTATAATGATGCATCCGTTGAGGGGGAGCATATCTCTTCTCAATATGGTGCTTTAATTTTAAAAACTCAAAAAGATCATTCTTTAGAATATGTTATAGTAAATGTTGATTCTTGAATTAGAACTAGAAATTATATCTTACATTTATATGAAAATTATTCATTTTTAGTTGATTTTGTTCCTATTAATATTAAAGATTCTTTGAAAGATTATAACTGGATTATTTCTATGCATGATGAACTTGACCCGTTTAATAGAAATAAAGTATGGAATCTAATTAATTTACCTAAAGATAAAATTTCTATAGGAACCAAATGGATTTTTTAAAATAAATTGGTTGAATATGGTAAATTAGTTAGAAATAAAGAAAGATTAGTTTCCCAAGGTTATCTTTAATAATAAGGTATTGATTTTGAGGATTCATTTTCACTGATTTCTAGATTAGAAACCATTCTAATTTTATTATTTTTTGTAAGTTTTAAAAATTTTAAACTTTTTAAAATGGATGTAAAAAGTTCTTTTTTAAATAGTGTAATTTTAGAGAAGGTTTATGTTAAAAAACCACCTTGATTAAAAAATAATTAATTTAAAAATCATGTTTTCAAACTCTATAAAGATTTATATGGTCTTAAGAAATATCATCTAGCCTTGTATGAAATAATAACTTAATTTTTAATTAAAAATGATGTTGTTAAAGGTAATTTTAATCCAACCTTATTTATAAAAATAGTTTCAAATGATATACTGATTACAAAGATCTATGTTGATGACATCATTTTTGGTTCTACGAATGAGAAAATAAGTAATGAGTTTTCAAAATTAATGAAAAATGAATTTGATATGATTCTAATGGGGGAATTAAATTTTTTTTCTTGGTTTACAAATTAATAAAATAAAAAATGACTTTTTCTTAAATCGGTCCAAGTATTCCAAAGAACTTGTTAAAAAATTTGGACACGATTCTTATAAAACTATGAGAACCCCTATGAGCATGAACTCTAAATTAGATTTAGATGAATCTAGAAATTCTGTTTGTGATTAGTTGTATAGAGGCATGAAATGAAGTCTTCTATATCTTACTGCTTCTAGGCTAGATATTATGTTTGTTTTTTGTATGTGTGCTAGATATATATAAAACCCCAAAAAAGTCACCTTAAGGATATTAAAAGGGTAATTAGGTATATCAAAGGTACTTTTAGTACTATATTTTTTTTTATTATAATGATAATTTCTTTGATTTACTATC
Source organism: Viscum album (assembly GCA_963277665.1). NCBI lineage: Eukaryota > Viridiplantae > Streptophyta > Magnoliopsida > Santalales > Viscaceae > Viscum > Viscum album. The sequence goes on from OY728133.1 coordinate 1,961,669,040, forward strand.
TTAATTGTATTTTGACTTTGGAGGTTGTAGACTTGACCCAAAAAAGAACTTCAGGTATGTGTCAATTTTTAGGAAAAAGTTTAATTTTATGGAGCTTTAAGAAAAAACAATCAGTTGCACTGTCAATAGATGAGGATGAGTATGGTTCTAATGATAGATTCAGTTTATAGGGTATTTAGATAAAGAAAACTTTGTATTGTTCCAATATTATTTTTTATAATATTTTATCTTCTGTGATAACAATAATTCTATTTTAATTTCTAAAAACCCTATTTGGGATTAAATAACTAAACACATTGATGTTAGAATTCATTTTCTTAGGGATCATGTAAATAAAGGTGATATATGTTTAGAATTTATTCCAAATGAGAAAAAATTAGCTTATATTTTCACAAAACCACTAGATTCTGTTAAATTTGAGAAAATATAGTTTGAATTAGGTATGATGGAAGCTTAAATTTTTCTTAATGCAATTTATTTTTTTATAAATAAATCAATGTTTGTTCTATGTCTTCTATAATTGAAATATCTTTATTACACTAATTATTTTTTATTAATTTACACCATCTACTTGAACAATCCATCTATCTATTAATATTTTAAAAGTTCTTCATCCCTTTTATATTTTTATAATATTCTTAAATGATAATTAGATCATACTATATCTAAATGTAATATTTTACTTTGTATCTTTCACTATGTCTAATATTGTAATTTTTGATAAATTTAAAAAAGGGGGAGAATGTTTTTAAAGATTTAATAATTTTCTATTATGTTTTTTGAAATTTTAATAAATATTATATTTTGTAATTTAAAAAAAGGGGGAGATTTTTTGTAATTGGGTATTAAATAGTTGATATCACTTTTTTTTTTAAATTACAATTACATAACATTTATTTAAATTCAATTTTGTTTTAAAATATTTATTTCTTATTCACATGTATTTATATTTTGCTATGACCTCTATTTTTTTACTTTATATTTATATTTTTATTTTGTTTACTAAATTAAGGTTGTGAAAGACTCTTCAAGCCAAAACTCACTGAAACATATAAGGGAACATAGAGGTATACCCACCAAGTGGTACATCCTTTGAGGCTTGCATAGATCCTGGGTCGAGCATAGTGCTCGCATAGTAATAAACAAGCCCGTGTATAAGGCCCAACAATGCATCCATATAGTATGGGAATAGGTCGCCCACATGGCCCATATGATGAGTGTTTGTGTATGATTTTTTTGTTCTAGTAGGTATACTTCTCACTTTGTCTTATATACCGGTGTGTCCCCACATCTTGGATTTTATGTGGGATGAATATTTTACTCTAAGATTCATTCTCAACCATCATATCTCCTATCCATATCTCCCAAACCCTCAATCCCTTCTCTACAAATATTTCGTGCCTTCCTACCTGCCCACACGTCTCATTTTTGAACTCTTGTGTTTTCATTTCCACTCCCACACATTTCTTCCTCCGATCATTCTTCTTCCATGGATGACCGTTTGATGACATCCCCTTTCTCCGATGTTCTTCTCTGCATCTCCTTTATTTATACTATAGTATTCAACATACGATTTTTCTCAACCGATCTCAATTCATTCTTTTACTTTCAATTTTGAGCAGCCAATGGCTATCCTGTTCATCATCTTCTTTAGGCATTCCCTCAAAATCTAGTAAACCAGTGTTGGTCATCTCACCTTCTCCTTCAACCAAGCTTCCTCCATTATATTTTTATCCTCTCTCAAGCAGTGGCTCAACAAGCTTTTCTTTAGCATCTAATCTTCTCATTATATTTTTTTTTTCAATTTTATATATTTCCTTTTCTTTTCTCTTTGATTCACCTTATGTCTGTTTCTTATGGTTTGTTATTTCCTCATTTGGTGTCTTTGTTGGTTACTTAATTTCTATCAAGTCACCGTTGGATTTTACCAACGGTGAGACTTTTATTTCATCATTAATATTAACCAAAAGTAAGCCTTTTGACACTATTAGTGTTTACTAATGGTGATACTTATCATCACTAAAAAATCTCTAACAGTGAGTAAATTTACTCACCATTGAAACCCAATGGTGAGTCTCTAACTCACCACTAGGAGAAAAAAAGTAATTAAAATTACTCATTGTTTCTCTTCAATAGTGGTTATTTTTTCCCTCTATTAATTTTTTTCTTATATTTTCTACTATATTTTTTTTTAATTTTCATTCTACAGATTTAGTTTGTGTTTCTTTGATATAGTATGCCTTTGGAAGTAGCATTCATCGAGCTACTGCATGCGATCCTTTCTCCTCTTATATTCTGTTATTTTTTATTTTGTTAATTTTTTATATTTGTGTTCTTATTTCTATATAAGTTTTTAATTATGTTTATGAGAACCATTTATGTCATATTTTATTTCATAAAAAAACATGGCAGTATATTTAGTTTAATATATTCTTGTTTTTTCTTATAATTCTTTGAGAAAAATTGGTTTTGATTTAATCATCTGTATATTCAATTTATTGTTTGATAATATTTTAATAAGTCACTGTTGAAACCCAATGGTAAGAAATGAGTCACCACTAGAACCCAACGATGAGTCATGATTCACCATGGGACACCCAATGGTGTGTGATTTTTTATTATTCTCATGGAGTTATTTGATGCTAAGATTCATGGAATTGTTTTTAGTTTTGTCTAAATCTTTTTAGTCTTTCTTAAAATTGAAATAGTGGGTAATTTACTCACCATTGAACATAAAATGGTAGGTAAATTTTTATTATTCTCATAGAAACTTTTGATTTTAATATTCATGTAAATTCTTTTAATCTTGTTCAATTGATTTTATTTTTTCTAAAAAATGTCACGGTAGGTAAAACTCTATTTTTTCTACTATTGGACATTTCCAATGATGAGTAATGTCTCACCACTCTCTATTCTAAATGGAGAGTCATGTCTCACCATTAGTTAAATTTATTTCCAAAATTTTTAATTTCTTAATTTTAGTTAATATTTTTAAAATAAATTACATTGTTAAATGTTTATTATTTTCTATCGAAATACAATTTAAAATATTGTTTAAAAATAAATTATGTATTTTTCTATGAAATTTTTTCATACATAATGTTTGACATAAGATGATATATTTTTTATACTTTATACTACATATATAATTTACAAATTATATTGTTATTTCAGTTAATTTTCAATTGTGAGTTGTTTAATAATTATTACTCTAAATATATTAATGGTTTTATTTTATGTTTCCTGAATAAAATGTGTGCCCAATTATGTTTTTTTTATTACACAACTTCAATAAATAAGGTAACAATAATATTATTTTATTATTAAACACTAACATGTGTCATGTATATATTGGGAATAGACACACTCCTGTAGATCTACATTTTTATGTTTTGAGAGATTTTTTCAAGGATAAAACATATGTACCAATGAAAATGTTTTATTCAACAAGGATATTTTGATACATTTTCTTGTTTCTCTCAAATTGATCAAGAAACTTCATTGACTTTTATTCTTCTATTGTAGTCCCTGTACATCATCATCATCATCATCTTCCTCCAACGACATAATTAAAGAACAAGAGATGTACTAAATTCCTTCATCATCTACTCATATACTATTTCATTTTTTTTGTTACTTATTCATTTTAATTCTTCTAACCACCTATTTTTCTTCTAGAGTTATGGTTTAAGATTTTCCCATCCAAAAGTTATGATTGGGTTATTCCTCCCATCTAAAAGGAAGGTCAGGTTATTCCTCTTAGACAAAGGAAAGGTAGTTTGTGATTCCTTCAAAAGTTAGGGGTTATACTACCAGGAATGAAAAGGTACATTTTTAATTGTATATAAACGGGTTATCATTACTATTAAAAAGTGAGTATTTAGTTCATATCAGTATCCTTGATGATTAGAGAATATTTAATATATGATTAGAATCTTGGTGATATGAACCTCTATAAAAATATCCTATGATAACTGTTTTATTTTCACTGCAACTTTTAACACTTTAGTAACTCTAATAAATTTAGTAATTTCAATATTGAATCCAAAAGTAATATTCAATCCCTAGTTAGTACTTCCATATAAAGGTACCCAACACATGCTTGTAGGTAGCCTGAGAACCCTTGGTGGCCTTTGAGGTGGTGTTGGTGAGCTTGCTGGCATGGGAGTCCCAATTGAGTGATCAGTTTCTTTACTATGTGCATATAATTTTTCTTTTTAGGGATGAAAAGAATTAAGGTCGGGAGGATATATTGACTTAGGTTTTTACTTATAAGAATTTAGAATATTTTTAAGATTTTTTTGAATCCAGGTGCTAATTCGTCACAGGATTCCGAGGCCTGGAGAGTCTCGACATGGTGATATCAAAAATTTTAAATATATTTTATCATGATTGCACAGTTTCTTTGTAAATATGAATAACTCCTAACCAGAACCTCATATCATATTTTTGAGACCATGGTTAGGTTCATAACATTTTTTTTACCCTAGGAGTGACATAAACTTTGTCAGTGCTGAGTATCGGGTCAGATGCAAGTTGGCGATGGGGAGTGAAATAAGGGATATTATTCTAATAAAATTAAAAAAATATCCCTTACCTCATTACCATTGGTGATAAAAATGAAAAATGATCCGAATCCCCTCCCCCTTTGGCCGATGGACAACTCGAGGACCGAGTCAAGGAAACATGGCACCGTCGATCTCTAATCTTGATGACGATCACTCCCGGATTTTGCAGCAGCAGCTCCTAAGCACTGATTCAACCTCAAAGCTTTGAAATTCTATATGAGGTAGGTGGGATTTATTTTTAATTAATTATTCCCATTTTTTATCTTTTTAATGTTTTAGATCCCTTATATGATTTTTAGGGACTCTATGAGGGTCGATATGTGTGTTTCAGGGAAAACATGGGTGATTCAGGCTACTCACAGGGAAATTATTGAAGGAATTCCTATCTAAATGGTGTGTAGTGAAGTGGAGAATTCCATGTGTTCTTTATTTTCAGGGAAGATGAGTTTTGGGGACTAGATGTCGTGTACTGGTGGTTACATGTCGTGTCATTACCCTATGCCGTGTGGCCTGAGGACATAACAAGAAAATATATGTGAACCTAAACAACCGTGTAAAATTACATGGACATGGTACATGAGAATGGGGTGTCAGAAATGTAAATGGGATAGGGATATTTCCAAGGGGTCATTTATTCGAGATACACCATGTGTACACCATGGATGGTCAAGCCGTGTGAAGGGAAGACATGTTCGGGGCTCGGGTGAGGCGAGACAAGCCATATACCTCCTATACATGCCGTGTAAGACCACATGCCTAGCCAAGCCATATAACAGAGGACATAGTCAGGTGTTCAAGAACGGTCACACTGCATGAAAACCCCCTTACACACCATTTAGTCTCTTCTTGGAGGATTTTTTCCCAGATTATCTTTTATTTCGGGGCTCAAATTCAAACCTATGAGTAGCCTTCCTGAGTAGTTTTCCTTGTAGAACGTGATGGTGGACATAGTTTGGGCCTAGAAGATATGAGGAGAGGTGATTTTGTGGGTCTCTTGGGTTAGATATGTTTGGATAAGAAGTGGTTGAGTGAGTTCCCATGGTCTATTCCTATGAGGGTATAGTGTATCATTACATCCTTGGTACAACATTATTATCCCCTTGATAGGATGTGTTTGGATAGTGTTGTTGCATCCATCTGGAGAGACTGAGATGGGATTTTCTATAGTATTGTTGGAGTTATTTCATCCCTTTGGAGAGGCCTACGTGGGATCCTATAGCATATCGTTTCCCTAGATCAGGTTCTTGGTATCTTTGTAACCACACTACACGGGCATGGATCCCCTATCTAGTAGGATAACCCTGTAGGGTTAGTGGAACCATTGGGTATATGATCCTATACATAATGGGAAGTTTCAACATGGTTGTTTTATCATTGGTTATATGATCCCCTACTTAGTATATGATTTCATTAGGTTTGTGGCATCATCGGTTATACGATCCCCTACTTTGCGAGTTATACCAGATGGGGTTTGTGGAATCTTCATGACCAAAACTACATAGGTGAAGATCCTCTATTTGAGTGATGTGATCTCCAGGATATCGTATTGGGTTTGTGGTGTCCCCCAGTAGATCCTGGGAGTGATACCCTATCTGAGTGAGATATTTGGGTTACCGGATTGGGTTCATGGTGTCCCTTATCGGATCCTAAGAGATATTCTATTTGAGGAGATGCGGTATAAAAGCTTCTAGACTGGGATTTTTAGTGTCCCATTGTGGATCCTGGGAGTGATCCCCTCTATGAGGTGTGAGATATATCATGGTTCTACTAGGGTTAGTGGAATCTCCCATAAGAGATGGGTGAGATCCCCTATCTGAGTATATATATCCATTGGGTTTTATCTTGGTGTCCTTCTTGGAAGATCCAATGAGTGTGTTCTCTCAGATATGTACCCTTTGGGATGGAGGTGTTGTGCCATCATCTTTGTGATAATCAATTTACTGGTATCTCTTGGAGGTTCCATCAGAGGTGGTAGTTTAGTTCCTGATGGAGTGATATCTCTTAGATGAGTGTTATCTAGGATGATAGATCTCATGGAGTGTGTGCTCCTGGATAAGTGTTACCTTCTTGTTGCTGGCTATGAGGTCAGAACCTCACGATACATAGAGTATAAGAAGAGTATATATAGGTGTTTTCTAGGCTTCCTTGCATTTTTGTCACATTTCTGGGTTGACACACCTTGTTGTATGAGACGACTAGTCATGTATAGCCGAGGATGGTTCAAGATGGATTTTATTTCTCATTTGGGTTCCCTTTGGTTGGGTCAAGCAGAATATTTCCTTTTAGTTTCTCCCTTTTATTTCGGGCATTTTTGGATCCTAATTAGTATTTTTATACTCACCCCTACACAAGATTTTCTAGCATTTGTTGTGTATTGTGCAGACCATAGGCCTCTCAATGGATATCCAAGATGACCCGGAGAAGGCATAAATTAGTGAGTTAAACTGATAGAGGTGTTTATCAAATCTTGGACAAGGAGATTTCCAGTGAGTGTATTTGACATAGATCCCCTCCATTTGAGTAGGTTGGATACTTTTATAGTATTCTTTTATTGGGATCGTATTTTCCCTTTTTTTACTTTTTCTATACTCTGATTTGGGATAGATGTAGGCATGAACTTCTTTTTTAGTTATATTATATATCTATACTATTTAATGGAGATATTTGTGGGTGTATGTGTACATGTACCTTAGGAAAAGGCCTCCCATGTATTTTATATGCCTTATCAGCACTAGAATCCATCTCTTGGCCTATATAGGCATGTTTGGGGAGTTGCGGATCAAGCACCATCAGGTTGGGTCGTGACATACAAAATGGAGGAAGCAACATGAGAACCGAAGGATGTTATGAAGAAGAACTAACATTATATATTTAGAAGGTAATATCCAAAAAAAAGTGAGGATGAAATTTTGGTAGGATAGATGAATGTAACACCCCAAGACTTTTCAATTTATTTCCTCTTAAATAAATTCAATCTCTTCGATAGCTTGTGATGCATGTAACACTATGTTTAAAAAATTTTGATACTCTATTAAGTTATTTTATAAACATGAAAATTATAACATAGATGTTATGTTTCTGGGTATGAATAAAACTAACTAAATTATGAAAATTATGGTTATCTATTTATTTGAAATAGAATAATAATTATTTGAAATTAAAATAATTGTTTTCTAAAAAATATTTTTGTAAAGAAAAAAATTTCATCGCTTATTGTGCACTTATGATAAAAATAATATTTGAAAATTTTAGAAAATGGATTTTATAAAATTAAATTAAATTCTAAAATAATCATATCAAAATTTTTTTAGAGTGATTTTTTGGTATTTTTTTTGAAAAGTTTTATTTTTCGATGAAGAGTTAAAAATACTGATTTTTATTGAAAACCACATTTTTGTTTAAATTATTTACAAAGTTAAATTATATTTTAAATTTATTTTAAAGTTAAAAATTTTCAATTATATTATATTAAATACAATTTAGGTTAGTGGAATCATTTTTATACTGAATTTTGATATTAAAACCTTTAATACTTATGAGAATTTTCTCTTTGGAAAACTTGATTTTCATCACATATGCGAGTATAATTTTAAATTTCATTTAGACACTTCTATAAATTAAATTCGGAAAAATTGATTTAATATTTGAAATCAATATAATTTATATTATATAATAATTTCAAATTACTTTTTACCATTATATATTGTAAAAGTAGTAAAAATTAATTACCGCAGTTAAGGTAAAAACTGATTTACTGGGGGTTAAACTGAGAATATAAGGATTAACATGACCTAAAAACATGTCCAAAAGCTATTTTATGGACATATTTAGACCTTATATCCAATAAGGGTCGGGATTGACTTATTTGGGATGCATTTTTCATTATAAAAATGTGGGTGTAACTGATTCTTTTCAAAACTTCCATGTGTATCCTCCCCCCCACTTATAAAAGTCCACCCCCCCATCCTCCTCTATAACAATTAAAAATCCATTTGTTTTGGCCAATATATTCAAAATTAACTTCCCTACTCCACTAAAAATATCCTAGATCCATGTTTTGGTCATAATGATACCCTATAAAGTTTTTTGGTGCAAACCTAAAGAAGTTTTCCAGAGAAGAGGTAACATTCTCAAGTCAGTGTTTTTATTTTGTTTTTTCTTCGACCACATTAAAATATTATAAAAACCTTATTATATAATAACATAAGTATCTTACATATATTTAGATTATATTATGTTACGTTCATGACCTATATTCATCTTCTATTCTATTAAATGAAAAATGAAACTGTCGATCATGTGTACGACAGACTACAACATCGTGAATCAATGTAATTCATTTTCCATAACCACATTTAAAACATGGATATAATAATGAATTTAAAAAATTTATATTATATTTATGATATAATTATAATTTTTTATTTATAATATCACATATACCTTCTTATTTTCTATTACATTTAAAATATGATAATGTCGTTCGTGTGTACGGTGAACTACCACCTCGCAAAGCAATGTGATTCGTTTTTCACTTGAGATTTACATGAAAGGTAATAAGGATAAGTTTAATGAATATAAGTGATATCTATGATATTATATAATATGTTTATAATTAATGTACCATAAATTTCTTTACCCTTTCACCTATTAAGGGAATGATACCATTGCTCATCTGTATGTACGACCTAAGATCTCCATGATGTGATGCAATTCATTTTCCATGAAAAACATTCAAGAATGATAACAAAAATATATATAATGAGTAAATATGATATTTATAACATTAATATAATTTTTAGATGATTTAAATATATAATATTTATAATATCTATAACTTTCATGCTAAAACACGCATGAGAAAATAAGACAATTACCACGCAAAATAATGAAAATAATAAATATTATTCACAAATGGGTGGTAAAATGATAATATGTGATATTATAAATATAAATATGGTAGTTTTTATAAATTAATATCATTCTTAAAAGCATTATATATGAGGTTAAAATATGTTTAACCAAAATGAAGTGTGAGGTAAGAGATTTTATCTGAATTTCTATTTCACTAAAAAATATTTGTTATTATACACTTATTAAATTTTATGTGGTGTATATAATGATAATTTTAAGTATTTAACACGAGTAAATATTTATTCATTATGATTAATGTTTCTTTTAAAGTTTATTCTTCAAGGGGTTATAATTTAAAATTTACCTAAGTTGTAAAAAAGTTAATGAACAATCTCACTTTATTTTGTGATTGTTTACTTTCTCTTGAAACAATCAAATTCTTGTAATAAATTTTCATTATGAACTAAATTTATATAAAATATAAATATTATTTTATGATGGATATTATTATTTCCTAAATCGTATACCATTTTTTTATATATGGTGTTTACTTTGAAAGTTATTTGATTAATTGTGGAAATATTAATAAATCTGTATACATTACCCAATACATATTTTTAATGATAAGGAATATTGATTCATAAATTAAATAAATTATTAGATATATGAGGAATGATTTATAAATACAGGTATAGGTGGGTCCTGATTATAGATATCCCCTTGATGCATCGATAGGTCTTTTGAGACAAATCAGTTGGCCAAATTAGTTGGTTTTTTACCCATAGTTTTAAACTTTATTGTGAAAGGTATTCAAAGTAGAGGTATCATAATTCCTGAGATCATGAAATATAGTAATTAATAATTTCATTCATTGATACTTTAATTATTATTATCCATGATATGTTTTCAATGATATTATCTCTAGATACATTTCATTCTCAGTTTATTGATTAAATGACATGTGTTTTCAATTATTTACCTATCCATATTGATTATGCCTTATCCAATTATGATAGTAAATTTATCGATTAAATAAAATGTGTTTTCAATTATTTAACTTTCCATTTTTATTATGATTTATTGATTCTTTATATCTTCCAATGCATGTAACCCTTACCAATCATTTAAGCCCACCCTTATTTTGTTTCATTTCCCCAAGATATGAAGAATAATTCTTAGAATGAGTTAAAGGATGCCAAATGTTTTCAATTACTATGATTTTTATTCTATTTCCCTATGTAAAATGGGTATCATGTATATACCTAGTTCTCCCAAACTATTAAACTGATCGGTCCTTCAGTATTTGACCTCTTGTATCTATATCAATGTAATAAAGTAGGCATCAACTTCGAGTTACTGGAGGTGGGGTCATTATAGTTTATACATCTTATTTTTAATATTTATTGGGTGATAAATTAAATATAAATCATGTTGAGTTTATTTGAATTTACTTTATAATGTTATATAGTGTTTTTGTGATACTTTAATTGATGTTTTAATATCTTTAGAAATACATAGCATGTGATATAATATAATCAATATTACATATTCTATTTGACTTAATTGTTCTAGAATTAATATTAATTATTTATAAACATGTTCAAAGTATTTTTTAGTATCTGAATACATATTTACACTTTTTTATATTTAATGCATGAATTTAGAATGTTTTTATAGTAAAATTGCTTTCGATATTTATGGAATTATTAGAATGAGTATTATATAATTAGTTAGAATGATTTTTAATCTATTTGAATCATTTGAATTTTTCAATTTATATATTAAAATTAAGTTTTAATTCATTTTAAATTTTTAGAATCTATTTTATATCCATTAAAATTGTTTGACTCTAATATTATTATTTTGAAATATTCTAACTGTATACATGATTTCTATTTAGTTGTTGTAGCTTTATAGAATTTATATAAATGGATCAAGTAATAATATGATGATATGATTAATTATGACTTAAAGCAATAAAAAGTGATCATAATCTATGAAATTAAAGTGATCCTATACAAATTTTTTACCAATGCAATCGATCTCTTAAGGACTGTACCTAATCTGATTTGACTACTACTATCTTGATGATATAGTTCGATCTAATACTCAAGAACCATTAACTATGATTATTTCATGTGTATATATATTTAATCCTATTTTCTTATGTCTATAACACTATTTATCATATCAAATACATTATTTCAATTTTTGTTTATACTATTTCATATAAAATCATCCTCTTTCTTCAGGTTGTAACTCCCAGATTCTAAAGTAAGGCCCAATCAGGTTGTGACTCTCATTTTCTAAATTTAATGTTATAATTAGGTTGTGACTCCCTATAAAAATGTCAGGTGTCTTGGTTATAATTAAACTAGAAAATATAGGCTATAATCAGGTAATGATTCCTATTCAAAAATTAGTTTACTACACAACATATCTCCCACCAAGTAAAGAGGTAAAAGAGTAGAGTAGGTCCGCATAAGACCAAACTACTATAAAAATTACCTATGTTATTTTTTTATTTTCTACTAATAATTATCTTTGTTAATTATCTTTGATAATAATATTATCTATTTAATTTTTTTAAGGTCTAATCACCCCCTATAGACCTTTTAACATCTTTTATAACCTAACAATTGGTATCAGAGTTTGAACCTTATTAAGGATAGTTTAACTCTTCTATTTATTTCCCTGATACCTAGCACTTGGTATCAAAACATATTCCTTTTGGAATTTAGAAATTATTCTAGAGCCTTGTCTTTTCCTTGTTTTTATACTATATTATTTTTGTTCTAACCTGTTCCAAGGATTCATATTATAAGGATAAATATTATTTAGGATGGAAAGAATAAATATTAAAAATGGGTGGATTCCTCATAAACCTCATTATTTTGATGGTAATGATTATGGTTACTGGAAAACTAGAATAAAAGATTATTTGAAGTAATTAAGAATTGATCACTGGATGAAAATTGTAAAACATTACAAATTTATTGATTCTCATATTGATACAATTATGTTAAATTATGTATCTAAATATGATTTTAATTATATGATCATGAATATTTTATAATGAGATACTAACAAAAGTGTTTTTTCATGTATCTTCTTGTAAGACAACTCATGTGATCTGGAATATTTTACAAGTAAAACATCTTGGATCTAACATGATGATTAGAAAAGAACTTAGAATTCTTTAAAATGAGTACCAATATTTTAAAAAGGGTGAATATGGGACAATAAATCTGATGTTTCATCAATTTACTTGCATAGTGAATGGAATAAATTCTCTTAGAGAAAATTTAGAGAACCCTATACTTTTTAAAATAGTTCTATAAGAAGTACAAAAAAAGTAGCATACAAATAAGGTAGCTATTGATGAAAGTAATAAATTCAAGAAGTAAATACTAGATGAACTCATTGTATCAATTTTAGAATAAAAGCTTGAGTTGAAGAATATTACGGAAGAATAGGCTTTGAAGAAGAAAGGGATTGCTTTAAAACATCATATAAATTTTTATTCTAAGTGTGAAAATATAAGGCACATGAATGTGAAAAAGGAGAAATCACAAATATAAGAAAATGGATTTATAACATTATAAATTGAAATAAAAAGTAAAAGAATAAAATAAGTAAATATCAAAAGAATTATTGAAAATAATAGAATGATACTATATATGAACTATATATAACCTGTAATGAATATAGAAAAAAGGGTCACATAAAACCAGACTATCTAAAGTTACATTAAGAATGGAAATATAAGAATTAAAAAAAGTAAATGAAACATTATTATCATTATATATAGAGTTGAACTAAATATTCAGATTCAAGTGATAAATATAAAAGTTATAAAGAGTCAACCAACCTATGTTTCATGGAGATAAATAGAAATGAGGATAGACACCTTAATAATCTCAAGGAAACATGGTACATGAAAATCAACTATTACTGAAACATGACCAGTGACTTATTAAATTTCCTCACTTATACCAAATTCAATGGAGGATTTTCCACATTTGTAGATAACTCTAAAGGTAAGATTAAGGGTTTTAGTGAAATGGGTATTTCTAATGGTGTTTTAATTTTTAATGTTCTATATGTTTAAGGGAATAAAAATAATCTAATTAGTATCTCACAACTTTTAAATGATAATATGCATGCTAAGTTTGATGATAATAAATGTTTAGTGTTTAAATATAATTCTTTATATATATATATATATAAAAGATAATATTCATTACATTAGTTTCTCTAATCTATTGAATCAAAATGTTAAGTGTCTCAATGATATGGAAAAATATGATGTTATTTTTTTATAAAAGTATTGGACATGCTCATTTATGAATGATATGAAAATTATCTAAGAACATAAATGTTCTAGATTTACCCATGTTAAAGGTAAGAAAATATTTTGTTGGTGATTTTTTCTTGAAAGGTAAGAAAAATAAGGAATCTTTTAGATCTATCAATCATGCATCTTCTTATATACCTCTTGATTTTTTACATATTTATTTATTTTTTCCTATGAGAACTTTTTGTTTTGGTGTTAATAATTTTTTTGTTATTGTTGATGATTTTAGTATATTTACATGGGTTTATTTCTTATCTCATAAGAATAAAACCTTAGTTAGATTTAATACTTTTTATAAGATAGTTCAAAATATAAAAGGTTGTTTAAGTGTTTCTATTATAAGTTATAAAAGTAGTGATTTTGTTAATTTCTAGTTGATAAGTTTTTTGAATATAATGGTTATACTCATAATTTTTCTACTTCTAGAACCCCATATAAAAATAGTATTTTAGAAATAAAAAATATAACTATTTAAGAAATGGATCAAACTATGATAAATAAATATAGTTTTTCTAAGTAATTTTGGGAATAATCTGTTAATCCCACTTACTATGTTTTGAATAGAGTTTATTTTAGAACCTTGTTAAAGAAAAACCTCTATGAATTATTTAATGGTAGAAAAATTAAGGTTGGTTATTTAATTTTTTTTGGTTTTAATGTTTTTATCTTGAATATGAAGGATAATTTAGATAAGTTTGTTGCTAAAAGTTTTGAAGGTATATTTCTTGGTTATTCTTCCAATAGGAAATCTTATAGAGTTTATAATAATTATACCATGACTATTAAAGAATTGTTTCATATATATCATGATGAATCTAGTGATTTTCATAAGGAATTTTGGAAACTATTGAAGATTATTTCTGGGATTTCAATTTTGGTGATGGAAAAACTCTAGATAATGTATCTATTGAGGGGGAGAAAGATTATTCTCAATATTATCCTAGACATTAGAGGATTAATAAGTATTATCTTATTAACAATGTGATTGGTAATGTTGGTTTTGGTATAAAAACGAGATGATCTACTTTGAACTTATTTTCTAACTCTACTTTTGTTTCTAATTATCTTCCTTATAATATTGTTAATGGTTTAAATGATATTAATTGGATTGTTAACTTGAAAGATGAACTTAATCATTTTTTTAGAAATAATATTTGGACTTTAGTTTAATTTTATTAAGATAAGTAGGTATTTATAAATAAATGGATATTTAGAAACAATTTTGATAAACCTGGACAGTTTTTAAAAAATAAAGCCAATTTTTTTACCTAAGGATTTCTCAAGAAGAAGGTATATATTTTGATGATTTGATTATTATAGTTTCTAGGTTAGAGTATATTATAATATTGTTAGTATTTTATTGTTTTCAAGGATTTATGTTATATCAAACGGATGTTAGCAATTATTTCTTAAATGGTTTTATATATAATGAAGTTTATGTTAGTAAACCCTTTGGTTTTGAAGATGATAAATTTACTAATAATGTTTATAAGTTATATTAAGAATTGTATGGTCTCAAAAAAGTACCTCATGCTGGGTATGGGTGGATTTATTTATTTTTATTGAATAATGGTTTGAAGAAAGGTACTTCTGATCCAACTCTATTTATTAAGAAAGTTTCTAATGATATTTTATTTATGTAAATATATATTGATGATATAGTTTTTGATTATTCTAGTGAATTGAATTGTACTGATTTATCTGTTTTGATGTCATATTAGTTTAACATGAGCTTATTGGGAGAATTAAAGTTTTTCTTGGGATTCAAATTTCTCAAAGTAAAGAAGAGATATTTCTTAATCAATCAAAGCATGCTAAAGATTTTGTTAAAAGGTTTGGTATCGATTCTTGTAAATAATTGTATAATCCTATGAGTATTAGTTTTAAATTAGATGTTGATGCTTCTGATAAATCTGTTGATACAAAAGTTTATAGATGCATGATATGTAGTGTTCTTTTTTTAACTTTATCTAGACTCAATATCATGTTTGATGTTTGTTTATGTGCATGTTTTCAAATTAGTCCTAAAGAGATTCATATTAAGGTTTTTAAAATAATAATTAGATACGTTAAAGGAATTATTAACTCTAGTTTGTTTAATTTTAAGAATAATTGTTTTGATTTAATATCACATTCTGACTTTTATTTTGGAGGTTGTAGAATTGATAGAAAAATCACATTAGGTATGTGTCATTTTATTAGAAATTTTTTAATTTTTTGGTCTTCTAAGAAAAAATTATCTATCTCTATATCTACTTTTGATGTTGAGTATATCTATTTTTCTAGTTATTGTGATAAAATTTTATGGATTAAGTAAACTTTGTGTGATTTTTTATTTATTTAGATAAATTACCTATTTATTGTAATAATA
The DNA here is from genome assembly GCA_963277665.1 of Viscum album. Taxonomy (NCBI): domain Eukaryota; kingdom Viridiplantae; phylum Streptophyta; class Magnoliopsida; order Santalales; family Viscaceae; genus Viscum; species Viscum album. The sequence continues at coordinate 1,961,685,190 of OY728133.1, forward strand.
CATATGTAATTTTTATTTCTGAAAATCCTTTACATAATTATAAAATAAATCATATTGATGTTATATAAGGCCCCAGCCTTAAACCTTACTTAATCTTGAGTTATTACAAGATTACACGTTGAGGATCTTTTCAGGTTTAGAGTTTTAGAGAATTAGATCATAAAACTTGCATTACATTCCACATATAAACAAAGTGGTCACATAAAGATAGTATTCTTCATTCCCAACAATGGAAACACATTTAAAATAAAACATGGATTATTTCTTGACACATCCTTGACTCTATCATCTTATCATGTACCTTTCCCTTGACCTGTGAAAAACATTTCAAAAACTTGGGATGAGCATAAAAACTCAGTATGGGTTATAAAACATGGAAAGGAAACATGGGTACATACATACATGAGAGTGAAATCATACTTTACCCATAAAACATAATCACTTTAACATACCTCATCAAATCATGAATAAATCATAGAAATCATAATATGTAAAGGTAACTTGAGGCATTCATAACATTCTTATGTAGGGAGTAACCCTCTTGGTTACGTTTGGAATACCCATCACAGTATATTCCCTAAAATCTCTTCGGAGAAACCTTAACGTTTCACTCCTTCGCGTTACCCAATGCATTGGAGAGCTATAACGGGCTCACCCGCCCTTAGTTTATCACGGAACCACCCGTTCTTCATAATAATGCCCAAGAACCATAACATAATCGAATCACATAAAACATGCATAAAGGAAACATAACATTTCCACATTTCAATCACAAGATATTAATACAACACAAAAACATTGTGAAAACCATTTTCAATACCAAAATAAAAGAAATGTAAAACATGGTATTTATTTTTCTTTTAAAAAGAAGGTATGCCTTGTAGAGGAAGCCGAAACTCAAATAATGGTCACGACGGCGGAGAAGTCGTTGTCCCCGCATACGTACGACAAAAACATTCCCTTTTGTCGTTTAGTAAACGCTTCGTATAAAAAAGATTCCTTTTGAGTAAACGTAAAAGTCAAAGGGGTTTATACACCGTATAAAAGAAAGTTGTGTATAAAATAAAATATGCCTCAACGAAAGGAGATTGAGACGAAGTCCCATACAAAGATAATTTTTAAAATAAAATAGATACATTATGTGTATTTACTATAAGTACACATAAATAAAGTACCAATACAAGATACGACATAATAACATATTGACATAATTTGAAAGTAGGAGATTAACCCAAAGAATGGAAATTGGGTTAAGAAGTTCCCATACCTCGTATCCGACTTGACCCGACCGTTCTTTAAACTCCTTTAAAAAGTGTAACTTCTTTTGGTTTGAGCCTAAAGGCTTCCTTGGAAAGGATTCTGCCCAAAGGGAATCCTCTAGGATGAGGAGAGGGATGTGGAGAGAGCAAATGGGCAGGGGTTGGCCGAGCCAATGGCTTGAAGAGTGTGTGAAATGAGGTAGAGGTGGGGGCCTTTTATAAGGGGAGAGGAGGGGCACTTTTGGAAAGTAAAGAAACATTACATTATTTGAAAATGTGTTTCGGTTTTAAAAGGTCCCACATTGATAGAATTCGTGGATAAGGTGATAAGGATTCGAAATCCACTCATCCAATTGGTTTTGGCCATGTGTAGGTTTTAGATTTTACATTATCTTTCCATTTTATTTTAATCGTTAAATAATGATGTCATCACTGCATCATTATTATGTCGTAAATAATTTAATTTATTTAATGTCTAAAAATTATAAAAAAAATACTATGATATAGTAAATCTTTTTAGCTTTCCAATGACTATTTATAATCAAAATTTGGGCTTGTATAACCCCACTTAAAAATTGTTTTCGCAAAACATATTATGTTTGTGTCACTTTCACTTTAACATTAAATAAAAATATATTATTGTCATTTTCCAACTAAAGTGGATACATGGGGTCCCCAAGTTAGGCCATGGCTTGTCTTGGTCGGCCATGACACAACCAATGAGGTTGGGACATGTGTCTAGGTCATTTTATATTATTAAAGTATTATTTATACCTTAAACTACACTAATTACCACTAATCGCGATTAAAAACTTAATAAGTTACTATTCACCAAAAAATTATTTTAATCTCATTGAACCACATTTTACTTCTTAATGACAACCATGTATGTCGGATTTTCAAAATTCAATACACATTAGTGGTAAACTTTCATTTAACTGAAAAATCAGTTTGCTTGATTACCACTTAGTGGTTTCACTATTCATCAAAAATTGAAGTTTTTCAGAAAAATCCCAAAAATTCACTCTAAGCTATATTTGATATTCCGAATTCAAAAATGAAGTCCATTTTACAAAATTCAAATCATATAAGTCACACTAATTAATTTAATAATTAATTCCCGCTGCCAGAGCAAAAAGCGTGTTTTTACAAAACAATAAGTATCAAAAGATTGACACCAGTTTAAGTCTAATTTCAAATCGAAATTGATTCCAATGACCACCATTGGATAAAATTGTAAAAATATATTCTAATTTCACTTTAAAACCAATTCAAAAGATAATCTAATCATATAAATAAATTAGATCAAAAAGAGGTTTTGAATTAAAATGCAACATTTTACACTATTCATAAAAAAAAATGAACTTTATCAGAAAGGTACCAAAAATTACACAAAGTAAAATTTGATATCCCGATTCTTAATAAAAGTTTTATTTGGTCCAAAAGAATGTATAAGAGTGATCAAAACTATATTTAATGACGGTTCACCATTAAAAGGTGATAAGTGAACCTTTAGTGAAAATTAGAGTATAAAAGCCTAAAATTGAACTCTTTCTGTATTTTAAGCCTTTGTCTTTTATTGGGTAAATGTAAAAACATCTAAAAACATATCTATTCATATTTTAGTTATTTCTATTCATTCCCGCCAGTACAACGGCTACTTGTTAACTAATATTTAAAATAATATTATTATATTACTAGTGTGCTACGTAAGTTTCAAAGAAACTCATCGTTGTGTATCGGGTACGCTATCGAACATAACAACCCCTTTTAATTAAAATTCATATTTAATTCTCAAATATTAATAAATATGAAAATTATTTATTCTTTAATTACCTGGGATGTTACATCCTTCCCCCCTTTTGGGAATTGCGTCCTCGCAATTTTATTCACTTATCAAAATAAGTGGGGGTATTTATCCCTCATAGCATTTTCAGATTCCCATGTTGCCTCTTCAATCATGTGGTTTTTCCACAAAACCTTTACCTGGTGAATCACCTTATTCCGTAACACTTGCTCCCTGTGGTCAAGAATCTGGACCGGTTGTTCCTCATAAGATAGGTTCTCTTCCAGCTGAACTACCTCTGGACTCAAAACATGAGATGGATCTGGCATATTCTTTCTCAACATCGAAACGTGAAAAACATTGTGTACCTGAGATAAAATCGGAGGTAAAGCCACTCGGTATGAACTGATCCAACTCTCTCCAGAATTTCGTATGGTCCAACAAACCTTGGACTCAACTTTCCTTTCTTACCAAATCTCATCACACTTTTCCAAGGAGAAACCTTGAGAAAAACATGATCACCTACCTCGAAAGATAGATCCTTCCTCCGATTATCCGCATAGCTCTTCTGCCTGCTCTGAGCTGTTCTCATGTGTTTCTGAATCAGCTGAACTTTTTCTGCCATCTCTTCTACCAATTCTGGTCCCATCAACTTTCTTTCACCCACTTCATCCCAGAAAGCTGGAGTTCGACACCGCTTCCCATATAATGCCTGAAATGGTGCCATCTGTATACTGAAATGAAAACTGTTATTATATGAAAACTCAACCAAAGAAAGATGTTGGTCCCAACTTCCCTGATAATCCATAGAACAAGGTCGTAGCATATCCTCCAATGTCTGAATTGTTCGTTCTGACTGCCCATCTGATTGAGGATGAAAAGCTGTACTAAAATTTAATTCAGTACCCAACGACTTCTGAAGGCCTTTCCAAAAGTTAGAAGTAAACCTGGGATCACGATCCGATACAATGGAGAGAGGAACTACATGTAACCTGACTATCTCCTTAAGATACAAACGGGAAATTTGATCTAGATAGAAAGTATCTCGTATAGAAAGGAAATGAGCAGATTTAGTCAAGCGATCAACAATAACCCAAATTGCATTATTACCTCGAGATGTCTTTGGTAATCCAATAACAAAGTCCATGGATATATTCTCCCATTACCACTCTGGCACTGGTAAAGGCTGAAGCATCCCTTTCGGTAACTGCCGCTCTGCTTTAACCCGCTGACAAGTCAAACACTTCACAGTAAAATCAGCAATATCTCTTTTCATTCCATCCCACCAGTAATACTCCCGCAGATCTCTATACATCTTAGTACTGCCCGGATGAACTGAAAACGGAGAACTATGAGCTTCACATAACAACTCTCTCTTCAACTGTGAATCACAAGGCACACATAACCTCTTCACAAACCTCAAAACACAAACACAAACTTATCCAAGAACTCATGGAAAATTTTATTCATAAGGTCCATGAATACAGTAGGTGCATTTGTTAACCCCAAAGGCATAACTACAAATTCATAATGGCCATATCTCGTACGGAATGCGGTCTTCGGAACATCTGCTTCTTTTACTTTCAACTGATGGTACCCCGACCTCAAGTCAATCTTCGAAAAATACTGAGCTCCCTGGAGCTGACACCACTTCATTCGATGGACCAACATCTGCTGAAGTTGTTGCAAATGATTTTACCACCCCTTTCTGCTTGTAGTCTAGCTGCTTCCCATCACTCAAGCTCCTTGTCGGACACTCGTTTGCATAGTGACCCATCTCATTGCACTTATAACATTTCACTAACTGTAAATCAAATTTATTCTTACCTTCACCTTGATCCTTTTCAGTGCAATCACGAGCCTTATGTCCCATCTTACCACATCGGTAGCACTTCCCAGAATTCAAAAGACATTCCCCAGCATGCCTTTTGCCACATTTATCACAAATTGGAAACTTAGTTATCTTACCATCAGACCTTTTTGAAGAATTCTTACCATTCTCCTGCAACCTCGGTCTCTTCTTCTGCTGGTTGTTATAGGACACTTGGTCATCGGCAAACTCCATTTCCACCTTCTCAGCACATCGAACAAGCTTTTCATAACTTTTAAACTCACGAGAAGCCAATGCCCTTCGATACTTTGGCTTTAATCCTGAGTAAAAACGATTGATTTTACTATCAAGGTCCCGGATAAAATTTGGAGCATACCTTGCCAATCGAGTGAACCTTTCTTCATAGGCAGCCACTGAGTCTTCCTCTTGCCTCAATTCCAAGAATTGCTTTTCCATCCTAAGTCGAACAGCCTTAGGAAAATACTTCTCAAGAAACATACCTTTGAATTCATCCCAGTCAAGAGCATCAATCTCATCGGCATCCCTGATATTTTTAACCATAGACCACCACTGATCTGCTTCACCCTCCAGACGATAAATAGAAAGACTAACCTTTTGATTGTCTGAACACCCCATGACATCAAAAATCTTCTCCAGTGCTTTAATCCACCCTTCAGCTTGCACAGGGTCAGATGATCCTCTGAATGATGGGGGATGTTGCCTCATGAAATGTTCCACCATTGACATGTTCCTATGCGGTTGATCTGGCTGATCTCGTGCATGGATACCACCACCATTTATAGCCTGAGTCAACTGTGCCATCACTGCAACAAACTGTTCAGTTCCGATTCCAACCATCTCAGGTTGCTGATTTGGAAGGTTGTCTTCCTCCTGATGTCGTCCCAACATAGCTGCTTTGTTTCCCCTACGGAAAACCATTCTGAACATGGAAATATCTTAGGCGAAGCAACATGGTAATCCGTAAATGCTATATCATTTCAATCATATTATAATTTAACACTTTTCTAACTCCTAAAGTTGTCTAAACCGACCTTTGATACCAACTATAAGGCCCCAGCCTTAAACCTTACTTAATCTTGAGTTATTACAAGATTACACGTTGAGGATCTTTTCAGGTTTAGAGTTTTAGAGAATTAGATCATAAAACTTGCATTACATTCCACATATAAACAAAGTGGTCACATAAAGATAGTATTCTTCATTCCCAACAATGGAAACACATTTAAAATAAAACATGGATTATTTCTTGACACATCCTTGACTCTATCATCTTATCATGTACCTTTCCCTTGACCTGTGAAAAACATTTCAAAAACTTGGGATGAGCATAAAAACTCAGTATGGGTTATAAAACATGGAAAGGAAACATGGGTACATACATACATGAGAGTGAAATCATACTTTACCCATAAAACATAATCACTTTAACATACCTCATCAAATCATGAATAAATCATAGAAATCATAATATGTAAAGGTAACTTGAGGCATTCATAACATTCTTATGTAGGGAGTAACCCTCTTGGTTACGTTTGGAATACCCATCACAGTATATTCCCTAAAATCTCTTCGGAGAAACCTTAACGTTTCACTCCTTCGCGTTACCCAATGCATTGGAGAGCTATAACGGGCTCACCCGCCCTTAGTTTATCACGGAACCACCCGTTCTTCATAATAATGCCCAAGAACCATAACATAATCGAATCACATAAAACATGCATAAAGGAAACATAACATTTCCACATTTCAATCACAAGATATTAATACAACACAAAAACATTGTGAAAACCATTTTCAATACCAAAATAAAAGAAATGTAAAACATGGTATTTATTTTTCTTTTAAAAAGAAGGTATGCCTTGTAGAGGAAGCCGAAACTCAAATAATGGTCACGACGGCGGAGAAGTCGTTGTCCCCGCATACGTACGACAAAAACATTCCCTTTTGTCGTTTAGTAAACGCTTCGTATAAAAAAGATTCCTTTTGAGTAAACGTAAAAGTCAAAGGGGTTTATACACCGTATAAAAGAAAGTTGTGTATAAAATAAAATATGCCTCAACGAAAGGAGATTGAGACGAAGTCCCATACAAAGATAATTTTTAAAATAAAATAGATACATTATGTGTATTTACTATAAGTACACATAAATAAAGTACCAATACAAGATACGACATAATAACATATTGACATAATTTGAAAGTAGGAGATTAACCCAAAGAATGGAAATTGGGTTAAGAAGTTCCCATACCTCGTATCCGACTTGACCCGACCGTTCTTTAAACTCCTTTAAAAAGTGTAACTTCTTTTGGTTTGAGCCTAAAGGCTTCCTTGGAAAGGATTCTGCCCAAAGGGAATCCTCTAGGATGAGGAGAGGGATGTGGAGAGAGCAAATGGGCAGGGGTTGGCCGAGCCAATGGCTTGAAGAGTGTGTGAAATGAGGTAGAGGTGGGGGCCTTTTATAAGGGGAGAGGAGGGGCACTTTTGGAAAGTAAAGAAACATTACATTATTTGAAAATGTGTTTCGGTTTTAAAAGGTCCCACATTGATAGAATTCGTGGATAAGGTGATAAGGATTCGAAATCCACTCATCCAATTGGTTTTGGCCATGTGTAGGTTTTAGATTTTACATTATCTTTCCATTTTATTTTAATCGTTAAATAATGATGTCATCACTGCATCATTATTATGTCGTAAATAATTTAATTTATTTAATGTATAAAAATTATAAAAAAAATACTATGATATAGGAAATCTTTTTAGCTTTCCAATGACTATTTATAATCAAAATTTGGGCTTGTATAACCCCACTTAAAAATTGTTTTCGCAAAACATATTATGTTTGTGTCACTTTCACTTTAACATTAAATAAAAATATATTATTGTCATTTTCCAACTAAAGTGGATACATGGGGTCCCCAAGTTAGGCCATGGCTTGTCTTGGTCGGCCATGACACAACCAATGAGGTTGGGACATGTGTCTAGGTCATTTTATATTATTAAAGTATTATTTATACCTTAAACTACACTAATTACCACTAATCGCGATTAAAAACTTAATAAGTTACTATTCACCAAAAAATTATTTTAATCTCATTGAACCACATTTTACTTCTTAATGACAACCATGTATGTCAGATTTTCAAAATTCAATACACATTAGTGGTAAACTTTCATTTAACTGAAAAATCAGTTTGCTTGATTACCACTTAGTGGTTTCACTATTCATCAAAAATTGAAGTTTTTCAGAAAAATCCCAAAAATTCACTCTAAGCTATATTTGATATTCCGAATTCAAAAATGAAGTCCATTTTACAAAATTCAAATCATATAAGTCACACTAATTAATTTAATAATTAATTCCCGCTGCCAGAGCAAAAAGCGTGTTTTTACAAAACAATAAGTATCAAAAGATTGACACCAGTTTAAGTCTAATTTCAAATCGAAATTGATTCCAATGACCACCATTGGATAAAATTGTAAAAATATATTCTAATTTCACTTTAAAACCAATTCAAAAGATAATCTAATCATATAAATAAATTAGATCAAAAAGAGGTTTTGAATTAAAATGCAACATTTTACACTATTCATAAAAAAAAATGAACTTTATCAGAAAGGTACCAAAAATTACACAAAGTAAAATTTGATATCCCGATTCTTAATAAAAGTTTTATTTGGTCCAAAAGAATGTATAAGAGTGATCAAAACTATATTTAATGACGGTTCACCATTAAAAGGTGATAAGTGAACCTTTAGTGAAAATTAGAGTATAAAAGCCTAAAATTGAACTCTTTCCGTATTTTAAGCCTTTGTCTTTTATTGGGTAAATGTAAAAACATCTAAAAACATATCTATTCATATTTTAGTTATTTCTATTCATTCCCGCCAGTACAACGGCTACTTGTTAACTAACATTTAAAATAATATTATTATATTACTAGTGTGCTACGTAAGTTTCAAAGAAACTCATCGTTGTGTATCGGGTACGCTATCGAACATAGCAACCCCTTTTAATTAAAATTCATATTTAATTCTCAAATATTAATAAATATGAAAATTATTTATTCTTTAATTACCTGGGATGTTACATGTTAGACTTCAATTTATTAGAGATCATTTGATTAAGGGTAATGTTGTTCTTGAATTTACCCCTATTGAAAATCACTTTGCCTAAATCTTCACCAAGACTTTATATTTTGCTTAGTTTCTAAAAAATTAAGTTTTGATCTTGACATGTTGGAAGCTTAATTGTTTTATTTTTTCATATATATAGGGGGATTTTATATTTTTACTTTTTTTTAATTACAAAAAGGGGGAACGAATAAAATGTTTTTTACTTGTTTAGTTTTGTAATCAAACAAAAAGGGGGATTTTTTTTCATGTGCATGTACTATTATTTGTTGTGATTTTTTGATCACATTGATTAAAATTTCCCCTTTTACTTATTTATATATTTTTAATTTATTTAATGTGACCATTTTTAAATGTTTTTTTTAAATTTATGGTATGTTTTTATATTTAATGTGATCGTAAAACAATTTTATATCACAGGTTTTATTTATTTTAAATGAATTTAATGTGTTAATGTGTTATTATAGTGTTCTGTTTTATTTAAATATAATAATATGATCTTGTCTCAACATATTAATTTTTATAGTATAGTTATTTTATAGTATTAAATATTATATATATATATATATATATAAAATCATGGTTATTTTAATTAAAATTTTATATCATATATATGTGAATATCTTTCTATATATTTTATATATGGATGTATATATATATATTGATACATATATAAATAATATATGTATATACATTCTCATCTTCTTCTGTTCGATGGTAGTAGTATCACCACATCACTATTCCATAATGGTAGCACAATAATCCATCAACATCGGTAGCAGGCTCTCATTCCTTCATCGGCTTAATGGTAGAGGAAGCACCCACTTTGCCTCTTCATAGTAGTGATAACATGTTATATCCACTTTCACCAATATCATCTCCTTCTATTCATCAATAGAAGAAGCACCTTAATTAGTGGTAGTGGTAGGACATTTCTACCTTTGAATGTAGAAAACTCTTTCTATCATTCCCCTATTTCTGCTTCATGGTAGCATTTTCTACTGCTAGTTTTAATTTCTACTGGTACAAATTTTATTTTTTTAAAAGGAGTGTATTTTTAACCCCTTTTATTAAAATCAAAAAAGAAAAGTACATAAAGGAACTTGAAAAAAATCACAAAAGAAAATAAATCAAACAACTCGTGAATGAGTACACATGCTATGGTATGACACACTCCCACCTCGACCATGCAGTTGTTTCCCTTGCCTCTAAGTTTTGACCAAAACCCATGGCCCACCACCATCGTATGGAAGTCCAACATCAACAACATTTGTTGTTTCTTCAACTCCCAAGACCTGAATGTTTTTTAAATCCTCTTCAATACTTCCTAATGCAAGAAATTGAAATTAATTATGAATAATCACCTTTAGGTTTGATTTTTTTCCTTTACAAGCTGTTCCAGGTCCAAGCCCGGAGTAGATGAAGAGTTCATTTGTTTATCTTTCATGGGAGTCTTAAAAGTTGAAACCCCATGTCCATCTATATGAGAAGAAAAGTCACCAGCAAAATGATTATCAGGAAGGGATGAAACATTCCCATATCTTATTATACTAAGAGGAGGGGATAAGGGGGTGGAATCATTATATAGACCACCCTTACCATGATAAGAAACCTACAAAAGAGCTCTAATAGGAGACAAGACGATAAAAGAGTTGTTTAAAGAGGGATTGGGTGCACCAAGCCCCTTAGAGTACTTAGAAGAAGTATATATCACATCATCTGATACATGTTCTTGTTTTCCAAGCACACTGTCAAAATCATAGCTGACCAGTTTTACATTTAGGTACATGCTATCTAGATGAAGAGTACCTACAAGAGTGTTTGACAAAGAGTTTATATAGGAAATGTTTGAAAGACTTCCCTGCACAGTGTTACATGCCAACATAGAAACTATTTTCACTTATAGAACATTTCTAACAGTATCTACAAGAGGCATGTATTCATCCACAATCTTATTAGAATCCTCCAACATCATCAAAGATGGACTACCTATTTTCACTCCCCTAGATTTTTTAGGGAGAGAAGTTTTCAGAGCATCTTTAGAAACTAATGAGATACCAGAAGAAGATTTACCCAAATCAAGGGCAGATGAGCATATCACATTATCATTCAAATTGTAGGTCCTTTTCTTTTGTATTTCCTTGAAGTGGAAACCACTATTTTCACTTTTAATTTTCTATTATTTGAATAAATTGTTCTATGAACTTTATAGAAATTAAAATTCACATCAGCCTATAAATCTAACTCCAATCCAGCTTGGCTATCATTAGATTCATTTCCATGTTGCTCATCAGCAATTCCCCTTGATAGGAATTCTTTAAAAGACACTATGTCAGCGGATATTTGGGATTATATTTTTATATCAACATGATAAATAGGGTTCTTCACCTTCTCATTAATAAAAAAACATGGGAACAAACATATCTAGTAGTGGGAACTAATCCAAGAACAAGATACTCATAGATTCTATCAGCCGGAGGACAAAAATGAGGATTATTTTGTAAAACCAAAGTAGGCCTTTCATTAATAAGGACTTGTTCCTATATAGTATTTATAACAAGATAAATATTTTCTACATCTTAATTTCTAATCTAACCTCTAATTTGACAATTAGAGCAAACAAGATCACTTCTACACATAGACTGTGAGTGACTGATGATTTTTAAAGAATCAAAAAATAAAGGCATTTTATCATATTCTATTCTAAGATTCATTTCATCCTGTGGTGTGGAAAGGACCAACCTATCAATAAAGGTGGAACTTAAATACACCTCCACCAATATACACCCATAATGACCAAAACTCACATTTTCAGCGACATTGTCCATCCTAATTGGAATTCAAATCATGGATGTAATATTAAATAGAATTTCATGGTGACAAAGTACCCAATTAAGTTTGTAAATATTAACCCAAATTTGAGCATAAGTATCTTTAAAGTCATTAAGACTAAAATTTAATTTCCAATCACAAATCTTTAGGGTACCATGCCTTAGGTTGAACAAACCAAAGCTCTAGGCTTGACCTTTTAGTTCAGATGTTGGAAATAAAATGTAGAAAAATCCATGACTAAAGCTCCATGCTTAAACTTTTAGTTCTATGACTATCGATTATAAATTAAAATATCAATATTTATAAAATATGTGACTATCAATTATGAATTGTGCAATCGTGAGTCTTAATCTTCAATAGCGACTTCTGCATGGTACTACAAATATTAGGTTCTATCTTTTCTACTACTGTTCCTAAGTGTAAATTATATTTTATTTTAAAATATTATTATACTATATTTTTTATATTTATTCAATATTTTTAATTTATGAGATTTTATACTTCTTATTTTTAATGTTTTATCAGGTTCTAAATTAATTATAAATTATGTTGAGTTTATGACAAATTTTTAGAGTGTTATACTGTGTTTTAGTGATAAGTTTTTAACAAACTAGGTAATGTTAAGATAAATAATTTTCATATATTCTTTAATTATATTTTATAGAGTTATATTCATTATAATAATATTAGATAATTTTTTATTCAAAAGGAAACAATAGCTTTATTTCTAAACAAAATGGGTTTTCATGCATTATATAGTATTATTTAAAAGATTGATTTTAAAATTATAGAATTATAATTTTGATAAAAAGAACTAAAAATTTGAATTCATAATATTAAAATTATATTAGGATTAATTTTTGAGAATTTTCTAAATAGTTTTATTTTTCAATCAATAGGGAAAAATATTGATTGTTATTGGAAACTACATTTTATTTTAAAGTATTTACAGATTAAAATTCTTTTTTGGATTAGTTTTAATGTTTAATTAGTTAATTATAATTAAACATAATACATTTATGGTCTTTGAAATGAATTTTATTCTTAAATTTGGTAAAAAAACATTTTTATACTTAAGGCATTTTTTTGAAAAACCATTTTTCATCACATTCTGTGGTTTTAATTTTAAATTAAATCTTGAAACTTTTAGAAATAATTTTTTTAAAAATTATTCCATATTTTAAATCTTGATTTTAAACTTTTGTAAATAGTTCTATTTTATTATTTTTTTTATGAATAGTATCCATAATACATTTTTGTTACCATAGAAAAGGTAAAATAGGTTAATTAGGGTTAAAAATAATATGTTAAGGCTTAAAATTTATTCAAAATTTTTTACTTATTTCATTAAATGAGTCTATTTCTTTCATAATCATCCAAAATTTGAAAATACATCCTTTTATTTCCATTTCATTTTTATTTTTACAATTATAACATTTAAGTAAAGGATAATGTGAAAAATGTCACTCTCTCGCTTTTAATAGCTATAATATTCCATGACAGGAATAAAATCAACTTATGTTTAGTTGAAAATGGTTATTTTAAACATGAATTAATTTTTTTATTATTTTATTTTATTTTTAATTTTTAGTGATAAAATAATTACCTTAAATGATTACGTAACACTGACACAATGCTTGTGCAAGTAGTAAAAAAAATCAAATAAATGATTTTAAAAACACTAAAAGTAATTATTTTTGGGTGAGTTATATTCTCCCATGAATTTTATTGATAAATATAAAATATTAGGGATGCTTTAAAGGTTTATATTTGAATTTATTTTATGTCATGTTGTTTTTAAATTCAAATTAAATAAATAGTTTCAAAACTGGCATTAATGATATTTTATAATAAATAATATTTTATAATAAATAATATTTTATTAAATAATTTAAAATTACTAAAAAGAATAAATTAATCTAAGTTAATGATATATGGTTTAAAATGTCAAACATGGTCTATTTATAGGTCATTTTCCTTTTATAGTAACTTTATTGACTCCTAAAGAGTAAAGAACATTGATATTTCCATAATTTTTAAAAAGGGTTAATAGGGAGTTAAAACAAAGAGATAAGGGTAATAAAATAATATAAAATCATCAAAATTTTATTTTATAAGATTATTTTGACCCATAATAATCCAATATTATAATTATATCAAAATTTCATCACTTTTTTTGAAAATTAATATGTATTAATTTAATACTTTAAGTAATTCCAAGAGTACCCCTCCCCTCACTTATAAAAGGGAACCTCCTCTCCTCTCTTACTCAAAAATTTTTAGCATTCTAACTCAGCCAATAAATACCCAAAAAATTTCCTCACACACCTTCCCTCATCCTATATTTCTTGGTTTAATAAAAAAACCAACCTCACAATGCTTTAGGTATAAACCTAAATAGATTTTACAAAGAAGAGGTATAATTCCTAACTAAGTGTTTTTGTTTTATTCATTATTATATCTCAAAAAATATTATTCAAGCATGATGAAATAATAATACCATTATCTACCATATAATTATATTTTATTATGTTAATTTCTTAACCTATATAAATCTCTTCATCAATCAAATGGGAAATTAAACTATTGTTCGATTGTACGGTGGACTAGCACCTCCCAAACCGATGTAATTCATTTTCCATCACCACCACTCCTGGATAGTTATAATGATTTATTTAATGAATATATATGTTCTTATTAATATATTTTTAATTTTATAATGATAAAATATCATTTAAATTCTTACCTTTCCATCCATTAAAAAATGATAATTTCATCCGTGCGTACGCGTGGATTACCATCACCACAAAGCGATGCGATTCGTTTTTCATAACCACATCATGTGGATGATATATATAAGTGTATTTAAATAAATAATATGAAATTTATGATATAATTATCATTTTATATGGATAAAATAATAATTAACTTATTTCCATCATGTTTTTTTAAAAATGGAGATGTTTTTTTAATCAAAAGGCCCAGGTGCGAGTCAGACCCACTCCAACCAAACTTTATTAAAAAATAAAAGACAAAGTCAGAACATCAAAAGGGAGGTTTAAAAAGCCTAGTAAAAAACTTTCCATGTGCATCTGCCTCAACAAAAGGCACACAATAAAAATTCATAAAAGACCATTCCCAACTTGACTCCACAATAGCCTTCTTTGACAAAGCATCAACAACCTGATTAGCCTCCTAAAAAGCACGAGTCACATCAAGAATGATACTATCAATAAGTTGGAGACACTCAATCCGAGAAGGCAACATCATCCATGGGACATTCCTTGACTGTCTCTGAAGGATATCAACATCCACCATTGAGTCTGATTTTAGCCAGAGGAAGCACCAACCATAATGAACTGCATATCTGATAGCTTTAATCATAACCTACAACTCAGCCTCAATGGTGGATCCCTACCCAATTGAATGATAAAAGTATCCCTTTACGAAGCCCCAATAGATACAGAATACACCACCATATCCTGAAGGACTGGTGAACCTGAAGCCGCCCCATCAACATTTTACTTCACCCAAGAGGGAATAGGAGGAATCTATATAATTAACTTCATCACCAACGGTTTTCTTATCCTGCCAGTGACACCAAAATTCCTCAATATAACAAGATAATTAAACCCATTATTCATACATACAACCTAAACTCTGGAGGCCGTACAAAATTCCCTATGAATCTCCCTAACACCAGACTAGAAGTTGGGATTGATATCCTCAAAGACCTGACCATTTCTAGCCTTCCAAATGAACCCAATAGTTGCTGCAACAACGACCATAAGAATGTTATGAACCTGATCACTGTAGTGGGAAGTAACAACTGAAGAAAGAAATCCCTCCAGTGATCTCATATCCAAACATCACCCTATCATGTCTTAAATGTACTTCCAGAGCCTACATATCAGAATACAAGACAAGAAGATGTAATCAATGGATTACACAATAGCAAAACAAATAGGACAAGCTGAGGCAAGCTGGATCCCAAACCATTGAAGAAGACATTGCACCAGGAGCCTTCTCTTCTATATCCTCCATAGAATAAAATAATCTAAGGGTGGAATGAAGAAGGTCTGGAAAGTAGTAAGCCACCGAGGGGCTGCATTCTGACCATTGCACATGGACCAGTAAACTTCCTGGGTAGTAAGAACACCATATGATCTCGGTTTCCAAAAAAGGGTGTCTTTGTCAATGTAGATGTATCTAGGAATTTCAGCTTGGATCTGAGAAGGAATGAACTCATAGAGGCTTGAACTGCCATCCTGCACAGAAGCAATCAAAAGCTATAACACATCAGATGGTATTTCAACATCCTCTTGGATCGGTCTGGTCAACCAAAGAGTTCTCCAGGTATTCATAATAGATTCCTTACAAACAATCCACTTTGAATAGGACATGATCCCATCAAAATAAGACTTCAAAGCAGGCCATATTGAAGAAGAAAGATAATAAGAATAACCATCCCAAAGCCTTGGGGTGATCCGGGCTGAACAAAATTTCATTGAAATGTCTTGAGAGGTGATAAGACTCCAGGTGAACTTGCCGAGCAGGGCCTCATTAAACAGACCCAAATATTTAATGCCAAGACCCCCCATCTCAACTGGTTTGATGCAATCTTTCCATGCCACAACAACTAACTCCCTTTCATAGATGTAACCGGTCCATATGAAATTTTTGATAATCCAGTGAAGTTATTTGATAAGATTCTTTGGCCACCTGTAAATGGAAAAAACATAGACAAACATAGAGGTAATCACCGAGTTAACAAGACAAATTCTCCCAGCTTGAGACATAGATTTCCCTTTCCAAGTTTCCATATGAGAAATAATTCATGAGAAGATAGACTCAAGATGAAACCTTTTCACACGTCCCTAAAAAAGAGGGAATCCAAGATATGTAAAAGGTAATGATCGATTTTTAACCCCAAGAGATCTTGTTATTTTTTTCTACTTTCTAATGGAAACTCCCTCCCCAAACATCACAAAGGATTTTTGAAAGATAATGGACTGCCCAACCACATCCTCATCATTCTTGAAAATGGTGTTGATTGAAGCCACAGTCCTTGTGTCAGCATTACCAAATAAAATTATATCATTAGCATAAAAAAGGTGGGTGGGGGAATAAAGATCCCTACCAACTTTAATCTGATTGTACAAACCAGCTTGAACGAGGCTATTAAAGAATAGACTCAAATAATCCTCAAAACGGAAAAAAAGATAATTATTTCATGATAATTATTTTTATATTATTAAATAATGATCTCTTTGACCATATTCAACTTACCAAAGTCATTTTGGACTTATGATCCAAATATCGTCAAAAAAATATGGCATGAACTTAATTTATTAAGTAATTGTATATAACATGGTAATAAATAAAATAAAAGGAATAATAAACTTGAAAATTTTTATTAATAAATTAAATAATTAATATAATTTTACTATTCAAGAATATAAATAATGTACATGATAAGTCATACTCGAGTTAATAGGTACTTTACTTTAAAAATCTCATTTTTAATTATTTTAAATATTTATTTTCTAAATATTTTTATTCCATGTCCATATTATTAAAATAATTTATAGATATATTTATATGTAAATTAATGAATTATCAATGAAAAGATTTTAATTTATTAAAAAGGTTTTAAAAATTAATATTTTTATAGAACATTTTGACTTTATTTATAAAAGGTAAAAAGAATGTTATTTTAACATATATGGTGTGAACAGATTTATCTGACACCACCAACATTATTTTATATTTTTCTTACTTTATAATATTCCATTTTTTTTTCTAAAAAAGACCATTATTTCATTTATTATAGTAATTTTAGTTTTGAAAATGGGTTTTTAAAAGGAAAGGGTATTTCGATATCCGAAAGTGTTTTTCATATGGATTCAAAAGAATTTTTCAAGGGATTTATGATGAAAAGGTGAAAGATTAAAATGTTTTATTCATGGAATGGTACTTGAAAATTAATTATGATGATATGTTTTCCCAATATAGCTCATGATGATGGGTGATCATGATATAGCTTATGATGATGGGTGAGCTCGATATAAATCAAAGGAAGGGTGAGATCAATATAGATTTATAATGCATTAGGTAATGATTATGTTCTCTAGATAATTATGGTAGAAGTTGACTATATTGGTTATTATATTGTAGGGATTATTTTAATGGTCTTATGAAGATGATTTCCCAAGGAACCTTTATGAATTTTCTATTATTTCTAATGAGTTTTCATGGAAATTATTTGATTTTAAAAGGTAATATAATGATTCTTTAAAGGAGGGATTATACCCATTTAGGGTAAAAAGGTATGTTTTTAAGAAATTTTCTTCATGGGTTATCATGTTTTCTTATAAAACCCCATGATTAAGATTTTTTCCTTTATGTTTTTTTAAAGTGTTTTATAAAAAACTTTGGGAAATAGAGCTGAAAATAATTAATTGATCTCAAAGTTTATTATGTTAAAGTAAAACAATTTTTATGGTATTAAGGTTTTAAAATGGATTAACAGGTTTCTTTATATTTTTATTTCATTTATAGAGCTGTTTCTTCCTCATATAATGTTTTTAAAATGTTTTTCATTAGTTTTAAGAGTGAATAAGAATAAAAAATAAGTCAACTTTAAAATCGTAAAGATTTATCATGAAAAGAAAATGTGTTTTATTTTTAAATTCTTGTATTGTGGAAAAAAATGGATACTAAAAGGAAGTTTATAACTTGTAATATATGGTATTTTTATGTAAGAGTTATAAACAAATTATTTAAAACTCTAAACTAAAAAATATCCTCAAAATTAAAGAAATTAAATTCTCTTCTAAATATGGAATTTATGAATTAATTAATTCTGGGTCCTTATTGTTGACATCAGAGGTAATTTTTGATAATTTTAGAGGAAAATGGATGATGAAGTTGAAAGTCACCAAGAGGAAAATATCCTTCCAAATCAGCAACCTGGAATGATTGGAATTGGAACAGAGTAGTTTGTTGTAGTGATGGATTAGTTGAAACTAGCTATAAATGGGGGTGATATCCATCACTACTAGAAAAAATCCTATAAAAATGGTTTTTAAGTGTTGGTATAGGACACAAATCCATTTTTATAGTCTATACCAATGGTTTAGAGGGCCGTTGGCTTATCTTCCATCAGTATAGACATATACTAATGGTATTCCAATGGTTTTGGGAAAACCATTGTTATAGGTGGTCTATATAAATGGTTCCAAAAACATTGGTATATATTATATGAAATAACTATAACAATTAATTTTTAAACCATTGGAATAGGTAATGTAAAAAAATAGATTGATTGGTTTTGATCCCAGGACCTCTGACTTGTATTTCAATGCCATAACCTCTAAGATAGAATGAATTTTTTGAACATAATATGATAAAAATATACTTATATTTAAAAGTAATTTAAATTTTGATGTATTAATTTCTATTAGATAAAATAATTCACAAAAAATATGAATACCCAAACCAATGGTTTCCAAAATCATTAGTATAGGTATTCAGATTTTTTGGAAACTATACCACCGGTTTTGCAAAAACCATTGGTATAAGGTCTTTTTATGGTTTGTATACCAATGGTTTTGGCCAAACCGTTGGTATATAAATCACCTATACTAATGGTTTGGAAAAAATATTTGGTATATGGTCATTTTATGGCACCTATACAAATTCTTTTACTAAAACCATTAGTATAGCTATCACCTATTCAAACAGTTTATCCAAACCATTGGTATATGGTCTCTCTACAGACCTACAACAATGGTTTTGGGAAAACCATTGGTATAGGTATCCTATACAAATAGTTTTCCAAACCATTGGTATAGGTTTGTTGTTATAACTCTAATTTCTACTAGTACATGCAAGAAAGAAGGCACATTTACCATAGAGGAATATGTATATAGTGGATCATTTCTAGAAACAACCCCTATAACATTCAGTGGATCATATGACCCTATGATAGCTAAAGTATGGGTTAAAACCTTGGAGAAGATTTTCAAATTCATGGTTTTTTGGATAATCAAAATATATCTATTTATACATACCATTTTGAAGGTGAAGCTGATCAATGGCAGTCAATAGTTATGAAAATTAGATAAATATAAGAGATTTATGCCATAGAATGAGACAATTTTAATGATATTTTCCTCAAGAAATATTTTCCTAAGGTTGTTCAAATTAGGATGTAAAATTAATTCTTGGAATTAAGGTATAATAAAGAACATTCAGTGGCTACGTATGAATCAAAATTCACCCAACTAGAAAGGTATGTACTATTTTTTTGGACAATGATAGTAAAATTAATTGATATGAATCAG
This sequence comes from Viscum album, assembly GCA_963277665.1. NCBI lineage: Eukaryota > Viridiplantae > Streptophyta > Magnoliopsida > Santalales > Viscaceae > Viscum > Viscum album. Next base: position 1,961,705,398 of record OY728133.1, read on the forward strand.
ATTAAATCCAAGATATTAAAGGGAATTATCTTTCCACGAATTAAAAAATTCTGAGAAACTTGTTTGATGTTCCTAGAAGGTGGAAATGGTGTTTTTTGATGATCATTTATTTCATGAAAATAATAATAATAAAAGGTATATATGCTAGGAAATGGGGAATAATCCATCAAAGAAATATAAAGTTAAGAAATTCAAGTTTCCTATTTGTAATAGGTATTGTAAAAATCACACTGGAGAATGTATTATTAAATCTATAATGTGTTTCTGATATGGTAAGTTTGGACATTTGTCTCATGATTGCAAATAAAATTATTAGAAAAAATAATAAAAAGCTGATAGTAAGATGATTTAATTTTAATGATATGGTTCATTGTGCAAGTACTTGTCCAAATATAGGAATGAAGGATGGAAATCATTAACATAACAAACAAAAAGGTGTGGCTAAATAATTTGTGACTACCTCAAAAAATGTTGGATTATCTAATGGTGTGGTGTGAGGTTCATTAATTGTTTATTTAGATTATTCCATTATATTTTTTGATTTGGGGTATACACACTCTTCTATTTTTGAGATTTTTTTTGATAAATTTTGGAATTTTACATTAAGAAAGTAAGAATTTTTTTTGATTAAAACACATGGGAGAAGTATTATGGAAAAAAATAAATTATAATAATCTTCTAGTTATTATCTATGGAAATACTTTACCTAAAAATAGTATTGTTTTACCCTTAGGAGAGTTTGATGTTATTCAGGTTATGGATTGGATTTTTGTTTACCATGATAAGATATATTGTAGAGTTAAATAATATTTTTCTTCAAAATGAGTTTAGTTTTTATAAAAAAATGGATTCATACCTTTGATAACATATCAATACATTGAGAAAATGTTAAAAGTTGGAAATAAAATATATCTTGAACATATTATTGAGAAAATAAGGATTGTTTAAATCAATGATGTCCCTATAGTGAATGAATATCTGGATATTTTTTCTGATGAGTTACCGGGTATTATATCTAATCGGAAAGTTGAGTTTATTGTTTAATTAGTGCTTGATGCTAAGAAAATTTCAAAATACCCTTATCAAATAGCTCAAGTATGACTTTTGGAATTGAAAAATCTATTATAAGAGTTTATAGATAAAGTTTTAATCAATCCTATAAATTCACCATGGGAAGATCCTATTTTATTTGTTAAAAAGAACTATGTTTTAATGATACTTTACATTGATTATAAAGCCTTGAATAACTTCACTGTTAAGAAAAAGTATCCTTTTACTTAAATCCGTGATTTTTTTGATCATATCTAGTGAGAAAATTATTTTTTAAATATTGATCTCAGGATATGATACCATTAGTTGAAGGTGGAAGAGGAAGATATTCTAATGATATAATTTCGAATTAGATATAGGCATTATGAATTTGTTGTTATGCCCTTTGGGTTGATGAATGCTCCACCAATATTTATGGACCTTATGAATAGAGTTCTCCATGATTTATTGGATAAGTTTTTTTCTTTAGTTTTTAATGATATTTTGGTTTATTCTAATATTTATGAGGATCATGAAAAACATCTACAGTTTTTTTCGAAAAACATCGCAAGAAAATAGATTATATGGAAAATTTATTAATTGTGAATTTTGGTTGCAATAGATTTATTTCATAGGGAATATTGTTTCTAAAGATGGAATAACAATTAAATATACTAAAACTTAGGTTGTTTAATAATGAAAAAGATCTAAAAATATCATATAGATTTTTAGTTTTCTTGGATTATAAAGTTACTACTGATGGTTTATTAAAAACTGTACTCGGTTATCTAGCCCACCAACTAGGTTAAATTGAAAAGGAGGCAAATTCATCTGGATGAAATTGTGTAAAGATTGTTTCAAAGAACTAACAATAATATTGATGAATGATCCAATTTTGGCTCTACCCTATAGAAATGGTGAATTTTTTATCTATAATGATGAATAATTTAATGGAATTGGTTTCATTATGATATAGAATGATTTGGAAATTTCTTATTCTTTACATAAACTAAAACCTCAAGAGTTAAATTATCCTACACATGGTCTAAAATTAGGTATTGTGGTTTTTCCATTAAAAATTTAGAGGCATCATTTATATAGAGTAATGTGTGAAATTTATAGGGATCATAAAATTTTGAATTATATATTCACTCATAAAGAGTTGAACACGAGGCAAAGAATATAGTTAGGACCAATTAAAGATTATGGCCATGAGATTTATTACCATTATAGAAAAGAAAAAAAATCCAATTATTTTATTTGGAAAGATAATGCTACATTAACCATGTTATGTTTGGAACATAACCATTTGGTTAATGATTTTATGAATTTTGGATTTCAAATTTTTCATACATAAACTTATTTTGTTTTATTTTATGTGTAAGTACAATGATATATATCGAAATAAATTAAGAAATCTCAAAATAAGGATCACATTTTATAGGAAAAGTTATAATTTAGTAATAAAGTTTCCAGAGTTTAATGTTGATGAAGAAGGTGTTATCAGATTTGGAAAGAGATTATTTTGGTCTTGTTATTCTTAGATAAAGAGAGAATTGTTGATTAAAGCACTTAATTACCCATTTTCCATTCATCCTGGGAGTACTAAGATATACGAAGTCCTTCAAGAGTATTACCACTGGGATGGAATGAAAAGAGATATTGTTGACATTATGATGAAATGTTTAACTTTCTAATAGGTTAAAAAATAATGATAATAATCAAAAGGGATGATTCATCCATTTCTAGTGTCAGAGTGGAAAGAATAGAATATATCTATGGATTTCGTAGTGGGATTTACAAATACATTTGAAGGTAATAATGTAATTTGGGTTATTGTTGATCTATTAATTACATATATGAATTTACTTCCTATTCAAGATACTATATCTTTATATCATCTTTCTTGAATGTACCTCAAGGAGATAGTCAAGTTATATAGATTTCTTATCCCCATTGTATCTAACCATGACCCTAGGTTTAGTTATAATTTTTGGAAAGGCCTTCAGAAGTTATTGGGTACTGAATTAAATTTCAGTACACCTTTTTATTCTCAATATTATGGATATTTATAGAGAGTGATTCAGACCTTGGAAGAATTATTTGATATTGTTCAATGGATTACTAGGAAATTTTGGATCAATATCTTTCATTAGTTGAATTTTCTTATAATAATGGTTTTTATTTAAGTATATATATGGAACCTTTTGAGGCATTATATGTAAAGTGGTGTTGAATTTCAACTTTTTGGGATGAAGTAGGTGAAATAAAGTTGGTGGGACCATAATTGATAGAATAAATTGTTGATAAGGTAAAGATAATTTAGGAACATATGAGGATGGCTCAAATTAGGAATAAAAATAATGCAGATAATTACAGAAAAGATCCTTTACTTGAGGTATGTGATCATGTTTTTCTTAAAGTATATCCATGGAAAAGTGTTATGCATTTTGGTAAAAAGGGTAATCTAAGTCCATGGTTCATTGGATTGTATAAAATCCAGTATAAATTTTAATCAGTTTTTCACTAAGTTTCCTTTCCTTCAAGATTATCTTAGGCACGTGATGTATTTCATGTTTTATTGTTAAGAAAATATGTAAAATATGAATATCATGTTTTGAGCCTTAACATAGTTCATTTTGAAGAAAACATTTCATATGAAGAATATCCAATTCATATTCTTAACCATATAGATTTGGTTCTACAAAATAAGGTGATTTAACAGGTTAAGGTTTTGTGAGAAAACTATATGATAGAAGAAGTAACATGGGAATCATACAATTATATAAGGGAAATATACTCACTTGTTTAAGTAATGAATAAAATTGAGAGGACATAATTTTAAAAAGGGTAGAATATTGTAACAAACTAGGAAACTTTAAGGTAAAACATTTTTATATAGTAGTTAATTAACTTTAAAGAGTTATATTCATTATAATAATATTAGGTAATTTTTCCGAAAAAAAGGAATCAATATATTTATTTCTAAATAAAAGGGTTTTCATACATTATATGGTTTTATTTAAAAATTGATTTTCAAATTATAGAATTTTAATTTTAAAAAATGAATTAAAATTTTGAATTAATCATATTTAAATTATCTTAGGATGAACTTTTGAGAATTTTACAAAAAGTTTGATTTTTTAGTGAATAATGAAAAATACTATTTTTATTAGAAACTATATTTTTGATTTCAAGTATTTACTATGAAAAATTTAGGTTTTTATTAGTTTTAAAGCTTAATTATTTTTTTATGATTAAAAAAAATCCATTTATCATCTTTGGAATGAATTTTATACTTGAATTTGGTATAAAAAATTTTTTATACTTTAAAAGATTTTTTTGAAAAACTGTTTTTCATTATGTTTTGCAAGTTTAATTTTAAATTAAAATTTACCACTTCTTGAAATTGAATCTTGAAAAATAGATTACATATTTTGAATTAGGAGGTGAAAATTTGATAAATAGGCCCCTTTTATTTTTTGGTTACTATGAATAGTAACCACAGTAAATATTTGTTACCATGGTAAAGGTAAAATATGTTAATTAGGGTCAAAACTAATTTTTTAAGGTATAAAGATCTAAGATTTTCATACATAGTTATTACATCTTATTATATGAATATTCATTGCATTACATAAACACAATCTTAAGGATAATTAAGGTATAATGCCTTTAGAAACTTGGAAACACAAACAACTGGTTCATAGGTGAACTACATTATCTCCCACTATGTTCTTCATAACTACCACCCTTCTTAAAACTATCATACAGAATAATTTTCTTCATAACTAAAGTAAAGGAAACATAATAAATGATGATATTAGATGCTTAGTAAGGGTAAACAAGGGATTTTCATAAGAATAACATAAGAGAAATGGTATAAGAACATGAGAATAACATTTTAAAATCATACCATAAATAGAAAAGATCATGATCTTGAATTCTTTCTTAAATATTGATAGTTCATAAGACATGAATCATAAGGAAATCAAAGAACATGATCCATGAGAGCATGAAATTGGCACAAGATAAGGAATTTTTATAATACACATAATCATAGAGAATCATTTCCATATTAGTCAAGGATCAATGACAATGAGATCATAGTGGAATGGATTCACTCCCAAAACCATCATAGTAGTCAAGATTCACTCCCAAGACTAGCATAGTAGAAAAATTCCTTAACTGAACCAGGTTCACTCCACATTTCAGTCCTATCTATCTCATGAGATATAAATCTTTAACCAATGTGATGGAGGGAGATATAGGAAACACCCATATCATAATGAAAATTATACATATGTGTGCCGCAAGATCATAAAAAATCATATCATAACCCATTAAATGAAATGTTTTTCATAAATATTTCATCATATCACAACCTATGGAAAATAGATAGGTTTCATAATCATTTCATCATTTCATTATAACATAACCCCTAAAAAGAAGTTTGTTTCATAAGAATCATTCCATTATAAATATAAACCATTTAGAGAAATAATAATAATGTTATCCTTATAAAAAATATCCCAAGTAATTCTTAGGTAACATCTATGGATTCCATTTTATATGGAAAGTAATTTTGAAAGATCGTTTAAAAAATTTCTTTGAGGAAAACATACTTTCTAATTTGAAAACCCCATTTTAAAACATAAAAATTTTGAAAATAATTTTACTTTAAAATAAACTTGTAATATTATAAATTAATATTTAAATAAATTATGGTTTATGATATTAGATAATTCCATTCATTCCATACATGTTAAAACAAAGATTCCTTTCACATTTCTAGTAAAATTAAAACATGCATTGTTTGGAAAATGCTATGAAGATTAATTTATATTTTTTTTGTGAAAAATTTAAAACATGGGTAAAAAGGTCTTTTATAAATCAGAGTATAATAATAAAAAAATCGAAAACATCTTTAGAAAATTAGGTTTTGGAAGAAAATGGATTTCAATTCGAAGAGAGAAATAAAGATGGATTTTTTTAATTTTTTTATCAATTATTTTAAGTACTAAAGAGTGTAAAAATGGTACTATTACTTGAAAATATCATTAGTAACCAATGGAAAATAAAATTAATGAGTTTATTGTGATATAGATCATAATATTTAATCATTAAAAACGTATTTTCAAATAATATGAATAAACAATGGGATTACAACATAAAATCATTACCACTTTGGTAACTTTGAATCATAATACCCAAGAAAGAATAATATAAAGTGAAAATTAAAATATCAATATTATAAATAAATTAATTATGTTAAATGTAAAAGGGGATATATATACACCTAGTAAAAGAATATAGGTGCATAATATAACATATATCTCAAAGAAGGAAAACTGAAACAAAAATACCTTACCATAAGTCTTGACTTCCATCGTACTCATTCAAACCTAATTTATAATAAATATAAGTTTTTTTATAAATATATTATAGAACCATATTCATTTATATCATACCATATTTTATTTTCTTATGACATTTTATTACCTGTTTATTAACAATTCCTAGTTAAAGTCACATTTTGGGTAATAACTACTTTGTTTTTCATGTATGTTTTGACTTGTTATTTTTTTTAGTATTAATTAGATCATAGATTCATAATATATATAATTTTAACCATGATATTAATATAATATATATACATTATGTATTTATTTAGAGTAATTCATAAAATTTAGTGATAAAAAATGAAATACACCATCTATAGGGACGGTAGGACATGCATACGTATGAACATTGTTTCCATTTTATTGTCAGAATGAAAGAAAGAAAGTTAAATGATATATTATTTTTATATAATCATTTTTATTTCATATATATCACATATTTTCATTAAAAACAACCTTAATACCTTCCATTTAAAGCCTAAATGAATCACATCTCTTCGAGAGGTGGTAGTTTGCCGTACACATGAGCGGCATTATTATATTCCCACAAAATGAAGGGTATAGAGGTATGTGTGATATAATAATTCCATAAGTATAATAGAATCATAAATATCATATATAAAAAATAAATTGTTCATTATTTACGTACTTTATAGGTGGTAATGGAAAAAATAATGACATCGATTCATGAGGCGGTAGTCTGCCACACACACAAATAATGACTTTATAACCCATTTGATGGAAGTGGAGATGGTTGTAGGTAATTAAATTCAAATAAAAAAATCATTTTATAAGTATTAAATTTAGGTTATTAAATAATAATGATATAATATTAATTTTAGTAGGTGGAGGAGGAAATAAAAAAAAAATTCTCATTGACGATTGTTACCTCTTCTTTGGGTATCCACCTTAGGTTTGCCCCAAAATCCATTCTAGGTCATATTTATGTCTAAAACAAGGATTTTATTATGAGATGAGGTAATTTGGAAAGTTATTTGGGTAGTTATTTTCTTAATAAAAATGGTTCTAAGGTGTTAAGAAGAGGGGAGAAGGGGTGACCTTTTATAAGTGAGATGAGTGACACACTTGTAATTTTTTGAAAACAAAAAGTGTACCTAATTTTTCACATGCCAAAAGTGTCCAAAATGAACCAAATTAAAACATTAGACAATATAATGTCTAAAAATGTCTATAAAATAGATTTATACATGTTTATAGTTTATTTTCGCCCTTATCTGTTTAGTTTAACCCTCGATAAACCCATTTTAACCTTAACCGTGATAAATAATTTTTACTATTTTTACTGTTCATTTTGGTAAAAAATAAAATTAAACTTATTAGATAATAGAAATTATGATGATTAAAAATATGAAATAAATCTTCCAAACTGAATTAATATAATTATCAAAATTTAATTTAAAATTAATCCCACAGACACGATGACAAAGCAAGTTTTTAAAGAGAAAATGTTCTACAATTTGTAAAGTTTTTATATCAAAATAAAATATGAAATTGATTATATTGACCTAAATTTGATTAATTTATATATAATTGAACTAATTTTTAATTAAATAAAATTTAAAATAAAATTTAACTTTACAAATAATTAAAAAAATTTATTTTTCAATTAAAACTCAGTATTTTTTACTATTTATAAAAAAATGAGACATTCCAGAAAAATCCCAAAAATTCACCCTAAGATAATTTTTAAATGATGGTTTAGAAATTGAATTTTATTTTTTCAAATTCATTTTATGAAATTGAGAAAAATTTATTTTATTATCATTTACAAAAAAAAATAAATTTTTGAAATATAAGACATTCCTAAAATTTAAGTGCTTATTTTATCAGTATGTTTTATTTATAGAAAACCATTATAATTAATATTTTAAAAGTATTTATTACTATTTATATCACTAAGTGTAATGACTATTATAATGATCATTTTTAAATAACTATATTAATTATATATCCCAGTTTTATTAGAAATCATTGTCGTGTGTAATGCAAGCTAACCTAATGTTGAATTTAACACAAGCTTAACTTGGTGTTACATGTAACACAATATATTAAATAAATTAAATTTATTTGAAAAAAATAATTCCTAAAAACTCAAGGTGTTAAATTCTAACCCCCTTAAATTTAATTTATCCCTTGAAATTCATCTCTTCGATTTCGAAAAACGAGGATACTTTTGCCTCATCATATACTCATATTCTAACTTAGCTTCCTCATTCTAGTGGTTTTTCCAAAAAACATTGACCTGGTGAGTGGTCTTGTTTTATAGAATATTCTCTATATGATTTATAATCTCCACCATTTTTTCATCATAATAAAGATCTTATTTCAGTGGTATGGCCTTTGAGTTTAGTACATGTGAAGAGTCAATTATGTACTTATTTAGGAGAGATACATGAAACACATCATGAAATTGAAAGAGGTTTGGTAGAAGTTCCAAACTATAGGCTACCATCCTGATATAATCAATAATTTTAAAGGGACTAATATACCTAGGTATTAGTTTCCATTTCTTCCATAATATCATAACCTTCTTCTATGAATAAATTCTTAGAAAAAACTTATCACCAACTTCAAATTCTAGATCAAACCAGCGATTGTCAGAATAAATTTTATTCTAATTATGAGCTACCTTGATGTGTTTCTGAATTGACCTAACCTTATCTACCATTTGTTTAGCTATCTCAGGTCCCAATATATTTCTTTATCCAAATTCATTCCAGTACATGAGATCTCTATACTTATTTCTATAGAGGAATTCATAAAGAACCATATGAATACTTGAGTGAAAGCTATTATTGTAAGAAAACTCAACTATAAGAAGGTTTTGACCCCAAACACCTTTTAAATACAAAAAATAAGATATAAAAATATCCTATAGGGTTTGAATTGTTCTTTTATACTCACCATCTATTTGGAGATGATACATAGTGCTAAAAATCAACTCTGTATCAAGAGCTTGCTGAAGAATTTTCCAGAACTTTGAGGTAAACCTCAGATTCCGATCAGATATAATGGAATATGGTACTCCCTTTAACCTTAAAAATTCCATAATATATATCCTATAAAGTTGGCATAGAGAGAATTATTATATTATATTAATGACGTGTTCTAACTTAGTAAGGTGATTGACTAGAAACCATATAGAATTATGAAATTTAGGAATTTTGGGGAGTCCAAAGACAAAATCCATGTTGATGTCTTCCAATTTGTTTCTGGTATTGTTAATGGAGGCAAAATCTCCTTATACTTTTTTATTCTATCCTTAAATTTATTACATAAGAATCAATGAGATAAAAACTCTATGATATTTATCTTCATGAAATCCCTCTAGAAATATTCTTTCAAATCTCTATATATATTTGTACTTCCGGGATGAATAGATAATGAATAACTATGGGATTCCTCTAACAACCCTATCTTCAAATCTGGTATGGATGGGACACATACACAATTCTTGAACCATACCATTCCATCGCGATCATGGTTAAACTCAGGAAGATTTCTACCCTTGTTTTGTAGCTCTACATATTCCTTATATTCCTCTTTAATCTTCACTTGGATAGATGGTTGAAAATTTAATTGGGAAATATAATATTTCCCCCTTTTTTTCAAGATTTCTAAATCCATCCTTTGAAAATCCATAAATATTGGATCTTTTTTTATCCTCATCATTCATAGGATAACACGTCCCTTTTAACTTAAAGAATCAACTGCCTTATTCACTTTCCCAGGGTTGTAATGTATTATCCATTCATAGTCTTTAATTAGCTCTAACCATATTCTTTGGAGCATTTTCAACTCCTTCTATGTGAATATATACTTTAAACATTTATTATTGATATATATATCAGATATTTATCCATAAAGATAATTCCTCCATATCCTTTATAAAAAAATTACCGCAACTAACTAAAAATCATGAGTTGGGTATCTTTTCTTATTAATATTCAATTTTCATAATGAATAAGTTATAAATATGTCATTATTCATAATAAAAAATTCCAATCCCTTATTGTATGAATTTCTATAGATTAAAAAACCTTCTACACTTTAGGGTAATGTAAAAATAGGTGTGATGACTAATCTTTTCTCCTGTTCCTTGAAATTTTTCTTACATTCATATATCTAGAGGAACTTAGATCCCTTATGAGTAAAATTGGTCAGAGGATTATATATTAATGATAAATTATCCAAAAAATCAATAATATCCATCTAAACCAAGAAAAATATAGATCTCAGTCATCGTGGTTGGTCTGTGACAACATTCAAATCCTTCATCTTTGATGGATCTACTGATATAGTTTCTCCTTCCTTTGGGTATTTAGTACAATTATCAAGTGGTGTTCATGATATTCCTTACTATTAGAATGGATAAGAATATCATATATAAATACTACCAAAAATTGATTAAGGTAATCTGTAAGTACTCTGTTCATTAAATCCATGAAGATAATAGGGTAATTAGAAAGACTGAATGAAATTACTATATAATCATAGTGTCTATACCTTGTATGAAATGTCATATTTAGAATTTCATCCTTATTTAACCTTAATTTTTGATATCTAAAATGAATGACAATCTTGGAAAATTATTGAGCTCTATGAATCTGATCAAATAGATTATTAATATGGGGTATAAGATACTTGTTCATGATTATGATCTTTTTTATCTCCTGATAATCAATTAAGAGTCACATCAATCCATCTTTAATATTTACAAAAAAAGAATAAGTGAATCCCAAGGTGACACACTTGGATGAATGAAACCTTTATCAAGGTTCTCTTATAGTTTTTTCTTCAATTACTATAACTCAATCATGTTTATTATATAGGAAGTATTTTAAATTGGTGTGGAACTAGGTATGAGTTCTATTGAGAACTTAACTTCATGTTTTGGTGGAAGACTTGGGAACTTCTTTATAAATACATAAAAAAATTCCTACACAATAGGCATATCATCGATGTGGAGTTTAAACCCAACCATTTAAGATAAAGAACCCTTCTGAATGGTAATTATGGCCCATATAATGAATTTAATCTCCATTGAAATTTTGTACTTATCATAACATTGATAGATAATAAAAGGTTGATTTGAAATATAAAACATGACTTCCCTTCCTGGATAATTGATATGGGTTTTATGTATAGAAATCCAATCCATACCTAATATAACATCAAATCCCTCTAGAGTAATAATTAAAATATTTACAGGAAGCACATTCCCATAAATTCTAACCAGAGAGGAATCATATAACTGATATGTGATCATCGTACCATTAAGGGGGTTCATGACTAATTCTGTATCTAATCGTTTGGGTGGAATCTTGATACCCTTAGAAAATTCTCTAGATATTAAAGAATGGGAATATCTAAATTCAAATAAGACACTATCAGTTCTTGAGTATATGGTAAGTATATCTTTCACCACATCACTATCACACCACTCATCAAAAATAGTGATAGCATAATATTTACCCTTGTTCCTTGGATTAAGATATTTTTGACATCAATCATCATCATTAAACTTTGGATTTAGGAATTGGTTAGCATAGTTCCCATATTTCTTAAATTTGAAACACTAGAGTGTGGGCGGTATATTCTGTGCATCTTTCTCTCTATTCACATTGTTAGCTAACTTCTTCAAATCACTTTGACAATCAATTTCCTGATAACCTTACCTTACACACTTAAAACATTTAATAGTCCTCTTAAGACAATTTCCTCTATGTTTTTTCCCACACTTTGAGAATAAATGAAATATTATCATCTTCTCTCTATGGTTTTTATATTTTCCTTTAAACCCCATCTTCATTTTCTTGTCACAACCACGATATTGATATGTAACTAACCTCTATTTAAACATTAATAACACATCAAAAAATATCTTCATAGTTACTGAAATCTCATATGGATAACTCACTTTTAATACTAGGTTTAAATTCACAAAATAATCAATCAACCTAAATTTCAGGTTGGATGATAATTCTAGAATCGTATGTTGAAAGTATTGTACAAGTTTCCTCATAGGTATCAATGGATCCATCATCATTTTTCATTAACTCAAGGAACTCCTTTTATATCTTTGTATGAAGAATACGTGGATAATACTTATTGAAAAACAAGATATTGAACTCATCCCAATCCATGGAGTCAATTTCATCACATTGCCTCATATTCTTGATAAGATTCCACCAATGATCCACTTAACCTTTTAAATGGTGGACAAAAAAATGAGTTTTTAATTATCTGAACACTGGAGAACGGAAAATATATTTTTAGTGGTACTGATCCATTACTCAGAATCTATAAAATCAGTGAATCCACTAAAGTAATTTCATGACCCCCTTTCCACAATGATACCACAATAAGGGGAGAGATATAGTGACTGCCCGAGTCTCATCTCTAGTTGGTCCTCGGTTAGCGACTAGCACCGAGGGTATAATAAACACAAGAATTAATACATACTTATACATATATATAAATAAAACCCATGTGCATACATTCAATTCCATACAGTACTAAAGAACTAAAAGGAAACTACAAGTACCAAAAAGGTAAATATGGAAGTGACCATGAAGCCCAAATAGCTCCTAAAAACCCCAAGATAGTAATATAAAACTCGATCTCAAACCTGCTCTGAAAAACCTGAAAAATACTTTATATATAAATAAGGTGAGAATAAAAGTATACTCAGTAGGATCCTCCCTAAATCCTCTCATGAAAAAGATAAATAAATCATTCTAAACCACAATGAACAATAGTGAAACTAACTCATCACCTAAATAGGTATACTAAGTTCCTAACCTCACTATTGTTAACTCTCACCAAGTATAAAATAAAAGAGATAATATAATATAATAATGAAACATAAAGGGTAACCTTCTCTAGATTCCCCATTAGTTTTCTGCTCTCCCCCAACGTTGCATGTCCTGAGTAATCTCTATCCCAATTTTCCCAGGCCAAAAACACTTTGGAATGACGTCATAACATATACCTCATGCATCACTTCATATCATCACCCCATAAATATATCAATATATAGTAACCAAGTAGTTTCTAGGATCCACCATAGCCCTTATAATGTGTACCAAACATCAAGTATTATACCTCAAGCTATCATAGCCCATACACCAAGTAAGTATCTCAAGACATCACAACCAACACCTTTCACACCTATAATAATCCTTTGGATACTATATCCGATAATACATGTGTGTTAAATAACAGTAATTCATCACATCCCTCTAAAAAAATATATGGGAAAATTAACCACCATGCATACCAACACACGTTACTACCAAGAGAAGAAAGCAGGGATAGATGGGGTAGTCAACCATCCATCCTTCTATAGGGATATTGGGGAAATTTCCCTCCTAGAGTCCACTGGGTGTCCGTCGCCCAAATATACATGGGTGGGGAATCATATTAAATTACTAAATATACAAGATTTAATATATCTCATAACCACACTATGGGAATAATCTTTTCTTAGACCCAACTACAGCTAACGTTGCTCAGAATCCATGATACCACTTCTAAGACTATATATCCTATAAGAACACAAGCATTTAAAAGAGCTACATTCATTATTTATTTTATTTTTATCATATCCTTACATTAATTAATTCATTATCCATTAATTAAAAATTTAATTTATTCAAAATTACATTACATTAATCACTAGAGTAAAGTCCATGCCCTCCAGAAAAATTCAAAATTGAGTCCATGGTTTATCCAGATGAACATCCCATTTTTATTCCAACATCAACCAACCCCATGGGTTAAAAATTATTTATTCATTATTAGAATCATTCCATATCCAGGTAATATAAGAAAACCATCCTAATATACCACCAAGATAAAAAATGAAACCAAGAACATCCATCTATCTCAAGTAGTGGGGAAAGTAATATAGAATAAGCATCCCAACCATTGGATATTAAACATATTCACAAGCGATCATCCTAGCTCTCAACATCACATCAACTAGTAATCAATGGTTCAACCCATTACATAATATTTGGTTCCATCCTCGACACCCACATGCATATCTCAATTCATCTCACCATCAAAGGAGTCAACTACTACCACGTCATCTAGGACTCCCTACCCATATATCACATCAGCTATCCCAGGCTCAGATATCCCAAAATCATATCACATCTGGGCCTCCCCACTCTATCACATTATCCATCCCAGGATTAGTCATATCAGTCTCATATCATAAAACTCATATTTAGAGAACATCAAAAAAGTAACAGGAAACAAAAAATCATAAACAATCGGGTAATATTGGCCCTAAAATAAGGAATCCAACCTTCACACATAAACGAGGTCTCACGACTCCCAACATAAGGAACTCAACCTTCTCAAGAAAATGAGAAAATAAGGCCCTAACATTTATCTTTATAAAAAAACGTTTCTTATTCCATATTTAATTAATATATTCATTGTTTATAGGTTCCAACTATAAGAAACCTAATACATAAAGTTATAATAATCTATTAAAATCTGAACATGATCTTAGCATTAAAACCAGTTTAAAAAATCTATGAGAAATACCATTATCATTTAACATGACTTTATTTAAACATTATCCATAAGAATTATCATGATTCAAATATTAGTCAATTCTATTATCATGTAAGAACACATTTAATTAAACAAGAAAACTAGAATCAATTTGATTATCATCAAATTACCATAAACACCAGATTACAAACACACCTCTTATTTAATTATTCTTAATATAATTAATTATTAATTAATTTAAAATTTAAATTCTTTATCATTTTAAATATACTACTATAAACATAACAACATTATAACAAATCATATCATAGATATCACACTATTTATCAAATCAAGAGGCAAACCACTATCATGGTACAAAGAAACAACATCATTAACATGAAATCCCAACCAATTTCTTTAATCTAGTTCAATATTATTGGGTTAATTCCATTTCCATCCAAAGGTATAAAGAATGATCAATTTATGATTTCATGAAAATAAAAGAGAATCAAGGAGTATCATACCTCAAAGGCATAAATGTTCTTCAAATGAGAATAAACTAACATTGCAGATCCTGATCACCTCTCTTGGAAGAGGTTGCTCCCTCCAAGGAAGATGTGGCACAAAAAAACTAAAAAAATCAAGAAAACTCCATTAGAAACATGGAGATGATTCACCATTATATTGTAAAAATAAACATGAGGAACCACATTGATGAACCATAATAAAATGGGTAGAATGAACCTCATATCACCATTGATCGAAGATGGGAATCCAAGGATCGATCCCTATTAAAGGAATCTCCAAAAAACTCAGAAAAGGGTCTCTATATTTCCTAGAGTCAAGTGGGATGTAGGATTTTGAAGAAAATCTTGAGCACTGAAAATTTTATAACCATGCTGCATAAAACATTTACATAGAAAGAAACCCTTACAAGTTGTGTAAATTTCAGGTTTCAGATCGCACTAAAAAATGCATCACCTCTGATGATTAAATCTCAATTATTTAAACCATGAAGCACCTCGTGAACTTTTCTAAAAAACTTGCAAACTACACCTAAATGATGTGAAACCTCTTTACATGTTGTGTATTCCCCTATTATATATCCTTTTATAGCCAAACACCTCTAACCCTAATCCAAGACTCCTCTTAGAACTATGAGCATGGAAACATAAAAAGGGTCATATTAAGAAAATACATTCCCTTACATTAGATAACTCTTAAAAAATTACCATCCTTTAGTATAAAAACCAAACCAAAGAGAAAAAATGGGCTCATCTGAATATCCACCCCCTGGTATACCTCTCAATGATCTTTCCATCTTAGGATCCCAACCACATCGTCAGAGGAACAAGTACAAAACCACACATTAGAAACAACCATATCTTAAAAACTCTCCCAGGGGAGATACATCTCAATTGAAAGTCAAACCACTATAAGAAAAAAGAGAAAACAATCTCAAAACCAGAAAGGATAACATCCATGAAACAAACAACATTACAAGAGAATATTTTAACATTAAACAACTCAGGGTACTAAGTGTGCATATAGAACTCATGTTACTAGGTATTATAATCCATGCCACTATGATTTCACAAGAAATGAACCTTGTGAAAATAACACCCACACAATAGATTCTCTTGGTGGTCCTGAATGTGTACAGACTTCTCCTTGATGTTCATATCATCGTCAAAATTGATCTTTCCTCAACCGATGAAATCATAGTTGTAAAAAAGATAATGATAGATATGAGACACGTGAAAAAAATCATGTGTCTAGATCATCTATGGGGGGAGTTCTATCTAATACGCTATGGATCTAACATTATCCAACACTTCAAAAGGTCCAACAAACTGGGTAGAAAGCTTACTCTCATAAAAAAACCATCGCTATACATGATGAGGAGTCACCTTAAATAACATATAATCCATTACATTGAACTATAGAGGTCTCCTCTAATGACCGACACAATATTTATGAAGATCTTATGCTACCTTTATCCTCTTGTGAATTACCTAAAACATATCTATCATATTCTGCACTATATTTGGCCCGGGGATTATTACCTCTCTAACCCCAGTCTAGCTCAATGGATAATGACAAGGTTGAACATACAGAGCTTTAAATAGAGCCATACCAATATTGGGGTTGAAACTATTATTGTAACAAAACTCAACCAAAGGTAGGTTCTACATTTATGAATCACCGAAATCTAGGACACAAGAGTGAAACATGTCTTCAAGAGTCTGGATGGTTCTCTCTATCTAACCATCTGTTTGAGGATGAAAATTAGTGCTAAGGAATAACTAAGATCCAAAAGCATGATGGGGAACTCTCAAAACCCTAGAGGTAAAATGAGGATCAAAATCAGAGATGATTTTCCTTGATAATCCTTAGATTCACACCACCTCCTCTAGATACTTCCTTGAAAAAACCTCAATTAGATTAACTCTTTGATTGCTATAATGTGGGATGATTTCATCAAATGATCGAAAATCACCCATATAGAATCAAATTTTCCCTGATATTGTGGTAAACTGGTAATTAAGTACATCAAGATGTCCTCCCACTTCTATTTAAGAACATATAATAGTTAAATAAAACCATTGGGAACACGATGCTCGACCTTCACCTTATGGTAGACCAAACATAATGAAAAGAAATCTGTAACATCATGCTTCAACCCAGGACACCAAAACTGACCTCTCAAAGATTCTTACATCTTTGTCGTGCTATGATATTATACCAAAGTTGAGATATGGAACTCATGAAGAACCATCTCATGAATCACTGAAAGAATGAAAATCACCCCTAGAACAACACCCAATGATGTCCATCCTTAGACCAACCATCAAGGGCATTACTAAAAATAACTCGATCTCTCCAGGCCTCCACCTTAGAATCCCCCAAATGGGAATCCTCCTCCTGCTTAACCAAAGATGACTACACTATCATCTAAAAAGAACACCTCTACCTCCAACCACTTCTATATCTAGATGAATCACTGAGAGTTCTTCCATCACTCTCTAAGAATCTCTAGATTCATGCATGACATCACTACGTGACAATATTCTCTACAAATAAGCTAAAACCTTTCCTTTTCCTGGAATATATGAAATCTCAAATTTTTAATACTATAATAATTATATTCTCTATAATTAATGTATGTTCAATTTATACCAAGAGAAGATATAATTTAGGATTTTATGGTTGGTAAAAATCACAAAATGATCACCGATGAGGTAATGTTTCTATAACTTCAAAGGAAACAAAGATGTAACTAACACAAGATCATGGGTGATATAGTTATGTTCATGGGGATGTAACTACTGAGAACCATAAGAAACAACTGATCTTTGATACATCAAAAAACATTCCAAGACAAGACACGAAGCTTTACAAAAAACCTACAAATGAACTCCCTATGTTGGAAAACATAAAATTAAAGAATTTAAGAACATCTACTTTAAGTACTAAAAAACTATCTGACACTAGTCATTCCATAAGAACGACTGATCCTTTCTAGTCAAGGATATAAAAGGAGTTGAAACCTGAGATAAATTTTCTACAGACCTCCTACAATAGCCTATAAGACGCAGGAAACTCTACACCTCTTCCAATTTCTTGGTGTATTCCCAAGACACAACCTCCTATATCTTCAAAGGATCCACAAGAACTTCATACTGGGACACAACATACCCTAATAAATGGACTTCACAAGTCTTAAAATGACTCTTAGAAAATTTCCTAAACACTTGATCATGATGAAGAACTCCCAAAATAGAACAAAAATGATTAGCATGGTCCTCCTCAAATGTGGAGTACAATAAGATGTCATCAATGAATACCACAAAAAATGTATCCAATAAATCTCTAAACAATTAATTCATCAACCCCATGAACACATATAGAGAATTAGTCACACTGAACAATATCGCAATAAACTTATAATTCCCATGAAAAAATGGAAAACGGTCTTCTTAACACCCTTATCTTTCACCCACATTTGATGATATACTGACCGTAGATCAATCTTTAAGAACCAACTTGATCCTTTTAGATGATCGAATAAATCATCAATCCATGGAAGAGGACATTGGTTCTTTACATTCACTAGGTTTAAGTGATGGTAATCGATAAAAATCCGTAAAATTTCATCATCCTTCTTTATGAACAAAATTTGTGCACACCAAGGCGACACACTTGGCCAAAAAAACCACATTACAACAAATAAATGAGCTATAATCAAATCTATCACAACTTATAAGGCACCATCCTATATAGATAAATTGATAGAGGATACACACCTAGCTATATCTCAATCCCAAACTTGATCTCCCATATAGGGGGTAACAATGAAACCTCCTCTACAAATAAATAAGGGTACTCTTTTATTACCCTAAGAAACACTGACTACTAAACCTAAGAATAACTCAGTATTATCTTAGAAATCAAAGAATATATGGAAAAAACATGCCTCTGACACATCTGAGGGTTTCTCTCACCAAAAAACACAGTTGACTCTCTATTAGTATCATAAAACACAACGTTCCTTCAGAAGTAATCCATGATATCCCGCCCCAAATAAAATTTATCTATATTGAGGATGATTTCATATGGTTGTATCTGCACACATTAGAAGCCTACCCATGAGATGTGATACCCCATTAGTATCTAATTGTCTCTAGATACTTCATACAAGTCATCTTAAACTTCAATTGGAATAGTTAATGTCAAGGGAATTGGAAGCCTCTCTACCTCAAGTCCCAAAGCATGGATAAGGGAAAGTGATATTAAGGATTGTGTCACTCATGAATCAAAAAATAGTATACACCCATGTAGAAAATAACCAAAAGGTACCTTGAACAATGTACATCTCACCTAGTGTTGGAAAATTTAAAGTATGAAGATGACTATGACTTACTCTATGCCCTCTATGACCCTACCAAGTACCACTTCCATGGCCATGATATTCTCTCTGAGGATGAGGAGCATATGAGGTTGTACTATACCTATCCAATATCCTCTATTCTAATCCTATACTAAGAAACCTTGTCACTACCGCCTCATCAAAAACTACCTCATGGAGGAACTTGAAGTGGAACACCTAGCACACACTGAATACTCAGAAGGGTTATACACTCTTACCGCCAATGACCTCGACCTCCATAAGAAAAATAGACATATGATTCCTTGGACTAGGTATGAGAAACACCACCCCTATAAAAACAAGATGAAGAGGGGTGGGACCTACCATTGGATGAATGGAAACTCTTCTTTCCTAAAAAATAGGAACCATGGACCATAGCTCTGCTTCGTGAGGAATCCTTATGAATCCCCTATCATGATGATCTATTTTTTTAGCATCCTCTTGATAACCTATTACATCTCCATCACCCCAAGATATGTATTTTGTATGAATGGGGTGACCTGGAACTAGATCTCTGGATACAAAGACTCCTCAAAATTTCAATACATATTCTCTTCATTTGGAAAAAAGTCTGAATCATATCATAGAATGGTCTTAAAACAAATCCCAAACTCTCACACACTAAAACCCCCTAACGAAGGGTAATTAGTTTCTGGTGGTTGGAAACCATTGTGTTTGAAGAGAGGATCTATTACTAGAAATTTTATGTTAAATACTTCTATAATACAGACAAATCCTCATGATCCCTAAGGAATAAGAACCACCACTGCCTCACTGGTCTACACAGAATCATCACAATCAATGAAACCCAATTCTCATTCGAAGCATAGATCAAACTGAAAGCTATATAAATCTCATCAAAATAATCTTATATAACTGAATATGAGATGGATCCATCATACTTCTACACACTCTATCACTAAAACTCTCTTAGTTTCCTCCTTCAAGTGTCGTCATCATCGACCTCCACTCTACTGTGATCTGCTGGAACATCCTATTGAACATCTTTGACATGAACTTGATGATGACATCGACTTGGTACCATACCTAAAAAATAAATAAAAAACTATTAGATCTCTTAATCCTAGAATATGGAATATTTAACATTAATTAATTAATTATTTTATTTATATCTTATTAAGGTTTTAACCTATCTTAAGGTCTACCAATTTTAAACATAGGTGTAAAGAAGAATGATGAATGATCCTTTACTAGGTCTCTACCTTACAACCGGTATCACATCATTTAGTAGGCTCAGTAAAATTAATGGTTTGTGCATCAGATCACAGGGGGACCTAAATACTCGTGTCTCATCCAGTCTCCCATGTTTACATTGCTTACTAGATTTAGCTGACATAGTTTCCCTTCTAACCCATGAAACCTCACCTATCTCTAACTCCAAACTATTTCATATCCCTAAAACCCAAACCTTTAATACCACTCTATTAAAACCCCCTCCCCAGAAAGATACCACAACCAGGGGAGTGAGATAGAGACTACCTGATTCCCACCTCCACTAGGTCGTGGGTTGGAGATTATCACCAAGGGTATAATAAACTTGCATATGGGAGGAATTACCCTCTAAGAGAAACATGAAGAGATAGAGAGAGATAAGACAAATATAAGAATCGAAACATTATCAAACATACACATAGACATATATATATATAAAGAAAACCCATTTTCAAATAATAAATTCCGTATATTACTAAACAATTGATAGAAAATTACAAGTACCAAAAAATGTAAAGACGATAGCGGCCATGAAGCTCAAAAAACTCCTACGAAACCATGAGCTAGTAATATTCATCTCGATCTCTAGCATACTTTAGATAACCTGAAAAATAGATTATATATATAGGGTGATAATAACAGTATGATCAGTAAGATTTTCCTTGGAGCCTATCATGTAGAATATAAACAATGTATGCTAAATCAAATTGGACAATAGTGAAACTAACTCATCACCTAAATAGGTATACTAAGTTCCAAAACTAACCAAGGATAAATCTCACCAAGTATTACATACAAGAGAGAATATAATATAATAATGAAACATCAAGTGCACCTTACTCCCACTTCCACAATAGTTTTCTGCTCTGCCCCAACATCGCACGTCCTAATCCATTTCTCTCCAAAATAGGAAATACCAAAAATACTCGGGAAAAGAATCACAACATGAACCTTATTCATCAAATCATCACATAATCACATTATCCCATCCACATATACATATATAGTAACCAAGTATTTTTCGAGATCCACCATAGCCCGTATAATGTGTATCAAACATCGTGTATTATACCTCAAGCCATCACAACCCATACACTGAGTAAGTACATCAAGCCATCACAACCTATAATTGCCATACCTATAATAATTATTTGGATACTATATCTAGTAATACATGTGTGTGAAATAACTATAAACAATAAAATACCTCTATAAAAAAACATGGGAAAATTAACCATTGTGCATACCAGCATAATAAACTACCAAGAGAATCTAGTGGGGCCATAAAGAGTAGTCACCTATCCATCCTTCCACTAGGATGCTGGGGGAAAACCCTACCAGAGTCCACTGGGTGTTAGTCACCCTAACTAACATGGGTGGATAAGTGTATTAAATCACATTATATACAAGATATAATATAGCTCAAAACCACACTATGAGAAAAACCTAGTTACAGACCCAACTGCAGCTAACATCACTCGAACTCCTCTATTCCACTACTAAGACTAGATATATTATAAGCACACATGAATTTAAAAGAGCTACATTCATTATTTATTTCTTTTTTATCATATCATTTTTAATTAATTATTTATCCATTAATTAACCATTAAAATTATTCTTCATTACATTACATAAATCATCAGATTAAAGTTCATTCCATACAGGCATAATTCAAACCTAATCAATAGTTTATCCAAATTAACATCTCATTTTCATTTTAGCATCAACCAACCCAGTGGGTTAAGAATTATTTATTCATTATTAGCATCATTCCATATCCAGGTACTATTGGGAAAACCATCCTAATCTACCACCAAGAGGAAACATGCAACCAAGAACACCTACATGACTTAATAAGTTGGTAAAGTAATGAAGATAAAATAATCAACCCAACCATCAGCCATTTAATAGATTCTCAAGAGAGTATCCCAGTCCTCAGTATCACATCAAAAAGTAATCATAGCTTCAACCCATTCCATCATCTTTGATTCCATCCTTATAACCCACATGAATATCATGATGTATCTTTCCATCACAAGAATCATCTAATACCACATGATCCTGGCCTCATCACCCACATATCACATCATCCATCCCTGGATCATCCTTCCCAGGATTATATCACATTTGAGCCTCCCCACCCAAAAACACATCATCCAACCCAATCTTAGAAATATCAGGATCATATCATAAGGATCATATCTAGAAAACATATAAAAAGCACCAAGAAACAAAAAATCATAAATAATAGGGAAATCTAGTCCCTAAAACAAGGTATCCAATCTTCACACATAAATGAGATCTCACTGCTTCCAAAAAAGGCACTAAACCTTCTCAAGAAAATAAGAAACCCATGAACTAGAATTTATCTTTATCACACAACCAGTTCTAATTACATATTGAATTAATTGATTCATTATTCATAGGATTCAACTGCAGAAATCCTAAGTCATCAAGCTATAACAAGCTATCAAAAGCTAAACATTCTCTTAACATTAAAACCAATTTCAAAAAACTGTTATAAGTACCATTATCCTTTAACATGACTTTTTATTTAAACATTATCCATAAGAATTTTCATGCTTCACATCTTTATCAATTCCATTATCAGGGAAGAACATATTTAATTAAACATACACACCAGAATCAATTTGATCATCATCAAATTACAACAAACATCGAATTACAAACATGACACTTATTTAATTATTCTTAAGACAATTAATTTTAAATTAATTATATCTATATTTTATTTATCAATTTCAACATGATAACCAATCATATCATAAATATTACACTATCTATAAAATCAAGAGGTAAACTGCTATCATGATACAAAGAAACAACATCATAAACATTCAATCATAACCAATTTCTTTAATCTGATTCAATATTCTTAGGTCAATTCCATTATTATCCAAAGGGATAAAGAATGATCAATTTTTGATTGCACATAAATAAAAGAGAATAAACAAATCCAGTACCTTAAATGTGTCAACATTATTCACAAGAGAATGAACCAATATAGTGTATCCCAATCACCTATCTTACAAGAAGCCGCATCCCTCTAAGTAAATAATGGCACAAATATACTATAAAACAACCAATAAAACTCTTTTAAAAAAATAGTGATGATTCGCTAACACATGAAAAGAAGAAATATGAGGAACTAGATCAAAGAACCATAAGAAAAGAGGTATAATTAACCTCAAATCATCATGCATAAAAGACATGAATCCAAGGATCGATCCCTATAAAAGGAATCTATAAATTATAGGGAAAGGGGTTTTTGGATCTCCTAGAATTGAGAGGGTGATAGGGTTTTGAAGAAAATCCCAAGAACTACACCTTTTATAAATATTATTCATAGGAAATTTACACAGTGTGAAACCCTTAAACATAATGTAAATTTTGGGTTTTAGATCTCACATAAAAACACATCAACTATTATCATTAAATCCAAATTATTTACATGCTATGAAGCACCTCATGAACCTACCTCAGCAAGATGTAAACTAAACATACATGATGTGAAATCCCTTTACACATTTTTTATTCCCCTAGATTCCATCATTTTGCTACTAAAAGACTCTATCCCTAATCTCGACCTTCTATGAGAACCATGAGATTTATAAATAAGAAAAGTGTCATATTAAGAAGATTAGGACCTTACAAGGAAGGTGTAAATTTCCTCCTTGAGAACTAAACATAATGTTGTTACCTCCTTTTTTTGTTTAGAAATAACACATAATTAATATATTTAGATATTTGTGTTAGCATAGAAACAATATTTTTTCATTTCATCTCCAATAATGTTTGGATTCGCATAAGGAAAATGATTGAATTATCAATCACACTCAACATTAACACTGTTTCTTTAGGTTCTAGACATTTAATAAAACCAAAAAACATAGCATAAGAAACAATAATCATTTTGGGGAACCACAAAAACATGAAAAATAACTTATAAGAAGTCTAAATCATTACACCTTATTCTTTAATATATTACACCTCAGTTTTATCCAAAATATTCAAATTCATATTTTATTTAAATCCTTTAGGATGGTTTATAAATAGTTAGTGAATTTTTAATTCATACCCCCTTGAAATTTCAAACCAAGTGTGCATGAATGCCTATTATTGTGCACTAGGTGATGATTAAGTCCATCTCAATGTTCCCTTTTTGGAGTTATTACCCCTAGGAACCTATGTAATAGAGACACATCCACTTCTAGTATCTAGATAATGATTAAATTTATTGAAAACCACTCACTCTATCCTTTACCAAAATTTCAAATCAATTTCATATACTTTAACTTATCCTTAGAATTATCCTTAGACATATCCTTAGGGATCTCACTAAATTTTTCTGATCATAGTTTCTGAATTTTAACAAAACCTATCCTCTAATATCAACTATAGAGACCCATGATTTTCTTACATAGATATTACATCTTCTTAGATGAATATTCATTAAATTACATAAATACACACCTAAGGATCATAAAGGTATAGTGCCTTTAGATACTTGGAAACACAAACAAATTGTTCATTGGTGAACTACATCATCTCCCACTATTCTCTTAATAACTATCACCTTTCATAGACATATAATACCGAATAAATTTCTTCATAACCCAAGTAAAGGAAACATAATAATGGGTGATATCCAATACTCAATAAGGGTAAAGAAGGGAGATATATAAGCACAACATGAGAATAAGCATATAAGAACATGAACATAACTTTTAAAAACCATACCCTACATATTAAAGATCATAATATTGAATCATGGCATAAATATTGGTAGTTAATAAGACATGAATCATAAGGAAATCAAAGAACATAATCCATGAGATCATAATAATGACATAAGACATGGAATTTGTGCCCTACACATAAGAATAAAAAATAATTTACATATTAGTCAAGGATCTCTACCAAGGCTATCATAGTATAATGGGTTCACTCCCCAAACCATCATAATAGTCAAGGTTCACTCCCAAGACTATCATAGAACCTAAATTCCCTTACTGAACTAGGTTAACTCTCCATTATAGTCCTATCTATCTCATGAGATACAAATATTTACCCAATTAATTGTAGGGAGATATAGGTCACACCCATATCATAATGAAAGTTAGATATATGTGTTCCAAAATATCATAAAACATCATATAACAACCCCTTAAATGAAATGTGTTTCATAAACATTTCATCACATCATAAACTTTGGGAAAGATCCAGGTTTCATAATCATTTCATTATATCATAACTTGTGAAAATATGAAGGTTTTATAATCATCATTCCTTCATAAACATAAAACATTTAGAGAAAGAATAATAATGGTATCCTTGGATAACATCCCCATTAAGGAATAGGTAAAATTAAAATATGTCATCTTATATGGAAGATAAATTTGAAATATCATTTAAAAAATTTCTTGTGGAAAATATCCTTCACACTTTAAAAAAACCTTTTTAAAAAATAAAACATTTTGAAAATACTTTTATTTGAAAATAAACATGAAATATTATAAATTAATCTTCAAATAAATTAATTTTTGTGACGTTAGATAATTTATTTCATACTTTACACGTTAAAACAAATATTCTAATCACATTTTTGATAAAATCCAAACATATACTATTTGGAAAACAATATGAAAATTAATTTACAATTTTTTTTGTAAAAAAAATCAAACATGGGTAAAAACTTATTTTATAAATCATATGATAATATTCAAACAAATTTTGAATACATTTATAAAAACATGGTTTCTGAAGAAAACATATTTTCGACCGAAGCGAGAAACAATGATAGATTTTCTTAAAATTTTTATCAATTATATTAAGTAATAAAGTGTGGAAAAAATGGTAATATTACTTGAAAATATCATGAATAACCATAGTAAAATAAAATTCATGAGTTTCTATAGAGATTATCATAATATTTTATCATTGAAAACATATTCATTAACAATTCTGATAAATGATGGGATTGTAACATAAAATATTTTCACTTTGGTAACTTTGAACCATAAGAACCATGAAGGAATAACATAAAGTGAAAATTAAATTATTACGATTATAAATAAATTCATGATATTACATTTAAAATAGGATTTATATACCATTTGTAAAATAATATAGGTTCATAACATAACATATGTCTTAAAGAAGAAAAATTGAGACAAAAATCCCTTACCTTAAGTCTTGAATTCTGCGGTACTCATTCAAAACTCTGTTATAATAAATATAAGTTTATTATAAATCTAATAAATAACCATATTCATATATATAACACCATATATGATTTTCTTATGACATTTTATTACCCGTTTATTAATAATTCCATGTTAACGTCACATTTCGGGCAATAACTACTTTATTTTTCATGTATGTTTTGACTTGTTATTTTTGGTAATATTAATTTGATCATGGTTCTATAATATAATTAATTTTAAACATGATATAAATATCATATATATTTATTATATATGTATTTATAGTAATTCATAAAATTTAGTGATAGAAAATGAAATACACCATTCATGGAGATGGTAGGCCATACGTACGCACAGAAATTGTTTACATTTACTCATCAAATTAAAATAAAGAAAGTTAAATGATATATTATAATTCTAGAAAACTTTTATGTCATATATATAATATATTTTCATTAAAACTATACTTATTACCTTCCATGTAAAGAGTGAATAAATAACATTGCTTTGTGAGATGGTAGTCGACCGTACACAGGAGCGACATTATCATATTCCCATAAAATAGAGAGTATGAAGGTATGTGTAATATAATGATTAAATAAGTATAATAATTTTATAAATATCATATATAAATAATAAATACATCATTATATCTAGAATTTAGAGGTGAAAATGGAAAAATGACATTGTTTCATGAGGCGGTGGTTTGCCGCACACACGAATGATGATTTCATAATCCATTTGATGGAAGTGGAGATGGTTGTAGATTATAAAATTCACATAAAAAAATTTAATTATATATAATATAATGAATTTATTAAATATAAATGGTATAATAATAACTTAAGTGGGTGGAGAAATAAATAAAACAAAACCACTCATTAATGAATACTACATCTTCTTTAGGTATCCTCCTTAGCTTTTCACAAAAATCATTTCTAGGTTGGATTTATGTACAAAATAATGATTATAATATGATATTAAAA
The DNA here is from genome assembly GCA_963277665.1 of Viscum album. Classification (NCBI taxonomy): domain Eukaryota; kingdom Viridiplantae; phylum Streptophyta; class Magnoliopsida; order Santalales; family Viscaceae; genus Viscum; species Viscum album. The sequence continues at coordinate 1,961,733,743 of OY728133.1, forward strand.
AATCAGGAAGTTATTTTTGCATATATATATTTTTAACATAAAGGGTTTAAAGGTGTGAAGAAGAGAGGATTGGGGGTGAAATTTTATAAGTGAGGTGATGGCACACTTGTAATATTTTGAAAAGAAAGTGTACCCATGTTTTTTAAATTCCAAAAGGGTCAAAAATGGATCAAATTCATACATTATACATTATGAGTTCTAAATATTTATATAAAATAAATTTTATATAAGTTTATAGGTAATTTTAACCCTTATCTTTTTTGTTTAATCCCCCAGTAAACCCATTTTTACCTAAACCATGATAAATAATTTTTACTGTTTTTGCTTTTCATTTTGTTCAAAAATTAAGTTGAACTTATTAGATAATATAAATTATTATAATTCCAAATATAAAATCCATTTTCACAAATTTCATTCATATAATTGGAAAAATTTAATTTAGAATTAATCCCGTAGATGGGATGACAAAGAGAGTTTTTGAATAGAAAATGTTCAAAAGTTTATAAAGTATTTATATAAAAATTCAATATAAAATTGATTGAATAGTGACTATGTACTTTTAAACATATTATTACATGAGTTTAAGCATGAATAACCCTCAAATAAAAACCAAGTATTGTAAAGTCTAGTGCGTTTTAAAGATTAGGTACATAAAATTTAAAACATAAAACTATAATAAAATAACTCTGTATTAATCTTCCATAATGAGATATTAACTTCCTTTGATCTTCTAAATCTACATAGGATAACCTAGGGAATACATGTACAAAAGGGATGAGCTAAAAATACCAATAATGGAATAAACATGGGAATAAATCATAACACATGAGTTTGAAGGCATAACCTGATAACATAAAAGGTATGACACATGAATACTCATATGAAAGAATAACACATAGAACATGGAATAATATGATTATGTAAACATATGAATGTGGTAAAAACATATAAAATGACATAAACATGAGTCGAGGTTAACTACCATGACAAAATCACCTGGTGGAAAAAGTCCCATAATGGATTAGGTTTACTCCATAATCCCATACATGATGTATCATGAGACTAAAAATTACCCAATGAATTAGAGAACTATCTAGGAACACCCATAATAGCATGTTCATTAATATTTGATTCATATGAAGAATAAAATATAAGTAATAAACATAAGGGTTCCCCATGGGAAGAAATGGGCACTACTGGAAAATTTCCCTATACCCACGGTTCAAAACCGTGGGTATAGCCCCCAAAACCGTGGGTATAGGCTATACCCACGGTTTTGGGAACCGTGGGCTGGAACGGCGTCGGGATAGGGGGGTCACCCTATACCCACGGTTTAGAGAAACCGTGGGGATAGATTTGAGACAGCGTGGCAAGTGCATGGCCAAGCTGGCAAAGCATTGACCCCACGGTTCTCAAACCGTGGGGAATTAATAATCAAAAAATTTCGGCCCCTGGGTATCGAACCCAGCCCTCGCGGTTCGCTGCGTGAAATCCCACAGACTACACCAACTAAGCCATGCAAATATTCTGTTATATATGCATATATTAAGATATATATATTAATATAAAGTATTTAATTTTTTAAAAAAAACGACGGGATTCGAACCCGCGTCTCCATGATGAATCACGGAGGAGCGGCATATCCAAACCAACTGAGCCGCAATTCACATTTGTTTTTAATATATATATTATGATACTTATATTAATATAAATTACGCGCTGTATATTAAAAAATTCGACCGAAGAGATTCGAAACGGCGACCTCCAGCATACACACAGAACACACTAACCAACCAAGCTGCAAATTTAATTTGCTTATAAATTTCTATCATCTTATATATATATTAATTCAAATTGTGGGTATAAATTTTCCCGCCAAATTTTTTCTATTTTCCCGCGTCTTTTTTTTTGCCGCCATAGGCTATCCCCACGGTTTTACAAAACCGTGGGTATAGTCCTTATAAAAAAAAATTATCCCCACGGTTTTTCAAAAACCGTGGGGATAGGCCTTGAAATAAATACCTATACCCACGGTTTTACAAAACCGTGGGTATAGGCCTTCGAAAATCACTCTATCCCCACGGTTTTAGAAAAACCGTGGGTATAGGTGACCAATACCCACGGTTTTCCAGAACCGTGGGTATAGGTGACCAATACCCACGGTTTTCCAGAACCGTGGGTATAGGTTCCCCCACTATACATATACCCACGGTTTTCTTAAACCGTGGGTATAGAGCACCCCTATACCCACGGTTTTTCCCAAAATCGTGGGTATAGGTCTATTTTCCAGTAGTGGGGTATCATAATCACGTTATAAAGAATAACCAAAAGGCGTATCATAATGGTATCCATGAAAGAATGGATTTAAATAATACATGGAAATTAATAAGGGAATATAAGCATATATCATGATAAATTATTTCCAAATTAAGTGAGGACAAGTAAAAATTGCGATTATGTATATTTGGAAATGTGCTGCTAAAACAAAGGTTTAGGGAAACAAATAAAGATCCTTTAAAGAGGAATAAGACAATTTTTTTTGCATAAAACCATAAATTAACTAAGATAGTATTTCATGATAAAATGAGTGTTTTTAGAAAAATAATGATGTATTAAAATAGTTTATGGAGTTTAATTGAAAATAGGTAAGAAATTGGGAAGTTACCTTTAATCGGGATTACTATTGGAAGTAATTGTGAAGAGAACATTTTTAAACATGTGTTTTCCTATAAAAGAAGGATGAATTGATATATACACATTAGTTTGGAATATATAAACAAAATTTAGAAGATTTATATAATAATAATGAAGAAATAAATAAGTTTAAAGAGAGAAAAATTGTAACCCAAAGATAATTTAGAGGTTCAGAGAGATCCCTTACCTTATGTATGAATGTGTTCTGTACTTTCACTTAATGTCATGGATAATAAAATTATATTTGTTAATAATTTAATTCAGAATCTATTCCTCATATATTTTTATTTATTAAAATTTTATTAAGTTAATTTTTGGTCATTTTGATGAGTTATAATGTTTAATTTCATTGTTTTGGGATTGTTCGTTTCATGGGTTTATTGTTGATTCCCTTGAGTATAATTATGGGAGTTCTTGTGAAATGGAAGAAAAAATCCATAACTATATTGAAATGTTATTAACATAATTCAAGAATTTTAAATTATCCCATATATCATTTTGTTTTCTAATATGAATATGATTCATTTGATAAATTGTTAATGATAAATGATTAGTTTATTTTGGTGTTTTTTCGATTATAATGAACTTGTTTTATTTTACTATTTAATATTATGAATATAAATTAGTTCTAGAACAAGATAAAAGTTATAATATACACATGAAAATATTTTTTAACCAATATAATGGTTTTATGACCAGCCTTGAAGGCGGTAATGGAAAATTAAAACTCATCATCCATAAAGGCAGTGAATCGACACCTCATAGATGGTGTTTTCATTTTTAGAATAAAAAGAGAAGAGAAGGGATTTGATGATGTATATTCCATTAACACAATAAAATCACAGTATATATATGATACTAGAGTTATCATGTAAACTTTTATTTTGTAATAAAAGGATGAGGTAGATGAAAGAAATAATTTAAAAGAGAAAGGTGGTGGACTTTACCTCTTGTATATCATCTCCTTGAGAACCTCTTTAAGACACTTAAGATTGGTCTTTTGGTGATGCCAGAAAGACCAAGACATGGATAAGATTCTTAGTAGAATAATTTTGATGAAATATCAGAAATATCAATTTCTTAGAATGTTTGAGGAGAAGACGTGGTATTTATAAGTGTAGGAGAGGTGTGTTTTTTAATATTATATTCATTAGTTTATTATTTTGGTTCAAGAATATGAATAGTGATGATTATTATGACTAAGTACAGTAACTAGAAAATGTGATTTATAACTAATGGTTTCTTACATCATGTATGAATTAAAAAATTCATGTATTTTTCTTATAATGTTAAATACTATAAATTATTGTATTTCACTATTCACCAAAAATTCAACTATTTTAGATAAATCCAAAAAATTTAATCAATTTTTTTTTCAACATGTATAATTCAAAAATGGACTCCATTTTATGAAAATAATTTTCTAAATATAAGGAATTTATTTTTAAATAAAATCATCATTTATTAAAAAATACAGATTTTAATATTATAATCAATTTTACGACCCTTTGAAAAATTAATTACAGTCTCATAAAATTATCTTATAATTATAATACAACATAAAATTAATTTATGAACCTATTTTATGAAAAATAAATTTGATTTTAAATCATTATATTAATTATAAAATTGTAAATAAACATTTAGGTTTTACAAAAATACTAACACTTAATTTATCATTTTAAAACATTTATTTACTTATACCATGATATAATTATATCATATTTTCATTCATAAGATACCTAAATTTTATTTACAGTTTCCTAGGTGAGGTTACTATTCTATTGGTTGGTTTACTATTCCTATTGGTCATATTGCTATTTCATTGGCCAAGTTACTATTACATAAGTATAGGTTCCTTAATTTATTCAGATACTACTTATTTCATTCTTAATTTATGAGAATAATGTTTTTATTGGGTTATCTATGTGATGCATGTGTTTTATGACATAATTATAAGAAGGTAAATTCCATTGATAAAATTTCGTGTTGTTACTTATTCCAATGATCTAAATTGGATTAATGGATGTATAATTGAAATAATTTTCTTTAAAAGAAATTTAATATATAATTTAACTTTATAAGTAATTTAAACAAAAAATTATTTTTCAATTAAAATTCAGTATTTTTTACAATTCATAAAAAATGAGAGTTTTTTGAAAAATCCAAAAAAATTCACCCTAAGATAATTTTAAAATTAAGATTTAAAAAATTGATTTTATTTTATCAATTTAATTTTCTAAAAGTTTCAAAAATTAATTTTATTATTTTGTAAAAAAATAAATAAAAATCATTTTTTGAGAAAATTTTATTTTTTAAAAGCATATAAAGACATTTCTAAAATCTAAGTGCTTATTTTATCAGTATGTTTTCTTTATATAAAACCATTATAATTAATATTTGTAAAGTATTTATTATTATTAATATCACTAAGTTTAATAGATAGGTTATAATGGTCGTGTTTAAATAACTATATTAATAATATATTGTTGTTTTATTAAAAATTAGTGTCATGTGTAATGAAATCTAATCCAGTGTTAAGTGTAGCACAAGATTAAATTGGTGTTGCATGTAATACAATATATCCATGATATTTAATTTATTTGAAAAAATAATTCATAAAAACTAGGGGTGTTACATTATACCCCCCTAAAAATGAAATTTTCCTTAGAAATTAGTCACTTTGACACAAAGAAATTAGGATACTTCTATATCATCATATCCCTATGTTTTCACATAGATTCCCTAAACGAGTGGATTTTCCACAAAACTTTGACTAGGTGAGTGGAATTATTTCATATAACTTTTTCTATATGATCTAGAATCTCCATCCATTATTACTCATAAGAAATATACTGTTATAGAGTTATGAACTCTGAGTTTAGTACATGTGAAGGGTTAGGTATTTACTTCTTAAAGAGATATACATGGAACCCATCATAAACTTGAGAGAGGTTTGATTAAAGAACCAACAGATAGGCTATCGTCCTGATATGATCAAGAATTTCAAAGGGACTTATATACCTAGGGATTAGTTTCCCTTTTTTTCCGAATCTCATAACCTTATTCCATGGAGAAATTCTTAGAAACAAATTGTCACCGACTTAAAATTCTAGACCACACTAGTGACTGTTAGAATAACTTTTCTACTCAATTTTAGCTACCTTGATGTGTCTCAAAATGACTCTAACCTTATATGACATTTCTTCAAAAATATTAGGTCCCAATATCTTTCTTTCTCTAACTTCAATATAATTAATTAGAGTACAACACTTATTTTTATAGAGGGATTCATAAAGATCCATCATAATGCTTGATTGAAAGCTATTATTGTAAGAAAACTCAACTAGAGGAAGGTGATAATCCCAACCACCTTTGAAATCCAAATAAAAATATATAAACATATAGTCTAGGGTTTTAATTGTTATTTCAAACTCACCATATATGTAGGGATGATACTCAGTACTAAAAATAAACTCTATATCAAGATCTTACTAAAGAATTCGTTAGAAATTTGAGGTAAACCTCATATCCCAATAAAAAATAGTGGAATCTATTACTCCATGAAACCTTACCACTTCCTTAATTTATAACCTAGGAATTTGATCCGGAGAGAAGTCTTCTTTGATAGATATAAAGTGTGTTGACTTAGTAAGGTGACCGACTACAACCCATATATAATTATGACCTTTAGAAATTTTGGGGAGTCCAAGGAAAAAATACAAGGCAATATTTTCTCATTTCCATTCAACTATGGGTTATGGATGAAAAATCCCCGTATACATTCATCTTTCAACCTTAACTTTATGAAATAACAAGAAATGAGATACAAACTCTACGATATCTCTCTTCATGCCATCCCAACATAAGTATTATTTCAAATCTCTATATATCCTTGTACATCGAGGATGAATATAGAATGAAGAACTATGAGCTTCCCCTAATAACCCTTTCTTCAAACCTGGTATGGATGGAACACATACATAGTTCACGAACCTTATCATTACATCATGATCATGGTTAAACCCAAGGACATTTCTAACCTTCTTTTACAACTCTATATATTCATTTTTCACATCTTTAATCTTCAATTAGATAGATGGTTGAAAATTCAATTCATAAAAATTAGATTTTTCCACTTCAGGATTTATAGATATATCCTTTTCAAATCCATAAATATTGGAAATTTTATGATCTTCATCATGGATAAACTATCATGATCCTATTAACTCAAAGCATCATCTACCTTGTTCAATTTCTTATGGTGGTAATGTATTGAGCAGTCATAATATTTAATCACCTCTAATCATCTTCTTTGGACCATGTTTAACTTATTATATGTGAATATATACATTAAAATTTTATGATCAATATATATATCACACTTTTCTCCATTAATATAACACCTCCATATCTTTAAATAAAAAATTACTTCAGCTAATTTCAAATCATGAGTTCGGTAATTTTCCCATGAATCATTAATTATCATGAGGCATAAGCTATAAACATACCATTAATCATAATAACACATACTTATCCTTTCTTGGATGAATCACTATAGATTATAAACCATTATCCACTATAGGGTAATGTAATCACAAGTGCGTTAACTAATCTTCTCTTCAATACCATGCAATTTTCCACATATTTAACTCTCCAAAGGAACTTGTATACCTTGTGAGTTATCTTGGTTAGAGGATTTGATAATCATGAGAAATTATCCACCAACCATCAATAATATCAAGATAAATCAAGAAAAATAAATATCTCAGTCACCATGGTTGGTTTGGGCCAACATTAAATAGCCACCATCTTTGATGGATCTACAGATATACCCTTTCTTGAGATTACATGACCCAAAAATGAAACCATTTGTAGCAAAAATTCATACTTTAAAATTTTCATATAGTTTCTCCTTCATTAGGGTATTTAGTAAAACTCTCAACTGGTCTTTATTATTTTCATTTTACATTTAATAGATAAGAATATCATCTATAAAGACTACCACAAAATGATCAAGGTAATCTACAAAGACCCTATTCATTAAATCCATGAACATAGAAGGGGGATTAATAAGACCAAATAAAATTATAATATATTCATATTTTCCATACCTTGTATGAAATTTATTCTTGGATATATCCTCCTTTTTGAACCTTAATTGATGATATCGAGAATAAAGGTCAATCTTGAAAATTATTGAGCTCCGCATAATTGATTGAATTGGTTATCAATACAAGTTAGAGGATACAAGTTCTTGATTGTGATCTTGTTCAAATCCCAATAATAAATAAATTTTTTCATTGATCCATCTTTATTTTTAACAAAAATAATAATTTCACCATAAGGTGAAACACTTGGCTAAATGAATCCCTTGTCAAGGTTCTACTAGAGTTACTTATTCAATTATTGAAACTCAATTAGGGACACTCTATTATGAATCTTTGAAATTGGTGTGGTACTAGGTATGAGTTATATTAAGAACTCAACATCATTTTTTGGGGGAAGACCTGGAAACTCAATTGGAAATACATCCAAAAATTCCCACACAATAGGAATATCATCATTATCGAGTTTATCCCCAACCATTTTATATAAATAACCTTTCTGAATGGGAATTAAGACCTATAAAATTGATGTAATCTCAAACTAAAGTTTGTACTTATCTTCACATTAATATATGATCATAGGTTGGTTTTGGAATTTTAAATGTGACTTCCCTTCCTAAAAAATTAATGTGGTATTTTTGTAGAGAAATACAATCCCTTGCTAATATGACATCAAATTTCACCAGAGGAAGAATAAAAAGATTTTTAAGAAGTATATTCCCACAAACACCCACCAGAGAGGAATCATATACTTGAGATGTGATCATCGTAAGATTAGGGGTTTTTACTTCTAATTTTACATCTAATCATTTGGGTATCATCTTGATGCCCTTATAAAATTCTTCTCATATGAAAGAATGGGTAGATATAGATTCAAATAATACATTAGCAGTTCCAGAAGTGTTCCATAAGAGAATGCATTATTCTAGAAAGTTATTCCAAAATATCTTCATCATTTGACAACAAAATTCTAGATTCATTCAGAATGTATAGAATAATTTATCTCTAATTTACTCCAAAAAAGTTTATTCAGGATGGACATAATCATTGAATTTCAGAAATCTAATTTCCCATGCATTTATGGCCTTGAAATCGATAGAATAAAGTGGTAACATAGTTATTAAATAAATCTGTACTTAGTGATGTTATATTTATCATTGTAAAATTTCATATCCATTTTTCTATCCATTTACAAGATATAGTCCCAATATAAAAAATAACCAGTTATGTGAATATATTTTGAGGCTTGACTTATAAGAATATTTTGGGCCTCCAAATGTTTGATTCAGATCTTGGTCTAGTAGAATTAAATAAATCCCAACATTTATATAATCCTAAAAAAACTATTTCACTTTAAATTCAGCATACAAAAAGTTATGGCCTAAATAATTAAATAAATTAAAAATAGTTAAATTCCAAAATTAGGCCGTTTATCCAATTAATCCCAAAACGCACCAAAAATCCAAAAATAATCCAAAATTAGCTCAAATTGTTTTATTTTTAGGTGCTAAATCATTAAAATAAATATGAAAAATGATGAAAATATTAGCACTATCAACATATTTATCTCTATTCTCATTGTTAGATAACTTATTCCCATCACTTCAACAATCAATTGCCTAATGACCTTCCTTTACATAAATAAAAAATTTACTAGTCCCCTTAGGATAATTTCCTCCATATTTCTTCCCACACTTTGAGAATAATGGAAATCTCATCTTCTTCTCTCAATGGTTTTAGATTTTCCTTTGAAATCTATCTTTATTTCCTTGTCAAAACCATGAGATTGATACATAACTCCAACCTACATTTCCACCTTCTTAGCACACAGAAAAATCAATTCATAGCTACCAAAGTCTCTTATGGATCATATACTTTAGAGATTTCTTTTAATCCTCTAAAGAATCAATCAACCTAAATTTCTAGTTGGATTATAATACCATAAACATACCTCCCAAGTATTGTAAAATTTTCCTCATAGGTACAAACGAATTCATCATCCTTTTTCATCATATCAAGGAACTCTTTTATATTTAAATGAATAATACAAGGAAAGTACTTATTAAAAAAAAGTTCTTGAACTCATCCAAATCCATGGAGTAAATTTAATCCCTTTCCTTGTATTTTTTATAAGATTCCACCATTGATCCTCTTCACCTTATAAATGGTAGATATACAAAATGATTTTTTTCATACTCTAAACACCAAAGAATGGAAAAAATATTTTCAGTAGTACTAATCCATTAACCAACAACTAGAGGATCAATGGATCCACAGATATAAGGTGGACTTTCCCTCATGAAGGACTCAATGGAATGTTGTTCCCTCATTTGTCCATTTAGAAGTCCAGTATGATTCACAGCTTGAGAAAGTTGTGTGAGAATAGTAATGATAATTTTTATTCTAGTTCCCATAACATTTAGATGATCAGTAGGAAAATAATTGAATTATCCATCTCACTCAGCATTAACATGGTTTCTTCATGGTCCAACCATTGAATAAAACCAAAAATCATAGTGTAAGAAATAATAATCCTAGTAGGGAACCACATAATCATGAAAAATTCTTTTTAGGATGTATAAATCATGAAACTTTATTCTTTAGTCTATGAAAGCTTAGCTTTATTCTAGGTTACTTAGTGAAATCTTCTATTTAAATCCATCATGATGTTTCATAAATTTTTTGTAAATTTTCAAATCATATCCCCTAGGAATTTCAAACCAGTTTTGCAGTAAGGTTTGTATTCATGCACCAAACAACAATCGAGTCCAGATAAATGAACCCTTTTCAAAGTTATTACCCCTAGTTCCCTCTATGACAGAGCCACATACAATTTTATAATACATATAGGGATATAATTACTTGTAAAACACTTGATACATCCTTTAAAAAAATTCAATATTTTCCTATACTTTAACTCATCCTTAGAAAAATCCTTCGACATATCCTTAAGAATATCAATAAATTTTTCTAATTCTAGTTTCCAATGGTTAACTAAACCCATACTCTGATACCAACTATATTAACCTAGGATTTTCATACATAGATATATATCTTATTATATGAAAATTTATTACATTATATAAAAACACACATTAAGATCATAAATGTATAATGCATTTGGAAACATGGAAACAAAAACAACTGATTCATAGGTGAACTTGATAATCTCCCACTATGTTCTTCATAACTATCACCCTTATTAGACATATCATACATAATAAATTTATTTATAACATGAGGAAAAGAAACATAAGAAAGGGTGATCTCAGATTCTCATTAAGGGTAAACAAGGGAGATACATTACCATAACATGAACATAAGTGTATGAGAATATGGGAATAGAATTTGAAAACCATACTGTGTATATCAAAGATCACAATCCTAAATCCTGGCATAAAGATTGGTAGTTCATAATCCATGAATCATATGAAAATCAAAGAACATGATCCATGAGAGCATAACATTGGCATATGAAATGGAATTTGTGTCATAAACATAAGCATAGAAAAACATTTCCATATTAGCTGAGGCTCACTATCAAGGATATCATAGTATAATGGATTCACCCCCCAAACCATCATAGTAGTTAAGGATCACTCTAAATACCATCATAGGGGACAAAGTCCCTTACTAAACTGGGTTCACTATCTGTTCCAGTCCTACCTATCTCATCAGATATAAATTTTTACCCAATTCATTGGAGATAGATATAGGTACCACCCATCTCATAGTGAAAATAATACATTTGTGTGCCAAAATATCATAAAAAATCATATCATAACCCATGAAATGAAATGGGTTTCATAAATATTTATTCATATCATAACCTGTGGAAAAGAGGAAGGTTTCATAATCATTTCTTCATTTCATCATAACATTACCCATGAAAAGAATTAGGCTTTATAAGCATCATGAAATAATAAAAATAAATCATTCATATAAAGAATAAGAATGGTATCCTTGTATTATATCCACAATAAGGTATAGTTAACATAAACAGATGTCATCTTATATGGAAAATAATTTTGAAAGATCGTTTAAAACATTTCTTGAGGAAAATATCCATTCCACATTGAAAACACTTTTTAAAAACCTAAAATATTTTTAAAATAATTTTCATTGAAAATTACCTTGTAATATTAAAAATTAATCTTTATTTTTCATGGTTTTAGATAATTCCATTCATGTTGTATATGTTAAAACAAATATTCCTTTCACATTTTTGGTAAAAGACAAATGTGAATTGTTTGTAAAATGACATGAATATTCCTTTAAAAATATATTAAAAAAAAGTAAAACATGGGTAATTAGGTCTTTTATAAATAATATGATAATATTAAAACAATTTTTCAAAACATTTTTAGAAAATTTGGTTTTGGAAGAAAATCGATTTTCGGCCGAAAAGAGAAATAAAGATGAATTTTCATAAAAAAAGATCTCTCAATTACTTTTACTACAAAAGAGTGAAAAAATGGTTATATTACTTTAAAATATCATGAATAACCATAGTTTAGTACGATTAATGACTTTATTGAGAGATGGATAATAAGTTTTTATCATTGGAAACATATTCATAAATAATTTCGATAAATGATGGGATCATAACATAAAATATTTACCACTATGGTAACATTGAATCATATTACCCATGATGTAATAAAAATAAGTGGAACATAAAATATAATTAGGATAAATAAAATCATGATATCTAATCATGAAGGGTCTGTATATACACTTCTAAAATAATATAGGTGCATAACATAACATATGTCTCAAAGAAGAAAATTAGGACAAAAATCTCATACCTTAAGTATTGAATTATGTAGTTCTCATTAAAACCTCATATATTATAAATATAATTTTATTATATATCTATTAAATAACCATATTATTATATATAATACAATATATGATTTTATTATGATCTTTTATTACCCCTTTATTAACAATTCCATGTAAAAGTCACGTTTTAAGAAATAATTTCTTTTTTTCATGTATGTTTTGACTTGTTATTTTTGGTACTCAAAATTAGATCATGGTTTAATAATAAAAATTATGTTAATTATGATATAAATATAATATATATTCTTTATATATTTATTTATATTAATTTATAAAATTTAGTGATAGAAAATGAAATACCCCGTTCATGGAGATAGTATGTCATATGTATGCATGAACGTTGTTTCCATTTTCTTGTTGGATTAAAATAAATAATTTTAAATGAGACATGAAAATTAAAAAATCATTTTATGTCATATATATCACATATTATCATTAAAATCATCCTTATTACCTCCCATATAAAGCATGAACAAATCACATCACTTCGGGAAGCAGTTGTCCGCCGTACACATGAGCGATGTTATCGTATTCCCACAAAATGGGGAGTATGAATGTATGTGTGATATTATGATTACACAATTATAATAATATCATAAATATAATATATAAATAATAAATTGATCACTATTTTCATTCTTGAGATGTGGTAATGAAAAAATTAATGACATCAGTTTGTGAGGCAATATTTCTCCCTACACACAAATAATGGTTTTGTAACCATTTGATGAAGGTGGAGGTGATTATAGGTAATTAAATTCACATAAATAATAATAATTATATGAATGTGATGTCCCATATGAGAGTTTTGGACCCTATATGGTTTTAATAATCACAAATCTTTTCAAATCATGTCCAATCATTTCAGTCATGTTTATTTAAGTTTAAATATGTTTAATTATGATTATCTATAATCAAATATGTATTTGAAACATTCGATGTATAATTCATGCTATAAGACAATTAAAACAAAAAAATGGCCAAGTATGAGTCACTAAAACTGACAGAACAAGTGTAACACCGACAACACAAACTAACTCACCAATACCGACAGAGTAAATGTCTCACCGACAGTTCAATTGAGACACCAACAGAAATAATGTCTCACCGATAGAAGGATTGTCTCACCGAAAGAATGAATGTATCACCAATATAAGGAATGTCTCACTGACAAAATGAATCTCTCACCAGTAGAAGTAATGTATCTCCAATAGTACAAATTGACTCACCGATAGATGACTCACCAATAGTACAAATAAGACACCGACAAAAGGAATGACTCACCGATAGAATAAAATAAGTAACCGATGCATTGAGTCACCGACACATGGAGATTCCAACAAAATGACTTGCTGATAGAATGAGTCAATGATACAAAAAAAATGAATCACCGATAGAAGGAGTCACTGAAAGAATGGATAACCAACAGAGGAGTCACCAATATACTATTTAAATTTTCTTTTATTTAAAATTATCTCTAACAATCATATTTGACTGTTTTAATACTACCGATTAAATTAATTATTTTTGTAGACAATATTAATTGGGATGATAGAAGTACAGGGTACACAACCTACCCCAATCATGCTTATTGTTGAGCTGCAAAATATAAAAGTTAAAATCATGCGAGCTAAAAGATATACACATAGACATACAGTAGAGGACTTACATGAGCACCCATACTACAATTGTGAACAAAAGGAAGAAGAACACATGAGAAATTCTCATTCTTGATGACTGAACACAAAGGAGAACCTGTTTTGCACCAAATTTCCAACACCACTACAACAACAAAAATAGAACTGAAGGAATAGAACTTCATCTTCTTAGAAAACCAGAACACAAAGCTTCATAAAATTATTTTTTCAGTGTGTGTTTCTAGAAGAAGTCTTAGGCTTAAAATATGCTACATCCAAAGCACCCAGAGTTACATCTCCTTAAAAACTCTATCTCTTTATTTCCTACACTGTTGTGTGCATTTTTATTATATTTCGAGTAGTGAGTGCATCTGTCTGTTAAACACACACCTTATCCTACACTAAATATAAGGATGCAAGATATCCTCACACAAACATCTTTTTTTAACCTGTTATATCCCACATAGAACTGTAGTAGAGGTCCTATGTGACTTATCTTTTTTAGTTCCCACATAGAACAATGGTATAGGTCTTGTGACTTGGATAGTTTGTATACTATTGTGTAAACACCAATCTAGGGTGTGGATGAATGCTTTATATATATATATATCTTGGTGATAGGTTATCACTAAGTGGAGAGGACTAGTCTCAGCTTGAGACTGAACCTCTTTTTTTAATCTACTGTGTTTTCAAATTTAGTTTACTCTATTTTAACTCATATTTCATAAAATTATATTTCACTTTGATAGTTAGTATTGGATATTATTTATAAATATTTTGGTTTAGTAAATTAGTTTCAATGTTTATATCAATATCTCATATTGCAATAACTGAGAAATAATCGATCTTCTGAGAAATTAATTGAATAGTCAGACTATTATAAATTTATTACTTTGATTAATTGGGCTGTCTTGTTTTTAAATTGAGGTATTCATTAAAATAAAATTTTTAATAGATTTTTTTAATAGAAACTCAATTTACCCCCCTCTTGAGTGTCCTACTCTGATCGAAATTTTGAATTAGAGGATGTTTAAAATATTTTTCAAATATTTTCAAATATGATTTTAGTTGTGGTTTAAAGATCTCTAAAATTTTGTTAAATCTAAATTTCTAGCTATTTAAAATTATAGTCTTTATCCTTTATTATGGATAATAGATATGAAGGTGCTTCTACCAACATACCTCCCTACTTTAATAGTACAAATTACTCCTAATGAAAAATAAATATAAAAATGCACTTAGAAAGCACGGGGTTTGATATTTGGATAGTAATAGAAGATAAATATGATATACCAGACACTCCAAGAACTATATAGAGTGATTCCAAAAAAATTTCCTACAATATTAATTGAAAATCTATGAATTCCTTGTTTTTTGTTTTAGGGGATGAAGAATTTAATAGAATATATGCTTGTAAATATTCCTATGAAATTAGGGATACCTCAACTGTTTCACATGAAGGAACCACTAATGTCAAATAAATAAGACTTAATACATATATTATTAAGTATGAAAACTTTTAGATGAAGCCTGATGAACCCATTTCTGATATGTATCTCAGGTTCAATGAGATAGTCAATACAATGAGTACTCTTGTAAAGCCAGTGGGTGCTAAAGAAAAAATCATGCATCTATGTAGATGTCTACCAAAAATATGGAGAAGAACCTCAATATCAGTTATAGAATCCTATTATATTAGTAAGTTTCTAGTTAAGTAGCTAATAGGAAAGCTGATAATGTATGAGGAAGAATTAAAGGTTAACCAGGAGGAGGAGAATAATCCAAAAAGAAAGTCAGTGGATTTTAAAATCACTACTTCCAAACATTAAAAAGGAAAGGATTCAAAATCATTGTAACAGTACAAGTGATGCAGATTCACCATCATAAATTAATGAAGAAATGGATTAATTTTCTATAAGGTTTAAAAAGTTTTATAGAAAAAAGAAGTTTCTCAGGATGCTTAGCTACAAAGGTAAATATGATAATAAGGGAAACTAGAAAAAGGATTGGAAAAGGAATGATAAATATAATGAAATAGTTTTTTATGAATATAAGATAAGAGGAAATGTAAAGGATGATTATCCTAAGTTAAAATATCATAAGAAATTCAAGGACAAAGATAAAAGATACATGAAGGAAATGAAGGCCACCTAGAGTGCTTTTGAGGATAGATCTAGTGAGTCAGAATCATCACATGATAAGAAAGGTGACAAGAAAAATATTTGTTTCATGACAAACACATCTGAGGTAACCCTTGATTCTCCATTACATAATTCTTATTATTTTGGAGATTAAAGTGATTATGAAAATATGATTAATGAGGAAATTTTTGAATATTACCAAATTCTTGAAGATACTTATAATGAATTAAAAAACAAATATAAAGCTTTAAATAAACAACATGCTATTACTTATATTATTAAATCTGATCTTACCATAGAAAAGGAAAATAATTCTCAATTGTTAAAAGAAAAAAATCAGGTTAAATTTCCCAATGAGAAATTGAAAAAGGAATTAGAGAAGTTTACCAATAGGAAAATTCTATTAAACAAATTATTGGTAAACAAGTAGTACCTAGGTATACTACTGGTATATGATAGAAACCTGAATAGACGAATACAAATAAAAATCATTTTGTAACCAAATCCAGAAAACAATTTTTATGTCAAGAACTGAATTTTTTTATTTTAGTTCTAAAACTAGGCAACCTTCTACTACTTTCAGTTTTTCTGGACCAAATAATGTTTATTTTTCAAATACTTTACAAAATGCTTATAAGAGACCCATGTAGTAAGTATGGGTTTCCAATGCACTTATTACTAATAATACTGTTCCCAAACAAATCTAGGTACCAAAATATTCTCTTGTTTCATCATTTTGTAAGAAATTTTTTTGAAGGGATCTTGTAGAAGTCTATGGTACATGAATAGTGGATGTTCAAGACACATGCCAGGAGATTATTCATGATTCAATAATTTGATAAATATTGATAGTGGGCATGTTATTCTTGGTGACAATGCTAAAGGAAAAATAATTCTCCTTGTCCAAATTTGTAACTCTAATTATGTTTCAATTTCCAAAGTATTTTTTTGATGGATTAAATTACAATTTTCTTAGTATATATCAGTTGTGTGATGATGGTTTTAATTTTAATTTTGAAAATTATTTATTTAATGTTTTTAATTTTAAAAATGAATTACTATTTATGATATTTAGAAATTGAAATGTGTATTCTATAAACTTATATTCCTTAGTTTCTCAAAATGTTTCCAATTTAAGTGAATTTCACAAAGAGTTTTGGCTCTGACATTGGAGATTAAGACATTGTAATATTCATTATCTTAAGAATCTTATGAGGAAAGGGCTAGTTAAGTATCTACCAAAACATGAATTTATAAATGACAAATCCTGTAATCCTTGTCAAAAAGGTAAAAAACATAAAATATATTTCAAACCAAAGAAATAAGTTTCAAATTCTCAACCTCTTGAGTTGGTTCACATGGATTTTTTTGGACCATCTAGGGTTTCTTGTCATAATGGGATTACTATGTCTATGTTCTAGTAGATGACTTTTCTAGATATACTTGGACCTTTTTCTTAGCTCACAAAAGTGAATATTTATCTAATTTTATCAATTATTCTATAATTGTTGAAAACCTAAGAGGTATTATAATTAAAACATTAAGAAGTGACTAAGGCCGTGAGTTTGAAAACCAAGAGTTTGAATATTTTTTCTCACAAAATTTATATAGTCATAACTTATCTTCTCTTAGAAAACACCAACAGAATGGTGTTATAGAAAGAAAAAATAGAACCTAACAATAGATATCCTGAAATATGCTTAATGAATATGACTTACCTATCTATTTTTGGGAAAAATATATCCATACAACTTGTTATATAATTAACAGAGTCTTAATCAGACCAATTCTTAAGAGAACCCCCTATAAGATATGGAACAGTAGGAAACCCAAAGTTAGTTACTTCAATGTTTTTGGTTTCAAAGTTTATATCCTAATATAGAGGAAAATATTGAAAAAATTTCATCCAAAAGTGATAAAGGAATATTTCTAGGTTATTCAATCTCTAGTAAAGCCTATATAGTTTTTAATAAAAGAACTAAATGTGTGGAAGAATCTGTGCATATCAAATTTGATGAAACAAATCCACATAAACCTAAGACCTCCCTAGAAAATCTTAATAATGATCTATAAAATATGGATATAAATGGGAAATATTCTGACCCTACTATTAAGTAATATGTTAAATCTTCTAGTTGTGGAAATTCTCCAGAATCTAGTCAGGATGAACCCAAACCTGTTGAAGAAGTTGAAATTACTAGTGCTTATTTTTCTAGTTTTGTTTAAACCCTTAATAAATATCCTTTAGATGCTGTATTTGGTGGTCTAGATAAAGGAACTCAGACTAGAGATTCTCTAAGAAATCTAGTTGAACATTAATCTTTCTTATCAAAACTTGAACCTAAGAGCATCAATGATGCTAGAAATGATGAATTTTGGGTGATGGCTATGCAAGATGAATTAAATCATTTTGAAAGAAAAAAATTATGCAAACTTGTAGATAGACCCAAATACACCTTAACTATAAGCACTAAATGGGTGTTTAGAAATAAATTAGATAAAGCTAGTAATATTGTAATAGAAAAATATATATTGGCTGCACAAGGTTACAGTCAATAAGAAGGGATTGACTATGAAGAAAATTTTGCACCAATTACTATACTTGGTCCATTAGAATATTTCTTACATATACAAATCATATCAATTTCAAACTATATCAAATGGATGTTAAGATTGAATTCCTAAATGGATATATATTTGGGGATGTTTTTGTTAAAAACCCCTTGGTTTTACAAATCCTCATTTTCCAAATCATGTTTTTAAATTAACAAAAGATTTATATGGTTTAAAACAAGCTCCAAGATCTTGGCATGATTGAATAAGTAGTTTTATTATTTCCAATGGTTTTATAAATGGTATATATGATCCTCCTTTTTTTTATAAATTGAATTTCTAAAGATATTTTAGTAGTTCAAATTTGTGTAGATGATATTATTTTTGGATCTTCTAAAAATTCTTTATGTGTTGATTTTTCAAAAATAATTCAAAGTGAATTTGAAATGAGTTTAGTAGGGGAACTCAAATTATTTATTGGATTTAAAATCTTTCAAAATAAGGAAGGTATTTTTTTAAATCAAAGTAAATATACTAAATATATTTTAAAAAGGTTTGGATTTGATAGTACAAAAATTAGTGACATTTTTATGAGTACCACCTGTATGTTGGATCTTGATGAAAATGGTAAATATGTTGATTAAACCACTTACAGAGGTATGATTGGAAGTGTTATCTATTAGACTACTAGACAACCTGATTTTATGTTTAGTGTTTGTATGTGTTCTTGTTTTCAAGCTAATCTTAAAGAGTGTCATTTAATATATGTTAAAAGAATTTTCAAATACCTAAAACATAATACCAACTTAGGATTGTTTTATCCTAGAGTACAACCTTTTTATTGATTGAGTTATTATGACGCTGATTTTGGTGGTTGTATGTTAGATAGAAATATCACCTCTAGAACATGTCACATTCTGGGAAAGTCTCCAGTTTCATGGTGTAGTAAGAAGAAAAACTCTCTTGCATAATCTACTATCGAAGCTGAATACATAGCTACTAGTAGTTGTTGTGCTAAGATTTTATGGATGAAACACACTTTAATAGACTATTGATATCAATTCAGACATGTCTCTATAAACTATGATAATACAAGTGATATTAACATCTCTAAGAATCCTATTTCTCATTATAGAACAAAGCATATTGATGTGAGACATCACCTTTTGAGAGATCATTATCAAAAAAGTGATATAACATTTGAGTTTATTGGCACTAAACATCAACTTGCTAACATATTCACAAATCCATTAAACTCTAAAATAATGAATTACATCAAACATGAATTATTGATGATTAATTTATAAGGACCTTATGATGATAACTCTTTGTGAAAAATGAGTGTAGATATTATACCAACACTGACAATGTCATACAAACAATGTCATGCCAATACTGACACATTTTTCATGCTGACGGTTGGTAATGCTGACATTGACACCTTTTCATGCCGACATCGATAGTGTCATGCCAATACTGTCATGCCAACACTGATAGAACCCACTATTTTATAAGTTTTATGTTTTTACTAAAATGACTCTATTTAATTTATTTTGTTGAGCCCAGTTTAAAATTTTGCAATATCTAAGACCTAAATGATATAAATTTGAGTTGATCCACTCTACTACTCACCCTTTCCTTTAACCCTTACACTATTTTTCCGTTTCTATTTAGCATTGACCTTTCACCTCCCAACCTTTAAACCGATCTGTTAGAATAGTGAGAGTGAAGTGCACACTTGAAGGAGTACCTAGAGATGAGTCACAACCTGATAAGAAACAGAACTGAGAATTGAGTAAGTCTAAGGTTGTTACTTCTACTCTCGATAATATTATAGAAACACTATAAAAGGAAGTTCTTGATAAATGGATATTACAGAGTAAGTCTTTGTTGTTAAGGGTGTTGCAGAACCAAGGATGGATAAACCAGGTTTTAGATAATGAGAAGCCTTATTACCTGAATCTTTTTCACAAGTTTTATATGAATGCAATGTTTCTTATGTAAGGAAGTGAGGTATTCTGGGTTAAGTCAGTTGTAAAAGGAAAAATAATTTCATTTTCTTCTAGGCATTGGGCAGAACGACTTAAGGTACCTAATGAGGGAATCTATGTTGACTACTAATGAACTTCTCCACCTGCATGTGATCTATTCTACTATGAGACAACTTTGAAGGAGATGAATGGAAATGAAGAGAATAGGAGGCCTACAGATACTGAAATAGATAGTGAAAGTAGGCTATTGTTTAAGTTTATTTAGCACCAGATTTTTCCTAGGAAATGGGACTTTTCTTTGTTGAAGTATCATGATTTTTATTTGGTGTATTTGTTGAAGAAAGGAGTTAAAGTTAACTGGTGAAGATATTTGATAGTGCATATCAGTGAAATAATCAAGCCTTATTGCAAGACCAATTCTCTTTTCTACCCAAGGATGATATCTGACATGCCACAAGTGAAAGGTTGTGTGAGTGAAGATAGAGAGATAGTTTCTACCTGCAGTGGAATCTTTTTTAGACAATAAATATGTAAAAGGAGGAAAATTCATTGGAACCCATAGAAAAAGGAACGGGTTTGAGATAAAGAAAAGATTTATTATAAATTCAACCCTGTTGACCATCCAATTAGGCCAAAAGATATAGTGGACCCTGGTTTTGGACCATAAGATTCTGAACCTATCTATTTAGATGAAGAAGAAGATTCTATTCCTGATAGGGAAGAAGGGTCTGCTTTTGATGATAGGAGTGACCCATACATTACTGGAACCCCAATGAGAATAACCTTTATACCACTCATTCCACCTCTTTATCTATCTTCAAAAATACCAATTTTAGGTTATGATGAAGAAACTGAAGAATTTTTTAAGTGTCAAGTATGTGAGAGGATAAAATAGATCAGATGAGGATTTTAAAGAAAAAGAATAATAATATAGAGAAGAGGAAGATAATGGGAGTGGGTCTGACAGTGGTGAAGAGGATGAAGGATAAGAAGATGAGGATGGAAATGGTGTATATGATAAGAATAAAGAAGGGAGTGGAAGTGATAATGGATCTAATAATCATGATGATGATAAACATGATAATAGAGAGATTGCTGATATTGTGGATCAAGAACAGAATGTAGAATATCCTAATCAAGTAGAAGCTGCTACTGGAGAAGAAGAAGAAAGAGTTGAAGTTGGTGATGTAATGGGAGCTCAGATAGTCCCGGTACCATAGTCAGTTCATGTTAGAATAATATATCAAGTTAAGGGGAGTAGAAAGTAAGAGGAGATCCAATTGAGGGGGATATTCAAGATAGAATAGATCAAGCTGAGGGGGGAGAATCAAGCTGGAAGAGTGAGACTTTACACTCTCACCCCTTTAGATGATGATTTTATGTCTGAATGAGAAAGGAATCCTGGATATGTAGATATTGGTTTGGAAAATTAAGATTCAGATGATGCACTGTTTTTACCTGTTGTAAGAGAATCAATGTCTCATACCGCTCTTAGTGTCTATGTCACTAAGGCTGAATTTGAAAGGTTTAAGGAAGAAATGAGTTCAACTTTTAGGGAATCTATTAAAACTCAAGTTTTGCCTATGCCTACTCAAAGTGATGAGGTTAATTTTTTAAAGGATTTGATTGAAGTGATGAAGAAGTCTATACTTACTGATCATCCTCCAGTTCAAAATGTTAGTATAAGTGAGACTAATTATGTCTTAGTCTCTAAGAAAGTTATAGAATAGATTCAACCAAATTTAATTTCAGTAGCTGAAAAAATATTTAAGAACAACACCATGTTGGGAAATAAAATGCATGCCTTGGTTTCTACCATATATTGTCTTACTAATGAGTATAAAGGATGTTTGGAAACTGTTCTTAAATATATACAGACCTACAAATCACCTCTTGATTTTCCTTATAACTCTACTCCACCTTCTAAATCTTTGTACAGTAAAGTAGTTTGATCTATTGTTAAATAAGATACTCAAGCCTTGTTTGGTGCCTCTGGTTTAGAAGGTATTTATAAAACTGAGTAGAACACTAATCGTATGCATGATATGGTCAAGATATACTCCAAGAGTGTTGAAACTACCAATGCTCAGATCATAGAGAAAGTGGACTATTACATCAAGTGGATTTGTACAAAAAACTACTGACAAGTCATTTTAAATATTTGGTAGAGAATTTGAAGTTTCCCCCAGTGAAAAGATCTTTTAAGGATCAAGTTCAAAAATTGAAGGACTTCACACCTCTTCTTGACAAGTTCATGGAGAAAAAGGAAGATTTTTAAAAGGCAATGTAATATGGTGGGGATATAATCACAGATTTCATCAATCTATTAAAGCCATATCTCCATGTTCACAGTGAATTTATAGTGGTTCCAACTGCTACACCTCTCAGACTGGCTGCCTCTCCAATTACATCACTACAACCTCCTCCATAGTCTATGTCAGTTTCTGAGGCTTTGATCCAGATCCGACCTATCATCATAGAGTAGATCCATCCTCATGATTCAACCAAACCTACCCTTTACCTTATGTTCATAAAGTCATTGTAATTACTCTCTTGAGAATTCATTCAGATATTCCAATATCTTAGCCTCCATCTACTGGACCTATTTTTGATCCTTCTGATAAAGGAAAGGGAAAAATCGACCCCAAAATTTAGTTTTGATAACTTTTTGATAGGGTTGAGTGTTTTTAATATTTGTTTTATTTCACTGATATTTTATACTTTCTCTATACTATGTACTTTCATTATCTCTGAAATTTAGTGATCTTGCATTTCATCCCTTTGATACATGTTTTCATTCTTATTTTTATTCTTGAATATTTTTTGGGTATTTTTGATAACTACAAAAGGGGGAGAACATCAACAATGATGTTATATTTTTTAAAGCTCATTAAGATAAAGGGGGTGAAAAGATAAAGGGGGAGAACATCAAAAATTATTTATTTTACCTATAAACCTTATCTCCATTTTAAGTAATTTCATATTTTTTAAGAAAATTAGTATGGGATATAGTAAGTGGAATGATTATATTGATCATAAACTAATTTTACTTTATAATTAAATGATTTGTGATCATAAAAAAAGGAGAGATTGTTGGACCATATAATATTATTGGCCCCTCTCTAGTTTTAATAATCACAAATCCTATCAAATCATGTACAATCATTTAAATCATGTTTATTTAAGTTTAAATGTGTTTAATTAATATTATCTATGATCAAATATGTATTTAACACATTCTGTGTATATTCATGTTATAAGATAGTTAAAACAGAAAAATTGGCTATGTATGAGTCACTGAAACCGGTAGAACAAATGTGACACTGACAACACAAATTGACTCACCAATACCAATAGAGTAAATATCTCACCGACAATTCAACTAAGAAACAAATTGAAGGAATGAATCATTGAAATAAGGAATGTCTCACCAATATTACAAAATGAATTACTGATAGACAACTCACTGATAGTACAAATGAGACACCGATAGAAGGAATGACTCACTGACAGAAAAACGAGTCATTGATGCATTGAGTCACCGACGCATGGAGATACCAACAGAATAAATCACCAATAAAATTAGTCACTGATACCAATATAAGGACTCACTAATATAAGGAGTCACTAATAGAATGACTCACTGATAGAGGATTCACTGACAAACTATTTAAATTTTCTTTTATTTAAAATTATCTCTAACAGACAGATTTGAGTGTTTTAATGCTACTGATTAAATTAATTCTTTTCGCAAAAAAATATCAATTGTGATTTCATAAGTACAAGGTACACAACCTACCACATTCATGCTTATTGTTGGGATGCAGAATATAAATGAGAAAAGCATGCGAGCTGAAAGACATACACGTAGACATACAATATAGGACTCGCATGAGCAGCCATATTGAACCTACAAACAAAAGGAAGAAGAACACATGAATAATTTTCATTCTTACTGAATAAAAAAAAGGATAAATTTATATGAACCAAAGTTCCAACGCCTCTATAACAAAAAATAGAATTTAATGAATAAAACTTCATCTTCCTGGAAAACCAGAACACGAAGCTTCACGACAATCTGTTTTTAGTGTCTGTTTCAAGAAGAGGACTCGGGATTCATATCTACTACATCCAAAGAGTCCATAGATTCATTTAACAACACATATATCCTTATAAAATCTATCTCTTTATTTATTTCTCTATTGTGTTCATTTTTACTACATTTTGAGCAGTTTGTGCATCTTTCTATTAAACACACACTGTCTCCAATACTGAACTGAAGGATACAAGATATCCGCACACAAACATTTTTTACAAATATTATATCCCACATATAACTATGGTCGAGGTCATGTGTGGCATGGATATTTTAGTTCCCACGTAGAACTATGGTAGAGGTCTTGTGACATGGATAGTTTGTATACCATTGTGTAAAACCCAATCCAGTGTGTGGATTAAAAATATATATATATATATATATATATTGGTTTAAGGTGATCACCAAGTGGAGAGGACTAAGTCTCGGCTTGATACTAAACCTCTTATTTTAATCCTATTTCTTTTAAAATTTATTTTACTCTATTTTAACTCATATGTCTGAAAACTAAGTTTCACTTTGATAGTTAGTCTTAGATAGTATTTATAATTGTTTTCGTTTAGTAAATTAGTTTAAAAAGTTATATAAATATATCATATTGTTATAATTGAGAAATAATCAATCTTTTGAGAAATTAATTGAACATACAGACTATTATAAATTTCTACTTTGATTAGCTGGTCTATACTGTTTTTAAATTGGGGGATTCTATCAAATAATGTTTTAACAATTTTTTTAATAGAAACTCAATTCAACCCCCTATTGAGTGTCCTACTCTGAACAAAATAATTATAATAATTTTATTAAATTATCATGGTATAATAATTATTGAAGGAGGTTGAGGAAGAAATAAAAAAAAATACTCATTGATGAATATTACCTCTTTTTGGTTATCCTCCTTATCTTTTCACCAAAAGCATTTATAGGTTGGATTTTCGCACAAAATAAGGATTATATGATGAGAGGAGAGAATTTTTGAAGTTATTAGAGTAGGTATTTTCCAATAAAAATGAGTTTTAATGTGTGAATAAGAGAGGATATGGGGTGTCCTTTTATAAGTGAGGTGAGTGACACATTTGTAATTTTTTGAAAAGAAAATGTTTTCCCAATTTTTTCAAATGAAACAAGCATAAAAATGTAATAATTCAAACCTTAAACATTATAATGTAGAAATATGTCCATAAAATATATTTTAGACAAGTTTATAGGTCATTTTAACCCTTATTGTTTTATTTTGACCCATGATAAACCCATTTTTACTTTAATTAGGACACATGTTTTGAACTATTTTTTTTACTTTTGGTAAAAAATTAAGTTAAAATTGTTAGATAATATAAATTATTTTTATTTTAAATATAGAATCCATTTTTAAAAATTCTATTCAAATAAGTGGAAAAATTTAATTTAAAATTAATCCATTAGATGCGGTGATAAATCAGGTTTTTAAAGTGAAATTGTTCAAAGATTACAAAGTTTTTATAGAGAAAATCAATATAATTTTGTTTCTAATAAACTAAATTGCATTAATGTATGTATAATTGAACTAATTTTCCGTTAAATAAATGAAAAATGTAATTTAACTTTATAAATAATTTAAATGAAAATGCATTTTTCAACTAAAATTTAGTTTTTTTCATTATTCATAAAAAATGATACTTTTCTGAAAAATCTCAAAAAATCAATTTAAGATGATTTTTAAATAATTTTTTTAAAAAATTAAGTTTATTTTATCAAATTAATTTTCTATAAGTTTCAAAAATTAATTTTATTAATTTATAAAAAATGAAATAAAAATTTATTTTTCAAAAAATAATATTTTTGAAACATATAA
Organism: Viscum album; assembly: GCA_963277665.1. NCBI lineage: Eukaryota > Viridiplantae > Streptophyta > Magnoliopsida > Santalales > Viscaceae > Viscum > Viscum album. Next base: position 1,961,760,639 of record OY728133.1, read on the forward strand.
AGACATTTCTTAAATTTATGTGATTATTTTATTAGTGTGATTTATTTATATAAAACCATTATAATTAATATTTTAAATATAATAATTATTATTTTTATCTCTATATTTAATGACTATGTTATATTAGTGTCATTTAAATAACTATATTAATAATATATTATGATTTTATTAAAAATTAGTTTTGTGTGTAACACACGATAACCTAATGTTTTATGTAGTGAAAACATAACTTGGTGTTTCATTTAATGCAAGATATAAAATGAATTCAATTTATTTGGAAAAAACAATTCATAAAAACTCAGGGTGTTATATATGGCCTAAAATTATTTCAAAAAAATAAAATTATTTTATTTGATGATTATATTTATTTTAAATTCATCCAAACTTTAAAAGTATGAAATTTTTTCAATTTCACTTTTATTTTGACCTTTATAATATTTAAGTTATGTATAAAGTCAAAAATATCACTATCTTTCTTTTAATATCATTAAAATTTTATGATAGGGATAAAACAACTTATGTTAAATTATAAATGGTTATTTGACATATTAATATTTTTTATCAGGCTAATTTATTTTTAATTTTTAGTGGTGAAATAATTACCTTAAATAATTACGCAATGCCAAAATAGTTTTTGTGAAAGAAGAAAAAAATCAAGCAAATAATTTTAAAAACACTAAAAGTAGTATTTTTTGGGTGATTTATAGTGTCACATTAAATTTATAGATAAATATAACGTATTTTGTGTGTGTAAAAAGTTTATATTCAAATTAATTTAGCATTATGTTGTTTTCAAAGTCAAATTAAATGAATAGTTCCAAAAATTACATGAATGATATTTTATAATAAACTATATTTTATTAATTGATTTAAATTTCTAAAAATCTTATATTTGGTCATGTTAATGGTATATGGTTGAAAATATCAACCACGGTCAATTTATTGGTCATTTATCCTTTTATAGTAACTTTCTAGACCCCTAAAGAGTAAAAAACATTGATATCATCGTAATTATAAAATGGCTCTAATAGGGGTTTAAAACTAAGAGATAAGGGTAAAAACATAATCTAAACTTGTCTAAATTTTATTATATGAGATTATTTGTACCCATAATCATCATATCATTGAATTATATAAATTTTGAGCCGTTTTTCCTCGAAAATTAATTTATATTAATTTAATACTTCAAGTAATTCCAAGAGTGCCCCTCCCCTCACTTATAAAAGGGAACATTATCTCCTATCTTACTCACACATTTTGAACACTCTATCTCATCTGATACCTACCAAAATCCATTATTTACATCCATAGTATAATCATATAGTCCTTTATTTGATGAAAATACCAACTTAAGAAGTGTTTAGGTATAAACCTTAAGAGATTGTCTGGAGAAGAGGTATGATTCATAACCTAGCATTTTCATTTTTTATTCTTATATATCAATCAAATATATCTCAAAAAATATTAAATAAAAAAGTATATACCATATAATTATATTTTATTATGTTAATTTAACAATCTATATCCATATTATTTTTAATAAAATGGGAAATGAAACCATCGTTCATGTGTACGGTGGACTACCACCTTGCGAACCGTTGTAATTTGTTTTCTTTGACCACCACTCAAGAATGGTTATAATGATGGATTTAATATATATATATATATTATTCATTAAATATTTATCATTCTATAAATATAATACATAATCTAATTTCATACCTTTATTTCCATACGTCGTTCGTGCGTACATGTGGATTACCACCTCCACGAAGTGATATGATTCATCTTTCATATCCATATCACATGGATACTATATATAAGTGTATTTAAAGAAATAATATGATATTTATTATATAATAATAATTATATAAACATAAAATAATACTTACCTTCTTTCTATCATGTTTTTTGAAAAATGGAAATGTTACTCATGTGTACATTCGACCTACCATCTCAATGATTATGACACATTTCATTTTTTATAATCATATTTCATAGTTGGTTATAAAAGTATAATTGATATATAAAAAATTAAATTTACTTATTTATTATTATTCTTGATATTCTGAACTAATTATTTCTTCGACCATAGTCAACTTACCAAAGTCATTTTGGACTAAAGAGCCAAATTTAACCAAAACATATGAAGTGAACTTAATTGATTAAGTAATTGTATATAACACGCTAATAAAAAAAATAAAAGGGATAATTAAATTGAAAAATGTTCATAATTGAGTAAATAAATAACCTAATTTTATTATTCATAAATATAAATAACGTACGTGATGAATCAAACTAGAGGTAAGGGGCAATTTACCTTAAAAACAACGTTTTTAATTATTTTAAAGATTTATTTTATAAATATTTTTCTTAAATGAACATATTATTAAAAATATTTTTTTGATGTATTTATATTTACATGAGTTAATTATATAGGTAGATTTTTAATTTCATATGAAGTTTTTCAAAAAGAATCTTTTTAAGAAATGTTTTTACTTTATTTACAAAATGAAAAAAATGTTATATTTTAACAAATATGACATCAATGGATTTTCCCACCACCCAAATAATTATTTTATATTGAGTTTCCTTTATAAGAATTTTGTTTTCATCAAATAAAAATAATCCTTCCCTTTTTTCTATGAATTTTATTATTCAAACTCGTTTTTAAAAATTAAAGGGTATTTCAATATTCAAAAGTGTTTTTCATATGGATTCAAAAGAGTTTTTCAAGTGATTTATGATGAAAAGGTGAAAGTTTAAAATTTTTTATTGATGGTTTGGTCCTTTTAAATTATTTATAATGATGAGTGAGGTTGATATAACTCATTATTATGGTTTATCTTGACGCAGTTCATGATGACGGGTGAGCCCAATATTGACCAGATGACGAGTGAGACAAATATAACTCTCTATTGCATTAGGTAATGATTATGTTCTCCAAAGAATTATGATGGAAGTTGAACATATTATTTATTTCACTTATAAGGGTTATTTTAAGGGTTTTTAAGATTATGTCCCAATGAAGATACATGATTTTCCTATACTTGTTAATGAGTTTTCATGAAAATCATTTGATTTCAAAAGGTGAGATAATGATATTTTGAAGGAATGATTTTAAACTTTTTGGGTAAAAATGGATGTTTTTAAGAAATTATTTTCCATGGGTTCTCATTTTTTCTAAGAAACCCTCATGATTATTATTTTTATTTTATGTTTTCTTATAAAATGTTTAGTTAAAAACTTTATGTAGTAAAGCTAATTTCATGTGTAAGTAAATCATTATTTGAGCTCAAAGTTTATTATGTTAAACGAAACCTCCCTTTTATGATCTCAAGGTTTTAAAATGGAATAATGGGTTTCTTTATTATTTTATATCTCTTACTGATACTTTTTTATCTCATCCAACATTTTCAAATATTTTTTATAGATTTTAAGGTTGAATAGGAACTAAGAAGAAGTCAAGCTAAAAATTGTAAATATTCTTCATGAAAAGAAAACATATTTTATTTGTAAATTATTTTATTGGGGAAAAAGTGGATACTAAGTGGAAGTGTCCAACTTATAATATATGGTGTTTTTATGTAATATTTATGACCTAATTATCTAAATATATAACTTGAAAATATCTTAGAAATGAAATAATGTGAATTCTATTATAGAGATTCAATTTCAGAATTCACTAAGTCTAGGTAATGATAACCTTAATTTATGATTTAATATATATATAAATACATAAAAAGTGTTGCACTATAATTTTTATTACATGTTATTTTTACTTGAATTTTTCTAGAATTAATATTATTTATTTATAAATATGTTCAAAGTATTTTTTTAGTATCTTAATAAATATTTACATTGTTTATATAATTGACACATGAATTTAGAAAGTTTTTTATGCTAAATATACTTGTGATATTCATGGAATTATTTGATATAATATTATATAATTAGTTTTAATTATTTATTTCATATGTTTGATTCATTTATTTTTTTCAAATAATATATTAAAATTAAGTTTGAATTAATTTTATTCTTTTGGAATATATTTTATTTACAATAAAATTGGATGACTCTAATATTATTATTTTGAATTATTCTAACCATTTAAATGAGTTATCTTTAGATATTATTTATTTGAAAAATTTATATAAAGGTATTGAGTAATGATACATTGATACAATTACTTATTACTCAAAGTGATAAAAATTTCTCATACTTTGTGAACCTTTAAGCGATCATGTATACACTGTTTACCACTATTTATGATATCTCAAGGACTATAACTAAACTAATTTGAATACTACTATCTTGATGAGACAATTTTATCTAATAATGAAGAACCAGTAATTGTGATTATTTTATTTATATATCTATTTTGTCTTAGTTTATTGTTTTTATAACACTACTTCCCATAACTTACACATGCTTTTACTTTTTGTTTATGATTTTTTAAAAAAAACACTCTTTTTCTTCAGGCTAGGACTCCCAGATTCTAAAGTTAGAACCATTTAGGTTGCTACTCCCACTATATAAATTCAATGTTGTAATTGGCTTGTGACTCACCATATAAAATACAAGTTTCTTAGTTATACTTCATCTATAAAAATAAGGTTGTAATCAATCTATGATTCCCCTTCAAAAATTAGTTTAGTGCCCAAAGTATCTCTTACTTAATAGAGAGGTATATGAGTAGAGTAGGTACACTTTGGGATAATATAATATAAGAATTACCTATCTTATTTATTTTATTTTATTCTACTAATTATATTTGATAATAATATTATCTTTTAAAACTTTTTTTTAATGTATGTTCACTCCACTCTAAAATTTTTCCATCCTTTTCGACCTAAGACCATCTTGGGTCATACGTTTTTTACCCTCCTGAATAAAAAAATTATATCAATTATTTTATTGTTTAAGAACACTTTTCATTTTCATTCCCTTTTTATTATTCCTTTTATTTCATTTATTATCATTTTTGATTCATTTACCAAATTGGTACTATTTAGGTTGGTTGTCTTATGATTATTTGATTCATAACATCAAGAACTACTATGGTATATTTTTTATTATCAAAGGTCCTTTTCCAATGGTTATATAAGATATAATAGTATTGTTTCCATATAATTATTGAATAAATGGAGTTCAATATGTCATGAAACCTTTATTTTCTGAGAATATTCCATAATAAAGTTTCTTTTTATGGTTAAGAATAACCATGATTGTTTACTTTTAATTCCGTTGTTAGGGGGGATATTTCACCATTCAAGAATAATAATCATACAATTAAATGAAAATTAATATTATATCTAATCATAAAGCCAGTTTTTAAGAATATACTTGAAATATGTAGTCTTATGAAAACATCATCGTTCACTTAGGTAGGATAAAACTACCATGGAGAGTGATGTTTTTTCTAAATAATTTAAAATAATAAATAATAAATAAATATTTTAGTTTTGAAAATAAATTATATTATAATTAAACTTCCATTTTAGGGTAGCTTTTAAATATTACTTACATTTTAAAAAAGTGTAATAGAAGAGTTGAAATGAAAAGACACAGTTTTGGAAAAATCCATCTTTTGATGTAGTAAGAACTTATTAAAAGAGTTCAATTAGAAGTAATGGGTCATATTTCATAATTTATGGATGAAAAATATGACAATAAAATGATAATAGAGTCATGGTATCAAAATAAAAAAAGTTTTTAAATAGTTTTAAGATGAAGAATCATGAATAATAAATGATAAAGAGGCTTGAAAACCCTGACATTAATGACATATTTTTGATTAATCTTAAAGAATTTATAGGAGGGATTTTTGATAAGGTAAAATACATATAAATGTGGAAAAGGATTTTTAGAGAAGGAATTGGGTATAATATGAAGAGAAAATTGAACTTGATATTTTATTTTAAAAGGTTATAATGAGTCCCATTTATAGGTAAAATTTAATAATGTTTTAACAAATATTACGTATTTATGGGACAAGAATAAAATTTTGAAATAGAAAGTGGATTATAAATGTAAAATGGATGATATTATTGACAATTACCTATCCTACTTGACTCAATATAATGTTTTTAGGAATTTTTTAATTTATAAATCATTTTTAATATTAATTACCATTTAATTTCCTTTTAAGTATTATTTTCATAATTTTAATTTTAAACAATATAGATAACTGTGGAATTCAAATATCAAAATTTAAATTATTCCTTACCTTTCATATTAATCCCTAAAAAATCATGCAAGACCATAACTTATCCAAAACTTATCACCTTTAATATTTTCAAAACCATTACTTTCACTTTTTACCTTCTTACAAAAGTAATGTGCCAACGATGCATAAGAGTTTTGGATAATTATATAATTATTTAAAAATAAAAATAAATTAAGAATATAAATATATTTTATTCTTCATCATTATTATCATCAATAAATTTTCACAGTGTAATTTTATTTTTATCTTTATCTTGAAAAAATATTTATTTTATAATATTGACTTTTCTTACCATGTGCACGCACTGAGTAATCATTTATTTTTTATATTGTAAGTACAATAAAATACTTATTCCTTCCCAGATACTATCTTAAATAAACTGATTCAGACTTTTTCAATGTTGCATATGCACTACGACATCATTAATAATTATTTTTCATATTTATCTCGACATATTAATTAATTTATATTACTTGAATAATATTTAGATGAAAATTTTAGTATTTATTCAAATAAGATACATTTCATAAGTTTTATAAAATTATATATCATATTTATATCATAAATATGTCATAAAATATATAGTATTCATAAAAACTCTATTTTTTAACTATCAACTAAAAAACCAACTTACTCAAAGAAATCTCAAAAATTCATCCTCAAATAATTTTTACATGATGATACAAAAACTAAAATATATTTTATCAATTTCACATTATAAAATTTAGAATATTAACTTTTAAATAATAAAATATAGTACGTAGGAAAAAAATTTATTTAGAATAAAAACTATTACTTCCTCAAATGAAAATCCATATTCTTGTTTAATAACTTAATAAAATTATTTATATAAATATCAATATAATTAAAAATATTTACGATAAATATTCATTAATTAGGGATACAATAATTAAATAATTTCTTAGATATGTGAAATCAAAATAATATTAAGAAAATATAGAAAACACTTTTTTACCTAAACACAATAATTTTAAACATACAATTTGTATCTAATTGATTTTTAATATAATTTAAGTCATGATATAAACATATATACATGTTTAATTTAAATATATAAATTCAAAATCTTGAATATTAAGAATCCATAAAAATTATATATTACTAAAAATACCAGGTTTTTCACAAAACAAAACCGAAGATTGACCATGCTTGTTAAATGAAATCATGGAAAATTTAAAATGAATAAATAGTAATGTATAACTTACTCTCATGAGGTAATGTAGCATCCAAATTCATAATTTTTGATTGATGAATATGAAATGATAGATATCTGAGTGAAATCCATCCTCTAGAGGTCTCCACAGGTTGTGTCAAATCACTCATCATACAAGTGGGATTCTTCTACCCTCTATAGCATGCTAGCCCTCATAGTATAAAGAAGGTAGGGGATGAGAACTCTGGGAAGTAGAGTGTCAGCCGTAGATTGTGAAATCTTGAATAAAGACCATATAATGGATAATTCACCATTATAAAGACTTTGAGTATGCTACTTGAGTTAACATTAACTTGTACATTATGAGTAACTTCTTTCAGTTACATCAAATGAAAACTTTGTCCATGCCAACTCTCCCATACATTTTATCTTAAGAATTTTTTTTAATGATAGATTACATAAAAGATCTTCTAAAATTATATAAATTATCACTCAGCCTCCAAGAACATAGTATGTTAGTTTATATTATATATTATTATTATACTCATAATAATCTATACCATATCACCCAATAACACAATACCATTATATCAGGAAACGACATGAATTATTCATTTCATACCTTAGAATTTACCAAATATTAACCTATAATGTAACCACAATAAATAATATATATATATATAGATGGGATTTAGGGAATATCTTCTTCATGTATTGCATCAAGTAAACTAGAACCCAAATCAGATAATTGTTTATTTATTAGTTATCTCAGAGATACTGTGGTTATTTTTTCTATAACCCGTCAATGAGAAAGGTGTTTATATATCAACATACCATATTTATATAAAAGGAAATTTATTTCCAAAATAACTTGTGGGAGTAAATTTTAATTTAATGTAGTTAATTACTAAAAAAAATATTGTTATTACTAAGATTGATGAGTTGGAAAGACAAAGGTTTGTAGAAAATGAATTAAATCAGTATGCACAAGAACTAATAAAGTCTTATAGATTTATTCAATAAACCAAGAAATATGAGTTTTTTATTTATAATAAAGGATATATAAAAGTTATAGAAGATGATTCAACATCTTATTAAGAGGCCATCATGAGTTCTATATCCAATAAATGGTTAAATTCAATGGAATCTAAAGTGGAATTCATGCACACTAATCATGTTTGGAATATGGTGGATCCACATGAAGGGATAAAAACCATTGGGTGAAAGTGGGTATTTTATAATAATAATGAAATAGATGGTAGAATTTTTATCTACAAATATTACTTGGTTGTTAAATGAATTAAACAAATTCATGGTACTAACTATAAGGAATCATTTTCTCCAGTGGCTTTAATTCCAATCTATTTAAAATTTTTAATCCATAAAAAATATTATGATTATGATATATACAAATGGATTTAAAAACCACATTCCTTTATGATAATTTATTTTAGGATGTATATATGATACAGAAGGAGGTTTTAAATATCCAAGAAATGCAGCTAGGAATTTTAAGCTGAAAAAATCCATTTATGGGTTGAAATAATTTTCTCAGTGTTAGAATATTCATTTTTATGAAGCTATCAATGAGTTTTAATTTATCAAAAATAAAGATGAAAATTTTGTATATATATGGGTTAGTGGGATATTTTTTTGTATTTCTAGTTCTATATATTGTTGGAATACTTCTCATTGTAAATGGAATTCCAATATTACAATCAGTGAAAAATCTATTGAGACATTTATTTAAAATAAAAGATATTGGTGAAGAAATATACATACTACACATGAATATATATAAAGATAGATCTAAAATAATTCATGGATTTGGTTAGATTATATACATTATTAAAGTGTTAAAACTCATTACATGGAAAACATTAAAAGGGTTCTTTACTAATGTTGTATGGAAAAATTATTTTTAAGGCACTATATCCTTAAACTATTAAAGGATATGAAAACATGAATAAGATTCCATATACTTATACTGATAGATCAATCAAGTATGATATATTGTGTACTAATTATGATGTATATTATATATTAACTATGAAAAGTAGATACCAATAAAATACCAATGGAATTCATTGTGTGTTCATTATGAATAAGTACTTGCGAATAATTAAGGACTTATTTTTAGACTTCAGTGGTGTGAAATATCTCATAGTAATGGGTTACAACAATGAAAATATCTAAATTGAAAAAGATTATTTTAGATATTAGTTAATATTTTTTCCTTTAATGGTGGATCTATAAGCTATAAAAGTTCAAAACAACCAATAGTTTCTGATTTGAAAACAAAAGTTGAATATATTACAACATTTGATGAGGCTATAGAATTTTTTTTTATCCAAATAAGTTCATTACTAAACTAGAGGTTCTCTCAAGTATCATACAACTAATAGAAATATATTCTAATAATAGTGGTGTATTTTAAAAAGTTATGGAACCCAAGTATCACCAAAGATCCTAAAATATTCTTTAGAATTTTTTTATCATTTAAGATATTATTAACTAGGGTGATATTAATATGTGTTGAGTTCCTATAGTGGATATTACTGTGAAACCTATAACAAAATCCCTTATGATTAGAAGTCATGAAAGGCATATAATTTCTATTAGAATTTTATACATGTATAATAGGATTTAGTAGTAGTAATATTTATTTTTATTATAAGTGATAAAATGCCAAGTCCAAAGACACTTACAACCCTAACATTCAAGGAGGCCGAAAGTAGTGGAGTCCTAATGCATCCCTCATCATAAAAGACTAGCACTCAAGAGGCATAGAGCCCATACTTCTATAAGTAACAGGCTCTTCCTCGAGACTTCCAATATTTGATAACGTATCCGCAAAAAAAATTGCCCTTCCTCCAGCTATGTTGCATGATCTTTCCTTGGGTGGTTTCCATGCTACACCTCTTGATGATATAAGACAGCTCCCAATAGGATTTAGAAAAAGTAATAGATTTTTAATTTTTTGTTCCTAAAGTCAGTCAAGTTTTGTTGACTCAGGGATATGTCACATCATATAATATATATTATTGACAATAATTTATTATTAATTTTTTTATATAGAACATATGAGATAATTTGATAATAACTCCCTGGAATATATGTATTACTAGGTTATCTCTGATTGATGATTATAATATTGGTTTTTTATAACATGTTATAGTAAGTATGAGTAATATCACTATGTAATGACAAAATTAATTACTCATAGGATATAATTTGTTTAAATTGTGTTTGGATTGATCCACTTAATGTGCACCACATGGGTTATTATATATGTGTATTGGTGTTTCCTACATAACAATTGGCTATGTAACCTTCTACTAAAGGTTTTCAAATAGGTTACCTATTTTAGAGGTTTCATACTTTGATACTTATCCAAATTTATTTGAAAATTTTGATTAATAAAATATAATTTCATATGGCACCAATCAAGCAGAGGGATTTGATTAACTAAGATAATATGTGTCCTCCCATATAATGGACTATGACAGCATAACCCTCAATTGAGTTTTGATTAATTGAATGACCATGACAAGTTAATTACATGTAATTTAATTATATAATATTTAGTTATCTTGTGAATTTTGAAAAAGAAATAATCTATATAGTTTTAACATCATCCTTATCTTATTCTTAATCTAAATTATAAGGATAAATGAAATTTTCTAATGAATATAAGGTGGATTAGATCACACCATTCTTATTTATAATTTGGGTAAATATGATTTGTTTCTTGAAAATTCTCTTATTTTATGATTATGAATGCAACTCATAATTATTTATAGCTTTATAAATGGCCTTGGGGTTACACAGAAGATAATTTTAATTGATATTTTTGGACTAACGTGATTAACTCATGTGTAACTATGTTGATGTTTATTATAAACATAACAAAACTTTTTTTTAATGTTTAAAATATTTAATTAAATAATTATTATTTAATTAAATAATTAATGTGGTTTTATATTATAAATAATGAGTTTTTTTATTATTAAAATATAAACCCGAGAAAATGACAAAGCTAAAATGATATTTTGGTTTGGGTTTGGAGTAATGGGATTCCAAGGCTCATTACATGAGGAAAATTTGAAGCCCCACCTAAAGAGACCATTTAAAGAACTCCATTTCCACTTTTAACCCTTTTGGAGGGTCATTAAGGAACTTAGAAAGGTGTTGTGGGTCTTAAACCACTTTTGGAGGTTATTTAATGCTCTTAATGTTCTTTGTATGCTATTTATTACACCTCAATAGGTTTACTTCTAAATTATATTATATGGAAGTTATTAAATATCCATATTGAAATAAATACCAAGGATGAGGTGTGAACCCTTCATCCCATTGGTTAGAAAGAGAATGCGGGACTTATAGTTTTATATTTTTCTCATTTGAGATAAATTTCTCTAGTTTTCATCATCTAAGAGAGTTCCCTAGTTTTTACATCTGAGAAATTTCCCTAGTTTTCATCGTTTAAGAGGTTAATTATTGCGTTAATATTTATTTATTGGTGTGACTACCATCACTTGAATATGAATAAGATACCACCAAGTTGTTGGTGATTAGCATTATCAGTTGATATTGAAGGATTCCTAGATTTGTAAATTCAAGTTTGATTTAGATTTCTTAATCCCTTTTAAAAAGGCATTTTTATTTTATTATTGTTTTTTTATTTAATTATTATGATTTTGAATTAGTTTTATTATTAATTCTTCAATATTATGAGTGCTTGTATCATTATTGAAACCCTTAATACTGTGGTTAATGCCATTGAATTTTGATTGTTGCAATGTCAACTCACACAATTTATATATAAAAATAACATTTTCCTAGATATAGGATTTATATCATCAATATTACCATTCCATTATGAATTTATAGAACCAAATTACTCAAATTTATATTTTATTTCATAAAATAATCCATATCTATCCATTACTTTGATATATCTTAAAATCCTCTTTACAACCATTATGTGTAACTATTTTGGGTTACTTTGAATCCTTTCCCACAAAGTAAAAAACATAACCTAAATATGTCTTTAATGCAATTGAATACACAAAAATTCCAATTAAAAATTTGAACTCTCTTAGATCATCAGTTTGACCTTAATCATCTTTACTCAGCATCACACCAAATATCATGGGTGTGGATATTTCTTTGAAATATTCCATTATATACTTTTCTAGCAACTCCTTGGTAAATTTCTCTTGAAATTGAAATATATTATTCTTTTTTTATACAATATAAAACCCTAATAAAAATTTAATCTCATTTATTACATAAATTTCAATTTTTTTCAATCTAATCGATAAAACCCTCATAGATGTATTCCTTATATCATAAAGAAATAATCTGATTAACATAAACAATTACAATAAGATCACATGTAGTCATCTCTCAACCATTGATATTTTTTTTCATTTTGAATTTATTTATATTTATCATCTCCAAGAATATATCTAACTTAGAGTATGAGACCCTTTTAGCTTATTTCAATCCATACAAAGAATTTTTCAATTAACACAATTATATATCATATTTATTAAGGATAAATCCATACATTATTTAACTAAAATCTCATCTTCTAGTTCTCTATTTAAGAATAAATATTTAAAATCAATTTATAACCCTTTATAATTTCTTTGAGAAACTATAGTCAATATCACAACCCACCCTCCTCAAGATGAGGGAAGGGATAACAAGATGTTGAGACCTTCCTTAATCTAGATAAAAGAGAGATAATGACCCCCTGAGTCCCACCTTCAATAGGCCCCGAGGTGGCAACCAACACCAAGGGTATAAAATCTCACAAAAATAGGAGGAATTACCCTTTTTATAGTAACCAAGATCATGAGATAAGATGTATAAACCTAAAAAAACTCTGACAGATATATATATAAAGAAACCAAAATCCATCCCACATGCATGTTTAAAATAAAACTACTAGAAATACAAAGAAAACTCCAAAGTATACACTACACTAAAACTAAGAAGGGAGACAACAACCGTACCCAACATCCAAGCTAGTAAGGTCCACCACAGTCTGCATAATATACCTAGAAACCTAAAAATAATTTTATATTCATAGGGTGAGCATAAAAGTTTATTTAGTAAAGAAAAACCACAGTCACCCATGCACAAATGGGAGACACATACAAATTCCCCTATGAGAAAATAGTAGAAACTGAGAAGCACCTAACAAGGTATACTATCCAACCCAACCTCACCAAGGCACGCTCCCCAAATAACATAATTCAAGTAAAGTAAAATAGTAAGCACATCAATATTTGGGTACCCCACACCACTTACTACTGGTTAATTGCTCATCCCTAATGACGAACGTCTGAATGCTACCAAGGTCTTCCACATGCCCCACTATCACAACCCAGTCACATAGACCTGGTCCACAACCACATCAAATCCTACCCACAGACACCTAGGACACAACCACCACATGTCTCAACTGAATACACCTGGGCCTCATCCCAAAGACACCTGGGAAACAAACCACAACTCACACAGCCAATACCAGATATATGGTTTTAAAACTCAAGCCATTACATCATGCCCAAAGAGTCTTGGGTGATAAATTTATAGAAGAGGGAGTATGGTAAAGTCAGTAACCATCCATCCATCCTCCCATTATGATGTTGGAAAAGACACCCCCCATAATAATGGGGGTGTTCAGCACATAGTACTCAACACAGGTGGGGTGAATCTAGAAAACCTAAGAAACTACAAGTTTATACATATAGGTAACAAACATTCAACCCATTCTATGGGATTGAAAACATACACCATCCCACTCAAAACCACCTTTACTGCTACCCCTACATGCACATACCACTATGAATAATGGTCACTTGAACACCACTTCACTACAATCCCCAACAAAAAACATATACCCATTGAATTTATTTAACCAATTATCATTCTACATTATCAAACCATTTATTTATTTATTTACATACCTACTCAGGAAAATACCAAACACTGTAAATTTGATAAGGTGAAGAAACCATACCAACCACTACCAAAGCCAAACAAGGAAAGAAGGGACAATGGTAAAGGAATCCATTCTAACACTCATTCAACAAAACAAATAGGAATCAACCAGCTTACATGCCCACTGCACAACATGACTCATTAGTACTACACTTTGCAGCACCACTGGACAACAACACCACACCCAACTCACCCATAAACATGAAATCATGACACAACCCAGTCTTTTATCCCCACTACCCAATCACTGCCCAGATGCAGACCCACATCATAATAAGTCCATCCATTCCACAATCAACCAAACTCTCAGCCTAAGATACCATCACACCGCATGTACCAACGCTTACACACAATCACACCGCTGTCCACAACATCACACTACCAACACAGACTCAAGGCCAAACATAAAAACACACAACCACATCAAAAAGGAAAAGTTTATTTAGATTTAGAAGCACCAGTTATTTAATCCCACTTGATAAAACAAGGGCTATCACAGAAAATATTTGATCCTGGGGAATCCATTTATTTAACCAAGAATACGTAATTAACCAAATTCCAATTCTTATAGTAGGGATTAGAAAATCATATAGGTGCGTAAATAGATACCAACAATGGCCATGATTTTTCAAAGTACACAACCCATAAAATTTACAACATTGATCAAGGATAACATATAAAACAAAGTGATCATTATCATCTTCCCAGCCCATCATTTATTACTTATTATTATCTTTTTTAAATTTGGATTCAACCATTCTCAAAAGGATGTATCATTATACCCACCCCACATGATACATAATTAAAAAAGAGATAAAGGAAATCCTAATCTGGAACAATAGGCGATCAACAGTTCTTCCTTGCTTCAAAACAGGGGGTGCACGAGTAGTAGGAAAACTCAAAGAAAGATGGATTGATAGAAACAACACAACACCTGACTCCACAAGAAGGGAAGGATTAAGGCGCACCAAGAAAAAATGGAAACACACTGAGAAGAGAAGGTCTTAGCTTAGAAAATACAGATCCTATATCAATGGAAGGGGAAACAGTTTCGAGGGGCATTAAAGTCAGAACGTGGAAAAGACCGTGCAATTTGACTATTTCAATATCCCCAGAGCATTAGGATATTAAAGATATAATTAATATCCTATTAAATTCCCTTAGAAACACCTAAACAAGTCTTTAATCTTGATTTACATCAAATAAAATGTAAGATGGGTGAAACTAGAAAAACTGGGAAAAACTAGAAATGAGTCACCGATGGCTGATTCATAGACAGCAAGACACTGATGGTGAGCCATCGAAGCTAAGCCATTGATGATGAGATACTGAATCTAAGCCACTGACATGACCTACTAATGCCTGACTCACCGACACCCTAACTCACTGATGCCTTAACTCACCGACGCTTGGACTCACCAATGCCTAGACCTACCAATGCCATCGAGCTATTGATGATCTTGACTTATCGATGCACTCGACCCACTGACGCCCTCGACCTACCAACTCCATCAACCTACCGACACCCTCAACCTACCGAGGCTCTCGACCTACCGATGCCATCGAACTACCGAATCATCGACGCCCTGACTCCCCAATGTCTGGACCTAACGATGCCCACGACCTATCGACTCCCTGAACCTACTGATGACCTCAACCTACTGATGCCCTCAACCTACCGATGCCCTTGAACTATGGATGCCTCGACATACCGACTCCCTCGACCTACCGACACCCTTTATCTACCGATTCCCTTGACCTACTGAAGCCCTATCCTACCAACACCTCAACCTACCAACACCCCCGACCTATCAATGCCCTATCCTATCGATGACTTGACCTACTGAATCCATAGACATACCAAAGCTGTTAAACTACCGATGCCCTAGACCTACCAACAACATGTATTACCAATGCCTCGACCTACCGACTCCCTCGACCTACCGACGCCCTATCCTACCGACACCTTGACCTACCGATGCCCTTGACCTACCGACACCCTCAACCTACCAGTACCCGGACCTACTGATTCCATCAACTTATCAACACTCTCGACCTACCAACACCCTCGACCTACTGATAACCTGACCTACCGACACCTTGACCTACCAATTGAAAAACTAAAAATTTGGAATGCTCTTAAAATGAGCTACCATTACCTCTCAAAAAACCCCAAACACTAGATTTTTACATGGTAATGGACCATGGAGGTCTTGGACATTACACCAGATACCTCTCAAAGTATTCTCGCCCTTGATAATTAAAAACCCAATCCAGAAAAAAGAGGGGTCTGAACAACCACCCCGTATGATACCTATCAAGGATAAATCATCTCATTGGAGTAAAACCTCAACATCCATAAAAACATCCTTCGAGATTTTATAACCCAAAAATACGCAAAGAAATACCACAAAATCACCAAAAGTCACACTTTAGGAACATATGAATCGAGAAATTTCTTTCCCCATGTCAAGATACTATCCGCTTTGGGTGGAACTGACTTTCCCACACAGTTTTAATCACATCCACATTAATGCGTCTTGATTAGGGATCATGTACTCTCCTCCTCATATGTCAAGAATTTATCATATGTCAAATAATAAGGAAATAACTCATCTCATAGAAAACAAGGTTCAAGAATTACACCAAAAAGAAAAACACACGAGAAAAACTCAAAAAGTCTCTGGGTACTGGGAAAACATATGCATCTCTCGATCCCAAGTACTCTCCTTCAGGACACCATGCCTTCACGACACATGAACCAAGGGAATGGTCCATCCATACAACACCTTCTCCTGACGATCCTAGATCTCTACTAGTCACTCCACAAATGTTTCATCATCCTCAATATTAAAATCTCCCCAATCAATGACATGAGAGTCATCATGAAGATACCAATGAATATGGGAGACATGAAAGATGTCATGGACCCTCCCCAACTATAGTGGAAACACCAGCTGATATTCCACCTCCCCAACTCATCCCAACACCTCAAAAGGTCCAATGAACCTAGGAGAGAGATTTCTCCCTCTTCCAAAACTACGCTACCTACATCGAGGGTAAATATTCAAGAATAAGTGGTCCTCAACCTCAAACTCCATGGTCATTCTCCTATAATTGGAATATGACTTTTTCCAGTCCTATGATGCCTTCATAATCTCATGGACAAGCTGAAACTTCTCTATCGTACTCTGTACCATGTTCGGACCAAGAATAACTGCCTCCCCAACTTTTTTCAAACGTAAGGGTGAACAAAAAGGTCTTCCATATAAATATTCAAACAGAGCCATTATAATGGAAGAGTGATAAATATTATTGTAAAAAAACTCTACCAAGGGAAAATTTCACATCCAAGACCCACTAAAGTCTAAAACACATGACCTCAACATGTACTCCAACATTTGGATGGTCCTCTTTGTTTATCCATCTATTTGAGAGTGGAAACCAATGATGAGGAATAACTGAGTGCCGAAGGCATGCTTCAATCCCCTCCAGAACTGTGATGTAAAATTTGTCTCCTAATCTGAGATGGTGAATCTTGGAACTATATGAAGCCACACCACCTCATCCACATACCTCCATGATAAGGCATCCATTGCGCTTGACTTCTTGATCGATAAGAAGTGAACTGATTTTATCAAATGATACACTACTACCCAAATAGCATAAAATCCTCCCTGATCCCTGGGTAATTCTATGATAAAATCCATCGATATGTCATCCCACTTCCACTTAGGGACATCTAGGGGATATAACAAACCATCGGGAACATGATGCTCAACCTTTACTTATTGGCACACTAAGTACTTTGCACAAACTCGGCCACTGCTCACTTCATCCTAGGAGACCAAAATTGTTCCCTAAATCCCATTACATCTTGGAAACACCAAGGTGTACTTCTAGGGGTGATCTATGAAACTAATGGAGAACTAATTAATGTATTTCCACTGAAACAAACAGCTTCTCCCAGAATAACATCCAGTTCTGACCATCCTCCGACCATCCCTTTGGAGCATCAACATGGTCAATGCGATCATGCATCACCTCTGCCTCTAAGTCTCCCCACTAAGACTCATCCACCTCCTACATCAGAAATGACTGTACCATCATCTCAAACAGACGGCCTCTGCCACCATCCATTCCTGCATCTATATAAAAGGTAGCCAACTCCTCCATCACTTCCAAGCATCCGCAGATTCCTGAACAAATTCCTTTTGCGATTTCATGCTCAAAGCATCAGACAAAGAATCCCCCTTTCCTGAGGTGTAGGAGATATCAAAATCATAATCCTAGAGAAACTCCGTCCACCTCCACTACCTCAAGTTCAGGTCTCATTGGAAAAAGATGTACCTCATACTCTTATGATCCATGAAGACCACAAAGCACTCCCCAATGAGGTAATGTTGCCACAACTTTAGTGTGAACACGACCACCACTAGTTCTAGATTATGGGTGAAATAGTTAAGTTCATGGGGACATAAATGCCTAGAACCATAGGAGATCACTACCCATTGATGCATCATCACACACCCCAAGCCTAGACAAGAAGCCTCATAAAACACCTTAAACATCACCCATTCCTCTGTTAACCTGAGTACTGGATCACTGACCAATATCTCCTATAGATAGTAGAATGATTCTTGGAATTTCTCAATCCACACAAAATCTTGGCCCTTTTTGGTTAGAGCCACAAACATAGATAATACCCAAGAGAAGTCAGGTACGAATCTTCTATAGTAGCCTGCCAGACCAAGAGAACTATGAACCTATACCACATTCTTGGGTGCTTCCCAATAAAATACTACCTAAAAATTTGATGGGTCCACTAATAAACCCTACTGAGACACCACATGTCCAAGGAAGTGGACCTATCATTTCCAAAACATTCACTTATACAACTTTCTATAGAGATGGTGGTGCCAAAGGACCTCTAGGATAGTGCTGAGATTCTTAGTATTATCCTAATCTGTCTTTGAGTATATTAGGATGTAATAGATTAATGTGATGAAGAACTAGTCTAGGAATTCATGAAATATGGAGTTCATAACCCCCATGAACTCGACTAGTGCATTTGTAACACCGAACGACATAAACAGAAACTCAAAGTTCCCATAACTGAACCTGAAACAAGTATTTATGATGTCACCCTTCTTCAACCTTAATTAGTGTTACCCATACTAAAGAAAGATATTAGAAAACCAACCTGATCCCCTCATCTAGTCGAGAAAAGAATCTATCCTTGGGAGAGGGTAATAGTTCTTGACCATTTCCTGATTCAGTCTATGGTAGTTTATGCATATCATTAGACCACCATATGATTTCTTTGCAAACAAGACCATAGACCCCATAGAGACACAATGGGTCAGATGAAACTTTTATTTATTAGATCATCAATCCTCCAAAAACTCAGAATGCACCATCTGATAAGGATCCATTGAGATTTGATAAGCATCGAGTTGTAATTCTATCCCAAACTCAAGGTCACATCGCTGGGGTAGAGTCACAACCTCCTTAGGGAAAACATCCAAAATCTATTCTAAAACTCCCAGAAACTCCACCATCTCAACATCCAGCGATCCCACCAACAACTCAGATAACAAAGAAAAAATAGGCTCCACCTCTAGCTTCCCACCTGATAGCTGTACTCACCAACAAAAGCTACACACTGGCCTTTCATGTCTAAAAACATGAATCTTCTCTATAAATAGTAAATAACATAAAAAATAGAGTAAAACCAATCGATGATAAGGATAGAACCTTATGGATGGTCCCAACATCAGTTTACATCCTCGTCAAACATCAAATAAGCTGGTCTGACCTTCAACTGGTGTACTCAACACTAGGGTAATGAAAAGTATCTCTATGTCCAGTCCCAGAGCATGGGCTAGAATAGGTGAAAAAAAGGAGTGTGAAGGTCCTAAATCAAACAAGGCACAAGAAAACGTACTAAAAATAATAATCATACCTTGAATGATCTACAAACCAACTAGAAATGCTTCCTCTATAATGTGAAATTTACCACCCCTAGATCCTGTTCCCCTCAGCTATTGACCACCTCCCAGACCACATCCCATTCGAGATCCCTGAGGAGCACCCTGAGTTTGGACTCCTCCGACACTTTCCTCCCTTGGTAGAGTAGGGGACTTCTGTCCCTGATACTGGAAAGGCCTAGCTAGTAACTACTTTTAAGGTGGGTGATGAACATGACCACCTCCATCATACTGTGTTCAAGTAGAGAACTATCCTTGGAGGTGCCTATGACCTTCTCAAGAAATACACCTCGGCCCTAGGACCAATGGAAAAGGGAGAGGACTAGAGGGTAGGAACTGAAATTATTGGGGTCGACTCCCCATTGGCCGAAACTTGGAAGGGCCTGACGTTGGAGACTTTCTGCTGACAACCTTCTCTTTTAAAGAACTCAGCTAACTTACCTCTTGTTGTACACCTCCTCACAAGTTCATCCTTTGCACTACCTCATCCTTTTTTAACCTCTAAGTAAGTCAGTAGGGTGAAGAGAGTAACCACATACTAAAGAGAAGGATGAAGTACCTCCTCTAAACACCTCATCCAAGACTCCTCATTCAGAAAGTAATCCGAAGAAAAACATAAGAGATCCTTTAACTTGATCCCAAATTATCTAACTGGCATACTCCATTAATGGAGGGTGACTGACTCCTTCCTCTTCTCAAATTTCATCGTAAAATAAAGGAATTCCTCCTGGAACTACTTTTCAAAGTCATCCCACGATACATCACTCTACTTCCTCTCCATAAGGTAAAATATTCACCATTGATGTGCTTCTCCCCTCATTTGGATCACCACTAGAGGAACCCAGTACTTTTTCAGAACCTAGATCAAGCTAAAAGTGATCACCAGATCCTCGTTCCAACTCTCCATATCCATGTGTGAGACACTTACCTCATACTTTCCTAGAGTCAGCTACTAGAAAGAATAAAGCGTCTTCTACCACTGATCATACTCCTCCACTAGATTGACCCTATACTGGTCAACTAAGCCAACCTACTAACCCTCTACTAATCGTACCACACCCAGGTGATATCTAAGCACCATATCTAAAAGTAAAATAAAGAACTCCTAATCTTGAGTAACATGGAATTTATTTAGGATTCATTTTAACTTGTTTTTTATTTTAATTTTTAAAAATTACCCAAAAAACAAGAACACAACCCATCATGATGCATGTACCTTTCCTATGGTCACTACCTAGAAAACAGTGTATCCTCACTTGGTCATTCGGTAAGCTCCGAGTCCTTGTGTCAGATCATGCCCCCCCCCTAAAATCCCGTGTCCTAGATGGTCTTCCCTGGCCTATTTCATGCACCAAGACCACCTACCATTGTTTCTCTACCAACCCATGCAATACTCAATGTTCCAAACTCTAAACTTCATCCTACATCTCAACCATCACCTCTGATACCATTCAATCACAACCTGCCTTCTTCAATATGAGGAAAGGTCTATCAAGATGTCAATACCTTCCTTCCTCAATTTGAAGAAGAGATAATGACCCCCCGAGTCCCACCTCCAATAGGCCCTTGGGTGGTGACCACCATCAAGGGTATATAAATCTCACAAAAATTGGAGGCATTACCTTTTTATAGTAATGAATATTGGAAGATAAGATGTATCAACCTCAAAAAACTCCAAGGTAGATATATATAAAGAAACAAAAATCGATCACACATGCACATTTAAAGTAAAACTATTATAAATACAAATAAAAATACAAAGGAAGTACCAAAATAAAACTAATAAGCAACACATCAAACGTCCCCAACATCCAAGCTAGTAAGGTCCATCACGGTCTGTGTAATATCCTTGGAAACCTAATAACAATTTTATATTCATAGGGTGAGCATACAAGTATACTTATTAGGGAAAAACAAGTCACCCATACACAAGTGGGAGAAGTATACTAATGCCTATATGAGAAAACAACATAAACTCAAAAGAACCTAACAAGGTATACTATCCACCCCAACCTCACCAAGGAATGCTCACTAAATAATGCAAGTAAAGTAAAGTAAAGTAGTAAGCACATAGATATTTGGGTACCCCACACCACTTCCCATTGGTTAACTACTCATCCTTAATGGATAACATCCTGATGCTACCATGCTCTACCATAAGACCCACTATCACAATCTTCCCACACACACCTGGGCCATAACTAGATCACATCATGCTCACAGACACCTGGGACACAACCACCACACATCTCACCCAATAACACCTGATCCTCATCCCAAAGACACCTAGGAAACAAACCACCTCTCAAATAGCCAATACCATAAATCTAGTATTAAAACTTAAGCCATTACTACCTACCCAAAGAGCCTTGGGAGATAAATGCCTAGAAGAGGGAGCATTGTAAAGTCAGTAACCAACCATCCATCCTCCCATCAGGATGTTTGGAAAGACACCCCTCATCATAAAAATGGGGGTTTTTAGCACATAGTGTTCAACACGGGTGGGGTGCATATAAAAAACATAAGGAACTATAATTTTATACATATAGGTAACAAACACTCAGCCCATCCTATGGGATTCTGAACATATGACTAACCCACTCAAAACCGCCTTTGTTGCTACCCATACAATCATATACCACCACAAACAATAGTAACTTGAATGCCGCTTCACTATAAGCCCTAACTCAAAACATACCCCCAACTAATTTATTTAACCAATTATCATTCTTCATTTTCAAACCATTAATTTCATTTTTTCCATCCCTACCCGGTAAACAACCAAACACTAAAAATGTTATAAGGCGAAGCAACCATAACAACCACTGCTAAAGAAAAATAAGGAAATAAGGGAAAATAGTAAAGGAATCTATTATAACACTCATTTAGAAAAACAATTTGAAATCAAGTAGCTTGTAGTCTCACTGCACAACACACATCATTACTACCACAATCTATAGCCCCAATGTACAACAACACCACACCCTACACACCCATAAACATGAAATCATGACACAACCCAATCCTACATCCCCAATTCCCAACCACTGCCCAGATGTAGTCTCACTACATAACATGTTTATCTATTCCACAATAAACCAAACACTCAGCCTAATATACCATCACACCACTCGTACCTCCCCTTACACACCATCACACCCCCATCCATAACACCACATTACAAAAATTGATGCAAGGATGAATATAACTACACAAAGCACACAACCACACCAATAAGGAAATGTTTATTCAGATTTAGAAGCACTCGTTCTTTAATTCCACTTGATAAAATAAGGTTGATCACAGAACTGATTCGATCATGAGGAATCCATTTATTTAACCGAGTATATGTAATTATCAAAACTAAAATTCTTACATAAGTGATTCAAAATCTATATATGTGCACAAACAAATACCACCAATGGACATGATTTTCATAGGAACACAACCCATACAATTCATGACATGGATCAAGGATAATATATAAAACAAAGAGATCATCATCATATTATTATCCCCTTATTTATTTCTTCTTATTATCTTCATTAAATTTGGATTCAACCATTCTCACAAGGAGGAATCATTATACCCACCCTACTTGATAAAAATTTAAAAGAGATATGAAGGAAATCCCTAACTAGAACAACAGGTGACCAACAATTATTCCTTAAGACAAAAAAGAGGGTGCATGAGTAGTAGGAAAACTCCAAGAAAAATGGTTTTATGGATACATCACAACACGCGACTCCACGAGAATGGAATGCTCTAGGTGCACCAAGAGAAAACTGAAACACACTGGGAAGAGAAGGTGTCGACTTAGAAATTCTAGATCCTTTATCAATGGAAGGGGAAATGGTATCAAGGGATATTAAAGCCGAATTGTGTCCAAGACCATGCAGTTTGACTATTTCAAAGTCCCCAGAGGACTAGGATATTAATGATATAATTAATATCCTTTGAAATGAACTTATAAATGACCAAAACAAGTCTTTCAACTCGATTTACATCAAATAAAATGTAAGAGGGGTGAAACTGGAAAAACAGGAAAAAACTAGAAATGGGACACCGATTGGTGAGTCACCAACAGCAAGCCACCGACTGTGAGCCACCGATGTTGAGCCACCGACATTGAGATATCAACAATGAGCCATCGAAATGACCTAATAATTCCTGAATCACCAACGCCTTGACTCACCGATGCCCTAACTCACCAACACTGTGACCTATCGATGCCCTCAACCTACCGACGCCTTGTCCTACCAACACCTCGACCTACTGACGCCGTCGACATATCGATGCCATCGAACTACCATCAACCTAGAACTATGGACTACTTTGACCCACTGACGCCCTTGACTCACCAACGCCCTAGACCCACTGACACTTTTGACCCACTGACACCGTCGACTTACCGACGCCCTGACCGACCGACGCCTTGACCTACCGACGCCCTCAAACCACCGACACCCTCGACCTACCAACGCCCTTTCCTACCAATGTCTCAAGCTACCAACAACCTTTACCTAATTAATCCTTATACTATCAATTCCTCTACCTACCGACACCCTTGACCTACTAATGTCCTCGACCTACCGATGCCCTGTCTTACCAACACCTCAACCCACCGACACCCTGACCTACCAACACCCTTTCTTACTGATGCCTCAACCTTCTGACTCCCTCAACCTACCGACACCCTCGACATACCAATGAACTAAAATACCAAAACTATTGACCTACTAACACCCTTTAATTATCAACACCCTGATCTATCGACTCCTCGACCTACTGATGAAAAAACAAAAAATTTGGAAAACTCTAGAAATGAGCTACCATTGCATCCCAAAACACCCCAAACATAGGTTTTTTACAAATTAATGGACCACTAAGGTTTGAATCATTATATTAAAACACATTTTTAGACTCATGTATTATAACATAATCAAATTTAACCTAAAAATCAACTTTCATAACTTAATAATAGCCTTTACAAAGAAAATTTTTCTTATTCTTACAACTTTTCCAATGTAATTTAATTTATTCAAAAATATATACATTGTTTATTGAATTACCAACCCTAGTATCCCAAAGATGGTTTCAACATTATTATATTAGTATTAGATATAAGGAATCACATCCCAAAGGAATAAATAATTTAGTATTCTTGGTAAACTAGATACATACTTGAAATTCACATTACATTTTAAAACATAAAATAAAAAAAAAATCTTTGTTGAGAACACCATTATTTATATCAGTGAAACAATACATATCAATCACAAAATACTTCTTCATATCATGGGGAAATTAAAACATAAGGGGTGAGCTCATATTCTCAATAAGGGTAATCACACTGTGGAATCTATGATTAAATAAGACATAATGAATATGGCAAGGTAAATAACTAAAACAATTTCCATTTAATCTATAACTTAAGAATAATATGGTAATAATAAATTATTATCAAATAATTCCATATAAATAATCCCATTACCATAAAACTTGAACATAGATATTATGACTAATGGAATAATCACATGGAATATCAATAACTGAATTCATAATGATTAAATTCACTATTTTTGGACATATAAAATAGACCATTGAGTCTTTTTCCAAGATATCTAATAACATCGTGGTTTGTGCTAAGACATTTATATAAACGGGTAAGGCCTTGGAAAAAAACCAATATAGTTTCCTTTATGAGACCTATCAACGCATTGAGGGGATATAGCAGGCCCCACCCATCAATTAAAAATTATAATTCATTCCTAATATGAAAGGGGTAAACAATAATCAATATAAACATTAATATTGAAAAACTAACATCTGAAATGTGAATACTTACCCCAATCAATAAACAAAATCAGAAACCATTTAGAGTAAAGTTATGAATGGTAATAAAATTATACATCCTAAATTAAACTGATCATAAATTATCAAAATAAGAAATAAAGATGATATAAATACAACATATCCATAGTTTATCATAAGTAAATTAAAGGGGTTATTTCATTGATGGGAAAAAATATCATAAAAATATGTTTAAAAACATTCTTTAGGAAAAAATCATTTTCATTTTGAAATTCACCTTTTAAAACTAAAAGTTAAAAAAAATTAAAAACACTTTTCTTTGGAAATAACTTTTTTAACTTATAAATGAATCTTTAAAATATTTATTGGTTATGACATAAGAAAATTTCATACATACAGAGTATGTTAAAACAAATATTACTTTCACAATTTTGGTAAAATTCAGATGGGCATTATTTTGAAAAAGACATGAATATTCCTTTCAAAAAAATTTAAAAAAAGAAAAAATGGATGATAATGACTTTAATAAATATTTTTAGAAAATTTAAAAACATTTTTAATACATTTTTAGAAAACATAGGTTTTAATGAAAACATATTTCTGACCGAAGAGAGAAATATAGTCAACTTAAAAATATTTTCTCAATCATTTTAAGTACTAATGAGTGAAAAATGGAACTATTACTTAAAAAATTTAATTATTAACCAAAGGATAAAAATATATATTGATTTTAAGATATATACATCAAATAATTCACATAATGGATTCTTAAACAAAAAAAATCCTGAATAATTATGAGATTGTGAAATAAACCCTTATAACTTTGGTAACTTTTATATCATGAGCCCCATGAAAGAAATAACATTAAATGAAACATTAAATACAATGAATATAAATTAATTCATGATATAACATAAAAAATGGTAGATATACACCACACAAAATAAAAAATTGGTGAATATGACATATGTCTCATGGAAATAATATTTATATGAGAAACTCTTACCTTGAGTCCGACTCATCATGTGCATTCTTTATATTCTTGAACAATAAAATAATAGTATTATTTACATTCATAAAAAACTTTTTGAAGTTTATTATTCCTTTTATTTCACTTATTACCATGTTATATTTGATTACTTATCTAATTAAGTTTACGTTGGATGTTTTGATAATATTTGACTTATGTGTTAGAAATAACTTTGGTAGGTTGACTATGGTCAAAAAGGATATTATTTAAAAATACCAAAAATAAAAATAATGGAATAATTATAATATTTATACATAAATTATACTTTTAAAACCAATCATGAACAATGAATATGAAAAATAAACTATGTTACAATCATGGAGATGGTGGGCCGTACGTACGCATGAGTAACGTTTCCATTTTTCAATGATCATTGTGGAAAGATGGTAAGTAATATTTTATCTTTAAAAAATGATAATAAAATAATATATACTATATTATTTAATTAAATATACTTATATATATCAACCATGTGGTGTGGAGATGAAAAGATAGTCACATTTCTTCGTGAAGGCGGTAGTCCACACGTACACAGACGATGTTTTCATTTTTTAGTGTAAGAAAGAAAATTATAAATTAAATTTTAATAATGATAAATATGTAATTAATATAATAATTATTTCATTTATATAACATATATTCATTAATTTTTATCCTTAACACATTCTATGTAAGCGTTAGTGAAAGACGAATCACATCGCTTCACGAGGCTGTAGTCCACCGTACACATGAGCGGTGTTATCGTATGCCCTATGGAATGAAATATAAAAATTTATAAATGATATAATGACTAAAGGGGTATAATTATGTTATAAATACCATATATATACTTTATATCTATAAACATACCCAATCATGAGAGGTGTTAATGGAAAAAAGAATAACATCAGTTTGTGAGGCTGTAGTTTACCGTACACATGAGTGATGATTTCGTAAACTATTTAATGGAATTTGGGATGATTTATGGTCATTAAATTAACATAAAAACATATTATTATATTTAATATACTTATTTTACCATATAATAATTATTTAATAATAATTTAAGGAGGTGGAGGAAGAAATAAAATAAAAACACTCGTTGAAGAGCGCAACCTCTTCTTCGGGAATCCTCCTTAGGTTTCCTTCAAATCCTTCCTAGGTTGGATTTATTCCCAAAATAAGGATTATGGGATTATAATAGGGATATTTGGAAGTTATTTGGATATTTATTGGCCAAAAAATATAGTTTTAATGTGTTAAGAATAAAGGAGAGTGGGTGGCCTTTTATAAGTGAGGTGAGTGACACATTTGAAATTTTGAGAAGAGAAAGGATTATCTACATATTTAACATGGAAAAAGGGTCAAAATGGACTATTATAGAGCCTTATACATTATAAGGTCTAAATATGGTCATAAAATAGATATTTTAAAAGTTTTTATATTATTTTATCTATTATCTTTTTAGTTTAAACCTCGAAAAATCCCTTTTTTAATTTAATTATGGTAAATAGTTTTTACTATTTTTACTATTAATTATGGTAAAAAATTAATTTTAACTTATTAGAAAATATAAATTATTTTTATTACAAATATGTAATAACTTTTTAAAAATTTAATTCATATAATTTAAAAAATTTATTTTAAAATTAATCCCACAAACACAATGAGAAAACGAGTTTTCAAAGAGAAAATGTTCAAAAGTTTACAAAGTTTTTATATTAAAATTATATATAAAAAGGATTAAAATGACCTAAATTGTATTAATTGTCATATAATTTAAATAATTTTACTTTAAAACTAATTAAAAATATAATTTAACATTATAAATAATTTAAATGAGAAGGCAAATTTCAATTAAATTTTAGCATTTTAACTATTCATCAAAAATGGAAATTTTCAGAAAAACAAAAAAATTCACCATAAGAAAATTTTTATATGAATATTTCAAAAATTAAGATCATTTTATCTAATAAATTTTATAAAATTGATAAAAATTAATTTCAATTTATGTATACAAAGAGTGAAAAAACCATCTTTTAAAAAAATACTATTTTTCAGAAAACATTTCTTATTATTTTAAATGATTCTTATTTTATTTATAATAATTAGATAACCATAATTCTTATAATTTATTTAGTAATTCCAATACCCACCTTATTAACCCCTAGGTTGTAATTCTCATGTTTAAATAATATTTAAATAGAGTATTACTGTTTAAGTCCAGTATTGTGTGCATCGCAAGTTGTCAAACAGATTGAATTTATTTAAAAATAAATATATCTTAAAGTATTGGGATGCTACATTATCTGTAGATATTAGTGTTTTATTCCATAAATTCTATCAAACATATTATAATTATTCTATAATTTCTAGTTGTTACATTCTCCCCAAATTAAATAAATTTCATCCTTGAAATTTAAATTTAATCTTGGTAATCATGGGTTTAATATTTGGAAACACCATTGTTTAAAAATGCACATAATAAAAAGGGTTAATAAAAACATCTTTTTAATAAAAGATAAAATGGAAATATGATGGTCATATGAAATAATACATAACTAGGTTTCAATTTTAGAGAACATTGGTGGAAAGTAAAGATATGAACATGGAAGAAAAGCGTAAATAATTATAGAGAATGATAGAGGTCATTGATCACAAGAAAATGAATGATAAATAGAAATTTCAAGACATCAAAACCATAAATATTTTATTATTTAAAAGATCATTAGTTCAACATAAATGAAGGTATTAGGATATCAATTTTTTTCAATATCCTTTTTTCTAGAGATGTGTAATTCCTTTACCCTCTAGACTGAGAATATATGAAAATTTACTTACTTGATATATCTCTATTTCATTGGCATAATTTCATAATTTGGTTATTCTTTGATCATTTCTGAATTAATTTCTTAATATAATAAATGAATATTCAAGATGATTTTTTATGCCCGAAGCATGAAAATTAACATTTAATGGATCATACAATCCATAAGAGTGAAAATCCCTTCCATATATTTATAAATATTTTCCAAAACCATTATGGTTATCACTAGTTATCCAATATAATACATTAATATCTAAACCTCAATATTAACACCACTACTTCATCATTTATATTTACTCCCAAAATCATTTAACTAAAAACAATGAAACATTAACTCAAAAATCACACAGGCAAGTGGTAGGTGATAAAACCTTATCATCCTTAATTCATGGGTTCAACCCATGTGGACTTTCTAGATGCGATGCGTTGTCACCTAACATGCAATTTATACTTTTTTTAAAACCATATTAATATAATTCCTATAATTTTACAAAATTGTAATAGCCCATAATTACCTAAACATAAAAGATTAGATAAACCTTAAAAGTTGAAAATAACTCTATAAAAACCTCTTTATCATTATTATCTCAAAATTGGGAACATATTAAGTGTTATCCTTCCTTAATAAAGTGTTTTCCAAGAGGTTCAATTTTTTACTAAATTAATTTTCATGGTTATATATACCATCCAACATATGTCCTAAAATCCTTTAAGAAATGGTACTGTTTTATAATCCTTATATGTTTTGAGAATTTTATTAATAAAATAATGTTACTCATATTTATTGGAACTAAATACAAAAGCACAATAATCATTACACTTCATCTATAGTAATATCATAATCTTGACCTTGAACCCTTAGCTCTTTTTTAGGTATTTTACCTTCAAAGCAGTGGTGTTATTTTTTGTGGAAATTCCACATGGGTGTTTTAATGGTCCTATCACAATTATTTTCTACTGGATCCCTTGGACACTCAAACGAGATTTGACCTTGTGTTCCTCTATATCTCTCTCCACGTCAGATCCAGATCAGGGTTAATAAAGTGGTTTTGGGATTTGTGATTTGATGGTAAATGGGTTTTCTAGGTACTCTCACATCGTCTTACTCTTTCTTGGCTACTGGTTTCGGTCTCAACAAAGTCTGGATCCCTTATCCACTCAAATACTTGATCTAGCCTCAGTTTTATCTACTCCTCTCTAATTCATATTTATATTAATGGTAATAATGATGTTTTAGGATGTTGTATTTGGTAGTCTAAGGTGTTCCTGGATTGATTGGAGTTGGTTTGTTCGATGAAGACAATCTGGTTATATTTTTGTTCAATTTTGGTGACTTTTAGATGTGTAAATGATAATGGCTAGTGATGTTTTTGGTTTCAGGGATTTGTTTGGTGTTCCCTCCTCGAATTAGTTGTTAAGTTTTGGTTATGGTGGAAACCTTCAATGTTGTTCATGACAATGCTGTGTTGATGTTGTTTATGCTTTGACGTGTTGAGCTCACTCTACAATGGTGGATTGATGCTATGGTGGAAGATAGTCGATGGGTTTTCCAGTGTAGTGGTGTCCATGATGGCGATGACATCTATTTGGGGGTATGGATTGAGCTGGCTCACCACTTGAGATCTCATCACCTATGGTGGTTTGATGTTAATGGTTGAATAATTTCAAATTTCAAATTTGGGATGTGATTTTTTAATTTTGATCTCCTGCATTTAAATTTTGTAATATGGGTGGTTTAGTTTTTATCCGGTGAATGTGAGGTTACCACTTAACTATAATTTGGCTTTTAAAAATAACAAAAAAATGGATTTGGAGGAGGTTATAAGGACTCGACTTTGAACATTACATTATCTTGAGTTTTAATTCAATATCTCATTCTATTACATTTTAGTATTTTTCTGATTAGTATCCATTTTCCCAAAATATAAAACTTATAAAATAAAGCATGATTTTTGTGTGTGGAAAATGTCCATGAATTCAACTCGACTTTCTTTCATTTCCCTTACCCATCATTAAACCCTATAAAAAATATTTTAAAAACATGAGATGAGAATAATTGTTCATAAAATGATATAAAAATAAAATAAACTATTATTTCAGTAAAAAAATGAAAACTAATGAAATATTTACCTTTATATAAATTTTATTTGAATTAAAT
This sequence comes from Viscum album, assembly GCA_963277665.1. Taxonomy (NCBI): domain Eukaryota; kingdom Viridiplantae; phylum Streptophyta; class Magnoliopsida; order Santalales; family Viscaceae; genus Viscum; species Viscum album. The sequence goes on from OY728133.1 coordinate 1,961,792,860, forward strand.
AAATAAAATATTTTCACAAGAAAACACAGAAATTTTTTTCCCAATGAAATCCTTTAAAACCCATAACAGGAAATTAAAAATTCTTTTTAGTGACTTAGAGAATAATATACATAAAACCCTTTATAAAATATTTTAATTCGAATAACCATATATTTTACTTCTGATATAATCATTACACAATGAATTGGAGAGATATAATTGTGTCCATCCTTTTTATAAGCTATATCGAGATCACACATTTCTCATGAGCTATAATGGGGCCCAACTCTTCATATAATCTATATTAGGATCACATGTGAGCTATAATGGGGATCAAACCTTCGTATAAGCTATATCATGGTCACCCATTTCATATAATTCTCATGTACCATATCATTAAAAAAAACCTTCATCATAAAACCCATTAAAAAACTCTTTTTAACTCATATGAAAAACAATTTTGGATAAAAATAATCTTTTCTTATAAAAACCTATTTTCAATACCAAAATACACTTTTCTTTTGAATAACCATTTTTCAATACCAAAATACATAAAAATTAAAGGTTTTTTATTTTGAGAAAACCTGAAATATTACAAATGAATCTAGAAATAAAATAAAGGTCACAACGGTGGAATTCCATTGTCTTCATGTATGTTAAGAATAGAACATTCCCTTTTTCATTTGTCAAAACCTCTACAAAACACATAAAAATATTCCTTTTGAAAAACTTTAAAAATATAGTAAAAAGAGATATAAATTTGACTTTATAAATATTATATTTCCATATAAAAACTTTCATAAAATCATTAGAAAACTTGGACATGGAATAGAAAGAGTTTTAAGAAAAAACTTTAAAAAATGATTTTTTTAAATGAATAGTTCCTTATCACTTGGGAAACACTTGAATGGTAATCCCCATGAAAGAATAACATTAAAAAAACATTAAATATCATGATAATATATAAATTAAAGATAAAAAATTTCAATGGGGCTGTATACACACCTTATAAAAGAATAAACGTGCATAAAATAAAATTCGACCTCAATAAAAGAAAATTGAGATGAAGTCTCTTACCTTGATTATGATTTGTCACACTTGTTCTTTATCTTACTCTTCTTTAGGTACCTTACTTAGGTTTTCAATAATCCCATCATAAGTTGGATTTATTCCCAAAATAAGTTTTCTCATATGAGATGAGGGATGTTGGGAAGTTATTTGTGTAGGGGTTGGATGATCTAAATTACATGAGAGGTGTGGATAAGTATCAGGAATGATTAACCTTTTTTAATTGATGAGGAGTGGTGTTTTTTTTTATAAATTTAGAAAATTATTCACTATTGGGAGGTCAATATTACCTAAATTGGATCCAATATTGATAATAAATGGGTTGGAGGGATCATATAGTCGAGACAAACCCCCACTGTATAAAAAAATACATGTTTTAAAAATTTTTGTTTCTAAACTCTTAGGTTTCCTTATTTGTTTAATTTTGGGTTTTTATTATGGAAATTAGTTTTCTAACCTAAGTACTTTAACCATTAAGACTAAATTAAAGTGAGACATAATAGATAATTTTGACCCACTGATTCTATTTATCAAATCCAAATTATCAAATAAAAATCTAATGTGTATTTAAAATTAAGTCTAACAGAAGCGCATATAATTTGCAGAAACACCCTTTTATCCTTAATCACTATAACAAAGTTATTTACTATTTAACAATAAATATAGTCATTATAAAATAGAAATTGGTACATAATATTTACAGATCACTTGGTAGAAGATATAATTTTTAGTAATTTTAAATCATTTAATAAAATATCATTTATTATAAAATAACATTAATGTCAATTTTTACATTATTCATTTAATTTAAATTTAATAATATCAAGAAAACAATTTAAATATAAATATTATGATCAAACCTATGTAACATGATATATTCATCTATGAAATTAATGTAAGATAATAATTCATTCAATATACTTGACTATTAATATTTTTAGTATGATTTATTCTAGTTAATTTTTAACTAAATAATTATAATGTTATCATTTATTAAGTATTTAAAACAATTAATTCATCTCTAAAAAACTAAACTAAATTATAATGATAGAAAAAACTAACTTTTATTTAAAAATAATATTTATAACCAAACTTATATTGTTTTTGTCCCTATCCCAAAGCTTTATAAATATTAAAAGGAAAAAGGTTCATTTTTTTTACTAATCTTATTATATAGGTCAATTTCATGGAAACATTTCCCAAAAACTCATAAAAATTGATCTTAAGGTCATAGGGTTCTAAATATGACCATAAAATGGATTTTGGACAAGTTTTAGGGCATTTGTATACCTTATATTCTAATTTTAACCACTAAGTAAACTCATTTTTTACCTTAATCGATGTAATTAATCTTGACTTTTTTCACAAATAATTATGGTAAAAAAATAGGTTGATCAAATTATAAATTTAAAACTACGATGATTTGAAATATGGAATTATTTTTTTCAAATTCTATTCATGTAAGTTGATAATTTTAATTTAATATTAATCTTGTAGATGTGATGCGAAAGTGGGGTTTTAAAGTAAAAATGTTCAATGGTTTATAATGTTTTTATATAAAATTCAAAGTGAAAAATACTAAAATGACCTAAATTGAATTAATTAATATATAATTGAACTAATTTTACTTTAAAACCAATTAAATATATAATTTAACAATATAATTTATTTAAATGAAAAAAGAAGTTTTCAATTAAAATTCAGTATTTTCTATATTCATAAAAAATGAAACTTTTCATAAAAATACCAAAAATTTTCGCTAAGATAATTTTGGTATTAAAAATTCAAAAAATAAATTTATTTTTCCAAATAAAATTTATAAAATTGGTAAAAATTTGTTTTAAATTATGTGCATAAAGCATGACTGGTCCATCTTTTAGAAAAAAATACTTTTTTCAGAAAACATTTATTTTTCTTATAAATGATTCCTATTTTGTAATAATTAATATATAACCATATTGTTCATAGTTTAGTTAGTACTATTCATAAACACCAATTTAATGGATATGTTATAACTATTATATTAAATAATAATATTTTAATAATAATTCACATTTCGTTTAAACTCAGTATTGTGTATAATGCAAGCCAAACTAAGTGTTAAATGTAAATTATGTTGTCAAACAAAATTTTATTCTTTTAAAATCTTAGGTTGTTACATACTTCCCCCTTTAATAAATTTTAACCTCACATTTTGAATTTTATCTCTATAATCAAATGATGAACATTTGAAAATACTTTAATTGTAAACCCACATCCTAAAAAGGGTTAATATAATGTCCTCTTAATAAGAGAGAAAGAGAATCATTATAGTCATATTGAATAACATATAAATAGATTTCCAAATAGGATAATATAGATGAAAATGGAATAAAAGAATAAATAATTATATATATTGATTGAGGTCTTTGATCACAAGCAAGTGAATGATCAATGGAAATTTAGCAGCCTCAAAACCATAAATATATAATGATATAAAAAACTATATGATTCATTAAATATGAATGTAATATGATAATTTTTTTGTTTCAATAAACATTTATTAATATTTTTAATTATTTTAATCTCTAATAATATAATGAAATATACTTAATTAATATTTTTTCTATTTCATAAACACAATTTCATCCATTGGTTATTCATCAATCAATTTCCATTTCATCCCTTAATTCAAGAAATGAATATAAAAAAATGTTTTTATTATTTTGGAAGCACTAAAATCCAATTTTAATGAATCATAATATCCATAAGAGTAAAAAGTCTTTCCATATATCTCTAACAATTTTTCATAACCATAATTGTTAGCACAAGTTATCCAATATAATAAGTCAATCTATAAACCTCAAAAGTAATATCACTTGTTCATTATTAATATTTATTTTTCAAAATGTTTAACTAAAAACAATTTCATATTAACCAGGACATTACATAGTACAATGGTAGTTATTTTACTCTTGTCGACCTTTGGTTGTGGGTTCAAGACCCTTGACCTTACTGGATGTAATGGGTTGTTGCCCGACCATCTTACCATCCTTTTTCATAAAATTTCATTATTATAACATTCCTAGAAATACAATGAACATTCTTAAAAATAATCTTAATCATCAAAGATCATATGAACCCTAAATGTTATCAATTACTTTAAACTTATGTCTAATAAATTTAAAGGCATTATTCCTCAAATATATTTCCTCTTAAAATATATATTTTAGATATCAATGAAAACTCAATAAATGTTTAAAAAAGTATTTCTGTTACTTAAAAAATCAAAATCGAGGTGCCCAAGACATTAAGAATATGATCAATATTTGAAAAATACTGATTTTGATGGATCTGTCACCACTTCACCTAATGGCCCCACATCAACTATAAAAGTATTAATGATTTCTACCCCTTTTTGCTTATGATCATGATGATTTATACCTTGAGTAAGTAACTTCAAACACAATATAGCATAATGTCCAAACTCATTACAACTAAAAGATATCACTTTAAACTAGATACTTGTTATATCATTCTTAGATTGTTTAGGACTCTTTTATTTGTAGTCACAAACCTTGATACCAAACTTACCACACTAGTAACAATTTCTTGATCCTGAAATAAATTCCCTAAAATTTATTTTACTGTACGTGGAACAAGTTTTATTTTTACCTCTAGAATTATTAGTTAGTTTCCTATCCATTTTTTACCACCTTTATCATTTCTTACTCTTTTCATCTCATGGAATATAAGTGTCGGTAAAATCCATCTCAACTTTCTCATAAAAAAATAACTTTCTCATAAATTTTAAATTGTCGTGTGACCAATTCTCTACATAATATTGGTTTTACTCTATAGTAAAATCTATTAATTTTACTATTAATTTCTTGAATAAATTACCACACATACCTATCCAATATTGTGAATTTTGTTTCATATTCTACCACAAAATCATCAGAATTTTACCTCAATTATAGGAATTGTTTCTCCATCCTCATATGAAAAAACTTAGGGAAATATTTCTAAAGGAAAATATTCCTAAATGTGTCCCATTACATATAATCAATATCATCATTATTTCTGGTATTATTAACCAAAGACCACAATAAATCAGTTTCACCTTCAAAATGATAGATGGAAGACTTACCTTTTGATGTTCCAAACATCCCATGACTTCAAATATTTTATCTAGGTAATTGATCCATCCATTGCCTACCACTGGGTCATATGATCCATTGAATTATGGAGGATATTGCATCATGAAATGATATAATATAGACATATTACTTCATGTTAGATCATGTTCCTATATAACATGGATACCACCACCTTTTATAGCTTGTTTTAACTGATCCATCTCTACAAAAAACTGTTCTGTTCTAATTAAAACCATATCAGGATGCTGACTTAGAAGGATATTTTCCTATCAATGCATTACCACTTCAACTTTTCCATTTACTGTATGGAAAACCATTTTGAACATATATAGTTTAGATGTTAAATATGAAAATCTTAAAATTATACATCATTTCAACTTAACCATGAAGTAAAATATTATAAGGAAATGATATTAACACTATCCTAACCTATAAAGTTTTATAAACCATCATCTGATACAAAATATAAAGACCCAGACATAATCATTATATAATCTTTAGTTTTAAGTCAATAAACAATTCTCTTACATTTTTGGATCTTCTTATATTTAGATTTTTAGATAATTAGTCAATAAATCATATAAAATAAAAGCATGAAATACAAAGTGGACACTTTAGATTAGTATCTATTTTTTTTATAATATAAATATTTAAAATAAATAATTATTTTATTTCATGGAAAATATCCATGACTTTCAACTTGACTTATTTCTTCCCCTTACCTATCCTTAAATCCTATAAAAAACTTTTTAAAAACTTTGGATGAGCATAAAATCTCATTAAGGGATATAAAATGAAAGGAAAGAATTAGTTCCATAAAAAAAATTAAAACCCATGAAATATTTATATATACATTAATGTTCTTTAAGAGAGAGAAATAAAATATTTTCACAAGAAAAAAAACACATGTTTTTGTAAAATAAATACTTTAAAAACCATAATAATAAATTAAAACTCTATTTTAGTGACTTAGAGAATCATATTCATAAAACCCTTTCAAAACCCTTTTATTTGGAATAACCATATGAATGAATTACAATATAATCATTACCCAATGAATTGGAGAGATATAATCGGGATCATACCACATATATGATATATCTGGCTAACCCATTTCTCAAGATCTATAATAGGGCTCAACCCTTTATATAAGCTATATCAAGCTTTCTCGTGAGATACAATAGGGTTTTACCCTTCATATAAGCTATATTAGTCTCACACATTTCATATAATTCTCAAGTACCATATCATTATTAAAAACATTCATCATAAAACCATTTGAAAAAATATTTTAAACTCATATAAAAAATAAATTCAGATAAAAATACTCTTTTCTTTTAAAAACCCATTTTCAATAACAAAATACACTTTTATTTTCAAAAATTATTTTCAATACCAAAATACCAAAAAAATAAATTGGGTTTTATTTGAAGAAAAAATGAAATATTGAAAAGGAATATAGATATAAAAAGGGTTACGGTGATAGAAAAGTCATTATCACTATGTATGTTAATAATAAAACATTTTGTTTTCATTTTTCAAAACATTCTATATAAAACATGTAAAAATATTCTTTTTTAAAACATTTAAAAATAAAGTAAAAAGAGAAATAAAATTTACTTTATAAATATTTTGTGTCCATATAAAAACTTTTAAAAAATAATTAGAAAACATGGACACATAAGAGAAAGAGTTAGAAGAAAAAACTTTAAAATATTATTTTTTAAGATAAAAGTCCCTTATCACTTGGGAAACACTTGAATAGTAAGACCTATGAAAGAATAACATCAAAAAAATATTAAATATCATGAGAATAGATAAATTCATGATCTAACATGTAAAAGTGGATTTATAAAAACATCATAAAAGAATAAATATTCATAACATCAAAATATACCTCAATAAAATAAAATTGAGAAGAAATTCCTTACATTGAGTCTGATTCATCACGCTTTTCCTTTATCTCGCTCTGTTTTAGGTATCAACCTTAGGTTTGTAGTAAATCCTTCCTAGGTTGGATTTATACCCAAAATAATACTTCTAGGATTAGAGTAGGGAATTTGGGTAGTGATTTGTGTAGGGTTTGGATGATCTAAATGGCTTGAGAGATGTAGAGATGTGAGGGGAGTGAGTTCCCTTTTATTGTTGAGGAGGAGTCGTAGTTTTTGTAAATTCCTAAAATTATTCACTATTAGGGGGTAAATCATACCTAAAGTGTTTCCAATATTCATAATTAATGGGTTATATGGATTATATTTTTGATCCACACATCCACCACACAAAAAAACATATGTTTTAAACATTTTGTTCCTTAACTCTTAAGTTTCCTTTGTTTTTCGCTTGGCCTTTTCATTATAGTAACTAGTTTTCTAACCTAAATAATTTATCCATTAAGACTAAATTAAACTGATAATTATTAGATAATTTTTTCCTACTAATTATAAGTTTTAAATCCAAATTATCAAATAAAAATTATATGTGTGTTTAAAATTAATTTTAATACAATCACCTGTAAAGTGCAAAACGCCCTTTCATCCTTAATTATGCTAACATAGTTCTTTTACTATTTAGTCGTCAATATAATCATTATAAAATAATAATGGTCACATTAATAGAATATATTTTAAAATTTATTACCACTTAAAAAATAATTGTCATAATATAGAATTTTTAGTAATTTTAAATCTTTTAATAAAATATCATTTATTATAAAATAACATTAAAGTCAATTTTGACATTATTCATTTAATTTGAATTTAAAAATATAAATACAATTATGGAAATATAATAAATTATTATAAAACCTATGTAAAATTATATATTAATAAACTGAATTAAACTAAGACAAAAATAAATTCAATTTACTTAACTTTTAATATTTTTAGTATCATTTATTTTAGTTAAATATTAACTAAATAATTAATGTTTTATCATTTCTTAAGTATTTAAATAGATTAATTAATCTTTAAAAAATTAAAATAAATTATAAATATATAAAAAACTAATTTATCTTTTAAAATAACATTTACAACTGAACCTATATTTTTTCCCTATCACAAAGCTTTATATAAATTCAAAGGAAAATGGGTTTTTAGACTTTTCTTTACTTAACTTATTATACAGGACAATTTCCTAGAAAAGTGTCCCCAAAACTCATTACAATAGATCCTGATGTCATAAGGGTCTAAATATGTCCAACCAATGGGTATTGGAGAAGTCTTGGGTCATTTTTACACCTTATATTCTATGTTTAACCACTTTATAAACTCATTTTTTACCTTAATCACTGTAATTAATTTAAACTGTTTCACTAATAATTATTATAAAAAATTAAGTTGAACTTATTATACATTATAAATTATTCATATTCAAATTATGGAATCCATTTTTCTAAATTATATTCATAGAAGTGAAAAAATTTAATTTAATATTAATCCCATAGATTTGATGAGAAAGCAAGTTTTTAAAGTGAGAATATTCAAAAGTTTTCAATGTTTTTATATCAAAATTAAATATGAATTTTTTTCAATGACCTAAATTTGATTAACTGATATATAATTTAACTAATTATACTTCAAAACCAATTCAGTATATAATTTAACATTATAAATTATTTTAAAAAAATGCAGTTTTTAATTAAGATTCAGTATTTTTCACTAATCATCAGAAAATAAAATTTTTCAGAGAGTTACAAAAAAGTCAACATAAGATAATCTTGGTATTATTATTTATATATTTTTTATTTTTTAAAGTAAATTTTATAAAATTGGTAGACATTATTTTAAAATTATGTGCGCAAAGCATGACTAATCTGACTTTTAGAAAAAAATACAGGTTTTCATAACAAATTTATTTTTCTTGTAAATAATTATTATTTTATTACTAATAAATAGAAAAATATATTTTTCATAATTTATTTAGTAATATTCATAATATCTAATTTAACTACTAAGTTAAAACTATTATATTAAATAATTATATTTTAATAATATTTAACATTTCTTTTAAACTTGATGTTGCGTGTAATGAAAGATAAATTGAGTGTCATGTGTCATTTATGATATCAAACAAAATTTTATTCTTTAAAATATTGGGGTGTTACAATGGTGTCCTTTTTATCAACACTTTAATCAAACTACTTTTCATTTTAAGCATGTTCTAAGGCGTTTTCTTCCACAAGTATCACATGTTGGAAAAATCCTTCTTTCCCTTATTACCTTTATCTATTTTTTTCTCTACCATAATATTATTCTCTTGATTCCATTAGAATCCATAAGAATTAGATAATTATTTATATATCTTGATAACATATGATATTATGTCCTCATATGATGGGAATTTTTGGGATATTAGTTCCCTTTAGAGGATTAGCTTAATCACATCAAAGAATTAGTCAATCTTGCTCTTTGGATTACATATGTAGTCCACAACATACCTTGCTACCCTTATAAATTTGGATTCATATTTAGAAAAAAATTTACTCTTATTTATATCTTATAATCATGAACTTTATTTTCATACCCACTCATTTCTCATGTGGAAACGATTTTTCCAAGCATATTACCTTGAAATCTTTCCACTTCATGCTTTATATTTCCTCCTCATCCTTAGTGTTTTAAATAAATAACCACCATTGATACGCTTATCCTGGAAGATGATAAACTACCATAAAAACTATCTCCATTTCACTAATTCAGAGAGTAATAAATATATTATCTAAGGAACTTATCCATTTCTCAGCTAAAAATGGATTTATAGTTCTTTTTGAATGATGGAGATTGCTCACGCATAGAGCAATATAACATTGTTACACCACATGGGGGATCAGCAGGCTACTTCATATGAGAAAGTTTATTAATCATAACCTGATTCAGCTACACCAATATGGTTATAATTTGATCAATTCCAGCTAAAAATATTGTTCCGGCTTTGTTATATTTCCTAATAGGGTAATCCCTACATGGAGTATGTGTATTGTTACAATTCCTATTTATTATATTAGCCTTCATTTCTAAACAATAACATATGGTATATTAGGTCATAACATTATAAAACATAATGCATAATCCCAAAACCAGTGAAACACTTAACATAGATTAAAAAATGAATGCATAGTTAATCTCATTCTCATTAACATGGTTTTTTTGGGGATATCTTTATTTTCAAATATTTCATAATGGTTTATAAATAAAATGTGTATTATCCTAAGCATATCCCTCAGGAGTTTCAATCTAGGAGAATATTAGAACTAATTTTTTTGAACTAGGTGACGATTAGATCAAGATAAATGTGGCCTTTTCAGAGTTGTTACCCCTAGGTATATCTGTTCAAGAACTAAAACTCCTTGTAGTATCTAGACAACGATGCATTTGTTAGAAAAAACCATATAATGTCTTCCTTACTAGAATTTTAGGATGTTATTCTATATTTATCATCAAATTCTATCATAGGGTTGTGTTCCCAAATATAATTTTTTCCTAAATCTAGTTTCCAAGGTTTCAATTAAACTTCTTCTGATACAAAATGTAGCAACCCTAACCCTAGTAGTCTAGTGTCAGTGGCTATATTATTACATTAGCATAATTTTCAATGAATCATATCCTGAAGAAAAAAATAGATTAGTAGTCTTGGTAAAATATATGTATACTTGAAATTAACATTAAATTTAAAACATAAAATAAAAAAATAATTTTCTTTGATGATTACATTATTCCCCTAATAACATACCTACATATCAATCAAAAAATAATTCCTTACATCATGGGGAAAATAAAACATAAGAAAGGGGTGAGCTCATATGCTCAGTAAGGGTAATTGTATAACAAAAGTTTTGAATAAATAAAGAATAATCAATATAGAATGGTTAATAAATGAAACACATATAATTTTATCAATAATTTAAGAATAATATTCTTGGAATAGATTATGATCAAATAATTCCATTTAAATAATCATATGAGCATGAAACTTGAACATGTATATTCTAACTAATCAATTAATCTCATGGAATATAAATAACTGAATTCATAATGATGGAATTCATAATTTTTTAACATCTAAAACATACTATTGAGGCCTTTTCCAAGACATATAATACTGTTGAGTATTGTTCCAAGAAATATAAAACCATCAATTCTTGTTCAAATACATCTGTATAAATGGGTAAGGCCTAGATCAAAACCCAATCTATATTACCTCACGAAACTTACTGATTCATCGAGGGGATATATTGGCTAACACCCATAAATTAAAAATTAAAATTTATTTCACATTTGAAATGGGTGTAACATAATTAACATAAACATTTTTATTGAAAAACTAAAATATGAAATCTTAATATTTACCCTAATCAATAAGTATAATCCTAAACCATTCATAGTAAAATGGTGAATGATAATAAAACTGTAAATCCTCAATTAAAATAATCATAAATTTTCAAAAATAAATAATTAGGATTATATTAATACAACATATCCCTATTGGATCATATATTCCTTAAAGTGTTTATGTCATTGATGAATATAAATACCACAACAATATCTTTAAAAACATACTTGATAAAAATAAAATTTTCATTTTTAAAATCACCTTTTAAAACTAAAAGTTCACAAAACATTTTGAGATCACTTTTATTTCAAAATAAACTTTAAAAATTATAAAATAATCTTTAAAACATTTAGTGGTCAAGATGAAAGGAAATTCTATAAAAGCAAAGTATGTTAAAACAATGATTCCTTTCATATTTTTGGTAAAATCCAAACTAGTATTGTTTTAAAAATGACATGAAGGTTCCGTTTTTTTGTAAAAATAAAAAATGGGTGAAAATTTATTTAATAAATCCCTTTTAAAAGGTTAAAAAATTGAAATTATTTTTATAATACATGGGTTTTGATGAAAATAGATTTCTGACAGAAGCGAGAAATAAAGTTGGATTTTCATAAAAACTATTTTCTCAATAATTTAAGTACAAAATAGTTGAAAAATGGTAATATTACTTTAAAATTTCATTAATAACCATAGTATAATATAATATATTTATTTTATGATATAAATATCAAATAAATTCCCCAATGGATACTTAAACAAAAACCATCCTGAATAATGATGAGACTTTGAAATAAACCCTTACAAATTTGGTAACTTTTATATCATAAGCCCCATGAAAGAAATAAATTTATTGAAACATAAAATACCATTAAAATAAATTAATTAATTATATAACATAAAAAATGGTAGTATATACACCACACAAAATAAATAAGTGCTTTCTATGGTGTATGTCTCACAGAAGTAAAAGTGAGATGAGAAACCCTTACCTTGAGTCAAACTCATCACGCACATTATTTATCATCCCGAAGAATAAAATTATTTTAATTATTTACTTTCTTAATAACCTTTATAAAGTTTATTTCTAATTTAATTTTACTTATTACCATATTATACATGATTTCTTAATCAATTTAGTTTATGTCGAATGTTTTGATGATATTTTTCTTATGTGTTAAAAATGTCTTTAGTAGGTTGAATATAGTCAAAGAGTTCATTATTTAAAAATATATAAAATAATAATAATGAACTAAATATCATATTTATATATAATTTAAAATTTTTAAATAAATAATGAATTATGGTTATGAAAAATTATCTACATTAAAATCATGGGGATAGTAGGCCGTACGTATGAATGAGCAACGTTTCCATTTTTCAGTGATCATTATAGAAAAAATGTAAGTAATATTGTATCTTTTAATAATTATCATAAAATAATATATACAATATTATTTTTTTAAATTTACTTATATATATCATTTATGTGGTGTTTTTATGAAAAGAGAGTCACTTCACTTCGTGAAGGCGGTAGTACACACATACACAAACGATGCTATCATTTTTTAGTGTAAGAATAAAAATGATATATTATATTTTAAAAATGATAAATATATATTAAATATAATAATTACATAATTTATATCACATATATTCATTAAATTTATATTTATCAACTTCCATGTCAAGCGTTGGTGAAAGATGAGCCACATCGCTTCCTGAGGTGGTAGTCTGCCATACACATAAGTGACGTTATCATTTCCCATATGAAATGGAATGTAAAAGGGAATATATGATATAATGAATTCAGATGTATAATTTTGTTATAAGTATAATATATACAATTTAATTCCATCACAATATCCAATAGTGAGAGGTGGTAATAGAAAAATAAATGACATGAGTTCACTAAGCGGTAGTCCACCGTATACACAAATAATGATTTCAAAACCCATTTTATAGAAGTGGGGACGATTGTACTTCATTAAATTAAAAACAAATATAAGTGTATTTAAGTTACTTAATATATTATATAATTATGTTTTAATAATAATTTACTGAGTTGGATGAATAAATAAATTAAAAATGCTCATTGAAGAACGTCACTTATTCTTTGGGTACCCTCTTTAGGTTTTGACCAAAGACTTACTAGGTTGTATTTATTCTAAAAATAAGGATTATAGTATGAGAGGAAGGAATTTTTTAAGTTATTTGGTCAGTTATTTTCTTAACTAAAAGTTTTTGAAGGTGTGAAGAAGAGCAGAGAGTAGGTTCCCTTTTATAAGTTAGGTGAGTGGCACACTTGTAATTTTTGAGAAGAAAAAGGTGTACCACTGTTTTTCACATAAAAAAATCTTCCAAAATAGATTATTATAGATAATTTTACATTTTAGTGTTTCAATATGACTATAAAATATATTTTTTAAAAGTTTTTAGATCATTTTAACCCTTATATTTTTAGTTTACCCCTCAATAAATCCATTTTTTACCTTAACCGTGGTGAATTATTTCTACTATTTTTATAGTTAATTATGGTACAAAATTATTTTTACTATATTATAAAATATATATTATTATGATTAAAAATATTAAACCCATTTTTACAACTTAAATTCACATAAGTGAAAAAATATAATTTAAAATTAATCATGCAGATGTGATGAGAAAGCGAGGTTTTAAAGAGAAAATGTTTAAATGTTTACAAAGTTTTTATGTAAAAATTCAATACAAAAATTATTCAAATGACCTAAATTAGATTAATTTATATATAATTTAACTAATTTTACTTTATAAACAATTAAAAATATAATTTATCATTATAAAAAATTTAAATGAAAAGCTGTTTTCAATTAAAATTTGGGATTTTTCACTATTCATCGAAAAGTGCAACTTTTTTGGAAAATCCTAAAAATTAAAATTAATATAATTTTGATATTAAAATTTAAAAAATGAATTTAATTTTATAAAATTAGTTTTCTAAATTTGATAAAAAATAATTGAATTTATTTATGCAATGCACGACTAAATCATCTTTTATAAAAAATACTGTTTTTCAGAAAGAATTACATTATCTTTTAAATGATTATTATTTTATTTATAATAATAGGATAACCATAATTTTAATAATTTGATTAGTAATATTCATACCCAATAAATTATTTACTAGGTTATAATGGTAATGTTTAAATAACATTTTAATAAACTATTGTTATTTAAACTCGTTATTGCGTGCATCATAAGATGTTGTAGAGATTGAATTTATTTAAAAAGTAATATATTGTAAAGTCCTAGGATGTTATATTCTCTTATAAGGTTGGTATTGCGTGTCATACATGCTATCAAACACAATTTTATTATTTTAATATTTTAGGGTGTTACATGGTTATGATGATATTATCCTCTTTTGATAAAGGATTACGATTTCAAGTATCATTCTTCTCAATTTGACTCAACACTAGTTATGAAATTTACCAATTATTTATGTTAAATAACTTTATAAATATAGTTTGGCACAATCCATGTAACGAGTGAAGTAATAATTTCTATTTTTTGCCTCTTTCTAATATTAACCAATGTATCTTGATCCCTAATTATGTTTTTAACTTTCACATAATCATTTAGTTTTATACATTTATTTTTATAGTCCTCACCACTAATATATTGATCATTTCTATAATATGAATATACTTATTAATTTTTTTTATTTTCTTTATATTTTTTTGGAATTATTTCAAAATTGAAATTTCCATATACAATGTTAATTCCAATAGATGTTTTCCAAATTTTAGTAATTTATTATTGAAACTTTTTAATATGTAAAACAAATAAAACATAATAAACTGATTAATCTAAGATCTATCCTATGTGAAGTATTAAAAATTATATTATTCACCAAATTTTAGACTGATCAAAACCTTTAAAATTATAGGAGTTAATGTCATATGGAATATTATATATTTTTGTTATGAAAGTAAGAAAAAAGTGATTGATTTTAAAAAATTATTTGTATAAAAGATAAAATCCCATTAGTCATGAATTATATCGAATTGATTATTTGAAAAGATAAAATTTTAATTATCTTAAATATGGTTAAAACCACCATCACTACTTTAATTGACTTAATTTTTTGACCCAAGAACCAAATTTAATAAATTTTATTAATCCGTAAACCGATTAATAAAAGGAAAATCCAAATAATTTTTCATAATTTAATTATATCTGTTATCCTTTTTTTATCCCTTAATAAATCTACGTATTAAATAATTAGAAAATAATGTGATAAAATATGATGTCTCAAGGAAATAAAAATTAATAAAATTATTCATAAACGAATTTGATTAAGAAATCATGAACACATCTTTATAATATTGGCCCAACTCTTAAATGAGGAACTCATGATTAACTAATTATCTAACCATAGTAAAAAAATCATCTTAAGAATGAAGTTTAGAATAAAATAATGAAATAACCTGAATTAAATATGAACAATAAAAGAGGAAATGCATCATATATCACTAGAATTTCTAGGAAAAATTCCTCAAGCCCATGTTATGGAAAAGAAAACAGAACCACTAAAAAGAAAATTTTGAAAAAATTATATATATTTCTTAAAATAATTATATATATATATATAAGTTTAAATACCATGATTTAGGGTTTTTAACTATATTTTACTGACTCTATCTATTAGTTGCACTAAAAAACTTCCTCCATAACCTAATAAAAATAGTTTTATTTTATTAATATGAAATATTTTACATTTTTCATGGAGTGGACCATAATATGGTAGATTTATCTCAAATATTTCCCCCTTGTATCACCATGAAATCCTCAAACAATTTTGATTTTTAAAATAGGTTTCTTATATATTAAATTATCTTTACCATGTCATCATTGAAACACCATTATCTCCAAACCATGGCATAATTCTCAAAACGAATCATTCTATTTATTTTTCATAGGTTTATATATGATTTAGATGTTTTCATTGATTAAGATTTCCACTATATTCTCCTTTAAAAACCATGATATTCTAAATGGACTAATATAACATGGTTTTATCTAATTTCCTTAAAATTATTGAAAACTTATCTAAATAAAAAATTAATTTCAAACTAACTTGAAATCATTAAAAATAATAAGAATTATGAAATATTATGAGTTGTTGGAATTAATATTTAATAAAAAAATATGCACTCAAATTATCTATCAAATTCCATCAATCTTGAACTTTTTTTCAAGAAAAAACATCTTCACAATAACCTCAAAGAAAAAACATTTTGAAAGAAGAAAAGTACACTCAATTATGAAAATAAACAAATACTTATAAGTTAATTTTTTTAAATGAAAATATAAAAATCCTTTCAATCCCTAATTCATAATAAATCATGATAATAATGAAATTAACTTAACCACAATTTCATTATTAATATGATTTATATTAATAAAAAATTTAATTCTTCATTTAAATTTAAATTTTTATAGACCTCTATGCTAACATATATGTAAGAGCACAATACACACTATTTTTATTCTTTTATTTTCACATTTCTTTTTTCAATGAAATTACATGAAAGGATCAAGCTTCACATCCACCAATTTTTCCTTTCCTCAACCACCTATCGATATTAATTGTAATGATCATAACATGATTATTGAAAAAATTTAAATAATCATAAACAAATCCAAAATATTGTTAAAATTAAAATCGACCAGAAATTTTAATCATATAGCATAATAGACTAGGATAACCACCATGTACCATAATATAATAATATCATGAGATATAAAGCTTTTCCAAATGAATAATATGGATCTATAATTTCATATTTTACCATCATATAATGGTATATCTATACATATATTTTTCATATGAATTTAAAAAATAATCACATTTCCATCAAAGATCATAACATGATTAACCCATGAAAATAAAACTAGTAACATAAGGAATGAGGTATAAATATCATATAAAGAATGATAGAGGACATCTAGGTGAATGCCATTTAATTATAATGATGAAATATAAGGTATTAATATCATATATAATAAAGGGTATACAATTATAATAATAAATTTTCTCAACCAAGTGAATGGTATGATTATCTTGGTGAACACCCTTAAATTAGAAGGAAAAAATATAGGTTACTCACAGTGGACAATAATTCATAGAAATATTATCTTTAAGCATAGTTTTTTAAGTTAGGATAAAATAATTGATAAATATACCATATTGTAGATATTTCATTTCCTATTATCCATTTGATATATAGGAATTTGGGTAATGAATTAAAAGATTAGTTCAACATAATGTTTTCTTTTGAAAAAGTTATAATGAAATTAAATATAACACAAGGAATTTTCAAATGGTGGAATTTAAAAGTTTATTGAGATAGATAAAAAATACCATGGAGGAAGATTATAAATTGTAAAATATTTTAGAAAAAATCACTTAGTTATTATGCAATATGGAAATAATCACAACTAAGGAAAATAATGACTTAATAATCATTTTCAAAAAATAGAATAAAGATAATTTTTTATAATTTTTTTTAATTATGTTTTAAATATAAAATAATTTCATTGAAAAATAATATTGATAAGAAAAAGTAAAAAATAGAAGAGAAACCAAGAAAATAAATTTCTTAAATTATGGTTCATTGTCATCAAAATAATGTTACAAATCATTTGCAAAATCATTTTAAAAAATAAAAGAATTTCAATTTTTATTTTAAAAATAAAATATCATATTAATATAATATTAAAATAAAATAAAGATAAAGGAGAAAAAACTTTGAGATAAATATAGGAAACTTTTAGAAATTTTATAATAAATAACTTTAATATTTTATTATTATATAAAATAAATTTTAAATAAAAGTAAAGGAATGTAATGAAATGATAAAAGGGAATATAATGAAATCAAAAAAATTGAAATAAAAATATTCTATATTTTTTTATAAATATAAGTGAAATATAAGGGATATAGAAGATAGATATTATGTTAATAGATATTTCATAAAATTGTCTATTTAAAAATGTCAAAATGGGTGAAACATGAATAATTAAAAGGTTAAAAGACTTATAAATCCATAAAATGACCAAAAAAGAAGAAAACATATATTATATATGTAAATAACATATAAATACTCCAAATAAATATTAAATACAAAGAATCCAAAATATAAATCCAAAACAACATGAGACATGATTTGGTCACCCAACAAATGCCCCTCAAAACTTTATTAAAGAAAAAGTAAAGTAAAATAAAAAAACAAGGTTTAATGAGCTTACACTATCTAGGGATTGAAAGAGATCACAAATGTAAAAGAAAAAAATACACATTAAAGATGAACTTGAACCTAGATCAGTGTGAACATCCCCCAATCTACTATTATTACCAACAATCCATTGATAATAAATTCTAGCAACATTAAAACAATAGACGGCCTGAAATAAGAATCAGTATTGGGATGTAGCATTGATTATTCAAGGTATAGATCCCTAGTAGCTGGATGCATTAGTGTTTTTAGTTATAGTAACTCTATAGATCATCAAAATTTTCTTATCACATCTAAGAAAAACATAAAGTTATCTTCAAGTAGGATTCAACAAGAAATCATCACAAAAACTCTCTAGGTAGAATGATAAAAATAATTTCACTTCAAGTAACTTTTTATACTTTGATAATCCAACTACAAGGATTCATTATAACCACATTTTGATCAATGATTAATCTATATACTTAACATAACCATTATATATAAATATAATGATGAATAATTAAACAATCAAGAACATCAAATCAACTCATTATCTTCTCTGAAGTACCCCAGTAATCTTTATTTACATATCCCTCACAAAGTAAAATATTTAATTGGAGGAATTTATTCACCTATAAAATTATATAGAATCAACAACGATGTTGGTTAGAAAAAGATATCTCAAAGACCATTCTTATCAAAATAATATTCTTTATTAATCTGTGCTGATCTTTTCAAGTACCACACAACCTTCATGGCTATGAACCAATAAAAATAGAGTGGAAAGGGATGAAAATCCACTAAAAAATCATAAGAAGGGTTAAAAGTGAAAGTGAATAGTAAACTTATTCCATTCTATAAGGACCCGGCCTTAAACATCTCATATTCTAATGACTTTAGACTATAATTGGATTTCTTTCTTTCCCAAATATCTTTTAGGTTTATATTTTTAAAGAATTGGAAAAAACACTTACATAGTAAACACATACATTATAAGTGGACACTTATACTCAATATCCATTTTTCCACCAAAGGAAACTCATTCAAAATAAAACATGATTTCTTTTCATGAAACATCTTCAATAATTTCATTGTGACATCTTCTTTGTCCTTACAAATCTTTAAGAATTGTGAAAAAAATCTAAAACATGGGATGGACACAAAATTATTAGTAAGAGAAATAAATAAATAAAATAATTAGTCCAATAAAAAACCTAAAAACCCATTTAATGTTCTTTGATAGAATAAACAAATCATTTTCAGATGATAAACAAACAAACTTTATGCTAAAAAAGCATTAAAATCCATAGTGACCATAAATCATAAATGTAAGTTATTGAATAATTTTCATATAAATTTGAAATATACTATAGCTCTCTCAGCTATATAGGGAGTAACCATCATAGTTATATTTGGAATAATCACCACAATATATTTTTATAATATCATAGGAGAAACTTAATCGGTTAACTCCGTCTCATTACCCAATGCATTGGAGAGCTATAACGGGCTCACCCACCCTCAGTTTATCATATTACCACTCACCCTCATAAAAAATTATAAATAATGATAACATAATAATAACACATAAATCTTTCATAAAATAATAATTCTTGAGGAAAGTAACTTTTTCATTTTGAAATAACTTTTCATTTTTACAAAGTCGCATACTCATAAATTAAAACCTTTTATTTGAAAATAAAATGAGAAACTTGAAAAGGATTCTTTAAAAAATTAAGGTGTCATTAAACTAAAAATATAAGGTCATTTCATATAAGTTAAAAAACATTAATTTTAACCTTTTTAAAATAGCTGAAAGATTAACTTTAAAAGAGTGTTTTTAAAAGAAATACCCTTACATAAAACTTTAAAGGGATACCTTTTTTAAAACATTTGAGAGAAATTTGAAAATTAAAATTTTAAAAAATTCATGTCCATACATTAATAAAAACAAATTTTTAAATATTTACATGAAATATAATGATTCAGAAGAATAAATCTTTAAAACATTTAAAATGATTTTTTAAATTAAAGAGTCCCTTAACTTGAGTCCAAATCATGACATACAATAATTATATTAATGATAATAAAATTATATTAATTATTTACATTATTTAGAAACTTTTTAAATTTTATTATTCCTTTTATATCACTCATTACCATTTGATTACAATTACTTAATTATTTAAATTTAAGTTAGTCACTTTGATGATATTTGGTACTTAAGTCAAAAAATGACTTTGATATGATATATATATAGTCAAAATAGTCATTATTACAACATATAAAAAATAATAATAAGGAAACAATTATATTTTATATATATAAATTATACTTTTAAATCCATCTATTACGTATGGATATGAAAAATGAACAATGTTACAATCATGGAGATGGTAGGTCGTACGTACACATGAGTAACATCTCTATTTTTAAACGATCATTATTGAAAGAAGGTAAGTATTATTTTATCTTTAAATAATGGTAATAATCTCATTATTATAATATTAATCATTTAAATATACTTATATATATCATTCATGTGATGTGGTGATGAAAAAAATCACATTACTCTGTCCAGGTGATTATTTACACGTACTCATGAACAACATTATAATTTTTATGTTCATAGAATGGTAAGAATGTAAACGATATATTATATTTTAATAATGATTAATATTTCATTAGTATCATATATAAATATCAATTCCATCATTATAAATATTCTTGAGATATGGTGATAAAAAATGATTTATATTGGTTCATGAGGTGGTAGTCTGACATACACACGAACGATTAATTATTTTTCCCATTTGATGGAATTGGAGATGGATATAGGTAATTTCAATAAAAAATAAAATATAAGTATATTTATGATAGTATAGTTTTTATTTTATCACATTTTAATAATTTTTAATGGATTTGGAATAATAAACAAAACAAAAACGCTTGATTAAAAATGATACATCTTCTTTATAAATCCTATGTTTCTTAACACATTAAGACCACTAAGTTTGGTGTTATGGATAAAATAAGACCTCTATAATTCATATATTGATTATATTAATGTAATTGGATAGTTATTTTCTGATAAAAAATATTTTTTTAAGTGTTAAGAAAAAGGATGAAGAGGTTCCCTTTTATAAGAGAGGGGAGAGGCACTCTTGGAATTTCTCAAAATATTAAATTAAAATAAATTAATTTTCATTTTAAAATGGATAAAAACTTATTAATTTATAATATAATATGATTTTGGGTCTAAATAAATACATAAAATTAAATTTATACAAGTTTTGAATAAATTTATACCATTATACTTTGGTTTTAACCCTTATTTAACCTCTTTAACTCTTAACGCGACAACATGCACTTTTACTCTTTTAGGGTTAATATAGTTACTATAAAATTAAAAAATAACCATAAATTATTAATTTATGAAATTTTAAACCTTATAAAAATAATTTGGACAAATTTATATTTTAAATAATTTTACTTCATTTAATAAAATATTATTTATTTTAAAATATCATTAATGTCAATTTTGACACTATTCATTACATTGAATTTTAAAAATAGCAAGATAACTTTAATAATTATAAAAAACTATTTATTAAATTCTTAATATGTCAATATAATCCATAAAATTCGTGGATGATGTTAATTATATCATCTTATATTTATTTTCATATTTTTATTATCATTTTTTGATTATTCCATTAATAAAATTATTACTATATCAGCATTGTGTAAGCATATAAGGTAATTATTTATTCACCAAAAATATTAATAACAATAAATAATTAAAATAATTTTTTATCTTTTAAAATACTATTTATGGTTTCATATATCTTCTGTAAGACTACATATTAAAAATATTTTACTTAGTAAAACAATTAGTGTGACACTTTGACATTTCATAAAATAAAATACTATAAGGGGACTAAAGCCATTTAATTGGATCCAAGAGATCATAAATTTATCACAATGATGATTTTGGTAAAACAAACTCATTAAATAAAATTATTTCAAGTGTTATGGTAATTTTATAATCATTATCATAATTATTTTTACCCTTAAGTACCCGATTTACTCTTTACCGTGGTAATAAAAATTACTAAGTTTATTATTCATATTGTCCAAAAAAGTAAATTATTTACTAAATTTTTAACTTATAATTCCAAATATGGAATAAAATATTTAAAATTAGAAACAAATAAGTGGATAAAATTAATTTAAGTTAATACCATAGAAGGGGCAAGAAATCAGGTTTTTAAAGTGAAAATGTTCAAATGTTTGATTTTTTTACATCCCAATTCAATAAGAAAAAATTTAAAATAACATAAATTATATCAATAGATGTTTAATTAGTAATTTTTACTTTAAAAATAATTTATAATATAATTTATCATTATAAATTATTTAGATGAAAATCCAATTTTCTATTAAAATGTATTATTTTTCACTATTCATCAAAAAATGAAAATTATCAGATAAATACAAAAAAAATCAACCAAAGTAAATTTTGATATTCTTATTTCAAAAATGAAGTTTTTTGGAAATAAATTTATAAACATGTCAAATTTTATTTTTAATATAGGTGTATCATTAAAAGGATGTAAAATCACCTTTTAGAAAAATACATCTTTTATACATAAAATTGTATTTGTTCATATCTTATTCCTATAAAATATATTGAATGAATTTCAAAACATTTTATAAAAATATGAAACCATAATATATTTATTCATATTCATACCTATTAATATAAAATCTAGGTGATAAATTCTATATTAAATAATAATATTTAGTTATTAATTTAAGCTCAATATGGTGTATCTTGAACACTATCTTACATAGTGATTCTTTTTAAAATATTGGGATGTTGCATTTTACCCCATTTAATAAATTTATTCCTAGAAATTTGAACTTGGGATCCAAAAATTGGGGTTTGAATTTTCAAAATACCTTTTTTGAAATCTCGCATTGAAAAAAGGACTAATAAAACTTCCACCTTAAAAGAAATAAAGGGAAGTACAGATGTCATCTAGAATAACACAGAACTAGGATTACTTGTAGGGAAACAGAGAAATATAAGAGAAAACTAAATATCATGTTTTGATTTAGATACCTTAATAACATGGTCATGATAAAATGAACAATCACGAAATGCTAAATTTATGATGGGACAAAAGGTCATTGATTTATCACTTCAACCAAATCGACCTCTAGATGAGCTTTTTTTGATTTAGTGATAGTTTAAAACACCACAATATGGTTCTGTAGGGGTTTAAAAAAACCTCTGCTAAAGTTTTAATTGGAATATAACTCACTTTGGATCCATTCAATTGGTGGTGGTTTTTGGTAATCGTCGTAGAATGTTTTTTACTAGCAGTTTTCCCTCAGAAAAAATGTTGTGGGAACAACTGCAGTTTAAACTACTACTGTCCCTTCTATATTTTTTGTGGGGGGAATCCACCCCTAAAACAAAAAAAACCACAATAAAAAAATATTTACCTTAAAGAGTAATGGTTTAAACCATCTCTAAACAATAATTTGGTATATATAGCAGCTATTTAAACCATCACTATATATTTCTTTAAAAAAAATACAACTGTAGAATCTACAGCATCAGAACAACTTCTGAATCAAATAATGAATAACATCCAACATATAATATCAATGAAAACTATATTTAGAGTCTTATAATATAACAAAATATAAAAATAATACCATAATACCTAAAAAATGGAGTGGAAACATTCCAACATAGCATACCCCCATGATCTACAAGACTGGTACCTCCACACTCCCAATTCCATCCCTAAGCACTAAATTAATAATGCAATACTCTAGAGGCTTAATAGGCCATACCTTAAATAAATTATATAGATTTAAGACTTCATACACACCATGAAAAATATACAGGGGAAGTGCATATATACCCAGATGGGAACCCACCAATACTTATGACACACACAACCTAAATAAGAAAAGGGTAGCTATTATCTATTTGAAATAGAAAAAAAGTAAAAAAAAATGTATATAAAACATCTAAATAAATCCAATAAATATCTACATTTCCTTTTCAAAACCATTATTTCTAAGAAATAACCTACACCATAACTCATTTTCCGACTCCATGAACTAACACTAAGTTATGTGTCACCCAACAAAAGATAAACCCATAATGAAAAAATGAACATGCTGACAGTATATTGACATTCACTTAGCCTATTCTATAATTTTTACCGCTCAATATTTCATAATACTTATTTTAGATTTTGTAATAAACAAAAAGTTTTATCAATGAAATTTCCATTATTATAATTTTATCACATTAAAAATGTAATATAATTCACATGAACAATATGAAAGAACCAAGATAATTTTATAAAATTAAATTTATATAATAAAAATGGCTATAATAATTGAAAATATTACAATTAGATAACAAATAGAAACTAGGTAATTAAAATATGAAAATTTTGATATGCTCGATCCTCTAGAATAACCACACTCTAGAAAAACATTGTAGAATTAAAACAAAATATCAATAATACAATATCAATATTTTAAATGAAAAACTATATAAACTTGAGAGAAAATAGAATTGAATAAATAATGAATGAACTATGAGGCATTTATACGGAGGAGGGAATCCATATGCTTATTTCAAATCTGACTGTTGTAATATTTATCTGATTGTTAGGAATATTAACTTGACTGTTATAATAGTATCCTCACTTATGGAAGTGTAAAATAATATTTATTTATTTTATAAAATGAAAATATGACATATTTATATCATGATACTAGTATATAATTTTTTAAAATTGATAAAATATGTGGTTGTATTTTTGAAAACCATATATGTTTTATTTCCATTTTTATTTTAAATGTAATAATTTAAAATAAATATTATTTTTATAAATGGGTTTATAAAACAATATTAACATGTATAATAATAATAATATAATTTTATGAGACTATAAATAATATTTTAAAGGGTACATAAACTAATCATAATATTAAAATTAGTTTTTTTCCATAAAATAAAGATTTAATTTAAAAATTAAATTTACCATTTTTAGAAAATTATTTTCATAAAATGAATTTAATTTTTGGAATATAAACATATAAAAATGGTTAGGTTTTATTTTTTTGTATTTTTTCTAAAATAGTTAAACATTTAGAGAATAGTGAAATTCAATAAAATATTATATTTAATGTTATTAGTTAAATATATGATCAATCTTATGATCTATTATAGTTGACATATCCCATTATACATATTATTACATTAGTTTTAGCATAATTAACCATGAAATATAAACCATGGATCAAATAGTCTAGTGTATTTTGAAGACAAGGTACATTATTTGGAATCATGAAAGAAAAATAAAAACATAATTTATTTAATATCCATAATGGTCTTCTAACTTCATTTGATCTCTTATAACTACAGATGATAAACTAATGAATACATAGACAAAATTAATGATCTAAAAAGACCTATAAGGGAATAAAAATGAGAATGAAACAAAGCATATGATTTGTAAAGGCATAACATGATGACATTAAAAGGCATGAAACATGAATAAAAACATGTAATCATAACATGTAGAACATGGGATCATGTGATGATGGAAACATAAGAATGTGGAAGAAATATATAACATGACATAAACATGGCTCAAGGCTATCTTCCAAGACTATATCACATGGTGAGAAAAGTCCCAGAATTGATTATATTTACTCCCTAATCCCATACATGATGTATCAAGAAACTAAACATTATCCAATCCAATGGAATTATTTCTAGATTCCCCTATTATAAATATTTTATGCATATTTGTGCCACATCAATAATAAAAAATAAGGAATAAACATAAGGTTTACCCATGAAATGAATTGGGTTTTGTAATCATGTCATAAAGCATAATCAAAGGGTGTATCATAATGGTATACATGAAAGAAATAATTGAAATATTTATTAGATGTTCATAATGGAAAATAAGAATATATCATGAATACTGATGTTCAAAGAATCAAAAAAATTAAAAAAACCTATTATGTTACTTTATAAATATTACACTTAAGCGTGATTTTTGAGAAAATAATAAGCAGTATTTAAAGATTAATTATTTACATAAAACTATAAATGAACTAAGATATATTTTCTTGATAAAAAGGTATATTTTTAAAAAATATTTTTGTCTTAAAATAGTCTATGGGGTGTACTTTAAAACGGGTAATAAATGGAGATGTTCCCTTTAATAGGGTTTGCTTATTGGGAGGAATTGAGAAGGGAACCTTTTAAAACATGTATTTACCCAAAAAATAAATATTAATATTGATAGATACATATTTGAAAAATATTTACATAGAATTTAATATATTTATATATGAATAATGAATAATTAAATTGGGGTCAAAGATAGAGAAAGCATATCCCAAAGTAAAAAATAGAGGTTCAGAGAGATCCCTCACCATACGTTCAAATGTATTTTGAACTTGCACTTAATGTACTAGATAATCAAATAATATTAATTAATTATTTATTTAATAACCTCTTATTATTGTATTTTATTTATTATTAATTTATTAATCTCTTTTATGTCCATTTTGATGAGTTATAAGGTTAAATTTTGTTGTTCGGGGAGTGTTTGTTTTCATGGTTTCAAGATCGGTTACTTGTGTATAATTATTAGAGTTTTTTTCGAATGGGAATAATTCTATAGAGGTGAAATTATATTATATTAACGAAATTATATAATTTTAAATGGTAACATATACCATTTTTCTATTATTTGGAAGATCTATTTGATAAAATGATAATGATAAAGTTTTAGTTTATTTTGGCAGTTTTTTGATCATCACAAACTAGTTTCGTTGTATTTAATATTATATATATTTATATATTATTTTAAGAATATGATAAAATTTATAATATATATATTTAATTTTTAAACCATAATAATTTTTTTATTACCAAAATCTAAGGTGGTGATGGAAAACAAAAAACTCATTATCCGCAAAAGCGGTGAACTAACATATCACAAACGATGTTTTCATTTTTAGAATAAAAGGAGAAGAGAAAAGATTTAATGATGAATATTTAATTAAATAAATAAAATTACAGTATATATATGATAATATATATATCATTATGATTTGGATATGGTATATGAGGAGATCATAAGAAATGCAAATAAATTAATAGTGAAGTATTAATTATTTTACCTCTTGAATGTTGTCTCCTTGAGAACCTCATTAAGGCACTTTGGATTGGTATTTTTTTGAGACAAAAAGATATTGGATGTGGGGAAGAGTCCTAATAATTTAATTGGGAATAATATTGAAAATATAAATGGTTTGTAAGATGTGATGAGAAGGGATGGTGAGGGGTGGTATTTATAAGGGGATGAGAAGGGTGTTTTTTTTATTTTATTCATTTGTTTATTATTTTGGCTTAAGGATATCAATAGCTTTGATTATTATGACTACAATTAGTAAATAGTTTAAGAGATTTTAAACTTATGGGTTCTTAAATCATTACTACATCATCCATGGCTAAAAAATTCATGTATTTAGCTTATAATGTTAAATAACAAAAATTATCATATTTCACTATTCACCAACGATTCAACTATTTTATAAAAATACCAAAAAATAACCCTAACCATATTTTTATGTGTATATTTAAAAAGTAAAATCCATTTTATGAAAATAATTTTCTAAATATGAGAAATTTAATTTTCAAATAAAATCATCATTCATTCAAAAAATACTAATTTTAATATTATAATCAAATTTATGACCCCTTGAAAAATTAATTAAGATTACATAAAATTATATTATAATTTTAATAAAACATAATATTAATTTATGAATCTTATTTATGAAAGTTAATTTTATTTTAAATCATTATATTAGTTATAAAATTGTAAATAAACATTTATGTTTTATAAAAATACCAACACTTAATTTATTATTTTAAAAAACTTTATCTACCTATACCATTATATATATATATCATATTTTAATTTATAATATTCCTAAATATTATTTATAATTTCATAGGTGATTTTACTATTCTAACAAACAGATTACTATTCACAATGCTTAAATTAGTATTACAATGGACATGTTACAATTCTAATGGTATAAGTTCCTTAATTTACCACTTATTTCATTCATTCTCCATTCACTTATATTTTATCTCAAGGTTATATATAATTTAATTTTTAAAATGAATATTTTATTGTTAATAATATGTATTATTTCTACAGATATGTTCATGATTGCGGTCATTATAGTGGATCAAGCATATCCAAATTTCCCAATTCTCATCATCATATTTTATATTTATTATCCTTTTATAATATTTTGAATTCTTATTAGAATATTTTATGACTAATATATCATTTTTTAATTTATGAGAATAATGATTTTATGTTATGTATGTGTTTTAACATTATAAGAAGGGAAATTTCATTTATAAAATTTTGGTCCATTACAGGAATGATATAAACACCTATATGTTCAAACTCACATTCACCATTTAATTGATATAGTCATAGGAATCATCACTATTGGTATTATTGATGCAAGATAATAAACTAATGATTATAATATTAAAAAAAATCCCTCTCACCCCCTTATAAATACCACCCTCACCAAACCTTCTCCTCACATCCTCTAAGAATTTTAAAATGCCAAATTTTTATCCAATTATATTACTAATAACCTATCCCACATCCTAGTTTTTATGGTCTCACCAAAATACCATTTTCAAGTTTCTTTATGAGTTTTTTAAGGAGACATATTTCGAAGGAAAAATGCTCAAAATACATCTTTTAAATTATTTTCTTATTCTACCTTATCCTCACCTACATAATCCAATATGGGTTAATTACTACAATATCATATATATACTAGAATATAATAGTTATAGTGGAATATATACCATCCATCCAATTCTATTATCCTCTTATTATAAAAAAGAAACCATTTTCCATATTATGTTGGTTCACCGCCTCTGTGGATGATGAGTTTTTATTTTACATTTAGACTTTCATGGAAGGTATAAATTCGATTATAATGGTTTAAAATGACCAAAATATGTATTTTATATATTTTTTAAAAATTCTGGAAGAAATATACGGTCATAATATTAAATAAAATTAAAATAGTTCAATATTGTCAGTAAAACCACCAAAATAAACTAACCATATAACTTTAACATTTTTACTTAATTAATCATTCATATGTCAGAAAATTTATTGGTAATTAGGTCCATTTCAATTTATGTAAGGTCATTAATGTCCTATCATTTTAATTTTTTACTTGTAGTCCCATTTTATGAGAATCTCCATAATTATCCTCAAGTGACCCAACCCTAGGACCATGAAATGAACACCCTCAGAACAATGAATTTAAACCATAAATCTCATTAAAATGATAGTAAATGAAAAAATATAATTACAGTAAAAGAAATATAGATTTAAAAAGTTTTAAATTAAGTAATTAATGATGTTAATTTTATTATTCAAGACATTAATTGTAAGTGAAAAATGATTCTGGAACATAAGGTAAGAGATCTCTTCGAACCACCCTATTTTATTTTGGTTACAATTTCTCTCTATTAACCTAAATTTCTATCTCTATTTTTATATTTACTTATTATATATTCTATATATATTGGTCCCATATATATACCTATTTTAATTCACATTTATATGATAGGGATATACATGTTTTAAGGGTTCAATTATCAATTTCATTCATTAAGGAAACCCAGTAAAATGGAAATTCTATATATATTACCCCATTTATATTACCCTCCATAAAATGTATTAAACTATCCTTTGTTTCTTAAAATTACCATTTTATTATGGAAAACCATTTCTAGTTTATTTTTGGTTTCATAGAAATTAATAATCTCTTTCCCATTTTAAAAATTCTTTTACCTTTTCCCTAAAACACTACATAAGTGGCACATTTCTAAAGTTACCTATCCACTCTTTTTCACATATTCACTTCACTTGGATATAATATTTATATAGAATGATTATTTTTTATCTATAAATGTCAAATAATTTTTTAATCCTTGATTTTATGGAAACCATTATGATATTCTATCTAGTTATGATATAAGATATGATTATGCAACCAATTTATTTCCATGTAAAATATTTATATTTATAACATATGTTTGATTCCTTGGAAAAAATATTCAGGAACATGATTTTATGGGTTAACCCATATAGAAATATAATTAAATGTATAAAATTTATGTCTCATGATATGACATGAATTGGATTAGGGAGTAAACCTAGTCCATGATGGGAATATGTCCACCATGTGATGTTTTCTTGATAGTTACCCTTGAATTATACTCATTTCAATTTTTATAATGTTTACATATTACTATGTTTATATATTCTTATGATTCCATGTTATTTATTTTATTATCCCATATAATTATTCATTACTCCTATCTTTCATGATATTGTTTTATGCCTTTTGAATCATATGATATTCTTTGTTATCATGTTTATTCCCTTACTGGGATTTATAGATCACCCATTTTTTTTATGTATTACATAAGTTATCCTATACAATTGTTTTAGATAAAATGGTTTTAGGATATTATTATGGAGATTAAAATAAATAAGTTCAATTTTAGTTTCATGTAATTTTTTATATACCTAGTCTCCCAAAGATGTCGGTCCTTTCAATCCTTGGTTTGTATTTATTGGATATTTATGCTAAAAATTGTGTAAAAATATGTGTAAGAGACTTGGGTTTCTATAGTTGGTATCCAAGGAAAGATATATATATTTTTGGGGATTAAGACTATAATAGTTTAGTGAGAACTCTAGTGATAAGTTTAAGTATAATAGAATGTCCTGAAATTTTGGTTAAGTATAGAGTGAGTGGTTTACAAGAAATTACATCCATTTCTGGATAATATATGTGGATGTGGATCTATAATAGTTGTACCTAGGTGTAATAACCCCCAAAAGTAATTATTGTGTATTATATTGATCATCACATAGTGTATTACAATGTGTCCTTACTGCACACCTAGTTTGAAACTCCCAGATGATATGATTTGGAAAACTCACAAACTCTTCACGAACGATTATAAAGGAATTGAATAAATTGTTAGCTTAGAAAAAATAATAGTTAAATCACCAATGAAAGACTATATTGAAACCTAGATACTCATAAGTTAGGATTTATGTTTCATATATATGTTATTCCTTCTATGTTAATAGTTTCCCTTTTTATTTGATTTTTAGTTCAAGTATTCTCATCCTTATGTTTTTTTACATTATTTTTGTCAATGGTGGAAAATAGGAGGAACCAAGCCAACAAAAAATTCAATAGGAAATGTGATGAATGACCTAATGATATTCCTATACTAATGAGAGTTTAAGATAAGAACTTCATTATAGTATTGGTTCAATAGAATCAAGTTATGAATAATAACTTAAATCAAGTGTAACTCCCTTCTTCTCTTAAGAAAGAGCATGTTGTGGTCAAGTCCTTTATAAAAAATATACTCCAAAATTCAGTGGATCTTATGATCCCCTCATCACCGAATAATGAAATAACTGCATTAATAATATAATCCTTATCCTATATTGCTCAAAACAAGAGAAAGTCATACTATATGTTTATCACATTGATGAGGAAACTGATCAGTGGTGGAAACTGATCAAGAACATGAAGTCCAAAGAGGAAATTGATTCCATTGAATAGGAATGAATCAATAAAAATATTTTTCAATAAATATTTTTTCCAAACACTCTGTCTCAAAATTGGGAGTCACTTCCTTAGACTAAAAAAAAGTAATATGATTTTACCAAGGCATCTAACTCAAACTTAAAAAGGATTTCAAAACATTTATATGGATTTTTCATTAACACCTAATGAATGTTAGATCACTTCTTTAGTGTATTAAAGCCGATTCTATGAAAATATTTGGTGATTTGAGACTTTGAAAGATATAAAGAAATGGTTTATTGTTCACTTAATTTTTATATGGAGATCATTGACTCTTAGTGGTCTCATGGGGATGGTGATAAAAATTGTAAAATTGATTTCAATTCTAAAGGATAAATGGATAAATCCCATGGAGGAAAGAAAACCCAACTACCCACATGTAACAAATATGGGAAGAATAAACCTGGAAACTGTTTCAAGGGAACTCGATGATTTTTTAAATTTGGAAAGAAGGGGCATCAATGGAAATCTGAGATGTAAAAACCCACTATTATGATAAAATAAAAGAATTTTAAATCAACACTTGACCTATAGTACTATTTTTCAACTATAAGGAACAAAATAAATATTAAATCAAATTCCCTAAGCCTAAAGTTGTTAGATATAATCAATGAAAACAACTTACAGTGCCTAGAGAGTAAGGATGGGTATATTCTATCACTAATTATAAGGTGGATCCTGAAAGTTATGTGGTGATATGTATGATGGTTATTAATTCAAGAATATATAATGTACTTTTTTATTTAATTTGTACTCATTATTTTGTACCTTTCAAGTTTAGTAGAACTATAAAAAACCACCTCAAATTATGGGGGTTGAGATATTTATTATAATAGTAAATGGAGAAGTCGTTGTATCCCAAGTAAATAATTTCTCCCCAGTCAATGTTTGTGTACTGAACCTCCCAAATAATGTTTTCACACATACTTTAGTCAATTTTTTTGATATATTGGGCATGAATTGACTGTAATTATATAAATAAAACATCAAATACCTGGAGAGGGAGATCACACTTCACATCCAAAGTCATCCTCCAATTCAGTATAAGTATAAGGAGGAGGATGAATCTACTTTGGAATATTTAACTCAATTGTGGATATTATTTCCTTATGAGAAAGAATATATTTATCAGATTATTGAGAAAATGGAAAGAATAATGCTTGAAGACATATCTACTATGTGGGACTATACTAATATATTACATGAAGAGTTACCTAGTATTCCTCTTGTATGAAAGTATGAGTTATCAATTGAACTTATATCTATATCTATTACTATATAATATACTCCTTATAGAGTGTCCACCATTGAGTTTGAAAAATTGAAGAGGAAGTTACAAGATAATTTAGAAAGGGGTTTTATAAACTTGAGTGCTTTTCTATGGGGTGCACCAGTCCTATTTATAAAAAATATGGATAGGGTAATGCACCTCTCCATAAAATATCATGAAATAAATAAAATAATAATAAATAACAAGTATCCCTATCCATAGATTGATGATTTTTTTGATAAACTATATTGGACCTAGTACTTATCTAAGGTGAAGCTTCAGTCATGATATCACCAATTAATGTTTTTAGAAGGAAGATATTCCTAGTATTTATTTTCGAATGAGTTCTGGACACTATGAGTTTATAGTGATTCCTTTATGACTCAATGATACTCTAATAATATTCATAGAATTATTTAATAGATTCTTTAGATATTACCATGAAATATTTTTGGTGGTATTTATAGATGATATTATGATATAATCTAAAAGTAATAAAGATCATGAGTGTCATTTTAATTTTATTCTAAAGACTTTGTTAAAGGATAATCTATATGAAAATTATAATTAATAATAATTTTTGATGGTGTAAGTATCATACTTGGTCAAGTAATCACCAATAAAGGGATATTTGTGGACCCTTCTAGGATAAAGGCAATTAAAGAGTGGGCTATATCAGTATCTATAATGGAGATATGTAGTTTAATTAGACTACTTGGGTATTACTAATGATTTGTGAGAATCTTATCAGGATTGTAAAACCATCTAACCAAGATTACTTGGATGGGGGCAATGTTTTTCTGGACCAATGACTATGAATAGTGCTTCATAAGATTGTAAAAGAGGCTTATCACCACACTAGTACTTAGACTATCCACAATTAAAAGAATATTCATGGTATAAAATGATTCCTCAAAGAGGGATCCTAGATATGTATTGTAGAAAAATGATAAAATGATAGCCTATGCCTCATGACATTTGAATGTTCATGAGCATAACTATGCCAAACATTATCTGAAGTTAGTTGTAGTAATCTCTGTATTAAAGATCTAGTGGTATTACCTATATGGGGAGAAATATACAAATAATAAGAGCATAAAATATATATTCACATTGAATAAGATTAATATACACTAATAAATATAGTAAGATAAAATCAAGGAGTATGAATTCTCAATCCACTACCATCATGGGACATCAAATAAAGTGGAAGATCCTCTAGTTTGAAAGGATACTCCAGCCTCATCAATAAGGATAATTGAGAGGGGTCCAATCATATTATACATGAAAATGATTCACATGGAAGTCACAATGGAATGAATATAATAATTACTTTATTAAATGATTGATAAAAAATTCATTATGAAGAAGATAACAAATGATTAAAGGGATGATGATAAAATTTTGAAGAAGGTGGAAGCTATAAGGAAAGGGAAATCCTCATATTTTCAAATTTTTGAAGAAGGAGTTGTAAGATTTTGGTCATGTTTATGTGTACTATAAAATCCAAATATAAAAAAGTATTTGTTAAATGATTCACATAGATCAACCTTGTCAATACACCCATAGAGAATGAACACCTATTGAGATCTTTGATAGAACTATTTGTGGGACAATATGAAGAAGTAGATCATTGAATATACATCAAAGTTCCTGACATGTTAGTAGGTGACAGATGAAAGGAAAAAGTCCAGTGGGATAATGAAACCACAACCCATTCCCATATGAAAATGGTAGAACATCACTATGGATTTTATCATAGGTTTTCAAAAGATATCCGAAGGAAATAATTCTATATGGCTTGTGTTGTATATTCTTACAAATACTTATCACATCATTACAATTTGAGAGTAATTATCACTTGATCAACTTGTAAGGATATACACTAGAGAAGTAGAAAGGATGTATGTAACACCACTATTAATCATATCTGATCAAGATATAAGATTTACCTCCAATTTTTATAAATGTCTCTAAAAGTCTCTAAATACCGAGATTAAATTCATTACATCTTATCACCCGCAAAATGATGACCAATCTAATCGGACTATCCAAACACTAGAAGAAATGTCGACAGAATGATCTATGGAATTCAAAGGAGGATGAGACTAAAATCTTCATATGTTCAAGTTCTTCTATAATATTAGATTTCATTCTAGCATCTAAAGTGCTCCATATGAAACTTTTTTTGGGAATATATTTATTAGACATGTGTTTTGGGAGGATGTTGGTGAACAAAAGTTGTTGGGACCTAAAATTGTTGAAGAAATAGAAGAAAAGGTCAAGGTTATTCAACAAAAAATCAGGGTTTCTCAATGTAGATAAAAGGGCTATACTGAAAATCATTGATGAGTCCATAAGATTGATGTTATTTAAAAAAATTTCTTATGAATATATCCATGGAATATAATCATGATATTTGAGATTAAGGGAAATATAAGTCCCAAGTACACCACCCCTTTGAGATTATTAATTGCATTAGAGTTGTGGATAAAAGACCAACACTCCCACCAACTCTATCTCAAGTACATTATGTATTCCATATATAACTCTTGAGTAATTACATAAAATATCCCTCACATGTACTGAATTTATAGGTGGTATATTTGAAAAATGATCTCTCTTATAAGGAGAATCTGATGAAGATCTTGTACCATAGAGGTAAAGATATATTCAATAAGAAAAATCACCTAGTCCAATTACTATTGAGAAACCATAATTTTAAGGAGGCTACATGAGAACTATAGGAAGCGACGAATCAGAAATAACCTCACATATTTTCACCTTAGTAAGTAAAATATGAAATTTTACGGTGAAATTTCTCAAGGGGGGAAGAATTTAACGACCCAATATTTTATCAATGTAATTTACCTTCTTATAATTGTATCATATTTAAAAATGTAATATATAGAAAATTCACTACATGATAGAACCAATTTTTTTTCATAACACTACATTTAAATACTAAACATGGATATAATAATTGAAAATATCACAATCAGATAACAATTAGAAAATAATATAACTAAAAATGAAAATTTAGATATGCTCGATTCACCAAATAACTGAACTCACAAACAAAACTGTGGAAATGAAAAAATATATTAATAATTAAATATTCATCTTTTAAATTAATATATATATATATATATATATATATAATTGATATAAAATATATGTTAAATGAATAACTAATGAAATATGAGGTATTTGTTGAAGTTGGGAACCCATATGACCGTTTTAATAGTAATCTGACCATTGGAATCTAATAGTTTTAAATAGTAACCCGAACATTAAAATAAAATCATCACTTTTTAAAATAATATTTAGGTATATTATAACATGAAAATATGACATATTTATATCATGATACTATTAAATAAATATTTTAAAATTGATAAAATAAGTGTTTGTATTTTTTAAAACCATATATGTTTTATTTTCATTTTATTAAAAAATATTATAATTTAAAGGAAAACATATTTTCATAAAATGGGTTTATAAATAAATATTACTATGTATTATAATGATAATATAATTTTATGATACTATAAGTAATTTTTCAAAGGATCTAAAAATTGATCATAATTTTAAAATTGGTTTTTTGAAATAAATAAGGATTTAATTTAGAAATTAAATTTATCAAATTTAGACAATTATTTTCAAAATATTTATTTAATTTGTGTAATATAAACATCTAAAAATGGTTAGTGAGAATTTTCGGTATTTTTTTAAAATAGTTGAATTTTTTTGAATAGTGAAATATGATATTTAACATTATAAGTTAAATAAATGATTAATTACATAATGGATGATGTAAAAACCAATTTTTTTGATATCACAAGCACAAATTACTATATATAGTCATAAGAATAAAAAATATTGTTAGTCTTGATCGAAAATAATAAACTAATAAATATAATATTAAAAAAACACCCCTCTCCTCCCTTTATAAAAACCACTCCTCACCTCCTATTATCCTCACATATCGAAAGCATTGTATATTTAAAAATATCAGCCCAATTCTATTTATAATACTATAACCCATGTCTTAGTGCTTTTTTTTCTCACCAAAATATAATTTTCAAGTTCCTTAAGGAGTTTTTCGAGGATAAGAAATTTAAGAGGTAATATTCTCAAACTACCTATTTTAAATTATTTTATTCTTTTACCTTCTCCTCACCTACATCATTCAATATAGGATAATAACTCTAATATCATATATATATATATATATATTTTAATTTTAGAGTTCTAATTGAATATACACCATCTTTCCTCTTCTCTTCTCCTCTTATTCTAAAAATGAAACCATTGTCCATATTTTGTCGGTTCACCGCCTTCATGGATGATGTGTTTTTGTTTCCCATTAAAAAAATCATGGAAGGTTTAAATTCACTTATAATAGTTTTAAAGGACCAAAATATGTATACTATTTTTTTTCAAGTTCTATAATTAATATATGTCCATATTATTAAATAAAATGTAACTAGTTTATGATGGTCATTAAAACCACCAAAATAAACTAACCATGTAACATTAAAATTTTTACTAAATGAATCATCCATATTTTGTAACACATAAGGGTATTTTTTACCATTTAAATTTATGGATGGATATTAATATCATTTAATTTTACATCTATATTTTTATCTCTATTTGACAAGAATCTCCATAATTACCCTTAAGTGATCCATCCCTAGAACCATGAAATGAATTCCAGCAAAACAATGAATTAAACCTTAAATATCATTTAAATAATTGTAAATGAACAAAATATAATTATATTAAATCAAATAAATATGGATAATTTTATGAATTAAGTAATTAATGAGGTTCATTTAATTATTCATGATGTTAAGTCCATGGTTAAAATGATTTTGGAACATAAGGTAGGAGATGTCATTAAACCACCATATTTTATTTGGACTAAAATTTCTCTCTATTTACCTCAATTTATATCTATGTTTTTTATTTAATTATATATATATATATATATATATATATTTCTCCCACATATATACCTAGTTTAATTTACATTTCATTGATGGATATATAAATGTTTTAAAGGTCCACTTCTCAATTTAATTCGTTAAAAAACCAAATTAAAGGGAACTTATTTGTATGTTATCCCATTTATAATAACCCACCATAAATTTTTTTAAACAAAAATTAGTTTCTATAATTTTCCATTTGATTATATAAAACCGTTTTGAGTTCATTTTTAGTTTTATAGAAATTAATATGTTGTTTCTCTTTTTACAAACTCTTTACCCATTTCATTAAAACCCTGTCTAAGAGGTATATTTACAAAGTTACCTCTCTACTTTTTTCACATATTCACTTTAATTTTAAATCCTTATTATAAAGAATTATTATTATTTATATATGAATGTCCAATAATGTTTTAATCCTTGATTTCATGGAAACCATTATGATATGAGATCTGGTTTTTCTATAGAATATGATTATGAAACCCATTTATTTATATGGATAGTATTTATGTTTATTATTTATGTTTGATTCCTTATGGGGAACTCATATTCATGTACATGTTATGGTGGGAGGACCCATATAGCACTCCAATGCATTGGGTAATGTTTATATCTCATGAGATGATCTGTATTGGATTAATAAGTAAACCTAATTTATGATGGGACTCTATCAACCATGTGATGTTGAATTACAAGTTAACCATAGATTATGGTCATGTATTATTTTTTTTCTTTTCCACATTCATATATTTACATGATCTTATGATTCCATGTTATTTATGTTATGTTCCCATATTATTTTTTATAATCTTTGTCTTTTTATGACAAAATGTTATTACTTTTGACTAATATGCAATGCTTATTTGTCTTGTTAATTCCCTTACTATGATTTTTATCTCACCTTTAAAGTGTCTTTTCAAAAAATAAAAAAAAATCAATTAATGAAAGAGATTTATGATATCACTATTTAAATTAAAATAAATAAGTTTTATTTTAGTTTTATGTTGTTAAATTATGTACCTAATATCCCAATGATATTGGGTCTTTCAATCCTTGGGTCATTATAGATTCACTCATTACCAATAGCTATATAGGTTTTAGGAAAATCTAAAAATTCAATAAATAAAGTATGTTATATGATAAATTGGTGTTCAAAAGATATTTATATTATTCTAACTATAATAAAATAATATGGAATTGATTCAAAACATTTAAGGCTTATTGAAATAATGGTCCATGTGAAAAAAGGTGAATTAAACCTTAAAGTGGATTAATATGCACATAAAAATAAGTGGGTATAGGTAAAGGATGGTTAGGTTGATTATATGTTGTATTTGATCCTGTAATAAGATATTTAGTCATTTCTATATATCTTATAATAATAGGAATCAAACAATAAAAAGTTTCCAAAATTGAAAGCATTTTGGTGTTAGAGTAAAACTAAAAATCTTATGTGAATTGGTGGGGAATAAAACTATATTGTAGAATAGGTAAATAATAAGTAATAAAACTGATTTTGGGAACAATATATTTTATATGGGAATAACTACATATCCTATGGTAATAGGAATCAAGTCGTTTGTAATTATAGTAAAACACCCTCACATGAGAGCCCTAATATGGATAAATCAGAAAAAAAATATTAGAGTGTGATGGAGGAGGATATGATGAAGTGGGAAACATTATTTTTACTAATATAATAGATATAGGTGTTACTGTATATCCTATTTAAATATAAATCAAGACACAAAAAAATTCTTGAAATGAGATTTTT
The DNA here is from genome assembly GCA_963277665.1 of Viscum album. Lineage (NCBI taxonomy): Eukaryota > Viridiplantae > Streptophyta > Magnoliopsida > Santalales > Viscaceae > Viscum > Viscum album. The sequence continues at coordinate 1,961,833,470 of OY728133.1, forward strand.
TTGGAGATAGAAAAGGTATTTTGACAAGGATGATGTCTCGTAGACCTAATCTAAACTATTTGAAATCTAATACCAGAATGATATATGTGGTGAGGTTAGAATAAAGATTATGTTTGGTATAAGTATAAGATATCCATGCATCACTATATATCCTATGATAATAATAATCAATTCATACATAGTTTTTGAAAATCGCTATTTTTTATAGGTTAGGTGAACCTTAACATTGATGAGGGAGATTGAAAATATCATAATATCCATAAATTCTTCCAAAAAACGAGGAATATATATATATATATATCTTAAATAGTGAATTTTCCATATTTTAAATTCATATAGAATAGAACACTCTAATCTTTAGTCAATGATTTTTTTTCACCCTATTTGGAGGAGGTGACTACTTATTAAAGCTCATAGCCAAGAGCACTATTCATTATCATCCATTGTTATTTTTTATTTCCCCACCATGAAAAACTCATTATTGGTAAATCAATTTGGTGAAAATAGTGGATATGTACTATGATCGTGGTCATTTTTGGTGTTATCTTAACCCTTTATGTATTTTTTTTACTTTTTTGGTTCTTGTGTCTCCCTGGTTTGGTTAGGGTTTCCGATTATCCCCCTATTTCATTTCCACCTAACCCATCATGCAAGAACCCATATTGGTAAGGAAATATGGAATTTTAGGGTTGTTTGATGTGGTTATTATGGATAGGATGGCATCAGATCCAACTTTTTTTTGTTTTCAACTCTTTCTTTGGTGATTCCTCTTATTGTGTTTTTGGTATAGTGTTGGGTCTTCAATTCTATTCTATTATTTTCTTCATGCGTAGGGTTCATAATTTGTTGTTAATTCATACATATCCTTGGTTCTATTACATGGTTTCTAGTCTTGTATCCTTAATTTACTTTTAGGGCAGCTGCTTTAAAAAAATACACAATGGTCATTTTAATGAATGTGTCATGCCATTGGAATGGTGATAGTTTCTATTGAAGTGAACATTCTTTGAAAGCATGAGTAATCTGATAAGTGATAATGGATCTCTTATGAATTTCATGTGACATAGGTTTTTAGGTTAGCTATGGAAGTTGATGTAATGGTCCTTATTTTTATGGTAATATTTCATAATTTCTTACTTATTTTGATGGTGTTGGAATTTCTCGGGTTATGGATGGATTAAACTTGGATAAAAGTAATAATGGAGGATTGTTTTTGGTGGTTCTATTTTTTTAATAATTTATATTTTCTTGTTATGGTAATAATGTAAACTATGTGTGGAGGCTTTCATAATATTATAACATCTTCCTAGTGCTTCAACAGTGGATCTATAATGGCATCTATTGATAATAGATCATTGACTCTATGTTATACTATGTGATAACATGTGACCTCATTGGTGAAGGCATCCCATGGCCCAATATGACATAGGGTCAGGAGCATAGGCATGGTGACATGTTGTTTAATGTGATATTTATTGGTTAATGGAAAACATTTGGTTACACAATCCTTGGGATACATGTTGTCATGCCACCTCTGGTGCCCCATTCTTGGGTTTTAGGTTTTATAGGTTTTTAATTTTTTTGATGGTTTATTTTCATCATGGTTATTTGATTTCTCCCACTCAACCCCATAATATTAGATTATTCAAAAATTATAAAATGTAATTAGAGAGAGAGAGAAAGAGGGAGGGAGGTAGAGAGAGAGAGAACACTCTAAGGAATTTAGGTTCATATGTGATAGATCACTCCTAGTAGTTTATAACCTTATAGGATAAACCATATGTTGTAATTTTTAGGTCCATGTTACTAAGGACACTCTATAAAATTTAATGTTATATATAAAAAACTATATCTTATGTATTTTATGGTTTCATAATGAGGAAAATATACCATATAGTTTAAATTCATATAGTAAGGAAATTATGTTGTGCAGTTTAGGTTATTTTTACAAGGACCATATATTGTATAGTCTAAGGTCAGGTGGTAAGGAGCTTATGTCATGAATCTTAGGGTCATATGAAAAGGTCCTTATACAATACAATTTAATTTCATGTGTTAAGGATATTAAGTTATGTAATTCAAGGTCTTGAATCAAGGATTTCTACTATACAATTTAAGGTTGTAAAATAAGAGACCATATATTTTCTATTTTAGGGTCCTGTAAAAATGACCTATGATTCAACATGAATCACTATATGAATTATTTCTTGATAAAATGTTCATCAGTGGGATTTGTGATATGATATCCTTCCACGGTGATCTAAGAGTATGATCCATTAGAGTAGAAATTATGTAGGATGTAAGATCCTTCCTATTTAGGTTCCAATTTTGTGGGTTTCTTCCTTAGTATCATTGGTGTACTGAATGAAGACACTAATTCTCCTAGAACACATGAGTAGAGGTTGAAATTATTATTAAACACTTGGGACACATGATATTGGTGAACTTATAATGTATTCAATTACCATAACCTTTTATTATCAAGATCTTCTAGCTCATCCAACTTGATTTATGATTTTTAGCCTCAGTAAATTTATTATAAATTGTCATCTAGATAAGGGTAACAAAACCTCAATAAACAATACCACTTCAGTGATATACACTATTAAATATATAGAAACTTTTGTAGAAGTAAATTTAGTGGTGTATTATGACCACATAACATTGAATACCTTATTAGGAAAAAATTGTAATATTTATACACCATAAATTGTACGATATTTGATAAAGTCATGTTAAAAGATTTTATTTGTTTTGTTTGTGGTCATATATATTTGGAAGAGTGATTGGAATGGATTTTGTATTTTGAATACAACTTATTTAACTCAAATTCATAAAACATTGTTCCATTATTAATTAGGATAGTAAGACAAACTCCAAATTAAGTGATAAAATTGGATTTTACAAATTAATCATGAGTTTTATTCCAATCTCTTTCAAGTGTACAACTTCAACTAACTTGGAAAAGAAATTAGTGGAATTAATGATAAATTTGAACCTTATAATAGTAAATATAGACAAAGTACCCAAGAAATAAATTCCCCATATAGAAAATGGATAAATATATTTTATATAATGTCAAAAAAAGCTAGGGTTAATCCAATTTTATTATGGAAAGAAACCTATTTTAACTAGGTTTATATGGAACCCTTTCATAACCCGTAGTCCAAGACATTATATAGCCCAATGTTATAGAGGAAAAAAACCTTATAATTTAATGAACCAAATTCTATGCATCTTGAATGTAAATTTTATTAGACAAAAGGCCCTGTTAGTGAATACTACTATATTACCCACATCTACTAAATTCCCTGATACAGTAACCACAACTACTATAATATCCATTATAGTACCCACCAATACTGTAGTGTCTTTACTGCTATAGTGTCGTTGCCTATATATTACTACCATAATACCTATTATAGTCCTTATAAGGTACCTATAAATAATCCCCAAAACATAAGCCTATTGGTGGTTGAACCCATGTCCTCTTAGATACCTAGAAAGGGGTGGTCCCACTCAGCCACCAAGTGTTGATGAATGAACTTTTCATGCACTTGACATGCATGATTCCTTTTTATGAACTCTAAAAAATCATACATCACAGAGGGATAAAAGTACCAAGGTATCTTAATTTAGTGATTGATAAAGGTTCCTATTTATTTTTCACTACATGTTCCAATACAAACCTTTTTATAACTATTTATATATTTTCTCTTTCAATTAAATAGATAAGTATCTCATCAAAACCTATATTTTAGAGGGTTTTCTTGGTGTTAAAACCATCATAGAGGATGATTTTTTTCCATTTGGTGTAATTGTTCCTTTTTAGCCTTATATTTAGGAAACACATTATCTTGGAGAAGTTTAATATTAGAAACATCCATACCATTTCTTGATAAAATTATAGGGATGAGGAAAAATCCCTATTGATGGAAGTAACTCCATTCTACATTGTGTAATATGATGACGAATTTTTTTCTTGAATTTGATTAGAAAGATTAATAACCAGATTGAATAATTCATATTATTTTGTATTATGAGACTATAAAATTTATAATAAAACTTGATTATAAATAATTTATTCCATAAACTCCCATGTGTGTCCAATTAAAGGTATCAGATCATCTTTCTTGATTTCATATTCCTCATTAATTTATTTGATAACCAATTATAAATATCATTTTATACTCAATCTTCCAATTGGTATCCTTAAGTCCATTTATAGAACTTTAATGAAGTCTTGATATTATACCTCGTTGTTAGTGAAACCCTTTATGAGGAAGAAAGAGTATAGAAATAATGTCTTTACATGGGATATGAAAATGGCTCCCAAACTAACCTAATTGAGTTTTATATCTTACATCCTTTTATTGAATGAGATTCAGGAAGCACCATCAAAGTACATCTCATAGTTTAGGGAGTTTTTATTGGAAAAGAAGACCTACTCATTAGAGAGCTATGTATAAATAGGTAATTATTTAAATATAGGGCCTACTACGAGAAAGTATACCAATGACTATACATTGGTTTCCTTCTGAGAATCAAATCAAATATTGAACTATTGGAGAATAATGGACCATATTTCTAATCATATAGACAATATACTGTGATTGAGGATATGTTTTTAAATGATTAATGTGGGAGACATGGTAGACCTGATAATGTTATAGGTAATGATATAAGAAAGGAAATTCTTCTCGATAGTGTTATTATAGATTTTGGCCTCCAATATCATTTAGATAAGGTAAATATACTATTTTACTTGGTCATATTATTCTTCCAGGGAGGAAGGGAACATAAGTATAATTCCATGAATTCTATATAGAGGATCGATAGATCACCCATCATGGGATGCATTAAAATAAAAGAATGCAACAAGTATTTCTTAGGGAAATCAAATAAAATTTGATAATATTTATCCCACCAGAAAGTTAAATGATTTTATATTAGCTTCAAAAAAGGTTTTCTAATGAGATTTTTAATAAAACACTTAATATAGGAAAGGATATATTGAAGTCCTCTTAATTATTGAAGACTTTTAAGAGGATTTATATTTATTATTGCTTTAGTTTTCTCATGTTTGACCTTGATGACTCGATCATAGACCACATATCCAAGAAATTTCAAAATATTCACTCTAAATGCACACTTTAGTGGGTTTATCACGATATTGTGTGAATTATGTTTAAAAAACAATTAGTTCTAAAAAATGGTCCAAATTATGTCATTATTTGACTAAAAATTCATAAATATAAAATTAAACATATTTTATTAGGAACTAATTAAATATATGGTGCATAAACCTTTAATATGTATCTCATATATCCTTAATATTGAAGGGAATCACCATGTAATGGTAAAATCCTTTCCTTAAAGGTAGTGACTTTCCCATCCTTAAGGAAAATTTTGGTTATATTCAGAGTACCCATCCATAAAATATAGGCATTGAAATCCAATTATTATATTAATCCATAATTTTTTGATTGGGATAAGAAAACAATTCATATGTTAATTATGATTAATGTCTTTAAATATGATGATGAATATGATCTTTTCATCCCACTTTTTATGATAGAAAATATTTTCCTACCATTTAGGGTATTAAACCTATTAGAAAAATTAGTATATAATCAACTTATCCACTTGAGATTTTTTAATGGTATTATATGAGGGATAACTTATTCATGTCTTTTATTTGTAATAATGGTGATTTTCTAGTATAACTAGGTGATGTATGACTACTTGCAGATAAAACCATATTATTTCAATATAACTCCATGTAAAAATGTCCCTATATCACTTAAGGAATAAAATATAGAAATATTTCTCTTTATGCGTCAAGGATGTACTAATTAACCTCAGTTTTGGGTCTTCTTTAATTCCTAAATTCACTAGTTTATGCTCATCAATAGTATTATAGAAGCCTTATTCAAATTCAGGAGAGGAATATTCAAGATTATATTTTTTACCATCCGGAATAGATAATGGATAAACCCCTAGACCCTTATATTATTTTTTATGAATGTTATCATATTTATTGGGTTCAAAATTTATAGGAATATATAGAGATTTTTTGGACCCTACCAATACTATATGAATGAAGATAGAGGTTCATAGGAATTATATTTTATATTGGTGATGTATCTTTATCTAATAAAACTTTATTAGTAATATTGACTTAGTATTAGTCATATATTCATTCTAATAGACCCACTCTAATCTAGATCCAATGCATATGGGTTTTATAGGAATATTTTTTATTTTTTATAAATACAATTATGATTAATTTGACAAATTTTATTTTTTCATCATATGATAATATGTTATTTTAGGGATATTTCTATTTTAATGAATGGTTAATGTTAGTTCCTTATTTTTTTATTGTTGTCATTGATATAATGGATAATGTGTAACAAATTGTTTTTTATATCATTATAGAGATATATGGGACAACCTCTAATCTATTAGATACTACTACATGTGTTTTATATTCAATATATGGATGATTTTGTTCGCACTTATAGTATCCCACATTAATTTATAGAGACTCACATGATTTTAAAGAGGAAATATAATTATAAAGCACTTATATTTTTTTATTATATAATACATTATACATTGATGATGTGAAGATGGTGTCATCACCTGTAAATGGATCCACAACCTATGTATAAGGGCATTGGATATAGTTTCTGAAAAAATAACCTATACTGATAGTTGGGGGGAAAATCCCTAAAATAAATATTTCAAATTTATCTTACCTAAGGGTTCATGTTTACTCTTTTCATAACCTTGAATTTTAAAATCATAAAGAGTCTAACCATTTTCTGAATATCCTTAATTGAAATAGTTTTAGACTTAAATATGGTTGATTCACAAACAATTATCCACCAAGGTTTGAATAATATTATGTAATTAATATTTTTGGATATAAAAATGAGTTTAATATTCACTTTTTGGATTTTTCCTAGTCCATTTCAGTAATGTAGATGAATGTATGAAATTTTTTCGATCTATTATCGACATGATATATTTTGATGAAAACTATTTTCGTCTTGAAATCTTAAGGATATAAAAAAACCTTAACATGAGAATCTCTAAGTTATTTTGATATATAGAGGGTGTCTATGATTAAAATCCATTCTAAAAAATATAGAGATATTTTAATATATCACATTTTCAAGAAAAGAGATTATAATTCTTACCATGTAATTATTCTTTAGTTTGAGGCATAAAGGCTGAGGTGACCATAAATATGATTCATTGAAATATTGGAATAAAGTTACTCAATATTTATATGGGATAGAGGGTTTATAAATTTTTATTATATAAGGTTTAATGTGAAATCTTACATTATATAACCAATCTACCAGTTGAATAAGAGTAGGGTAAGAATTATAGGGTCCTTGATCAGACTAGAATTTTGATTGAGTTCATTGAATTTACTTTCTCCTAGTTTCTATGACATAAATTACATGGTTTTTGAAAATATATTACTTTTGGTAAAACCCTGAGCATGTATTCACATACCTAAAACTCTCCTATGATTGTTATTAGGGAATGTTGGTTAATAAAACTCCTCTTTATTTGTGTAAATATCCAATAGTTTAATGACATTTATGGAGGTGAGTTGAAATTATTCATCATAGGAGGGTTTTATTTGGAGGGGAGATTCTCAACCCCTAATGAAAATGTCATGAATTTAATGAGAGTCTAATCTAATTTGGGTACTTATAGGGTTCCTCCTAATTCTATTTACATCATTAATGTCTATTGCCTTAATTTTTAGAAGGTTGTAAAGCATAGGATTTATCATTTAGGTTTGTTGTTGGAATTTGAGTTTCAACTGAATGATTTAGTAACATATTAATGATTTTATACTTATGATTCACTAAATTTAGGGACATATAAGAATAAAAACTTTATGAACTATTTTTTTTACTTCCCTACACTCTGTTTTTTTATATAATAAAAATAATAGACATTGTTTACTTTTTTTTGAAGCTATAAAACACTACTTAGCCTTGGTCTATAATTTTTTATAGAAAGTTTTAAATATGAAATAATCTGAAATTGTGTAGTCCAGTATCCTAAAATTTAGGAAATAATTAAATTAACGATTAATCCATACCTTACTAGGATTCTTGACATATGGTAACATAATTAAATTATTTTTTATAGAAAAATTAGAATACCTCGAACATGATCAGCCTATAAAGAGTAAATATTATTTTTCTTATTTTCAAAATCATAAAATATTTATTCTTTATTCACATCATGTGTGTTTTTATTAGGTAATTCACATTTGTTTCTTTATCTTTAGAAGGTGGTACAATGTTTAATCTAACTAGTTTAGTGGGTGTAAACTATACCATTCTAGTTTTTAGAGTAAAAGTGATAACCCCTACCTTTTTAGACCTTCTTGTTTATGATAGAGGCACTTTCCTAAGCTTAATTATAATTCTATTGATAACCTCCTCTAAATACTATCTTAATTTAGAAGATTCTAAAAATCCATATGGATATTTTTTATGGGATCAACATGATATCCAAGTTATCTTTTATGTTCTCCACAGATATCTCTAATAATATCTCTTAGGGAAGGTATATTTATAAGGAATATGTCAGAACATTGAACATGATAAATAAATATATAAGTCTCTCAATCTAATATTTCTTATAGTTAGTGAGATTACAAATTCTTGATTTCCACAACATATAAATGAAATTATAAAAGAATTTTCAACATATATCCTATAAACTAGTGGTTGATTTGACTTTTAGATTAACATAAAAAAAATCAAATATAGGGCCTTCCAAAGGCTAAAAAAAACATCTGACCTTGACTACCTCATTTTTTCAAGGGGTCCCAATATCGATCCATATAAGGAAGTTAAATGAGTGATATATATATCAGGGTCTCCTATACCATTTAATAGAAGTTAGGATTGAAAAATCAGGTGGTGGAGGGGTTATAGACACCCAGTTATGGAATGAATTATTTTCCAATTGTACCAATGTGTTTCAGGCTTCAATCGCCTAAATCTATGAAATAATGTCATTAAGTATCTATAATTGAGATTCTAATATTTGTGTCAAATTCTATCCCAGGTAACTTTTTAGAGCTTGATATTAATATTTGAAAAATGGGAAAAAATTATGGTAATATACTAGTGTAAATATTAATTATACAAATAGATGTGGTCTCAGATTAATTGGATAACTCTATTCGGAATTCATGAGTTAATTAGACTCTTTCTTCTAAGTTTGATTAGTTTATGGAGGTATGGGTTCATCATAAACATTATCCTTAATGGGAATATTTCACATGAGTAACTCAAAATTAATATTCTTAAGTTTTATAGTTATAACTTCAACTGTGATATTTGTTCATCAATTGATATTTCCTCAACTCGATTAGGTAGCTAGTGGGAATAATATATAGAAACACCTTTTCCTTTATCAATGACACACCACACACTTGGAAATTCTATATCAGGTGGGGAAACTAATTATTAGTCCCATATCTAATGTTAAGTATGTACCCTTTCATTATATATATCAGTATGATTAATGTTATCTACAGATTCCTCTTGCTTATATAGTTCATTATCAATATCATATTCTAAGGAATCGATAAGGATAGTCATGGTAATGAACACTAATGTAAATTTTATGGGGTACATGTCCTCATCCACATCTATAATGTATAATGATTTACTATATTTAGAGTAACCTCCAAGGGTATAATGATTATTATCCCTCACTAATGAATTACTAGATAGAATTATGGATTTACAACCTTTATGGAAGTATAATTTATCATTCTAATTTTCCCTTCAAAGCATAGAAATGTACAACTTATGAAAAATGATTCTAAGGTAATTTAACTTGAACACTACTGAGTGAAATCCTAGTAGGGAAGTCATCTCACTAACATTATATAAAGATTCTCCCATTTTTGGGAATATTAATTTTCTTAGAGGAGTCACAATAGTGATTCATGTATCCTTTTAATTAATTATTGGTATTAGAGGCAGTGGTGAGGGTAAAAATACCCCTATCCCCATGGGATAGGTTTACCCTATAATGTTAAAACTATATATATAACTATTTGTACTTATTCAGCTCATATTTCCATGAGTGTTGTATGTAATATATCTTTTGGAGATACCCTATAAGGGATGCATGACACATGAGATCATATTATCTTTGTGTTCATTTCCCTTCTAAAATTTGATGTTTGTTTTAATGTCTTGGTTGATACATGGAGTAATATATCAATTACTCAATCTTACCAGGTACGTATCTTGTGTAATATGGAGATAGTAAAATATTAACACACTAGTAAGCATGTATTACCATACTTTGGATTTGTATTAGTGATACTTAATATTGAATTGTTTGATAAGTTTGATGTATAAACCAAATTTTAACTCTTGGTATTTACTTATTGATTATTAATAGAAGAAAAATGAAATATACCAAAATCTCTCTGATCTATAATGGATACATGGGGGGGATCCTAAATGATATGGTGAATTAACTTGGAGATATTCATGAAATAATATTAATGGTGGTCACATTATTTTATATATTTTGGAATCCATTTTAGCTAGAGGGTGGTGAGGTCAAATTGGTATAATTACTCATCTAACAACATGACATGATCAATATTATTTTCATATTAAAAGTAAAAACATTTAAATTAATTGAATGTTGATAACAAATTGTGGTAAATACATGATATGTTCATCCATAATGAACTCGAGATGAAATATTAGAAGGAAGTGAGGGATTAATACAGGATCAGTATTTTATCAACAACCAGTTCCTATCACATATCATTATAATTGAACTTATCTTTATTGTATTCCTCTTTAAAATGTTTATACCACAAGGTTCATTTAATGACTACTCTATCAAGTGGGTACATACATTATGGGAATATTTATCTTTTCCCAAGTTTAAATGGTCCAATAGAGAAATTGATAATTATTATTTCATTATCTTAACCACTAATTGAAGGTATGTTTCTCTAATTGAATATAGAGTGTTTGAAAATTAGAATTTGATTTCATTAGAATTACTCTATTTAAGAATGCTTTTATAATGAATTTTTCATGTAGAGGATCTCTATGTTAGTTTTTTTGTTTCATCAAGGGGATGAACTCTATAATGATTTGATATTTCATCACATGGAGGGTATCCATAATGGGTACCATGGGGAGGAACTCTATTGTTACCATATTATTTCTTGGAATGGGAATAATGTCCATGGAGGTTTTCTAGATAGGGAATACCTCCATGGTTATTTTCTATTACATCAATGGGAGAACCTCTATGGCGATATAATTTATCATCTTGAGGAGGAAATTTTGGATGGGTATAATAAAGAGTCTCTCCATGGTTTATGGATTTTTTATCAGCATGGGAGAAACCTCTATATGAGTTACCATGGGGTTTACATCTTTGGTTGGTCAATTCTTCATTGTCACAGGGAGGACCTCCATGGCGATTTGATGTGTTTTAATAGGGAAGAACTATATTGTGTTCTTATGCATCATATCATAGACTAATAACATGATGGGTACTGTATGTATAACATTCATAGTTTGTGGATTATTCATTATCATGGGTAGTACCTCCTTGTTGGATATAAGAACCTCCATGTTTGGTGAATTCTTCATCAGTAAAAGAGGGAGAAACTTCATGTCTATCTAATTCTTCTTTCTGGGGAGGACCAAATAGATATATTCCATAAATACAATAATATATAAGATGTATTATGGACATATCATACTATATGATATGTAATATGAAATATCCCATGATGCATCACATATATTAATATAAGGATGTCATATTACTTATTCTAGGATATCATAAGTTGCGATATAGGAGATAATCCACCATTTCCTAAGTCATATTATATTATATGAACTATATATATTGTATGTTTTATGATATATATTTAAATAATAATGTAAAATTTATATTGTTATAAAAATGTAAAAAGCTAATATTAGGAAGTATTACTTGTATGTCTATCATTGATTATTATATTTCATATGATGAAACATTCGAGAGAATTTACTTAATGCCAAGGGTTTCAAGTGTTGTAACAATATAGTTACTTGAACATCTCATAACCTTTGAGTAAATAATTTTAATTATAGGGTAGTATCCCTAAGGACTATATAAATTTGGTCGATACATGAGAATGGTGTTCCATCTATCCTCGAGTATATTTTTTCAATTATCACTATGCTCTCTTCCTCTTTTTCATTTACCCTGATAGGTACTAGAATACTATGGTTGAAAATAGAATCCCAACCAATAATTGGGTAATTCATCATCCTATAGATACCCTAGGAGGAAAGAACATATTGGTTGTTTTTAAATCATCTTTATAAAAAACATGGTCACTGATAATAGATTTTACCAAAATTATTTCTTGGTACACATGTTCTTAATTTTACATTATAAATGGATTCAATTACATGGATTATACATCTTGGTTTATGGTTATTAAATGTATTTTAATTATTTAATATGTTTTATTTTATCCTAATAAAATTTTTAGTGGTATCATATCTATTTTGTGCTTCTTTGATTCTCGAAATCATTCTAAAAATAAAGAAGAAATAGATATCATATTCTTAATAATTGGAAATGATATCAATTTTCACTATGGATTCTTTTACAACATGGGATATCATGATTAGTTATATGACCATTCCACATGATATGTGATATTATAATAGAGAACATAGTATACACACCTTTTTTATATATCATAAAAAATGATATATGGAGTTGTATAATAATATAATCCCAATACACTCACATAAAATAAAGCATTGTATCACCAAAAAAAATATTAATGGATGTCATAAAATTTGATTCCCATCACTGAAGAAAATATCATTGTCCAGCCTTTTCTATCATAAAACATATTATAAGTTTTAAAATATATTGTGACTTAAGATATTGGGTGTGCCATAAAATATGACACAAAAGAAAAATGTGTTAAATTATGAATTGAATTAGGATTTTTTTAATTTTTTTATAAATTGTATAAAAAGGTTTTTTTGGATATTTATATAATTTATAAAGTGTTTATAAATTAATTAATTTAAAATATATTATAATTAATTATTAAATGTTCATAAAACATATCCCTAATATTAATTCTTAATATTAAAAATGTATATTTTATATATCATGACATATAAATTTTATATAATGTTATTATATAGAAATTATAAGATAATTTATAAAGTATTTATAAATTATAAAAAAAGGATTAATATAAAAGTGATTATGTTAAATTATTAATTGTTAATAATATTTAATTTTAAAATTTTAAATTAAAAACATTATTTGAGAAACTGTTTAAACCATTTCAAAATGTGTTTTTGATAATTGATATGTTCAAAGGTTTAAATAATATAAAATATATGATAATTTTATTATGTAAGATATTTAAATAATACATTTCTAATTCCAATTTATTATATTAATATTATTATAAAACAAATTTCAATGGTAAAGTGGGAACCATAGAAATGAAGAAACTAACAATAAAACCAACTAGAAAAAGTAGATAAAAGTACATAAAAATATTAGCTAGGTGGCCTCCAATACCATGAATCAGTGTCATCTTCATGATGTAGACTATGCTCACCAAAATTCATTAGAACAATTTCATCACATGCACCAATCTTGAATTGCACCACATTGCATATATTGTAACAACCAAGAATCACCGACCATCGTCGAGCACCACTATCCAGTCAAACAAACATCTTTGATAAAAAATCAAAATAGAAATATATGGTTATAATTAAGTCCATAATAAGAATATTACATCACAAAACTACTATCCATAAAAAATGAACACCAAAAACACATAAGATATTACACCCAAAGGCAGAGACCAAATCAAAACACCTATAGATATTTTACCAAATTCCAATTTCTCTTTGAAACTATTACCCCCTTTGTATTCAAACTTCTATTATGGCTTAAGATAAATATGGTTCTGTTTTTTATTTCCCAACACATAATTAACACATGAAAACAATAAATAATGTAAGATATCAGCACACAACATTTTTTACAAGGTTTTTCCCCAATGTGGGAATATTATCCTTACTTTTTTTTATGTCCATTACAAGATAAAAATATCCAATATATAATGAAAGTGAATAAAAATAGTCTATCTCTCTAAAAAACTATTTTATATATTGAAAGGAATAGAATATTCTAATTATATAATTTATACTAGCTCCAACTAATTTATAATGGTTCCTTTGAAATAAAAATAATCCAGAACTTCTTCATGCTCTAGGATTTCATTACATCAAGATAAGAAATATTCTTCATAAATTAGAGTCTTTGAAACCCAAAGGATATCTTGTATAGTAGCATGCACATCAATATGTTAAAGTAACTGAATACCAAAACATTATTTGGGATTGGGATAATGGACTTATTCAATATTCTTTAAGTCTTTTGTGATCTTCAACCATAATATCTCCTCAATCTTTGAGTGTCTCAACAAAAATGATGAAAAATATTTCTGGTGTATTTTCATGTCTCTTGAAAATATTCTCTTGTTATTTATTTTTTTTTCTATTCCAAATCATATTCTATGATATAGTAATATCATAGGTAAATTCTTCTTTTTCTCCTCATCCTCCACCTCATATCAGTTTCTATGATATCTGGGTATCATAGGATAATAAAACACTCATGATCCTCCTCCTACTCATTTTTTATTTAATTAATAGGTTATGTTTTATAGAATATCATCATATTATATCTCGTTGACACATATAGTTCTCTCTAGGAATAAAATATGAGGTTCTCCACACTTCAAATATCTCTCATATATCTTTCTTCTTCTCACTTTTTATATATAGATTCAAACAACTATATTTTCGACATTTAAATATATATAAATCCTCCAATGTCAACACCATGATCTTTTAATTATTCTCTCAAAATAATCATATGGAAACACTCCCCATGATCTTAAAATATTCTTCTTCTTTTAAAGACTATCTCAACTAGTATTCCAAGAATAACCATTATCTAACTTAAATATGTCAAAATAATTCTTCCAAAAAAATATAACTTTGATAGCCATCAATAATAGCTTGAATCATGAAATAATCACGATATTATGAAATTTATTAATTGAAAGAACAAAATAGAATCATTATAAGGAAGCTTTCATTAAATATTTCTTCCTAAAATTAAACTTCCAAAACATCATGTTATCTTATAGAAATATCATATTTTTATATTCCCATATAAATCATTATTATAAAATGTTATCTTATCATTTGATTTGAATCACCTAGACTATAAATTGTTGTAGAAGATATTGTTATTCTAATATATCATAATATGGTCGTATAATTTTCCAAATTTATATTGAAAAATAAATCTTATGTATTTTATTATAGCACAATAATTTTATGTATTCTTAACTACTAGAAATGAATCTTAGTTAGTGAGTAAATAAATCTTACATATTAGGTAAATGAATCTTATATATCTCTATGCGAGTTTGGGGATTTTTCGATTTCTAGTTTTGATTTACCCTTATAAATCTACTATGATGTCATTTACATATTAAGAAAACAACTCTTATACATTACAATAGGATCGATACTTTTAAAAATATTTTCTTTTCAAATAGATTTAGGTATTTTTCTACTAACCTTGATGACCTTTACACATGAAGGAAAAAAACTTTATATATCAAAGTATACTTAAGGACTTTGTTGATTTCAAGTATTTTGAGTCAGAGTAACCTTTATGCATCCATTTTGATAATCCTTATGTATCCTCATGTTTACCTTTAGATATCACAATGTTCTTGAAACTTTTCATTTTTTCCACTCAACAAGACTCTAACTTATTTTTTAGAGTTACCCTTACTTATGAAATGCCTTTATCAATTTTCCACTCTATTATTGGAATGGGTATTATGTTTTCTGTAAGATTACAATAATTTAATAGTTTTTACTCTGATTACCTTTACATATTCATTAGAGTTACCTTTATTTATTGAGAATACCTAGGGTGTGAATCTTATATATGTCCTGAGGAATCTTAAGTATCAAGGATTTTTCCAACTATCAGCTTAAATCACTAAATTATAGAACTCTTAAAGTAATAAAAAAGTATTAAAATCAATAATAGGATACTCAAACCACCCCAAAAAATCTCAAAAACATCATAAATTACTTTTTTAATTTTTTATAATATTCCCAAATATTTTTAAATTCATTTAAAAATCTTTACAGCATATGATTACTCAATATTGAGAACTTTTAATGAATTTTAACTACCTTAACAACTCTAGATTCAACTCAGCCTTATTCAATTAATCATCCAATTGATAATATTCATTTATCATATATATTATTCATTCAACTAAACATCCATTATTCTGGAAAACTATAGGAGTATTTTTAATCTTCTGGACATCCTTTATTCTTATTTAATCTCATATACCTAAGATTTTGAATATCCATATTCCCAAACTCATCAAGATATTTTTTTACAGTTCACTCTTCATCCAACATCAATTTTCATTGATTATTTACATGACCAGGTCTAAAATCATTTGATGTATAATGTTCAAATCCTTACACATTCTTATCTCAACAACTACTATAGCGGCGTTGGTACGGTAGTTGCCCAGGTACTATAGCATTACTATTTAATAGAGAGAAATTTTGATAAAAAAATGATCTTTTGGCCCAATAATTAGAGATTTTAAGCTTTAGGACGTTCCAGACATATTCATGTGACACTTAGCCATAGGCCTATGAGCTATGTAATGGGTGTCACTGTACCCAGATAGAAATAGGTCTTTATTTTCATAAAAAAAGAGGCTTCAGCCCAATTTTTTTAAAAGTAATATCAAATTTATTCTCCCTTTATTTAAATGTACTAATTGATTAAACACTTGAGTGAAGTGTGGAATCATATCATACTTGAGCTATAAGTCAAACAAATCTTTGTTTAATTGAGCTAGCATGATGTATAAAACTATAGTGGTTAATGTATACAACAACATTGTCCATAAAATTATCCATCATGTTATTCCAACTCAAATTTCTCTTCCCGAAGGATGTTTAGGTAGATTTTCAAGGAATTTATAACCCACACCCAAAAAACACATAAAACTGTTCAAGTGTAAGAAAAATTACTTCTTATTCAGTATATATTTTATCTTATCATAAAATCACCATTAATAATTATATTTGATATAATCTGAAAAGGTATGGTAAAAGTGGTTGTAATTCCTCTATATTATCCTTTTCATGAGCTTTCTAGATTTTTAGATTTACATAATGTAATATCTTCTAGAAGATGTTCCATACAGCTCCCTCTCAAGGGATCCAATCCATCCACTTTATTTATCACTACCAAATAATAGTTTATATTTTATGATAATTAAAATAAATTACTTCATGATGTTTATATTCTAGGTTTCAATATGAATTTAAAAATATTCATTAATTATTTTATCCTCCTAAAACACATGTATCACCTTCAATTCTATGAAAAAAGATACTAAAATAATAGATATGGGAATAAAATAGGGCTTTATAACTCATTAATGGGAGAAATATGTATAAGTGTTACTTCACAACCCAAAAAAATTATCTTCAACTCTATATTGATGAGTACTCTTCATTCTTTCATGTCCTTTTGCTTTCCAGATTTGATCTTTTATGGGAAGCATGGTTTCATACCTCTTAAATTTATATTTCATGTTTTTTGGAATATCTATTTTCACCTTATATAGAAATCCACACTTATTATTTTATTCTTTATTCATCTTCTTAGACAATTACAACCATTTTTTCCATATGATCAATCATTCCTTAGCAACATGCTAAGGTTTCCTCTTATGTAATGACTCTCTTTTCATTACAGTTTTCTTGGCACATAAAGTCATTGGTGATTCACTTTATTTATTAATAACTACTTTTATCCTAGTAGATATTTCATGAAATTATTAGATGTTTGAAAAACTTGTTTACCCATCCCACATAACTTCTCAATAATCACTGGTTCACTATTCTTTGAAAACCTCTCATGAAATTCAAATTCTTATTTGTGGGTGTCTTCCACTAAAAAAATTCTCTTGTTTCTTTCTTGGATTTATTATTTAATTTATTAAATATTTTTTTCATATAATTTTTGTATTCATGGATAGTTTGAAATGGTATATTATGTATTCATTTCTCCTACTGTAGAAATGTCTACTCCTTGGTGTATCATCCTTCTTAGACTTATTCTTGAGTATAATTTTCTTGAAAACTTTATTTAATTGATTACACCCAAAGGAACAATATCCATCTTTAAATTGTTTACATTTTAAATTTTTTGGTGTTATTTCATTTAAATCTTGTGGAAAATTCTTGGAACTCATAAAACAACATCAATCCTAATTGTGGCCACTTACATTGAAACTTTTATAGGTATACTTCAAGCATTTGAATCTATTATTGAATGGTAGATTAATCTTATTTTATGAACATTAATTATAATCATCCTTAATTACCATATATATATGAATTATATAATCTCCATAAATTGATATATTTTTTCAATAGTCAATTTCCTTATTCTTAAACCTTATATAACCCCAATAGTGATAAGTGAACCTTGATATCTTTCCTTGAACCATAGTTTATCCAGCCTTTGTATATTACTATTTTTTAATAGAAGAACCATTATTTTGAGATCTTCTTGAGGATATTATTTTATTGTACCTGATCACATACACCCTTGATGTTATGGTGGATTTATAAGAAATTTTTTTCAAATATATTTTCCCAGAATTTAAATTTTAACCTATATTATCTGATGAAACAACATTATTAAAAAAATTATTCTCATGTATAAGGGTTTACTTTTTTGCAAGAGACTATAATATATAAATTTTTATATTATCTCAAGATATTATTTTCACTAATTTTATTATTATTTTAGATAATAATATTATCATAAATGGTGGATTATCTTCTTTCTTCAGCATCTTGGGCTGATTTTGATTATGTCACTTCCATGTTTCTCAATTGGAATTCTAGCTGAAGACACAACATGTTAAGGGTATTTTTTTTATCCTAAACTGAACTCAATATACATTCCCATTAAATTTTTATCTTTTATATATACCTTTTATTTTTTCTACTTTATTGAAATAAATTTTCATATTCTTTTATTATTTTTGATTTGATTTTTTTTGGAACTCTTGACATTAATGGTAGAATTGTAACTTTCTTCTAAATCATGCATACTCTTTTCCTAGATTATAATAACCTTAAATTTATTATCAATAGTTATTTATGAAAATTTTCATAATCTAGGGTGAATTTTTATTTTTCTAATAACAATATTCATTCCTTAGATTCCATATATTGGATGAGATTCATTAAAATATATAAATTATCAACTATTTCCTTATCTATAGATTCTATTTCTATTATAACTATGATTTATCATCATATAGAAGACTGAGATGAAAAAATATATATATGATAATCTCAATTTGTATCACTTTAAAATAATTTTTAATTTTAGAATAAAAAAATAACATGATTCACTAAACACTTACTCGTCATAGCTTGAACTTTATTATTTAAAAAGATCATTCTCAATAGACTTAACAGATAAATCACCATAATGACTACCATAAATTATTGGAATACCCTTTTTATCCTCTGAAATATTTCTATAATTATTTATCCATACTTTCTTTCAATTATTCATTTTTTTTGCTAAAACCTCTATGCTTGTATTAACAAGAATTTTTCTATATTCTTTTTATGAGGAAACTCAATAAATTCCTCAAATATGCACTTCATGTAATTCCATTAAAACAACTATAATAAAAAAAAATTAAAGGAAACCATGATTTTTAATAATTATAATTGATATACCCCAATATAATTATGTAGGTACACTAGGGGGGGTTAATCATTGTACACATATCTTTGAATACCAGGTTCTATTTTAAACTATCACCTCATTTTGTATTTAAACATATGTTATCAGTTAAGATAAATATGTATTTTTTTATTATTAGAAAAAAATTACCACATTAGAAACAATAAGTAAAGAAAGATATCAACTCATGGAATTTTTTACTGGGTTCTTCCCCAATTTGGAATTTACCCCTTTTTGTCTTTAGGTCTAGTCTGAGACACATATACCACTATATGATACAAGTGAAAAAATAGTCTATCTCCTAAAATGTCTTTATCATATCCTGGTAGTTATAAAATATTCCAATTATATTTTTATACCATCTTCCACTAGTTTATAATGGTTTATTGCAAACACTAATGAACAAGATCTTCTGCATGATCTAGGATGTCACTAGATCAATATATGAGATCTTGTTCCTTAATTAGAGTCTTTAATAAGAAAAGGATATCTACTATAGTATCATGAAAATTAGTATTTTTAAGTAAGAAAATGCCAATACCTTATTCGAGATTAGGATTATATCATTACTCAACCTTCTTTAAGTCTTATATAATATTTAACCATAGTAGCTCCTTAATATTTGAGAGTGTCAATGAATATTTTGAAAAATTATAATAACCCTGGCACAATATTCTCTAATTAGTAACTAGATCAGTCACTATATGAACTCAATCACCACTCCCAATACACTAGAGGCTTCTAGAGAGCAATGTGAGTCTAAGATGTGATAAAAGAGACATAGTATAAATATTAAAAAAAATAACCAAATAGAATCTATAATAACAAATGAACATCAAAGTACATAGAAAAACAATTAAATATAATCCATGAATAATAAATAGATACATTGATAGAAACAAGTAGATCAAATGGTCACCCTCTAGGCCGAAATATATATATATTTATATATATGTATATATGTATATATATATAATAATGAAATAAATAAAATTCACTGAGGCTCCACTATATCCCCAATCCTCACCTCATCCTAATCCTCAGTCTCATACATGATATCCTAATTGGTAAATGTACTCCAATTATCTTCCCAACCCGAACCTATAAATAATAAAGGATACTTAGGAACCCAAGTGAAATGGTATCTTGAGAAGGGTGTGAGTGCATAACTCAATAGATAAACACAAACGCAGTCCTGTACATGGCCAGTAAATATAGTGACATGTGAATGTGACTTAATCAATAGAATAATATATGTACATATATATATATATATATTTATATATAACTAAATAATCATAAGATAAATAAATAAATAACCATCATTGATCATTGGGTGAAGTGTGACACCTAGGATCAACCATATCTACTTTGACCAGTGTTGAATATCTCTATCTATAGTTACATAATCTTGTACATATAAATATGGGAACACCAGATCCATGTACTAAATAAAAGTCCCCTAAGGGGATAATAATGGGAATACTAGATCCTTGGACCACCTAAAGGTTCCCCAACCATATCCTAATAACAGGCATACAAGATTCTTGGAATCATATCAAGGTCCCCTAACAACATAATAACAACAGGCACACTATATCCTTGGAAATACATGAAGGTCCCCCAACCATAATAATAATGGGAACACTAGATCCTTAGAATAACATAAAGGACCTATAACTATATAACAATAATGGGAACACCAAATCCTTGAAATCACATCATGGTCCCCTAAAAATATAATAATAACCCCCACATCTAAAAAAATTCATTAAGTGATCAACATTTAACTCATGACTTGAATATTAACCATCCATAAAAAATAAATAAATCATTAACAAATATTTTCCATTGGAGACTATAATAAATCAAGGGTATTATATCTATTGACTCAACCTAAATACAAAGTTACTCATTTAATTCCTAAGCTCACCCAATCTAGTCTTTAGTCTAAGGTTTCACCCAAGTCTAACCCTAACTAGTCCATTATAACTTTTAACCTAAGGAAAATAATAAGCCCGATATATAGGACCTCTAGGTTCATCTATTTATGTTATGTTTCATCTAAAATGAAGTCTCTAAGGAACCTCAAAATTCTATATGGAAAACTAGGTCCAATTATCCAAATTCATAAATAATCCCTACTCAAGGGGTCCAAAAAACTTACTAGGTCCACTATATTTAGAAAACTATTTATTTAGAACCTCTCATTGGGTTCACATAACACAAGATAAATGATTACAATTATACTCCCAACCATTGGTGGTTGGGATGTCCAGCTAGTGCATAAGGATCCACCATGGACCTTGACATTTTGTGCATTCCTTATATGGGATTTCTATTTAATTAAACAAATCCATTATTAATAAAATAATTATTTAATATAAGAGTCAATTGACCATAGTGGAGATACCATAATTCACAGATTATATAAAAAGCATAATTATCTTCATAAACTATAAGGTAAAGCATAGTGACTACCTACCTCAATCAAAGTTATTTCCTTTTTTATATAAAAACCTGAAAACTCACAGCCCAATCTTATACAAGTCTATCTCATCTCAATAGGCCATCATACACCAACATGAGGCCTTATTCCATACCAATCATCATCAAATAATTAATTAAAAAATTATAATTAATTTAAAATTTTAATCTAAATAGGAATAATACCAAAAATCTAATTGGATGACATCCATTTTACGAAACCACAACCAAACACCTGTGGAAGGTCCAAAACATTTTTATGAAATATTTCTATAAAAAATTCATATCACGAAACACCAAATCAGTCAATATTTTAATCTAACTAAGTCTAAATCCCAAGATAAAATTAGGTTAGTGACTTAATTCCTCCGAAACATCGATGGGTGACATACAAACAACATTTTGCATCCCTATCTATGAAAGACGAGAAAAATAACCAAATTAAATGGACACTCCAAAGGTCAATTTGACCCAAATTCCTTAAGTACCTGAGGAAATATTGCAGGGAAACTTTCTTTCAAAAACATGTAGCATCTTGAAATAATCCTCCCAAGACATTCTCTAGACAAGTTGAGACAAATCCACATCATTCTCAGAAAATTTCACCATACTTTAATGAAATTATTATCAAATATCTATCAAAAATTAATGGAAGATTAGTGGTAAACTAAAAGAGATAAGAACATATTAATAATCTAAGACCGTATATTTAATTCACCATGGAATCAAAATCAAAATATTATTAGATCAAGGAGAACCAAGTGAGGAAGGAGAGAGTTAAAATATGGTTGAATGTCACTCCCCATGCAATATTGCCTCATAAAGACAAAAACTACCCTATTAAAGATAAACTAGGATGACACCACCAGCTAGATATTGGAGCTCACTGGATGGCCTTCAGTGGCTCACTAGCTAGCTAGTGGCCCCGGGTAGGGACCTAGGACACTGCCCAACCAACCATATAACTATTGGTCCCTTCTACCAGAATTCAGTAACCCTTTACACCCATATATTCTCCATATTTCTCTGGAAAATTCACAACACCAACCAAACCTTAATAATCATCTAAAAAAACCGTCAGAGATATCCAAACCCTTGGATCCTTATTTCGACTACTAGTTCCCCAAAAAAACCATCCACTAAATTGAAAATTCAGAACGTTCCTAAATTTATTAACCCATAAAGATATGAGGTATTGTAATATATAAAAAATAACACTTATCATCCCTAATAAGTCTCATTTTTAGTCAACCATAAGTCATGAATTATACATGCTATTAATTTAACACCAATAGGCTGCATTTCATTTCCAAAATTCAAGCATGCTTTCACTGTACCATTCCAAACTTGACATGATCAATTCCTAAAGTGGAATCCATATATTTTTAAAATTATTGAAGTATTAAGATAATTCTCACCTACAATTTTCTATTCCAATAAACATTGACGACTTCTATCAATTCATCTCATAGCCATTGGTTCTTTCCTCCATAGGCCTTTAACTATATGGAAAATTTTGATCCCTGATATTAATCACAACCAAAGTCACCCATTGAAATTAATTTTCATGGTCCAATGAATCATTTATTATTATCTCTATTTCTCCTCAACCAACCGCATGAAGGTACAATGGTAAAAATATGATATTATTCATTGTCCTGATTTCAACCAAAATGGACCAGCCTCTACCTCCCAATCAGAAGACCCAAAGTTATTGTCTTTTCCTATAAAAGTAATGATAAATTCCTAGAATACATTCTTCATATTATATTTGACATAAATAACATTATTTATAACTCACTGTGTCTAATTATATCAAAAAGTGCAAGTCCGACATCCTCCAGATGACCACCCTAAAAACAATTAGCTTAAACTGATGATGCAGAATCAACCCTCTTGATCAGGATGTGTTAAACCTTAGACAATAATGATATTATAAAATGATCACACCAAATTTTGAACTCAAAATCCAATGAATTTACATTGTGGACTTACCACTATCCCTAATATTATACATGTTGTCTTCTAAAGTACTTGAACACTATTGATCTGACACATGCTTGAATCACCTCAATCCATCCTTAACCTGATTCCAATACTCAGTATCCATTCATCACTAAATTTTACTATGAAATCTGGTATTTACATAGAACCTGACTAGTCAATTTAACTATCCCAATAGTATCCAAATTTTTTATCAACCATCCAATAATCGGTATCATTACATCAATGGAGATTCTAGCATAGGGGTTGTGATCCTATGACTGATATAATGCTCCCATCCATGGGAGTATATTCATTATTTCCCCATAAAACCAAATTCCTAATCACCATATCTCCTTCTCTATATGTTACCAAACGTAAGGAATAAATGGGGCCACCCAACTCATACTCAAGCACTGACACAAATTATCAGTTACTCCACTTCTCCAGAACACATAAACATCATCACCAACATCCATTGAAAATTTATTTATAATGGGGGGTCACACCCTCAAGTGGGAAATAGTTTAATCCCTATAATATGGTCACCCTTATATAAATACTTGAGAGAAACCTCATCATGTTCAATTATTACACACATGATGCTCTTCCTAGGACACACTCATCTATTAGTAACCTCTGACATTATACCATCAATAGTGTCATCATCTTCAAAGAGGAGACACTCATTGTTATAATCATAACCCTAATAAAATTCCAAAGAAAACCCTCAAAATAGGGGGTATTTATCATTTCATTGAACCTTAGGTAAAAAATCCCAGAAGAATCTTACAAGATCAATAAACCCTCAACTTGACCACAACTACTTTTTAAAACCATAAATTTGAGGCACTACGCATAACCAGGGTACACAAGACTTTAACAAACTTGTTCTTATTTAACTCAACCTCAAATTATCCCAACAATTCACATTAACATATCACCCATTCACAAAAATAGACTCTATCATTATTTGTACATCATTGTACCTAGAATAACATGCTAAATCCACTAACCATGTACTTGACATGTCTACAACAACCCCAAATCTAGTAACCCAGTTTCGGTGTCAAATTTATTACATAAAAACAAGTCATATGGGATCATATCACCAAGGATCAATCAGTTTAATAGAATTGACAAACCAGATATGCATGAGATTCTCATTTTACATTAGAAATAAAACATTAAAAATGGTAAAAATAAATACTACGCATACTTGAAACTCAATAAAATATTATTGATTCATATCATGGGGAAAGGAAAAAAAATAAGGTTGATATAAAACACTCAGTAAGTATTAAATATAACAAAATATATCATGAGTAAATAATTTATAATCAATATGGAAATGTAGATAACTGAAAACATATTCTATTTAATCAATAACTTGAGAATGAAATTCATCCATTAATAATAATAACTAAACTATAAATGGTGGAAATTTATAATTTCAAATGTATTAACCAAGGAATTATGTCATGATATTTTCAAATATGGGTAGGTATACACTAAAACCCTTTTAATAAGTCTAGGAAATTGGTTTCTCTCATGAGACCTATTGATTCATCAAGGGGATATCTATAATCAAGCCCCACCCAAAACGTTATGTATAATGTATACATAATATATTGAATTATAAATTTAACTCATAAATAATATGACTTATAAAGAAGTATCTGTATTGAGTAAATAATATGGAATATTAATATTTCATTGGCTAATCAAGTAACTTTCATCTTAAAACACCACATAGAGAAATTGTATAATATTTATAAAATAAGCATACCCATGATACAAATAATTTGGATATGTAATAAAAATATAATATTTGATGAATGATGATAATAATAAAGTGAATGTTTCAAGAGAAATTTACTATCCAAAAAATTAATAAGAGATAAAATATGACCATCAATTCATAAAAAAAATATTTTTTGTAATAAAATCATGTATTTTGTAGAATAAAAAATGTATAATTTTTTTTAAAAAAAATTATTTAAAAAATTTTCTTTATAAAACCATGTAAAACATTTAGAAGAATATAAATATCATAAAATAGTTATAGTAGTTGGAAAATATGTTAAAAAAATATATGTTAAAAAAGAAACATTATTTTTATATTTTTGAAAAGAAAGTAAAAAATGACAATTTAGAAAAAAATTGGAACGATTCATTTAAAAAACTCTTAATGAATTAAAAGATGATATATTATGTCTCTAATAAATTATTTAATTAAATTGAAAGGATTTTTGTAAAAAAAATATAGATATTGAAGAAAATATACTCGATCAAGAGTATAAATAAAACCATATATTATTTTAATCATTTATTTACATGATACATGTTATAGAGAGAGGAAATTTTTGAAGAGAACATTTAAATTCGTAAAATATATATAGTATAATAATATATTAGGTGTTTATGAAAGATGGATTATAATATTCCTTAAATGAAAATATAAGCGATAAAAAAACTGAGGTTATAAAAAATAATTCATACCTCTTTGGTAACTTTTTAATTGTAACCCTTTGAAATGGAAAATTTGAATTGAAAACATTAATGACCATGAATAAATATAGATTCATGTTAAATATATCAAAAGTATAGTATATACATTTCATAAAGTAAATTAGTGCATAATGAAAAATATGACTCAATGAAGTGGATGTTGAGACGTAAACTCATTACCTCAAGCATCCACATAGTTAAACACACATTAACCTTATATATATTGGTTTTAAACATTTTATTAATTAATAGTAGAGCCATATTCATATTTATCATGATTGATAATATTCTCACTATCCATTCATTACCAATTCTTGGTAAAATAAATCATTATGTGTCAACTGTTTAGTTCTCTCATGCATGTTTCATCAAGTTTTGATTATTTTGAATAGGTTATATTTTCATATACTATATAATGGCATTCATGTTATAAATATAATTTCATTTTTTAAATCCATCTATATATAACATCTATTTGAGTTAGTGATGAAAAAAATGAAATACATTGACTCACAAGGTTGTCGTACGCATGTATGAATGAACGATGTTTCCATTTTCCATTAGATGGATGAGTATATAAAAAGGGATAATACAATAAAAATAATAAAATTAAAGTAATATATAAAAAATTGTGTTATTATATTATGATGGTAAAATAATATTTAGAGGAGGTAGAAGAAGAAATGAACTTGAAATGTGTCAATTAATTATATTACCTATTCTTCAAAAAACATCCTTTAGATGTTCAATTATGAACCCTAGGGATTCTATTTTGAGAATACCATAACCTATATAATGTATATAAGGTTTTTGGGGAGATATATTAGTAGGTTTTGGTTGAGATAAGTTTCTAAATGTGGTGTGAAGAATATAAACTTATCTAAACCAAAAAAGGGGTGATCAAATGACATTAATCCAATTAAATATTGGAAAGCATATCGATGATTTTGAAGCCTTATTCTATAGTTTTAACCTTGATTATTACATTTTACCAATTATTGAGGTGATAAATTTTACCATAGTTTCTATTTATAATGATTAAAAATAAAAGGGATATATTTACCAATTTATAACTTTTTGATTCTAAATATTGAATACATTTGATAAAATTCAATTACTATAAGTGAAAAAAATTAATTTAAAAATAAACTCATAAAATGTGATGAATTGTTTCTAAGAAAATGTATTTTTCAAGCTTATATGATTTTACATTAACTCATATGTATAATAATAATCATTATATGAAATTAAATTCATATAGATTGAAATATCATCTATACATTTCATTTAATTCATTCATCTGTAGGGATTATTTTAATTAATTAAAATAAAGAATCATTATTCACTTAACAATAGTTTTATGAAATATATTTATACTTATTAAACACATTATTATAAATAAAATGTGGATTATACAAATAATACATTTTTAATTATTCATAAAATCACATTTCTAAAAGAAAATCTCAAAAAATCAATCTTGGATTATTTTGACATAGTAAGTTAAAAATTAATATTCATACTATAAAATTAGGATTTTTGTGCCATTAATATTAAAATATTCATTGTATTATAGTTTCATTAAAATAAAATGTTCAATTACTATAATTGAAGATACAGTTTTATATTGTTCCCTCCAAAAATCTCATCCTCAAAATTTTCATGATATTATTTTCTAATCAAATGAGGTTGGTTCTGATTCATAACATCCTTAGTTTCTAATGTTGCTTCCTCTATTTTATGATTTTTAAAAAGTACCTTTACCAGTCAAGTCATTCAATTTCATAGCATTTGTTTTATAGTATCAATAATCTGGATAGGATCTTCACTGTAAGATAGATAGGGTTCCAATTCTATTGCTTTAGAGGTGAGAACATGAATTGGGTTTGTAAAATACTTTCTTAATAATGTGATATGTAATACATCATGTACTTTAGAGAGGATCAAAATAATTTGCAAATAAAAAGATATAAATATAATTCTTTCCATAATTTTAAAAGGTCCGATGTACGTGGGGCTCTATTTCTCTTTCTTACTGAACCATATAACACCCTTCCATAGAGATACATTCAAGAAAATAATATCACCCACTAGAAATTCCAAATAATTTATTCAGTTATCAACATAAATATTTTACTACTATAAGATTCTTTAATATGGTTATGAATATTATTTACATTTTTTTCATCCTTAATATTTTCTCGGCCTAAAACCTTCCTTCTACTAAATTCATCTCAGTAAGTTGGAGTTTTTTATCGCTTTATATTTAATGATTCATATGATGCTATTTGAATAGTTGAATGAAAGATATTATTATAGAAAAAATACACCAACGGTAAATAGTAATCACACATACCTTGATAGTAAAATGATAATGAAATAAAAATGTATACTAATTCTTATATAGTTCTTTTAGACTATCCATCATTTTGAATATGATAGGTAGTGCTCAAATGAGGGTCGAAATCAAGATCCTTTAGAAGATTTTTCCAAAATTTTGATGTAAATAATCAATCATGATCATATACAATAAAAATAGGAACATGATTAAGTTTTACATATTTTTTAATAGAGATCCATACAAGACGCTCAAGAGTTAAATCTTCTCTTACAACAAGAAAATGTATAGATTTGGTAAAGAGATCAATAATAATTGATATGACATCATTATTTATAGGATCCTTTAGAAATCTAGTGACAATAACCATAATGATATAATCTAATTTCCATGTAGAAATAGGTATAGGATACATTAATACCTTAGGATATTTTCTATAATCCTTTACCTTTTGAAAAAATAATAATCTTGATACATAATCATCAATTTCACGCATTATATTATGCCACCCAAAATGTTCCTTCAGATCCCTATACATCTTTGTGCTACCTGGGTGCATACAGAAATTTATGCTATGAGTATAATCTAATAATTCTCTTTTTCATATCAAGTATATATGGAAAAATAGTATATTTCCAAATTTCATGAAACCATTTCCCTAAATGAAGTCTACCAATTTTCTATCATTTACAACTTTAATTTTATTTTGAAAATTTTCATCATCAGGATGATAGCTTTTTATCTTTTCTAATAGATATGGTTTTGTAATCAATTGGAAATGGAGTTATGTTTCCCCATCCCTAATAAATACCTTATACATATTTACAAAATACTTAAACATAGTATCCTTGATAATCCTCTTTATAGCCAGGACTCCATGACCTCATATGATTAATGAATCAACTACCTTGTTTTCATTCCCTGAGTTGTAGTGTATTAAGAAATCATAATCACTGAGTAGATCAAGCCATCAAATTTTCCTCATATTTATACATTTATGTGAAAATATATTTTTTAGACTTTTATGATCCATTTATATCTCACTTCCTTTATCATAGAAATAATTTAACCATATTTTTAAATAAAATATTATAATTGTCAACTCAAGATCACGAGTTGGATTGTTATGTTCGTGAATCTTTAACATTCTTGATGTATATAAAATAAATTTATCTTTATATAGAAAGACACACCCATTTCCTTTCTTTGATGCATCACTATATATAAAAATTCCATCTATTCCTGATAGTAGATTCAATATCAGAGGATTGAAAATTCTCCTATTTGATTCTTCAAAACATTCTTAACCTTCCCTTGTCCATATAAACATAGACCCTTTATGTGTGAACTTGGTTAACATAATAGATAATTGGTAATTTTTTTAATAAATCACTAATAATAACCTAACAAACCTAGGAAACTATATATCTCAGTTATTTTTATTAGTGTAGGATATTCTTTGATTTTCATTGCCTTCATAGGATCAACTGAGATTCCATCCTTGGAGATAATATAGCAATGAAAAGAAACTTTCATAAGCTAGAATTAAAACTTGAAAAATTTCACATATAAATATTATTCTCTAAGAGTCTTAAAAATTATTCTCAAGTGGTTATAATTATATAACCATGAGAATTTATGAAATATTTTTTTCTTCTCAAATATATTTAATTTCATTGGTAGCTTGCGCTACATGCAACACTGAGTTCTAACAAACTACAATATACTATTTATATTACCATTCTACATGTTCATTATTACATAGTCATAAAACATAGATTTTTGAATTGGAATAACTGAATTTTAAATATTAAGTATAATGGTTTCATATAAATAAAATTTGTTGATAAAAAAGTACTTAATTTTTTATAAAGTCTTTATATGTTTTGAAAATACTATTTTATAAAAAAATACTTTATTTCGTTTTCAGAAAAAAATAATTAAAGTAATTTTTGGAAATTTAGTTGAAAAAATTAACTTCAATTTAGGAATCAACATTTCAAAATTATATTACAGTTATTTTTTTATTTTTTCTAATAAAATTAATTTTTTATGAATAATGAAACATATTTGTTTTTATTGAAAATTTATTTTTCGTTCAAAATAATTTAAAATAGTAATTTTTTAACAATAATTTTAAAAGTAAAATTAGTTTTATTATATTATAATTAGAATATTATATTTCATTTTAATTAATTTCATGTTGAATTTTGATATAAAAGACACTTTGAACATTGGAAAATTTTCTCCTTGGTGAATCACTTTTTCATCGCGTTTGTGGGTTTAATTTTAAATTAAATTAATAAAATTATTTGAATTAATTTTATAAAAATGGATTCTATATTTTTAATCATTATATTAAATATTATATAATAAGTTCACCTTTATTTTTGATCATAAATAATAGTAGAAATAGTAAAAATTAATTTCCATGATTTTAGGTTAAAACGGGTTTACCAGGGGTTAAACTAAAATGATAAGGGGTAAAATGACCTTTAAAATTTTAAAAAACCCATTTTATGGATATATATAGACCCTATAAACTATAATGTTTGATAATGATCCTTATTTTATCCTTTTGTCATGTTAAAATCGTGGGTACACTTTTTTCTTTTCAAAAATTCCATTTGTGTCCTCTCCTCCTTATAATAGGACCCCTCTCCTATCATCTTAGAACTTTCTAAAAAATTTGGTTTATCCAATAACTAACCAATTAAATATATTAGTTCCATAATATCATTATATAATCCTTTTTTGATCATAAATCTATCCTTGAAAGGATTTTAGTGCAAACCTAAAGAAGTTGTCTGGAGAAGAGGCAACGTTCTTAACTGAGCATTTTATTTTATTTCTCCTTAAAAATCATTCAAGTATTATTAAAAAATGATTATATAATACCTTAATTATCTTACATATAATTATATTTTTTTTATGTTAAGGTCCTGATCTAAAACCATCTTTTCCTCTATCAAATGGGAAACGAAACCGTTGATTGTGTGTATGACAAACTCCTACCTCGCCAGCTAACTTAATTTTCTTTCATCACCACTTATTATATATAGATATAATGATTATATATGATATTTATGATATAATTATACTTAATTAATTATAATATCACATATACCTTCTTAATTTTCATTTTTTAGGAAATATGATAATGTCGCTCATGTGTACAGCGAACTACAACCTCACAAAGCTATGTGATTTAATTTTCAATTACGCTTTACATGGAAGTTAATAAGGATTAATTTTATTTTGATATATGATATTAATGAAATATTAATAATTTTTTAACATAAATATATCACATAATTTTTTACCTTACCATCCATTGAATAAATGATAACGCTGCTTGTGTGTACGGTGGACTATCGCCTCATGAAACAATGTGATTTGTTTCCCCCCAACACTTTTAATAGAAGGAAATAAGGATAAATTTAATGAATGTTATATATATATATATATATATATATATATGAAGTCATAATGAATCTATAAGGGTTTTATATTATTCATCTTCCTTTTTTTATCCACCAAGAAAATGGAAACAACATTTATGTGCACGTACGACTTATCATCTCCCTGAATGGTGTAACTCATTTTCTACATCAAAATTTATTTTATTAATCTAAATGAATATAAGATGAATATATATTATATTTATATCATGGTTTAAATTATGTATTTTATTTAACTGTGATCAATGTAAAAGAATAAAAAAATACCAAACCAAAACATAATGAAAAGTGAAGTAATTATTACCCTAGACATGATTTTAACAAGGAATAATTGATAAATGGGTAATAAAATGTCATAAGTAAATCATATATGGATTTAAAATTTTGATTATTGTTATAATATATATATATATATATATAAGACTTTTATTTATTATATTGGAGGTTTGAAAGTGTACAAATGAATTTGAGACTTAAGGTAAGGAATTATTGTCTCAATTTTCCATCTTTGCGACATATGTTGTGTTATGCACCTATCTTATATTATGTGGTATACATAAATAACCTTTCACACGTAACATCATGAATTTATTTATTTTCATGATATTTTAAGTTTCATTTAATTTTATTCTTTCAGTGGGCTTATGATTTAATGGTATGAAAGTGATAATGGTTTTATGATACAATCTCATAGTTTATCGGGATTGTTTATATTTCTGATAACAATGATAAAATATTATGATATATCTCTCAATAAACTCATAAATTTTATTCTAATATGGTTACTCAATCAAAATACATGCTTTAACTTCATTTTACTCTCTTTATGTACTTAATAGTCCAAAATAATGTTTTTTTAAAACAACTTTATTTCTCTCTTTAGTTGAAAATATTTTCTCTTCTATATCCATGTTTTATAAAAAAATGTTTCAAACAAAGTTTTTACTAATGTCCAATGATTTTTAAGACACATTTTTACCATTTTTTTACTTTTTCACAAAATGTATTAAAAGTAATCTTCTTATTTTTTCTCAAAAAATGCATGTTTGACTTTTAATGAAAATGTGATAGTAATATTTGTTTTAACTTTTATAGAATGATAAAAACACCCTACCATAATGAATAACCGATGTTTTTAAGATTACTTTTTTTATGTATAATTGTTTATTTTCAAATAAAATTATTTTCAATGTTATTCATATTAAAAAATGATTTTCATAGAGGAATAAATATTTTCTTCATGAAATGTTTTAAATGATTTTTAAATATTACTTCATTTTTTTCAAGTTTATTTTCAAAGAAAATTATTTGGGAAATTTTTTTATTTTTTAAAAAACAATTTTCAAAGTTAAAAGGCTATTTTCCTTAATAAATGTTCCAAGAGATCTTTCAAAATCATTTTCCATAAAATATTACATCCTTTGATGTTACATATTATTTATTGAGGATATGATCTAAGGATACCAATATTATTCTTTCCCTAAATGGTTTATTTTTATAATGACATGAAGATTATAAAAAAAACTTATTTTTCCATGGTTTATGCTATGATGAAATGATTAAATGAATATTAAACTGGTTTCTTTTCCATAGGTTATGTTATGATTAAATGTTTATGAAACCCATTTATTTTTATGGGTTCTAAAATGATGAATGTTTTATGATATTGGGACACATATTTATTATTTTCATTATGGAATGGGGGGGAACTATATATCCATTAAATTCATTGGGTAACGATTTAAATATCATGAGATAAACCAGACTGGAATACATAGTGAACCCAGTTTAGCAAGAGATATTTTCCACTATGATAGTATTGGGATTAATCATTGAATAATATGATTGTTTAGGGAGTGAACCCATTCCACTATGATTGACTTGGAAATGATCCTCTACTACTATGGAAATTATTTTCTATGCTTATGTGTATGACACAATTCCATGTCTTGTGTTAATTTTATGCTCTCATGGCTCATGTTCATTGATTTCTGTATGATTCATATATTATGATCTGCTAATATTTATTCTATAGACCACGTTTTTGATCTTTAATATGAATGGTATGGTTTTCATATTTTATTCCCATGTTCTCAAACCCTTATTCTTACATTATATTTATGTATATCCCTTGTTTACCCTTACTGATCATATGAGCTCACCCTTTCTTATGTTTCTTTCTCCCAAGAAACAGTGATAGGTATTACATGTGATATATCTAATAAGGGTTCTAGTTATATAGAACTAAGTGGAAGATGATGTTAAACTCTTTTGAACCAATTATTTATGCTTCCATGTTTCTAAAGGAACTATACATTTATTAACCTCAAAATCATGTCTGTGTAATGTAATGAATGTTCCTAAAAAAAGATGTAATATCTATGTATTAAAATCTTGGTTCATTAAAATCATAGTCCTCATATCTTTTAGAGTATACTAAGATATCATCAATAAATACCATAAAAAAATTATCAATATTTTACTTGAATATCCTTTTCATAGGATCCATAAAAATATAGGGATAATTAGATAATATAAAAAGGATTAATATAAATTCATAATATTCATGACTCATATGTAATGGTTCCATTATAATATCTTCCTTATTTACTCACAATTTATGATACCCATAATGAAGATCAACATTTAAAAAATATTATTCTCCTTGATGTTTTTTAAATAAGTCATCATTCTAAGGTAGATGATACTTGTTATTTATACTAATATAATTGATTTCTATATAATAAATGCATAGCATCATAGATCCATTTTTATTATTAATGAAAATAATAGGGGTTACTCAATGAGAAAAACTAGGGAATATAAATCCCTTATCACACAACTTATTTATTTGTTTATTAATTTCAATTTATTCCACTATGTCCATTATATAAGGTGTCTTTGATATAGGTCTTGAATATTGGATTAATTCAATGGAAAATCAACTTCAAGCTCTAGTGGATATCCAAGTAAGTCCTCAAGAAATACATAAATTTATTCCTATATAGTATGTACATATTAAATTTGAATATTTCCTTCCCCATATGTAAATTGCATATTATATTTTTCCCCAATAATTTTGTTCAAAAATTCTATTAGAGGTGGATCTATACATAACCTTGATGATTAATTCTACCCTATAAAGATAATGTATTCCAAATCTTTATAATAAATCGTAATCTCCTCCTCTGAAAAATAATTTTTTTTATAATTTGAAATCCAATACATACCAAGGATTATACAAATTCAACCATATTTATTATAATCAAGTATGAAAATATGTCATGTCCTTGTGTCATAATGGGAACTGATAGACACATCATTGTTGAGGTAATATTTCCACTAGATTCTTGACTGATAAACCCCTTTTAAAGGTGATATAGAAATATTTATTTTTTTGAAAACATGGAAGATATAAAAGAGTGTGAAGACCCAGAATGAAATAAACCATTATTTATATTCTAGGATATGATTAAAGTACTTTACACTATATCTATATGAATTTCAACATACTATGTAGTGATAAAAAAATATTGGCCTTGTCCCCTTATCATCTTCTTTAATAGGTTCCCGTAAGATCCCATGTTTTCAATTAGAATGAAAATCAAAAGGAGTTTGAATTTTCATTTGGTGGATGGGCTGAATCATTAAACGAGCCTCAAAATGGAATTCCAAGTATTGTATGACTTAAATGTTTTGATTTTAAATGGGTCTTAAGTTTTAATAGGTGCATAAAAAAAGTTTGGATGAGTTTTAGGAGCATTTTTCTTCAAAAACATGGTTTCTAGAAATACAAAGGGATGAGAATGGTTAGGTCATGGTTGGTGTTAACCATGAACCTCAACCATGCAACCATGTAGGGGTGTCATATAGTTTTAATAACCATGAAACTAAGGTTTCATGGTTATGTTAAATGGTGTAGGGTTTTATAGGTTAATTGCACGAGATGTACACATTTTTTCTTACTACGTGCCTATGTGAGGGGTGAGCCATTTAGACAATGGAATGACACAAGTTGTGTATGGTTTGTTGAACCATACAGGCTGTTTTTTTGGATATTGGGTATGAACAATTAGTACATGGTTTTTTTAACCATGTATCCGAACCATGAAACCCTTTTTAAAGGGTGATTTTACTATTTTCCCCATGATTTACCCATAAATGTAATTTCCTCCCCCTATACCATTTATCATGCACAACTGCTCTAAGATCTCCCTTTTCCCTATTTGAAGTTATTTATGATTCTCCTTTGTTTTAGCACTGATTCAAGTGTTTTCATCTGATTATATCCCTCTTGATAAGTATAAGAATCATCTTTCTTATTTTCTCTATTTATCTTCTCACCATGGATCCTATTTTCTTGTGAGCTTATATTCTATATTTTTATTACATTTGTTTATTCTTAGGATTTATCTTATTTTTAATTGAATCAATGCCCAGTAATGGATGATTAAATCTTCTTAAGCATATAATATGTGGTTTATATTCTATTCCCTTAATGTTTAATCATTTATAAAATGATTCATTGTGTTGTATATTAAAAATTCCACTAATTTCTCCTAAATTATGAATTCCCTTAAATTAAATGCATAGAATACAACCTTGATATTTTTAAAACCCCTATATATGGTTGAAGATGATCTACCCCTACTAGAAAAAACCCTTAAGTATTGTTACATAAGTATTATTAATAATTAAGAAATGTTTCTGTATCAAACCACCTCTTGAGGTGTGTTAATCTTTCTTTACTTAAATGAGTTGGATAAATTGATTTAAATGTAATATGTATGTTAAGACCATATCACCCCACCCATGTTGAATTATAAAGTATGACCTTGGATAAAATTGAATTTAAATTAATTATGATAATCTTATAATTAAATTTCTTTTCCCATGACTATGGGTCCCTTAATGCCATCAGGGTTGATGGAATTGGTTTGAACCCCCCTTAGGGTGGGTGATATTAAATTCTTTATATAAAAATGATTTACCTATGTAACCAAATACCCTCATATGGTGTGTTTTCTTATCTATGATGATTTAATAAAAAAATGGAGTTCATTTGAGTGGTGAAAGGAGAATGGGTAGATTACAACCCCCTTTGATTATTCTCACCTTAGTCTTGGTCTATTTTTGTATACATATATTTAATGTCTAATTAAAATTAAATACAATGATATATTATTTAGGAACTTATTAAATGAAATGATTTTATTTTATATTTTCATGGATTTTTTCTATAGAATATGTTAAATTATTAAATATAATAATCCTAATTATTGTTCTTCCATGGTAAATACATGGATTATGATATGTAATTCTATGTTCAGGATCATAAGTCACATTAAAATGAGTAAATTATGAATAATTATATGATATTGGACTTGACACTCCAAAAAATTTATTAAAATAAGTGGAAATGTCATTCCTCATTATTTAATTGAAATTTATGAGATTGACATTCCTTATATTTAATTTGAATAGATGCACCTGATATTGCATAATTTTTATTTGTAATTTCTAAAAATGGATTTTCTTATTTTTAATTTGGAATTAATAGAAATGATGTTCCATATTATTTATTTGGAATTGTTTGACATGACTTTCCATGTTTCTTTGGTTAGATTCTTAGGCTGATTTCATTATATAAATATGAAATAATAAATGATTATCCTAGAATATGGATTCCATGGTTATATATGATGGATCCTAGGTTTCTTTTTCTATGAGATGTGAAATTTCATGAGGAATTACAGTGTAACCCAAAGCAGGTGTGGTTAGATAGGTGTTCCAGGAGGAACCTAGTATGACAATGATATTTACACATCATTACTTTACTACCCTCATTTATTATACATTCAAACTATTATATTTTATATTCACATACCATATCTTCATTAGATTCCATTGGTTGTGGCATATTTATTTTTACCCACACCCTATTTGGGCTACCATTTGGTACCCCGATGAATCTCTTGGTTGTAGGTTAGGATCCTAGATTATGCCTCTTTTTGGTTACTATGTATGGACTAGTACTTAACACAGAGTTGAGGGATGAGCATATACTCGATATGAATATAGGATTTAATTATTTATTTCTTTTTTTTATAGTTCTATAGTACATATCTGCTATATGTTGACTTCATTGTATTTTTGGGAATAACATGTTCATGCATGGTTGGACTATTTTACATTGGCCTGGTTGTATATTTATTATTAAATCTCAGTTATTATTATATTACACTTAATTTCATCTATTTATGATTATTACATGTTTATTACTGATTCATAGGATATAGTCTTCCCATTGTACCACTTTTAGACCCTCACTGCTAGTCTCCAACCTCTAGTATATGGGGAGGCATGCTTATGGAATTATCACCCATTGATCTAATTAATATTTATTAGAGTGAATCAGGTTGGTAGTTTACAAAGGAGTATCAGAGGTTATTTTCCTTGTATTAATATTTGGGGATAGTAGAAAAGAAACTAATAATGTGTCAAAAGTCGGTAAATAGATCGTGTCTGGGAATGGCCAACCCACACATGAGGGAAAGATCAAGTTTCCATAGACGGACTATTTTTCATGATGTTCATTATAACAGTTGATTATTTTTTCACCTTGAGTTACTATAGTATATATTCTGGTTATTGATTTATATATTTATGA
This sequence comes from Viscum album, assembly GCA_963277665.1. Taxonomy (NCBI): domain Eukaryota; kingdom Viridiplantae; phylum Streptophyta; class Magnoliopsida; order Santalales; family Viscaceae; genus Viscum; species Viscum album. The sequence continues at coordinate 1,961,872,912 of OY728133.1, forward strand.
TATTTATCACTTATATCATTATGGAAAGAGATAGGGTATGTTCATACATCATTTTTTGGAAAACAGGATTCACATGTCATTAACATGCTTATATATATACCATGTTTGTGTGATTATATTCCATTCTTAACTATATACAATGACTTGGTGATTATTTATAATTTCTATCTATATACCATGCATGTGTTATTATGTTCCACATTTATCAATACACCATGATTTGGTGATTATTCAACATGCTTATTCATATACTATTCTTGCATGAGTATTTCCATGTTCACATGTAATCTTTACCGATGTGATAGATTTATATATTATGATTATGGTATAGGATGAGTTAAATAATTTTTTTTCATCAACCTAAATATTGTTTCCCATATATCTTAATGGTGGAATTCTATTTAACTAACCTAAAATACATTAACAAAATAACATGGTTTTCAAATTTTAATGAATTAACTCGGATAGAGACCCTAAATTTAAAGTAAGTTGGTTTGTTTTAATAAATTCAAGTTATTTCTTATGGATATCAGTTAAATTGTGTGTTAATTTCAACTTATAAATACTTGCACTTCTATAACATTGTTATAAATACCCGTGTAACTAAATACTTATATGCTTCACTCAACACTTGTGTGTGAGTTTTAACATGGTATGCCTATGATATAAACCCAATAAAGGTGTGATTAATATTTAAAAAATTAACTGTTATGAGTTTCACTTAAATGGGATTCCAATTGTAATTTATTCAGAATAACCTCCATAAATTTGGAATGGATTCCCATATAACATGTCACAAACCAACCCAGATCGACCCTGAACCAATAACCCGAGTCGGCCCACAACAAGTCTCGAAGAGCGTTCATGGTCCCCACGGGCTGAAATCTAGTGTCAGACATCAAAATAAACCAGTTGGGAATGATTTGGACCATAAAAATATAGATATATAATCATAAACTGAACAAACATATAAATAAAAGAAAATAAACCGAACAAATTGGAAGTGGAAAAATGAATAAACTAAGCAACGAGACATACCTCAAGTGACCTTGTGGGTCACCATGGAACATAAACTGCTCTTTCTCTAAGAGCGATCCAAGACTAGATGAACATGAAATAGGAAAAAGTAAAGTAGGCCTGAGCTCTGAGATTCTTAGTAGGAAAGCTAGAGTACCACAATTCCTTATTCCCTTTCCTTTAAAAAGAAAACCAACCATGCTAGTTTAAAAATATGACAAAACAAAATAATTTTTTCATTATATTCTAATTGAAGTCAAAAGTTCACATTTTTAAGGAAATCATTTATATTCCACTACATTTTTGAAATAGTTTCCAAGTATGCATTAACATTTCAAAATTAAAGGAGACCAATTTAGATTTAAAAAAAATATGTTTTTCACAAAGGAGGGAATAATCATGGAATAAATGAATTGAAAATAATATCATAAGCACCATGGGAAATCCATAAGAAGTTAGTGTTAGTTAGGGACCTAAGATCCTCGTACCTCAGGGAAACATGGCATATAAACCAAAAATAACTACGTTCTCATGAGCCACTAGTAGGTAACACATCCATAACCTAGTGGTCTCTAATCAATAATCGTTATATTTAGTTAGTGTTATAAGAGTCAATATTGCTAGATGAAACTGGGAAACACCACTTTTGTATCATCTAGTGTACTAGTCCTGATCCACCCACCTAGATACTTTGGGATACCCATGTGCTCTATTTCAAATGGTGGTGAGATTTTATCCAGCAAACAAAAATAAACATAACACTTTTTTTATCCATAACCCATTCAACCTCTCAACATCGTTCTCCCTCCATAAGCGTATTCCCCATCTTTCATGTCACACAATCCATAAGCCTCATCATTAGGCACATATCAAAAATAACATTTTAACACAAGTATCACATTTCTAAAACTAGGGGGAAAGACCTGAAGAGGTGTTTTCCACTTTTGTAAACCATTCTAAAAGTGAAAAATAGGACTCATTGCTTTACAAGGAATTTTACCATTTTAGAAAGCACTATTTATCAACACCTTCAAGTTACAAAAATAATTTAAAATCACAATTTCACAACCAAGGCACCACATATTTAAAACAAGATTAAAATCATTCTTACAACGGGGTAATCATTTTAAGAAAATCAACATGTCATTATAATTTTATAACAAAAACGAACCGGAAGGCCACACATATTTGGAAATACCCATTTCATGTTCAAAACATATAGAAAACCACTTTTCAAGAACCACAATCATTTATATATATACCTATATATATTATTGCATATACATTTAATATAAAATAAAGAGTTGTATTTTTTTAAAGAACATAAAAAAATGGAATTTTTAATTAAAGATCAAGGCATAGGGAACCTACCTCAAGGTGGAACCAAACCAAACATTTGACCCTTGGCATTTTCTAACTAAAATCTGCTTCTCCCCCAAATAGCATATGTACCTTCATATAAATGTAAGGACACCTATCCCCTATGCACACATATGCATGGCTATGAACATGTGCAAGGGTATCCTTACATATATGCTTATATGCATATACCAGTCGCCACTCACCTACATATACATTTTCATATATATAAATGGGAACTCCTATCCCCATACTTGTACATTCACTACCATTGAAGATTATACATATAATGGGGGAACCCATATATACATATATACTTACCTATTCACATGAAAGTGAGTCTCCTTAGACCCGGTGAATCGAAAGTGAAATGCAATGTTCAACACACTACCCCACAAATACCAAAAACCATAAAACAAACAAAGACATAAATTTAGATGGTGTAAAACCAAACAACAACATAAAATCCATACCTCATATGGCAGTGGAGAACCAAAACATCCTGAACCGCCTCACATTCGGCGACAGTTGACATAATCCACAGGAATAGGTCTTAGGGGACCATTCACACAACCCTAAACCACAAGAAATCACAAATCACGAATCAAACCCTAATTTAGGGTTTCAATTAATTAATTAATTAATAATTATATCATTTAATAAATCAAAGGCACCCAAAATCACAGTATGAAGAGACCAATAACACAATATTCAATTAAATGAACATAAACCTCATATAAAAAAATAGGGTTCAATAGGGGAAAATCAATATCACATCACAAATTCCAACTACCACTTAACTAAAAGGTAAGAAACTATCATATTTCAAACCAAAATTTGAAACAAAAATGAAAACCCCCATTTTTAAATTATTTGAGGTTGCACCTAAATTTAAAACCAAATTCACTTTTTAAGATACCATTTCACACAATGAAAACCCAACCAGGCCAAGAACCATTACCCAACTTTAAAACCATAAAAGGGGAAAATTTATCTCATAAGAATCTTAGCACAAGTAAACATACCAATTTAAAACATAAAATAATAAGTACACCAAACCAACCATAACAATGGGCCTAGCCCCTTCTTAAACATACTCGAGCTTTGAAACCATTTTTAAAACTAGCTTTCCATCGTTCAAATATTCCAAAATTTATACAAAAAACAGAAAACAAGGATAATATTCCCAGATGATTCATTTTCCATTGTAAATATCCATTTAAATAAACACACACATGAAACCCCTTAAAAACACATCCCGCACCTACCAAACAACCCCAAAAACCCTTCCAACCATGTTTTAACTTCCAAACACCGCTTAAATATAAAATTTATCAATATATAAAACATCTCACATGTATAACAAAAGGATTAACTTCAAAAAAACACAAAATTCACATGCAAAATACCCTTCTAAAATCAATTTCACATTCCAACCCTTCTAAAACCCCATTTCACCACAAAATAAATTGCCGACAACCCAAAAATCGTAAAACCCCTAAATTAAAATTAAATCAAAATTAAGAAATTGTAGAATCCTTACCCAAAACCATGGAAAACCCACTACCCTTGATGGTAGTGGATAGAACCGGCCTCGATGGAACCCAAAAAACCCTAAATAACAAGAATAGATCAAAAATAAGAACCCCAAACACATTAGGGTTTGTCCAAACCTATAAAACCAACAAAATCAAGGTAAACCACAACAAAGGGGTACTCAATAGAGGAGGGTGTGGCTATCAGAGGGAGCGGAAGAGGAGAGGAGTGCTAGCCAGCAAAGGGGGGTCACGAACTGGGAGGTCGCACAAGAAAGGGTTCGTGCAAGGTAGAGGTGCAATGTGAGGAGGTGGGGAGGTGCAAGGAGGATCCGGTCAGAGGAGGGTCACTCTCCGGAGAAGGAGGAGGAGATGTCGGAGGCCCTCAAATATTGAGGGGGTCATAAGGGAGGTGTGATATAGGGAGAGGGAGGGGGTTAGGTTTCACGAGGGAGAGGAATGGGAGGGATCTTAAGGGTTTCATAAAAAAACAAAAAACAAAAAAACAAAAAAAAATCAAAACAAATAAAAATAAAATCAATAAGAATAATAATTTTAATAATCATAATATTAATAATTATAATAATAATAATAATAACTTCATTATAATAATAATAAACTTAATAATAATGATTTTATTATCCATAATAACAATATTATCATTATTATTTTTATTAAATCGTGTTTCATTTATTTTATTTTATTTCATTTTTATTTTTATTTTCTATTTTTTAAACTTAGAAACCAAAAGAAACAAATATGAATTAAAAAAAATTATGACCGTAAGATGTTTAGTCGGGGTGTGAAAATTATCCCCACCACACAAACTTTATTCCCTAAATAAGCCACCCAGTCAAATGAGGAATCAAACTCGAGTTTGAAACTAAATGATGCCAAAGAAATCATGAACTCAGTGTAAAGTTTCACTCCACCGATCACACCAGACTAGCTCTAAGGGAAACTGCACTGAAAAGAGCCATCAAGAAACGATGAGGTTTCTCCCCACCACAAGAACCCAAATAGAACCACCAACATTGAGACTCTCAACTCGGTCTAACTCTAGAACTTCTAACTTGAACCAAATAAGAAACCACCAACACAGACCAAAACTCCCACACAAACCAACTCTTGAAGAAGGCATGACAAGATCTATTATCGGTATTCCAACTAGTTAAGAACTAACCAGCTTAAGCCAATTATCACAGACTATTATGGGAAACCCAACACAAACCGAACCATGAACTCTATACATCAACCAAACCCCCACCACATGGGGTCCTCAATGAAAGAACCCAAACTGAATGGAGGACCAAACCCCAATTCATTATTTCCCAAGACACATGTATCTACAAAAAGGACACATCCTAAAAAAAGAACAGGTCACTAAAAGAGCTAGCCACATAAGAGAGAAAATCATCTCGAGACTTATAGCCATAAAGAGACAACCTTTAAAGCTCACATTTGAGGAGGAAAAACTACCAGAATTACAAGAAAATGAGATCACCATGCATTCTTTCAACCAAAGTGGGTTATTCAATAAACAAAGACTACAATAAAAAATGATACCTCAACAAATCTTATAGAAAAACAAAAACTTCAAAGATGAGGGACCTACAATAGAGAAATTTAAACCATAACTATTTCATCACTAGAAACAAAAGTTAGACCAAGGTTCCCCACACCTAATGATTACTGACTACATGAAAAGATTCACTCCGATACCTATGGCTGAATCTTTGATATCTTGAAGCATTTACTTCCTCGCAACCCAAAGATGACATCCTCCAGTCGACAATCCTTCTAAAAATGATGCTAGTGGGACCTCTACTAGTGTCCCAAACAGCCACACCAATGGAAAGCCTTCAGAGGATGAAGACAAGGAGACTTAAAGTACCCAAACCGGACACACTAAAAGAAAACAACAGAGTGGCCCGAATAATAGAAGATATAATTGACAAGAAGACTTTTTTGAGATAGGTTCCTCCAGTTCGCTCTCCTCACTGGATGGGGAACCATACCAAACACCAAAAATAATCAGTCCTTGAATCCTTGACAAATACCCCACATAAGAGAAACATTAAATGATTCCATGATGGTACCTCTAAAGAAAATGGAATCAACCCCTTGAAATACCTAATTTAAGATTTTACTGTTCATTGGACTTGCTGGACACTCATGAGCGCTGTCACTTTCCTCACCTTCACTTCCTTAGGTATAATCCATCATACCAGAGTGTTCTTAAATACCTTCAAAGACATACCATCATGCAACAATGATGGGATTATCTCCTCCACTAATCCAATGTTGAACCCTCAAATGAACTCGAACCAGCACGAGTTCTTGTAGATTTGGGGGTTCCCAATAACTAAAAACACCAACAATTTCACCAAGCCAGTCCACTAAATTTAATAGATCATGATCAAAACAAAATATAGAAAAAATAGAAAAGAATTAAGTTCCACCACTCCTTTATGTGTTTGGGTAGAACCAAAAACTAGAATAGACTCACTAGAACCCTCTAAGACTTTTTTGGGTGGCATACTCAAAAACAATAGGCACAAAGACAAATCAAAACTCATCATAAATCAAAATTCTATACTTCAATCAAAAATTAAAAATCAAACTCAAACCACCATTCCGACCACAATCAAGTATGTTAAAACCAAGATCCCACAAAAAAGGAAACCAAACACACAAAGAGAACACTAAACAATTGCTCACTAACTTTTCAAAAAAAATTAAATTACCATTTTTGAAAACTTTTTTCCTACAAAAAAATGACTTAAATATCCTCTATTAGTATTCCATGAAGTCTCACATATAAATATAACCTTTTTCTAGATCATGAACCCATCAAAACACAACACCACATATCCCTGTGACACCTGCGTACCTCTATATATGTGATCCCTCATAAGAATACCAAGGGTCAATTCAAAACACATCTAATTTTCAAAATAGATCATTCAATGTAAATCATAAATTATTAACCAATTTGAAAAATCCACCTATCATTAAAGAAATAGATTTACAAATTCAAAAAAAATTTCCAATTCACATTCCAAAAAGTGTTACTAAGATCCCAAAAAAACTTCCAAAACACCTCCCATTTTTTCCTTTAGAAACGCACATTCCATTAAAAGAAAACAATTTTTATTTCAAAAACACTTTTCCCCTCAAAAACAAAATTTCCTTTTGAAAACATCCTTTTTATAAACCATTTTCATTTTTTGAAATCCACTCAAGTCATTTAAAACTAATCCCAAACACAACTCACATCAAAACTTCCAAAAATAAGGGACCAGTGGCTATGCCAACCCGGTAACATGGCTTAACAGACCATGCTCCAAGTGAGTATCAACTATAAGAAGTATGTTGAACCATGAACTTAGTCTGTACATGGGTCTCTACTCCATGAAATCTCGTCATGTAACACTGGATTACTTCCTTTGTCATTATTTATCCACACAGACCAAGAAAATAAAAAAATTCAAATCCCAGACTACCCCTAGAAACATGAGGCTCAAGATGGGAAAGGGTTCATGACGTCCTTCCTGCACCTTCGTCTCGAGTCCCGACACACCTAATCATCAATATACTTGAATCCCCAAATAAGAAGTGTCCCTCTGATAACATTTTTTCATGAACCAACCCAGGTCAACCCTGAACCGGTCACCTGAGTCGGCATGCAACAAGCACTGAAGGGCATTCTCAATCCCCACGGGTTGACAACTATTGTTGAGCATCAAAATAAACTAGTTGGGAATGGTTTTTCCCATAACAAATATAGATAAATAATCATAAACTAAACAAATAGATAAATAAAAGAAAATAAAACAAAAAAACTGGCAGTGGGAAAAGGAATAAACAAAGAAACAAGAAACACCTCAAATGACCTCATGGGTCACCACAGAACATAACCTACACTCACTCTAAGAGAGATCCAAAACTCGAGAAACCTGAAACTAGAAAAAAATAAATTAGGCATGAGAACCAAGATTCTTAGTAGGAAATACATAGTACCATAATGCCTTATTCCCTTGTATTTAAAAGAAAACCCAATCATGCTAGTTTGAAAATAAGACATAATAAAATAATATTTTTCATTCTATTCGAATTCAAGTCACAAGTTTACATTTTAAGGAAAGCATTTATATTCCACTACATTTTGAAAATAGTATGCAAGAATTCATTGACAGTTTAAAATGAATGGAGACCAATTTAGATTAAAAAAATATGGTTTTCACAAAGGATGGAATAATAATGAAATAATTGAATTGAAAATCATATCTCAAGAACCATGGGAAATCCCTAAGGAGAAAGTGTTAGTTTGGGACCTAGGATCCTCATACCTCAGTGAAACGTTGCATAGAAACCACAATGAACTAAGTTCTCATGCACTAGCCACTAGTAGAGAACACACTCATAACCTAGTGGTCTCCAATAAATCATTATTATGTTTATTTAGTGTTGTAAGTGTCAATCCTACTAGAAGAAACTTGGATGAACCACTTCCATATCATCTAGAATACTAGTCCTGGTCCTCCCACCTAGATACCTGGGGTTACCCATGTGCTCTATTTAAAATAGTGGCGATGTTTTGTCAATAAAACATAAATTAATATAATAATTTCTTTATCTATAACCAATTCAACCTCTCACCACCATTCTCCCTCCTTAAGCACATTCCCTCTCTTTCACGTCACACAATGCATAAGCCTCTACATTAGGCACATATAATAAATCAAAAGTTATTACTTGTATCACATTTCTCAAACTAGGGGGAAAGGCCTCAAGAGGGATTTTCCACTTTCACAAACCACTATCAAAGTTCCAGACGAGCCTCATTGCATTACAAGACATTTTAAAATTTTAAAAAACAACATTTCTAAACACCTTAAAGTTCCATGAACCATTTAAAATCACACTTTCACAACCAAGGAACCATGTATTTAAAACAAGATTAAAAATAAACTTATAGTAGGGTAATCCATTTAAGAAAATAAAAATTTCACTATACTTTTATAACAAAAACTAACCAAAAGGAAACACGTCTTTCAAAATACACGTTTCACGTTCAAAACATCTAGGAAAATACTTTTCAAGAACCACAAAGTTTTTTACACACACACACACACACATATTTCATATACATTTAATATAAAAGTAGGAGACATACTTTTTAAAATAACACCAATAAAAAATGGGAGTTCTTATTAAAGATCAAGGCACAGGGAACCTACCTTAGGATGGAACCAAACCGAACATTCGTCCCTTGGAGCATTCAAACTAAAATCTACCACTCCCACACTTAGCATACGCTCCTTCACATACATGTAAGGACACATATACCTTATAAACACATCTGCATGGCCATGAACAAGTTTAAGGGGATCCTTACATATATTCTTATATGCATATACCAATCACCACTCAAATAAATATGCATTTTCATATATATATATATATATATACATACATGGGAACACCTAGCCCTATACAAGTACATTAAATTCCATGGATGATTATACATTTAATGGGGGTACCCACATATACATATATGCTTACCTATGCACACGAAGGCGAGTCTCTTAAGACCCGATGACTTGAAACTAAAAATAATAGTTCAATGCACTACACCACAAATACTACAAACCTTAAAAAAATAAACCCAAATTTAGATGGTGTGAAACCAAAAAATGGCATAAAATCTATACCTCAAATGGTGGCGGCACACAAAAACATCCCAAACCACCTCACCTTCGGCGGTAGTTGGCGGAATCCACAAGAATGGGTCTCAAGGGACCATTTACCCAACCCTAAACCACAAGAAATCAAAAAACCTAAATAAAACCATAATCTTGGGTTTAAATTAATTTATAAATAAATAATTCTATCATTTAATAAATCAAAGGTACCCAAAATCACAATAGGAAGAGTCCAATAACACAAATCATTAATCAAATGAACATAAACCTGATATAAAACAAGAGTGTTCAATAAGGTAAAATTAGTATCACATCACAAATTCCAAACACAACTTCACTAAAAGGTAAGAAAATCACAATTTTCAAACCACCCTTTTAAACAAAACTAAAAACCCCATTTTGAAATCATTTGAGGCCGCACCTCAATTTAAAATCAAATTATCTTTTTAAGATACCAATTTCACCCAAAGAAAACCCAACTAGGCCAAGACCCATTGACCAACTTTAAAACTATAAAAGGGGAAAATCCATATCAAACGAATCTTATCACAAGTAAACATACCCATTTAAAACATAAAATATGAACTACACGAAACCAACCAAGATAATGGGACTATCCCATTTATTAAATATACTCGAGCTTTTAAACCAATTTTAAAACTAGCGTTACATCATTCAAATATTCCATAATTTATATAGAAAACACACAATAAGGATAATATTCCCAAATGATTCATTTTCCACTGAAAATATCCATTTAAATATAAATACACCTCAAAAACCCTTAAAAACACATCCTTCACCTACAAACTACCCCAAAACCCTTCAAACCATGTTTTGTATTCCAAACACCACTTAAATAAACAATTGATCAATTTATAAAACATATCTCATGTATACCACAAGGAATCACTTCAAAACACACAAAATTCACTTGAAAAACCCCCATAAATAAATTGCACATCCAAACCCTTCTAAAACCCCATTCGTACCCCAAAATAAATTTCCGACAACTCAGAAATCGTAAAACCCCCTAATTAAAATTAAACCAAAATGAAAAATTAGAGAATCCTTACCTGAAAATCATGGAGAAACCACTAAATGTAGGCGGAAATGCTGGAGGCCCTTGACCGGTGAGGGGGTCATGTAGGCGGTGCAATATAGGGAGAGGGAGGGGGTCGGGTCGCACGAGGGAGAGAAAGGGTATGACTATTGAGGGTTTAAAAAATAAAAAATAAAAAAAATCAATAAGAATAATATTTTAATGATAATAATAATAATAATATTATTAATAATAATAATATTATTAATAATTATAACTTCATAATAATAATAATAAATATAATATTATTATTATCCATAATAACAACATTATAATAATAATTATTATTTTTAAATAGTTTCCCATTTATTTTATTTTATTTAATTTTGATTTTAATATAATAATTTTTTAAACATAGAAACCAAAAGACTCAAATATGAATTAAAAAACCCACAACTACAATATTTCGGGTCGGGTGTGACATAAATGGCCCCAAGTTTCTATGACATGACCCTCATAGGTGTCCTTTACTTATTTTTTTCTTAGTGCTTAATCCCATGGGGGTATATTCATGTTATATGAGAGGGCTATTTAAAGTGTCAGTATCCACTTAATAGTGTTCCGTATAAATTTAAGATGGCATCATTCTTCATTGATCCCCTTTAATTTATAAAATACATTTTGCTTAATTTTTTAAGTTTTATTAATATAAGGTTTCTTTTAATTAATATTACAATCACAACCTAAAGATTTCTTTACTCTATATCTTGGAATTTACATTTTATTTAACCAAGACCAGTTGTAATAAATTTGGATAAATAATGGATAAAATGGAATTAGGATGTAATTTTCCAGAATTTTTTTGAGAGTTCATCTGAATAAAGTGCACAGTAAGGATTGAAAAACATATACCTCTATTAAATTCACTTGAGATTATATATATCTAATCCTTTTAATGTTATAAAGAATTGAAATGGATGTAAATGTTTGAATAAAACCTTTCAGTGGTGTTTATAGCATGGAACCACATGTATGGGTTAATTACAATTTTTATTTCACAGTTACTTTATATGGGATTAAGGACATTTACCTTAGGTTTTATTTTATTTATTCCATTTATTAGGACCTATAGGTTAGGTTTTAGATCATAGTGTCGTTTTAGGCATGTCTTTAGTTTAAAGATCGACACTTTGTGTTTCAATGAGGGGTTATCCTATTTTTATATCACCCCTGGAAATATGAATTTGGTAGAATTTTGAGCTAGGTTTCTAGGCATTGAAAGTGATTTTTATTTGAGTATTTGTGTCAATTAGTACTCTTAAATTATTAAAAAAAACCCCTAGGTGGGAGGTGGTCATCTGGTAAGATGAACCTTGAGGGGGGTATTTTCAAATAAGTATACCTAATGAGTGTAAAATTTTATCATCTTACATTTTCATTGTGACCCTCCAAAAATCATTTACCCATGAGGATGATCGAAGAAAATAAGTCATGGTTAAATGTTGCTTAGAAGGTTATGTAATTACACATAGGTTGATAGGCATTGGCCCTTGTATGTTGATGATATCCTTACCTGCTTCGAGTTTTAAATCTTCATAGATATTTATCATGAATTTTAGATACCATGTAATATAATCCCTTATATGGGATGTGGTTCTAATACAAGATACATTAGGGTTAAGTGGATGGACATAGTGGCTCTGTTTTGAGTTTTGAATATTAGGGTTAGATGGGATACCTAGGAGGCCTTCAATTTAACTTGGATCCTAGTGAGTCCATGGTTGGTATGATCTATGGAAATCCATGAGAGAGGTTGGATCAGGTTTAGGGATTCCTTTAGGGGTGATGAACTTGGTTTACACTCATTTTGAGAACAAATCAATGGAGGTGACTATGTTTTTAAATATAGGCATTATAAAAACCTTGGTTTTTTTGAAAAGAACCCAAAGTTTCGAGCATCAAGACTAGCTTGATGGGAATGACTGTTTGGGTTACTAGACCTGTAGACTAGTGATTATGTGGTTGAAGCTTGAGTTTTTGAAATGACATCATGAGGTAGAAGTTCGTTTGATAAATAATGGAACATTTAGGTGCTTTATTTTCAAGAGGATTTCCAAGGGAGGTCTTGGTGTGTTAAAAACTAAAATTTCATGTAGCATGGACATCGTTTCCTTGTTGATGGATGACATAAAAGAGAATAACTCAGGTCTTGAATCAGGTGGTATGGGATGTACACCAATTGTGTATGATAGGTTTAGTTCACACTAGTTACACATGGTAACTCATTGATATGGAACTTTAGTGAGCAGCTGGGTATGAGATGAGGATCAATGGTTTAAAATCTAATTCTTGTGGGAATAGTGAATGAGATATTTGGGTAAATTAAAGAAAGTTCCCTATTCAGAGGGACAATTTGGAAATAAGTTCGGTTCCATTAGATGGTTGACCTGTGGATGTACATTGAGATTCATTGTTGAGAGATATAGTGTTGAGAGTTTATTAATGGCATGTACACCCTGTTTTGATAGAGCATTGATTGGTGAGAATGATATAGGCCTCTTAATGGAATCTTTGTGTACTCATAATTTGGAGATGATAATGTCCAATATCTTGGCATCGTCCTGAGTATGCTAAGAGAGCATTGACTATACACCAATCTATCTAACTTTATTTTTTGATTTTATGGAAGGGATTATTAGAGGTTATGTATGATGAGTGGTTTAAAGGTAAGACAGATAGTGGGGAGTGCACAATTGTCCATTAATGTTGGTGACCCTCATTATGTTTTGAAATTTAATGAATGATATGGGAACAATTATTGGGAAGTAGGAATAGGTGATGAGTGAATTTATCTTTAGTGTTCTAGAATGAGAGGGTTCTTATCTAATCCAAATTTATGTTCTATAATGAATGGGGCATGATTTTTCACAACCAGGGAATTTTTTAGTTGGTGTGACTATATGGATGCTCCTAATGCGAGGAGGAATATGTTGGTTTCTAGTGGTAGAATCACATGTGAGAAGGTACATGAAACCTTTAGATAGGTCGTGTGGTGGTTTTCAAGATTTCATATACCATTGGAATAAAGTGGGCAATGTATGGTTGGATTTTTTTGAAAATTCTAGGTACATGTTTATATGTCAACTGGGGTAGAGTTTGAGTGTAGGCATCAGAACCAAGATATTTTTGTTGATAAAAGCGTGATAGATCATGAATTTTCTAGTTTTTGTATTGTGTAATGGTAAAAAAATGATCATGAGATGAATAGATTAGGATATTTTATTGGAAATTAGGTACGGGATTCAATGAGATTGATCAGAACAATCTCAGTACACATTGAGATAAAGGCTTTTGGAAATTTCTTTTGGTGATGGGTCATCTACTAGAGGCGATCATTTTTAGAATTAGTCAGCTAGAGTAATTTTGACTTGATTTTTCTATAATAGTTGGATGGGGTTAGTTAGGAACTGCATCATGCATTCCATGGATTGAGATATATAAAATGTAAGGGTCATATTGTGATTTTCAAGGGAATGTTGATACAATAATGTTAAAATTAGATCAATTGGAATTACACCATTTAGATCAATCGGGGACTGAGAGTAGTTTCCTCATTTGTAATCAAGTTAAGTATACTGGGAAACATGTTTAGGCTATTTCTTAGATATTAGGATGTGATTCAGTGGAAATTTATGATATTGTTCATACAGTGACTTGAAATTTGATGGTATAGACTAGATTATATGGTAGGGATTACCATGGGGAAATTGATGAAAGAGTCAATGACGTGGTCATGTTTTAGGATAGACAGGATCAGGTAAGCACCATATTTGTGTTTCATTAGTGATTATGATCACTAACTTCGGTTTTAGTGATTAAAATCCCATATGATTAAAGCGATTCTTTGAGACGTGTTGGGAATTTGGAAATTAAACATGGCCATTTGAGTGGGAGATTCATGACCTAAGTAGTTCAAGAAATTTTTTTTTGTCCATCATGTCTTCTTGGGGATGAAATGTTCTAATGTGGGGAGGTTATAAGACCCTGTGTTTTGAATTGGTTGGAAATTAAAATAGAATTTTATTTTTCATTGGGTGGATGAGCCAAATATTATGAAAATATTTGGAATGAAACAAAACATTTTAGAAAACTTAATTTTTTTGATTTTAGATGGTGTTTATGGACCAAGATATTTCTCATAAGTCCTAATGAGTTTTGATAGCATTGGGCTTCAAAATCCTGATTTTTGGAAAGACAAAGGGAGGAATACAATTAAAAGATAGTTAGTGATCACTTTTCATCTCAGTAACGTTTCCCTATAGAGGTGTCACATATTTTAACAAACTATGAAATTGATACCACATAGTTTTTATAAATGGTGCAGGGTTGCAGAGGTGAAGCACATGGTATGCTCATGGTTTGTCTATCTGTGCACCTAACAATGTAAGGGGGTGAGCCATTTAGACAGTGGTACTGCATGGGTTGTTCATGATTTGTATAACCATGTACCTAGACATGTGGTGATGCGTACCTTTGGATAATGGTATGAGAATGATGCACAACTATCATGGGGTTCTCATCAAAATGAATTTATGAACCTGAGAAAAAATATAGTAAAGTGGGACACATTTTGTCTCTATATAAGATAAAGTTTTGGTTGTGTTAAAATCTTTTTTA
This sequence comes from Viscum album, assembly GCA_963277665.1. NCBI lineage: Eukaryota > Viridiplantae > Streptophyta > Magnoliopsida > Santalales > Viscaceae > Viscum > Viscum album. Next base: position 1,961,888,250 of record OY728133.1, read on the forward strand.
GTGGATCTGAATTATTTGAAATAGTGTATGTAATTAATTAGTTTTAATATCCATTTAAAGAAGATTTTTCTAGCATTATATCATTCCATAATTCTCCTATAAAATTATTATTCAAATTATTCCCTTACCTTTCCCCTAATTAGTTGATATATCACTGATTACTCTTATCTAGTAATTTTAGTTTGGATAGAGAAAATAATGATCATTGTTTACCCTATACTTTCCTAGCCTGGTAATTTGATATTTATGATCAACCTCATATAATCCCACAACTTTTTATTTCATGCAGGGATTTTTGTTTGAGTGACTTGTGTGTGCAATCCCGGTAATAACTGGAGAAGACATTAAAAGTCAAAAACATAAGAAATATTTAACAGCTTAAGACTATTAAAATCTATAAAGGGATTAACAGGATAATTGACCAATTATAATTCATCAAAAGGTGGAATGGGGGAATTCTAATTGGCATGACCAGAAATGGAACAGTGTTTCATCATCAGAGTTATTATAAAAAGAAATAAAAGGAAGTGAGAAATAGGAGTAGCTTGTGATCTTTGAAGAATGAGTGACCATGAGTGACCCCCCATCATAGTGAAATGGTATAATATATAAATATTAATTCTTGAGTGTCTGGGTGTGCTTTGAAATCCTCCATGTGAACATCACGGTAATGTTGATATATTTTTAGTGTTGAGTAGTGACTTTTTTTGGTTGGATGATCGACACATGTCTAGAATCAAGGGTCACAATCATCTTAGGTTAGAATAAAGAGTCTTCTCCATCAAATTCTTGATCCTAACATGATCAAGATATGAAATTTTTTTTGGAGAGTTTATTCATTTATCCACATCTTCAGTGGAATATGAAAGCATCATGTGTGGAGTTTAATGTGTTGGGTCTATGGAATTAAATTAATTTCGAAGGATTTAACAGAATAGGCTTGGGCCTTTGGTTGTTGGGAATTATTACTAGTCTTGGGTATAGACAGTGGAATATATCACCACTTTTCCTTATGATTATATAATGATCTATTTTTCTATCATGTCACATTAAAATCATCTACAACTCAAATAATTCCATCATCAACAAGATATTATGAACTGCCATTTGTTAGGAGTGTTGTTGTTTTCAGGAGGGTAGTTTCTACAGTGAGATTTCTTTGTTTTGGATCAAAATACATTATATATATATATATATATATTTACTCAGTGGTGATTTGAAATTATCTAGTATAGAACTCATATTAACATGATTATATATATTTCCAGTTCGGATACTACTCAACATTCCCCTAGTTCTAGCTCTAGTCATCTTCTATGGCTATATTTTAAGACTCTCTGATAGATAGGCACATGGCATCTACAATAGGAAGATCTTGGAAATATAAGTGAAAAAGTTCATGGGATTAATAATTTGGATTTATCTCATAAGATTCATATGAGATATTGGTTCTTTTTCACATTTATTTGGTGGATTCAAATGATGATATCCTTCATGGAAGCATGGCATTGAAAATCTTCTTTAGAGGTGGTACGGGCATGGAATCTTCAAAAATAGTGCGGACTAATAGATATCATATTGTGTCTATGCATAGATTGGGTTCAAACAATGTACATGCATGAAATTCTTAGTAATGTGATTAACCTTCATCCCAAAAATCTCAGTCGGTTTAGATCTATCGTGGGAACATGATGTTAGTGCAGTCGACTAGGTTGATCGATCATGAGAAGGTGAATGAACTGTTCTCCCCTTTTTTGTATGTAAAGTTCATTCCTTTACCATTTTTTGGGTTTTATGATTATAAAATTAAATTAAAAGGCTTGGAAACTTCAAATATAAGGCATAGTATCACCCCTTTGTCACTTTTTTGACGTTATGGTAGATACATTTTTACCCTATGGTAAATTTACATTGTGTGAATTGACTCTAAGTTACCAAATGATTGAAAACAAGAATATTTGTCACATGTTCAATTCCCTTGACATGAGGTAACTCCATTCCTTTATCATATGTTTGGTGGTTGGATCAACCGTAAGAAAAAACTACATATTCAAACCATTCCATTACTATTTTCTGATGGTCTTCACATCACAAAAAAAACTTTCGTGCAAAATTAAATTCTAAAAATGAAGAAATAAGTTTTTGATTCCCCAAAATAATGAATAAATAAAAATAATAATCATCAAAATTCATTAATAGACTAATTATATCATATCAAATATTTAATAAAACCTAAAAAATTCATCTCAGTAAGTGGATAATGTTAGGGGTATTTATAATGAATAATGATTTTTTTTGAAAATTTTGGTTCACATCACTTCTCTGCACTTGAACTATTTCACTCTTGAGAAATCTTATCATTGAATTAAATTATTTTTCATTATTTTTTATATTTTTAAATACAAATCTATAATTGTAGAAAACAAAAAACTCATCCAAAAAATTATCATGCCCTTATGTGTCATTCACACACCATTTTAATTTAATTCATATTTGAATTCCATTTCAATTAGTAAAATTGATTGATTTAGGTGGAATTAAAATTTTAATAAGTAGAACCTCCATCTGACCATTATTCCTAATATTCATAAACCAATGTTTATTTTCACACATCATTGATAATACCTAAATTATATTTTTATAATTCAATTATGATCTACATGATTTCAATATTTTACTCACCTAAATGTATTTATTTTTGATATATGAAAACTTTATTCATTGTTTTGAATATTCCCATCCATTTAAGTGTAGTACACTCTGAAAATTTTCTTATTAATCTATACAGAGGTCTACACACACACTCAGTTTCATTGTATTTGATATTAGTTGTGGGATCCTAGTATTATAATTTTATTCTTGGTTCAAAATACTTATATGAATTTTTTTAGGGAGAATCCCCGAGATGTTACATAATTTCTAAGTCCAGGATACTTGAGATTATGTTCAAAATTTCAGTGGACAAATGTTATAAATTTTATTCCATAATGATATTTTTTATGTTTCACTCTATTTCATAAGTATTCAAATATAATTTACATCCAATAGAGGTTATTTTCACCCAAAAATCATTATCATTTAGTAATTTCATAATCAATGAGTCCAAAAAATCTAGAATGATATTTTAATTAGGAAGAACACTATTGAAGTTCAGTTTTTTTATCGATCTATTATTCTTTTTTTCTGTTTTATTTATTTATTTATTTACATTATATGTTTTATAAAATCTAAAATATAAACCTAATAATTATGTATAGGTTTCTAAAATAATTTGGATTTTTTTATAATTTTATAATTTTATCATTTATTTTTTTAATTTTATTTTAAACATAAAAAGATAGTTTTTACATCATAAATTAATTTGAAACTCTCCAAAAAAATGATTCAAACATACTTCCAATTTAATTACATCTTGATTTTTTTTAATAAAAAATTTTAAGAATAACAAAATAAGGTTGTCTAATATGATGGAATGATAAAACCTTACAATGATCTATTTATCACCAGTAGGGATTATTTTAATATCCTCTAAAGGTTATTTCCAAAAATCCTCCTAGAAATTATTCAATTGATTTCCATTAACATTGAATGGTGTCTTTAAATATTTTACTTGAATCTCATATACACTAAAAGTAAAGGTATTGTTTATGGTGTATGACCCAGTCGACTTGTAATGAAGCTTACTAAGGAAGAGATTTATCCTAGATGAATACTACAACACTTTGACTCTAATTTAGAATTATATTTTCTAGGTCAATTTATCATGAGAATATTTAGTTTTATTCTTGTACATGTTGTAATAGTTGGTTTCCTAGAACCAAATTGAATAGTACTAATAGATTAACATATCATGTATACAGTGAGTTATGGATGATGTACACTTACTATAATATTCTTGATATTTATGCATCCACTATTTACATGGTGAATTCTATAGATTATTTTTAATATCAATAGGTTATAGGAGTTCCCAGGATATGATGAGATCCTATATATACTATGAAATTATTAATAAACATATTTCATATGGTCTAGATACATTATAATAACTAGACACATGTGATGTTTGACTATCAGGTTCTGGGGGATCATAAACATTGAGACATCTTCTCATGAACTTCAAACATGGTGATCTGGATTAGATGGGATAATGAGTAATGAATCACCAATAGGAACACCACATGTTTTAAGTGTCATTAGTAGCTCCAATTTGTAAACATGTGTAATAGTCTCTTGACATGAGATTATTATTTGTGTATACTATTTGATCATGTACATTGATTCAAAGGAAAAACTATCGCATTGAATTTGTAGTGAGGTAGATTGTGTTGGGTGTATAATTGGTGGTATGAAATTGATTAAATAATCAACATAGATTTTATTTACTCTTCAAGGATACATCTTCTAATAGCTTTTCCTTTGAAAAATTTCCATAAATACGCATTCTACTAAATAGAATATTTTGATTCAAATTTAAATTTAGACATTCGATATTTAGAAATGAAGGTGGGTACCTTTGTTGTGAACATAAAATTCACTATGTTAGCATAATAGGGCACTCAGGTGTGGCCGTACATCTTTTTTCCAGGGAATAAATCACCCAGATTGGTCACAGGTATTGGTTCTACCTTGTACAAGTGAGGTAACCAACCCATATGGTATTACATTATATTCTCTCATCCCTTATTATACTTAATCTATAATTCAAACTATTATATTAGAAAAATCCATATCACTAGTGTGAAATTTGCATAAACATTATTGATTAAACATCTCAGTTTTGTATTAACAGAATAAGAAGTTACTTTACTCCAAAAAATATAAGAATTTTCTTATAACGCTACAACAATAGAAAAAAAATTACTTCTATGTTTTTGTGTAGTTAATCTAGGTAGTGTACAGGGTCTATAAATTGTAATATATCACTTGTATATGTCTATCAGTTTTTTGTGAAATCGAATCCGCTACAGCTATATTAGAATCATGACATAATATTTCAAAGGAGTGACTCCAGTTTTGGGGATGGATAATGGTGATTGTGTCCAATAACTCTTTTAATCTATCAAAAGTTTTAAAATATAGATCTTAAAATAAATTAATATCCTTATTGATTAGGTCAGTTAGGGTAAAAATATTTTTTCTATAGTCCCTAATAAACCTTATGTAAAATACAAAATGGCCTAGAAATGACATGATCTGTCTGATAGTGGTGGTGTAAGGTAGAGTGGAAATAATATTATCTTTGGATTTATCTACTTAAATTCCATCATTAAAAACTAAGTGTCCCAAAACAGTTCCATTTTATACCATAAAATGGATATTTTTAAAATATAAAACCATGTTTTTCTCAATACAACTTTTTAAAACTTTTTATAAACATTCCATATAGATTTAGAATAAAGTTCTATACATAGTGAAGTTATAAAGGAATACCTCTAAGTAGTTATCAATCAGGACTGAGAAGATATTTACTATGCAATATTGAAATGTACATAGGGAATTTTAAATCCTAAAAGGTATCATTAAGTATGAAAATGTACCAAATGTACATATAAAGGTAGTATTATCTTGGTCCTATGAATATTTTAGAACATGAAAATATCTATAAAATTCATCAAGGATGAATTAATGACCCTTCGCAGCTAGTCACTCTAACATTTATTGGGGAAGTGATTATTTTTTCTCACCTGGGTCAATATTTTATAATCTATACAGATTTTCCATCAATTTTTGATTATAGTGGGAAATGAATCATTATTCTCATTTTATAGAATTGTATAACCAGTTTTCTTTAGGACGATTTGAATGGGACTCACACATTAAAAGTTCGAGATGGAGTACATTACTCTAGATCCTAAAATTATTTCTACTGCTTTTTTACAACTTCTAGAAGGGTTGGGTTGATCTTATTTGGGGTATCTCATCAGTTTGGATTCATATTCTAATAGAATCCTATGCATGCAGGTGGTAGAGTTAATCCTTGGGATTTTTCCTAATTTCCAAAAATTTTCCCTTGAATTATGTTTCACAATTTTAATCATTTGGTTTTCTTGGATATGTGATTAATTATTTTAGATTATATTTGGTAGTCTCTCATCTTTATATAAAAATAATATGTTAGGTTTTATGGTAGGATTTTTAATTCTAACTAAGGGGGTTTTCTAAAGATGTTTCTAGCTTAGTGTTCTCCATATTGGCACCCAAAACATGTAAGGTAAAAATATCAGTAGTGGATTTGATTAGATCATCAAGAAAAATTCATCAATTTATTTGAATTTTTAAACACACGAAACATTCTTTAGATTGAGTTCATTTACAAAAATAGATTTATCAAGTTGGATGGGTGTTCCCAAAGATCATACTACTCTTATTATATCATAAAACATTACATTTTCTTCCATATAAGAACAAGGTAGTTCAAAAATATTTAATGTAAAAACTATATTCTCTTATCTGGGTGTTTCATTGAGTTGGGGATTTTTAAATCCATCAATTTCTTACTAAAATCCATAGAAACGGTGGTTTAATTTACATTTATTGTGGTTTTAGTGGTTCTAAGGAATGGAATACCTAGATTTACGGGAGAGTGATATTTACCTTTTCTTTATTCCATGTTGGGAATGTAGAAGTCCCCAGAAAATGGGTAACCTTGTATACTTTCCAAGACATATTCAAGAACACCTACCGAGTAAGAAGTGGCTTGGTTGGTGAGGTACACAGCCACTCAAGTGGGTTTGATTTCTTATATCTGGATATAATAATAAATGGAATAAGGTATTAAATTAATTGAAGCCCCTATATCACACAATGCATTGAAAAAAGTAAGATTAATAAATGTAAAGGGGATAATAAAAGTACTTATATATTGGAATTTATAAGGTATTTAAGGGTCAACAAGGTAAGAAACATTCTTACGTAATCTCACATATTCATTACCTCACAATATCCTTATACTGGTGCACATGTCTCTAATGAATTTGGATACTTTGGGATATGGCAGATGAAAACTAGAAGGGGGTATTGATTTATATTTTTTTTAATACTTCCATCATATCTTTTTATGTGATTTTACCATGGTTTTCTTAAGTCCATGAATACTTAAATGGAATGGAATTGGGGTTTTTATGAGTCTTCCATATTATATTTCCATTTTTATTTGTTTGATGGTTCCATCACTATGCCCTACTCAAGTAATTTTTCTTGGATAGTTTCATCCAGTACATTCTTCTATTCACTTCCATATGTGATCTCCATAGGTGATACTTCACTATTTTCCATCTTCTTACCACTTCTTTATGTAATATATATGATATTTTTTTAGGGTTAGGAATTGTTTGAGTAATAAGCTTACCTAATCCTTCATTTACTAGATTATTGAGGGTGGTCATAATTTGGATGAACTATACTTTTAATTCCTTCAACTCTGATCCATGGTTTGTGAGAGTGGTATATTGAATGATTTGAGATTCTATTACCTATCTCTACATTTCCTTCATGTAAGTTTCTTTTTCATTCTCTTGTTGGTAGCTTATGGATGGTTGAAAAAATTTTCTTTGTAATACAGGGGTTAGAATGGTTTCCTATGAGGATGTGGGCCTAAAACATTTAATTTATTGGTAGAAAAATCTCTAAATACTTGGTTACTAATTAGTTTATTCTAGAATTACCTATGAAATCCAGCATCATAGTTTTTAGTCCCTTGAGTTTGAGGGAATCCATTGGTGAAATTATTATAAAAATAACATAGTTGGAAGACCCAAGGGTGTATGGGGAGTGATGACTCTTGAACTTTATTCATAGAAAGCTGTATCACAAGGTATGTTAGTTTTTCAATTTTATTTTAATATAAATAAGATTACAAACTTTTTACATCATGTATAGCTCTAGTTTCAGTTATTATACCAAATCTTTGGGAATTTTGAGATATTCTCTAATTTAGTTCTCTAACATCAATTTGTGACTTATCAATCATCAATCCTCCCAAAGAATCATCTATAAGGTTTTTATCATTTTCCATAAATCCTTGGTTAAATAATACCAAGAAGTGATGTTCTTTATAGATCTGGCATGGGTCGAATGTGGTAATATTCTTAAACATTTCCCAAAATATATAGAGAGTTTCTCTAGTTTATTGTTTGATTCTATAGATCTTTACCTTATCTAAGAACTATTTAAATAAGGGAAGGATTTTTTGAGGAAGGATATCTGTAGATCATCCCATGAAGTTACTTCTTCAGGTTTTAGATTATAGAGCCACTCCTTTGCTACCCCATTAAGATAAAAATGAAAAGCCTTCCAAATGATTTGAGACTTAGTGAATCCTATTATTATTAATTCATTTAATAATTCTTTAAACACTATCAAATTAATATTGGGGTATTTACATGATAACCCATGGAATTTAGGAAGAATACCAAACATTTATGTTTTGGTTTCATAGTTTTATTGGTCATTCAATTGCAATTGTCATTTATTAATGTTGAAATTTGGTGAAAAATTTCCCTCAATGTCCTATTCAATTGAGCTATATTATCTTCCATCTGTAACTGTTTAATGTAACTTTAGTCATATAAATAACTAAGGAAGGAGAGAAAGATAATAGAATAGCAACACACTCTTTGTCCTCTTGTTCAATGATTTTAGAGTACTAATTCTTGAGATAATGGTTCTCTCAACCTCAGGATAAAAAATAATAAGGTTAAAAGAGTTTCATATGGTCTTCTAAAAAAAATTTAAACAAAATTAAAATATTAACATTGAAGTCCTTGACAATGGCGCTAGGTTTTATGTGCATCTGTAATGGGGAGATCGGCAAAAAAAATTATGAACTTTATAAAAAAAATGCAGTAAAGTGGGGTTAAGGTTGCCTCAAGAGAAGATAGTGTTGTGGGTGTGTTAAAATTCTTTTTAGTGGGGTAATTTTTTTGGAAATATTATATGTACTTTATTAGTTTTAATATCAATTTAAATAATATTAGTCCAGCCTTAGATCATTCACCCATTCTCTTATTAAATTATTATTCATTTTTTTGCTTACTCTTCCTCCAATAAATTGATATATATATCTAATTACACTCATCTAGTAATTTTGACCTGTATAGATAAATAAAATGAACATTGTATCCCCTTTCCTTAAATATCATAATAATTGTATATCTCTGATCACACTTGGATTATCCCACTACTTTCTATCATATGTAGTGAATTTAAGATTGAGTGACTTGTGTGTGAATTATTGATAATAAGAGGAGAAAAAATTAAATGTTAAAACTAGAAGAAACATCAAAATGATTAAAACTATTAAAATATAAAAAAGGATTAAAAAGTTAATTGAATGAATATAATTAATCAATAGGGATAATTATGGAATTCTGCTTAACATGACCACAAATGGCCTAGTATTCCATCATCAGAGTTATTAAAAAAGGAATAAAAGGAAGTGAGAAGAAATAGCTAGTGAGTGATCTTTTGATAATGAGTGAGCATGAGTGACCCCAAAAACGCAATGAAATTGTTTGATATTTAAATATTATCGATCAATTGTTTGAGTGCGCTTAAAAATTCTCCACATAAACAACATAAGAATGTTCCTTAATATTTAGTGTTGAGTAGTGACTTTTTTTGGTTGGGTGAACAACACGAGTACGAAAGCGAGGGTCTCGATTTTCTTAGTATACCATTAATATTATTCTATAAAGATATCATGTTATGAACATGGTCAAGATCAGTACTTATTTTTATATATTTTATTCTCTACTCAATATATTTAGTGGAAGAAAGAAGTATCACATATGGAGTTCCACATGTTTGGCCTGTGGACATAAATTAACTTCATAGGATTTAATGGAACAAGATTGGGCATTTTCTTATTGGGCCTTATTACTAGGCTTAGGTCTAGGTAGTGCTAGATATAACCACTTTTTCCTATGATTATATCATGCTACATTGATGGAATCATCAACCCAAATCATTCCATCATCAGTTGGATAGTTCGAATTGTCATTTTTAAATGTGGTGCCATAGTTTTTAGTATGGTTGTTTTTCTAGTGAGATTACTTGTTTAGGATCAAAATTCATGATATTTGCAGGTATATTTATTCAATGGATACTAGATCTTCTATAGAGGCACACCCAGATTAATTTGATTGTATGGATATATAGTTTGGATGCTGCTCGACATTCTCCCAGATCTAGATTCGGTCATCTTCTCCAGTAGTATGCTCAGACTCTCTGATGGACAGTCACACAAAATCTACAACAAGAAATTCTTGGATCTAGAAGTGATGGTGAACACAAGATTAAAATTATACCTTGATATTTTAATATTCATATAGGATCTTGGTTCTTTTTTGCATGGCTCCAGTGGCGTCAGGTGGAAATATCCCTCACGACGTAGAGGTATTGGAGATATTATTTAGAGGTGGTGCAAGCTTGGAGGTTTAAACCATATAATACTATACTGGATATCATCTTTAGTTGGTGTGGATATTTGGATCGATTAGTGTGTATCTATAACTTCCTTATAAACACATATAACCTTCATCCCACCAAAATGAGTCAGTTCATACCTATAGTGTGCATAAGAAGGTGGCACATTTGATTAGGTGGATTGATAGTAAGAAGGGGTGCAGGCGGTTCTCCCTTTTTTATGGTAGGTCAATGATTCTTCCATATTTTGTGTTTTTTTATTCTGAATGTAAAATATAAGGCACAATTGATTCAAATATAACTCATGGTTGCTCCCCCTTGTTAGTTTTTTGAGGTTGTGTTAGATACTTTTTTACCAAGTGATCAAATTCTTTTACATGGATCAACCATAAGTTTTTGAATGATTGATTGAAAGAATATTTATCATTTGGTTTATTTATTTTTCATGTGGAAGATCCATTACTTTATCATATGTTTAGTGTATGGATAAATTTTATGAATAAAAATCACGGTTGACCCATTCTTATTCCATTTTTCAATGGACTACATAGACAAACATTTTTTTAGTGAAATACTAAATTCAAAAAATGATTAAAAAAATTTGATTCCCCCAATAGAATGAATAAATTAATAAAATACTTATCTAAATCCATTAACAGACTAATTATATCTTATCAATGTGTCCCAAAAAACTAAAAGAACCATCTCAGGAATTGGATAAAATTAGGGGTATCTTCAATGAATAAAAAACAAAAATTTTGAAAATTGGGGTTCACATCTGTACGATTAGTGTAAATATTGTTTAACTATGTCAACAAACCATGAAACCCTTTAAAATGGATGATTTTACTATTTTACCCAATTTTACCCCTAATATAATTTCTCTCCTCCTCCTCTTCCATTTCTTATGAATAACTTCATCGCACTCTTCCTTATACCTAATTTGAAGGTTTTGATGATTCTCCTCTATCTGAGATTCAATTTAAGCATCATTCATCATGTTGGATCCTTCTTGGTATGTTTAATACTCCTCTTAATTCTTTTATTTTTTTCTCTTCTCATCTTTGGATTCTATTTCCATATGATATCACAATCCCTGTTTTTAGGGTGTTTTCCAATTATTTGGATTTCTCTCATTTCATAATGATTCAAGTCCTAATAAAACATGATTAAATATTCCTAATTATAATATAAGTGGTATATATTCTTTTTTATTAAATTTTAATCATTTATAAAATGTACCATTATGATGCATGTTGTACTTTCCATACATTGATCCCAAATGATGAAATCCATTAAATTAAATTCATAGACTATAACTATGATGTTCTTTAAACCCCTATATATGATTTTATGTGGTTTACCCCAACTAAACCCACCCCTTAGGGTATGTTACTTATGTATTATTGATCATTATTCATTTATTGTATCTCGAACAATCTCTTGAGGTGTGTTAATTTTTTTTCTTTAAATGAGTTGGTTAAACTGATTTAATGAAAATTTTATGGTAAGACCATATCACTGGACCCCTGTTAAATTAGGAAGTATTAACTTAGATAAAAAGGAAATTGAATTAATTATGAGACCCCTATAATTAAATTTCTTCAAAAATAAATATGATTCCCTTAATTTCATTGGGCTTGATGACCTTTGTTTAAACCACACCCTGGGGTGTGTGATATTTAATGTTTTATATGACCATGATTTATCTATGTAACCAAAAACAGATTATATCCAATGATTGAATGATTAAATGGAGTTTATTTAAGTGGTGAAAGGGGACTGGTGAGCTTATGTTCCTCTTTAATTATTATCACCTTAGTCTTGGACCTTTTATATATACATATGTGTAATAGCTAAGCGAAATTAAATATTATGATGTATGCCTTGGGAACTTATTAAATGAAATTATTAAAGGTATGTTCGGATTATCGATTGGAATAGATGTTTCCGATGTACTATGTTAAATAATTAAATGTAACATTCTATCTTATTAGTTTTTCCTTGGGTGATACTTGGATTTTTGTACAAAATGACATAGTCGGGATTGTAAGGCATATTGAAATGGGTGATTTTTGAACTATTAAGAAATGATGAACTTGATGCTCCACATCATTTTTTGAAAGTAGAGAACATGAAATTAATTATTTTTTAATTAAAATTAATAGATATGAAGTTGATTATAGTTAATATAAACATATGTACATGATGTTTCATATAATTTACTTGAAATTTATGGACGTGAAGTTCATTATTATTAATTGGGAATTAATGGAGATGATGATCTATATTATTTTTTTAGAATTGTTGGACATGATGTTCCACATTACTTTAGTTAGATTCTTGGGTGGGTTCCCCTTATGTAATTATGAAATATTGTATGATTATCCTTGCATATGGATTCCATGGTTATATACCATGGGTGATAGGTTAATTTATATATGAAACGTGAAATGGTCAAAGGAATTCCGATATAAGTTGAGGTAGGTATAGTCAGCTAGGTGTTCCATGAGAAACCTGAGCTCAAAATAGGTATTTATATATCCTTAAATTAATGTCTTCATTTATTATACATGCACACTATTACATTTTATATTCATAGCCATAATTTTTATTATTCACCATTAGTGGTGGTATATTGATTTTTACTCACACCACATTCAACCCACTATTTGGTACCCAGAAAGATATTTATGGTGCATTTTAGGACCCTAGATTATACCTATCTACTGTTACACTTTATAGAATCAGAATTGATATTGATATCGGGGTCAATAATGTTCATAGTATTCTTACAAGAGTTGGTTATTTTGATTATTTATTTCTTTTTTTCTATCTAGTCTTGTTGTACAAGTATTCTATATGTTGAATGCCTTGTATTGTTGGGTATATTATGTTCATTCATTGTTTTATTATTTGACATTGGAATGATTATATATTTATTATTACTTATAAATTATTATTATCTTCAACTTACTTCATCTATTTATGATTCCATAATTTTTATTACTAATCCAGAGGGTATAGTTTCCCAATTGTACCATCTTTAGACCCTTGTTTTTAGTCTATAACCTCTTTCGTATGGGGAATAATGCTTTATGACTTATCACTAACTGATATTGTTACTGTTTATTAGAGTTAATTGGATCTATAAGTGACATTTACCTTGATACATTGGACATTGGTTTTTATAATTACCCAGTTCTCTATTGGTAAATCACATGATAACTATGGTTTCTTTATTTCCTTTGCATTCATTAGCTATAGGACCGTTATCTCCATGGTTATAACAAACTACCACTCCATTGAAGTATTTTATAGGATATTCCTTTCCATAATTTTTACATAATAGAAATTACTTCATTCCCTTTGTCTTCTTTGACATGTTCCCTTTTTCTTGGTACTCAACCGACCTCTTCTTCTATTGATTTAACTTGAATATATGAGATCTAGAAAGTTTTTTCTCTATTTTTATGGAACCTAATACTATTTTATCATATGATGATTTTTTTAGAAACTAATTACTTTAAAGGATTTCCATAATTCTTTCAAATAAATGGTTAATTTTAATTTACATATTACCTATGTAATCTATATCATACTCAAATAGTCTTGTAATGGAAGTCTCATACACTGTAATACTTTCCTTTTTCATTTTTCTTTAATTTGTGTCACTTTATATTTATTTCAGTTCATTTAACACAAGGGAAATATTTTTCAAATAATTTTACTTTAAAATCTTTCAATTCCATATGTTCAATTATTCATAACTTGTTTTAACTTCCCTAATATGGGAACGATTTTCCCAACTCCAACACTAGTTTTATTGGATATATTAGTAGGGAAATATCAACATTGAACATGAGTATTTATACCATTAATTACACCCAAATACATTCTTAAAAAATGGGATATAAATAATTAGCTCATAAAATTATAAATTATAAATATGGTGTAATGGTTAAAATAAATTATAATTTATGCGTATATAATATTAGAACCATAAACTTGGTTTTTTTGGAAATATAATTAAATCAAAAAAATATTTTTTAATACTTCATAATGGTTCATAATGATAATGTGAATCAACCAATGTATATCCCATGAGAGTGCCTATCTAGGTGTACAATCTTATGTGAACTCATCATGCACCTGTGATGATCAAGTTAATACATAATTCACCTTAGTCAGAGTTATTTACCCTTGGTTCATATGTGCCACAATCAAATACACTAGCTAGTATACATACATGAATTTATTTTCTAGGAAAACCACACAATATCTATTTTATCAAAGATTTATAATACTACCTTGTACTTATACTAATACCTAAAATCTATCATAGTGTTATATTCTACGATCTATATTTTCCTTAATCTAGTTCCCAAGGGTCATACTAAAATTTCTTTGATATCAACTGCAATAACCGCAACTCCAGTAACCCATAGTTTTTGTATAATTTATTACATTGGCATATGATACATGAGATCATTTCACTATGGAAAGATCATTTTAGTAGTATTGAAAAACCTAATATATACATGATTCCTATTTTATATTGGAAATAAAATATAAAACATCGTAAAAGTAAATATTATACATCCATGAAACTCATTCAATGATTCTTTCTTTATATCCGATGGAATGAAAAAAAAGTATTAACTAAAACACTCAGTAATGGTTGCGTACATAGAAAATTATCATGATTAATTAAGATATGATCAATATAGAAAGGTAGATAACTGAAAACAAATTCCATCTAATAAATAACTTGATCATGAAATGAATCCATGAATAATATCAATTTATAAATCACATGGATAATAATAACTGAATTCAAAATTAATAAAATGTATAATTATGAATATCTTGATCAAGGATTTGTTCCAAGATACCTTCAAATATGGTTAAGTATACACCAAAACCCATTTAATAAGGCTATACAACTAGTTAGTCTCATGAGATTCGTTGACATATCAAGGGGTTGTATATAACTAGGTCCCACCCATAATTTCATGTATAATTCATTCCTCATATATTGAATTATGAATTTAACTCTTAAAAATATTCCTTATCAATAAATATCCATATTGATTAAATAATATGAAATATAATTTTTTTTAGAATCAATCAAATAACTTTCATAGTAAAAAAATGTATATATAAATGGAATATAATTTATCCGATAAGCATTTACATGATACAAATAATATTGATATATAAGAGAAATGTTATTTCTAATAAAATATGATAATTGTAATGTGAATTATTCAAGATAAATTTTATGATCAAAAAATTTATAAGAGATAAAATATAGACTTCAATTCATCAGAAATATAGGTTTTTTAATAAAATAAGGTCTTTTGGAGGAAAGAATAAAATGGAAGAAAAACATTTAAAATATGTTTTCATTAAATAATTTTCTTTTTAAAATAATATGAAACTTGTAAAAGAATCTAAATATTGTAAAAAATTTATGGTGGTGGAAGATACTTTAATTCCCTATATGTTAAAAAGAAACATTCCTTATGGAATTTTGAAAAGAAACTAAAAAATAAACCTTTTCAAAAATATTTGAAAGATTCATTTAAAACCTTTTAACTAAAGTAAAATATGAAATATTATGACTTTAATAAATTATTAAATTAATTATAAAGTGATTTTGTAAAAAAATATGGATATGGAAGAAAATATTGCTGATCAAGAAGAGAAATAAGTTTAAATTTTATTTAAAAAAAATTAATTTCTTGATTGAAGTTCAAGGGAGAGGAAAAGTTGGAATGAAACATGGAAACTAATTATATATACATAGGATACAAATATAGAATGTGTTTATGAATGATATATTATAATATTCCTTCAATGAAAATATAATAAATCCCAGTATTGATGTTATAAAAATAAATTCATACCTATTTGGTAACATTTTAATTGAATACCTTTAAAAGAGTAAAATTAAATTAAAAAATTAAATACAATAAATAAATATATATTCATGTTAAATATATCAAAGGGGAATTATATACACCACATAAAAGTAAATAGGTATATAATAAAAAATATGAACCAATAAAATGGAAATTGCGACATAAACCCCTTACCTAACACATCTATTTAGTTAAATGTGTTTTAATATATTGTATAATGGTTATAAAATTTTTATTAATTCAAAATAGAACCACGATCATATTTATCATAATTTTTATATATTATCATTACCCATTCCTTACCAATTCTTGGTGAAATCAATCATCAGGTGTTAACTATTTAGTTTTCCTATCCCTGTTTCGTCATGGAATTTTCAGTTCTTGTGAATACGTTATAGTTTAATAATATATATAATGAAATTCATGATATAAATATTGTATTAATTCATTAAATACACCTATATATACGAACCATGTGATTCAGTGATGGAAAATGAAACACATTTACTCGTGAGGTAGTAGTCTGTACGTATGCATGAATGATGAATCCATTTTACATTAGATGAATAAGTATATGAAACAGGGTAATAAAATAAACATAATTACAATTATAAAAATAAAATTATACTTATTTTATAATATTATTTTGGTAAAAATAATATTTATAGGATTTAGAATAAGAAATGAATTTGAAAAGAGTTAGTCAAGATGATTACCTCTTCTTTGTGGAGCCTCCTTTAGATATTGGATTAAGCACACTAAGGTTGGTCTTATAAGAATTCAATAACATATATAAAATAGATAATGATTTTGGGTAGATATTTTTTCATGGTTTGGTTGAGATAAGTTTCTCATGGTGGTGCAAGGAATAGAGTAGTGGTGGTGTCCTTTTATAGTGATGTAAAGGACACACTTGGAATTACTTAAAATATTTAAATATAATAAATTATTTTTCATGTGAAAGTGGAATGGGGTGGGATTATTTTTGAGATTAATATAGAATAAGGTTTAAATAAATTCAATAAATATTATTTTTATAGGTTTATGTGGAATTTTAAACCTTATCTTTTCATTTAACCCCATCGTTAACCAATTTTAACATTAAATATGTTAACAACTCTTTCATTAAAAAAGGGTTATAAATTTACCTATAACATAACAATTGGATCACACAAGATCATGGGAGGAAATGTTAGTCCATATACCATCCCTATTATCCTATTTAAATATTTTTATCATTTTTAAATCGTTAAATAGAATATTATTTAACATTAAATAAAATTCAATTCATTTTAAAAACAATTCACATATTTTGACATTAAAGGCATAAATAAATGAATGGATTTTGAATATAAACTCTTTAAAAATGAAATATAAGTTATTAATAACCATAAATATTATGTTACAACCTAAAGTTTCCAATTAATATTACTTGTTATGTTTCTACAATCATTTACATTAATTTTTCTACAGCTTGGACAAGCAATATATCAGCATTATGTAACAATTTAAGGTAATTATATCATCACTAAAACTAAAAAATAAATTAAAATCATAAAAATAGAAAAATCATTTTCAAAACAAACATTTATATTCATTCATAACAACTTCTTATCTCTATGTGAATATATATGATAAATTTAAATCAAGAGAGTGACATTTTAGAATTTTCCTGTACTTAAAATCATTTAAAGGTCATTATCAAAGAAAAATGGAACAAATATGGAATATTTTTGAATATATAAATCAATTTGTATGATTAAAATTTTCTTATATAAACCCAATCTTATCATACATGGATATTACATCATTTTAGATGAATATTCATAACATGAAAAAAGTACATGCCTAAGGACGATAATAGTTTAGTTTCTTTGGAAAATTGGAGCATAATCTTCTGACTTGGTGAAAAATATTCAATATTTCCCAAAAATATATTACAATTTAGTAATACTAAATAAAACCTTTATTTATGACATGTGGAAATGAAACATAATAATGTTTGAGCTCAGATGATAAATAAGAGTAAATAAAGAAGATATGTTAGGATAACATGAACATAAGCGTGTGAGAACATAAGAATAAAATTTTAAGATCATACCCTACAAAAAAAAGATCATAATCATGAGTCATGGAATAAAAATTAAAAGATCATAAGACATGAAACATAATGGAATAAAATAACATGAGTGATGAGAGCATAACATTTGTATAAGACATAGATATGTGACATACACATTAGCTTATAACATTGTGAAAATGTGTAAATAGAAACATGTTAACTCATTAAGTTAAGGGCATGAAATAAATCCTTCACATTAACTAATGGATGAAAAGCTAGGTCCGTTCATAATATTTTACACATTTAATATGGTTCATGCATAAAATTTTGAGCATGTAATTAGGTTTATGAATAGGTGGATACACCTCCTCGGCGAGACACACCAATATCCCCAGTGGATGCCCTATCTTACTGTACTAGGTTCACTCTCTGTTCTATCCATGTATCTCTCATGAGATATATAAATTTTTTCCCAATGCATTGGAGCACTATCTAGGAATACCCATGATGTAAAATATAACGGGATCACCCAATTCCATCTAGAACATCCCATCTTATAAGCTGTAACAGGCTTATCAGATTCTAACTAGGCCACCCCATCATATAAGCTATAACATGCTTACCTGATGCTATCTAGGCCGCCCCATTATATAAGTTGTAATGGGATTAGCCGACACTATCTAGGACACCCCATAATATTCGTAATATCTAATAACCACAACATTAATTAAGTACAAATAGTTTTCATATTATCAAAAAAATTCATATAATCCACCATTATTATTTCATAAATTGATTAACCCATGGAAAATAAATGGGTTTCATGTCCATATATTTCAAATGTGATTAACCTATGGAAAATAAATATGTTTCATAACAACCTCTTTAATAATGATTGACCCATGGAAATGAAATGAGTCCCATATATATCATTCCATCAAAACATAAACCATTCGACTAAAGAATATGAATGGTATCTTTGGATCATATCCCCCATAAGTTATATGTAACAAAATGGATTACATCTTAAATGGAAAATAATTTTTAAAGGATCATTAAAAATATATCATTTGGAAAATATCTTTTACTCTTTCAAAAATAGATTTGAAAACATAAAACATTTTGAAAATATTTTTCTTTGAAAATAGACTTGAAAACTTATAAAGGGAGATTTTAATGTCATTTAATTTAAAAAAAACCCAATTTAAAAATCATTTTACTTAAAAACTAGATTAAATGATCATTTAAACACATTTTTTGAAACCATTTTTAGAAAACATGGTTTTTGATGAAAACAAATTTCTGAACGAAGTGATAAATAAAGATGAATTTTATTAATTCTCAAAATTACCAAAGAGTGTAAAAATTGTACCATTACATTAAGATATCATGAATAAATAGAGAATAATAAAATTAATGAGAATTATTTATAGGTTGATCATAATATTTCAACATTGGAGACTTGATCAATAAAAATCATGATAGCACGAATGGCCCAAAGGCCTTATTTTTACTTAATTTTGATAACCCCACTTTAAATGGATGAGGGGGAAACTTTAAAAAGAATTTAGGCTTAGATATTACATGAACCAAAGTAATTTGGATAATACATGACCTTTATATCTTTGAGGAATTAATCTGGACTATAACTACATGGAACTGCTCCTCCCCAGCTTCTATATCATGGTGTCAGCTCTCCACCTTCGCATGGATATTTGGTTGGGCTTCCTATACATTCACAGGCTGGACCTGATAAAAATGTCATACCCTCACTTTCTTTCAAATCTGTTATATTCTGCTATGGTGAATGCGCCTGCTCAGAATCCTCATCTGGAGTCTGGTCCTTGTAAAGTATGCATGGACCATGAAGCATAATTTCATGTGGCTTGAAATTCTTGAGGTAGAAAATGCCCTTGATGTGTCTCTAATTCCTTGAGGTGGCCCAAAATCCTTACTATCTTGAATGCCTTGGGTGGCCCGAAGGCCTTGAAGGACATAAGGACCAAATCAGCGGCCCAAAATCCCAAACATATGAAATGTTCTGGCTGCTATAGCAATGAACAGTACCTGCTATAGTTCCTACTACAGTACCCCAAAAATTATGTCTCTAACCATATTTGAACTTATTTCTCTTTCATTAACTTAATGAGTCTTCACCAACTAGACTGAGTCTCTTGTGAAATAACAATCCAAATATACAGTGAGATTGTAACATTAAACTTTTACCACTTTTGGTAACCTTAAATCCTAATCCACATTAATAATAACATAAATTTAATCATAAAATATCATTAGGGTGTATAATTTCATGATATTATATATTAAAGTGACTATATATACACTTAATAAAAGAATATAGGTGCATAACATAAAATGTGTCTCAAATAAGGAAAATAGAGACAAAAATCTCTTACTGATTAGTTATCTTTTGACATGTAAACCCTATAAAAGAGAGATCCTAAAATGGATATGTAAATACCAATAATATTAAGTATAATAATCATAAAATATGTTCCTAGGAATCATATACACTATATAAATTAAACATGTGGTGAATATGGAATTTTTATAACTAAAAATAAAAGTGAGCAGGAAATCCCATACCTCAAGTCTTGAATTCCTTTATACGTGTTCAAACCTCCTCTTTTTTGGGTATCTCCTTTTGGTTTGAACCAAATGACTTCCTTTCTTGGATTTATTCCCAAATAAAATATTATTGAATGAGGGTATGGAATTTGGGTGTTTATTTTGGTAAGAGTTGGATTATCTAAATGTCTTGAGAGGTGGCAATAATTGAGGGGATTGGAATTCATGTAAATAAAAGAAATAAACATAATTAGGAGGCCTATCTTACCACATGTTCCTAAAATAGTGAATCATTTTTGATCCAATAGGGTATATGGTCTAAAAAGGGATAGAAAATGAATTTCGGAAAAATATTGGGTAGTTTTTACACCTTTCATTTTAAGATTAACTACTAAGTAGACTCATTTTTACCTTAATTGTTATAATTAATTTTATCTTTCACTACTGGGAAGCTAGGTTTTACCAACACTTTCATACCAATGGTTTAACAGAACTGTTGGTATTGGGTTCCTTTACCAATGGTTTGTTTAAACTATTGGTAAAGATTGAGTTAGTGAAGTATTTCCTAATAGTTTGAAGAAACCGTTGGGAAATCTACAAATTATTCTCC
The DNA here is from genome assembly GCA_963277665.1 of Viscum album. Classification (NCBI taxonomy): domain Eukaryota; kingdom Viridiplantae; phylum Streptophyta; class Magnoliopsida; order Santalales; family Viscaceae; genus Viscum; species Viscum album. The sequence goes on from OY728133.1 coordinate 1,961,909,863, forward strand.
CTTTACCAATGGTTTGTACAAACAATTGGTAAAGTCCATGAATTATGAAGGATTTCCTAATGGTTTGTCTAAACTGTTGGTAAATCATACCTTTCCCAACGTTTTTTTTATAATTGTTGAGAATGTTTTCCCCTAAATTTCCAGCAAACCTGATCTCCCATCCACGATATTGAAGTAATAAAGTTGAGACCTAATCTCTCTCTCTCTTGGAAAATTTCCACTAGATCCATCATTAATCACAAATTTGTTTTGTTATACACTTCAAATATATAAGTAGTACCTTATATTTAATGTTTTTCATCTATTTTTTTTGTTTTTTGTTTTGATTTGGATTAAGCCTAAGGTTCGTGCAGTATGCTACCCAAAAATTTCAATTTGATTTGTTTTTTTTTTGTTCTGCTATCATGTGTGAATAAATTTATTTCAAGTGAGGGGGTGTAGGTGGTGGGAGGTGAAGTGGGTGGGGGTACAGTGGGTGGGGGGAGGTGGTGTGCTTGTGGGGGTGTTTAGGTGGGGGGTGCAATGACTGAAGGGGGATATACACGTGGGGGTGTGTAGTGGGGGGAGTATGTTGGGGGTGAGGTGGGGGTTGTATAAGTGGGGGTGGGTTGTGTAGCTGGGGGTTGGGGGAGGGGGTTGTTCAAGTGGGGGGTGTAGGTGGAGGGGTGGTGCTGTGCAAGTGGGGGGGGGTGTGCAGGTTGAGGGGTGGGTTGGGCGGGTGGGAGTCTATTGGGGGTGAGGTGGGGGGGGGGGGGTGGGTGGGTGTAAAGGTGGTGGTGGGGGGAGGGGGCTGTGCAGGTGGGGGTGGGGGAGGGGGCTGTGCAAGTTGGGGGGGGGGGGTAGGTGGGGGTGGTTGTGCAAGTGGGGGGGGGGGAGGGGAGTGTGCAGGTTGGGGGGGTGGGCTGGGCAGGTGGGAGTATGTTGGGGGGTGAGGTGGGGGGGGGGGGTACAGGTGGGGTGGGGGTGGGGGGAGGGGGTCAGTGCAGGTGGGGGTGCAGGTGGGGGGGGGGTGTGTAGTGGGTGGATGGGAGGGGGGCTGTGCAGGTGGGGGTGGGGGAGGGGGGTTGTGCAAGTGGGGGGGGGTGTGTAGTTGGGGGGGGTGCAGTGGGTGGATGGGAGGGGGGTTGTGCAGGGGGAGTCTATTAGGGGTGAGGTGGGGAGGGGGGGGGGGGGGGGTTTGTGCAGGTGGGAAGTCAGAACTTCCATAGTTCACCAATAAGTATTGGGAAGAAATCACTTCTAGAGATTTGGATAGGTTTTAGGCCTCTTTGGTTTTGGATCTTATATAGTCATCTTGATGAGTAAGGCATCACATGATCTAAAAGTGACATCAACTATATAGGATGGATTCCTTCTACCACATGACATTTTTTCGAGAAATAATATATCCTTGTAAGGTTGTGGGAGCCTTTTAGAATCCAATGCCCCAACATTTTCCCAATTTCAAACTTGATACCATCATGTTATCAAGTCACTAATCCTACCAAATTGGATTTTCACTAAAAAATACTATTATAATCCTTAACACCCATCATTTTTTTTTCATAACATGAGGCAAACAAGTTAAATCTTATAGCTCTCAGTCACACCCCTGTGGATAGCCCGGCCACCCCCTGGACACCCCCTACCCCCTGGACAGCCTCAACACCCTCGTGGACAGTCCGCCCACACCCCTGGACACCCTATACCCCCTGGAAAACCCCGCCACCCCCCGTGGACAGCCTGCCCACCCCTGGACCACCCCCAACCCCCTGGACAGCCCCCCCAACCCCGTGGACAGTCCGCCACCCCCTGGACACTCCCCCACCCCCCCAAACACCCCCACCCCCTGGACACCTCGTAGCCCCTGGACAGCCACCCACCCCCTGTGGACAGCATGCTCACCCCTGGACACCCCCCCCCCCCCCGAGACAGCCCCACCACTGTCGTTGACAGCCTGCCCACCCCTTGGACACCCTGTACCCCCTGGACAGCCCCACCACCCTCGTGGACAGCCCACCCCTGATTACATAGAAGCATATAACTATGTATTTCCCCCGATTTCTAGAAGCCCCCACGCAATTGAACACTAACTCAAGGGGTGCGCTTGACTTGGGGAACTAATTTGGTAATGAAATGTATGACCATAGGGGTGCCAAGAATGAGCTATTGAACATGCATGAATGATTTCGGATGCCTATAACACATAATAGGGCCTGCGGCATGTGCCTATTATATGACACCTATTAAAAATGAATATAAATAAATTTTAATTTAATTTTTGAGTACTTGTTCTTTGATTAATGATTTGGAATTCCTTGAAGAAACCAACCGAGGATTCATGATAAAAACATAGATTTTAATTCCATTTGGAAACCCCCCTTGTATTCATTATGATTTGGTTTAGAATACCTTGAGGAAACCTACCTTGGATTTATAGTGATTATGATTTAGGAAGCCTTGGGTAAGTCCCCCTTGGATTCTAAACTAGAGGCCTCTCTCTTTACATAGGCTGGCAACTTCTTCCTCCCAAAAAATACATCTTAATTCTATCAATTTTTTAGTTCTACACTCCAATTCTGTAAGGCTTAACTTATTTTTAATGTTTTGCATCTATTATTCTTTGTTTCTATTTTTTTTACCTAAACTAGGTGGTGACTTGTGTGGCATGACATAAACAATAAGTGTAGTTTGATTTGTTTTCTATTTTAGCTTTACAATTCAAGTGTCATGATTATATTAATCAACTTGATTTGAAGTCTTTATAGCCACACCTTTTATGTAGTGAGTGAATTATATCGACTAATGGAGGTGCTGGTGAGATGTATCCACACTCAATGATGGTAAATGGTTTGTTTAGTCATATTTTCTCGAGGTGGGTAATGTATATAAGGATGATCCATGTGAAGGGATTGGGGAAAGTTGGGGTTTTTGGGTAGGTGGTTTTCCTTTTTTAGTGGGGTGATATGCTACTTTTCGTGGACTGTAGTTTGGGTGTTCTAAAATGTACTAACTTTTCACAATATTTCCTTTTTTTAGCATCAATAAATTATTTAAAAAACTCTCTTTACACATTTTGCATATTTCATGAAAATCCTTCACTTTGTAATATCTTGAACAAATTTCTATCAGGTCTATGGTGTCTTCTTGTATGTGATAAATGAAAAAATTAAAAAACACATATCACATCAAATTTAGGCACACATAACTAAATTAGTATATCTTTACATTGTTTTAATAGTTCACTACATCAATTAGAAACTCCTTCATTTATCGTTTACATAAATATATTTTTGATTAAACTTGAATATTATTGAATTTCTTATGACCAAATGTCTTATAACAATTCTTTTTACAAAATGGATAGAAGTTGGATGTATGAAACTGATTGGATCTCAAGCGATTTTCAAAACAATTTGGAGAGATTTTTAGATTTTTCATTTCCCAATGCTTTAGATAGTGGTCACATACACTGACCATGTTCTAATTGTGTTGGTAGACGTTGGTTGAGCCATGAAGAAGTTAGCTACCACATAACCAAATATGGTTTTCAAGAAAACTACTATGTGTGGTATCACAATGGGGAAAAAATAAAATCTAAAATTCTTGATGATCAAAATGAAAGGATTGGACTGGAGAATTTGTTAGATGAACAGTTTCCATTTATTCATCATCATGAAAAAGAAAATATTTCTACTCAAGAAGACATCGATATGAGGACAGATGATGCATCTAATGAAAATGATGATGTTGTCAGGGTGAGAAAATTTAATGATGCTTCCACGATTCTAGTATATCGACTGTGCGATAAAATAAAAAAGCTAGAATTTTTAATCCGATTATTTCATAGGAAAACTATGTATGGGATTTCTAATATAGAAATTGATTACATTCTTACCTTCTTGAAGGATTTACTTCCAGATTATGTAGATATTCCCTCAAACCACTATATGGCATGGAAGTTAGTTGAGGAACTTGTATTTTCAAGAAAAAAATCCATGGTTTCCTGAAAGATTATAGTTTATTCTGAGAGGAAACCACTGAAAAAAATGATTGTATAAAATGTGGCACATCCCACTGGAAGTCAAAATCTAATGGAACACCATCCCGCATGACACAAAATGTAATGTGGCAGTTTCCATTGATCCTCAAACTCCAGAATCTTGTTATGTCTGATGAAATATCAATAAAAATGAGATGGAATGATACCAAGAAAAAGAAGACTAATGATGAGTTGGTTCACCCTAAAGATGGATTTGCATGGAAGAGATTTGATGCTTGATATCCTGATTTTGTAGCTGACGTGCGTAATGTGAGGCTAAGTCTTTCATGTGACAGTTTTAATTCCTTTGATTAGATGCTTACTTCTCACAACACATGGCCCATTTTTATACACATTTATAATCTTCCCCCATGGTTGTGTATTAAAAAATCTTTCACTTTCATGAGTATGATCATTTCTGGACCTTCTGATCCCTACATTGATATTGAGTTATACATGCAACCTTTAATAAAAGAGTTAAAACTTCTTTAGGATGTGGGTGTGCGCACATACGATGCATATTTGAAAGACATATTTCAGATGCATGCTACGCTTATGTGGATGATGAATGATTTTTCAGCTTATGAAATGATATATGGATGGAGCACGAAGGGAAAATTGTCATGTCCTGTTTATATGAAGAATACATGATCCAGAAGACTGAAACATCGCTGTAGTTTCAGTTTAATGGGACATCAACAATTCTTGCCAATAAACCATCCATATAGAAATAATCGTCCAAGATTTGATAATACTATTGAGACTGATGATCTACCTCATTGTATGTATAAAATTAATGTTCTTAATGAATTGAAATATTTTAGTTTTTCATTCGGTAAGGGTCAAACGAAATCTGGAAAGAGAAAGAATGTTTCCACTGAAACCTATTACAATTGGAGGAAGAGGAGTATCTTTTTTTATTTTCCTTATTGGTAAACCAATTTTTTATGTCATTTCTTAGAATTAATATACATTGAGAAGAATATATGTGAAATGTTTCTTTTGATACTTCTAAATGTTAAGGGAAAGAAAAAAGATGATTTATGATCTTGGAATTACTTGGTGGATTGGGGCATCATACCAGAATTACATCTTGTGCATATCAGTGAAAATAAATGGAAAGTTCCATGTGATTCTTATGTTATGAAACCTATGAAAAAAAAATTTCTGGAAGTATTAGAGACTATTAGAGTTCCTGATGGATATTGAAGCAATATATCTGAACAGTTCAATAGAATAGAGTTGAAGATGAAATATTTTAAGACTCATGATTACCACGTTCTTTTGCATGAGTTGATTCCAATATAAATCCATATTCTTTTGTCCAATAATGTAAGGGTGACTGTTATTTGGTTGTTCCATTTTTTGAGAGATCTTTGTGCTAAAAATTTGTCCAAGTCTTTATTGAAAAAAATGTTGATAGATACCCCATTAATTTTTTGTGATTTGGAAAAAATATTTCCTCTATCATTTTTCACATGCATGTTGCATCTGACTGACCATATTTTCACTGAAATACTTCTTAGAGAACCTGTTTCTTTTAATTGGATGTATCCAACTGAAATAAATATGTACACATTAATGTCTTATGTCCGAAACATGAATCATTCCTAAGGTTCTATCGTGAATGGTTACATGGATCAAGAATGTATAGATTTCTGCTCAATGTATTTTTCTAATATTATTACAAGAATGAACAAAACAATGAGAAATGAAGAAGAATGGTATGAGAAAATTGAACCTGGTTTTCCATCACTTCCTCAAACAAAAGGAATTCTTGGATCATATACATTGAAGACTTTAAGCCTTGAAGAGCGGGATATGGCACATCAGACAGTTTTGTTCAACTGTGATTTGTTCGATGACTACATCTGGTAACTAAATTGAATATGTTTATCTTGCATATATATTTGTTAAAAAATTCATATTTTTATCTACAGGGAACATAAAACAATGACAAATAGAAAGTATTGTTATTTATCTTTGAGAAGGATGGAGACTTTGAATTGAAAAGAGTTTTCTTCTTGGTTAAAATTGAAGGTAAAAATATCACTATTTAAAATAATTAAATTAATATTTAATTAAGTTTAATATTCATTTATATTGTAGGTATTGAGTTTTCCTGCTGAATCTGTCTCTGAGTAAATAAGAGCTCTGGATTTTGGTCCTAATACTATGGTTCGTGACTGTAAATCAATTGTTATCAATGGGTAAAAATTTATTGTCACTGAATGAGAAAAGAACATGAGAACACAACAGGATGGTGTTATGGTTACTGACACAACAGATTTTTATGCCATTGCATCAGATAGTAGACCGCGATTAAAAAATGTGGGTTATTATGGAGTCATTGAAAAAATAATAATGTTCGATTATTACTCTCATGAAAGATTCCTGATGATGAAATGTCATTGTTTTGATTCGATGATGATACATGACACATTTATTGATGATTGTGGATTTTGAGCAATTAATATGACTCTCACTCTTGCTACCGAAGAACCATATGTATTGGCATCAATGGCTAAACATGTTTTTTATGTCAAAGACCAACTTCGACATAAATTTGGTGTCATAGTTGAAGTAATTCCAAGACATATTTTTGATGATGGAGTTGACACCATCCCTAATTCCATTGGAACCAATCTATTTATTTATTTTGATGACTCCAATAGCTCAATTGTCAGAGTTGACTGTGAACCTGAAGTTGTGGTGGGAAATATATAAAATCATCCATTCATGTTCTCAGTTATTTTGGTTTACCATGAGTTGGGTTGTTAAGGTTGGTTCTATTCAAATTGATTTAATATTGATTACACATATGTTGTATCCGACTTGACAGTTATGTGAATTTTCAATGTTTATTGGTTGAAATTTTTATTTGAATTACATTTTCTAATTTGGAATTGAACTGTATTTAAACCTACGAAACCAAAATTTATAACTTGGTGAAAATTTCAATGCTTCAACTATGATTTCTATAAAATTTGTATGACTCTAAGACCTCTCATTAACATTTTACTAGGTAATGAACATGATGGTTTGTATTCTTCTACAAAAAAATGTATTGAAACCTACATCATCTACCTTAGCTAAATAAATTAAAATTTTCCTCAATTTTGACAATTGATTTTCCACTTATGAATCTGGTAGAATCAATGATCTATGATTTTAATATACTGATGACACTTAGTAAATAATCATCCTACTAAAAATTAAATTTCCTTATTACATCTTGTTCGATTTATTGACTTCATTATATATTTGTTCAAGCTCACCTAAAACAATGGTTAGTTAAATTATCAATGAATCCCCCTATTCCCACTTATTTATTTTGTTTTTTGGGTTACACATTAGTTATTATTTTCTATTTACTTTAATATTTGTCTTCAAATTAAATAAATGTAACCAATTGAAGAGAGGTGATGAAAACAGATTATGGAAAACAATTGTCGCATGACTGAGCTGGGAATTCCACCACTAGTGCCTGCAGTGAGTATTTTATTTCAAATATAATTATTTAAATTATATATAATGTCATGTGATTAATTTTTTTTAATTTTTTTTTCAGGATCCATCTATAAGGTGACAATTATTTGATGAGCAGCCGAGTAGTGGTCCCAGTACTCGGGGTGTTCGTACAAGGGGGTGGAATGGGAGCTAGACGATCAGGTCAGTGTAACTGATTAGACCCTACCCCTCCCACTAACATACCATCCATCCCACATTCTGATCCCGATGTGCCGTTACAGACACATGGGATATTTAGGCCTCCCATGTTTTCACCACCCTTTACATATGACCCTCCTCAACCGTCTATACCATATCCGATGGTGTTTCCCACTCCCCATCCAGCATTTGACTAGCCATCCCTATCATATTATTTTACTACTGCTTTGATCTCTCTGGGCTTTTATATTCCATCTTCTTCGACTCCTGATTCTCTAGAGTTTGTCCCTGCAGAGCATATATTGGTACTCACTCCATTTTTACAGGGTGTTCCTTTAGTTTCTGTGGATCCAGAAGCTCCCATTGATTAGACTACCGCATGTATACTTATACAAACCTACCAAATTGTTACACCATTATTTATTTTAATTATAACATGTATTAATAAAATATTTGTTTTTCTTTCATAATAGATACATATACAGATAGAAGGCAGGGGTGGCGGTGTACACACATGCGTGTGGTGTGGAACTTCTACACATAGTTGATGGTGGACTACAATGAAGATAGTCAGATGATTGAAAAATTAGGGTAGTAATGTTGGATTTTTTTGGTGACGCTGGCCAAATACTCTGACATCATTCCTATTAGCCCACTCTCATGGAGACAAATACCAAATGAAGTCAAGGTTATAGCCTGGGTAGAGATATGGGTACAAAAATCTATTGTATTTAATGAAATATATTAATTTTTTTTATTATATGAATTAATATTTTGGTGTCAGCTGCGGTTTAATTTCCCCGATGGTGAGGGTGCATGGACAGCACGTCTAAAGGATTTAGGTGAGCTCTGGAGAGATTATAAGCATGAGTTGTACATTGGGTGGCATTCTAGAGTTGGCACAGTGTTATAGGCGGTCCCTGTCGTGGATGATTTTCCGTTAGAACAATACCAACAGATGATTACTCATTGGACGACTATCCAATTTACAGTATTAATCAAATTAGAGGTATTTAAATGAAAATTTTCATGTTTTTCATTAATAATAATTGTTGAATTTTATTTAGGATGAATTTGGAAGAAATAAAAAAATTGATGCTAAGAAATACGTCCACACATTGGGACGTACTATGATGTCGGATCATGAGAGACAACAGGTATGAAAATTTATAATCTTTCTTTATGACTTGCACTTTCTATTGTTTCCTCCATAATTTATTCGATTGATAAAGTTTTTATATAATTTTAGTTATGGAATTACTTTTTTTTGGTATACTATTTTAAATTATGGATTTCTACATTTAATGTCATTTTAGAGGCATAAATTGAATATAGAAGGATGTGTGCGTCGAGCAAAACTGTTTTGATCATGTAGAAAGAAGAAAGATGGATGTGCGGTTAATGAACTGACTCATTAGAAGACTGTAAGTTTTACTTTATAGATTTAAAATTTTAATATCTATTTTTTAACTTAATAATCTATTTATATTTGTAACATGCTACTTTAGAGGCCCTTGATTCCCAATAACATGACAATTATGGGCCAAACGATCACTTACATCAGGTGTTGGGAGATGAGCACCCTGGTAGAGTACGCTGCCGACCTGGGAAGAGTATAGTTTCAATGAGGTATTGGACCTCCTCAGGTATGAGTTGAAGTGCCACCAAGTTGTAGCAGGTTATGGAACATGCAGAACAAGCTGAAAAATGGGACATAGAGACAGAAAAACAGTCTGTTATGACAAACACTGCATTTATGAAACTGATTGAAGATTTACGTCCAACACTTCTACCAGAGGCCAACACGGCTTGTGATGAATATATGTCATCGATTAGTTATATATATGGTGCACCAGGTGGCGGTTCTAGTGGTTTTTGAGACTATGTCAAGGAGGAGGCCGAGGCGGAGGAGGAGGAGGGCGAGGAGGAGGCCGAGGCAGAGGAGGAGGTCGAGGCGGAGGAGGGCGATGAGGAGGCCAAGGCTAAGTACGGGGGTGACGAGGAGGGTGGGGACGATGATGGGGATAACGATGAGGATGAGGGTGATGGTGAAGATGATAGTGATGATAGTGATAATGATGAACGACAGATTGATCCGTTACATTTTTGACTGATATTACTGACCTTTGATATTTAATGATTTATTGTGCCTAAATGTATTTGTGATTAGGTAGGTCACATTATCTTTATTTTTTTATCCATAAATAATAAAACTTGATTTTATGATTTGATGTAAAATCCACCTATTTTAATGAAATTGTAAATTTTTAGTGGAATTTAGAAAATTGGTGGTCTGATTAGAAGTTGATATAATGAAATTATTTTTTTAACATTGAATGAATATTCTTAGAAAATATGTAAATACCATCCCATGAACCTAGGACAGCCCCCCAGACAGACCCATGGACAGGCCCCCGGACAGACCCCCCCCCCCACCCTCCTCCCTGGACCCCAGATATCCCCCCATATAGCCCCCCAGACAGCCCCCCATACAGTCTCCCGAACAGCCCCCCACCCTCCTCCCTGGACCCCGGAAAGGCCCTCGAACAACCCCCACCATCCTCCTTGGATCCCAAACAGCCCCCCCACCTCTTCCTGGACCACAAACAGCCCCCCACCCTCCTCCCTAGACCCCAGACAGACCCCCAAAAAACCCCCAGATATCCCCCCAGACAGTCCCCCAGACAGCCCCCCCACCCTCCTCCCTGGACCCCGAACAACCCCCACCCTTCTCCCTGGCCATCAGACAGCCCCCCCCCATTCTTAGACCCTGGATAGCCCCCCCCCATTCTTGGACCATAGAAATCCCCTCTACCCTCCTCCCTAGACCCCAGATATCCCCCCAGACAGACCCACCCCCACCCTCCTCCCTGGACCCTAGAACCCCCCACCCTCTTTTGTGGACCCTAGACAACCCCCAGATAGCCCCCCACCCTCCTCCCTGGACCCCAGACAGCCCCCCGGATAGCCTCCCGACCCTCGTTCCGGGACTCCGGACAGCCCCCGTAAGCCCCCCACCCTCCTCCCTGGACCCTGGACAGTTCCCACTCCCACCCCCAACCTTGGACAACCCCCCTCCTTTCTGTACCCTGTACAATCACCCACCATCCTCCTACCATGCATAACCCCCTCTACATATATCCTCATCCTCCAGTGGGTACCTCACAAAACTATGTATCACTGACATCATCATAAAAATTACTACATAATAAGGTCACTGAGCCCAATCTAATATCTCTTCAAGATTCACCCTAAATTCCAATCTAATTAACATTCCATTACTATTACTTCAGTACCAAGCACCGACCACCTACCTTGATTTCGGAGACAATCTCACTCTTAATTTAGCCTCTCAAATCCCAAGGATCAAAGTAGATCCACCCTTGAGAGATCTTGGGAGCTTTGGATTGTGTTTATACTTTATCACAAGGATCTGTGGGTCATTTTTTATGTATACGAGTCAACCCCGCCTCAATATGAGGCACGGTGTGGCCGATACCACTCAAAGTGTCACCATTATTTGAAATGGACAACATTTTAAGTGAAAACAACAACTGCCATACGGAAAACTGACCAAATGTATTTGGATTGTGTTTATACATTATCATAAGGATTAATGGGTCATTTTTGACGTGTACGGGTCAACCCCGCCTCAATCCGAGGCACGGTGTGGCCAATACCACTCAAAGTGTCTCACTTTTATTTGAGATGGACAACATTTTAAGTGAAAACAACAACTGGCATATGGAAAACTGACCAAAAGTATTCGGATTGTGCTGATACTTTAGCACAATGATCTATGAGTCATTTTTGACATGTACAAGTCAAACTCACCTCAATATGTGGCACGGTGTGGCTGGTATCACTCGTAGTGTCGTTCTTTTGTTTAAAATGGACACCCTTTTAAGTAAAAACAACTGGCATATGGGAAAATGACCAAACATATTCAAATTTTGTTGATACTTTATCACGAGGATCCATGGGTAATTTTTTATGTGTACGAGTCATCACCGCCTCAGTTCGAGGCACGGTGTGGCCGGTACAACTCAATGTGTCTCATTTTTATTTGAAATGGACAACATTTTAAGTGAAAACAACAACTGGCATAAAAAAATGACTAAAAGTATTCTGATTATGTTGATACTTTAGCACAACGATCCATGGGTCATTTTTGATGTGTAGGAGTCATCCCCACCTCAATCTGAGGTACGGTGTGGCCGGTATAACTCGTAGTGTCTTTATTTTGTTTAAAATGGACACCCATTTAAGTAAATACAACTGGAATATGGAAAATAGATCAAACACATTATGATTATGTTGATACATTAGTAAAATGATCCATGGGTCTTTTGTGATGTGTACGAGTCAAACCTGCCTCAATCTGAGGCACAGTGTGGCCAGTACCACTCAAATTGTCTCACTTTTATTTGAAATGGACATGATTTTAAGTGAAAACAACAACATGCATAAAATAAACTATCCAAATTCATTTAGATCCTATTTATACTTTATAAAAATGATCAATGGTTCATTCTTGATATGTATGAGTCAATGCTACCTCAATCCGAGGCACGGTGTGGCCGGTACCACTCAAACTGTCTCACTTTTATTTGAAATGGACTTGATTTCAAGTGGAAACAAAAACTTGCATTCGAAAAACCAACCAAAAACTTTCTGATTGTATTGATACTTCAGAAAAATGATCCATGGGTCATTTTTTGATGTGTACGAGTCAACCCCGCCTCAATCCGAGGCATGTTGTGGCCGGTACCACTCAAACTGTCTCACTTTTATTTGAAATGGACAGGATTTTAAGTGAAAACAACAACATGCATACGTAAAACAAGCCAAACGCATTAAGATTCTATTGATACTTTAGTAATATGATCCATGGGTTATTTTTTAATTATACAAATCAACCCTGCCTCAATTCGAGGCACGATGTGGTCAGTAACACTCAAGCTGTCTCACTTTTATTTGAAATGGACAAGATTTTAAGTGAAAACAACAACTTGCATACAAAAAACCTAAAAAAAAAAATCTGATTGTATTTATACTTCAGGAAAACGATCCATGGGTCATTTTTGACATTTATGAGTCAATATCGCCTCAATCTGAGGCATGGTGTGTCCGGTATCACTCAAAGTGTCTCTCTTTTGTTTAAAATGGACACCGTTTTAAGTAAAAACAATAGACATAAGAAAAACTGAAAAAAAGTATTCTGATTGTGTTGATACATTATCACAAGGATCCAAGGGTAATTTTTGATGTGTATGATTTAACCCTGCCTCAATCTGAGTCATGGTGTGGCTGGTACCACTCAAAGTGTATCACCGTTATTTGAAATGGACAACATTTTAAGAGAAAACAACAACTGACAAACAAAAAACTGACCAAACACATTCGGATTGTGTTGATACTTTAGGAAAACGATCCATGAGTCATATGTGACATGTACGAGTCAACCTCACCTCAATACAAGGTATGTTGTGGCTGGTATCACTCAAAGTATCTTTCTTTTGATTAAAATGGACACCCTTTTAAGTAAAAACAATTGGCATACAGAAAAACAACCAATCGTATTAGGATTGTGTTGATACTTTAGAACAAGGATCCATGGTTCATTTTTGACATGTAAGAGTAAATCTATCCTCAATGAAAGGCACGATGTAGTGAGTACCACTCAAAGTGTCTCACTTTTATTTGAAATGGACAACATTTTAAGTGAAAACAACATCTGACATATGGAAAACCGACCAAACGGATTCGGATTCTATTGATACTTTATTAAAATGTTCCATGATTCATTTTTGATGTTTAATAGTCAACCCTGACTCAATATGAGGCACGGTGTGGCCGGTACCACTCAAATTGTCTAACTTTTATATGAAATGGGCATGATTTTAAGTGAAAACAACAACTTGCATATGGAAAACAAAACAAATGCATTTGGATTCTATTGATACTTTAGGAAAACTATCCATGGGTTCTTTTTGACGTTTATGAGTCAACCCTGCCTCAATCCGAGGCACGGTGTGGCCAGTTCCACTCAAACTATCTCACATTTATTTGAAATGGACAAGATTTTAAGTGAAAACAACAACTTGCATATGGAAAACCGACCAAATTCTTTCTGATTGTATTGATACTTTAGGAAAAAAAATCCATGGGTCATTTGTGATGTGTATGAGTCAAACTCACCTCAATATAAGGCACGATGTGACTGGTATCACTCAAAGTGTCTCTCTTTTATTTAAAATGGACACTTTTTTAAATAAAACAACAGACATTCAGAAAACCAACCAAAAGTATTCTGATTGTGTTGATACTTTAGCACAAGGTTCCATGGGTCATTTTTGACATGTACGGGTCAACCCCGTCTCAATCCGAGGCATGGTGTGGATGGTACCACTCAAAGTGTTTCACTTTTATTTGAAATGGACAACATTTTAAGTGAAAACAATAACTGGCATATGGAAAACCGACCAAACGCACTTGGGTTCTGTTGATACTTAATGAAAATGATCCATGGTCATTTGTGACGTGTACAAGTCAACCCCACCTCAATACAAGGCATGGTGTGGCCGGTACGACTAAAAATTTCTCACTTTTATTTGAAATGGACAAAATTTTAAGTGAAAACAACAACTTGCATACAGAAAACCGACCAAATGTATTCGAATTGTGTTGATAATTTAGTACAAGGATCCATGGTCCAGCCTCACACAATCTATTTCTCATGTGAGGAACTCTTACCCGTATTCTAAAACACATGTAATCTAATATGTCAATCCCATCCTCAAACAGTGGGTTCTAGGACCAAACCAGAGTCCCTTTGGGAACACAATACCAAATACATAATTGAATATTCATACCCACTACCCAAGATGGGGATTCATCTCACATCACTCCCAAGAGACCAAATTAAAATTAGCCACATACCCCCTTATTACAATTAAAATGTCTATGAAAAACATGTTGGCTATTCTGGTAACCCATATCATAGGTCAATATTGGCCAATGTTTTCCACTAACACATCAGGAACCATTTATACATGGATACATAGTCATTATAGGAATATAATCATCCCATGTGATTCCTATAACTAATCCTAGGTCTATGCATATGACCACTACCATTTTCTATCTTATGGGTATCATGATCCTTGTCCACTCTACCCAAGTTTTTCTATTGGTTTTTAGAGAGTCAACCCAAGACAATGAGTAAACATCCCATGTGCTTCCTATAACATGTAGGCTTTTTCTCTTATGTGTATTGGTGTTGTGGTTTGAGTGAGGAGTGAATTCTAAATTTTGAACATTGTTATGGGTGTTATTTCTTTTCAATTCTAAATTTCTGATTTCTGGATGTATTGGATTCTGGCTTTATTGGTGAGGAATGAATTCTAAATTTTGAATACTGTTATGTGTATTGGATTCTGGATGTATTGGATTTTAATTTTGTACTGGTGTTATAGGTGTTATTGCATTTCAATTATGAATGTATTGGATTCTGTATTTTTCTCTTCTATTGTGGTTTGAGTGAGGAATGAATTTTAAATTTCTAAATTTATGAATTTTGGATGAATTTTAAACATCCCATGTAGGCTTTTAAATTTTGGCTATATGTGTTCTTGCAAGTCATGGAGAACTGCAAGTTGGAGGTGGCTGCTAGCTGCTGTAGAGATGCAACATATGTATACCAACAGTTTTCTAAACCATTTGTATAACATTTTGATGTATATTATACAAATGATTTTTTTATAAAAATTGGTATAAAAATCTACCAACGGTTTTGAAAACCATTGGTATAGCCTTTTGATGTATATTGTACACTATATACCAACAGTTTTAAACCATTGGTTTAAGTGTAACATATACCAACGGTTTGTGAAACCGTTGGTATATCTCTTACTTTAACACATATACCAATGATTTAAAAAGATCCTTTGGTATAAGACTATACCCATGGCTTAATTGGCCATGGTTTGGGAAACCGTTAGTATATAATATACCAACGGTTATGAACTGTTGCTAAAGGGTAAAGTTCTAGTAGTATTTTTTCATTAATCACATTGGTAAAAAAATTAAGTTTAACTTATTAGATAATATAAATGATGATGATTCAAATTATGTAATCCATTATTCCAAATTCAATTCATATAAGTTTCAGAATTTGATTTAAAATTAATCCCACAGATGGGATGAGAAAGCAGGGTTTTAAAGTAAAAATGATCAAAATTTTACTAAGTTTTTTTATCTAAATTCAATATAAAAATGATTAAAATGACCTAAATTAGATTAATATATGCATAATTGATCTAATTTGACATGAAAATCAATTTATAGTATAATTTAACATTATAATTATTTATATAAAAATTCATTTTCAATTAAAATTCTAAATTATTTACTAATCCTGAAAATATTAAACTTCCCAGAAAAATATTAAAAATTCAACCTTGGAAAATTTGACATTCTGATTACCAAAATTAATTTTATTAAATAATTTTTTTTATAAATGTGTCAAAATTTAGTTTTAAAATGAGTGAACCATTAAAAGGTTGTAAATATTCATTTTAGAAAAATACATTTTTATTGTGTAAAATTGGATTTGTGCTTATCACTTGTCTAGAAAACTCATAAGATGAATTTTAAATACTTTCCTGAATATATAGTAATACATTTAATTAAAATCAATCATAAAAAGGTTTTTGTTTAATTTATTGATATAAAATGTGTTTTTTCGTAGGAAAATAGTTTTTTAGAAAAGGAATTTATTTATTTTCAAATAGTTCTTACTTTCATTTATAATTAATTTTTTTCCAAAAAAATTCATTTTATAAACATTAATAAACCAAATATTAATAATTTAGATAATAATTTTCATACCCTCCATTTTAATGGATAGGTGATAAATATAATAATATTTTAATAATATGTCATGTTTTGTTTATACTCAGTATTTCATGTAATGTACACTAGTTTGGTGCTGCGTGGAACACAAGCCAAACCTAGTGTTGCATGTAACTCAAGCTAAACATGGTATTACATGTAAGGAAAGAAAAAATAATTTTTTCATGTATCAATAAATATTGAAAATATTATATTAACATGAAAAAAATATTTCACAAAATCTCAGAGTGTTACACATCCAATGAAATATAATAAAGTGTATGGATGATTTTGAAGCCTTATTCTATTATTTTAACCTTGTTTTCTCATTTTCCCATTAACAATGGGATAAATTTTCCCCAAAAAACCATAAAAGCCAAAGATGTCTTGAAAATGAGATGTTAAACTATAAATCATCTCTTTTCCTGACCTAAAAACACTTAAAACCCCTAGAGACCCTGAAAACCATAAAAATATTAAAAACACAAAAAACCCCAAAAAACCAAAAAACCCTTAAAACCAAAAAAAACCATAAAAATCGATAAAAACCAAAACTACTATTTATAAATACTAAAGATAAAAATGACCTATTTATAGAAATTTAACATCTTAATCAAAAATATGAAATTAATTTTTTCAAATTGTATTTATATAATTGGTAGAAATTAATTTAAAAACCCACCAAAATGTTATAAAAACAGGCTTTCCTAATTTTTTTTCAAGAATAAGATGATCTTGTATTAACTCTATGACTTGTAATCATAATCATATGAATTTAAATTTATATATATATAGATATATAATCTATACATTTAATTTAAATTATTCACAATTAGGGATTTTTTTAATTAATTGAAATAGAAAATCATTTTAACTTAAAAACAATTTTTTGAAAAATATCCATTATTACCTCCAAAAGATATTGTATTTATTTATATAATTTTTTTATATATATTTTATTAATTATACATATTATAAAAAATTATTATAAATTAATGTATTATTATATAATTACTAAAATTCCAATTAATCATAATAGTATATTTATAAGGGAAAATTTAAAAAATTCATTCCAAGAATATTTTGACATTGTAAGTTGAAAATTGATATTAATACTATCAAATTATAATTTTAAGGAAATTAATATTAAAATTTTTATTCTATAATAGTTTTATTAAGATAAAATTTCCACTTACTATAATTGAATATCGAGTGTTATAATGTTAATCTCATCAAGTCAGAAGCGCACATGTTGATCATCTTTAAAATAAATCATTTTCACCTATTCCATTTCTATCACATGACTACCAATTGATTTGTTAATCATTTAATAAGTCTCCAATGTATACATGTACTTACACTATTCTTATGATGTGCATTTTATGTACATAGGGCATGTATCCTACTCTCCTACCCTTAAAATCATACTTTGATACCAAAATTGGTATCACCTATAATGCTTGTCATTGAAAAACATTTACTAGGTGTTGTTAAACCCAGCCTGAAGGCCTTTTAATTTATATATTTTTATTGAGATAGTTTTTCTTTTTTGGGGGGTGAGAGGAAACCCTTATATGACCTGAAGACCCATAGGCACAAATCCTGAATTACATGGGCTAGAGGCTCAAAGGGACATGCCCTTACCTCAAATTAATGACCTAACTATATTGGAAAAAAACATCCCCCTAGTTCTTCATGTATACATAAAGATCAATACTATTACATTACTACATTCATTCAATACCAATGTGTAGAGCTAAACGAGCTGATAATGCAATTTTTATATCCCTCCATTAATCCTTGGGGCCAGTTTTCTCCACCTTGGTGACTTTTTCTTCTATGATCTATCCACTATAGGTTGCTCCAATAAGCTTTTATGCACTTGTCATGGTCTATAGGACCTATATCCTAAAATTATTTGATGGAACTAAGGGCCTATGAACTAAAGTCCAATTTTTGTTGCTCAAAATTCCATTCAGGATGAATAGTACTGTGCTATAGTGCCTCACTTCAGAACTTGCTGCAGTACCCACACTACAACAGTACTGCTACAGTACTGCTACAGTACCGGTAGAAATTCAATCTCACCAAAATTTAAACCTTGGTATGATATAGTATTATGAAGAGTCTTTACCACATGGGAAAACCCCAACTGCGAAAAAACATATTTGGTATCATATTCTTATACCATATAAATGTAAGCACCTCCCATGAACCATTATCATAACCAAAAGTTCCTAATGGTTCTTCCCACCTCTATGACACTCGCATTCTTAGGATAAAACCTTTCTTGTGTTATCCTTACATTTCATGTCTCTACAAATATATAAGAATACTTCTTTCTCGTCAATCAAAACTTTCATCTCACCAAAGTCTTGAGCTGGTATCAAAGTGATAGTCTCTCTTACCTAACCCATGGGTCACATCTCACCTAGGCCATAGCTCCTAGGTAACACCTCTTGGTTACCATATTTAACATCACATGAAAACTCATGGTCAAACTACCCACTCTAGGGCCTCTTGCATCATAAATATATTAAGAATCATGTTTTAAGACATCATCCTACTCACGATGCTGATTTTCAACCGAAATCCACACATGGGACTACTCCCTCGAGAGTCATGATCTCATATTCCAATATATATATATATATATATATATATATATAATGACATCATTAAAGAACATTATTATCGAGTGACCACAAACCATTGTTTGGATAAGTAAAATTTCATCACCAAGCTATGTGTAAAAACACCTATAAGTTTTTGTTTACACACTAAGTAACTTAAACTATTTGATAACCACCCTTAAGGGGTCAGTCACAAAGGTGTAAAATTATTATACCGACCTACTAGGGTCTCCATACATATTATACATATGGGATTGTTCTATCATAATCACTGAGAATCTCATTATATAATCCACATAACGTGTCATCAAAAGAAATATGAGTGATAACAATCACAAAAAATAATATATCATGTGATTCCTAAGTGAAAAATATGGGGCATGATATGCCTCCTTACAATGGGAAAAGAGTCAAAAGTCTAGTAAATATATTATTTCTAGAAGTAAAATATTTGAAATCCATAATAAACCATATATATTAACATCATGTGCATCAAATGTGGTGAAATTAGTAATTCATAAAATTGAAAATCTTGAAAATCAATCTCAAGCCCATGGTAATGTAGACTTAATACCAAAAAAAGTCATTCACTGCACACCAGTTCGATATCCATCATAATATCTCACACATTTCTATATCACCTATGTACCAACTCCCAAAATTGTAAGAAACTAAAAGTAATCCTATGATACCACTTTGTAACATCCTCACCTAAGTTTTCTTTATGTAGTAACCGGACTGGGTTTCTATGTGACCTCAAGCACACCTCTCTATATAACAGAGCCTGATGACTATTAGTGAGGGTCTAAGATGTGACAATGTGGAGACTATACCCTTATATGATAGTATAAATAACAATATTAATAAGCAAAACAAACATACGATAATAAATTAACACCCGAGATCATGGAAGATATAAATAAATAAAATACATGAATAATAAATGGATACATTCATACAGATAAACAGATCAATTGGTCTCCCACTAGACCAATAATATATATATATATATATACAAAAGAAATAAATAAAAAAATACATTGAGAATCTACAACATCCCCTCACCTCACCTAATACTAGTCACTAGTCTCATTTGAGCTATCCTACTTAGTAAAGCTACTTCGGGTCTCTGTCCAACCTGAACCTATGAACACTAAAGGATACTTGGGTACAATGTGCAATGGATTACCGAGTAGGGTGTGTGTACATAACTCATTATGGGACCAACAATGCAGTTTCATACATGGAAATTAAATATAGTAATACATGCATGTGACATTCTCATCAAAATACAATATATATATATATATATATATAACTATATAAGCATCATCAGGTGAAATGTGACACCCAGGATCAACTATACCTACTTTACCCAATTCCATATATCCCTGTCTATAATTCCATAATCATGTACATAAAAATTTTGGACCATATCCAAGGACTAAGTCTAAGGTCCCCCAACATTATAATTATCTGAATACTAGATCCTTGAAACCACCTCAGTGTCCCCTAACCATATCATAATATCATTAATACTCAATCCTTGTAATCACATTAAGGTCCCTTAACAACATAATAATAATGAGAATAGAAAACCATTGAAAACACATCTAGGTCCCCCAACCATAATAATAACATGCATACTAGATCCAAGAAATCGATTAAATTTCACCCATCCATATAATAAAAATGGGAACACTAGATCCTTGGAATCACATCAAGGTTTCCCAAACATATAATAATAAAAATCACATTTTAAAAAAATCATTAATTAAGTACTCAACATTTAAATCATGTATCAGATCATAAGTGACATCCTGATAATCATTAGAAAATTAATTAATCAATAACTAACACTTTTCCATGGGAAATCATATCAATTAGGGGTATTTCAACACTCTGCCTCAACCAAAACAAAATGTGACTGCTCAGGCCTCCCCAGATCACCTAATCCATTTTTTGGTCAAAGGTTACACCAAAGGCTAACCCTAAATAATCCATAACCACTTCCATCCTAGGTAAAACACAAAGCTGCCTATTTTGGTACTCTATGTTCATTAGTTTCTGGATTATTTCATCTAGCACAAAGGATCTAGGAACCTCATAATTCCATAAGGCTAAATGGGTCAAATTATCCCAATTAATAACTCATCCAAACTTAAGGGGTATAAGACACCTATCAGGTCTACTACATTTACAAAATTATCTATTTTGAATATCTCATTAGGATCACGTAACACAATGTACATGGTTACAATTATAATCCCTACCATTGGTGATCAGGATGTCCAAACAATGCCCAAGGGTGCACTGCATCCCTTGACACTTTTTTTTTCATTCCATGTATGTGTATTATATTTAATTTTAAAAAATATTGTTAATATAATAATCATTTTATTTAAGGGTCAATCACTCTTTGTGGTAATACTATAACTCAAACATCATATCAAAATAATAATTAACTCAATAAACTATAAGGAAAACTTAGGAGCTACCTACCACAATCAAATTTATTTCTTTTTTATATCACATCATTACAACTCATAGATAGAGTCCTTCTCAGCTCAACTGGCCATCATCCAACCATGAAAGGCCTCATTCCACATCAAGTATCATCAAAAAATTAATTTTAAAAAATATAATCAATTAACCAATTTAATATAATTATGTAGAAACACCTAAAATATTACCAAATGAATTATTTTTATCCAGAACCATGACTAACCACTCATCAATGGTTTAAGACATATATCCAAAATCATTTCTATGAAAATTTATATCATGCATCACTAATTATATCATCCATTTATTCAAACTAATTCCAAATTACTAGATAAAATTTGGGTAGTAACTTACCTCTATTGGAATGTTAATGAAAGTCATACAAACAACATCTTGGGTCCCTCTCTATGTAATATGAGAAAACCACCTAAATCAAATGACTATTACAAAGTTTCATTTCACCCAAATTCACCAAAAAAATGCAACGAGAGATCATAAGTAAACATAACATAATCAAAACTACAAGAAAAAATTTGAAACCGTCCTCCTAGGACACTCTCTATCTATGATGAGACAAATCCCCATTGTTATCAGATGACTTCATCATGCTCTTGTGAAATCATAATCAAATCCCTAGATAAAATATAAGAATGATCAATTCCCAATGAAATGAAATAAGAAAAAATGAAAAATCGATGATCATAGATTGAATTTACTACATGATCATGATTATAATCACCCATGATCAAGGTGTACCAAATGGGAAAGGAGAGGAGGGAATATGGCTAAATGGAACTCTTATATGTGTCT
The DNA here is from genome assembly GCA_963277665.1 of Viscum album. Taxonomy (NCBI): domain Eukaryota; kingdom Viridiplantae; phylum Streptophyta; class Magnoliopsida; order Santalales; family Viscaceae; genus Viscum; species Viscum album. Next base: position 1,961,932,396 of record OY728133.1, read on the forward strand.
CTACCTCTGAAATACTGAGTGGGATATACACTAAAAAAATATAAAAATGATTCCACTAATAAAAACCCAAGCTAAACCTGCTAGCTATTTTGTGGATCCAACTAGGGTACTAGGACACTTTGATTCCCACTGGCTATTCGGTGGACTATGCTTATAGAATTAAATATCCTTATCCAATTAGATCTTATCTAGATATTCTTGGGATTTTTTTTATCATTTGTGTCACCAATTGAGCCTTAATCCACATTTAAAAACATCCTATAAAGACTTCAAAACCCTTGAAACCCCATTAAAAGTCCTAGTTCTATAAAAAACAACCACTAAATTGAAAATTCAAAATAATCATGAATTTATTAAACCATATAGAAATACGGTATTGCAATTATAGTGTAGGTTTTTATCAGTCACACCCTCAAATATTCTTTCATTCTTTCTTCTTTCACTTCTTCTCTCTTTCAAATCGTATTCTATGATATCAAAATATCATAGGGTAGTTCTTATCCTAGTTATCCTTCGTCTCCTTTGATTGTATTTCTTTATATTAGGGTATTTTAGGATAAGGAAACACTCTTTATCTGTCTCTTCCTTTTACCTTTTCTTATTTTTCATCGATTAACAAGTTCTTATCTATAGAATACCCATTAATTACCTCTCTTTGATATACAAATTTATCTCTAGGAATACTGTATCGATTTTTCTTTTCTCACTTTTTAGATATAGAAAGATGTGAATATATTTTTGATATTTGAATATAGAAAAATTCATCAATCTTAACATCTTGATCTTCTCATTATTCTCTCAAAATAGTCACATGGGCATCCTTCCTATGAACTCAAAATATTCTCCTTCTTCTTATATCCTGTCTCAATTGGTATTATACGAATACTCATAATCTCATTTAAATTGGTCAAAAAAATTCTTCTAGAAATTTCACCAAATTTGATCACTATTAATAATTTATTGAATCATGTAATAATCACAACATCATGATAAATCATACATGAAATAATAGCATGAAATTATTAATATTAATATTTTTATAAATAATCCTTTGATAAATTAAACTTCTAATATTTCATGTTATCTTCTATAAATATCATACTTTCATATTACCATACATTTATATTTGGTATAAAAATATAGCATCTTATAAATTTCATCTTATTAACTAGAAACCATTATATAAGAGATTATTACACTTATATATCATAATGAGTTAATGTACCTTTATAAATTTATAGTTATGAATTATGATTATATATTACATTTCTTCTTAGTACTTTGATAGATTCTTAATCACTGTAAATGACTCATATGTATTTAGTAAATGATTCTTTCATATCTCAGTGAGAGCTTGAGAATTTGATAATTTTTAGTTTTGAGTGACTCTTATGCATCAATAATAATGACCTTTATGTATTAAATAAACTACTTTTACACATTACTGTGGACTTGGATATTTTACAAATCTTTGGATTCCAAGTACCTTTGTATATTTCTTTGTGAACTGTAATGAAATTTACATTTAAATGAAATTGTATTGATTTATCATAATATACATTAGGACTTTAATGATTTCTAGTATTCATAGTTTTACTAAAATTTACATATATAATTTAATGATTCTTGCATATCCTATTATTTATTTTTATGTATCACAATGTTCTTGATAATTTTCCAATTTCCCACTTTCCAATACTCATACATATTTTTCAGAGTTACTATTACTTATGAAATACCTTTTCCAATTTTCTATTATTTTGTTGGAATGAATCATTTTTATTTAATAATATTTTAATTCTTAACTAATTTTAACTTTGATTTCCATTACATATTCTTTAGATGTACCTTGAAATATTGAGTATACTCATAAAGTTACTTTTACATATCATCTAACAGACTCTTATATATCAATGCCTTTGTAAATTTTTACTCCTAATAAAAGAGTTCTAGAAATCTTCATGTAAGGAAAAAAATTATTTAAATCATCTCAAGGAAACTCAAATCACTCTAAAACATACAAAAAACGTAAATGAATTTTATAAATTAATAGAATGTTCAGAAGTATTTTTAAATTCATTTCCAAATCCATAGAACATATGAGTAAACATTATTAATCACTTCAATGAATTTTCACTACCACAAAAACTCCAAATTCAACTCAAACTTCTTAAAACCACCATTAAAGAGATATTCTTCATTTAAAAGAGGTATTAATCATTTATCATAACATCCATTATATTGTATATTCTAATAAAGGAATATCAATCTTATATCCAGCCTCTATGCTTATTAAATCTAAAATAATTAAGTTGGTGAATAGATAACTTCTCAAACTCACCAAGATATATTTTATATAGTGATATATTTAACCAAGACACTTTTCATTGATTGTTTAAAAGATGATATATAAAATCATTAGATATATAATGTGTGAATTCTAACACATTAGTATCTCAATATCTTCTTCGTTTTCAATATATGAAAGGACCTCCAAAAAATAGTTACAAATATAAGAAAATTCTTCTAGGTTGTATATCAATCATTGGGATCTTCTTCCATCAACAAACTTTAGCATATATTAACTTTACACATTATTAATACGTTCGAAGGAAATACATCCAATTCATCTCTCTTCATCATGATCCAATCTAATTGGTCACTTCAGGTATTTATAATGTCAACTTCACACCACAATCCCAAATTTTCATCACAAAAAATCACTCCAAAAATTTCCAGTACCTTGTTAAATGCGTTACCACCACCAAAGTAAAGCATCATGAAACTTTTTCCAAGTAGTTACCATAAAAATAGACCAAGTAATAAAGAGTAATGGAAACATGTAATAGAACTTGATAACCAGAGAAAAAGTTCCAATATCATGATCCTTACATATGAATAATTGAAAATAAAGGAACCCAACTGAGAAAATACTAGATAAATACCACAAAACACCATTAAAAAATGAATCCCAAGTCAAACCTAAATGAAATAAACCATGAGAACTCAAAATAACCTTACACCACCACAATAAAGGAACCTTCCCAAGAACCAGGAAACCACTAAGACAAAGGGAATAATCCAATTCCGCCTAGGGATATAGGGATCACAAAAATCCCCAATAGAATCCATTGAGGAATACCACTAGGGAAACTTAGTTTGGTAACAACCTCTATGGTCTTTCCCTTATACAAATAAAAAATAGGTAGACTAAAAAAATAAAATGCGAATGCACTGGACCAATGTTGGGATAAAGAATCAATATCCATGAAGTGTTGAAAATAGGTAAGGTGAAGTGAACGACCAAAAAAAACCATACCAATAAGAAAAAAAGAGAAAGTAGGGAGAAACAACCCTAAAGACCAACATGAAGAGAAGAGATAATTACCACCGATGGAGAGTGAGAGGAAAACCTAAAATAGAGAGTAACACCATAAAAAGAGATATAGATACATCCTAGAGATAAATGTGATTTATTTTACTTCGGTTAATAGACATGAAATATATAATGTTTATATTTAAAATATCATATATTTAAGTAAATTCCATAAAAATGATAAAATGAAGGAGTTAATATTAAAAATAAATATATTATAAATATATTTATTTAAAATTTTTTATACCCATAATGCATGGATAAATTATACAATGTTTATGATTTCTTTATTTATAATTTTTTATAAATATTTATCTCATGTTAATTTTTTTGAAAATATTATTTATTTAGTATTATTATTTTATTTATTCATAGTTATAAATTAATTATATTATCAATGGATGTAAAATTTATCTTAAATGTGTTTAAACTACTTATTTAAATTATCATACATATATTTTAGGAGTTAAATGCTATGTATGATAATTGATTTAGTTTTCTTCTACCTTGAATTTGGATTATTCATGAGTTATGAGTAAGAATTTAATTATTATGTATAGTTTATACATATTATGTGTTAGAATTGTGATTTAATTAATGTCTATATTGAGTATTGAAACGTGGATAGTGGGAATTTGGGTCATAATGCTCATAAATATGAGGGCCTATATCCTGTCTAAGAAAAGTGGGGGTTGGATACCTGTTGCATCTTGCCTACTCTTATAGGGATTATTGATTTCATATGATTATAAAGATTTTTATGAAATATATTCACACAACTTATGCATATGATGCATTTGGATATTTATAAATTTAATTTAATTTTAATTTGGGCTAGTAACACGAGCTATGGGTAAGGTAAAGAGTTACACATCAATATGATTTAAACATATTGATTATTTGTTGGAATTGAAATTCAAAAGCTAAATCATTAGAATCATGAATACATGTAAATGGGTTACATGAGATAATATGGTGAGATTTTAAATCCCATTTAAAATAGTTAATTTTAGATTCCTTAAAAAATAAAAAAAAAATCATGACCTCGATCATTCAGTATGAGTGAACTTAACCATTTGGTGCCCATGAATTATCTCATATAAGGTAAGAATATTATAAGTGACCCTAACAAATAGGTTCTTATATTAGATGTGATATTTAGGTTAAAATTAACTAAGTAACTTTAATAGTTTTGATACCAAAAGAATAGATATGAATAAATCTATATGATGCAGTAGGATAAAGAGTTTTCCACTCAATTATAAAATATTCATATTTGATATGATTGAATTTTTTTACCAGATATAGAAATAAATTGTATTAAGAGATTATCTAGGATGATTAATTAGTAAATATAAATCTTTAACCACTAATGGATATGATGTAATATAATTAGGTTCATATTTGTAGTGGGAGGTAATTTAGTAAGATAACTTATTAAATGATTACAAAACATGGAACCCATCTGATAAATTCCTATGTTATGAAAAAATGGAATAAAAATTATAATAAAACATGACATTGAGATAAATTATATAGGAATAAAAGATCAATATAATAAAGATTCAAGATTGGTAGAGAAATATAAGAATTATTCTCCAATAAGAAGGAAACTTATATATATTAATGCAATCCCTTTCTGAGAAGCCATTTGGTTAAGTTGGTTAAAAAATAGATATATATATTTATGATAAGTATTTTAGGGGTTAATTGGATTTATCCTCTATCATTCTTGTATCCATGGTGGCTAATTTACAAAGGAAACATGTGAACATGGATGTGTTTAAGATGATAGATATCCAAAAAAATTATCTATTAAGAACAGGCTAGAAATGATAGGTATATGGTTTCAATTTTTTTTAGATGTAAGATATAAAAATAAAATTAATTATCCACTAATTTATTCATTATGATTGGGTAAATCAATGACTTAGAGAGGATAAGGTTTCTTTTAGTTCTTAATCTGAATATGGACTTCGTTAAAAACTTGATTCCTGAAATTTTATCATAGTTTATTGTGAATTACAAAATGAATGAATTAAAAAAAGTTCACCCAATATTCTTAATGTGTTGAGGAAATATGAGTAGGACATGGGAGGCCTATACATTAATATTATATTTATAGTGCATGAGTTTAAAAGTTTAAACCAAAAGAAGAAAGTATTTGTTGGAAAATCCAACACACAATCTTTCAATATCCAATCATAACATTTTAAATAAATGGGAGGATTTTGTAAGGAGGGGAATTTCTTCCATTATGGTATTCTTGGTAACTAGTTGAGGAATTTCACAAAATACCCAAAGGGTTGAAATAAATTCAATGGATATTACACATCATGTATTAATGTTATATAAATAAATTCCTAGATTTTGATGGGTATTTGATATAAAATATACATTAATTTTTTTTTAAATAATTATAGATTATGTATTAATGATAAGATCTAAGTTGTTGAATTTACATGATCAATCATAGTGTTACTGAAATAAATTTTCATGGTCATCCTCAAATTATGTGTGGTTTTTGGGAACCTAGGTGAAGCATAATGGATGACCAAGGTTATATCTTAAAGGTGGAAGTAATTAAAACAAAATATTAAAGGTATTTTGAAAATAAAATGAAACAAAATAAACACACTAATTAAAAGGATACAATTTTTTTAATCATTTATAAAACTAGAATATGTATTCTAGAGGAATATTGTATTTTTTGTTCTATTTTTATTTTTGAAATATGATTTATTAAACAAAATGAGAATTTTTGTAGAAAATATTTCTAAGGAGTAATTGACCTAAATAAACATATTTGATTACTTATTAATAATTATTATTTATATTTAACTCAACTTATTAATCCACCAATTTTTTAACCTTCAAACTTTATAGGATTTAACTTAACCCCAAAGATGAACTTAATAAAACCCTATGATAGATTTAGAACATGAAATTATAGCACCCTGATTCAATTTTCATTCTAAGGAAATCTTATGGTTAGTGGTAAATTAGGAAATATATCCATTCTGTAAATGGGGTTTTTTTATTTTTGGAATTTTATTTTAACTCTGAAAATTTTCCAATGTTGTTTCATTTTACTAATTAATATCGTACTCTCACAATTCATACATTACTCGACCTTGTGTGTTTTGTGTTAATTGTTCAATTGCTTACATAGTTTATTTTAATTCAAAATTATATTTATAGAACATATTAGGTGAATTTAATTATATCATTTATTCATAATAAATAAATTATAAAGGTTACATGTATATTAATTACTATGAAAAACTGCTCTTCTATGGGCATTGTAGTCATCATAGAAATAGATTACATTATCAAATTTTTAGAAATGGAATAACCCAATCACATTTACACTCCATAGTTATAGACCATATAATTAAATTAAATAATAATAAAATTAAATTAATATAATAAATTTTAGATAAATAGATATTTTATTTCAAGAATAACAATGTTACAATAAAGAATAAGAAAATGAGCTCATTTTGGAGGAAATCATAACTTGTAAACTTACATTATCCAATGTCGTATTTAAATGGAAAGTAAAGACTTCTAATATACTCAAAATAATATAATTGACATACTAACCTATCCAAATGAGAAAAAAATACATTTATATAGTGTAGGGGAGGGTAGGGTTTCAAGACTTTTCAAGTGTTAATGGTAAATTTAGAAAAATATTTTAATCCAAATTGCATTGACTTGTTTACCTCCAAAAGTCATGAAAAATATAACAACCCATAATTTACATACATTGTTAATACTTCAAAATTTAAGAATACTTATTACAACATATAACAAACCACGAAAGGACCGTATAGGTATAGTGTCTTTAGAAACTGGGAAACATAAACAACTGGTTCATAAAGCATCTACACTATCTCCCATTGATTTCATCATATCTATTTTCCCTTTTGGCATATCTTACTTAATAAGCTTCTTCCTGACCTGGGGAAAGAAAACATACAAAAGGGTGAGCTCAAATTCTTAGTAAGGTTAAACAAAAGAAATATCAATCACATCATATTCATAAGAACATAACATTTTGGAAATCTTAACCTGCAAAAGAGAGCATAATTTCATAACATGAGATAAATCATAGTAGTAAAATGAAATCCCAATAATAATAATTTAAAACATGAAACTTTGTGGCATACACACATAATCATAGAGAATCATTTCTTATTAGTCAAGACTCATTTCCAAGACTATCTTAGTGGACAGAGTCCATTTCTGAACCGAGTTCACTCCTCGTTTCAGTCCTGTTTCACTGAACCGGTATAACCTACCATTCTAGACATGTCTATCTCATGAGATATAAAATCTTTACCCAATGCATTGGAGGTAGATATAGGTCCCACCCATCTCATAATGATACCATTCTTATGTGTGCCACAAAATCAGAAACCATACATCATAGCATAACCCATGTAATAAAAATGGGAATCTTAAAAATCGTGACATCATAAAACAATTCATCTAAGGAAAATATAATTCCATCACAACATAATAAAATCAATGTAATAATAGGGATAGAAACAGAACCCTTTATTATCTTAGATGGAAAATAATTTTGATAAAACACTTGAACTCCATTCTTGAGGAAAATATCCTTTCTTCTTTAAAAACAGTTTTCCTTTCTTAACATATCGTACAATTCTAAACTAAAAGAAGTTTATTAAAAATAAACTTGAAAACTTTTAAATGAATCTTCTTGGAAATAATGTTTTAAAAATCCATTCATGCCGTATAAGTTAAAAAAACATTCTTCGTACTTTTGTTGGAAAAGTCAAAAAGTACCTCCTACGAAAAACGATAAAAGATTCCTTTCATATCCTTTACTAAAAACTCACCAAAGGGTAAAATTGGATTTAAACAATTGTAGGTGTATGGAAATAATATTACATATTGAGGAAACATGGATATGGATGATAAAATACACCCCAGTAAATACTAAAGTATAAACAATCTCGGATAAAAATGAGATTGTGATATTTCCCTTACCTTAGGTCCGATTTGCTTCGTAAGTGTCCGAACCTCCTGTATAATGATTTAAATAATGTTATTTACTTATTAAAGAATCATAATTATTGTTCTGATATCATATATGGTCATATTATTAGCTTCTTATTAGTAATATTTCATTACTACTTGTTATTCGGGTGTTTATTACTTTTTGTTCTTATGCGTGTTTGTCGAATAAATTCTTATTCTTCTCTTTAGGTTATAGATACCCCATTTACAGAATGTTATTAGTGTAATATATATCATATTCATTCATTAAATTCATTTATATAATCATTATGCAATGAAGATCATGTAGAACGAATCACATCACATCGTGGAGACGGTATTCCATACGTACACACAAGCGATGATATCGTTCCCATGATCGTGGAATTGTATTGGAGTGTATGTATACTATTTAAGAATCAATACCACTTTACAATAATCATATATATTCATTACTTTCACCCTTATACCCATCCAAGTAAGGTGGTGGTGGAAAATAGATTACACCACGGCGTGGAGACGGTATTCCGTACGTACGCACGCGCAGTGATTTCTTATTTCGCAGGATGGATAGATGGTGAAATAGGGTTGTTTCATACTTATAATAAAATATCCGTATATGAGTGATAATGATGTTATTACTTCATAATGAAACAACTAAATAAGAAGAAGTGGAAGATGAAATAAAGATGAAAGAATCGGTAACGGACATTACCTCTTCTTTGAAGTGCTTCTTTGAGACCTCCTTTTAGGGCACTAAAATAGGTCTTTGAAGAAGACCAGAACCTCTAGGATGGTTATAGTGACGTGGAGAGGAGAAATTGACAGGGTTTGGACGAGCTTGAAGCCTCAAAGTGGTGTGAGGAAGAGGTGGAGGAGGTGCCCTTTTATAAGGGAGGAGAGGGGCTCCTTTGGAAAAACTAAAAATATTATTTTATTATAAAGTCATGTTCGGGTTTAAATAGGTCCAAATTAATTTATTTCGAAGCTAAGGTGGGGATGGGTCGAAATCCTCTCATAAAATAGAATTTAGAAAAGTTTAGTTTCCTATTTTAACCTTATCATTTAGATTTAACATTAAGTTAAATAATTTTACTTTTACCGTGTCTTCTTGTGTTCTTACACTATAAGGTTAATAAACATAGTATAAGCAGCAAAACGAACCCAAAGTTGTTTATTATTAATATATATAACCTTATATAAGTCATTTGGCCAAACCTTATATTTTTAAGAATAAAATAACAATTAATAATATAATATTTTTTTTAAAAACTATTTTATGTCAAATTTGACACTATTTAGTAATTAATTTTTTTGAAAGTCATAAAAGAATGATTAGTTCGAAAAAATTTAATTAAATCAATACTAACATGTCATATTAATCTATAAAATTAGTGGGATTCATAAAAAGTCTCAAATTAGATTTATTTGGGTATTTATAACATCAATTATGTCAATATTTTATTAATAAGATAATTACTGCATCATCTTTGTGTCATAAATAAATTAAATTATTTAATGTCTAAAAATTACAAATAAAATACCATTATGTAGGAAATCTTTTTAGATTTCTAATGAATATTTATAGTCTAATTTATCTTATGTATAACCCCATATTAAAAATGATTTACTTATTAAACTTTGATTTTAACTATTTTAACCCTTCTTTAAATAAATTAATAATAAATGTCCTAATCTAATCCAAGTGGGCCTAAATGGTCATATTTTATTCCTAAGGTTGTTTTTGGTCGAATTACGCCTGTCCAATAGAATTAGGACATGTGTTAGGGTAATAATAATATCATTTTTACCCTTAATTACCCTATTTACTTTTAACCATGGTAAAAAAAAGTAAAAAGTTACTATTCACCAAAAAATTATTTTCATCTCACTGAACCACATTTTACTTACTGACATCAACCGTGTCTCTCGGATTTTCGAAATTCCACTCACAGAAGCGGTAAAATTAAGTTGTATGAAAAATTCAGTTTTTTAACTACCACTTAGTGGTTTCACTATTCATCAAACATTGAAAGTTTTTAGAAAAATACCAAAATTTCACCCTAGGCTAATTTCGATATTCCTAATCCAAAAATGAAGTCCATTTTGAAAAATAAAATTTATAAAATTTCAAAAAGTGGTTATTACTATTCATAATGGCTAGTTTTAATAATATTTTAATAGCATATCATTGTTTAGTGAAACTTGGTATTGCGTACGACGCAAGCTATCAAGGAAGGTTGCGATTTTGTGTAAAGCAAGCCAAGAAAGTGTTGTGTGTAGAAAAAGATTCCTTTGATGATTTATATAACATAAAAGTATCGGGTGTTACATTCTACCCCCCTTAAAATGAATTTCGCCCTCGAAATTCGTCACTTTGTAACAAACAGGTGAGGATACCTCTCCCTCATCATATGCTCAAGCTCCCGTGTAGCTTCATCTAATTGGTGGTTCCTCCATAAAACTTTCACCAATCGAGTGGTCTTGTTTCGTAGGAATTTTTTGCTATGATCCAGAATCTCTATCGGTTGTTCTTCATAAGAAAGATCTTACTCCAGCGGTATAACTTCTGAGCTGAGTACATGTGAAGGATCAGGTATGTACGTTCTCAGGAGAGATACATGGAACACATCGTGAACTTGAGATAGATTCGATGGAAGCACCAATCGGTAAGCTACCTTCCCAACACGATCCAGTATTTCGAAAGGACCGATATATCTAGGGCTCAACTTCCCCTTCTTTCCAAATCTCATAACCCTCTTCCAGGGAGATATTCGTAAGAACACTTTATCACCCACTTCAAACTCTAGGACTTTTCTTCAGTTGTCGGCATAACTTTTCTGTCAACTCTGAGCTGCTCTTATGTGTTGTTGAATAGATCTGACCTTTTCTACCATTTCATCAACGAGATCGGGTCCTAATAGCTTTCTTTCCCCAACTTCATCCCAGCAAGTTGGAGTCCTGCATTTCTTTCCATAGAGAGCTTCATAAGGAGCCATGTTAATACTGGAGTGAAAGCTATTATTATAAGAAAATTCCACCAAAGGTAGGTGTTTATCCCAACCACCTTTGAAATCCATAGAGAAAGCTCTCAACATATCTTCTAGAGTTTGAATTGTTCTCTCAGACTGACTGTATGTCTGAGGATGATAAGCAGTGTTGAAACTCAACTCTGTATCCAGAGTATGCTGAAGACTTCACCAGAACTTCGAGGTAAATCTTGGATCCCAATCAGATATAATAGAAAGTGGTACTATATGCAATCTTACCACTTCCTTTACATATATCCTGGCAAGATGATCCAGAGAGAAATCCTCTCTAATAGCAATTAAGTGTGCAGACTTTGTAAGACAATCAACTATGACCCATATAGCATTATTTCCTTTGGATGTTTTAGGAAGTCCTGTGACAAAGTCCATAGTGATGTTTTCCCATTTCCATTCGGGTATGGGTAATGGTTGTAACATCCCCTTAGACTTCTGTCTCTTAGCTTTAACTTGCTGACAAACCAAGCATCGAGAGACATATTCAGCAACATCTCTTTTCATGCCATCCCACCAGAAGTACTCTTTCAGGTCCCTATACATCTTTGTGCTTCCAGGATGAATAGAAAATGAAAAACTATGAGCCTCATCCAGCAGCTCCTTCTTTAATTCGGGGATGGGAGGAACACAAACCCGATTCCTGAAATTTATTATCCCATCACAATCAAGGTTGAATTCAGGAACATTTCTCACCTTCTTTTGTAACTCGACATCTTCTTTCTGTTCATCTTTAATCTTCACATGTATAGATGGTTGAACATTCATTTGAGAAAGATACGATTTTTCCCCTTTCATTATAATTCCAAGATCCATCCTTTGTAAATCCATAAATATTGGATCTTTTGTGGTCCTCATCATGGATAAACTAGCATGGTCTTTTCGACTTAATGCATCTTCCACCTTGTTTGCTTTCCCAGGGTGGTAATGGATTGAGCAGTCATAATCCTTAATCAGCTCCAACCATCTTCTTTGGCACATATTCAGCTCCTTTTGTGTGAAAATATACTTTAAAATTTTATGATCAGTATAAATATCACACCTTTCACCATAAAGGTAATGCCTCCAAATATTTAATGGAAAGATTACCGCAGCTAACTCCAAATCATGAGTTGGGTAATTTTGCTCATGTATTTTCAACTGTCGTGAGGCATAAGCTATCACCATATCATTTTGCATAAGAACACACCCCAATCCCTTCTTAGATGCATCACTATATATCACAAACCTTTCTCCACTACAAGGTAGTGTGAGCACAAGTGCACTGGATAACCTTTTTTCAACTCCTTGAAATTCTCTTCACATTCCTCCATCCAAACAAACTTAACTCCTTTCCGAGTCAACTTGGTGAGTGGATTAGATAATCGTGAAAAATCTTTCACAAAACGTCGATAATATCCAGCCAAACCAAGAAAACTTCGGATCTCAGTTACTGTTGTTGGTCTCGACCATCTTTTGATAACCTCTGTTTTTTCTGGATCCACAGATATCCCCTCTTTTGAGATTATGTGACCCAAAAATGCAACTTTTTGAAGCCAAAATTCACACTTGGTAAATTTGGCATAAATCTTCTCCTTTATCAGGGTCTTCAATATAATTCTCAAGTGATCTTCATGTTCTTCCTTGCTCTTTGAATAGACAAGAATATCGTCTATAAAGACTACCACAAACTGATCAAGATAGTCTCTAAAGACTCTATTCATTAGATCCATGAATATAGAAGGGGCATTAGTAAGACCAAATGGCATCACTATAAATTCACAGTGTCCATACCTTGTACGGAAAGCCGTCTTTGGTATATCCTCCCTTTTGACCCTTAATTGATGATACCCTGAATGAAGATCAATCTTGGAAAAGTATTGAGCTCCGCTTAGGTGGCCAAATAGGTCATCAATGCGCGGGAGAGGATATTTGTTCTTGATAGTGATCTTGTTAAGTTCTTGATAATCAATGAAGAGTCTCATTGATCCGTCTTTCTTCTTAACAAACAGAACAGGTGCTCCCCAAGGTGATGCACTAGGGCATATGAACCCCTTATCAAGATTCTCTTGGAGTTGCTTCTTCAATTCCTGCAACTCAATTGGGTCCATTCTATAAGGTGTCTTTGAAATAGGCAAAGCACCCAGTACGAGTTCTATTGAAAACTCAACTTCACGATTCGGTGGAAGACCCGATAATTCATCTAGAAAGACATCATCAAACTCCCGTAAAATGGGAATATTCTTAATTGTGAGTTTCTCACCAACCATTTGAGATAAATAACCTTCATTTAGTGGAATCAATACCCATAAAATGGAAGAAATTTCCACCGGAAGGTTATGTTCATCCTTGCATCAATAGACGATCATAGATTGATCTGGAATATGAAATGTGAATTCCCTTATTTGGAAATTGATATGAGCTCCATGTAGAGAAAGCCAATCCATGCCAAGAATCACATCAAATTCCACTATAGGAAGGATCACAAGATTAGCAGGAAGAACATTCCCACAAACTTCAATCGGAGAAGAATTATAAACTTTTGATGCGACTTTTGTTCCATTAGGTGTTGTCACAGTTAACTCAACATCTAATTGTTGAGGTAATACAGTGATACCCTTAGAAAATTATTCATAAATAAAGGAGTGGGTGGATCCAGAATCAAATAAAACATTTGCTACTTTAGAGTGTATGGTAAGTTTACCTTTCACCACATCGTTATCATACTCCACATCGCTAATAGAAATTGCATGTGACTTTCCTTTGTCTTTAGCCTTAAGAGTTTGTTGACGTCGACCATCATCATCAACCCTTGGATTAGGGAATTTATTGGCATAATGCCCCATCTCCTTGCACTTGAAACATTGAAGTGTAGTAGGTTCATTCTGTGTATCCCTTCCTTTGTTTGCATCATTAGACATCTTCTTCCCATCATCGCGGCATTCAAATTCCCGATGACCTTCCTTTCCACATTTGAAACATTTACTTGTCCCTTTAAGACAACTCCCTCCATGTTTCTTTCCACACTTTGAGCATAAGGGAAAGCTCATCTTCTTTTCAGTGTGCTCTTTATATTTTCCTTTGAATTCCATTTTCCTCTTCTTATCAAACCCATATGACTGATGGGTTACTCCAATCTCAATCTCAACTTTGAGAGCACATCGAACGATTTCCTCATAGCTATTGAAGTCCCTTATGGCTAAGGCCCTTTGAAGACTTGGTTTTAAGCCACTAAAGAATCGATCGATCTTACTCTCAGGTTGGATAATAATACCAGAAGTGTACCTTGCAAGTCTTGTAAAATTTTCTTCATAGGTACCAACAGATTCATCATCCTTCTGCTTCAGTTCAAGAAACTCATTCTCCATCTTTGTTCGGAGAATACGAGGTAAGTACTTATTGAAAAATAAGTTCTTGAACTCGTCCCATTCCATGGACTCAATTTCATCCCTTTGCCTCGTATTCTTAATAAGATTCCACCATTGATCAGCATATTCTTCCAAACGATGCACTACTAGGATGGCTTTATCATGTTCAGAACATTGAAGAACTGAAAATATATTTTCAGTAGTACTAATCCATTGTTCAGCAACTAATGGATCAGTAGACCCGCTGAAAGAAGGTGGATGCTTCCTCATGAAGGATTCAACAGAATGTTGCTCCTTCCTTTGCTCATTTGGAAGTCCTACATGATTCATAGATTGAGAAAGTTGTGTGAGCATGGCTACAAGATTTTTCATTCCAGCTCCCATAATTTTTGGTTGCTCAGGGGGAAAATCATTTCATTGCCCGTCGCATTCCGCATTAACACGGTTCCTTCGGGTTCCAGCCATTGACTAAAACCAAGAAGAAGAGTGTGAGAAACACTAATTATAATAGGAAAACCACATAATCAAGAATAAAATTTCACACTTAAGGTCTTATTCTAGGTTATTCATGGCAATTTATAAAACACTAAGATTGTGTTCTATGCTTAGACTTATCCTTAGGGTTCTTACTAAGGCTTTCACATCCTAGTTTCCAAAGGTTGACTATACCTTTCCTCTGATACAAACTATAACGACCCATAATTTACATACATTGTTAATACTTCAAAATTGAAGCATACTTATTACAACATGTAAAAAACCACGAAAGGACCGTATAGGTATAGTGTCTTTAGAAACTGGGAAACATAAACAACTGGTTCATAAAGCGTCTAGACTGTCTCCCATTTATTTCATCATATCTATAGTCCCTTTTGGAATATCTTACTTAATAAGCTTCTTCCTGACCTGGGGAAAGAGAAAATACAAAAGGGTGAGCTCAAATTCTCAGTAAGGGTAAAAAAAATAAATATCAATCACATCATATTCATAAGAACATAACATTTTGGAAATCTTAACCTGAAAAAGAGAGCATAATTTCATAACATGGGATAAATCATAGTAGGGAAATGAAATCCCAATAATCATAATTTAAAACATGAAACTTTGTGGCATACACACATAATCATAGAGAATCATTTCTTATTAGTCAAGACTCATTTCCAAGACTATCTTAGTGGACAAAGTCCATTTCTGAACCGAGTTCGCTCCTCGTTTCAGTCCTGTTTCACTGAACCGATATAACCTACCGTTCCAGCCTTGTCTATCTCATGAGATATAAAATCTTTACCCAATGCATTGGAGGGAGATATAGGTCCCACCCATCTCATAATGATACCATTCTTATGTGTGCCACAAAATCAGAAACCATACATCATAGCATAACCCATGTAATAAAAATGGGAATCTTAAACATCGTGACATCATAAAGCAATTCATCTAAGGAAAATATAATTCCATCACAACATAATCAAATCAATGTAATAATAGGGATATAAACAGAACCATTTATTATCTTAGATGGAAAATAATTTTGATAAAACACTTGAACTCCATTCTTGAGGAAAATATCCTTTCTGATTTAAAAAAACTTTTCCTTTCTTAACATGTCGTACAATTCTAAACTAAAATAAGTTTATTAAAAATAAACTTGAAAACTTTTAAATGAAGCTTCTTGGAAATAATGTTTTAAAAATACATTCATGCCGTATAAGTTAAAAAACATTCTTCGTACTTTTGTCGGAAAAGTCAAAAAAGTACCTCGTATGAAAAACGACAAAAGATTCCTTTCATATCCTTTACTAAAAACTCATCGAAGGGTAAAATTGGATTTAAACAATTGTAGGTGTATGGAAATAATATTACATATTGAGGAAACATGGATGTGGATGATAAAATACACCCCAGTAAATACTAAAGTATAAACAATCTCGGATAAAAATGAGATTGTGATATTTCCCTTAACTTAGGTTCGATTTGCTTCGTAAGTGTCCTAACCTCCTGTATAATGATTTAAATAATGTTATTGACTTATTACAGAATCATACTTATTGTTATGATATCATATATGGTCATATTCTTAGCTTCTTATTAGTAATATTTCATTACTACTTGTTATTCGGGTGTTTATTACTTTTTGTTCTTATGCGTGTTTGTCGAATAAATTCTTATTCTTCTCTTTAGGTTATAGATACCCCATTTATAGAATGGTATTAGTGTAATATATATCATATTAATTCATTAAATTCATTTATATAATCATTATGCAATGAAGATCATGTAGAATGAATCACATCACATCGTGGAGACGGTATTCCGTACGTACGCACAAGCGATGATATCGTTCCCATGATCATGGAATTGTATTGGAGTGTATGTATACTATTTAAGAATAAATACCACTTTACAATAATCATATATATATATATTACTTTCACCCTTATACCCATCCAAGTAATGTGGTGGTGGAAAATAGATTACACCACGGCGTGGAGACGGTATTCCGTACGTACGCACGCGCGGTGATTTATTTTTCCGTAGGATGGATAGAGGGTGAAATAGGGTTGTTTCATACTTATAATAACATATCAGTATATGAGTGATACTGATGTTATTACTTTATAATTAAACAACTAAAGAAGAAGAAGTGGAAGAAGAAATAAAGATGAAAGAATCGGTAACGGACATTACCTCTTCTTTGAAGTGCTTCTTTGAGACCTCCTTTTAGGGCACTAAAATAGGTTTTTGAAGAAGACCAGAACCTCTAGGATGTTTCTAGGTAATTGGAGAGGAGAAATTGGCAGGGTTTGGCCGATCTTGAAGGCTCAAAGTAGTGTGAGGAAGAGGGGGAGGAGGTTCCCTTTTATAAGGGACGAGAGGGGCTCCTTTGGAAAAACTAAAAATATTATTTTATTATAAAGTCAAGTTCGGTTTTAAATAGCTCCAAATTGATTTATTTAGAATCTAAGGTGGGTATGGGTAGAAATACTCTCATACAATATAATTTAGACAAGTTTAGGTTCCTATTGTAACCTTATCATTTAGATTTAACATTAAGTTAAATATTTTTACTTTTACCGTGTCTTCTTGTGTTCTTATACTATAAGGTTAATAAACTTACTATAAGTAGCAAAAAGAACCCCAAGTTTTTTATTATTAATATATATAACCTTATATAAGTAATTTGGCCGAACCTTAGATTTTTATGAATAAAATAACAATTAATAATATAATATTTGTTTTAAAAACTATTTTATGTCAATATTGACACTATTTAGTAATTAATTTTTGTGAAAGTCATAACAGAATTATTAGTTCGAAAAAAGTTAATTAAATCAATAATAACATGTCATATTAATCTAGAAAATTATTGGAATTCATAAAAAATCTAAAATTTGATTTATTTGGGTATTTATAACATCAATTATGTCAATATTTCAGTAATAAGATAATTACTGCATCATCTTTGTGTCATAAATAAATTAAAATATTTAATGTTTAAAAATTACAAATAAAATACCATTATGTAGGAAATATTTTTATATTTCTAATGAATATTTATAGTCGAATTTATCTTATGTATAACCCCATATTAAAAATGATTTACTTATTAAACTTTGATTTTAACTATTTTAACCCTTCTTTAAATAAATTAATAATAAATGTCCTAATCTAATCCAAGTGGGCCTAAATGGTAATATTTTATTCCTAAGGTTGTTTTTGGTCGAATTAAACTTGTCCAATAGAATTAGGACGTGTTTTAGGATAATAATAATATCATTTTTACCCTTAATTACCGTATTTACTTTTAACCGTGGTAAAAAAAGTAAAAAGTTACTATTCACCAAAAAATTATTTTCATCTCATTGAACCACATTTTACTTACTGACATCAACAATGTCTCTCGGATTTTTGAAATTCCACTCACAGAAGTGGTAAAATTATGTTTTATGAAAAATTCAGTTTTTTAACTACCACTTAGTGGTTTCACTATTCATCAAAAATTGAAAGTTTTCAGAAAAATACCAAAATTTCACCCTAGGCTAATTTCGATATTCGGAATCCAAAAATGAAGTCCATTTTGAAAAATAAATTTATAAAATTTCAAAAAGTGGTTATTACTATTCATAATAGCTAGTTTTAATAATATTTTAATAGCATATCATTGTTTAGTGAAACTCGGTATTGCGTACGACGCAAGCTATCAAGGAAGGTTGCGATTTCGTGTAAAGTAAGCCAAGCAAGTGTTGTGTGTAGAAAAATATTCATTTGATGATTTATATAACATAAAAGTCTCAGGTGTTACAAAAAATCTATCCTTCTATAAGTATTATTTGTGAGTAATTTGGTCCTCTATGTACTTTCAAAAATTGAGACTAAACCAATACAGTATGTAGAATATATGGCTTAAGTGGCGAAGGGGTGTCCAATCTAGAGATTCCATACCATATTTTAATTGATGGACAATTAAATTTAATAAAATATTTGATATATCTTGAATTATCTAAGTGAAATATGTATAAAATTATTTGAATAATAATTATAAAAATATTCATGTTCAAATAATCTATAAAAAATATTAATGACTAAAATAAAACAGTTCACCTTAAAGTGTCAAAACTAGAGTTTTTGTCAAATTTGAAAATGAATTATATAATCCCAAATCTGCCATAAACAAACATAATTAAAAAAAATTTAGGACATTATATAATTTATTTTCAATTAAATACTCAATAAATTTTTTATCAACACCGCCACACTTACTCTTTTTCACTATTGGGAAAACCCTCAATACATGTAATTCAGAAAATTATGATAATATATGCATGTTTATATTTCCCAATCCATAGTGATAATATAGGAAAATTAATAATCTCATCAATAATTCAATATTAATAAATTTGAAATTAATTATCTCATAAGTTTTATAAAAAAAATCCAATGAGATTAATGAAACTGATCATAGCAAAATAAGTTATGGGTATACCAATCCATTAATTCCCCATGTGTGTGCGTGAGTGTGTGAAAACCATTTCAAGAATATATCTCCACCATTTATTAAGTATATTCAAGTTATAAAAAACATTTCTTCTAACCTAGTTTAATTCTCCAAAACTTGTTCTACATTCCTTTGCAATCAAATTCCAAGACCCACTCACTTAAGAAATCCCGAAACTCAAACCCTAAGCTTCCAACCTAGATATCCCCACATGTTTTACATTTCACCACTCCCCTATTTATTAAGATAATATATATATATATATATATATATTGATGGAGTAAAACTTTTGGATATCAAGTACTCATTTATAGGTCAATTTGGCACAATAATGAAACCAATCAGAAGATAAATGAATGTATAGATCAACCATTGATATGAAAAGAATTTATTTACCTAAATTGGAAATACCTTCAATTGAGTAGGAAAAATTTCATAATTCATGATTGAGTGAATTTTTTTGGGGAGAAATTAATGAAACTATTTATTATGAACAAATATAAAAAATAATGGTTTCAAAATATAAAAGGTTTTTATTATTAAATGTCCAATTATATCATTAAAAATTTATATTTTTATAAAATTAAACCCGCGATGATTAAATATTTCTAATTATTTTCATTTTACCAATTAGTTTAGAAAATATTCGTTTTATACATTTTCAATATGTAAATGATCATGTTACATGATCTTTATTTTATTTTATTTTTCTTTTTTTTTGAAAAATAACAAAACACACACACACAAAAACACAAAAATGAAAAAACTAAAGAACCTAACCCAAAATGTTGTCCCCTACCACCCACATAAAATATTACATTGTTTTAAATTTGAACCTATGATATGATAAATACACAAGAAATGTATAATTTTAAATAGAAAAGAATATAAATGTGAAAGTGTTATGGATAGACTGATATTATGAAGTGATGATGAGGTCATGCAGTGTGATGAAATCAAGTACATGGGTGGGAAGTCCCTAAATGTATCACTTTACACATTTACCATAGACTGTAAATATTCTTACTACTTATTATTGTGTGATCTATACTTCACCATATATATATATAAGAACATTATACACAACATAAGACTTAACCATTTAGAACACAACTTACCAAGAATTAGATTCAATCGTGTACCATAGATAAATAATTTATCACATATGTGAAACTAATTTTTTTGGATCATTCTATCATTTTTCTCTTTTGATATTTTCTTATTGTGCCTTGAGTTCTCATATTATAACAATCGAATCTCCACATCCTGTTGAATTTACAGCTTCCTTTTATCTTCATGTTTGGATAAATCCATGTTTCATTTCTTAATATCCAAATATAACTAATACTCTACCTCGATATAGAGATTTAAGGCTTTCCTAAAATCAATCCGAAATGGGGAAATACTGATTAGAGTCTTATATTCCATTGTATAATCCCAATGTGCATCATCCATGTTCCTTCTATCATCCTTCCTATTCAGCTACATGATTTTATCCAAAATTTGTTTCATGTCCTAATTTGAAACATAAACCAAGACATTTTTATAGGGGTGGTATTTAGTTGAAGTTTTACATGTCACCCCATAATTCCAAAGTATGAAATCAAAATTTTTATTGTAAAAGTGTGACCCTTGATCACTGATGATGGACTTTGGTATTCCAAACATACAAAAAATATGTGCCTTATAAAAATTGAATATAACTTGAGAATCATGAGTCCTGGTGGCCTTGAACTCCACTCATTTTAAAACATAATAAACAGTAAGTAAGATTCATAAAAAACCAAATAAAATTAAAAAAGTACTAATAAAATCAATTCACCATACATATAAATCTCACAGAAAAATATGAGGTGTTGGGGAATCTTGTGTCTCCTCAAAATGATTCCAGTTTATTGGAAATGAGAGTATGAACTACAAAACACAAGATCATAATTAAAAAAGGTATCCAATATAATCCAAATTGTAAGAATTTCCTAGCTCTCCTATACGGTTTTAGGTTTCCACCACAAGCAAGTTTATGACAAAAAAAGAAAAACATACACAAACTCATGATTGGGAAAAAATACCCTAATGATTTGGTCACTAAATATTCACCAAAGGTAAGGATCATTCCAAGCAACAAACCTAGATTCACTATTTAATTTTCAATGTGGTTTTTCTTTAGTTTTGTATGAATTTATAAGGAAAATCCTTAATTTACTAAATATTCATACCAAGGATTCATACCTAATATGGAATAGAGATTCCCATTGGGGAAAGTGTCTAGAAGTGGTAATTGGTTTCGGGTATCATGCTCTAACATGTGAGTGATCCTTCACATGTGGTCATCCACCAAGTTCTATGACCCCTTCTAATCCCTTATATAAATTTTAAACTATTTAAGAAGGATAATACAATGAATAAGTCATGAATTTTCATCTGGATTCTTTAAGAGATAACTCAAAGATACATGATTAGATAAAACAACCACTTTAGATCCTAATAAATAAGAGAAGAATTTGTGTAAATAAAGTATGACTGCAAGGAACTCATTTTCCCTTATGGTGTAATTTTCTTGGGAAAAATAAAAAGTCCTAAATTAATAATAAATCACATTGGACAACCCTTCTACCCCTTAATATATGACTGCTCCAAATGCGATGTTTAAAGAATCACGTATAAGCTCAAATAGAAGGGCCCACCATGGGGGATGTATGATTAGCGGAGTGTTCAGACACTTCTTTATCTCATCAAATGATAGCCTTCATGAATCATAAAAAATAAGTCAATATATTTTTAAATTAATCGAGGTTAGGGTAGAGTGATCTTACTAAAATTCCTAACAAAACATCGATAAAAACCAGCATGCCCGAGGAATAACCGAACATCACACACACACACATTTAGGATATGGAAATGATGAAATAATTTCTAACTTAGATCAATAAACCTCAACACCATGATGTGACACTACATGACCTAGTAAAAATCCTTTCTCAACCCTAAAATGACATTTCTTACAGTTCAAAACAATATTTTTTTCAATGTAGTGATGTAACACATTACCCAAACTCAATATACACTTATCAAACGAGGAACCATTTATAGTAAAATAATACACAAATATATCCATGAAAGTCTCATATAAATTTGAAAATATAACTACCATACACATCTAAAAGGTAACTAGGATGTTATAAATCCCAAATAGAATCATTTAATAAATAAATATACCGAACATGCAAGTTAATGTCATCTTCCCTTAGTTCTCTACTAGAATGAAAACCTACTAATAACCATTAAACCATCCAATAACCAATAGTGTATCCTACCTAAAAGACTCTTAATCATATGGTCAATGAATAGAAGTGGTAAATTATCCTTATAAGTGGATTATTTTAGTCTCATATAGTCTATTCACACTTGATAACTATTTTTTATTCTCATTGGAACTAACTCATCATTTTATTTCTTGATAATAGTGAACCCAATTTTATTTTATACAAACTAGATAAGGATAACCCACTATGATTTAGAAATGGGGTAAATGAAACCTACCTCAAGAAACATTTCAACCTATTTTTTTTTTAGAATTTGTAAAATTGTGGGGATAAGACTCCTTTTTTTGTTTCCTAACTGGTTTGGAACTATCCATCAAAGAATCCTATTCATGAAAATAGAGGGTATAATACCTAGTATGTATGATAAGTTCCAACCAACTTCACTTATATTCTCCCTTAAATGATTTAAAAGTTATGTTTCTTGCTCAGTTAGAATATTTTTAGCAATTATTATAGACACTTTTCATCATTAAATAGGTACAGATATTTTAATCTCGATGGGAATGGTTTGAGTTCTAGTTTGGGTGGGTTCTATATTGATTGAAATGATGTGGGAACTGGTATATGTGAAAAATGAATTTCAAGGTATAAATATAGATCATCAACATTAGTGAATAGTGTATAAAATCCATCTATAATATCAACATCCAGGTCATAATCAAAAATTACATGCTCAAAATAAGAAAAAGAATGAAAAAAAATAATTTCAAATTGGAGTGTTTTAATTATAAGAAATATGTGTGTAAGTATTTTGAAACATTTATCAATAACTAATTATCAATATCACTGTAATCATGGAATGATTCCCATTTTAAAAATATTTAAAATCATTATTTGTAGAATCATTATAATATGGATCATAATGGGAGATGAAGAAACTATAATGGCTATCATAGGGGTAATTCATGGAGTCCAAAATATTAAATTGTATGATCTATTATCTAAAATCCATAAAATGTTTACCCTCATGGACATTAATGATTTTTTGGCATTTTTTAGGAAGGGTATACCAAGGAATATGAGAGCATGAGAACATAAATGAGCATCCTCCCTATTATTTATATAGAAATGAACTAAAAATATCATGCCCCTTACCCAAACAAGGACATCCTTGATGAATCCCATCAGGAATGATGTGGCCCTTTTCACTAGTTGCACCAAAACCCATGTCACCTTCAACTCTCCAACCTAAAAGGAGGAGAAAATAGTGTGAGGCATGAAATTAATGGAGGTAGCCAAATCACATAAATCAATAGAGAAATAAAAGTCCCCTATGGTGCATGGAATGGTGAATGTACCAGGGTCCTTTCAATTTTAGGCATCTCTAAGGTTGTTGTGATGATTTTAGATGAATTACTCAAAAAATTGATATTATAATTTCCTTTTATCCATCTTCTATTTATACATAGTTATTTCAAAAAATATATAATACCATGGAATTTATTTTATTACTTCAATAAGAGGGATATTGACCCCAACATGCTTAAATGTATCCAAAACCTCTTTTTTACATATCCTCTTCATACATCTTATTGGTTTGTAAAACTCTATTCAAAAAATGGAAGGGGTTTAGGAGGAACATTATTAATATTTTTATTACCTTTATCTTTCTCCTTTGGGTACTCATTAACTGGTCTTGAATGAGGCTTCTCTCAGGTTGAGTTGAATCTTGGTGTTATGATAAGTGCAGATGTATCAATCATTTTCTTACCACTTCTAAATGTGATAGAACTAACATTCCCCTTGATATTTGGTGTAATTTTGGAAGAAATATTTTCAAAGTTCTTACATACTAGTTCATATAGGGTGGTGGTAATCTTTCTCATTTAATTCCCTTTTTCCCTCAACCCTGAACCTTAACTCTTCATCTAATTCTGTTAATTAATTTTTTTCAAAAGATCATCAAAATTAGAATCTACCTTTGGTTGAGAATTATCTTGTTGTTGTTTAATTTTTGATTCTTGGCCATCAAATCTCTTTTGGGGTTATTGAAAATACTATTGGTAAGCTAGATGATGTTTTATGTTTTTTTGAAAATGGGGACTTTGTTGTTGTATTGATCTATTTCTCATGTCTGATTGATCTTTTCACCTTTGGTTTTATGTTGGTAAAAAGGAATCATAATTATTCTAGATATTTAGTTGTTTCTTCTACATATATGGTCTCCCAAGGAATAAAAATGCATAATCCTCTAGCACTAATAATTTTGGTAAACAATTATTTGGGTGGTTTGTTTCTGTGAAAATTCCACAAGTTGTCACAAGAGTGGGTTGGGATGTCCTTTAAGCTAAATAAATCTAACTCACCATAGTGTTCAATTCATCTATCTTGGTATTAATTTAATGATTTTTAAGAGATGATAGACTTACCTAATTTACTCCTCTAACATGTGGTATACCTCAATCACTAAATTATTGAGAGTTTTGTGCCATCTTTCCAATCAATGTGCATGAACCTACTGGTGTTTTGTAGACCAATCACCCTATTTCCATAGAATCTACCATAATCCCCTTCATATGTGAGAGGCCTTTTTAGAATTACTGGATGAGGAGTTTCTCACTAATTTGGTGATTTAGGCAGCTTGAACATGGATTCTTGAATCACTCCTAGTACTCATAAATTGAATCTCTTAGTATTTATTTATTCTTAAGATTTATTTTTGAATGGAATTGATCCTTTATACTGGAAAAAATATCAACAAGAAAATTCATTTGAAATCTTTCCAACATGTTATGTCTTCAAGTTATTAATATACATCCAATAATTTATAGTTAGATCAAGTGAGAATGATAATTATCTTAGTTTTATTTTATATTTAAATACATTTCTTTTTTAGGGTTTATATAACAACATTGAATTATTTTATATGTTTGTTGGGATCCTCACTAGAGAGGCTACATATTTTTGGAAGAAGGTGTATCAATCAAGATTTTAATTCAAATTTTGATTCAAGGTTTTGATATGCAATAAAGTTTGGATATTATTCAATGTCTAGTGAATCCAATTATTGAGTGTTATATGAAGTTATTGGTTATTATTTTTATCCCTTGGTTTTGGTTTTATGTTTTATTTAGAAGTGATTCCAGTTTCAATGTTCCTAGAATGGGGGAATTCTCTAACTAGGTGAAGGTTGAAATGTCCTGTAGACTGATACTATCTAATTTGAGCCCAAATATTGTGTTCAATCTCAAGGTCACGATATGAGAGATCCTCAGGGTTTGTTCATATCACAAACCAAATAAAAATAAAAAGGAAATAAAGAAAAATGGACCATAATAAAAATATAATACGTTTGAGTTGATGGTATAAAAAGATGAAAAAAATTATATTTGATAAAGGGGAACTAAAGAATAAATAAAATAAGATGATAGTGAATTGAAAATTAAAAAAATACCTCTAATTGGTTTAATAGATTACTTTTGTCCAAAGAAACAACACCAATTTTAAAGTCATTTTCGTGGGTTCTCTCAAAGGATGTGTGGTTTTTGGGTACTTGGGTACAATAGAGTGGCTGAACAAGGTTGTATCTAAAAGGAGTATGTAATTAAAAAATGTTAAATTTATTTTTAAAATAAAATAAACTAAAATAAACACACTAATTAAAAGTATGGGTTTTTTAATCATTTATAAAACTAGAAGATTTATATTGAAATATGATTGTTTTTTTTGAAATTTGATTGATAACATAAAACAAGAAGATTTTTTAAAAGTTTTTTTTTAATGTTTAAACAATCTAATTGTACATATTTAATTAATTATTAATCATTATCATTTAAATTAAAATCTACTTTGTAAGAACCTATGTTTTTGAACTACACAAAATTCTGGGGGAATTTGAATTCTTGGTAATTACTGGATGGGTTGTTTTTAAAATGGAACTTCAGAATGTGATTACGAGAGTTTGGATGTTTAAAAGTTATGTTTTTGGACTTGGTTGAAGGATCTATAACTTTACCAGGAAGCTCGATATGTTTTGGGAGCACCGAACTGGGTAAAAAAGATTTTTAGGACCTGTAGAGGGTGCACAATTTGTCTAAAACCATGCGGCCCAATGAAGGTAACTGTGTGACCTTGATTGGTGGGGGGGGGGAAGAGGCATTAAAAAGGTTTCATATTTTTCTAAACCATTCACCAAGCCTACATGGTGTGATCCGGAGGCATTAGCCTCGTACTATACACCACACTATTTGTGCACGGTTTGGTAAACCGTGTGGTTTACCTAGTTTTAAAAATTGAATTTATTTTTAATTTAATTACAAATAAAATTAAAACACAACACTCCCTCACCCTTCTATATCTCTAGGCCTATGTGATGAAACCCCAAGGGTGGTTCCCCCTTCAATGCACAATGCCCCTTCTCCAGCTCCCCCGTTATTTGATTTTTCGACAAGATTTCTTAGCCTCCCTCCTCCGGATCATCAAGGTAAGGTCATCTGCCATCACCTCTCTCAGTTTATAACGATTTTTTGGGACTATCCATTGCCTGATAAGGCTATTCCAAATTTCTTAGGGTTAGGGATAACCTCGATTTTGGTTTTATTCTATTTTAGGGTTGTGAAAATGGCCTCCTGGGTTAAGTTGGTCCATGTTTTGGAAACTGCTAATGAAGATGAGGCAGTTCAGGTTATTTCGGTTCATCTTCATCATCTAAGGTAAGGGTTCATACCCATTTTTGATTTTATCACCAATAATCATTGAATCTTATGATGTCTATGGGTCCTGGGTATATGTGTAGTGAATTTTGGTTCCTTTAGAAGACTTGCAGACATATACTATAACACCCCAAAAATTTTATGGTATGTATCTCTAAAATACTTTCAATTCATTAGATAGACTATATTTCATAAATCACTAAATCTTTTTGAAAAAACACTTGTTTATTTAAGATATAGTCATAACATTTCCATTAAACTTAAATTTTTCACTTCTGTGTTTTGAATTTTGAAAAACAGACATACACGGTTACGATCAGGGTGATATTTAGAGTATGATAGAATCAACTTAATTTTTTATGAATAGTAACTTACCATTATGAAGAGTAACCCACCCTTATGATTAGTAATATTATCCTTATAAATGGTAACATTACCCATGAAAGTATAAATAAAATTTAGGCACCTTAAAAATGAAGGTGAATATTTTAAGTATGTATTTTTTTATTAAATGATGATTTTAATTAAAAATTAGATTTCGCATATTTATAAAATTATTTTTGAAAAATGGAATTCATTTTTGGATTTTAAACATCGAAAAATGGTTCCTGTGAATTTTTGGTATTTTTCTGAAATACTTGAATTTTTAGTGAATAGTAAAATTTTATAATTTAGAAAATATGCTAAATAAATGAATATTTGCATCGTGATTGAGTCATGAATGATGTAAATGGACATTGGTTCGAACTAAAAAGAATTTATTACTGTTTTTTGTCATAATAATCAATATTATTCTCTATCTTGGGAAAAATTAAAAACTACTGAATAAAATAATGCAAACACTCTCCTCTCCTCCACTATATAAACCACCCCTTACCCCTCTTCCTTTGACATCACTCAAGCTTTGTGCATTGCATATGTTTTTTCAAATATACTTCCCAATCCCTATCCCCGTTTTCAAGACCTTTTGGTCTCACCACAAGGCCAAAAAAGGCCTTAAGGAGATTCTAAGGGAGGAGTACTCAAGAGGCGAACCTCTCTTACTTTTTCTTTCATATTATTTTACAAGTTCCATTCTTTTGTTGCTCTGTCCTCACCTCCCCTAATCAAAATTATATGATAATTCTAGCACCTTACATGAAATTTAATTTTATTATTCTAATGTAACAATTTCATCATCATCTCTCTTTTCACCCCTCCTCTTATACTAAAAATGAAAACACCGTATGAGATGTGTTAATTTATCACATTCAAGGATGATAGGTTTTCAATTTCTATTACCTTTAAATTATATTAATAAAACCATGTTTATGATTGAACTAGATCATAATATATGCATTTAATCTTATTTAATGTTCTGGAATCCGTAGACACTCATAATATAAAATAATAATACCAAATAAGTTCATTATGCACAAAACCACCAAGTTAATCCAAGAATTTATCATTAAATTTTATCTAATGATTCATCTTAATGATATATAACCAACATCATTATAAGATCATTTAAATCTTTGTAATTTTAATAATAATATATATTAGCAATTTTCAATGTTTAACCACATTTCAAACAAACTTCCATTCATGAATACAAGTAAACCGGTCATGAAAACCAAGGAAGAAAATGCTTCCAAAACAATAAAATTGAACCACTTAAACCCATCAAAAAGACCAGGAATAAACTTAATAAATTTAAACTAAATAAATTAAATTTATAGGAAGTTCTTTAATTATTAATTAATGAATCTAATCTTTATTATGCAGGTCATTTAGATCAATTAAAAAACACATTCGGTCATAAGGTAAGAAGTTTCTCATCTCACTTTTATTTCCATGAGATTTCCATTGTTCACCACATATTTCTTTTATGTGTTTTATGTGTACTGAAATTTGATATATAATATCATTTATATCTTTACGTAAATTTTATTATTTGATTCATTTGGGGATTATTATGTTTTGGTCATACGATTCGATTGATTCCAATGTTGTAAGGGATTTTGTCTCAATTTCCATTTCATTGAGACTTACTGGGTATTGCGCACCTAATATTTCTTATGTGGTGTATCTAATTCCCATTTGAGATCATTTTTTATTTTAAATTAAAATTTTGTTAAATATCCATTTTCTTATATCATTGATATGATTATT
The DNA here is from genome assembly GCA_963277665.1 of Viscum album. Lineage (NCBI taxonomy): Eukaryota > Viridiplantae > Streptophyta > Magnoliopsida > Santalales > Viscaceae > Viscum > Viscum album. The sequence continues at coordinate 1,961,962,313 of OY728133.1, forward strand.
TCCTTAATCCATATACCATTTTACATACGGTGTTTATTTTAAATGCTACTTTAACTATGGAAATATTGATGAATCTGTATCATCTACTCAATACAGATATCGAAAAGACATATTTTTTGTATTAAATCTTTTTATAAATAATTATTTGGACTGTTAGTGATGGTCAGGGCCCGCTATAGCCCCTTGAGGCATCGACAGGTCTCATGAGACAAATCAGTTGGTGAAAACCCTTTTGAGTTTGTTTCAAAAAATAAATCCTACGGGTTTCTACCCACAGACTTAAACCATATTAATAGTATAATGGTTCATGTTCTAGATACATGACATCCAAATAATAATCATTCTCTTTATTCATTATTTAGTTATTACTATCTATGATTTTTTTACTTTCAAAAAATCTATGGATGCATTTTTATTCTCACCTTATTATTGGAAAGTGTTTTCATTTATTCATCATGACATATTATTTATGTATAATTTATTATGAATCACTTATTATTTATTCATTATTCAACTATATGTAACCCTTACAGACATTTAATCTCACCCTTATTATGTTTCCTTATCCTAGTATATGAATAATAGAACCTTGAATAAGCTTTCAAGGAGGCAGTTTATTTTAGTTTACTATGTGTCATGTTGTATTTTATATCTTCCAAATGTACTTTGGAAATCATGTATGTAATATGGTATTCCAAAACTTCTAAATTAATTGTTCCTTCATTATTTATTTCATATAATCATTCCAATATAATTAAATAATGCACTGGGTCTAGGCTTTGGGATTCAGGGTGTTACATATATGAAGGTACGTATATATATAAATATGTATATCCTCAAAGTGTGTATTCCCTCATGGAATGGGGAATACATGATTTGTGTTAAGGGTATATATAAATATATATGTAATTATGTGTACATGAGAGGATGGAGGATTGAGTTAGAAATCATTGAGTTCTGATGCGTTGGATTGGTCTACTTGAGGTAGGATCCCTATACTCGACTGTTTATTTAAGAATGCCTTAGTTTCTCCTTTAAATAAGTTTTTTTAAAGTTTCATAGTTTAATGGAACTACATATCTTGAATAAAATGATTAAAGATAATAAATGAATTGTTGTTTGATAAATTCATGTTTTCATAATAAAACACCTCTAATGGAGGTGTGTTGTCTTCAAACAAAAAAGTAGTGATAGTTGTTATATCATGCTTGCTTATGGTTTGATATTTCCATATATCTTCCTATTGGTGTTGATATATTATATGTTATGCATGGAACCTTTTATATTATTGAATGATGTTTCCCATGTGATTTAATTGAGTACTTATCCATGTAGTTATTATTAAGCGAGTAAATATTTTTTATTACTTGTTGCCCGCATGAGTTATATTTAAATCTATTCCATGAGATTATTGTTAATTTTAAAGAACCCCTTAGGGTTGTATTGTTTAATATAACTTCAATGAAGTTCAAGATTATACACCTTTATGCGTTCCTTTATACACCATGTCATTGGATGTTAATTATACAATTGATTTATCTATCAATTGGTGAATTAAATGAATTGAATGGGAATGGATGAGTGACTAAGACCCTAGGACCTTACTATGTCATTTATTGATTAAGAATTACTTATCTTGTATGTATTTTACCATGTGAGTTAAATACTACCATGTTGTTTAGTAGGTTTTGAATATTGAGAATCTTGTTATAATGTTTTCCCCCTATGATTTGATTGATGTAATTTCTATGTAATGGCTTGTGAAATAATGTGAAGCTTTGAAATGCCTTGTTCAAGTGAGAAAAGATAAGTCTATGACTTGAACTGATGCAACTAGATTTAATATCTCTAATTATGGTATTCCAATGTGAGTTAAATTATAACCAAGACGTGTAATAGTATGAGATGCTTGTTGGTCTTGTTATGCTTGAAGTTCCCATGTAAGTATTTGAAGGCAAGCTATTAAGCTTGGAATTGTTTTTAAATTTCCCTTATAGGAATGAATTTCAACTTTTATTTATATTCCTTCATGAGTTAAATGATTTTTAAGCCATGTAATATTTTAATTTACATGTGTTTCTTGTTAAATGATGTTTGGTCTTAATTGAGACACCCTTAGTGGTGAATTATATACTTGATACTTTTGGTTTTGACCTTAGAATACCTAATGAAATTTTTAAATAAATCTTTAATGATTGATATGGTAATTGTCATTGGGTGAATCATGGATTCAGATTATAATTTGATAGACATGATCATACGACTATTGTACCTTTGTACCTTCAGTGAACCTTGGATTCAGTTTATAATTACAAGGATGTCCTTGAAAGGATTTATATGTTTAAGCCATGAGTCAACCATGGATCCATTTAGGGATTCCATGGATGGGCTCATAGTGGTTGTATATAAATATCGAGTGAATCATGGATCCCAATATGACTTCCATGAATGGGATCAAGAGGCATTGGTTATATGTCATGAGTGATACTTTGGTCTTCTTTATAGGACCACTACGGAGGGGCTTAGTTGACATGGACTTATACAACACCTTGAGTGATACCGGGTTTCTGAGAAGTTTGGTGGGACATGCATGTAGGGTGATGGTGGAAATTTCACCCTGAGTGATAGTTGAATTCCAACATAGGAATGTTATGGACATGCTCAGGTTATAAGTTGAATATTTATTTAAATAATTTATGGAATGTCTTCAAAGCCAAAGAAAAACCTTGGATTTGATCCATACTTGTTTTGTTTAGATGTCCTTCTAAGGAATCTGTTGTGCTTACAGTTATACGGGGGATGTAGGGCTTGAGATGGATCTTGAGACTTATAAAATTCAATGAATTGAACTGTTAAATTTTGATTAAGAGAAATTGATATTAAGTGAGTACCTTTATTAAAATAATGTTGACCTTTTGTACTTCCTAACTTGTTATATATTTTTTGCACTGCTAGTTTGCGTTTCACATGATGGATTGGGCTAGACATCATGGATCAGGAACTACTAAGATTTATATCTCACACCCTGGTTAGGTACCATTGGTTCCTGAGTATACCTACTTTTTTTAGGGATATGGAGCTCTATTTTCTATTTTTCTTGTATTTGGAAGTTGGGAGCAAAGGATTGTTCTGGAGCTTGGGATGCTCGTGGTGATTGCCTATGGGACTTATTATCGCTTATTTATTATTGTAGTAAAATGTAAAGCATGTTGTACTATTTACTACTTTTAGATATGTTTTATCATATGGAATGCATGCATTGTATAAACTGGCATTGGCCATTTTCTATATTCAGTTGTTATTACAATAATATTCCACTATTTTAGTTATTGCTTTATATTTATTCTGTTGTTATCTTAGTCTTAATCTCTATTTACCACCATACACTCTAATATTGAGGGTATAGTATCCAAACTGAACTTACATTTACACCCTCACTACTATTTGTCAACGTCTAACATATGGGGAGACGTGCTTGAGTTCATGTGGTGCTCGATCTGGCTACCTATTTAGAAATAAGTTGGGCTGAGATGTTACAAAGTAGTATCATAGGTTTTTTTCTTTGTCTTACTATTTTGGGATGGTAGACATGATACTAGAAGATTCTCATCACTTGGTATATATTCATGATTGGGACTAATCACCCCACATGTGGGAAATGACCAAGTGGACATGACTGGGAATTAATATTTATAATGTTTGATGTTACAGTTGATGTGATTTCACATTGGGTGAATGGTGTATTTTTCATGGATTATGGATTTATGGAATTTATGGTATTTTGACCTTGTCCAGAATGGAAACGAAGTGAAATGAAATGAATCATATTTCGCACTTATAAATTCACATTCCATGCATATTCCATTCCATGTAGCCGCATTAGTAGGTTTTCAGATAAGTATTATTGTGTACCTTGAGTAATTCCATGCTTTGGTTTATACATATTGAGGTAATATATTAGCTTTTTTTATTTATCATGTCTTTATTGTCGTGTAACATTATTATATGATATATTCCATGTTTTTTTATCATTATATCATGTCATTTCTTATATGAAAATTGTTTCTTGTGATGAAAATTGATGTTTGTGGTTTAGGTTGGAGCCAATTTTCAATTGTAAGGTGTATGGGAACCTAATGATTTGAAAAAGGGTAACTCATATTCTGGAACCAACTCTATATCATTATAAATATTTATAAACATTCTTTAAATAAAAAAATATTTCTAAATTTAAATGTTAAAATGAAATGTTTCCATTGAATGTGAGCCAAATTCCAACAGTAAGGTGTATGTGTGCTTTACTAATTGGTATACTACCACCCATATGGTTGGGCCTTTGTATAACCATGGTATGTTTGGTAATGGTTATAAATATTAAATCTATTAGTTTTTGAACTTAAATAGTTGGTGAACTTTTAAAATGATCAAATGGACCCTAGTAGGTTAGTTGGGGTATGACTTTATAAGATAAATAGTTATAGTTTTTATTCTTTCTATGGTTAAAAACTGATAATGGATTACTTTTTGAAGAATCTAGGTTGGTTTAATGAGACCATCAAAGGTTTCCTTTTGGTTAAAAAGAATTCATATGATAAATTGTATATTATTACTTTGAGTTGTTAGCTAAAGTGTATGCTAAGTGCCTTCTTTTGTAGAATGGTAATTAAGGTTTTTTTTAGAATTCTTTAAAATGTTTAAATTTTTTCCGATGGTATACCTTGGAATAGAGATGTGAGCGTTTATCCGTAGGTCGTTTCTTTTTAGTTTTGTCTTAATGAAAAGGGTTTTCGAGCCTAGTGAATCTATTTTACATGAAAAATAGGCAGGTTTGACACTTATGTATATTAAGGGGATAGAATGTGGTAGGTAGAACCCTTAAATCTTGATGTTTTTCTTTCCGTTGTGAGGTTTTTGATATTTAGTGTCATTTAGGTGTTTTTCCCTTAGTAGTACATTTTGTTTTTAAAAGGATGTCCTTGTTTGGATGGGTGGTTGTTGTATCTTGACCCTTTATATGGAAGTGAGAATCAAGGAATTCTCATTTAAATAGGTTAGATATGCCTTGGGCATGGTCAGCTACTTAGGAGGTCATGTGAACCTATTTTTTATTCTATGATGGATGACTCAGTACATCGTTATATGGGTTAATGGTTGTGTAAATGGTGTGATTTTTATCTGGTTTCATAGTGATCCATTTTTTACTTGATCACATAGGGAAGATAACCTATGGATATTAATCATTTTGTTCCATTTTCTATTATAAACTTAGGGTAGTATGTGTTGACTTACATGATACCCGTCGAGTGTCAAATGTTAAAATGAGCAATTTAGATTTTGAAATTAAGATATTTGTGATGTTTTTCTATTTTTGGGTCATATCCAGAGTAGAGTGACTCGATAATTTAAAAATAAAGTTATTCCCACTACTTGGGAGGACATTCTACGACTCGGGTGTTTTGACACACTGGTCGGTTTTGTTCTGTCTTTTATGAACAAATGCTTTAATGTACATAAAGATGGCCTAGGGGAAGTGTCATGTCAGTCTGGTGTACGTGTCTGTGCTTTCTTGGTGTCATGAATTAAATGATGTTAGTAGAATGAAAAACCCTTTAGAAACTCCATTGGTCTTTGTTTCTTAGTTCCTTGAAACATGTGTTCTAGATTTAAGAATCACTGTTTCCATGCGGTTTCGATTGGATTTATTCATAGAACCGGAAACTTCCAACATTTCATTATCCAAATAGGTCCTTCTTTCCAAAGGAAGGTGCCTGTTAAGTTTTTTAGATTTAAGATACTTAAGAATGTGCATTGGTCAAGAGGATGGGAGGTCGGACTCATCACACCCTTTTGGGGGGAATTATTGTCTACTCTAGGACTCTCCTTGTAAAATTAAAATATTTTCATGAATACTTATTAATTCACCAATTATATCATAAGCATCCCTTGTAATTTACAATCACTTATTAACATGTGAAAAGTTTAGAATCATCAGTATGCATTCAAGGTTCTTCATCAATGGAAAAATCTGTATGTATTCTTGGTTTTCCATCAATGGTATCCTCTAATATACCGATTATAGATTCTTTTAATCATCATTATAATGATACTGGTTTTTAAGCCACTCAGTGGGTCACTCTAGAATTTATTATCATCCAGGGAGATGAAGGTTTGTTTTAATCTTGGGATTGTGCTCATAAAATGAGCTACCTACATATTCTTGTGAATGGAATCATAACCCTCGTAGTTCGGTGCTTCTTAGTAGGACACATCATACCTTTTAAGGTCATGTGATGAGGAACTCTAAGCATAAGGTGCTTAGTTGAAACTTAGTGTGGGACTTATGCTGAAGGCAGCCCAAGGAACTTGGAAAGGATATGAGTTTCCAAGTAGGATCAGACCCTATTGGGAATATGGCCCAAAGAGTAAATGGTTGATTTGAAGTGTTGGGTTTGAACCTCAAGGAGGCTTTCTATGTATCCCATATTAATTCGAATCAAATCCCACGTAGTTTGATAAATCTCATAGGAGAGTATAGTCCTCTGAGAGAGATGAGTTTGGGATTACTTTCTAAAAAAGGATGCCTTGATGATTTGAGGATTTAATTTGGGGATTATTTCCTAATGAGGATGCCCAAATTGGTGGAATTAGGGTTGGATTCCTGAGGAGTATATCCAGTGATCTTGGGCCCTGAAAGAGCTTCCTATGTATCCTGGTTTGAACAGGAATCAGAGTTCTCATAGTTCATTTGGTCAGTGCTTGTGTATATATTCTAACCAACACGTATCTCTAAGCCCACATGAGTCATGCTCGATTTGAGAAACAAGAGGATATGAAATATGCAACAATGACACTTCACACTTCCAAATTTATTCCTCCATGCTGACGGAATGGGGCGCATCGATCGTGGAAGAGGGCGAGGCGACAAACCTTCCCTCTGTTCTATTTACTTTGAACAAGGGTCCAATGTAAGGAAGAAGGGGTGAAGGTGAGGGGCTTATAATAGGATGGATACCCTGAAATTGGTTCTCGTAGGGGAGGGAGACTTCTCTTATACTTGCGTGGAATGGCAACTACGAAGTGTACATTCCCTACCGGAGACCTGAGGTCCTAGGTCACCTCTTTGAGAAGGGCGAGGCCAGTGACCAACTATCCTACAAAACGGGAACTTCCTAACACTATTTCTAGGATAAAACTCCATGTGACTATGGATATACAAATCCAAAAACATCCCATGAATCCTAACCCCATTGTAAAACAAATGTGGAAAACCTTTGACTATAGAAATACAAACCAAAATTAAAGACACGCTGATGTGCCTTACCCAAAGTTTTGAGAAGTCAGGAGGTTTTTGTGGAGTTTTCAACTTAGCCCCTTTCTGATAAGGGAACCAAGGAAGGAGATACCCTTCCTTGGATGGCTTTAAAGAAGGTTACTTGAGCAGGTTGGGTAAGTACCTCATGCAAGTATTCCGCGTAGGTACCCTGTGTTTCCCTATCACACAGGTACAGTGCGCAGGTGTACCGTGCAGGTGTGGCGCACAGATATACACGTAGGTGTGGATGAGGACTAAAGAATGTGAAGAAATTCAAAACATGCCTATCCCCTTTAATTATCCCTTCTTTTTTAGTTTATATAGCTACCTGAGACAATTTTAGAGATCTAAGAGAAAGAGCTACGCAATGGGAGCTTCAAAGAGTCTTTCACTTTATTTTCAGTCCTGAAATGGGGAGCCCAAGGGCTCTATTTATAAGCACGGATGGGCCTTCTCAAAGAGATGTTGCCCGTGCAGGTACTCCACATAGCTCCACTATGTAGGTGCTCCACGTAGGGACATAAAACATCTTATGGCGTAGAGGTCCGGTGCATAGCTCGGTCGCGTAGCTTGGCCGCATAGCACTTTAAGAGTATTATAGATTTTCCTTTGTACTCTTTGAATATTTATTTGGGATTTCAAAAATCCAAAGGTTTCCTATCTTTTTTGTTAATTTTTAAAGTAGTTTAATCAAAATCCCCCCTCAAGATTGGATCCAAAATATAAAATGAGGTTCAATTCCTGAGGTGAATGCCTGGGAAAAAGATTAGGATAGATTAATGAATAGCACAGTTTTGTCCTGCAAGTACTTCGCGTAGGTAAGTCACGCAGGTATGGAGCACAGGTATCTCGCACAGGTACGGTGCACAGTTATAATGCGTAGGTCTTCTGTTACCTTTAAATAGGTCTCAATCTTTCGTGATTTTTTCCTTCACCTGTGCTTTCTCCAAAATTTAGAGCTCTCGTTGCGTAGTTTGTTCACCCAGCTGCATCACGTTGTGATCTCGCGTAATTCTCTTGAAATTTATTTCAAGGTAAAATTATTTACATGATGGATCTATGAAAAAAGGACTTCAATGATGGAGTTGGGCTAGGATCCTTGTCGAAGGGCCTACGTGACTAACCTCGTTGAAGGAATTTGTCGAAGTACTTTGTCAAAGGACCTTGTCGAAGGACCTACGCGAACAGTGTCCTTTGTCAAAAAGTTTCACTTTATTCTTTAAAATATGACTTGAATGTTTTATAATTCTTTTTATAGGAAATAATGACTCATTTTATGACCCATACCGAAGAAGCTAAGGTTCTCTAAAATGAAATGATGAGGATCGTCGGGCCAGACTATTATGACATTGTTGAGAGTACTCTTCCTGGGTTATATAGGGGTCTAATTCTATACTAGCGTGACTATCCAAAAATTTCTTACTTATCCCTGTATGGGAATAGGATTTTACAAGACTCCCATGTTCCATCTATTAAGAAGTACTTTCCAAAGAATTGGTTTCTTCGGTATTCAAACTATAACAGCATGAATATTAGTGCAAGGGGGGTTTCGATAGAAGAAGGCTTGATCCTTATTAGTTGCATCCTCCATCACTGTAATGTCTCGGGCCCAGGTACCACTCAATGGGTGCCCCAAACCCGGTTCGCCACATGACCTCAAGTGTGTTTCCCCAAACGCCAGAGGCTGCCGACTAGCAGCGAGGGCCCATGTCTGATAGTGGGGAAACTATGCCCTCATTTGTCAAAGTATAGCATAGCGGTATAAAATAAAAATCATACAACAACAGCTGAATAAATAAACCATACACATTTAATATAACAACTGCAATAAAATATGACCAACCAGATATATAGATATGATGCAACATGTCTCAAGTTCTAAGAAAATTGCCAGAACATGTTACACAACAGTACGATACAATACAGAGTATAACAAAACAAAACAAAACAACTGGTAGCATCGTGATCCTAAGCCTGGTCCCCTGATCCCCTACTCCTCAGCAGCAATCAAGTACCTATATAGGGACCCTTTCCCTTATCCAAACCTGTAGAAACGTAATCCGTTTGGGCCGAAAAGCATGACCCAAATAGGGTTTGAGAAATAATTCTCAGTAGGCACCCAACAAAGGCCCGTTCCCAACTATGTGAAAGCATGCAACAATAGTGTGTAGTAGTAAAATGCAATAAAATAAGCAGTACTAAAAAGTAACTAACTTAACCTTTTATATTTACATTTAAACATACATTTAATAATTTAATTTAAACTTTCCCCATAGTGAATATTCTAAGTAAATAGCCAACGTCCTCAGACACGTAAACTCTTACCCTCTGGTAAAGAGAATCCAAACACAAGAATCTTCCCACAAGAATACAGATATTGCCCTCAGGAATACGAAGTATCATCCACAGGCACAGAATGAACTGCCCACAGACACGGAAGGAGTTGCCCTCAGGCTAAGAGAACATTGCCCTCAGGCTAATATAGTCATGCCCTCGGGCTATAGTAAAACACTACCCTCAGGCACAAGTAATCGGGCCATGCACAACATGTAAATAAGTAGTTCACATACAATTACTCTCAAGGAAAAAGTAATGCGCAAAATAAATAAGGCATACCCTCAGGTATCCTAGCCAAATAGCTAAACAGAGGAACGCACCCCCAGGGTGGTCCTGGATCCAAGAAATGATCCTAAATAGACTTTTAATATCACAATTAATTACCTATACCATTCTAGGTATTTAATTCAACAAGGCCTCAGCCATACGACACCCCATTCATGGGCGTGTATCTCAACGGTACACAAAACACACAACAGTTTGAAAATTAAACACCAATCCACCAACCTTAAACACCTACGAATGGTATATGTGAATGTCGATTCTCAAAACGCCCAAAGATGACGTAGATCTGGGTTAGAAGAAAACCCATTCAAACGTAAATAACATTCCCTAGGAAAATAATTGGTAAGAATATCTTAAGGAGAGCGGAGGGCTTACCCGTGAGGTTCCAACGAGATCGTCGGCTGAAGAATCTGATTCCTGACGTGCGCTTAGCAGATCTCCAAAGCTCCGACATCCTCTCTTGCTCCAAAACGAACCCAAATGCCTCCTCTACCAAATGAGGAGGCTACTTCCTGTTTTAAGACGAAAAAAAAACTACACGGCGTGTACATCCAAGTACATGGAGTGTGATTTTTCATTTAACTATTCTTCTGGAGGCACCACCGTACTGTTCATCTGTCGACATTAGTACACATCGTGTATTCCCGACTACATGTCGTGTACTGTCACCCAGTTGGCGGCTGCTCCCACCACCTTACTGTTTCGTCTGCTGATTGACTACATGGCATATAAAGGACCACTACACGGCGTGTAGTCGGTTTTTACACCCTTAGACGTTAGCATGGCTACACACCCTGTGTACTCATCATACACGGCCAAAAGTACACGGTGTATGGAAAAGTACACGGCATGTAGTCCCTAAATTTAGGATTTTTTTCCCATTTTCCTTTTTGTCTCAAGAACACTTAAGGAAAGGAGAAAAGAAGAAACCTGTACCTCAAGAAAAAGAACCGGGTTCTTACAAACTTCCCCCTTAACAAAATTCATCCCAGAATTTACCTTCCAAGGGTGGTGAAGATATAGCCATGAAAAACTCCGGCCACTGAGCACGTATGTCGGTCTCCCTCTCCCAGGTTTCGTCCTGCACTCGGCCTTGCTTCCATAGCACCCGTACGAGAGGAACTGACCAGCCTCAGAGAGCCTTCATGCTCCACTCAACAATAGGAATCAGATGCTCCTCAAAGGACGCATCTACCTCGAGCTCAACCTCCCCGGGCTAAAATACATGAGACAGGCCTAAATGATAGCAGCGCAACTGAGATACATGGAAGAAGTCATTCATGGCTTGGTACCTCTGTGGTAACTGAAACCGATAGACAACCGACTCGACTCTCTCCAGAATCTCAAATGGCCCCACATACCTCAATGAAAGTTTACCCTGTCTCATTATCCGTCTGTGTCCCAACCTCGGTGAAACACACAAGAAAACATGATCCCTGACCGTGAACTCCAAAGGTCATCTGCGGCGATCATCATAAGATTTCTAATTAGACTGTGCAAAGGCCATCCGCTTCTATATCAACTGGACTTTCTCAGAAGTCTCCTGCACGAGACGTGGTCCCAGTAAAACTGCCTCACCTACCTCTAACCAGCACAAGGGTGATCAGCATGGACAACCATATAAAGCTTCATAAGGTTCCATCTCAATAGTTTCCTGAAAACTATTGTTATAGGAAAACTCAACTAGGGGTATATACTTCTCCCAAGAGCCCCCAAAGTCTAGGATTCATGCACGCATCATGTCCTCAAGCACCTGTATCGTACTCTCTGACTGACCATCGGTCTGAGGGTGGTAAGTTGTGCTCAGAAGCACCTATGTACCCAGTGCCCTCTGAAAACTCTGCCAGAAACGAGACATAAAATGGGTGTCCCTATCTGAAATGATAGAACGAGGGACCCCATAAAGATGTACGACCTCTAGGATATACAACTTTACGAGCTCATAAACTCCGAAGGTCTCCTTGATCGGAAATAAGTGATCTACCTTCGTGAGTCTGTCCACAACAACCCACACGACATTATTTCCTTGAGGTGACCTCGGCAAACCAGTCAAAAAATCCATCACGACATCATCCCATTTCCAATCTGGGATGGGTAATTGTTATAATAGTTTAGCTGGCCTCTGATGCTCTGCCTTCACCTTTTGACAGGTGGAACACCTCGTAACAAAACCAAGTACATCACTCTTCATACCTGGCCACCAGTACTGACGTCTTAAGTCTCGGTACATCTTGGTAACCCCAGGATGAACTGCCCAAGCTGAAGGATGAAAATCCCACATCATCTCCTCGTGTGTATCCCCTGGAAACCATACTCATCCATGGAAACGCAGAACCTCATCATTGCCTATCGTCCAACCAGGAGGAGGGTCCTCGCTTGCCACCGACTCCCATAGAACTAGGCCTTCTGAATTATATAGTTGTATCATCCTAACTCTATCCAGGAGGGTAGAAGTCACATCTAAAGAGGAAAGATAAGTCTACCCTTCACTGTCATGCACCTCCAAATTAATCTCAGTGAACAATGGCATGAGCTACCACTCATCACTGGCCTCCTGCACAGCCTGTACCTGAGTCCTCCTGCTCCGTGCATCCGCTACTACATTACCTTTTCCAGGTGTATAGGCAATCTCAAAATCGAAGTACTGAAGGTATTCAAACCACCTTCACTACCTCAGATTCAAGTCATGCTGAGTAAAGATATACTTGAGACTTTTGTGGTCGGTGAAGACCAAAAAACATTCTCCCAAAAGATAATGTCTCCAACAGCGCAACGCATGAACAAATGCAGCTAACTCGAGATCATGCTTCATGTAATTCCTCTCATCTGGCCTCAACTGCCAAGACCCATACGCAAAAAATTGATCTCCCTACATCAATACTGCTCCTAAACTAATACCTAATTCATCACAGTAAATTGTATAGTTCTTCCCCTACTTTGGGAGTATCAGGATCAGTGCTGATGTTAACCTTCCTTTCAGGTCCCAAAAGGCTATCTCACAAGCTTCCAACCAAATTAATTTCACACCCTTCTTAGTCAAACCCATCAACGACACTACTAAGTGGGAGAAGTCCAGGATGAAGCATCTGTAGTAACCAGCCAACCCTAAGAAACTCCATATCTAAAATACATTATTAGGCTGCACCCAGGAAACTACTGCTCTCACCTTCTCTGGGTCTACTACAACTCCTGCCTATGAGATAATATGACCCAGGAAGTGAATCTGGTCCATCCAAAAGGGTCACTTTGAGATCTTAGCATATAGCTTATGCTCTCTCAGTGTACTCAATACAATCTCAAGATGAGTGGCATGGTCATGTCGAGTGTGAGAGTACACCAAGATGTCGTCCACAAATACTACCACAAAAGAATCTAGGTAAGGATGGAACACACGATTCATCAGAGCCATGAAAACTACTGGTGTGTTCGTGAGTCCGAACGGTATAATCATATAATCATAGAGGCCATACCTACTCTTGAAAGCTGTGAGAGGTATATAAGATGGGATAACGTGCAACTGATGATATCCTGACCTCACGTCAATCTTCTAGAAAACTCATGCTCCACGAAGTTGATCGAAAAGATCATCAATCCTAGGCAATGGATATTGGTTCTTAACCGTAAACTGGTTCAGCTTCTGATAATCCAAACAGAGTCAGAGGGTACCATCCGCCTTCTTCGTAAAAAGGACCGGAGAACCCCAAGGAAAAGTACTAGGTCGGATAAAACCCTATGACTGTAAATCCTCTAACTGCCTCTTGAGCTCCTGCAACTCAGGCGTGGCCATCCTATAAGGAGGAATGGACACCGATGCTACTCATGGCGTAAGATAAATAGAGAAATCCACCTCATGCTCTGGAGGTAGACCTGAAAAGTTGTCTGGGAAGACATACCTTAAATGATCAAAAACTGGAGGGAAATCCATCTGACAAGTCCCCTGATCATCCATATATAAACTTGCAATTTGGGTTGTGACTCCACCTCACCCACGATGCTCTAGTCCAGCTCAACTCGCTTGAACATCCCATTCACCTTTGTATAGAAACTCTCTGCCCTCTAGTGACGTGAAATGAACCCTGTGATGATAGAAGTCTACAAAGGCTCAAAAGGGAACTAACCAGTACATCCTGAGAATGACATCATAAGCTGTCATCTAAAAGACATAGAGGTCCCAAAGAAAATGACACCCACCAACCTCAAGGGGAACTCCTTGCACTGACGCACACCAGCTGTTCTAGTCCCCAACAGAGTGTCTAGCATCATGATATCAGAAGAAGTAGAAACAAAAATCCCAAGGCTTTCCACAACGAGCACATATATGAAACTATGTGTAGCACGCATATAAAAAAGTACTGAAGATAAGACAAAAGCTACTAGAATAGTACCTATGAAAGTAGAAGGTCCAAGATCCTACTCCTGTTGGGTCTGTTGCATTGCATATGCCTGCCCAGTGCCACAGCCCTGCAACACAGCCTGGATACCCTGAGTTGTCCCGCCCTGCTGCCTCTGAAATCCTAGTGTCTGGCTACCATGGCCACAACCACCATCTCTGCCTGCACGCCCTAACGTATTCCAGTTCCCTGACTGGTAAGAATCCACTGTTCCTGCTCCCACATGCATAGTCTGCACAGAACCCCTCTCACTATCCACTGGTGGAAACACCCTGCAAAAGCGCTGCAGACATCTTGCCGCAAGCTCGGCACTCCACTAGGTCTCGTGGACACTGTGGCCTCTTGTGCCCCTCCTTACCACACTGGTAGCACATGACCTGGACACCTGAAACATTCCTCTGACTGGTATTACCACCCTGAGAGAAGTCCATCTGTCTCTTCCTCTTACCAGTAGAAATAGTACCAGAAACTGGTTCTGAACCTCCCTGGCCCACACCACTAGATTCCCGCAGGTTCCTCTCTGTAATCAGTGCCTGGTTCACAATAGCATGTACTGAAGGCAACCTGAAAACATTCACCAGTGCTCAGATTTCATATCAGAGAACATCCTCAAAGCGCCTGACCCTCAACGTCTCATCACCCACCAGAACGGGTGCAAAGCGTTGAATCTCGGTAAAGCTATCAGAATAGTCCATCACTGACATAGCACCATTCTACAGATTCATGAACTCTCGAACTCGATCTTCCATCAACGTCTCTGGGAAGAAGAAGTCATAAAAGGCTGTCTGAAAATCTTCCCATGCCATTTCTCTGTGATTCTCTTTCTGGGTGGTAACATCCCACCACCTCTTGGTGGAATCACACAACATATAAGTCACGAGATTGACCCTCCACCCTGGAGGCATCTCCAGATGCTCGAAAATAGTCTACATCAATCCAATTCAGGAATCCTTAGCCTGTGGTCTTACATCCCCTGAAAACGTAGGCGGATGCTGCTTCTGGAAGATACGAGTCAACTTAGCCATAGATGTGGCAGCCTGCGGTGCTCCCTGAAAGGTCTGCATGAACCGCATAAAGCCTTCATAGAACTATGCATCCATTCCTATGTCTGTTATAACGGCTAGCGCCGCATCTGGCTCTGCTGGAGGATCAACTAGTATCCCATGGCCCACCATCTCTGAAGTAAACTCATTGCTGCTCTCCTGGAGAACAACACGTGGTCGTCTCGGTGGCATGACACTACAAGGTCAAACACACACCTTAGATCGAGATTATCATAGTCTGAAAACGAAGGAACCACAAGGGGAATAGGAGGAAGAAGCCATTAAAAATTGCACAAAAAGACTACACTGCGTGTATACTAACTACACTGCGTGTACCTGACTTTTATTCCCCTACCTGGGTCCTTCTACATGGCCAAGCCACACGAATTCCATTAAACAAAACTACACTGTGTGTACATAATCTACACAACGTGTATGGTGTAATTTTCCAACTACCAGTGTCATTTGTGACACGACCGACTACTCGGATTGATACTACACAACATATTACACCCGCACACGGCGTGTACACTACACGTTTCCCAGCCACATGGCTAAGTCCACACGGTCTGTCACTGGTCAAGACTTACACGACATGTCCCATGGGTATATGGCGTGTACTAGACGAGCTTCGCCGACTCGTGTTGTTGGTTACACGACCGGATACACATCTCACACTACACGACATGTTCCATATACACACAGCGTGTACACAAAAGTATTACACCGACTCGTGTTGTTCGTTACACGGCCATATCCCAGTTCAGACTACACGTCATGTTCCATAGTGGACACGACGTGTATATATCAAGGTCTCCCCCGTCCGTGTTTTTAGTTACATAGGCAGATTCCGGGTCAATACTACACAGCAAGTACTTACAGTACATGGCGTGTTCGCCCCAAGAACTTCTCTTCCCTATGTCCCCACCCACACGGTCTATGACACATGAAGAGACTACATGGCGTGTACTTACGGTACACAGCATGTACTCAAAATTTTTTCTTTTCTTCCCGAACAGAAGAACATACACGGCGTGTTTAAGGTACTATATGGTGTGTATACTGGGTTTCTAGATAGTATGTCTCATAAACTTCTCTGGAACCCAGAAAATACTGAAAAACAACACCTAAGTGCTAAATTCCGATCCATGAGGGCCCATAATCCCTGCGAATCAAAGTTTGGCATCCTATATGTGTTATAACTAGCTAAACAGCCAATGATCAACCAAATTTTGGTCAATGAGGGCCCATACTCCCCAAAAACCAAATTTTGGCATCCATTCTATAAACATGCTCACACAATAATACCCTATCAAACAGCAGGTGTCTATCAAGAAGCTATCACAACAACATGATTTTCTAGTACAATAACTATCACAACTACATGAAATTTCTAATGCACCTACATGGCATGGAACTATGCATGGCATGTGATTTCTAGCATGTTCCTAAATGATGTATGAGATTGAATACCCTCATCTCACCATGTTGCAACTAAATAGAACCCATGGATAAAATGTAACAGCACAATCCCAAGTGTGTCACCCAACGGTGAAATCATATCAAGTGTAAATTGCAAAATCAGTAAAATTGCAATACGAGGTAAATTGGGTTTTCCCTGTACATTGGTTAGCTACGCCTGGGCACAACTTATTACCAACTATTGTTCCCATCCTATCCCTGACTAAGGCTCCAAATAGTAAGTCAAAGAAAATAATTCCTCTGATACCAATTTGTAACATCCCGGGCCCGGGTGCCACTGAACGAGTGCCCCAAACCCGGTTCACCACGTGACCTCAAGCGCGTTTCCCCAAATTCTAGAGGTTGTTGACTAGCAGCGAGGGCCCTAGTCTGATAGTGGGGAAACTATTCCCTCATTTGTCAAAGTGTAGCATAGCGGCATAAAATAAAAAGCATACAACAACAGCGGAAGCAATAAACCATACACATTTAATATAAAAACTGTAGTAAAAGATGACCAACCAGGTATATAGATATGATGCAACATGTCTCACGTTCTAAAAAAATAGCCAGAACATGTTACACAACACTACGATACAATACAGAGTACAACAAAACATAACAAAACAACAGGTAGCATCGCGAGCCTAAGCCTGGTCCCCTACTCCCCTACTCCTCAGCCGCAATCAAGTACCTGTATAGGGACCCTTTTCCTTATCCAAACATGCAGAAATGTAATCTGTTTGGGCCGAAACACATGACCCAAATAGGGTGTGTGAAATAATTCTCATTAGTCACCCACCAAAGGCCCGTGCCCAACTATGTGAAAGCATGAAACAATAGTGTGCAGTAGTAAAATGCAATAAAATAAGTAGTACTGAAAAGTAACTAACTTAACCAATTATATTTCCATTTAAACATCCATTTAATCATTTAATTTAACATTTCACCACAGTGAATATTCTGAGTAAAAAACCAACATCCTCAGACATGTAAACTCTTACCCTCAGGTAAAGAGAATCCAAACACAAGAATATGCCCACAGGCATACGAATATTTCCCTCAGGCATAAAAAGTGTCACCCACAGTCACAGAATCAACTACCCACAAGCACTGAAGGAGTTTCCCTCAGACTAAGAGAACATTGCCCTCAGGCTAATACAGTCATGCCCTTGGGCTATAGTAAAACACTGCCCTCAAGTACAAGTAATCGAGCCATTACCAACATCTAAATAAGCAGTTCACATACAATTACTCTCAAGGAAAAAGTAATGTGAAAAATAAATAAGGCATACCCTCGGGTATCCTGGCCAAACGACTAAACAGAGGAACACACTCCCAGGGTGGTCCTGGATCCAAGTAATGATCCCAAACAACCTTTTAATATCACAATTATTTACCTATACCATTCTAGGTATTTAATTCAACAAGGCCTTACCCATACGACACCCCATTCATGGGCGCATATCTCCATGGTACACAAAACACACAACAGTTGGAAAATTAAACCCCAAGCCACCTACCTTAAACACCCACGAACGGTATACACGAACGCCGATTCCAGAAACACCAAAAGACGATGTAGATCTTGGTTATAATAAAACACTTTAAAACATAAATAACGTTACCTCAGGAAATAATTGGTAAGAATGGCTTAAGGAGAGAGGAGGGCTTACCCGTGCGGTTCCAACGAGATCGTCGGCGGAAGAATCTGATTCCTGATGTGCGCTCGGCGGATCTCCAAGGCTCCAGCCTCCTCTCTTTCTCTAAAATGAACCCAAATGCCTCCTCTTCCAAATGAGGAGTCTACTGCCCATTTTAAGCCTAAAAAACAAACTACACGGTGTGTACATCCAAGTACACGACGTGTACTTTTCCATTTAACTGTTCCCCTAGAGGCACCGCCGTACTATTCATCCATCGACATGAGTACATGTCATGTATTCCTAACTACACGGTGTGTACTGTCGCCCAGCTAGTGGATTCTCCCACCACCTTATTTTTTCATCTACTGACTGACTACACGTCGTGTAAAGGACCACTACACAGCGTGTATTTGGTTTTTACACCCTTATATGTCAGCATGGCTACACGCCCTGTGTACTCATCCTACATGGCCAAAAGTACACGGCGTGTGGAAAAGTACATGACGTGTATTCCCTAAATTTAGGATTTTTCCCATTTTCCTTATTGTCTGAAAAACACTTAAGGAAAGGAGAAAAGAAGAAACCCATACCACAAGAAAAAGAACCGGGTTCTTACAATCACAGTGGCTGCACTCCTAATATGAAAGATTATGTTATAGAAAAAATACCACATTATTATGATTCTACTTTTAGGGCTTCTCAAACAGATCAATCTAATGGTTGGAAAGGACATTGGGACCTTTGTTCTAGAGGGGGTGTAAAACTTGACTAGATGTGGGCATTCTGGGTACATCGTACTTGTGCAGAATTCAGAAAAGAGTTATCAAAAGTTCATATTTACAAAGCTGTCTAGATGGGGCAAACTTATATTTACAAAAATGAATTCATTTATGAATTACTGATCTGATGGAGTCCACAGATGATTTACTTTAATTTTACACATGGTGAAGTTTGTATCAGTCTTTGAGACATTTACCAAATAGCTGGAATTCCCATTCTTGGGGAAATTTATGATGAATTCATCCCGAGTGACACAACATGGGGTGATGTTTCTAGAACACCACCACTGGCCCATGAATTAATTAAGATAGCAAAGAATTTACCCAAGGATAAGAAATATATTCATGCAAGAGTGTGGATGGAAGCCTTCTTATAACCAACAAAAGAGAAAGGTCCAACCTGTGGATATCCTACTATTTGTCCTTCTGTAGATAACCGAGGCATTTCAGGCACATATTGGCCTACAATAGAAAGAGGTGATTACAAGCATTGTGGCTATAAAGTCAAATCCGATATAGATGCAAAAGTACGCTTAGCTTCCTTCCTTGTTATGTGGATAAGTGTTTATTTGCTTCCAGTCCATGAATCTGGAGGTGGTGTAAGATCAGTGACCTTTGTCATTGTAGCTAAATTGGTATAGGGGAAGTATATTGGTCTAGAAACCCCTGTATTAGCACAAATTTACCATCTCCTATTGCATTTATACAATGGGAAGGCTCTATTTAGGATTGTAGGGCCATTCTAAGTGTTGTGGGGTTAGATTGTAGCACACTTTTTTTCATACTCTGTGCTGAATTCAGTTAGAGTTCTCAATGGTCGATTCATTCCATTTCTACAGAAAGTTTTTGGTATTCATCCACTAGGCTTAAGACCTAACGTGGCGCTAAAGGCATTGAATGTCTTAGGGGAATTCAACTTCCTTCATTTTTCTGACCCACCAACTGGAACATTTATTGATGATGGTAAAGGAAATAATTATGAGCTGAGATCCTATATGATGGCATTAAGGAATGGTGTATTATCAACTAGGATTGATGGTGAAATTATCTGTGAGGCTTATGTCCCATATTGGTTTTCTCTTCAGTTCAGATGTCTTCAACAATCAAGAAATTTTCTACCCACATGTGTCAGAAATGAGAATTTCCCAATTGTAGCGTGACAATTATGGATTCTAACAGCTTTAGAGGTATCCAAATTGTCAATTACATTACCTGCACAAGATTCATCGATCGGATTTGAAGCTGGGTATGACAAAGATTGGGTTTCTTCATATCCCCATGGGGCTCTAAAAAAATGGATATATCGAGTGGCAGCTACAATAACTGTTTCATGTGGAAATCATGGAAAGAAATCCAAGGTCATAGATGATACAGAAGTTTCAAAGGTTTTTGAGTACTTAAAATGCCTTCGTAGGAAGTACACCAGGAATACCAATTCTAGGGAAGAAATACATCCAATTCCAAGGCGAGCCACCATCAAACAGTGTTACCTAATCCATCTATTGAACTTTTTGATGAAATCAGGTCTGAAGAAATTTTCCAATTAGAAGGTGAAGCTTCCCTTCCATAGTCAACCATACCAAGATTGAAATATGTGAGACCTTCATCCATTCATCATTGGGAAAGTATAACCCATGATCTTAGGGACGCATGGGCATTCCTCCAGCATGGAATTAGAATACCAGATATTGGTGATATCAAGGCACCTTATGATTTCAATATAGACCATAACTTGGCTTAAGTACATAATTATATTGCGAAGCTGGAGGTTTTTATATATGCAATCAATGAACAAATCCCAGCCTTTAAACAAGTATCTCATATGCTGGACACAGGAGTCCGTGAAGGGGTAATTATTGACTTTGAGGAGGAGTGGGATATTTATGTTAATACTGAGAATGTATTTCTCTTTTTATTTTGTCTCAACTTTGATTTATCATTTATCATCATTAATCTTGATGAAAATATATTTATGCATCTTGAATGTAGAGAATAAATATCTGGACCAATTCTTTAATCACCCAAGTATGGTCCTGAAGGCTCTCTTATCAATGAAACAAATGATCCTCCCAGGTCCCTAGAACTTCCACCAGGAGTAAGAATCATGACTGGGGTAATGGAGATAGATAATCCTCAACCATTACCTCATGTTTTCCCTACTAAGAGGAGTGTTTCAATCTCTCCTCAAGCTTTTGAATAAAAACCCAAGAGAGCAATGAGATTGATTCGAAGTTTTCACCAAATGAGTAAGTGTTTATACAATCCTTAAGGCATAAAACATGCTAAATATATTCTGGTAACCATGTTTTATCTCTTGTAGGATCTATGTCTCTCTCCTCTCTCAAGGGATTAAGAGCTGATGCTTCACGACCAGAAAAAGAAGCCCCAGGGGAAACCCAGGTTCATGCTGATGAATCTGTAATGTCAAAAGATTCAGCTATACCTAATCCTGGCTCTATTGAGAGAGAGGAAATACATGGTAATATTAAATACATTCCCCGGTTACTTTTGTCAAAGGTTCCTAAAAATAATCAATACTTATATTACTTCAGAATAAAGGAATGAAGATCCAGGGCAATCTAAAACCAACGTTGATATTAACCCAAACCAGGAAAGATATGATATTGGTATACCAATTAAAGAGTTAGTGAAAAAAAATTTCAATGGAGCCAATTTGGGCATCAACCAACATTTTTTGGATACCTTGAATGGTGAGGATGCTGTAACATTTCAGGCTATATACACTGAAATGATGGAAACCCTTAATCTGAATATTGATATTCCATGTTCCATCAAGGATTTTGGAGATTTTCATGAGAAATTACAAGGACATATGTCCCCATTCTTGAATTTCACATACATAATTTGTTCTTAAACTTGATTCTTTACATCAAAATTCACCTCATGTAGCTTTAGCTGTAGAAAATGCCGCAAAGGATCTTTAGGAACAGGGTGTTACACTTTATCCTTTTGCTAGGGATGGAGAAATAATTACAGAGGATCCTTCATCAAGAGATGTTCCAGAGCCTTCAAATGTCATACCTAAGAAAATTAAAGCAAATTCCCCTTCTCAAAAAACAAATGCTCAAAACACTAGAGCTGAGAATATAGGGGATGAATCTAATCAAGTAGTTGACTTGTTATTAGGTAAATATAATTAGCTATTTGAATCATATTTGATTCCTTTATTTGAAACTAATAATGACCTTGATTTATCATTTAGGGTTATCATCTCCTAGATCAGAAGTTGAAGCTTCTAATACCCCATGAAAATCAGAACAAAATAGCTCTTTAAGTGTCCTATTTCTAGAGAACATTTTACCTCATGGTAGTGACTCAGATTCAGACTTAGAGATGCAATATTCTCTTAGCATGGCACGTAAGAATACATGGCGGAATATTTGGAGAATAATTGATAAAATGCCTTTATATGAATTTTCGTCCCATTTTCTAAAACTCCCAGAATTATTCTGCGTATTGGGATTTGATGGATTTAATTATTAGCTAATCTACGATGCCATGAAAGAGACTATTCACCAACAGGAGCAGGAGAATAAGATACAACAAGATTTTGAAGAGGCTAAATGACTCATCAATATTGAGGGATTTCAACCTATAGTATTTGAGGCAGAGGAAAATCATAATAAGAAATCACTCGAGATTAGCCAAGAAATCAAAGAAGCCATGAAGGAGTTGTTATCTCTTCAACAGCAACTGGATTTTATTCATGACAGGATTGAGAAATTGAATCAGACATTAAGAGAAACCCAATTAGAGAATATAACTACCATTTCAACTAATAAGGAAGCACTTATTTAGGTAGAGGAGGCTGGAGTTGGTCAACTATCTCAACTTCAACAGGCAGCTGATAGAGCTTATGAAGCGGTCCAACAAATGAGAAGTCATGTTGAGAGTTTATTCTGAAACATGAAAGAGAAGCTCCATTTTGTGGATGAACCTTTATTTTCATATGAATGAATGAAATTTTGTTTTCAATCATAATAAAAAAATAAAAAAATAAATTTTCATTCTTATCTTTGCATGATTTAAATATGAAATGTAAATGATGATAATGATTCATTTATGTTAAAAAATCATTATTATAATTAGAATGAAGTGATCAAAAAATTTCTTATTAAGCCAAGGGACCTAATAAGCATGATTTTACTGTTTCTAGGGTTATATGGATAACCCTACATATATTGTGTCTTTTGACTTTTATTGCTCAATATTACCTAAACCATACAAAAATGTACGTTTAGTGAGCTGGGACTCGGATTTTGTTTAGATTTCCCTTCATGGGTTCCCAATTTAATGAGCACCAAGACTTTTGTTATTGGTAGTTTAGAGTCATGCATGTTGAAATATAAAGGGCTAGTGTTTAGGGTTGAAATATCTTTGACTGTAAACATTGAATTAAATCCCAAACAAAACACTATGGATAAGAATTGATTAAATATTCTTTAAACATTTCCAAGGGGAATCTTAGGCCATGATTTTTTAAGGATTCCAAATTTGAAGCTTGTATCAACATAATGTGTGTATTTTCTAGGAATGAAGTTACCATTATTTAACAAACCCATTATGGGGGCTGTATTATGCAGGGCCAACTAGGGCATGTGGTGCATAAAAAAATAGTGGCATCTTTTGAATGACATGCCTGTTATGTAAGCAACTTATGCAAGGCCGCCTATGGTCATGTGATGCATAGTCAGGAAAAATATATCTTTATTAATTTAATGTTTTTCTATTGATAGATAGGGGAAAATAATATTTGGGTGACTTAAGACCACAATAGGTGGTTTTTCCAAGGAAATGAATTTTAAGAATGAAAAGGGGTTATTTTAAACCAACAGTCATGCAGTGAGGACATTGGTACTATGTAATTTTAAGTCATGCAGTGAGTACATGGGGTGGCTTTAATTTAAGGTCTTTAGCTCTGACCAAAAGTATGAAACTCCCCCAATTTCTTGATAATTTGTTTGGAAATATACTATCATATTCCGGTATAAAAGGTAAAATTATAAACTATGATTTGAGAATTTCTTAAACCAAGGAATGGTATGGGAAAAGGGATAAAAGCATTAGAGGAAGTCTTTTTTAAGAACAAAGTTACCATTACTTGAAAAACTCGTTATGGGGGCTGTATTATGCAGGGCCAACTGGGGAATATGCTGCATAGCCAAATAGTGGCATCTTTTGACTGATAGGCCTGTTATGTAGGCAACTTATGCAAGACCGCCTAAGGGCATGTGATGCATAGTCAGGAAAAAGATCTTTTAGAAGTTTGACGTACTATTGCTAAAAATCGAAAAAAGTTTATGGAGATTCAGATTTTCCAATGCATAGAGTTTGGTTTATAGAGAAAGGTAACTAAATATGGAAAGGGTATTTCTAATCAATATATCCAAAGAATCAGAGGAATAAGACTTTTAAAAAGGTCTGACCCAAATGTAAAAGATATGGTATTAGTAGTTTTATGTCATACAACTTGGACCAGAAATGGAAATAATATATAACATGTGGCCAAGTGATTTCTAGATTATTTCATAGTGTATCGAACACATGATGAGGGAAATGTGTAAAACATGGTATTGAAGACTTTCAGACTGTGAGAAAGATAATGGGACAAGTATACTTGAATGACTGTTTTAAAATACAGATTCTTGTATATTGTCATCAAAGATTAAAGGGGAAAAAGATACTATAACCAAGAATAAAGTTACCATTATTTGAAAAACCCGTGATGGGGGTTGTATTATGCAGGGCCAACTGGGGCATATGCTGCATAGCCAAATAGTGGCATCTTTTGGCTGACATGCTTGTTATGTAGGCAACTTAAGTCCGCCTAAGGGAACGTGCTGTATAGTCAGACAAAAAAGATCTCAGATATTGGAAACATTGTCACCAGAAACTGTAAAAAAGATTATAAAAATATGAAAGAAAAATTCAAGATTAAGAGTGTGAGATATGGAAGGCGGTTATGCCCAATGTATATGAGAAATATTTGAATCAATATTTTC
This sequence comes from Viscum album, assembly GCA_963277665.1. NCBI lineage: Eukaryota > Viridiplantae > Streptophyta > Magnoliopsida > Santalales > Viscaceae > Viscum > Viscum album. The sequence continues at coordinate 1,961,987,590 of OY728133.1, forward strand.
TATGAATTTTATGTACTTTACATATATCTGACTCATATGTAAAATGGAGACTTTATTTGTTTCTTTTGAATGAATATGGTAATGTGCAATTTTAAGTCATGTAGTAAGGACATTATACTATGCAGTTTCAAGTCATGTAGTAAGGATATTATACTATGCAGTTTCAAGTCATGCAGTAAGGAAATTATACTATGTAGTTTCAAGTCATGCAGTAAGGGCATTATTAAACCCATAAGAAATTAAAACACCTTATATAAAGAATCCATTTACTTAATTCATAATCCCATGTGAGTTATTCTTGGTGTGAGAAACAAGGAGCAGTAAGTGTTTCTTTTATAATGCAAAGGTGATGCAAATGGAGAATAGGGGTATTATATTTTCATTCAGTGTAATTTCATGTGGTAAAGAATACTATGAACTGATATGAAAGTAAATACATATTGTAACTAGATTAAGGGATAAAACCCAAGTGTCACTATATGTCTTTCTAGGGAAAAATCAAGTCCTACATAGTTTTTAAAACATTCCCTATGCATGATTGATTTTATACAAGAAATAAAGGGGTTTTTTTTATTATGGGTGGTTTGGCCCAAGATTAGAGATCTATGCATCTCTACGTATCTCAAAATAGATGAGAATCAAGATATACGTAGTTCTTTAAACAATCATTCCTCATGATAAGTTTGACATGAGGAATGGGGGATTTTGATACATTCTTAGAGAACGATAAATCTTAAGACATGAAATGGTATAAGGACCAAATCATATATCTTATGGAAACACTCTGTATAGATCTGATTCATATATAGGTGGAGAAAATAAAATAAGAAAATTTTGTGACTGTGGTTGGGCCCAGAATTGGATATTCAGGTGTCTCTATGTGTCTCATTGAAAATGAGAATCAATCCATACGTAGTTCTTGAAACTTGGTCTCTATGAAGAACTGACTCCGACATAGGAAAGAGAGGGACTCATGTACTTTTAAGTAGTGATGACATTAATGAAATTTTCTTATGGAAGATTCTAACATTAAATAGAGAAAATGTTAGTTGTACATATGATTTCATGTAGTTTAACGTCATGCACCAAAGACAAAGATACTTTGCACTTTAACATCATGAATCATGGACGCTTATGGTTGTTATGCAGTTTAATGTATTGAAACTAGTACATTGGTTGCTGTGTAGTTTTAAGTCTTGCAGCAAAGACATTGTACTAGGCAGTTTAAAGTCTTATAGTGAGGACTAATGGGTATAATTACACAAAGTATTTCTTCAAAAATCCCGCATTGGTTGGAGATATAATGTGCTATCCATCTATTGAGATTAAAGCATAGGATCCATTTGAATAGACCTTATGTATGGAATAAGTTCCCTACCATTTTGGTTCATGTTTTGGAGGTTTCTTTAATGGTATCATTGGAGTCCTAAAGAGCAATACCAATTTTCCTTGGAGAAATGAATGAAGGCAAACTTTCTTATTAAAAGATTGTGATATTCTATTATGATAGACTTCTAGATGATGAAATGTATGAAATCTTTTACCATATAATTGTTCCAAATCATTAAACCATTTCTGAGATCTTTCATCTGTAGATAAATGATCATAGATTTCAACACTATGTGAAGGCAATTGTACTTCAATTGGAAAAAATGCTTCAGTTCCATATATCAATGAATAAGGAGTTTCTTGGTTAGCATTATGGGTAGTTGTCCAATAAGCCCATAAAGCATTCAAAAGTTTATCAGACCATGATTTATTATCTTTATCTACCACCATATAGAGTATATTTGATAGTGTTTTTTTGAAAGCCTCTATATGTCCATTGGCCGCTGCATGATAGCATGATGAATGGTTGGATTTGATATTATATTCCTAATATAATTTTTATACTTCATCAGGACAAAAATTGGTTCCATTGTCCATCAAAATAGTATGAGGGACGCCAAATCTGGTGATGATATTAGTTTTGACAAAACTAACGATTCTTTTATCTCCAACTTCCTTGAGAGGTATTACCTCATCCCACTTAGAGAAGAAATTAGTAGTAGTGAGAATATACTTGAACTGCTTAGCCGTGGCTGGAGGATAAGGCCCTACTACATCCATTCCTCATGTGGCAAATGGATAGGAGTATTTCATTGTATGTAGAAACTTTGGGGGTTGATGAACGAAGTTGGCATTCACTTGACATGGATGAAATTTTTTAGTAAAATATGTACAATCCTGTGTCATTAAAGGCCAAAAGTATCCAAGACTTTATATTTGATTGGAGAGTCTGTGCTCGGATTGATGGGCACCACAAGCTCCTAAATGTACTTCTTTCATGACAGCTACCGTCTCTTCTCCATTAATGCATCTAAAAATAATTCCATCAAAACCTCACTTGTATAGAATCTTTTGGTGGTATGGACTATCATAAAGAGTAAAATTGGCCACTCATCTCTAGATCTAATCCTTCTCAACCCTATTTGGTGGAAGTATCCCATTTTGACAATATTACATGATGGATGTTCTCCATCCCATGGTATGATCATACGGTTCAAAAATAGGGATAATTTCATTAATTACCTCTCATATGGTTTGAATAAAAGGTGAAACCGTGCGGAAATGGGTTATGCTGATAACTGTCTCATCCCGATTTGGATCTGCCAAGGCTGTAGCTACATTATCCAGTGCATCTTCTTGGGCATTTTTTGATCATGGGACATAGAACAATGCCGGATTTGAGGGAAATTCAGCCATTAACTCTATAATGTAATCACACAAAGGGATTAACTCTTCTTTTTTGATAGAGTATTCCCCATTGATTTGTTTGATTACCAATTCTGAATCACCTTTTACCCTTAATTGATCCATTTTCACCTGAAGATCCAATTCCAAACCTGCGATGAGAGCTTGATACTCTGCTTCATTGTTGGTACCACCTTCCTATAATAGAAAAGAATAAGGCAATATTGCCTTTTATGGGGAAATAAGGACTATTCCTAATCCAACCTTGTTGATTTTAGGATTTTCCAATCTCTTCCCAATTGGACTTCTAGAAGCACCATCAAAATGCATTTCCCATGTTTGGGAATTATCTTGAATAGAGAAGACCTCCTCATTAGGAAGTTCAGTATTAAATGATGTGTCTTCCGTAGATGGGTGCTCAACAAGGAAATCAACTAGATCTTGGACTTTTATTTCCTTTTGAGGCACAAACTGGATATCAAACTATCGCAAAATAACCGCCCACCATTCTAGAAGTCCTGTAAGCATAGGACGACTGAGGATAAATTTGAGTGGGTTATTACGAGATACCAATTGGACCTCATGATGTTGTAGGTAATGTCTCAATTTCTGAACAGAAAATATTAATGCCAGGTAGCACTTCTCAATACTTGAATACTGAGTTTCCGCATAAAGCATAGTGCAACTAAGATGATAAAGGTTGTTTTCATTTCCAGCATCATTATTTTGGGTGAGGAAGGAACCTAGTGATCACTCTAAATTTTTCACGTAAAGAATGATTTATCTTCCTTCAACAGGTGGAATCAATATTGGTGGACTCAAGAGATATTTCTTGAGTATATCAAATGATTCATGGAAATCCTTAGTCCATTGATTAGTGACCCCCTTCTTCATTAATCTAGTGAAGGGTAAAAATTTGACTGCCAATTGGAAATAAAGCGTCGAATATAAGACAAGTGTCTTTGAAGACCCCTCAATTATTTCAAATTTTGAGGAGGTGACATACCAAGGATTAATTTTGTTTTCTTAGGATCAACTTCAATACCACGATGTAATAAAACGAAGCCAATGAATTTTTTTGAGGTTACTCTGAAAGCACATTTTAAGGGGTTCATCTTCAAATTATATTGATGAAGTTTATGAAATATGGTTTCCAAATCATCCAATTGATTGAAATTTTTTTGGATTTGACTACCAAATCATCCACATAACATTCAGAAAAATTCCCTATAAAGGGTTTGAGGATATGGTGCATGGAACGTTGGTATGTCGTGCCTGCATTCATTATGCCAAAGGGCATTACCCGATAACAAAACACACCTTGAGGATATCTAAAGACTGTATATTCTTCATCCTCCGAGGCCATTTGAATTTTATTATACCCAGAATATTCATACATGAAGGAAAGAGCTTCGTAGCCATCCGTTTCATCAATTAGAAGTTCTATAATCGAGACTGGAAAATCATCTTTAGGACAATGCTGGTTAAGATCTCTGAAATCAATGAAGACTTTAATTTTCCCATTCTTCTTTTTCACTGGGACAATATTGACCAGCCATTTGGGATATTGAACTTCCCTGACAAATTTATCCATTATAATCTTATTAACTTCAGCTTTAATTTTAGAGGTGTGAGTTGGGTGTGTTCTCTTTGCTTCTTACTTGAACCCATGATGTTCTTCTGGAAAACCCAAATGATGGGTGGATATATCAGGATTAAGACTTGGAATTTCCTAATAATTCCAAGTAAATATATCTCTATTTGTCTTTAGAAAAATAATTATACACCTCTTGCTCCTCAGAGGTCATGGCCACACTAATTAAGGTGGGCGTGGATCTTCTCTTGTACCCAGATTTATTTCTCGGAGTTCATCCACGGTGGTAGAAACACCTACTTCAAATGCTGGAGAAGCATCCATGATATCTTCTTCTTATTCTATGTGTTACCTCTTCTATTTCCATTTTAATGGTAGATGATAAGGAAAAACTCCCAAAGTTAGGGGATGAGTCAGTATTTGAACATCTTGAAGAAGAAGCCACCATATCTAACCCTACTGATAATGAAGGGTTTTTTGGTGGTAAAGAGGGATTGGTGGATTGAGAATAAACATCTTTATCTCCCTCAAACATTGCTACAATTTCTTCTAATTTGATTGATGAAGTAGAGGCTCGTTGTAGTTCAACAGATGAAATGAAAATATATCCATTTAGGATTCCATCATTTCTTGGTGTATCAATAATTTTTCCCATGTTATCAAGCTCAATTGCTGCAATTGACATTATGGGAATTATTGGACGAGTTAATGGATTTGGCTTTACCCTTTCAACTTGATTGATGGGTAACACATAATCTATAATCAAATGCATGAATGGATTTGCTAGAATATTTATCAGTCCATTTGGAGCATTAACTCTGGTTATCTCCTTGGTCATAGACATTGATCCTTTTGTGTGATAAAACTCTATCTCAATGTATTGATATTCACATGTTTTTAATGGAGCCTTGTCACCATACAATGTTCTGATTTGGGCATTGAAATAGCATTTTAGACATTGGCGGTATGATGAAGGTATGGATGCATGTTGATTCATCCAAGGTCTTCCAAGCAGAATATTGAAGGTCGTGTCCTGACGAACAGCCATGAAATCTAAATTAGACACAAGATCTCCAAACTTAGATATGAGTTTAATTTCTCCCAAAGGTTCTTGTTCATTATTTTCATATCCTTGTAACATTAAAGTTGAAGGAGATAAGTCAAATTCAGTCAGGCCCAATCAACTAAGTGTACGAATGAAAATGAGGTTGACCCTAGAGCCATTATCAATGAAGGATCATCCGATATCCATGTCATTGACCTTGCCAGATAGATACAAAGGTATGATGTTTCCATGTACCACATGGTCTTCATCTTCAACAGTAAAATATATGACTGCATGAAATTCTACATAATCATTCTCTATACAGTAAACTTCAGCAGCAACAACTTCAGTTTCAAATTCTTGAGGACTTAACAAGGCCTCAATGAGTGATTCTCAAAGATCTTTTGACAGATTGAAAGCATCAAATATTGATAAATTGGACGGTACATAGGCCAATTGTTTCAAGAAATCATACTTTTGGTCTAAAGGTCTATGTTTCCCAGTATGGAGATGTGGGTTTTCAGGTGATTTGGAAGTTGATGTATCTGTTGTAGATGTATTTTGTGTTGAAACAGAAGTGGTATTTCCCACTAACTTTGGAAAGTTAGACTGACTTAGTCTATTCATCTACTGAGAAGAATATGGTGGAGTTTCTAATCAGCCACCCAGGATAATTGTGCCAGAATTAGACTTGTTTTTCATGGAAGAAAATCATTGTTCTTATTGAGCTCACAAAAGGTCTCTTCCACGAGTTTCTACCACATATAGGGATTGAGCAGGGGTAGAGTTAAAATGATGGTTTCTAGAATTCCCACGTCTTCCCATGTATCCTCATCCTTGGACTCTTCCTCTAGTTCCCCAATTAGGCACAAATAATTCTAGCTCAATACAATTAGAATCACCATTGGCACAAGGATCTATTAAATAGATAAAATTAATGGAACCAAAGATCAATTCTTTGTCTGATGAGGATTCTGTCTGATAGATTATTTTGGGTTATACCATTTGGTGGGTCGTTGCCCATGATTTTGAAATAGATGGCATAAAATCTACCAATGTTAAGGACAACTTTGTCCTTGATGCGAGCTCATCTTCTTCTGACTGCTCTTTATCCTTGTGACCACTTTTTTTCTTTGAGGAAAGAACTTTTGATGAAGATGGTATTGCTGTGGAAGGAGTGGTAGAAGACATAATTGGTTGTTTCAACTATGTTTGTAAAATAGAATGAGTCTGGTTGATTGTTTTTCTGATAATCCATTCATCATATTTTTCCAAATTTTTACTTTTGACCTCTTTCCATTCTCATTCTTCCTCTGGATTGGTGGCCGTAACACATGATACTTGAGCTAATAAAATTTTATATCTCACTTTTCTAGAGTACCATATTTTGCAGAAGGTCTTTGAAAACAAATAACTCTTGAATGAGGTGTCCCAACATCTGATGAAAGGGACAATAATTCAGACGATCTTCATCTCCGTCTTTATTTGGCTTCTTCGTCCTTGACAACTGAACCAAATTGTTTTCTAAGGATGAGATGAAGTATCCATATACATTATCATTCCTGAAAGAATATATTTTATTTTTTTACTCCTCAAACTGTTTCCGCCTTTGATCTATTTGAACATCCTGGCAAGGTGGTCGTTGCTCCTGATTCTCAGGAAGTGGATCCCTTCAGTATGATGAAGGTCTTGAAGTAGAAGCAGGTACATGTTCCTGTTTGAGTGTAACTGTAACAGATTTTTCATTTCCTATTCTCCTTCCTGGAACTAATGGAATTACATGAGTTTTATCCTTAGTCTCTATAATAGAGTCTTCTATCTGCTGAGCGATTGAATTAAGGTCTCGAAACCCTCCTGTGTATTTCACAAGGATCAATGGTGTGCGTAATTCATCACGTAGATTTGCTACACAGATTGGCAGAAACTCTTCCTGAGAGAGTTCTAAACTTAAGGAATATTTTAATCTATTTTAGCGAGCAATGAAATCTGAAACTCTTTCATTTTCCCTTTGTTTAAAATTGTTAAGATAAAAAACTGTCTTCTTTGGTAATGTTGACCTAAATTGAAAAAGGAATTTTTGATAGAGATATTCCCACCTAGTAATTGATCAAGATTTCAAACTTGTATACTAGAAAAAAGATGGTCCTTATAATGACTGCACAAAACACCTAAGCTTAACTACTTCTTGTTGTTGAGAAGTTCCCATCATAGTATCACAATGAGAAAAAAATGTGTTAAGTGTTGTTCTGAATCTCCCGAACCATTAAAAATTGGGAATGTGGTATTCACAAAATTTGGTGGGGGTGGAATTGCATCCACCCATTTAGGGTAAGCTCTCTTTTCTGGCTGAACTGGGGAACATTGTTCCTCCATAGCTTCTAACCGAGTCTTTAATGCCTCAATTGTTTTCATAATTATTTGGGGAATATCCAGATGAGCTGGATTCTGTGTAGGTATTGCAAATGGAACTTGAGCTGGTGCAATGACTAGTAAGACCACTGATGATGGTGTTGATATCTATCTCAGATAACCCACAGAAATAGGTCTACCAGGATGTATATGATCATGTCTTGATTGTGTACATAATAAAGGGAATTAATTATTCACATCTGTAGTTACTACAAATCCTCTTTGTTGAGGAGCTCCTATAGGATTTGCAAGTTGAGGACTTGTCTGGGGTGTATGTCTAGTAGAAATGCTGTTTCGAAGCAACTCTATATTGAGTCTTTTCAACTATTTTATTTCCTATTATAGCTATGAAAATATATCTTCAAGTGAAAGAGATTGAACTTATCCATTATAAAAGTAAGATGAAATCTGAATTTTTCTTTTCCCCTTGTTGGATGCCTTTCAGAGAGGGGGGAGTTGGTTATTTAAAGGTATACCAAGATTCTGGGTAAGCCTCTGATTTTGGGTACGCAAACCTTCTTAATTTTCCTCAGTGTGTACCATATTTTGGAAAAGAACTTCATCTTCTGATTCCCCTAAACTGGACTTATTTTCTAGAGGATATTCTGGAATGGTATTAATAACATTCACTAATGCATAACACATTAATGGCATTCTGTCAGTGTTTCTGGTAGATTCTCTCCCTTTTTTCTTTCACGAAACTTCATTCTCCTATATGAAGAATTCCCTGGAACTGTTTGGAAGATAGTAACATTAAGGGAATCATTGGATAGTTTGGTTGTATTCTTTCCTTGTGGATTCTTCCCTAATCGAGAGAAAACTGACTTCCGTTGAGGAGGGGATTATAGATGCGAAAAATCCCCCATCCTTACAAACTGGGATTGATCCTATTCTTCTTATTCAAATATTTGAATTTTTTTTAATGAATTTAAAGGTTGCATTAAATGATCCCCCATCCTGGAAAGCTGGGGTGATTCTTGAACCGCTACATCTGAAATTCGTGTAACTGCTCTTCTAATTTTGCAGATTTTGGTTTGGACATTAGCTAACTGCATCATCCAAAAATTACTTAAATCAACTATTTTAGAATATCATTGTTCTATTTCAGAAATTTGCAACCTCTGACACCTAAAATCCTCTAAATGGGATGCCTGATCATGATTCTCAAAGGCTTGATGCAGAAGTAATTCAACAAATTTTTTCTTTGGGCCTAATTCTGATGAGAACTGGTTGAGGTATGTTCTTGAGCATACATTTGATTACATAAAAAACCTATTGATTGTGGTCAACCATCAGCAATAACATTTCATGGGACCACTTTTGGCGAACTTTGCTGATTTTGGAGTGCAGTGAAATGAAATTATCCATATGAACCCCATCCTCTGATGTGAACATGAGATGGGGAATCAGAAATTAATTGACGTAGCCTCTTCATAGAATTGAGACATGCACGCTGAAGGGTTCTCTGTTGTTTTCAACCCTTGGATGTTGTGAAACTGAAAGATATTCCAAGTCAATTTGGAAATGTAACCCTTTTATTACCTTTTTATGATTTTGATATTCTTCATATGGTAATAATTTAGTTTTCAAATGATGAATATTTTTATATAAGTTGATACGAATGTCATGAATACAATATTCTATCATCAATTCTAGAATATCAAACTGAGAATTTGTTGAAGGCCAGAACATGACTGGTATTTCTCCTTTAGCTAATTATTTCCTCATGTTTAACACGTCTTCATAATCTTCTTCTAGAGGTTTCTCCACTTGGTCTGACCAAAGTGGATGCTCTGCATTAGAGGATAAATGACCCAAGGGAGGTTTAGAGAATGATTGTTCCCTTAAGATGTATTTTGACTGAGAAAGTGTTTCACCTGTCAATTACAAGGTATCAGACATGAATGGCCTTATGTTTGCAAGTTCCTTGAGATAAGAGGGCTATCTTGTTCCTGCATTGTCAATTATAGAATTGTTTTAACAATGCGAAATACTACAGTGGAGAGGACTTTCACAGTGAATGCAATCATGGGGAGGATCAGCATGATGGATTATATCAAGGGATAAATCTTCTTTCTCCTTAGTCTTCTGGCCACATGGACGGTTTTCGGGGCTCTCATCCAAATATAGACACTTTTGATTGACCAAATTTTCATGAAGCAAGCCTTCATGATGAAGTGTCTGGTGAAAAACTTCAGAATTACAAATACCACTCCCAAAATTTGGTAATGAGAGGATAAGATCTTGAGTAGAAAAAGATAAATGTATGAGGGATTCAAGAACTCCAGTATTAAGAGGAGATAAATCACAGCTTGACTCTTGAATTTCCAAAGGTATTTGGTGATATTTTTTCCTGGATGTTATCTTATACTTAGTTGAGGCCACCTGCTAGAAAAAGTGGTTATCATGGGAAGGTATATGTTCCTACCTTGGATTAGTTACCGGAACAGACCAGTTACCACCAATTGGAAAGGCTTTATGTTCCCGATATTTTTGTTCGTATAATATGGGGGAGTTTTCCCCATGACCCTCCTGGACTAGAACAGAGGTGTGTATCTGCTCTGGAATGGTATGCCGATGTGTTATCCCATGTGTGGGGACATATTTATGGGTTTGTTCCCCTGATACTACTGAAGTAGTTGTTAAAATATCCTAACATGCTTCCATAATATGGGCAGGGATTTGCGTCTGCCCTTTCACCATTGATAAGATGTGTTTGGTGACTTCAGCAGCCGGAACAAGAATATACTTCCATTTCGTATCAAGAGTAGGTGTATGTGATTGCTCCTGTCCTCCTTTTCTTATCAATGGATATTGAAAGAACTCACGCATATGGGTAGAGAGTTTGGTCTGCCCCAAATTTTTCATCGGAGCTTTCCGACTGACTTCTCTGAGTGCTACCAAACAAGATTGTTGGAAGGCTAGATGAACATTGGCAGCTATATGTGTCTGCTGGGTATTTTTCATCAAGTATGGTTGACAGGCTTCCTTCAATATTGGCAGACGAGACTGCTAACAGAATTGGTGATTGTAAACATGTGTATGTTCCTGTTTACCGGTTCCCACCATATTAGATTGGTGGGTCTCTTTAAATGTAGTCAGACGAGCCTGTTGACTGGATGATAACTTGTAAACAGGTGTATGTACCTGTTCATGGTACTCCACCGAGTTTATATGGTGGGATTGGTGGGTTTCTGTCAAAAGATTCTTCTGAGCAGCCAAATTTGGACGAACAGGTGTATGTGCCCTCTCGTTGTTTGCCATCAAGTTAAATTGATAGGATTTTCTGGTGGAGGTAGAGGTGAGAACCTTCTCCCTGTTAATCGGAAATTATCCCTGGCAGTTCATCTTGCATGCCCAGGTCTGAGAGACATGGGCCAAATGTCCATAGGCAACACTCCCATCATGTTGGGGATGCACTACCGCATGATTCTGGCAGCGATTGCTGGTGGGAGTCCTTAAGAAGGACTCCTATATTCTTGAATTGAGGCCTTCAGTGACCTCTTGATCCATCTCCCTATATTATGAGAGATATTTATTGTTTCATTTTTGGGATAAATACCTGAAACAGTTGGAGATGGTGGTTGGCACCATTTTCTTCTTGATCGCTGGTCTTTGTTAGCCAGATGATCAAGGATTATTGTTGACCTAGAGGGCCTATCGAGCAGCCTCCAAAGTTGAGATTGTACCATCATAGTGATATTATTTCACCAGTACATTAGAGAAACAGTGTTGAAGATACTAGTTTTGTGATAACATCCTTCATGTGGATGGAGATCCATCTTTAGCAGTAGTTGGGAAGTTCACAGATGTTGTCTTGGAGAAATTCATTCTTTGGTTTGAAGGGAGTTCTGTGGAAAACTAAGAACAATGAAAAACTTTATTAAAGTAAAATTTTTTATATGGATACATGCGTGATTAATTCCTTTGTTTGGCCTTCTTTTATCAATTTATAGGGGCCTAACATGTGGGTAACATTATTAACTTGGTTAAGGATTCACTTCGGGTTCACCATTTTTGTTCCGTAGTTCCTTGAAATGTGTGTTCTGGACTTAATAATCACTATTTACAAGCGGTTTACATTAGATTTATTCCTGGAATATGAATCTTCCAACAGCTCTTTATCCAAAGAGGACCTGCTTTCCAAAGGAAGGTGTTCATTATGTTTTTTAAATTTATGATACTTAAGAATGTGCATTGGTCGATAGAATGGGAGGTCGGACTCATCACACCTTTTTGGGGGGAATTATTGTCTACTTCGGGACTCTATTTGTAAAATTAAAATATTTTCATGAATCCCTATTAATTCAAAAATTATATCATAAGTATCACTTATAATTTACAATCACTTATTAACATGTGTAAAATTTAGAATCATCAGTATGCATTCATGGTTCTTCATCAATGAAAACATCTGTATGTATTTGAGGTTTTCCATCAATGGTATCCTATAATATACCGATTAGAGTTTCTTTTTATCATCATTATGATGATACTGTTTTTTAAGCCACTCAGCGGGGCAATCTGGAATTTATTGTCATCCAGGGAGATGAAGGTTTGTTTTAATCTTGGGATCGTTCCCATAAAATGAGCTACCTACGTATCCTTGTACAAGGAATCAGAACCCTCATATTTCGATGCCGGATAGTAGGACACATCATACCTTTTAAGGTCATGTGATAAGGACCTCTAAGAGGAAGGTTCTTAGTTGAAACTTAGTGTGGGACTTATGCTGAAGCAGCATAAGGAACTTGGAAAGGATATTAGTTTCCAAGTAGGATCACACCCTATTGGGAATATGGCTCAAAGAGAACATGGTTTATTTGAAGTGTTGGGTTTGAACCTCAAGTAGGCTTCCTACGTATCCTATATTAATGGGAATCAAATCCCACATAGTTCGATAAATCTCACAGGAGAGTGTAGTCCTCTGAGAGAGATGAGTTTGGGCTTACATCTTGAAAAAGGATGCCTTGATGATTTGAGGATTGAATTTTGGGCTTATTTCCAAAGGAGGATTCCCAAATTGGGGGAATTAGGGTTGGATTGTTGAGGGTATATCCAGTGATCTCGGGCCCTGAAAGAGCTTCCTACGTATCCTAGTTTGAATAGGAATCAGAGTTTTCATAGTTCATTTGGAGAGGCATTTCTAAGCCCATGCGAGTCATGATTAGTGTGAGAAACAAGAGGATATGAAAGATTCAAAAATAACACTTCATACTTTCAAAATTTTCCTCTATACTGATGGAAGAGGGCACGTTGACCGTGGAAGAGGGCGAGGCGATAGACATTCCCTCTGTTCTATTTACATTGAACAAGGGTCCAATGTAAGGAATAAGGGGTGAAGGTGAGGGGAATATACTAGGATGGATGCCCTGAAATTGGTTCTAATAGGGGAGGGAGACTTCTCCTATACTTGTGCGGAATGGCAAGTGCAAAGTGTACCTTCCCTACCAGAGACCTGAGGTCCTGGGTCACCTCTTTGAGAAGGACGAGGCTGGTAACCAACCATCCTCAAAACCGGGAACTTCCCAAAACTGTTTCTAGGAGAAAAGTCCATGTGACTATGGATATACAAATCCAAAAACATCCCATAAATCCTAACCCCATTGTGAAACAAATGTGGGAAACCTCTGACTATGGAAATACTAACCCAAATTGGAGACACTCTAATGTGCCTTACCCAAAGGTTTGAAAAGTCAGGAGGTTTTGGTGGAGGCTTCAACTTAGCCCCTTTCAGATAAGGGAACCAAGGAAGCAGATACCCTACCATGGATGGCTTTAAAGAAGGGTACTTGAGCTGGTCGCATAGGTACCTTGCGCAAGTATGCCACGTAGGTACCCTGTGTTGCCCTATTGCGCAGGTATGACACGTAGGTGTACCGCGCAGGTGTGGCGTGCAGATATACCGTGTAGTTATGGATGAGGACTGATGAATGTGAAGAACTTAAAAACACAACTATCCTCTTTAATTATCCCTTTTTTTATAGTTTAGAGAATGACCTGATACAATTTTAGAGATCTAGGCGAAGGAGCTACACAATGGGAGCTTAAGAGAGTCTTTCACTTTTTTCAGTCCTGAAATGGGGAGACCAAGGGCCCTATTTATAGGCATGGATGGGCATGTTCGAAAATATGTTTCCCACGCAGGTACTTCACGCAGATCGGACGTGTAGGTGCTCTGTGTAGGGACATAAAACATCATCTGGCGTGGAGGTTCAGCACATAGCTCATCCATGTAGCTCAACCATGTAGCTCGGTAGCGTAGATCAGCCGCGTAGCTCGTCCATGTAGCACTTTGGGAGTATTATGTATTTTCTTTTATACTCTTTGAATCTTTCTTTGGGATTTGAAATATCCAAAGTTTGCCTATCTTTTTTGTTTCTTTTTCAAGTAGTGTAGAGACCCAATCTTGATATACATGGACATTACATTACTTTTTCGGAATACCTAATACATAACAAAAACACACACCAAAGGACTGTAATAGTTTAGTGTCTATGGAAACTTGAAATATAATTTTCTAATCTTGGTGAAAGATCTTCAACATCTCCCATAAAGATCTTCCTTTTTTTTTCTTACCTAAAACATTTCTTTATATCCTGGGGAAAAGAAAACATATAAAGGGTGAGCTCAAATGCTCAGTAAGGGTAAGCATGGAGAAAATAAAACAAACCATATACATTTGAACTTCAAAACATGAACATAATGTTTACACATTAAAATCTTGAGTTGTGAAATAAATCTTGGTAGTACGTAAGGCATAGGTCATAAAGGAACATCAATCATGATAAAATAGCATGGGAATAAAACATTTAATTATGGAAAATCGCTAAGAACATGATATAATTTTCATAGTATCCATGTAATTGCTGCCAAGACCATATTATTGGACAAAGTCCCTTTCTGAATCGAGTCCACTCCTTGTTCCAGTCTTGTAACACTGAACCAGATTAACTTACCATTCCATCCATGTCTATCTCATGAGATATAAATCTTTACCCAATGCATTAGAGGAAGATATAGGTCCCACCCATCTCATAATGAAATCATTCTTACATGTTACACAACATAAACATAAATCATTCATCATAACCCAAATAATCAAATGGATTTCATAAACATCATCCCACCATAACATAATCCATATAAAAAATGGATATAATTTCATCATAAGAAAAGTGAAACCATGTAAATCATAGAGACATTATACTTGAAACATACACATATTAAATAATGTCATCTTAGATGGAAAATGTTATTGATAAAACACATGAAATGAAATCTTGAGGAAAATATCCTTTCTTCTTCAAAATCATTTTCATTTCACAAAATTCCACGAAATTTTAAAAGAAAATAATTTTGTTGAAAATATTCAGGAAATATTGTAGAGTAATCTTCATGAAAATAAGGTGTTATAAAACCGTAAAAATCCGTTCATGCCGTATAAGTTAAAAAAACTTTATCTCATACTTTGGCCGGAAAAGTCAAAAAGTACCACGTATGGTAAACAAAAGAAAGATTCCTTCCATAACACAAAAGAAAAGACAAAAGGGGTAAACATGAATTTAAACATACATGGAAGAATTTAAACACTTTATGAAAAACATTTTTATGGACATGTATAAAAAAATATAACCCCAATAAATACTTACGTATAAGCAATCTCGGATAAAAATGAGATTTGAAAAATTATCCCTTACCTTAGGTTTGATATGCTTCGTACGTATCCGAACCTCCTGTATAATGATTTCAATAATGTCATTTACTTATTACAGAATCATATTCATTTTTATGATATCATATATGGTTCACTTATGACTTTATATTACCCGTTCTTTTGTAAATTCCATGTTAAAGCAGCATTTTGGGTAAAATCGTTTTATTTATCGTACATGTTTGGACTTGTTGTTATTGATATTATTATTAATTATATCATTATTTAATTACTTCAAAAATTTAAATCATGATTTATATATCATATATATTCAATATATATATATATATAATATACAGATAAATGAAATAAAATACACCGTTCATGGAGACGGTAGGCCGTACATACGCATGAATGCTGTTTTCCTTTCCTTATGGACTTGAATGGAAGTAAGTAGATGAAATTTATATATATATATATACATAAATATATTAGCTTAATTATTTAATATATTTCATTATTATTCATTATATATACTTTATAATCATTCTTGAATAGTTAACATGGAGAATGAATCTCATCGCATCGTGGAGACAGTTATCCGTACATACGCACGAGTGATGATATCATTCCGATAATTATTGAATCATAATAATTATGATGTTATAATAGCCATATATAGTTAATCATTACACCATTATACCCATCCAAGTAAGGTGGTGGTGGAAAAACAGATTACACCACGACGTGGAGACTGTATTGCGTACGTACGCACACGCGGGGATTTCGTTTTCTGTAGGATGGATAGAATGTGAAATGGGGTTGTTTAATATTTATAATAACATATCAGTATATTAGTGATACTGATGTTATTACTTTATAATGAAACAACTAAAGAAGAAGAAGTTGAAGAAGAAATAAACTTGAAAGAATCGGTTGAAGTGATTACCTCTTCTTTGACGCACCTCTTTTAAGCTTCCTCTTAAGGCCCTAGAGTTGGTCTTTTGACGAGACCAGAACCTCTATAATGTTTATAGGGAAGTTGAAAATGGGAAATGGTCAGGGTTTTGATGATCTTGAAAGCTCAAAATTGGGTAAAGAGAAGAGGGAGGAGGTGCCCTTTTATAAGGGAGGAGAGGGGCACCTTAGGAAAAACTTAAAATATTATTTTATAATAAAGTCATATTCAGTTTATAATAGATACAAATTGATTTATTTATAAGATAAAGTGGAGATGGGTCTAAATCATCTCAACCAATAGGTTTTATACAAGTTTATGTTACTATTTTAACCTTATCATTTAGATTTAACTCTAAGTTAAATAATTTAACCTTTACCGTGTCTTCTTGTTTTCTTACACGATATGGTTAATAAACTTACTATAACAAGCCAAAAAAGACCCAAGTGGTTAACTATTAATATATATAACCTTATATATGTCGTTTGGAAAAAATATTAGATTTTTAGGAATCAAATAACAATTAATAATATAATATTTGTTTTAAAAAACTATTTTATGTCAATTTTGACACTATTTGGTAATTTATTTTTGTGAAAATAATAACAACATTATTAGTTAGAAAAAAAATTAATTAAATAAATACTTACATGTCATATTAACATATAAAATTATTTTAATTCATAAAAAGTCTCAAATTACATTTATTTGGGTATTTAGAACATCAATTTTTTTAATATTTCATTAATAAGGTAATTACTACATCCTCATTGTTTCATAAATAAATTAAATTAGTTAATGTCTAAAAATTATAAATAAAATACCATTATGTATTAAATTGTTTTATCTCTATAATGAATATTTATAGTTGAATTTATCTTATGTATAACCATAAATTAAAAAAAAATTAGTTATTAAACTTTGATTTTAACTCTTTGAACTTTTCTTTGAATTAAATAATAATAAATGTCCTAATCTAATCAAAGTGGACCTAAATGGTCATATTTTACTCATAAGGTTGTTTTTGGAATAATTAAACTTATAAAATAGAATTAGGACATGTTTTAGGGTAATAATAATATCATTTTTACCCTTAATTATCCTAATTACTTTTAACCATGGTAAATATAAGTAAAAAGTTACAATTCACCAAAAATTATTTTTATCTTATTGAACCAAATTTTACTACTTAATATTAACCATTTCTCTCAAATTTTTGAAATTCAACTCACAAAAGAGGTAAAATTAAGTTTTATATACAATTTCAAATTCTCCTAGGAGGTGGGTAAAATACGATAAAAAGTTCAATAAAATTTTTATATATCTTAGATTATTAAAAAATGACTCCAATGAATTACATTGAACTTATATAAGTATTAAATATCTATTTTGATCTAATATAAATTTAAATAAAATAAATGATTATTTAAATAAAAATTTTGTTTTAACAAATAACTCAGTGTTTTCACTATTCATCAAAAATTGGAAATTTTCATAAAAATACCAAAATTTCACCCTACTCTAATTTTGATATTCCAAATCCAAAAATGAAGTCCATTTTGAAAGATAAAATTTATTAAATTTTAAAAAGTGGGTATTACTATTTATAACGGCTAGTTTACATATTATTTTAATAACATATCGTTGTTTAGTGAAACAAGGTATTGCGTACAACACACGCTATCGTGGAAGGTCGTGATTGCGTGTAAAGCAAGTCAAGTCAGGGTTGTGTGTAATAAAATATTCCTTTATTGTTGTGTATAATATAATTTAACCATATTTCATTTATACATTGAATATATATATATATATACTCAATGTTACGTAGAATAACTTCTATCAAACGATCTTGAAATTTTGTGTAACATGATCCAAGAATAGTGTTGCATATACTGCAGGCTAATACGATGTTTCATATAGCGTAAGATAATCTTGGTGTAGCATAAAATAGAAGAAATCAAATAAATTAAAAAGAATACTTCTCATATAATCTCAGGGTATTACATTCTACCCCCTTAAAATGAATTTCACCCTCGAAATTCATCGGGGTTATAAATGGTTTACTACTTGAAAGTTTCTTTAATAGAAACCCACATCATAAAAAGGACTACCAAAACAAAACTTTGAAAATTAATTTATGAAATGTAATGGTTACCCAAATTAACTAATCACTGGGTTTCCACACCAGAGAACATAGATGAAAATATGGATATAGAAGAGAAATCTGACCATCAAGTTCTGATAGAGAGTGGTAGAGAACATGGCTATGAAAAATCCATAAATCACAAATCCATAAATTTTTGATAATCTAAGGTACCATCTGATTCATCAGATATGAGGGTACTAAGACAACATTTTTGTTTTTCAAGATCATTTCTTTAATGTTGAATATTTTTTGAATTAAAAGAAATAATTACTTGATATTGGTACAATCTCACTGTTGTTAGTGCCTCGAACAATTTCCACTTCATCTATTAAAGAAATGAAGTTTAATTTGTCTTCCGTGAAGTGTTGGTAGATCATGCGATATAATGATAGGTCATTTCATCTATCTCAAACATATGGTTAGCAAAATTTATATACAAAATTCTATCTATAGAGAGATTAATCGTATATGGTTCCTAAAATGGACTTGTACTTCATCTATCATAACTCCTAATAAAATAAAACTAGTTTCTACTAACTAGGGACTTCTTGTAGGCTAGTGGTATGCGATAAAGGTATGTCACACTTCAGTTGTGGGTTCTATTCCCACAACCTTGTCCGACGCGACGGGTTGTCGCTCATCCTATGGGTTTTCCTTTTTCTAAAACTATACTATTATAACATTCTTTAAATAATATCTACAAAAAAGTTATATCCTTAAATAATACTATCTGATGTCCAACATAATCCATTACAATATTTAGGCTTATCCAAAATACATCTGTCCAATCTCATAGTGTAAAGAAAATGATTACTTGAAAGGTCACATAACAAGCACTAGAATGCCATCATTTATCCCACATATATTATATGATATATCTTGTTAATCACATTCCAAACATGTGAATACCTTAATCATGTATTCTTTTGAAACCTTAATTACCATAGAACGTTAGAGAAAACATGAATGCTGTCAAAAGTTATCTCTTTCCACATACCAAAATCCTAAAATTTCTATATACTCAAACCATGATATCACTTTGTCCTTATATCAGTCATGAGCTCATGAATACTATCAAACATTTCATTTTCTCTTTATCCTTTCATTATGTGCATATCATCCTCTTTACAAAAATATTGCAATCATTTTTCATAGTTACCGGTACCATACAATTATTGAAAACCAATACATAGATATTCCAAAATTCCACGATACTATAAATTAGATTCCATGATACTATTTTGAAATCACATAACATAAACACTTAATCATTCCACAACATCATTGTCATACTCAAAATAACAAATAGTGATCGCATGTGACTTCCCTTTGTCCTTTTACTTAAGAGGTTGCTGACATCGATCATTATTTACCCTTGGATTAGGGCATTGATTAGCATAATGCCCTATTTCATTTCACTTTAAGAATTGAATTTTTGGTGGAGCGTTCTCTGTACTCTTTTCTCTATTCATGTCATTAGAAACATTTTTTCCATTACTTAGACACTCAGATACTCTATGACCTTATTTTCCACACTTGAAACATTTTCTAGTACCTTTTTGACAATCTCCACTATGCTTCTTTCCACACTTTGAGCATAAATAAACATTCACCTTCTTTTCACCATTGTTCTGAGATTTTTTTCTTGAACTCCATCTTTCATTTCTTGTCAAAACCATGATATGGATATGTAACACCAACTTCCAGTTCTACCTTGATAGCACAACACACAATTTCTTCATAGGTACTAAAGTCACTTATAGCTAATGCCCTTAGAAGACTTGGTTTTAAGCCACTGAAGAATCGATCAACTTTACTTTTAGGTTGGATGATAAATCCAGATGCATACCTTGAAAGCCTTGTAAAATTCCCTTTGTATATACCAACAGATTCATCATCCTTTTTCTTAAGCTCATGGAACTCTTTTTCCATCTTTATTAGAAGAATACGAGGGAATTACTTATTGAAAAATAAGTTCTTGAACTCATCCCATTCCATGGATTCAATTTCATCTTGGGGCCTTGTATTCTTAATTAGAGTCCACCACAGGTCTACTTCACCATCTAACTGGTAAACAGCCAAAATGAATTTTTCATATTTTGAATAGCGAAGTATCAAAAATAAATTTTCAATGGTACTAATCCATTGTTCAGCAACAAGTGGATCAGAAGACCCACTGAAAGAAGGTGGACGTTTCCTCATAAAGGAATCAATAGAATATTGTTCCTTTCTCTCTTTATTTGGAAGTCCATAATGATTTAAAACTTGTGTAAGTATAGAAATAATATTTTTCACTCCATATCCCATAACATTGGTTTTTTCAGGAGGACAATCATTGCATTGTCTATTACATTGATCGACACAGTTCCTTCAGGTTCCAGCCATTGTCTAAAACCCAAAAAGAACAGTGGGAGAGGAAAAAATCATGCTAGGAAAACAACATAATAAAGGGGGTTTACATTCAATATATAACATATTAGGTTTAATTCTAAGATTGTTACTGTAATTCTAGGACTATAACCTATACGTATACTTATCCATAGGGACATTCCTAGACATACCTTAGAAATATCTCTACGGATTTCACTAAAGTTTTCACATCCTAGTTTCCAAAGGTTAACTAAACCTTTCCTCTGATACCAACTATAACAGTCTGTAATTACATCCAGTGGACTATAATTGATACCTATCAGGGAACTCCATGGGCAGCTACACCCCCTGGGTGGGACACACCAGCATCCCCAGTGGCATCCATTTCCTCATGAATCCCTTGGGCGGATTTCCATGCTTCGTCCAACACTCACATGTGAGAGTTCCCAAGGATCGGATTCATTCCTACATCATTTTCCTCTGATACCAACTGTAGAGACCCAATATTGACATACATGGACATTACATTACTTTTTTGGAATACCTAATACATAACAAAACCACACACCAATGGACCATAATAGTTTATTGTCTTTGGAAACTCGGAATATAATCTTCTAATCTTGGTGAAAGATCTTCAACATCTCCCATAAAGATCTTCCTTTTTTTTCTTACCTAAAACCTTTCTTTATATCCTAGGGAAAAGAAAAAATATAAAGGGTGAGCTCAAATGATCAGTAAGGGTAATCATTGATAAAATAAAACAAACAATATACATTTGAACTTCAAAACATGAACATAAAGTTTACACATCAAAATCTTGAATTGTGAAATAAATCTTGGCAATGCGTAAGGAATAGTTCATAAAGGAACATCAATCATGATAAAACAGCATGGGACTAAAACATTTAATTGTGGAAAACCATTAATCACATGATATTATTTTCATAGTATCCAAGGAATTGCTTCCAAAACCATTTTAGTGGACAAAGTCCGTTTCTGAATTGAGTTCACTCCTCGTTCCAGTCTTGTAACACTGAACTGGATTAACTTACCATTCCAGAAATGTCTATCTCATGAGATATAAATCTTTACCCAATGCATTGGAGGGAGATATAGGTCCCACCCATCTCATAATGAAATCATTCTTATGTGTTTCACAACATAAATATAAATCATTCATCATAACCCAAAGAATAAAATGGGTTTCATAAACATCATCCCATCATAAAATATTCCATATAAAACAAATGGATATAATTTCATCATAAGAAAAGTGAAACCATGTAAATCATAGAGACATTATACTTGAAACATACACATATGAAATAATTTCATCTTATATGGAAAATGGTTTTGATAAAACACATGAAATTAATTCTTGAGGAAAATATCATTTCTTCTTCAAAATCATTTTCTTTTCACAAAATTCCATGAAATTTTAAAAGAAAATTATTTTTTTTGAAAATAGTCATGAAATATTGTAGAGTAAGCTTCATGAAAATAAGGTGTTATAAAACCGTAAAAATTTGTTCATGCTGTATAAGTTAAAAAACCATTCTTCTCATACTGTTTCCGAAAAAGTAAAAAAGTACCACGTATGGTAAACAAAAGAAAGATTCCTTCCATAACACAAAGTAAAAGTAAAAAAGGGGTAAACATGAATTTAAACATACATGGAATAATATTAAAGACTTTATGAAAAACATTTTTATAGACATGGATAAAAATAATATAACCCCAGTAAATACTTTCGTAAAAGCAATGTTGGATAAAAATGAGATTTGCAAAATTATACCTTACCTTAGGTCTTATATGCTTTGTACGTATCCGAACCTCCTGTATAATGATTTCAATAATTTCATTTACTTATTATAGAATCATATTAATTGTTATGATATCATATATGGTTCACTTATGACTTTATATTACCCGTTCTTTTGTAAATTCCTTGTTAAAGCAGCATTTTGGGTAAACCCGTTTTATTTATCGTATGTGTTTGGACTTGTTTTTCTTGATATTATTATTAATTATATCATGATTTACTTACTTCAAGAATTTAAATAATGATTTATATATCATATATATTCATTATATATATATATATATAATAGATAGATAAATGAAATAAAATACACCGTTCATGGAGATGGTAGGCCGTACGTACGCATGAACACTGTTTTCCTTTCCTTATGGACTTGAATGGAAGTAAGTAGATGAAATTTATATATATATATATATATATAAATAAATCCAGTAGCTTCATTATGTCATATATTTCATTATTATTCATTATATATTTTTTATAATCATTCTTGAATGGTTAACATGTAGAATGAATCTCATCGCGTCGTGGAGACGGTAATCCGTACATACGCACGAGTGATGATATAATTACCATAATTATTGAATAAGAGTTAGTATGATGTTATAATAACCATATATAGTTATTATTTACACCATTATACCCATCCAAGTAATGTGGTGGTGGAAAAACATATTACACCACAACATGGAGATGGTATTCCATACGTACGCACACTCGGTGATTTCATTTTCCGTAGGATGGATAGAAGGTTAAATGGGATTGTTTCATATTTATAATAACATATCAGTATATTAGTGATACTTATGTTATTAATTTATAATTAAACAACTAAATAAGAAGAAGTTTAAGAAGAAAGAAACTTGAAAGAATTGGTTGAAGAGATTGCCTCTTCTTCGACACACCTCTTTTAAGCTTCCTATTAAGGAACTAGAGTTGGTATTTTGAGGAGATCAAAACCTGTATAATGTTTATATGGAAGTTGAGGAGGGAAATTGGCAGGGTTTGGCAAATATTGAAAGCTCAAAATTTTGTAAAGAGAAGAGGGAGGAGGTTCCCTTTTATAAGGGAGGAGAGGGGTACCTTAGGAAAAACTTAAAATATTATTTTATAATAAAGTCATATTCAGTTTATAATATCTAAAAATTCATTTATTTTGATGATAAAGTGGGTATGGATCTAAATCCTCTCAACCAATAGGTTTTAGAGAAGTTTAGGTTACTATTGTAACCTTATCATTTAGATTTAACTCTAAGTTAAATAATTTAACCTTTACCGTGTCTTCTTGTTTTCTTACACTGTATGGTTAATAAACTTACTATAACAAGACCAAAGAACCCCAAGTGGTTACTTATTAATATATATAACCTTATCTAAGTCATTTTTCCGAACCTTATATTTTTAGGAATATAATAAAAATTAATAATATAATATTTGTTTTAAAAACTATTTTATGTCAATTTTTACACTATTTGGTAATTTATTTTTGTGAAAATAATAACAGAATGATTAGTTCGAAAATAATTGTTTAAATAAATGATTACATGTCATAGTAATCTATAAAATTAGTTGAATTCATAAAAACTCTCAAATTTCATTTATTTGGGTATTTATAACATCAATTATTTTAATATTTCATTAATAAGGTAATTACTGCATCATCATTGTGCCATAAATAAATTAAATTATTTAATTTCTAAAAATTATAAATAAAATACCATTATTTAGGAAATAGTTTTATATTTCTAATTAATATTTATAGTCTAATGTATCTTATGTATAACCCAATATTAAAAATGTTTTAGTTATTAAACTTTGATTTCAACTCTTTTAACTCTTCTTTGAATTAAATAATAATAAATGTCCTAATCTAATCCAAGTGGACCTAAATGGTCATATTTTACTCATAAGGTTGTTTTTTGTAGAATTCAACTTATCCAATATAATTAGGACATGTTTTAGGGTAATAATAATATCATTTTACCCTTAATTACCCTAATTACTTTTAACCATGGTAAATAAAAGTCAAAAGTTACTATTCAAAAAACATTATTTTTATCTTATTGAACCAAATTTTACTCCTTGATATTAACTATGTCTCTTGGATTTCTGAAATTCAACTCACAGAAGTGGTAAAATTAAGTTTTATGTACAATTGCAAATGTTCCTAGGAGGTGGGTAAAAGACGGTAAAAAGTTCAATAAAATTTTTATATATCTAAGATTATTATAAAATGAATCCAATGAATTACATTGAAATTATATAATTATTATGTATATATTTTGACCTAAAATAAATTTAAATAAAATAAATGATTATTTAAATAAAAAGTCGGTTTTAACAAATAACTCAGTGTTTTCACTATTCATCAAAAATTGAAAATTTTCAGAAAAATACCAAAATTTCACTCGAGGCTAATTTCGATGTTCTGAATCTAAAAATGAAATCAATTTTGAAAGATAAAATTTATAAAATTTCAAAAAGTGGGTATTACTATTCATAACGGCTAGTTTATATATTATTTTAATAACATATCGTTGTTTAGTGAAACAAGGTATTGCGTACAACACACGCTATCGTGGAAGGTTGCGATTGCATGTAAAGCAAGCCAAGTCAGGGTTGTGTGTAGTGCAAGATTCCTTTGTTGTTGTGTATAATATAATCCAACCATATTTCATTTACACATTGAATATATATATATATATACACTCAATGATGCATAGAATAACTTCTATCAAACGATCTTGAAATTTTGTGTAACACGATCCAAGAATAGTGTTCCGTATAATGGAAACAAATACGGTGTTGCATATAGTGAAATATAATCTTGGTGTAGCATACAACACAATACATCAAATAAATTAAAAAGAATACTTCTCATAAAATCTCTAGGTGATACATTCTACCCCCTTAAAATGAATTTCGCCCTCGAAATTCATCGGGGTTATAAATGGTTTACTACTTGAAAGTTTCTCTAATAGAAACCAACATCGTAAAAAGGACTACCAAAACTTAACTTTGAAAAATAAATTATGAAACATAACGGTTACCCAAATTAACTAATCATTGGGGTTCCACATAAGTGAAAATATGGATATGGAAGAGAAATCTAACCATCAAGTTCTGATGGAGAGTGGTAGGAAACATGGCTATGAAAAAGCCATCAATCACAAAGCCATAAATTTCTGATAATCTAAGGTACCATCTAATTTATCAGATATGAGGGCACTAGGAAAACATTTTTGGTTTTCAAGATCATTTCCCTAATGTTGAATATTTTTTGAATTAAAAGAAATACTTACTTGATTTTGGTACAATATCACTGTTGTTTGTGCCTTGAACAATTTCCACTTCATCTCTTAAAGAAATGAAGTTGAATTTGTCTTCCATGAAGTGTTAGCAGATCATACGATATAATGATAAGTCATTCCATCTGTCTCAAACATATGGTTAGCAAAAGTTATATACATAATTCTATCTATAGAGAGATTAATCGTATATGGTTCCTAAAATGGACTTATACTTCATCTATAATACCTCTTAATAAAATAAAACTTGTTTCTACTAACCAGAGACTTCCTGTAGGCTTGTGGTATTCAATAAAGGCATGTCGCACTTCAGTTGTGGGTTCGATTCCCACAGCCATGTCCGACGCGACAGGTTGTCGCTTGTCCTATGGGTTGTCCCTTTTCTAAAACTATACTATTATAACATTCCAGAAATAATATCTAAAAACAAGTTCTATCCTTAAATAATACTATCTGATGTCCAACATAATCCAATCTAATCTTTTAGCTTATCCAAAATACATCTGTCCAATCTCATAGTGTAAACAAAATGATTACTTGAAAGGTCACATAACAAGCACGTGAATACCATCATTTATCCCCCATATATCATAAGATATATCTTGTTAGTCACATTCCAAAAATTTGAATACCTTAATCAGGTATTCTTTTGAAACGTGAATTAACATAGAACCTTAGTGAAAACATGAATGCTGTCAAAAGTTAACTCTTTCCACATACCAAAATCCCAAAATTTCTATATACTCAAACCATGATATCACTTTGTCCTTATATCAATCATGAGCTCATGAATACTATCAAACATTTCATTTTCTCCTTATCCCTTCATTATGTTCATATCATTCGCTTTCCTAAAATATTGCAATCATTTTTCATGGTTACCGGTACCATACAATTATTAAAAACCAATACATAGATATTCCAAAATTCCACGATACTATAAATGAGATTCCATGATACTATTTTGAAATCCCATAACATAAACACTTAATCATTCCACAACATCATTGTCATACTCAACATCACAAATAGTGATCACATGTGACTTTCCTTGTCCTTTTCTGTAACACCCTGAGCTTCCACGATACGCTTCTCATTCAATAATGCAATAGCTTGCATTGTACGCAACTTCGAGTTCTAAAACACCGCGACTAATCAAAGTAGCCGTTATGAATAGTAATAACCACTTTTTAAAATTATAGAAATTTTATATTTCAAAATGGACTTCATTTTTGTATTCGTAATATCGAAATTATCCAAAGTTGAATTTTTTGTAATTTTCTGAGAACTTCCAATTTTTTATGAATAGTGAAAATTACTTAAAAACAACTTTTTTTAATCAAAATAATTTATAGTGATAAATTATACTATTTAGTGGTTTTAAAGTATAATTATAATATATTTTTACCATTTTATCCAATGGTGGTCATTAGAATTAATTTAACATTGAAATTGGACATAAACAATTGCCAATCTTTTGATATAAATTGTTTCTTAAAAACACGCTATTTGTTGTAACAGCGGGAACTAATTATAAAATTAATTAATACAACTTATATGTTTTGAATTTTTTAAAATAGACATCATTTTTGAATTCGGAATATCAATTATAGCTTAGGGTGAAATTTTGGCCTTGTTCTGAAGAACTTCAATTTTTGATGAATAGTGAAACCACTAAGTGGTAGTTAAATAACTGATTTTTCGTTTAAATAAAATATTACCACTTCTGTGATTTGATTTTCAAAAATCCGACATACATGGTTGTCATTAAGAAGTAAAATGTGGTTCAATGAGATTAAAATAATTTTTTGGTGAATAGTAACTTTTAAGTTCTTAATCGCGATTAGAGGTAATTAGTGTAGTTTAAGGTACATATAATGTTTTAATAATATGAGATGAGCATGAAACTTGTCCTACTCCTATTGGATGAGTCATGGCCGACCAAGAAAACCCATGGGTCAACTTGGGGACCCCATGGAGCCACCTTAGTTGGAAAATGACATTAATATATATTTATTTAATGTTAAAATTAAATTTACACAAACATGAGTTATTTTACTAAAACAGTTTTTAAGTGGGGTTACACAAGTCCAAATTTTGACTATAAATATTCATTAGAAAGATAAAAAGATTTCCTACATCATAGTATTTTTTTATTAATTTTTAGACATTAAATATATTAAATTATTTATGACATCATTATGATGCAGCGATGACCTCATTATTTAACGATTTAAATAAAATGAGAAGATAATGCAAAATACAAGGCTTACACTTGTCCAAAGCCTATTGGATTAGGATATTTCGAAACCTTATCACCTTAGCCTCGAATTATATAAGTTTGGGACCTTTAGAATCCGAAAAGCATTGTGAAATAATATAACATTTCAATCTTTCCAAAAGTGCCCCTCCTCTCCACTTATAAAAGGCCCCCACCTCTCCCACCTCATTTACACTTTAGAGACATTTGGCTCGGCCAAACTCTGCCCAAATACTCTCCCAACTTCCCCCTCTTACTCCTAGAAGCCTTACTTTGGGCAGAACGCTTCCCAAGGAAGCCTTTGGCTCAAATCAAAAAGAGTTACCCGGTTTTGAGGTAATGTCTTCTCTAATGTTGTTTTGTATTATTTTTCTTCTCCAACCCCCTAAACTCTTTTTATTCATTTCATTTGTAACAACACCAGTATCCTCAATATAATAGGATGTTGTTATAAGAATTATTCGAGCTACACTTACACACACCTACATCCAATGGTTAAAGAACATACGGTTTCTGTGGATGGCGAATTTCTGCCTCACAAAACGATGATTGTTCAACACTCATATAACACCTTCAAAGGTGGCCATTAAGATGTCACTATTTTTATATATGATATATAATATGTTTATGTTTTACTTATGCTTCTGTATTTCTCATTTATGGCATACTTTATGATTTCCATTATGGGTAAAACACGGTAATTTCATTTTAGGAAGTGCGGACTACCGCCCCCTCAAAGTGATTTGAATCGTTAATGCCATATGTGGGATGTATAAAGGATGGAGTAAATGGTATTATACACTATATTATACTGGAATTATATTATACATTTATATCATTATGATTTAGTTCCATTAAATATGAAATTGAAATGAAAGTAGCGTTCATGCGTACGTACGGCTTACCGTCTCCATGAACGGTGCATTTCATTTCTTACCTCTAAATGTTACGTAATATTATAAATGAATGTATATACTGGATATATAAGATATATATGACATCTAAATCATGAATATAATTCTGTATATAATGGATATTCTACCACATGAACAACTTGTAATTATAAGAAGTTTATTGTTGACTCAAGTTACCAAAGATCGACAAAACGATCGTTATTAACTTGAATAATTACATAATATTCATAACATTGTAATAAGTGATATAAAAAGGATAATGAAATTGAAAATGGTTCTTAATAAGGTAGATATTAACTCTAGTTTATTATTCAGGAGGTTAAAGAACGGTTGAGTCAAGTCGGACACAAGGTAAGGAAACTTCTTAACCCAATTTCCATTCTTTGGGTTAATCTCCTACTTTCAAATTATGTCGTGATATTATTATGTCTTATTTTGTATTTTTACTTTCTTTATGTGTACCTATAGTGAATACAAATAATATATCTACTTTATTTTAAAAATGATCTTTTTAAGGACTTCGTCTCAATCTCCTTTCATTGAGGCATATTTGGTTTTATACACAACTTTCTTTTATACGGTGTATAAACCCCTTTGACTTTTACGTTTATTCGAAAGGAATCTTTTTTTATACGAAGCGTTTTACTAAACGACAAAAAGGGAATGTTTTTCTTTCCGTACATATGCGGCGAAAACGACTTCTCCGCCGCCGTGACCATTATTTGAGTTTCGGCTTCCTCTACAAGCCATCACTTTTTTTAATGAAAAAAAATACAATGTTTTAACTTTATTTTATTTTGGTATTGAAAATGGTTTTGAAAGCGTTTTTATTATATCAATGTGTTGTATTGTTATCTTGTGATTGAAATTTTGGAAATGTTATGTTTCCTTTATGCATGTTTTATGTGATACGATTATGTTATGGTTTATGATATGTTTAAACCTATTCATATGAGGAATGCATTGGACTTAATAAGTGACGGGTGGAGCCCGCTATAGCTCCTCGATGCATCGGCAGGTCTCATGAGACAAACTAGTGTCTTGGAACGAGGCCTTGACAAAATCTTATTTGTGGTCTTGGCACGAGGCCTTGACTACGTGGTTATGATAGTCTGGCATTATGCATTCCATCATTATGAAAGTGGTTATTGATATTGCATGTGATTATTCGACCAGTAGAATATCCTTGTGAAGAAGTAAATGGGATTATCTCATTTTACTTTTTCCATATTATGTTGAAGTTCAAGTTTAAAAGGCTTTTGTTTTAGTTATACATTGCCTTAAATGTTAATGTTTATTTATGAAAGCTTCCGCTATATTGTTAACCTTACTGAGCATCTGAGCTCACCCCTTTCAATGTTTTAATATTTTTCCAGGATGTGAAGAAGTATTTTATGAATGACCTATAGGGGTAGTCAGAAAAGGATATGATTGTGGACTATGAAGACCATGTTATTGTAGTTTGTTTACTTTTTGATGTAATGAAAGACTTATGAATGTATCTAGTGTTTCCAAGGCTACTAAACTAATCGGTCTTTCGAGACTTGATCTTTTGTGATCATGCCAATGTTACGAAGTAATGCACCGACTCTGGGTAGCTGGGGTCGGGGCATTACAGTTGGTATCAGAGGCAGTTTAGTACTAACCTTGGAAGCTAGATTTAGATAAACTCTGATTAGAGCTCATAGCCCAAAGATAGAATTTGAGGATTAGTATAGAAGAACTTCCTAGAATTTTGTTATTGTAGAGATTTTGTGTGTTTTACGAGCAATAAATCCCTGTCTGGATACGACCATGTAGAGGCGGCTCTGGCACAGATGTACCTAGGGGTAAAACCCGAAAACACCGCTTTGAGCTAGACTCGAATGGGAACTGGTGCACGACAACGGGCCTTGCTGCACTCTTGGTTACGACACTCCCGGGGGATATGCTTTGGATAATTCTCATTTTCTTTATAAACCACTATGAAGGGTTATGAGTATATACTTCCTCAAAGAAAATATTTTTATGGATTATATCCATAAATAGTTCAATTTATGTTAAGTATCTTACAAGTATGGAATTATGTATTTTGATTTATAAACTAATATAGTTTATGCCATTGTTTAGAAATGGCGCCTAGTGGAAGGAATGGAAACCGTATCAATGCACGCACTCCATGTAGGGATTTCCCTCCTTCTCAAGATAATTATTGTGGAGCTAGAGATACAACTGGTTCTGATCAACTTATTACCATACTGGGACAACTCACTCAGGTTATGAATAATAACCTTACTCGTATGGAGTACCTTGATCCGCAACGTGGAGGATCAATGTTAGACCGCTTCATGAGGCAAAAACCACCAACCTTCAATGGAAGTACAAATCCTATAGTATCTGAGCAATGGATAAATTCCTTAGAGAAAATATTCCATGCCTTGGGGAGTAGTGAAAGGGAGAAGGTTGTCATGGCAGTTTACCGCCTCACGGGAGATGCCGATCAGTGGTGGTCGCTGATTCAAAACACAAAGGAAGATGATGACGTATCGAATATGGAATGGAGGGAGTTCAAAGAGCTTTTATTAGAAAAATACATTCCTCATGACCATCGAGCAGATATGGAAAGGCAATTTCTGAGTCTGAGGCAGAAGGAGGATGAGAATGTCGCAAAGTATGAGGCTAACTTTACAAGGTTAGCGAGACATGCTGCCAATTATATACGTAACCCAAGGAGTAAGATTGATCATTTCTTTGATGGGTTAAAACCATTTCTCCGTAGAGCTTTAGTATCACAATCCTTCTCATCATACGAAGATATTGTCTCATGTGCTATCAAGACGGAGAAGGAATTCTCTAAGTCTTATGACAACAAAGTAAAGCAAGAGAAGAAGAGAACGGTGGAACAAGAGACAGATAAAGGGAAAAAGGGAAAGAAGGATTTTCCATTATGTGATAATTGTGGGAAGAATCACCCTGGTACTTGCCTAAAAGGAATGGGAGTTTGTTATAAATGTGGAGAAAAGGGTCACCAGGCTCATGATTGCAAGGGAAAGAAAGAGGCTATCAAAGTTGAATGCTACAATTGTAGGGAAATGGGGCATTATGCAAATGAATGTCTTAAGCGTCAAGGAAACTTACCTCAGAAAAAGCCAAGGGATCAAGGACTATCTTATGCTGTTACTACAGTTGAAGCAGAATAACTAATGTAATGGTGCTTTTGGACTCATGGATTATATTCTGGTTATTAGAATAATGAGATATATATATATATAAGGATTGTACTGCAGTACTTGTTGATTTCAGTAAGGTTTTTATATTTTTAGTATGTGACAATAATAGAAACTTTACTTTGTTTGGGGAATCTGATAAATTGATTTTGGAATTAAGAGACCTTTTAGAGAATGTCTGGACAGAGGTATTTTGGATAACTATAAAGGTTGGAGTGGATTAAGTTGATCTTTGGATAGTATTGTTTAAGGTTAAAAATTTATGAAGATTATTTTTGAATATTATAATACTATAGTTTTAGGAAAAGTACAACCTGCAGGGTGGGGCATAACCCGTCGCATCGGACAAAGCTGCAGGAATCGAACCCACAATCATAGTGCGACAAGCCTTTATTTCCTACCACTAGCCTATAGGAAGTCCCTGGTTAATACAAAATAATTTTACTAATCTAAATGGTATGTGTTAACATTTGGAACCTTATACAATTAGATTAAGTATAATATTTTTGAGTTCTATTATCTTTTTTAGTGAAAGATGAGTTGATGGTTGAAACTCTAACTGTCAAGCATAAATATATATATACCTATCTCTTATTCAATGAATAAATTAATTCTTAAACTTTAGTAAAGGGATATTAAAACAAAAAAATGTGTTATCCTAATACCTTATGTCTTGTTGAAATGATGATATTTTAAATCAACATAGATTGAAGGCTTTGAGGCCCTCAATTTGACAGTTGATTGTGATTCATGACCTCAATCACTCCCTACAAATATTTACGTTTTTCCTCCAATTATATGTCGTTAATTGCCACCAATGTTCTCCTAATCGAGATCATAATTGGGTGGTGACTTTTTCATTTTCCCTTCCCTCTTATTAAGGCTAAATTTTATTAATCATATTTCCGATGTGGGTTTTCCTCAAAGGTATTTTCTCTTTTCAACCTTTTATTTTCAAAGAAAAATTTCAAATTGAGAGGACGCAATTTATTGAAGGATGGGAGAATGTAACACCCCGAGCTTCCACGATACGCTTCTCATTCAATAATGCAATAGCTTGCATTGTACGCAACTTCGAGTTCTAAAACACCGCGACTAATCAAAGTAGCCGTTATGAATAGTAATAACCACTTTTTAAAATTATAGAAATTTTCTATTTCAAAATGGACTTCATTTTTGTATTCGTAATATCGAAATTATCCAAAGTTGAATTTTTTGTAATTTTCTGAGAACATCCAATTTTTTATGAATATTGAAAATTACTTAAAAACAACTTTTTTTAATCAAAATAATTTATAGTGATAAATTATACTATTTAGTGGTTTTAAAGTATAATTATAATATATTTTTACCATTTTATCCAATGGTGGTCATTACAATTAATTTAACATTGAAATTGGACATAAACAATTGCCAATCTTTTGATATAAATTGTTTCTTAAAAACACGCTATTTGTTGTAACAGCGGGAATGAATTATAAAATTAATTAATACAACTTATATGTTTGGAATTTTGTAAAATAGAAATCATTTTTGAATTCAGAATATCAATTATATCTTAGGGTGAAATTTTGGCCTTGTTCTGAAGAACTTCAATTTTTGATGAATAGTGAAACCACTAAGTGGTAGTTAAATAACTGATTTTTCGTTTAAATGAAATATTACCACTTCTGTGATTTGATTTTCAAAAATACAACATACATGGTTGTCATTAAGAAGTAAAATTTGGTTCAATGAGATTAAAATAATTTTTTGGTGAATAGTAACTTTTAAGTTCTTAATCGCGATTAGAGGTAATTAGTGTAGTTTAAGGTACAAATAATGTTTTAATAATATGAGATGAGCATGACACTTGTCCTACTCCTATTGGATGAGTCATGGCCGACCAAGACAACCCATGGGTCAACTTGGGGACCCCATGGAGCCACTTTAGTTGGAAAATGACATTAATATATATTTATTTAATGTTAAAATTAAATTGACACAAACATGAGTTATTTTACTAAAACAGTTTTTAAGTGAGGT
Source organism: Viscum album (assembly GCA_963277665.1). NCBI lineage: Eukaryota > Viridiplantae > Streptophyta > Magnoliopsida > Santalales > Viscaceae > Viscum > Viscum album. The sequence continues at coordinate 1,962,022,037 of OY728133.1, forward strand.
TACACAAGTCCAAATTTTGACTATAAATATTCATTAGAAAGCTAAAAATATTTCCTAAATCATAGTATTTTTTTTATAATTTTTAGACATTAAATAAATTAAATTATTTATGACATCATTATGATGCAGTGATGACCTCATTATTTAACGATTTAAATAAAATGAGAAGATAATGCAAAATCCAAGGCTTACACTTGTCCAAAGCCTATTGGATGAGGATATTTCTAAACCTTATCACCTTAGACTCGAATTATATAAGTGTGGGACCTTTAGAATCCGAAAAGCATTGTGAAATAATATAACATTTCAATCTTTCCAAAAGTGCCCCTCCTCTCCACTTATAAAAGGCCCCCACCTCTCCCACCTCATTTACACTTTCAAGACATTTGGCTCGGCCAAAATCTGCCCAAATACTCTCCCAACTTCCCCCTATTACTCCTAGAAGCCTTACTTTGGGCATAACTCTTCCCAAGGAAGCCTTTGGCTCAAATCAAAAAGAGTTACCCGATTTTGAGGTAATGTCTTCTCTAATGTTGTTTTGTATTATTTTTCTTCTCCAACCCCCTAAACTCTTTTTATTCATTTCTTTTGTAACAACACCAGTATCCTCAATATACTAGGATGTTGTTATAAGAAGTATTCGAGCTACACTTACACACACCAACATCTAATGGTTAAAGAACATACGGTTTCTGTGGATAGCGAATTTCTGCCTCACGAAACGATGATTGTTCAACACTCATATAACACCTTCAAAGGTGGCCATTAAGATGTCACTATTTTTATATATGATATATAATATTTTTATGTTTTACTTATGCTTCTGTATTTCTCATTTATGGCATACTTTATGATTTCCATTATGGGTAAAACACGATAATTTCATTTTAGGAAGTGCGGACTACCGCCCCCTCAAAGTGATTTGAATCGTTAATGCCATATGTGGGATGTATAAAGGATGGAGTAAATGGTATTATACACTATATTATACTGGAATTATATTATACATTTATATCATTATGATTTAGTTCCATTAAATATGAAATTGAAATGAAAGTAGCGTTCATGCGTACGTACGGCTTACCGTCTCCATGAACGGTGCATTTCATTTCTTACCTCTAAATGTTACGTAATATTATAAATGAATGTATATACTGGATATATAAGATATATATGACATCTAAATCATGAATATAATTCTTTATATAATGGATATTCTACCACATGAACAACTTGTAATTATAAGAAGTTTATTGTTGACTCAAGTTACCAAAGATCGACAAAACGATCGTTATTAACTTGAATAATTACATAATATTCATAACATTGTAATAAGTGATATAAAAAGGATAATGAAATTGAAAATGGTTCTTAATAAGGTAGATATTAACTCTAGTTTATTATTCAGGAGGTTAAATAACGGTTGAGTCAAGTCGGACACAAGGTAAGGAAACTTCTTAACCCAATTTCCATTCTTTGGGTTAATCTTCTACTTTCAAATTATGTCGTGATATTATTATGTCTTATTTTGTATTTTTACTTTCTTTATGTGTACCTATAGTGAATACACATAATAGATCTACTTTATTTTAAAAATTATCTTTTTAAGGACTTCGTCTCAATCTCCTTTCATTGAGGCATATTTGGTTTTATACACAACTTTCTTTTATACGGTGTATAAACCCCTTTGACGTTTACGTTTATTCGAAAGGAATCTTTTTTTATACGAAGCGTTTTACTAAACGACAAAAAGGGAATGTTTTTCTTTCCGTACATATGCAGCGACAACGAATTCTCCGCCGCCGTGACCATTATTTGAGTTTCGGCTTCCTCTACAAGCCATCACTTTTTTTAATGAAAAATAAATACAATGTTTTAACATTCTTTTATTTTGGTATTGAAAATGGTTTTGAAAGCGTTTTTATTATATCAATGTGTTGTATTGTTATCTTGTGATTGAAATTTTGAAATGTTATGTTTCCTTTATGCATGTTTTATGTGATACGATTATGTTATGGTTTATGATATGTTTAAACCTATTCATATGAGGAATGCATTTGACTTAATAAGTGACGGGTGGAGCCCGCTATAGCTCCTCGATGCATCGGCAGGTCTCATGAGACAAACTAGTGTCTTGGAACGAGGCCTTGACAAAATCTTATTTGTGGTCTTGGCACGAGGCCTTGACTACGTGGTTATGATAGTCTGGCATTATACATTCCATCATTATGAAAGTGGTTATTGATATTGCATGTGATTATTCGACCAGTAGAATATCCTTGTGAAGAAGTAAATGGCATTATCTCATTTTACTTTTGCCATATTATGTTGAAGTTCAAGTTTAAAAGGCTTTTGTTTTAATTATACATTGCCTTAAATGTTAATGTTTATTTATGAAAGCTTCCGCTATATTGTTAACCTTACTGAGCATCTGAGCTCACCCCTTTCAATGTTTTAATATTTTTCCAGGATGTGAAGAAGTATTTTATGAATGACCTACAGGGGTATTCAGAAAGGGATATGATTGTGGACTATGAAGACCATGTTATTGTAGTTTGTTTACTTTTTGATGTAATGAAAGACTTATGAATGTATCTAGTGTTTCCAAGGCTACTAAACTAATCGGTCTTTCGAAACTTGATCTTTTGTGATCATGCCAATGTTACGAAGTAATGCACCGACTCTGGGTAGCTGGGGTCGGGGCGTTACATTTTCCTTAAGAGTTTTCTCACGTCGATCATCATTTACCCTTGGATTAGGGCATTGATTAGAATAATTCCCCATTTCCTTACACTTGAAGCATTGAAGTGTTGGTAGAGTGTTCTATGTACTATTTTCTCTATTCACATCATTAGAAACCTTTTTCCCATTATTTCAACACTCAGCTGCTTGATGACCTTATTTTCCACACTTGAAACATTTTCTAGTACCTTTTTGACAATATTCACCATGATTATTTCCACACTTAGAGCATAAAGAAACATTCACCTTATTTTCACCATTGTTATGAGATTTTTCCTTGAACTCCATATTTCATTTCTTGTCAAAACCATGACATGGATATGTAACACCAACTTCCAGTTCTACCTTGACAGCACAACTCCCAATTTCTTCATAGGTACTAAAGTATCTTATAGCTAATGCCCTTCAAAGACTTGGTTTTAATCCACTGAAGAATCGATCAACTTTACTTTCAGATTGGATGATAAAGCCAGATGTATACCATGCAAGCCTTGTAAAATTCCCTTTATATATACCAACATATTCATTATCCTTTTGCTTAATCTCAAGGAAATCCTTTTCCATATTTGTTCTAAGAATACGAGGGAAGTACTTATTGAAAAATAAGTTCTTGAACTCATCCCATTCCATGGATTCAATTTCATTTTGGGGCCTTATATTCTTAATTAGAGTCCACCACTGGTCTGCTTCACCTTCTAACTGGTAAACAGCCAAAATGAATTTTTCATGTTCTGAATAGTAAAGTATCAAAAATATCTTTTCAGTGGTACTAATCCATTGTTCAGCAACAAGTGGATCAGAAGACCCACTAAAAGAAGGTGGATGTTTCCTCATAAAGGACTCAATAGAATATTGTTCCTTTCTCTCCTCATTTGGAAGTCCATAATAATTCATAGCTTGTGTAAGTATAGCAATATGATTTTTCACTCCATATCCCATAACATTGGTTTTTTCATGAGGAAAATCATTACATTGTCTATTACATTGATCAACACAGTTCCTTCAGGTTCCAGCCAATGTCTAAAACCCAAAAAGAATAGCGTGAGAGGCAAAAATCATTATAGGAAAATAGCATAATAAAGTTGGATTACATTCAATACATAACATATTAGGTTTAATTATAAGATCGTTACCGTAATTCTAGGCCTATAACCCATACATATACTTATCCTTTGGGACATTCGTAGACATACCTTAGAAATATCTCTAGGGATTTCACTAAAGTTTTCGCATCCTAGTTTTCAAAGGTTAACTAAACCTTTCCTCTGATACCAAATATAATGTTCTAGAATTACTTCTAGTAAACTATAATTGATACCTATCAAGTCACTCCATGGGTGGATACACCTTCTGGGTGGGACACACCACTATCCCCAGTGGCAGCCATTTCCTCATGAAGCCCTTGGGTGGAGATCCATGCTTCATCCAACACTCACATGTGAGAGTTCCCAAGGATCGAATTCATTCCTACCTCCTTTGCCTATGATACCAACTGTAGAGACCCAATCTTGACATACATGGAAATTACATTACTTTTTTGGAATACCTAATACATAACAAAAACACACACCAAAGGACCTTAATAGTTTAGTGTCTTTGGAAACTCGGAATATAATCTTATAATCTTGGTGAAAGATCTTCAACATGTCCCATAAAGATCTTCCTTTTTTTTCTTACCTGAAAACTTTATTTATATCCCGGGGAAAAGAAAACAAATAAAGGGTGAGATCAAATGCGTAGTTAGGTAAGCATGGAGAAAATAAAACAAACCATATACATTTGAACTTCAAAACATGAACATATAGTCTACACATCAAAATCTTGAGTTGTGAAATAAATCTTAGCAGTATGTAAGGCATATGTCATAAAGGAATATCAATAATAATAAAATAGCATGGGAATAATACATTTAATTGCAGAAAACCATTAATCACATGATATGATTTTCATAGTAGCCAAGGAATTGCTGCCAAGACCATCTTAGTTGACAAAGTCCCTTTCTGAATCGAGTTCACTCCTCATTCCAGTCTTGTAACACTGAACCGGATTAACTTACCATTCTAGCCATGTCTATATCATGAGATATAAATATTTACCAAATGAATTGGAGGGAGATATATGTCCCACCAATCTCATAATGTAATCATTATTATGTGTTCCACAATATAAACATAAATCATTCATCATAACCCAAAGAATAAAATGGGTTTCATAAACATCATCCCATCATAACATAATCCATATAAAACAAATGGATATCATTTCATCATAAGAAAAGTGAAACCATGTAAATCATAGAGACATTATATTTGATACATACACATATGAAATAATGTCATCTTATATGGAAAATGGTTTTGATAAAACACATGAAATGAATTCTTGAGGAAAATATCCTTTCTTCTTCAAAATCATTTTCTTTTCAAAAAATGCCACGAAATTTTGAAATAAAAGTATTTTATTAAAAATAGTCATGAAATATTGTAGAGTAATCTTCATGAAAATAAGGCATTGTAAAACCATAAAAATCCATTCATTCTATATAAGTTAAAAAAAATTTCTCGTACTTTTACCGGAAAAGTCAAAAAGTACCACGTATGGTAAACAAAAGAAAGATTCCTTCCATAACACAAAGTAAAATTCAAAAGGGGTAAACATGACTTTAAAAATACATGGACGAATATTAAACACTTTATTAAAACATTTTTATGGACATGGATAAAAAAATATAACCCCAGTAAATACTTACATATAAGCAATCTCAGATAAAAATGAGATTTGTCAAATTATCCCTTACCATAGGTCCGATATGCTTTGTACGTATATGAACCTCCTGTATAATGATTTCAATAATGTCATTTACTTATTAAAAAATCATATTCATTGTTATGATATCATATATGGTTCACTTATGACTTTATATTACCCATTCTTTTGTAAATTCCATGTTAAAGCAACATTTTGGGTAAAATCGTTTTATTTATCGTACATGTTTGGACTTGTTGTTCTTGATATTATTATTACTTATATCATGATTTAATTACTTCCAAAATTTAAATCATGATTTATATATCATATATATTCAGTATATATATATATAATAGATAGATAAATGAAATAAAATACACCGTTCATGGAGACGGTAGACCGTACGTACGCATGAACGTTGTTTTCCTTTCCTTATGGACTTGAATGGAATTAAGTTAATGAAATTTATATATAAATATATATACATAAATCCAGTAGCTTAATTATGTCATATATTTCATTATTATTTATTATATTTACTTTGTAATCATTCTTGAATGGTCAACATGTAGAATGAATATCATCGCGTCGTGGAGATGGTAATCTGTACGCACACATGAGTGATGATATAATTCACATAATTATTGAATAATAATCAGTATGATGTTATAATAACCATATATAGTTATTATTTACACCATTATACCTATCCAATTAAGGTGGTGGTGGAAAAACAGATTACACCACGACGTGGAGATGGTATTACGTATGTACGCATACACAATGATTTCATTTTCTATAGGATGGATAGAAGGTGAACTGGGGTTGTTTCATATTTATAATAACATATCATTATATTAGTGATACGGATGTTATTACTTTATAATGAAACAACTAAATAAGAAGATGTTTAAGAAGAAAGAAACTTGAGAGAATCGGTTGAAGAGATTACCTCTTCTTCGACGCACCACTTTTAAGATTTCTCTTAAGGCACTAGAGTTGGTCATTTGAGGAGACCAGAAACTCTATAATGTTTATAGGGTATTTGAGAAGGTACATTTTCAGGGTATGGCCGAGCTTGAAAGCTCAAAATTGTGTAAAGAGAAGAGGGAGGAGGTGCCCTTTTATAAGGGAGGAGAGGGGCACCTTAGAAAAAACTTATAACATTATTTTATAATAAAGTCATATTCAGTTTATAATAGCGCCAAATTGATTTATTTCGATGATAAAGTGGGGATGAGTCTAAATACTCTCAACCAATAGTTTTTAGACAAGTTTAGGTTACTATTTTAACCTTATCATTTAGATTTAACTCTAAGTTAAATAATTTAACCTTTACCGTGTCTTCTTGTTTTCTTACACTATATGGTTAATAAACATACTATAACAAGACAAACGAACCTCAAGTAGTTCATTATTAATATATATAACCTTATATATGTAATTTTTCAGAACCTTAGATTTTTAAGAATGTAATAACAATTAATAATATAATATTTGTTTTAAAAACTATTTTATGTCAATTTTGACACTATTTGGTAATTTATTTTTGTGAAAATAATAACAGCATGATTAGTTCTAAAAAAACTAATTAAATATATACTTACATGTCATATTAACCTTGAAAATTAGTGGAATTCTTAAAAAATCTCAAATTTCATTTATTTGGGTATTTATAACATCAATTATTTTATTATTTCATTAATAAGGTAATTACTGCATCATCATTGTTTCATAAATAAATTAAATTATTTAATCTCTAAAAATTATAAATAAAATACCATTATGTAGTAAATAGTTTAATCTTTCTAATGAATATTTATTGTTGAATTTATCTTATGTATAACCCTATATTAAAAATGTTTTAGTTAATAGACATTGATTTTAACTCTTTTAACTCTTCTTTGAATTAAATAATAATAAATGTACTAATCTAATCCAAGTGGACCTAAATGGTCATAGGTTACTCATAATATTGTTTTGGTCGAATTACACTTATAAAATAGAATTAGGACATGTGTTAGGGTAATAATAATATCATTTTTACCCTTAATTACCCTAATTACTTTTAACTGTGGTAAATAAAAGTAAAAAGGTACTATTCACCAAAAGTTATTTTTATCTTATTGAACCAAATTTTACTCCTTTATATTAACCATGTCTCTTGGATTTTTGAAATTCAACTCACAGAAGCATTAAAATTAAGTTTTATGTTCAATTGCAAATGCTCCTAGGAGGTAGGTAAAAGACGGTAAAAAGTTCAATAAAATTTTTATATATCTTAGATTATTATAAAATGACTCCAATGAATTACATTGAAATTATATAATTATTATGTTTCTGTTTTGACCTAAAACAAATTTAAATAAAATAAATGATTATTTAAATAAAAAGTCGGTTTTAACAAATAACTCAATGTTTTCACTATTCATCAAAAATTGAAAATTTTCAGAAAAATACCAAAATTTTACCCAAGGCTAATTTCGATATTCCGAATCCAATAATGAAGTCCATTTTGAAATATAAAATTTATAAAATTTCAAAAAGTGGGTATTACTATTCATAATGGCTAGTTTATATAATATTTTAATAACATATCATTGTTTAGTTAAACAAGGAATTGCGTACAACACACGCTATCGTGGAAGGTCGTGATTACATGTAAAGAAAGAGAAGTCAGGGTTTTGTGTAGTGCAATATTCCTTTGTTGTTGTGTATAATATAATCCAACTATATTTCATTTATACATTGAATATATAAATATATATATATACCCTCAATGTTGCGTAGAATAACTTCTATCAAACGATCTTGAAATTTTGTGTAACACAATCCAAGAATAGTATTGCATAAATTGCAAGTTAATATGGTGTTTCATATAGCGCAAGATAATCTTGGTGTAGCATAAAACACAAGACATCAAATAAATTACAAATAATACTTCTCATAAAATATCGGGGTGTTACAAGTAGTGTCAACAGTCTTAGGTGAGTTTCGGTGGTAAGTTTGAAAGAACACGAATGCCTCGGGTGGTATAGTCATCGAGGTTCAATTGATGACACGTCGACAGGTGATGCCAAGATTGTTGTAAAGAGTTGACCAATAGTGGTTTGATAGATATTCTTGGTAACCTTTGGTTTACTCTTAACGTATTCTTCTAAAAGGGATGAGCATGTTTTCTATCTTGATGTCATCCTGTATGAACTAGGATAGAGTTGGTTATATGTCATGATAAAGACTGAAATCCATTATGACAGTTTTGATCCACCTTATATGTGGTATGATTAATGCATGGGTTTTATTAGGGTTTGGTGTGTACAACGTGACACTTGGGTTTCCGTGTAGGAACTCCTTGGATGGAATTATGTACACTTCTATTTATTTTGATGGGACCTTCATAAGAATGCTACACTGGGATTAGTTAGTGTTCTTATGTCGGTGTTTTGGATTTGTACCAATGTCTCACCTAATTTATGGGGTGTGTACTACCTAGGTAAAGTTACAATGACTTTAGTGGGTTAGTTTCAAGGTTATTTTAGACATGTTGTTGGTCTTGGATGTGATGATTTGATCGTAGTATTTCTAGTGGGATGGAACTGGTCTACACCTTCTTTTATACCAAGGCAAAATTGTTTTAAATATACAAGTGTATATTTGTATTCAAAAGTCACCATAACTTATATGTGTTCTTTGGTGGTCTTTTTTGTTATAAAACTCTTAGGGTCATGTTTGTAATATAATTCCAACTGTCAGGGGAAAATACATGATTGGGAATTTGCCTCTTTCTAATGATAAAGCCTAAGGTATGGAGAAACATTAACTAGTAGCTTAAAGACGATTATGTGACCATGTCTTTGGTTAAGTAGGCTCAGGTAAGATACGCTTGATGTTTTGGTTGTAAATATGGTGTTGGATCGAGGATTGATGGAATGAGTGTTGTATGTTTTAGTTGTACTTTAAGGTGCGTTGAGTATTTTCAAATGTGTTGCATCTATTTAAACAAAGAGTCATGACCCTTCTAGGTTGGGTGATGTCTTCTTTGTGTCCCAAGGATTCTTGGGGATAAGAATTCATAAGGTTGGGAGTTTGTAAGAACCCTTATTTTTTGAACCAGATGAAATTCTGAGGGAATTTGAATTTTTGTTAATTACTAGATGAGTTTTTTTAAATGGAACATTAGAATTTAATTTTGAAAGTTTTGATGTTTAAAAGTGATATTTTTAGATTCGGGTGAAGGCCCAAGAACTTTGTCGACTAGATCGAGGATTTTCAGGAGCACCAGATTGTGAAAGGAAGGTTTTTAAGGAATTGTAGAGGGTGCAATGTATTTCTGAAACCGTGAAGCCCACTGTAGGTTACTGTGGGGCCTTGTTTAAGGGGGAAGAGATGTTTTTCATGATTTTTTCATAGTTCTCTAAATTGTGTGCCTATTCTGCATGTATTTCTCTGTAGGAATTATCCTCAAACTTTACACAACAAGATTAGCACAACGTTTGGAAAACCATGTGGGTCAAACTGTGTGGTTTCCCTAGTTTTAAAAATTGAATTTATTTTTAATTTAATTAAAAATAAAAATAAAACATAACATTATCTAACCTCTCTCACTCAATAGACCTACACAACACAACCCCAAGGGGGGTTCCCCCTTCGACACATGATGCCCCTCCTCCGACTCCCCCATTCTTCAATTTTATGGCTGGATTTCTTATCATTTATCCTATGGATCATCAAGGTAATGTTATCTTCCCTATCCTATATTAGTTTTAGGCCATATTTGGACATATCAGTCACCCTTAAAGCTAAAAAAACTCCCTTAGTGTCAGGGATAAGCTCGATTTCAGTTTTCTTCTATGTTAGGGTTGTGGAAATGGCCTCCTGAGTTATGTTGGTCCGTGTTCCAGTAACTGCCACTGAAGGAGAGGAGGTTCAGGTTGTTTCAGTTTGCCTCTATAGTCTAAGATAAGGTATTATACCTATTGTTTGTCTTCTCACCCTTAATTTTAGAGTCTTAGGATGTTTATAATTTTCGAGTATATGTGTAGTTAATTGTGGAGCCTTTGAAAGACACACAAGCATATAGGAAGGTATGCATATATATAAATATGTATATCCTCACAGTGAGTATTCCCCAATGAAATAAGAAATATGGTATTTGGTTTAAGGGTATATATAAATATATATGTGAATTTATGTGTGTGCGGGTGGATGAAATCTTGATTTAGAAAGCAATGAGTGTCGAAGCATTGACTTGATTTGCTTGAAGCAGGATCCCAATCCTTGACTATTTATTTAAGAATTCCTTAGTTTCTTATTTAAATAAGTTGTTTTGTGAGTTTCCTAGTGTAATGGAACTGCATAGCTTGAATAAAATTTTTAAAATAAGAAATTACTTTTTGTTTGATAATTTCATGTTTTTATAATAAAACCCCTCCAACGGAGGTGCACTGCCTTCAAACCAAAATGTAGTGAATGTTGTTATATCATGCATACTTGTGGTTTGATATTTCCATATATCGTTCTATTGGTGTTGATATATGATATGTTAATGCATTTCCCCTTTGATATTATTGAATGATGTTTCCTATATGAGTTAATCAGGGACTTATCCATGTAGTTGTTATTGAGAAAGTAATACTTTTGTATCACTTGTTTCCCACATGAGTTATGTTTAAATCTATGAAATTAGATAGATTTTTAAGTTTAAGTGAACCCTTTAGGGTTTGCTTGTTAAATGGAACTTCAATGGATTTTGAACATGGAAAACTTTAGGTATGCCTTTTTACACCATGTCATGGGAGGTTAATTATGTAATTGATTTTTCTATAAATTGGTGAATTAAATAAATTTAATGAGAACGTATAAGTAACTAAGACCCCAGGACCTTACTATATCATTGCTTTATTAAGAATTACTTCCCTTATAAGGATTTACCCACATGATTTAGATACTACCACATTGCATAGTAGGTTATTAATCTTTAGAATCTTGTTATAATGTTCTTCCCCTGTGAGTTGATTAATTTAATTTCCATGTAATGGCTTGTGAAATCATGTGAAGATTTGTAATGATTTTTCTATGTGATTAAAGATAATTCTATGACTTCAACTGATGAGATAGGATTTAATTTCACTAATTACGGTTTTCCCATGTGAATTAAATTATAACCAAGCCATGTAATAGCATGAGAGGCCTGTTAGGATTGTTATGCTTAAAGTTTTCATGTGATTATTTGAAAGAAATCTCTTGAGCTTGGACTTATTTTGAAATTTCCCTTATAGGAATGAATTTAACCATTAATTTATGTGCCCATGTGAGTTAAATTATGTTTAAGACATGTAATAATTTAATTTACATGTGTTTCTTATTATGAAAAAAGTTCCCACTTGAGTAAATGTAAGGAAAATCCATATGAGGTTGGTCCTTGGTTAAGACACCCTTGTTGGTGATTTATATACTAGATTCTTTTGGTTTTGACCTTAGAATTCTTAATGAAATGTCTAAATGAATCTTAAATGATTGATATGGTAATTAACATTGGGTGAATCATGGATTTAGAATATAATTCCATGGATGAGATCATTTGACTATTGTACCTTTGTACATTGACTAAACCTCAAATTTTGTTTAGAATTCCAAGGACGGTCTCAAATGGATTTATATGTTTAATCAGTGAGTTAACCATTGATCCATTGAGGGGTACCATGGATGAGCTCATAATGGTAGTACTTAAATGGCGAGTGAATCATGGATCCCTATTGGAATTCCATGAATGGGATCAAGAGGAATTGGTTACATGTCATGAGTGATACTTGGGACTTCCTTATAGGAACACCAAGGATTGGCTCCATTGACATGGACTTATACCACACCTTGATTTCTACCGGGTTCCAGTGAGGTTCACCAGGACATGCTTATAGTGTTTTAGTGGAAATTTCACCTAGAGTGATACTTTAATTACAACATAGGAATGTCAAGGATGGTCATAGGTTATAAGTTGAATATTGAATGAAATAACCTATGATGCATCTAAAAAACTAAATCACATTCTTCAATTCAATCAATACTTATATTGTTTAGATTGCCTTCTGAGGAATCTATTATTCTTACAGTTCTGGGGAGACACGGATGCGGTAATTTGGCCACTGGTTTGGATAAATGTTTAGTGTTAATTCATTCTGGGAATTTACACACTTCATTATGATACTCAAATTTATTAACCTCAAACCCTATTGGGATTAACTTAACCACAAATATGAAATTAATTAAACCCCATGCTAGCTTTAGAACATGAAATCATAGAACCCTATTTTTTTTCATTCTAAGGATAGCTTATGGTAAATGGTAAATTAGGTAACATAACCATTTATTAAATGAGGATGAATTGAGTTTTCGTATTTTATTTGAACTCTATAAATTTATCCCGCGTTGTTTCATTTTACTGATTAATATCACACTCTCACAATTCAATCATTACTCTACTTCACATGTTTTTTTTATTTTTAAATTTCTTGATTAGTTTATTTTAAGTTAAAAAACAATTAATTGATAATATTATTCAAATTAAAGTATATCATTGATTAAAAAAAGAATAAGGTTAGAGGTTGATCAATTAAAAAGAAAAACTACTCTTTAATGGGTGGTGAAGTCATCATAAAAACAAATTGTATTCACAGAGGGTTTGAAAGGATATAACCCAGTCACATTTCTACTCCTAATTTACAAGATTAAGAAGTAAATTAAAGAATAAGGAACTTAAAAATAACATAATAAATGAGAGATAAAAAGATATTTTATAGTAATAATAACAATGTTAAAACAATGAAAAGGAAAAGAAAGTCATTTTGGAGGAGATCCGAGATTGAGAGATTCCATCCTCCATTGGTGTATTAAAATATAAAGGCACCACTTCTACCTTAATAAAAATAATCTAATGCACTGAAAATCCATCCAAATGAGAAAATACACATTTATAGAGTGGGGGGGATGGGGGTCTAGGGTTTCAAGAGTTATCAAGTGTGAATGGGAAATTCATCCAAATATTTTAATTCAATTTACTCAGACTCTATGACCTCCAAAATATATAAAAAATTTGTCCTCATAGAAATATTATTTGTGCATAATTGGGTTATATATCAACTTTATAAATTGTATCCCAATCCAAGACCTTATTTAGAAGAGATGGCCCAAATGGAAAAGTGGTGTCCAATCTAGAGGGTCTAGTCCAACTTTGATTTCATGGCCCATATAATCCAATAAAATGCATGATTCATATTGGGTGATCTAAATGAAATTTTTATAAAATTAATTTATTAATTTTTTTACAAAATTTAATGTTCAAGCATGCTATATAAAAAAATATGACTAAAATACAATAGTACACTTTAAAGGGCCAAAACTGGAATTTTTATCAAATTTTCAAATGAGTGATCTACTCCCAAAAATTACATAAATAAACCTATTTAACATAGTGTGAGGAAATAATATCATCTATTTTAAATAAAATATTCAATAAATGGTTTTTTTCAGTCACTAAAATAAGGAATTCAATGTGATAGATTATTTTAAAGATCTGAAGGTTCAAGAATAAAGATATCATTTTTTGATATTATTTTTCCATGTGTGATAAGGGATATTTGTCAAAAATAGTTGTTTGATGAATAAATACCATATGATTGATTTAATAAAAAAATATTTTTTATTTTACTCGATAACATTTTTAAAAAATAATATATGGATAAAAAGATTTTATTCAGAATAAAAGTGTTTTATCCAAGATAATTCTAGAAAATATGAAGGGGAAATTTCCCACCACTCATCAATGGAATATTTTGAAGACTGAAAAACTTATATTTAGAATGTTTCTCTAAAAACATAAAATACGATATTAGGTATGGTTTTTAACAATTTATTTTTCAAGTATTTCAACACAAAGTAAATAAATGTTATTTTCTAAATAATATAATGTTGTGTATCTAAGAATGATGTTTTCAAGAAAATATAGTTTTCAATAGGATAGTGGGTGTATTTTTGGACTTAGAGTAGCTAAGAGTATACTAAATAAATAATTAGACCAGTACAATACAATGTTAAAGTCACTTTATATCCAAAACGAGTTTAGGCTGTTTTGGTGAAGATATTATTTTAAAGAGTTACATTTTGTTACTAATGTTTTTTCAAATAAATGTTTGATCATTAAAGTTATAATATGATGATTATGAACTTTGAAAATTTCTAAGTAAATAGTAGAAGCTATTAAAATTATAAAATTTTATCTTGTGAAGTAAAACATCTTGAATACTTATTCAAATAATTGAACATTAAGAATATGATTTTGAGTCTTAAAATTATTCAAAAAATATTTCTTCATAGATATTACTCAATAAAGGATCTCAGTCACAAGTTTTATTAGATAGTCACAGGGAGATGAGGTAGGAATTACATGGAGATGTAATGGGTATAAAAATATATGAAATGTAAAAAATATAAGGTATTGTGGTGATTTTTTATATGTGATATGGGAATAATTCATATGTATGGTTTTTTAGTATATTATTAAATGTTTTTAAGAGTATATGAAATGTATCATTTTATAAAAAGGATGTTGAGTCAATAATTTTTAATTTCTACATTTGATTTTCTTATTTTTTAAAAATCACATACAATTCATTAAAAACTATGTTTAACTAACATTTTTTTCCTGGGTATTTTAAAATATTTATTTAGAAAAAATTTATGATATTGAATGTACAAATAATTCCTAACTAAATGAATATAAACTTTTAACACTTGAGTCTGATCCATTAGACTGACCAATGTCTAGTCCATCAAACTGACCATGGTCTGGTCCATCAGATTGACGAATGTCATATCCATCAGGCTGGAAATAGTATAGTCCATCGGACTAACTGTTGTTCAATTTATCATATTGATGATATTATTTTCCATCAGATTGAAACAGTTTAGTTTATCAGTATGATAATATCTAATCTATTGGTGTGATGATATTTCATCCATTGCTGTAATAATATTTAGTCTATCGGTGTGACTGATATTTAGTATATCCAAATAATATTCTTTATTCTATCAGAATAATAAGTATACAATTAGAGTTAAAATTATTAATTATTTTTTGAATGAAATGTAACATCATTATAATGGTGTTACCAAATGAAATCAGATGAAGATATAATTTGCTGAGATGTTAAGTGAATAACATCCAAGGTCATTGCAACCAACTCTTAGAGTCACAAAAAATTAACTGGTGGAGGTTGGCCTATAAATGGGAGCGAATTTGAGGAGTTGGGAGCTAATGCATTTACAAATAAAAATGTACTAGACTCACACTATCTTAAAATTTCATTATTACACATTGTACACTAAAAAAATGTAAATTTGAGATGTTTTAAAACCTCTTTAATTCATTTATCATCATTTCTTAGAAAAATAGATAAATGTGGTATCTCTAACTAGAAACATTAATAAATTTTTCTAAACATCATCAATTAGTAACATTTATAAACATCACCAGTTAATGACATTTTCAAATGTCAGAAATTACCAACACCTCATGTACTGATATTTTTTAGAAACATCGATAAATGTGTTAACGAATAGCTACATTTATAAAAAACATGGTTATTTTTTTTAATTCATAGGTTTTTATTACATTATTCTTTTAATACTGAAATGTGGCTATTTTTAAAAAAATTATTTTTTTTATGTTGAATAATTTATTAAAATTACAAATTATAGGTATTTTTTAAAAATTCATAATTTTTTATTAGATGTATTTTTTAAATTTCCAAGGCATTTTTTTAATTAATAGTATTTATTGAATATATATATATATATATATATATATATTCATTCCCTCATACACTTTTCTCGCCCTTAAACCGGTTGGTTGCTCCCTATACCCCAATCCTCCACTCGCAAGTTGCCTCATGTCACACACTCCCACATGTTTGGGCCTCACGTAAAGGTTGCACCCCATTTAAAATATAAATTACTATATATATATATATTAAAACATTTCAGTATTAAAAACATTAATATAATATACATATATGTGTATATATTTTATACAATTTATATATGTATATTATATATATATATGTGCATGTTTATATTATTTATATAAAAAATAATATATATATATATATATATATATATATATATCATTGTGTGAGTTTATATTATATGTGTGTGTGTATTTATATATATGTCTATGTGGGGATATTTATATGTGTTATATATATATATATGTGTATGTATGTATGTATGTATGTAACATCCCACCCTATCTCATTGGCTTGAGAGGGTGGAGGAATGCTACGTGACCTTAAGCAACGTTCCAAAGGCGCCAAATGCTGGCAAAAAATATCGAGGGCTTCAAGAATAAATTGTGGAATGATTTTACCTTTTGATAAAACCAACCAACCAATCCACCATCAACTACTACATGATGTAGGTCGACAACACAACTGAACCAATATTTTACCAAAAGACAACTAATTGTTCCATAAAAAATCCAAAAGACCAAAACACCCAAAAAAATCAGAGTACCAAGAGGAAGAATACAAAAAGAATCCAAAAGAACTAGCAAACTATATGTAGCTCTACACCAAGCTCTATGATCCAAGCACCACAACATCACCAAAGAATCATGCCATATCTCTAGCAAAATGAGATGCCTTACTCTTACCTGTGTCCCAGAACACAACATCTCCAAAAGCACCAAAGTGTCAAATCATGGGGTGAGTAAAAATAATCAGTAGGTTTTTCCTAAATGACTTCCCTACACATGCCACTAGGATAAAACTGTTATCACATTTATATAAATCAATTTACATAAAACATTAAATAGTTAAACTACTACTAATAAGCCTAACACACCCTTACCAATCCACCTTTACCCAAACTGTGAAACCCAAGGGAAACCAAACAACCATTCCATAATCCGTTTCAATATTTCCCATTGGAAAAACATATTCCATCTTATAAAACAACACAAAACAAGGTAACCAAAACGGTGGAGCTTCTGTCCAACCCATTCACTACATTTCCAACTAGTGGTACTTCTCGACCACTATCCATAATAGTGGTTCTTCAGACCACTATCCATCACCTTTCATAGTGAGAATTTCTACCCACTTCCACACAACCAACATAATCTATAACACTTAATCAACCAATAATAACAAAGCACCAAGGCTAGACAATAAGCACACAACTATTTCCAACACATGCCAATTCACTTTAATAAATCACCAATTTATTGAAAACACCCTTTAACCAACTTTCCATACCCAACTGCATTTCAGTAAACACCATCTTTATTGAACAAAATCTGTAAAAAAACGTTTTTCATAATTATCCACAAACAATTTTAAAATCAACATTTTAAAGTCACACAACAAATCCCCGTTTTTGAACAATAACCCATTTTCCCAAAAATCCCCCAAATCCTCACCAAATGGATGTACATAAAGATTCTCACATAATTAACACAATTAATTTCAAGAAAAAAGTTAATTGTTACCAAAATAACTAGTTTTAACCAAGTGGAGTCTTGAGAGAATCCACCTACCTTTAGGGTTCTGGTGAATTCGAACCACAGGCAACTGCACCCCAATTCGGGAAAACAATCCACTAAAAACACTATAGATCTCCTTCCATGTCATAAAAAAGCCTTAAAATCAACATCCAAAGCAAAACAAACCCCTCTATATAAACACAATGGGTTTAGATCTAGAAAACCAAGAGAGAGGGAAAAGTAAATATAGAGAAAACCATAAATAACTAAGTGAGGAGACTTACCAAAGAAGAATCGGCTCAACCACACCAAGAAAACCCTTTGAGTTGCTTCCAAAATGAGTGGGAGAGAACCAATAACCCCTGATAAGAGAAAATATTGAGTAAGGATTGAGGGGGAGCGAGTTGTGGTGTTTTTTGGGAAATGCTGAATAATCTTGTATTTAAAAAAACAATTTATTACGGACCACACTGTTAGCTCGTAAGGTTAGACAAACCATGCGCTAACTGTGTGTTTGCTACTGCCTTGAAGGGGTGCCTCACACAACCCAACCGACATGGTTAAACAAACCATGTCCAAGTTGTGTGTACCCCACTTCCCAAATGGTTTATATCACACAATTTCTCCTAACCGTGCTCAAACCGTGTAGCCATAAAAAGGCCTCCAAAGTTTTTCAAAACCTTCCTAAACTCTCCCAAACTCATCAAAACTCATCCCAAGAACATTAAACACATAAAAAGGGATAAAAAGGCTATATTCCTCAAACCATGGGTGTTACATTCTTCCCACCATTGGAATTTCCATCCTCATTAAGTAGAGAACCATCTCATTGTTGAAAGAGCTCGGGCCATTACTCATCCATCTCATTCTCCCGCTCCCAAGTCTCCTCCTAAATCTAAACATGAGGCCAAAAAACCTGAACTAAACTGATGCTTTTACCATACATGAATTTCTCTTTCCTATCCATAATTTTCACTGGCACGTGTACCAAGGAAGCATCCATTTTTAGCTCTACATGATCCCAGCGAATCACATGGTGACGATCCATATGATACTTCTTCAACTGCGACACAAGAAACACATCGTGCACCACACTAAATCATGGTGAAAAATCCAGCTGATAATCCACCTCTCTAATCTGGTCATGTATCAAAAAATTCCCAATATACCTTGGAGATAACTTACCCTACTTTCCAAACTAACAATGTCTCAACCTAGGAGATATTCTCAAAAACACATTATCACCCACCTCAAACAACAATGATCATCAACGATGGTTCGCATACAATTTATGAAAACTTTGAGCCATTTACATCCTTGTTCTGATCAAATTGATCTTCTCTGTAGTCTCTTGGACAAGTCTCAGTCTAATCATCGAAGTCTCACCCATTTCCACCTAACAAAGTAGAGAATGACATGGGTGCACATATAATGCCTCAAATAGAGCCATATGTATTGAAGCCTGATAACTATTATTATTGGAGAACTCCATCAATAGTATGTGATCATCCTATGAACCATCAAATTCCATCACACAAGACCTTAACATATCCTCCAAGGTTTGTATCTTCCTCTCAGATTGTCCATCCGTCTAAGGTTGATACGTCATGCTCATCATCAACTATGTCCCAAGGGCTTGCTGTAAGGATTTCAAAAAAATGAGATGTGAATCTGGGATCTCTATCTGATAAAATTGAAAGTAGAACACCATGTCTCTTTACCACCTCTCAGGTATAGATTTTAGACAGATCCTCCACTGTATGAGATTCAACAATCGGGATGAAATGGGCCGACTTAGTGAGCCCATCCAAAATCTACCATATAGAATCATGTATCCTGATTGTTCTCGGAAGACATGTCACAAAATCCACTACTATCTGCTTCTATTTCCACATTGGGATAGGTAAAGACTAAAAAAAGTATACTGGAGGCTAATGCTCTACCTTGAGTTTCTAACAAGTCTATAATTTCGAGACAAACCTAGCCACATCCATTTTCATACCATCCCACCAAAAATGTGCTTTTTAACACCTTGTACATTTTCTAAATTCTAGGATGGAAAACCCACCTAGAATGATCATAAGACCTGAGAAGTTCCTCTTGAAAATCCACTAGTACCACCCTCTAAATCCAAAAACACAAGACTGAATTTCCATTCAGTTCCCATCCCTCAATGTTCTCCCCACCATTGAGTTTTGACCTCATTTCCACACATTCAGAATCAGATGACTGTACCTCTTTAAACAAAACAATCATGTCAACAAAACAAGAAATAAAACCACTCTGTCACCCCGGTCCTCACATTCAAACCACATGTTAGCTATGAACGACATCAACTGCTAATGATCTGATGTTTATTTCACCACCTGAGCATTTTATTTAATACTTAAAGAATCTGCCACCGAATTTCCCTTACCTGGTGTGTACATTAAGTCGAAATCAAACATATGGAGTAATCCCATCCATATCCTCTTCCTCAAGTTCAAATATCTTTGTGAGAAGATATGATTTAATCTCTTATGATCATAAAACACCGTGAATTTATCACCGAAGAGATAATGACGCCACATCTTTAAAGCATGAACCACTTCCACCAACTCCAAATCATGTGCTTGGTAGTTCTTTTCATTAAAACTCAACTTTTGTGAGCTATATGCAACCACATGATCTTCCTACATGAGAACACACCCCAAAGCTTATCCCGATGTGTCACAATACACCATGTACCCTTTTTCTAGTTTAGGAAAAACCAAGATTGGTGATGGTATAAGGTGGACCTTTAACTCTTCAAAACATTTCTAACACTTATCATCCCATTGAAATGGGATATTATTCCTTGTAAAAGATTTCATTGGAGAATCCAATCATGAGAAACCATGAACAAAACGTCAATAATACTCAGATAGACCAAGGAAGCTCTGTATCTCAAAAACATTCTTTGGTGGTTACTATGAGATAACAACCTCTATCTTTTCTGGATCGACTGAAACACCCTTCTCATAAATAACATGTCCAAATAAATGAACCTCATGTATCCAAAAGTCACACTTTTCCAACATTTCATACAACCAATGGTCCCTTAATATCCCTAACACTATCGCTAAGTGCTGCTCATTCTCTACCATTGTCCTCAATTACACCAGTATATCATCCACAAATACCACCAAAAAAGAATCCAGATATCAATAAAATATCTGATTCATCAATTCCATGAACACCACTGGTGCATTCATTAGACCAAAGAGCATAACCACATACTTTTCATGGGAATATCTACTTATAAAATATGTATGCGGAATATCCTTCTTCCTCACCCACAATTGGTGATACCCTGACCTCAAGTAAATCTTAGAGAACCACTGAGCTCCCCTCAACTGGTCAAACAAATCACTAATGCATGAAAGTGGATATCCATTCTTTATCTTAACCTGATTAAGTCTTCTATAATCAACACAGAGCTACAAGGTTCCATCTACCTTTTTAAAAAACAAAACTAGTGCTGCCCACATAGACTTTCTAGACCGGATGAACCCTTTGTTTTCTAAATATTCCACCTGCACGTTTAATTCCAGTGATTCTTATGGTTTCATTCGGCAAGACAAAAGTGAGATAGAACTGGTCCCTAGAAGTAGAACAATCATAACCTCTACTTCTCTCATAGATGAAAACCCTTAGAATTTTTCAGGAAATACATCCCTAAACTGATCCAGAATTACTGGAAGAACACTCTTCTCAACACCTCCCAGCGATGCCAATGGAAATTCCTTTAACTAATATGAGATCATTCCAACAGATAGTGCCAAAAAATCTATTTCACCTAGATTTTTATTCATCTCTCCTCTAAAGAGATTTCTAACACCATCCTATATCACAAAACTAACCTTTTTCACAGAAGAATTGATGTGGGCCTTAAACATTGCCAACCAATCTATTCTTACGATTATATCATAATCATCCATCTCAAGCACTGATAAATACCAAATCAATTCGATGACATCCACAACTAAACAACACACTCAACAGAGGAAATCTTGACACTCTCTTTGACCCGGGGGAGTTTGATGTTTCAAAACAGAAGGAATCATTTCCACCATTAAGCCTAAAAAATAAACTATTCGAGAAGTAAATAAAGAATGTGAAGCACATGTATCAAACAAAGCTTACATCAATGTGGAATTTAAAATAATCGTACCTCAAACTATGGATGGTATTGACTGATTATCTATCACAACCTTCTTTACTCCAAATAACTGATTATTTTCCATGCCCTTCTCTTTATTACCCTACTAATAAGTCATGGTGTTCCTCAAATCACCATGAATAATTTTATTTTGCTGTAGAGGGGTATATTGTTTCCCCTGTCCCATTGAGGCATAAGACCCCTGTGACCCTTGAAGAGTGTCACAAACACCTGACCTCAGAGCATTCCTACAATAACACTGAATGTGCCCTATCTATTAAAAATTATGAAATTATCGAGGTTGTTCCATAAAATCCCACTTGATGTGGGTTGTATAACCACACTGAAAATATCTATGCTTACTCTGAGGCTTCAGATGAAGATTCACCGATTCTATCGTCAGATTTTGAACTCTACTCCCACCCTAGAAATAAGTGTCCCTCTTATGCTTGAACCCTGCATTCGAGTCCCATTATTCCCCATGGGTACCAACATACTTATCCCACCTGTATCCATCAAAATATCCCACTCATCCACTATATCTCTATTCACTATTTCTATGTAATAATCTATACACATCACCGCTATCTTGGAACGAATTTCTTGGTTCTACCCAACTTCAAAAAATATTACCTTCAATGATGTATTACCTACCACCTCAGGTGAAAACCGCACTATGTTCATAATCTTTTCCCCATATTCTATTACCGATAAGTTCCCTTACTTCAAATTGATAAAATCCATTGTATGTTAAATTCTGAATGTATGAGGGTAGAATTTTTTATTAAATAATTTCTCAAAACCCTCCCATGTAACACTTTGGTCCGTCTCGACTTAGACCTCTAGCTCCCACCACTGAAGGATGAAATATTCCAACATATACATGGATAGTTTCACTTTTAGCTCTTCCAGTGTTCCCAAGAAGTCAAATATCCTATTCATTCTGTTAATCCATGCTTTATCCCTTTCTAGCTCCAAATCACCCTTAAAGATGGGTGGATTCTTTATTTGAAACTGAACCACATGATCCACATGCCTTGGTTCATAGGCTTTATTCCCACTTTCCACAAATTGGAAAGCTTGAACTATACTCTGCACTAGCTGCTAGTTCACCTGAGGCTCAGGTGCAACCATATTTTCAACAGTTTCCTCCAGTTGGTCTCTATGATGCCTACCAGTTTCATTTCTACCAATACAAAAACAACCATAAGTCCCACACCCTTAACAAGAAAGGGTATACAATTTTCAATTTCAATTATATAACAACTATCACAATTAGGATTTCCACAAGTTCACATTTTCCATGTTGTACTATTCTAAAAAATACAACCTGTTTTGAAAATCCAACCATTTTCAAAGTACCATGATTTTCCATGGTTCAAAACCTTCTGTTTTGAAACCTAATTCATAATTTTCCAAAATCCACACATTTATACCACACCATAAATCATTATATCCCAATGAAATATATATCCTAGTGGGATCATCTCATTGGATACAACAATGAAAATGAGACATCCTATGCATATAAGTGTCTCCAAACACTTATGTACCCAACTCCATGGTAACATGAAGTTTAAAATAAAAGGGTTAGCTATGTTATTTTATGATATACATTCCATGTTTTGACAATACTACAACTTTATATCATCCGAAATCAATGAATTTTCCAAGAATGAATGTAAACATGAAGACCCACAATTAAAACCAAAGGATCGAACAACTACTCTCACTTGAAAGCCAAGGACCGAACAAACTGATACCACTTGTAACATCTCGCCCCATCTCATTGGATTGAGGGGGAGAAGGAATTATACATAGCCATAAGAGACGTTCCCAAGGAGCCAAAGGCTAGAAATAAATGCCGAGGGCTTCGAGAATAAATTTGGGAACAATTTTTTCTTGAGATAAAACCAACCAACTAATCCAATATCAACAACTACATGATGCAGGTCAACAAAACAACCAAACCCATACATTACCAAAAGACAAACCATTTTTTCATAAAAAATCCAAAAGAACAAAACATCCAAACAAAAATCAGAGTACCAATAAGAAGACTACAAGAATACTCCAAAAGAACTAGGACATCATCGGTAGCTCCACACCAACCTCCATGCTCCAAGAACCACAACATCACCAAAGCATCATGTCGTACTACTAGAAAAATGTGATGCCTTACTCTTACCTGTGTCTCAGAACACAACATCTAAAAAAGCACAAAAGTTACAAAGAAGGGGGTGAGTAAAAATACTCAGTAGGTTTTCCCCAAATAACTTCCCTAAACATTCCACTATGATAAAACCAGTAGCACATTTATATAAAGTAGTTTACATAAAACATTAAATAGTTCCACAACTACTAATAAGCCAAATACACCCTTACCAATCCACATTTACCCAAACCATGAAAGCAAAGTGAAAAGAAACAACCATACCATAAGACATTTCACCATTTACCATTGGCTCAAAAAATTACATCATGCAAAACAACACACAACAAGGTACACAAAATGGTGGAGCTTCTGTCTAACCTGTTCACTACATTTCTAACTAGTGGTACTTCCAAACCACTATCCATAATGGTTGTTAATCCAAACACTATCCATCACCTTTTATAGTGAGACTTCCCGACCACTTCATCACAACCAACAGAAGACATAATACTTAATCAACCAATAAGAACAAAGAACCATGGCCGCATAATAAATATACAACCATTTCTAACACATGTCAATTCACTTCAATAAATCACCCATTTATTGAAAACATCGTTTAAAAAACATTCCATGCCCAACCAAATTTCAATAAACAACATCTTTATAAAAAACCATCTTTCACAAAACATTTTTCATAATCATCCACTAATGACTTTAAAATCGACATTTTAAAACCACATGACAAAGCCCATTTTTGTAACAATATCCCATTTTCCCCAAAATTCCCTATATCAACAACAAATAGATTTCGAAAAAGATTCTCATAATTAATTTCATTAAAAACAAATTAATTGTAACCAAAACCACCAGTTATAAAAATGTGAAGTCGAGAGAGAATCCACCTACCTTTAGGTTTCCGACGAATTCAACACACAAGCAACCACACCCCAATCTGGGAAAACGCTCCACTAAAACCGCTCTAGATATCCTTACCTACCATAAACAATCCATAAAAGAAACACCCAAGGAAACAAAAACCCAAGATCTACACACAACGTGTATAGATCTAGAAAACTGAGAGATATAGAAAATTAGATCTAGAGAAAACCACAATGAACTAAGTGAGGAGACTTACTAGAGAAGAATCGGCTCAACCACACCAAGAAAACCCTCGATTTGCTTCCAAAATGAGTGGGAGAGAACCCCTAACCCTTTGAAAGAGAAAATCCCAAGTGAGGATCGAGTGGGAGAGAGTTTGGGTGTTTGTAGGGTGATCCTGACTAATCCCAGATTTTTAAAAAACAAATTTTTATTGGTCGCATGGTTAGACAAACTGTGTGGTAACCGTGCACCTGCTGCTGCCTCAAAGGGGTGCCTCGCACAACCCACTCCATATGGTTAAAAAATTCCTATGCAATCTGTGCATACCCCACTAATTTCATGGTTCATCTCACACGGTTTCTCTTAACCGTGCTCAAACCGCGCAGCCTTAAAAAGGCCTCCAAATTTTTCCAAAACCTTCATAAACTCTCCCAAACTCATCCAAACTCATCCCAATCATTTTAAACACATAAAATGGCATAAAAAAGGCTACATACCTCAAACCAAGGGTGATACAATATATTTATTTATATATGACTTTTTATATACATAAATATATTTAAATATATGTAATTGTATTTTTGTATCAATATAAATTTTTATATATACATTTATATAATTATAATTATAATTTTTTATTTTTATTTTTATTTGTATATATAAGTAAAGTATTAAAATTATAATTATATATATATAATTGAATTATCCTATATAAATATACATATATTTTAATAGATTTCATTAGTTAAAAAATTAATATTATATATATATTTATATATTAATATATATGTGTGTGTGTGTTTATATTTATGTTTATATTATATATATATATATATATATTTGTTTATAATTTATATGTATATATGTTTATATAATATATATATATTTTCTATTTTATATACATATGTTTATATTAATATATATATATATATATTTATATATAATTGTATGTATACATATGTATAATTATAATTACACTTTATATATATATATGTAAATTAATAGAATTATATATATATTTATATATATTTGGTCATGTTTTAAAAAACTGGTAAAAATGTATCTAAAATAACCACATTTTCTTTAAACATGGCTAAATTTAAAATATATGTGTTATATATATATATATATATCCATGTGTGTGCATTTTTATATGTGTCTGTGTGTGTTTATATATATATATATGTGTGTTAATATATGTGTATACATCTAAATTTATATTTACATATATGTGAGGAAATGAGCTATATTACCAATAAAAAACATGCAGCACCCAAATGTAGGGAATAACTTATTGAGGACAAAACTTGAGATCATGATTTGATTGATGGGGGAAACTACCATTGAGTTGCACCCTCAAGGATATTTAAATATATATATATGTGTGTGTGTGTGTGTGTGTGTGTTTGTGTTTATATATATATATTAATATTATTATATTTAAATATATGTTAATTTATTTATATATATAAATATATATATGTAAATTAATAGAATTATACTTTTTTATATTATGATAATGAAATTAGTGTCATTTTTTGAAACACCTAGCTAAATTAGCGATTTTTTCTGATTTTTTTCCAAATTAACGATGTTTTCTGAAAATGTGGATAAATTAGAGATGTTTTAAAGAAAAATGGCTAAAATAACGACATTTTTTTGAAAAAAATGGATAAATTAGTAAAATGATTAGAAAATGTCGCTAAATTATCTAATTTTTTAAAAAAAACATCACTAAATTAGATATTTTTTTAAAAAAACATTGCTAAATTAGTGACATTTTCTAGAAAAAATGTCTCCAAATTGGTAATTTTTTTTCATAAAATATGGCTAAATTAGTAATATATTTTGAAAATACATGGTCAAATTAGCAATGTTTTGTAAAAATCATGGCTAAATTAGCGACGTTTTATGAAAAAATTCATAAATTAGCAATGTTTTTAGAAAATGTGGCTACATTAGGCATGTTTTTCAGAAAACATGGCTACATTAACAAAATATTAAAAAAATCCCTAAATTTTAAATTAGTGATATTTGTTTTTGAAAAACATGGCTAAAAAACATACTTGAATTCCAAATTTTTATAGTGGTAAATATTCAGATTGTTTTTGTTCTAAGGAATATATATGAGTGTTGTAATTTCCTTAGAACATTTTTGTTTTATATTTACTAATTCTTATCTAGTTTTAGATTGAGAGTTTCAAAGGAAAGTACAATAGGTGATACCAAGCATACTCATAAAGGGATTCTAGTGGATTGGAAGAAAACGTTGTAATAAATATTCATATCAAGTGATTTATTGGTGTGGAAAGACAAACCATACTATTAGGTTGATAACTGTGGATGTCTTAAGTTTGGATTTATGACTTCCTCAACTGTTAAGGTTAATGATTATAATGTATTTTATAAATCTTGTAATCCATTTTTTACTTTAATCTAAGATTTCACATTACTTGTTTTAACATGTTTTCAGTCTGCTATGAAATTTATATTAGAAATATTTTTTTTTCTAAATCTTTCTAATATATTCTTAACTAGACTATTTTGGAGTCTATTTACTTTAAAAAAAATTAGGTTTCAGTTTTTATGATTAGTTTAATTTTTTAATCTACAATTCACACCTCTTTTAGCCATCATATACTCTTACGATCCAATAATTTGTATCATAGATGGTTTTACTATTTTAATTTTTGCGATTTTACATTACTTATACTACTTCATGTTTTTACAGGTTTTTATAAACTATTTGTTTATAAACTATTATTATAATAATGATTAAATTATAGAAATACCTTTTTTTCTATAATGTGGAAGGCTTTAACATTAGTAGTATAAAAAATTTGAATCATAGAATACCACCAATCTTTGATGGTAATGATTATGAGTATTTTAGATACAGGATGAAGTCATTTTTTATAAATACAGGTATTTAAAACTTTGTTATGTTGACTGGTAACTATAGTATTCCTGAGAAATATGTTACTAATTTTACTAATTTTGAGATGTTTAGATATCAATTGAATTATATAGTAATGAATACTCTATTGTGTTTTATGATTAGAAACATATATAGTGAGATACCATCTTGTGAATCTATAAATAGTATTTGGAAAAAATTAAAAGTAGCAAATTTTTGAACTTATAAGGTTATTGAAACTAAGAGATCTATGATTTGAGCTCATTATCAATAATTTTATTTTCTACATAGAGAAACATTTTCCAAAATATATCAAAGATATATAAATATTATAAATAGTTTACAATATTTTTATAAAAATGATCGTACATATGAAATATTAGTGGAAAATATAAATGAGATAATTCTCAGATAATTGGAAATAAAGAAAACATCTTTGTATGGGAGTAGAATAATTACACATCTAACTCTTGATGATTTGATCAAAAAAATTATGAAGTATAAGAGAATATTGAAAATATATGTAGAAAATATGAAGAAAAATATTAGAGGAGTTTCTTTTGAAAACAAAAATATAATGTTATAAGTAAATTTCATTTAGATGAAAAGGTTTTAAAGTCTTATAAGAAGAATAATGTGATAGCTGATTCATATATTAGTTTATCAGAACAATATAAAAATGAATGGTAAAATATTGTGAAAAGAATGAAAAAGATATCTGGAAAAGAATTTCCAATATAGATAAAAGAATAATCAAAAGGAAAGAGTTGGTAAAAAGGATTCTTTGGAATCTATATGTTATGAATGTAATAAATATAGACATATCACAACTAATTATCCTTAGATTAAAAGAAAGTATAAGAAGGAAAGAATTTTTTATTGAAGTTCTAAGATGTATTATAATAAAAAAAATAAAAAGATTATGAAATATTCATATACATAGACTGATAGTGGTGGATATAGTTCATTTTATAATTCATCAAATAATGAATTTTCAAGTGAGAAGAATATTATATTCTATATAAAAATTCCAAAGGTTAAAAAGTACTTCCTGGATAAAGTAACATGTTAATCACTAACAAATCTTACATTAAATGAAAATTATTCTAATTGTAATGATTATAATAGTTCTAAATCTTCCAATGAATAATATTCATCATCAGATGAGAATTAAACTTTACATAGTTTTGAAGAGGTTTCTAGATTTTCTAAATTACTATGAAATTAGAATTGAAAGATTTCTAAAAAAAGTGTTTCTTAAGAAAAACTTGTGGAAGAAAACTCCAAAAAATATTCTTTAACTAATGAGATATCAATACTTTTATAATAATTATAGAATTATAATTTTCAAAAATATGATCATTCAAATGAACATGAAAAATCTAATCTCAAAAAAATGTTTACTAAATAATATAGAAAAAACTAATTTGAGTATAAATTCTTCTTAGAATAAAAATAGATTTGTAAAATAGAATTCTAAAATTTCTATTTTGAAAAATATTTTTTCAAAGTTTACCACTAGAATGGAAAATTTTTATAAGATGTATAATCAAATTATACCTTATATAGATGTATCTATAATGGGTTTTAAAAATAGAAAATATATTTTTAAAAATAATTAATTTGTTCCAAAAAAGTACTCTATTTTGCACTAAGTGTCAAAGTGGTAGTAACTAAAAGAATAAATGTTATTTGAATAAAGTTTAACCATAAGGATTTAATAAATCAAATTTTTAAAAATAGTTATCATTTTCTAAATACAGTATAGTTGGATAAATATGGATTCTTAAAATTTTAATTTCTTATAATACCAGACCCAAACAGGTTTGGGTTTTGGGAATCTAATATATTTTTTAAGAAACTAAGGAATTTACCAATAATTAAAATATTTAGTATGTGGATAGTGGTTTCTCCAAACACATTATTAGAAATAATAATTCTTTAAGAAGATTATAAAGATTAAAGGGGGTAAATCCACATTTTAAGATAATGATAAAGAAGTAATTATCAGAATATGTAACATTGTTCTTGTTGGAAAAGATATAATTTAAATTTTTTTATTTGATATAGGTATTAAGAAAATCCTTATTAACATAATAAAATTATGTGATGTGGGATATTTTATGAACTTTAGGAATGAAAAATTTATTGTTCATAGTTCTAAAGATTAATTTATTCTTTTTTCCAATCAGCATGAGAATATTTAAACAGTAAACATAGATAAGCATAGGATCCAATATCTACCTTGACATAGTATAATTGAAAACCAATATTGGTTATGGAATTGAAATTTATGAAAATATAATGTTAGAACATAATATAAACTATATAATAAAGGAATAGTTAAATATCTACCAATACTTAAGATTGATACTTCAAAATTATGTGATCCTTGAAAATTTGGAAAGCAACATAATTCATGTTTTAAATATATTAGTCAAGTATCAACATCTGATGTTTTAAAGTTATTTCCCATGTACTTATTCAGTCTTAAAAAACTGAAAGTATTGATGGAAAATACCATGTATATGTTTTAGTTGACGATTACACTAAATATTCATGGGTTAATTTTCTAGAAAAACAATCTGAAGCATTTTTTGTTTTAAAACATTCATATTCTAAGATAAAAATGAGAAAAAATCTCATTGATAACTATTTATAGTGATCATGTTGGAGAGTTTTTAAATTCTGATTCTAAAACTTTAAAAAAATGTAATTATACATAAATTTTTGGAACCTATAACTCCACAACAAAATACTGTAGTTGAAATAAGAAATAAAACTCTTTTGGAGATTACTAGAACAATACTGAGTGAATAATTAGTTGCTAAACATTTTTAGGGTAAATCAATTAGTAATTCTTGTTATATAATAAATTGAGTTTTAATAATAAATTTTATTAATAAAACTATTTATGATCTATAGAACAAAATGAAACAAAAAATTTATAAATTCAATGTTTTTATTTTAAAAGTAATAATTTTGAATATAAAAAACAACCTACATATGTTTGATCCAAAATATGATTCAGGATTATTTTTTGTTTATTCTAAAAATATTAATGAATAAAGTGTTTTTAGTAATAATTTAATTACTATTAATGAAATTTTACATGTTAAATTTTATGAAACTAATCCTTTTGTTTTTAAAAAACCACAACCTACATCTTCATATGTCATTTAAAAACTAATTTTCAACCTTTTTTGTAAATTTCATATCATGAGAGAAAAACTGAAGAATATATTTATAATATTATAACTCAATAACATTTTAAACATTATATTTTAATAATAGAGTTTTTTTAAAAAAATAATTAGTTATTTATTAGGAATCATCCTTGTGATAACATCATTAGTGATACAGATCATTATATTATAACTAGAATTTATTTCAGAAAATAAATTAGACATTTAATATTTTTATAACAATTTTAACCTAAGGCTCATGATGAGGATTTAGGTGATGAATATTGGATAAAAAAACTCAAGATGAACTCAATGAATTCAAGAGGCAATAAGTTTAGAATTTGGTTGAATGTCCTAAAGATAATTTTGTAATTCGAGGAAAACGAGGTTTTCATAATAAATCAGATGAAAATGGTGTTATAGTTGGAGTTAAAACCTAGACTTGTTTCTAAAGGATATAATCAACAAGAGGACATATATTATGAAGAAACTTATGATCTGGTAGCTATACTTGAAGTTATTTGTATACTTCTAGAATTTGAATCATTTTTTAATTTAAAACTATTTCAAATGGATGTGAAGTGTGAATTTATTAAAGGATATTTTTATGTGGAAGTTTATGTTGAACACCTCCCTCATTTAGAAAATAAAATATATCCAAAACATGCTTTTAAACCTACTATGATTCTTTATGGACCTAAACAACCTCCAAGACCCTAGTATAATAGGTTAATTGGATTTTTAAAAAAAAATTAAGGGAGCTACAGATCCAAATATTTTTATAAAATAAGTTTTTAAAAACATCAGCACTGTTAAAATTTGTATTGATTAAATTATATTTTGTGTAAGTAAAATATATTTAAGGGATTAATTTTTAAATATTATGAAGTTTGAGTTTGAAATGATCATGATGGGAGAACTTACTTATTTTCCATGACTTCAAATCTCTCAAAAAACCAGAAGAAAATTTTGTATCTCAACATAAATATATAAAATAACATCTTAATAAATTAATATATATAAAACTAAATTTATTAGTACTCCTTTTGAAACCTCATATACTTTATATATTGATGAATTGGGGAAACCAGTTGATTAAAATATCTTTAGGGGAATGATTGGAAGTTTTCATTACTTAATAGATAGTTATATGAATTTAATGTTTTCTATATGCTTATGTGTAATATGCCAAAAAAATCTAAAATATTCACACTTTAAATATTTTAAATGATTTTTTTATTAAGGGAACTATAGATTTAGGATGGATTTATTCTTCAAGAAATTATTTTAAATTAAAAAGTTTTTCCGATGTTGACTTTGGTGGATGTAGAGTGGATAGAAAAAAGAACTTCCAAAAATTTTAATTTATTAGGAGAAACTTTGGGTTCTAGCTATTGTATGATACAAAACTCAATATAACATTCCATCACTAAATCTAAATATGTGGCAGATTGAAGTTGTTATGCTCAAATGTTATGGATGCAACACACACTCATTGACTATAGAATGAGTTTTAGTAAAACTCAAATATCATTTGATAACACAAGTTCCATTGATTTAAGTAAAAACCTAGAACATCACTCACGAGAAAATAAAATAGATATAGGATACCATTTCCTTTGATATCACACACAAAAAAGAGATATATCTTTATAATTTATCAAAATGAAAGAACTACTTGATGATATTTTTACAAAACATTTTTGTTCTGATATATTTGAAAATGTTGAACAGAAGCTATGATTGGTAAATATATAATGATCATTCATATCTAATTTATGTTTACCAATATCCTTAAATTAACTAATTACTTCTCATAGGGGGAGTATATAAGTTGTGGTTTTCAAAAAACTTTTTATTTCATATCTTCTAGTTCATCAAAATAAAAATTCTTACCAATTTTGTTTTCCGAATCAACATTTTTACTAAATTTTTTTAGACTCAAAAATTTTTACTAAAATTATTTGGATGATATTTTTTTATAAATATTATCTAATTTGTTTTGTTTTAGAAAAATTGGAAGAACATATTACTAAAAAAACTTTCATATCAAAAGTTATAATTCTACTCTATGCGGTATTTTTTATAATCATTAATTTTCTTCATTATCTTTTACTTAGGTTTTTTCATTGTTGTTTAAAAATTTTCATACTGTTAGAAAATTTTAAATTTTAATTTTTTTTAAAAGTTTTCATAATCAAAAAAATTGTTCAGTATGATGATATGTTTTTCATAAAAAATCATTAAAACTTCAAAATATTTTTTTAAAATCATTCAAGGATTAATCGCAACTGTCAGATCATATTAGGGTATTAATATGAAACATTATATTTTTAGAATTAAAAGTATCACCCTTGATCATATATATAAGGATGTGGATCACCACATCCCAAATCACTTTCTCAAAAAATTTCTGTTGACCCTCATCTCTCCCTTTTTCTAATAAATTTGGAATGTTTGGGATTGGTCTGATTCATTTCTTTAGTATTATTAGTTCTTCTTGGAATTATCCTTAGTACAATGAAATATATTGAGGATTTTTCTAAGTAAGAATTGTTAAAGGAAATATTGATTGAGAAATAATGGTATAATAAGAATTAATCTCTTTTAAAATTATTTATAAAGTTTCATTTATGGGAAAATATGTGTCAATAAAAATATGATTTTGTTCTAAATTATCTAGAAATTGTTACAAAATTCTATTCTTTTCTAGAATTTAGTATGCAATATTATTTGGAAGTAATTTTTTCCAATATTTTTGGTGTTTATTTAAAATTATCAATTCAGTAAGTCACTGACTTTAATGAAGTTCCATTTGAAAGAGTGGCTTACCTTCTCTCTCACAATCTTCTAGAGATGTTTGGATCATTTAAAAAATCCAAATCCAAATCATATTTATTCTATTATTTTGATAAATTAATAAAATTATATCATCTAAATCAAGATTCAAGAGTTGTTACTTTTTGAATGAAAGGTTATCTGATTCTGAGAAAAGAAGACATGGATATGTTGAAAGTTCTTAGTATCTTCATATTGGATTTCCTTATCAAAAGTAGGAAGATAAACCTAGATACATTTTTTTTGTATATTGAAGTAGTAAATACATAATCTGTGATGTATATAATTGTTATGTTTCCATGTTTCATCAGTAATAGGTTGGTTAATTTTATAGAATTTATAAAGATAAAGAATCAATATTATGTTTTTTGGGAAGGGTTTTATTGATTGGAGAAGAAACCGTTGTTAAGATGAAGTTTGTATTTAATCTAAAATATAAAAAAGTTTATAGGAAAATCAGACAAGGAAGTTTATGATGCTAAAGAAGTTATGTAGAAATAACTAGACTAAAATAAAATTAAATTGGATTCATATACTCAAAATAAACAAAATAAACTGAAATCAATGTTTGATGAGGACTTCAAAAAGCTGATGGAAAACTAGGAATAGAAAAATTTAAGAGATCCATGTTTTGGACTTGATAAAGACGAGGATTTATAATTGAAGAGGAAAATAGTTGAGGTTATAAAAGTGACTAAGAATAAGAAGAAGGAAGAAAGGAAAAGTTTAATCAATCTAACACTATAGAAAAATCAAAAATAGGACTTTAGAATGCTTCCGTAAATATTCCTATTTGTATTTCACCATTTTTAATTATTCAATCAATTCTTGGTTATAAAACAAAAATTGTTATTGATCATAATTTTCTAGATCCATCAAAACCAATATAATTATAAATTTTTGAAACATCAGTTATCTGAGCCATTGTTCAGAAGGACAAGTGAAAAGAAGTGTAAGTTGTAATGCAAATTGAAGAATTAGTTGAAAAATCAATTTAAAAAAAGTTCATAAATCAACAAAGAAGTCCAGAAAGGGTGTTTTAAGAACTGGAATTCTTTTTTAAAAAGAGTTAGTAGAAGAATAAGATGAATAATAATAATAATAATAATAATAGGTAGATGAAGAAAATGAAGAAGAAATCTCTTCATATTTAGCATCATTCTCTATATCCTTATCAACCTAGTTCTGAAAAAATCTAGTCTTAGATGAATCTATGGAAAATATTTTGAATCATGAGAAATAGGAAACACAAAAGTCCCAAAAAAATATCAGATAAATATGAGATCGATATGTAAGTTTATGTGATTAAATTTTCACATGATGTAAATAAGAAAGAAAAATAAAAGATAGATTTTGGACCATTTCACTAACATGTTTCTATAGTTTCCTCAGATTCATCTGATACATCAGTTTCTAAAGCTTAGAATAGAATTGACTGTATTTTTTAAACATTGAAATAGATCACAGATCAAATGCCTTTATGAATATTAAATCCCACTATAATAAAATTTCAAATAATATGAATGATAAATTAGAGTCTTTGAAGTTGTTAAAATAGACCATTATTCATAATGAATTTGAGATAAAATGTTTCAAACACAAATAAAAGTCACAAAAAAGGAGATTTAATCAAATGGTCAAACGGTCGAGACAAGTGTTTGGAGATTTGAAAGACCATGGAAAACAGTATGAGTAAGTTAAGAAAGTATCATTTGATATTTATGAATCTTTTGTTAAGTTGTCATCAGATGTTTTTAATATTTTGAAATATGTGGATCAGTTCAAGAATTTATCAGACTCTTGAATTCATGAAATCACCGATTTGAAAGAAGTGATTTCTCAAATTATATCTTTTGAAGAAGTGTTTTAGAGACTAAAGAAATACAATAAATTTTTTAGTTTTATTAAAGAAGAGGTAATCATTTTGAAAGTACATAATGAAAAGTTTGGTGTCATGGAGGAAAAAATAGAAAATATCAAGGCGACAATTGTAGTGAATGAGAAGAATCAGAATGATTTTTTTAATATAAAAGATACTTCTAAGAATCTCTATAATAAAGAATGAAAAAATTCATTCTAAACACCTGATGTATTTATAAATTAAACATTCCAAATGATTTTCAATTTGAATAAGTTATTCTGAAAATATTTTTCTGTTTAAATGTATTCCAATTTTACATGGGTTAATATTCTTTGTTTTTATCTTAGATGAATATTAATTCAAATAAAATTGTTTCATATTATACTTTTAACATTTCAATATTTTTTTACTACCCCTATTTATTTTTAAAAATCATAAAGGTGGAGAAATTATTAAAGGGGTATAGTTTTATGAGGGGGAGAATATAATAAAAAAAGGTGACCATATGAAAGGGGTGAATATGATAAGGGATATTTTATTTCAATTCATTCAATGTATTAATATTTTCTATCAGATGAAGAAAGTTGAATAAAAGAAATTTATCAATATAGGTGGAGTTAAAATAAGAAAATTTGATATTTTTTATATAAGGAAGTCCATTGAATTTTTAAAATGTATAAAGGGTTGTAAGTTCTTATAATGTTAATAGTATTTAATTTTAAGTGTTTTGTTTTTTGCTTTTTAAAATGTGAGATATTGTTGATTTCAAAGTTTATACTTTCTACATTTCCTTTGATTAGTTCTAAAAATCAAAAACACTTCCTTAAATACAATGTTTTACAAAAAATTTGTTTACAAATTATTATAAAATGTTTTTAAGGAAAACATTTATTCTACAAAATTTAGAAATAATTCTTAACTAAAAAATTATAAATTTTTTAAACTCTTGTCAAATCTATCCAACTAACCAAGGTCTTTTCTATCATACTGACTAAATTATGGTTTGTTGGATTGACCAACATCATGTCCATCAAATTAAAAATAATACATTGTATTGGACTAACTATATTTCTGTTTATCAGATTGATGATATAATGGTCCATTGGATTGAGAAGATTCAGTTGATCAGTATAACAATATATAATCTATCAATGTGATGATATATCATCTATCTATGTGATAATTATTAGTCTATCGATGTGACTGATATTTACTCTATCAGTGTGATAGAGTTCTTTCTGTCAGACTAACATGTTTTATTCCATCTGATTAATATGTTTATAATTAGAGTTAAAATTATTACTAATTATCAAATTATATTGTAATAACATTGTAATGGTGGTACTGAAATAAATCAGATGAAATTATAATTTTCTAAGATGTCATGTTAAGAACATCCAATGCCATTGTAACCAACTCTGAGAATCAAAAAGAATTTAACCATTAGAGGGATTCCAACAAATAAGAGTGCATTTGAGGAGCTGAGAGATGATTCAATTTCAACTCAACACATCTAGGATTCTCTCTACCATAAAATATAAATATAAAACATTATAAATCTTTAGATATTTTTTTCTAAGGAATTTTTATGAGGTTTTTAAATTCCCTAGAAAATTATTCTTTTTGTATTAACTGATTCTGTTCTGTGTTTAGATTGAGGTATTACAGGGATAGGGAGATGGGTGATACCGATCATAATGAATGATATCTTCTAGGGGATTAGAATATATAGTGGTTACCAATATTTATATCAAGTTATTTAATGGTATCGAAAGAAAGAACATATAGTTAGGTTAAAAACTGTTGATATATAAAGTCAAGAAATCTGACTTCCTTAACTCTTAAGGTTAACGATTAGAATATATTTTATAAATAATGTAATCCATTCTTACGTTACGATAAGATTCCATGTTATATGTTTTAACATGTTTTTTATTTTGATGTGAAATTTATTATAAATTTTTTTTATTAAGTCCTTGTAATATATGCTTAACCAGACTAGTTGTAATCCCATTGAGCAACTCTAATTTATTGGATGATTTTTTTAGTCTGATACCTATACTCTAATCATTGGTAAATTTTAGAGTCTAATTAATTTGACAAATAAGTTTTAGGTTTTATGATTAGTTTAATTTTTTAAACTAAAATTTACCCCCACCCCCTATTGTAGCCATTGTATACTCTTATGATCCAACAAAGGATTATCTAATTTATTATTTTTTCATGTTTGCTAAACCTAAAAAATAAAGTGAATAATAATTAACCTCCAAAAGTATTAAATTGAGTTTTCCCTAACCAATGTTCATCATGGAGTATTATAGGTTTTTATGAGACATTATGGTTAGTGTGGGTATGATTTTTTACATAGATATAAAATTGGATCATGAGACACAAAATGAGTTTTTTGTGCTAGATGTCCCACTAAGTATTATCTGATAACTATCACATAATGATTTTTACCACATAGATTTTCATACACTACGTATTTGGTATAATAGGTGTGTATTTTGTATATTATAATCCCCTTATTGGAGGCAAGTGAATATATCTAATATTAGAATATTCATATATTTATATATTTCTTATAACAAACTTAGGGCTGAGATAATTTTATGGTTGTTACATATATTTTAGATCATTTCATTAGTTTGGTTTAATAGTTATAGGATTTTCCTAATATATGATGAGTATGGGATCTAGACCCTTGATTGAGTTAGACTGAAGGAGTTTATTACCATACCTAGAGAAGAGACATTTTAGGTTCTTATCTATTAGTTGAGGGGAATATGATGTACTTATCCATCATAATTGTAACACCCTAATATTTTATGAAATATATATTTTTGAAAATGGAATTGATTTATTTGATAACATGCATTACTCACAACGTCGAGATTAAACGAACAACGAGAAACTATTAAAATATCATTATGTTATATTTATTGCATAGACATTATATTGGAGGGTATGAATATGACTATCCAAATTATGAAAAACGTATGATTACATATGTATAATTTAATTATTTGAGTATAAATTAATTATAAATAAAAATAAAAACATTTGAAAGTAAAAAAGGTATTTTTCTGGAAGAAACGATTTTTATGGACACAATGTATTTGTATCATAGTAAATTAAATCATTCACTATTGTTAAATGATTTTAATTAAATATATTTATATATATATATATATATTATAGTTAATCATATTTTTAAAATTCATTTAATATTTTTCTAGGAATGGGATAAGAATAACTACATTTTTATGCTTAAAAATGCATTCTTCTAAAAAACAGTTTTCATCGTGTGTTGTGAACTTATTTTAAAATTAATTTCTATCACATATAGAAATTTAATTTGATAAAATAGATTACATTTTTATAATAATGATGTTAGAATTTGGTAAATATGCCCCTTTTATTTCTTGGTCACCATTAATAGTAACTATGCTCAAATTTTTCACATCCGTAAAAGGTAAAATAGGTTAATCAGGGTAAAAAATAAGTGATAAGGCAATAAATTTTCAACATAAGTCTTATTATATGAGGGTGAATCGACCCTTATCACCTTATGATAGAAATTGATTTGTAAAATTGTATGACCTTAATATTTTTTTAAATATTTTTTTTAAAATAAATTTAACCTTTTTGTTATTTTTCATTACATGTAACATCATGTTTACCTTGAGTTACACACAACACTATGTTTATCTCATGTTACATGAAATGTTGAGTTTAAACAAAATGTGAATTTCTATTAAGAAATAATTTTTAAAATGATAATTATCACATAAACGTTGGAATTGGGGGTATGAATATGGTTAACTAAAATTTAAAAATATATGGTCTACACATGTATATAAAATGAATTCATTGGTGACCAATTAAATAGAAATTAAAATAAAAACTATTTTTATATAGAGGAAATATTTTTCTAAAAAACTATTTTTATGCACAAAACTTGTTTTACATCAATAAATTAAATAAATAACTTTTGTCAAATAATTTTAATAAAATTTACATATTATATATTAAATAAAATTTTTAACATTCAACTTGTGTGTTTCCAAGATAATAGATAATAATAAATCCAATTTTATTCTTAAAACTGTATTTTTTAAAATAATTGAGTTTCATCCTTTTGAATAATTATTTAAAAATAAATTTCAGAGAATTTTACACTTTTTTTAAAAAATAATGTTTATTTTTAAAATCATTATTTTAAAATATTTATATGGTTAATTGTTGAAAATTTTATGAGAAGTTAAATTTTTTGGTGA
Source organism: Viscum album (assembly GCA_963277665.1). Lineage (NCBI taxonomy): Eukaryota > Viridiplantae > Streptophyta > Magnoliopsida > Santalales > Viscaceae > Viscum > Viscum album. Next base: position 1,962,062,582 of record OY728133.1, read on the forward strand.
ATAGTAAAAAATAATGGTTTTTATTAATAATTTTCATTTGTTTTAAAGTTTTAAAAATATAAAAATTACTCTAATATGGTTTTAAAAGAAAAATTAGTTCAATTATATATCTATTAATCTAATTTTTTCATTGTAATCATTTTTATATTTAATTTTCATATAAAAACTTCTCAAACATTTGAAAATTTTCTCTTTGAAAACCTTCTTTCTCACCGCATCTATGGGATTAATTTTAATTTATTATTTTAAACTTATGTGATTGAAATTTGGAAAAAAATATTCCATATTTAGAATCATAAAAATTTATATTATATAACAAGGTCAAGTTAATTTTTTCCGTAATGAATAGTAAAAATAGTAAAAATTATTTACCGTGGTTATGGTAAAATAAGGTTTACCAGGGATTAAAATAAAAAGACAAGAGTTAAAAATGACCCAAATATTTCTAAATACCCATTTATGGACATATTTTGAAATTATCTCTTATATTATTTATAATTTCCCATTTTTTAGCTTTATTACATGTGAAAAATGTTGGTGTACCTTTTTTTCAAAATTTACAAGTGTGCCACTTACCTCACATAAAAAATACCACCCCTCTCATCTCTTATTAACACTTAAAAAACCCTTTGGTTTGACAATAAATACCCAAATAACTTTCTTAATTCTATAATATCATACTATAATACTTATTTTGGTCATAAAGTCATCCTAGGAATCCTTTTGGTGATAACCAAAAGTTTTTTGAAGAAGAGGCGACACCCCTAATCGAGTGTTTTAATTAATTAATTCCTTAAAATAATTATATTATTATTAAAATATAATTATATAATAAAATAATTATTTTAAATATACATATATGTTATTAAGTTAATTAAATAACTTAATTCTATATTTTCTTCCACCCAATGGGTTATGAAATCATCATTCGTGTGTACGAGAGACTACCGCCTCGTGAACTGATGTTATTCATCTTCCATAACCAAAACTAAAGGATGGATATAATGATGTATTTAATGTTTATGGATTATATTTGTGATATTAACATTATTATGTAATTATTATATCACATATACCTTCTTACATCACTTTCTAGGGGTATACAATTACGTCGATCATGTGTACGGTGGACTACCACCTTGCGAAGCGATGTGATTTGTGAACACTTTACATAGAAGTTAATGAAGATTCTTTAATGAATATATTTGATATATATTAAATTATTATTATTTATTGGTAATATACAATTTACAATTATTTCTTTTAATCTATCGAGAAAATGGAAGCAATGTTCATGCATACATACGACCTACCATCTCCATGAATGGTGTATTTCATTATTTATTTCTAACTTTTATGGATCAATATAAATAAATATATACTAAATATATATTATATTTGTATCATGGTTAAAAATCATGATACTTTGTAACCATGGTCAATGTAATATGACAAAAAATAATAGATCAAAACAAACACTAAGAAAAGTAGTTTTTGCCCGAAACATGATTTTAACATGGAATTGTTAACAAACATATAATAAAAGGTCATAAGTAAATTTTATATGTTTTGATATATATATATATATAATTATTGTTATTTGATATATTTATAATAAAATTATATTTATTATACATGATTTTTGAACATGTATGAAAGAATTCAAGACTTAAGGTAAGAGATTTGTTTCTCAATTTTCCTTCTTTAAGACATATGTTATGTTATGCACCTATCTTATTTTATAAGGTGTATAAAAATACCATTTAAAATTTTATATCATGAATATCCTTAATTTAATGATATCAAATTTTCCCTTTTATTTTATACATTAATGGTACTTCTGATTCAAACATACCAAAGTGGTAAAGGGTTTTATGATACAATCACATCATTTATTGGGATTGTTTATTATTATGTTTCTGATGATGAAATATTATGATCAATATCCCAAGAAACCCATTAATTTTTATCATCTTTTTATGTCATTATAATACATGTTTTCCATTTATTTTCATATTTTTATACACTTAATATTTTAAAATAATGTTTTTTAAAATAGAACCGACTTTATTTCTCTTTCCGATCAAGAATCATTTATGTTCTTTGTCTTTGTTTTCAAAAAATAATTCCAAAAATGTTTTAATGTTCCTCAATAGTTGTTTAAAGTCATTTTTACCCTTGTTTAATTTTTTACAAATGTTTAAAAGGAATATTTATATTCCTTTCTAAACATGGATTGTTTCTATTTTACAAAAAATGTGAATGGAATATTTGTTTTAATGTATATGAGATGAAAATAATTTTTGGGATTTCATAACCATTATTCTCTTTGAAGATTCCATTATAAGTTTGAAATTTTATTTTCATAGAAAATTATTTATATAATATTTTATTAATTTTTAGTGATTTCCAAATGGAAAGTATATTTTTATTAATAAATATTTCAAATGATTTTTAAAGATTCCTTTATATCTTTTTAATTTTATTTTCAAAGAAAACAAATTTGAACATGTTTTATGTTTTAACATGTTTTTTTAAAAGTGGAAATGATATTTCACTCAAGAAAAATTCCATGTTATTTTTCTTTCAAAACCATTTCAATCTGACATGTGATCATTTTATGTTACTAATTATTTTCTAGGGATATGATCCAATGATACCATTCATTTTTGTTATTCAGATGGTTTATTTTTGTAACTACAAGATGTTTATGAAACCTATTTCTCTTCCTCATGTTATACTATGATTGATTGATTATGAAATATGCTTTTTTTCCATGGTTTATGCTTGATAAAATGATAAAATGATAATAAAACAAATTTATTTTCATGGGTAATGATATGATGAATGTTTTATGATCTTTTTTGAGAAATATGTATGATTTTCATCATGTGACAGGTAGGACCTATATCTACCTACAATTCATTGTGTAATGATTAATTTTATATGATCTCAAAGGGTATATGAGAGGTTATCTCAAGCTTGAAAGAGGTTACACAAGAGGTTATCCTAAGCTAGGATGAGGGTACACTGAAGGTTATCCCAAGCCTAAAAGAGTGATCATGAAGGGTTATCTCAAGCCCAAAGCAGGTACATGGGGGGTTATACCAAGCCTAACATTTAATGAATGTCTTTGTGGGTAGTATTGATATAAAATGTTCTATTTTTTTATATCTGCCATAATTTTATGTCTTATTCTAATATTATTCTCTCATGGGTTATATTTTTTTATTCCATTGTGATTCATTTCTTATGAATTTCCAATATCTCTACTGTGTATCAATATTATGATATTTTATATATGCGGTATGGTTCTCAAATGTTATGATTTTTTTTATCATACCCTTATATTCATGTTATTCTTATGTATCTTCCTTTTTTAACCTTACTGAGCATCTAAGCTCACCATTTCTTATGTTTCCTTTCCCCAAGTTATGAATAAACTTTCTAAATAGGGTATGTTTGTGAAGAGTACTAAAGGGGAATATATTTATGTGATATGTTTAAGATCTTTCACTAAAACAGAAGAGCATGTACCTAGTCTCAAAATAAACTAAACTATTATGGTCCTTAGGTGTGTGTTTGTGTAATGTATTGAATATTCATCTACAAAGATATAATATCTACATAAAAATGATTGGGTCTCTATATTTTTCATTAGACAAAATTTTTAGTTACCCTTTGGAAATTAGGATGAGAAATATTTATTGAAATACCAAGGGATATTTATAAGTATGTGTCTATGGTTCTCTCTAAGGATAAATATAAAGATGAATCAAAATATATGAAAATGACCTAGAATTTTGGTAAAGTATAAGGATGGTGGTTTCATAGAAATTACATCCCTTTTATATACCATAAGTGGATGCGGCTCTGGCACAAATGAACCTAGGGGTAATAACTCTGAAAATGATGCATTGAAATGAAATTTATCATCACCGGGTGCAGGATATTGGGCCTTGTTGTACACCTGGTTTGACACTCCTAGGGGATATGAATTGAAAATTAATAAACTCATTAATAACCATAATAAATTATTTAAATAGATGACACCTGTAAATAACCTTGTATAAACCTTAGGTTTTATATATTAAAAATAAAATTTCATGATTTAGACATCCTATAAGTGATTTTTCTTGATTATGTCGTTCCCAACTATGATTATTATTTCATAAACTATTATTTATGGTTTTATTCAATGGATAGAACACAAATAAACCATGTTAATGCTAAGTGTGATGAAAAATGAAATGATTTTACTCCTAAGAAACTAAACTTTATGTGAGATAGAATGAAAAATATCATTACAATTCTCAAGAAACTTTCTCAAGACATGAATCATGATGAACATACAAATTATCAATGGAGGGAACAACATTATGTTGTGTAATTTTTTAGAAAACATCCACACATCCTTAGTAGAATTGTTAATCATCTCATAATTGATAAATGGATCAGTACCTCTGAAATAATATTTTCCATTCTCTAGTGTTTGGAATATAAAAAAGTTATTTTGGGACGTCTATTGTTTGCAAGGTGAAGTTGATCATTGGTGGACATGTATCAAGAATATAAGGGAACATAATTAAATTTAATCAATGGATTCAGATGTGTTTAAGAACTTATTTTTCAATAATTATTTTCCACATATTATTCATACAAATATGAAGAAGGAATTTCTTATGCTCGATAAAAAAGGAAAATGTATCCAATGGTGAGGTAAATTTTACATGATTTGGAAGGTACTCTTTTGTTATTATCACCCCACATGAAATCAAGGTTGATATATTCTTCAATGGATCAAAACCAAGTCTTAGAAGGGAGTTATCCATAAGATACATCAGTAGATATGAACATATTGTTCTCTATTGTAAGTGGTTGTGAATATAGGTTGGAGTTAGGTATAAATCTCATGGTTTTGATAAGAATGGAAAAAAATAATTTGAATTAAAATATAAAAAATATAGAGAGAAGAGGATGATATTTACTTTATTCTTAAAGTGTGGGAAGAAACATGGAGGAAATTGTTTTATGAGGACTAGTAAATGTTTTATTTTTTGAGGGGAAGGTCATTGGGAAATTAGATGATAAAGTTATGGGAATAAGATGGCTAATTATGTAAATAGAGGGAAATATCCATAAAATGCGTCACCTATACTCCAGTGTTTCAAGTGAAAGGAGTTTTGGAATTATGTGAATAAATTCTCTTATCGAGGGGTTAATATAGATAATAATCCATAATAACCTATACAGGAAAAAGAAAAAAGGGAAATCTTATGAAATCACAATGGATTAAGTTAATCATGATTATTCGGGAACATTATCCTCCCCTCCCTATTTTGGGATTTCATGTTTTATTTTGTATGAATTATCCCTATGAAAATCTTATTGTTCATCCATTAATGAAATTTTAGGTGATTTTGATTATTGATTATGTCATTTAACATGTATTTTGGATTATTGAAATCACATTTTATATTATATTGGTATAACAATGAACCCAAGCTTCCAACTAAAATGTTTTTGTATAATATAAGAGATTATATAATGAATAAAGGATGAATTAACATTTTTAGTGTATATGTATTCTTGTAATACTAAGTTATGATTTATGTATACCATCATGAGGTTATGAGGTTTAGGTTGATTATAAATTACAAGTCATTTAAAACAATTTTGAGGTTTTTCTTGATGGATGTTTATTAATATTAACAATGTTTTAATAGAAATTTATGGCAATACAACCCTTTAGGTTTGTATAAGTTTTAGTGAAAAATTTATTAGAGGACTGCCTTTACTATTTTTAAACATATGATTAATGGAACTAGTAACATTTATAATTTAATTTATATTTAATTTTGAGGTAGTTATGAGTTGTAGTTGATCACTATAAAAAATAAACAAACTTCATTTCTATTATAGATGATTTCTATATGGATTTTATTTCTGGAATAAACATTATGTAAGTCGTAAAATTTCACGACGTACCAAATTCCATTTTATTTTATCAGGATATGATGTTTACCTTGATATTTTGGAAAAGTATTTATTAATATCTTGATATAGAGTTGAGTTTTAGCACTACATATCATCCTACTATAGTTGGTTAGTCTAAGAGAAAAATTTAAACCCTAGAAAATATTATAAGATATTATTCTATGGATTTTAAATTTGATTGGGATCAATACCTTCATCAAGTTGAGTTTCCTTGAAATAATAACTTTCAATTGATCATTTAGATGGCTTTATATAAACCCCTTTCTGGAAATAAGTGAAGAACTCAAATGTACTGTAATAAAGACATAGAAATAAATTGATTAGGACCTGAGAAATCTAATGATATGGCATATAAGGTTAGATCCATTCAACAATATTCAAAGATAACATAAAGTTCACATAAACATTACAATAATAATCATTGACTTGGTATAGATTTCAAAGTTAGTGAGAAGGTATTTTTACAAATTTCTGTATGAAAAAAGGGAAGACTAAGATTTATGTATATTAGTCCCTTGGAAATACATGATCATACCGAGACAATAACTTATCGTGCAAAAATTCCTTTGAACATCTATCAAGTTCAAGATGTGTTCCATGTATCTATTAGGAGAAATTACATACCCAATACATAACATATACTAATATCAAAGTTTGTATTAAGAGATCATGATATTTCTTATGAGGAACAACTAGTAGAGATTATAGATCAAATAGAGAATGTATACTAAACAATATCACATACCTTTTCTATATTTTATTGAAAAATCAATAGATTAAGAAAGATATTTGGGAACCTGAGGATGTAATTAGGTAGATGTATCCTTAATTTTTTCTTCTAATGCAATGGATTTCTAGGGTGAAATTTATTTTAAAGGGGTAAAATGTAACACACTATTTTTTTCAAATATATATTTTTGAAATAAATTTAATTATATTGATATTAATCATTATACATCACACCAATTTTTGTCTTTTATTATTTTCAACACTAAGTCTAGATGGTGTTACATGCAATGTCATGTTTAAATAAAACATTATTTACAATTAAGAAATTATTATTTAATATAATAATTATCACCAATCCTTTGGAATTGTGGTTATGAATTGGATTAACTAAAATTTTAAAATATATGGTCTAAACATGAATATAAAATTAATTCTATGGTAAAAAATTAACTAGAAATTAAAATAAAAACTATTTTGAAACAAAATAAATCATTGTCTAAAAAAATATATTTATGCACAAAAATGTGTTTTACCTTAATAAATTAAGAAAATAACTTTTCATGAATTATTTAAATGAAATTTATATATTATATAATCAATTAAATATTTAACATTCATCTTTTGTGTTTTAATGACAAGATATAAGAATAAATCAAATTTTATTCGTTAAAACTGTATTTTTCTAAAAAGTAGATTTATCGTCATTTGTGCCAATATTTTAAAACTAGTATTTTGAAATTATATAATTATTTTAAGAAAATATTTTCAATTTTTAAATCAAAATTACAAAATTATCTGAGGGTGAATTTTTTTTTATATTTTTAGAAGATACTTTTTTTGTTGAACAGTTAATAATACTAGTTTTTTAAAGAATTATCATTCCTTTTTAAGATTTTAAAAACATAAAAAATATTCTAATGTAGTTTTAAAAGAAATATTAGTTAAATTATATATATTAATCATATTTATTTAATTGTAATAATTTTCATTATAAATTTTGATATACCAACTTTTTAAACTTTTGAACATTTTCTCTTTGAAAACAAACTTTTTCGTCATGTCTATAAGATTAATTTTAAATTAAAATTTTCCATTTCATTGAATATAATTTGTAAAAATGGATTAAATATGTTTAATTATAATAATCTATATTATCTAATAATGTTAAATTAATTTTTTTCCAAAATTAATAGTAAAAATAGTAAAACATATTTACTGTAGTTAAGATAAAAATTAGTTTACCCGGGGGTTAAAATAAAACAATAAGGGTTAAAAATTATCCTAAATATTTCCAACACCCACTGGATGGAAATATTTAGATCTTATATCTTCTAGGTTCTATAATGAAAAATTTTGATCGTTTTTTCATCTGAAGAACATTGTTACACTTTTTTATTTTCAAAAATTACATGTATGCCACACACCTCATTTATAAAAGGTCCCCCCTCTATTCTTCTCTTAACACTTACAAAACCATTTGTTTTAGACAATACCAGAACAAATAAATTAGTTAATTCCCTAAAATCATACTATAATCCTTAAATTTTTAAAACTCTAACCTAAGAATCATTTTGGTGCAAACCAAAATAAGTTTTCTGAATAATTGGTAACACCCATAACCGAGCATTTTATTTTATTTATTTGTTAACATCCTTAAATTATTATTAAAACATGCCAATATAATATCCTTATTATCTTAAATATATTTATATTTTATTATTTTACTACGTACCTTAAATCCTTATCCTCTTTCATCAAATGGGTTATTAAATCAACATTTCTGTGTGCGGTGGACTACCGCATTGTGAACCGATGTTATTTGCTTTCCATAAACACCTCTCACATATGGATATACATATATATTTATTTTATATATATATATATATTATTTGTGATATTATTATACATATTTTATTATTATATCAGATATATATTCTTAGTTTCTAGTTTTTGTGAATACGATAATATTTCTCATGTGTACGGTAGACTACCACCTCATGAAGCGATGCGATTCGTTCAGGATTTACATGGAAGATAGTAAGTTTTTAATGAAAATATGTGATATATATCATATAAAAATGATTTTATAATGGTGATATATTATTTACCATTCTTTATTTCAGTTATTCAAGAAAAGGGAAACATTGTTCATTCTTATGTACGACCTATTATCTCAATGAACTGTGTATTTCATCTTCTATCTCAAAATTTTATAGATCACAAAAATTAAAATATATACTAAATATATAAGATATTTATATCATGGTTATAATTTTGGATATTATTTAACCATGATCAAATTAATGTTACCAAAAGTAATAGATTAAAACATATATGAAAAAAAGACGAGTTATTGCCCTCATTGTGACTTTAATATGGAATTATTAATACATAGGTAATAAAAGCTAATAAGTAAATAATATATAGTATAATATAAATAATTATGGTTCTTTAATATATGTATAATAAAATTATTTTTATTATATATATTTATGGTTTTGTAAGATATGTTTCTCTCAATTTTCCTTTTATGTAAAATATGTTATATTATGCCCCTATAATCTGTTATTAGGTGTATATACATCTCATTTGAAATTTTATATCACGAATATGCTTAATTTAATAATATTTAATGTTTCATTTGATGTTATTATTTATTGGTACATGAAATTTAATGTTCCCAAAGTGGTAAGGGTTTATGATACAAGCTCATAATTTATCAAGATTGTTTGTGATTATTTTTCGGATGATTAAATCTTATGATCCATCTCTCAAGAAACACATGAATTTTATCATCCTATAGTGGTTTCATTATAATAAATGTTTTCGCTTAATTTATAATTATTTATGCACTAAATATTTAGTTTTTTTAATAAAACCTACTTTATTTCTCTCTTCCGTCAGAAACGCTTTATCTTCTATGTATGTGATTTCTAAAAAAGTTTTTATTTTTTTAATGTTTTTCAATGATTGTTTAAAGTCAATTATACCATTTTTTATTTTTAATAATTTTTTAAAATTAATATTTATTTCTTTCTCCAAATATGGTCCATTTGGTTTTTACTAAAAATGTGAAAGGAATCTTAATTTTAACATTTACAATATGAACACAAATATCCAGAAATCCTGACCATTTTTTGATTTAAATATTTCCTTCTATGTTTCAAAGTTCATTTTCAAAGAAAATTATTTCCAAAATATTTTAATAAATTTTTAGTGATTTTCAAAATGGAAGGGATATTTCCTTTAATAAATGTTTTAAATTATTTTAAAGCTTCCATTATTAATTTTCAATTTTATTTTCAAATAAAATTATTTTGAAAATATTTTATTTTTTAAAAATTGTTTTTCAAAGTGGAAAGTCTATTTTACTCAAGAAACATTCCAAGTTATTTTCATTTCATAATTATTTTCCATATATGATGACATCCTTTGATGATACTTATGATTTTTTGGGGATGCGATCCTAGGATACCATTGTTATTAATTCCATGGATGGTTTATGTTTATGATGGTAATATTTTTATGAAACTCATTTATCTTTCATAGGTTATACCGTGATAAAATTCTTATGAAAAATACTTCTTTTTCAACAGGTTATGATTTAAGGAAATAATGAAATTATTATGAAACCTATTTCATTTCATGGGTTTTGATATGATGAATGTTTTATGATATTTCAGAACATGTATGTATGATTTTCATCATGTGATGGGTGGGATTTATATCTCCCTCAAATTCATGGTGTCGCGATTAATATTATATGAGATCAAATGGTGTATGAGGTTATCCCAAGACCGAAAGAGGGTACACAAGAGGTTATATCAATTCCAAAGGATGGTATATTAGTGGTTATCCCAAGCCTAAAATAGGGTACACTGGAGGTTATCCCAACCCTGAAGCAGGTACATGGGTAGTTAGCCTAGGCCTAATATGTTATAAATGTATTGGTGGGTAGCCTTAATATAATATTTTCGATGATTTTATATATACCAAAATTCTATATCTTATGCATGTGTTATTATCTCATAGTTCATGTTATTTTATTCCCTTTTTATTCAAGTCTTATGAATTTCTAATATCAATTCCATGACATAATATTATGATTTTTGATATGCATGATAAGTTTTTCAAATGTAATGGTAATGTTCTCATACCCTTATATTCATGTTTTTCCTATGTATCTCCCATTATTTCCTTTACTGAAAATATGAGATCATGATTTCTTATGTTTCCTTTCCCCGGTTTATGAAAAAATGTTTTCAATAGGGTGTGTTTTTGAAGAGTACTAAAGGGGAAGATCTTTATGGGAGATGTTGAAGGTCTTTCACCAAATTATAAGATTGTGTACCTAGTCTCTAAAGACACTAAACTATATGGCCCTCAAGCATCTGTTTAAGTAATGTATTGAATATTCATATAATTTTTTTTTAATATTTATGTATTAAAATCATGGTTTTATATATTAATGAATAATTTTCCATGAAAGTGATCTATATAATATTTAAATAAAAAAAGTTATAATGTGTCACTCTTTTAGTTTTAAATATTTCTTATGTTTCCACATAGAAAAAAATCATGTTATGAATGAATATAAATATATATTATTATAATATTTAAATTATTTTCATGATGGGAATTTATTTATAATTTTTACTGAATATATAATTATATTAAATTATTATTAAACACTAACATAATATTTCTTAAATTAATAAAAAATAAAATAAATGATTTTAAAAATATTAAAAGAAATATAATTTGAATTAGTTATAGTATTTAAATAATTTTATAGATTATTAGTGTTGATTTGAAGTATTATATTTTAATCCCAACAATATATTTATGTATTTTAAATCAAATTAAATAAATAGTTTCTAAATTTACATTTTTGATATTTTATCAAAATAATATTTTATTAATTATTTAAAAAAAATAAAAATATTGTAAGAGTACAGTGAGAATAATATATTCTAAAAAATTGCATCAATAATCCATTTATGATCAAATTTTCACCGAATACGTAAAATTATAACCCTTTAAGTGTGAAAAATATGTTACCATTGTTAATGTTAAAATGGGATAAATAAGGGGTTAAACAAAAAGATAAGGTTTAAAACTTTAGATAAAAATATAAATTTTTTATTTTTAATGGTATTTAAACCCCATATTATCTTACTCATTTGGGATAGATAACTACTTTATTATATTTTAACCTTTTAAAAATTTCCAAAAGTGTCCCTCACCTCAATTATAAAAGAAAACCTCTTACCCTCACTTATTAACATCTTTTTATCCTTATAGATTGATCATACCCTACTAAAATAACTTCTATACTTTATTATGCACATTATAGTGGTTATGGTATTCACAAAATTCCATCCCTAGTATCCTTAAGATGAGATCTAGGGGAATTCTTTCAAAGGATAGGTAATCATCTTAATCAATCACTTTCTTTTAAATTCTTGTTTTACATCATCTAAATCTATTATATTCTTGAAAAAATAATAAATTAATTATCCTAAATATTCTGAAATTTTATTATTGTTATTAAACCACATTTATTCACCCTCTTTCCATTAAATGGGAAGTGAAAGTATCACTTGTGCATACGTATGGCTTACCGGCTCTATGTATCAATTCATTTCTCATCACCATATTTTATATATAGGTATTTTTATGGTTTAAAGTTTTATATATGATACTTATGAAATAATTATACATTATTAACTATAATATAATATGTAACTTCCAACCTTCCAAACCATTAGAAAACGATAACGTCGCTCGTGTATTCGTGTGGACCACCACCTCCGCAAAGTGATGCGATTTTCTTTTCATTTCAATTTTACTTGTATGGAAATAAAAATATATTTAATGAATATGTATGTTATAATAAGGATTTTATAAATTTAATTTATTATTTTGGTTTCTTTTATTCTATCCATATGAAAATGAAAACATCATTCATGCATACGTACGACCTACTATTTCCATGAACAATGTAATTCATTTTTCTATCTCCAATTTTATGTTTGAAAAAAACAAGTATTTAGTGAATATATGGGATATTTATATAATTATTAATATTATATTTGTGATAAAATCATGATAAATGTAGTTTTACTGTAACTTCCAAACTAAAACATACACAGAAAACAAAGCAGATATCAAAGAGAACATTAATTTTAATAAAAAATATTAATAAATGAGGGATAAAAGGTTAAAAATAAATAATATATTGTATGATATATATGAGTATAGATATATTATATTTATAATAAATATATATATGTGTTATACTAGAGTCTCCAATTCATAAATAGAAAGATGGAATTAAGGTAAGGGACTATTATCTCAATTTTATTTCTGTAAGACACATTACATATTTACCACTAGTTTCTTTTATGTGTTTTACATACATCTAAAGAATGTATTTTATGATGATAATTATAAAATTTATAAGGATTTAAATATCCATATAAGGCTATTTCTTTCACGGGTCTTGTAATTCAAATGTTTCCAAAGCAGTAAGGGTTTTATTTTATAATGTCATTATATATGATTAAGTTTATAATGGTGATATATTATGATATAACACCCAAGAAAATATTTAATTTTTCTCTACTATTTTTATTTTTTTAAATTAGATGTTTTCCATTCTTTTATCTCACCTTAATTACTCAAGATACCAAAAATATTTTTTAAGTAAAATCTACTTTATTTTTCTCTTCGGTCGAAAAACTATTTTTTACTATATCTATGTTTTGTAAAAATGTGTAAAATAAGGGTTTTACAATTCTACCATGACTATTAATGTTATTTTTACACATATTTTTAATTTTAACAAAATTATTTTAAAGTAATCTTCTCTTAATTTTCTGAATGTAGTACTTTTTAAATTTTTTTAAAAATGTGAAAGGAATTTTTTCTTTTAACTAATATGAAATGAATGGAATTTATCATTGTCCTTAACAATCAATAATATAAATATTACATTATATTTTTGAAGCTATATTTTAATAAAAAATCATTTTAATAATATTTTTTTGAATTTTTGGTTTTTGAAATGTGTTTTTCAAAATGGAAGTGGTATTTTCCTCCAATTTTTTTAATGATCTTGTAATGGAATTTATATTCCTCAAAGACAACAATACATAATTTAACTTATGATTTACTAATGATATGACCTTCCAACTCCATCATTGTTATTTATCTATATGTTTTATGTTTATGATGTAAATATGTTTATGAAACTCATTCTTTTTCTATGAGTTATTCTATAATACAAATATGAAATGTTTATGAAATATGTTTCTTTTAAACAGGTTATAATATAATGAAATAGTCAAATTTTTATAAACCTATTTATTGTCCATGGGTTATGCTATGGTGAAATGTTAATGACACCCATTTATTTTCATGTGTTCTGATAAGATGAATATTTTATAATCTTTTAGCACACATATGTATGATTTTAATTATGTTATGGGTGGGAACTATATCTTCATCTAATGAATTGGGTAATGATATATATCTCATGAGATAAATAGGACTAGAATGGGGAGTGAACCCAGTTTAGTATGGGACTTTGTCCACTATGATAGTCTTGGGAGTGAAATATAACTACTATGATAGTTTGGGGAGTGAAACCAATCCACTAGGATATTCTTGGTAGTGAACCTTGACTAATAAGGTGTTTTATGGAGTGAGCCCAATCTACTATGATAGTTTTAAAAGTGATCCTTGAATACTAGGGAAATAATTTTCTTTTCCTAAGTGTATGAAAAAAATCCATGTTTTACACCATTGTTATGCTCTAATGGATCACATTCTCTGAATCCTTTATGATTTATGTATTATGAAATACCAAGATTTATTCTATGACTCCAGATTATGATCTATTATATGTATGGTGTGAACTTAAAATGGTAATATCATGTTATTATACCCTTATGAACATGTTATGCTTATGTGATCATTGATATCTCCCTTATTCTCCCTTATTAAGCATCTAAACTCAACATTTTTTTATTCTTTTCCCTAGTTTTTAAAGAAATTTTTTATGAATTATATTTATAAAAAGAATTCTTGTTATAAATAAATTAATGGGAGACTCTTATAAACCAGTTTTTTATGTGTCTACGTTTCCAAAGGTAGTAGGCATATATGATTCTAGTATGGATCATAATGAAATGTAATGAATATTTATCTAATAATATGAAATATCTATGTAGGAAATGTATGGGTATCTATAGTAAGTATTAGATAATGGTTTAGTTATCCTTTTAAAATTGTTATAAGAAATATTTAATGAGAACCATGGGGATATTTCTAAGTATAGTATCACATATGACATAGGTTAAACCTAAGGTTTAATATATTGAAAATAAGGTGTCCACATTTAGACATATTATAAATAATTTTTCATGATTATGTGGTTTTATACTATGATAATTTTTTTTCAAACTAGAATTTTTAATTTTAGTTATTGGCTAGAACCAGAAGGAATATTTTTAATGTTGAATATAATAGAAAATACAATTAATGTCTTCATGGAAACAAAATATTATGGGAGATAGAATGAAAAATATTATTCTTATGATCACAAAAATTTCTCAATATATGAATCATGATGATATTTTAAATGAGTAAATGAGGAAAAATGTTCTATTGATTCATTCATGAGGCAACACCCACCTTATTTTAGTTGTTTCGTAGATCCATTAGTTGTTGAAAAAAAATTACTACCATTGAAAATTTATTTTACATTCTATAGTTTTTAGAAAATGAAAATTTCATTTTGTTTGTCTATCATTTAAAAGGTGAATCATATCAATGGTGGACTCTTATCAAGAACACAAGGAAACGTGAATAATTGAATCCATTGGGAGGGATGGGTTTAAGAGTTTATTTTTCAATAAGTACTTTCATATTATTATTTTCATGAAAATATAGAAATAATTCATTGGGATAAAGAATAAAGATGATGAATCCAGTGTTACCTATGATGAAAAATTTATGGTATGTTCAAGGTACACTTCTGTTATTATCATCCCACATGAAATTAAGGTTGATTGATGCATTAGCGGCTTAAAATGAAGTCTCTTAAAGGAATTTTACATAAGAGGAATTAGTATCTATAAATAAATAATTTGATGTGTTATCAAGGTGGAAATATATATTGGATTTACCCATCAATATCATGGTTTTTAGAAGAAAATAAACATGGAATTCAAATGAAATCTTATAAACCATGGAGGGAAAAAGTTGATCTTTCCCTTATTCTCATGGTGTGGAAGGAAACAAGGTTTAAATTATCATAAGGTTAATCGTAAATGTTTTAAGTGTGGAAAGTAAGGTCATTGGGAAATTGAATGCTGATGTGATTGGAAGAAGTTATCTAATGATGTGAATAGAGAGAAAGATGCACAAAATGCACCACCATGATAGTGATCTGGTTGCATGGGATGACAACAAAGGCCAAATTTTTATAAGGGGTTTCAATTAAGGTATGATAAGTAATGATGAGTCCTCTCGAACTTGGGAAAATTTGGTGTATTTATTTTAAGACTGCATCCTCAAAAATTCAGATGCACAGGTGCACTCTATTACCTAAAAAGTATTTATAGAGGAATCATCTAATATTATTAAATTTGGTTTCAATAATATTGTGATTTCTTATGAGGTTTTTCCTCGTTGAACTTTGTGGTTTCTCACTTTTACCTAAAAGTGTTTTCTAAAAAAAATTAATTTTTATTTAGTCACCACCACACTCCAATGCTTTAAATGAAAGGATTATGGGCATTAAGATAACCAATTCCCAAACATGATGTTTAATAATTATGATTGATGAAAGAAACTTCTTAAGACTAGAAACAAAGGAAAAAACCGTGTGATCATTATTGTTGTTTTGGAGTATGATAACAAAGGGGTGAAATATACACTTACCATCCACTCTATAACTGATAATGTCTTATTTGATTTTGGATCAACCCACTCTTTTATATTATAATATTTTAAGAGTTTCATAGTACCACCATAAATATTAGATGTTGAGTTAGAAAATAAAACCCCTAATGGTAGGACGATAACATCTCAAGTCTACGATTCTTTTCTAGTTAAAGTTTATGGGGATGTGTTTCCTACAAATCTTTTTATTGCCCCTCTGGTTGAATTTGATGTTATCTTATGAATGGATTTTCTTTATTTACATAAATCTCACATAAATTGCCTATGAAGTGAATTCATGTTTTATATTATAATGTAACCTATGATCTTCTATCAGTGAATTGATAAATATGGAATTCCTATTGAAATTACATCCATTGTATTGGTCTTGATTTTAATTCAAAATGGACATTTATTTCATATGGTTGGGTAGAAACTTAATATCAAATACATACCTATTGTGTGGTATTTTTTTAATGTATTTCAAGAAGAATTTACTATTATTCTATTGAATCATGAATTTTAGGTCTCAGTAAAACTCATACATGGTTCTGCACATATTTTAAATACTTCATATAGAATGGACTTGATTGAGTTACATGAAATAAAGATGTAACTTTAATTGAATTTTGATAAGGGATTCATTTATCCATGTTAATCAACATGGGGTGAACTCATTCTTTTTGTTAGGAAGAAATAAAAATCAATGAGAATTTATATTGATTATCTAGAACTTAATTAGTTCAATATCAAGAAAAAGTATCCTCTACACTTTTTTGATGATTTGTTTTATCAAATACACAATTTTTAATACTTTCCCAAGATCTACCTTCATTCTAGGTACCATAAATTGAGGTTTACGAAGTAGGATATACCCAAAAAACATTTCATACAAGGTATTCACACTGTAAATTTATAGTTATGACCTTTATTGTAGTAGTGTGACCACTATCTCTAGGTATTTAATGAATAGATTCTTTAGATATTACCTCGATCAGTTTTTGGTAGTTTCAATAGATTTTATTATTATATATTAAAATATAAATTAAGAGAATTAATATCACTTGTCGGTTGTTCTGAATACCCTAAGTAAATATTAGATTTATGAAAAATTTACCAAGAAGGAACTATGGCTTCAAATAGTTTCATTCTTGGGTCATATAATCTCAAGTGAGGGTATATTAGTAGATCATTTAAATATTGGAGTTGTTGAATGTTGGCCCAAAATATCCATTTTGACTAAGATATGTAGTTTTATTAGTTTGGATGGATATGATCAATACTTTTTTGGATAATTTCTCATGGTTGTATAATCCACTAACCAAGTTAACTTATATGGGAGATAAGTTCCTTTGGATAGACGAATGTGTATAAAATTTCATGGAACTGAAGAGAAGGATAGTTGATGAACTTTTTATTTATTTAACGTATAGTGGAGAAGGGTTTATAATATATATAAATTCATCAAATAAGATATTGGGATGTGTTCTCATGTAAAATGATATGGTGATATATTATGCCTAATGCCAATTAAAGGTTCATGATCATAATTACCCAACTCATGATTTGGAGTTAATTGGTGTAATGTTTTCATTAAAGATATGGAGGCATTATATTTATGAGGAAATGTGTGATATATGTACTGATAATAAAATTTTAAAGTATATTTTCATATAGAAGGAGTTGAATATGTTCCAGATAATATGGTTGGAGCTAATTTATGACTATAACTGATCAATACATTACCACCCTAGAAAAGTGAATAAGGTGGAAGATTCTATGAGTTTAAAAGATCGTGGCATCTTATCTATGATAAGGATCATAAAGATCTAATATTTCTTGATTTTTAAAGGATGAATCATGAACACTTAAAGGAAGAAGAGAACTATTATCTTTATCTAAAGTGTGTTCAACTATATATCCATGTTATGATTAATGAGGCGCATAAGGAAGATATAGAGCTATATAAGAAGGTGAGAAATGTTCCTAAATTTAACCTTTATTATGAAGGAATGATAAGTCTATGTAAGTGTGTATGTGTTCCTTCCATACCCAATTTTATGTATAATTATTTAGATGGGGCTCAAAGTTCATTATTATCTATTTATCATGGATGTACAAAGATGTATATATATATGAAATAATATTTATAGTGGGACATCATGAAAAGAGATATTAATGAGTGTGTATCTCGATGATTGGTATATTAGGAAGTTAAGGTTAAGAGACCAACGTCTATGGGATTGTTATAACCATTACCCATACTAGAATAGAAATAGGAAAACATCACCATGGATTTTATCATTAGACTCCCTAAAACATATAAATGGAATAATGTTATATGGGTTATAGATGATTTCCTTACCAAGTGAGCACACTTTATTTTCATTAGAGAAGATTTATCTTTGTATTAGATTTAAATAATTTTTATTACGGAAGTGGTAAGGTTTCATTGAGTACCACATTTTATTATATCTGATTGGAATCCAAGGTTTACCTTGATGTTCTAAAAAAAGTCTTTAGTAGGATCTAGATACATAATTGAGTTTTAGTACTGCTTAACATACTTAGACATATGTTCAGTATGAGAGAATAATTCAAACACTAGAGGAATGTTGAGATCCTCTTATATGGATTTCAAAGGTGTTTGAGATCAAAACCTTCCACTAGTTGTGTTTTCTTATAATAATAGCTTTCATTCTAGAATTTAGGAAAACCCTTATGAAGCCCTATATGGAAATAAGTGTAGAACTAAAACATGATGGGATGATATTAGAGAATTAAAGATATTATGACTTGATATTTCTGAGAAAATTATTGAGAAAGTCAAAGACATTCAGCAACACAAAATGGTTTCTCAAAACCGATAGAAAAGTTACGTTGACAATCACTTTCATGGCCTAGAATTTGATGTCGGTGAGAAGGTTTTTCTAAGAATTTCTCAATGGAATGAGGTTATAAGATCTTAGAAGAAGGGAAATATAATCCCTATGTATATTATATTTTTTTATATTGAGTAAAAAAAGTTTCTTATTGATTAGATATTCCACCGAACCTCTCCCATGTTCACAATGTGTTCCATGTATCTCTCCCAATAAAGTAAATACATGATCCATCACATGTAATAACCAAAAAGGTCATAAAATTGGTATAAATATCGAATCATAGAGATAAATAGATATGTAACAAGAATATCACCTGGTGAAACTTCTCTAGAGAAATCAAAAAATCAAAGAAGCTTCATGAGAATTAAAGAATGTAATGAAACAAAGATATCCTATTTTTTTGTATTATAGTGGAAACATTCATGGGTGAAATTAATTTTATAAATGGTATAATTTAACAACCCCAATATTTTATGAAATATATATTTTTTCAAATGAATTTTATTTCTTTGATAGCTTGCTTTATACACGACATTGAGTGTAAAGAAATCGAAAGATACTATTAAAATATTATTATGTGATAATTATTACCTAGATATTGGATTAGAGGGTATGAATATGACTAAAAAATTATGAAAAATGTATGGTTACATATTTATAAATTAATTCTTTGAGTATCAATTAATTAGAAATAAAAATGAAAAACATTTAAAAGTAAATGAAATATTTTTATGAAAAGCTGTTTTTTATGAGAAATGTATTTTTATCTTAATAAATTAAATTATTAAATATTGGTGAATGATTTTATGTAAATATAAATATATTATATAGTCAATAATTTTTTTAACATTCATCTAATATTTTTCAAGGATTGAGATAATAATAAACCAATATTTCTGCTCAAAAATGTATTTTTCTTAAAAGAAGTTTTCATCACATGTTTTACACGTATTTTAATATTAATTTCTAAAAAATTTAGAGATTAAATTAGATAAAATTGATTCCATATTTTGAATCAGGAGTTTCAAATGTGGTAAAAACTTCCCTTCTTATTTTTAGTCAATATTAATAGTAAACATGTTAAAATTTATCGCCTTGGTAAAGGGTAAATGACCTTAATATTGCTTTCAAATAAGTGATAAGACTATAATATTTCATCCTAATTAATACTTAATAAAGGTAATCTAACCATTATCACATCATTATTGAAATTTAGTTGTTTAATAGACACATTTCTGTGAAAATGACCCATATAATATTTAAAGAAAAGAAAGTTACAAAGTGTCACTCCCTTAGTTTTAAATATTTCTTTTGTGTCCACATAGAGAGAAAGTCAATTTATGAATGAATATAAATATAATTTTTTAAAATAATAAAATTATTTACATTTTGAAAATTTATTTTCATTTTTTATTTATTATATAATTACCTTAAATTATTATGCAACACTAACACTATATTTCATCAATTAATAAAAAATATAATAAATGATTTTAAAAGTATTAAAAGTAATATAATTTTAATTATTTATTGTGTTACATGAATATTATAGATTAATATTACATATTAATATTTTTTTAAAGTATCATATTTTAATTAAAACTTTTTTTTAAGTTGAGTTAAATAAATAGTGTCAAAATTAACATTAATGATATTTTATCAAAATAATATTTTATTAAATTATTTAAAAATACAAAAAGAATTTTAATAGGAAATATAGGATAATATATAGTATAAAATTTCATCCTTTAACCATTTATGATGCAATTTTTACTTTATATATAAAATTATAACACTTTAAGAGTGAAAAATATTTTATCACACTTAATGTTAAAATTGGTCACCTAAGTGATTAAAACTAGAAAAAATATATAAAACACCACTTAAACATATAATTTTCTTTATTTATTTATGTTATTTAAAAACCATACTATTTTATCTTAGAGTACATATAGTTTTGGATGCATTTGGTCTAGATAATTACTTTATTATATTTTAATCTTTTAAGAAATTCAAAAAGTGCCCCTCACCTCAATTATAAATGGGAACCTTCACACCCAACTTATTCACACCTTTTAATCCATCTAGATCATCCATAACCTACATATATTCCATATAAAATTTATTAGAAACATTTTATAGGTTCTTATCTACCCAAAATACCAATCTTAAGATCCTTAAGAGGATATCTGAAGGTGTTCTTTCAAAGGAGTGGTAATTTCCTTAACCAATCACTTTCTTTTTAATTATTCTATTACATCCTCAAAATCTTAATTATTATTCATAAAATAATAAATTTAGTATGAAAAATATATTTAAATGTTATTATGTGTTGTAATCCTCTAGTTTTAACGCTCACAAATCATGCTTAACAGGGTTGATTATTATTTATTAAGATACATTGGGTTTCATCATGTTTAATCATAACTATAAACTCTAGTATTAGTGTTCATATAATAATACATGTTATTTTTTTGGTTAAGTATGATTCATTAATAGTGTAACCTACCAATACATGTCCTACCGATAAGTTAAGTCAACAAGAGATCTCGGAACTACCGATAGAGTGACTGACTGATAGAACAACTTGGAATTCTCTTCAAATATAACCTACCGACAGCCAAGCTACCGAAACATGACCTATCGATGCCTAACCTATCGATGACTGACCTACCGAGAGTTGACCTACCGATATCTGACCTACCGACAGGTGATCTATTGATGCCTAACCTACCAATGCCTGAACTACCGATAGACTGAGATGCTAATAATCTGACATACCGAATGAAATAATCTATTGATGGAATTTTCTACTGATATAATAACCTAACGACGGACTGAGTTATCTATGAACTATCTTAAATTATAAATTATTTATAACAGTCATATTTATGAATCTCAGTACTTATTATTATATTAATGACATTTTCCATCATTTTTTTGACAAAATTAAATTATGTTAGTGACCAATACGAGGTGCCTTTATGTGAAAGAGAACATGCTCTTGATTGACATATAATGTATAAAGAAAACACATGAGTGAAATAAAGATATATAGAATAGGGAGAAGATGTTAAAAAAAAGTCACATGACTATGAAACAAGCTCAATCAACTAGCCGTGCATATCAAGAGAAATTGATGTGAACCAAAAAGACCACAAAACTCTGTAGCAACAACGTAGAAGATAAGAACACTTTGATAAATCATCTACCCTACTAGAAATGAACAAAGAATTAAAAAACGACTCTATGTTTTGCTGTCTATTTTCAGCAGTCCGCTCCATCTTAATTTATACCTCCTTAGAGGATTCTATAAGCTTTATTGGACATCGCTCAGAGCATTCTCAACTATTATTATCATTTTTCTAAGTTTGTATACTTTATTCACATTTAGAACATTGTGTGTCTATGTTTCATAAACACACACTGACTGATATTCTAAACTAGAATATGCTTATATATCTTCACCAACCTATCTTTCTATACATTACACTCCAACATATAATAGTGGAAGAGGTCCCTGTGTGGCTTATCTATTTGTTTTAAACTCCCATGAGAACCGTGGGAGAGGTATAGTGACCGAGATAGTTTGAATACTATTGTTACCCCAATCCAGTGTATGGATCAAGTTTATTTAATATAAACATCTTGGTTGAAGGTGATCACTAATTGGAGAGGATTATGTCTCGTCTTGAGATTGCACCTCTTTTTTACTTCTGCTGTGAGTTTTCATGTTTTGTTTTCTCTGTACTTATTTCCACTTCAGAAAACATAACTTTACTTTCATGGTTAATATTAGATAGTGTTTATATTATAAGTTGTTTTATAAAAATTATTTCAAAAGTTAAGATAACAAATTATATTGTTTTAACTGATACGTAATCAATATTTGAAAAATTTCTTGAACAAACAAAAATTTTATAAATCTGCTACTTCTGTTAACTATGATATATTTTTTTTAAATTGGGGAACATAAAATGATTTTTAATAATAAATTTTAGATAAAATTTTTTATAGGATCTCAATTCATCCCCTTCTTGAGTGTCATACTCTGACCAACATCTGGTATCAAAGGTTGTTTTAAAATCTTTTTCAAAACCTCTTTTTTTAAATGTGATTTTAGTTGTTCTTTTAACGATATTTAAATTTTGGTAAATTCTAAATTTTTAGTTTTTTAAAATGGTAGTTTATTATTTAAAATGAAAAATAGATAAGAAGGTGTTACTACTAAAAGACCTACATATTTCATCAGTATTAATTATGCCCAGTGTAAAATAAAAATGAAAATGCACATAGAAAGTATAGATTTGATATTTGGACTATAATAGAATACAACTATAAAATACTGGAAACTCTAAGAACTACCTAGATTGAAGCTAAAAAATATTATATCAATGATAATTATAAAGCCATGAATTCACAATTTTGTGGTTTAAGCAATGAGTAATTTAATAGAATATCTTCTTGTAGATCTATTTGTGAAATTTTGGATACTTTAGCTATTTCACATGAAGTAACAACTAATTTTAAAAAAATGAAACTTAATAACTATACTATCAAGTATTATAATTTCAAAATGGAGCTTGATTAATAAAATGTTGACATGTATCTTAGGTTCAATGAGATAGTTAATACAATTATATCTCTTGGAAAGCTAGTGAATATTAAAGAAAATATCATGAGGTTACTCATATGTCTACCAGAAAGATGGAGAGGAACCTTAGTGTCAATTATAGAATCTTGTTGTATTAGTAAGTTGCTATTAAAAGAGTTGATAGGTATGTTAATGATGTATGAAGAAGAAATGTGGGTTAACATAGAGGAGGAGGATGAACCCAAATAAAAGTCAGTGGATTTCAAACCCAATTCCTCTAAGAAAAAATAAAAAGTAAAAGTCCATACCTAAATTTATAGTAATGAAGACTCACCAAATGACAATGATGAGTAAATAGCTCAATTATTTAGAAGGTTCATAAAGTTCTGCTGAAGAATTTTTTTTATAGAAAACCTAGTTATAGAGGAAAGTATGACAACAAGGGAAATTGGAAAAAGTAATGGAAGAAAAATGAAAATATTGATGAGATAGTCTTCTACGAGTGAAAAAATGAGAGAAAATGTGAAACTTGATTTTTCTAAGTTAATTTTAAAAGAAAATATATAAACAAAGATAAAAATATAAAAATTCAATTAAGGACACCTAGGGTGATTTTGAGGAAATATCAAGTGACTCAGATTCATCGCTTGATGAAAAGGATGACAAATATAATATGTGTTTCATGACCAACACATCTCAGGTAACTTTATAATCTCTTGTACAAAATTCTTATTATTTTGGAGATGAAGATGAATCTGATTATGAAAATATGACAAATGAATAAATTTTTGAATATTTTAAAATGTTTTTGGACATATTCAATGAACTAAAGGATAAGTATAAATCTCTCAAGAAACAACTTGCTCTTACTATTTCTATTAAATATGAATTTACTATTGAAAAATAAAAGAATGATCAATTGATAAATGAGAATAATGAACATAAATTGTCTAAAGATAAATTAAAGAAAGATTTAGATAAGTTCAAAAATGGTAATGATTCCTTTATTCAAATGATTGTAAAATAGGATAATCATAAATACACTACTGGAATTGGTTATCAATCTGGAAAAAGAAATTTTGTTAAAACCAAGTTTGTATCTAAATCTAGAAAATCTAGTTTTATGCCTAAACTTGAAAAGCCTCCTGTAATTTCAAGTACTAGAAAATCATTCACTATATCTATTTTTTATAGACCCAATCTAGTTTATTTTTCTAAGACTTTAGAAACTACATATAGGAAACCAATGAAACAAATATGGGTTCCCAAAGCTTTAATCACTAATATTACTAGACCCAAAAAAGTCTAGGTACCAATATCTTTTCTTGGATAAATTATTTTTTTGGAAACATTATTGAAGAGATCATGTGAAAGCATATGTTACTTAAATAGTGGATATTCAAGACACATAATAGGTGACTACTCAAACTTCAAGAACCTTATCAAGATTTATGGTGGGAGTGTCACCTTTGGTGACAATGAAAAAGGAAAAATAATTGGCCTTGGCCAAATTGGTAACACTAACTCAATTTTAACTTCTAATGTTCTTTTTTTATGGTCTTAAGTATAATCTTCTTATAATTTCACAATTATTTGATGATGGATTTCATTTTAATTTTTAAAATGATGCTTGTAATTATTTTAATTATAAAAATGATTTAGTATTTACTACTTTTAGAAATGAGAATTTTTATGCAATAAATCTATACTCTTTAGTCTCACAAAATGTTTCCTGCATAAGTTCTTTTCACAGAGTCTTGGATCTGGCATAAGAGACAAAGACATTGTAACATACACAACCTAAGAAAGCTTACTAGAATATGTTTAGTCAAGGATCTACCTAAACTTGAGTTTCCAAATGAAAAAGTCTTTACTCCTAGTCTAAAGGGAAAACAATACAAAATATCTTTCAAACCAATGAAATATGTTTCAAATTCTCAACCACTTGAGTTTGTTCACATATATTTGTTTGGAACTTTTAGATTTTCTAGTTTAGATGGGAATAATTTTGTCTATGTTATAGTAGATGACCTTTCTTGATATACTTAGACATTATTTTTATCTCACAGGAGTGAATCTTGTTCCCACTTCACCAAGTATGCTATAACTGTAGAGAACCTAAGTGGTCTTAGAATTAAATATTTAAGAAGTGACCACAGACATGTGCTTGAGAATAAATATTTTGAATCATTTTTCTCATAGAATAGATATATTCATAACTTATATACTCTTAGGACACCCCAGTATAATGGAGTTTTAGAAATAAGGAATAGAACCTTACAATAAATATCCCAAACTATGCTCAATGAGTATGACTTGCCTATTCACTTTTAGGCAGAAACTGTGAATACAAAATGTTATATAATTAATTGAGTCTTAATTAGACCAATATATAAGAAAAATACCTATGATATATAGAATAATAAGAAGCCTATGGTTAATTACTTTAATGTTTTTGGTTGTATAGTATTTATCCTTCATACAAAAATAATATTGAAAGTCTTACCTCCATGAGTGATGATGTAATTTTCCTAGGTTATTAAACCTCTAGAAAATCCAATAAGGTATTTAATAAAAGAATTAAGCATGTTGAAGAATTTTTATATATCAAATTTGTTGAAAAAGATCCACATGAACTTAAAACCTCCCTAGAAAATATTAGTGTTGATCTATCCAATATGAACATAAATGATAAATCTTTTGACTCTGATTTAAAGCAGGCAACAAAATCCACTAGTTCTGGAAGATATCAAGATTATGATCATAGTGAACCTGAACCTATAGAGGAACATGAATTAACTAGTCCATCATTTTCTATATCTGTTAAAATCCTTAAAAACAATCACTTAGATGATGAAGTTAGAGATTTTGATAAAGGGACACATGTTAGAGAATATCTTATGAATCAGCTTGAACATCAAGCCTTTTTTTCACAGTTTGAACCTGAAAATATCAATGATGAATTTTGGGTAATGTCTATGTAAGAAGAGTTAAATTAGTTTAAATGAAACAAAGTTTGTAAAAAATTTTATAGACCCAAAGACATCCTAACTATAAGTACTAAATGGGTGTTTATAAATAATGTAGACGAAGTTGACACTACAATAAGAAATAAATCTAAACAAGTTGCACAAGGATATAGTCAAGAAGAAGGAATTGACTATGAAGAAAATTTTTCACCAGTTTCTAAACATGAAGCCATTAGAGTTCTATTAGATTATGCAAATCATCTCAATTTCAAACTATATCAAATGGATGTCAAAATTGAATTCCTAAATGGATATATATTTGAGGATATTATTGTTGAACAAACCCTATTTTTACGAATCCACATTTTCCAAATCATGTTTTCAAATTAACTAAAGATATGCATGTCTTAAAATAGGCTCGAAGAGCTGGGTATGATAGGATCAACACTTTTATTATTTTAAAAGGTTTCTCAAAAGGTATTTTTGATCCTAATATTTTAATAAAAATATTTTCTAATGATGTTTTATTTATTCAAATATATGTTGATGACATTATTTTAAAATCTTCAAAAAATTATTTATGCATTGATTTTTAAAAAATAATGCAAAGTGAATTTGAAATTAGTTTAATGGATAAACTCAAATTCTTCCTTGGATTTAAAACTTTTCAAAATAAATAAGGTATTATTTTAACTCAAAATAATTATATTAAAGATATTTTGAAACATTTTTATTTGGATAGAACAAAAATTAGTGACACTCTAATGATTACCACCTATAAATTGGATCTTGATGAAAATGGAAAGTTTATTGATCAAAAAAATTATAAAGGTATGACTGGTAGTATTCTCTACTTGATTGCTATCCAGCCTGATATTATGTTTAGTGTGTTTATGTGTACTCATTTTCAAGAAAACCCTAAAGAATCTAATTTAACCGATGTTAATTTTATTTTTCAAATACCTTAATTATACTACCAACTTAGGATTGTTCTATCCCAAGGGTCAACCATTTTACTTAGTTAGTTATTTGGATACTGATTTTTTTGGTTTAAATTTAGATTAAAAATAAACTCTATAACATGTCACTTTTTGGGAAAGTCTATAGTATCATGGTGTAGTAAAAAAATTTGTTGCATTATCTACTACCGAAGATGAATACATAGCTGCTAGTAATTGTTGTGCTCAGATTTTGTGGATGAAACACACTTTTCTATATTATGTATGTTAGTTTAGACATTTCTCTATAAACTATGACAATAAAATTTCTATCAACATCTCTAAGAATCCAGTTTCTCACTCTAGAACATAACATATTGATGTAAGACATCACTTTTTGAGAGATCATTATAAAAAAGGTGATATAAATTTTGAATTAATTAGCATAGAACATTAGATTGCTAATATTTTTACTAAGGCATTAAATTATAAGAGAATGAGTTACATCATACTTGAGTTGGGAATGATCAACCTTGAGAACTAACTATTGAGTGTCTCACCAATGATGTCTCACTGAAGATGTCTCACCAATGATATATCACTGATACGTCTCACCGACCAATATTTATTTAATTATTCTTATTTCTCTGTCTGTAATTTTAAAATGATTTCATTTCATCTATTTTATTTTAATAAATTTTTAATTTTTAATTTTATGATTTCAAATCCATAAATGATAGAATTAATGGTTGATCAAACTTCTCTACTCACTTTCACTCGAACTCCTTCATTCGAACCTTTCTCTCCTGAGTTGCCACCTATATCCCTTGAACCATAACCTTCAATCCTCCAATGCCTTGTGTCAAGTGGGTTCTCGATCATTCAAAGGATGAATAAGATTCATCTAAAAGGAATAGAGGTGAAGATAGATGACCTAAACCACCACCCGTTCATCTCGATCTCATGAATCGTATTGTAAACCTAGAGAAAGAATAACTTTATGAATGGTTGTTGTCCAGAAAGTCTCCATTGATAAAGGTATTTCAAGAAAAATGGTGGTTGGAGTGGTTCTTAAACAATGAGAGGTTGTATTATCCAATATTGGTCCATAAGTTTTACTAGTATTATGATTTTCTGTATAAAGAAGTTGAGCTATTCTGGATGAAGTTGATAATGGATGGTATAATAGTGTCATTTTCATAAAAAAATTGGTAGATTGTATAAAGGTACCTCATGAAGGTATATGTGATGATCATTGGGGGAATTCACCTACCACTATTTATTTCTTAATCTATGAGGCTACTCTAGCTAAGTTAACAGAAAATAGAGAACATAGACAACCCATTTCCACTAATCTTGATGGTGAGGATAGGCTGTTATTCAAATTTATCCAACAACAGTTATGTCCTAGGAAGGGGGAATTTTCTTCACTCAAGTATCAAGATGTTTATATGTTGTATTTTCTAAAGAAAGGTAACAACATAAATTTGTGAAAGTATCTAATGGTTGATATTAGTGAGATGATCAAGCATTCTTTAAAAAAACTCCTTGTTTTACCTGAATATTATCTCTGTCATGTTGAAGGAAAAAGGTTTCGAGTGTGAAAGTGAAGAAACCATTTTAGTTTGTGATAGTTTCTCCTTAAATAAAGTTATCTGTAGTAGGATGATGATTAATTGAAATATATGGAAGAAAATGTGGGTTGAGGATAATGACATGCTATATAAAAACTTTAATCTTGTTAACCATCCTTTAAGGCTAGTGGATATGACAAACCTTGTTCTCGGACCTAGTGAGGATTTTGTATATTATGATGAGGAGGTGGATAAATAAATTCAGATCGCTAAATCCCTTATTGAAAAATGATATATCCATACATTACTGATATCCCATAGAGAATGACATATGGTCCTACTAGTCCACATTGAACTTTACCTACAAAATAATATCCTTTAACTGAAGAAGATAGTGAATAAATAGAAGAATCAGGTGATGTTGAATATGTTAGTAAATTTGGTAGTATGAAAAAATATAGAGAAGAAGAAGGAAGTGAAAGTGAAGAAAAAGATGAGAAAGATAATGAATAATATAGAGAGGATGATGTAAAATATGAAAGTGAAAGGGAAGGTTTAGAAAATGAGGATTTAGATAGTGGATCATACTAAGGTAATATTGACCAAGGTCCTGGTGGGGATATCATTGATTTAACATTGGATCCTATTTGTCCTGCCTTAGTGGAACAGGAACCACATGTAGATTCTGAGGTTTTTGGATATGTTGTACTACAAGAGAGATCTCATAATGAACTTTCCCCTACTAGAATTCCTAAGGTGATTTCGATAGAGGAAATATCTCTTACTACCCTAGTCAAAGAAGAATAAGTTCAGGTTGGATGAGATGTACCTTTAACTCCAGTGAGGTAGTTAGTGTGTTAGAGGAAGAGGTCATCATCTTAGGGGGATATATCAACTAAAAGAGACAAGGTTATTGTGCTCACACATTTAGATGATTTGGTAGTACCTAAGTGGAGGAGAGATCTAGGTTAATTCACTCTTGGATTAGAGTATCCTGAACCTGAAGATAGAATAGCTACTCCTTCTCCTATGGCTGCTTTAGAACTAGTTTAATATATAAGCAAGTCAGATTTCAATGAATTAAAGGAATAAATGTTAGCATCTATTCTGTCTGCACCTTTAAATACTCCTTCCTCAATTCCAAGAATTAGTAACAGAGATGTTGGGTTGATTACTGAGATATTTGTATCTTAGGTTGAGAAATGTTTGATAGTTCTTATGAAATCCATTGTCTCAGATAATCAGAAGTTGAGAAATGAGTTGAATGAAATGGTTTCGGCCATTACCAAGTTAACAATTAATTATAAGGAGTCATTGGACTGGGTTTTTAATGTTCTTGGAGAGACCTATTCTAAATATTTTATGGATTATTCACCTCCTCCTCCATCTCTTGATCTCACAATTTTGAAATATATTGTAAAAAATGCAGTGACTAGTACTCCTACCTATGTTCCTTCTCAGAAACGTTTTTTTATGTGAACCAGTTAAGGTTAGACATTTGAGATATAGTTCAAGGTGAAACCAACTTTCCAACTCCTATTTATCACTCTCCAACTGTTGATATGGTTAGAAAACTGATTAGAGAAGAGTTATAGACCGTGATGGGTGGCATTTTCTTTTAGAGACTTTTGAAAATTAATCTAAAATTGCGATCATATTTATGACATTATTAAGTTTTTTACTAAATGTTCTACCACTTATCAGGAGGAAATTACCAAAAAGGTAGATTTATTTTTCAAAAGGTTTTATACCAAGCATCAACTGACCAATCACTTCAAATATTTAGTGGAGAATTTGAGGCTACCTCTAGTGAACTTGATTTTAAAGATAAAGCAAGAAAGTTGAAAGAGTTTACTCCTACTCTTGATAAATTAATGGAAAACAAAGATTACTTTGAGAAAGAAATTTAATATAGTGGTGAAGTCATCAAATATTTCATTAATATTCTTAATCCATACCTACACCATCACAACACAACCATTGGTTCTATAACAACTTCTCATCTCAGACCAGCCCTGCCTAGTTATACCCCTCCTTCTACCCTTTTTCCACCTATAACCATGACCCTTGCATGGGCTCTAAGTCATATCAAACCCATCATTATTGAGAAAACAGTTCCTCACTCCTCCTAAAGCCCGAGCATAGCTTTTTTTATTTTTACAAGAGAACATATCCCTTTACTCAATATTATCTCCATCCCTTCCATCACTACTACTTCTGTCTCTACTACTCCTACCCCTTCTACCTTGGACAAGGATAAAGGGGAGGCTAGTGATTCTAAGAAGAAGTAGTTGGATAATTTTTTAAGGGATTTTATGTAGTTTTTTGTTATACCATTTTTTAATCCCATGAAATGATTCACTCATTGAATACACACTTCTTGATTCTTCTTCTTCATTATTATTTCATTATTTGTTGTTTATTTTAGTCCATTCTTTCCTTTTTGATAATAAAAAAAGGAGGAGAACTAATATGTATGGAATATTCCCAATTTAATTTTATACCACACTAATTCATATGGAATATCTCTAAGGGGGATCTTAATATTAAGCTTAAAGGTTAAAAGGAACTGTGTAAAGCATAAGATTATGCTTGAGATTAATAGGGATTATATAACAAAAAAGAAAATTCAAAAAGTAGTCTGTGAAATATGTTAAGAAGAGTTTTACCTTGATCATGATAAATCCTTTCAATAATTGTGGTATATAATTCCCTTATTTTTGATCATCAAAAGGGGGAGATTTTTAGACTCCTCTAGTTTTAATTCTCACAAATCATGCTTAACAAGGTTGATTATGATTTATTAAGATAAATTGTATTGTATCATGTTAAATCATAACAATAAACTCTAGTATTAGTTTTCATATCATAACATAGGCTAACATATTTTGGTTAAGTATGAGTCACCGATACTGTAACCTACTGATACTCATCCTACAAAAAAGTTAAGTCACCAATAGATGTATGAAGTACCAATAGAGCAACTGACTAATAGAGAGACTCAAAATTTTTGGTAAGTATAACCTACTGATATCTAACCTATAGAAACATGACCTAACAATTCCTAACCTACCAAAAACTAACCTACCTACAACTAAACTACTAAAAACTGACCTACTGATAACTGACCTACCGACACCTGACCTACCAAAAGATGACTTACTTACAACTGACCTACTGAAACTGACCTACTGATGCCTAAACTACAGAAACCTAACCTACCAACTCCTTACCTATTGATAGACTGAAATGATGATATACTAACCTACAGATAGAAATAAGTTACCAATGGAATGCTCTACTGGCAGAATGACCTACTGATAGATTGAATCACCAATAATCTGTCTTAAATTCAATCATATTGCTAAAAGTCATATTTATGAATCTAAGTACTTATTATTTTATTAATTACCATGTTTGTCTTTTTTATAAAACATTTCATGATTTTAGAGACCAATATTAGGTACCTGCACATAATAAAGAACATGATCCTTGTTGACCTGAAATGTATAAATCAAGACCCAGGGAGAAATAAAGATATATATATATATATAAATAATAGAGAGAAGCTATTGAAAAAAAGACCACATGACTATGAAACAACATCAATAAACCATCCATGCATATCAAGAAAAAATTTTAAGAACCAAGAATACCAAAAAAATTTTAAGTAATAACTTGGAAGATAAGAAAACATCAAGAAATCTTCTACCCTACTAGAACTGAACATAGAAAAAATGACTATTTTTTCTGTCTATTTCCAATAGTCAACTCCATTTTTATTTATACCTCTCTAAATAAGTTTAAAAGATTCATTTAACATCACTCAAATCATTCTCAACACTTCTTATCATATTCCCTATTGGTGTACTCTATTCATATTTTGAGCAGTGTGTGTCTCTGTTTCATAAACACACATTGACTTCTGTGATAAACAGAATGATACATTGATATCTTCTCAAACCTATATTTATTCAAATTACACTCCCATGGATAATAGTGTAAGAGGTCCTTACATGGAACGACTGTTTGTTTTACACTCCCACGGGAACTGTGGAAGAGATCTAGTGACATGGAAAATTTAAATATTTTTGTTACCCCAATCCAGGGTGTGGATCCAGTTTATTTAATATAAAATTCTTGGGGGCAGGTGATCGTAAAATGGAGAGGACTACGTCTTGGCTTGATACTTCACCCATTGTTTACTTCTACTATACGATTTTAAGTTTTCTTTTCCTTATTCTTATTACTACATCATAAAACATAACTTTACATTTATAGTCAATGTTAGACAGTGTTAATATTAGAAGTTGTTTTAGAAAAATAATTTCAAAAGTTATGATAATAAATTATATTGTTTTAACTAAGAACTAATCAAAATTTGAGAAATATTTTTAACAAACAAAACTTTTATAAATATGATACTTTTTTTAACTGGGCTATTTTGTCTTAAATTGGGGAACTTTAAATGATTTTCTAACAATCAGTTTTAGATAGAACTTTTTATGGGTACTAAATTCACCCTTCTCTTGAGTGTCATACTCTGACTAACATTATAATAATGAAACCACCGTTATTCACCCTCTTTCAATCAGATGGGATGTGAAGGTATCACATGTGTGTACATATGACTTATCATCTCCACATAACGATGAAATTCATTACTCATATCCATCTTTTTTGGATCAATATTTTTATGGTTAATTTTTATAGATGAAAAATATGATATACCGATACTTATGGATTTATAATATCATATCTACCTTCTCACCTTACAATCCTTTGAAAATGACAATCTTGCTCGTGTGTACATGTGGACTACCACCTCCATGAAGCTATGCGATTCAATTTTCATTTACATTTAACTTGGATGGTAATAAGGATATATTTAATAAATATATATGATACATATGATATAATAATTATTATATAAAGGTGAGTTATTTTTATCTTTCTTTCATTCCATCCATCGAAAAATGAAAATAATGTTCATGCGTACGCATAATCTATTATATTCAGGAACAGTGTGATCCATTTTTATATCTCTAATTTTATATATGAATAAAAACATTTCTATATTGAATATATATGATATTTATATCATTATTAATATTATATATATTATGGAACCATGATAAAATTACAAGGACTAAAACCACCGAATGAAAACATACTTGAAAAACGAAGCAGATATCACCATAAATAGTAATTTTAATAAAGAATTATTAATAAATGGGTTATAAAAGATCATAAATAAATCATATATGGTATGTTATATGTGGTTATGGTTTTATAATATATTTACAATAAATCAATATGAATTATATAGGATTTTCTCACACGTATAAAAGAATTCAAATGTGAGGTAAGAGATTTTCATCTCACTTTCATTTCTGTGACACACATGCCACATTCACCACCTGATTCTTTTATATAGTGTATATAATGTGGGATCGAATATGTAAAAATGAGATTCTGAAATAAAATATGGGGTGAATTTTATACATTAAATATTCTTTTGGAACCTTTAAAGTTAAGTTTAACAAGGTTAAACAAACATTCATAAGACCTCTTAAAGAAACCTTTTCTATTTTCTTAAAAGAATGATTCTACCTTAAATCATATAGAATCTGTAACATAATCAGAGTAACAGAATTACAAAGTATAAGAAGTTTATACTTTCTAACTTTAACAAAGTTAACATAAAACAGTGAAATTAAAAAAACTTGTAATAGTAAACAAGTAAAAATAAGATTCTTTTAACCCAAAGAGAATGGTATCCAACAACCTTGGATAAAGGTTCCTTGATTTATACTTTCAAGAAATTTTGTGTTACCCAAACCCAGGTAAGCCCTCAATCCAAAGATCGGTATCTATCTTGCTATACTCGTAAGCACTCGATTTAGAAGGAAATTAGAACCTCTGTCTTCTAATCCTGAAATCCCACGATCAGCACGATCAGAGTCTGCACAAAGCAAGTCTGAACAATTTTTTCATGCCTGAACAAGTTGTTCACAACATCTGCATGAAGCAATAAGAGTTCTAAGAGCCTCTCTCTCTAGAAATCACTTTACAACTTTATTCTATCGAAGTGAGTTGTCGAATTTGAAGTTGTTTTCTCATTAAAATGGGATTGTATTTATAGGAAAAACTTCCCAGCGGTCAGCTCCTCTTCAACGGTCATATTTTTCCTTAAATTTCAGAGGGACCAGGACACGTTTCAAATATACAACGATTAGTTTATAATATATTGTATGAAATATTTTCAAGTAACAGAAACAATGTTAAGTTAAAGATAAATATTTAGTATAAGAAAACTTAGAATCCGATGTCATTGGAATGATTCATTTAAAAAAACATAACATTATCAAGAAAATATAATATTAAGAAATCAAGAAAAAGGATTCTTAAGAATAACATTATCAAGAAAATAGAATCATAAGGAAAAGTAAATCAGAGTGTGAAACATGTATCTAATTTTTTCTGGAATCAAAATCATAAAATAGGAATCACTTATACACTATAATTGAAATCATAAAAACTAAATCACATATACACCAGAACCAGAATCATAAAAACTAAATCACATATACACCGGATTTAGAATCATAAAAACTGAATCACATATACACTGGATTTGAAATCATAACAACTGAATCACATGTACACTGGAATCAGAATCATAAAAACTGAATCACATATACACTGGATTGAGAATCATAAAAACTGAATCACATATACACCAGATTTGGTATCATAAAAACTAAATCATAAATTGTAATGATATATCTGTAAGTATAACAGAATGGACAAACATAATGATATATCTGTAAGCATAACAGAATGCCAATTATGGATCTTTAAAAAAATACAGAACTTAAAAAAATATTCAGAACTTAAGAAAAAGTGTTTGTGATTTTCAAAACATAAAACCATAAAGAATGGAGAAGTCATAAGATATCCTTATTGAATCAAAAATACCCCCCTTTGTGGAAAGAACAAACAACTTTGATAAGGAATAATATGTTGACTTAGATAAACAAGTAAAAAAAACTTATCTCGCAATTTGAATAAGATTTTGTATGAATACAACTAACTCCCATTTAGGTTATGTTTCCCAAGGATTGTATTCTTGATCATTGAAGTCAGGTTTTCTTAAGGGAATATCTCCCCCTTAGATAAATATTTATTCTTAAAAGAAAAATCCCCCTTACTTGGACATTATCCTTTCTTTCCATACTCCCCCTTACTAGATTCTCCTTCTCAGAGATTAAAATTTTATTTTAAATAAATTCTCCCTCTTTGTGATTTTCAAAACGAGGGAAAGGAATAGAGAAGTATAAGATGTACCTGTAAGGTTAATAAAGCATACATTCGAAAACAAAAGAAATATATGCAAGAAACGTTTTAAGAAAATTTTAGAAATAAGGGTTACATTACAACAAAACATCAAAATGTAAAGAAAATCCATTCATTTTTATTTTTCTAAGACAAAATCTTCTTTATCAAGGCTTTGAGTTTCTTCACTTCCTTATGATATTATTCAAACTTTTTCAACAGGATCTTTTGATCCTGATTCTTCTTTTTTAAATACAATATTATTTCTTCTTGAGCAGCCACCTTTTTCTCTAATTCAGCTCTGACTTCCTTCTCACTGCTAACAGATCGGGAAACAGAATTGAGTTGGCTAGCTTTCTCAGAGATTGATGTCTTGACCTTATTGAACTCAGTTTCACAAGTATTAAAAGCTCCATTGGTTGAATCCATGAAGTCACTAAACTGTCTGAGCTCTTCATTGATAGTTTTGGTATGGTTAAATACTTTCTTACAAGACACCTTCTAAGATTTTTAATCAATCAAAATATTACTTAAATATGCTTCTTTCTTGACAACTCTGTCCATAAGCATATTGGTCAATTCTATCTTTTGATTCAGGGTATTTTGTATCATTTGACTCCAGGAATCTATGTTTGCAAGAACCAGAATGGTGTTGACAAACATTATTAAAGATATATTGACAAAGTCATTTTTGATAGATGAATAGGACTTAGATCCTGAAAGATATTTTCTTATCTCAACTCCTCTTAGAGTTAAGTAAACTAGTCTCTATATTCTCTTAGAGGACTTCTGAGTCATTTCCTTATTAGATGAAGCAACCAAAACATTCTTGCCTTTAATAGGGTCTTAAACTTGAGATTGTTCATCTAAAAATTGAAATACATTTAGATCTCCCTGTTCATCTTATTCTTTTTCAAACTCATGATGTTGAGATCCTCCTTGCCCCTATTCTTTTTGAAATTCTTCTTCTTCTTCACCTTGTTGTTCAACCTGTTCTTTCTCTACTTCTTCTTCTAGTTCAAATTCAACTTCTTATTCATCTTCAACTTCAACCTCTTCCTCAACTTATATTTCTTCCTCAAGTTCTTATTCAACTTGTTCTTTGACTTGTTCTTTTGAAACATATTTAGGAACTGAACTTGAAGGATTTCCAACATAATCTTCCACTTCCCTTAAAACATTAGCATCATCATCTTGGATTATCTAATATTTTATTTCTTGAACTAGTTTTGATAAAACTATTATTATCTTAGCTTTCTGTATTTTTGGAGTGGCCACCAGTTTCTTTTGAAAAACTTGAGATTCAGGTACTTTGTGAGATTTCTTTTCTACAGATTTTAGAAGAGACTGATAAACTTTCTCTTCCAAAAATTTATTCTTTATCTTATTCTCATTCTTTTACTTCTCAATATTTTGAGCTTGCTTGATTTTTAGATCCTTAACCTTTATAGGATTTAGACAAAAGAAAGATATCCTTCCTTTTTATTAGCTTCCATTTCTCTCCACTTTGCAACTATTGCATCTAAATAAGCCTTTTGTTTCTTTTTAAGAGGAGGTGCTGAAACCAAGACAACATGAACTGGTATTGGAAAGCTTGGTTCATCAAGTTTCCATTTATTAGGAACCGACTTTAAATATTCCATAACATCACCCTTGTTTTGGACAACCATTTCCTCAAATATTTTCGATTCTGGAATAAACTCTACTTTCATTCTCCTTATAGTGTCTTCACTAAGAAACAAAATCATGAAAGGCGTTGAGACTGATCGGCATAGAACATTAAGATCTTGAAGACAAATAAAAATTATCCTAGAAATATTTGTCGGATATATAAGTATCTGAGATCTTATGGTTCTTCCTTTTATTACCTGAATGCTGAGAAATATGTACTTCACCAAGTTTATCTTCTTTAAGTTGACAAGAAAATATAAAATAAAGATATCACATATCTTTAGAGAGTCCTTATCTCCCCTTCCTGGAATAAGAAATCCTTGAATCTAGAGAGCCACCATCTTGTGGTTTGTTGTAAGATTGGTAATCTTCATATTTTTAACATACATGAGACCAAGATAATCCAGAGATTTGACCTTCTCAAAAGAACCTTATTTCTCAGGGAGTTTCTGAGAGCAAATAATAGCCACTCATTCATACGGTATGTTTAGAACATTTACTACCTTCTTGTAGAAGATTCTATATTATTTATCATAGCATTTTAACTTAAGCAGATATTTACCGTTATTTTGAAATAAAGTAACAGATTCATATAATTGAATAAGGAGGTTAGGATAAACCGGATCCTGATATTTCTCCTTAGCCACATAGTCACTTTCCCATCCATTAGATCTTTTCACCTTAGAAATAAGGGAGTAATATTTTTCAAAGAACATAGGGCACACTAACCTTTCCCTAAAGATTGACCAGTCCTTAATATCCTTGCTAACCAGCATCTGATCTGTTGAGGATTTTGGATTCATTCAGGGTGATAAAGAAAAAATA
Organism: Viscum album; assembly: GCA_963277665.1. Taxonomy (NCBI): domain Eukaryota; kingdom Viridiplantae; phylum Streptophyta; class Magnoliopsida; order Santalales; family Viscaceae; genus Viscum; species Viscum album. The sequence continues at coordinate 1,962,102,053 of OY728133.1, forward strand.
ATCGGAACGAAAGCTTTGAAGGAAACAAAACCTCAACACTGAGATCAGTAAGGATGGTGTGATACTTGAAAATGAGGTACCCCTTATATAGACATAGCTATGAATTTTCAACTTCCATAACATAATCAAACTACTGAAAAAAACATGATCTGATCTGATAGTTGAGAATGGATATAGAAAATATGAATTCTGATCTTTTGAAGTAAGGTAAACCAGAATTTAAGATATTTTGAAATACCAACAACTAAAACTTAAGATAAAGAAAATAAATAGTATGAAAGATTACCTTTTATAATACTCTGAGAGATTTATCAGTACTATAAGAATTTTTCTTGGATGTTTTAAATTCCAAAAATTTCAAATCCGAAATTTTGAAATCCACAATTTTGAAATCTGAAATTTTCAAATCTAAAAGTTTCAAATCCAATTTTTTCAATAAAGAAAAAATTTCCTAAGTAAATAAAAAGATTATAAAGAAAAAAAATAAAAAAACATATGTAATCCCCCTGAAATAAGGAGTAGTTTAATGTTAGGAAATGATTTAAACAAGAAGAAGATATGAATGACTACCTTATAGAAATCATTCATAGCTTCTGTTTAATGTATTCAAATCTATCAGAAGGTAGAGTTTTTGTAAAAATATCATCAAGTTTCTCTTTAATTCCAATGAATTGAAGAATAATATCTCCTTTAAGTGTGTGAGTCCTAAGAAATTGATGTATAATATCTATGTTCTTTGCACGAGGGTGATGTGAAGGGTTTTTACATAGCGCAATGTAACTTGTGTTATCACACATAATTTGAGTCTTAGTAAAACTCATACCATAGTCTGTGAGTGTGTGTTGCATCCACAAAACTTGAGCACAACAAATTCCAGCTGCTATATATTCAGCTTCAACAGTGGAAAGTGCTACAGAATGTTGTTTCTTACAAGACCAAGAAACTAAGGAATATCCTAAGAAATGACATGTTTTGGATGTAATTTTTATATCCATTTTACAACCACCAAAGTCAGTATTCAAAAAACGTTTAAGTTCAAAATAATTTCTAGAGGAATAAAATAGTCCCAAATCTAAAGTTCCCTTTAAATACCGAAAAATTCCTTTTACAACTTTTAAATGGGGTTCTTTAGGATTTTCTTGAAATCTTGGACATAACCGTACTGAGAAAATTAAGTGAGGTCGACTAGCTGTTAAGTAAAGTAAGCTTCCTATCATCCCTCTATAAGTTGTTTGATCTACAGGTTTCTCTGATTCATCAATATCAAGAGTATTATAGGTTCCAATAGGAGTAATTATACTCTTAGTGATTTTATACCCAAACTTTTTTAGAAGATCTTTGATATAATTATGTTGAGATATGTAAGTTCCATATAGTTTTTTTGATATTTTAAAACCAAGAAAAAATGTTAACTCACCCATCATACTCATCTCAAACTCAGATTTCATAAGATTTGCAAAGGAATCAGTTAAGGATTGCAGAGTTGATCTGAAGATGATGTCATCAACATAAATTTGGACAATAAAAATATATTTATTATTTTTATTAATGAAAATGTTTAGATCAGCAGTTCCCTTAACATAGTTATTTTGAATCAAAAATCCTAAAATTCTATCATACCAAGCTCTAGGGGATTTTTTAAGTCCATATAAAGCTTTGGTAAGTTTATAAACCTGATTAGGATATTTTGTATCTTCAAAACTAGGGTGTTGATATACATACATTTCCTTTTGTACATATCCATTAAGAAAAACACACTTAACACCCATTTGATAGATTTTAAAATTAATGAATGTTGCAAAGGATATAAGAATACGAATAGATTCAAGTCTTTCTATATGAGAATAGGTTTCTTCATAGTCTATGCCTTCCTGTTGCTTATAACCTTTTGAAACTAATCTTGCTTTATTTCTAACAATAACTCCATTTTCATCGCAATTGTTTCTAAAATCCCATTTTACTCTAATAAAAAAAATTCCTTGGTTTTCTCAACCAAGGTCCAAACTTGATTTCTTACGAATTCATTGAGTTTATCTTGCATAGCCTTTATCCAATCTTCATCACCCAAGGATTCTTCATAAGTATTTGGTTCTAATTGAGAAAGAAATGAAACATGTTAAACTTTATTAATTAAATAACTTCTAGTTCTTACTGGTTGATTAACATTTCCAATGATATTATCACTGTGATGATTCCTATGTAACAACTAACTTGGATTTTGAAAAACCTGTTCATCAATATAAGGTAGAAAATCTTCTAGAGTAAATGTCTCAAAAAAAAAATTCTTGAACGTTATCCTTGTCTGAAAGATCTTCCATCAAAGGTTGGTGATCAGTTTTAGAAAATATATCAGGAAATGATTCAGGTTGTTTGAAAATCAAAGGATCATTTTCTTCAAAATTAACATAAACTGTTTCTTCCATAGTGCAAGTGTTTTTATTAAAAACTCTATATGTCTTAGATTTAGTACAGTAACCTAAGAAAATTCCATAATCTAATTTGGGTGAAATTTTATATAAGTTATCCATGGTATTCAAGATAAATACTTTGCAACCAAAAACTTTAAAGTAAGAAACTTTTGGTTTTCGGCCAGTCCACAACTCAAAAGGTGTTTTATTAAGAAATGGTCTTATTAAAACTCTATTTAGCTTCAGTACAAAAATGTTTAGGTATAGAATATTCACTCAACATGTTTCTTTTCATCTCTTGAAGAATGTGATTTCTTCTTTTGAAAACACCATTTTGTTGAGGAGTTCTTGGAGTTGAGAAGTTGTGAGTAATGCCTTTTTTACTAAAAAAAGTTTCAAAATCAGAATTTTCAAATTCTCCACCATGATCACTATGAATAGTTATCAACGGTAGGTTTTTCTCATTTTTAAATTGAGCTCTAAAAATTTTGAAATAAGAAAAAGCTTCAGATTTCATTATTAGAAAATAGACCCAAGTAAATATAGTGTAGTCATCAACTAGGACAAACACATAGTATTTGCCTCCAATACTTTTAGTTTTTGTTGGACCAAATAAATCCATGTGCACTAACTGTAAGGCATTAGAAGTTGTAACTTCACTTATATATTTAAAGATATATTTATGTTTCTTTCCATATTGACAGGGATCACAAACTTTCGAAGAATAAAACTTAAGTTCTGGTAGATCTTGAACACGTTCTTTATTAGAAAGCTTAATAAAATTCCTTAAGTTACAGTGTCCTAGTCTCCTATTCCAAAGTGATGATTGATCTTAAAATTCACTAAGGAAAGGTAGATCTTGACTTCTAATGACTTCTAGGTTTAAGGTGTACGTATTCTCATGCCAAAGGGCAGAGAAAATAAACTCATCCTTGGAATTGTGAACTAAAAATTTATCATTTCTAAAATTCACTAGGTAACCTTCATCACATAATTGGATTATGCTTATGAGGTTGTGCCTAAGGCCTTTTTCAAAAAGAAAATTTGAAATAACATCTTTACCAAGAAGAATAATGTTACATATACTGACAATTTATCCATGAGAGTTATCATAAAAAGTTACCTTTGCACCTTTTGTTTTTAAAATCTTCATGAAATAGTCTTTTTTACTAGTTATATTCTAGGAATATCCACTATCCATGTACCATATTGTGTTGGTAATTCCTTCATTTTCCTGAAAAAGAAAGAGTTAGACTTTCAGAATCCAAACTTTCTTGGATCTGGAACTATTAGATAATAAAATCTTGGGTAACTATATTTGTTTAGAAAAATAAGCTTTATGAAACCCAAGGGATTTAGCTTTATTTAGAGAACAATTTTCTTCCAATGACCACCACTATGGTATTTAGTACAAAAAGGGGCTCTAGAAGGAACAAAATAATTATTTTCAAAAATAGTTTTTTCATGAGAATAACATAATCCATTATTATTACCATGAGGTCAGATATGAGAATACATCTTCTTAAAATTTCCCTTACCATAAGTAAAATTTTAAAGAAGTTTCTTCAAGGAAAATATTTCAGATTTTAGTCTCAGGACTAAATTATTATCCTCAAGAATAATAGATTTTGAGTAAAATTTATCCTCTAAAACATATTTGTCTAAAAACATATTTTTAAGATCCTTAGAAAGTTTATCCTTCTCATAATTAACTTCCTGAAGTTTCATAGAAATATTTTTTTAAAAATCGTTTTTCTCATTAAGATATTTGGAAAGATCTAAAATTTCTTTTTTAAAATAGATTCTCTAGAGTTTTCTTTATCAAGTTTCTTAGAAACTTTACAATTTATTTTTTCTATAAATATAGAAAATCTAGAAACTTCCTCATAGGAAGTAAAATCATTATCATTATCTGATGAATAAGATTCTTCATATGAAGAAAAACCTCTATCTGGAAAATTTTCACTTAAAGACATATTGTTTAAGGATTCATCAGTTCATACCTTAACCATAAGACAATAATTTTCAAATGGAGATATGGCTATTAGATGAATATTCTTTTGCCCAGAAGATTAATATTCTAAAGAATCATCAGAAGAATCTCCACCACTGGCACTCCAAGTGTCATTGGCTTTATGGACATTCCTATGCTTTGATCTGTAGAACTTCTTCTTGTTTCTCTCAGAATTCATGTCCTTCTTGTCTCTTTTCTTATGTAAGGGACAATCAGGTCTGATATGACCAGTTCTTCTACATTCATAGCATGTCACTTATCTATCTTTATAATCTTTTCCATATTTATTATTGTATCTATATTGAATGTTCTTCTGCCCAACAATCATTTTAATCCTCCGAGAAAGATTAGATAACTCATTTTTTGAAGTTTCACTTTCACTAGATCCAGATTGAACAACAACGTTCTTAGATTTAAAACTTGTAATTATCTCAGGAGTCTTGTCTCTCATATTATTTGAAGTAGTTGTAAAATAAACACCTCCATTTCCATTCTTCTTCTTCATATTATCATCATCTCTCTTCATTCGGGTTTCATGTTGAAGAAGAGTTCCAAGTAGTTCATCTAGAGAAATCTGAGTAACTTTCCTATTTTCATCTATAGCAGTCCTCTTGGATTCCCATTTGTTAGGCATGATGTAAATAATATTGTCTAAAAGAGCTTTATCATCTAAACATTTCTCACCCATGGATTGTAAGTTGTTGACAATAGTCATGAATCTTTGTTGTACCTTACGTACAGGTTCTCCATAAGGAAAGCAGAAACCATGATACTCAACTCTGAGAATAGCTCTTCTAATTTCAATAACTTTGGAAGTTACAAAGTGATTTACTTAATGATTCTTCTAAATACTATTTAAAGCTTCACAGGATAAAATTTTGATATATATATTTCTATTCAGGGATCATAGCAATGTATTACTTACCTTAAAGTTCAGCTGGTATTCCACCTTTTCCTAATTAGTAAAGGTTCTAAGTTCCTTATCAGTAATGTTATAATCTCTAGTTAACATAATGTAGTTGTCTACACAAGTGTTTATCACAAAGGTCTTTATTTTATCTCTCCAGTACGCATAGTCATTTCTATCTAAGATCGGTGGTCTAGTAGGATTGAGATTATCTAGAGATCCAACATGAATTGCTGTCATAATAAAAGGAATTTCATTCCACAAAACTTATTAGTAGTAAAAGTTTAAAAACAAATATTAAGAACTTAAGAAAAGGAAAACTTCATCAACAAAACTTATATGAGGATATAAGTATTTCAGAGACCTCCTCTGATACCAATTGTTAGATTAATTCAGAGTATAAGGTACCTAACTTCTAATAACAATTGTTGGATCGAATATATAAAATGAGATTCTCAAATACAAGAGGGGTTGAATTGTATACTTTACAAATTCCTTTGGAACCTTTAAAGTTAAGTTTTACAAGGTTAAACAAACATTCACAATACCTCTTAAAGAAACCTTTTCTATTTTCTTAAAACAAATATTCTACCTTAAAGTATATAGAATCTGTAATATAATCATAGTAACAGAATTACAAAGTATAAGAAGGTTATACTTTATAACTTTAACAAATTTAACATACAATAGTGGAATTAAAACAACTTATAATAGTAAAAAAGGAACAATATGATTCTTTTAACCCAAAGAGAAGGGTATCCAACAACCTTGGATAATGGTTCCTTGATTTATACTTTCAAGAAATTATACCTTACCAAAACCCAGGTAAGCCTTCAATTCGAAGATCAGTATCTGTCTTGCTATCCTTGCAAGCCCTGAATTTAGAAGGAAATCAAAACCTCTATCTTGCAATCTCAGAATCCCATGATCAGCACAATCAGAGTCTACACAAAGCAAGTCTGAAGAAGTTGTTCACACCTGAACAAGTTGTTCACGACATCTTCATGAAGCACTAAGAGTTGTAAGAGTCTCTCTCTCTATAAATCACTTCACATCTTTATTCTGTTGAAGTCATTTTTTGAAGTTGAAGTTGTTTTCTCATTCAAATGGGATTGTATTTATAGGAAAAACTTCCCAACAGTCAGATCCTCTCCAACAGTCATATTTTTCCTTAAATTTTGGAGGAACCTATAAATGTTTGAAACATACAACAATTAGTTTACAACAGATTTCATTACAACATTTCAAGTAACATAAACGATGTTAAGTTAAAGATAAATGTTATGTATAAGAAAACATAAAATTCAACATCATTAGAATGATAAATTTAAACAACTCTATCATTATCAAAAAAATGTAATCTTTAGAAATCAAGAAAATGGATTCTTAAGAATAACATTATCAAGAAAATGGATCCATAAGGAAAAGTAAATCAGAGTTTGAAACAAGTATCTCATTTGTTCCGAAATCGAAATCATAAAATCAGAATCACTTATACACCAGAATTGAAATCATAAAAACTGAATCACATATACAATAGAATCAGAATCGTAAAAACTGAATCACATATACAATGGATTTGGAATTATAAAAACTGAATCACATATACACCAGATTTGAAATCATAAAAACTGAATCACATATACACCAGAATCGGAATCATAAAAACTAAATCACATATACAACAGATTCAAAATCATAAAAACTGAAACACATATACACCAGATTCGGAATCATGAAAAGTGAATGATAAATCATAATGAAATATATGTAAGTATAATATAATAGAAATACATAATGATATATCTATAAGTATAACAGAATGACAATTACAGATCTTTAGAAAAATACAGAACTTAAAAATATATTCAGAACTTAAGAAAAAATGTTTTTGATTTTCAAAACATAAAACCATAAGGAATGGAGAAGTAATAAGACATCCTTATTGAATCAACATATACTACCCATTATTTTCATTTATGATTATTAATATGAAGATTTTTTTGATTTAAAAATCAATGTAAGGTTCTCTATTTCATGGGGCTTATGATTCAAATTTTATCAAAGTGGTAAGGGTTTCATGTTCCAATGTCATCGTTTATCAAGATTAAATATGATTAACTATATAAGGATGAAATATTATGATATAAAACTCAATAAAATAATTAATTTTATTATAGTATGTTTATATATTTAATATATATGTTTTTTTTCATTTTCTTTACCTTATATACCCAAGAGACTGAAAATATTTATTAAGGAAAATAGAATTTATTTCTCTCTTTAGTCAATTTTTTTTTCTTCTATATACATGTTTTCTAAAAATGTTTTAAAGAAGGTTTTTATATTCTACTATGATTTTTTTTAAGTCATTTTTACCCATTTTTTAATTTTTGAACAAGTTTTTTAAGAGTAATCTTCTTATCATTTTCCAAAAGAGGTACTTTTTGACTTTTTATAAAAATGTAAAAGGTATATTTTATTTTAAATTATAGAAACTGAATGGAGTTTCCCATCATCATGAAAAATTAAAAATATAAAGCTTAATTTATATCTTTACATTTATATTTTCAAATAAAATGGTTTTCAAAGTATTTTTTATTTTTATTTTTTTTGGAAAAGTTATTTTCAAAATAGGAAGGGTATTTTCATCATGAATTTTTTAATGATCTTGTAATGGGATTTATATTCATAAAAAAACAAAACTTGATTTATATTATTATTTATTAGGGATATGGTCTTTTGAAACTATCCTTATTTTTTCTAGATGGGTTTTTTATGATGAAAATATGTCTATGAACCCCATTCCTTTTACAAGGACAATGATGTGATGAAAATATGACATATTTTTGAAATCTATTTCTTTAATATTGGATATGATATGATAAAAATTTTAAATTTTTATGAAACTTGTTTCTTTTTTTGTGTGTTACAATATTATGAAATTTTTATGAAACACATTTCACTTCAATGGTTCTAATATGATAAATTTTTTATGAACTTTTGGAACACATATGTATGATTTTCATTATGTGATGGGTAGGGACTATATATCCCTCCAATTAATTGGTTAAAGGTATATATGTCATGATATAAATAGTAGTAGAATAGGGAGAGAACCTACTTTAGTTAGGGACTCCACCCAATATGATATTCTTGGGAGTGAAAATTGACCACTATAATGGTTTGGGGAGTGAACCCAATCAACTATGAAATTCTTTAGAGTGAAACTTAACTACTAAAATGGTTTGGAGAGTGAAAAAAATCCACTATGATAGTGTTGGAGAAAATCATTACTACTAATATGGTTTGTGGAGTGAACTCAATAACTAATATAGTCTTAGTAGTGAGACTTTAATACTAAGTAAATAATTTCATATGATTATGTGTATGCCACAATTCCATGACATACTCCAATGTTATGATATCATGGCTCATTTTATTTGACTATTTTATGTTTCATGTATTATGAAATACCAAACTTTATGCAATAATACAATATTATGATCTATGATATGAATGGTATGTATTTCAAATGTTATTATCATATTGTTATACTCTTATGATCATGTTATGCTTATGTGACCATTAATATCTCCATTTTTTAACTTTATTGAGAATCCAAAATCACTCTTTCTTATGTTTCATTTCCCTTGGTTATAATGAATTTTTTTAGGAATTATATGTCTAAGATGGTTGCTGGTTATGAAGAAAATAATATGAGACTCTTATAAACCATTTTTTATATGTCCAATTTTACAAATATACTAGAAATATGATTTTGGAAAGATCATTATGATATCTAATGAATATTCATATAATAATATGTAATATATATTTATGAAAATAATGGTTCTCTATAATAATGAATTATATGTGATGTGTTTGTCTGTCCATTTAGTTTATACTCATAGAATAAATAAAAAATAAGTAGCTATATGGGATTGAAATACTCTACATAATATAGTTACTCAATGTTATAGAATAAAGGATAATAAGATTATGCATATTCTATATATGACACATTTGGTGGACACATGTATAAAATTAAACATGTTTAATCATGATGATGTATGATCCATTTTTATTTATAGTATCAATAATTCTTATCTAGAGAATCCTATTTTCTAATATTTATGGATTAAAACAATTATTTTTTTTACCAATAATACAAAGATCAATGGGATCACACTTTATGGTTGATTGAATTGGGATTATGTTTTAGAAAACATAGAGATAAATTTTTTAGAGTTTTTCAAAAAGGATTTTTGAATGGATATTTACAAAGGTATTGTATATGATGTGAGATACAATGAAATTGATAATACCTTTCTAAACATGTTTTGGAAATATCCAATATGAGTTTTGGATTTGAATTCAATATCTATTGTATGTGATATAATATAAGGTAAATGGTGTAAATTTTATGAGGCTTTAGTGAATGTGGTATATTGATAGAGATATTACCTAAATCATATAATACATATAATATAATTTAGATATATCATACTATAAGATATATAATATTTCTCAATATATGATATATATGATTCAAAGTAATATTGTATACCTTGTTCTTGGATATCATCATATGAGGTATGAGATATAACACACCAATTTTTAAGGTATGTCATATTGTATAATATAACTTTATCATAATTATTTGGATATATGTTTTAATAATATTGTTCCATTTATATAGGTAACTAAATGTTAAAAAATAACGCTAAAGAATATTATTTTCGGATATCATTTATCATTACGTTTCATATGATTAAATATTTGGGAGAATGCACCTAAGTTCAAGGGCTATAATAATTGTACGTATAACATTACTTGAAAATTTAATATCCTTTTAGTATTGTTTAAAGGCTCATGGAGCATTACTGAGGACTATATAATAAAGGATGTTCTATGAGAATGGTGGTCCATCTAATATTAAGTAGATTCTATCATTTCTATTTAATATATCTTCTATTTTTTCCTTTACCCCGATAATTTCTAGAATACTATGGTAAAAATGATAATACCACCCCAAGAGTTGGGTGATTAGTTAGATCATGGATACCCTATAAAGAAGGAACCTATTTGTTACTTCTCAATTATCTTTATCAAACTTATGAATGAAGATAGGATATTCAAGGAAAATTTGTGAATGATACTAATGTTATTTATTTTATAGTATACATGGATTTTATTTCATAGCACATTAATCTTGGATTATGGTTTCATAATGTCTTTTACTTATTTAATAAAAGTTACTCAATCCTAAGAAACCATTTAGGTCCTCTATGGTGGTTTTTCAATTCATTAAAAGGAGGAACTCTATAATGACTATTCTTAATATCACTACGAGGAGGGCCTCTACAGAAGCTATCATTTTTTTCACTGGGAGGATCTATAGGGTGATTGTTTGTTTCCCTCAAAGGGGAATAATTTATTAATGGGGTAAATAATGTTTATAAAAGGAAGGGTCATATAATTTACCTTAGAGTAACTTGTAATTTTTCCTAAATTACCATTATGATTTGATGATGCACTTTATGAGTAACAACAATGGTGGGAACATTAACCTTATCCTATGTGATAGTGTTGTTTCCCCATAATAAGGTCTCTTTTTTGGAAACAATCATAGATGATAGAGGTAACTATATCATTATTAATTTCTAAAGAAGCTTGTGTCATATGATAGTGATAGAGACCATGATTCCAATGAGGATGATTAGGATACTTTTTATAATTTTGATGGATATAATGGACATACTCTTTAGTTTTCTCCTAATAAGGATGTAGAAAAATTAACTTGATTTGGGAGAGGCTCCAAAAGTGTTTTGATGTCATGATGGGGTATACCTTCTCCTTTACAAGTAGTTTTTATGATATTTACCTCTAATATTTTATTCCTTCCAAGTATTCTTAGGATCATGTTACAATTAGGATTGCATCATCAAGGAAGTACTCTTTTACTAATGTGTTTTTCATCTGAAAACTTAGGAATTACATAGGTGGGAGTATATGTTGGAACCTAATAAAATAGGTATTTGCAACCATAATATCATTTTCATATGTTCATAGAACCACTACATAATGTTTTTTTATTATGGAAAATATTATCACCATTTGAAAACCCCAAGTTATTTAGGGATTATAACACCTCATTATCCATATGTTGGAAGAAACATTTGGATTCTATGAGTAAACAACTAAACCATTAGTATAATATAATATATAAAACTACATGGTCGACCAATCTCTTTAAAATTTAAAAAAATTTACATTTGGTTTACTATTTTTTATGATATTTTCCCCACCACCTTTTGGAAATCCCTTCATATGATAAAGGAATGGGATCATAAGAGTATGAGGGTGTACATGAAAAAACCGAGAGTATGGGGGTTTGACACATCCCATAAATGAAAATTTTCATTTTACTTGAATATTTTATATATTTAAGTTATATTTATAAAATCCTTCCTGATTAAAATACTTATTAGTTTTGATGAAGGAGATTTATTAACACTAATTCATTTAAAAGAATTCTACACAAAGAATTATATTATCACACAATCAATATATAAGACCATGGTGAATATTAATTATACTATAGTTTAAATATGTATAGTAAGTTACTCCAGTTTTTAACAGTTTCCAAGATGGTGGAATAAGTAATAAGAGGTGAAGGGTTCGATAGTGTTGGGAATTAACATGTAGATAGCCTATTACATATACCCAATGAAGAGGAATAAAAACCTACGTAACTCTATGTCATATTCTAAAACCATATGATAAGGGGTGTCACATTTCATTTAAAAATGAGGATTACAATTTAATACAAGAAAAAAATCCTCAATGAGTACTTCAAATCAATGTGATCACGGTATATAACTCATTCTTATAAATGAATCACACAGTTTAATGCAATGAAAGTTGATGTACCATACATTTTAATTTCATATGGGAAAAATAATTATCATGAATTTTCAGGTTATGTGATAAGGATAATGTGTCTTATAATTTTAGGTCATACAAATAAAACTATAAGGTGAAAGGTGCCTAGGGATTACATGGGTGTGATAATTGTGTATAAAAAAACCATGATTGTAAATTCCTGATGGAAGATAAGATAAAAACATTAAAAGTTTCACCAAGAAGGATACCTAACAACATAAAGAATTAAATGGAGTCCATTTTAGAGTTGGGTGATGTTTTGGGACTTGTTATGAATAGTAAAACCAATAATTCCTATTTCTACTTCAACAGACATGCTCTAATATAAAGATAATAAGCACACCATATAATTTTTAAGATGTGGGAGCCCGTTATAATTGGGGTACATGATTGGACTTTCCTTAAGAAAACCATGTTAAGAATATATATTCCATTGGGGGGATCTTCTAATAGATGTGGAATCTCTTTTATCAAAGTTTTACTTGATTATATGATCAATATACATGGATAAAAGAATAATATTGGTAGCAGAAATTTTGAATATAGAGTCTTGAAAAAACTACCCAATTTGGTAAAGGACCTTATCAAAATTTATCCATTGAGGTCATCAAGGCCACTTGGGTGAAATGAAAGGGTTTTTACAAGGTACGTGACCTTGGATGATATTTTAATATTGTTGAATCATAAAGGATTAGAGAAATCATTTTGTGTTGAAGGGGACATGAAACTAATTTTCTTTACTCATGCTAATTTAAAATATCATTTTATAGGATAAATTTTACCTAGTTATAGATTTAGGACCTTACTAAAGTGGTATTTCATAAAGTTATCTCATATAAAACCATAAAATAAACAAAATTAAACCATCTATTATCTTTTCCATTAGGTTTTGTTCCATAAATCACCTGCACGAGTGTATTAAATTATATGTTCTAAGTCTGAGGATTCTATTTTTCTTTTTGTATCTTTGCTAATCAATTTATCCCTATATAAAATGGGTGATTTTAAAGTTCAGTTTATAATAAAAGGTACTTCGGTTTCCTATCCTTTAACTTGAAGCACGCTAATCCTTGGGAATGATGTAAGCTCATCCTCTCTCTTAACTTGATTTTATCCTTTATCTTTGAACACCATTATTATTTACACTCAAAATTATCTAAAACTTCCTCAGGATTTGTTCAATTACATAAAATAATTTTTAAGTACCTACATCACATTTACTCATAAATTGGATTGAAAAAATTAGATTCAAGTTTATAATTATATATAGCTTTAATATTTTCTAATTTACTAGTACTATTTACATTAACTCAATTCTCTTAATCCAAGAAGAAAATTAACTAAAATTAAATGGATCTAAAATAGTTTTAGTAAAAGATATATCTAAATAATTTTTCATAATTTAATTCTATTAATTATATTTTATTCACTCCTTTAATTACTCTCTCTATAAAATAATTACTTTAGAATGTTACAAAGAAATATATTTCAAGAGAACACTAACTAAAATAATTCCTCAAAGGGGAATTTGATTAAGAAAACATAAACAAAACATTCTTCTATAGAACTCCTAATTCACATGTGAACTATGCACTCGTGATTGGCTTATCATCAATAATTTGTAGGTAAATTATCTTAATAAATTTTTTAAATAAATAACATACTTTAATAAAATATAAACAAGAAAAAAGGAAAAAAAATCAGAACTCACTATAATTTCTTTCTTTAATGTTTCTAAATAATTCCTTAGATTAGAAAAAAAAATTACTAAAAAAATATATGATAATGTTACAATAGTATAGAAAAATATATTTATATATAATTTGGAAACCATATAATGAATGTGGCAAGTGGCATGTGGCCCTCCTTGATGTGGATTTATTATATATATTTTTTCAAATTCTTCAAAACTTTTCTATAACAAACCTGATCCAGGTTGACCAGTGTCGATTGTTGTTTTATTACACTAATATAGATACAATATTCAAAAACAAAAGGATTGATCAGTTTAGTTTTCTTTAAGAACAAGATAAATACATGGTTCACTTATTAAATTGTGAAATAAACAAAGAACAAAAAATAGGAAAATAAATTTCTTCTTTGAAAATTATCCAAATATTTCATCTTCATAACCCGGGGAAGGAAAAAATAAATGGTGAGCTCAAATAATCAGTAAGGTCTACACATAGTTAAAAAATTAATTAATAATAACTAAAGAAAAATTAAAAAGGCTTAATAAATATTAAATGGTGAATAACTGAAGAACACATGACATTAATAAACTGAGAATGAAGATGCGTCCATAGATTTTTTCATAGTGATAATACTATGAATAGTAATAATAAATAAATTTTGAATAAGGAAAATGCTTAATTGTTGGAAATAATGTATCTCACACATGAACAATCATACCTTCAAGACAGTTCAAGTCTGTGGGTAGAAAACCCGCCAGTTTTTATTTCAAAAAAACATGATGGGTTTGTTAGAAACTATTTTTTCTCATGATACCTATCGATGCATTGAGGGGATAAATAATATTATTACCCACCCATCACTATAATTCCAAATCATGATTTATAAATATATTTAATTCAATAAAAATATTACTTTTCAAAATGTTTGTATTCAATAGAGGATATATGTTTATCAATATTTTCCCCAGTTAAAACATCATTGCAAGTAAAAAATGTCAGTCAAAATGGCATACAGATTAGACAATAATCATATCCATGAGACAATAAAATATATTTATTTAAAATAAATATAATTTAAAATGAAAATGTATCTCAAATGGGTAGTATATAGACTATATAAAAATTATTAGGTGCATAATACCATGTAAGTCCCTATGAAATGTAAATTGATACGAAGTCCCTTACCACTTCTAATCAATTGAATTATATACCCCATAAAATTAATATTCATAAAATTAATAATTAAATATAATGCATAAAAATATATTAATGATATGATATAATAAATGACAGTATACATACACCAAAAAACAATAAATAAGTGGTGAATAATGAAAATCCCACAAAAATTAATGTGAGATGAGAAATCCCTTACCTTATGTTCTAAAGTGTCCTTCACTTTCACTTATTGTCCTAGATAATAAAATTATAATAATGAATTAATAATTAAAGAACCTATTATAAATTTATTTTATTTATTTTTGTTTTATTTACTTCATTTATTGACTTTTGATGACTTATAGAGTTTAATTTCATCATTTGAGAGTGTTTGTTTTCTTGGTTTTTATGGTATGTTCACTTGTATACATGTATGAAAGTTCATGTAAAATGGGAATGATTCTACATAATTGAAATTATATATTATTAATGAACTTATGTAATTTTTAATGATCTTATTTATCATTTTTTATATGTCATGAGTATGATTCATTATATGAAACATTAATGAAAATGATTTAATTCTTTTGGTAGTTTTTACTACCATCATGAACATATATAGTTTAATTTAATATAATATTTATATATTGGTTACAGAAAATTATATAACTTATAATATGTATAATAAAATATTATTTTTCCCATAATAATTGTTTTATGACAATACTTTTAGGCAGTATTGGAAAATGAAAATGCATTATCCATGATAGCGGAAATTCGACACCTGAGAGATGATGTATTCATATTTAGAACAAAAGGGAGATTGAAAAGGGCTTGAGGATGGATATTACATTAACATAATAAAATTAAATTTTATATAACTATTCTAGTTATAATTTATTTTTGTATAGATGAGGTAAGTATAGGATAAGAAACGAAATGAAATTGAAAGAAAATTAAAAGAACAAAAGAGTGTTTTACCTCTTGAATTATTCTTCTTGAGAACCTCCTTAGGGAACTTGGATGTGGTGTTTTATGAGAAAAAACACTATAATGTGTCTATATATGAGGAGAATATACTTTTTCATAGGGATTTCAACAAATAAGTCTCATGGTGATGAAATTAAGTGAGGGAATGAGTCCCTTTTTATAAATGAGGTTCGGGAAATTTAAGAATTACCTAAAATATTAAAATATAATAAGTATATTATAGAGTTAAAGACATTAAAAGAACTAAAAATAACAATTTATCACAATTTATGTATAATATTATCAGATTTATCCTTATTAATGTTTTTTTGGATTTTTAAATAATTTAATAAAATATTATATTCATGAAAAATATTATTTGTCAAATTCAACACTATTCATAACTATGATTTTAAAAACATTAAAAAAAGATAAAAAATGGAAAACAAATATTTTATTTTATCATATAAGTATTATATTCATCTTTATAATTCATGGATTACCTTAATAATATCAAATTATATATATTTTTTATTTTTAATGTCTTTTATTCGATTTTTTCATTAATTAAATAGTTACTACATCATCATTATGCAAGACATTAAGGTAATTATTTAGTCCCTATAAATTTAAAAATTTATTTCCATGAAGAATATAAATTTATTGGATTTAAAATTACTATTTATGGTCTTATAACTCTTCTGGAAAACTATATAGTGAAATATTAAACTAATTTAAAACTATAGTGTGAACAACTTGACTTTCTTTTAAATAAAATATTTTTAGGGTCTTAATCATATCCAAGTGGGTATAAATGGTCATTAATTCTACCATTGGACAAAAATAACAAAGATATAATCACGAAACAAGATTTATAAATGTTTTTGGGTGATTTAATTGTTCTTATAATTTTATTCATTTTTCTTCTGCTTGCACAAACACATCTTCAATGATACATAATCATTAAGGTTAATTAATTCATATATAAAAATTAAAATAAATTTTTATCATAAAAATAGATTAATTTTTTTCAATATAATCCTATATATTATTTAATTATGTATATTTACTCATATCCAAGTCAATACAACATCTTTGATTTTCTAATTTGTCGTTTCTTGTAATACACAAAATTGGACAAGCATTTGGATGAGACTCATGTTATATAACTCTAATATTTGAAACTATCAAATAATAATATCAATTATTATTAATAATTAATAAAAGTCTATGAAAATTCTTTTTTATCATTCAATTATTATAAATAAGTCTCAAATTTTGACTTTGTCAGCGCTGCACAGACATCACCTTAACACTGACTATGATTTTTATACTTATCATGAAATAAATTATAATTTACATGTTTTATATTATTTCTATAAAAAATTTATAGTATAGTATAATAATTTATTAATTCCATAATTCTATTAAATTTTATATCATAACTCGGTATTGACGATGTCACAAAAAAATATTGTATTGTAAAAAAACTGTATTTTTTTAATATTCACAATAAGTTCAAAATTTTCAAAAAATTATAATAACTTTACACTAAACTTTTTCAATTTTTTGATTTTAAAAATGGACACCATTTTATGAGAATATTTTTCTATATTTTATAAATTTTAAATTTTAAATAAAATCATCAATTTTTTTAAAAATACTGATTTTATGGTTATAACGGATTTTACATCACTTTGAAAAATTAATTATGGTGTCATAAAATTATCTTATAATTATAATAATAAAAAATTAATTCATGAATCTATTTTATGAAAATAAATTTCCTTTTCAATCATTAAATTAATTATCAAATTATAAATAAGAATTTACGTTTCAAAAAAATACCAACACATAAATTATCATTTTTAAAACATTTTTTACTCGTTGCATGATATCATATTTTCATTTATGATATTCATAAATTTTACTTATACTTTCATAGGTGAGGTTATTATTCTAATGTCCACATTGTTATTCTTAACAGTCAAATTACTATTCCAAAGGTCATGTTAATATTTAATAGTATATCATGGTTTGATTAAGATATAAGTTATCGAATAAATTGAATTGATTTAAGGTGATTCATACCATAAAATATTGTAGTTCCATAGCCTCCTATCCTTTAATAAATATTTCCATCAAAATTTTTAAGTTTCACTTGGAAAATAAAATGATGATACATGAAAATTACTTTGTGGGAAACCAACATCGTAAATTGGGTTAATAATACATTTTTTTAATAAGAGGGATAGGGAAATGTAAAGGTCACTAAAAAAATAAGCATTTGATTAGGATAAATTTTTTGAAATGTAAAAGTATGGACATTGAATAAAATATAACTATTATGTTCTGATGGTGAGTGATAGATAAAATCTTTATTAGAAATGCTACCATCATAAAACTATAATTTTTTTATAGGTTAAAAAAACATTGATTTCTTATAAAGAAAATTAAATAGATGACATTTTTGTTCCAAAATCCTTTTCCAAGTGTTGGGGGTTTATTTTACTATAAAAAGAACCACTTGAGAAAATAAAATTATTTTATTCCTTTCCATGTCATAGTCTTATCCTTTGGTTGGGATTTGATCTATGTCCACTTAATTTCTTAAATTTAGAGATAGATACTCAAGAAAAAATTTTATGGAAAAAGAAATTTTATGAATCATAAGATACACATGTCATACTTCATACTTTAAATGTTTACTAAAACCAAAATGGTTATCACATGTTATCCAATATGTTAAATCATACTTTATTCTTAATCAATAATACCCTTAATCTATTCTATAAGTAGTTAACCGTAAGACTCATCCGAAATGTGTCTGTCCAAAATCAATGACCAAAACGTTAAGAAGGAATTTCACTAAATTTTCAAAATCAACTTAACATAAGATTTCCCTAAGTAATATAGCTCTTATTTTTACCAACCAAATATATGAATACATTAATATCCTTTAAACAATTATAAAAACATATATTATTCCAAGAGTAAAATATCAGGCTATTGAATATATTCCTTGAATCCAAACATCTAATAATCCCATTATAACATAATCTATAAGATAAATAACCACCTTCATGGCCACTAATATTGTCCCATAAATATCTACTTATTAATTTCTCCCCATCAAGAACATATTAAGGATTATCTCTCCTTAATCGTGTGTTTTTCCAAAAATAAACATTCCATTGAATCATTTTTCTTAGTACCATACAACACACATTTTAAAATCATGAATGGAAAATTACTACATTACACTCTTTATATATCTCATAAATTTTATAAATAAGGTATTATTGATAAAATAATCAAATAAAATTATTCATGAATCATAACACATGCATATTAATCATTCCTCTTCATCTGAGATATTAACATAAGCTTTACCATGATCCATTTTTTTTCAAAGATATATTCTCATGATGCTTGGGAAATTAATTTTCATAGTTCCCCATCTACTTATAGTTAAATAATTAGAACAATTATTTCTTTCATTTTCAACCATACACCTCATTTCCTTTCTCTATACACTTGTAACAAACTCCCATTTCTTTTAACCATGTACCAGAGTTTTTTTTTATTATAATCACATGTGGGAAAATACAACTTTCACCAATTTCATTTATCCAACATTTTCCTAGATGTAATCTTGTTATCTGGCTTACCTTCAAAGCCCTAATACTTATATAATTCTTTATTTATCTTGTTAGCACATGATATTATCTCCCTATATGATGAGAATTTTTGGGAGATTTGTTCCCTTTGAAAGATTGTATAAGACCATAAATTATTTGATCATCCTTACTCAATGGATAATGTGCACTGGTGAGGTTCACATTCCTTTGTGAGGTTTCATTTCTAAATGGAGACATAAAATAGATTGGATCATATCATTACGAAACATAATGTATAATCCCAAAAATAGTAAAATACTTAATATAAATTGAAAAAAAATTATTCATAGATAATCTCATAAAAATGGTTTGTTTGGGATGTTCTTGTATAGCTATCTACAAATTCTATCTTACGGTTATGTTCCCTAATATAGGATTTCCAAAATGTAGTTCCAAATTTTTCTTCCAAACTTGATTCGATACCAACAATAACAACCCCGAACCCAGTAGCCCAAAGTTGGTGGCTGTTTTATTATAATGGCATACATACAAGATTCAAAACCCAAAAGATTAATCATTTTAGTAGTTTTGAAGAACTAGATACATACATGATTTTTTAAACTTGATACCTATTTGTATTCCTACCTATACTGGGATTATAGAGTGTGTTTTGGTAGTAGAGATCTTTCTGGATGTGTATACACTAAAAGTCGGTGCCGGAAGTGGGAACACAAAAGATGATACTTTATAAATTTGTAGATGATGGTAGGAATAGAGATCCAGTCATGCAAGAAATTCCAGTAGACGTTCTCAAGAAATAGGGTTTATAGTTTTGGGTTCTCAGGATGGTTTTAGTCATCCAAGAGAGAGTTGATCTTTCTCTTACGATGAACAAGGACATCACATGTGGGATTTTCTGAATCGTCATGCAGCTAATAAGGATACATTTGATAGACCACCCAGTTAGAGAACACTACATGAGAGGGGATGCCTTTAGGGATGCATGTGTGTTATAGGAGTAGGGGAACAATAGGAGGTTGCATACATTTTGACTTGTTTCCATTTCCACCCCCATGTGGTCCACACCAGGATCAAGGATCTAGTGGTCAGGGACGAAGACAATCGCATATAGTGGAATCATATGGCAAAAAGTCTCTAGGAATGATTATAGGAATAATATTTATGTTATCTATATTTTTCATAGTATCGATAGACATAGGTATGAGCCACTCTTTTATTACCACTTCTCTTGTTTGATCCTTTAAGATTCCAATTGAGCCCTTAGCTCGTCCCTTATGCTCGGAGAATCTTACTGGGGGGATTTAGAAATCACACACTTCTTCTAATAGTGTTACCTACATTTATAGTAGAGATCTTTCTTTGATATTTCTTTATATTAACGATGAGGCATTTATGACGTCATGCTAGTCATCGACTAACTATAAAATGTTCATGCACATATTGACTATTTCATGTGGAGGATGTGGTATTTCCATTTATATGGGATGAGTTTTTATTTTGAGGGTAAGAAGGAAATATAGGAATACTATGATGGGAACATATGTAGGATGATACAATTTATTACTCACTACTTATCTAGTATGAAACTTAGATTAGCGGTTGTTATGGGATATCGGTTTCCTGTAATGGAAGTGGTGTATTAGAACATCTTCCTTGAGGTGTGTTGGGCTTGAATCCCCCATGAGATATATAGTTCTGAATAGACATGCACTCAAGGACTACCCCAATATCTATTTCACTATATCAAATGGTTCTTATAGAGATTCATGAGATAAATGATTTATTGTAGGAAATATTAATAAAGGGATTTTTTAGAACAAGTGTGTCACCTTGGGTATCCTTAGTATTGTTCACCTAGAAGGTGGATGAGAGGTTGAGGTCATGTGTAAATGAAAATCACCTAAACCCAATGAATATGAAGAATAAGTATCCACTACCAATGATCAATAACCTCTTTGACCAGGTGAATGGGGTGAGGTGTTTCTCTAAGATTGACCGTAGATCGAGCTATCACCAGCTCTGAGTACGAGATGGGGATATAATAAAGATATAATTCCAATGATTCTATGGTTATTATGAGTATATATTTTTTTCTTATTGAATGACACATTTTATTTTAGTGTTCATGAAACTCATGAACTAGATATTTCATCCTTTTTTTAGACTGGTTTGTCGTGTTCTTCATCAATGAAATCATTCTGTTCTCAGTTTCCAAGGAAGAGTATATGAGACACTTGAAGATGGTCCTAGACATACTCTGAGAGAACCAAATTTATGGGAAGATCTTGATGTGTATTTTCTAAAATTTAGAGTTCCAATTTATAAAATATATCATCTCAGTAGAGGGTGTGGTAATGGAATCAGTGAATGTTGAGGTTGTTCTACCTTGGGATCCACCCAAGAGCATGATAGAGGTGTTGAGATTCCTTGGTTCGTCAGGATACTATCATAGATTTTTCTTTATTTCCCTTGTATTTTTGAAATCATTATTTATTTGACCTAAAATGGTCATCCTTTCATGTGTATAGAGATGATCCAGTAGGGTTTTTAGGAGTTGTGATAGAGGTTGATGAGAACCCCCATCATGAAACATCCAAAGGAGGGTGTTGAGTATATAGTGTTGTGTGATTCCTTCAAGATTGATCATGGAAATTTTATGATTTAGTGGTATATAGTGATTACCTATGGGTCTTGGTAGTTAGAACACATGAATAGAACACCACAACCCCTAGTCTATAGCCTTGCAGTGGTAGTCTTCACATGGAAGATATTGTGACACTATCTTATGGGTGAGTGGTTTATCGTTTATTCTGACAACAAGAGCCTCTAGTAAGTCTTCTTGTAGAAGGATCTAAACATGAGATAGAGATGATGGATCGATTTTATATAGGTTTATGAATTCAATATATTCTATATTCTTGGTAAGGGGAACATGGTGCTAGATGATCTCACTAGAAGATATTGTTCATAATTGTTGAGAAAGGTGTTAGAGCAGTTAAAATAATTGTAGTTGTCCATAGTAGATAGGGATAGTGTGTCATACCTCCAGTATATGGTTGTTACCCCTCTGATGCTAAATCATGTTAGGGAGGCTCAACTTGAAGATACCAACTATGAAACTGTCCATGTTTACATATCCTATGTATGTGCTCCTAGTGGATTTTATGAAGGTGGGGAGCATGTTATCCTTTTAAAAGAGTTGATCATGGTGAATTTTATGTTGTGAGAGTAGGCTTTAATGGAGTTTCATACATCCTCCATGGTAGTATTTCTAGGTATAGAAATATATATTAGTACCTTTGACGTCTGTTATGTTTTCCAGGAATAAACAAGTGTGTCATTGATTTTTTCTCTCAATTCCCTACTTTTTAGTAGGTGAAGGAAGAAAACTAGGTTCTAATAGGTTTATATCATCACCTCAAGGTACTTGAGTGGATGTCAGATGGTATCCTAATAGAATTCATGAAATGGGTCCCATGATTATCTCGAGGAAACAATTTTATCTATGTGGTCATAGATTGACTCACCAAGTCATCCCCCTTCCCTGTCATTTGACATCATAGTTCAATTGAGATATTGGGACACCTTTACATATAAAAGATAGTCAAAATTCATGGAATTCCCTCAACTATTGTTTTAGACCATGATTCTCAGTTCACATCAGGATTATGGAGAGGATTATAAGTGGCATTTGGCACTCAATTTTGTTGGAGCATGAAATTTCACCCCTAGATAGATGACTAGGTTAAGTCGACCATTCAGGTTCTGGAGGAAATGCTTCAAAATTAAATATTAGACTTTAAACATAGTTTTGAGGATCAAATACCCTTGGTAGAGTTTACATATTACAATAGTTACCACTCTACTATTTGTATGAATTCATTTGAGGCCTTTTATGGGAGACCCTATTGGTCAATATTATGTTGGGATGATCTAAGAGAGTCAACACTCATGGGGCTAGAGTTTGTGTGAGTGATGATGGAGATGGTGTAGATCATCTAGGAGTGGATGATGACTACCTAGATCCATCAAAAGTCTTATACAAATGAAAAATAGAGGCATTTGGAGTTTGAGGATGGATACTATGTGTTACTGAAGGTATCACCTTGATGTGAGTTGTAGAAGTTTGGATGAGGTGGACAATTTTCTTTGAGATTCATGGCCCTTTCTAGATATTTCATAGGGAAAGAAAAGTGGTTTATCGATTTTCCTTATCACCAAAATTAGACTGGGTAAATGAAATCTTCCATGTGTTTTATTTGAGGATGTATGTGCATGAACCATCACATGTTATCCACTAGGTTGAGTTTGAAATCAAGGATGAAGATAACTTTTTGTAGCACCTAGTAAAGATAAAGTATCTATAAGATTATATCATTCATGAGTGATAGATTCCCTTGGTGTGTATCATATAGAATCATGAGAATCTTTAGAAGATCACATGGGAGTGGTAAAACCAAGTGCAATCCTATTACCCTCATCTTTTTAGTAGATTTTATCATTTTTTGGATACAAATACCTAAGGTAGGGAGAATATAATTACTAAGTTTTAACCTTGTACAGAACTGTAATATTTTTAGAGCTAGGCGCTGATTTAGTACGTGATTTTGAGGCCTAGGGAGGCTAGACATTGATATAATAAAAATATTAAATACATTATATCATACACACCCAATATTTTTCAATAATGAAATAACTCATGGAAAAATTCTCGGATTAGACTATTGAGACTTATAAAAAATCCAGAATACAGATTTTACCATAAGTGTGACATAATCTTTGTATGTACTACGCATTTTGGTAAAGTGATTCACATGTAAAAATAATAAAATTAATTAACTTATTATTTTAAATACATCATCCTAATCCTCTCCTATAAAAACCCACTTATGAAAAACTCGTATGGTTAAAAACATAACCCAAGGGATTGAGAGAGGATATGTTGGAGGATCGTTCTTGGGGGAACCCCGATGAATCGTGCTTTAGAAATCAGTGTGCCAATGATGCTTATGGATGTCACCAATGACAATGATGTGTGGATATTATTTATTAGATATCAATTGAATCTCGAGTTAGGGTGTTTTTTTCATTTGTCTAATCCTTGATTGATTATCCCATGATGAATGTAAAACAAATCCACTAATAGATTGATTCATGAGTTAATCAATTTTACAGTTATTGATTTATCTTCCTACAATTAGGAATTTAGGTTATTTTGTTACATCTTTTTATTGTTTATCTATTCATAATTATAATGTAAATTAATCAAGGATAACTTGAACAACACCTGGGGTTTGTTCCTCATGTTTTTTGTTCATTACAATCACCTTTCACTATATGACCACCATCAATATCTTGTTTGGAGCGAGGTTCAAAAAATGACCAAAAAAATTGATCATTTCATATTCTACTTATAGTGAAATATATCATTTATAGGGGTGTGAGATCGAGATTGATGGAATTATTGAATTTTTTGATAACTATGGATGATTGTGGATGGATTGGGATCATATTGGGAGACCCCAATTTTGGTTTGGCATGTGGTGATGGTTTGGTGCATCGAGAGTCAATTTTTGAGTGGATTGGGTGGTATTAATCAGGCCACCGATGATGGAAAATCTTGTTCAAAGTTAGATTTAGGATCTATAGAAAGAATCAGGGCTAGATCAAAATATTTGGAGTCACCGGATGAAGTCACAAGAAGTTTGGAAAAAATACCAATTACACAGTGTGTAGTCTGAAGAATGCATAATGTGTGGTACCATGGATACATATTCTATGATTTTAGTGAAAATAAAGTATAACACACCATGTGTTACCCACCACACACATTATGAACTTTTCCTAGGTTCTAAGAGTGTACCCTAAGGGTAATCCATCATAAACACGACCTGGTACATGGGCATGACTAGAGTACATGGGCACATCTCAGTACTCAGACACAAATAGGTATATGAGCACAACCAGAGTACATTAAAACGTCCTAGTACTCAAACACATCCACATACCTAGACACAACTTGTTACATGATAACTACAAAAAGTACACTAGCATGGTTTTGAGAACATGTTATACTTGAGGCGGGCTATACACACCTTGTAATTCTAGTACACTCCATGTACTTTCTCTAAATTGGTTTGAGGCCATTTTTGTATTCATTGTGTACATGTTCCATTGGATTAAAATCCCTCAATTCATAATTCTAAGGGTAGAGTAAAGGGTGAAATTTTGATAATAGGATGTGATCCCCTATATGTGATCAGTCTAAGATAGAGTTTTCAGAATCCCTCAGTGTGGCCCATGGTGGGATCCTTTATCATATCTTCTTCCCTATGTGAGGTTTTGTGAATCGATATGACCTATATAACCTAGAATTTATAACCTACTTAGTAGGTTATTCAAAATAGGGTCAATTATACCCCACATTCCTTGTGATATATCATTTATCTGTTAATTGAACTCTTCTGAGTTCTAGTGAATACTTATTCATGATGAGGTCTAACAAGAATGAACCTCAGATGGGATACATCAGCATTATCATAATCATGGAGTAATTTTTTAGTTCTTCTAGTTAAAATACCCTAAGTATGTGTGGGGTGAATTAGTTTATTATAGATTAAAAAAAATTTCCCTTTTGATCTTGTTTCTTTGACAAACAAAACTCTATTATCACTTCTCCCCACAACAAAGTATGAACTAAAATTAAAACATGCATGTAAAATAGAAATTTTACTTGGTTAACCCTCATTGGGATATGTACAAGGAGAATAAAATGGAAATGTTTCAATGTACCAAATCCAATAAAAGTGAACTACTATTTACATAGTTTAGAGCAGATTCGCTGTCCCTCTTGGTTTGCAACCAATCACAAAATGAAAGATCACTACTCTCTCAACTGAACTGTGCTCACTAATTATTCAAATGATCCACTCATAGCTTATAGAATTGTAGGTCCTTTAACTATCTCAAATAAATGTATCCTCCACTATATGTATATTCTTTATTGATGTCCCACTTTCATCCACTAATAAATACAACTTTACCTTAGGTGTACCAGGAAACTTTCAAATATCATACAACCCTGGGTAGACTTGTGTGCTACATTAAGCATGATGCACAAGTGTTACATT
Source organism: Viscum album (assembly GCA_963277665.1). NCBI lineage: Eukaryota > Viridiplantae > Streptophyta > Magnoliopsida > Santalales > Viscaceae > Viscum > Viscum album. The sequence continues at coordinate 1,962,128,922 of OY728133.1, forward strand.
TGTCATGGAAAAAACAACATGTGATTAACTTAAAAATTATGTGAAACAGCATTATTATACTAAAAAATTGTGTGACACAAATCCTTTTACACCCAACTCACTATTGGCTCACAACTACCATCTGGAGCGCAACTTTTGAATAACTCGCTACTTGTGTGACCTCACCACCTACACGAACAGAGCTCAAATTTTCTCTAAGTGTTGAGATTATATAGAATGTGGGGGGGGGGGGGTATCCACCTATTTATAGGAATTTTGGTGACCCTGCATGTGAGGTGCTCAAATTTTCCATAGACATGTTAGTACATTCGCCCAAGCCTTTGTCACGCAACTCACCTTGCACACCACTCCATAACTTGTGCGACCTTCTTTCCTTTTCCATATTTTGATGTTCTAATTATTAAAAATGAATGGAGTGAAACTTCCAAGGATCCTTGACAGTAGAACACAACTCCCTTTTCTAATAACACTTTTCTCAATTCTCCAATTTTCAGACCCAAACATTTTGCAAACACTGGAAAACATCACCACCTTATATATCTTCTTTTTGTAACACCTAGAGACCATCTATTCCTTTTCAATGGTTATTTTTCAACGTATATTGTTGACAATATCTATGGAACTCGGCAACTAACTATGAAAACCAACATTTTCAACAAACACAATCAACCAAAAAAATGATTTAATGTTTCATTGGAGGATTTTTACCCAATAATCTCCCCCTTTGGGTTTGTTGACAACTCTTTAAAACACAAATCTTAAAATTTTGATACCTCGTTACATCATCTTCTACATTCTACCACTATTCACATATTTTGATTCAGATAGTGATCAAAGACTTACTCAGAACACACTCTAATCCCACATGTGCAATGCTTGTCGGGAGAAACAAGAGTATAATGCAAAGTTCATCAATGAAACACTTCATTATATTTCAAAACCATTCTTATTCTTTCATTAAGAACCTCATATGTTGTGATATAAATATTCTGATCGATCGCTTAAAATATCTTTATATTTAATACTCTTACTCCCACTATCTTGTTTTCACCCCGTATCTTGCTACTCCACCTGTCAGATTATCCCCATGTCTTTACTAACACATTTTCTCCCTTTTAATATACACACAATTTCTATCCATTTGTTAATAAACCCAATGGTCACGTTGAAGTATCCATGAAAGTGATGTAACATTGAGAAGGGGGTTGTTGAATCAGTGGTACTATAATTTTATAATTTATTTTCTTTTAAATAAACTTCTAATGACTTGTTAGAGTCAAATCCTAATAAAAAACTATTTTTACAAGGTTATCCCCCCAAGTAGAGTGACTATATCCTTATTGTGGTCAGGTTGATCTGAGCCACATATTATTAACATAAAATCAATTAAAAATTACAAGTGGAAAGGTTAGGTATCACCCTAAAACAAATAAGGGTAGGTATCAACCAATTCCCATTTCAATGTCTCCTGGAAAAAGATTATATTGATTCAAAAAAATTTAAAAATAATAGGTAAAACACAACCATTCTAATAAAGACTTCAATCTGCTCTTAAAATAAAAAAAAATAATATTTCTCTTGAAGACACTATAATAATATGATACTACACTTTCTCACTGATTCTAGATAATTTATAGATGAGTATCAATAAACTGCAACACACTTCTCTAAACTAGAACTAATTCACATTATTGATTCTTTTGGAAATTCCTATAATAGCTCATACTCAAAAAAATAAAAGTATGCATGATATTTCTTTGCATTTAAATTCCCACTATCAATTTACTATCTCATGCACACAAATTGTACTTTGCATCACATGTTTACACTATATATTTCATATTAAAATAAAGATGTATATACACATAGGATGCTCAAACTTCTTTTCACAACTGATATGCATACACTCCTTTCACACACCTTGATCATATAACATATGCATGAAATAACTTCTTGCATGCAAATATAAATAATATAGAATAGATTCATGTAAGGTATTCTTAAAGATATACTATACATGATGACTCAAACACATTCACACAAACCATATGATAGAACTTAAGGATACAATGCATTTCGAATGGCTTCATGAAAAAGTTTCTTCATATAGAACCCTGAGTGTGCAATAAATAGGTCAAGAACATGTGGAAATCAGATCTTTTTCATGCAATAAAAGAGTCTTGAACCTATCTTCATAGAAGCACTCTTTATGTGGTTCACTAAGTCTCTCTCATGCTTTCTCAAACTCTCTTGGATGAGAGATAACCACACACATCAAATGAACCCATCCTCAGGTATTTATAGGCAATGCCTCACCGACCTAGCTTGTGTGAACATCCTATCTTCAAAGAAACTACAACTATTTTGCGACACAACAAACACTATCTCAAAATATTAATCTTTATCACAATGATAATGTATTGGTTTACTTATCATTTAAATCATGCAAACATATCAGAATATTATTTCAATCTAATTTGGATCATCCAGATCCTAAAATTAAGCTCAAAATACATGGTTCAAGCTCAAGACAACGTGGGGTGGAGTTTTGGATAAACAGAAATCATTGGGTTAGATCGTGGTACACGATAAGCCTGATCTAAGATTAGATGGCTTGGAATACTCAATGAATAGATCGGATGGTTGAAAGCTCAATAATTCAATCATATGGATACGATAAAACATTCAAACTGATTGGATGACCACAATTTTTCTACCAATAAAAATTTCAATCCCACATCGAAATGGCCCGAATCTAGACACCCTCGTATATTAAAAGCTATGACATCCTCATCTCAATAACTTATCTTCCTCCTCCTCTAGTACTACCCTCTACCAGTTCTCTGTGGGCGCACTCTTGTTCCCATCTTTACCATTGTGCCACCCCACATGATGGCTCTCCACCCTTGTCTCTCACATGAACCCTTCTGTGTGAACACCAATGCACACCACACCCCCTCCTAGTTGGCTGGCTGAGTGTCAAGTTTAACTGCCCACATTGGTGCGTGTTGCTTCCCTTGGCTTGCTAGCTGGCTAGGTGTGGCCAATTTTTTAAATATACACCATTAGAAAAACACTTACTCAATATCAACAGAATGAAAATCCAACCAACAAACTAAAATATTAAACAATAACAAAGCCACAAATCATACCACAATCATCATTAAAAAAACTTCATTCAAATAAACCATTTTTTCTTGTTGTACTCAAATTCAAACTTTTTCTCAATTTACCAATTGATAATCAGTATCAAATGGTATTTAAAAAATGTGATAGACAATGTGAATTCTCCCAATAAAATTTTCACATGTCTTTAGAACTTAAGAATAGTTATGCAGTCATAGCATTTAGGTTGAAAAAAATTAAGAAAAAATAAATGACATCACATGTTCTTCAATATCCCAATTTGGATATTGTGTTAACAATATCAATTATATTCATGTGATATCAAAGATTTAAATGATCTCCCCCACAAACCTTTCTCTCACTCCTCCTTTTTTCAAAAACCAAAGCTCCAGATTCAAAAAAGATAAGAATATAATTACATATTATTCTCTCTATTGGAATCAGAATCTAAAGAAAAGTCGAGGATTCCTCAACACTCTCTATGTGAATTGGGAAGGATGGACATGGAGTTTCATCCTTAGTTCCTCAAACCTTTCACTCGGAATATATTTAGTGAATATATCATTTATCTGATATTTTTTAGAGATGTACCCCAACTTAAAATCTCTATTATAAACTTTATATTTGATAAACTGATATTTAATATCAATATTTTTTTGATCTAGAGTGTTCCAATATATTATTTGAGAGATTAATTTAACTCTGATTGTCACAAGAATTTTTCAATGGTATTTAAACATTCACCTTTAAATATTTAAGATATACTTTCATCCATAACATTTGAGTACAATAATTTGTAGTAGAAAAATACTCAGCTTCAGTAGTACTTAAAGTCACAGAAGTATGTTTTTTAATGTGCCAAATTACACAACTTTCTCCCAAAAAGAAAGTTCCTCCTGATATTGATTTATGATCATTGCTATCTCAAGCCCAATTATCATCAGTAAATCATAGTATGTTCAAATATCTACTTCTTTTATACATCAAACCATAATTTTTCCATTCCTTTGATATACCTGAGAATTCATTTAGTAGTGATCATGTGTGATTATTTTGAATCACTTTGATATCTATCACACAATTTTACTGTATATACAATATATGGTCTTGATATCGTAAGATATAGCAGTCTACCGATTAATTTTCTGAAATCCATCTGATTGACATTATGTCTCAGTTCATCATTTCTGATTTTTACACCAACTGTAATAGGTGTGGAGACTTCCTTCAACTTTTACCTACCATATTTCTTCAATAAATCCTTGGAATTTTTTTTTGTGAAATAAATATATTGCCTTTCTGTTGCATAACATGTGGTCCTAGAATAAAATTCATCTATCCGAGCATTGAAATTTCAAAGTACATCTGAATTTGATTAGAAGATTCATCACATGCATGTTCCTTATCACCTGCTAAAACTATTTTATCAAAATATAAAACAATAATAAGTGTATCTATTTTAAATTACTTTATATATAAGCTTCTATCAACATTTCCATTCAAAAATGTCGATTGATTTAGAAAACAACCATGTTAAGAATACCAAGCTTAAGGATCTTGTTTCAGCCCATACAAGGCTTTCTTCATCTTACAAACTTTAGTTCCATCTGTATCAAGTATAAAGCCTTCATATTTCTCAATAAAAACTTCTTCTTCCAGATCTCCATTCAAGAATGTAGACTTCACATCCATCTGATAAACTTTATAGTTTCTATGGGCTGCAACTACAACAAACATTTTGATAGCCTCTAGTATTTTCATGGAAGAAAATGTTTACTAAAAATATACACCTTCCACCCATTAATATTCCTTACATACTAGTATGTCTTAATTTATTGATAATTCACCTTTCTCATTGAGTTTATTTCTAAACACCCATTTTGTTCCTATTACATTCTTTCCTTCTTGTCTAGGAACAAAATCCCAAATGTTATTTTCCTCAATATGATTTAGATCTTCATTTATATAAATTATCCATTCCTCATGTTCAATAGATTCTCTAAATGACTTTGGTTCAATTTGAGAAATGATAGCTATTTGATATTAAATTATCAATATTATTTTAGTATGTACTAGATCATTCTGATTTCTAATAATATTTTCTAAATCAACATGTTTTTTCAATTTCTGATGCTTTGTTTTTTTTCAATTATAGAACTTTATTCTCATCATTGGATTGATCTGATTCAACATTTATTATCTCTAGTTCATGTAAAATAATCTCTTCATTTTCTCTTCTAAAAAATTGTGTTTTTTCAACATCAATGTTTTCAAAATTAGCTTCAATTTCTGAGTTAAAACTGAATTGATTTTCAATAATATTCACATCAAAAAATACTACCAACTTGTGAAATTTTTTATTCTAACACTTATATCCTTTTCCATTTGAAAGATAACCCATGAAGATACCTTATTCAGTTTTCTCCTCAAATTTTTCCATATTCTCATTCTTGATTTTTATGAAACAAGAACTACAAGAAAAAATTAAAATATTTCATAGTTGGATTCTTATTGTACCATATATCATATGGGGTCATGTTGGAATATGGACATAGTAAACATATGTTTTGTATATGCGTAGCTATACACACTGCTTCTCTCTCGTATAAGTTTGAAAGTTTACATTCTACTATAATTGTTCTACCCATTTCAACCAGAATTCCGTTATTTATCTATGAAACACCATTTTTTGAGGATTATAAGAAGTACTTTATTGATGATTAATTCCATTTATTGTATTATATGATTCTAAATCATTACTAGTGAACTCTCCACCATTATATTTTCTTAGTTTTTTTATATAGATTCACAAATCTTTCTCTTCTTATCTTCTGTAAAACTTGAATGTTTTAATTACTTCTCACTTGTGCTTAATAAACATAACATTCATCATCTGTGTGAAATCATCGATGAATGTTATAAAATAGAGTTCACCACCAATAGAATTATGTCTCATAAGTTCAAAAAGATCAGAGTGAATAAGCTCAAGTGGCCTAACAGACTGAATCACAACTCTTTTATGAACAACCTGCACAAGTTTACCCTTTTGAAAGGTTTGACATACAATTTCTCTTTATCTTTTTAAATGAGTAATATACATTACCACATTATTCCTTGAAATCTTACTCAAATTGTTTTGACCAAGATGGATAATTATTCTATGCCACATATTTTTTCTTCCTTCCTACTTATGTAACAAGAATTTTAAGCATCCCCAATTTTTAATATATTATCACTCATTCATTCACCCTTGATGAAAAATCTCCAATAATTTGAGTTTTATATAATGAAAGAATCCTTTTTGAAAATAAATTTGTTACCATCATCACAAAGTTGAATCACTCTCAACAAATTGTGTTTAATCCCTTCAATAAAAAGAATATATTTGGATTTCAGTTTATGAGATTGAATCTCAACTATACTGACACCATTGTTTTTAAAAGAACTTTCACTTCCAAAATTAATTGCTCCTCCATTATGTTCTTAAATATTATTGAATCACCTATCATGTTAGAGTAAAAACCACTATAAACAATCCATGGTTTTTCTATTTTGCTAGCCTTCAAAGAAACTTCAACAATAAGAGATTTTTCTTCTCTTTTGGATTTCTAAATTCATTTACGCTTTTCATTATTGGTAAGTTGAATAAGAATAACAACCAAAAATTTATTATAATTATGACCCTATTGATCACATCTTCCACAAATTTATTCTAAACATTAAAATTTGTTCTGAATGGATGGATTTTTAGTACTCTTCTTGATTGATTTTTTCTTGACTGATCTTTTTTCATCTTTTCATATATTCTTTCAATAGGCTCATACCTACTCCAAATAAGTGACATGTTGTACTATAAAGAATAAAACATGTGACCTAAAACTCCAAAAAACCATTAATATCCATTAAATCTATATCTTCCATATTTTTGACAATTCTGTGCAAGATAATTTTGTTGATGTATTTCCATAAACTGATATTTCCTCTATATTGAAGTGATAACTCCCTCAAAAGTCTTTATATATTTCTTTGCTATAGAGAAATGTTTTTCATTGTTCTTAGCATCCTATATTTTCCCATTGTTTTCAATATGACCTACATTATTAGAAATAATAGTTTTACATTGAATTTTAGTAGAAGAATATGTAACCTGTTTCTTTGGAAACATTTTCTCAAATTCCTGAGACGTTTCATCTATAACCTTTGTATCTTTGTTAAAATGCTCATAGATATTCTTCATAGAATTTTAAGATTTAATATAATTTATTTAAATATTATCCAATTATTTATATTTTAAAGTGAGTTTCTCAAAAATATCATTAAACGTTTTTTCTTGCTCTAAAACTTTCAACTTCATATTACTGATCTCATTAATGTAATAATCTTCTCTTTTAATCTATTTCTTCAACAATCTAGTTTCTTTTTTTGTGTTCTATATTTTTCTATAAAAAAGATTCATGTATTAATTTCAACATATGTAACATGTATGACACTTCCTCATCTTCTTCATCACCACTTGAGGTTTCATCAGATTTCCCAATTTGAGGCATAATGTTTCTAAATTTATCTAGAACCTCTTATTTAAAAGGACTACCTGAGAAAGAATATTATTCATCTTCTTTAATCAACAAGATTCTTCTTTTCCTTTGAAATTTATTCTCGTTCTTAACTATTTTTTGTAGAATATTTTGAATATTTTACCCATTTATTTTTATGAGATATTTCATCTTGATCATCACTCTTATATTCATTAATTTTCTTCTTTGGAAAATTGACTGCAAAATGTCTTATTCCTCCACAATTGAAGAATTTTCATGGAAGCTTACCTTTGTATTCACCCTTTCCATTTTTGATGTATCCTGAGATAAGTGACATGATTTTCTTACACTAATCATCCTTCACCTCTTCATCTTAAAATTCATTAGAATAATCATTTTCTTCTTCTTTAAGCTTTAGTATACTCATGGCTTTGAATTACATTTCTTTCTTAGACATTTTCATGAAAACTAGAGCCTTTCTAATCTCATTTTTGAGTAAAGTATTGTGAAACTCATCAATATACATATCTTTTTTCTCTACCAAAGATGAAATCTTTGAGTCAAATCTATCTAAGAAGTTTGTCATTAACTTCTTAACAAAATATGAAACCTACATATTTTCTCAAAACACTATGATATGGATAACAAATTCATTAACTCTGGTAAAACAATCATCCACAGTCTCATCTTCTGTCATAATAATATCTTCAAATTTAGCCCTCCAAATTTTTAACTTGGATTATTTGATCATTAAATTCCCATAAAACATGTTTTAAATTTTATCCCACATCTACTTAGCTGTTTTAAGTCTCATCACTTTAGTAAAGACATTATAAAATAAGGATGATAAAATTTCATTTCTGGAATTTCCATCAACCTCTACATTTCTTTTGTCTCCAAGCATTAGGGGAGAATCCTTTTCTATATGAGGAAAACCAATGGTCACTACATCATGAAATTTTACTCTTTTTGATAGTAATAAAAGAATAATTTGGCTCTTCCAGCCAAAAAAAATTCTTTCCATAAAAAATTAGAACGCCATTATTATTGAATGAATTCAAATTCTCTATCACTGCATTAAAAGATCCTTTGGAGGTAACCTACTCTGATACCACATGAAGTATCCAGGAAAGTGATGTACCACTAAGAACGAGGGGGGGGGGGGAGGGGGGGTTGAATCAGTGGTACTATTGTTTTGTAATTTGTTTTCTTTGAAATAAACCCCTGATGGATTGTTAGAGTTTGATCCCAATAAAAAAAATATTTTTACAAGGTTTTCATTAAAGTAGTGTGACTACGTCCTTATTGTGGTTGGGTTGATCTGAGTAACATATTCTATACTAAAAAAATTAAAAATTACAAGTTTAATGGTCAGGTATCACCCTATAAAAAATAAGGGTCGGTATAAACGAATTCCAGTTACAATGTCACCAAAAAAAGATTCTAAAAATTTACACCAGTTTACTAATAAAAGGAAAACACAACCACTCTGAGAAAGACTTCAATATTATCCATAAATTCAAAAAAATAATATTTCTTTTAAATCCATTGTAATAATATGATACAACACTTTCTCACTAATTCCAAATACTCTGTAGCTATGTATCAATAAACTAAAATACACTGCTGTAAACTACAACTGATTCACACTACTAATTCTACTAAAAATTCTCATAATAACTCATACTCAAAAACAAATTTCATGGTCTTTCTTTTCATGTAAATTCCCACTTTCAATTTACTATATAATTCACAAAAACTATACTTTGGATCACATGTATGAACTGTATATTGCATATTCAAATAAATCTAGATATAAACATAGGATACTCAATGTTCTTCATGAAACTGATATGCATACTCCTTTCATACACCTTGAGCATATAATGTATTCATACACTAACATCTTGTGAGAAAATTCAAATGATATAGAATAAATGTGTGCAAGGTTTTATTAATGAGATACTATATGTGACGTCTCAAAAAAATGTGAAAATTAGATGAACGCACTTTAGGATACTATGCATTCTGAATGTCTTGATGAAAAAGTTTCTTCACATAACACCTTGAGTGTGCAATGCACAGGTCAAGAACTCACAGAAATCAGATATTCTTTTCACAAGAAAATAGTATTGAACTTCTCTTCATAAAAATAATCCTTACATAGTTCACTATGTCTCTCTCAAGCTTTCTCAAACTCTCCTAGATGAGATATATCCACACACAAAAAATGAACCAATCCTCGGGTATTTATAGGAAAAAAATCAATGACCTAGCTTGAGTGAACTACCCCTCTTCAATGAAACTACCACTGTTTTGCGACATAACAAACATCATGTCAAAATATTAAACATTCACAAAATGATGATGACTTGGTTTATTCTTCATTTAAATCATGAAAACATATCAACATATTATTTTTATCTGATTCAGATCATCAGGATCCTAAAATGAATCTCAAAAGCCATGGTTCGAGATCGAGATGATGTGGTATAGAGCTTTAGATAAACAGAAATATTTAAGCGAGCTCGAGGTACAATAAAATCTTTGTCCACGATCGAAAGACCTAGAATACTCAATGAATGGATCAGATTGTTGAAATCTCAACAAGTCAATCAGATGACTACTATAAAACATTTGAACCAATCAGATGGCCATAATTTATTCGGCACTAAAATTTTTGACCCCACATCAAAATGGCCCATTTCTGGCCACTCCCTTACATTACAAGTCATGGAATCCTCATCTCAATAACTTCTCTTCCTCCTCATTTGGTACTGCCCTGTACCGGTTCTCTTCGAGTGCTCTCCTATGCCTATCTCTACCACCATTACACCCCACAGGATGGCGATCAACCAATGGATCTCACATGCAGCCCTTTGGGTGAACACCTATGCACATCATTTCACCTCATAGTTGACTAGATGAGGGTTAAGCTCTACTACCCACAATGGTGTGTGCTTATTCCCTTGGCTTGCTAGCTGGCTAGGTGTGTCCAATTTTTTTAATAGACACCTTTATAGAAAACATACTCAATATCAAAATAAAGGAATTCCAACAAACAATCTCAGATATTTAACAATACCAAAGCCTCAAAATCATTCCACAATCATTATTAATACCACATTATGAAAATAAACTATTCTTCATTCCATATTCAAATTATAACATTTTTTCAATTTACCGATTGATAATCAGTATCAAATGGTCTTCAAAATATGTGATAGACAGTGCGAATTATCATAATAAAATTTTCACATGTCTTTTTGAACATAAGAATAATTCCTAAATTATCATATTTAGGTTAGAAAAAAATACATAATCATCAATGAATTCATGCGTTCTTCACATGTCATCAATGGACCCGAAGGTCACTGCATTGTAGTATGCAACAGGGTAATGAAAACACATCTGTATATTAGGGAAAAAGACACCATACCTCAGAGAGAGATAGGGGGAGTCCCAAATTCAAACTTTTTCAAGTACGAGGAGTTGACTAAACTCTCAAAACCAGTTGAAGCCTCCCAAACACTTATTTGTGTAAGGCCTTTATCATAATGTCTGCAACCTATAGGTCTATAGACACATATTCCAACTTCACAAGACCTTTCTATACTTTCCCCTTGATAAAATGATACTTTATTTCAATGTGCTTTGTACATGAGTGAATGAATGTATTTTGATAAGATTTATAGCACTTGAATTATCATAATGGATTCTGATCGGAGACTTCACTTCAAATCCCATATCATCAAGTTGTTGCTTCATCTACAAGAACCATGTAAATGCTCAAGTAGCTGTAATATAATCAAATTATGTGGTTCTAAATGAAATACAATCTTGTTTCTTTATTATACAACAAATACACAATCCACCAAGATAGAAAACACCTCCTAACGTTGATTTCATGTCATCTACTCATCCAGGCCCATTTCCATTTGTATATCCTAATAACTCTTACTGATATTTTTCATTGTACATCAAACCAAATTCCATTGTGACCTTGATATACCAAATTATTCTTTTCATTGTAATCATGTTTCTTTCTTTGGGATTACGTTGATACTGCACTTCTTAACATGTGGAATAAAAAATATTCGGTCTTTTCACTATTACATACACCATAATTACAATGATATACCTATATTCTATGACATTAACCACTTTTCCTCATCATATTTTGATAATTTCAACCTTGTAGCTATCAGAGTCTTTGTATCCTTGGAATTATCCATTACAAAATTTCTCAAAACCTCCTTGGCATATTTTTATTGATAAATGAATGTGTCATTCCTTCCTTGTGTCACATGTAAACCAAAAAAAATGTATGTTCACTAGTCATGGATATTTAAAACTCAATATTCATGAACTCATAAAATTTCCTACACTATGATTCATCTAATCCACCAAATATTATGTCATCAATATAAAATAGCACCATATTCTTTTGATTACTAGCATTGTTGACATACAAACTATACTCAACTCCACCACACTGAAAAAAAAATCTTTTCTAGAAACTGATCTAGCCTTGAATAACATGATATTGGTGCTTATTTCAGAACATATAACACCTTATTTAGTTAAAAAAACTCTATTCTCATATTCATGAATGAGAAAACCATATGGATGCACAATGTAAACTTTTTCTTCTATAACCCCATTCAGAAATGATGAATTGACATCCATCTAGAATACTATGAACTTTATTTGCATTGTTATATCCAAGAATAATAAGATTGTATCTATCCTTTAAACATGTGAAAATGTCTCATCATCATTGATACCCTCTATCTAAGAGTACCCTTTTCACACTAATCATTCTTTGTTTTGAATCACTATGCCATCTTTATTCATCTTATTGTGAAATACCTATTTAGTCTCGATGAAATTATTATCTATTGGCCTTGAAACAATTTCCCATGTTTTATTATTTTCAATTTGTTATATATATTTATTCATAACTTGAACCCAGTTTTCATCTCTATCTGCATCAAAAAAATATGTATGTTCTACCTAAGAGAGGAAAGATTCATGCTTTAATGACTTAATTATTCTTGTTTGAACTATCACTATCTGATCACCAATGATATTTTTCCTATCAATTTTATCTTTACTCTTAGGATTATATGTTGACACCAATTTGAATTTCTCATATCCATCATCAGTGTCTTCTTTTGAATTAGCATCTACAACATCTGATCCCCCAATATTGCTTTCCTCCTCATCACTGTCATCAGGAAACTATTCAGTGAGTTGTTGAATACACTGTTCATCTTCCACTACAGTGACATCAATGTTTTCCACTATTTTTCCCGAACTCTTATTAAATAATTTATATTCCTTACTTTTTCCTAAGTATCCATGGAATATCACCTCATCTCCTCATGACACGGACTTCATATGTTTTTCTTATTGAGAATAAAGAACTTACTTACAAAGATTCAAAAGTATTTCAATGTTGGATTCATTCTATGCCACATATCAAATGGATTATTTCCTTCCATCAGATACAATAGAACCCTGTTATAAATGTAGACAGATGTCAAGGCGGCTTCCTTCCAATATTTCATTGGTAGGCCTTTCTCAATAAGCATAGTTGTTTCCATGTTTTTTAGGGTTTGATTTATCCTCCCAACCAATCAATTCTATTGGGGATTTATTTTTTAAGAAACTTGATGTCTTATCCCATGTTTCTTCACACAGTCTTCCACTAGAATATTTTTTAATTTCATACCGTGATATGTGTTAATCTTCTAAATTTTATGTCCAATCATTCCTTCAGATTCCATCTGATACTATTTTATGCAACTAAACAAATCAAAAATGCAGGAAATGAAAAATAACCATGATATTGTTCTATAATAATCAATGAAAAGAACATAATATATCTTCCCATAAATGGATCTTGGTGAGATAGGTACACATACATCAACATGCACCAATTCAAGAACGTTGGTCTATTTATTTTATTTTTACTAATACGTATTTTAAATGATCTTACCTTATTGACAAGAATTGAACATATGAGTATGATCACATAATATATTAAAGAGGTATCTAGCTGCATCACACTTTACTAGATCTTCTAGGGATGGTTAGAATAGATGACCAAGTCATTTATGAAACAACTTGTTTTCTTCCTCTTTGGATAAAAATCACATATCTTTTTCCCCAGTTACTAGGTATAGATTTACCTTTGTTATTTTTTCCTGTAGAACAACTACACCGTCTCTTCCTTTGATAATACACATCTTTTTAGTAAATCTTATAAAATTCCCTTTGTCACATTATTTGCTGACACTAATCAGTTTGTGACTGAAACCTTCTACTACTAAGATAGTAGCATGTATCATTTATTTGCCCCCAAACTTGGCCTTTCCTGAGCTAATTATCTTGAAGCATTCATTATTTTTATACTTTATAACTCTTTCTTTGTCATATTTTATGCCTATAATAATAACCTTATTGCCTTTCATATGGGATGTGAAACCGCTATCATGGATCTATATACCATAATGGTATGATGCTTCAAGGTAAATTTTTGCAACTACTACCTTATCAGTTCATTTATTTCTGATTGATGTTTTTTACTTCACACTCGGCATAGATTGAAAATCATAATATTCCTTGGAGTATGATGGACCAAAATTATCTTGAAATGATGCAAATTGATTTTCAGTTTTTAAATCACCTATTTAGCCTTTGATTTGATGCTTACGACTACTTCGGTATTGCTTTGGCACATTCCTATGAATGCTTGATGTACAATATCTAGAAATTTTCCCAAATCCACCGAACTAATAACAATATCCCTCGAAAGATATTTCTGAGTATCATGTTCTATTTGGATGTCATGGTTGTTTTTATGCCCTTCAGCATCTCCTAGTTATGGTACACGAATTTTTTGAATGTCCCATCTTTACACAGTAATAAGACCTGATGTAGGTTTCATTCATGTGTGTCTCTTTTACACCACTGGATGTATATTGGGTTCTATGAATTTTTTATTCTGTTTCATACCAAAATAAATCTTCAATATTTGAGTGGCTTCTTGTGGTTTAACTTTAACCCTGACTGCATTATATTTTTGATCAGGCCTCATATCTGTGTTTTCATTTAGATTTGACTATTTCTTTCATTTTGTTGGACCTCTATGATCCTCTTCAAACTTTTACATCTTTTTAATTATATTGTTTCATGATGTCACATTGGGGGCCAAGATTTTTTCTTGATCCTTAACTTTTCATCGCATAATTAAAACTTCATGTTCAAGTTCTTAAATACATTGGATTTTATCCCTTCATTAGTCAAACTATTTATTTCACTTTTATGTTCCTCAATTTTTTGATTATACTCAACAACATTTTCTTCTCTCTCTGGAGTTGAATAATTATGTTTTTCAATTTCTTCTATCATCTCAAAACTCTATTATTTCTACTACTACAAATAGAGTTTGGCATTATGAACAACATTGTTGGATTTCTTTGTTTTGGCTCCCCAAACATCTATATCCTCTAGAGAGGCCTCTAGATCAACCTGAAAATACACTCTTCCTTCGACTTCTTCTTCATCAAAATCAGTTTCATCCTTTTTCTGAGCACTACCGACAACTGTCACCATATAATTTTCTCCATGATCATTGATTTTATCTATCTCATCGACCACAGATTCATCTTAACTATCACATTCTTTTGAAAGATGATTCTTTTTATTAATGAAATTATTCTTAAAATTTTTATTTCCTTTCACATAGGATAAAGACATTTTCACAAGGATTTCAACTTCATCCTCATCTTCTTATTGAATATTCTTGGGGTACCTTTCTAAAAGATGGCCAACCTTTCCACATCTATAGAAATAAAGTGGAAGTTTTTCTGTGAACATTCTTTTCCTATTTATATATTCGAGGAAAGGAATGACATCACCTCATATATCTCTTCTTCTTCTTTACAATATTTAATGGTGAGATTCTTTATGGACTTGAATGACACTTCCTTGGAATTAACTTTTTCCGCATACTCAATGTCCTCATTTCTCATCTCATATGCAACAAGATTATTGTACAAGCTATATAATGTGATCTCTTTTGGATCTTCATCCTCCAACATAAAAAATTTCATATTAAAAGAGAGTGTAAGTATTATCCATATGTTCTTGATGATATTTACATCTTTAATAATTTCCCCAAGAACATGAATGTCCTCCCCAACAACATTTACCATATCAATGAATGCATCAACAGACTCAAATGGGTTCATTCTCAAATCTTCATACTTGTTTCACAAAACCTACAGCTTTTCCTCTGTAACTTTTTAATCTCCTTAATATATATTTAATAGCTTTTCCAACATAGAATGTGATGTATTACATGACATAACCATTGAACAGATTGAGTTTTATTGGTCTCCCCCTAATGCATTGATTCCTTTGGCATGAGCGTCCAATTCCCTTCATTCAGCTTTTGATAAAGCACCACTGTTAATGTTGGCTGGAATATCATGCATTGCTTCATAAACACATCCATTCCCAGAGATCTAAAGTAGTGCTTCATCAAAGTCTTCCATAACTGAAAATAATTCCCACTGAAGATCAGAATCCCTTTGTGATTGATGACCACCATAGAGAGAAAAACACAGATATTAACCTCTTTCTATGATACCAATTGTTAGGTCCACAAGGTAAAATACCCTTGGGTGAATTAGGGTATGAATAATTAAGTCAACTTACAATTTTTATTTTTTTTCATTTTTATACAAAAATCTCTTCTCTCTCCTTCCTGTATCAAAGTATGAATATGAATTAAAACATACATGCAACACAACAATTTCACTTTGTTCAATATCACTAGGATACGTAATTTCGATGTGTTGATATACCAAATCCACTAAAAGTGCACTGTTGTTTTCAAATTTCAGAGCAGACTCATTGTTTTTCCTGGTTTACAACTAATCAAAAAATGAAAGCTCGCTCCTCTCTCAACTGAACTGTAATAACTGCTTATTCAGAAGATCCACTCACAGATTATAGACTTGTAAGTCCCTTAATTATCTAAAATTAATTCATAATACACTTAATGTAGATAC
Organism: Viscum album; assembly: GCA_963277665.1. Lineage (NCBI taxonomy): Eukaryota > Viridiplantae > Streptophyta > Magnoliopsida > Santalales > Viscaceae > Viscum > Viscum album. The sequence goes on from OY728133.1 coordinate 1,962,145,669, forward strand.
TATGTTGATTCCACGCTTTCATACACTAATGAATACAACTTTACCGTAGGTGTACTGGGAAACTTCTAACTTTTTCGCAAACATAGGTTCACTTGCAGAATACTTTAAGAACAGAATGTAAGTGTTACCTTTGTCACAAAAAAATAAAATTTCACACTACTCCAAACTTTTGTGACACAACATTTTATACTCACAACATGCACGACACAAACCCTTTTATTCCCAACTCACTATTGGCATGAAACTACCATTTGGCACACAACTTCTTAATAACTCACTACTTGTGAGACCTCACCACTTGCGCGACTAGAGCTTGAATTTTATCTAAGTGTTGATATGCTCCAGAATGATGGGGTAGCCACCTATTTATAAAAATTTTGGTTACCTTGTGCATGAGGTGCACATCTTTCCCCCTGACGTGCTTTTCCATTCACCCAAGTCTCTGTCACGCAACTCACCTTGCACGTCACTCCATAAATTCATTCACTTATTTCCTTTTAAATATTTTTTATGATATGATTTTGAAACATGAATGGAGTAAAAATTTATAAGGATACTTGAATACTGTCACACAACTCCCTTTACCAACAACACTTTTCTTCATTCTCCAATTTTCGGACCCAAACATTTAGAAAACACTAGAAAACAACACCACCCTGTATACATTCTTTTTGTACCTCATCCAGATTGTCCATTCCTTTGTCATGGTTCTTTGTCAACATATATTATCAAAAAAATATTTGGAACTTGAAAACTGACCATGGAAGCCCACTTTGTTAACAAACACAATCAACCCAAAAATTCTTCAATGTTTCTTTGAAGGGTTTTTTTCCCAACACGAGTTCTCTCAAATGAGCATTAAATTGAAATATCAAGCATAATACTTGGATTGAAATGTTGTTGTGACTTTACCTTGAAACATAGTGTCTATATTGATTATATGTAGGTCTTATTATTGTTCTGTCTCTAATTATGATTGACATGATTTTGTGATGATGAGTTTACTATTGTCTTGATTCTTTATGTTTTGTTGATTTCAGGGTGTCACACTGGGTATTATTATACTCACCCCTACTTGGGATCTTCCCACACATGTCGTGTATTATATAGATTTCTGGCCATACTATGGGGTCCTAGGTAGACTAGGAGAAGATGGAGCATAGTTGATATAAACTGGTGATGGTTTGTATTAGCTGCTAAATTTAACTGTAGTCCCATCCTTCTAGTAGGTTGAACTAATTTTATAGTTTTGGTTTGCAATTATTTTCACCCATATTCCTTCCAATAATTTCTTCATACTTCGATTTTGGGATATATATATATATATGAATTAATTGGGTATCAATTGTATTTTATATTTTAGCATGGTGTTGTTATATTAGAGATGTGTGCAAGCATACAAGTACCTTAGGCTATGGACTTCCATATGTGGGATATTCCTACTTGGAACTTTTTTACAACCCCTAGAATATTAGAGGAAGTTTTGGGGGTCAAAATCATCTTATCAGTTGTTGGGATGGACCTAGTGGGTAAGTTCATGGCATACATGATTTATGATAAGTGATCGATACTCTACTACACTCAAGGAAGTCAGTATCGTGGAAAGATAATTAATAAAGAACACTTCCTTTAATCCATCTGAGAATTAGAAATAGGTTGTGGTAATATGATTCTATTTTCATTGATCTATTTTATTAATAATATGGATGAAGGATATTATTTTCATGCATGCATGCTCTTATGAATGAAAATATCTTCTTGAATAATAGTGAGAGGAAGATCGATATTCTTTCTCTATACTAATATTATTTTGGTAGTAAAATTATTTATTAAATAATATTTATTCTATGATACTAAATCATCCAGAGTTTATTTGAAAATTTGATTCAAATATAAAATTGAAGGATGTATCTTGAAGTACTAATGGTTTTAATCTAAATAAAACCATATCATTTTTGGGAAGTGGATGATACCTACTTATTTTGAGATATAGATTATATCTACTCAAACCTTATATTGGAATTTTATTTTATTTATGATCACTTTAATTTTTTAGTGATAATAAAATATATGGTCCAACAAGTCATTAGAAAAGTCATTAATTAGGATATCATTTTAAGGTTTAACCATGTGAAAATATCATGTGTTCTATTTGTGTTTCTTATTTCTATCATATGGGTGAGGAAGAGATTCAAGATAGGGGATCATGAATTTAACATTAAAATGGGTTTAACTCAAAATAAATAAGTTTTAATAACCAATACCATTGATTCACCCCCACTCAATGGTATCTAAACTGTAACATCACAAGTAAGTAATGAATAATATATATTTTTATCTATGTATATTAATGAATTAGATAGTGTTTTAGAGGCTTAAAATGAAAATAAATCCAATCTTAAGCATGGAATACACTAATTGTTTTACTGCCTTTTGATGGAAAACCATTTTTAAATATATATTTTGACAATTTCATAAGCTATGTTTGTCAAAATAAACTTATTATTTATGATTGGGACATAAAAATTTACTTTGTGTGAATTTTTGGTATTTTTCTGACAATGTTCATTTTTTAATGAATAGTGAAAAATACTGCATTTTACATCAAAACTGCTTTTTCATTTAATTTAATTATATGGTTAGATTATATTTTTAATTGGTATTAAAGTTTAATCTGAATATATTTTTACCATTTAATCCAATGGTGGTCATTAGGATTAATTTCACTTTGAAATTGGTCATAAACTAATGCCAAACGTTTCATAGATATTGTTTCAAAAAACCCGCTATTTGTTTTGACAACGAGAATTATTTTTAAATAAATTATTGCAATTTCTGTGTTTGGAATTTGGTAAAATGTATTACATATTTGGAATCAGAAGGTCCAAATTATGCAATCAATACTCTTTTGTTTTTGGACATTATGAATAGTAACGACGGTAATTATCTTTAATTATCTTGATTAATGAGTAATCAGGTAGTTAAGGATAATAAAATAATATCATAATAATAAAAAAATGACACCAACATGTGTCCTAATTCTATTGGTTGTCTCATGGCCGACCATTGGATGTCTTGTGCCAAACTTGGGGACCCCATGGAATCACTTTTGTGGAAAGTGACTTGTTATATTTTTATTTTTTTTAAAGAAAGTAAATATAACAAGAATGTATCACCTAATTAAAACATTTTTAATTTTGTCTACATAGATGATATTTTAGACTATAAATATTTATTGGAAAGATAAAAAGATTTCCTATATCTTAGTATTTTTTCATAATTTTTAGACTTTAAATAAATTAAATTATTTATGACATCATGATGATGCAGCGATTACCTCATTAATAAAGGATTTAAATAAAATGAAATGATAATGTACAATATATGACCTATACAAGTCCAAAACCTATTAGATGGGTGGATTTATAACCCTTATCACCTTACCCTCGAATTATATCAATGTGGGACCTTTTTAATCAGAAAATCATTTTCAAATAAAGTAACATTTCTTTACTTTCCAAGAGTGCCCCTCCTCTCCTCTTATAAAAGGCCCGCACCTCTACCTCCTTACCCACACTCTCAAAGCCTTTAGCTCGGACAAACCCTGCCCATTTTATCTCTCCACATCCCTCTCTTACTCCTTGAAGCCTCAATTTGGGCAGAAGTCTTCCCAAGGAAGCCTTTGAGCTCAAACCAAAGGGAGTTACCCGATTTTAAGGTAATGTATTCACTTGAGTCCTTTTGTTTTATTTTGCTTCTCCAACCCCCTAAAATCTTTTTATTCATTTCTTTTGTAACAAATACAGTATCTTCAATATACTAGGATTTTGTTATAATAATGATTCGAGCTACACTTACACACACCTACATCTAAGGGTTAAAGAACATACTGTTTCCGTGGATGGCGAATTTCTACCTCCCGAAACGATGATTGTTCAACATTCTTTTAACACATTAAAAGGTGGCCATTAAGATGTCACTATATTTATATATGATATATAATATGTTTATGTTTTCCTTAAGCTTCTGTATTTTTCATTTTGGGCATACCTTTATGGCTTCCATTATGGGTAAACGCGATATCTTCATTTAAGGAAGTGCGGACTACCGCCCCCTCAAAGTGATTTGATTCGTTAAATACCATATTTGGGACGTATAAAGGATGGAAATATGATATTATATATGATATTATACTAGAATTGTTATATACCTTTATATAATTATGATTTCATTCTATAAAATACGAAATAGAAATGAAAGTAGCGTTCATGCGTACGTACGGCTTACCGTCTCCATGAACGGTACATTTCATTTCTTACCTCTAAATGATTATATAATATTATAAATGCATGTATATAATGGATATATATGATATTTACATCATGATTATAATTATGGATAGAATGGATACATGAACAACTTGTAATTATAAAGGGTTTATTTTTGACTCAAGTACCAATGATCGTTAAAACAACCGTTATTAACTTAAATAATTACATAGTGTTCATGACATGGAAATAAGTGATATAAAAGGAATAATGAACTTAAAAAAGGTTCTTAAGCAAGTAGAAATTAACTCAGGTTTATTATTCAGGACATTAAAGAACGATCGAGTCAAGTCGGACCCGAGGTATGGGACTTCGTCTCAATCTCCTTTCATTGAGGCATATTTTGTTTTATACAAAACCTTCTTTTATACGGTGTATAAACCCCTTTGACTTTTACGTTTATACAAAATGAATATTTTTTATACGAAGCGTTTTACTAAATGACAAAAGGGAATGTTTTGTCGTACGTATACAGCGACAATGACTTCTCCGCCGTCGTGACCATTATTTGAGTTTCGGCTTCCTCTACAAGCCATACCTTCTTTTTAAAAGAAAAATAAATACAATGTTTTAATTTTATTTTATTTTGGTATTGAATATGGTTTTCATAATGTTTTTATATCAATGTTTTGTATTTATATCTTGTGATTGAAAGGTGGAAATGTTATGTTTCCTTTATGCATGTTTTATGTGATAAGATTATGTTGAGGTTCTTGGGCATTATTATGAAGACGGGTGGTTCCGTGATAAACTAAGGGTGGGTGAGCCCGATATAGCTCTCCAATGCATTGGGTAATGTGAATGAGTGAAACATTAAGGTTTCTTTGAAGTGATTTAGGGAATATACTGTGATGGGTATTCCAAACGTAACTAAGAGGGTTACTCCCTACGTAAGAATGTTATGAATGACTCAAGTTACCTTTATGTCTTATGATTTCTATGATTTATTCATGATTTGATGAGGTATGTTAAAGTGATTATGTTTTATGGGTAAAGTATGATTTCATTCTTATGTATATATGAACTCATGTTTCCTTTCCATATTTTTTTTATATAACCCATACTGAGCTTTTTATGCTCATCCCAAGTCTTTTTTGAAATGTTTTTCACAGGTCAAGGGAAAGGTACATGATATGATGATAGTGTCAAGGAAGTGTCAATAAAGAATCCATGTTTTATTTTAAATATGATCCATTGATGGGAAAAAATGAATACTATCTTTATGTAACCACTTTGTTTAAATGTCTAATGTAATGAAAGTTTTATGATCTAATTCTCTAAAACTATAAACCTGAAAAGATCCTCAATGTGTAATCTTTTAATAACTCAAGATTAAGTAAGGTTTAAGGCTGGGTCCTTATAGTTGGTATCAGAGGTTGGTATAGATAACTTTTGGAGTTAGAATTCTATTAAATGATTATTCAAAAATATTTTTTTTTTGAAATGATATAGCATTTTAAGATTACCATGTTGCTTCATCTAAGACATGTTTGTTCAGAATGGTTTTCCACAGAGGAAACAGAGAAGCAGTGCTAGGAAGGCATGCAGAAGGAAATAACCTTCTGAATCAGCATCCTGATATGGTCGGAATTGGAACTGAACAGTTTGTTGTAGTAATGGCGCAGTTGACTCAAGCGATAAATGGCGGTGGTATCCATACACGAGATCCGCCAAATCAACCGCAGAGGAACATGTCAGTGGTGGAACATCTCATGAGGCAACATCCTCCATCATTCAGAGTATCATCTGACCATGTGCTTTCTGAAGGGTGGATTAAAGAAATGGAGAAGATTTTCGATGTCATGGGGTGTTCAGACAATCAAAAGGTTAGTCTTGATATTTACCGTTTGGAGGGTGAAGCAGATCAGTGGTGGTCTATGGTTAAAAATATCAGGGATGCTGATGAGATTGATGCTCTCGACTGGGATGAATTCAAAGGTATGTTTCTTGAAAAGTATTTTCCTAAGGTTGTTCGACTTAGGATAGAAAAACAATTCTTGGAATTGAGGAAAGAGGAAGACTCAGTGGCTACCAATGAAGAAAGGTTCACTAGATTGGCAAGGTATGCTCCAAATTTTATCCGAGACCTTGATAGTAAAATCAATCGTTTTTACTCAGGATTAAAGCCAAAATATCTAAGGTCATTAGCTTCTCGTGAGTTTAAAAGTTATGAAAAGCTTGTTCGATGTGCTGAGAAGGTGGAAATGAAGTTTTCCGATGATCAAGTGTTCTATAACAACCAACAGAAGAAGAGACCGAGATGGCAGGAGAAAGGTAATAATTCTTCAAAAAAGTCTGATGGTAAGAAAACTAAGTTTCCAGTTTGTGATAAATGTGGCAAAAGTCATGCTGGGGAATGTATTCTGAATTCTGGAAAGTGCTACTGATGTGGTAAGATGGGATATAAGGCTCGTGATTGCACTGAAAAAGATCAAGGTGAAGGTAAGACCAAATTTGATTTACAGTTAGTGAAATGTTTTAAGTGCAATGAGATGGGTCACTATGCAAACGAGTGTCCGACAAAGAGCTTGAGTGATGGGAAGCAGTTAGACTACAAGCAGAAAGGGGTGGTGAAATCCTTTGCAACTACTTCAGCAGATGTCGGGCCGTCAAATGAAGTTATATCAGGTACTTTGTTTTTTCAGATTATGCCAGTGTGTTGTTTGATTCGGGGTCTACACATTCTTTCATCTCTGAAACCTTTTATAGTAAAATGGGAATACCATCTCAAGAAATGACTCCTGAACTTGTGTTAAAAACACCTGCGGGAAATGTTGAGGTAAAAATAATTTATAAGAATCTTTCTATCCTTATATGTGGAAAGAACCTACTTGCAAACCTTATTGTTCTACCTCTAGTAGAGTTTGATGTTATCCTGGGTATAGATTGGCTCTCTATTTACTATGCTAAGATTGACTGTAGAGATAAAGAAGTTTCTTTTCATAAGGACTTTCAGTTTGTGTACAATATTGAACCCTTACTGTTGATAACATATCAAGAGGACGAGAAACTTGTAAAAGATGGAAATGAATGTTACCTTGCACATATTGTTGAAAACAATGGAACTGTTCAGATTAATGATGTGCCAGTGGTAAATGAGTATCCTGATGTTTTTCCTGATGAGTTGCTTGGAATAATACCATATCGGGAAGTTGAATTTACTATTGACTTTGTTCCTGATACTAAGCCAATTTCAAAACCCCCTTATCAAATGGCTCAAGTTTAACTTTTAGAGTTGAAGGAGAAATTGCAAGATTTATTAGATAAAGGTTTCATTCGACCTAGCACATCACCATGGGGTGCTCCTGTTTTATTTGTTAAAAAGAAAGATTGTTCAATGAGACTTTTCATTTATTATAGAGCCTTGAATAATATCATTGTTAAGAACAAATATCCTTTTCCTCATATCGATGATTTGTTTGATCAGCTCCAGGGAGCTCACTATTTTTCAAAGATTGACCTGAGATCGGGGTACCATCAGCTGAAGGTAAAGGAAGTAGATGTTCTGAAGACTGTGTTTCGTACAAGATATGACCATTATGAATTTGTAGTAATTCCTTTTGGGCTAACCAATGCACCTGCTGTATTCATGGACCTAATGAATAGAATTTTACATGAGTTCTTGGATAAGTATGTGGTGGTTTTCATTGATGATATTTTGGTGTTTTCTAAAAGAAAAGAGGAGCATGAAATAAATTTGAGGGTTATCTTTCAAACATTAAAAGAAAAGAAACTGTATGGAAAATTCAGTAAGTGTGAGTTTTGGTTGCAACAAATTTCTTTCCTTGGTCACATTGTTTTTAAAGATGGGATAACCGTTGATCCTGCAAAAACAAAGGTTGTTGAAGAATGGCCAAGACCCATAAATGTAAGAGAGTTTCGTAGCTTCCTTGGTTTGGTAGGCTATTACCGAAGGTTTTTTAGAAATTTTTCACGGTTATCTAGTCCAATGACTAAGCTAACTCGGAAGGGTGTTAAGTTTATCTGGACAAAAAAATGTGATGATTGTTTTCAGGAATTGAAAAGAAGATTGGTGAATGCTCTAGTTTTGGCACTACCTTCCAGGAATGGTGAGTTTGTTATATATAGTGATGCTTCATTGAAAGGACTTGGTTGTGTCCTAATGCAGAATGATCAGGTAATTTCTTATGCTTCACGTCAGTTGAAAACTCATGAGGTAAATTACCCTACACATGATTTGGAATTAGCTGCTGTTGTTTTTGCTTTAAAAATTTGGAGGCATCATTTGTATGGAGTAAAGTGTGAAATATATACTGATCACAAAAGTTTAAAGTATATATTCACTCAAAAATAATTGAACATGAGACAAAGGAGATGGCTAGAATTAATCAAGGATTATGATTGTGCAATTCATTACCATCCAAGAAAAGAAAATAAAGTGGCTGATGCTTTGAGTCGAAAAAGTAATGCTTCATTAGCAATGCTGTGTTTGGAACATGATCCTTTGGTTAAGGATTTGATGAACTTTGGCATAGAAGTTGTTGGTGCAGGAAGTTCTTCTGTTTTGTTTCAGGTATCAGTGAGATCATCTCTATCAGATAAAATCAAGCAAGTAAAGAAGCAAGACAGTGAGTTTCAGAAAAAGGTAGAGCTGGTTTAGAAAGGCAAGTTGCCTGAATTCAACATTGATAATGATTGCGTTTTGATATTTGGGAAGATATTGTGTGTGCCTTGTGATTCACAATTTAAGAGAGAGTTGTTATGTGAAGCTCATAGTTCTCCGTTTTCAGTTCTTCCAGGCAGTACTAAGATGTATAGAGATCTTCGGGAGTATTACTGGTGGGATGGAATGAAAAGAGATATTGCTGATTTTACTATGAAGTGTTTGACTTGTCAGCAGGTTAAAGCAGAGCGGCAGTTACTGAAAGGGATGCTTCATCCTTTACCAGTGCCAGAGTGGAAATGGGAGAATATATCCATGGACTATGTTGTGGGATTACCGAAGACATCTTGAGGTAATAATGAAATCTGGGTTATTGTTGATCGCTTGACCAAATATACTCATTTCCTTGCTATACGAGATACGTTTTCCCTAGATCAACTTTCCCGTTTGTATCTTAAAGAGATAGTCAGGTTACATGGAGTACCTCTCTCCATTGTATCTGACCGTGATCCCAGGTTCACTTCTAACTTTTGGAAAGGCCTTCAGAAGTCGTTGGGTACTGAATTAAATTTTAGTACAACTTTTCATCCTCAATCAGATGGGCAGTCAGAACGAACAATTCAGACCTTGGAGGATATGCTACGAGCTTGTTCGATGGATTATCAGGGAAGTTGGTACCAACATCTTTCTTTGGTTGAATTTTTATATAATAACAGTTTTCATTCTAGTATACAGATGACACCATTTCAGGCATTATATGGGAAGCGGTGTCGAAATCCATCTTTCTGGGATGAAGTGGGTGAAAGTAAGTTGATGGGACCATAATTGGTAGAAGAGATGGCAGAAAAAGTTCATCTGATTCAGAAACACATGAGAACAACTCAGAGTAGGTAGAAGAGTTATGCAGACAACAGGAGGAAGGATCTAACTTTTGAGGTAGGTGATCATGTTTTTCTCAAAGTATCACCATGGAAAAGTGTGATGCGATTTGGTAAGAAAGGAAAGCTGAGTCCAAGGTTCATTGGACCATATGAAATTCTGGAGAGAGTTGGATCAGTTGCATACCGGGCGGCTTTACCTCCGAGTTTATCTCAGGTACACAATGTTTTTCACGTTTCAATGTTGAGAAAGTATATGCCAGATCCATCTCATGTTTTGAGTCCAGAGGTAGTTCAGCTAGAAGAGAACCTATCTTATGAGGATCAACCGGTCCAGATTCTTGACCAGAGGGAGCAAGTGTTACGGAATAAGTTGATTAATCAGGTAAAGGTTTTGTGGAAAAACCACATGATGGAAGAGGCAACATGGGAATCTGAAAATGCAATGAGGGATAAGTACCCCCATTTATTTGATAAGTAAATAAATTCCGGGGACGCAATTTTCTAAATGGGGGAAGGATGTAACATTCCAAGTAATTAATTAATAATATATATTTTTATCTATGTCTATTAATGAATTAGATAGTGTTTTAGAGGCTTAAAATGAAAATAAATCCAATCTTAAGCATGGAATACACTAATTGTTTTACTGCCTTTTGATGGAAAACAATTTTTAAATCTACATTTTGATAATTTTATAAGCTATTTTTGTCAAAATAAACTTATTCTTTATTATTGGGACATCAAAATTTACTTTGTGTGAATTTTTGGTATTTTTCTGACAATGTTCATTTTTTAATGAATAGTGAAAAATACTGCATTTTACATCAAAACTGCTTTTTCATTTAATTTAATTATATGGTTAGATTATATTTTTAATTGGTCTTAAAGTTTAATCTGAATATATTTTTACCATTTAATCCAATGGTGGTCATTATTATTAATTTCACTTTGAAATTGGTCATAAACTAATGCCAAACTTTTCATAGATATTGTTTCAAAAAACCCGCTATTTGTTTTGACAACGGGAATTATTTTTAAATCAATTATTGCAATTTCTGTGTTTGGAATTTGATAAAATGGATTACATATTTAGAATCAGAAGGTCCAAATTATGTAATCAAGACTCTTTTGTTTTTGGACATTATGAATAGTAACTACGGTAATTATCTTTAATTATCTTGATTAATGAGTAATCAGGTAGTTAAGGATAATAAAATAATATCATAATAATAAAAAAATGACACCAACATGTGTTTTAATTCTACTGTTTGTCTCATGGCCGACCATGGGATGTCTTGTTCCAAACTTGGGGACCCCATGGAATCACTTTTGTGGAAAGTGACTTGTTAACTTTTTATTTTTTTTAAATAAATTAAATATAACAAGAATGTATCACCTAATGAAAACATTTTTAATTTTGTCTACATAGATGATATTTTAGACTATAAATATTCATTGGAAAGATAAAAAGATTTCCTACATCATAGTATTTTTTTAGTAATTTGTAAACTTTAAATAAATTATATTATTTATGACATCATGATGATTCAGCGATTACCTCATTAATAAAGGATTTAAATAAAATTAAATGATAATGTAAAATATATGACCTACACATGTCCAAAACCTATTGGATGGGTGGATTTAGAACCCTTATCACCTTAAACTAGAATTATATCAATGTGGGACCTTTTGAATCAGAAAATCATTTTCAAATAAAGTAACATTTCTTTACTTTCCAAGAGTGCCCCTCCTCTCCTCTTATAAAAGGCCCCCACCTCTACCTCCTTACCCACACTCCCAAAGCCTTTTTCTCGGCCAACCCCTGTCCATTTTGTCTCTCCACATCTCTCTGTTACTCCTTGAAGTCTCACTTTGGGCATAAGTCTTCCCAAGGAAGCCTTTGAGCTCAAACCATAGGGAGTTACCCGATTTTAAGGTAATGTATTCACTTGAGTCCTTTTTTTTTATTTTGCTTCTCCAACCCCCTAAAATATTTTTATTCATTTATTTTGTAACGAATAGAGTATCTTCAATATACTAGGATGTTGTTATAAGAAGGATTTGAGCTACACATACACACACCTACATCTAATGGTTAAAGAACATACTGTTTCTGTGGATGGCGAATTTCTGCCTCCCGAAACGATGATTGTTCAACATTCTTTTATCACCTTCAAAGGTGGCCATTAAGATGTCACTATATTTATATATGATATATAATATGTTTATGTTTTCCTTAATCTTATGTATTTTTCATTTTGGGCATACCTTTATGGTTTCCATTATGGGTAAACGCGATATCTTCATTTAAGAAAGTGCGGACTACCGCCCCCTCAAAGTGATTTGATTCGTTAAATAACATATGTGGGATGTATAAAGGATGGAACTATGATATTATATATGATATTATACTGGAATTTTAATATACCTTTATATCATTATGATTCCATTCTATAAAATACGAAATAGAAATGAAAGTAGCGTTCATGCGTACGTACGGCTTACCGTCTCCATGAACGGTGCATTTCATTTCTTACCTATAAATGATTATGTAATATTATAAATGCATGTATATACTAGATATATATTATATATACATCATGATTATAATTCTGGATATAATGGATACATGAACAACTTGTAATTATAAAGGGTTTATTTTTTACTCAAGTACCAATGATCGTTAAAACGACCGTTATTAACTTAAATAATTACATAGTGTTCATGACATAGAAATAAGTGATATAAAAGGAATAATGAACTTAAAAAAAGGGTCTTAAGAAAGTATAAATTAACTCAAGTTTATTATTCAGGACATTAAAGAACGATCGAGTCAAGTCGGTCCCGAGGTATGGGACTTCGTCTCAATCTCCTTTCATTGAGGCATATTTTGTTTTATACAAAACCTTCTTTTATACAGTGTATAAACCCCTTTGACTTTTACATTTATCCAAAAGGAATCTTTTTTATACAAAGAGTTTTACTGAAAGACAAAGGGGAATGTTTAGTCGTACGTATGCGGTGATAATGACTTCTCCGCCGCCGCGACAATTATTTGAGTATCGGCTTCCTCTACAAGCCATACCTTCTTTTTAAAAGAAAAATAAATACCATGTTTTACTTTTCTTTTACTTTGGTATTGAAAATGGTTTTTATAATGTTTTTATATCAATTTGTTGTATTGATATCTTGTGATTGAAAGGTGGAAATGTTATGTTTCGTTTATGCATGTTTTATGTGATACGATTATGTTGAGGTTCTTGGGCATTATTATGAAGATGGGTGGTTCCGTGATAAACTAAGGGCGGGTGAGCCCGATATAGCTCTCCAATGCATTGGGTAATTCGAAAGAGCGAAACGTTAAGGTTTCTCCGAAGAGATTTAGGGAATATACTGTGATGGGTATTCCAAACATAACCAAGAGGGTTACTCCCTACGTAAGAATGTTATGAATGCCTCAAGTTACCTTTATGTCTTATGATTTCTATGATTTATTCATGATTTGATGAGGTATGTTAAGGTTCTTATGTTTTATAGGTAAAGTATGATTTCATTCTTATGTATATATGAACTCATGTTTCCTTTCCATATTTTTTTTATATAACCCATACTGAGCTTTTTATGCTCATCCCAAGTCTTTTTTGAAATGTTTTTCACAGGTCAGGGGAAAGGTATATGATATGATGATAGTGTCAAGGAAGTGTCAAGAAAGAATCCATGTTTTATTTTAAATATGTTCCATTGATGGAAAAAATGAATACTATCTTTATGTAACCACTTTGTTTAAATGTGGAATGTAATGCAAGTTTTATGATCTAATTCTCTAAAACTCTAAACCTGAAAAGATCCTCAATGTGTAATCTTGTAATAACTCAAGATTAAGTAAGGTTTAAGGCTGGGGCCTTATATAAACTATCCGAGGCTCTACAAGTGGTATGAGAGAAACCATGTTCCTTAGAGATGCAGCATTTTAAAAAGTTGAATCATGGAGAATTTTAGTTCTGTGATAAACATAGGTGTTCTATTTTTTTGTTGGAATAAATTTAATATATGAAGGAAGTATATATTATCGTATTATATTTTAAAATGATTTTATATAAGTGATGTTTTTACTATTGTATTTCCACCTCTTATAAGATATCCACCTATGGCTATTTCTAATAAGGGAAATATAAAGGTGGATGGGATGTTTAAGAATTCCAAAATATCATCATTTTTAGAAAAAATTTACAAAACTTTTATGGTAATCACAATAAAAAAATAAATTTTGGATGAATTTTAAAACATGTATGAGAGAAATTTCATGTTTAAGGAAGTCATTCCATAGATTTAGAGTTCCAAATTTGAAGATATTAAGACGGTTGAAGATGATAATTTTGATGACTATTTCATGAAGATGAATGAAATAGTTGGTCATATAATAGGGTTATTGAATGAAATTGTAAGATTTTATAAGGGTTAAAAAATTAACAAGAAAATATCTATAAATATTTGATCAGAATGTTTCAGCTATTAGAGAAAGAGAAGACCTATATCTAGATGAGTTACACAGTACTTTTCTAAACTGTGTGATGATTTTTTTACTTTTTCTGAATAAGGTTACAAATATATTTTTTTTAAATCCATGAAAAGGTTAAAATTTTTAGAAGAATAGGTTTAATCACTATGCGACTCTAAGGAAGATAATGAGAGTGATGAAAATCTCAAAAATGATGTGGATTTTATCTCTAAAAATGATAAAACTAGTAAGGGAAAATAAAAGGGAAATCTCCAACTCAAAATTTTCAAGTGTTGAGTTGAGAACATTGAAACTAGATTTCTAATAATAAATAAGAATTTGGATTATGATGATGAAGTGTAAAAATATAATCCTCATGGAAAATATAAATGAAAAATATAAAAATAACACAAGAGGTCTGATTAAGGAAATAACATAATATAATGATGAAAGAAAATAAGCATGCTAAGTAAAGAATAATAAGAATTGTTTTAACAAGTAGTGAATTAGACTAATATTGTGCTAGAAAATATAACAATATCATGTAACTTATTGAAAATAAAAATAAAATATTAGTAGTGAATAATAAGAAAGAGAGAAAACCTATATGGAATATATACTGATAACTGAGGTTGAGGTGTTCTATTATAGAAATAATAAACTTAAAAATGAAGTTAAAAATATTAATAAATAAGTTATAAAGATAAATAAAATTGAGTATGGCATTCATATAAGTAAAAATTATCATATCGAGAAGATCAAAATCCTCAAATTGAAGGTGGATGAGCAAGAAAGAACTATCAAGGTATATGAGAAAAAGATTGATTCTGGAGAAGAATAATTCTATATAATAGAATCACGGTGTTTAAAGTATGAAAAGAACCATATTAAGATGAAATATAGTTATAATAAGATAGATAATGTGATGTAATTTCTATCACAATGTACTAAGAAGGGATTTCCATCAGACAACATAAAATATATACCTATTGTTCAAGATAATGGAAAGTCTATTTTAGATAACTAAGCAGGCTCTAAGATCCAATATAGGAAAAAAGTTTTATAAATGAAGCCTCAAAAAATACTAACTACAAATAAAGAGGTTAATGACTGATTGAAAATGGAAAAATCTATAAAATATTGATATAAGAAGGTTGTATTTTCTCGAATACAAAAACCAAAATTTTAGAACCAGACTCAATAATTTAATGGAAAAAATATTTTCAAATTATAATACTAGTGTTTTGGTGACTATGTACATAAATAACATGTTTTTTGGTACATCGTGTCACTTACATGGTACTAGTGATGGAAAAACTTAAGGGGTTACTCTAAAAATAAAAGAAAAATAACTATGAGGATACACAATGGGAATGAAAGGTCACCTATGGTACCTATCTAAAATAGGTTTTATGAAATAAATCTATAGAATATGTCACCAACAAGGTCAGTATAAAGAACAGTGTATGAACAAGATTATAGGGAAACATATTTCTGAAGGAAAGAATACTCAAAAGGAATCCAAAGATGAAAAATCTCTCATTACTTAATTTACACTCAAATCCATCAAGAATAGGATGACATTGTTACATGATAGTGATATCGCATTACACATTATAGAAGTCAACAAGGTCTTTAAAAACATTTAATAACATGATAGTGGTTATGTGATCTTTGTTAATGAGTTCCCATTTAATATTAAGGTAATTAGATTTTCTTAAACTGATCCACATGAGTTTAATTCATAGGAGGTTTTATTTATTGATGGTCTCAATCATAATTTTCTAAGTGTGAGTCAATTATATGATAAATTAAGTAAGGTTATTTTAAAGAAAAAAAACCTCATTAAAATAATTAAATTTTAAGAAATAATCACAAAAGTTGAAATAACTAGTGTGGATTAATTTCATATTAAAGATTATAGAGACCAGTTGATTTCGTAGGGACATTAGGGGTGGGGGTGAATCAGTACCCCCAAATTTTATTGAGTTTTATTTCCATTATTGGTTTTACTTTCTTTCACTTAAATATCTATACTAAATTAGTGATATAGATCTATATGTGCTCACTATACGCTTATATTCATATGTAAAATAGTATAAATAACAACAATAATATATTATGTTTTTACAAGGTTTAGAAAAGCCTACTCCTTCACATATTCAACTCTTTTTTTGAGAAATATATTTTGTTATCGCTATAATTTGTAGTGATTATATTTTTAGTTTGATTTAAACAAAATATTGGGGTAGGTTTCAACAATATTACCTAGGTGGGAGTATCATCCACTTATCTTTCTACACTATATGGAACAAGTGAAGAGTTATTTATATTCCATACCATTGGTCTTAAATGGAATTATTTATACTTGTACCACCTACCTTCAGTATCCTATCACAAATAAGATGAATCATATTTTCTCCTTTATGTGTATTATGTCACAAAAATAACATAGTAAGATCTAATTAATCTATGAAATAATCTTCATCTTCAAAGGGATGATCAATAATTCTGTATGCATGTTTTCTTGGTTTGATAACATGATCACACTATTATATTCAGTCACATTGGATCATTATTCTTCAAGAGTCTCGATGCAGTGATTAAAAATAATAAAATTTATTGATCCTTATCTTCTCAATTTTTCTCTAAAATATTTTTTCATTATAGGTCTCCTTATTTTCATTCTTCTTAATGATCATATCCTCTTTGATTCATCACTTTCTTCTTTAGATACACTAATGATATCCCTATAATAATAAAAATCTAAGTATATTTATTATTTAAAAAATAGTATTTTGTACTGTGATAGAACTATTAAGGGGTTATATATAAATTATAACACCTTATATTATTCTATTTAAATAGATTATATAATAAAAGAATCATGAATATTATTTAAATAATATTTTCATGTTCAATATAGAATTTACACTTTAATTGTTTTAGGATATTTTTATAATTGAATTATTTAAAAAATGTCAGTTAAAATGTGTTAAGTATTCTATTTAAATATAATTAAGACTCAAATTATTTTCTCTTCATGTGATATTAATAATATCACAATTTTAATCTCCACAAAATCCATAGATTTTAATTATTTTTAATTATTTCATGTAATAATGAAATCATGCATCATTTCCACATGAATTTTTTTTATTTTAATAAACTTGATCTCAAGGTTTTCAAAGGGAAGAATGGGTTTTTTATTCTTAAAAGGGTTTATACATTATGAATATTTTCACACTATTAAATCAAGTGTACCTTATAAAATTCATGTGGTGTACCTTATGAAGTTGGTTTGTACCCAAAAAATTACATCATAGGGTTCATTCCGTTTCCAAAAATTCAATCTTCTTCTCAACCTAAACCTTATGAAGTCTCATTGTTGTACCCTATAAAGATTATATTATTACATGTGAAGTGTATAGGGTTCATTTTGTAAAACATTTATAAACTTATAATTTTTTTAAAATAATTTTTTAAATTTAATTTTAGAGATTATAAATCACTTTAAATAAACTTAAATCATTATCCAAAGGTTATCCTTAAACTAAAATAATAGTTTTTATGTTCAGTGCTTCATGGATGGATCTTCTTCACTTATTATAGTTTCTTCTTATAGGAATAATAAAATCACCATTTTCGTTACTATTTGGACTTATTATCTTATTCTTAACTATTGTAGATAATAACATCATCATTAGAACTTATCTTAAACATAATTATAAGAAATAAAGGTATGCTATAAAGGGTTGTTACTTGAACCAATTCATCCAAGATATTCAAGATTGGAGTCAATAATTCTTCCTTCACATTTCAATTTCATATTGAATAAAATCTCTCAACTTTATCTAGAACACTTTTAATTTACTTCATTAAATCCTTATTGATAACAAATATAACTTATCTATTTGGGAACTTCAATCCCCCCTTTATGTTTTTTTGGAAATACCCCTTGACACTTTAAATTCAAAGTTTATCATCTCCCCATTATTGATAATAAATTTAAATGGACTTTATTTCTATCTATTATTAAAACTATAAATGTGAGGAATAGTCTTATATTTATATTTATATTATATTATTTAAGGATGATACCCATTTTAATTGGGATTTGGGGGTACCTTACATAACTCGTAGGCCCAAAGGTGTGTAGACTAAAATATGACCATATAGGCCCAAAGACCTAAAACCATAGAACAGGCCCTCTCATCCTATATTGGGATACAATAAACAAAACTATTAGAATTTAAGGGTAGCACAAATATCATTTCCCCATACAGAAGTTCATGGTGCCTGGTAACGATGGCAGATGTCATACCCTCTAAATCTTTCAATCTAATAGCCCTTCAAAACTGAAAGTTGTTGCTATAAAACTCTATATGGATATGAAAAGAGGATTGATGCCCCCAAAAACTCTATCTAAATAATGAAACCCTTTCCTTAAAACACTGACGTAAAATATGTATTCGACTCCAAGGGCCCTTCCAGCCGTCATCATTCATCATACCATCATGGACGGTGTACCCTTCCTCATCCAAGATGACCGCTATCATCACTAATAAGGGAAGGGAAGACCCTCCATCAAACCTAGATTACCTACGCATGCCAATACCATTCATGTGGAATGAACTAGACCATCCACCTTTTCCAATGAAGAATCCACTGATAGCCAAAGCCATGATGTGGACCCACCGTCAACCTACTCCCCACCAACATAAAACCACCACGGGACCAAACTATGTCGACATGAAAACCAATGTGACTGAGAAACCACCCACCTCATCCTGGAATGTGGGTGAGACCAACACCACTAAGAGAAACAATGTCAAATGATATTCCCAGGAAAACTCTAGAAGGTGTTCCCTTGAGAGAGGAGCTCCTGAGAGTATCAAAAAAAAATTCTATCTTAACACATGAGGAGTGGTCTACTCATCTCAACTTTATTCTTCTTAGAAAACCTTATTCTACTACATTTATTTAAAGTTACAACATGATCTACTATTTTGAGAGAAGGGTGGAATCACAATTTTTTATCCATGATATTTTAGTTAGTCAAATATAAGTCTATATGGGTTAACATAATTTAAAAAACAATAGTTTATAAAAATAGAATTCAAAAATACCATAAATATGCAATTCATTTAATACCACTTCAATTTCTACACTATAGAGTAAACATATATCTTGCACTCATCTTCAATAAATAAATAATAAATTTTAAGTGCAAGAGAGATAACCCCCCCTGATCTTATCTTTCACATCAACCAACACCCATCTACATAAAAAAATTATAAACATATAACAATGATATAATTTGTATTATAATGCCTTATATATAGATCAATATAATTATATCCAGATTCCATATTTTCACAGAATAACTTCTTTGATATATTCTTCTCATATTAGATCCCCCTCATGGGATGCCCCATTTTTCTCAACATCATGGTAGTTTTATTTAGTAGTACTTATATGATGGTCACCACCCTTTTTTCCTATGAATAAATAATCACACAATTTTCCTTATTTAAAATATTACATTAAATTATCTACATTAAAACACATGTAACCAAAAAAATGGAATAAAGTGTGTTTCAATAGGATTATCAGTAAGAGAAGTAGGACTGAGACATGTTTCTCAACCCAAACCCCATTTTCTTTCTAATTAAAAATTGTTGACAAATAATTTTTTTAAAAGGTGGAGGTTATACCTCTTTTATTAAAAGTAATTGTTGAGAAATAATAATTATTATACTAACTTTAAATATCTAGTTGTGTTATTATTTATATATCATGGATTTATTCTTGTACTTAACTCTTAACTTATGTGGGATTACCTTATTTACTCTAAAAATAGAATAATTTCTCCCAATGGTGCTTTTTCCCTTATATTTTATCTTCTTGAACATTTATTATTGGGATAGCAGAGTAGTCATGTAGTCTATTGCATCATTTCTAGCTTTCTTACACCTTCCACACATATTTTCAATAAATTAAGGTCCTTAATTATTATACAACCTCTAATTAAGTTTTTTTCTCCCTAATATGAATCAACTTATTTTCATCTATCACTTTATCGATCCTTTTCCATCTATTTTCAATTATTAATTGATATGGAAAAATAGTCAGGCACTTCTTCTTTACATAGTTGTATTTTATTGAGTTTTCACATGGTTTCATCATAAATTTTATGTTTCCTTTCATAATAAATTCTTACAACTCTTTTTATGGTATATTAACCACAAGAAAATATTCTTATCCCTCTTTTGGATTGATTTACTTATTTGATTATGATCATATCCCTAAAACTTGATTTCGATGGATAGTCTAAAATTGTCCATGGTGTGATCCATTTTAATATAGTGGAATCATTTCCTTTTTCCGAGACAAACTTTAAAGCCTTATTTTCATATTTCTTTAGACTTTTTTACTCAACTATATTCATTTTTTTAAAAAATAACTTGTTTTTCTCCCAAGGAAGCTTTATCTACTTTTCTTACTTGCTTTATTTTATATTCTAGTCATGTCTCCTTTTTGGATATATATATATATAATGAATAATTTCTGCATACTAGAGCTAATAAATATAACCACCTATGAAGAAATACTCATATAAGTTGTGAAGGTACTCAAAACTGTTCATGGTGAATATATTTATTCTTTCCTATGAATTCTAGTTGTGAACATTAGGTCCTATCCTTACTTCATCGCTACTCCTACTTTCTCCTGGTCTCCTATATCTTTTATATTTTGGAATATTATGACATTTTCTAAATTCATTGTGGTTAAACCTCTAAAATATCCAACATTTTCCATTGAGTCTTCTGCTTATTGTTGAGGTAATTTAGCCGACATGATTTCATGTTGTTTTTTTTTGTGAATTCACTAATCTTTTGGGATCCTATAAGAGGGGAGTTTTTATTGGATATTCTTGGAACAAAATTTTATGTACTGGTGGATTTTTTGAGATTTTATCCATTCATTTTATTTTTCATGTTTTTATTTTAAAGCCTATTCTTTTAAATGGGAAAACATTAGTGAAACTTGAAATACTAGAATAATGGTTACCTTTTTATTGGATCTTGTTATAATATGATCAGAATATGGTTTCAAGATCCTCTTTCAACTGATATGAGTCAATTTTGAGACTTTATTATCTTATTAAGATTATGTGACAAATTATTTCTTTTCAATTATTTTAGAAGTTCCAACTTTATTTGGATCCATATTTCTCAATTTTCCTTCAATATCAAGAAACATCATATTCCAAGAATTCTTCTCATCCTAAAAAAATATGAATCTTTCTTTCCATTGATTCATTGATATTTCCATTTTATCTCTATACATATTTATTGATTCCTATATATATTTATCAAAAAAATTTATTTTTTTATTTAACTTTTAGTTGGGAATGTTTAACATTTATATATGTTTTATAAATTTTTTTAAATGCATGGATCACTTCTTCAAGAATAATTTCTATTACAACTTTCTCACAAACATTTCATTTCATTTTCTCTTCAATAAAGGAAATATTTTCAATACAAATTAATCATAATTATTCTTTTTTTTCACATGGTATTCCAGATCATTTCAATTTTATAATTTCCTTCATAGTGCATATTCTGCTTCATTAAATTACTATTTTTTACATTCATTATCATAAATAATTTCCTTGATAATTTTTTTTTGAGTAACCACTTTATTTATAAGATACATTGCATACCTTTCAATTTAATATAATAAGTCTTAAACTATTTTTATCGACTCATCCTACTCATACCATCTAAAACTCGAGATAGTCTATTCAAAAGGACCTCTTTCAATATATCTAATAGATGAAATCATTCCACTATGATCATATTCATGTAGTTTTTGGTCCTTATAGGCTTTGTAAATCCAATTCAACTTCTTTGTCTCTATTTTGATTTTATTCTTTCGTATTTTTGTTGAGACTTTCATGCTACCTTCCATAAAAGGAACTTACTCTTTGTCCTTCTAACTCATCTCAAAAGTATCCTAAAATTTTCAATTCATGTAAGCTGTTAATGTAACTGGGGTAACAAAATTAATCTAATCAAATGCAGATACTATTCATTTTGATACCAATTTGAGATCCTAGTAGATCATGTATGGACATTGAGGAGTGGATCATTCAACCTGACTTTTTTTTATTTTCACTTTTATTTTTTAGTTATTCCCTATTATGATTGAACCTATATCCTGATTAAGATATATGGATTTATAAGTGCACACACTAACCTCAACTTAGTATTAAATGTATTATGAACAAGAATAAAACCTCACAATATTTTACAAGCTTCTTAAATTCCTAATACATATCATGATTGACTCTTTTGTCGAGAAACATATTTTATTATCAGTATAATTTGTAGTGATTACAAGTAAAATTTAATTCGCACACAATGGATGTGTTTGTATCATCCTCATTCTCTAGGGGTAGTTATCATCCAATTTCCTTTCTTCACTATATGACATAAGTTATGATTTCATTATACTGTATCCCATAGTACTTGAATGGTGTTATTTATATGATACCACCACTTTTTAGTTTCTCCCATTGAACTAGGTGAATTATTTCATATCCTTTATTCTTAGGATTCATAGTATTGATCTAGAAATATATTCTTCCTCAATGAAATACTATTTAACTATAAAAGGATAACCAACAACTACACTTTAATGTTGCTTTAGTTTCTTCACTTGATCACACTTTGATATTCATAATTGTGGCCCATCATTATAAAATAGTCTCAATTAAATGATGGAAAACAAAAAAAATATTACTCCTTCTCTTCTTAAGTTATCTCTGAAGTAATGTTCTATTTTTGGACTCCTTCTTCAATGCATATATTCATGTTCTTTCTTCGATATCCAGATGAAATCTTAGGAAGCAGTAACATTAAATTATCCTTCTTCTTTAAATATGATTTTTTTTCACCATGATAAAATTATTGATGGGTTCTATCTCAATTTCCACACCTTCTCTTTTTTTGCTACTCTGAAATATATATTCATAGAATTATAAATATTATTCAAATAATATTTACATATTTCATATGTGAATTATCCTTTAATTGTATAAGGATTTTATTATATTTTATCTCATTCAAATCACTCATTTAGATTGAGTAAAGAATCATATTTAATTATCCCAAATACTCATATTCTTTTCTATTCATGTGATGTTTAAAATATCATAGCTTTATTGTTTATAGAATCCATATATTTTAGCTCTTTTGAATTATTCCATATATGCATGAAAATATACATCATTTTAAATGGATTTCCTCTTTATGACATGGAAAAATTCTCTTTTTAAAAAATAATTTTTTTTTCATAATTCTAGGTTCGCAACTCGAATCATGATCCATGCGAGTGATCATAACATTAAACCATGAAGAATAGTTCATTTACATTATCAAATTTATTTCATTAATTAGAGATTAATTATATAAATATCTTTTTTTTAGTTTTTTTCTTGTACAATTCCTTGATTTCTTATTCTGATATTTGATATTTTCTTTTGATAGGAACCCTACAAATTTTTTCTAGAATTATGTATTTTCATCGTATTTTATTTAGATCTTATATCTTATTTAATTTTAATTGAACCATAAAAATTTAATCTTACAAAATGATTCCTCTTACAGGTGTCCATATTATACTGGGAAGGTATATTATGTGACATTAGTATCTTATTAAAGGCGCAAGTATCTTTTTATATTTCCTCATCTTACACAATGTACATCTTTCATTATTCCCTCTTCATTTATGATTTCATTTTCTATTTGAAAAAACATCATCTCAGACTGATAATTCTCATTTTATTATTACGATATTTCCATTTCATAGGGTTCTTCAAGAATGTAACCCCATAAAATCTCTTTAGAAACCATAAAATGACTTATTATCTTGATATCAATATTTATATAGGTTATAATCCAATATTTTATTCTTTATAGGGTCCATTTATACCTTATGAATTTTTTTACCCTATGAATTCCTTTATAACCTATGATTCTCTTGTGATGTACCATACAAAGCTGGTATGTACCCTATAATGTCCATAATAGGTTTCATAAGTTTTAAAAATATTCAATATTATACTTAGTATGTAACTTATCAATTCTCTATGTTTTAACCTATAAAAATTCCATTATACTAGAATAAGATCATAGAGTTCATGCCTTTTACATTTTTTCACTTCTAAAAAACATATCTATAATTCTTAGAATATTAAATTAATTACTTAAATTTACATTGAGGGATTCATAATCCCTTAAAATAAACTCAAATAATTAACCAAATGTGTTCCTTATGATGAAACAATAGTCTAAATGTTTATTTCTTCATGGATGGATCTTATTCACTGAAACTAGTTTCTTATTCTAGGAACAATCAATTATTTATGTTACTCACCTTTTCAACTTATTCACTACTTATAAACTATTGTATATAGTACTCTCATCATCAATACTTTTATTATACTTCAATAAAAACACTATAATCATTATAAATAATGATATGTTATAAAGGGTTTCTACTTGAACCTATCTAGTAAAGATATTCAAGATAGCTTCCGATAATTCTTCACTCTCTTTTCTTCATCATATAGAAGAAATTGTACTCATATTCATTCAATTCACCTTGATATTACATAATTGTATACTTATTGAAATGAATAAAACTTATCCATTTGGGAACTTCATATATCCTATTAATTCATGTTATCTCATTTCAAAACAAAGAAAATAATCTATGGCATAAATGACCTTTCCATATCAACAAAAAGAACCTGATTAATGATCCAAAATAAAATGTAGTGAGAGATCTACCCAAATTAAGTGGATATGGAGATATTGTTTTTATAACCTACCATATGGGGAATATTTTCTAAAAAATCATAAAATAGTGGAGATACAATCAATTAGTCTACTTTAATTGATCCGCTTAGATCTATGTGGACACATGAGGCACCAATCCACTAAAAGTGAATAATATTTCAAAAAAATCATATATTACTATACAATAATTAGAATGGTTCTTTTCATTATACATAAGACATAATTAGTGTAAATTTTTAAAATATTTATAAGATAAGTTGAAAGAGAGAATGGGTTTTAAATCAATTAATTGGGAACTAATAATGTGAAAGAGTTTACTTGAAGTGAATTTGAATATTATATTTCCAAATATGACATCAAGAAACAATATAGTACTCTCTAAAAACCTCAGTATAATGGGGATATTTACAAAATGAACAGAAACTTTTTCAATAAGGGAAGAGCAATGCCAGCTGACTTTGAGAGGTCAAATTTATTTAGGATAAAATTTGCGTGAAAAACAATGAACATTTATAATTAGTGTTTACTATAAACAAATTAAAATCCAAACTAATAAGAAATTTTTTATAATAAGAGTACAACTATGATTTATTTTAGAGACTTTGGTACTTCTTTCATTATTAAAATTAAAGACTCAAATATGGTAATGTTAAATGAGAAGGATAATGGGGTATCTTTCTTTGGTACCTATCAATTTGAAAAGGGTACAAATGAAATAATAAAATAGTTCACAAATTGTTCGACTATTATTATGTGAAAATTAATGGTAATAAACCTAAATACATTTTTTATATAAGTATAATATTTTGATTATTCTATTAAAAACAACGATAGGTTTTCTGATAAAAACAGTAATGAATAACCTGGAACTGAATCACAACATTATAAAATTGAATTAGAATAGATAAATGATGAATATGAAGTATATAAAAATGAAAAATAGAATTAAAATATTCTATAAAGTCATACAGGGTCATAAAACATCATTTAAAGTTAGTCTTCACTGATCAAAACTAAGAGGACGCTGAGATACAACAAACAAACAACTCTAATATATTAAATAAAACCATAATAAGTGGGTGATGTTATCAATAATAAAGATTGGATTGGGGATATGAATATGTATTTGGACCAACTATAAAAAAATTACACTAGGAATCTTGTTTCTATACAAAATGAAAAAAATGTTATTGTACATAAAAAGGTATTTAGAAACAAATTAAATTATAAAGGGAAGTTTAAAGGGAAAAAATATAGACTTTTTTGAAAGGGACACTCTCATGTTGATAGTATTGATTTTTAATATATATTCTCTCTTGATTTAATATTTTAGAGTATCATAATGTTTATAATATTTACAAATCAAAGGAAGTATGAAATTTAGTAGTTGGATATAAAATATACCTTATTTAATCTTGATTTTAAAGAATAGGTATATATTGATTATCTTGAAGGTGTCTTGCATGATAATTATATCTAAATGGTCTGAAAACTAAAAATGACCTATATAGGTTAAAATGAAAACAAAAAATCCAAGTATTCAAGAGTGGATATGGTAAGGAGTATGCACTCACACTGAGATTGTGCCTTATAAACATATCTCATGGGCTATTCGTGTTTATTATTATTATTATATGAGTAAGTGTTTCAATAGAGGTTATCATAACTTTATTTTCTTGTCCTAAGATAAGTATGAAAAAAAAATTAAATAATTTTGATATAGAGCATATAAAACAAGTATCTACTCTTAATCAAGAGGGAATAAATCTGTCAAAAGGTGTTAATGGTGAGTGTGTTAATCAAAGAAAATTAAAAAGAATTATTAGTAGATTTCTTTATCTCATAGCTTCTTGACTTGATACTATATATGATGTGATTTTTTTAGCAAGATATTAGTGTAACCCAAATGAATTAAATTGTATGGATACTAAAAGATTCCTCAGGTATATCAAATGAACTTTGAGTTTTAGTAAATTGTTTAAGAGAGAAAATACATTTAATCATTTTGGATTTATAGATGTAGATCAGTTAGGTGAAAATGATGAAAGAAGGCCTAATTTAGGTATAATTTCCCTCTTTAAAGATATTTGTGTGAGTTATCTCTATAGTAAAAATAACTTAGCCATGTGGAGTGTGACATAGGTAGATTATGTAGCTGATACTAGTGCTCATTCCAAAATGATTTAGATGAAAAATAATCTTGATGATTTTAAGGTGAAAATTGAATACCTCTTCAAAATTATATGGTATAATAAAAGTTATATATACCATTCTAAAAATACACTTCAATATTATAGGTCCAATCATATTTATATCATATTAAATTTAATTTAAGAGATGTTGGAAAACGGAAAAATAAATATAGAATTTATCCTTAACAAAGACCAATTGAATGAAATATTTACAGATGAAATTCCAAAAGATTAGTTTGAAACTCCCAGGATGAACATGAATTTTAATCCCATACATCTCCATTGAGAAGCTTTGTGATATATGAATAACATATTATGGGGTGGTGAAAATATATTTTAAATCATTGGTTAAGAATGCAGTTCTAGTGGAAACCTAGATTTTTATCTAGATAGGGTAGGAATAATGAAAAAAAATCCATGGATATATATTAATATATTAAAACAAAAACCATAATTTAAAACTGGTCTAAGAAAATGAAAATGTGACCCCAAGGGGGAGTTCCACCCTTCTCCACCTTCGATTCATGGATCATTCTTCACAATTATTAAGTAATTTCAAAGTTAAATCAATCTATAAAAAATTATTTCCCCATTTCCCCCTCTTTTTACTTGGTTTGGGAGTCTCCTACAAACCCCAAGAGTACTTTTGGAAAATTTAGTGATTTAGGCATTTCAAATGTTGGGGATTTTTTTGCTTAGGGTTTGTAGACAGTATCTCTATCCTAAAATTAATTATCACTTGAAATAATGAAAATAGTGTTTTAGATTTTTTGGTTTTGAAATTGATGTAAAAGTATAAGAAAAAATAGATTAATAATAATTATGATGAAAAATTATTGGAAATCATGTTAGTGATAAGTGATTTGGATTGGGATGGTTTTCCAATTATGAGGTCATCCCAATCTTTATAGTATATCTCTTGTTCTAATTAAATTATGAAAGAGAGGTTGCATAATACCTTCACCTATTGTGCTTAGTTAAAATATTTAGGTACAATCAAATTAATAGATACCTATTATTGGTATACCCACCTTCATATGTGTGTAAAAGATATATTAAGTCAGTCTTCATTTACTAAAAACAATTCCAAAACAATTATTGTGCTTCACTATCAATCCAAGAGTGATCACTACCCCTTTCACACATGCCAATAATTACCAAGAACATCGTCACTCAACCAAGTATATTCTGAAATATATCGGTTTAAATGGGTGGAGGGAGATGATGGATTGTCTACCAATATAGTATACATTAATAAAAAGTAAATACAACGCAATTTTATTTGAAAATATAAACTTCTATGAAACATTGAAATTATTTAATAGGAGAAATAGATTTTTATTCATTAAAAAATGTGTCTAAAGTATTTTAATTATACTTCCTTCCCTTCCCCAATCACTCAAGATCTCATCCCTCCACATGATAGGTAGAAACTATAAAAGGTGGTAGAGAAAACATTACATCCATTTGAAAATAATAAAAATAAAACAATGAAAGAAAATAAATTACAATAGAAACAAAATACTGTTCTATCTTATTCTCTGGTGTTCTCCACTTCTTTAAAAATATTTCTACCCTACTTAATCAGATGGTAAAATAGTCAAAATATCATCACTTATTTAATTTTTAATTATTTCATTCACAATCACAATTTTTTCTTTCTAAAAAACAACAACTTACCTTTTTTTAAATGGATTATCAGCTATGTATCATGGATGATATTCATCATTATAATCTAATTTTTTGACTATTATTTATGTGAATGGATGTTGAGGTGTAACTCTATAAATTCTGGTTATAGTGTAGAAGATCAATATAAATTTCATATTTTAGTCATCTGAAGTCACCCAGTGTCTTATCTAGGCAACCAAAATTCATAATGGCATGACTCATACACAGTATTGGATGAATTTTATTAAAAAAAATAGTTAATCAAACACATTGGGAAATGACTCATACACACTACCAGAATCACTCACACATTGACCATCGTATGAATGAATAACTCATACATAGATGTGAAAATACTCATAAACTTCTCTTAGTGACTCTTATGTAGAATGAAATCACCCATATAGATTCTTAAATGACTCATAGGTAGTTTATAATCACCCTTATTGAGTCTCCAAGACTTTTTTATTTTTACAATTTTAAGAAAAATATCTTATGGACATGCCTAATTACTTCAACAAATTCATTCAACACATCAAAATAAATAATAATTATAAAAAAAATCATCCATTAATTCCATAATTAAAATATATCAATGAAATTTATAAGTTATACCTTTAATTATAATTAATCACACAAAATAAAATGAAACTTAAATTCAAAAATTTCATAAAATTAATATAATTAATAATTATATAGGACTAGAATAAATTTAATAAAAGAAAAATATAATTAAAAAATTGACTCTTTTTCCCCATACTTAATCCCTGGACTCCCACACATGTGAACATAAAAAATATTTTCCAAGAAAAAATAAAGTACTAGCCAATGTGAGTTTTTTTCAACACCATATTTAAAAATATTATCAGGACCACTTAATATTATCGATACCATTTTTTCATATAGTTTATTCAATTAATTTCTACTTCTTTCATCCTCTTATGATTACTTATACCCACCTTTCTAGAATTATTTCACTCATCACTCAAGTATGTATTAGAAATTTTTTTCCCTCACTCAATGTTTATGAAATAGCCACTACACGCATGAATAATTTATTAATATCCACACAATGATTCAAGTATTATATATATCAAGAGTAATTTTCAAGGTTGTTCTCTAGATAATGTGATACTAGATTTTATTGACAAAATTTGGAGGTAGGGTTGGAGGTTTAGATCTATATTGAACTATATTACGTGATTTCAAACTTCCGTAAAGAATATAACCTTTCTCTATTCCTATTTTATTAATTCATATCCACCCCCATTAAAATTTGGTAGGAAATTCACCAAATTTTTTATTCAATATAATCGTCAAATATTCTCTTAATTTACTTTAAAAAATTTTAGTGTTTTCATTTTTTTTACTTTTTTCTGATCTTGAAGGTAAGAAGGTAAATTTTTTTGAGTCATATTATAATCTAACTTTACAAAGATTCATATATTTTTTCCTCCATTTTAAATTTTATAGGGTATTTATTCACAGAAATCTATAAAATATTCTTAGAACAACCATCTAGACAACTTAATAGATTATACTATCCATACATATTCAATTACACCAAAAAAATAATTCTTATTTTATTCTTGAAAAAATTATTCTCTCCCTTTCATTTTATTTTATTTCATATCCAACACATAGATAACATTAGAAGAGTCAACCATTTTTTCCATCTTCTTCTCCTTTAAAATAGACTTGAATTCAATTGAGATTTTTTAGGGAAATAAGAGATTTATTCACTTCAAACATGTGGCAGACTTTCATTCCTAGATTGAATGATATATAGTCCATACTATCATTAATTCTAGTGTTAATTTCCCCACAAACAATATTACAAATTATAAAACACTTTTTTACATGATCTTGAGTAGACTCTTCACATAAATGTTTCTAGCTCACCTCCCCCCACACTTGAATTCCACCTAGATCACACATCGACTTCTAGAGAATGGTCAATAAGGATTTTTTTTGTAATGTGGATTATTAAAAAGGTATATCATGGTTACAAAGGTATATAAGGGTTAAATGTAAAATTAATCTAGAATAAATGTATGTTGTAAAATGGAGTTTTTATTTAAAATATTTACTCACTCATATATAGCACAAGGTCCTCAATTCTCCTTGGTTTTGACTAGATTACATAGAAATTTTTTATTATCCAAACATTAATTGATTATCTCAATAAATGAAGGAATTATAAGAAGATATAAATAATATATTTAGAAGCCTCTCTGGAAGGTTATTATAATGTAAGATAGTAATTCATGGCCAAAGATTAAAAAATTAGTGGTCTTTTCGTAAATTTATATCATTTATAATTTGAAAACAAGTTCATTTCATATTTTTTAAAAGTTTTTTAAATTATTAAGATCAATTTATCATCATTTTAATTGGTTTCAAAAGATTTAATGTTGGTAAAATTGATCTCATAATGTTTTGATACACTCTAAAAAAGAAAAATAAACACACAAAATATTTGAAAAAATTATAAAACAAAAGAAAAAGAGTTTAAAAATAATAAAAAAGGATACCTCCACCATACATAAATTATGTAGTATCTTCAACTCATGATTACATGTTTGGTAATTAAAACAAATTTAAATATTAACAAAAACCACAGTTATGTGTTAAGGTCATGTAAAAACTAAGGGTTCTCATTGGTAGACATATTGATAGACTGTGATCTCCTTCACTAGTGTTTGGGCGAATATTTCCATATAATTTATTTATAATACCTCCATTAAAATTAAATGGGTTCTTACATTATTCTTTAACAACATACACAACACCAAAAGGGTATATATGAGTGATAATAAAGGTTCCTTACCATATAGAACAAATAATATCTTTCATCAACTTGAGGGTGGAATTTTAAAGTAGCAATTGGTCCCTTTTATGGAAGTATTTCTACTAGATAAGTTTTTCATGAGTCACTTTAACTATTTCCTTATAAATTTTGGAATTCATAAAGGCTTACCTACATATTTATTTAAGCACTTAAAATTATAGTTTCCTCTCTTTCCCAATATTTTTTATATAGAGATTTATATCCTTCACTAAAAAGTGTGCCTTGTGTTTCATCTCCATAGTTAGGTGATAAATCTTCTGATCAATCAAAATATTTGGACTCATTCAAATGGTTGTTTTAAAATATTCATATAAAACAATAAGGTTTCTTCTAATATTTGACTCAAATATTTATTATTCATTCTAAACTATTTATCTATGATCACATTTTTTTAATATTAATATATACCATTTTTGGGGGGAGGTAGAGTGTGGATGTCTTGTGAGTTTCTCCATACTTCATCACCAATTATTTCATGATCCTATTGATAAAATGGTTTCCTTGATCAAGAAGGATGGATCTTGGAATTCCTAACCTATAAAAAATGTTATCCTTTAAAAGAGAACACACCACATTAGTATCATCAGTTTTGGTGGCCTTAAATTCCACATATTTTGAAACATAATCAATATCCCATTGTATTTAAGAATTTTCAATGGACATGATAAAGAGTTACATAAATTATATTCCCCAAAAATTAAATATTTCACAAAATATTTTGGGGTTATGAGGTATTCTTATCTTTCTATGATGTTTCCAATGAATTGAAATTATTCATATCTTTTAAAAAAATTCAAATGTATCCTTAAAAAAGTAGGATAATTGATTTTTAACTCATTAACCTTTCTTGATATCCTATGAGGTCTAAAGTTTAATACACAAGACAAAGTCTGTAAAACTTCAAACACATACTAATTATAACTCTCAGGTAAACATATTCTTATCATTTTATAAAAGATATTTTTCTATAGGAATAGATCTTACCAAATGTAAAATTTTGATATAACCTTGATTCTAAATACCTATTAAGTTTTTAGATGATATAGTTCTTGATAAGTTACCAAAAATATAGCAATATCAATATACTAAGGTACTTCTTAAATCAAGTACAACTAATCTAATTTAATGTGGTTATTTAGTGGGTATATGATTGATATCTCTTCTTCTACAATGTTTTCTATGCATCATAGATGATTATCCAATCACTTATCATCTAACTAATTTTCCTTGATATCCATATTAAAATATTGAAGGATTAATATCCATCTCACTAGCCTTGGTTTAGACTATGTTTTCTTCATTAAAAACTAAGAGTTGCATGATCAGAAAAGATTGTGACATTAGTTCCAAGAAAGTAAGATCAAAATTTATCTAAAACAAATACAACGAATAATAATTATTTTTAAATGGTTATGTAATGAGTTTGGTAAGAATCCAATTTTCTTGAAGCATGAGATCTAAATTGAGTTTTTCCTTTAATCCTATAGGACAGAACTAATCCAAAAACATAATTTTAAGCATTAAAGAGTAGCTCAAAGGGGTGTTCCTAGTTGAGTATTTTCATTACTGATGGTGTGATGAAGCAATTATTTAATACATAAAAATAATCCATTAAATAATTATAAAAAAGAAGTCAACATATTTCAAAAGTAACATAAAATTGGAATATAAATCTTAATAAAATCATTAATGAAATTTATATAAAATATTATGTATCCTAGGGACGATCTAAAATGTTTCACAAAAGTTGGGAAAGGAAATTAATTTATCACTTCAATTTTGAACTTATATAAAAAAAATTATTTTTTTTAAAAACCATAAAAAAGGACTATTTTTATTTCCACTATCATAGGGGACTTTTAAAAATATAAAATAAGGTTTACATAAAAGAAAATTTTCAAAAACATTACTCAAATTACTTAAAAAATAATCAAATGATATTACAAAAACACTTAGGATTTCCAAAAAACACTTCTAGAAAGTCATCAATGTGGTTTGAAAATATTCTTAACATGAACCTCGTAAATATACATGGGGTATTACATAATATAAATTGAATATTATTATAGGATAATGTACTAATAGTATACATAAATGTGGTATTCTCTTGATCTTATGGTGCAATGGTCACCTGAATGTTACCTAAAATTCATTTACGAAGTAATAATGATTTTTAATACCAATATTTATAAAATTTGGTCAATAAATGTGATGGGGAAATGATTTATCCTAGTTACCTAATCCAAATTCCAATAATAAATACAGACACTTTAGTTATTTTGTATTATAATAGGGATCAATTCAATTTTTTTATTCTTTAGCATGGCCAATCCATTTTTTAAGAATAATATGAATGGGTTTACCCATTGTGATCTTGAGATGTGTTAGATTATTTCTTCTTATAACAACTTCCTTATATCTTTTTTACTATCTCTAAAATGTTTGTATTCTGCTATTTTTTGAGTTATCAACTGATTTATAAATTTCTTAAAGAATAATTTTGTGCATGAATATTTTAGGATTTCTCTATGTATTTACTCTAAGATCCAGCCTATTTCTTGAAAAAATTACCATGAAAGTTAATTTATTTTTTGTTCTTGATGCAAGGAAATTTTATAGAAATAATTATTTTCAACTTATTCCCTTCAATGAGGTACACATAATTAAGATTAAAGCGTATTGGTTTAAATTTAATATTTTTGGTTTATTATAAAGATGATACAAGTCTTAGATTCCTATTTTTCGAAGTTTAGATTTTATTAACATGGGATAGAAAATCATTTGATTCATCATAGAAAAAATAATAAAACCCATCAATGGTTTTATAATTTACATCTTCCTCCACATTTTCCATATTTATGAACATCCTTCTTCCCCACATGTTTTTAATCACTAATTGTTTACATAGAGTTATGTTTTTATTGACCATACATGGATATTCACTAAGATTAACATCCTCGATGGGTGATAGTGTTATAAGTGTATGATCCTATTGAGGTTACTTCATAGAGTAAAGGATTTTAAAGTTTATTATGTTATATCTAAATTCCACAGTGAGATTTTATTCATGTATATTGATTATGATCTTCATTACCTTCAAGAAGGGTCTCCCAAAGATGATGGATGACTGGGTTGGGTATTTACCATCCTCCATGTTTTTCATATGGAATATAGTTGAGAATATTAAGTTTTAAAATCAAACTGGTATATCCTAAAAGACTCATGCTAGAAAAGAAGTTGACTTGTTTTCAAGTTGAACAACTACTCTTGTGGGATTTACGTATCCATTTTACAAATTAGTAAAATCATAGTGAGGAATTTCATTTTTGGATACAACTAAATCATATAAATCATATAAAAAATACATTGATCAAATTTTTTAAGGGATAGAAAATTCCCATAGATCATGACATTTTATGTTAAACTATAGGGGTAATAAGGGATGATACACTCATATCCAAATTAATCCTCTTATTCTATTGTATATTTATATTGTTTGAATAAAATTACCAAAGGAACATAGTATATTTCAAAAAAAAAATTAAGATATTAAAAAATGGGAATGTTGATCTCAACTTTTTGGTATGTTTCTAGAATTTTTCTTTGAAGTTATTCATCTTAGATCTTTATATATTGAATCATACGAGAAGGAAATGGAAATAGAAGGTTTTTATTTTCCCTTTACTACTTATACAATGGAGTTTCTTATATTTTTTTACATGGTATAGCTTTATAATCCTATCCTCAATTTTATTCTTTTTTTGATTGGTTCTTGAGGATTTTTATGAATTTTTCAGTTTTAGGTTTCTCAACTTCTATTTTATCTTGTATAGGATCAGGTGTGTTGGTAGGGTATGTCTTCTTACCACTTCTTGTAGTTACCATGATCAAATTTCCATTTGGATTTGGGACTGGTTTGGATAGTACTTTCATAGTTTATTGAATGAAAATTCCATATGAACTTTAACATAGTCCCATGACTCTCCCACTTTATTCCCAAGCTCATAAACTTTATATCCTTATTATTTATATAATATAGCATTCACACTAGTTTAGGGTTTCTCAAAGGGTTGATTTTTATGGAATAGTGGGTATTGATAAGTTGGTTGGTTGTAAATAATTTTTTATATTTATTGAAAAGGTATAGATTATCGGGAATTATCTCTCCATCATGGGAATAGTTTCTTAAATTTTTATTATTAGAATTCTAATACACAACATATTATTCTCCAAAACTTAATACATTGGCCAGTACAATGATTATAAGATTAATATAATCCAAATACCATCACTGGTACTTATTTCTCTCTTGATTTCATCAGTTACATTTTTTTAAAAGGACTAGTTATCTTCCCAATATGATATTTAAGAAATGGGGATAATTTATAAGACCTTACCTCATGTAAACCTATGACACCAGTACCCCTCATACCAAATAACTAATTTTTTGGGATATTTTTGTAATAAGTCCCTTTACTGGTGGTATTTCTATTAAATCTCCTCATGAGGATACACCTAATGGGTTCCTCTCACTATTAATTAATCATTGGTAGAAAAAAAGGAAATTAGACTCCCTAATGGATTGATGTGGGAAACTGGGAAAAGATTATTGAACCACACCTAATAATCATAAGGAGTCTCCCTAGAATAATGTTTGATGGAATAAGTATCATTCCTAACATAAGTAATTATGAAGGTAGGGAAAAAATAAATAAATAGTCTACATATGTTATATAAATCATGTAATTATCTTAGTTGTAGACTAAAACCCTATATTTAGCTACTCATTTGAGAGATAACGGTAATTTCTTCCATTTTACTTGTTCCCCAACCACTCTTTGGAGTTTCAATGTTGAGAATATTAATGTGAACTCATTGATGTACTTGTTGGTATCTTCACCTGGAATAGCATGATATTTTTAAAATAATTATATTAAACTGTTTTTAATTAAAAATCATTTTGGAAAATAGGCCTGGTAATTTGATTGTAGTGGTTTATGAACTGACGGTAACAAATATCATTTAAAGATTGATTAGGATTACTTTCCATGGGTATTATATCACAATTAACACTTGATGTTTTACTTGAGTCTGTCATGGAAACTTCCTCACAATAATATTTTATGTTTAATTTTATGATCCTTGTTAGTAGTGTTATATCTATCATGGGGTCAAGTGAGAGGAGTAGTTTAGGATTGGAACTGGTCATACAATTTTAGGTAAGCTGCTTTAGTTCCACCTCCCTGGAAACATATACAGGTTTTGACTCACCTTTCATGAGGTGGGGTGAAAGATAGTTAATACTAGGTTAAGTATTCATATTTTATTTTAAACCTAAGGTTATCTCTAGATATGGGTGATCTAAAATTATTTGTCACTTAATGTTAAAACATGTTTGTTTTATTTTTTTGGTTTCAGAAGTGAATTACAAATATTAAGTAAAAAATATATTAAAAATAAGTATGATGAAAAGTGATTGGGTTAGGTTTGGTTATGCAATTATAATGTCATCCTAATATTAAAATGTTGGATCTTCTTCTTATTAAATTATTAATTATATGTTCTATAATCACCTCACCACTCACCCTTGGTTGAATGGATTTTGTGAGTCTTAACTTAATATATATCTCTTATTAATATGCCTCCTTCATATATGTGTAAGTGATACAATAAATCACTACTAGTTTACTCATGAAATTCCTAATTAGGTCTTGTGGTTCCCATGAAATACTAGAGTAACCACTCCCCCTTTCACACATGCCAAAAATATACAAACAGTTCACCCATCATACTAGTATATTACATCATATATAAACTAAATTGAGTGGATGGAGATGATGGATCATTGTTTAAGGTACTATAAAAAAATCAAACACAATCAAATTTGAAACTATAAACTAATATAATGAACTGATATTATTTAATATAATAGTGTTATTTTTATTCATTAAAGTATGCAACTTAATAATTACTATCATAATTACTTATTTTTCCAATCACTCAAGGTTTTACCCCTCCATGTGATTGGTAGAAGCTGAAAAAAAGAAAAGGATAAAACATTACAGCTTTGTGAA
This sequence comes from Viscum album, assembly GCA_963277665.1. NCBI lineage: Eukaryota > Viridiplantae > Streptophyta > Magnoliopsida > Santalales > Viscaceae > Viscum > Viscum album. The sequence continues at coordinate 1,962,183,665 of OY728133.1, forward strand.
AAGTATAAAACAGAACAATTAAAAACTCTAAACGTCAACATAAATAGAAAATTATATATTATTCTTTAGTGTTATCATATTATTAAAGGATATTCATTCCCTTATTCATGATCATGTAAAATACTTTCAATATACCCACTTCTTTAATTTTTAGTTGTTTCCTTCACTATCATAATCTAGTCCTCCTAAGAATTTATTACTTTGCTTCTTTGTTTACAAATAGATAATCAGTCATGTATCCTAATTAAAATTATTCATTATAATACACATAGATTATTATTATTATTAGTTAACTTGAATGCTGAGGTTATACTCAAGGGATTCAGGTTAGAGTGTAGATGATCTTTTCAATGTTTTTATTTCATGCATATAAAGTCACCTGGTGCCATCTCTTAATAGATTAAATTTATAATGGTATGAATTCTATATAATACTTGATGATTCATACACACTGGGAAATTACTCTTGTTAATTAGTATAATCACCCATACACAGACCATCGTATGAGTGAATAACTAACAAAAATATGTGAAAAAAACTCTTATATAGTTGATGATTACTCATATGTAGTTTTCAATCACTCATATGTAGTTTTAAATAACTCATATGAAGTCTTGAATGACTCATATGTAGTTACGAATCACACCTCCAGAGTCCTAAGGAATTTACCACTTTTTTAATTTCAATGAAAACAAATTATATAATTTCACAATAACTTTAATAAATTTATTTAGAACATAGAAATAAATAATATTGAAAATATAGTCATCCATTTATTCATGAATTTAAACAAAAAAATTAAATTCATAATTTATCAACTTTAATAAATATTAACCACCCCAAATGAATTAACACTTTAATTACCTAATTTATTTAAACACATTTAATTAATTAATATATGGGAATAAAATTAATTTAATAAAATCTATATTTACAAAAAAATTTAACTCTATCAAGGTACACACACCAAGAATTATATTACATTATCAATGTGGGATAAGTAGATACACAACTCTTTACTCGGAATATACTATTTCCTTCACATAGGGGGAGAAGTGGTATGTTAAAGGGGGAGGGTTAAATTTATTTAACTATCTATTATTAATTCATTTTCTATTTTTCTAGTTTAAATGGGGATAAAAATTCATAAGTGGGTATCTGAATTTAGGGGGATCGTAACGTATCACATATCTAAAATTGTACCTATCATTGAGAGATTGATTTCATTTAAAAACACTACTCTAAAATATGGTGTGGTGTCAAGTTGGTTGTTACAAATAAAAGGATATAATTTGGTTCCAATTTAATGAGTTTATAAGTTTTAAAATAATTGAGCAAGGTTGAAAACAAATCCAAAGGTGGATATTAAATTACCCATTTGAATTATTGAGGTATGTTTTATTTACTGTCAACAATTTATTAGAGACTGGAAAAAATGATATGGATTTTTTTAGATGTTTGGAAATTATAATGGATACATTTAAATGGATTATATGATTATTTAGAGTAATCATAAATTCTGAATAAAAGTTGAAAAATGGTAAAGTATCACTTCATATAAAAGAAGACCTCATATGAAAGAAAGGATTTCATATGAGAGAACTTATTTTTTATAAATTGATTCTATGAAACATATGAAATGATTACATTATATGAAAATGATCTTTTATATAAGATTATTTTCTTATGATAGTATATTTTTATAAGATTCCTCGAATTTCATAAGATGTCAAGTTCATAAGAAAAGTGTTTCCATAAAATAGAATACCTTCATAAAAATATTGAAATCATAGGATAAGACAAGAATGTAAGATATGAATTTATAATATGATAACTTATTTCATAAGATAGGAGTTATCATAAGATATAGCTTCATAAGATATAGTTTAATAAGATATGATTTGTAATATATATTATGATTATGAAAATCTAAGCTTCCCAATATTAATTGATGATTTTATGTATGAATATTCTATAAATATCATTGGCCATGGTAAAACTAAGAATCAAGTCAATTATTAAGGAGGTTGGAAAGTATATTTAAATGGATATTTAATGTGATTAATATTGATAGAAATTATTAGATGAATTTTAATCCAAATTCAAATTCATTATGTTCGATAAATATAAAAACCTTATAATTTACATTCCATGATTAAACAACTATTTTTGATGGAATATTAGTGTGACTAATTTTTAAGTAATTTCCATAAAATAACTTTGGAAATGTATCTTGAAAATATTAAGGAAGTATAAAATCTGTATATAAGGATAAATTAAGTGATTTTTATTTTTGATAAGTAGATTATATTGTACTTCATTGATGAATATGTGTATCAAGGAAAGAAATGAACTGAATAACAAAAAATTTCCTCCATATAAGAATTATAAATAAGTTCTAAAAAATTCATTCTATTTCTATTGATTTAGGTGTTTACTGTTGAGGAGGAATGATTTTAATTTTAAGAATTCATGCTCTCATGTGAGACAAGATCATCTTAAATTACCATGATAGGAATATTAATCTATTTTTTATGCACTAATATCATTATCGTTGTAAAATTATTTCTTGAAAAAGATTTAATCTTTTATTTTCCAGTTTAAAATGAAGATTAATTTGATGATATGAACCAAACATAAGAGTGTGGGAGGGATATTGAAGAACTTCTAGTTCCAGTATAAATAATGCTATATCATTTGTAGTACCTAGATGATAGATGTAAATTTCAATAAGTGGATGATACATTCTCCAAACATATATGACAATTATACTGAATTTTTTATTACTAAAAATACACAGTCATAATAAAATGTGTTTCTTAATATGTTGTTGGACATGGTAAGGATTGAAATCTCACACTGAGTCCAAACTTTATAAAAAATAAAATATGCTATTTTTTTCTTATTTTTACATACACGTGAGGAAGAGATTCAAGAGAGATAATCATGACACTATTCACAGGGTTTAATTCAAAATAAATAATCTTTAAAATCATATACCATAGATCCCCCACTCTCACTGGCACCCTAACTGACTTGGAATCTATATTAAGTTGCTGACACGTCTCATCAATTGAATTGGGATTAAATAATAGTTTAGGGTGCATGTCATCCATTTTTTAGGGTACCTCCACCTATTAGAGAGTTATAATATAATTGGTTGGTTGAATAAACTAAAATTATCATAGAATAAGTATTCATAGATATTTTTATGTAATTTTATCATCAATAGTTGAGTAAATCCAACCCTATGATTTATAAGATTAGGAAGTCCACTCAACATATCAGGATTCTACAAGAGAATGTTATTGTCCTTACAAAATACTTACATAAAATCACTAAGTATTGGTGTATCTATAGATTGAACTATAAAGAAAGGTTGAAGGATCCTTTCCAATTATAATTTCTAAGAAACTGAATATTATAAATTCAATGGTTGAGGACTATTAGGTTTTTTTGAAAATAGTGGGATACATTAAATGATTGTAAATAGAAAATTCCTTAATAATGAATAATAAAGATAAAAGTATTAATTTTATTGTTTTTTATTTTGTTTAGAATGAAAATCAATACCATAGATTAAAAGTGTAACACCCCAAGATTTTATGAGAAATATTATTTTTAATTACTTTGATGTCTTGTGTTGTACACTACACCAAGATTATATTGCACTATACACAACATCGTATTAGATTACAAAATACGTAAACACTATTCTAGTCTTGTGTTTCACGCTAGAGCAACCTTCCTCGATAGCGTGTGTTGTACGCAATACCGATTTTCACTATACAATATATTATTATAATATTATTTTGAACTAGCCGTTATGAATTGTAATACCCACTTTTTGAAATTTTATAAATTTTATCTTTCAAAATGGACTTCATTTTTGGATTTGTAATGTCAAAATTATCCTAGGGTGTGTTTTTTGTATTTTTCTGAAAACATTCAATTTTTGAGGAATTGTGAAAACACCGGGTTACTATTTAAAAACCAAATTTTTATTTAAATAATAATTTATTTATATTTATATTTATTTTAGGTCAAAATAGATACATAATACCTATATATGTTCAATTTAATCCATTGGAGTAATTTTATAATAATATAGATACATAAAAATTTTATTGAACTTTTCACCGTCTTTTACCCACCTCATAGGAGCATTTGCAATTGTACATAAAACTTAATTTTACCGCTTCTGTGAGTTGAATTTTGAAAATCCGAGAGACACAGTTAATATCAAGGAGTAAAATGTGGTTTAATAAGATAAAAATAATTTTTTGTGAATAGTAACTTTTTCTTTTATTTACCACGGTTAAAAGCAAATAGGGTAATTAAGGGTAAAAATGATATTATTATTACCCTAAAACATGTCATAATTTTATTGGATAAGTATAATTAGACCAAAAACAACCTTAGGAACAAAATTTTACCCTTTAGGTCCACTTGGATTAGATTAAGACACTTATTATTATTTTATTTAAAGAAGAGTTAAAATAGTTAAAATCAAAGTTTAATAACTACAACATTTTTAATATAGGGTTATACATAATATAAATTTAAATATAAATATTAATTAGAAATATAAAAAGATTTCCTACATAATTATATTTTATTTATCATTTTTATAAATTAAATAATTTAATTTATTTATGACACAATGATGATGCAGTAATTACCTTATTAATGAAATATTAACATAATTGAAATTATAAATACACAAATAAATGTAATATGAGACTTTTTATGAATTACACTAATTTTATAGGTTAATATGACATGTTATTACTAATGTAATTAACTTTTTTTGAACTAATCATGCTGTAATAATTTTCACAAAAATCAATTACCAAATAGTGTCAAAATTGACATAAAATAGTTTTTAAAACAAATATTATATTATTAATTGTAATTATATTCCTAAATATATATGGTTCGGCCAAATTACTTGGATAAAGATATATATATTAATAAGGAACCACTTGGGGTTCGTTTGTCTTTTTATGCTAAGTTTATTAACCATATAGTGTAAGAAAATAAGAAGACACAGTAAAAGTTAAATTATTTAACTTAGAGTTAAATCGAAATGATATGGTTAAAATAGTAACCTAAACTTGTCTAAAACCTATTTTTTGAGATGATTTCGACCCATCACCACTTTAGCTTTGAAATAAATCAATTTTGAGCTATTATAAACTGAATATGACTTTATTATAAAATAATATTTTTAAGTTTTTCCTAAGGTGCCCCTCTCCTCCCTTATAAAAGGGAACCTCCTCCCTCTTCTCTTTACACAATTTTGAGCCTTCATGCTCGACCAAATACTTCCCATTTCCCTTCTCAACTTACCTAGAAACATTATAGAGGTTCTGGTCTCCTCAAAAGACCAACTCTACTGCTTTAAGAGGAAGAATAAAAGAGGTGCGTCGAAGAAGAGGTAATCTCTTCTACTGATTATTTCAAGTTTATCTCCTCTTCAACTTCTTTTATTTAGTTTTTTAATTATAATGTAATAACATCAGTATCAATAATATACTTATATGTTATTATATATATTTAACAACCCCAATTCACCTTCTACCCATCCTAGGGAAAAAGAAATCATCGCGCGTGCATACGTACGGAATACCGTCTCCAGGCCGTGGTGTAATCTGTTTTTCCACCACCACCTTACTTAGATGGGTTTAATGGTGTAAATAATAACTTTATATATTTATTATAACATCATAATGATTCTGATATATTATATCATCCACTCCAATTCAATTCAATAATTATTGGAATGATATCACCGCTCGTGCGTACGTATGGATTACCGTCTCCACGATGCGATGAGATTCATTCTCCATGTTAACCATTCAAGAATGATTATAAAGTATATATAATGAATAATAATGAAATATATGAAATGATAAAGCTATTGGATTTATGTATATATACATCCATTGAAGTCAATAAGGAAAGGAAAACAGTGTTTATGCGTACGTACGACCTACCGTCTTCATGAACATTGTATTTCATTTCATTCGTCTATCTATTATATATATATATACTGAATATATATGATATTTAAATCATTATATAAATTATGGAAGTAATTAAATCATGATATAAGTAATAATAATATCAAGAACAACAACTCCAAACACGTACGATAAATAAAACAATTTTACCCAAAATGCTGCTTTAACAAGGAATATACAAAAGAACAGGTAATATAAAGTCATAAGTGGAATATATATGATATAATAACAATGAATATGATTATTTAATAAGTAAATTACATAATTTAAATCATTATACAGGAGTTTTGGATACATACGAAGCATATTAGACCTAAGTTAAGGGATAACTATTCCAATCTCGTTCTTATCCGAGATTGTTTATACGTAAGTATTTACTGGGGTTATATTTTTCATCCATGTCCATACAAATGTTCTTCATAAAGCATTTAATATTTTTCCATGTATGTTTAAATTCATGTTTACCCCTATTTGACTTTTAAATTGTGTTATGGAAAGAATCTTTCTTTTGTTTACCATATGAGGAACTTTTTGACATTTCTGGAAAAAGTAGGAGGATAATGTTTATTTTAACTTATACAGCATGAACAGATTTTTATGGTTTTATAACACCTTATTTTAATGAATAATACTCTAAAATATTTCATGACTATTTTCAACAAAATCCTTTTCTTTTAAAATTGCATGGAATTTTGTGAAAAGAAATGATTTTTAATAATAAAGGATATTTTCCTCAAGAATTCATTTCAAGTGTTTTATCAAAACTATTTTCCATCTAAGATTACATTATTTAGCATGTTTATGTTTCAAGTATAATGTATCTATTATTTACATGATTTTATTCTTCTTATGATGAAATGATATCCATTTTTTTATATGGATTACGTTATGATGGGATGATGTTTAGGAAACCCATTTTATTTTTTGGGTTATGATGAATGATTTATGTTTATTTTGTGGCACAAGTAAGAATGATTTTAATATGAGATGGGTGAGACCTATATCTACCTCCAATGAATTGAGTAAAGATTTATATCTCATGAGATAGACATGTCTATAATGGTAAGTCAATCTGGTTCAGTGGTACAGGACTGGAACGAGGAGTGAAATCGATTCAGAAAGGGACTTTGTCCACTAATATGGGCGTGGCAGCAATGCCTTGGATACTATGGAAATTATATAATGTGGTTAATGGTTTCCACAATTACATGTTTTATTCCCATGATATTTTATCATGATTGATGTTCCTTTATGATATATATCTTATGTACTTCCAAGATTTATTCCACAACTCAATATTTTGATGTGTAAACTTTATGTTCATGTTTTTAAGTTCAAATGTATATAGTTTGTTTTATTTTCTACATGCTTACAATTACTTAGAATTTGAGCTCACCCTTTCTATGTTTTATTTTCCCCAGGATATAAAGAAAGGTTTTTGGTAAGAAAAAAAGGGAAGATCTTTATGGGAGATGTTGAAGATCTTTCACAAAGATTTGAAGATTATATTCCGAGTTTCCAAAGACACTTAACTATTACAGTCCTTTAGTGTTTGTTTTTGTTATATATTAGGTATTCTAAAAAAGTAATGTAATGTCCATGTACGTCAAGATTTTGTTCTCTACAGTTGGTATCAGAGGAAAGGTTTAGTTAACCATTGGAAACTAGTATGCGAAAACATTAGTGAGATCCCTAGAGATATTTCTGAGGTATGTCTAGGGATGTACCTCAGGTTACATATAATTATAGGTTATAGCCATAGAATTATGGTAATTATCTTATAATTTAACCTAAGATGTTAGATATTGAAGGTACTCCTCCTTGGTTATGATTTTTTCCCATCACACTATTCTTTTTCGGTTTTAGAAAATGGCTGGAAACATGATGATTCACGATAATGGAGGATATGATGGACAATGGAATGATATTATTCATGAGAAACCAAATAAAATTGGATCTAGAAGTCCACATATCGTTATTATTCCTAATCAAAAATCTAATAATATGATCAAAAATCTCAACTTTGGTAAGTTTCCCGACTCAGATAATAAGAGAAATATGGACTTTCATGGTGATCATAGAGGAAAGAATGTTCAATTTCCCTCATGTAAATCATGTGGGAAGAGGCATCAGGGAGAATGTTTCAAAGGAACTAGAAGATGATTTGGGTGTGGAAAAGGACACCAAGCCAGTAATTGTAAAGTAAAAGGTTCAGTTAACACCATGGACAAGGATAATGGTATTTCTAAGACATCAACAATGGTTAAATGTTTTAAATGTGAAATGTACGGGCATTATGAAAACCAATGCCCTAAGGGAGAATCTCATGAAGAGAATCAACATGGTCATATGGGAAGTATTTATGTGGATGATGATGAAGAGACTACAAATGATATATGAGATGAAAGAAATGATGACACTCAGTCAGTTTTTTAATAAGTTAGTGCAATGATTTTATGTTTATCAAGAATAATGTATGGTACTATGGAATAAAGAAAAATCTAAGGATTGTTACACTGATGTATTTCCTTGATTTTTTGAAAGTATATGATGAATGGTACCAGTAACCATGAAAAGTTATTCAAATATTTTTGAAATGTAGATGATATGTGCCTAATGAAAGTATAAGGATATAATGAGATGTTTGATAGTATTAATGAGCTTATGACTGGTATAAGGACAAAGTGATATCATGGTTTGAGTATACAGAATTTTGGTATTTTGGTATGTGGAAAGAGTTAAGGTATTCATGTTTTCACTAAGCTTCAATGGGTATCTATTTTTCAAGAGAATACATGATTAAGGTATTCACATGTTTGGAATGTGACCAACAAGATATATCTTATGATAAATGATGGTATTCACATGCTCGATAGATGACATTTCCAGTAATCATTTTCTTTATACTATGAGATTGGACTGAAGTATTTTGGATAAACCTAAATATTGGAATAGATTAAGTTTGGCATTAGATAGTATTATTTAAGGCTGGAACTTTTTGTTATGTTATAATATTATAGTTTTAGAAAAAGGACAACCCATAGGACGGGCGAAAACTCGTCGTGTCGGACAGGGATGTGGTAATTGAACCCATAACCGAAGTGCAAGAGGCCATTATCACCTACCACTGGCCTACAGGAAGTCCCTGGTTAGTAGAAAATAGTTTTATTTTATTAAGCGCTATGATAGATGAATTATAATTCCATTTTAGCAACCATATACGATTAATCATAGCATAGATGGACTTATGTATATTTAATAAACTGTGCTAATATTTTTGGGATAGAAACAGATGGAATGACCTATCATTCTATCGCATGATCTGCTAACACTTCACGAATGACAAATTCAACTTCATTTCTTTAGGATATGAAGTGGAAATTGTTCAAGGCACGGACAACAGTGAGATTTTACCAAAATCATGTAAGTATTTCTTTTAATTCAACATTTTTTCAACATTGGGGAAATGATCTTGAGAACTAAAAATGATTTCCTAGTACCCTCATACCCGATGAATTAGATGGTACCTCAAATAGTTACAAATTTATGGATTTTTGATTGATGGATTTTTTATAGTCATGTTCTCTACCACTCTCCATCATAACTTGATTGTTATATTTCTCTCCCATATCCATATTTTCATCTTTGTTGTCCTATGTGGAAACCCAGTACTGAGTTACATTGGGTGACCATTATGAATCTAACTTTCCTTTTTAAAATGAAGTTTTAGTATTCCTTTTTACTATGTGGGTTTCTATGAAAGAAACCTTTAAGTAGTAAACCATTTATAACCCTGACAAATTTCGAGGGTGAAATTCATTTTAAGGGGGGTAGAATGTAACACCCTGAGATTTTATGAGAAATGTTATTTTTAATTACTTTGATGTCTTCTGTTGTACGCTACACCAAGATTATCTTACGCTATACGCAACACTGTATTAGCTTACAGTATACGCAAACACTATTCTAGGCTTGTGTTGCACTCTAGAGCAACCTTCCTTGATATTGTGTGTTGTACGCAATGCCGAGTTTTACTAAACAAGATATTATTATAATATTATTTTGAACTACCAATTATGAATAGTAATACCCACTTTTTGAAATTTTATAAATTTAATCTTTCAAAATGGACTTCATTTTTGGATTCGGAATATCGAAATTATCCTAGGGTGAGTTTTTGGTATTTTTCTGAAAACATTCAATTTTTGATGAATAGTGAAAACACTAGGTTACTATTCAAAAACCAACTTTTTCTTTAAATAATCATTTATTTTATTTAAATTTATTTTAGTTCAAAATGGATACATATTATCTATATATGTTCAATGTAATCCATTGGATTAATTTTATAATAATATAGATACATAAAAATTTTATTGAACTTTTCACCGTCTCTTACCCACCTCCTAGGAGCATTTGCAATTGTACATAAAACTTAATTTTACCACTTCTGTGAGTTAAATTTAAAAATTCTGAGAGACATGGTTAATATCAAGGAGTAAAATGTGGTTCAATAAGATACAAATAATTTTCTTTGAATAGTAACTTTTTCTTTTATTTACCACGGTTAAAAGTAAATAGGGTAATTAAGGGTAAAAATGATATTATTATTACCCTAACACTTGTCATAATTTTATTGGATAAGTGTAATTCGACCAAAAAAACCTTAGGAACAAAATATTACCCTTTAGTTCTACTTGGATTAGATTGGGACACTTATTATTATTTTATTTAAAGAAGAGTTAAAATAGTTAAAATCAAAGTTTAATAACTAAAACATTTTTAATATAGGGTAATAAATAATACAAATTTGACTATAAATATTCATTATAAATATAAAAATCATTCCTACATAATGATATTTTATTTACAATTTTTATACATTAAAAAATTTAATTTATTTATGACACAATGATGATGCAGTAATTACCTTATTAATGAAAAATTAACATAATTGAAATTATAAATACCCAAATAAATGTAATTTGAGACTTTTTATGAATTAAAATAATTTTATAGGTTAATATGACATGTTAGTATTAATTTAATTAACTTTTTTAGAAATAATCATTCTATAATGATTTTCACAAAAATCAATTACCAAATAGTGTCAAAATTGACAGAAAATAGTTTTTCAAAAAAGTATTATATTATTAATTTTTATTATATTCATAAATATATAATGTTCAACCAAATGACTTATATAAGGATATATATATTAATAATGAACCACTTGGTGTTCGTTTGTCTTGTTATGGTAAATTTATTAACCATATAGTGTAAGAAAATAAGAAGACGCGATAAAAGATAAATTATTTAACTTAGAGTTAAATCTAAATGATAGTGTTAAAATAGTAACCTAAACTTGTCTAAAACCTATTGGTTGAGAGTATTTCGACACATCCCCACTTTATCTTCGAAATAAATCAATTTGGGCCTATTATAAACCGAATATGACTTTATTATAAAATAATATTTTAAGTTTTTCCTAAGATGCCACTCTCCTCCATTATAAAAGGAAACCTCCTCCCTCTTCTCTTTACACAATTTTTTGCCTTCAAGCTCGGCCAACCCCTGCCTATTTCCCTTCTCAACTTCCCTAGAAACATTATATAGGTTCTGATCTGCTCAAAAGACCAACTCTACTGCCTTAAGAAAATGTTTAAAAGAGGTGTGTCAAAGAAGAGGTAATCTCTTCTACCGATTCTTTCAAGTTTCTCTCTTCTTCAACTTCTTATTATTTAGTTGTTTCATTATAAAGTAATAACATAAGTATCACTAATATACTGATATGTTATTATAAATATGAAACAACCCCATTTCACCTTCTATCCATCCTAGAGAAAACGAAATCACCGCGTGTGCGTAAGTACGGAATACCGTCTCCACGCCGTGGTGTAATATGTTTTTCCACCACCACCTTACTTGGATGGGAATAATGGTGTAAAGAATAACTATATATAGTTATTATAACATCATACAGATTCTGAGATATTATATCATCCACTCCAATTCAATTCAATAATTATGGGAATGATATCATCGCCCGTGCGTACGTACAGATTACCGTCTCCCCGACGCAATGAGATTCATTATCCATGTTAACCATTCAAGAATGATTATAAAGTATATATACTAAATAATAATGAAATATATGAAATGATAAAGATAATGTATTTATGTATATAAACTTCCATTGAAGTCAATAAGGAAAGGAAAACAGCGTTTATGCGTATGTATGGCCTACCGTCTCCATTAATGGTGTATTTCATTTCATTTATCTATCTGTTATATATATATATATATATTGAATATATATGATATATAAATCATTATATATATTCTTTAAGTAAGTAAATCATGATATAATTAATAATAATATCAAGAACAAAAAGTCCAAACACGTACAATAAATAAAACAATTTTACCCAAAACGCTGCTTTAACAAGGAATTTACAAAAGAACGGGTAATATAAAGTCATAAATGAACCATATATGATATAATAACAATGAATATGATTCTGTAATAAGTCTATGACATTATTTAAATCATTATAAATGAGGTTTGGATACGTACAAAGCATATGGGACCTAAGGTAAGGGATAACTATTCCAATCTCGTTCTTATCCGAGATTGTTTATACGTATGTATTTACTGGGGTTATATTTTTCATCCATTTCATGTTTTTCATAAAGTCTTTAATATTTTTCCACATATTTTTAAAGTCATTTTTAACCCTCTTTTACTTTTACATTATTTTATGGAAAGAATCTTTCTTTTTTTACCATATGAGGAACTTTTTGACCTTTCCGGAAAAAGTAGGAGGATAATGTTTATTTTAACTTATACGGCATGGACAGATTTTTACGGTTTTATAATGCCTTATTTTAATGAAGAATACTCTAAAATATTTCATGACTATTTTCAAAAAAATACCTTTATTTTAAAATTTCATGGCATTTTGTGAAAAGAAAATGATTTTGAAGAAGAAAGGATATTTTCCTCAAGAATTCATTTCAAGTGTTTCATCAAAACTATTTTCCATCTAAGATGAAATTATTTATCATGTTTATGTTTCAAGTATAATTTCTCTATTATTTACATGGTTTTATTCTTCTTATGATGAAATTATATACATTTGTTTTATATGAATTACGTTATGATGGGATGATGTTTATGAAACTCATTTTATTATTTGGGTTATGATGAATGATTTGTGTTTATTTTGTGGCACAAGTAAGAATGATTTAAATATGAGATGGGTGGGACCTATATATCCCTAAAATTAATTGGGTAAAGATTTATATCTCATGATATAAACATGGATGGAATGGTAATTTAATTTGGTTTAGTGGTACAGGACTGGAACGAGGAGTGAAATCGATTCAGAAAGGGACTTTGTCCACTAAGATGGTTTTGGAAGCAATGCCTTGGCTACTATGGAAATCATATCATGTGGTTAATAGTTTCCAAAATTACATGTTTTATTCCTATGCTATTTTATCATGATTGATGTTCCTTTATGATATATGCCTTACGCACTACCAAGATTTATTCCACATCTAATGATTTTGATGTGTAAACATTATGTTCATGTTTTGAAGTTCAAATGTATATGGTTTGTTTTATTTTCTCCATACTGAGAATTTGTGCTCACCCTTTATATGTTTTATTTTCCCCAGGATATAAATAAAGTTTTTAGGTAAGAAAAAAATGGAAGATCTTTATGGGATATGTTGAAGATCTTTCACCAAGATTTGAAGATTATATTCTGAGTTTCCAAAGACACTTAACTGTTACGGTCCTTCAGTGTTTGTTTTTGTTATGTATTAAGTATTCCGAAAAATTAATGTAATTTCCATGTACGTCAAGATTTGGTTCTCTACAGTTAGTATCAGAGGAAATGTTTAGTTAACCTTTGGAAACTAGGATACGAAAACATTAGTGAGATCCCTAGAGATATTTCTAAGATATGTCTAGGGATGTCCCTAAGGTTATGTATAAGTATAGGTTATAGCCCTAGAATTATGTTAATGATCTTAGAATTTAACCTAATATGTTAGATATTGAAGGTAATCCCCCTTGATTATGATTTTTCCTTCTCACACTATTCTTTTTCTATTTTATAAAATGGATGGAAACATGAAGATTTGTGATAATGGAGGATATGATGGACAATGGAATGATATTTTTGATGTGAAACCAAATGAAATTGGATTTGGAATTCCACATATCATTATTGTGCCTAATCATAAATCTCATAATATGATCAATAATATCAACTTTGGTAAGTTTCCTGACTCAGATAATAAGAGAATTATGGAGTTTCATGGTGATCATAGAGGAAAGAATTCAATTTCCCTCATGTAAATCATGTGGTAATAGATATCATGGAGAATGTTTCAAAGGAACTGGAAGATGCTTTGGGTGTGGAAAATAAGGACACAAAGCCAGTAATTGTAAAGTAAAAGGTTCAGTTAAAACCATGGACAAGGATAATGGTATTGCTAAGACATCAACAATGGTTAAATGTTTTAAATTTGAAATGTACAAGCATTATGCAAACCAATGCCCTAGGGGAAACTCTCATGAAGAGAATCAACATGGTCATATGGGAAGTATTTATGTGGATGATGATGAAGAGACTACAAATTATATATGAAACGAAAGAAATGATGAAACTCAGTCATTATTATAAGAAGGTAGTGGAATGATTTTATGTTTATCAAGAATAATGTGTGGTACTATGGAATAAAGAAAAATCTAAGGATTGTTACACTGTTGTCTTTCCTTGAGTTTTTGATAGTATATGATGAATGGTACTAGTAACCATGAAAGGTAATTCAAATATTTTCGGAACGTAGATGATATGTTCATAATGAAAGGATAAGGAGATAATGAGATGTTTGATAGTATTAATGAGCTCATGACTAGTATAAGGACAAAGTGATATCATGGTTTGAGTATATAGAATTTTGGGATTTTGGTATGTGGAAAGAGTTAACTTTTGATAGCATTCATGTTTTCACTATGCTTAAATGGGTATTATTTTTTCAAGAGAATACATGATTATGGTATTCACATGTTTGGAATGTGACCAACAAGATATATCGTATGATAAATGATGGTATTCACATGCTCGATAGATGGCATTTCCAGTAATCGTTTTATTTATACTATGAGATTGGATAGAAGTATTTTGGATAAACATAAAGATTGGAATATATTAAGTTTGGCATCAGATATTATTATTTAAGGCTATAACTTTTTGTTATGTTATAATAGTATAGTTTTAGAAAAAGGAAAACCCATAGGACGGGCGACAACTTGTCGCATCGAACATGGATGCGGGAATTGAACCCACAAATGAAGTGCAAGAGACCTTTATCGCATACCACTGGCCTATAGGAAGTCCCTGGTTAATAGAAAATAATTTTATTTTATTAAGCGAAATGATAGATGAATTATAATTCCATTTTAGTAACCATATACCATTAATCACAACATAGATGGACTTGTGTATATTTAATAAATTGTGCTAATATTATTGCAATAGAAACAGATGGAATGACCTATCATTCTATCACATGATCTTCTAACACTTCACAAATGACAAATTCAACTTCATTTCTTTAAGGGATGAAGAGGAAATTGTTCAAGGCATGAACAACGGTGAGATTGTACCAAAATCAAGTAAGTATTTCTTTTAATTCAACAATTTTTCAACATTAGGGAAATGATCTTGATAACTAAAAATGTTGTCCTATTACCCTCATAACCGATGAATTAGATGGTACCTTAAGTCATCACAAATATATGGATTTATGATTGATGAATTTTTCATAGCCATGTTCTCTACCACTCTCTATTATAACTTGATGGTTATATTTCTCTTCCATATCCATATTTTCATCTATGTTGTCCTATGTGGAAACCTAGTACTGACTTACTTTGGGTGACCGTTATGATCTAACTTTCCTTTTTAAAATGAAGTTTTAGTATTCCTTTTTACGATGTGGGTTTCTATGAAAGAAACTTTCAAGTAGTAAACCATTTATAACCCCGACGAATTTCGAGGGAGAAATTCATTTTAAGGGGGTAGAATGTAACACCCCGAGATTTTATGAGAAATATTATTTTTAATTACTTTAATGTCTTGTGTTGTAAGCTACACCAAGATTAGATTACGCTATACAAAACACCGTATTAGCTTACAGTATACACAAACACTATTCTATGCTTGTGTTTCATGCCAGAGAAACCTTCCTTGATATCATGTGTTGTACGCAATACCGAGTTTCACTAAACAAGATATTATTATAATATTATTTTGAA
The DNA here is from genome assembly GCA_963277665.1 of Viscum album. Taxonomy (NCBI): domain Eukaryota; kingdom Viridiplantae; phylum Streptophyta; class Magnoliopsida; order Santalales; family Viscaceae; genus Viscum; species Viscum album. The sequence goes on from OY728133.1 coordinate 1,962,200,027, forward strand.
CTAGCAGTTATGAATAGTATACCAACATTTTGAAATTTTATAAGTTTTATCTTTCAAAATGGACTTCATTTTTGGATTTTTAATATCGAAATTATCCTAGGGTGAGTTTTTGGTATTTTTCTGAAAACATTCAATTTTTTATGAATAGTGAAAACACTAGGTTACTATTTAAAAACCAACTTTTTATTTAAATAATAATTTATTTTATTTAAATTTATTTTAGGTCAAAATTGATACACAATACCTATATAAGTTCAATGTAATCCATTGGAGTAATTTTATAATAATATAGATACATAAAAAGTTTATTGAACTTTTCACCATCTTCTACCCACCTCCTAGGAGCATTCGCAATTGTACATAAAGCTTAATTTTACCGATTCTGTGAGTTCAATTTCTAAAATTAGAGAGAAACGGTTAATATCAAGGAGTAAAATGTGGTTCAATAAGATAAAAATAATTTATGGTGAATAGTAACTTTTTTCTTTTATTTACCAGGGTTAAAAGTAAATAGGGTAATTAAGGGTAAAAATGATATTATTATAACCCTAAAACATGTCATAATTCTATTGGATAAGTGTAATTAGACCAAAATAAACCTTAGGAACAAAATATTACCCTTTTGGTCCACTTGGATTAGATTAGAACACTGATTATTATTTTATTTAAAGAAGAGTTAAAATAGTTAAAATCAAAGTTTAATAACTAAAACATTTTTAATATAGGGTTATAAATAATATAAATTTCACTATAAATATTCATTAGAAATATAAAAATATTTCCTACATAATGATATTTTATTTATAATTTTTAGGAATTAAATAATTTAATTTATTTATGACACAATGATGATGCAGTAATTTCCTTATTAATGAAATATTAACATAATTAAAATTATAAATGCCTGAATAAATGTAATTTGAGACTTTTTATGAATTAAATTAATTTTATAGGTTAATATGACATGTTAGTATTAATTTAATTAACTTGTTTCGAAATAATCATGTTCCAATGATTTTCATAAAAATCAATTATCAAATAGTGTAAAAATTGACATAAAATAGTTTTTAAAACAAATATTATATTATTAATTTTTATTATATTCATAATTATATAATGTTTGGAAACATGAAATATTTGGGTTCGTTTGGCTTTTTATGGTAAGTTTATTAACCATATAGTGTAAGAAAATAAGAAGACACAATAAAAGTTAAATTATTTAACTTAGAGTTAAATCTAAATGAAAAGGTTAAAATAGTAACCTAAACTTGTCTAAAACCTAATGGTTGAAAGGATTTCGACACATCCCAACTGTAGGTTCTAAATAAATCAATTTGTAGCTATTATAAACTGAATATGACTTTATTATAAAATAATATTTTAAGTTTTTCCTAAGGTGCCCCTCTCCTCCCTTATAAAAGGGCACCTCCTCCCTCTTCTCTTTACACAATTTTGTGCCTTCAAGCTCATCCAAAACCTGACCATTTCCCTTCTCAACTTCCCTAGAAACATTATAGATGTTCTGGTCTCCTCAAAAGACCAACTCTACTGTCTTAAGAGGAATCTTAAAAGAGGTGCGTCGAAGAAGAGGTAATCTCTTCTACTGATTCTTTCAAGTTTCTCTCTTCTTCAACTTCTTCTTCTTTAGTTGTTTCATTATAAAGTAATAACATAAGTATCACTAATATACTGATATATTATTACAAATATGAAACAAACCCATTTCATCTTCTATCCATCCTAGGGAAAACAAAATCACCGCATGTGCGTACGTACGGAATACCGTCTCCACGCCGTGGTGTAATCTGTTTTTCCACCACCAACTTACTTGGATGGGTGTAATGGTGTAAAGAATAACTATATATAGTTATGATAACATTATATGGATTATGAGATATTATATCATCCACTCCAATTCAACTCAATAATTATGGGAAAGATATCATCGCTCGTGCGTACGTACGGATTACCATCTCCACGACGCAATGAGATTCATTCTCCATGTTAACGATTCAAGAGGGATTATAAAGTATATATAATGAATAATAATGAAATATATGACGTGATAAAGCTACTGGATTTATGTATATATACTTCCATTTAAGTCAATAAGGAAAAGAAAATAGTGTTTATGCGTACGTACGGCCTACCGTCTCCATGAACGGTGTATTTCATTTCATTTATCTATCTATTATATATATATATACTGAATATATATGATATATAAATAATTATATACATTCTGTAAGTAATTAAATAATTATATAAGTAATAATAATATCAATAACAACAATTCCAAAAATGTATGATAAATAAAACGATTTTACCCAAAATGCTGTTTTAAAAAGGAATTTACAAAAGAACGGGTAATATAAAGTCATAAGTGAACTGTATATGATATAATAACAATGAATATGATTCTGTAATAAGTCAATGACATTATTTAAATCATTATAAAGGATTTTTTTATACGTACGAAGAATATTGAACCTAAGGTAAGGGAGAACTATTCTAATCTCATTCTTATCCGAGATTGTTTGTACGTAGGTATTTACTGGGGTTATATTTTTCATCCATTTCCATAAAAATGTTTTTCATAAAGAGTTTAATATTTTTTCATGTATTTTTAAAGTCATGTTTACCCCTATTTGACTTTTACATTGTTTTATGGAAGGAATCTTTATTTTGTTTACCATATGAGGAACTTTTTGACATTTCCAGCAAAAGTATAAGGATAATGTTTATTTTAACTTATACGGCATGAACGGATTTTTATAGTTTTATAACTCCTTATTTTAATGAAGCTTACTCTAAAATATTTCATTAATATTTTCAACAAAATAATTTTATTTTAAAATTTCTTTTCATTTTGTGAAAAGAAAATGATTTTGAAGAATAAAGGATATTTTCCTCAAGAATTTATTTCAAGTGTTTTATCAAAACTATTTTCCATCTAAGATGAAATTATTTATCATGTTTATGTTTCAAGTATAATGTATCTATTATTTATATAGTTTTATTATTCTTATGATGAAATGATATCTATTTGTTTTATATGGATTACAATATGATGGGATGATATTTATGAAACCCATTTTATTCTTTGGGTTATGATGAATGATTTATGTTTATTTTGTGGCAAAAGTAAGAATGATTTAAATATGAGATGGGTGGGACCTATATATCCCTCCAATGTATTGGTTAAAGATTTATATATCATGAGATAGACATGGATGGAACAGTTATTTTATCTGGTTCAGTGGTACAGGACTGGAACGAGGAGTGAACTCGATTTAGAAAGGGACTTTGTCCACTAAGATGGTCTTGGCAGCAATGGCTTGGCTACTATGGAAATCATATCATGTGGTTAATATTTTCCACAATTACATGTTTTTTTACCATGATATTTTATCATGATTGATGTTACTTTATGATATATGCCTTACGTACTTCCGAGATTTATTCCACATCTCAAGATTTTTATGTGTAAACTTTATGTTCATGGTTTGAAGTTCAAATGTATATGGTTTGTTTTATTTTCTCCATACTTACCATTATTGAGAATTTTTTCTCACCCTTTATATGTTTTATTTTCCCCAAGATATAAAGAAAGTTTTTAGGTAAGAAAAAATGGAAGATCTTTATAGGATATGTTGAAGATCTTTCACCAAGATTTGAAGATTATATTTCGAGTTTACAAAGACACTTAAATATTACGGTCCATCAGTGTTTGTTTTTGTTATGTATTAGGTATTCTGAAAAAGTAATGTAATGTCCATATACTTCAAGCTTTGGGTCTCTACACAAATTGTTCAATATTTGATAATGATAATGTCCTCTCTATAAAAAATTTATACTAGTTATACAAGGAATTGTACATAGTACTACAATATGAAAGGAAATTTCATGTGTTATAGTCCCTTCTACTAGATGATAAAACTATGAAAATAATTTAATTTGATAATTATGCCAATAGGGGACTCCTGGATTATGTATTTTATGTTTATATCATCATGTTATCATTAATTTCTAGTGATTTTTGAATAAAAAATAAGAACATGAATCATACAACATGTTATAAAATATCCAATAACCTCACCAAGAGAAATTAAGTAAATAAAATAATTAGACCATCAATGTAATGATCGTGACCTTGATACACAAGAAATACTCGAATTAGGACTTCCACGGACCCTAATTTAATTCCCCAATCCATATAGGACAGAGAATAATTTCGTGGGTTTGAGACTACCATTGGGTAATGTTTTACCCAATTTTAATATGTAATAACTCATGTCCGGTTTCCCTTGAGAAATTGGAGAGAATCATTTATATATTGAAATTTCCCAATAGATATAAAAAAGACACAGCCGTAATTTAATAAAAAATAAATAAAAGAAAATATATCTCTATATGATTGTAGTAAAAAGTAAAAAATCAATCTACATAAAATTATTATGATATATTACGTACTTCAAGACATACTCAAATTTAATTGATCAGAATAAGTGATGTTCCAAAAATTATCTTACCATTCATGGCCTCTTTCTATAACTCTATATGGATCCTAAAGACATGTACCAACATTGATACCCAACAAACAACTATAACATCCAATCACTGTAAACACAACTGTCATACCTTAAATGCAAGAAGTGAGGCTAAATGTCCACCAAAGTATCTATATAGGGTGTAAGAATATACGTACTTCATAGGAAGCCACCAACATGCCTCAATAAAATTATGAATGATCATGTGTATGCATGAACATTTCTATAAATTTATATACATATATGATAAAATTGATTTATAAAAAAATATTAAATAAAATACATAATTGTAATAGGCTAACAAGTAACTTCTAGATAAGTTATAATCTATGAAAATTAACACCCAATATAAGAAGGTTATATAACTATAATCACCTACTTAAGATCTATCCTAATATCAATCTCATAGATTGAGGTAATGAAATTTTACAACTTTTCCCATATAGAGGAATCATATAATAGATTCATAGAATAATTCCATCCCATGGGAAGGGGAAGTTTTATACTAATGTAAGGAATTAATAGACTTTCCCATGGAAAAGGGGATGGGGTATACAAATTCATGTCATTGAAAACCCATGTCATTCATCCTTCTCCATTCAAACCATATCTTCATATAGTTTACATAATATTAATATACCACACATAACATACTCAATATCTATGAAAACAATAATAATTCTTAGAGAAAATTATTAAGTACATCAACCAACATATTTTATTTAAAAACAAAAACATTCCCTCATATATAATTTTAATGATCATTTTAGTATATTGAAAATCATAGACATAGATAAAAATAACATAATACTAAATTAAACTATTGAGAAACTATACTAGGTTAATAATTTTACATGGTAACTTCAAGTCAAACATTAAAAAATTTATAGTGTAATCACAACAAAAATAATCTTAAAAACGATTTACATGAATTAAAAAGAAAGTTATGAATATATTTCTAAGAGAAATATTAATAATATAAATAATTAAATATTTAAAACATAAGTAATAATTGTTTATTTAAGGAAAAGTTCTCTTCAAAAATAGGGTTTCCATATTTAAAACTTATTATAAATATTAAAAAACATTTCTTGATAAATTAATGTTTTAAAATTTCTAATTTTATATTTTAAAAATTATTTCATTTGGTTTACCTTGAAGACTAAACTTCAGTTTAAAAAATATTAAAGGTAAATAATTAGAAAGGAACTAGTTTTATAAATTAGTTTTAAAAAAATTGATAATGAACTAAAATAAAGGCAGTTGCTTTATAGTAATAAATTGTTTAATGTTATAAACATTATATTTTATTTAATTAATGATGTAGATAAAGAATACAAATATATCTAACAACATATCATTTCATTCTATAATTACTAACTTATCAATCATATTTACATTAATGAAAACTCTTCATCAAAGTTAAATATGGATTATTAGATTATAAATCATTTAGTTTAAATTGGAAATAATTGATTTACTTAGTAAATCATGATGATAGTACAAAATTTATTCTTTTATAAAACACCTTCACACTACACATGTCTTTAATTTCAAAAGGATATACATGAATTGAAAATGACATATGTGAATAAACCATAAAGTAATGTGATTTAGAGAAATTAAATGTCTCAAGAAAAAATTTAAATCCTCTAAGTCATGTAACGTTTTAACCTAATAAATATAAAATAAATTATTTAACTTTACAAAAAAATTGAGATATAATGTTCTACATAAACAAATTTCATTTTGAAAAAATATCTCTACCAAATATATATTGCATCATAAAAAATGTAATAATGTATAAAATTATCAATATAAACCAGATAAAAGTATTTCCATCAATACTTACTTTATAATAATCATTAATTCAAATGTAAAGGATCTACTTAAAGATTATTTACACAAAAATCATAAACCATGAGTCTTTAAAGAAGGTTAAAATAATCTAAATCTATTAAATTATGTAAAAACTCCTTGAATAGTTTTTTATATAATATGTCAAAATATTTTTAAAAACCATCCATTTATAATTATTTAAGTAAATATTAAACTTTATTATATATTTTGAAAATAAATGGAAAGTATATCCTAGTCATATTCTAGAAATTCACTCAAAGAGTTGAGACCCCATACCATAACCATTGGCGATATTTATCCTTAAAATGATCTCTTAAACATATATAAAATAAACTAAATAGGCCCCTAAAAACAATAAATCAGGAATATATAATAAAGTAATCCAAATATACATGTACAATAATTAAACAATGGTTAAACCCAAAGAAAAACTTGGTAATATAACTCTAAAAATATCCCCAAGAACATAAGGCCTAAATCCTTAATTAACAAACCAGAATATATTCCAAATTTAACGAAAGATCATGAAATACATAGTGTAAATCACACTTCAATATCTTTATATTGAAATAATGGGAAACATAAGTCATACAACTCACTTTATATTTATTCAGGAAATAAAATAGTAAGACCTAAGCATTTAGGTGTTATCACAATTCCATGGGGAAATCAAAAATTAAAACCATGACCAAGATGGAAGAAAATAGAGAAGAGGGAAATATGAGGGAAAATATAAAAGAGGATGTGATTTTACCTTATTTTTAATGATCTAAAACTCCCTAATATGAATGGTGTGTCAAATATTGAAGAGTATAGGAGAAAAAGGACAGAAGAGAGGCTCTCTATTTGTCTTCATTTGATGGGAGGGGAATGTCCTGATGGAAACCCTATTTACAGATAAAAAAAAAGGAAATTAATGATCAAATTTACCTTTCAAAAGTGTAACTTTGATCTAGATCCACTGGGTATTTATTACTAATATATTGGGGACTCTATGGAATCTCTAAAAAACCCACATTCTTCCTTTCTCACTAGGTACATAGTATAATCCACCAGGTACCTGATACCATCTTTAGTTTTAAATTAATGGTGTACCACCTCTACACCAGACTTAAACTCCTAAACCTCTTACAAAACCTAAAACTATTACCAATAAAACATAATTTTTTAACACTAACTCAAAAATTCATGATTAAATAATAATATGAAGATGAAACTGTCACAAAAAAACTAAAACAAACCCTTACTTTAATTACACAATTCCTTATTATTACCCAAATATCATATTTAATTAAATCTATTAGGACATGGGTATTTACAACTTCCTCAAAAAAAATTCAACCCTAAAAATTTGAGAAAAACATTCATATGAAATACTAAGACATAAAAAACTCTACAATATAAAGAAAATCCACTAATACACATACCCAAACATTTTTTATACCCATGATGCATGACTTCGAAATTCAACTCAAATCACCAAAAGTCACAAAATCCTCTTTCCAATAATATTTAATAACCAGTAGTACATTAATACCCCAAAAATGACTAACATGTATCAAGAATAAACATTTTAAGAATTTTACATACTTATAAAGACTAAATTTCCAATATTAATACAACACAAGATTCCACTAAAATAAAAATAATCACTAAAACCACAATGTTATACCACCAAAATTCACACCAACCAACCTAAATTCCTCAAAATATTATCACTAACTAAACCACCCTTACTCTTATGTAACTCGCCACTATAATAATTATCCAAGATTCACGTATACCTGTATTTCCACTTAATTTTTGATTTATGAAAAATTCTCACTTATCAAAAAAAATTACTAAAAAAAGTTTCCATCTCAAAATCATTTACCAAATATATTTTCAAATAACTATATTTTAAAACCCCATTTAATTATATAAATCATGATTTTTAAAGAACCAACATAATATTAATTTTCAAAATCAACCATTTTCCAAATCTTTATTTCATCCCAAATCATCTTAGTTTTTAAGTATAGTTTAATAAAATAATACCCCAAATTAACTCACTAAAAAATAACCATTCCAAAAAATCACTATTTTTAAAAAACCCCCCATTTCATTTAAAAAATATAAATTATTTTCATCTCTATTTCCAAATAATAACTCGATCCATATAACCAGTAATGATTTAAAAAAATAATACATGAAAAAATATAGTTTTTATAGTAGAAGAATTCAAAATATTTTATGAAATACTTTACTAAATAAGAAACCAGCAATATAATCAATAAAGAAAAAATAATTAGAGGACTATAATGTGCTCAAGAATTCTATTCAAATTATAATTTTACAATAAATTATTAAACTAGGAATAAATGATCAATAATAAAAAGGGGTTATATGTTAGGGATTTTAATTAATTAGATAACACCTAATAAGGTATTCTGAAGAACAATGATTAATTTATTACAATTTATTTAATTAATTAAGTCTATTTATATGTAATAATATTAATGATATAAAAAATAAACATTTACTAATGTTCCTATCAACTATATGATGCAAGATTTAATGTAAGGAGTTTCCCTTGATCAAGCCTTATAAACTCTATCCTGAGGCTTTCCAAAATTCCATCATGAGTGACTTGCAATAATACCTCTCATGTACCTATAGTGCATTGAATAAACACATAAACATCCTTGGTAACTCAAGAATCCATGTTGTCCTGGTATATTTATGTTTTACTTATAAAGTCTTGATAGTCCTATTTCCTGGATACTATCAATAACATACCCAAGAGCTCATATTGTGATTTGATACCATTTTGTAATATCCCTAACATGGATACCTGAACAGTACCCAAATCTAGATTTACATAGTCCTCAAGGGGATTCATCAATCAAAATGGTTTAGTGACTATCACTATGAGAATGATACCATCATAGGAGAAATATTTACCCACTTTAAATACATAATAATTTGTGTTAGGTTTTCCCTAAAGAACCAATGAGAATTTTTTATAAACTGAAGTTTCCCAATTGAAATCCAAAATACACTACCAAATTTGTATAATAAAAAGATATAATAAAAAATATGTCTTTATGAATTCATTATAAACCATAAAATTAGTTTATGTTTATTCCAATAAATTATGTACATCTAGTCAAACTCAACCTTAAATAAATATAAAAGGAAATATGTAAACAATTATCCTTCCAAACATGGCCTCTTACTCAAACTACCCATGGTGTTTGAAGAAATTAACCCACACCATAAACTAATAAACTAATGAAACATCTAATCACTATTTATATACCCATCATACTTGGAATATAACAAGAAAAGGAACATGTGTACTATAGTTTCCATATAGGTTACAAGCATACATATAATCAACAATGCACCACTAGTGTGCCCCAAAACAACTATGAATGATCACGTGTATCTATTAATTTATATACATATATTATAAAATAGGCTTATAATTAGTCATGAATAAACCTACATAATAATACTAAAAAGTTAACAAGTAACTTCCAGATGAATTTCATGTTATAGAAAGTAACATCGAATAATGTGAGGGCCTAAAAATGTACTCACTTACTTTGGTTCTAGAATTAGATGTTATGGATAAAGTTATGGAGATCTTGATGATCATACTATGTAAAATAAATATATAATAGATCTAGGTAATAATTATATTCTATAGTAATGGGAATTTGTATACTAATTTAGGGTACTATGGACCCGTCCCATGGAAAAAGCGAAGTGGCATTCAAAGTGAAGTGTCCTAGGAATGAGTTGCACTACTAAGTAGAAGGGATATATTAGTGGTGTTTTTTCATTTTATATTTCAAAATCAACCTCTTTGATCTATTAGAATCAAATACACTCATGGATAACTCACTTTCTTACAAATTTTATATAGAAATGGAAATAATATGAGGTAGATAATTTTTTTTATTAAGTTTGGTCCCAAGGTTCGTACATACTCTTTGTTGTGACCAGTATTTATCAAAATCCAAAACATTGATACTATATGACATAATTTTTTATAAAATAATTATATAATATTCCACCATGCTCACAACATCACATTTACAGTTATAAGTTTATTATAAAAAGGTGAGAAAGTCACAAGATAGTTTGGGTTTCTTTAGAAATTGATGATGATGATCTTCCCCTTTGATCCTTCAAGATAGTAAGAATAGAATATGATAACATAATTATGGTACTTGACTAAGTAAAATTGGAAATTAAATTAGATCATTTGTCCTTAATTCATGAAACAATTCAATGATCTACTTTTAAATCTTAAATTACTAAATACTCAAGATCTACAACTATTTTTTCTTCCATCCAAACTCTTGGATTAAATCACTATTCATATCTAAGTACCTCAATATTTATTTGTTTTCATGTCTTAATACCTCTCTCAAATTGGCACACCTTAATCAATCATTTCTATTTATTTCATAACTAATTAAAATTTTAAAATCAATACATTCTTAGATTTCATAGATTTACAAATTGCTACTGATTATCACATATCGACTATTCAAGGATCTGGTGCTCTTCTAATGTGTATAGAGGCACTCAAGTCAGATACTTGGGGATTGTGATTTTTTATAGTCGATTGTTTTTTTGATTTGTATTTTTAATTGGGGGGGGTGGTTCTTTTGAAAATCTTATATGAAATTATTGATTAATGAAGATTAATTTAACAAATTTAAAATATTGGGGTGAGTTCATTATTGGTAATTTAAGCTTATGATATCCTTGAGATTTTCTTTATATTTCTTTAAATTAACACCCACCTCACAAGATGATTTTTATTGGAATTCACAAGTGTTAAGACTTTAATTCAATCCATAACTTAACTACAATTCTAGTATCAATAAAAACTTATCTAAGGTAGTGTATTTATGTTTCTAATAATCCATGGGATCCACATGTTAAAAAAATTTCATGTCACTCCCAGGTTTTTGGATTAATTTTGGGTCCTTGTTTGTGGCGGGTTCTTAGTTGTTTTCTTAGGAACTGAGGGTGATGAATTTGAAGTTTTTAGGTATTATTTCCTTTTATATTTGTATTTTTCTTTTTTAGAGGGAATTTATTAGGAGGATGGGTCTTGTAAAATGAGTTTGCAACACTCCTAGTGGCTCATTTTTATATGGTATGTTTGTTGGATGGTTTATCCCTTTGAGTCAGATGAGTTTTGTGGTAAAAAATGTAAATTTTTGGGACATTTTCCAGGTCGCACAGTTAAGGAATATGGTTAGTTTAACCATATAGTAAGTGTGAAGGGGGTTTCATAGTTTTTGTACAATTTAACTAACCATAAAACCAGTGTGTTCATACCATCAAGCAATAGAGAGAGGCTAATTACATGGTGTATGCATAGTTTGTTAAACCGTGTGAGCTAACTATGCAACCCACTCATGAAATGTTATTTTGGGCTTTTATCCTTTGTTTTAATTGGATTTTCTTCCCTTATCTTCCCCCATCTGAAAACTATGAACAAAATTCCTCCCATGTTGATTTGTGTCTCCTCTAAGACCCTCCAAGTGTGATTCAAGGTGTTCTTTTGGTGATTATTTACCCATATCAAAAGGTTAGGGATCCTCTATATTTCTCCTTTTATTTTCATCCAAATTCCCTTTATCTAATAACCCTAGTGGCTATATTTGTCCAATTTGGGTATCTAGGGTGGTGTGTAATTAGGGGTTTTATTCATCTAGGGTTCCACTTTATAGATCTTGGATCTGGGATGTAACAACTTGAACAGTCATGAATAATATTCTATTACATTTATTTAATCAAATTTCTTATGAATAGAGAAAACACATGCACTGTTTTTTATTAATTATATGGTTTAAATAACCATTAATTATCATTACCATTGATAATATATCCATTGAAAAGTGATCACACAACTGATATAAATATAAGGTTTTTAAAAAAGAATTCTTTCGACACAGACAAAGGAGAGCATGATCTCATCTAGAAGACATGGGTCATAAAAATCTCATTTGTCGAAGCACGGAAAGGAGGTAATTGGGATTCTCTCTTGTTCAATCCCAAGATGAGCTTAAATATTTTATGCTTGAATGGAATCGCCTATGGTATAAGTGGAAGTTTATAGAGATTACCACCTAAGAGATGTTATCCAAGCCACCCCAAGAGTCTATCACCATTACACACCTTACAATTAGGTCTTATGCGGGTGTTATATGGGGTTATGTAATAAGGCATTAGTTCCTTTTTTGTTTAATCCCTTTTATACATAACAGTCTTATTCTGTCAATTCTTGTATGAGAATAGTTTTTCTTAAAAATATAATGAATTAGATAAATTGATTTGTCGGGTATAATGGCAATTTTTAAAAATATATAAATTATTATATTAAACCGAGGTTTTATTAATATTGTTATTATAATAGTGTTATAATAACACTACTTTTAATAATAAGTGGTGATTATATTCCATATTGGGTTTACTCTATAAATGATTAAGTACTCAGTTTGATAAGAATTATATTTTCATATGATAAAACTGAAATTGTATTTTTAATAAAAAAAATTATTTTGAGAAATTAAGGAATTTTTGGAATAGATAATATTTTAATAAAATATTATTATTATATGATTTTTATAAATGATCACATAATTTTTATGAAGTCAAATGTAATTTTTATTAAGGTTTAGAAACTGTATTTGTCAAAACCCGCTAATTTTTAATAAATGATGATTTTTATATTAAAAGTGAAAATTAAAATATTTAGAAAATTATTCATATAAAATTAATATTATTTTTGGAATCAGGATGTAAAAATTATCCAAGGGAGAATTTTTTATAATTTTTTGAGACAATAAAATTTTTGGGAAAAAATTAAATATCGTATAAATATATAATGTGTTTTATGACATTATAATGACACAATAGTGAAGTAATAAAATACTATAAAATGTATATTCATCCAATATATGTTTTAAAATTAATATAATATGATTTTATATTTGTTTGATTAATTTTATGATGCCTTAGTGGACCCTCCAAGACCTATAAAATATTTTAACATTTTAAAATGACTTCCTTGAGAGTGTGACTCACCTCCACATAAGTAGGCCTAATATTTTAATAAGTTCGGAAATTAGCCTTTAAAATAATGTTTTAAACTCCCCTTTGGAAAAAAAACATGGGCAAAAACCATGGGGTGGTTTTTGGTTTTGAATATTTAATTAAATAGATTCCAAAACATAAGTTTGTGAAATATTAAATAATTAACCTCTCAATTTCTATATAAACCCAACCAATATCCTACTTATCTTCACTCAAAATATTTGTACCATGTACCTACTCTTTTTATGATCTCTCTATAAACCTCCCAAGGCAACCCAAGTTCTCAATAATCCCCTTCTCAGGCTCTTGAAGCAACACACTCAAGTAAGGGATTTCCTCCTTTCTCATTTTTGTCCAAGTTTCTTTATGTTGATATACCCTTTTATTTTCAATTAAAAATGTTGGGGTATAATTTCTAAGATACCCCATACATCCCTAATTAATTTTGAATGATGAGATACCTATTTCTCTATGATTAATCCCTCCATTGTACACCTGTTACCATGCTGAAATTTCATAAGAGTTAATCCCTTTCTCCTCTTTCTTCAAGTTTCTTTGTTATGTTACGCCTTATATTTCCAAATTCCCTATGTTGGGACATGTATATATATAACCCCTTTACTTTCCATTTCATTTAAATATAATGAGATACCCCTTTATCTCTCATCAATCATTTTTATGAAATCTTATGTCACACTCTTATGGTGCTGAAATTGCACCGCAATTTTCCAAGCCAAAATCATTGTGTAGTGAATACCATACCCATTTCTTTATCAAGAGTATTAAACTTTATAAAAAAAATACATTTTTAATGGTAATTAAATGTATTTATTCCACATTCATTTATCATTTAATAACTTATTATGTTGAATGGTTCCATGTTATATGATCCATGTGGCATACTTACGCATGAAATGAAATGTTTATAAAGGGTGATCCCTGATAGCACTCCAATGCATTAGGGAATGTTAAGTATCATAATACGCCATGTTAAATGATGGTTTACTCATGATAATTCAAGTGAAATTAGGGTTTAATCGTGCTAATTTAAGTGCAATGAGAGTTTACTCAAGATAATCCATGTGCAATGAGCCTTAGCTCATGCTAACATCATTTTTTATGTCGTTGTGACATTTCCATGTTATGATAATCATGCTATATCATGAATTTATGTTCATTTTTCTATTTTTCTCCATTTATATTCCTATTTCCTAACATGTACTATATTCTTCATGTTATGCCTTCTTTAATCCCTTACTAAGATTTATATCTCACCCTTTTATTATGTATGTCCTCAGGTTATCCTATGCAACGTTATGTACGAAGGAATATTGCGGTCATGTAAACGAATTTTTCAATAAAGATGTTGTATTTTATGTTTTAATTTTTTATGTAATGTTCCTAATTTCCTAGGACACTAGACCTATCTATCCTTAGAGTTTTCTTAAGTGAAATTTTATGTAATAAATAATTTTTAAGTGTGTAATAAAGAGCAGGGTTGTTATAGTTGGTATCAAAGGACATGTTCAGTTATTTTTGGGGTTAGGATTAGAAAACCCTAGTGAAATCCTTAACTATAAGAATAAGTATAATGAAAACACCCTTAAATTTTAGTGATTATATATTAAGTGGTTTATCAAGAAAATAAATCCTTGTCTGGATATAAACAAGTAGAGGTGGCTCTATCACAAATGTATTTAGGGGTAAACCCCAAAAACACCGCTTTGAACTAGACTCGAATGAGAAATTGTGCATGAAAAAAGGACTTGCTTCACTCTTTCATTGACACTCCCGAGGGATATTCTTTGGTAAATTTATAATCTTAGTATAAACCATTATTAAGGAAATAAAAAAAATCCCCCTAAAAATATATGTTGGAAAGTAGATCATGGATAATATAGATTCAAGCCTATAAATTCATATGTTAAGGAAATAAATTTAATTTATAAGATATCCCTTTTTTCATTGGATTCCCCTTATGTGTTACCACTAACATTACTTTTATTGCAACAAATGGATGGTAATAGGAGGACTTGGGATAACAACCAATGCGAAGATCAATGTGATGACTGTTCTAATGTGATGCCCAATCTGATGGGAGTGGTAATCATAGACTCTGTCATGATACTCTCTCAGTTAACTCAAGGTTTTAATTGAAACATGGGTCAATATAAACATCCAACCCCCCCCCCCACCCAAGAAAGAACAAGTAGTAATTGAGTGCTTCATGAGATAAAGGCATCCTACTTTCAATGGATCATCTGATCCCTCAATTGCCAAATAATCGATCAACTCCATTGAGATGATCTTCTCCATCCTTCAATGTTCCAAACAAGAGAAGGTTATTCTAGATGATTATTTTATAGAGGGTGAATCCGATCAATGTTGAACATTGATAAAAAATACAAATCCTAAGGAAGAGATCGAGGCATTGGAATGGATGAATTTCCGTGAAATGTTTTTTGATAAATATTTTACTCACACACTCTGACATAAGATACAAAGGGACTTACCTACCGTCAAGAAAAAATATGATGAATCCATTGGACTGTATGAGGTAAAATTAAAAAATCTTGCATGATATGCCTCATTCATTGTTGTTACCCTTGAATGAAAGGTCGATCACTTCATTGGTGGGCTAAAAACTAGCCTACAGAAAAATCCCTAGTGATCTGTGACTTTAATATCTATGAGAAAATTGTCTGATATTCCCTAAAAGTTGAAAAGGAAATCGGTGAATCTCAAGGGAATCATGGGTATAAGAATTGGAAAGTGGACTTTAATTCTGGTAGTCTGATGAATAAATCCAATATTTATAAGAAATTCCAGCACCCCACTTTCCAAAGGTGTGGAAAAAAGCACTACAAAAATAGCTTGAAGGGGACAAGGAAATGATTTAGGTGTGGAAGAGAAGGGTACCTGGCCATTAATTTCTGACAATATAAACCCAGTACTATGACCGAGGAGATGAACAATCCATTTGACACTCAATGCATTGTTCATTGATTTAAATGCAAAAAAACCAGGTCACATTTCAAACCAGTTCCTTAAGCCAAGGGTTTTTTGAGGCAACCAACAACCTCCAATGCTAGAAGGGTGAGATTTTTCCATCACTACTACTGAATCAAATCCCAAAAATGAAGTGGTGACAGGTACACTAGTTATTAATTCAGGAACAATGAACATGATTTTTGATTGTGGTTATACACATTCTTTTATATCCCAAAGGTTTAGTATAACAATCTAAACACCCCCACAAATCATGGAAGTAGAGATGTCTGTGAGAATGGAAAATAGGGAAATTATTGTATCCCATGAATATAACTCTTTGCCTGTCAAAATTTGTTGATTGAAATCCTGGAAAACCTTTACATACTCCCTCTGGTGGAATTTTATGCACTTATTGGCATGGATTGTCTTTCCTTATATAAATCCAACATAAATTACCGTGATGGAGAAATCACTCTCTATATGGAAAATTGACCCCCGATTCTGTACAAGTGCAAGGAGGAGGATGTATCTTCTTTAGCATCATCATCTCAAGCATGGATATTACTACCCTATGAGAATCTGTATCCTACTCATATAATTGAGTATAAGGAAGAAACAATCCTTGAATACATGCATATTGTGAGGGAATTCGTGGAAGTGTTTCCCAAGGAATTTCCTGGTCTTTCTCATAGAAGATATGTTGAATTCTCGATTGATCTTCTACCTGGGAGGTTTCCAATATCCAAGACTTTGTATAGAATGGATGTTATGGAGCTTGAGGATTTAAAGAAAAAACTATAGGAGAATCAGGATAATGGTTTTATACACCCAAGTGCTTCACCATGGGGTGCAACAGTCCTCTTCATCAAGAAGATGGATGGGTCAATGCACCTTTGTATTGATTATCGTGAGCTCAAAAAACTCATGATAAAGAACAAGTATCCTCTACCATGAATTTATGACTTGTTTTATTAGATATGTGGATCACAATACTTATCCAAGGTGGATATGAGGTTGGGATATTACAAAGTAAGGGTGGAGGAGGATATCCCCAAGAAAGTTTTTCATACAAGGTATGGGTACTATGACTTCATAGTATATGCCTTCAGGACTCACTACTGCTCAAAAAACATTCATGGAATTGATGAATATTGTATTTAAATATTACCTTGAAAATTTAATGGTAGTATTTATAGATGAAATTCCAATA
The DNA here is from genome assembly GCA_963277665.1 of Viscum album. Classification (NCBI taxonomy): domain Eukaryota; kingdom Viridiplantae; phylum Streptophyta; class Magnoliopsida; order Santalales; family Viscaceae; genus Viscum; species Viscum album. Next base: position 1,962,217,745 of record OY728133.1, read on the forward strand.
TACTCTATAACCAAGGAGGAGCATGGAGAGAATCTAATCACTATACTAGAGACCTTTTGAAAGGAGAAGCTCTATGAATAGTACAATAAGTTGGATTTCTGGTTGAAGGAAGTCTCATTCTTGGGTTATATCATCACAAGCAATGGAATATCTATGGATCCCTCCAAGACAAATGCAATTGAGAGATGGATGAGGCCAACATCTATGACGAATATCCATAGATTCCTTGGTTTATCTAGATATTATTAGTGATTTGTGAGAAATTTCTCACAGTTTTTCAGCCCCTCTTACCAAGCTAACTCAGAAGGGAGTCAAGTTTTCAGGGAGTGATTAATGTGAAGATAGATTCAAGGAGTTGAAAAAGAGTTTTCTTACAGCATTGATGATAATTGAAAAGGATCCATTATTCTTAGATTTGATAGAGATGGACTTGGGAAACATAAACAAGGGAACATCATAAATCCTTTCACAAATGATTTCTCAATCATCTCTTTTGGAAAGGTTAAAGGATTCTAAAATGGATGATGTGGGAAATCAGAATAAATTAGAAACTATTAGAAAATGGAAATCCTTGGAGTTCAATGTTAATGAAGAAGGAATTGTGATATTTGGTTCAAGACAATTTCTTCCATCAAATATGAAGTTAAAGAAAGAACTTTTGGATGATGTACATAGTTAAAATTTCTCTATTAACCCAAGAAACACAAATATGTATGGAGATATTCAAGATTATTATTGGTGGGATAACATAAAGAAGGAGATTGCTGAGTATACCTCAATGTTCTTGGTATGTAATTAAGTGAAGGTTGAGAGGCATAAGTCTAAAGGGATAATGCAACCATTTCCCATTCTGACATGGTAATGGGAGAACATCACCATGGAGTTTGTCATCAGACATACGAAGAAATCCAAAAGAAAAAAAATGCTATTTGGGTTATTGTGGATCGTCTTACAAATATTGAACACTTCATTTAAATTTGGTAGGATTTATCATTGAATCAACTAACACGGATATAAATCAGAGAATTGGTAAGGCTTTATGGATTATCACTGTCGATTGTATCCGATTGAGATCCAATATTCACATCTATGTTCTATAAGAGTCTCCAACCCACTCTGAATACTGAGATGAACTTCAGTACATCTTATCATCCTAAAATTGATGGCTAATTTTAGTGGACTATCCAAACACTTGAGGATATTTTGAGAGCATTCTAAATGGACTTCATTGGAGGATGGGATCAACATCTTCCTTTGTTTGAGTTATCTTACAATAAAAGTTTCCAATAAATCATCCAAATGTCTCCTTATGAATCCCTTTATGGGAAGAGGTGTTGAACACTGGCATGTTGGGATGAATTTGGGGAGAAAAAAAATTCTAGGTCCATAAATGGTCAAATAAATGGTAGAGAAGTTTAAGACCACACGGTAGCACATTAAAGCTTCACAGAGTAGACAAAAGATTTGTGCTGATAATCGTCGACGAGACCTATAGTTTGATGTTGGAGACATGGTATTACTCCACATATCACAGTGGAAGATTGTTATGAGATTTTGGAAGAAGGGAAAGCTTATTTCATGGTAAATTTTCCATTTTGAGATCTTTGATTCCATTGGAGTAGTGGCCTATCAACTAGCACTCCCACTAAACCTATCTAAAGTACATGAATTATTCCATGTATCACTTTTAAGGAAGTAAAAACCTGACCAATCTCATGTACTCAATCAAGAGGTGGTACCATTAGATAATGACCTCTCCTATGAAGAGAAGTTGGAGAAGATCTCAGATCATAGGGAAAAAGTTCTATGAAATAAGACAATGCCCCTCGTCATAGTGTTGTGGAGAAACAAAAAGTTTGAAGAAGCAAAATTGGAACTGGAGGAAGTGATGAGGAGGAGTTAACCATATGTATTTTAGTGTGGGAAAATTAAATTCTGAGGGTGAAATTTATTAGGGTGGGAAGGTTGTAACAACCTGAACATTCATAAATAAAATTCCCTTTATTTTATTTCATTAAATGTCTTAGGGATATAAAAAACACATGGACTTTATTTATTTATTATTGGGTTTAAATGACCATTAAGTACCATTACTGTTGATAATATAGTTGTTGAATAGTGATCTCACGATTGATATAAATATAAGGTTTTTCAAAAATAATCCTTTCGCCACAAACAAAGGAGAGGATGGACTCATCTAGTAGAATCAGGTCGTATGAAGCTCATTGGTCAGAGCTCTGAAAGGTGGTAGCATCACTGGGCTTCACTCTTGATGAAGCCCAATCTAAGCTTCAAGATGTTAATCTTGAATAGAATCTCTTATGTGAGAAGTGGAATTTAATAGATATTACCACCCGAGTGATGTTATATGATCTACCCCAAGAGTCTATCACCATCGCTCACCTTACCCTTAGGTATTATGGGGGTGTTATAAGGTGTTATGTAAAAAGGAATTAGTTCCTTTTTCTGTAATCTCTTTTATAAATAGAAGTCTTATTCCTTCAATTCCTGTATGGGAATAGTTTATCTAAAAAATATAATGAATTAAATAAATTTCTTTTTCAGGTAAAATTGTAATTTTTAAAAATATATAAATTATTATATTAAACTGAGGTTTTATTAAAAATTTTATTATAATAGTGTTATAATAACACTCCTTTTAATTATAAGTGGTGATTATATTCCTTATTTGTTTACTCTATAAATGATTAAGCATTCAGTTTGATAAGAGTTATATTATCATATAATAAAACTAAAATTTTATTTCTAATTAATGAATTTATTTTTAGGAATTAATAAATTTTTTTAATAAATAATATTTTAATAAAATTTTATTAGTATATTATTTTTAAAAATGATCACCTAATTTTTATGAAGTCAAATGTAATTTTTATTATGGTTTCAAAACCCGTCAATTTTCAATAAATGGTGATTTTTATTTTAAAAGTGAAAATTTACATATTTAAAAAAATATTTAGATAAAAAAATATTATTTTTTGAATCAAGAAATTGAAATTATCTAATGGAAAATTTTCCTAATTTTATGAGAAAATCAAATTTTTGGGTAAAAATTAAATACCATATAAATATATAATGTGTTTTATGACATCCTAATGACACAATAGTGATATAATAAAATACTATAAAATTTATATTTAGATGATATATTTTTTACCATTAAAATAATATGATTTTATATTTTTTTGGTTAATTTTATGATGCCTTATTGGACCCTCCAAGACTTATAAAAAAATTTAACCTTTTAAAATGATTTCCATGAGAGTATGACTCACCTCCACATAAGTAGGCCTAATATTTTAATAATTTCATCCAATTGAAATTGAAATAATATTTTACAATCCCCTTTGGAAAAGAATAATCGGCAAAAACCATGGTATGGTTTGTGGTTGAATATTAAATTATATAGATTCTAAAACCTGTGTTTGTGAAATATTAAAGAATTTCCCTCTCATTTCCTATATAAACCCACCAAATATCCCACTTATCTTCACTAAAAATACTTGTAACATGTCCCTAACATTACCTTATCTCTATAGAAACCTCCCACAGTGCCCCAATCTCTCAATAATCCCCTCTTCAAGATCTTGAATTCACACACTCAAGTAATAGATTTCTTCCTTTCTCATTTTTTCCGTGTTTTTTTATGTTGATATACCATTTTATTTTCAATTATAAATGTTGTGGTATGATTTCACACCTCCACCATACTTACCTTTATATGTTTTAATTATTATAGACCTATTTATCTCTCATTAATCCCTCTCATGTACACCCATTACCATGCCGAAACTTCTTAAGAGTTACTCTCTTTCTCCTCTTTCTTCTAGTTTCTTTATTATGTCACACCTTCTATTTCCAAATTCCATGTGTTGGGACATGTATATATATGACCCCTTACTATCCATTTCATGTATATATGATGTGATACACCTTTCGGTCTCATAAACCATTCTTATAAATTTTTGTGTCATGTCGTTATGCTATAGAAATTGCATCACGATTGTCTAGTCCAAAATCATTGTGTAGTGAATACCATACCCATTTCTCTATCAAGGGTATTCACCTTTATGAACATATACATATTGAATGGTAATTTCATGTATGTATTCCACATTAATTTATCATGTAATAAATTATTATTTTGAATGATTCAATGTTATATGATCTATGTGGAACACTTATACATGAAATGAAATGTTTGTAATGGGTGCACCCTGATAACGCTCCAATGAATTGGGTAATGTTTAGTATCCTGATATGTCTTATGAAATGAGGTTTTACTCGTGATAATTAAAGTGAAATGAGGGTTTAATCATTCTAATTCAAGTGTAATGAGGGTTTACTCATGCTAATCCATGTGAATTAATCCTTGGCTCATGCTAACATCATGTTATATGTCATTGCCACATTTCCATGTTATGATAGTCATGCTATATCATTCCTTTATGTTCATGTTTATATTATTATCCATTGATATGAATATTTCCTAACATGTACTAAATTCTTCATGTTATTCCTTGTTTACTCCCTTACTGTGCTTTATATCTCATCCTTTTCTTATGTATGTCCTCAGGTTATCCCATACAATGCTAAGTACGAAGGAATGTTGTGGTAATGTAAAATACGTTTTCAATAAATATGTTGTATTTAATGTTTTATATTGTTATATAATGTTCCTAATTTACCAAGAAACTATAACTCTTTATCCTCAGAGTTTTCTTAATTGAAATTTAATGTAATAAATCATGTTTAAGTGTGTAATAAAGAGCAGGGTTATTATATTGGAAGCCATGTGATGTGTTTTTGGGTGTGTGTTTCCATTCCTCCATGGATTGGAGGTAGGTGATTCTATTATTAACCATTAATTTATGATTTTTTATGATTTATTGTTTAATTTGGCATGCTTTATGAAATTTATGTGGGATGCTTGAGTGGTCTTTGAAGTTACATTCCATGCGTTTCAGTTGAAAATGGATTTTTATGTGAAATTGGGTGTGTTTTTGGTGTAAACCCCTATTGTGAATCTCAAAATGTTTTATAAATTATGAAAACGATTTACTTAATTTTGAAAGTGTTTCAAAACTAGTTTTAGAAAGAGTTTGATATGCATTTGGTTTTAAATTGGTTTCTAAACATGAAATTGGGTGTACTTATTGTGTAAAACCATTTTATTCCTTTTTAGGGTGTTGTATAATTGTGAAAATAGTTTGTTTGAATGGTTTAAATGGTGTGAATTATGTTTTTTCATGGTTGTGATGTGTAGTTAGTTTTAAAGTGGCGTTTTGATTTGAAATCAGGTCTGTTTTTTGGTGTAATATTTTGTGGTGCTAATCTGAAGTGTTTGATAAATTTTTTTATTGATTTATTAACTTATATATGTGGTGTGAAAGTGGTATTTGACATGATTAATCACGAGTTTAATTTTAATGTGTAACTTTTATGTAAAATTGAGTTTTTTTCATATATAAACACTAGTGTTCCATTTGTTTTCATTTAATAAATCATGCAATTGGTTTATTAAAATATGTGTGGGATGTAGATTGTGTTTTGATATGTCATTGATGTACAATTTATTTTTAAATTGGATTTCAAGTGAAATTTTTTTTTAAAATAATTTGGGGTCTTTATTTAATTTTTTTTATAAATTTTTATAATGGTTTATTAATTTATAAAGAAGGCGTGAATCATATTTGGGAACTTTTTTGGTGTGCGCATGTTTTAAAAAAATATATTTTGATATGCAAGTGGTGGCTTATGATATTTAATGTAGGGTTTGGTTGATGAATTGTGTAAGTGGTATTTTGTGTCGAGTGAAACATGATTGAGCACAAAAACGGAAGCCCAAGTATCTAGGTGGGAATAATAGGACTAGTATACTAGTGATTCGGAAGTTTCTTTTCCCCGGTATCACTTAGCGGGACTGATGATGACAACACTAACTAAATATGAGTGATGATTTAAGACCTCTCGAACTTTGGATGTTTCTCTTCTCTAGTGTTTCGTGCATTAGAAATCTGTTGGTCATGGTTTCTATGCCACATTAAACTGAGATATAAGGTACCTAGGGCCCCACTTTTTCTAGTACCTAGGGGTATTTCCTGTGAAAAGTTCTCAATGATTAAATTGAACTTATCGTTGCTATACAGTATGTTTGGTTAGTAATTTTAAAATAATGTGTGTTTCCACTTAAATTTTCATTATTTTAAAACTACTTTCCCTTTAAAGTTGTATTCTTTGAAAATATTTTCCAATTAAATATTCATTCTTTGAAAATTACTTTCCATTTAAAGTTGCATTCTTTGAAACTGTTTTCTAATTAGAGTTTCATTAATTCTATGTTGTTTTTCTTTAAATTTATTTTCCTTAAAAATTGTTCTAGATTTTCATTCATTATAAATATTTGTACATTATTTTTCATTTAATGATTAGTGTATGGAATATTTTTTCTGGGTGTAATTTTACTGGGATTTGGCTCACACCCTAAATACACCTTTGGGTGTATGAAAACCCTATTGTCAATTTGTTTCAGTTTAAGGAAAGTCATGTAGTGTTGTAAGATTGAGTTTCTAGTATTTCTTGTTGTGGATCTTAGTGGAGGAAGATTGAAGATGTTGCTCCTATTGTTTCATGGATGTTTGTGGTGATGTTTTAGTTTCCCTTTGTATTATAGTACATTTTAGTATTTGATTTAGTTGTGAACTTAATATCTGGAAATTGTTAAAGATATGTTTGTTTGGATTTTTCAGATCTGGATTTTGATTTTTTTGGTTATTTTAATATGGTGAATTCTGGTAAATCATTACCTCTTGTTTTATTTGATACTTGGTAACTTGTTTTAGCCAGTGGGGATTGATAAAACCCTTCAGACCTTTCCACAGACTGGGTCGAGCACTGGTTTGGGTGATGACCTAGCTTGGTTTATGACAAAATGGTATTATAGGAGGCCCTTGTTATTTAGGGTGTCAAGTATCTTAGAGATTAGGGTTATCATAATTTGAGAGGTAGGTGAGGGAAGGACATAATGAACCCTTTCCCGCCCTGATCCTTGAGTTTATAGGGGTAGTCTGGGATATTAATTTTTTTATTTCTTAGTCTGTGTGGAAAGGGGATGACTAAAGGAGTGATCTAGTGTTACGCGATGGTCTTGCATATAGTAGTGACCCATGTACAACTTGAAATCACAGTTCAAGATACTTCTTCTGGTTGATTCCAGCTTGAATCATGGTCTACTAAGCCATGTTTTCGGGTTGGCAAAGCCACTAATACCTTATTTTTGGATGTTTTGATGTGAGTTATTTTTCGTCTTAATTTTGGGTTGACTTGAGTGGATTTCACAAATTAAAATAGTTTATTGAAAAGGGTTTATCAAATGGTAATGTGGTTTTAGTGTAGAAAAGTTGTTTTTGAAATGAAAGTAGTTTTATTTTAATAGAATGTGTGGTTTCAAAGGAAAAAGTGGGAGGAATTTTGGAAAATGTTTTGGGATCATGGAAACACTTTTTGGAATTTGAAATGTAAAAAAGAATTGAATTTGGATATGTGTTGATTTAATTATAAATGACATTATCAAACTGATTGGGAATTTGTGATTTTTTTGAATGATATATTTTGAAAATGAGAAGTGTTTTTAATTGACCCTTGGTATTCGTATTAGTTTTCACATATATGGAGGTATGCATGTTATGTGGGGATAATTGGTGGCTTGGTGGATGAGTGCCCAAGGTGGAATGGAAATTTGTATGTGAGTGAGACTTGATGAAACAGCATTGGTGACTGTGAAAATTCACCAATTTTTATTTGTTTTATTTTCAAAAGTGTTTTAAGGTGGAAATTGTGTTTTTTTGTAAACTGTTGGTTTTATGGATTGTTTATCTAAGTATTAGAAGTTTTTTATTTAGTATGCTTCCTCATGATCTTGAAGTGATAATCATGTTTTCTCCTGAGTTAGAATCCTATTGGTGGATCGATTTTGGAGCATTGTTCGGTGGGATTTTATAAAGGTCTTGGAAATCATGGAGCTAGTTTCCCTATGAGTTGATGCTTGTTATATGTGATGTTTTTTTTCATGAGTTGGTTTTGATGGAGCTTTTGTTTTCCTTGTTTCCTTGTGTTCTCCCAAATAGAGATGTTATGGATGTTGTGGTACAGCTACAGAAGGTTATCCATTGGAAATATTTTCATTTGATCAACCTAAGGATTTTTTATAAGCTTTAAAAGGTAAATCCACATATTTAAAGGATTTCCCAACCTGTCTATTGGAACAGTGACATATTTGGGCTCTTTGTAGGATAATTTCTTATTGTAGTGACTCCCTCAGTTATGGAAGTTGTTCTCGATGGTGTTTGGTGGGTTTCTTTGTAAGTCTTGTAAAATTTTATCCTCATCTGGAGTGAGAGAGAATAGTGTTGTATATCTCTGAGTTCTTGTTTGGGTGAATGGTGTGTTGTTCAAGGAAGTGAGTTTCATGGTGTATCATAATCCTTTGTTTCTTACTGAGAGTGTTATGTGGATTCATGTGGCACTAAAAGCAGGAGTTTTAGTTAAGGGATTAGCAAACCCTGACTGCGAGGTAGTAGATTCTTCATATATTAGTGCTTCATCCATAGGTTTTGGAGTGAATCTGGAGAGTAGTCAGAAATCCTGTGTGTTTAAGTAGTTTGGATAAGTTCGTGTCTTTACCATTGTGGTGAGGTATTTCTAGTGTTTATATTATGTTTTCTTTGTCACTAAGAAGTCCCTCTAGTTTCTAGGAGCATGGTGGACTTACCCCCCATGCAGTGTCAATGGTTATGCCTTCTAGGATGTGAGTTTCTGATTAGTGTTATTTTGAGGACCGCCCATGTGAATCAGTTATGGCATTGGTTTTTATCTATTCATAGGTTAAGAGTTGTGTGTGGTTGTTGTTTATGGTTCCAATAGTCTAATCATTGGGCCCCTTCCCTCCCCTCCCCATGTGGTGGGGGTTTTTGGTCCATGTGGTATGTTATGGCTCATTTCTTGTCCCATTCATTTGGTAGTGGGTATTTTAAGTGCTCTTGATGTTTTATTCTTAACTTGTGTCCTTATTCACTTGGGTGGGTCGTGGTGGAAGAGTTTTTGTTTCCCTATGTGGGAAAGTTCTGGTTATAGTTCATGTGGAATTTTCATTTTTTCATTCTTAATTGGTATTTAATGGTGGGGAGACCCACTGCGGGTCTTATTGGGTCTTCTCTTAAGAATTAACTGGGTTTTAGTTTAATTATAATGGTGGGGAGTCCATTCGGTCCTCCTCTATATTTGTGATCTATTTATAGTTTGGTTTATGTGGAGAGTTTATGGGTCGGTTTTTGTTGGGTTTACCATATCGATTTGTACTAGTAGGTTTAAGCTAGTCGGTCCTTAACTGGTGGGATGACCCACCATGGATCTTGTGAGGCCTTCTTTGAGAGTTATTATATGTGGGAGTTTTAGTCTATGATGGCAGTTGCCTCTTTTGTTCAAGTTAACACTGAGAGTTTCAATGTTGGTTTTTCTAGTTGGGTTCTTGTGGTGTTAAGAACCCTCCTTGTTTCCTTATATCTCTTCTCATTGTGTTTTCTCTTAGAGTTGGTCAGGTGTGACTGGTTGAATGAAAATTTACATAGTGTTCATTATTTTGTTGGCCTCATTCAGTTTTGAACTCGAGTTTGATTCCTCGATTTGTTTGGTGACTTTCTAGGGGTAGAGAGTGTTTGTGGTGGGACGAATTTTTACACCTGAGTTTTTGGATTCATCTTTGTTCCCAGTTCAAGGTGGGCTCTCGATTGTTTTCTTGGGAACTAGGTGTGATGGATTTGAATTTTTGATGTATTCTTTCCTTTCATATTTTTCCTTTTCCTTTTTTAGAGGGAAGGTATAAGGAGGAGGGGTCTTGTAAAATGAGTTTGTAACACTCATAGTGGATCCTTTTTATGGGGTATGTTTATTATATGGCTTATCCCCTTGAGTTAGATGATTTTTTAGGTGAAAAGGGAATTTTTTTTGGGACACTTTCAAGGTCGCACGGTTAAAGTTCATAGTTAGTTTAACCATTTAGTAAGTGTGAATGTGGTCACACAGTTTTTGCATGGTTTAACCATAATGACCCATACTTTACATATATTTTTATTACTTTAGAATTGAAGCACACTTATTACAACATATAACAAAACCATGAAAGGATCGTATAGGTATAGTGTCTTTAGAAACTGGGAAATATAAACAACTGGTTCATAAATCATCTACATTGTCTCCTATTTATTTCATCATATCTGGAGTCCCTTTTGGAATATCCTACTTAATACCATTCTTCTTGACCTGGGGAAAAGAAAACATACAAAAGGGTGAGCTTAAATGCTCAGTAAGGGTAAACGAAGGAGATATCAATCCTATCATATTCATAAGAACATAACATTTTGAAAATCATATCCTGTAAAAGAGATCATAATATCATGACATGGGATAAATAATAGTAGTGAAATTTAATCCCAATAATCATAAATTAAAACGTCAAACATTGTGTAATACACACATAATCATAGAAAATCATTTCTTATTAGTCAAGACTCGTTGCCAAGACTATCATAGTGGACAAAGTCCATTTATGAAACGAGTTCAATCCTCGTTCCAGTCCGGTATCACTGAACCAGATTAACTTGTCGTTCCAGCCATGTCTATATCATGAGATATAAATCATTACCCAATGCATTGTAGGGATATATAGTTCTCACCCATCTCATAATGATACTATTCTTATGTGTGCCACAAAATCATAAATCATATATCATAGCATAACCCATGTAATAAAAATGGGATTCTTAAACATCATTCCATCATAACATAAATCATATAAGATAAAATGAATTCATAAAAATAATTCCATCATAATCAAATCAATGGAAAAAATATTTATAGAAACATAACCCTATATTATCTTATATGGAAAATAGTTTTGATAAAACACTTGAACTCCATTTTTGAGGAAAATATCCTTTCTACTTCAATTTTGTTTTCCTTTATTAACATGTCATACAATTTTAAACTAAAATAAGTTAATTAAAAATAAACTTGAAAACTTGTAAAGGAATCATCATGGAAATAATATTCTAAAAATACATTCATATCGTATAAGTTAAATAAACATTCTTCTCATACTTTGGTTAGAAAAGTGAAAAAGTACCTCATACTAAAAATGTCAAAAGATTCCTTTCATATATTTTACTAAAAACTCACCAATGGGTAAAATTGGATTTAAACAACTTTAGGAGGATAAAAATAATATTACATATTGACAAAACATGGATGTGGATGATAAATATGCCCTAGTAAATTCAGAAGTATAAACAATCTCGGATAAAAATGAGATTGTGATATTTTCCCATACCTTAGGTCTGATATACTTCGTACGTGTCCAAACGTTTTGTATAATGATTTAAATAATGTCATTTAAATATTCCAGAATCATACTAATTGGTATGATATCATATATGGTCATATTCTTAGCTTCTTATTATTAATATTTCATTGCTACTTGTTATTCGGGTGTTCATTGCTTTATGTTCTTATGCGTGTTTTGTCGAATAAATTCGTATTCCTATTTTTAGGTTATAGATACCTCATTTAAAGAATGTTATTAGTTTAATATATATCTTATATATTCATTCAATTCATTTATATAATCATTATTCAATGAAGATCATGTCGAACAAGTCGCATCACATCGTGGAGACGGTAGGCCGTACGTACGCACGAGTGATAGTATCATTCCCATGATCGTGGAATTGTATTGAAGTGTATGTATAATATTTCAGAATCAATATCACTTTAAAATAATCTTATTTATTTATTTATTTACACCATCATACCCATCCATGTAATGTGGTGGTGGAAAACAGATTACACCACGACGTGGAGATGGTATTCCGTACGTACGCACGCGCGGTGATTTTGTTTTTCATAGGATGGATAGAAGATGAAATAAGGTTGGTCCATATTTCAAATAACATATCATTATATGAGTGATAATGATTTTATTACTTTATAATGAAACAACTAAATAAGAGGAAGTAGAAGAATAAAGAAACTTGAAAGAATCGGCAGAAGAGATTACCTCTTCTTCGACATGCCTCCTTTAAACTTCCTCTTAAGGGACTAGAGTTGGTCTTTTGAGAAGACCAGAACCTCCAGAATATTACTAGGGAAGTTGAGAAGAGTAATGGGTAGGGGTTTTCCGAGCTTTAAGGCTCAAAGTTGTGTAAATAGGAGAGGGAGTAGGTTCCTATTTATAAGGGAGGAGAGGGGCACCTTTGGAAACCTCAAAAATATTAATTTATAATAAATTCAAACCCCAAATTAAAACTTCTAAAATGAATCAAATCCTAATATTAGATGAGATAGTGTTGTAATCTCATCAAAAAATATAATTCAGACATGTTGGGAATTTATTTTAAACATTATCAACTTGATTTATCCTGATTTATTCTATTTAAGTTTATTTGTGGTAATAATATTCTAAATTTTAAATTGTTATAAATAATTACTTATATGTTGTGAATTGTCCATAATTGGATAATTTATGACATTTTAGACCATATAAATTTTAATTTATAATTTTTAAATATTTTTTTGATTTTTAAAACAATTTATATTATGTTATTTTTATAAAATAACAATAGTGTCAATTTTGACACTATTCATTTATTCAAATTTAAATAAAATCCACACAGAAGATATGTTCAAAATAATAAATTTAATAGATTCATAACATGTCATATTTTTCTAGAAAATAAGTGGAGAACATTAAATAGTTCATATAATATTTATTTTTATATTTTTAAAACCATTTATTTGATATTTCAATCAATAAAATAATTTCAACATCACTATTGTGTCACCTTTAATGATAATTATTTAACCCTGAAAAATTATAAATAAATTAACATGATTTATATAATTTTATTATATTTCTTGAGACTATTATGTTTTAAGTTTTATGAAGTTTATCACTAAATTAAAAATATGATACTTATAAGATTTAAGAGAGTGACATGTTGTCACTTTCTTTGGTTTTAATAATAATTAAATTATTTTCATGGTCAAGATTCCATAAAATTAATATATTCCGACCCTCAGGTGATATGGGTCTACTTTTAGTCATCCAATATAATTTTGGCAGGTTTTAGGGTAATTTTATAATCTTATTTTTACCCTTAATTACCGGATTTACCTTTAACTGCAGTAAATAAAAATTACCGTAGTTACTATTCATAATATCAAAAAAATAAAAGTAACAAATTAACATAATTTGGACCCACTGAATTAAAATATGGAATCCATATTTCAAAATTCAAAACACATAAGTTTTAGTAATTAATTTAAAATTAATCCCGTTGTTAAAAAAACGGGTTTTAAAAGTTAAAACATTGCCAAAGATTGAAATGTTTTTACTTATGAATTCATTGTAAAACTAATGGTAATGAAATAAATTATATTTAATGGTAAAAATATATTCTATTTAAACTTTAAACCCATTAAATATTATAATTTAACCATATAAATTATTGTGATGAAAAAAGTTATTTTTAATTAAAATATAGCGTGCTTTTACTATTCATTAAAATATGAAAGTTATCAGAATAATATTAAAAATTTATCCAAATTAAATTTTTATATCCTTATTCCAAAGAAGAATTTTATTTTTTCAGATTTAACTTATAAACATTTCAAAAACTAGATTTAAAGTGGGTGCGCCATCAAAAGGAGGCAAACCTGCTTTTTTTGAAAAATACTTATTTTAGCCGAAAAATTTATTTTGTTCTCATAACATGTTCTAAAAAATGTGTAAGATGAATAATAATGTTATAAAATTCAAAATTTAGTTAATACTATTCATAACGGCTATTCCATAATAATATTATAACAATATATTATTGTTTAGTGAAATCTGCTATTGCGTACTACACAGGCTATCAAGGAATGTTGCGAGTGCGTGTAACACAAGCAAAGCCAATGTTGTGTGCAGTGTAAGATTCCTTTAGTGTAGCATATAACATAAGACAGAAAAAAAATATTTCTCATAAAATCTCAGGGTGTTACATTCTACCCCCCTTAAAATGAATTTTTCCCTCAAAATTCGTCACTTCGTAACAAAAAGATGAGGATACCTCTCCCTTATCATATCCTCAAGTTCCCATGTAGCTTCTTATAATTTGTGGTTCCTCCATAAAACTTTAACCAAGTGAGTGGTCTTGTTTCTTAGGACTTTTTCGCTACATTCCGGAATCTCTATCGGTTGTTCTTCATAAGAAAGATCTTACTCCAGTGATACAACTTCTTAGCTTAGTACATGTAAAGGATCGAATATGTACTTTCTCAGGAGATATACATGGAACACATCATGAACATGAGAGAGATTCGGTGGAAGAGCCAATCGGTAAGCTACCTTCCCAACACGATCCTTTATTTCGAAAGGACCGATATACCTAGGGATCAACTTTCCCTTCTTCCCAAATCTCATTACTCTCTTCCAGTGAGATATTTTTAAGAACACTTTATCACCCACTTCAAACTCTAGGTCTTTTATTTGGTTGTCGGCATAACTTTTTTGTCGACTCTAAGCTACTATTATGTTTTTTTTAATAGATCTGACCTTTTCTACCATTTCATCAACTAGATCATGTCATATTGGCTTTCTTTCCCCAACATCATCCCAGTAAGTTGGAGTTCTGCATTTCTTTCCATAGAGAGCTTCATAAGGAGCCATCTGAATACTGGATTGAAAGCTATTATTATAAGATAATTCTACCAAAGGTAGGTGTTGATCCCAACCACCTTTTAAATCCATAGAGAAAGCTCTCAACAGGTCTTCTAGAGTTTGAATTGTCCTCTCAGACTGACTGTCTGTCTGAGGATGATAAGCAGTGCTGAAACATAGCTCTGTATCCAGAGTATGCTAAAGACTTCGCCAAAACATTGAGGTAAACCTCAGATCTCGATCAGATATAATGGAAATTGGTACACGATGAAATATTACCACTTCCTTTACATATATCCTGGAAATCTGATCAAGAGAGAAATCTTCTCTAATAGCAATGAAGTGTGCCGAATTCGTAAGATGATCAACTATAACCCAGAGAGCATTATTGCCTTTGGATGTTTTAGGAAGTCCAATGACAAAGTCCATAGTGATGTTTTCCCATTTCCATTCTGGTATGGGTGATGGTTGTAACATCCACTTAGACTTCTGTCTCTCAGCTTTAACTTGTTGACAAACCAAGCATCAAGAGAAATATTCAACAACATCTCTTTTCATGCCATCCCACCAGAAGTACTCTTTCAGGTCCCTATACATCTTCGTGCTTCCAGGGTGACCAGAGAATGAGGAACTATGAGCCTCATCCAATATTTCCTTCTTTAATTCTGGGATTTAAGTAACACAAACCCGATTCCTGAACCTTATTATTTCATCACAATCAATGTGGAATTCGGGAACATTTCTCACAATATTTTTTAACTCTACATCTTCTTTCTGTGCCTCTTTAATCTTCACATGTATATATGGTTGAATATTCATTTGAGAAGGATAATATTTTCCCCTTCCATTATAATTATAAGATCCATCCTTTATAAATCCATAAATATTGTATCTTTTGTGATCCTCATCATTGATAATCTAGCATGGTCTTATCGACTTAATGTGTCTACCACCATGTTTTCTTTCCCAGGGTGGTAATGAATTGAGCAGTCGTAATCCTTAATCACCTCCGACCATCTTCTTTGGCGCATATTCAGCTCCTTTTATTGAAAATATACTTTGAACTTTTATGATCATTATAAATATCACACCTTTCACCATAAAGATAATGCCTCCAAATATTTAATGCAAAGATTACCGTAGCTAACTCCAAATCATGAGTTGGGTAATTTTTCTCATGGATTTTCAATTGTCGTGAGGCATAAGCTAACACCATATCATTTTTCATGAGAACACACCCCAATCCCTTCTTGGATGCATCACTATAGATCACAAACCTTTTTTCCACTACAAGGCAGTGTGAGCACAGGTGCACTGGATAACTTTATTTTCAACTCCTTGAAATTATATTCACACTCCTTCGTCCACACGAACTTAACTCCTTTTCAAGTCAACCTGGTGAGTTGATTAGATAATCATGAAAAATCTTTCACAAAACATCAAGAATTTCCAGCTAAACCAAGAAAACTTTGGATCTCAGTTACTGTTGTTGGTCTCGACCATTTTTCGATAACCTTTGTTTTTTCTGGATCCACATATATCCCCTCTTTTGAGATTATGTGACCCAAAAATGCAAATTTGTGAAGCCAAAATTCACACTTGGTGAATTTGGCATAAATCTTATCCTTTCTCAGGGTCTTCAATACAATTCTCAAGCGATCTTCATGTTCTTCATTTCTCTTTTAATAGACGAGAATATCATCTATAAATACTACCACAAACTAATCAAGATAGTATCCAAAGACTCTATTAATTAGATCCATGAAGATAGCATATGCATTAATAAGACCAAATGGAATCACTATAAATTCATAGTTTCCATACCTTTTACAGAAATCCGTTTTTGGTATATCCTTCTTTTTGACCCTTAATTGATGATATAATGAATGAATATCAATCTTGGAAAAGTATTGAGCTCTGTGTAGTTGGTCAAACAAGTCATCAATGCATGGGAGAGGATATTTGTTCTTGATAGTGATCTTGTTATGTTCTCAATAATCAATGTAGAGTCTCATTGATCCATCTTTCTTCTTAATGATCAGAACATGTTCTCCCCAAAGTGATGCACTAGGGCATATGAATCCCATATCAATATTCCCTTGGAGTTGATTCTTCAATTCATACAACTCAATTGGGGCCATTCTATAAGGTGTCTTTAAAATAGGTAAAGCACACAGTATGAGTTCTATTGAAAACTCAACTTCATGATTTGGTGGAAGACCTGGAAATTCCTCTAGAAATACATCATCAAACTTCCTTACAATGGACATATTCTTAATCATGAGTTTCTCTCCAAAAATTTGAGATAAATAACCTTCATTTAGTGTAATCAAGACCCATAAGATGGAAGAAATTTCCATTGGAAGTTTATGTTCATCCTTGTATTGATAGATGATCATAGATTGATCTGGAATATGAAATGTGACTTCCATTCGTTGGAAATTGATATGAGCTCTATATAAATAAATCTAATCCATACCAAGAATCACATCAAATTCCACTATTGGAAAGATCACAAGATTTGCCGGAATCACTTTCCCACAAACTTCAATCAGAGAAGAATTGTAAACTTTTGATGCAACTGTTGTGCCATTAGAAGTTGTCACAACTAACTCAACATCTAATTTTTGAGGTAATACGATGATACCCTTAGAAAATTCTTCAAAAATAAAACAGTGGGTGGATCCAGAATCAAATAAAACATTTTTTTACTTTATAGTGGATGGTAAGTGTACCTTTCACCACTTCATTATCGTACTCCACATCACTGATAGAAATTTCATGTGACATTCCTTTTTCTTTGGCCTTAATAGTTTCTGGACATCGATCATCATAAAAAACCCATGGATTAGGGAATTATTAGAATATTTACCCATTTCCTTTCACTTGTAACCTTGAAGTTTAGGAGGTGAATTTTGTGTAGCCTTTTCTTTGTTCGCATCACTAGACATCTTTTTCCCATCATTGCAGCATTAAAATGCCCGATGAACTTCTTTTCCACATTTGAAACATTTAATTGTCCCTTTAAGACAATTCCCTCTATGTTTCTTCCCACACTTTGAGCATAAGGGAAAACTCCTCTTCTTTTTAGTTTGGTATTTAGATTTTCCATTGAATTCCATTTTCCTTTTCTTATCAAACCCATATGATTGATGGGTTACTCCAATCTCCATCTCAACCTTGAGAGCACATCTAACAATTTCCTCATAGCTATTGAAGTCCCTTATGGCTAACGCCCTTTGAAGACTTAGTTTTAATCCACTAAAGAATTGATCAATCTTACTCTCAGGTTGGATAATAATCCCAAAAGCATACCTTGCAAGCCTTGTAAAATTTTCTTCATAGGTACCAATAAGTTCATCATCCTTTTTATTTAGTTCAAGAAACTCCTTCTCCGTCTTTGTTCAAAGAATACGAGGGAAGTACTTATTGAAAAATAAGTTCTTGAACTCGTCCCATTCCATAGACTCAATTTCAACTCTTTGCCTCGTATTCTTGATAAGATTCCATCATTGGTCAACTTTAACTTCCAAACGATATACTGATAAGATGACTTTATCATGTTCAGAACATTGTAGAACTGAAAATATCTTTTCAGTGGTACTGATCCATTGTTCAGCCACTAATGGATCAGTGGACCCGCTGAATGAGGGTGAAAGCTACCTCATGAAGGATTCAACAGAATTTTTCTTCTTCCTTTGCCTGTTTGGATGTCCTGGATGATTCATAGCTTGAGAAAGTTGTGTGAGCATGGCTACAAGATTTTTCATTCCAGCTCCCATAACGTTTGGTTGCTCAGGGGGGACAATCATTACATTTCCCATCACATTCAGCATTAACACGGTTCCTTCGGGTTCCCGCCATTGACTAAAACCAATAATCATAGTGTGAGAAACACTAATCATAATAGAAAAATCACATAATCTAGAATAAAATTTCAAACTTTAGGACTTATCATAGGTTATTCATGGCCATTTCTAAAACACTAATATTGTGTTCTATGCTTAGACATATCCTTAGGGTTATTACTAAGGCTTTCACATCCTAGTTTCCAAAGGTTGACTATAACCTCCCTCTGATACCAACTATAACGGCCCATACTTTACATACATTTTTATTACATTAGAATTGAAGCACAATTATTACAACATATAACAAAACCATGAAAGGACCTTACATGTATAGTGTCTTTAGAAACTGGGAAACATAAACAAATGGTTCATAAATCATCTACACCATCTATCATTTATTTCATCATATCTAGAGTCCCTTTTGGCATATCCTACTTAATACCATTCTTCCTGACTTGGGGAAAATAAAACATACAAAAGGGTGGGATTAAATTCTCAGTAAGGGTAAACGAAAGAGATATCAGTCATATCATATTCATAGGAACATAACATTTTGAAAATTTTATCTTGCAAAAGAGATCATAATATCATGACATGGGATAAATCATAGTAGTGAAATGTAATCCCAATAATCATAACTTAAAACATGAAACTTTGTGGAATACACATATAATCATAGAAAATCATTTCTTATTAGTCAAGACTCATTTCCAAGACTATCATAGTGGACAAAGTCCATTTCTGAAACAAGTTCACTCCACGTTCAAGTCTTTTATCACTAAATCAGATTAACTTTCCATTCCATCCATGTCTATCTCATGAGATATATATATTTACCCAATGCATTAGAAGGAGATATAGGTCCCACAAATCTCATAATGATACCATTCTTATGTGTGCCACAAAATCATAAATCATATATCATAGCATAACCCATGTAACAAAAAATGGGATTCTTAAACATCATGCCATCATAACATAAATCATATAAGATAAAAGGACTTCATAAAAATAATTACATCATAATAAAATCAATGTAAAAATAGGTATAGAAACAGAACCCTATATTATCTTATATGGAAAATAATTTTGATAAAACACCTGAACTCTATTCTTGAGGAAAATATCTTTTCTACTTCAAAAACATTTTTCCTTTCTTAACATGTCATAAAATTTAATCTAAAATAAGTTAATTAAAAATAAACTTGAAAAATTATAAATTAAGATTCATGGAAATAATTTTCTAAAAATCCCTTCATTCCGTATAAGTTAAAAAAACATTCTTCTCGTACTTTGGTCGGAAAATTCAAAAAGTACCTCGTACTAAAAACGGAAAAAGATTCCTTTCATATCTTTTACTAAAAACTCACCAATGGGTAAAATTGGATTTAAAAAATTATAAGAGTATATAAATAATATTACCATTGAGGAAACATGGATGTGGATGATAAATATGCCCCAGTAAATTCAGAAGTATAAACAATCTCAGATAAAAATGAGATTGTGAGATTTTCCCTTACCTTAGGTCTGATTTGCTTTGTACGTGTCCAAAAATCCGGTATAATGATTTAAATAATGTTCTTGACTTATTACAGAATCATAATAACTGTTATGATATCATATATGGTCATATTCTTAGCTTCTTATTAGTAATATTTAATCACTACTTGTTATTCAGGTGTTCATTGCTTTATGTTCTTATGCGTGTTTTGTCAAATAAATTCTTATTTCTTTTTTTAGTTTATAGATAACCCATTTAAAGAATAGTATTATTGTAATATATATCATATATATTCATTCAATTAATTTATATATTCATTATTCAATGAAGATCATGTCAAATGAGTCGCATCACATTGTGGAGACGGTAGGTCGTACGTACGCACGAGTGATGGTATCATTCCCATGATCGTGGAATTTTATTGAAGTGTATGTATAATATTTCAGAATAAATATCACTTTACAATAATAATATATAGTTATTTATTTACACCATTATACCCATCCAAATAAGGTGGTGGTGGAAAAGAGATTACACCACGGCGTGGAGATGGTATTCCGTACGTACGCATGCGCGGTGATTTCGTTTTCCGTAGGATGGATAGAAGATGAAATAATGTTGTTTCATATTTATAATAACATATTAGTATATTAGTGATACTAATGTTATTACTTTATAATGAAACAACTAAACAAGATGAAGTAGAAGAAGGAAGAAACTTGAAAGAATTGGCAGAAGAGATTACCTCTTCCTCGACATACCTCCTTTAAACTTCCTCTTAAGGGACTAGAGTTGGCCTTTAGAGAAGACCCGAACCTCCAGAATATTACTAGGGAAGTTTAAAAGAGTAATGTGCAGGGGTCATTTGAGCTTGAAGTCTCAATTTTTTGTAAATAGGAGAGGGAGGAGGTTCCCTTTTATAAAGAAGGAGAGAGGCACCTTTGGAAACCTCAAAAATATTAATTTATAATAAATTAAAAACCCACAATAAAACTTCCAAAATAACTCAAATACGAATATTAGATAAGATAGGGTTTTAATATCATCAACCAATAGAATTTATACATGTTGTGAATTTATTTTAAACATTATCAACTTGATTTATCCTTATTTAATCTATTTAATTTTATTTGTGGTAATAAGATTCTAAATTTTAAATTGTTATAAATAATTACTTATGTGTTTTGAATTTTCCATAATTGTATAATTTATGAAATTTTAGAAAATATAAATTTTAATTTATAAATTTTAAAAAAATTTGTGATTTTTTAAAAAAAATATATTATGTTATTTTTATAAAATAACAATAGTGTCAATTTTGACACTATTCATTTATTTGAATTTAAATAAAATCCACACAGAATATATGTTCAAAATAAAAGATTTAATAGATTCATAACATGTCATATTTATCTAGAAAATTAGTGGAGCACCTTAAATAGTTCATATAATATTTATTTTAATATTTTCAAAACCATTTATTTGATATTTCAATCAATAAAATAATTTTAACATCACTATTGTGTCACCTTTAATGATAATTATTTAATCCCTAAAAATTGTAAATAAATTCACATGATGTAGATAATTTTATTATATTTCTATAGATTATTAATGTTCAAAGTTTCATGAAGTTTATCCCTAAATTAAAATTATTATACTTATAAGATTTAAGAGAGTGACATGTTGTCACTTTCTTTGATTTTAATAATAATTAAATTATTTCTATGGTCAAAAGTCTATAAAATTAATCCATTCCGACCCTTAGGTGATATGGGTCGACTTTTTGTTATCCAATAGAATTTTGGTAGGTGTTAGGGTAATTTTATAATCTTATTTTTACCCTTAATTACCAGATTTACCTTTAACTGCAGTAAATAAAAATTACCATAGTTACTATTCATAATATCAAAAAAAAGTAACCTATTAACATAATTTGGACCCACTCAATTAAAATATGGAATCTATTTTTCAAAATTCAAAACATATAAGTTGTAGTAATTAATTTAAAATTAATCCCGTTGTTAAGAAAATGAGTTTTAAAAGTTAAAACATTGCCAAAGATTGAAATGTTTTTACCTATGAATTCAATGTAAAATTAATGGTAAAGACATAAATTATATTTAATGGTGAAAATATGTTCTATTTATACTTTAAAACCACTCAATATTATAAATTAACTATATAAATTATTGTGATGAAAAATTTTGTTTTTAATTAAAATATAGTGTGTTTTTACTATTCAATAAAATATGAAAGTTATCAGAATAATATGAAAATTTTATCCAATTTAATATTTTTATATCCTGATTCCAAATACTAGTTTTATTTTGTCAAATTGAACTTATAAACATGTCAAAAACTAGATTTAAAGTGGGTACGCCATTAAAAGGCGGCAAAACTGCATTTTTTGAAAAATACTTATTTTACCTGAAAAAATTATTTTGTTCTCATACCATGTTATAGAAAATGTGTAAGATGAATAATAATGTTATAAAATTCAATGTGTAGTTAATACTATTCATAACGTCTAGTCCATAATAATATTATAACAATATATTGTTGTTTAGTGAAATCCAGTATTGTGTATTACACATGCTATCGAGGAAGGTCGTGATTGCGTGCAATGCAAACAAAGCCAGTGTTGTGTGTAGTGAAAGATTCCTTCAGTGTTGCATATAAAATAAACATAAAAAATATTTCTCATAAAATCTCAGGGTGTTACATTAACTAACCATGCAGCCAAAGTGTTCATCCCATATAGCACTAAACATTGGCCAATTGCGTGGTTTGCGCAAGAGTTGTTAAACTGTGAAAGATAACCATGCCATCTGCTCGAGAAAAAGGTATTTTTGGATTTTCTTATTATTTTTAATTTGGGTTTCTTCTCTTAGAATCCCCCATTCGAACCCTATGACCAAAACATCTCCCATGGTGTTTGTTGGCTCCTCCAAGCCCCTCTAAGTGTGATTCATTGTGGTTTCTTGGTGATTCTTCACCCTGGTCATAAGGTCAGGGATACTATATCTTTTTCCTTTGATTTTATTCTATTTTCCCTTTCACCAATACCCCTAGTGGCCTTTTTTGGCCGATTTGGGTATCTAGGGTCGTGCAAAATTGGGTGTTTTTTATCTAGGATTCCACTTCATAGATCTTGGATCTTGTAACCCTAGTGGTGAATTTTTGGGTGTGTGTTTTCATTATTCCACAGATTTGAGGTAGGTGATTTTGGTTTAACAATTAATTGATGAATTTTTATGATTTCTTGTTTAATTCATCATGTTTTATGAAATATATATGGGTTTAGTTAGTTTTCATTGAAGGAACTTTCCATTAATTTAAGTGGAAGGTGGATTTTTCATGTGAAATTGGGTATGTTTTTTGTGTGTAAACCCTTATTGTACATCTGAAAATTCTTTAAAAATTATGAAAATTATTTATTTAATTCGGAAACTAGTGAAAACTAGTTTTATAACGAATTTGATATGCATTTGGTTTGAAATTGGTTTCTTAATATAAATTTGGGTGTACTTCTTGTGTAAAACCTTCTTATGCCTTTTTAGGGTGTTGTATAGTTGTGAAAATGGTTTATTTTAATTGTTTAAATGGCGGGAATTATGTTTCATCATGGTTATGATGTGCAGTTGGTTTTAAAGTATTGTTTTGATATTAAATCATGTGTGTTTTTGGTGTAAACATTTGTTGTGTTAATTTGAAGTGTTTCATGCATTTTTTATTGATTTATTAAATTAAATGTGTTGTGTGAAAGTGATATTTGACATTATTAAGCATGATTTTCATTTTAAAGTGTAAATTTTATGTGAAATTGATTATTTTTCATGTGAAAACCCTTGTGTGACATTTGATGTCATTTTATAAAGAATACAGTTGTTTTATTAAACTGTGTGTGGGCTTTAAATTGTTTTTTGATATATCATTGATGTGTGATTGATTTTTAATGAGGTTTTCAAGTGCACTTTTGGTGTAAAATCATTTTGGTTTTTTATTGAAATTGTTTTATAAATTGTTATAATGGTTTATTAATTGGTACAGAAGGTTCGAAGAATATTTAAGAAATGTTTTGGTGTGCGTGTGTTTTAAAAAAATGGATTGTGATGTTCAAGTGGTGGATTGTGATATTTAATGCATGGTTTGGTTGACGAATTATGTAAGTGGTATTATGTGTCCAGTGAAACTTGATTGAGCACAAAAATGGAAGCTTGAGTATCTAGGTGGGTGGAATAAGAATAATATGCTAGTGAGTCAAAATTAACTTTTTCCTGATTTCACTTAGCGGTATTGATGATGAAAACACTAACTAGATATGGGTGATGATTTGAGACCACTATAATTTTGGATTTTTCTCCTCTCTAGTGTCTTGTTCTTGATAAAGTTGTTGGTTGTAATTTCTATACCACATTACACCGAGATAAAAGGTACCTAGGTCCCAACTTTTTCTTATACCTAGGGGTATTTCCTATGACTAGTGCTCAATGATTATATTAAACTTACTATCAGCATACGGTATATTGGGTTGTTAATTTTAAAATCAAGTGTATTCCACTTAAAGTTACATTCTTTGAAAACTACTTTAAATTTAAAGTTGAATTCTTGAAACTATTTTATAATTAAAGTTTCATTATTTGAAAACTACTTTCCATTTAAACTTGAATTATTTTAAAATATTTTCCAATTAAAGTTGTATTCATTCTAAGTTGTTTTTCATTAAATTTATTTCCCTTGAAATTATTCTAGTTTTTCTTTCATTATAAAACTTTAAAGTTTATTTATCATTTAATGTTTAGTGTATGGAATATTTTATCCTGGTGGCATCCTAAATGGATTTGGATCACACCCTACATACACCTTTGGGTGTGAGTAGAACCTATTGTCTTTTTTTCAAGTTAAGAAAAGTCATTTATTGTTGGAAGATTAGGTTTCTAGTGGCTCTTATTGTAGATCTTCGTGGAGTCGGCTTGAAGATGTTGCTTCTCCTGTTTCACGGAGGTTTGGGGAAATGTTTTAGTTTCCATTTCTGTTGTATTCCTTTTTAGTCTTTAATTTAGTTGTAAAATTAAAATCTAGAAATTGTTAAAGACCTGTTTGTTTAGATTTTTCATATATTTATTTTTTGTTTTTGTTTTTTGTTTTTTTTTTGTTTTTTTTTTGTTTTTTTAATATAATGAATTTAGGTAAATCGTTCCCTATTGTTTTTTTGATACCCAGGCACTTATGCCAGATCGTGGGGATCAAGAACTCCCTTTGGGACTTACCACAAATTGGGTCAGGTTCTGATTCAAGTAAAAACCCATCCTGGTTTGTGACATGTCATCAATCCATGAAATTTTTAGTTTATCATACAAAATGTTATCCTAAAGAATATTCATCGAGAAAAATATCTCAATCACTTAATATACCAAAATTACAACTCAAATATATGGGAGATTTATTCATACATTGAGATTGTTATTACTATTTTTTAATGTGTTTATGATGATGAATTATAAATAGAATTAAAATAATGGGATTAGAAAAGAGTTGTGCACCGAACACACACACGAGCGATGAAGAAAGTTAAATATAGGCTTTGGATTGAAATAAAAAACAAAAGAAGAAAGGATTTATTTTGATTTAATTAAACTATTTTAGGACCAATAATATTATGAAACAGAATTTGGATGAAAATAAAGGATTAATAAGAAGATACGTGCATTAAAATTATGTTGAAATGAAAACACACTTACACTATTACAAGTAAAAATAACTGAAAAAAAATAAGAAAATGAAAGTGGAGGAGAGTTATCTCTTACTGAAACAAGATCGAGGAAAGTCCTCTCAAGAAATTTAAAAGGCTCTATTCATCCAAATACTACTCCTTATGTGCTGAAATTCAAACCCCTTGTAAGGAGATGAGGGGAATGTATACATATCCCATGGAGGTGGATTTTTTACATTCAAAAACTTCACCTCCACATGGCTCAATGATTTGACCATTCAGATATCAAAATAATTAGATATATTATTCTTAAAAATTTGATATGTGTATATTTTTTTGTATAATATGAAAATTTGGAGTCCATTAGATTTTTTTAACCAATGTTATGTTTGTTTTACTAAAAAGTGTGTAGTTTTCCATTTTTATCAACACGTTTTCGAAGGCTAAAATGTGAATGGGTTTCTAAATAGGAATATGCCCTAAAATATGAACCATTTATTATAAAAATTCTACCAAATATATTTTTTATTTCTTAATGAAAAATATCATCCCGAATGTATTTCTATATCAGGATAAAAATCAATAAATGTGTGTTGATTTTAATTCCCTGACATAATGGTGGGATGGATTTCAAAACATCAGTTGGTCCCCTTTTCTGTGGAATTGGGACTTGAAATGTTAATCCAAGATGAATTATATTATCCTCACTTTTGGTGGAGAAATAAATAATTTTTACTTCTTTATTGGGCCCAAAAATTCAACCTTCAGGGATGGTCCAGTTTCTTCACAGATTCTTTGGGCCTTATTGTGTGTACCACATTACCCTTAAAATAGTATAATTGGATGAAGCTTCTTTCTAATGATATGTTGAATATTTAATGAGTAACCCTATAAAAACAAGAATCATACAATTGGGATTATTAGTATGGGATTTAAAATTAAATAATTAAACTCTCTTGATTCTGTATAAATTCAAATAATGCTAAAAACGTCATATTTTATATTAAAACATGAATATTTCACACCAATTATGAATTTTTTTTAGAAAATCAGTATAGTGAGTAAATAAAAGTTTTATGAATAAATTAATAACATCAACATCCCCAAACTTATTCTCATGCATTTCATCATGTACAAAAAATATAAAAACATAACTAAACATTTTAACTCACCAACAAATATTAAAATTTTGTTTTACCCAATCAGGGGAGGTTTAGACCATTTCACTCATCCATATTGAATTCCACCACAAATTGTTAAAGAATTTTTTTTTCAAAAATAATTCATTTTTCATGCTAAAATTTAGAAATGGAAAATTTGGGCACTGAGAACTCACTCCTCTTAATACGATAAAAAATTTATTTATGTATGTTCACTCTTTCACCACCCAAAAGTGAAAATATTAGATTTTAAAAGAGCTCACAGCTTCTATTCCCAATCCTAAAGTGCAAAATAATCAAGTGGTATTTTTTAGGGGGTTTTCTATGGCTATGGTAAAATAGGAATTTAATGTCTAAAAGAGTGGTAAAGAGGGGTAAAACACAAACATGGGTGAAACAAATCACAATTTATTTTAAAAATAAAAATGGAAGGAAATGGAAACACATATTTATAAGGGTAATATTGTGTGAAGAAAGACACAAAGGAGGAAGAATATTTTAAGGGGATAAGAAGATGAAATATTTACAAAACACAAAACTTCTTCCAATGGTATAAGTGTTCTATTTTTATTATTATTATTTTATTTTTCATTTTCTTAAAATTTGAACTTGAAACAGATCTCACTCTCATCTCTCAACCCATGTTTGATCTCCTTGAGACACTAATTGTAATAGTTATACCTATATCAAAGTTTGAGGAAGAGTAATTTTTGACCTTCCCAAGACACAAACCATTTTCTCAATTTTTTTAACACATTTAAATAACTTTTACAAAATTACATACATGAAAATACATTCCCAAAACTCACCAAATTAAAACCTCTCCCCAAACTAAAATAGATTCTTTCCCTAAAGCATATTTTGACATGTTGAAAACCAAGAAATAGATACCTAAAACGAAGTAAATTCCCCCCACACTTAAAATTAAATAAATTATGAGATGTAATTACATTTAGATTTTAGGTGGGACAAGGTATTGGGCTTGTAATGTGTCTATTAAAGAAAAAAATTCATAGTTTTGAAGGGGATTTCAAAAAAACGATTAATATAAGGTTAATGGGGGGATATTTAGCTATTGTGATTCTTATTTGGTTCAAAATATGCCTCTATTAGTTTAATGGACACTAAATTAGGAAATTAATCTCAAAAGTCCACAAACTCAAGACTCACAATTGGGGTTGAAAACACACATTTTCAAAAGATGGTCATAGGTGAACTTAGCATGAAAGTTAATGTTCTTCCTCATAGTTGGGGAAAAACATTTTCCAAATAAAAAATTGACAATTTAATTTTTTTTGGTTTTGAAACAATTTTCATTATCCAAATTTATAATTAAAATACAATTTTTTTAGATAAAAACATGTCTTTTGACTATCAGAAATGGTTAGACAAAATTTTAAAAGTGTATGGTGGGTAATTATTACTATTTCATACTTTTTTGTTTTTTTAGAATTTGTTTTTTAGTTTTTTATAAAATGACACCCACAAAAAATAGAAATGCCAAATAAAAATTTTTATGAGGAAAGTGGTGAAAATTGAGAATTATAGAGTAATAAGGATAGAGTGACATAAGAGGAGTTAAAGTGAAAGAGGTTCTCCTGGTTTGGATTTTGTGCACCTCCATCTTCATCTATTGGTGGGTCTACCGTAGTGGCTAGGGATTCAATGGAAGTTGATGTGGTTCTTGAGATGTGTGTCCTCTCATGGTGATGCTTTAAACGATGTCCACTAACCATGAATGTCCTTTTGGAAGTGGTTCATAGACTTTCACTACACCAAATGGATAAACATTAGTAATAATAAAAGGACTTTACCAATGAGAATTAAGCTTACTGGGGTGAAGTTGAAATTGAGAATTTAAGAGAATTACCTTTTAACCTTCATGAAATACCTTTCATAGGATGTATTTTTCAGGGAGTTCCTTATCCTTTTCTTTGTAGAGACGATAATTATTATAAGAATCTAGTCGAAGATCCTCTAATTTAGTCAACTAAAATAATCTTTCTTTACCATATTTTTTACAATCAAAATTACATGTTTTCACATCCCAAAATGAATTTTGTTGTTTTTAAACTAGTAAATGACATGTTTTACCCAAAACTATCCCAAATAGAGACATCCCAATGGGTGTTTTATAAGATGTTCAATAATCCCAAAGTTTTTCACAAAGTCTTTCAAGAAATTATTTTCTAGTGGATTTTACAATTATCTCAAGCACTCTGTTTACTTCTCTATTAGAATGTTTATCCATGCCATTTTTTGGGTGATATACAGTTGAAGTTTTATGTAAAACCCCATTTTTTATAATATATTCTATGTTCTGATTATATAAATGAGTTCCCAAGTCACTTATAAATGAACGGGGTGTTCAAAATTGTTGGAAAATATTGGTTTTTAAGAAATCACTAATAGCATGTTCATAATCTTTCCAAGTGGGTTTGGACTGAACCCACCTAGAAACATAGTCAATATCCATAAGAATATATGAGAATCCATTGGAAAGGTGTAAGAAGTTCCATGAAATCAATTCCCCAAACATAAAATATCTCACAAAATATTAAAGGAATTTGGGGAATTAAATTTCTTTTAGAAATTGTTCCAAACTTTTGGAAAGTTGGACAAGATTTAAAAAACTCAGGTGAGTCCTTGAAGAGTGAAGGCCTGAAGAATCTAGAGCCTAGGACCTTTTGTGAGCTCCTTTGTGGTCCAAAGTTTCCACTTCCAGGAAGTGAGTGGAAGAATTATAAAATGGTGAATGTTAATCTTTATAAAGATATCTCTTAATTACCATTTTAGCCCTAGTTTTTGAAAGTTTATTATCTTCCCAAAAATAGAATTTTGATTCACTTTTCAGCTTCAATTTTTTTTTGAAAAAATATCATGAAAAAAACCAGTAACCAAGTAGTTTATAGTTGGGGCATACCATGGGGACTTTGGTGTGAGAGTTAAAAGGTGATCATTAGGTAATTCCAGATCAATTATTTCTAAATGAAAAGAATTATAAATTCTACTCAAGTGATCAACCATGTGGTTTTCTTTTCCTGATCTTATTTTAATTGCAATTTCAAACTATTATAACATAAACATCCATCTTATTAGCCCTGTTTTGGAATACATTTTCTTGAGTAAGAACTTTATTGTAGAGTAGAGTGTAAAGATGATGATTTTGGTACCTAGGAGATAGGGTTTGAATTTATCTACGGAAAAAAGCATAGATAAAAGTTCATTCTTAGTCACAGTGTAGTGTGATGGAGTTTCAGCCAATGTTGTTGAGACGTGATAGATGAAATGAGGATTTTATTCTCATCTTTAACCAAGAATGACTCAAATATCCCTATTATAAGAATCACACATGAAATCAAAGGGTAAGGACCAATCTGGGGTTAGATTATTGAGGAATATATATGAAAATATTAGAGTTCAACAAAGGATCTCTTTTAATATTTATCTAAATGGAATGTGATATCATTTTAGAGTATCCAAGTGAGTGGGAGGGAAATACTACTGAAGTTGTGGATGAATCGCCAATAGAAACCATCATGACCAAGGAATGAACGAATGTGTCAAACTGTAGTTGGTTGAGGAAGATATTAGATCACCTCAATTTTTTTAGGATCAACTTGAATACTATCTTGTGAAATTATTTCCCTAGATCAATCCCATTAGTAACCATGAAGTGACATTTTTCATAATTTAGAAGATGGTTACATTTGACACACATTTGAAGGACTAGAGAGAGTGAATGCAAGTAGGATTCAAATGACTCACCATAAATGGTAAATTAATCCATGAATTCCTCTATGAAATGATCAATTAATTTAGAAAAGATACTAATAACACACCTCTATAATGTTGTAGGAGCATTGCATAAGCCAAAAGGTATTCTCCTATATTCATATGTTTTAAAGGGGCAAGTGAAATTAGTCTTTTCTTGGTCATAAGGTGTGATTGGGATTTGGAATTATCCAGCGTATCCATCAAGAAATTAATAATGTTACTTTTCAGATAATAATTCTATAATTTGATCAATGAGTGAAATATGGTAGTGATCTTTTCATGTTTCATCATTCAATTCCCGATAATTTATGTGCACACACCATTTTTTTCCCCAAATTTGTGAGCACCTCTCCATGTTCATTTGGGACAATAGTCATCCCACCCTTTCTTGGATCCACTTGAATCGGAATAACCCATTGAATATCAAAAATTTGGTAGATAATACCATCTTGTAGAATCATGGTAATCTCTTCCCTAACTTCCTCAAGTATGAGTGGATTGATTCTTCATCGTGGTTGTCTGATTTGGATTGTATGGTTCCTCAAGATGGATTTGATGCATGAAAAGGGTAGGGTTAATTACTAGTATGTCATCGAGGTTCCA
Source organism: Viscum album (assembly GCA_963277665.1). Classification (NCBI taxonomy): domain Eukaryota; kingdom Viridiplantae; phylum Streptophyta; class Magnoliopsida; order Santalales; family Viscaceae; genus Viscum; species Viscum album. The sequence goes on from OY728133.1 coordinate 1,962,249,123, forward strand.
ACCTAAGGCCTTTTTGTTTTCAACTAACAACTGAATAGGTTTTGACTCCTCGGTTTCATTAAGTGCAATAGAGAAAATGACAACATCAGAGTGGTCATTGAATAAAAATTCATATTTCAAGTGTATAGGAAGATGTTTCAGATCAGTCTCATATATCATTTTTGAGATAGAAAAATTAGGAATGGAGGAAGGCCTTTTAGTTGGTTTTGATTCATTTTCCTCAATATTTTCTAAGGAGGAATAAAAAAGACCAGAGTTGATATGATATTCAAGAGAGTTTTCAAGATCCTCTAGATTGATGGAGTCTATGAATGAAAGGTAAACATAACTTCCCCATTTATGACTTTGTTAATCATGGTGAAAATTTCATAATATAGAATCTCATTAGAACACGATGAAAATGATGGAATGGGGTTCAATTGACTCTCAAATGTGTCACTAAAATCATGGATTTAAAATGAAGAGTGATCCTCAGATGGGTATTACATGGCTTGAAAATGTTGAACTTGACCAGTTGGTCAACAAATTATATGGATAGGATTTATGCATGGACCTCAATATTATTTTTATCTATTAGGAGTAATGGTATTCTTATAATTATAGGAGAACAATAATTGGTCATCTCACCTTTCATGTTAAGGGCATAGAAATCAGTTGGGAAGATAAGATCATTAAATCAGACAAGGAAATACTCAAATAATCCCTCGAGACTAGTTGTGATTCGATTCTCTAACTATATGACAACACCTATTGGGTGTAAGGTACCTAGAACAAGTTTGGAGACGATTGATTTGGGCGTGACATTTATCGAGGCATCTATGTCTATGAGTGCATCATCAACGTTTCAACTTCCTATTTCATATGAAACAATAAATGTTCTTGGGTATTTTCACTTCATGGGAATGGACTACTGGTTTGAAACATTATCAATAGTCATAAGTTGTCTCTTATTTGTGCACAAATACATAAGAAACTTTTCATACTTAGGAAATTGTTTGATGGAATCTGTGATGAGAATGTTCACTTCAAAACATCTAAACATTTCAAGAATTTAAAAATCTGGTTCAAAGGACTTTCATAGCCTAGATATGGCTTGAGGAAAATGAATTGGGTTACTAGAGGAATATAAGTAGGTGAGGGAGTGGCTTCAGGTTCCTTTTAAAGTTTGTTTTTTCTTTTCATCTTCCAGATCAACATTTTAAGGGGATTTAGGGGACTCGTCCTGATGCATATAAATTTTCTTTCCATATCTAAGTGAAATTTCACTTAAATTACCCATGGGGTTGGGTAACCGTTGAGCTGGGAGTTGGGAAGAATTTGGTTGTTTATGTTGGTTTAGGTGGGATAAAATTTGTCCAATTTGGGTTTCAATGTTTATAATTCTAGAATCGGTGAAGGAATAAAGATATTACACTACACATTTCCATGGTTTCTTTGAAGAAGAGGATTGTCCTGTATTGGGATTTCATTGATTTTGGTTCTTGGGAAAGTGCTTGTAAGGGGTTGGGAATTGGGAAGGCTCATTAGGATTGTGGAATCCAGGGGATGAAAGAGTAGGATTGATCCTTTGAGGTTGAGAAAAAAAAGGGTAAGGTTGTTGGAAGTTACCAACACCTTGACCATATTGTAATTGGTTTGGGTTTTGAGGAAGGAATTAAGGGGGATGAGAGGGGGGATTACTATACCTCGATCCTGGGTTATAGGTAGAAGAGAAGGGATCAGAGTGGGGTTGGTTGAAGTTTCCAATGAACTGACATGATTGTTGAGGGTTGGTGTTCCTCTGAGCATATGCTGTATTGAGATCCATTGTTTCGAATGAATCAGATGGATCCTCTTGAAGTTGTGGAAATGTGTCGGTTGGATGAACCAGTGAGCTATAGATTCCATAGTTTTTTATAGGTCTGGGGAACATAGATTTTGGAGAAGATGGTATTGTGGATTTTTTATCCACAACTTGTTTTCTCAAAAGACTTGTAAGTTTACTCATCCACTCATAAATATTTTTGAGATTTATGGCTTGATTCTCTTGTACTTTTTTGACTTCAATATGTTCTTGAGTATGGAATTGTTGTGTGTTTGTATTCATATTTTTTATTATATCTCATACAGTTGTAGGAGTTTTATCAATAAGAGCACTTCCACTTGAGGATAAATTAGAGATATCTCCATAGCCAATAACCCCTCCTAGAAGTATTGGATCAAGATTTGGTCAGGAATTTGGTGGTGTGGATAGATTGCCAAAAGATTTTTGATCCTATACCATTACTCATAGAGTGATTCATTAGGGAGTTGATAGATATCACTTATTTCTTTTCAGATAGAAGTAGTATGATAAGTAAGAAATAATTTCTCTAAGAATGGTCAATTCATGTAATTCCATGTGCTTATGGATCTAGTAGAGAGGTAGTAGATCTAGGACTTGGTAGAGGTAGTTAAGGAGAAAGTTAATGCTCAAAGTTTAATTTTTTCTTCAGAAACTCCTTGAGGCTTCATGGTAGAGCACACCACTTGGAACTCTTTGAGATGAATATGTCGATTCTCATCAACTATTCCATTTAAATGAGGTAGAATATGAATCAAACATGATTTGAGTTCAAATTCATCCATGATGTTTAGATATTAAATACTACGGGATTGGTAATTCATATCAAGAGAAGAAAGTTCTTTAAGGGTTTTTTTCTCTAGGATTGACCATATCTAGTTCAATTGGTTGGGCAATGACTAGATTTTGAGTGATTTTATTATCTCTAATTTTTCTCCTAAGTTAACGAATAGTTCGCTAAATTTTATGTTCAAATAGCTATGAGGGATTGTTTGGGAGGCTACAAGGCATTTAGATATGTTTTAAAGGATAAGAAAGATGGGTTTTTCTTTGTGTTTTTTTTCATAATTTTTTTGGGTTTATTTTTTAAATTTTTTTCTGTTTTGTTTTAAAAAAATCAAAAAATACTGACTAATTAACACACCATTCCTTTAAATTGATCCATTTAAAGAATATAAAATTGTCACCTATCTCCCGTTCAAGGGTCTAATGCTCTACTAATGTGTCTGGATTCACTTGGGTTAAATCCTTGGTGATGGTTCTTTTTTATAGTTGATATTTTTTGTGATATGTATTTTTAATTCGGGGGTTTATTTTCATAGATTAGATGAAATGATTGATTAATGAAGATTGATTTAAAAATATAAAAATATTGGGGTTAGTTCTTTATTGTGGATTTAATCTTATTATATCCTTGATCTTTGCTTTATATTTCATTAAAGTAACACCGACTTCAAAAGATGATTTTGATTGTAATTACCAAATGTTATGACTTTAATCAAATACTTACCTTAACTAAAATTCTAATATCCATCAAAAATTGTTTATTGTAGTTTATTTATGTTTACAATAATCCATATAATCCACATTTTAAAAAAAAATCATTAATCTGTGACATTTTTAGTTTAACATACACAATGTTAACCAAAAGAATATTCATCGAGAAAAATCTCTCAATCACTTAATATCACCAAATTATGAATAACCCCAATGGTAGATTTACTCATCAATTGATATGGTTATTACTCTGGTTTAATATTTTTATGATGATGAATTATAAATATAATGAAAATAATGGGATAAGAAAAGAGTTTTGTGCCGAACACAAACATGAGAGGTGAAGAAAGTTAAATACAGACTATGGATTGAAATTTAAAACAAAATAAAAAGGGTTTATTTTGATTGAATTATACTATTTTAAGAACATTTATATTATGAAATAGAAGGTGGATGAAAATAAGATATGAAGAATAAGAGACATTCATTAAAATTTTATTTAAATTAAAACACACTTACATAATTACAAATAAAAACAACCGAAAACAAAAAAGAAAAGGAAAGTGGAAGAGAGGTCTCTCTGGTTGAAACAAGTTCAAGGAAAATCCTCCCAGTCCCTTGGAAATTCTGTATTCGGGACAAAACTCCTTATTATGTTATGAAATGCCAACCCCTTTCAAGGAGAAGGGGGAATGTATATATAGCCTAAGGAGGTGGACTCTTTGCATTCCAAAACTACCCATCCAATTGGCTCAATGATTTTACTATTCAGATAGTAAAATACTACGATATATTCTTATTACAAGTTTTAGATATGGATGTTTTATATCTACTCTAAAAATTTGGATTCCATTGGACTTTTTTATCCAATGTTATGTCTATTTTACTAAACAATGTGCACCTGTCCATTTTTATCAACACTTTTTCAAAGGATGCAATTTTAATGTCTTTTTGAATCGGAATATTCCCTAAAATATGAACCATTTATTATAAAATGTATTCCTACTATATTTGGGATTTCACAATGAAAAATATCAACTTGAATGGATGTCAATATCAAGAGAAAATGAATTAATGTTTGCTGATTTTAATTCCCAGACATAATGGTGTAATGGAATTAAAAACATTAGTTGGGACCCTTTTCTAAGGAGTTGTTCCTTGAAATATTTATCCAAGATGAATTGTATTTTCCCCTAAATTTTTGTGGAGAATAAACATATTTGGACTTCTGGATGGAGCCCAAAAATTTTATCTTCATGGCAGGTCCATTTTCTTCATAGATTCTTTAGTCCTTATTCTATGGACCATATTACCAATCAAATGGTAGAATTGGACATATATTCCTTTCAATGATATGTTGGAAATTAAATAATTAACCCTAAAAAACAAGAATCAATCAATTTGGATCATAAGGATGAGATTTATGATTAAATAATTAAACAATATCGAATCTAGATTAATTCAAATAATGATAAAAATTATATTTAATATTAAAACATGAATATTTCACACCAATTATGCACTTTTCATATAAAATAATTAAAGGGAGTAAATAAAAAGTTATTAATAAATTAATAACATAAATTTAACTCAAATTAATTATTCAGTACAATCCATCATGCATTTTCTCATTCATCTATTCACATGGTATTTCTCCCATAATCTATGAATATTCCATTCTTATTTAACTATTTATCTTCATTAATATTATAGAAATACCAACCTTCTCATTCAAACTCATTTGACAAGATTAGGTAAATAGGATCAATTAAATGTATCAGAGTGATAAAAAAAACTTGTAAATATATGGATATGAGAATTCAAAAATTTTCAAGTACTAATAATCTCTTTTCATCTCAAAAAAAATAGATTTAGTCGGTATCTCCCTTTATCTGATTCATTGTGTGTCACATCATATAATGGCATAAAAAATTTAATATTCAACTTTAATGATAGTATCAACATATAACATGTGATTGATGAATTTAAAATCAATAAAACATCATCCCATTAAATTTATATAATAATATAATCTAATTTATCAACTATCAATGATTTTCTACTTTTGATTCATATGATGACTCTTCCAACACAAACTAGTCACCTTTCAAATTATAAAATGAGATTCCATGACAATATCAATTTATCAGATAACGAGTGGTATATTATAATTGTAAAATAGAACTTATAAAATCTAAATCAACTTTTTTGATTTCATTTTACTCTTATAAGAAGTAAAAAATTACTCTTAATATCCCTATGGATCTTCATTACTTATCTAAAATTATCCACAACTCATTTGAAAAATTATCATTATGAAAACTAAAAGACTCTTTTGAAATGTATCTATCTCTTATGAAATAGACCCGAATCTTAGAAAAATCCATCTGAATATTACAAAAGAAGTATGAATGTTATGAAATAATCATGAATATTATGAAATGTCAGGACCTTTCAATTTTTTCCATACATTTCTTCTAGATGAACTTATGATTTCTAGGTGTGTTAGGGAAGTTACCATTATTTCATCTTCAACTCTAGAATTCTAGATTTTATTAAAGGATCACATGCCCTCCTTAATTAACCACCAGACGTCTCCAAGTAACCTAAAAAACTCTAAAACCCATTCCAACATATCAAAGAAAAACTCAATATCTTTAACTAATTCTCAAAAAAGATGACAAAAATACATTTTCTCAATAATACCATATGGTTCTTTAATCTCCCACCTTGTATTTATTTTCAACTCCACTCAAATTTTTTTACTCCACTTAACTCATTTTAATCCACTAAACTCTTTTCAGTAGGTTAAAAATTTATACCAGAATCATCAAATAAAATCCTTTTTCAAATGACAATATTCTTGACACCACACAACCAAATAATATGTTTTTATAGACTTACATCTCTTGGTGACATGATATTTTTTCCAAGTGACCTAGATGTCCCCCCTAAATTTATTGTCCCGTGTAAATATTCTCCCCCCATATTTATAATATCCCATGGTATAGTTCCACAATAGAAAAATGAAGAGTTTTTATACTCTCTCCCTTTGATAAAATAATACAATGAAATGTATGGGTAACTTTTACATATCCTCAAGTGAGAGGAAAATGTTTGAAATGAATTTTTATCCTTAATTCAACAAACCTATTTCTTTGAATAGATTTTGTTAAGAAATCTACAAGTTGATCGTTGGTGGAAATGTATTATGGTTTGATGTATTAATTTTATAGAATTTATTTGTTGAAATGATTCATGATATATGTGTGTTTTAATATTGAGGGCAATATAGTATTTTTGGATATATCAATAACACATTTATTTTCATAATAATTCCTTAGTGGATTCTAAAATTCCAATTTTAGAACATCAAACTAACATTTCATCCACAACATCTATATGAGACCCACCATTTTTTGTTTTACACTGCTTCTATAGAACAAACCATAACTCAAAGTTCCATTGAAATATCTCATAATACTTTTTATTTCTAACATTTGAGATTATTTAGAATAAACATAATATCTTTCATAAAGAGCCACTATATATACTATATATAGTATTGATGTTGTTATATTTTTTATACTTTCGATGATTTTTTAGCCTTTCTGATTCACACTATGTACAACATTATCCTTACTCAATTTAGTATTTACTACTATAAGTGTTGAAGTATCCTTATAATCATACATATAAAATTTCTTCAATAATTATACAGAATATTTCTATTGGGATAAGAATATATTGTTTTATTTATATAAAATATGTAATCCCAAAAAATAGGTCATCTCACCTAGAATAGAGATATAAAAAATGAATTCTAATCTATATAGAAAACTCTTTATATACATAATTTTTCACATATTAAAATCATGTCATTAATAAAAACTATAATGATTAGTGTACCCATGGTCATTTATGTCACATAAAATTTATTTCATACTTTTACTTTAGTAAAGTTAATCTTATTAAAGAAACTATTTATTTTGGAGAACAAGGCTCTAAAGAAATATTTTAAACTTTACAAAAATTTATTTATTTTTTAAATAATGATATAATCATGGTTAAGTATGAATCCTTTGGGTTGTTTAATGAAAACTTCTTCTTCTATATCTTTATTTAGAAAGGGGGACATCACATCCACCTAATGTACTTTTTAGTGTCCATGTACTAATACTTCATTAAATATTGTAATTTATTCTAGTCAATAAGCTATCACAAATGTCTCTTTAAAACATAAACCTTCCATTTAAGAATACCCTTTTCATTCCAGTCTTTATTTATTTATTTAACTCACCTTTCTCATTTAATTTTTTTCAAAACACCCACTCGGTAGCTTTAATATTTTTCTGTTAAGGCCTAGGTATAAGATCAAAGTTTTTATTCTTCTCAACCTAATCAAGATCTCTATTCATTGACTATATCACCTTCTCATACTCAAATGATTCTGCAATATTTTTTGGCTCACTCCATGAGAAAAGTTCGGTTTGATTGTCAAGACTTAATCATATTGTTTTTTGCACTTGAGATTCTTGATTTTCAGTGATTTTTTATGATTCAACATTCTTCTTCAATATATGATGATTATAATTATAAATTCCAACTACACCTTCTTCATCACTAGCTTTTTTAGAATTAAAATTATTATAAATATTCACTTTCTCAACATCATTTTTATTCTATTTACCTAAAATATATATGAAGACTATTTTTAGATTTTCAAATTTTGATTCATTTATCACATTTAATTTTTAATTATTATCAATAACATTCATGTTAAAATTATAAAATAGTTTGTTTATCCTCTTATTAGATTTTTTTCATCCCTACTCATTTCATTTATATCTCATGAAGACCCCTTCTTCAAAATTTTCTTTAATAAATACCAGATTTTCATTTTTGATCTTTATATAATAAGGAATACCAAAAAATTAGAATTAATTCATTTTTATCCAGTTCTTATACCATATTTCATATGATTTAATGTGTGGATTAGGTCTTAGAAAGCATATATTCTTTATGCGTACAAAAGTAAACAATACTTCTCTCGAGAATAATTTCGAGAGTTTGTGTACATCTAGTATGGTTCAACCCATTTATACTAAGCTATTATCCTTAAATTTAGATTTTACATTTTGGTGGGGTGTGTAGAGTAAATTTTATATGTCTTGAATAAGCTTGAGAACCGTTGTAATCCGATAACCAAGTTGGAACTGACATATCCTAAAGGGAATTCCAGATTCCTATGGGTTGGCGACTACCACCTGGCATCATACAAAAAAATGAAAGTGGGATCAAATTTTCCACAAACATTATGGAAGATATATTAATAAATCATTATGAATAAAAGAAAAAATCTATAGGGAGAAGTGTAACATAAGTAAAAAAGGTATGAAAACCCCAATAACTATTGAAAAGTACCAGAGAATAGGATAAACCCTAAACCCACAACAAACTCAACTCTCCAAGCCCATGGATCAAAAACTATAACTACCTCCATGGGGTACTTTACCCTTACTCAAACCTGGAAGGAGATAATCTACAAACACCCAAAACCAAAATTTTGGTGTGATCAAAAATACAAATAGGGTCTCACCCAAAGATTCCACAATATTATTCCACATTTAATTAACCAAATAAAACATTCACTTTTAAATAAAGAGGATTGTCATTTCAGAAGTATATTTAAAACCAAATCATGCTTCACATTTTAAATGAGGGAATGTTTTTTAAACAAATGGTTTATTCAAAATTTTATATAAAAAATTTATATAAATTTATAAGGTATGGAAAAAAAGTTTCAAACATTGGCATATATACATTTGAAATACAAATAAGTGAGAAACATGTTCATGTGAAAAAAAGTTCGATAGTTCCATGCTAAGGGACTACAAACAATAAAAGTGACATGACGATATGTTTATACACACATCCCTTTGACACGGGTCAAAATGACTTCATCACTATCCCATATGATAGGTGACATGCTACAATTTTGATTTAGAAATGTTGTAGAATCACATAGTGTTGTCTGAATAAATCAATAACTACCTAGAACTATATTTTCTCTATTAAAAAATCAACAATGGGTAATTTGTTTCAATAATTCTTAAAATAAAATTCATCAAATTCTTCATTTCAAATATTCCAATATTCTATTTGAAACCCAAAATGATGTTTTAATCAAATAATTCCTTTTTTATGATTAAACCACTGGATTACAATCAAAATAGTTTAATTTATTTTTCTCATATTAGAATTTTTAATCAATTCACAATTCAATTTCATAATTTAAATGCAACAATTTAAATTTCACAATTTCCATCAATTTCACTAACCCACACCAATTAAATGGAATTGGATTTTTTTTAAACAAAATTTAAATCCAAAAATTTAAATTCCTTAATTTCCATCAGTTTAACAAAAACACCCAAATTCAGTGGAATTAGGATTTTTTCCCAATTTCATGCCAAATCGAAGCCAAATCCCTAATTCAATGGAATAGTGTTTTTCATAAAAAAATTGAAATAAATTTCAAGAAAGTATATTTAAATTAAATAATTGAAATTAAATCAATCAATATAGGGAAAAATTAAATTTTCTATAGAAAATGGAACCACCTAACTTGGGATCACTGGATATTGAATCATAAAGACCTAAACAAGATTCTCCAACAAAGAACATTGATAATACAAATCGAAGCATCAGACCTAGATTTATGATTTGAAATAGAAGGGATTAGATCCTATAAAATTATAGAGAACTATGAAAACCTAGAGATGAATGATGAGAGAGTACAAGAAAGGGAATGAGAAGAGGAAGCCTACCGAGAAAAGATCAAAAGGAGTTCGTCTAGATTAGATCCACTTACCGAGGGGATCTGAGGGGCCAAAATATTCTATAAGGAGATACCCTAGAAGAAGAAATTTATTATGGGTCATACAAGTCTATTAAGAACATTAAATGAGGGTTTCATGGGTTTAAATTTATTTTTTGGATTAAGAACCTTAAATGAGGGTTTTTTGGGTAGAGTTGCACGATTAGAAAAAACCTAAACCCTAAACATGCACCCCATTCTTGGCATGGTGCATGGTTTGAAAAACCATGCATTGTACATCAAAATCCACACTACCTTGATTTTCATGGTTTTCACTGAGAGGGTGCACAATTTGGGAAACATGTGCACCAACCATGCACTAGCCCTAAAATTTTTAAAATTTACAAAAAATTTCCCAAAACAGCTATAAATGAAACCCAACCAAAAAAATTTCATAATAGGGGTTAATGAAAACTTGAAAACATTAATATAATGTTACAACCCCCTCCCCCCCTCCACCATAGAAACATTTTGTACCCATAAATTCTACTAAGAATCTTCTATTCCAAAAATATGAGGTCATTGATCTCTTATAAGTGACTCCCTCTCCCATGTTTCATAAGAATCAGAACTATGCTACCATAGCATGAAAAATAAAGGCATAATACTCCAACAAAGTACCTTGGTTTTAGAATCAACTATCATGATCGGTTGCTCAGTCACGGATAAGTCAGGTTCCACCTCAAGATCACTCCATATCAAAACATGAGATAGATTATAAAGATACTTCTAGAGATGTGATATATGAAACACGTTATGTATCTATATAAACTATGGTGGAAGTAATAAATGGTAAACAATCATCCACACCTAACCCACAAGCACAAAAGACCCCAAAAAGTGAGGTGAAATCTTCCCTTGCCTCCCAAGCCGTTGATGACCCAACCAGGGTGAAACTTTCAAGAACACCTGGTCACCAATTGAAAATTTCAACGGTCTATAGCATTAGACTTATTCTGGCTCTATTCTATCAACATTATCTAATAAATAAACTCAGTATATGATTTCATATCTTTAACCAATCTAATTTCAAACATGGAACATTCACCAATCTCTGACCAGCACAAAAAATATCAACAAGGTAAACTATACAATGACTCTAAAGGATCCATTCTGATCATAAGCAGGTAACTATAATTATAATAAAATTAAAACAACCACATATGGTCATCCCAAGCCCCTATAAGGTTGATAAAACAATCCAAAATCATATCCTTAAGAATTTATATATCCCTTAATATATTTCCATCCAACTACGGATGGTATACCATACTAAAAAAAATGAGATCCCAGTGCCTTGTGAAGGCCTCTCTAAAAACGAGAAGTAAACTAAGGATCTGAAACTATAGTAGATGAAATGTTGTGAAACTTATTAATCTATTTCACATAGATATTTCCCAACTCATCGTATTTGGTTGTATCACTAATGGGTATAAATTAAGCTAATTTATTCAGCCTATTGATCATAACTCATATCTCATTCTTCTTTCTCTGGTTGTATGGAAACCAAACCACAAAGTACCTAGAGATTTTATCCCGCATCTAAGTTAGCACTGGAAGTGGATAAAGGAAACCTGAATGATTCTTGTGCTTCGCCTTAACCTGATGGTATGTATAACAATGAGAGACAAAATCATCAATAGAATGTATCATACCTGGCCACCAGAACTTCCAATACATTTCATAGAACATATTTTTGGTTCCTAGGTGCACTTCCCCCTAGGAACTATTGAAATCCCCCATCACATCTTTCATTACCACTAATGGTACCACCAACCAGTTTTGAAAAAAAATAATGCCCTCATTGAAGAATGACCACTCAACAATAATCTCCCCACCATAAAGAGAGTCTCTAATGTTATAAAACTCATCATCAATAATATTTTCCTAAAGAATCAACTCAAAAAGAGTAGAGGTCAACTATAAAATGTTCAAATAGACCTTTTCCCCTATTTCCTAGACTCCAATATGAAAATTTGAAAAAAGATCTATGAAATTTCAATCTTCTGATTATCCTTTCACAGCTTGGGTTAGATGTTTTATGATCAAAGCATTTGTGATGATAATCCCTTTACAAGAAGTATGGTATATTCCAAAGTAGAAATACTATAGGTATTATACACAATACATCTAGAGGAGGATAAAATATTTTCGAGAGAAGATATAAATCAATATCTTATGGTCTAAAAATATGGAAAACATTTCTCCATAAAGGCAATGCCACTAACTCTTAAGAACATGAACCATAACTACAATTTCAAGGTCATGGGTTGAATAGTTCTTCTCGCGTGGCCTAAGTTGAAAATGGAAGTAAGTAATTACCTGATAAACCTTCACAAGAACACAACCTAAACCTAAAATAAATGCATCATAAAATACCACAGAGCCCTGCTTGGCCTCTCGAAGAGTCAACACTCACGCAGTAGTGAAAATAAATTTTAGCTGAACAAAAGTACTCTAACATTTATCATCCCAAGAAAAATTTACTCCCTAATGAGTTAGAGTTGTAATTAAAGAATTCAAAATTAAAAATTCCTTAACAAACCGGTGATAATACCCAGCTAAACCTAATAATCTCTGAATCTCAAAAATAGTCCACGGTTTCTCTCATGTCATAACAGACTTTACCTTCTCAGGTTCAACTGAAATTCTATGTTCTGAAACCACGTGTCATAAGAACTTCACTTTTAGGATCTAAAAATTACATTTTGATAGCTTGATATAAATATAGTGTGTCCTCAACAAATCTATAAATATTCTCAGATAACACACATGATTCTCCCTAGACTTATAGTAAACATGCATGTCATCCACAATGACTACCAAGAATGTATCAATATACACATGGAAAATCCTATTCATTAAATCCATAAATACTAAAAGATCCTTGGTTAAACCAAAAGGCATTACAAGGAACTCTTAATAGTCATAAATTCTATGAAAGGGGGTTTTATGAATGTGATATTATTTTATTCTCAACTAATGGTAACCTCATCAAAGATAAATCATTGAAAAATACTTTTTACTTTTCTATGGATCAAACAAATCATCAAACCATTGAAAAGGATATTTTTTCTCTACCTTTACTTGAGTGATATTTATGTAATCAACAAAAAATTGAATGGAACCATCAAATTTCATCACAAAGAGAATTGGAACTGCCCAAGGTGACAGACTCTGGTGTATAAAGTCCTTCTCAAGAATATCATCCAACCACAAATTCAGATATTTCATTTTAGATGGCTCCATGTGGTAAGAGAGAATATATACTAGTTGAGTACTAGGAACTAAATAGATTAAAAACTCTACCTCCCTTACCAGTGAAAACCCAGAAAAGTCATAAAGAAACACATTGGGAAACTTTATGACAACTGGAGGTAGGTCTCCTATCAAATATTCCTACTCTAGATCAAAAGATAACACTAATATCACTTCCCCAAATATGGACAAGAAGGTCCAGATCGACTTGACCTTGTGCCACATTCTCCTTGAAAGACATGAAATACCCTATAAAGTGCAGTAAAGGTTACCCATCAAAGATAATAATCAATTCAGACTTAATTATAAATGAGCCAATCCATCCAAAAAAATACTTCAAGAGGTTTCATATTGAGAACTAGAAAACTACAAGAAATCCTAATATATGATAGAGAGAAAACACAAGTAGGACTATGAAGACCCTATTATCTCCTCGTTCCTTGGGATGTAGTAATATCCATCACAAAAGATAAAATCTCCATGAGAAGATTAATAAGATTGACAAAACAGGTTGAAATAAATGAGTGAGATACACAAGTATCAAATAAATAATTCATTAATGATGAAGCTATAGTGATAGTAGTTTCCCCAACCACTAGACCTGTATATACCTCCTCGAAAGACTCTTCTACTCTCTGAAGAAACTTTGTTTCAGATGCCTATAGATAGAACCCCATTGTTCCTTAAGCATATAATTCCCTACATCATTAGGTGGTGGTGATAATCTTGTGCCACTATGCAGAGTGGAAAAGATATGGAAGAACTTATGTAAGTGTCCTGAGCATCCACATAGGACTACATACCTTGGGTGCCTCAGTGTAAAATCCCATCGAGTTCCCTAGATTTCCACATTGGTACGAAATCAAAGGGCCTCTTCCAGGCATTGTAGGAGGTGAAGAAGAACCCTTCCATTGAGAAATGAGGAGAGAATCATCACACTTCCTCTTCCCTATATGAGAACTCACAAACCCACCATTAAGAGAGAGAGAAAAATACCATTACCCCTAACTTTATAGCCACATAAATTTAAACCATCAATGATCTATCCATCACATCAACATAAGTAATCAACTTCAGAAAAAAAAACATGAGAATGGATATCAGATCGAAGTCTAAAATCCAACATTTGATCCTTCATGTTATGATTTGAAATAATATCATGTGAAAACTGAATAATCTTAGCAAAGTGCTTTGAATACTTAGTCATGGTCCTTTGAGTCTGCTCAAGTTTGAAAAACTCCAAAGGCTTAGCCAACAAAATCAAATTTAGATAGAACTTCTTAGTGAAAATAAAATTGATTTCATTCCACTCTAATACCTCATGATTCTTCACCATAACTATCATATCACACCATCTCCATCTAGTTCCTTCCATAAAAAAGGTTGGACACTTCACCAAGATTTCATTAGGTGTCTCCAATAATTCAAACAAATTCTAAATCCTTCCAAACCATTCCTTGACATCCTTAGGATCATTGGAGACTTTGAATGATGGTGGATTATAGAGAAGGAAATCCTATGAACAATAACACAAAACATCCCTTTGTGGTTCCACAGCTAGAACCTGAATGGAAACTGGTGGTGGTGCATATCCTAGAGGTTAGACAGTACACACAATCACATCTACCAGACACAGGTCCATGCGAGTTGTTTCTCACTGTAGTTCATCAGATACTTCAACATAGATCTGATTCACACATATTTGAAGAGGCATGAAACTTCCCAACATCAAAATACAATAAGGAATACATCATATTTACACTCAAATTAAGCAACAATGGAAATAAATACCAACAAATAGAAAAAAATGATTTAAATTTCAACCTATCCAAATGAAAATCAGGGAAAAACTAGAACTAAGGCTCAAGAAATATTTACCTAAACCACACCTAGTGACTTAGGGCTCATTATGGTGATAGATGGATAGGAACTCAATCAAAAATACCTTCTATGTCCTGAAAAAATTACAGAACTGCATACTAAAATCAAGACAAGGATCAACCTAGAGATCTAAAACCACTTTGTCACAAACCAGCCTAGGTACCCAAATAACCCGATAACTGAGCTGAAACATACATATCTAAGAGGGTGTTCCCAATATTCATGGGTTTAGTACTTAGACTTGGCATTATACAAAAATTAAAGTAGGAACAAATTTTCTACAAACATTACAGAAGCAAGATTAACATGTCATTATGCATACAAGAAAAAAACCCACATAGGGAAGTGTACCAGAATTAAAATAGGTATAAAACCCAATATTACTATAGAAAATTACTAGAAATCAGGATAAACAACCAATCCCTAGAAGACTCAACTCTCCAATCCCAAGGATAAACAACAAGAACTGCCTCCAAGTGGTTCTTTACCTATGCTCTAACATGAAAGGATATAATCTACTAACACCCCAAGTCACAAGTAAGGTGTGAGATAAAATCCCAGTAGGGTCTCATCAATATATTCAATAATATGATTACACATTTAATTAACCTAATAAAACCTTCAATTTAAAATAAATAAGCTTGAGATTTTAAAATCATATTTAAAACTAAATCATGCTTCACGTTTAAAAAGACAGAAATACTTTTAACCAAATGGATTATTCAAAATTGTTAACCAAATGTTCTATATAATTTCACAAGTCATATAAAAATAGTTTCAAACATTATAATATAAAAATTTAAAATACAAATAATTTAAAAACATAGTCATGCTCCAAAAGGTATGATAGTTCTAGTCTAAGGGACTTCACACACTCAAAGTGACACGAAAATATGTGTATACACATTTCCTATTGAAACTGGTCAAATATAATTCATCTCCATCCCTTTAAGGATTTGACATGCTGCAATTATGTTTTCTTAATATTGTATAATCATAAAGTTTTATCTAAATAACTCACTAACTAACTGTGCATGTATGATTTATAGTATGAAATCAACGATGGGAAATTTATTTCAAGACTTCTTAAAATACAATTCATCCCTCTCTCTATTTCAAATATAACAAATTTCCATTTAAAAAAAACCCAGTTTTTTAATAAAAACATGAATTTTTCTATGATTAAACCATTGGGTTTTAATCAAAATAGTTTTGTCAATTTTTCACATATAATAATTTGAAATTCATTCACAATTAAATTTCCCAATTAAATTTAAAAATTTAAATTCAAAAATTTAAATTTCAAAGTTTCCATCAATTTCAAAAGCACACGCCAATTCAATAAAAGTGGGTGTTTAAAAAATTACACCATTTAAATTCAACAATTTAAATTCAATAATATCAAAAATATTCACAAGTACACCCCAATTCAATGGAATAGATTGTTTTTTCCAATTTTTGGAAAAATCAAAGACAAATCCCTAATTCAATGCAATAAGGTTTTTAATAAAATAATTGAAATTAATTTCATGAAATTAATTTGAAACAAAACAACTAAAATTAAATCAAGAAATATAGGGATTAATTAAACCGGTTGTCAAAAATGGAACCACCATCCTTAAGATCACATGATCTCGAATAAAAAACCCTTAAATGGGATCCAATGAGGAGTGTTTGAAACACTAATCCAAGAATAAAACCAATATTTAAGATCTGAAATAGAAGGGATTTGATCCACCAAAAATTATAGATATCTATAACACCATATGTAAAAACAAGGAGAGAGCAGAAGAAAGAGTACAAGAAGAGGAAATCTTATGGGATAAGATCAGAAAGCATTCATCTAGAATTGATTCACTTTCAGAGGGTATATGAGGGGAAAAAATCTTATATTGGGATCTCTCCTGGAATAATAAATTGGTTATGGGTCATAAAGGCCCTTCTAGAACATTAAACGAGTGTTTTAGGGTTTTAAAATTAATTTTCAGATTAATTAAAACTTGTATGCATCATTTTCTGGGTAGAGCCACATAGTTAGATAAAACCATGAACCCTAACTATGAACTAAATTTTTATCATGGTTTATGGTTTCTACTACGTGTTGAATGGTTTGACAGACCATGAACTGTCCATGAGAAACCTCACTTCCTCAATTTTCATAGTTTCTACTGAGAGGATGCATGGTTTTAGAAAATCGTTCCCCAACTGTGCACTTGCTTAGAAACTTTCAAAATTGAAAAAATGTATCCTAAAACAACCTTAAATAAAACCCAACTAAATATATTTAAAAATAGGGGTTTAGGAATACCTAAAAATAGTAACATTATGTAATATTATAATTATTTGGTTCTATTATATTAAATATATATTTCAAAATAATTATAAGTATATTCCTTACTATTATGAAATATCATCCTTTTAATGTAGACTCTTAGAATTTTCTTAACATGCCTTCTAGAAATTTTAAACATATTTATTACTTGTGACTTTTGACTCATGAACATGATATTTTCAATTTTTTTGAATTCATAAATGAATGTGATAAAACAAAAATCACCACTAGTATAACTTTGTATCATTTTCCTATATAAGCTGGTATGAATTAACTCAAGTGGTCCATTGGACTGTATCAACACTATTTTTTGAATCTCTTATACAATTTCCTATTATGACGTTTTAATACATATATATCAATCTTTTCAATAAGTGTAGGTATTTATCCTCATCCAATTTTAATATTTAACTCATATTTAATTGAATAAGATTTCTAAATATCTTATCCCATAAGTGTTTTTCATCTTTGGTACTCGAATAGCAAGAATTTGTAGGGTCACCAATTTGAAGCATATTTACACTTGTTCTTATTCCTTGAGTGATGATCCTTACATACTTTGATATTTTTATGATACATGAATCATTCTTGGAAATCACCTCATTTCCATCATCACAGAGTTAGATAAAAATCAATAAATTATATTTAATCACTTTAATATAAAGTTCATATTTGGATTTTAGTTTTTGGTCATCAATGGTAATAGAACCAACTCTATAAATTTTTAAAGAACTCCCATTTCCAAAATCCATTTCCTTACCTTATTGATATTTAATATTATTCAATACCCTTATTTCAATAGTAATATGTGATTAATAACCACTAAGAAGAATATATGACTTGTTTCCCTTAAATGATTTCAAAGAAACTTCTGAAAAAAAGGACATATCTTCTTTATTCATCTTCAAAATTAATTTACCTTTATCATTGTAGGATAAATATCTAAGAAAATTGTTCATGTAAACTTTAAAAAACTGACCATATTGGTCATGTATACCATGTATCTCTTCTAAGAATTCAAATCTATTCTTTGTTGATAAACATGGAATATTTTATTTCCTTCCTTTTTGAATCAATTTTAATTATATTATAATTTATCCCCCTGAATTCATACCTTTTTCTAGGTAATGAAATGTTAAATTATAATGAGTATGATTTGTGTCCATAATATTCATAGCATAAGTAGTAACATACAAATATGGTTATTTTATATTGATAATAATTCTATCTATATTTATTTGTTATTATCTTACCTTGGGATGTGATCATTTATATCTTGGGATTAAAGATTTTATTGAGATATTCACCACTTACTTTGATGTAGAAGAGGGTTTCTCAAAATTTTACTATGCCCATAATAGTATATGATTTTAATTTTAATCCATGCTTTTAAAAATAACATATTTTATTTTAACATTAATATGAGAATATTTAGCTTGAACTTTAGTGAATTATACTTGGTAAATAATAATGATTCATCTTTAATTTCCAAATCCTTGAAAAAATAGTCATCCATATTCTTCAATGTTTTCTCAATATGAAGACACCTTTATTGTAAATTATTTAACTTTTTTCCCCTTATAAAAAATTATTCAATAAGATCTTTCACTATTTTTTCTTACTTAAAAACATTTATCTTGAGTTGTTTGATTTCATCAATGTGATTTTTTCCCTTTTAATAAGATATTCCTTTAATTCAATATTCTTACCATTTTATTTCTTTAACTGAATGAGATCCTTATTGAGTTTAGTGTTTTTATCATGAACATATTCAAGTTTATCCATTAGTAAAATCTCTATATATTTTATCTCACCTTCTTATTCTTCACTTCATTTAGATTATTCATGTTTTCAACATGGTCCATAAAATTCAGAAATTTTTTAAAAGATTCTTCTTCTGATTAGATTCTTGATTAGGAGTCATATTACTCTTCTTTGGTTATAAAATTATTATTCTTGTACATGAAAACCATTTATTTCTTTCACTATATATTTCAATTATTTTGAGATTTTAATGCACCTTTTTTCTGATGCCTCTGATCTAGTTCATCAGACATATATTCACCACTTTTCTCCATTGGTTAGTTAACTAAAATTTTCCCAATGCCACCAAATTTTTATCACCATGGAGAGAGTTTTACTTTTAACTTATTATGAACTTTTCTAAAAAAAAATTAAATAAGATCCATAATTATATTTTAGTATTTATCCTCTTCCTAATCTTTAGATTCACTTAAATTCTAAATTATCCATATTTGATCTTTAGTTTTCACATAGATTTATAAGCCATATCATCCTTAATATAATTTTTAAATGTTGATTTATTTCTCAACTCATAATAAATGATGAGTTTATGAAATTTATCAAGAGTATGATACTCTCAATATTCTATAGAAAAATCATAGGATAAAACATGTTAATAAAGTTCCTAATATACTGTATAGAATATATATAATATTTTATATTTTATATATAGCCCCAGAGGTTTCTTAAAATTTCATTGTCTCTTTAAAAGTAGTCATAAATGGTTTCATCTGTATATATGTTGATATATTAAATTATATTTTTATAAATTTATAATCTAAATTCTTTAAATTTTACATTTCCTTCAAAATTATTTTCCATCTTATCCCATATTTCATTTACTATTTTAATTCCCATAAACATGATATAAACTTTATCTGATAATGACATAACAATATATTTCTTGTATTTTTTAATAAATTTTAAATACTTCTGATCAATAAAATACATTTGTGTGATTCTTTCAATAGGTGGATATATTACTATCATTTCACCGACCACTTCCTGGAAAATTAACAAAAGATAGGGTAGTGTCTTTTTCATCAATCTATGATAGTTTTTTCTAGAAAAAAGTAAGTATACCTATACTATTTACAAAATAGAAATATATATATTTCTTTATACTTTGGGATCTTATATAGGGAGAATGGGTTCCATGATACCTATTGAAGTGACATGTGAATGGGTTGCACCACTAAAAAGGTGGAGGTTAATTAGTGTTTATTTATTTTTATGATTTATTCTCTCAAAATAAATATCTATGATCTATTAGAATCTGACCCAATAGATTAAAATTCTCAGCCTTACCTAGTTAAAATAAAAATAAAAAGAACATAATGCATACTTAGTTTTTTAAAAAATTTGGTCCCAAGGTGGTTACCTACTCGTCACTATGATCATTTTTTATCCCAAGACACATATTTTAAACAATATAACAAAAGTTTTTACAATGGATATCATCTCAATACCATGATGAATCATAGACTTATACAACATCCCACTGTACTTTACATCATCTTTATGGTAATTACATGTTTATCAGAACATGGTGAGAAATATCTCAAGATAGTCTAGGTTACTTCAACAACTATTGATAATGATATTCCTCTTTGATCCATTAAGATAGTCAGAATAGAATTTGATAAAATATTTAGGTTCTTTAATTACTTATAATAAGAAATGAAATCAGATAAATCATTCTCATTCACTTCATTCCAAACATCAAAAATATGCTTCTAAATCTTGAATCACTAAATACTATGGAACTATAAGTATTCATGCTTCATTATAAAATCCAAACTTTAGTATCTATTTTTCACTTATTATATCTCAATATTTCTTTTTTTAGTGTTTCTAGTATCTCTATTATATTTTCCCCTTAATCTATAATTTATTGATATTTTAGAATTTATTGAATTCAAAAATCAACACCAACTCATATTATATGGAATTATCTCAATATAAGTGTTTAATAATATCCCCCATGTATTTTCCTCATTTATTTATTCATATGTTCATGTTCTCATGGTCTCCAAATATTCTATTTTTATTTAATAATTTCCCCTAGTGATATTTTAGAAATATCCTCCCAATTTAATATGAATTTAACTGATTAAATAAATACACTTGTGTATTTCTTCATCAACGATCATGAATATTTTAGAAATATATCCTTTTTAAAATTATATAATATTTAATAAGTGATAATCTATTTTAATACCCACTTTACATCACAAAATAAACATCCAACATATGATTTTTGAATTTATGATCAAAACATCATCATATTATTCAATTTTATGAACAATATTTCAGAATTTAACCTCAAAATAATTTATAACTATTGGATATAGGATGAATCTTCTGAAAAAACTATCCAACCTCTTAATTTAATAAGGTGAGTCCATGCATTTATCAAATTTTATGACAACACATGGAATATCATAAGTGTAAAATAACTATTATGAAATCTAAAATGAATCTTATAATTTCATATGACTCTTATGTATAGTCCAAATTACTATTATAATCCTCAATGATCTTCATGCCTTTTCCTAAATCAGTCAGAACTCATCTAAAAAATGACCCCTTTGAAAAATACATGACTCTTATGAAATGTATCTTACACTTATGAAATGAACTTTAATATTACAAAATATATCCGAATCTTATGAAATTATCCGGACTATTATGAAATTTCAAGATTTTAGAAATTTTATAGCCACATGTTATATATGTCCCTTACAATTATAGGGTGCCTCGTGTACTTTTCCATTTATTCAGATTTAACTCCAAAATTATAAATTCATACAAATTATGGTAGAACATATCTAACTTACCCCCATCCAATTCCAAATAACTCAAAAATATTATAAAATTTTTTGTAACACATCAAAGAAAAACTTAATAGCTTTCAATAATTCTAAACATTGTTAACAAAAAATAAATTCTTGAACAATTCCATAGGATTCTTCAAAAAGTTAGGGAATTGATATCTTATACCATTCATCATTCACCATTCAATACATACTTGATTTTAGTACACATAATTGAAATATTAAAAATCTAGAACACTCGATATCTATTAACATAGTACTCATTATAAAAAAAATGATAGCTATATTTACCTGTTCATTTGATACAACTAATAACAATATGATCACATGTATAATTCTAATGACCATTTTAGTATAATGAAAATCAAGGACAAATGTAATAGGAACATCTACTAAATTAAACCACAGTGAAACAACAATATAGAACTTATTTAACTTACTAACATAAATTAGTAATTGATATAATTCATATTAAAATCATTAGATATAGTATTTTAATAACAATTTACATAATATATAAAGTAATACATGAATAAAAATTCCAATCATCTATTGATAAGACAAAAAATGTGATTGTTAAGGCATAAGAAAAAACTAGTTTACAGTAAAGGAAAATTTATTTTCCAAAGTAGGTTTTCAGTATTTTAAAAATAATTTAAATAAATCATTTTCTAATGAATATATATATTTATATATATTAAGGTTTTTTATATCACACTTTTATCTTCTAAAAATAAGTTCATTTGGGTTTCCTTGAGAAATATACTACAATTTTAAATGTATAAAATGAAAATTTTTAAATGGATGTAGTTTTAAAAAGTCATTTTAAAATTTATAAATTTTAACAATTAACTAAAATTGGTCTTAGTAATTCATGGAAATAAATATTTTTCATCTTTTGAAACATTATATTTTATTTTATTACTAATACATCTAAATAGAAAAATTGTTTCTAAGAACATATCATTCCCTTACACTTAAACCAACCCAACCATAATATCTCCACTAATGAAAACTATTAACCAAGGTTAACTATGGATTTTTGAATTATAAACCACAAAGGTTAAATTGGAAGGAAATGATTTCTTTGGTAATGTTTTATGTTGGAAGAAAGAACTATACTTTTATAAAACATCATCACACTACATAAGATGTTAATTTATAATGGAACTTACTGAATACCAATGGAATTATGTGAAAAAACTAAGATATCATATGAGTGATAGAAATTCAATGTCTCAAGGAAACATTAAAAGGATTAAAATCATGCAACTCTAGAACCTATGTCATGTAGAATTATTATTTAAATTTATAGAAAAATATAGACTTATCACCCAAATTAAATAAATAAATATTTTAGAAAAATATCTATTAACATTATATTATATATAAAAAATGTATGAGTGTATAAAATTATTAACATAAATAAAATATAAATTGTAGAAATAATTAATTTCATCAAACCAAACATAATTTTTAATTGGAAGTATTTTCTAAAATTATTTTATAAAAACTCATAAATCATGAGGTTATGAAGAAAGAATAAATAAACGAAAACTATTATACAAAGTATAAAACCCTTGAAAATATTATACTTGAGAAATAAAAATAATACTAAAACCATCCATTTATAGTTATAATAATTAACTTTATTATTAATTATGGAAAGAAATAGGTAGGAATGTCTCATACATATCATGGATATTCTATCTAAGAGTTAAGATATCCTACCATAATGATTTATGATCACCAAAACATACCCCAAAGATCCAAAACTTTCCCCTAAAAAAATTGAAACAAAAATCCCTAATAAAAAAATGAAATAGGTATCTACAATAATTAAATAGAGGCTCAACGAAAAGAAAACATATCCAAATATGTAAGGACCCAAACTATTATAAGTAAAATTCCCACTGTATTTTTGTTAAAAGTATTATTATGGTTATAGAAAAAACATGAAATTAATTTATCTTATTATTCCCATTGGATTAAAAAACCATTATAGTTAATTACCATTTATAATATATCCTTTTAGGTGTGATCAAATTATTAATATAAATATAGGGTTTTAACAACTCCAATTGTCATAGACAAAGGAAGTTATGGCATCAGCTAGTAGGATAATACCCTATGAATCCCATTTATCAGAGCTTCTAAGGGACATTCCATTTATTTTATTTTGTCTTGACCAATCCCAAGATGATATCCAATAACTTAATCATTAGAGAAACCATTTACAAAAGATGTTTAATCTTATCGAGATCACAGACCAAACTATATTCGTTGAACCACCCCATGAAATTCCCACCATCACACACCTTAACCTTATGGAGTTTGTTGGTGTATTAAAGGGATATGTAACAAGACCGTAGAAATATAAGTATTTATATTATTATTTATAGAATAATGAATATATTCCCATCCTATTATTGTTACTTTGTAAATGTTTTTTATTTTGATTGAAAAAAATATAAATAGTATTTTTGGTTAATATTCAAATTTAATTAAGAAATATATTTTTATGAATTAAAATATTTTTGAAATAAATAATATTTTCATAAAACTTTATTATTATATTACTTTTATTAAATATAAATGATCGTATAATTTTTATGAAGAAAAATTTAATTTTTATATGGGTTCAAAAAATGTTATTTTCTAAAACCTCTCATTTTCAATAAATATAGGTTTTTATTTTAAAAGTTAAAATTCACATATTTATAAAATTATTTAGATAAAATTAGTACTATTTTTTAAATTAGGATGTTAAAATTATAAAATGGTTAATTTTTCATAATCTTCTGAGACAGTCGAATTTTTGGGTAAAAAGTAAATACCATATAAATATACTTTGTATTTTATCACATCACAATGAACCAAAAGGGATTTAATAAGTAATAAAAACAGGATACATGACAAAATATATGTTTTACATTTAAAATAATTTTATTTTATGTTAATTTTATTTATTTTTTAAATCCATTATGAATCTGAAAAGTTATTTAATATATTTTATGATTTTAAAAACATATTTTACGAGTGTGACTTACCTCTACATGACCAAGGATAATATTTTAATATGCTGGGACCTTTTAATTATGAAATAATAAAAACCACTCCCATTTGGAAGAAACTATGGGGAAAATCCATGTTATGTTTTTTGGGTTTTGGATATTTTATTATGTAGCAGCCAAAACCAAAATAATAGTGAAATCTCCTTCTTTTCAAATAAGAACCCACCCAAGCACCCATTTTTATTCACTAAAACTCTTTAAATCGCTAAATTACTCTTCCTTGAACTCCCTAGAGTCCTCTAATGGTTCCCCCAATCACTTAACAAGTCCTTCCCAAGCCTTTGGAGTCACACATTCAAGTAAGGGATCTTCTACACTCTTCTTTTATCAAGAAATAATTTTATGATACGTATTTTACATTCCATTTTCTTATGATGAGGTATGATATTACATATTTTCATTACATTAAATTTTAGGTATAATTTAAGATATATTATTATCATTCCCATTAATCCTCACATGATCCTTTATGTACACCTCATACCATGCTGAAATTTCGTAAGGATTCTTTTCTCTATACATGTTTCTTCATTACCTTATGCCTATTTTTCAAATTTATAATGTCGGGATATATTTTTTTCATGATCCTATTACTTACCATTTTATTTCCAAATAATTATATACCCATTTCACTCTCATCAACCATTTTTATGAATTTTTATGTAATGTCTTTATGCTGTTGAAATTTCTCTGCGCTTTTCCATGCCAAAATAATTGTGTAGTGAATAACATACCCATTATTCTATCAAGGGTATTCACTATTATGCACATGTAATTATTTATTTGGGAATTAAATTTATGCAATCCAGATTCCTTGATCATGGAATAAATTATTAATATGAATTAATCCTTGTCTTATGATTTATGTGGCATAATTAAGCATGAGAATGGAATGGTTATGATGGGTTTAGCCTAGATAGGACTCCAATGAATTGGGTTTTGTTTAGTATCATTATAACTAATATTGAGAAAGGGTTTTACCAAATTACGTTTTGGTACTTTATTTACCATGTAGTATTGGGAGTATATCCTTGACTTATGTTCACGATTTAGTGTTTTATATTGTTTCCGCATTTCCCATGTTATGATTATCATGCTATATAAAGCCTTATTATTAATGTTCCTTTTGTTCATAATTGATATGGCTATTTGATAACATGTATCACTTATTTCAGATTTATTCTCTTACAGGGATTTATAACTCACACATTTCTAATATATGTCCCCAGGTTATCCCATGCAGCTTTAAGTCTTAAGGAGTATTTTGAGCATGTTAAATTTTTTTTCAATAAAGCATGTTAAGGAATTTTTTAATAATATTGTTGTATCCCATGATCATGATGTTATTTTATGTACCTAATTCCCAAAATAAACTAGACTTATAGATATTTTTGTTTGTATTATAATTTTATGTAATAAAACATGAATTAATGTGAAATAAAGAGCAGGGTTGTTATAGTTGGTATCAGAGGAAAAGTTTAGTTATTTTTGGGATTAAGATTAGAGAACTCTAGTGAAATATTTAAGGATAAGAATATGTATAATTAAACATCCATAAATTTTAGTAAGTATAGTTTAACTGGTCTCTTAAAAAAATACATCCATATCTGGATACTACAGGCGATCGTGGTTCTAACACATATGTACCTAGGAGTAACAACTCTGATAACTTGTTTGAAACCTGAATCAGGGTAACCTAGTACACAAAAATGGGCCTTATTACACACCTATTCTAACAATACCAGGGGATATGCTTTGTTAAATTCATAATATCATTAGAAATAATTAATATTGGAACAAAAAAATTCCCATAAGAATATATTTTGGGAAATAGACCATGGATAACATAGTTTAGAGCCTAGAAACACATAGGTTAAAGAGATAAATGTGATTTATAAGTTATCCATTTAATGTCATTGGATCCCATTTTATGTGTTTAATTATTTAAAATAATCATCCTTAATTTTACTTTTATTCTAGATAATGGTTGAAAATATGAGAAATTGGGTAAATAATCAATGTGATGAACAATGCGGTGACTTCCCTAACAAGATACCCAATCCTATGGGAGCGGGAATCAAAAAAAATGTCACAAAAATCTATAAGATAACTCAAGATATGAATAGAAACCTAGATCTAGAGGTGTTCCCAAACCCCCATAAGAGAGAAAAATATGTAATCAAGAGATTTATACAATAAAGTCATCTTTATTTTAATTGATCATTTGATCCCTAAATCACAAAACATTAGATCAACTCTATTGAGAAGATCTTATCCATCCATCAATATTCCAAAAAATATAAGGTTCTTCTACATGTTTAACGTATGTAGGGATAAGTTGATCAGTGGTGGATATTGATCAAGAATAAAAAGCCTAAGGAAGGTAACAAAGTGATTGAATGGAATGAATTCTAGAAAAAAAATCGATAAATATTTTCTTCCCACTCTCCATATAAAAATTTAAAGGGATTTCCTTTCACTAAATCAAAAAATAACTAATATATAAGGGCATACAGAGAAAATTCACAATACATACATGATATACCCTTGGATTTTTCATTACCCCCGAATGTGAGGTTGACCGCTTCTTTGGTGGTTTAAACCCTAGTCTATGAAAATCCCTAGTGATCCTTGAGTTTGACAGTTGTGTGGAAATTGACCAATTTTCCCCCAAAGTTGAGATGGGGAATGGAAAATATCATGGGTATCATAGGGAAAGGAATCATAAAGTGGAGTTTAATTCTAGTAGTATGGTAGATAAATCTAATGATGATATAAAATTTAATAATCCCATTTTTTAATGGTGAAAAAAGAATCACCCTGGAAATTGCCTAAGCAGGATGAAGAAATGATTTAGGTGTGGGAAGGAAGGACACCTATCTAGACATTATCGAAAGGATAAACACATGAATGTGATGGTGGAAAATAATTCTCTAGTCAATCCTTATCACATTTTCTATTGCATCAACTACAAGAAAACATGGAACTTTTCAAAAAAATTACCTAATCCAAGGGTTTTCAAAGACAACAAACAACCTCCAAGGAAGCTAAGGAAATATTTTTCATCACTACCACTAAAGTGAATCCTGAAAATGAAGTGGTGAAAGGTACACTATTTATTCATTCAAGAATAGATAAAATAGTTTTTGGTTTTGGTTCTACTCATTCCTTCATGTCACAAAAGTTTAGTATAAATATTCAAAAATCACCACAAGTCATGGAAGTAGAGATATCGGTGAAAATGAAAAATGGGGTGATTATTGAATCCCATGTATATAAATCATCCTCTATAACAAGTTTTGGGTTTAAATTCTAAGGGAACCTTGTCATAATTCCTTTTGTGGTATTCTATTTATTTCTTGGCATGGATTGGATTTCCTTATATAGAGCCAACATAAATTACTGCAAGGAGGAAATCAATACTGTATGGATAAATGACCCCCATTATGTACAAGTTCAAGGAGGAGGATGAATATAATTTAACACCATAATCTGAAGAATGGATATTATTTCCCTATGAGAAAGTGTATCCATCTTAAATAATTGAGTCTTAGTAAATTATTATCCTAAAAAACATGCCTATTTTCAAGGAATACGTTGATGTGTTTCCTGAGGAATTTCTTATTATTCCTCCTAGAAAGGTGGTCAAATTTTAAATAAATCTTATACATAGGGTGTTTCTAGTATCCAAGAATATGTATATAATGGGTTTTGGGGAACTTGAGGAGGTAAATAAACAACTAAAAGAAAATCAAGATAAAAGTTTTATATGCTGAAGTACTTTACCATGGTGAACCAGTTCTATTCATTTAGAATAAGGATGGGTCAATGTACCTTTGTATTGATTATCATGATCTGAACAAGATCATGATAAATAATTGTTATCATCTAGAATTGAATGATTAATTTTTCACTTAGCTATATAGATCACAATACTTCTCTAAGGTGGATCTTTAGTTGGGGTATTATCAAGTAAGGGTGAAGAAGAAAGATATCCCCAAGACTGCTTTTCATACAAGGTATGGGCACTATGAGTTCATAGGGATTCCATTAGGACTCACTAATGCTCCAAAAATATTCATGGATTTAATGACTAGAGTCTTTATATATTAACTTGAAAAAATTGTGGTTTTCATTATAGATGATATCCTAATATACTCCAAAATCAAGGAGGAGCATGAGGAGCATATGAATGTTGTGCTAAAAATCTTATAAAAGGAGAATATTTATGCCAAGTACAAAAAGTATGAGTTTTGGTTGAAATAAGTCTCATTCTTGTGGAATATAATCCCAACCAATTGGATATCTAGGGATCCTACAATTAAAAATGAAATTGAAGGATGGTTGAGGCCAACAGCTGTGATAGATATCTATAGTTTCCTTGGGTTAGTTTGGTATTATCGTAGATTTTTGTGAAATTTCTCACAATTGTAGAAGCATCTTACCAAGCTAACTCAGAAAGGAGTCAAGTTTTATTAGAATGATGAATTCCAAGAAAGAATCAAAGAGTTAAAAATGAGGCTTATCACTTCCCTTATGCTCACACTACCCACAAGTGGATAACTTTTCATTGTATTTAGTGATTCTTAGAATAATATATTGGGATGTGTGTTAATTTATAATAAAATGTTAATTTTTTACACCACAAAGAAGTTGAAATTTCATGAGAAAAAACATACCACACATGATATGGATTTGGAAGATGTGATCCTTGCATTGAAAATCAGGTGGCATTATCCCTATGGGGAGAAGTGTGAGATATATATTGATCATAAGAGCATCAAATATATATTCACCCAGAAAGATGTTAATATGTGTAAATGAATATAGTTAATGATGATAAAGGACTATGACTTCTAAATCAACTACCATCATGGTAAAGATAATAAAGCGGTATATGATCTACATATAAATGATCCATCAATTTATTTATTAATGAGAATTGAGAAGGATCCAATCTTTTTAGAATTGAAGAGGATGAACATGGGGATCATAAAGGAAGGAACATCATCAATCATTTCATAAATCATTTCTCAACTATCTCTTCATGAAAGGTTAAACGATACTCAAGAATATGATGTGGCAATTCATAAGAAAGTAGAATCTATAAGAAAAAAAAATACTCGGAGTTCAATGTTAATGAAGAAGGAATTGTGAGATTTGGGTTAGGACTATGTGTTCCATCACATCCTAAGTTAAGGAAGGAACTATTGTATGATGCACATAGTACAAATTTTTCTATTAAACTAAGAAACACAAAGTTGTATTGAGATATCTGAGAGCACTATTATAGGGATAACATGAAGAGGTTGATTGCTGAATATAAATCAAATTTCAGGTATGTAAGCAATTGAAAGATAAAATTCAGAAGTCTAAGGGAATGATGAAACCATTACTCATACCAAAATGGAAACGGGGAAACATAACCATAGAATTTTTCACGATACTTCTAAATACATCCAAATGAAACAATTCTATCTGGGTTATTGTGGATCGTCTTACAAAAACTTCACACTTCATTATGATTTGAGATGATCTCTCATTTGATCAACTTGTACGGATATACATTAGAGAAGTGGTGAGGCTACATGGATTACCACTATCAATTATGTCTGATTGAGATCCAAGATTCACCTATATGTTTTGAAAATTTTTACAGAATACTCTAAACATTGAGCTGAACTTTAGTACTTATTATCTCTCTAAAACTAATGGTCAATCTGAGTAGAATATCCAAACACTTGAGGACATGTTGAGAGCATTCTCAATTGACTTCAAAGGAGTATAGGACCAACATCTTACTCTGGTTGATCTCTCTTACAACAAAAGTTTCCACTAAAGAATCTAAATGGCTTTCTATGAATCCATTTATGGAAAAAGGTACTGAAAACCTATATATTAGAGTGAATTTTGGGAACACAAACTATTAGGTCCTAAAATAGTTGATAAAATGGTGGAGAAGTTTAAAACCATTCATCATCACATCATAGCTACTCAGAGTCAACAAAATAGTTATGTTAACAATCGTTGATGAGACCTAGAGTAGTCCGTTGGATAAATTGTATTCTTCCACATATCTCTATACAAGAATGTGATGAGATTTTGGAACAAGTTAAAGATTAGTCCAAGGTACATCATCCATTTTGAGATCCTTGATCGCATCTGAGTGGTGTCTTGTCAACTAGAACTCCCACTAAACCTATCTCAAGTACATTAGGTATTCTATATATCACTCGTGATAAAGTACATAATAGTCCCCTCACATGTAATCAATCCATAGTTGGTACAATTGGATAACGACCTTTCCTATGAGGAGCAGTATGTGAAGATCATAGATCATAGAGAAAAAGATCTATGAAATAATACAACTCCCCTAGTCAAAGTGTTTTGGAGAAACCATAGGCTTTATGAAGAAACATGGGAACAATAGTAAGTGACGAAGTAGATTTACCCTCATCTATTTTTTGTGTGTTAAAATAAAAATTTGAGGGGAAAATTTTTTATGGGGGGAATATTTTAACAACCTGGACTATTGTAAATAAAATTCCCCTTGTTTTATTTTTAAATGCTCTATTGTGGCCATAGAAGACACATGAACTTATTTTTTATTATTATTCCCATTGTATTTCAAATACCTCAATGTATCATTACCATTGATAAACTATCCTTTTAATAGTGATAACATTATTATAATAAATATAGGGTTTTAACAAATCCAATTTTCATAGAAAAAGGAAGTGATGGCCTCAACTAATATGATCATACTATATAAATCCCATTTATTGATGCATTAAAGGTAGATAACATTTTTGGGATTTTCCCTTGACCAATCCTAAGATGAAATCCAACAACTTAAGAATTATCCAAACTATTTATGGGATAAGTTCTCGCTCATTGAGATCATGACCCATACCATGTTCACTAAACTACCACAAGAAAGTCCAACCATAGCACACCTTACACTTAGGGAATTTTCTAGAGTATTAAAAGGATATGAAATAGGACCCTAGAAATATGAGTATGTATATTATGTTTAATATAATAATGAATATATTTCCATCCTATTATTGTTACTTTATAAATGACTTTTATTTTGATTCAATAAAACACAAATTGTATTTTTGGTTAATATTTGAATTCAATTAAGATACCTATTTTGATGAATTAATTGATATTTGAAATAAATAATTTTTTAATAAAATAATATTATTAAATTATTTTATTAAATATATATTATCATGTAACTTTTATGAATTCAAATGTAATTTTTAAAAGGGTTCAAAAAATGTTATCGTCAAAAATCCAACATTTTTAATAAATGTTGTTTTTTATTTTAAAAGTGAAAATTCACATATTTAGAAAAAAAATTAGATAAAATGAATAATATTTTTACAATCAGGATGTTGAAATTATCCAACAGTGAATTTTTCATAATTTTCTAAGAGAGTAAAATTTTCAAGTAAAAATTATATAACTTATAAATATACTTTGTGTTTATTGACCTCAAAATGACCCAAAAGTGATTTAATAAGTAATAAAAATAGGATACACAAAAAAAATATTTTTTCCAATTAAAATAATGAAAATTTAAGTTTATTTAATTTATTTTTTAAATCTATTATGAATCCTCCAAGACTTATAATATATTTTAAGATTTTAAAATCAATTCATTAAGAGTGTGACTCACATCCTTGTCACCAAGGGTAATATTTTAATAGGTTAGGAACTTTGAATTGAAAAATAATAAATTTCACTCAGTTTTTCATAAAAATGGGAAAACAATGATATGGTTTGTGGTTTTGTATATTTTATTATGTAGAATCCAAAACCAAAATAATAAAAAAAATATCTCTTTTTCCTATATAAACCCAACCAAGATCCACTTAATCTTCACTAAAACTCCATGTATCACATCCTTACTCTTCCCTCCAATCCCTAGAGTCCTCCCAAGGTGCACTCAATTTCTTAATAAGTTCTTATGAAGCCTTTGGAGTCACACATTCAAGTAAGGGATCTTCCAGTCTCTTATTTTATCAAGAACTCCTTTTATGATATGTATTTTCATTTTCATTTTCTTATGATTAGATATGATATTCCATATTCCACTTACATTACAATTTATTTATAAACTATAATAGATTTCATTCACTCTCATTAATCCTCCTATGATATTTTATTTACACTCATTACTATGCCGAAATTTCATAAGGATTATTTTCTCTATTCATGTTTCTTCATTACCTTATGCCTTTTACTTCCAAATTTATAATGTTGGGATATGATTTTCCATGTCCCTGTTAATTACCATTTTATTTTTAAATAATTATAGAACCTTTTCTCCCTCATAAACCATTTTTATGAATTTTTATGTAACACCATTATGTTTCTAAAATTCCAACACAATTTTTTATGCCATAACAATTGTGTAGTGAATACCATACTCATTATTATATAAAGCGTATTCACCTTTATATAAAAATACTTATTGATTGGGGACTTAAATGTATGCAATTTACATTCCTTTATCATTTAATAAATTATTATTATGAATTAATCCATGTTGTATGATCAATGTGGTACACTTATACATGAGAATGAAATTATTGTGATGGGTGTACCCAAATAGTGCTCCAATGAATTGGGTAATGTTTAGTATTATGATACGTCATGTTGGGATAGTGGTGTACCTAAATCTTATATGTTACTTTTTTCACCATGAAGTCTTGGAAGTTTATACTTGACCAATATTCTTGATTAAGTGTTTTAAGTTGAATCCATATTTCCCATGTTATGATTATCATTCTATATCATGCATTGTTATTCATATTCCTTTTGTTCCTCATTGATATGCCTATAGTCTAACAAGTATCACTTATTCCATGTTTATTTCCTTACTAGTTTTTATAGATCACCTATTTATTATGTATGTCCCCAGGTTATCCCATGCATTTTTAACTTCAAAAGAGTATTTTGATCTTGTCAAATAAGTTTTCAATAAAGAATGTTAAGGAAGTTTTTAATAATGTTGTTTTATCCCAAGTTCAAGATGTTATGTTATGTAAATAATTCCCAAATAAACTATACTTATCAAATTTTGGGTTGTATTAGGTTTACTTTTATTTAATAAAACAATAATTAATGTGAAATAAAGATTAGGATTATTATAAAATAACTCTATAAAAAACCCAAGAACATAAAAACCTAAAACCATAGTTAATACAGAAAATTGTTCTTTAAAATTCATAAATATATCATGAAATACCTTGGAAAATTGAAAAATTGGTTTGATTTTTATTAAAATAGTGAAAAAATAAATTCATAAATCTCATTAAGGGTTCTGTTAGTCAGTGAAAAATGAATCCCTATTCCATAGTGAAATCACAAATCAAAACCCTAAGACATATAGAAGAAAATATAATAGAAGGAAAGATAAAGAATGAGAATAATTCATATGGGAGTTTACCTTGGTTTTACTGATTTAAAAATTCCTTGTATCAATGTTTAATCAAAGGAGGAAGGGAAGAGGAAGAAGAGGAACAAGGAGAGGATCTTTGTATGTATAGACTAGTTATGAGAGTAATATATTGAGAGAAACCGCATTTGGGATTAAAAATGACACTCTTGGACCACTGGGTCCCTTCCTAGGCTTGATGTAGCCTAATTATATTACACCAATCCCACCTCCAATAGGTAAATGGCTAATGGCTAGCACTGAGTAGGCATATGACACAATATGGGATGCCTTATCATCCATCAACTTTAATTATGCATGTATCTCCAATGCATAAAATAATTGGCAACAATGGTAGTATATATATATATATATATGAACTATATAAAACACATGCATGAGACATTAAATAAAATATTAATGCCACATAAAAAAATACCCATGTAACTGCATGCCTTACAAGAATCTAAATATAATAGATACAAGACACTAAAAAACTCATCCCCATTGCATGTAATCCTAGATCAATCTCCAACCATGGTGATCACTTCTAAAATTACATGCCATCGTGCTCCACCATGCATATTAAAGTGTCAATAGGTCTCAATTATGAACAAGTAATGGTAGCTCCACATATATAAAGACCACTTAAAATCCCTATATTTTATAAACAAACACGCTACATAAGGGAAAAACAACCATATAGTGGTGATTATAAAAATACTTAGTAATAAAATTTGAAAAAACAAAGGAAAGATAAAGTAATCATTTATCTCAAAACCCTTGGTATGAGGGAGTAACCAAGAGTAATATAAGAAAATATTCAGATATTATTGGCCGCTAGAATTCATTGGGTTGTATGGAATTCCTAGTCATATCAACTCAAATCCTTAATGGTATAAACTCATAAGAAACTAAGGATACTTGAAGAAAAAAATACTACAAGTTCTAAAATCGATATACAAGTTGTATGTCACATCTAAATGACAATCTAGGGGTGCTTGAGGAGTCACAAATCTTAAATCATCCAATATACTCATCTATTTATATACATTGTCACCATAGTCAATTTAAGGGAACCTACTATCAACTAAAGAACTCACATATGTCAAAGATGTACCATACCTAACTTTTCATCATCACTGAAACACCAATCTTGAACCTATAGAGGGAACTCACACATTAACCAAGGATTTATTTTTACTGATTGATTACCAACACATATTATTATAACTAGCCATCTATGAGAAAACCTACATCATCTCTCTAGAAAAACATTAGAGGAACCCTTACTCATCAAAAGTCAAGGATCATTGAAGGAGATAACCAAATTAAGAATAATAATAAGAGAGTATCCTAACCTATTTGAAGAAAATTTATTGGTTGAGGGGGTAACCGACTCCATTTGAGGACTGTTACCCCATTTTATTTTCTAAATGGGGGTTAACCAACTTAGTAGAAAAAGGACCCTCACTCAAAGTATGTGGGGATGGGGGGGGGGGGTAACTAACCCTATATATAATTTTGTGGGGGCCCACACATTTACATAATCTCACCTCCATGAGGTACCCATTATGATAATGCTCATATCACCATGCTCGATTTATTTTATAAACCCTAGAGAGTTAATGATACAAATATGTTTGTATTGCCTCTCATTTCACCTCTGATTTCAAATAAAATCCTACCATAACATCTTATGTAGAAAAATTATCATGATGGAAAACTCACACACCCAAATATGGGTTTGATGTAAGGAGATATGAAAATACACAAAGTTAGGTTAAAAGTAAATGTTATTTACTATAGGGTTACATGGTGTGTATCCCCTCATTTTTTGTCTAGTCATGTTATACCCTTCACATGGCATGTAAAGATAAAATAAGGTGTGTGTACTATGATTAACATGGTATGTATTACCAACATTAAACTCTATAGGTAATCCCAATACATGAGTCCTTATCATCTCAAGGTATTATACATGTTTGATATGGTACAGAATGTGTGACACTTGTGAGAGTATTATGTCTACACTTCTAGTTAGTTGAGACAAGTAGTTCAAGACTGCATGATGTGTCTCATCGATCACATGGGTAGTGGTCCATGATGTATCATTGGGGATATATTTCTTCCTGAGATCTATTTTTTAGGGCATAAATATCACATATATTAATTATATGTTGTGAATCTGGGAATGTACTCAGTCACCCAAATCCAACCACATGGTGTGTGAATCCATCACACATACCATGTGATATTTATATTTTATATAACTATATCACCATATAAAAATACGTATACAATTTGTTTTCTTATGAACTACAAACCATTTAGTTGCATTCTTCACCTAAAATGTAGGTTCATGTGAATTGTGTCTCCACCAACACCAATATCACCGCTGATTTGGTTCTAAAACATTGAATTTTTTTAAACAAAGATTTTCTTACCATTAATGGTAATATTTGGGTTGTAAATTAACCAAAACAATTATTAGAAGTGGGTTCCAACACAATCCTCATTGACCTCACACGTCACTAAACCTAGACGCCATGCCACTACACCTTCCTATGACCCTATAATCACTCATCATTAGTCCATAATAGCTTGATCATTTCTTCCATGTATATATCCACTGATCATAATTATGAATCTCAATATCTCATTAGTATGGATACCATCTATCGAAACACCATCCATGGATATGGATGGTAGGGGAAAATTCATAGAATATATAGGGAAACATCGAGAAGTTATAAAAATTAGAAATCAATGTCTGGTTCAAGGTTTTGAGTATCGTTCATTAGGAGTAGATATAGAAATGATGAATAATAGGATATAAGTAGCAAAAAATTTAAAAATCTCAGTATAAATAAATTAATATGAAGTTTTTAGGGCCATTATTTGTAAAAAATGAATCCAAGACAATGTTTTATGCTTGGAATAAAAAATAAAAAATAAAGATATAAATAAAAAATTCTTATCTCAATGAAAAAAAATCACTTCATTCCATTATTGATGTCATGGTTCTATTATTCATTACTGAGTGATACGATCATCAATGTCATCTCGAATCATGGTCATTTCATTCATCCTAATCCATTGGAAACTTCTTAAGAGAGGATCCCAAATTCCTATATCTCTTTATCGATCTAGGTTTATATCATTGGAAAAAAATTACACTATAAAAAGACATAAAAAGGTATTTATAACATTTAATTTGGTTTACTATCCTTTTATTAAAATGTCCCAAAAATATAAGATTCATTACCTATAATCTGAGTGTGTAACTCAGACTTGTGTAGTTCAAACAACCCATTTTAAACAAAACAATGGTTTTAGATCTTCCCTTAATGATCCAATTTAATATATATCACCATATTCATTCAAAGGATAAATATTAATTTAATTAATAAATATTAAAAATCACTTAAAATTCAACATGATAAAGATTTCACTAAAAACATAGCTAATGGGTAAACACTATACCTTGAGATCAATGGAACAATCGTAAAATTTATCCAAGGTTTCCTACTAGGGTAATTTAATCATTTTACCTATGGGCTTGTCCCAGGTTTCTAAAAATGAAAATTGAGCTAAGTGTCACTCTAGGAAAAAACCAAGACACTACATCCTCTCAACCTTAAACCTTTTCATAAAAGAAAATAAAATAGGTGAATCCCCCAAGAAATATCACAAAGAAATTTCATATGGTAATAAACCCACCTTCACATGAAATTCCAATATCTTTGGAGTCCCATGTTCTAAAAGAATACATTACACCATCATCCATTAGAGAAACATCCTATTTTATCACCAAGTTCTTTATATTCATCCCTTCTCAAAAAAACACCTTAGTGTAAACACAATCACACACGAACACATACACTCTCTCAATTAATTTTTTACTAAGTTTTTACACTCAAAAACCTTTACTCATTTAAACTTTGTCCCACCACTTGGGTCAAAGTGAATCCATGAACCTAGGGAATCCACCTCAAAATTATTCATCGATAGTGTTACCTTTGATGTGAGTTCTCCACTCCCCACATTTATAAATCATTCTTGATAGTTTTTATGTGAATAACACAATTATTATGCACTCCAACACTGAACACTTCTTAAATATTTTTGTACTGACACTCAAAGAGTTCAAATTCAACTTGCACCTCCAGAACAATATTTGTTCTTCTTTCATATCCTTCGCATAATGAAAAAAACAAATGTTTCTAGCTTATAACACAAAGGTGACCCATTAATTATCCACTAATCTTAACATCCATGGTAATACTATATCTATATCCAGATATCTTATTGTTTCACATAATCTTTTGAAGAGATCCTAGTTGTGGTATTGGAATTCATTCATTGAAGCTACTAATGAAGACCTAAAAACCAACCTTTTCACACTTCTCAACATTACACTACTCCCCTTTGAGTGTCCCAATCAACTACAATCTAAAATGGATGGTCTTAAATATTTTTATGACCCTACTTTATCAAATCTATTCCCCAAGATAACACCTACTAAAACTTGAGTAACTAAGAACAACAACCTTCAAAGAAAACCTCATCCTCCACTACATTGAAATAATTTCCATGTGATGGCTATCCCCATAAATATTTACTAAATTAACCACATTAAGGCCTATTTTCCACTAGAAAAGTATTTACTTTAGGTTCCCATCCTGATGTTTAATATGAACACCATGGGAAATATACTATTTTCACAAATAAGTGTATTATGTTCTTCCTAGATTTTCGAAAACCATTCAATCCTATAATCTAAGAATATCCATTTACATTAGTCCAACAAGTCAAAATAACCCCCATGGGACTCTCTAAAAAAATGGAAGAGTGTGAGGCCACCAACATTGATCAAAGATGATAAATTTCTCCCTTCCTACACAATTACCAGTTACTCAAAATCTAGACACTCATTCACTCGCTTCATCATCTAGACATCGAGTCCTCTACTAATATCGTTAACGACAATGCTATTAATACACCACTAAGACCTCATAAACCATCATGGTTGCATGCATATGAATTCAATCCATTACTTTATGAATATAGAACTCATTAAATGAGATGTTAGTAAAAATTTGATACTCACTTTGTGAGATATAGGTGTTTTTTTAAATAATGAATATGCTCCTACTTAAGCAAAATCTAGGAAGGATTTGGTTTGAATACCCATTTAATGGCCAAATGGATGTTCATTACTCCACATAACAATACCATAATTCCATCCCTTGAATCCAAAATAATGTATTCATCGGTCTCATTTTAGGGGACAAATATGGGTCGACCTTCATAAGAATTCATGAATTATTCCACACTCACAAAATATAAATTCACATCCATATACATAGTGAATAATTCTATGCATACCATATAATGGGTAGTTGAATCTTCATAGGGGTGAGATATAATTAGTGAATCTAAGAGGATCCAAATCACTACCATGGTGTGAATCATGACTCATCTACTAAATTGTGAATCAATTCATAGTACTTACACTAGTACACAATCCATCTCAAGATAGGAACTATTGGATGTCATCTCTGATAAGAAGGAATAAATTAAAGAAACTATTCCTCTACTAAGGATAATATCACATTAGTAGAATGGATCCATCAGTAGAATATTTATATATGAAAATATTCTAGATATGGGTTACACTAGAATCTAAAAATCCTGAGAATATGATGTCAAAATAATAACCCACAACCAAGCCATTGATATGAGGGTTCGTTAAGAGATAACATGAATTATACTCCAAATTTTATCTAAAAATGAGTAACCATATCCATATATTGGGTTTGTATTCCTATATATTTAACTTTAATTAGCCCATACATTATAGTAACTAACCAAGTGTGGTGATTATAGAAAATGATTCAAGTTTCATCCATATCCAACTTCTCATACACCACCCACTTCTCAACTGAAACCACTCCATACTAGGAAATTTCTTTAAATTAAAAAATATATAATATATGAACTATATTTAATGTATAGTTATTTACATTTCACCACTCTTGATATCTTGAATTAAAATTATAACCTTCTCTAACAAGTAGGGTTCATCCATTCCATGAATACTCAATCATGAAAACCTACTCAGGTGACTCTGGTATAGGTGGTGTTGAATTAAAACACAACTACAGATTGATAAATCATCCTCCAATTTCTATGCCGAAACTACAAATCCTAAATAGATACACCATAAAACATGTCTATGGAATATATCATGAGATTTTAGGCCTCTATGTGTACTCATACATGGTTATACTGCCTTATGAAGGGTCCAATATCCACAGGTAATCCTCCATCTTGAAAAAGGCTCAAGATCAAACCATAATAGAGGATTCCTATTATGAGTTTTAGAAAAACATCATCCACTAATGACTCAATATAATTTTATAAGGATATCAATGTTAGAATTATCATCTGATCAATATGTTTCTGGACTACATGGACACGCGAGTCTCAAACTCTAGCCAAACTTGTTTCACAAAAGGATCATGACCTTCTTAAAAACCAATGATTCCATAATCCTTGAAATGTATAAAAATATATAGACTATTCATGGTATCATCTAAATCATAGGGAATTTCCATTTTCTCTCAAATAAAGGCTGCATTAAGAATTAAGGGGAGAGAAACTACCTCAAATCACGGTGTAAATATACCTATCCAATGGGTCTTAGAAATTATAATTAATCACTCACAGACCACCAGTGTCTATCCCAACTACTAGAATGTGACCCTTCTGACTATACCTCATCACAAAAACTATCTATTCATGGGTTGGACCCATATTTGATAGGATAAACCCACAAGTATTAGAGTATATCTAGATGAACTGGCATGGGAAAGATGAGAGAGCATAAAATACTACTATATGTTGTTTTTGGAAACATTAATATACTAAGTAATGATTAATTAAAGATATGGGTCTACTAAAAAGTTATTAAATTCATGATAAAATGATATATTGGTAACCAAATTTATGTTTCCCACCATGGTCTAATAACTGAACTCAAGACCCCTTGGATATATTTTCCCTAAAATCCCAAACAAACCCTCACTTGAATACTAACTATAAACATTATTCCAAGGATTTTACAACGTTAATACTACTTTTACATGGCCTTCCCTACTTAGATTTTTATAAATCCAAGTGTTCCACCCTAACCGTACCTTAAATTGGCTAGGGGTAATTGACTAGATCAGAGTAGGCATATCAAACAATATGTGATCACTTATCCATTACCAACTTATAATATACACATATCTTCAATGCATAAAATAACAAAAAACCCTAGTGGAATACACACACACACAAAAATATAAACTATATACAACACATGCACGATACATCAAATAAAAGTACAAAACGACGTAATAAAATTTCCAAGGAATTGTATATCTAAAAAGCCTTTGAATTTGATAGATATAAGATGTAGAAAGATTATACCCATTGGTGTACTCTTAGATTTATCTCTAGATGAAATGGTCACTACCACCATCCCAAACCACCGTGCTCCACCCTATATTTCCATGAATCAACAAACATCAACTCCAAACAAGAAACTCAAACTACACATCCTCTAAGAACACTTTCAAAATATGTATCATATATATAGAAAAAACACATGTGGTGCAACCCTAATGTAATGGTGAGTATAAACATACTATGTAAGATTCCATATAATTAGAAAGGAAAGACAAAGAAATCCATTGAATCCAAAAAATTGGTATGAGGTACAAACTGGGAGGAAGATAAGAAGTGATCCAGATATTCTTAACTACAATAAGTCATAGGAAAAAAAAGAAGTATCAATCGTCTCATTTCTAGTTCTTGAATGTCAAAACTCGTGAGAAACTAGTGATTATCATAAAAATAAAAAACCTACAAATTCTAAAATCGATATCACACCTATATGTTATATCTAGAAGTTAACCAATGGGTTTCTAAAGAGTCACAAGTATCAATTAATCTGATTTTATTATCCCTTCATGTACACTAACACTGATATCTATTAAGGGGGACCTACTTCTCATTGAATAATGTTTATTAGTTAAGTAATTATAAAAAATTATTTTTCATTGTCATCGTGATACCATTCTTGATTCTATATGGGAACTACCACCTTAACCAAGGATAGATTATTGTAAATGGAGAACTAACCCTTATAACCACAACGATCTAGCCATGTAAAACCCCACATCACCTCCCTAAAATATTACTGGAGGACATATTACTAATTAATAAAATGTTTTATTCATAGGTTAATTGACACCATTGCATTAGTAGTGGAGGTACCTTTCCTCGTTTGAGTTTAAGGTCTAGTTAATGGGACAACAAACTCTAGTGGAGGACCCTTGGATAGTCTGAGATCTTATATGGGGAAATCGACTTCACATATAGAGGACCTAATAAATGAGTGCGTGGGGGAGGGAGTGGGTAAATTACCATATCTATAATAGGGTGGGGGACTTATGTCCTAAATAAAAAATGCCACCAGAGAGGAACCTACCTCAAGAACACTATGATCTCCATGCCTGATCCCTGTCGTTGATCCCACAAAGATGACAAAACAAATATACTAGTATCACAATATATTTATCCTTTGATATTTAAATGATTCATACCATCACTTTATATATAGAAAAAGGATCTTGATGAACAAAATTGCATGCCCAAATTAGTGTCTTGTTAGAGTAGATATGAAAATCCACTGAGGAAAGAAAAAATGACATTATATATACTTTAGTGGTAGATTGTATGCATCCCCTCATCAGTTATCTAATAATGTATAACCCTGTATATATAAAGTTAAGGAAACCTACATAGAATTTACTATGATAAGCATGGAGTATGGTACCAAAACAATACTCAACATGTATCTCGAATACACATGTATGTGTCATCATGTGGTACACAACATTTATAAGAAGGTGTAGGGAAATAAATTTCGTGAGATTACTTAGTATGCCCTTACAATTATTTGAGTCAGGTATTCCTTGAATACATGGTGTGTCTCAACAATCACATGGGGCATAGTGCCTGATTTTACATTAGGCATGTACTGTTTCTTGAGTTGTGTCGTGTAGGATATATATAGTATATATCCTAACTATTCATATTACATTAGGGCATGTAAAAAGATTACCGAATAAAACCACATAGTATATGAATCCAGAACATATTTTATCTGATATTTATAAATTCCAAAACCCTGACACTATATCTAGTGAGGTACATGACATGTGTTTTTTTTGAACTACATGTTGTATAATCACATTCATCACTAGAATTAAGGTTCATCTAAATATCATCATCTCAACCATAAATTTATCCTCTAATTAGTATATAAACACCACCAGATGCCTCATACAAAGGTGTATTACCTCTAATGGTTTATTTCTTCCAATAACTTCACCAAAAAATGGTATTTAAAGGGGTTTATACATAACCCTCATTGACTCCACAAACCACTTCATTGAGACTCCAAACCATTTAACCTTCCCATTACCCAACCATCACTCTTAAGTGAACTTAAATAGCCTAATCTTTTCCACTACATCCAAATCCATTGACCAAAGATCCAAATATCTATCAATTTCTGATCTAGATTATATATATTGAACCACTAACTATGGATAATACTGATGATGAAAACACACATCATATAAGGGAAAAATTAATAAAAACCAATATTTGGTGTAAGGGTCTTGGAACCATTTTTTATGATTCT
This sequence comes from Viscum album, assembly GCA_963277665.1. Taxonomy (NCBI): domain Eukaryota; kingdom Viridiplantae; phylum Streptophyta; class Magnoliopsida; order Santalales; family Viscaceae; genus Viscum; species Viscum album. The sequence goes on from OY728133.1 coordinate 1,962,293,724, forward strand.
ATCCACTAATAGTGAATAATAATACATTAGGTTAAAATTCATAATCTTAGGCCAAAGAAAAAAATAAATAAGTTTTTAGGTCCATGATTTTGGAAAAAAATGAATCCAAAACAATGTTCTATGGTTAAAATCATGAAAAAATATAATTATAGAAATAAAATTGCCCGAACTCATAAAATAATGAACATTAATTTATTTATTTTTTGATGTTAGGGTATTGTTCATCATCACTACATGATATGATCATCGATGTAATCATGAATCTGGGTCCTTTCATTCTTTACAATTTATTGTAAATTTCTAAATAGAGGATATCTATTCCTGATATATGTCTCTCACTCTAGGGTTCCTTAATTAGTGAAAATTTTTAACCATTTAAAAAATACATATTAAGTTACTTATAACCTATAACTAGGTCAATTAGTCATTTAATTAAATTGCCTAAAAAATATGGTTAGTGACCCAACACCCTAATGTGTAGCATACACCCTAATTAGGAAAAACACCTTATTCCAAACACAAAAAAGTTTTCATAATTTCTATCTAAGATCATTTTTAAGATGTATCAAACCATGATTTTCATATATAAATTTACATATCTTTTAGATGAATTTTTATCACATTACCAAAATACATACCCAAAGACCGTATTGGTTTAGTGTCTTTATAGAGTAGATACACTATCTTCTTAATTAATGAAATATTATCAAAATATCACATAAAAATATTATCATATAGTAATCCTCTTAGGAATACCCTACCTAAACCATTATTCATAACTTGGGGAAGGAAACATAAGAAAGGGTGAACTCATATGCTCAATAAGGGTAAACATAAGAGATATAAATTTATGATCATATTAAAGAATAATATAATCATAAGTGTATGTGATCATGAATATAACTTGCGAAGTTCAAACCCAACCTTTCATAGATCACAAAAATGTTTCATGGTATAAAAATATATCATTTCAGAAAACATGGTCCATAAGAGTGAGAAATCATCATAAATAAATCATGAACCATAATATCATGTCATAATATTTTGGTAGCATCATAAATATAGGAAAAAATTTCTGATGTCAAGGTTAACTACCAATACCATAAACATAGGGAATCAAGAATTATCACGTGTTTCCCATTGTGGATTAGGATGGACCTGTTTGAAATGGTGGATCAGGACACAACTATTTATAATAGCGGATCAAAACTCACTAGTTTTCATTGGTGGATCAAGCCCATCGATTTGTTTCAAATTTTTGTCTCATGAGTTATAAATAATTACCCAATGAAATAGAGGGTTATATTGGTCCCAACCATCTCATTATGTAAAACATACTTATGTGTGCCATAATATCAAAAAACAAGCATCATATCATCACATCATAACTTATGTAAATAAAATGAGATTTTTAAACTTTTCATAAATTCACCATAGAATAACCCATGAAAAATAAATCCATTTCAAAAACTTTTCATGAACATAAACATTAACCATACATATAAAGAATAAAGATTGTACCATTCAATCTTATCCCCAGTAATACATAACTAGCAAAAAAGGATGTCATCTTAGATGGAAAGTGACTTTGAAATATCACTTGGAACATTTATCGAGGACTATATCCTTTCCGCTTTGAAAAAATATTTTGAAAAATTATAAATCATTTTTAAAATCCTATTCATTAAAAATAAAATTAGAAACTTATAAAAGAATCTTTAAAAATAACTTAAATCCTTTCTTGTGGAAAATATATTTTCTACTTTGAAAAAAAAATTAAAACATAAAACATATTGAATATAATTTTATTTTAAAATAACTTTTAAAAATTAAAAAGTAATATTAAAGTAAAAAAATGGTCCTGATGGTGGAAAATTCTATTCATGTCGTACACATTAAAACAATGATTCCATTTACATTATCCGTAAAATCCAAACATTGATTACTTAAAAAATAACATGAGGATTCACTAATAAATTCTGTAAAAATTAAAACATTAGTAAAAATTTATTTAATAAATCATTTGTATAATTATATTTTTTTTTTTGAAAACATCCTTATAAAACATATTTTTGAAGAAAAAGGATTTTTGAGTGAAGAGAGAAATAAAGATGATTTTTCTTAAAAAAAGTATTTTGAACTCTTGGGTACATAAAGGGAAGAAAATTAAATTAAAAAATGTATTGCTTATAAATAACCAATGGATAATAAAATTCATGAGTTTATTGAAAATATATCGTAATATTTCATCATTGGAATCATAATCATAAATAATCCTGATAAATGATGAGCTTGTAACATAAAACTCTTACCACTTTCATAACATCGAATCATAATAACCATGAAATAATAACATTAAATTAATCTTATAATAAAATAAAAATAAGTATATTCATTATATAACATGTCAAAGGGTTATTATATTCACCTAATAGAAGAATATAGGTGCATAACATAACATTGGTCTCCAAAAAGGCAATTTTAAACCAAAACCCCTTACTGCTTTGGTAAATTTTGATTCGTAAACCACATGAAAGTGAGATCCTAAAATGGATATTTAAATAGACATAAATTTAAGGATAATGATAATAAAATATATTCATATAAATTATATACACCACATAAAATAAACTCATGGTTAATATGGATTGTGTCTCAAAGAAAATAAAAATGAGATAGAAATCTTTTACCGTAAGTCTCGACTTCTTTCATACATGTTCTAAGCTCCTATATAATAAATATAATAATATTATAAATATATTACAGAAAATATATTTTATATATCATATAATATATGATTTACTTATGAATATTTATCTTCCATTTATTAAAAATTCTTTTTCAAAGTCATTTTTTATGAAATAATTGTTTTGTTTTTCATGTGTGTTTTTATTTTTTATTTTTGGTCCTATTACATTTATCTTGGTTTGATCATCTCAAAAAATTTCAACATGATATAAATATCATATATATTCATTATATATATATATATATATTTATAGTAATCCATAAGTTTTATGGATATAAAATGAAATACAATGTTCATGGAAATGGTAGGCCATATCAATGCATGAATACAGTTTCCATTTTCTCGATGAATTGGAAGAATGAATGGTAAGTAATATTTTAACATTATAGAATAAATTTTATTTCATATATATCACATATATTATTAAACTCATACTTATTACCTTCCATGTAAATCATGAAGGAATCACATCTCTTCGTAAGGGGTTAGTCTGCCATACACATGAGCAACGTTATCGTATTCCCATAAAATATAAAATATAAAGATATATGTGATATAATAATTCAAAAACATATAATTACATAATAAATATTATATAAAAACCTGTAATATAACATTATTTCTAGCTTTTAGAGGTGAGTATAGAAAATGAATAACATCATTTCGTGAGGAGGTCGTCCACCGTACACATGAATGATGATCTCATGAACCATTTGACGGAAGAGGAGAAGGATGTAGGTTATTCCATTACCACAATAAAATATCAGTATATTTAATATACTTATTTTATCATATTATTATAGTTTAATGATAATTTAATGTGTATGAAGAAGAAATAAAATAAAATGATCAATTTGAGATGTTATCACTTCTTCAGAAAATTTCTTTTAGTTTGCACCAAAATTATTCATAATCTAGATTTATGACCAAACTAATTATTCTAGGATGGGATTAAAGAAATAAGGAAATAATTTGTGTAGGTAATATATTAACCAATTGGTTTTGAAAGTGTGAAGAGGATAGGAGAGTGGGTGTCCATTTATAAGTCTGTTGAGTAGAACACTTTTATTTTTTGAAAAAAATATGTATAACCATGTTATTCACATTAAAAAAGAATAAAAAATGGGAAAATATAGACTCTATAAGAGATAACTTATAAAAAAATGGGTTTTTTATAAGTTTTGTGTCATTTTTAACCCTTATATTTTTAGTGTAACCTCTCTGTAAACCAATTTTTACCTAGGCGTAGTAAATTATTTTCACTATTCATAACGGTAAAAAATAAAGTTGAAATTATTATATAATATAAATTATTATGATTAAAAATATGGAATACTTTTTTTAAAATTAAATTCATATAATTCTAAAATTTTAATTTTAAATTAATCTCATACACGTGACAGGAAAATGGGTTATCAAAAAGAAAATATTAAAATGTTTAAGAAGTTTTTAATTGAAAATTCAATATTAAAATTATTAAAAAAATATAAATTGGATTAATTAATATATAACTTAACTAAATTTTCTTTTAAAAACATCATAAAACAATTTGGACATTTTTTAAAGATTTAAGATAAATGATAATCCTTAATAAAAATCGGTATTCTTCATTATTCATCAACAAATTTATCCGCTCAAAAAATTTTCAAAAATTCACCCTAAGATAATTTTAACATGACGATTTAATAATTGAAATTTACTTTTAAAAATAAATTTTATAAAATTAGAAAAATATTAATTTAAAATTATGTGCACAAAAGGTGAAAAAAAGTACTTTTTTGAAAAATACTGTTTTTAAGTGTAAATTTAATTTTATTATACTATCATTTAGAAAAAACACATTAGATGAATGTTAAAAATCTTATTGATTTTATAATGTATAAATTTAAACAAAATCATTGACCAAAAAATTATTTGTTTAATTTATTGAGGTATAACATGCTTGTGTGCCTAAAAATAATTGTGAGAAAAATATTTCTTTTATTTTAAAATAATTTTTCATTTTCATTTAAAATTAATCTTCCATTGAATAAATCATTTTATATACAAGTCTAAACCATAAATTTTTCTAATTAAGTTAATCTTATTCATACCAACCATTCTAATGGATATATGATAACTATAATATTAAATAATAATATATTAATAGTATAACAAGTTTCATTTAAACTTGGTGTTGCGTGTAATATAAGTTACACTATGTTTTTCATGTATTGAAATATAAAATGAATGTTGTGTGTAATTAAATATAAACTCAGTGTTTTTTGTAGCACAAAATATCAAAAATGTTAAATTTAATTCAAAATATATATATTTCAAATAAAATTTGGGTCTAACATTCTACTCCCCTTAAAATGAATTTGCCCCTTTAAATTCGTCAGTTTTTTCCAACAATTAAGGATACTTATACCTCATTATATCCTTAGGTTATCACGTAGCTTACTCAAGATGGTGGTTTCATGAAAAAACCTTAACTTGTTGAGTTTCACTATTTCATATCACATTCTTTATAAGATCCAAAATCTCAAATGATTATTCCTTATAAGTATGATCATGCTCCAGTAGTATGTACTATGAGTTCAGAACATGTGAAGGATCAAGTATGTAATTCCTCATGAGAATTACTTGGAACACATCATGAACCTAAGAGAGGTTCGTCGGAACTTCCAAAAAATAACCTACTATCCTAATATGATCAATTATTTCAAAGGGACCGATATACCTAGGGATTAATTTTCCCTCCGTTCTTCTTTGGAGAAATTTATAGAAATACCTGCTTACCAACTTCAGAATTTAGATCATGTCATGATTATTAGCATAAAATTTCTATAATTTTTTTACTATCCTTACATGTTGCATAATGGATCCAGCCTTATCTTCCATCTCATCATCTTTCTCTAGTCCCAATAGCTCTCTTTCATCATCTTTAGTCTAGTGTGTTAGATTTCTATACTTCTTTCTATAAAGATATTCATAATTAGCTATCTTATTACTGAAGTGAAAGATAGTGATTCAATAAAAATAAATGTGATGATGTTTTTGATCCCAAAAACATTTGAAATATATAGAACAAGATCTTAGAATATCCTATACGGTTTGAATTATTATCTTATACTAACCATATATCTAAATATGATATGAAATATTGAAACTCAACTATGTATCAAGAGATCTCTGAAGAATTTTCTAAATCATTGAAAAAAATTCAGATCCTGATCAGATCTAATTTAATATGGTACCCCATCAAACCTTACAACATCTTTAATGTATATTTAGGAAAGAGGATCTAAAGAAAAAATTTCTTTGATAGAAATTATCTGTGATGACTTTGTAAGGTGATCAATTATAACCCATAATTACCTCGACATCAAAGATAAAATAAACCATAATGGTTTCTAGTACATTTAATCACATGTCTAAAAAATTGTAAAGTAATTTCTCCTTAAATAACTTTTTCACTAAAACATATAAAAACTAAAATGGTTATATTCTCATAAATTTCTCTTAAAACATCCTTAATCATGATAAAATACCATCATTTGAAACCTCAAAAGTGGTGTCAATGACTTTTAACTTAGATCAACCATAAACTCATAAACCCATGATGGTATCCAAAACTCTAAAGTTAATATTACATGAATATATATATGTGATTCCAAAATTAACACAATACTTATATTTTTTCTAATTCTTATTACTAAAATACCATTATTAAACTAATTAAACAACATAATTAATGAATCCAAATACATATCCACTTTAATCATTTCACTTCATTAGTTGGAATAATATATTTCTTTCTATGTTCTAGGGGATAATCCTTAGTTTTAATCATTGACTCACATAATAACCAAGTTCCCCACATATAATAAATTTAACTCCTTACCAATTTGTCAAACTATGACATTATTTTCCACACAGATAACATATTACCCTCTATTTTAGATACTTTTCTATATTATTCTTCTGACCTTATTGACATGTAGGAAGATGAATCCCCTTTCCTCTATGTTCAGTATAACACAAATATTTATAAAATTTCATCTTTCTATTATTTGATTCTTTAGGAATATCATCGAATATCAAATTTTTAATGACATATCACAATATATGATTAGTCATAATCAAAATATCAATCTCTCCAATCAACATCAGATTTTGTAGTCAATAGTCACCAAATTTTCCATCAAATTCATTGTTGACATGATTTCTTCTCATTCCATCTGTTGATAGAAAAAAAATCATAGTATGAACAAGAATAATCATAATACCAAACAACATAATCATGAAAAATCATTTATAGGATGTTTAAATCATGACACATTTTATTAAATCTATGAAACCTTAAGATTATCTAGGTCATTAATTGTCATTATTAAAATTCTTCATGATGGTTCATAAATAGTTTTTAAAATTACAGAGCATATCCCATGGGATCTTCAAATCAAGTGTGTATTAGTTCCCATTTTTCTACACCAGGTGATAATTGAGTCCATCTCAATGCACCCTTTTCATAGTTAATACCACTAGGTACCACTATTCTAGATCCACACCCACTTATAGTATCAAAGAAGGGAGTTAATTTCATAATAACCACTCACTATATCATTTACCAAAATTACAAGACATTTTTATATACTTTGACTCATCCTTAAACTTATCCTCAGATACAGACCTAGATATATCACTACTGAAAATGTTACATATCCTAACTATTCCAAATTGTTGGGATAGCCCCTAGAACAGTTGTGATAGGCTATCCCAACGTTTCCATGAACCATTGGTATGTGAGATATTATGATAGTCCTCTACCAACCATTTATAGTGAAAAATTGGTATATGGTGGCTAAAATTACATATTCCAAATGGTTCATGTTCAGCCATTGGATAGGCCTTTCCCAGCGGATCAAACCCATTGGGTAGACCTATAAAAAATATTTCAACCATTGGTATATGGTTATCCCAATGGTTTTGAATCATTGGGAAAGTCTTATCCTCACGGTTCATGATGAACTATTAGGATAGATGAATACGAACAGTTGGTAAACCATTGTTATAGATCCCCCAACACCACAATAAAATCCTAGCACCTGCAATTCACCTACAATCAAAATAACACTTATAATCAAATAGAACTACCTAAAAAACATCAACAAAGAACACCTACAACTACCTACAAAACATAAAGAACAACTAAAAAACATAACTACCTATAATGAAATGCATCTGCAATCAAATCATCAAAACATAATTCAACTAAAATTAGAACTACAAACAATCTAAACAGTATATAGTAAATAATGAAACTAATTTCCCACTACACCTACAATCAAAAAATAACATCACCTATAACATCCCAGGTAAATAAAGAGTAATAAATTTTCATATTTATTAATATTTTTAAATTAAATATTAATTTTACTTTAAAGGTAATTCTTTGTTCGATGGCATACCTGATGCGTAACAACGGGTTTCTTTAAAAACATATATTTGACACAATGTTGAGTTATACTAAAAAACAATAATATAATATTATTATTTTAAAGTGTAGTTAATGCATAGCCATTGTATTCGAAGAAATGAACAAAACTAACTAAAATATGATTGAACATATTTATTAAATGTTTTTACATTTATCCAATAAAAGTTATAAGATTAAAATGTGAATGAATCCAATTTTAAGCATAAATTCTCTAATATTTTTAAAATGTAAATTTATCACCTTTTGATGGAGAACCCTTTTTAAATCTATTTTTTGTCACTTTTATATGTTATATTTGACATAATAAACTTATTTTTTATAATTGGGAAATCAAAATTTACTTTGGGTAAAATTTTGGTATTTTTCTGATAAAGTTCATTTTTTAATGAATAGTGAAAAATACAGTATTTTAATTCAAAATAGCCTTTTAATATAATTTATTTATATGGTTAGATTTAATTTTTTAATTGGTTTTAATGTTTAATTAGATTATATTTTTACTATTTAACCCAATTGTGTTCATTATAAGTAATTTTACTTTGAAATTTGATATAAACAAGTGTCAGTCTTTTGAAAGTTATTATTTCATAAAAACATGCTTTTTGTTCTAACAACGGGAATTAATTTTAAATTAATTTTTCCACTTTTGTGTTTTGAATTTTGAAAAATGGATTCCATATTTGGAAAAAAGAGTTAAAAATTGTGTAAATAGGTAACTTTTATTTTTAGACATTATGAATATTTACTTCAGTAAATATTTTATTTACCATAGTAAAGGGTAAATCTGGTAAATAATGGTGAACAAATATTATTATAATAATATTAAATTACCCTAACATGTGTATTAATCCTATTTCTTGATTCATTTCTGGCCATGGGCAACCTTTTGTCAATTTTGGGACCCCATGGAGCCACATGGGAGTGATAATGACACTTTCTATTAAATAATTTAAAATAAAGATAAAAATGACATAAACATATATCTTTTATTAAAAAAAATTAATATGGGGTTATATAATTGATATATTTTACTATAAATATTCATTAAAAATATAAAAATATTTAATACATCATGGTGTTTTATTTATAATTTTTAGATATCAAATAAATAAATTTATTTATGACACAATGATAATGTAATGATTACATCATTAATGAATGTTTTAAATAAATGAGATTATAAATGTTAAAATAAATATATTTTGAAACTTTTTATGTCATACAATAATTTTATGGATTCTTATGACTTGTTATCTTTTAATTATTGTAGGATTATTTGAAAGAATCAAATTTTTATAGATTTTTTAAAATTCTTGATATGAATAGTATTTAAATTGAAATGAATGAGTTTTTAAATAAATCAATATTTTATTAAATGATATAATAATCTTAAAAATATAAGATTATATGAATTTACTTAGATAATTTTGATAATTTCATTAATGAATGACGTGTGGCTCAATTGTCATTTTATGATAACTATATTAACCATATAGTATGAATATATAAGAGAACATGGTAAAAGTTAAATAAGTTAACAATGGGTTAAATAAAAAAATATAAGGATTAAAAATTATCCAAAAAATATCAAATTATTATTGGGTGATTTTATTTCAACTTATATGCACCTTATGAAATAATTTTTGGACCTTTTGAAACCAAAAATTAGTTTATAATAAAATAATATTTTCAAACTTTCCTAAAGAGTCCCTCCTCCCCCTTATAAAAGGACACCACATATAACCCATTGCAAACACCTCTCAAGCCCCTTTTCTCTTACAAAATATGCTCCAAGAAGGCCTCAACATCCCTCATTTTCTTTTAGAATCCTTAAATTAGGAAGAAAGAACTTCATGAAATCCTTTTGGTTCAAACCAAAGAAAGTTACCCCATTTAAAGGTAACGTCTGCCCTTAAGTTATCTTCTTTTATTTTACTTATTCACTCCTTATGATATTTTTATTATTTGTTTTCATAACAACACCAGTATACTTAATATACTAGGTTGTTGTTATGAGAATTATTCTAACTACACTTACACACACCTCCATCTAATGGGTATAGAACATGATGTTTCTATGGACAAAGAACTACTGCCTCATGAAACGATGATTACTCAATCTTCTCCTACCACCTCTTATGGTGGCCATTATGATGGAACTGTAATTATATATGATATCTATGATATTTATTTTATCTATATTCTTCGTTAATTCTATATTATAACATACCATTATGCTTTTCATGTTGTATATATATGATAATTTTATTTGAGGAAGTGTGGATTACCGCCCCCTCAAAGTGATATGACTCGTTCATACTATACATGGAAAATATAAAGGATGGTATTAAAGAAAATATGTAATATATATAAAATATTATTTTATACTATAAAAATAATATACCTATGTATCATTTTGTTTTCATTCCTTTCAAAATGAAAAGGAAGTAGCGTTCATGCGTACGTATGGCTTATCGTATCCATGAACGGTGCATTTCATTTTTATATATCCAAATGATATGGACTATTATAAATTCATATATACTGGATATATATGGTATATAAATCGGGAATATCATTCTATAGATAATGTAATTTCGACCACATGGACAATTTATAATTATAACAAGTTCATTTTTAACTTAAGTTCTGGATATCGACAAAATGTATCATATGAACTCAAATAATTAACTAATTCTTATAGAAAGGTAATAAGTGATATAAAATGAATAATAAAGTTGAAAAAGGTTCTTAATAAAGTAGAAATTAACTTATTTTTATTTTTCATGAAATTAAAGAATGAACGGGTCAAGTCAGACACGAGGTAAGGGACTTTGTCTCAATCTCCTTTAATTGAGGCATGTTTTGATAATATACACCTCATTCTTTTATATGATATATAATAAACCCCTTTGACTTTTAATTTCATTCAAAGGGATTATTTTTTCTATGAATCAGTTTACTAAATGAAAAAAGGAATGTTTTTAACGTTTGCGATGATAATGACCTTTCTAATACCGTAATCATTATTTGGATTCCTCTATAAGCCTTAATGTTTTTTAATGAAAAAACACTTATTTTGTTTTTGGGTGTTTTGGTATTGAAAATTGTTTTTGAAATGGATTGATTATTTCAATATCGTGAAATTATTTCCTATGATTGAAAATGAAATGTTATTAGTGAAATGTCTATATTTGAAATTTTTTATGTGTTATGATTTTATAATGGTACTTGAAAATTTGATGGGTGGTTACGTGACAAACCAAATGTTAGGTGGTTCCATGATAAACCAGGATGGGTGGTTCCATTATAACCTCCAATTAATTGGGTATCGAAGTTGGTCTTATGGCTATTCCATTTAGTGATGTGTGTGGAAGTTGACCGTATGGTTATTCCATTTAAGTATGTTTATGTTCCAAGTAACCTTTATATGTTATGTGTTCTTTATATGGGTTTTATGGTAATATTTTGTTTACAAAAGGGTAAGCAATGATCATTTATTCAGTGAAGAGTATTTATTACTTCATAAAGGTGAAAAGTATTACTTATGATAAAGTATTAATGGTTTACTTATTGTTTTGAAAAACTAACAGTTTTTTTATTTGTGTATCCCTTACTGAGATTTTTATGCTCATCCCAAGTTTTTTTTGAAATTTTTTTCACATGACTTAATGATGAATAGGGTAAAGGATGGGATCAAGGAAAATTCATGATGTCTAAAATATAGAACCAGACCTGACTATTTTTTTCAATAGTTTTTATTTTATTAAAAAAATGGATAATGAGTAGTAGTGTCTACATGTAATATTCAAATTATTATGTATATTTTATGACCTAATTATCTAAATCTCTAAACCTAAAAAGATCCTCAATGTGAATTATTAACTTAATTCCAGATTATATAATGTTTATGGTTGAGTCCTTATATTTGGGATTAGAGGGCGTTTTAGGAAACTTTAAGAGTTAGGGTATTGTTAACTAATATCCATAAATTAAATGATATTAATATTGAAATGATATAGCATTTATAGAGTACCATGTTGCTTCACTTATGATATTTTTGTCTTCATAATGGTTTTTCATAGAAGAAATAGGGTAGTTGTGCTGGGAAAGCATACAGAGGGAAATGACCTTCCAAATCAGCATCATGAGATTGTCATAATCAGAATTGAATAGTTTGTTGTAGTGGTGGTTCATTTGACTTAGGTGATAGTTGATGGTTGTGTTTATTGATGATATTTTGGTTTATTACAAAAGTAAATAAGAACATTAATTTCATTTAAGGGTTGTCTTTCAAACCTTAAAAGAAAATAAACTGTATGGTAAATTCAGCAAGTGTGAGTTTTGGTTACAACAAATTTCATTCCTTTCTCACATTGTTTCAAAAAATGACATAACTATTGATCCTGCTAAAACAAAGTTGTTGAAGAATGGCCAAGATCCACAAATATAACCGAGATTCATATTTTTCTTCATTTAGCAATTTATTACTGGAGGTTTGTTGAAATTTTTTAACGGTTATCTAGCCCAATGACTAAGTTAACTCGAAAAGGTGTTAAGTTCATTTGGAAAAAAGAATGTGATGATTTTTTTCAGTAATTGAAAAGAAGATTAGTGAATGATCTAGTTTTGGAACTGCTATCTGGAAATGGTGAGTTTGTTATCTACAGTGATGCTTCGTTGAAACGAATTGGTTGTTTCCTAATGAAAAAGGATCAGGTAATTTCTTATGATTCATGTCAGTTGAAAACTCATGAGTAAAATTACCCTATATATGATTTGGAATTATCTGTTGTTGTTTTCACTTTAAAAATCTAGAGGCATCATCTGTTTGGATTAAAATATAAAATATATACTGACCAAAAAAGTTTGAAGTATATATTTACTCAGAATGAATTAAACATGAGATAGAGGGGATGGTAAGAATTAATCAAGGATTATGATTTCACGATCCATTACCATATAGGAAAGGTAAATAATGTGGCTAACACTTTGAGTCGAAAGAGTAATTCTACCTTAACCATGCTACATTTGGAACAAGATCCTTTGGTTTTTGATTTGATTAATTTTTTATTGGAAGTTTTTTGGTGCAAGAAATTCCTTTGTTTTGTTTTAGGTTTTAGTACAATCTTCCCTAGCAGGTATAATTAAGCAAGCGCAGAATGTTGGTAGTGAGTTGTAGAAAAAGGTAGAATTGGTTCAGAAGGGTAAGTTACCTGAGTTTAATATTGATAGAGACTGTGTTTTGAGGTTTTGAAAGAGATTGTGTGTTCCTTGTGATTCACAGTTAAAGAGAGAGTTGTTATGTGAAGATCGTAGTTCTCTGTTTTCATTTCATCTAGGAAGTACTAAGATGTACAGAGATCTTCGGGAGTATTACTGGTGAGATAGAATTAAAAGAGATATTGCTGGATTTATTGTGAAGTGTTTGAATTGTCAATAGGTTAAACCAGAGCAGTAGTTACCAAAAGGGATGCTTCAATATTTACAGGTTCTAGATTGGAAATGGAAAAATATATCCATGGACATCATTTTGGGATTACCAAATACATCTCGAGGTAACAATGAAATCTAGGTTATTATTGATCGATTAATTAAAACTGATCATTTCCTTCCTATTCGAGATACTTTGTCTATAGATCAACTTTCTTAGTTGTATGTTAAAGAGATATTCTGATTGCATGGAGTTCCCCTCTCTATTGTATCTGATCATGATCCCGGGTTCACTTATAATTTTTAGAAAGTCCTTTAAAAGTTTTTGGGTACTAAATTAAATTTTATTAAGGCTTTTCATCCACAATCACATGGTAAATCAGAACGAACAATTTAGACTTTGGAAGATATTTTACGTGATTCTTAAATGGATTTCTAGAGAAGTTGGGACCAAAATCATTCTTTGGTTTAATGTTCTTATAATAACAATTTTCATTCTAGTATACATATGGCACTGATTGAGGCATTATATGGAAAGCGGTGTCGAAATCTATCTTTTTGGGACGAAGTAGGTGAACAGAAGCTGATGGGACCATAATTGGTAGAAGAGATGGTAGAGAAGGTTCAGTTTATTTAGAAGCACATGAGAATAGCTCAAAGTAGGCATAAAAGTTATGCAGATAAATGGAGGAAGGATCTTTCTTTTTAGGTAGGTGATCATGTCTTTCTCAAATTTTCTCCATGGAAAAGGGTGATGCATTTTGGAAAGAAGGGAAAGTTGAGTCTGAGGTTCCTCGTACCCTATGAAATCCTAGAGAAAGTTAGATCAGTTTCTTATAGAGTGGATTTACCTCCATGTTTATCCCAGGTACACAATTTTTTTTCATGTTTTAATGTTGAGAAAGTATACTCCAGATTCATCTCATGTTTTGAGTCCAGAGGTAGTTCAGTTGGGAGAAAAGTTTTCTTATGAGGAACAACCAGTTCATATTCTTGACTGAAGAGAGCAAGTGCTTTAGAATAAGGTAATCCATCAGGTAAAAGTTTTGTGGAAAATAAATATGGTTGAAGAGGTAATGTGGGAATATAAAAATGCTATGAGTTATAAATACCCCCATTTATTTGATAAGTGAATAAAATTGTGAGGATGCAATTTCCAAAAGGGGGGAAGGATGTAACATCCCAGGTAAATAAAGAGTAAATAATTTTCATATTTATTAATATTTTTGAATTAAATATTAATTTTAGTTTAATGGGAATTCTATATTTTATGGTGTACCCAATATGCAACAACAGGTTTCTTTGAAATCTTACGTTGCACACAATGTTGAGTTATACTAAAAAATAATAATATAATATTATTATTTTAAAAGGTAGTTAACGCATAGTCGTTGTATTAGCAGGAATAAATAGAACTAACTAAAATATTATTACACATGTTTATTAAATGCTTTTAATTTTATCCAAAAAAAATTATAGGCTTAAAATGCGAATGAATCCAATTTTAAGCATAAATACTCTAATATTCTTTAAAAGGTCGATTTATCACCTTTTAATGGAAAACCCTTTTTAAATCTAGATTTTGGCACTTTTATATATTATATTAGGCAAAATAAAATTCTTCTATAAAAGTGGGATATAAAAATTTACTTTGGATAAAATTTTGGTATTTTTTTGAAAAATTTTATTTTTTAATGAATAGTGAAAATACTGTATTTTAATTCAAAACTTACTTTTAATATAATTAATTTATATGGTTATATTATCTTTTTAATTGGTTTTAAAATTTAATTATAATATATTTTTATCATTTAATCCAATTTTATTCATTGTAAGTAGTTTCACATTGAAATTGAACATAAACAGCTGTCAATCTTTTGATAGTTATTATTTCTTAAAAATACGCTTTGTGTTTTGACAATGGGAATTAATTTTAAATTAATTTATGCCACTTATGTATTTTGAATTCAGAAAAATGGATTAAATATTCGGGATTAGGAGATCCAAATTGTGTAAATAGGTAACTTTTATTTTTATATATTATGAATATTTACTTCAGTAAAAATTTTAATTACTATGGTTAAAGGGTAAATCTGGTAAATAAAGGTAAAAAATATTATTATAATAATATTTCATTACCATATCATGTGCCCTAATTTTATTTTTTGATACATTTCCAACCATGGGCATCCTTAGGTCAATTTTGGGACCCCGTGGAGCCACTTGGGATTGATAATGACACTCTATATTAATTAATTTAAAGTAAAGACATAAATGACATAAACATATATATTTTATTAAAATAATTTTAATATGGGATTATATAATTGATATATTTCACTATAAATATAAATTATAAAGATAAACATATTTACTACATCATTCTATTTTATTTGTAATTTTCAGACATTAAATAAATAAATTTATTTATGACACAATGATGATGTAATGATTACCTCATTAATGAATGTTTTAAATAAATGATATTATAAATGGTGAAATAAATTTATTTTGAAACTTTTTTTGCCATGCAAAAATTTTAGAGACGAGTATGACTTTTTATCTTTGAATTATTGTATTTTTTTTTGAAATAATCAAGTATTTGTAGATTTTTTAAAAGTCTTGATATGAATAGTATTTAAATTGACATAAATGAGTTTTTAAATCAATCAATTTTTTATTAAATGATATAATAATCCTAAAAATATATGTTTTGGTCAAATTACTTATATAAGGTTTATAATTTCATTAATTTACCACTTGTGGTTTGATTTTTATTTTATGGTAAATATAATAACCATAGATTATGAATATATAGGAGAACATGTTAAAAGTTAAATAAGTTAACAAAGGGTTGAATAAAAAAGGATAAGGATTATAAATTATCTAAAACCTGTCCAATTCTTATTGTATGATTTTATTTAGACTTATATTCATCTTATCTTATAATTAAATAATTTTTGTTCCTTTTGAAAGTGAAAATCAGTTTATAATAAAGTAGTATTTTCAAACATTCCAAAAGAGCCCCTCCCCCCTATAAAAGGACACCACATCAAACCCATTACACACACCTCTCAAGCCCCTTGGATCATCCAAACTCTACTAAAAGAATCCCTTAACATATCTATCTTCCTCCTAGAATCCTTAACTTAGGCCGAATGCACTTCATGGTAGCCTTTTGTTTCAAACCAAAGGGAGTTACCCAATTTTAAGGTAATGTCGTCCCTCAAGTTCTCTTATTTTATTTTACTTCTTCACTCACTATGATATTTCTATTATTTTTTTTTAAATAAAAAAAACAGTATCCTCAATATACTATGTTTATTTATGAGAATTATTATAACTACACTTATACACACCTCTATCTAATGGGTATAGAACATAATGTTTCTGTGGACGGTGAACTACTGCCTCACGAAATGATGATTGTTCAATCTTCTCCTACCACCTATTATGGTGGCCATTATGACTGAACTATAATAATATATTATATTTATGATATTTATTTTATCTCTATTCTTATTTAATTAACTTTTATAACATACCTTTATGCTTTTCATGTTGTATATATATGATAATTTCATTTGAGGAAGTGCGGACTATCGCCCCCTTAAAGTGATATGACTCGTTCATACCATAAATGGAATGTATAAAGGATAATGTTAATGAACTTATGTAACATATATAAAATATAATATTATACTGGAATAATAATATACCTATGTATCATTTGGTTTTAATTCCTTTTAAAATGAAAAAAAATAAAATGGAAGTAGAGTTCATGCGTACGTACGGCTTACCATCTCAATGAAAAGTGCATTTCATTTTCATATATCCAAATGATATGGACTATTATAAATACATATATAATGGATATATATAATTTATATGATATATAAATCATGAATATCATTCAATATATAATTAAATTTTGACCACATGGAAAATTTATAATTATAACAAATTCATTTTTAACTCAAGTTCAGAACATCGACAAAATGTCCAATATGAACTCAAATAATTAACAAATTGTTATAGCAAGGTAATAAGTGATATAAAAGGAATAATAAAGTTAAAAAAGGTTCTTAAGAAATTATAAATTTACCAAATTTTATTATTCTGAAAATTAAAGAACGAATGGGACAAGTCAAACATGAGGTAAGGGACATCGTCTCAATATCCTTTCATTGAGCCATTTTTTGATAATATACACCCCCTTATTTTATATGATATATAATAACCCCTTTTACTTTTAATTTCATTCAAATGTAATATTTTCTCTATGAAACATTTTACTAAATGACAAAATGATTTTTTTTATGTTTGCAACGACAATGATCTCTACACCACCATAATCGTTATTTTGATTCCTTTATAAGCCTTAATATTTTTTTTAAATGAAAAAGGAAACCCCTTATTCTATTTTTGGGTGTTTTGGTATTGAAAATAGTTTTTGAAATGGATTTATTATTTCAATATCTTGAAATGATTTCTTGTGATTGAAAATGAAATGTTATTATTAAAATGTCTATATTTGCAATATTTTATGTGTTATGATTTTATAATGGTACTTGGACATTTGATGGTTTATTACATGTTAAACCAAATTATGGGTGGTGTCATGATAAACTAGGATGGGTGGTTACGTTATAACTTCTAATTCATTGGGTATGGAATTCAGTTGTATTGCTATTCCTTTTAGTGATATGTATAGAAGTCGACCGTATGGTTATTCTATTTAAGTATGTTTATGTCCCAAGTGACCTTTATATGTTATGTGTTTTTTATGTGTGTTTTATGGTAATATTTTGGTTACAAAAGGGTAATAAATGATCTTTTATTCAGTGAAGAGTATTTACTACTTCATAAAGGTGAAAATTGTTACTTATGATAAAGTATTCAATTTTTACTTGTTGTTTTGAAAAACTAACAGTTTTTCTTCTTTATATATCCCTTACTGAGCTTTTTATGCTCATCCCAAGTTTTTTTTGAAATGTTTTTCACTGGACTTAAAGATGAATAGGGTCAAGGATGGGATTATGGAAAATTCATGAAGTTTAAAATATGGAACTGACCTGACTCTTTTTTTCAAGAGTTTATTTTATGAAAAAAATTATATTGAGTAGAAGTGTCTACATGTAATATTCAAATTGTTATGTATATATTATGACCTAATTCTCTAAATATCTAAACTTAAAAATATCCTCAATGAATTATTAACTTAATTCAAGATTATGTAATGTTTAAGGTCAGGTCCTTATATCACAGACATTGAAACCAATAGAACATCCTAAAAAAACATAACCTGCAGTGAAACCTATAATAATCCTAAAATAAAAACAAAACAATTGATAAGTATTGATAAAAAATAAATATTTTTATTTAACCAATGATAATAAACATAAAAAATATCACACATATATTTAGTCACAGAAAATCATCAAACATCAAATGTCATAAGTATCCCTCAAAAAATTTAACAGATCAATCTATCCCTCATAACCATCACTGTTTTCACCACCATCATCAGCCTCATCCTCATCCTCATCCCTTTCCTCATCCCCATCCCCATCCTTATCCCCGTACTCATCCTCGGCCTCATCCTCACCCTCATCCTCTTCCTCGAAATAATTATTTATATCACCATCACTAGGAATGACATCATCTCAACCACCGCTAGGATTACCACCCGATTCACTATATAAATGATTCATCAACTACATATATGAATCACAATCCATATTGGTATATGGTGGAAGTGATGGACATAAATCATTCATCAGTTTCATAAATTCAATGTTTTTCCTTTTAGTCAATTCTACCACTTGTATAGCCCTCTTTTGACCTTAGCCTTAGTCTGTGTTACCCATGAATTATCCTTTTCCAACTCGGTGGTATTATAACTGGTACATAAAGTGGTCCAAAACCTCTTTAGGAATATACTCTTACAAGATCAGTAGCATACTCTTTCATGGATATCATCTCACAAAACTTGATGTAAGTGATCATTTGGCCCAAATTTGTTAGGCTCCTAGGAATCAAGGGCCTCCAAAGCATCTTGTTACAAAGATAAATATAATATTAAGTTAAAAAATATATATTAAAATAAAAAAAAACTATAACCTATAATCTGCTTCAGTGTTTATTTGTTAACCACACATTCATATTTTTTCTTTCTACTCGAGAAATATATTTTTTCTCAAGGTATATGTCCTTCATTATTCAATACTTCCCCCTAAAATTACATTTAATGTAGGAAACCATAATTTAAAATATGTTACTAATAATTAATTTCATAACTAAAATCAAATGGATATTAATTTTAAATGAAGATGAAAAGGAAAACATAAGGTAGATGAATTCATGTCAGTCCAATCCAATTTATTTTTGTTATGATTGGTATTATATATTGTTGATTAACTTAGTTTAGTTTAATATTGTTCAGTTTGGTTTAGATATGGTTGACTCTATTTAGTCCAAGTTATTTTGACTAAATTCAGTTCATGTTTATTTGGTTAGATTTGAGTTTTCTCAAATGTATTCTATGCAATCCAAATTTATTTATTTATTGAACAGTTTGATTCAATTCTATATAATTATGTTCAATGTGTCTTGTTTTGATAATATTTGGTCTTATTGGGTTTAGGTTGGTTTTAGTATTTTTAATACAAATATATTCTGTTATAGTAAATTTCATTTGGTTTACCTATACTTGAATTAGTGTATACATTTATTTTTATTAACTTATGCTTAGGTATTCTTATGATAGTTTAGTTTAGTTTGGTTCTATTTGATTTGGTTTGATTTAATTCAATATAATTTAGGTCTAGTTTATTTGGATTGATTCCTTTAGGTGTCATTCAGTTGTATTTATGTCAAGTAATGTCAAATAAATTTGGTTCAAATCTATTTGATTTAGTTAGGTCTTATTCAATTCTAATTAGTTTATTTTATTTCAGTTTAGTGTGGTTTGGGTTGATATTAAATCTCCACCTCCCTACCAAAACATTATAAATGGAATGAAATATAGAGGAAGCAATAGAAATTTTAAGTCCTAATGAAAAATTATAAACAGCTATCATACCATCTTCCTCTCATGGATTGACATCGCAGTCCTCCCCAAATTGTGGAGGTATTTCTTAGCATCAATGTTTTTTTATTTTTCCTAATAATTACTAAAAAATTTGATAATAAAAACGAAATTATTACAGAATAACATGAATATTATCATTACAAAACCTCAAATTTTATTAATACCTTTAATGTGGAACTCTACCAATGAGTAATCATTTGCCAATAATAATCTATTGGAAAATCATCCATGATAGGTAGATTCTATAAATCCATAAAAACACTTGCATGCCATCCAATATAAAAATCATGCTTATAGGATCTCCATAGTTCACCTAATTCAATGAGATTATTGTGCTCACACTCACACCATCGAGAAATTTATAATGAAGATGGCCCCAAAATATTAATTCATCTAAATACAATAACAATATAACATTAAATAAAACATATTTTTTTACCCATATTTGTGCTCAAGAATTATCCTTTACTTTGTTTGGCAGGTGATCTAGGAGAGTGGACTGACAGGAATGATGTCAGGGTATTTGGAAAGTATCGAAAAAAAACTCTTACATTCCAGCCCTATTTTTTGGATCATTTGGTTGTCTTCATTGTACTCAACCATCAACTGCATGTGGTGGTTCCACACCATACACATGCATGTACGCTCACGTTTCCTTTCATTAGATCTAGATATTATAGAAAAAAAACAAATAATATATCAATATATCATATAATAAAAATAAATTATTGTAAAAAATTTTATGGTTCTATAAATATACTTATGATAGTCTGATCAACGGGAACCGCTTGATCCACAAGCACTAATGAAACATCACCCAGAATATATGGAGTGGATCCTAGTGTATTCTCCATAGGATCAAAATGTATCAGAGCATATTTCAAAGAAGAAGGAATTTAGAAGCTTAGAAAGAAATAATTAGAAGGAAAAGAAGATGGCATGGATGGCTGGCCAAATGCGTGATATGGATGAGGAGTAGAAATCATCATCAGATACAGGAAATATGTGTGAGGAGTCTTAGATTTAAATGATGGAGAAAACATAGGTGGAATAAAAATCTCGTGTGTCCCTACCGACACTACGGGATCAGAATGTGTGGTAGATAGTTCATTAGTGGGATGGACAAGGTCTAATCGGGTACACGGACTAAAGTGCCTAGCTCTAGTACCACCCCCTTGTATCACTGGAATGAGTAATGGGACCACTAGGATATTCAGAGAATAAATGGATCCTAATTAGTGGATCCAGCATAAAATTTAAAAAAACTTAATCCCATGAAATTATATGTTATTGATATATATATATATATATATATATATTAAATAAAATATTCAGAACATGCATTAATGGAGGAATGCCCATCTCAGTCATTTAGTGATTGTTTTATGTCATCCTTTTTCTTCACATCTCCTCAATAGGTTTTATTTCATAAATTTTAAAACCAATATGGAATTAATTATAAATAGATAACTAATGCCTAGCCCAAAAAAATATATAACATTATTTAATTAATAAATACCACTTTTCAAACCAAATATAGGATACATAGTGATATAACAAAAAACAATTTTAAATTTAGTGGGAAGAGTATCAAAATATAACACATGTCATATAATAAACAATACATTCAAATTTTCATGTTTAGCATAGGTATAATATAGTTTTCTTCTATTTTCAATTCAATCTAATTCAATTTTTGTTAGGTCATTCGCCCATTTTTATTTCTCTTATGTTAGTTGTTCCATTTTTTGTAATTGATTAGGTTATTTGTTCTTTTTTATTTCTATTTGTTCATTTGGTTCAATTTTGTTAATTGATTCTCATTTTTATTTTTATTAGGTCATTTGGTTTATATTTTGGGTTAGGTAATTTTTCTATTCTTTTGGTTAGGACATTATTTTCATTTGTTTTTATTTTCATATCAATGATTTTAATATATCCAATTCAATTCATCTTGTTTTTATTCAAATTTAATTGATTCATCTGTATTTGGTTTTTTAGGTTTGAATACAATAAAATTAAATATTATAAAATTAAATTCAATGAAAATTTAAACCAATAAATATTTAAAATTCACATGAAGGTCAAGTCGAATACAAAATATTTATAACAAATAGTAAATCAATTTGAATAGTTCCAACCTTAATGACCTAGGTCAAGCTAAACCAAAAGAACCAATAACACGGATGTATGATTCTATATATTTCCCACCATGACTTTAGGTTCAAAATAAACTCTAAAAATTGATCTATTTGAGTCATCGTAATTAATAAATGGATTGGGGCCAATGGGAGAATGGATGGTGTCAATTCCATCATCACCATAATCAAAATTATGTCTTGTAATTACTTCAATAATGATACCAAATTCAGGTCAAAGATGACCTTTAACATAAAAAAACTTGTTTCTCCATTGATTCTAATACATATGGTTCATTGGTATCAATAGTGTGAGTCATATCAAAAACTCAAAATCCATAATCATCAATAAATATTCCCTACATCATCATAGAATCAAACCACTAACATTTTATCATAGTGACTTGACCATAGGATTAATAATACATTATTAATATTTTTTCAATGACTCCATAATAAGCTAAATTTTCAAATAAATGTATACTCTCTGATGTAATGGCATAACGGACTTTTTTTCTAGTTACCATAACACCATCATGTTGTGTTTTCATTTTCATTTCTCGTTCAGTGATAATAAATTTGTACCCATGGATCACAATTAATTTACAGTCATGAACCATGGAATTAGGAGAAAAATCTAAAGCTCTTATTTACTTTGAGACAAAGTCAGTAGGAAAATTCCACACTTGAAATATAAAGGAATATTAAACTTAATTAAATATGGATTTTATTATTTCATTAAAATAATATTTCTACCTTTAATTTCAACCAAGAAGAAAACTCTTTTCTATAAAAAGTATATCTCCTTCTAAAATATAAAGAAGGATGCTTTCTATTTATCATTTCATTATGTTCCATATAGATAAAAATAGAAATATTTTAATAGATATGTAAAATTACAAGAGATGAGATAAGATATTTATGTTCAATTTACTTACTTAATGTGTTCATCAAACAAATCACATTTGAACAAAACCGAGCGATGTGTTATCTCCCTGTCTTCATGGATTAATGTCATAAATGTATATGATTAGTGAATTCCTCATATTTGAGGAAGTGATGGATAATGAGCTTCAATTTTCTCAAATTTCATATCTTAATTTTACATTGGTCTTCTCATTCTTGTCGTAAGATCATAAAAACACATTGAGCAGGAATCCATACATTCTTGATCAAGGTAACCTTTCATGATATAACCTATGTGATTATTCCTATTATGGACATAAGAATTTAATGTGTACATATTTATTTCATTTCGATACATCCAATGAAAAAAATGTCTTCTAATAAGTATTTTTATTGGATGATGGATAGTTATATGTAACATGTATGTGAAAAATGATGGAGGAAATATTTTCTCTAACTCACACAAAATTAATGTTGCCTCTGCCAATATTTTTTGAAAGAAATAATTGGAATAATTATTAGCACAAATATCTCTAAAAAATATCACATTCAAATAAGTTACACCCTTTCATTATTAGAAAAAAAGATGATGGATTTCTATTGGAATCAACTCATTCAGAAGGATGTGATATTCACAAGTCTTTAAAGATTTCAGCTTTAACTCTCTTCTGCTTACCCATTTTGATATGTTTCTTGAATATCCACCATGAAATTTAATAATCTATAGTTCTTTTAGAAATTTATTTTTTTTCTATAGGTGTCATCACATAAGAAGCACATGTAACTTTCCATTTATTTTCACTAATACACAAAATATGAAATTCTGGTCTGACCTCCTAATACACCAAGTCATGTTAAGAACGTAAATCATATTTTTTTACCTTGACATTTAGAAGAACCAAAATCAAAATTTCACATATATTCTTTTCAATGTTCATTATGTCTAAGAAATGATGTGACAAATTGGTTGACCAATAAGGTAACTCATATAAGATACTTCTCTTCTTATAACTGTAACAGGTTTTAGTGGAAACATTCTTCTTCTTTCTAGATTTAATTTCACCCTTCCCAAATAAAAAATTGAAACATTTCAATTCATTAAGAATATCAGTTTCAGACATATGCTAATTTTGATCATCAGTCTCAATGGTATTGTCAAATATTCAATAATTATTTCTATATGGATGGTATAATGGAAAGAATCATCGATGTCCAATAAAACTAAAAATATGCTGATATTTCAGTCTTCTAGATCTTGCAATCTTCATAAAAATAGGACATGATAGTTTTCCATCCATGATTCATCTAGACAACATTGTATAATTTTGAAAATCATTGATCATCCAACTAAGTGTAGCACACAAATGAAATATGTCTTTTGAACATGCATCGTATGTGGGCACACCCACATCCAAAAGAAGATTAAAATCATTAATTAAATGTTTCATGTATATGTCTATATCATTGCCAAGATCTGAAGGTCCATATGTGAGTATACTCATGATAGTGAAAAGGTGTTTCATATAAAACCATTGGAGGAGGTTATATATGTGTAGGAAATCCAGCGATGTGTTGTGTGAAGTAAGAATCTAGCCAAATAGAATAAAACTTCCACATGAAAGATCCAACATAACATTTTACATCTCAGTAGAAAAATCTTGATATAAATAATCAAATATCTATTATGAAAATTCA
Organism: Viscum album; assembly: GCA_963277665.1. Taxonomy (NCBI): domain Eukaryota; kingdom Viridiplantae; phylum Streptophyta; class Magnoliopsida; order Santalales; family Viscaceae; genus Viscum; species Viscum album. The sequence continues at coordinate 1,962,319,220 of OY728133.1, forward strand.
TCTATATGTTAAACTAACTCATCATTATATTTCTTTCTCTTGGTATCATTTCATCACATTTTTATTGATATTTCATCAAACATGAAAAGATTCTGGTGTCTGGGATCAATTAAAAGTAACACATTACTTTCTATGTAAAATTGGGATGGTGTCACATCAACTTTTGGATTCCATTGGGATGTGCCACATTTTATACAATCATTTCATTCAGCAGTTTCCTCCCAGAATAAGCTGCAATCTTTCAAGCAAGCATGATTTTTTTTTTGAAAATCCAAGTTCCTCAACTAGCTTCCATCCCATATAGTGGTTTGAGGGAATATCTACATCATATGGAATTAAGTTATATAATAATGTAAGAATGTAATAAATGGATTTATTATAAATCTCATACATGTATTTCCCATGAATCAATCAGATTAAATATTCAATCTTTTTTCATTTTACCATATTAATGATATACTGGAGTCATGGAAGCATCATTAAATTTTTTCACCCTCTTAATAACATCATTTTCATTAGATGCATCATGTGTGATCATATCGAAGCCTCATTAGGTCAACATCCTTTCCTTCTCATGAAGAAGAATAAATGGAAACCGGTTACCTAAAAAATTCTCTAATCCATTCCCCTCATTTGGATCATCCAAATTTTGAGATTCCATTTTCACCCTATTGTGATTCCACACATAGCAGTTTGTTTGAAAACCATATTGGGTTTTATTATAGCTAACTTCCTCATGGCTCAACCAAGGACTTCCAGTACAATTATAACATAGGAAGTGAATGTGACCACTATTTGAAACATTTTTAAATGAAAAATATAAAAATTTCTCCAACTTGTTTTAAATATCACTTGAGATCCTATCAGTTTCATATCTCAAAATTCTATACATTTTGTAAATGAATTATTAATAGTCATTTCATAAAATCAATTCAATAAGATTTAAGATTAATTGAAAATATATTTAAGTTAATGATAATTGTTAACTTTATATGAAACCATAACTGACACATTACTCTATATGAGAATCATAATATAAAAGACCACAAAATACTATATATATAATAAAATGCTATAAATTTAAAACCATGATACTGAATTCAATTATAAATATAATACCATGATATTAGTTGGGTTTGGTTATTTTATTTTTATTGGGTTAGTGCATTCATATTAGGGATTTATTAAAGATTGTTCAACTTAGTTAATTTTTTAACATTACTATATAATTTCTTTTAGTTAGGTTCAATTTAGTTCACTTCATTTTATTTTAATTCTGTTTGATGGAGTTTAGTGTTGTTCAGGTCTACTCATGTATACTTGGGTCCAATCAAGTCATTTCAATTCAATTCATTTGATTTGGTCAAGTTGATTGGGTTATGATATAGATAGGATTTTATAATTCTGTTTGGTTTCAATGTGTAAATGGTTGAAAGGTTCTATTCATTTATTTTCAAGACTAGTTGGGTTGGTTTGGTACAATTTAGTTTTCTTAGGGTCTGATCAATTTATTACAATTTTTTTTATTTTTTGGGTAATCAGAATAAAGAATAAATTGGGATATTATATGAAACATAGTGGATGTAATAGAAAATAATTGTATAAAGACCATATTGGTGGTTGATGTACTTATATCCTTGCTATGAAAGATCCTCTATTAGCTCTATATTTTTTCTTAATTCATTTTACAATAAAACCCAAACTCTAATAAAATGTATGAAAAATAATATTATCATAATTTATCAGGTATTATAGTGGAAAAAAACTAAATCTTTATTCAAATAATAATATAGAATTTATATATCATTAAATACATTGTCAATCATTACTGCATCACTCCACAACATCTTCCACCAATTATTTCCACCAAAAAATGGAACTCAATATAAAAAACATCCACACACAACCCATAATTCCTCTTTTTCATTTATATATTCAACCAACTTCTATATTTCCCAATTTTTCAACCAAGATACATTTAATATCTATTTAATTCAAAAACCCTTTTTTTGTTACCCACATTTATTCCCATTTATCAAAGTTCATTTTTTTAATCAATTACCAAATATTGTATTCCATCCCAGACTTATTTAATTTCATCTAATGTTATTCCCATTTTCTTATAACTAATCATATTTTATAGCCACTATGAAACTAAAAAAAACACCACCACACAAAAAAAATTAACATTGTAGTTACCACCAACACATCCCACCACTAATACATAACCACAACATAAACATCACACAATAACAACCATCCTCCATTCACCACTAACCATCCCTCAACACATCCCATGGAAACCCAATAACATTGTTACTTCATCAACTCAATATACATCATAAATGGTCATCACCATCACCATAATTCCCCAAAAAGATCTAAAAATCACAATGTAAAAAATAAAACACACAATAGAATTAAATGAATGATATTTCAACCACCATAATTACCAATATTTCAATTTAAACATTTCATCTTCACTTGCATCACTATTTTCCAAAAATTTCTTAATTCACACACAACTAGTGTGTTTAAGTGTATAACATTTTATGAATAGTGAGTTCAAACAATAAATCACATAATGGGATCACAATATACAATGGTTAAATCAAAAACAATAAAAGTGCGTTCATGTTTAATGTGAGGAGATTATTATGGAAGCTGAATAAAAAGGCCAAAATAAATCAAGCCAGAAGATATAACTCACTTATGACATACCGATTTGAAGTGGAAGAAAATATTTGAACTCAACAATGATGGATCTATTATTGGGAGGAAGTGTTCAAAGGTTGGGAAAATAAGGAGAGATCTCGATTTGGAAAAAATATGGGCTAATAGATTCTGGAGTAAGGAGGCTGGCTGCTGTGTATTTGAGGCTGATCTATCCCACTGTTTTTTTTAAACCGTTGGGATGCTCTTTCTCAAATATACTCTATCCCAACTATTTAATAAAACCATTTTTATGGGGGGTCCTATACCAATGGTTTCTTTAAACTATTATGAAAACCTTATGTAAAATTCCCTACCCCAACGGTTTTATGAAACTGTTGGGATAGGTGGACCTATTCCAATGGTTTTTAGAAACCTTAGGATAGGGGAATTGTTATAGATGGGATTTCCAGTAGTGTATCCTTATAAATATCCCAAGGGATATTAATAAATTTTTCTAATGCTGGCTCTAGATGGTTAACTATGCCTTTCCTCTATTACTAAATTTAATTATTTATGCTTCTCATACATAAATATTACATCTTTTTAAATGAATATTCAATAAATTTCAAAAATATGCACTTAAGGACTGTATTGATTTAATTTCATTGGAGACTGGATACACTATATTCTTATTTCATGAATGATATTAAACATATTTCAGAAAGATATTCTCATATAGTACTTCTCTTAGGAGTACACAACAAAAACCTTTCTTCATAACCTTGAGAAGGAAAAAATAAGAAAGAGTGAGCTCAAATGCTCAGTAAGGGTAGACATAAGAGATATCAATCTATAGTCATATGAAATTATAATAAAATCATAAGGGTATGTGATCATGAATACTACTTATGAATTTCATACCAAACCTTTCATAGATTATAAACATGATTCATGGCATAAAACTTTTTTATTTCATAAAACATGGGCTGCAAGAGTGAGAAATCATCATAAATCAATCATGGACCATAAAATAATGTCATAAAAGTGAGAAACCATAATAAATATAGAAAACCATTTAATATGTCAAGGTTAACTACCAATACCATAAACATACTGGATACAGACTTATCTCCTTGTTTCCACTATGGATTAGGATGCACCTATTTCCCATAGTGGATCAGGATGCACCTATTTCCCATATTGGATTAGGACTCGCCTATTTCTATAGTAGATCAATCTAATTAACTTTCTCCCATTTTTATCTCATGAGATATAAATATTTACCCAATTAATTGGGGGAATATATAGGTCCAACCTATCTTATGATAAAAACCAAAATTATTTGTTCCATAATATCCTAAAACATTCAACTTATCATCACATCATAACCTATGTTAAGAGAATAGGTTTTGTAGACATTTCATCAATTCACCATAGAATAACCCATGGAAAATAAGCAGGTTTCATAATAATTTCATAAAAAATAACCATTAACTATCTAGATAAATAATAAGAGTGGTTTTATTCAATCATATCCCTAGTAAAGAATAAGTAACATCAATGGATTCCATCTTAGACTGAAAATTATTTTGAAAGATCACTTGGAACATTTCATAAGAAATATAGCCTTTCCACTTTGACCACTTATTAAAAAACATAATAAATTTCAAAAACCCTTTTCTTTAAAAATAATAATGGAAACTTATGAAGGAATATTTAAAAAATCGTTTATAAAATTTGTTGACAAAAATATCCATTCTGCTTTGAAAAACACTATTTAAAAAAACAATTTGAAAATAACCTTAAAAAATTATGATGGAGGATTCAACTAAAATAATTTTCATGATAGAGTAAAATTATATCCATCCCATACACATTAAAAAAGACTCCTTTGACATTATCAGTAAAATACAAATGATCATTATTCGAAAAACAAAATTTTAACAACTAAAAATTTTATCAATGGAATTTCCCTTCAAATAATTATTTTATAAAATACATACATAATATATAGAACCCAATAAAAACATTAAGAATAATGAAATAAGTGATATTTATAGAAATTAGGGAACCCATACTGATTGAATAGTAACATAACCATTGAAATAGTAATATGAACATTAGGAATAGTAATACCACATTTAGAATATAATACTCATTTATGGGAGTACAAATAAAATTTTCATATCTTATAAATGAAAATATGATATATTTATATCATGGTATAAGAAAATAAATATTTCAAAAATGATAAATTAGGTGTCAGTATTTTTGTAAAACATAAATTTTTATTTTCAAATTTTTAATTAATATAATGATTTAAAAGAAAATTAGTTTTCATAAAATAATATTCGAAATTAATATTGAGTTGTGTTAAAAATGTAAGATAATTTAATGAGACCTTAATTATTTTTTCAATGTGTTTCTAAATCGACTATAATATTAAAAATAGTATTTTTAGAATAAATGATGATTTTATTCAAAAAATAAATTTCTCATATTTTAAAAATAATTTTTGTAAAACTTATTTTGTTTTTTAATTCTAAAAAATAAAAAAATTAGGGTAAGTTTTTGGTATTTTTCAAAATAGTTGAATTTTTGGGGAATAGTGAAATACGATAATTTACGGAATAAGTTAATACCTGAATTTTTGAGTCATTTATTATGTATGGATTATGTAATAATATATTATCTCGAAACCTCTTTAAATATTTACTATATGTATTCCTAGGAATTAACGCTATTTATAGTCTTGAGCCAAAATAATAATCAAATGAATAAAATAAATAAACACCTCTCCTCTCATATAAATATTTTCGCTCACCACCTCTTCTCATCACACCAACTAATCCTTGTAACTTGTATAAATTATTCCCAATTCTCTTCCCAAGCCTCTTACAAATTCCCGAGATCTTATGTTCTAAAAAAAAGACCAAACTCAAGTTCCTTAAAGAGGTTCTCAGAGAGAAGAAATTCATGAGGTAAAATCCTCAATTCTTCTCTTTTAATTTCCTTTGTTTTCTTATCCTATAATCACATCCCCTATAAAAAGTGGAATTATAACTCTAGTATCATATGTAGTTTTATTTTATTATGATAATTCTATATCCATCATCAAATATCCTCTCTTCTCCTGTTATTATAAAAATGAAAACATCATTAGTGGTATGTCAGTTCACCGCCTTCATGGACGATGAGTTTTCATTTTCCATTACCTCCTTCACGGATGGTCATAAAATAATAATTATTTTTAAATAATATTTTACTATGTAAATTATAACTTGATTTATATTCTAGAACTAATTTATAGGCATAATATTAAATAAAACAAAACCTGTATGGTCATAAAACCCAATAAAATAAACTAAACATTTTTCATTAATGTTTTATCAAAAAAAATCATCCGTATACCATAAAAATGATATATAGAACATTTGATATTCTATAATTTAATTAATACTATATAATTTCAATTTTGGAAAATTATTCCCATTTTACAAGAAAATTCATAATTATACACAAGAAAATCGATCGTGGAACCATGAAAATGAACACTCCCAGAATGATAAAATTGAAATCTATAACTCATAAAAATGGCCATAAATAAACTTAATAAAGTTATAATAAATCAAATACATTTATAATAGGTTTTTAATTAAGTTATTAATGAATCTAATTTTATTATCTAGGGTATTCAGTTTAAGTGCATAACGCATTCAAAAATAAGGTAAGGGGATTCTCGAACCCAACTCCCTTTCTTTGGGTTATTTCTCTTTCATGCCAAATTTTAGTGTGGGTATTCTTTTAATTATCCATAAATATAATTTCTTTTTTCTTCCTTTTTATTAGGGATATACATTTTCCAATTTTATTTTTTGAAAAATACAATAATTTTCCAAAAGAATTGTTCTTTCTGAAACACATCTTGAATTCTCTTGAGTTGTTTCTTCTTCACTCAAGAATGATGATTATTATTCCAAATATGTTTTTCCTTTTTTATAAGGGAACCACAAGTTTATTCACTAAGTCATAATTAATGAAATAATTATGAAACCCATTCTTTTACATGGGTTTATTCATGACTTTGATTAATATACATTATTTGTGGAATGCATGATTTTATATATTTCATGATGTGATGGGTGAGTCTAGGATTATTTAGCACTCCAATGCATTGGGTAATGTGAATTATCTAATGAGATAATGTGTATTATGCATGAACATGATGCTATATTTTTTTTTCACACTAATGATTTTATAATTATTCACATATGTTATTTCAGAACATGATGCTAGTTTTGTTTCACAACTATGTGTTATATTTAACCACTATGACATGATGTTTCATTTTTATGCATTTAAATATACCATTCCTTTATCTAATGTTTCTACTCATGAAAATGATGACAATTATTTTCACCCATGTTATATTTATTCATCCTCTTATTGGTATCTTAGCTCACATATTTATTTAATGTATATCCTCAGGTGATTACATGTACTAAGGAGAATATAAGATTTAGAAGGACAAAAAAAGTATTTAAATAAATTATTATGCTTTATTATGTAAAAGTTGTGTATGTGACTAATTTTTCCAATACACTAAACCTTTGGATCCTAGTTGAGTAACACTGTTATAATTTTTATTTTTAAAATGATGTAACTATCAAGTAAGAAAAATTAGGGTCACTATAGTATGTATAAGAGAATGTTTTAGTTAATTCGTGAATTAGGATTAGAGATTGTTATTGAAAACCCTTAGTATTAGGCTAAGTATATGTAAATATCCAATAATATTTATTTTCAAAAAGGATAAACCCCGGGATACTTTATGATATGCCTTTAGTGATAATTTTGTAATAGAATAACTTATTCATGCTTTGTTAACTTACATGTTTTCTAACCTTTTATATTTAAGAAAGTGGTGGGGACTAGGAGAAACCAAGATAAAAACCCATATGAGGTAAAATGCAACGATTTCCCAAACAATATCCCCAATTCCATGGGATGTGGATTTAAAAAATTTATGATGATTCTTACCCAACTATCTTAGGATATGAACAATAAATTAAACCACATGAAATTCCCACCTTCTCCTAAGAAAGAGTAGCTATCCATTGAGTCCATTATACAGAAACGACCACCAATATTTAGTAGATGTTTCCATCCAATAGTCAGGAAAAAATTGGTCAACTCAATGGAGATGATATTTTTTGTACTCCATTTTTATGATAAAGAGAAGGTGAATCTGGATGTCTATTATTTAGATGGAGAATCCAATCAATGGTTGGAATTGATAAATGAAACCAAGTTGAAGGATGAAATAGAAGATATGGATTGGTAATACTTTAATAAAATATTTCTTAGTAATTATTTCCCTTGAACTCATCTAACAAATGTGGATAGAGAATTTATAGAGTTTAAGAAAAAGGAAGGTGAATATGTCACATATTATGAAAGAAATTTCACAAAGCTTGAAAGATACACCTCATGTTTTTTAATCAATAATTATAGAAAACTAGATAGATTATTTTTTATTTTAAAACAATACCATTAAAAGTCTCTATCCATATGATACATTAAGACTTATGAAGAAGTGGTTTGATGTGTTCTCAAGCTCAATATGGAGTTCAGAGAATGGTCCCATGGTTATCAAGATAAGAAGATAATAATTGAGTTTCATCCTCATGGATCAAATGAAATATGAGTAAATAGGATCCAATTATCCACATGTAAAAAATGTGGGAAGAAATGTCAAGGGAATTTCATCAAAGGGATAATAAAATTCTTCAAGTGTGGCAGAGAAATCCACTAAGCTCGTGAATATTGGAGCTACATGAAGAAGATGACCAACATGATGGAGGAAAGGATGGAACCTCAAAATGAAACACCTATGATTAAATGCTTCAACTATCAGAAGAAAGGTAACTATAAAAGCTACTTCACTAAACTCCAAGTTATTGAGGGTAACCAACATCATCATGTACCAATTATAAAGGTCCAAGGGAAAGATTATTCCATCACTATTTTTCATGTGTATTAAGAAAATGAATTCATACAAGGTACACTTCCTATTCACTCAAAAATGGAAAAGTGTTATTTGATTTTTGGTTTTATGTATTCTTTTATATCCTTGAAGTTTTCTAGAAATATTTAATCGAAACCTAAATACCTATAATTATAGATATCTATAAAAACACCTAGTGGTGTGATCATTCTAACCCAAGTGTTGGACTCTTCTCTAGTTTGTGTATGCAGGAAAATTCTTCCAAAGAATCTCATAATACATCCATTAGTGTAATTTGATGATATAATAGGCATGGAATTTCTCTCATTAAATAGAGAACACATAACTTTTGGGAAATGTAAATATTTGTTCATATTCAAAACCATCCCATGATCCTCTATAAATTCAATTAAGATCATGAATCTCTTTAGAATATCCCTCAATGGTGTGGGTTTTTAGACTTTGTGAATAATAATTCATAGACCAAATGTATTCGTCAAAGGAAATCTTCAATATTGAATAAAATCCCTTTGTGAGAGAATATATAGATGTATTTCTGAATGAGTTACCCTAACTTCCCCCCAGATCGGGAGGTAGAGTTCTAAATAGAACTTATACTTGGATCCAATCCTATCTCAAAATGTCACTACAGAATGGCCCTGATGTAGTTGGGGGATTTAAATAAGAAACTGCAATAGAATTTTGACAAAGGGTTCATATGCCCTATTGCATTTCTTTTGTGTTCACCAGTTCTCTTTGTAATGAAAAATGTTGGATCAATGCTATTGTGTATCAATTATAGGGAGCTCAATAAGATCACCATAAAGTACAAGTATCCTCTTCCAAGGATTGAGGAATTGTTAGATCAACTATGAGGAGCTCAATACTTATCAAAGGTGGATATTTATTCTAGATTTCATCAATTGAAGGTTAAGAAGGAAGATATTTAGAAGGATAAATTCCATACATGGTATGGGAACTCTGAGTTTATAGTTATTCTCTTCAGACTTACTAATTTCCCTATATTCTTCATAGATATGATAAATAGAGTCTTAATATACTATTTGGACAAATTTTTGGTAGTTTTTATTGATGGTATTCTCATATACTTCAATATAAAGGAGGAACATGAAGAATATTTATGTATTGTTCTGGTGATATTAAAGAAGGAGAAATTGTGCGCCAAGTTCTGAAAGTGTGACTTTTGGATGTGGCAGGTCACATTCCAAGGGAACATATTCACAAGTGAGGGAATTTATGTGGACCATTCAAAAAAAGTTAATTTATGAACTACCCAGATGCACTTCTGTCATAGAAATCCATTATTTTCTTATCTTAGTAGGGTACTACCGACATCTTGGGAGAAATCTATCAATATTGTCTAAGCCGATAAAAAATCTGACAAGGAAAGGGGAAAATTATGTCAAGATAAGAAAATGTGAAGAAATATTAAAGGAGCTTAAGAATATTTTAATCACTGTACATGTACTGACACTACCAAATTGTGGAGAAAGTTTTCTGATATATAGTTATTTTTCAAAGAAAGGATTCGGTTTTGTACTCGTGTAGAAAGATAAAGTGATAGACTATGGATCATGATAGTTGAAGATCCATATGAAGAACTACCATACAGATGATATAGAGTTTTCAACTATTATCTTCACCATAAAAATATGGTGACACTACCTCTATGGTGAGAATTGTGACATATATACCAATAAAAAAGTCTAAAGTATATATTCACACAAAAGTATATGAAATTTGTCAAAGGTGATGGTTAGATATAGTAACCCTACCATTTTTACATGACTATTACATAATTTTAAAGATAAAAAATATAATAGCATATAAAAACACGATTCAAAGGTCTAATGTATTGGGAAAATTAATATCGTAAAAATAATTTACATATTAAATCATTGACATTATTTAATTCTTTCTTCTCTGTCTTATTAGTGGATTTCAAAATCTCTTTGGTACAAGTAATCACCTGAGGGTATACATCAAAGAAAGGGGTGAGGTAACAGCATAGTAAGAAATAGATAAGTACATGAGTCAATATAACATGGGTGAGAATAATCATCATCATCATAACATAGTATTATTATCTTCATCATAGTCATGAGAGGAAGAAATGAATAAATTCACCAAATATGGAAATGCATAAAAATTAAACATCATGTCTTAGGGGTCAAATACCAACCACAGTTGTGAACAAAGCTAGCATCATGTTCACGCATAACATATGTGTATAATAATAACATAATCATTGTGAAAACATCGATAATATTGTTCATGAATATTTCAATTTATCTCATGAGATACATTAACCAATGCATTTGAGCTCTATATAATTAAGGGTGCACCCGTCACATCATAACATTTATATAATCATTCATGACACATAGAACGTGTAACAATCATACCCATAAAATAACCCATGGGAAGTAATAGGTTTCATAAGTATTTAATTCATGAATAAACATTGTGTCTTACAAAATAAAAATTTAACAACACACTAGATATAATATTCATCAACATTTATTGAAAATAAAACAATCTCAGGAGAAGTAAAAGATGTGTTTTTAGAAAGAAGAGTTCTTGTGGAGATTCTTTGTGTTTGTCATAAACTAAAGTATAAAATAGTTATATCTCTAAAAATAAGTGGTAATAATACTTAAATGAAATTTAAGAAACATTAAATGAATATACATACAAAAATCGGTGTGAAAGAGGGAAAACCTAAGGAAAGGGAGTTGGGTTCGAGAAACCCCTTACCTAAATTCATGCTTACTTAAATCGGTGTTGCACTATATGAGTAAAAAAATTATATTTATTAAAACAATGATCTTTAATTTAATTATAATAATTTATACAATTGTTTTTCAATTATAATCATTATATTATCTTTCTTAATTTTTTTGATGAAATTGAAGCATTTTGATATCATGTTTTTCATAAAAAAAATTTGTTTTTCCTTGGTTTCACTATTTTGTTAAATTTATATTATATATTAGTATAATTAATTAAAAAATTATAGAATAAACATAATTAAATATTTAAATATTTTATATAATTCATATATTCCATCCATGAAGGTGGTTATAATAATTGTCTCAACCATGTCTCTGTAGGTGGTTAACTGACCATTAATGGGACGTCGTTAAAAGAGTGGAGAAAAAAGAGTAAAAAATTTATATATGTCATATATATGATACTTTTAGTAGTATGACCTAATTAATATAATTTTAAATTACTACATTATTAATTTTAAATTATTTCTTTTTTAAATTAATTGGTAAAAGAATAAGGAGAAGAAGTAAATAAGGGGGAGTTAATGGAGACTTACTTTTTCCTCGGTGTGGATTCTCTTGTACGATACTATAACTACCTTTTTGATCGTATTTGAATGGATATATAACACAAATAGGTTTTATAAGAGAATTAATATGGAATTTTTTTTCAAAGATTTGGATTTGAAAATGGTGGGATGATTAGGTTTACAAGGGAAGGGAGAGGGGTTATTTATACATGAGGAGAAGTGTATTTTTATAATAAAATATTAAATAAAATATTGTATCAAAGGTTAGTGGTGTAATGGTAAATTTTTTACAATATAAATCATATATTAATATAATATAATGGGTTTTAGAATTTAAAATAACTTTATAATTCTAATTCATTAGTTTATTAAAAATGAAAGTGGAAAAAAGAAATAATCCTATTTTAAGAAATCAATTTTGAATTTAGGTTTTGGAAAAAAAAAATTAGGATTGGAAATTGAGTTTAATGTATTTTAATTAATTATTTTAAAAATTAAATATATAATATCCTAACATGATGTTCTAGAAATAATTATGTTTTTAATACATCATAAATGATGTCATTTAAGTTAAATCGGTTACGTGAAAACTGTATTTTTACTATCCATAAAAAATTGAAGTTTTTTTAGAAAATTACCTTAAAAACCTTAGAGAATTTAAATATGTTGATTTCAGAATTGGACACCATTTTATGAAAATATTTTTCTAAATATGATAAATTTAATTTTTTATTAAAATAATCATTTATTCAAAAAAATATGATTTTAATGTTATAACTGATTTTATGATTATTTCAAAAATTAATTAAGGTATCATATAATTATCTTAAAATTATAATAAAAAAATATTAATCTATGTGTATATTTTATTAAAATAAATTTTATTTTAGAAAAAAAATTAATTATTAAATTGTAAATAAAAATTTATGTTTTACAAAAAACTATTACTTAATTTATCATTATTAAAACATTTATTTACTCATAGTATGATATAATTATATCATATTTTCATTTATAAGATGCCAAAATTTTATTTACACTTTCATATGTGAGGTTACTATTCTATTGTCCAGATTACTATTCCAAATGGTCATGTTACTATTCCATTAGTATAGGTTCCTTAATTCCTCAAAATACCTTTTAGTTAATTCATTATTCATTTATAAAGTTTGTATTGTGTTCTCTATGTGATTTTATATTATTTATGAAATTATTATAATAAGGTAATGTCAATTGATGAATGTTTGGGTCATTACATTCTTCCCCCCTTTCGAAATTTCACCCTAAAAATTTCATTTTACATAAACAAGTGAGGTTATTTATCCTTCATTTATTTATCTGGTTCCCAAGTAACTGATTCATACTTATGGTTCCTCTAAAACACTTGTACAAGGTGATATGTATTTTTGTGTAGGAATTTATCTCTTTGGCCCAAGATCTTTACCATCTTCTCTTCATACGATAGGTCATTCTCCGGTTACACCACCTCTGGATTCAGTACGTGTGAGGGGTCAGGTATGTACTTCCTCAAGAGAGATACATGGAACACATCATTAAATTGATCCATATATGGTGGGATTCGAAGCTAATAGGTCACTACTCTTACGAGATTAGGGATCTCAAAGGGGCCAATGTACCTTAGGCTATGATTCCCTTTCTTTCCAAACCACATGACTCTTTTACATGGGGATACACGAAAAAAGACATTGTCTCCAACATCGAACTTCATGTTCCTTAAATGATTGTCTGCATAAATCTTTCATTGAATCTGAGTAGCTTTGATTTGTTGTTGTATGGCTTAAACCTTCTATCATATCTTACACAAGATCAGGTCCAAGTATATTTTGTTTGCCCACTTCATCCCATCTGGTTAGAGTTCAACATATCTTTTCATATAGAGCTTCATATGGAATAATCAAATAATAAAGTGGGAGATATTGTTATATGAGATCTTAACCAATAGCAGATTTTGATCACATCCACCATTGAATTTGATTGAGTAAGATCTTAGCATGTCTTCGAGCATCTTAATAGTCCTTTCATATTGGACATATATTTGGGGGTGATATGCCATGATAAAATTCAATTCAGTAATCAAATAATGTTGAAGACTTATCATGGAAGTAGATGTGAAACATGGATCATGATTAGAGATGATCAAAAGTGGAACCCCATGCAGCCTCACCACTTCCTTCACATAAATCTTAGCAAGTTGTTCAATTGAGAAATTTTTCCTAATAATAATAAATTGGGCAGTCTTTGTGAGTAGATCCACCACAATCCATATTGTATTGATTTATTCGGGTGTCTTTGGGAGACTAGTGAAAAAGTCCAAGGTGAAATTCTCTCATTTCCATGTTGGTATAGGTAATGGTTTCACTATTCCTTTGGACTTCTATCTTTCCGCTTTAACATGATGACATACCAAACACCATGAGATATATTCCACAATATCCTTATTCATGTTATCCCGCCTAATGTTTTCTCAAAGATCACAGTACATCTTGGAACTTTTAAGATGGATGAAGAAAGATGAGCTATGTGAATTATCTAATAGATCCTTCTTTATCTTAGGTGATTAAGGCACATAAATCCTCATTCCAAACTAAATCACAACATCATCATCGATATGGAACTCTCATATCTTCCCTTCCTTCACTTCATTCTCCATTATTTGAAGCTTGAGATCATACCTTTGCGCCTTCTTAATCTTCTCTTCGATAGATGGTCAGGAAATCATTTGGTAAATGATGTATTTATTCCCTTACATTATGATTTCAAAATCCATCCTTGGAATATCCATAAATATGGGGTCTTTATTAATCTGTATCATGGATAGAGTGGTCAGTTATTTTCTACTAAGAGTGTCATCTACCTTGTTCACCTTTCCTAGTTGGTAATTAATAGATAAATCATAGTCCTTGATTATCTCTAACTATCTTATTTTATGTATGATGAGTTCCTTGTACGTGAATATATTCTTCAGACTCTTGTGATTGGTATATATGTTACACTTTTCACCATATTGGTAGTGCTTCCAAATTTTTAAGGAGAACATCATAGTTGTTATCTCTATATAATGTGTTGGGTAGTTTTTCTCATGAATCTTCAACTCCCATGAGGAATAGACTATCACTTTATCATTTTTCATGAGTACACATCCCAATTAATTCTTTGAAGCATCAATGTATATCACAAAACCTTATCTACTTGTTGGTAGTGTGATTACATGTGCAATGATTATCCTTTTCTTATTCTCTTCGAATCTTTCCTTACATTATTCCATCTATACAAATTTTACCCATTTACTTGTTAATATATTTACCAGGCTTGAAAATCCTGAGAAATTTCTCAAAAAATGTCAATAGTACCCTACTAATCCAAGAAAACTATGCATTTCCATACAATAGTTAGTCTGGGAAATTCCTCAATTACCTTTGTTTTTGAAGGTTTTGTAGAAATTTCCTCACTTGTGATCATGTGTCCCAAGAATGTGACTTACTACATCTAAAAGTCACACTTCTCAACATGTCATTCAATTTATCCTTCCTTAATGTTTCCAGAACAATCCTTACATGTTCTCTATATCCCCTTATTCTTGAAGTAGATGAGATTACCATAGAGAAATACTATTAAAATTTTTTTAAGGTAGTATCTAAACACTATATTTACCAAATTAATGAACATTGTAGTGGAATTAGTAAGTCCTAAGGGCATCAATAGAAACTCATAGTAGCTATACCCTATATGGAAAATAGTCTTTTGAATATCTTTTTTCTTCACCTTTAGTTGATGATATCTAGAATGAAGATCCACCTTTGAGAAGTATTGATCTCCTCGTAGTATATCTAATAAGTCATTAATCCTTGGAAGAGGATAATTGTTCTTTATGATGATCTTGTTGAGTTCCAAATAATTGCAGCACAAACACATTTATCCATCCTTTTTCTTTACAAAGATCACTAGAACACCCCAAAGCGATGCAGTGGGGTGTATGAACCCTTTGTCTAAATAATATTGTAGTTGCTTCTTTAACTCATTCAATTCAATTGAGGACATCCTGTAAAGGAATTTTGAGATAGGAGTAGCTATGCGTAAGAGTTTTATTGGGAACTCTACCTCATGATCTGGGGGAACTCTGGGAAACTCATTAGGAAATAAATCACTTTATTCACTCATAATGGGAATTTCCACATGTTTTGTGTGTTCCATTGACACAACCATTTGGGATAGGTATGCTTATTCATAGAGTATCAACGCCCACACAGATCATGTATTTTTAAAATGAGATTCACAGTCTTCCTTTCATTTGTATAGGATAATTAGATGGTTAAGAATATGAGTGGATATTTCCTTTTTCCCAATATTTAATGTGTTCTATATATAATGATATCCAATCCATGCCCATAATAGTGTCAAATTACACCAAGTGAAGTATTACGAGATTTACTAGAAGAATCTTCCTATATATGCTTATAGGAGAAGAGTCTCACACATGGGTTGCAATGATTGCGCCACTACATGTTTTTATAGATATATCTACTTCAAGGTATTAAGGAATTGATTCAATATTTCTAAAAAACATTCAGGATATAAAGTAATGTGTAGAATCATAATCAAATAAAACTTTTCCATTATTGAGTGAATATGAATTGTACCTTGTATGACTTCATTTTCTTACACCACTTTAGCAGTTTTAATGGAATAAGTTTTCCATTACTCCTTTAGATTTTGTGGATAATTATGATTATCCTAAAGGATTCTAGTTTTAGTGCACTATCTTTCATATTTCCCTTTCTTACAACAATTCAATAATCTTATAATGGGTGGTGATCGCCTTTCCTCCTCATGTTGGCATTCTTCCTCATATACCTTCAGTATTCATGATATTGGTGTCCTTCTCTCCCACACTTATATAATTTCCTTATCCCTTTGAGGTAGTTCTCATGATGCATTATCCAATACTTTTTATATGTGGGTATTTGATCTTTATTTACACCTTTATCATTAGATACTCTATTGTGAAATTATAACCTCTATTTCTTATCTTCAAGGACATGGGACCATTATCAAAACACTATATCCACTTTGATATCATTTCAAACCACTTATTCATAACTCCCCAAGTATCGAATAGCTATATCCTTTCAAAGGTATGTTTTTAAATCACTAAATAATCTATTTATTTTACTATAATTGTTGATAGAAGAACACAAGGTGTACCTTCAAATCCTTGTTAAGTTTTCTTCATAAGCCATGAAAGATTATCCTTCCTTTTTCTTTAGATCTACGAATTCTCTCTCCATATTTGTATGAAAAGACCGAGGGAAATACTTATTATGAAATGTTTTCTTAATGTCTTCCCTCTCGATCTCTTTAATTTTTTCAGTCAAATTAGTGTTATTAATCAATTCCCACCATTAATTTTCCTCTCCATCTAAATGATAGATGACTAGAGTCACCTTTTCATTATTAGAACAATAAAGCACAAAAAATATCATCTCCATTGAATTAACCCCCTATTCCATAATAAGTGGATGAGAAGATCCACTAAATTTTGGTGGTCTTTCTGCACCAATTATTCAACTACTAGTTTCCCCCTCTTAGGTGAAGGAAAAAATCCACATTATTCAGGTTATTTTTCTTAGATTGAGACATCAGGGTAAGAATTACCATGAAATTTTGAACACCACCACCCAAGGCATTAGAGATGTCATTCAGGTAATCGCTTCACTATCCCTCACATGGGTTGTTGGCCTAGTTTTTTCTGGTTCCCATAGTTTTCTAAATTAGAAAATTTTTGAAAAAAATGTAATTCAATAATTCATGAATAAATAATATATTAACTCTAAATGAATATATTATGGGATCCCTATGTTTACCATTTTCTAAAAAAACATTCATGGTTACTTACTTTTACTTAGTCTCATACTGAGGGGATTTCACTAATGTTCTATAGTTCTAATTAAAAATTAACTAACTATTCTCTGATACCAACTATACCAACCCTACTTTTTCTTACTTGACTATAAGATCATTTTAATGATAAACAACATAATATCGTACAAAAAATGGATCTAATAGTTTAGTGACACTAGAAAATTATGCCCATGCATAACTTTTACATATTAAAACATAAACATTATTTAATTCATTCTTCTCTATATTCTTAGTGGTCTTCAAAATATCCATTGTACAAGTAATCACATGTGAATATACATCAAATAAAGGGGTGAGATAACATCTCAATAAAAGGATAGATAAGGACATGAATCAAAAATAAAATGGGTAATCATAATCATCATCATCATAACATAATCATATGATCATCATCATAATCATGATAAGAATAATTATATAAAGGCATGTAATGTTGAAATGTATAAAAACGAGTCATCATGTCTTATTAGTCAAATACCACACATAGTTGTGAAAAAATCTAGCATCATGTTAACACATAACATACGTGCATAATCATAACATCATCACTGTGAAAAAATATAGCATCTTATTCATTCATATTTCACATTATCTCATGAAATAAATCATATTACCTAATTCATTGAAGCACTATATAATTTCAGGTTCACCCTTCACATCATAACATTTACATAATCATGCATGCTATATAGAATGTATAACAATCATAACCATAAAATATTACATGAAAAGGAATGGGTTTCATAAATATTTTATTCATTAATAAACATTGGGGTTCCCAAATGAAAAAGTAAATAACATACTTGACATAAGATTCTTCAATATTGATTGAAAAAAAAACAATATCAAGATAAGTAAAAGATGTTTTTTTAAATAAGGGTTCTTTTGGAAAATATTTATGTTTGTCCTAAACTCAAGTAAAAAAATGTATATCCCTGAAAAGAAAAGGAAAGAAAACTGAAATGAAATTTAAGGAACATTAAATTAATATCCATACAAAAATCAGTGTGAAAGAGGTAAAACCTTTGGAAAGGGAGTTTGGTTCGATAATCCCCTTACCTTAATTCCCATTTAATTATATCGCTTTTCCACCTCCAAAATATCAAAAAAATATTTATTAAAATAATGATCCAGAAGTGAATTATAGTCAGTTATACAACTATTTATCAATTATAATCATTTTAATATATTTCTTAATTTTTTTGATGAAATTGAATCATTTTTATATCATGTTTTCCTTAAAAGCATCCAAGTTTGCCTCGATTTCACTATTATGTTAAATGTAAACTATAAATTAGTATAACTATTTCTATAAGAATATAATACATATAATTACATATTTATATATTATATATATTTCATACTATTTTTTGATCTGAATTCTACATAGATCCATAACAATCATCTTTAAGTAAACCAAAAGCACCTATTCGACTCAACATAACCTCCCAAGAAGCTGGAGGAAGGTGTTAGTTAGTTTCAATATGTTCACGCAAAACTAAAATCCATGCGCAAGTCAATTTATATGATCAGTGTGACACCAAATAGGTTTTTTTGGCATGGGACCATGACATCCCCATGGATCAATTATAGAGAATCCCTTTTACATGCCTGATATTTTCTGTGTCGTTGCTCAATATTTTATCTATATATTTAAGTGCACTCCTTTCTTTAGGATAATCCTATAGAAGTATAAGTTTCACTATGATGTGCACAATGCACTTATTTTGTGATAGTTTACGAATCATGGAAACCTAAATGTGCAATATTTTTCATGATGGGTTCCCTGGGTGTCCCCCTTCATGTGGGCCCACATTGGCCTGACCCTCACACTTTTATTTTAATACTTTGGAAAGTACGTGAAAAAGTCCCCTCTTGTAGGAAAATCATGGTATTACATGAATAATAATCTTTTACTCAACCCCTCCTTATGAATAAAATCCTCCAATATTGCATCCAGCCCCTCCTTGAAGTTCCATGGATTTACATTACTCTAAAGCACCATGTCTAAGCCCCTCTTGAATGAAACCCCCATGTCTTGTGCGTACCTCCTCCACAAAGCTGTTTATGTTTTCAAATTGTAATTTCTTGGTCCCTCACAAGGTTTTCCTGACTTTTTCATTCTGCCTATTTATTTTCAGCATAGTTACACTAATTCCTCTTACTTTTCATCATTGGCATGCTAATGTGGACCTCATGATCAACTATTCCTCCACACCATTAACACCTAGAATTATCAATTTCATGCCCTTATCAAGTGTGTATGTGTGATGGTTATATAATTCCAAGGGGTGATGAGTGAGTCCCTCACATTTGATCTGCATGACGTAAAACCGAATATCACTAAACATCCTCAACACATGACGTTAAATTGTGACCTCTCCTTATGGGGAAGCTATAGGATGCCTTGTGTATGACTCATATGGAATGATATTCTCTCCAAAAGGGATGATATCTTCTGCACCATCTGTACATGGAAGGATATCCTCTTATTCATCCATCCGAGAGTAATCTCCTAGCCTTTCTTGTAGAAGGAAACACCTTTTCTCCATCTTACATCCTCAAGGTACAAGGATTAGAGAGGGGATGGGAAGTGACAACTATTTCTATATCTCATGCTCTCAACACCTCACCCCTCTCCCTTTGATCTTTATTTCCATGGGTAACTTCCACAGGTAATCCCCGCTCACAGAAAATGTGATTATCCTTACATATAATGAGATCCTCCTCACATGAAATGAGATCCTCCTCAGACAGCTTCCATGCGCAATCCCCACACCATCTCCCATTGTCTTATCTATCACGACACATCTTTCAGGTATATTTCTTCTTCTTGTTTCTCACACAAAGAATGAATAATGTGGGCTTAGAGGTTAGTATTGACCATGAAACCTATCTATCCTCCTATTCCATTCCTACACTTAATCCCCAACCATGTCTTTAATGGCCCACTCTCATGCCTAATCCCCAAATATATGGCCCATGGGCATCCTCCTTAGGATTAATCCCAAAATTACCCCTTTAGAACTATGTAGACTTTGATTCCTAGATAATTAGGGTATATGGGAATCCTTATTCAGGTTCAAGACTAACTCCATTAAGAATACATCCACTCTATACACTTGATCTAATACATCCATAATCTATCTTGATTCTCACCCGGGCTGCCACATCCTGGTATAATCATGAAACTCATATGGTTCATTTCTATACATAATCCCCATCTTCACCATCTCTAATCCTAGTAGCACTCAGGAAGCTTCCATGTGTAATACCCACATAATCTAATACAAACCATCCAATAATAATACTATTATTAAGGGAATCTCTCATGCACAATCCCCTAGACCATCCATTGAACTATGTGGGTTTTTATCCATGTCTTCTAAAAAGGGTACATAGGACACCTCCCTAAGGTTCAATCCCAACCACAAATAAACCACCCCCCCACCTCTTAGTATTGAACCTTCCGAATCCAACTCCAGTAGTGTTCTTCTCAGCATTCATGGTGTGAAATCTTACCTTTATGGGAAACACCTCTTCAGTTCCTCCTCCATAGGCATTCTTATCCACTTATTTGGTAAAACATCATGGTGATCCCTCCTAGATATGTACCTCTTTGATCTACCTCCAGAGAGAATCTTGATCAGTTTCACTCCATCTCCACAAGACATTAAACTCATGACCTATCACATTAATAAATCATGTTAAACATGATATTCCTGAGTAAAACCTTAGAATACATTCATTTGGAACTATATACCACATGACTAACATGGGGTGCCTTAGGTTTTGGGACCAATATGCATCCACAAGATTTCCTCTTATGAGGAAGAATGCAGTTGAACAATGTTCTAGCATCCATACATGCTAGCGATGCCCAATATGACTACTCCTATGAATGAAGGTTGATGCCCTGTCAATACCCCTTGGAATGACTAGACAAAATTATCAACATTAACTATATTTCAAAAAGAGATGGAACTAGGAATGATTTTGACAAACACATATTAATCATTGAGAGAGAACCAAACTAGGAGATAAATTCTGAGGATAAATCGATGGAAGGAGGAATTTATATCCCATCACCCCATTTCATTCAAGGATACGACATCACTAATAAAGTGATTAATTTCTTCCACCTTTGGAAAGATGGAATGTAGGGAGAAAAATGAAAATCATAATGAAATTTCTGGTGGCGTTCCCTGGAGGAAGATTTAGAAACAGAAAGTTTAAAAATGGCCTGAAACTATTATCCTCAACACAAGGACTAGTATTGTTTAATACATCAGTAGATGAAAATGCCACAAGATCTAGATATCTAGTTTTTGGGCCCACTAAGTAAAAAATGGTCCCAGTTTGGAACTCACTAGAAATTGTGGTAGTTAATCATTGGGAATTTCATTACGTGACATCTTAATCATAGATCTATCTCTCTCTATCCATGGAAGATTAGAAGACACTATGGAACTGGAAATTTCTTTCTTTGTATCTATATTGAAAGCTGAATCTCTTTCTTTTAGGACCCAATCTATAGGAAATAAATCACCCCCACCCATAGATGTTAGGGAATGATAAATGAAAGTATAAAAATACTATATTACTCCACCCCCACTACAATTTCAACAGCGACTATGGATACTGGGTGCCCATTCCCCATCTCACCATCAATAATCATTCAGAAAAGGGTGATAGAAACCCTCATACGTCGGTATGAGAAATAGGGGACCATTCTTACAAGGGACATGGACTGCTAGGACCTAGAGTCATTTTCAAGTCACTGACAAAGCCACCCCCAAAGCCCACACAGTGAGCCACTGTTTCCCAATCCATAACCAACTACTTTGGGATCCTCTCCATATAATGTTCCTTTGAATCGCTTCCATACACCAAGGATGTAGCAGATGCCCAAGTCACCCCAGCTATGACTGCCTCCCAAGAGTCCCCAAGGATGGATGCCAACAAGCCTCATCAATTCCACCAATGACTAGTCCCTCAGGCTGAATAACAAGTGTTCTACACTCATTCTTCATCATCCTCGATCTAGATAACCCAACACCAACATCAGACCCAAGATCAGTATAATGCCTCTCAAGGGGTATTTTCTTCCACGTATCTAGTGAACCATGTTACCATTAGAGCTTCTCCTCAAATATATTCCACTATAGAACATGGACCCATCAATTCCTAATCAGAATCGAGACCTCATCCACCTCGTAGGAAGGCTGGGTTGACTCTTTCAATTATTGGAACCACCGAAAATAATTACCGGGAAACCCATGATGATGAGATCCAGTATAGAGGTCCTCCCTATTCCATCTCCAGTCAGACTGGAGGTTTTTCCTGCTCTATCACCCAACATGGAGGCCCTCCCCATGTTCCTAGAATCTATCAAAGCAGAGGTCCTCCCCAACTTGTCGACACCTAGTACGGATTCCCTACCCATGCTTGTGGTTTCTGATATAAATTCCCTCCCCGTGTCATAGACTGTCAATAAAAAGGTACTCCTTACATGATTTCTAGCTCAAGTGTAGGTATTCTTTGCTCCAACACTGATTCAAGTAGAGTTCCTCCCCACTTCCTCGAAAACTAGCACATAGGCCCTCCCCACACAACCACCAGCTAACATGAAGGTCCTCCCCATGCAATAACCAACTATCATGGAGGACCTCTCCATGATTCCACCAGCTTAAGTGGAGTTCCTCCCTATTTTAGCACTAATAAATGTGGATATCCTCCATGATTCATTAATAGTAAACATAGAGTCCCTCCCTGTGTCTAGTTTGATCTTTGTAAAGGTCCTCCTCGTGCTTCCCCCCACTAGTACAGAGTCCCTCCCTATGTTGTTACCACCATTAAACATATAGTTCCTCCCCATATTCCCTCCAACCAAATAAGAGTTCTTCCATGCTAAATCCACATCCAAAGTGGAGGTCCTCCCCACTCTCAATGTAGTCTCAATGGAGGTCCTCTCTAATCTAACAAACAACTTATATGGAGGTCCTCCTCATATCCAAGTCAACTTAATTAGAGGCCATCCCCACTCTAATGACAACCAGCTTGAAGGTCCTCCCCATTTTAAAATACTTCCCCTACCCTTAAGAGACATCCTAGGGAAGAAGGAAAATAATCACTACTAATGGAAAAACTTTGGGAATAATGACTTCATCGTCAATACCATTCACTTCCCAAATTTTGAAGTCAAATGTGATTCCATGATGGAGACTACACCCCAGTCATCTACACCAAATTCTAGGTTAGGATCCCAATAGGTGAAATTTGACATCCTGGAAGGTGATATGCACCAAATATTTGAATCCCTTCATAGTTATATGCAGGTGGAGGAAGATGTGGCTCCCTTCCAGGGTCTCATGATATTTTCATCTCAATCATAGTCAGTTTCATTCTCTACCTCAACTTGAGATCACAGAGAATTATTCTAGAATTTTATAAACAACGAGCACCCAATAGAACAATATATGACTTCTAATACCCTCAAATATAAGGGCTGGTAAGTACCCAGTCCTACACAGACATTATGATGTGGTTGAAACCACCTCTGAGAGATGAACTATTGTGCAGTGATTAGTCAACACATGTAGCAGCTCCTCGGTCAACTATATCACCACCACATCAATCCACATCGGTTCCACCACTAGTTCCTTGGCCTCCAACAGTTGAAGCATGGTCAAAAGAAGATTCAAACCCTACTTATGAACATGGAATCTTGTTGGACACCTTAACTGCTGATCAGATGTTTGAGTTTTTCTGGCCAATTAGAACTTCCAGCATTAATACTCCAGAGTCAGTCACCCAAGATGAGGTCATGTGCTTCCTCCAAACCATCTGGTATATGTGTTTTAACCTTCATTACCATCAATTGGTATACCCAAAGATCCCAGAACATTTTGATGATATCGACCAGTAGTGTCACATGGTCAAGTTGGTGGCACTCCCAGTGGCTCAGCACTGTACATCACTTTGATTCCACCAAAACCTCCGATAATAATGCATTTATATATTTACAGTGATCTAAATAATTATTATAGAGGAATTTACGCACCTGTATATCTGAGACTGGGGGAAGTATGAT